>JASDDO010000024.1:702985887-705960328 GCA_030015575.1 Agapanthus africanus | reverse complement strand
CCAGGAGGACAGTCTTACTCGAGATGATAGTATGCTATCTGTTTATCTTTATCATCGTATACTGCTTTAGGTGACCCGACATGTCGCTATTACACGTTGATAGAGCCCCTAGGATTCTTGCTTGACTACCAGCAGTATGATGACGATCATATACGTAGGAGCTGGTAGTCTATAAGCACATCCTTAAAAGGTCCCTAGTCGTAGGAGTTTCGAGACAGGGCATCGATACTCCATAGTAGACTAGTGTATACAGTCGAGACCCCGACGAGGGGCGGTGGCCGGTCTCACAAGCCACTGCTGTCAGTTGTTCACCTAAGATGTATACAGGTGCTCATTGGGTTATGAGTACACCGGACAGGACTCGCCGGGAACCTGCTAGTTGGGATTATACCAGACGTCAGATAGCAGTTCCCAGGTGACATGTGTACAGGTTAGTTCATCGACCTGAGATCGTCATTTGTCTCGTGTGAGTTCCCACTGTGCTTTGATTACTATCCTACCACGGCTCAAAGGAGTAGTGCAAACAGGTTTTAGTTGGGTACAGTCCCGAGCTACATGGAGGCAGTGAGCGGATCTGCAGGGGTTCGTCACTCCCGGTATTGGGGGTGAGGTCGCGCTGTGTCTAGGAGAGCCATTACGTAAAGCCCTCGGCCGAGGCAAGAGATTTACTGGTAGGTATTCCAGTAGTATCTCAGGGCGTTCTGGGCTACGCTCCGACACGACTTGTACCGCCTTTGGGGGTCTGACTTTTACCAACCCCCTAGGCCCGACATGCGATGCTCATAGAAGAACGGACCGGACTGTACGGATATTGTCACTAACAGGCTCAGTAGGGTATCAGGATGAGTTCGCTCATCGACGTCCCTTTTAGTCAATAGCTGGTGGCCCGTCACGTATTGGCTTATACCTCTGACGTGCTAGTGGTTAAATCCACAGCCATTGTATTGACGAGTCTTTAGAGTCCACCACACTTTCAGTTACTCAGCTTTCGGGCGAAACGCTGTAGAGGCCGTATGGAGATATGGCAGGGTCCGATCAGATACATGCGGTATTGCACGGATCAGGATCGGACAGTTTGTACTAGTGGCCGTATAGTTATATGGCAGGGTTCGATCAGATACGTGCGGTATTGCACGGATCAGGATCGAACGGATATTACTAGCCGGCTTTGGTTTAAGCCGGTCCTAGTTTAGTACAGTGTAGATTTTGTCTCTTTGCATTTGTATCCGGACGGAATACAGATGCGGGTGTGTATGCACAGTATCGGGGTTTTCCTGTAATTTATTACGGGACCAGTTTTCTGGAGTTGCCAGTTTGCATTCCGTTCCGGCCGGTTTTCCTTTGTTCTTTCCCGGCCGGACTTTTCCGATGGAGGGGGTAATTTGCAGTTTGCAAATTACATTTGTGGAGGGGTTTTCTTGCATAATGATTGATTATGATAGCTTCATATCTTTCATCCATGCTTTTGCTTTAAATGTGATTTGAAAAGAGTATGGTTGGATTTAATGAAGCATGCTTGTATGTTTTCTTGTCTTGGTTGTGGTCACCTCTTGTTCCTTCCTACACTCACCCTCCCTTCATGCTTCATATACTTTCTTTCCTCCACCATTTTATTCTTAGAAGATGATAAGTTTTTCATGAGAGTTTTCATTAGAAAGAGAGGAGAAGAAAAGAAAAAAAGAGAAGGGCTTCATCTTTGAGAGAGTTTCATTTCTTGATCTCATTCATGCTAGAAAAATGCAAGCACCATTTTTCTTATCTCATTTCCTCCATCATCTTCAATGGCAACAAACCCCAAATGAGACATAGCCCCTACACTACACATTCTACAGTATATCTTGAGCATGTCGAGTTGCCGGCTTCATGCCCGAGTTGCCTCGGTATTGAGGCGGGAGCCCGTAAAAGACGCAGGCGTTGTGGTGCCCTTTCCGGCGAGGAGGCGACGATGTGGAGCCAAGACTTTCCGCGGGAGATCGGGATGATGAAGAGAGACCGGAGGACTCGGATCACTCGGTATACTTCTCACCCTATCTCTTGATAGCTAGTATAGGTTAATGGTTAACGATCCGGGTTTTCTTTGTCCGCGGTAGCGCCGGTTTCCGAGTAAGGAAAAATTTTGATTCCGCATTTTGGCCTCGAGTACGAGGCCGGGGGCGCTGCCGTGGCGCAACATGGTATCAGAGCCACGCCATTAACCTTATCTAGCTTGTTCTAATGCGTTTTACTTATCCGATCGACCAAAATCTCAAAAACCGTATTTTAGTTCACATCAGTTTCTGTTGAAATTTTTTGGTGTCTAAAAATTTTTCAGGTTGCAGAAAAATGATGTGCAGGAAAAGATAACGCTACTGTAGAAAAACGACAAAATGATTCCCTGTTTTGAGCGCGGAACCGTGGCCAAAACCACCTTTGGGCCGCGGTTCCGCCGCACTATGGTGGGCCCACTTTGTCGTTTTTCTTCAGTTGTTTTATGGGCTGAAAATAGGGCTTTTGGGATATTAAAATTGAGCCAGTTATTTCTGTGAGTGCTACAGTTTTCTTTTGGGGCCCGCTTGTTAATTATTTGATCGATCGGATATTTTAAACACATTATTTCACAGTATTTATATTATATCTGCGACCGTGAATGTCACTCGATCGGTAAATCCCGTCTAACTGCTATAGCCCGGTTAGACGGATTTGCGAACGTGACTTTCACGTTGATGTTCTATGTTTATGCTGTGATATTGCGGATCGGTCGTGGGGGATAGCCTGGATGCAATGCTAGTGCAGTTTTGTGTATTATGTACATTTGATATTGCGGGGCGAGCGTCCGACATGTGGACTGCCGTCACTGCCTGTTTGTATTATTCTTTTGGGGCACGACCTGGTTGCGGTCGATGTACCCGGTGTATGTATATTTTACTTTCTGTACTAGGATTACCCCGCGGAGGGGTGCACGGATGGCCGGGTTCTAGAGGGCAACGGGCCCGCATCTCATGGCATTGAGACGGAGGGGGCTTCACTCTAGGATTGGCGGGCTTTTCGCCGCACTCGTAGGGGGTACAGTTTGACCCAGGAGGGGTGCCCAAGTTACCGGATTCCGTGAAGTGCTGGATGGTCCATTCACGGTGCTGAAGGGGGCTGCCTCGCTTCAGGTTTTGGCGGGTAACTTGCCGCGCCCGTAGGGGTCTAGGATTTCATTGCACAGGCTATCCACACGACCAGGGGAACGTCGGGTTCAGCAGCGGCTCTGTGAAACCCGGGGCTTCCAGATATCTGTATTGTTCTGTGATGCTGTACATTTCTGTGATGTTGCATTTTATTCATGCCTTGAGCGAAATACTATGTATTGGTATATATATTAGTAGATGTTGTATATGTTTTACATCTGCGCTAGTCCAGTCCCCGCTCTGCCGTTAGTTAGCTAACCTAACGGGTGATGACGGGACCCAGTGGCGAATGCGGATGGCATATACGTACGTCAGTATATTTTCGTTCTTTGTGGTGTGATCAATTGATGGGACTGCATTGATTCGGCTCAATGCAAGATAAACAAACCTATTCTGATGTTGTTGTTACATTTTCAAAAGCTGTTATTGCAAGGACGTTCACTTTTGTTTTGCATCGTGGTATTCATTTAGAATATCCTGCTCCTCAGTCGACGAGGCAAGGGGAGATCCCTTCACCGGGAGTGACCCCTTGGACAGAAGTTTGCGTCAGGGCATTAACTGTTGCGCCACGGCAGCGCCCCGGCCGTCTTACTCGAGGCCAAATTGCGGAATCAAAATTTTTCCTTACTCGGAAACCGGCGCTACCGCGGACAAAGAAAACCCGGATCGTTTACCATTAACCTATGCTAGCTAACAAGAGATAGGGTGAGAAGTATACCGAGTGATCCGAGTCCTCCGGTCTTCTCGTCATCGTCCCGATCTCCCGCGGAAAGTGTTGCCTCCACATCGTCGCCTCCTCGCCGGAAAGGGCACCACATCGCCTTCGTCTTTTACGGGCTCCCGCCTCAATACCGAGGCAACTCGAGCATGAAGCCGGCAACTCGACATGCTCAAGATTTGCTGTAGAATGTGTAGTGTAGAATCATAGTCTCACTTTGGGGTTTGTTGCCTTTGGATGGAGGAATAGGTAAAGAAAATTGGTGCTTTCAATTTTCTAGCAAGAAGAAGATGAAATCAACTCTCTCATTCTTATTCTTTTTCTCTTTCTTTTTCTTCTACTCTTTTTTTTTTCATAACCATGAAAGACTTTCTCTTCAAGTGAGAAGAAGATGGTGGAGGAATGAATATCATAACATATACATGAAGGGAGGTGAGTGTAGGAGCAAGGAAGTGGTGACTACAACCAAAGTCAACAAAACATCAACCATGCCTTTTTTCCTATTCAACCCATAACCTTTCATCTCACCATAAAAGCAAGCATGGATGCAAGATATGAAAGCCATCATAATCAATACAATATGCAAAGAAACCCCTCCACAAAGTGTTATTTGCAAAACTGCAAATAACCCCCTCCATCGGAAAAGTCCGGCCGGGAAAGAACAAAGGAAAACCGGCCGGAACGGAATGCAAACTGGCAACTCCAGAAAACTGGTCCCGTAATAAATTACAGGAAAACCCCGACACTGTGCATACACACCTGCATCTGTATTCCGACCGGATACAAATGCAATGAGACAAAATCTACACTGTACTAAACTAGTACCGGCTTAAACCAAAGCCGGCTAGTATAATCCGTTCGATCCTGATCCGTGCAATACCGCACGTATCTGATCGAACCCTGCCATATAACTATACGGCCACTAGTACAAAACTGTCCGATCCTGATCCGTGCAATACCGCACGTATCTGATCGGACCCTGCCATATCTCCATACGGCCTCTACAGCGTTTCGCCCGAAAGCAGAGTAACTGAAAGTGTGGTGGACTCTAAAGACTCGTCAATACTATGGCTGTGGATTTAACCACTGGCACGTCAGAGGTATAAGCCAATACGTGACGGGCCACCAGCTATTGACCAAAATGGACGTCGATGAGGAAGCTCACCCCGACACCCAACTGAGCCTGTCAGTGACAATATCCGTACAGTCCGGTCCGTTCGTCTATGAGTATCGCATGGCGGGCCTAGGGGGTTGGTAAAAGTCAGACCCCCAAAAGCGGTACAAGTCGTGTCGGAGTGTAGCCCAGAACGCCCTGAGATACTACTGGAATACCTACCAGCAAATCTCCTGCCTCGGCCGAGGGCTTTGCGTAATGGCTCTCCTAGACACAGCGCGACCTCACCCCCAATACCGGGAGAGACGAACCCCTGCAGATCCGCTCACTGCCTCCATGTGGCTCGGGACTGTACCCAACTAAAACCTGTTTGCATGACTCCTTTGAGCCGTGGTAGGGTAGTAATCAAAGCACAGTGGGAACTCACACGAGACAAATGACGATCTCAGGTCGATGAACTAACCTGTACACATGTCACCAGGGAACTGCTATCTGACATCTGGTACAAGACCAACTAGCAGGTTCCCGGCGAGTCCTGTCCGGTGTACTCATAACCCAATGAGCACCTGTATACATCTTAGGTGAACCAACTGACACCAGTGGCTTGTGAGACCGGCCACCGCCCCTCGTCGGGGTCTCGACTGTATACACTAGTCTACTAATGGAGTATCGATGCCCTGTCTCGAAACTCCCACGACTAGGGACCTTTTAAGGATGTGCTTATAGACTACCAGCTCCCACGTATATGATCGCCATCATACTGCTGGTGGTCAAGCAAGAATCCTAGGGGCTCTATCAACGTGTAATAGCGACATGTCAGGTCACCTAAAGCAGTACACGATGATAAAGATAAACCAGATAGCATACTATCATCTCGAGTAAGACTGTCCTACCGGGATAGGTCCTCCCTCAATCATTGCAATCACGTGCCTGTGATCCAATAATTGACTCTGAGGGCACTATCTCCAACAATCTCCCACTTGCACTCAAGGCTAATTATTGCGATGTCGCATACTCACAGCCCGTGTGATACCGAACACCCAACTCCACTACCAGTCAGTCTCACAAAGCTCTTTTGTGAAACTATTGCGTTCGAGGAATAGCCTCAGCGAGTGGATCCACTGTGAAATTTCTTTCTATGTCTCTCTATATCTCAAGTTCGCGGAGAAAGCCATCTCCCGAAATGAGCAATACCTGTCTTAGAATATGTCTGGATGTCTGATGGGACCTAGCTCATAAATGAACTCCAAATCCAAACTTCTTAGACTGTATCAACTGAACTTAATCAGTATCCTGCGCCAAGCCTCCCTCAGTATTGCCTTGGACCACCTGTCCAAAATACTGTCCCTCGTCAGAAGGAGAACTATAACTCTGACAACCTCCTTGTCGTCCATGTCACCTTGGAAGCCTGGAGTGATAACCGTCTCCTAAAAGAGGCAGCCGTTATCATATCCCTAGAACATTCACTTATGTTCTAAAACTGCTTCCTACTGTTTTTCCAGGATTGGATTAATATCAACTTATTGCATCTAGTGCAAGAACAACATCTGGTGTGGTACTTGACATCTCATGATTGACTCAATTGCCTAAGCAAGTGATCTGCCAATCATGAGTATCCCTCTCCCCTTTAGTCTATAAGACACCTTTAGAGAGGGTGAATCTATCAACTGCAGGTGTACTACCGTGTCAGGAGTCGTCCATTCTAAATACTCATAGAATGCTGTCAAGATACCCAGATTGGGAAACCACCCAAAACTAGATCTAAAACCATAGATCTAGTAACCAGTATGTCTGATATAATATCCAAGTCCCTTGTGGAGAAACCACTGTGTGACGACCAAAGTATAACCGATCGTAGTATAGGAATATCACTTCCTATTACCTTCTCAACAGATCCATCCCCTATTCTGATGACGTCAAACCTATGACTGTCACATCAGAAATAGATGATCTATCTCCGCTACATCTGCTTTAGTCTATAAATAGACATAAGCCTGATGTCCACCAATGCTTCCGCTGCTCCCACTGACTACGACAACCCTCAGGCAGAGTCATATAGACGTGCACTTCTAAAGCTAGTTTAGAACGACGCTATACTCATCCTCCTGCCGGGTCTCGCAGCCTGGAACAACAACAATGGCAAGTGTGGGTAAACAAGAACTTCCCTGTCACCGTCATTGAGGCTACCGGAGTACCTCTCGGGTGCCTGAAGTTACCCACCTTATCTGCGGAGTGGCCAATGGAATGTCAAATCAGATTGAATCTTTAGGTTCCTTATCAAATCTTCAGTAATCGTTTGTGGTTCTGGAATCACTTCCAGTTCTACCATACTCCCACTACCTTTTCTGAAAAAATCCATTTTTAATAAAAACTGTGGCGAGTCTAGAACAATATTTCTATTGATCTGCCAGATGGTAGAAAGTCAACCCTCGTCATAGCCTGGGTCAACCCACAAACAGCCATTACAGAAACGTGCCTTGAGTTATCCGGAGTCTGGTTTTAAGCATAAGCCGGACAACTCCCCGTACCTTAACATCGTTAAGATATGAACTGTTCTATATCCAATATAGAACCAGAGGCACTGATTTATTTGAACCAGATTCAAATCATGCAGCTGTCTCCAGTGCATGTCAACTAAATGGAAGGAGGCCGATCAGCGTTAGTCAACTTAGGAATGCTTCCAATTATGAGTAACCTGAAAGAGAAGCAATCTGTCTTCATCATTACTATCAACTGAATACCATACACAAGTATCTACATCTTCGATCTCTTTGAAGAATCCCGATACTTGCTACACCTGGTTCTCTACTCTATTCAAATACCTATAACTCCTCAAAACTTAGACCCTGTGTTTCCACGAAACAGCTGTCTAAAATCTAGAGAAGTCATAAGTAAACCGAATATAGTACGAGGACCATCCCCTCTGTCCTGATGGACACTGGACAACATACAATACTCTGTATAAGTCCGCTGAGTCTAACAACTCTTTCACTGTGTGTCGTAGGTTGAAAACTGTACTTATGGTTAAGAAGAATTACACCGCTGTTTAATGCTCCTTACCTAACCATCCACTGATATAGGTAAATGTCATCGACATAATATCAAAAGGTATATCTCACTCTATGAAAATAGACGTACAGATATATCAATTTGAAATTGGTGCACAACAGCGGATATTCAAAACCAAATATTTGCCGACCGGCAAACAACCCAGGTGACTTCCTCAAATATCACCGATTACAACGAATCCCGATATAATGAGGATGACCACCCAATTCCCAATAACTTACTCCCACTCATCATCTGTAAAACCATACAGATGTGAGAATCAAACCTGGTAAATACATACCCTGGAGTGAGTGTCTAATTGGGAAATCAGTTTTCTATTAACAGTACACAGTGAAACTGAAACATTGAAATGTTTCGATGGGGTATCCTGGTATTCCTAGTAATGCCTCTACCATTATCCAGATTCACAACTGTAACCGTATATCTCTTTGCCATCTGTCCAAATCCCTTTATATGTCTTTAGTCATTACCGTCTGCACACCCCTTTAGGCCAATTGGTTTTCTTCCTTCCCTACCGTTCGGCACCAGCCTATGGTTTGGAAGAAGACTATCCAATAAGCATAAAGGGTGTACTGTCCTAATCCTAGGAGCACTCGCAATGCGAGAGAAGGTGAAGATAAAAGACACCTGAATGTACTTTATTCCTATTTCTCCTGAACCAGAATCCATCCCCGAACTGGAACAAGTTCCTTTCGAGTTCGTATATAACCATACGATGGAATATCCAATAAACTGTGGATCTTCGTAGTGATACGGAGTGTCCTGGAGAAATACAAAGGTGATTTAGGATTGGCGAAGAAATACTTGGTTTGGACGTGAATATTAGTTGCAATTTACTTTGCCCTCTTACTAATCCCTTGCTTTGTCTTAACTTAATACCTTCTGTACACCATCGTTATGCTAATTGGTTTTCTTCATTCCCTACCGGTCGGCACCAGCCTATGGTTTGGAAGAAGACTATCCAATTTGCGTAATAGGTGTACTACTCCTAAGCCAAGGAGTACTCGCAACCTGAGAGAAGGTGAAAAGAAAAGACAACTGAATAGTCCTATCCGTTTTCTCCAGAACCAGAAACCATCCTCGAAGTCCTTCGAGTTCGTATATAACCATACGATGGTTTTGTCCAATGGAAGTGGACGTTCGTAGTAATACGGGGTGTCCTGGAGAAAAGGGTAAAAGTAGGAGTGGCAATGAGGTCTGCAACTCTGACAATCCAAAAGCCAGTGTTAAGAAGGTTCGGTCAACTTGGTCACTGAGTCATAGTCAAGGGTCGGGTCAATGGTCGCTGCCAGAGAGAGAGAAAAGAAACACTCAGCGTGCACTCTAACCTAGATCAGAATGGTTACCAATTTGTCTAATCTGGAAACCTCCCACTGTACCTCAAATTCTCCTCCAAACCTGAAAGAAGAATTAGTCGGGAACACCCGAGGAGTAAACCAACTCATCAGTGGAAATCGGGATCCAACTATCATCGCATGATAACGTGACGGAATCCACTCACGTCACCACACTCCAGAAGGTATGCGCATGCCTGGCAAGTTTCAGTTCTTTTGAAACTCCCGATGTGATTTTTACCCCAAGCGGTTTATGACCTTGACTAGGTCAACAAACCATAAACCGCCAGTCAAGTTCAACCCGTCATTATTCTGGATTGCATTAAACCCACCCGTACGTGCCCTTGACTAGGTCAACAAGGCCGCACGACTGTCCTAACCAATCCCACTTATGCAACAAACAAGTACCACTTAGCTACCGAACACTACGTCTTGACTAGGTCAACAAACGCAGCACGAATACCAAATAATACCTGTAGGAAATGACGGAGGGCTACGGCTGGTTTTTGGCGAAAAACCTTTAACGTAATGAACTTGATATCGTTGAAGGAACTGCATAATTTTTATAAAATATAGTGACGAAAACCTTTACTAAAGAGGTCACTCCCGGTGAAGGGATCTCGGCTCTTTCCCCGTAGAATGAGGTGCAGGATATTCCAACTGAATACCACGATGCAAAGCAAAAGTAATCGGCTATAGTAAAGTTAATGCCCTGACGCAAACTTCTGTCCAAGGGGTCACTCCCGGTGAAGGGATCTCGGCCCTTGCCTCGTCGACTGAGGAGCAGGATATTCCAAATGAATACCACTATGCAAAACAAAAGAGAACGTCCTTGCAATAACAGCTTTTTGAAAAAATGTTCCAACAACATCAGATTAGGTTTGTTTAAACTTGCATTGATCCGAATCAATGCAGTCCCATCAATTGATCACACCACAAAGAACGAAAATATACTGACGTACGTATATGCCATCCGCATTCGCCACTGGGTCCCGTCATCACCCGTTAGGTTAGCTAACTAACGGCAGAGCGGGGACTGGACTAGCGCGGATGAAAAACATATACAACATCTACTAATATATATACCAATATATATAGTATTTCGCTCAAGGCGTGAATAAAATGCAACATCACAGAAATGTACAGCATCACAGAACAATACAGATATCTGGAAGCCCCGGGTTTCACAGAGCCGCTGCTGAAACCCGACGTTCCCCTGGTCGTGTGGATAGCCTGTGCAATGAAATCCTAGACCCCTACGGGCGCGGCAAGTCACCCGCCAAAACCTGAAGCGAGGCAGCCCCCTTCAGTACCGTGAATGGACCACCCAGCACTTCACGGAATCCGGTAACTTGGGCACCCCTCCTGGGTCAACCTGTACCCCCTACGAGTGCGGCGAATAGCCCGCCAATCCTGGACTGAAGTCCCCTCCGTCTCAATGCCCTGAGATGCGGGCCCGTTGCCCTCCAGAACCCGGCTATCCGTGCACCCCACCGCGGGGCAACCCTAGTACAGAAAGTAAAATATACATACACCGGGTACATCGACCGCAACCAGGTCGTGCCCCAAAAGAATAATACAAACAGGCAGTGACGGCAGTCCACATGTCGGACGCTCGCCCCGCAATATCAAATGTACATAATACACCAAAACTGTACTAGCATTGCATCCAGGCTATCCCCCACGACCGATCCGCAACAACACAGCATAAACATAGAACATCAACGTGAAAATCACGTTCGCAAATCCGTCTAACCGGGCTATAGCAGTTAGACCGGATTTACCGATCGAGTGACATTCACGGTCGCAGATATAATGTAAATACTGTGAAATAATGTGTTTAAAAATTTCCGATTGACCAAAAATTAACAAGTGGGCCCCCAATCAAAACTGTAGCACTCACAGAGAAACTGGGCCCAAATTTAATATCCCAAAAGCCACAATTTAAGCCCATAAGCCCACTGCAAAAAACAAAATATACAATCTCATATAACCGCGGCGGAAGCGCGGCCAGAAGGGGGTTACGGCCGCGCTTCCGCGGCAGTACGGAAGATTTGTCCCACCAAAATTTTGCAGTTTTCTTACAATGCCCTGCACATCATTCTGAGACCACCTGAAAAATTTTTAGACACCAAAAAATTTCGACAGAAACTGATGTGCATTAAAAATACGGTTTTTGGAAATTTCGGTCGATCGGAAACGCAAACACATCAAACGAAGCTAGGTAAGGTTAATGGCGTGGCTCTGATACCATGTTGCGCTACGGCAGCGCCCCGGCCGTCTTACTCGAGGCCAAATTGCGGAATCAAAATTTTTCCTTACTCGGAAACCGGCGCTACCGCGGACAAAGAAAACCCGGATCGTTTACCATTAACCTACGTTAGCTAACAAGAGATAGGGTGAGAAGTATACCGAGTGATCCGAGTCCTCCGGTCTTCTCGTCATCGTCCCGATCTCCCGCGGAAAGTGTTGCCTCCACATCGTCGCCTCCTCGCCGGAAAGGGCACCACATCGCCTTCGTCTTTTACGGGCTCCCGCCTCAATACCGAGGCAACTCGAGCATGAAGACGGCAACTCGACATGCTCAAGATTTGCTGTAGAATGTGTAGTGTAGAATCATAGTCTCACTTTGGGGTTTGTTGCCTTTGGATGGAGGAATAGGTAAAGAAAATTGGTGCTTTCAATTTTCTAGCAAGAAGAAGATGAAATCAACTCTCTCATTCTTATTCTTTTTCTCTTTCTTTTTCTTCTACTCTTTTTTTTTTCATAACCATGAAAGACTTTCTCTTCAAGTGAGAAGAAGATGGTGGAGGAATGAATATCATAACATATACATGAAGGGAGGTGAGTGTAGGAGCAAGGAAGTGGTGACTACAACCAAAGTCAACAAAACATCAACCATGCCTTTTTTCCTATTCAACCCATAACCTTTCATCTCACCATAAAAGCAAGCATGGATGCAAGATATGAAAGCCATCATAATCAATACAATATGCAAAGAAACCCCTCCACAAAGTGTTATTTGCAAAACTGCAAATAACCCCCTCCATCGGAAAAGTCCGGCCGGGAAAGAACAAAGGAAAACCGGCCGGAACGGAATGCAAACTGGCAACTCCAGAAAACTGGTCCCGTAATAAATTACAGGAAAACCCCGACACTGTGCATACACACCTGCATCTGTATTCCGACCGGATACAAATGCAATGAGACAAAATCTACACTGTACTAAACTAGTACCGGCTTAAACCAAAGCCGGCTAGTATAATCCGTTCGATCCTGATCCGTGCAATACCGCACGTATCTGATCGAACCCTGCCATATAACTATACGGCCACTAGTACAAAACTGTCCGATCCTGATCCGTGCAATACCGCACGTATCTGATCGGACCCTGCCATATCTCCATACGGCCTCTACAGCGTTTCGCCCGAAAGCAGAGTAACTGAAAGTGTGGTGGACTCTAAAGACTCGTCAATACTATGGCTGTGGATTTAACCACTGGCACGTCAGAGGTATAAGCCAATACGTGACGGGCCACCAGCTATTGACCAAAATGGACGTCGATGAGGAAGCTCACCCCGACACCCAACTGAGCCTGTCAGTGACAATATCCGTACAGTCCGGTCCGTTCGTCTATGAGTATCGCATGGCGGGCCTAGGGGGTTGGTAAAAGTCAGACCCCCAAAAGCGGTACAAGTCGTGTCGGAGTGTAGCCCAGAACGCCCTGATATACTACTGGAATACCTACCAGTAAATCTCCTGCCTCGGCCGAGGGCTTTGCGTAATGGCTCTCCTAGACACAGCGCGAACTCACCCCCAATACCGGGAGAGACGAACCCCTGCAGATCCGCTCACTGCCTCCATGTGGCTCGGGACTGTACCCAACTAAAACCTGTTTGCACGACTCCTTTGAGCCGTGGTAGGGTAGTAATCAAAGCACAGTGGGAACTCACACGAGACAAATGACGATCTCAGGTCGATGAACTAACCTGTACACATGTCACCAGGGAACTGCTATCTGACATCTGGTACAAGACCAACTAGCAGGTTCCCGGCGAGTCCTGTCCGGTGTACTCATAACCCAATGAGCACCTGTATACATCTTAGGTGAACCAACTGACACCAGTGGCTTGTGAGACCGGCCACCGCCCCTCGTCGGGGTCTCGACTGTATACACTAGTCTACTAATGGAGTATCGATGCCCTGTCTCGAAACTCCCACGACTAGGGACCTTTTAAGGATGTGCTTATAGACTACCAGCTCCCACGTATATGATCGCCATCATACTGCTGGTGGTCAAGCAAGAATCCTAGGGGCTCTATCAACGTGTAATAGCGACATGTCAGGTCACCTAAAGCAGTACACGATGATAAAGATAAACCAGATAGCATACTATCATCTCGAGTAAGACTGTCCTACCGGGATAGGTCCTCCCTCAATCATTGCAATCACGTGCCTGTGATCCAATAATTGACTCTGAGGGCACTATCTCCAACATTAACTTCACTATAGCCGATTACTTTTGCTTTGCATCGTGGTATTCAGTTGGAATATCCTGCACCTCATTCTACGGGGAAAGAGCCGAGATCCCTTCACCGGGAGTGACCTCTTTAGTAAAGGTTTTCGTCACTATATTTTCTAAAAAGGCTATGCAGTTCCTTCAACGATATCAAGTTCATTACGTTAAAGGTTTTTCGCCAAAAACCAGCCGTAGCCCTCCGTCATTTCTTACAGGTATTATTTAGTATTCGTGCTGCGTTTGTTGACCTAGTCAAGACGTAGTGTTCGGTAGCTAAGTGGTACTTGTTTGTTGCATAAGTAGGATTGGTTAAGACAGTCGTGCGGCCTTGTTGACCTAGTCAAGGGCACGTACGGGTGGGTTTAATGCAATCCAGAATAATGACGGGTTGAGCTTGACTGGCGGTTTATGGTTTGTTGACCTAGTCAAGGTCATAAACTGCTTGGGGTAAAAATCACATCGGGAGTTTCAAAAGAACTGAAACTTGCCAGGCATGCGCATACCTTCTGGAGTGTGGTGACGTGAGTGGATTCCGTCACGTTATCATGCGATGATAGTTGGATCCCAATTCCCACTGATGAGTTGGTTTACTCCTCGGGTGACCCCGACTAATTCTTCTTTCAGGTTTGGAGGAGAATTTGAGGTACAGTGGGAGGTTTCCAGATTAGACAAAGTGGTAACCATTCTGATCTAGGTTAGAGTGCACGCTGAGTGTTTCTTTTCTCTCTCTCTGGCAGCGACCATTGACCCAACCCTGGACTATGACTCAGTGATCAAGTTGACCGAACTTTCTTAACACAGGCTTTTGGATTGTCAGAGTTGCAAACCTCATTGCCACTCCTACTTTTACCCTTTTCTCCAGGACACCCCGTAGTATTACGAACGTCCACTTCCATTGGACAAAACCATCGTATGGTTATATACGAACTCGAAGGACTTCGAGGATGATTTTTGGTTCTGGAGAAAACGAATAGGATTATTCAGTTGTCTTTTCTTTTCACCTTCTCTCATTGTGAGTACTCCTTGGTTTAGGAGATAGTACACCTATTATGCAAATTGGACAGTCTTCTTCCAAACCTTAGGCTGGTGCCAAACGGTGGGGAATGAAGAAAACCAATTAGCATAACGATGGTGTGCAGAAGGTATTAAGTTAAGACAAAGCAAGGGATTAGTAGGAGGGCAAAGTAAATTGCGACTGATATTCACGACCAAACCAAGTTTTTCTTCGCCAATCCTAAATCACCTTTGTATTTCTCCAGGACACTCCGTATTACTACGAAGATCCCAGTTTATTGGATAATCCATCGTATGGTTATATACGAACTCGAAAGGAACTTGTTCCAGTTCGGGGATGGATTCTGGTCCAGGAGAAATAGGAATACGGTTTATTCGGTTGTCTTTTCTCTTCACCTTCTCTCGCATTGCGAGTGCTCCTAAGATTAGGACGGTACACCCTTTATGCTTATTGGATAGTCTTCTTCCAAACCATAGGCTGGTGCCGAACGGTTGGGAAGGAAGAAAACCATTTGGCCTAAAGGGGTGTACAGAAGGTAATGACTAAAGACATATAAAGGGATTTGGAGAGGTGGCAAAGAATTATACGGTTATAGTTGTGAATCTGGATAATGGTAGAGGCATTACTAGGAATACCAGGATACCCCACCGAAACATTTCAATGTTTCAGTTTCACTGTGTAATGTTAAAAGAAAACTGCTTTCCCGATTACATGCTTACTCCAGGGTATGTATTTACCACGTATGATTCTCACATCTGTATGGTTTTACAGATGATGAGTAGGAGTAAGTTATTGGGAATTAGGTGACCATCCTCATTATATCGGGATTCGTTGTAATTGGTGATATTTGAGGAGATCATCTGGGCTGTTTGCCGGTCGGCAAATATTTGGTTTTGAATATCCGATGTTGTGCACCAATTTCAAATTGATATATCTGTACGTCTATTTTCATAGAGTGAGATATACCTTTTGATATTATGTCGATGACATTTACCTATATCAGTGGATGGTTAGGTGAGGAGCATTAAACAGCGGTGTAATTCTTCTTAACCATAAGTACAGTTTTCAACCTGCGACGCACAGTGAAAGAGTTGTTAGACTCGGCGGACTTATACAGAGTATTGTATGTTGTCCAGTGTCCATTAGGACAGAGGTGATGGTCCTCCTACTATATTCTGTTTACTTTTAACTTCTCTAGTTCTTAGACATGTGTTTCATGGAAACACAGGGTCTAAGTTTTTGAGGAGTTATAGGTATTTGAATAGAGTAGAGAACCAGGTGTAGCAAGTATCGGGATTTTTCAAAGTGATCGAAGATGTAGATGCTTGTGTATGGTATTCAGTTGATAGTAATGATAAAGAGAAATTGCTTCTCTTTCAGGTTACTCATAATAGGAAGCATTCCTAAGTTGAGTAACGCTGATCGGCCTCCTTCCATTTAGTTGACATGCACTGGAGACAGCTGCATGATTTGAATCTGGTTCAATTGAATCAGTGCCTCTGTTTCTATATTGGATATAGAACAGTTCATATCTTAACGTTGTTAAGGTACGGGGAGTTGTCCGGCTTATGATTAAAACCAGACACTAGACAACTCAAGGCACGTTTCTGTAATGGCTGTTTTGTGGGTTGACCCAGGCTATGACGAGGGTTGACTTTCTACCATCTGGATGAACAATAGCAATATTGTTCTAGACTCGCCACAGTTTTTATTAAAAATGGATTTTTTCAAAAAAAGTAGTGGGAGTATGGTAGAACTGGAAGTAATTCCAGAACCACAAACGATTACTGAAGATTTGATAAGGAACCTAAAGATTCAATCTGATTTGACATTCCATTGGCCACTCCGCAGATTAGGTGGGTAACTTCAGCCACCCGAGAGGTACTACGGTAGCCTCAAGGACGGTGACAGGGAAGTTCTTGTTTACCCACAATTACCATTGCTGTTGTTCCAGGCTGCGAGACCCGGCAGGAGGATGAGTATAGCGTCGTTCTAAACTAGCTTTAGAAGTGCACGTCTATATTACTCTGGCAGAGGGTTGTCGTAGTCAGTGGGAGCAGCGGAAGCATTGGTGGACTTCAGGCTTATGTCTATTTATAGACTAAAGCAGATATAGCGGAGATAGATCATCTGTTTCTGATGTGACAGTCATTGGTTTGACGTCATCAGAATAGGGGATGGATCCGTTGAGAAGGTAGTAGGAAGTGATATTCCTATACTACGATCGGTTATACTTTGGTCGTCACACAGTGGTTTCTCCACAAAGGACTTGGATATTATATCAGACATACTGGTTACTAGATCTATGGTTTTAGATCTAGATTTGGGTGGTTTCCCAATCAGGGTACTTTGACAGCATTCTAAGAGTTTTTAGAATGGACGACTCCTGGCATGGTGGTATACCTGCAGTTGATGGTGTCACCCTCTCTAAAGGTGTCTTATAGGCTAAAGGGGAGAGGAATACTCATGATTGGCAGATCAGTTGCTTAGGCAATTGAGTCAATCATGAGATGTCAAGTACCACACCAGATGTTATTCTTGCACTAGATGCAATAAGTTGACATTGATCCAATCCTGGAGAAACGGTCTGAAGCAGTTTTAGAACATGAGTGGATGTTCTAGGGATATGATAACGGCTGCCTCCTTTAGGAGACGGTTATCACTCCAGGCTTCCAAGGTGACATGGACGACAAGGAGGTTGTCAGAGTTATAGTTCTCCCTCTGACGAGGGGCAGTATTTTGGACAGGTGGTCCAAGGCAATACTGAGGGTGGCATGGCGCAGGATACTGATTAAGTTCAGTTGATGATACAGTCTAAGAAGTTTGGATTTGGAGTTCATTTATGAGCTAGGTCCCATCAGACATCCAGACATTCTAAGACAGGTATTGCTCATTTCGGGAGATGGCTTTCTCCGCGAACTTGAGATATAGAGAGACATAGAAATTAACATCACAGCGGATCCACTCAATGAGGCTATTCCTCGAACACAATAGTTTCGCAAACGAGCTTTGTGAGACTGACTAGTAGAGGAGTTGGGTGTTCGGTATCACACGGGCTGTGAGTATGCGACATCGCAATAATTAGCCTTGAGTGCAAGTGGGAGATTGTTGGAGATAGTGCCCTCAGAGTCAATTATTGGATCACAGGCACGTGATTGCAATGATTGAGGGAGGACCTATCCCAGGAGGACAGTCTTACTCGAGATGATAGTATGCTATCTGGTTTATCTTTATCATCGTGTACTGCTTTAGGTGACCCGAAATGTCGCTATTACACGTTGATAGAGCCACTAGGATTCTTGCTTGACTACCAGCAGTATGATGGCGATCATATACGTGGGAGCTGGTAGTCTATAAGCACATCCTTAAAAGGTCCCGAGTCGTAGGAGTTTCGAGACAGGGCATCGATACTCCATTAGTAGACTAGTGTATACAGTCGAGACCCCGAAGAGGGGCGGTGGCCGGTCTCACAAGCCACTGGTGTCAGTTGGTTCACCTAAGATGTATACAGGTGCTCATTGGGTTATGAGTACACCGGACAGGACTCGCCGGGAACCTGCTAGTTGGGATTATACCAGACGTCAGATAGCAGTTCCCAGGTGACATGTGTACATGTTAGTTCATCGACCTGAGATCGTCATTTGTCTCGTGTGAGTTCCCACTGTGCTTTGATTACTACCCTACCACGGCTCAAAGGAGTCGTGCAAACAGGTTTTAGTTGGGTACAGTCCCGAGCCACATGGAGGCAGTGAGCGGATCTGCAGGGGTTCGTCTCTCCCGGTATTGGGGGTGAGGTCGCGCTGTGTCTAGGAGAGCCATTACGCAAAGCCCTCGGCCGAGGCAGGAGATTTACTGGTAGGTATTCCAGTAGTATCTCAGGGCGTTCTGGGCTACGCTCTGACACGACTTGTACCGCCTTTGGGGGTCTGACTTTTACCAACCCCCTAGGCCCGACATGCGATGCTCATAGACGAACGGACCGGACTGTACGGATATTGTCACTAACAGGCTCAGTAGGGTGTCAGGATGAGTTCGCTCATCGACGTCCCTTTTAGTCAATAGCTGGTGGCCCGTCACGTATTGGCTTATACCTCTGACGTGCTAGTGGTTAAATCCACAGCCATTGTATTGACGAGTCTTTAGAGTCCACCACACTTTCAGTTACTCAGCTTTCGGGCGAAACGCTGTAGAGGCCGTATGGAGATATGGCAGGGTCCGATCAGATACGTGCGGTATTGCACGGATCAGGATCGGACAGTTTGTACTAGTGGCCGTATAGTTATATGGCAGGGTTCGATCAGATACGTGCGGTATTGCACGGATCAGGATCGAACGGATATTACTAGCCGGCTTTGGTTTAAGCCGGTCCTAGTTTAGTACAGTGTAGATTTTGTCTCTTTGCATTTGTATCCGGACGGAATACAGATGCGGGTGTGTATGCACAGTATCGGGGTTTTCCTGTAATTTATTACGGGACCAGTTTTCTGGAGTTGCCAGTTTGCATTCCGTTCCGGCCGGTTTTCCTTTGTTCTTTCCCGGCCGGACTTTTCCGATGGAGGGGGTAATTTGCAGTTTTGCAAATTACATTTGTGGATGGGTTTTCTTGCATAATGATTGATTATGATAGCTTCATATCTTTCATCCATGCTTTTGCTTTAAATGTGATTTGAAAAGAGTATGGTTGGATTTAATGAAGCATGCTTGTATGTTTTCTTGTCTTGGGTTGTGGTCACCTCTTGTTCCTTCCTACACTCACCTCCCTTCATGCTTCATATACTTTCTTTCCTCCACCATTTTATTCTTAGAAGATGATAAGTTTTTCATGAGAGTTTTCATTAGAAAAGAGAGGAGAAGAAAAGAAAAAAAAGAGAAGGGCTTCATCTTTGAGAGAGTTTCATTTCTTGATCTCATTCATGCTAGAAAAATGCAAGCACCATTTTTCTTATCTCATTTCCTCCATCATCTTCAAATGGCAACAAACCCCAAATGAGACATAGCCTCTACACTACACATTCTACAGTATATCTTGAGCATGTCGAGTTGCCGGCTTCATGCCCGAGTTGCCTCGGTATTGAGGCGGGAGCCCGTAAAAGACGCAGGCGTTGTGGTGCCCTTTCCGGCGAGGAGGCGACGATGTGGAGCCAAGACTTTCCGCGGGAGATCGGGATGATGAAGAGAAGACCGGAGGACTCGGATCACTCGGTATACTTCTCACCCTATCTCTTGATAGCTAGTATAGGTTAATGGTTAACGATCCGGGTTTTCATTGTCCGCGGTAGCGCCGGTTTCCGAGTAAGGAAAAATTTTGATTCCGCATTTTGGCCTCGAGTACGAGGCCGGGGCGCTGCCGTGGCGCAACAGTTATGAGCCTCACATCGACACGACTTATCAGTTATTGGGGTCTGACGTTTACTACCCCTAAACTGGATATGCGACATATCAGACGAAGAGACCGAACTGTATGATAGTGTTACTGATTGGATTTGCAGGAGTATGTACAGACTTGCTTGTTGATCTTCTGGTCACTCAAAACCCGGATGGCTGTTACGTTTAGCTAACCGCTTGCAGCTTGTGGGTGTTTGATATGATCATCACCTACTGCCGGAGTATTGACGAGTCTTTAGAGTCCTACACAGAGGTTTCCTGGCTCAGGCGAAACATAGTAGGAGCACATATGTGATATGTGCGGGACCGAGAATAATATGTGTATGGGATACCGTATTCCATTCTCGCAATATGGGATATCGGCGGGTATATGTGATATAGCCGGATCATCAGATCAAGTGTTGATTCGATGAAATGATACATTTTATATATTAGTCGGTTATATGTGATATAGCCGGATTATCGGATCAAGTATTGATTCGATAATTTATTGTACAATTATATATGTGATATATTACATTACATTAACTAATATAAGCTCACTTAAGTAATTGTTTTTCACATTTTGGATGCATTGATATATATGTGATATATGTTTAATGTATTCTTTTCTTTTGTTACAAAATTATATATATGTGATATGTATAATTGTGACATGCTTGGTTATAAATGCAAC
Source organism: Agapanthus africanus (assembly GCA_030015575.1). NCBI lineage: Eukaryota > Viridiplantae > Streptophyta > Magnoliopsida > Asparagales > Amaryllidaceae > Agapanthus > Agapanthus africanus. The sequence goes on along the minus strand of JASDDO010000024.1, from coordinate 705,939,346 downwards.
TAGGGTTTATGAGAGCTAAACCATGCTAGGGTTAATGTTAGTGTTTATATTTATCATTAAGTAATTCAAATATTTTTGATATTTGTCATGATAGATATTTGTTGAAGCTTGTAGAAGCTTGTAGTCTTCTTTGACTTTGTCAACTCTTTTTGTCTAGCTTAAGATATTTATCAACTATACCTTTAACCATAGCTCATGGTTAAGTCTATACAAGGGTTAAATATGATATACTTGACCCAAGGTTGCATTTCTAACCACACAACAATTATTCTCATACTTCATCTTCTTCTTCCTCAAAAGCTTGCTAGATTTTTCATTTGTGGTGAAATAAAATGAGAAAAAGAAAAATAAAGAGAGCTAAATTCCTAATTCATCATCCTCTTCTATACTAGCCATATAAATTAGTGTGTTAGCTTCACTAATTCCGTATTAGTGAAGAGTGAGCTTGAGTCCGTGTTTCCTCGACGTAGATCATCACAGACTTTGAAGACTTCAAGCAAGGATGCATCATGCATCTTGTGGAGCCTCTCAAGAGTTCGGGAGCTCATGGATTGCAGCGAAGGGACTACTACTCGGAGCATTTGAAGAGAAGGAACGGACTACAAAGGTTGTAATCCCTATCACTTAGATGTAAAGTTGTTTATATGCAAAGTTTACCCTAATTCTCTAGTTCGATTACTTGGTTGGTTTGTTTAGCACACTTAAAATTTTAATATAGCATGTTTGATACTTGCTAAAATCTTGCTAAGGTGCTAAGCTAACAATACAGTGGTATCAGAGCCAAGCTAGAGCATTAGGCGTTGTCTAGACGAAATTAGAAGTCCGATCGAACTCCAAAAACCCTAAATTTCCTACCTTTTGGAAATTTTTCAAAAAGTTGAAAATTTTCATGTTAAAAATATTCAGAAAATCATGCAGGGAAGTCTATGGACACACCTGAAGAATGAAACCCTAACTCGTCTAAGCGACGGCGGATCCGCGGCCAAAACATGGTTTTGGTGGCAGATCCGCGGTACTACTTGAGAGGCTTGGGTCGGACCTTCAGCTGTAGGTCCGTAGGTGATGTAGGATGTTTCTGGTTAACTTTAACTGTGCTCAAGTGTTGAGCTCTCTGGGAATTTTTGGGAATTCGTTGAATCGATCGAATTGTCTAAATTCTCCTAGTTATCTGTGATGATTATATGTTGCTGTGATATGTTATATTGGATCGTCGTGTCTTGAATAGCCGGGGGTTTTATGTGAGATGAGAGTTTTTATTTGCATTCATGTAAAATTCATTGTATATAATATTCTTTTATTGGGGCACTTCCAGGTTGAGGATGAAGTCACCATTGTTGTATATTATTTACTTTTCCGCATTAGGATAGACCCAAGACAGGGTGAACAAATAACCGGGTTCTAGAGTCCAGTGGGAGACCAACTCGAGGAGTTGAGTCGGGTCTCCTAACTCTAGAATTGGTAGGGTTGCTTGCCGCTCTCTTAGGGGTCTAGGGATGTGGGTTTGGCTATTCATCACGACCGTGGAATCCACGTTTTTACTGGCTTAAATAAAACACGGAATTCCTGGTATATCCAATATTTCATATGTGATTCTTCTGCTGCTGATATTCTGTGATGTGATCATTTTATATGCGTGAGACAAATGCTTATACTATATATATATATATATATATATATATATATATATGATATATAAATATTATTGCTTTCGTTTCTTCTGTGATGTTTAGGAAGAATAAATGATGGGAATTTCGTTAATGAGATTAATGAAAAGAAAAGAAACCTAAAAGATGTTGTAGAATCAAATTTTCAAAAAGAGTAGCTCTAGTTTTTGCTTTGCATAGCGGTATTCCTTGTAGAATATCCAGCACCTTATTCGATAAGGAAAGAGCCGAGATCCCTTCACCGGGAGTGACCACTTTAGCAAAACTAGCAGATGCTACAAACAATCGGTTATGTTTTTTGATTGCTTCTATAGTTCTTGCTTTGCATTGCGATATTCCTTGTAGAATATCTAGCACCTTATTCAATAAAGAAAGAGCCGAGATCCCTTCACCGGGAGTGACCTTTTTAGCGAAACTAGTAAAAGCCTAAAAAACACTCCTTTTCAAAATCGCTTGTTTCTACAACGATATTAAGTTCCTTACACAAAAGGTTTTCATAAAAACCTGTCGTAGCCCCCCGACATTTCAGATAAGTAATATTTAGTATTCGTGCTGCGTTTGTTGGCTTTCGTCAAGGCGTAGTATGCGGTAGCTACTTACTGCTTATCTGTAGCATATGATACGATTGGATTAGGGTAGTCGTACGGCTTTGTTGGCTTTCGCCAAGGGTCGTGCGGGTGGGTTTAATTCAATCATGAAATGTATGGGTTGAACTTGACTAACGGACTATGGTTTGTTGGCTTTCGTCAAGGTCATAGCACGTTAGGGGTAAAAGTATTATCGGGAATTTCAAGTGTTGAAATTTGCAATGAGATTGCATAGCTTCTATGAGATAGTTGGATCCTGATACCCACTGCGAGAAAAAGTTACTCATGGGAGAATTTTACACATGACAATTAGCCGATCAAGTAGGTGTCTAGAAAGGTGTTAACCGGGTTACGCCTCTGGGAAAACGAGGTTTATTTTAATTAGGTCCGTGCGAAAGTACGGAGAACCTCCCTCAAAGTACCAACACTGACCTGGTTGAAAGATTGGCGAACTTGTAAGGTGTAATTAATCCCGGCCAGTCTTACCTTTTTGGGTTTAAAGGAAGATTTGATGAAAAACAGTGGGAGCCATCCTGATTAGATAAGATAATAACCAATCTAATCTTGCAAGTGCATACGCTAAAGTGTTTCCTTCTCTCTCTCTCCAGGTAGCGACCATGTCAGGCCTTAATCAAGATAATAATATTGATGTATTGACCGAACCCGTTTATTATACTGAGCAGGGGAACGTTGATTCCGTTCTGTCTTATAACTGTTACAAGACAGAACAGGAAATAGGAGAATATCCGGAATCCCACGCCACACATTCGAAGAACGAGCATACTGATGCATCTTCTTCGGGAGTGTTAGTTATCGAGAACTGTTTCTCAGTTCACTCTACGTCCTGGGCATTAAATACCAGATCAGGATCCCACATATGCAATATGTTGCATTGGCTAAGAAAAGGTAGAGAACTGGGAATGAGTGATCATTCCGTAAGAGTAAGGAATGGTGCAAATGTTGCAGCCAAAGCAGTTAGCGAATATCACTTTGTATTACCAAGTGGTAATACATTGATTCTGAACGAATGTTATTACATACCGAACATGATATGCAACATTATATCAGTTTCTTTATTAAGTAAAGAAGGATATAGTTTTGTAGTACAGGATAATGCTATGAACATTATCCTGAATCAAAAGTTGATTGGATCAGGCTCGTTAAATAATGGCATATACGTTCTAAATCAAACTACAGTTCTTAATGTACAAAACACTCATAAGAGGAAGAGTTCAGAAATGAACGAATCCTTCTTGTGGCATTGTAGACTTGGTCATATCAATGCGACACGACTGGCTAAGTTGCATAAGGATGGATATTTGAATCCGTTCGAATTATCATCTTATGAAACTTGCCATTCATGTCTCAAAGGCAAGATGATCAAAACTCTGTTTAGTGGACACGGAGAAAGAGTTACAGAACTCTTTCTCCGTCTGATACACAGTGATGTATGTGGTCCCATGTCTACACATGCCAGGAGTGGTTCTTCGTACTTCATTACGTTCACTGACGATCTCTTAAGATACGGACATGTGTTCCTGTTGAAACACAACTCTGAAGTTTTTGAGTAATTCAAAGAATATAAGCACGAAGTTGAGAACCAAACGGATAAAAGTATTAAGATCCTTCGATCTGATCGAGGAGGAGAATGCTTGAGCAATGAGTTCCTAGACTATCTAAAAGAGAATGGGATTCTTTCTCAGCTTACTCCTCCATATACGCCACAGCACAACGGTGTATCGGAACGGAGGAATCGCACACTATTAGATATGGTGCGCTCTATGATGAGCACTGCTGAGTTGCCTATTTCCTTTTGGGGTATGCGCTTGAGACAGCCATACATCTATTGAATATAGTCCCTACCAAATCAGTGCCTACCACTCCATATGAGATATGGAAGGGGAAGAGACCAAGTCTTAATTATATTAAGATATGGGGTTGTCCGGCCTATGTCAAAAGGAACAATCTGGACAAACTCGAGGCAAGGTCTGTCCTGTGCAAGTTTGTAGGATATCCTAAAAACTCACAAGGGTATATCTTCTACCAAGCTGAGGAACAAAAGGTGTTTGTTTCTCGACAACCACCTTTTTGGAAAAGGAATTTCTTGCAATGGAAATTAGTGGCGAGGAGGTAGAACTGGAAGAAGTTCTAGCAATACAAACTACAACAGAAGATTTGGTAGAACCAGAGGATTCGATAGTTGCCAACGAACTTCAACCTCTCACCGATCTAGTAGGGTTCCTCATCCACCTGAGATATACTACGGTTTTCTCATTGATGGTGGGAGCGAGGACTGCATCATGCTAGATGATGACCCAACTAGCTTCGAGCAGGCTATCATGAGTAGTGACTCTGTGAAGTGGCTGGATGCAATGCGATCTGAGATGGAATCCATGTACACCAACAAAGTATGGACTTTGGAAGTTTCTCCTGAAGGGATAAAACCCATTGGGAGCAAATGGATTTTTAAGAAGAAACTTGGTGTAGATGGAAAAGTTGAGACTTTCAAAGCTAGACTTGTTGCAAAGAGTTTTCGTCAACGACCGGGTGTGGATTATGACGAAACCTTTTCTCTAGTGGCTATGCTTAAGTCCATCCGGATCTTACTTGCCATTGCTGCATACCATGACTACAAAATCTGGCAAATGGATGTTAAGACCGCCTTTCTAAATGGTGATTTAGAGGAGTGTGTGTACATGACTCAGCCAGAGGGCTTCGTAGATAGTGGGAGCAGCGGAAATATGTGCAAGCTGCTTAAATCCATCTACGGGTTAAAGCAGGCATCGTGGAGTTAGAACATCTGTTTTGATGTTGTAATCAAAGAGTTTGATTTCATCAAAAATGTAGATGAACCTTGTATTTACAAAAAGGTTGCAGAGAGTAAGGTTGTCTTCCTCGTATTGTTCGTGGATGACATACTCTTGATAGGAAACGATGTTCCTATGCTGCACTCGGTCAAGCTCTTCTTATCACAAAGATTCTCAATGAAAGATCTAGGTGATGCCTCCTGCATCTTGGGGATTAAGATCTATAGAGATAGATCTAGACGGATACTGGGATTGTCCCAATACAGGTACATTGACACCATACTAAAGATGTTTAGTATGGAAGAATCCAAGCGTGGGAACTTATCCACGATCTCTGGACTCTCTCTCCCCAAAGAAATGTCTCCTAAGACTGATTTGGAAAGAGCTCGCATGCAAGCGATACCCTATGCTTCGGCAGTAGGCTCTATCATGTATGCGATGCTGTGTACCGGACCCGATGTAGCATACTCACTAAGTGTAGTGAGTAGGTATCAAGCAGATCCTGGAGAGGATCACTGGACAGCTGTGAAGAATATTCTCAAGTACTTGAGAAGGACTAAGGAGTTGTTCTTGGTGTAGGGTAACGGAGAACTCCAGGTGGAGTCCTTTACTGATTCGAGCTTCCAAAGTGATAAGGACGACTCTAAGCCGCACTCGGGATTTGTCTTTACCATAAATGGAGAGGCGGTGTGTTAGAAGAGTTCCAAACAGGAAACCGTTGCAGACTCGACGATGGAGGCTGAATACATCGCTGCCAACGATGCTGCCAAAAAGGCTATCTGGATAAAGAAGTTCATCACCAAACTTGGTGTGGTTCCGTCCATTGAGCATCCAATACATTTGTATTGTGATAACAATGGAGATATGGCTTTGGCCAAGAAACCAGATCCCATCAGAGATCCAGGCATATTCTGAGGCGGTGTCACCTGATCCGGGAGATGGTTGATCGCCGGGAGATCGAGGTCAGGAGAGTAGAAATGAAGGACAACATTGCGGACCCATTCACGAAGTCCATTCCCCAGATACAATTTGAGAGAATCTTCGGGATGTTGGGTATGAGATACTACAACAGCGAGCCTTAGTGCAAGTGGGAGATTGTTAGTTATGTATATGCCGTAGAGGCCATTGTTGTACATATGATGTATATCATAGTGGATGCTTGGATATATATAGAGAGGAATTTCTTGCTCGATATGATAGTATGCTGTAGGGTTCCTAGGCACTCTCAAGAGGTCTCACAAGGCATCAACCATGCCAATTTCAAATTTTACGGGTGCCGAGAAACCCTAATATGGATCGTTAACTAGATTTTAGGCGACCAAAGCAACTAGTTTACAACTAAACTAAAAGAGCGGAAATACAACCTTTGTAGATCCGGTCCTCCACCTCCACGGCTCCGTGATGAAGTCCTCTCCGCTGTCCAAATCAAATCCTGGGCTCTAGCGTCGGCTTCATCGGAGAAAGAGCGGGCTAGGTCATCGACGATCTGCCGAAGATGATCTACGTCAAGGCATCGCTAGATCAAGTTCCAACTTCACCAAGTCTAGAAAACTTGTGAAGGAAACACACTCTACTACTTGGCAAGAGGTAGAGGATGAAGAAATAGAAAGTGGGTTCACTTTAGAATTGGATTTCTCACTTGTTTTCTCAAGTTGCCATTGTAGTAGCAAGCTTTCTTCATGTGATGAAGAAGAAGAAGAAGAAAGAAATGAATATGATAAGTTAATTTAAATCCAAAAGAAAATGAATACTTATCATATTCAAACCATGGTAATGTGTAGAGAGTTAATCATGGTTAAATGGAATGGTTAGGGTTAAGCATGAGACAAAATGGTCACTTGGTCAAAGTCTTCAAGAAGCTTCAACAACAAACAAAGTTAGCCACCATTTTCTCTTTATGCTTATCATTTCCAAAAAAGAATAAACAAATAAATAAATGAATAAGAAAATGAAAAATAAAACCCTAACCATTTAAATAACCATGGTTCAATCTTTACACAAACTCAAGTAAGCATGTATCATCAAACATGATACAATCAATTGCACAAAAGTATATCACATATACAACTTGTGAACTTCAAGTGAGAAAATCAATTTAAAGTGAACCAATACAAGTTAATGCAAAGTAATATATCAAATATATAATTATACATTAAATCATTAAATCAACACTTGATTCAATGATCCGGTCATATCGCATATAACCAACTAGTATCCAATGTATCGGCTTATCGAATCAATCCTTGAATCGATAACTAGGTTATATCGCATACAACCAGTCGATACATTCATCGCGAGAATGGAATATGGTATCACATACACACATTATTCTCGGTCCCGTACATATCTCATATGCACTCCTATTTCGTTTCGCTTGAGCCAGGAAACCTCTGTGTAGGACTCTAAAGACTCGTCAATACGCCGGCAGCAGATGATGATCATATCAAACATCCACAAGCCGCAAGCGGTCTGCTAAACATAACGGCCACCCGGGTATTGAGCGATCAGAAGATCGACGAGCAAGCCCGCTCACACTCCAGTGAATCCAACCAGTAACACTACCGTACAGTCCGGTCTGATCGTCTGATATGTCGCATATCTCGCCTAGGGGTGGTAAACGTCAGACCCCAATAGCTCGATAAGTCGTGTCGATATGAGGTCTATAACATTTCGAGAAACTACTGGTAACACTTACCAGTAAATCTCAGCAACCCTGGCCAGGGATTTTCTGTTATAGCCAATCGAACACAGCGCAACATCAACCCTCTATACCGGGAGAGACGAATCCCCTCATATCGCTCATTGCCTCTATGTGACTCGGGACTGTACCCAAAAACCACCGTTTTGCATGCCCTCTTGGACGTGGTAAGATGGAAATCAAAGTACAGTGGGAACCACACAAGACTCTATGACGATCTCGGGTCAGCAGACTACTCTGTACCAGTGTCACCAGAGAACTGCCATCTGACGTAAGGTATAATACCATCTGGGAGTTCTCGACGAGTACGTCCAGTGTACCCAGTCTCCACTGAGCACCCGTATATCATCTCTGATGTCAAACACCAATGGATATGGGACCATCCATCGCCCATCTATATGGGTCGAGAAGGTATACGCTAGTCTACTCTGGTATATCGATGCCCCGTCTCGATACACCCACGACTAGGGACTTTGAAGGATGTACTTATGGACTACCATGTCCCCACTAGTATGATCCGCATCATAGTCCAGATAGTTAAGTACACATCCTAAGGGCTTTACCAACATGTAACAGAAGGACAAACAGTGTACACGTTAAGGTAAAGAGCAACCAGATAGCATACTATCATGTCGAGCAAGAAAGTCCTCCCTATATATGTCCTAGCATCCACTACAATATACATCCAATGTTCAGTAATGGCCTCTAGGGCATACATATAACTAACAATCTCCCACTTGCACTAGGGCCATCTGATAGCAGTGGTTGTAGTATCTCATACTCAACCATCCCATTAAAATCTCTCTTTGGGAACAGGCCTTTGTGAGTGGATCCGCTGTGTTGACCTCTGAGTCTACTCTCCTAACCTCGATCTCCTTGGAGATCAACTATCTCCATAATCAGGTGATGCTGCCTCAGAATTTGTCTGGATCACTGATGGGACAGACGTTCCTTGGCATAAGCCACAACTCCATTGTCTCACAATGGTTGGAACGTAGTTCATCACATGAACCAATATACACCCAAACATCCTCCTTGGTAGAATCTTAAGTAGTGATGCATCCTGCCTTTATCGTCTAGTATGTCACGGTATCTAGCTTGGAACTCTTCCAACATACCGTCCCTTTACTGAGGGTAAAGACAATGCCTGTGACTGACATTCAGTCATCTTTATCACCCTGGAACCATTCCAGTGATTCTCCCCAGGGTCGATTGATACCTTCTCACTACAACTAGTGAGAATCCTAACATCTATTTAGATCTATCTCATAGATCCAAAACCTAGGATTTAGTAGGTATCACTTTGATCCTATATGGAGATCATTATGATAAGCGGAGATTGATCGAGCGTAGCATAGGAAACTCCTTCCCTATCAAGAGTATGTCATCCACGTACTCTATGAGGATCGTCACCATATTCCTTACTACCTTTTTGTTTATACAAGGTTCATCTACCATTTTGATGATGTCAACTTCTTTGACTAATTCATCAAAACAGACGTTCCAACTCCGCGATGCCTGCTTTATCCTATAAAACATCTTGCACACGTTTCCGCTGCTCCCACTGTCTACGAGGCCCTCTGGCTGTGTACTTATAGACGCACTCTTCTAAAACATCATTTAGAAAAGCTGTCTTGACACCCAACCACCAGATATCGTAGTCATGGTATGTAGCCGTGACAAGTAGGATCTGGATGGACTTAAGCATAGGTACTTGAAAAGGTTTCATCATTATCCACAGCTGGTCAATGATGCAAATTTTTAACAAGTCTAGCTTTGAAAGTCTCAACTTTTCGATGTACACCAAGTAATCTTCTCAAGATATACTTGCTCCTGATGGGGATTTAACCCTTCAGATATAGCAACCAAAGTCCATACTTTGTTGGTGTATAAGGATTCCATCTCAGATCGCTAAGCATCCAGCCATTCTTACAGAGTCCACTCCTAATGGCCAGCTCGAAACTAGTTGGGTCATCATCTCATGATGCAATCCTCGCTCCCACTGTCATAGAGTAACCGAAGTATCTCTCAGGTGGGTGAGGAACCCTACTAGATCGGCGGAGAGGCTGAGATTCGTTGGTATCTACTGAATCCTTTAGTTCTTTTAAATCATCTGCTGTAGTTTGCATAGTTGGAACCTTTCCAGTTCTATATTACAGACCTTGCCTCGAGCTTGTCCAGATTTTGCTTTTAGACATAGGCCGGACAACCCCAAATCTTAACTATCTTAAGACATGGGCTCTTCCCATTCCATATCACATATGAAGCGGTAGGCAACTGATTTGATTGGAACCCTATTCAATAGGTATGCAACTTCTCAACTGCATAACCCCATGAGGAAAAAGGTAACTCAGTAGTACTCATTATAGAGCACACCATATCAAATAGGGTGTATCTGCTCCGCCCCGACATACCATCGTGCAATGGTGTATACGGAGGAGTAATGCTGAGAGAGAATCTCATTCTCCTTTAGAATAGTCCAGTATTTCCGTGCTCAAGTATTCTCCTCCTTGATCACATCAAAGGACATAATACTTATACCCGTATTTTGGTTCTCTACTTCTAACTTATATTCTGTGAATATCTCAAAAGGTTCGGACTTGTGTTTCAACAGGAACATAGGTCTGAATCTCAAAAGATCATCAGAGAATGTAATGAAGTACAAAGAACCAGTCTTGGCATGTGTAGACAGGGGACCTACACACATCAACATGTATCATCCCAAGAGTTCACTAACTCTTTCTCTGTTTCCAATAAACAGAGCTGTGGTCATTTTATCTCTATGACATGACTGGCAAGTTTCATAAGATGTAAATTCAAACTAATTTAAATATGCATCTACATGTAACTTCAGCTAGTAGGGTCGCATTGATATGACCTAGTCTACAATGCCTCAAGAAGGATTCGTTCATTTCTGAACTCTTCCTCTTGTGTGTGTTCCGTATACTAAGAACTGTAGTTTGATTTAGAACATCAATGCTTTTAGATAACGTGCCTGAACTGATCAACTTTTGATATAGGAAATGTTCAAAACATTATCCAACAATACAAAATTTTATCATTTCTTTACTAATAAAGAGACTGACATGATTTTGTATAACAGGTTCGGTATCTAATAACATTCGTTCAGAATCAATGTATTGGTAACACAGGGTGACAGTGACCAACAGACTTGGCTGCAACACTTGCCCCGTTTTCTGTCTCATGAAACTTATCACCCGTTCTCAGTTCTCTACCTGTCTGTAGCCCTATGTAACAGATTACATATCTGGGATCCTGATCTGGTATCACATACCCAGGACGTAGAGGATACAGAGAAACAGTTCTGTGTAATGAACACACCCGAAGAAGATGCATCATATGCACTTTCTTCGTTTGGGCGGCATAGGAATTCTGGTATTCCCCAATTTCCTGCTCTGTCTTATAACAATTATAAGTTGGAGCGGGACCAACGTTCCCCAGCTCAATATAACAAGCGGGTTCGGTCAAATATCCGTATTATTATCTTGATTAAGGCGTGATATGGTCGCTACCTGGAGAGAGAGAGAGAAGAAAACACTCAGCGTGCGCTCTTGCAATAATAGATTGGTTTTTATTTTATCTAATCAGGATGGCTCCCACCGCTTTTTATCAAATCTTCCTTCAAACCCAAAAAGAAAAGACTAGCCGGGATTAATTACACACTACAAGTTCGCCAATCTTTCAGCCAGGCCAGTGTCGGTACTTTGAGGGAGGTCCCCCGTGCTTTCGTACGAACCTAATTAATGTAAACCTCGTTTTCCCAGAGGTGTAACCTCGTTAACACCTTTCTAGACACCTACTTGATCGGCTAATTGTAATGTATAAAACTCTCCCAGGAGTAACAATTACTCGCAGCGGGTATCGGGATCCAACTATCTCATAGAAGGTATGCAATCTTATTGCAAATTTCAACACTTGAAATTCCCGATAATATTTTGCCCCAAGTGTTCTATGACCTTGACGAATGCCAAACAACCCATAGTCCACTAGTCAAGTTCAACCCGTACATTTCTGTAAGTGCACGGCGGCGCCCCGGCCGTCAATCCGACGCCGGAATGCGGAAGCGGTGAAAAACTTAAATTTTGCGGACTTAGCAAACCGGCACCACCGCGCACTTTGACCCGGATCGAACCATTAACTAGTCCTAGCTAACTACAAGAAAGGGAATAGAGATATACCGACGATCCAAGTCCTCCGGTCTTCTCGTCATGGTCCCGATCTCCTGCGGAAAAGTCCCGTCTCCTCCTCGTCGCCGGAAGTGCACCACATCGCCTACATTGTTTACGGGCTCCCACCTCAATGCCGAGGCAACTCGGGCACGAAGCCGGCTACTCGACGTGCCCAAGATTCGCTGTAGAATGTGTAGTAGAAGTAGTCTCATTTTGGGGTTTGGAGCTTTGCCATTTTGGTGGAAGAAAAGAGAACTTGGAGAGAGGTGGGAAAAATGTAGCATACAAAAATGAGAGTAACATTTTTCCACCCACAAAAAGAAATGAATCCCATTCCATTAACTAGGAATGGCCGGCCCCCCCCCATTTGGTGTGATTGGAGAGAGAAAAAGAAAGGTCAAGGGGGAGTGGTTGAACCATCATACAAGGGAGTGTCAAGTTATGATGTGAAGGAATGATAGCTAGGTAAGTCCAACACTCAAAACAACCATCAACATAACCAAAGTCAATCCATCATGAAAAGGAAAGTCAAGCAAGTCAATGGATGGTGCACCATCATGAAGACTATCATGATGTTACAAAAAGCAAAGACCCCCTCCACAAATGCCTATTTGCAACAATGCAAATAAACCCTCCTCCACCAATCTTCGGCCAATGAACGGAACAAAGGAAATTGGCCGAAACGAAAAGCAAACTGGCAACTCCAGAAAACTGTTCCCGTAATAAATTACAGGAAAACCCCGATACTGTGCATACACACCCACATCTGTATTTCGACCGAAATACAATTGCAATGAGACAAAATCTCCACTGTACTATACTAGGATCCGGCTTATACCAAAACCGGCTAGTAATATCTGTTCGATCCTTATCCGTGCAATACCGCACGTATCTGATCGAACCCTGCCATATAACCATACGGCCTATAGTACAAACTGTCCGATCCTGATCCGTGCAATACCGCACGTATCTGATCGGACCTTGCCATATCTCCATACGGCCTCTACAACCTTTCGCCCGAAAGCTGAGTAACTGAATGTGGGGGACTCTAAAGACTCATCAACACGTTGGTTGTGGATTTAACCACTAGCACGTCAGAGGTATAAGCCAATACGTAACGGGCTACCAGGTATTGACCAAAAGGGATGTCTGCGAGCGAACTCAGCCTGACAACCCTACTGAGACTGTCAGTGACAATATCCGTGCAGTCCGGTCCGTTCGTCTCTGAGTATCGCATGGCGGGCCTAGGGGGTTGGTAAAAGTCAGACCCCCAAAAGCGGTACAAGTCGTGTCGGAGTGTAGCCCAGAACACCCTGAGATACTACTGGAATACCTACCAGTAAATCTCCTTGCCTTGGCCAAGGACTTTGTGTAATGGCTCTCCTAGACACAGCACGACCTCACCCCCAATACCGGGAGAGACGAACCCCTGAAGATACGCTCACTGCCTCCATGTGGCTCGGGACTGTACCCAACTAAAACCTGTTTGCACGACTCCTTTGAGCCGTGGTAGGGTAGTAATCAAAGTACAGTGGGAACTCACACGAGACAAATGACGATCCCCAGGTCGATGAACTAACCTGCACACATGTCACCAGGGAACTGCCATCTAACGTCTGGTATATGACCAACTAGCATGTTCCCGGCGAGTCCTGTCCGGTGTACTCATAACCCAATGAGCACCTGTATACATCTTAGGTGATCCAACTGACACCAGTTGTTGCGCCACGGCAGCGCCCCGGCCTCGTACTCGAGGCCAAAATGCGGAATAAAAATTTTTGCGAACTTTGCAAAACCGGCGCTACCGCGGACAAAGAAAACCCGGATCGAAACCATTAACCTATACTAGCTAACTAGAGAGATAGGGTGAGAAGTTATACCAAGCGATCCGTGTCCTTCGGTCTTCATCTCCACTCCGATCTCTTGCGGAATCTCCGTCACCTCCTCGCTCGTCGGAAAGGGGCACCACGTAGCCGGAATCTTTTACGGGCTCCCGCCTCTTGACCGAGGCAACTCGGGCGCGAAGTTGGCTAGCCGACGCGTCCAAGGCTTGCTATAGAATAGTGTAGTGAACTTGTCTCTTTAGGGTTCTTGAAGTTGCCATGGATGTGGAGGTGGAGGAAAGGAATAAAAGCTATGGAGGGATTTGTGCAATTTTTCAAGCAAGCAAGCATGAGAATGAGATGACATATTTTCACCACTAGAAAAATGATACTCTCCTCTCACCCCCTCAAGAATGGCCGGCCCCTCTCATCTCTTTGATGAGATTGGAGAGAGAAAAAAAAATGCAAGAAAGAATATATCAACAATATAGAAAGTTGTCACTCTCATTTCACTTCTAAATCCTTTCTACCATCCATCACAATGAAAGCAAGTGAGAAGACCAAAAAAGGATCTCATCATGAAATAGCAATCATGATGCCACAAATATGCAAAGAAACCCCTCACAAAGTGTTAATTGCAAACTTGCAATTAACACCCTCCATCACAAAGTCCGGCCGAGAAGGAATGAAAGAAAACCGGCCGGAACGGAATGCAAACTGGCAACTTCAGAAAACCGATCCCGTAATAAATTACAGGAAAACCCCGCTACTGCAAATACATGCCCGCATTTGTATTCCCACTGAACACAAATGCAAAGAGACAAAACTACACTATCAAATACTAGAATCCGGCTTAAGCCAAAGCCGGCTAGTAAAAACTGTCCGATCACGATCCGTGCAATACCGCACGTATCTGATCGAACCCTGCCATATCTCCATACGGCCTCTACAGCGTTTCGCCCGAAACTTGAGTAACAGTAACTGTGGTGGACTCTAAAGACTCGTCAATACTATGGCTGTGGATTTAACCACTAGCACGTCAGAGGTATAAGCCAATACGTGACGGGCCACCAGCTATTGACCAAATGGGACGTCGATGAGGAAGCTCACCCCGACACCCAACTGAGCCTGTCAGTGACAATATCCGTACAGTCCGGTCCGTTCGTCTATGAGTATCGCATGGCGGGCCTAGGGGGTTGGTAAAAGTCAGACCCCCAAAAGCGGTACAAGTCGTGTCGGAGCGTAGCCCAGAACACCCTGAGATACTACTGGAATACCTACCAGTAAATCTCCTGCCTCGGCCGAGGGCTTTGTGTAATGGCTCTCCTAGACACAGCGCGACTTCACCCCCAATACCGGGAGAGACGAACCCCTGCAGATCCGCTCACTGCCTCCATGTGGCTCGGGACTGTACCCAACTAAAACCTGTTTGCACGACTCCTTTGAGCCGTGGTAGGGTAGTAATCAAAGCACAGTGGGAACTCACACGAGACAAATGACGATCTCAGGTCGATGAACTAACCTGTACACATGTCACCAGGGAACTGCTATCTGACGTCTGGTATAAGACCAACTAGCAGGTTCCCGGCGAGTCCTGTCCGGTGTACTCATAACCCAATGAGCACCTGTATACATCTTAGGTGAACCAACTGACACCAGTGGCTTGTGAGACCGGCCACCGCCCCTCGTCGGGGTCTCGACTGTATACACTAGTCTACTAATGGAGTATCGATGCCCTGTCTCGAAACTCCTACGACTAGGGACCTTTTAAGGATGTGCTTATAGACCACCAGCTCCCACGTATATGATCGCCATCATACTGCTGGCAGTCAAGCAAGAATCCTAGGGGCTCTATCAACGTGTAATAGCGACATGTCAGGTCACCTAAAGCAGTACACGATGATAAAGATAAACCAGATAGCATACTATCATCTCGAGTAAGACTGTCCTACCGGGATAGGTCCTCCCTCAATCATTGCAATCACGTGCCTGTGATCCAATAATTGACTCTTGAGGGCACTAACTCCAACAATCTCCCACTTGCACTCAAGGCTAATTATTGCGATGTCGCATACTCACAGCCCGTGTGATACCGAACACCCAACTCCTCTACTAGTCAGTCTCACAAAACCCGTTTGCGAAACTATTGCGTTCGAGGAATAGCCTCAGTGAGTGGATCCGCTGTGATGTTTCTTTCTATGTCTCTCTATATCTCAAGTTCGCGGAGAAAACCATCTCCCGAAATGAGCAATACCTGTCTTAGAACGTCTGGATGTCTGATGGGACCTAGCTCATAAATGAACTCCAAATCCAAACTTCTTAGACTGTATTATCAATTGAACTTAATCAGTATCCTGCGCCATGCCTCCCTCAGTATTGCCTTGGACCACCTGTCCAAAATACTGCCCCTCGTCAGAAGGAAAATCTATAACTCTGACAACCTGCTTGTCGTCCATGTCACCTTGGAAGCCCGGAGTGATAACCGTCTCCTAAAGGAGGCAGCCGTTATCATATCCCTAGAACATTCACCTATGTTCTAAAACTGCTTCCGACTGTTTTTCCAGGATTGGATTAATATCAACTTAATGCACCTACTGCAAGAACAACATCTGGTGTGGTACTTGACATCTCATGATTGACTCAATTGCCTAAGCAAGTGATCTGTCAATCATGCGTATCCCTCTCCCCTTTAGTCTGTAAGACACCTTTAGAGAGGGTGACTCCATCACCTGCTGGTACACTACCATGCCAGTAGTCGTCCATTCTAAATACTCATAGAATGCTGTCAAGGTACCCTGATTGGGAAACCACCCAAATCTAGATCTAAAACCATAGGTCTAGTAACCAGTATGTTTGATATAATATCCAAGTCCCATGTGGAGAAAACACTGTGTGACGACCAAAGTATAACCGATCGTAGTATAGGAATATCACTTCCTACTACCTTCTCAACAGATCCATCCCCTATTCTGATGACGTCAAACCTATGACTGTCACATCAGAAATAGATGATCTAACTCCGCTATATCTGCTTTAGTCTATAAATAGACATAAGCCTGATGTCCACCAATGCTTCCGCTGCTCCCACTGACTACGACAACCCTCTGGCAGAGTCATATAGACGTGCACTTCTAAAGCTAGTTTAGAACGACGCTATACTCATCCTCCTGCCGGGTCTCGCAGCCTGGAACAACAACAATGGCAAGTGTGGGTAAACAAGAACTTCCCTGTCACCGTCCTTGAGGCTACCGGAGTACCTCTCGGGTGCCTGAAGTTACCCACCTTATCTGCGGAGTGGCCAATGGAATGTCAAATCAGATTGAATCTTTAGGTTCCTTATCAAATCTTCAGTAATCGTTTGTGGTTCTGGAATCACTTCCAGTTCTACCATACTCCCACTGCTGTTTTTGAAAAAATCCATTTTTAATAAAACTGTGGCGAGTATAGAACAATATTTCTATTGATCTGCCAGATGGTAGAAAGTCAACCCTCGTCATAGCCTGGGTCAACCCACAAACAGCCATTACAGAAACGTGCCTTGAGTTATCCGGAGTCTGGTTTTAAGCATAAGCCGGACAACTCCCCGTACCATAACATCGTTAAGATATGAACTGTTCTATATCCAATATAGAACCAGAGGCACTGATTTAATTGAACCAGATTCAAATCATGCAGCTGTCTCCAGTGCATGTCAACTAAATGGAAGGAGGCCGATCAGCGTTACTCAACTTAGGAATGCTTCCAATTATGAGTAACCTGAAAGAGAAGCAATTTCTCTTTATCATTACTATCAACTGAAATACCATACACAAGTATCTACATCTTCGATTACTTTGAAGAATCCCGATACTTGTAATACTTGGTTCTCTACTCTATTCAAATACCTATAACTCCTCAAAACTTAGACCCTGTGTTTCCACGAAACATATGTCTAAGAACTAGAGAAGTTAAAAGTAAACAGAATATAGTGCGAGGACCAACCCCTCTGTCCTAATGGACACTGGACAACATACAATACTCTGTATAAGTCCGCTGAGTCTAACAACTCTTTCACTGTGTGTCGTAGGTTGAAAACTGTACTTATGGTTAAGAAGAATTACACCGCTGTTTAATGCTCCTTACCTAACCATCCACTGATATAGGTAAATGTCGTAGACATAATATCAAAAGGTATATCTCACTCTATGAAAATAGACGTACAGATATATCAATTTGAAATTGGTGCATAACTGCGGATATTCAAAACCAAATATTTGCCGACCGGCAAACAGCCCAGGTGATCTCCTCAAATATCACCGATTACAACGAATCCCGATATAATGAGGATGATCACCCAATTCCCAATAACTTACTCCCACTCAGCATCTGTAAAACCATACAGATGTGAGAATCCAACCTGGTAAATACATACCCTGGAGCAAGTGTCTAATCGGGAAATCAGTTTTCTTTTAACATTACATAGTGAAACTGAAACATTGAAATGTTTCGATGGGGTATCCTGGTATTCCTAGTAATGCCTTTTCCATTATCCAGATTCACAACTGTAACCGTATAATTCTTTGCCACCTCTCCAAATCCCTTTATATGTCTTTAGTCATTACCTTCTGTACACCCCTTTAAGCCAAATGGTTTTCTTCCTTCCCTACCGTTCGGCACCAGCCTATGGTTTGGAAGAAGACTATCCAAAAAGCATAAAGGGTGTACTGTCCTAATCCTAGGAGCACTCGCAATGCGAGAGAAGGTGAAGATAAAAGACACCTGAATGTACTTTATTCCTATTTCTCCTGAACTAGGATCCATCCCCGAACTGGAACAAGTTCCTTTCGAGTTCGTATATAACCATACGATGGATTATCCAATAAACTGGGATCTTCGTAGTAATACGGAGTGTCCTGGAGAAATACAAAGGTGATTTAGGATTGGCGAAGAAATACTTGGTTTGGTCGTGAATATCAGTTGCAATTTACTTTGCCCTCCTACTAATCCCTTGCTTTGTCTTAATCTTAATACCTTCTGCACACCATCGTTATGCTAATTGGTTTTCTTCATTCCCCACCGTTCGGCACCAGCCTAAGGTTTGGAAGAAGACTATCCAATTTGCGTAATAGGTGTACTACTCCTAAACCAAGGAGTACTCGCAACTTGAGAGAAGGTGAAAAGAAAAGACAACTGAATAGTCCTATCCGTTTTCTCCAGAACCAGAAACCATCCTCGAAATCCTTCGAGTTCGTATCTAACCATACGATGGTTTTGTCCAATGGAAGTGGACGTTCGCAGTAATACGGGGTGTCCTGGAGAAAAGGGTAAAAGTAGGAGTGGCAATGAGGTCTGCAACTCTGACAATCCAAAAGCCAGTGTTAAGAAGGTTCGGTCAACTTGGTCACTGAGTCATAGTCCAGGGTCGGGTCAATGGTCGCTGCCAGAGAGAGAGAAAAGAAACACTCAGCGTGCACTCTATCCTAGATCAGAATGGTTACCACTTTATCTAATCAGGAAACCTCCCACTGTACCTCAAATTCTTCTCCAAACCTGAAAGAAGAATTAGTCGGGAACACCCGAGGAGTAAACCAACTCATCAGTGGGAATCGGGATCCAACTATCATCGCATGATAACGTGACGGAATCCACTCACGTCACCACACTCCAGAAGGTATGCGCATGCCTGGCAAGTTTCAGTTCTTTTGAAACTCCCGATGTGATTTTTACCCCTAGGACCCAAGTGACCTTGACGGAGTCAACAAATCAAAGAGTCCTAGTCAAGTTCAACCCGTCATTATCTGGATTGCATTAAACCCACCCGTACGTGCCCTTGACGGAGTCAACAAGGCCGCACGACTGTCCTAACCAATCCCACTTATGCGACAAACAAGTACCACTTAGCTACCGTACACTACGCCTTGACGGAGTCAACAAACGCAGCACGAATACTAAATAATACCCATAAGAAATGACGGAGGGCTACGAATGGTTTTTGGCGAAAAACCTTTAACGTAATGAACTTGATATCGTTGAAGGAACTGCATAGCCTTTTATAAAATATAGTGACGAAAACCTTTACTAAAGAGGTCACTCCCGGTGAAGGGATCTCGGCTCTTTCCCCGTAGAATGAGGTGCAGGATATTCCAACTGAATACCACGATGCAAAGCAAAAGTAATCGGCTATAGTGAAGTTAATGCCCTGACGCAAACTTCTGTCCAAGGGGTCACTCCCGGTGAAGGGATCTCGGCCCTTGCCTCGTCGACTGAGGAGCAGGATATTCCAGATGAATACCACGATGCAAAACAAAAGTGAACGTCCTTGCAATAACAGCTTTTTTTTTTGAAAAATGTTCCAACAACATCAGAATAGGTTTGTTTAAACTTGCATTGATCCGAATCAATGCAGTCCCATCAATTGATCACACCACAAAGAACGAAAATATACTGACGTACGTATATGCCATCCGCATTCGCCACTGGGTCCCGTCATCACCCGTTAGGTTAGCTAACTAACGGCAGAGCGGGGACTGGACTAGCGCGGATGTAAAACATATACAACGTCTACTAATATATATACCAATATATAGTATTCGCTCAAGGCGTGAAAAAAAAATGCAGCAACACAGAAATGTATAGCAACATAGAACAATACAGATATCTGGAAACCCCGGGTTTCACAGAGCCGCTGCTGAAACCCGACGTTTCCCTGGTCGTGTGGATAGCCTGTGCAATGAAATCCTAGACCCCTACGGGCGTGGCAAGTCACCCGCCAAAACCTGAAGCGAGGCAGCCCCCTTCACCTCCGTGAATGGACCACCCAGCACTCCACGGAATCCGGCAACTTGGGCACCCCTCCTGGGTCAACCTGTACCCCCTACGAGTGCGGCGAATAGCCCGCCAATCCCAGAGTGAAGTCCCTTCCGTCTCAATGCCATGAGATGCGGGCTTGTTGCCCTCCAGAACCCGGCTATCCGTGCACCCCTCCGCGGGGTAATCCTAGTACAGAAAGTAAAATATACATACACCGGGTACATCGACCGCAACCAGGCCGTGCCCCAAAAGAATAATACAAACAGGCAGTGACGGCAGTCCACATGTCGGACGCTCGCCCCGCAATATCAAATGTACATAATACAATAAAACTGTACTATATTGCAACCAGGCTATCCCCCACGACCGATCCGCAACATCACAGCATAAACATAGAACATCAACGTGAAAGTCACGTTCGCAAATCCGTCTAACCGGGCTATAGCAGTTAGACCGGATTTACCGATCGAGTGACATTCACGGTCGCAGATATAATGTAAATACTGTGAAATAATGTGTTTCAAATATCCGATCGATCAAACAATTAACAAGCGGGCCCCAAACCAATACTGTAGCAGTCACAGAAAACCTGGGCCATAAATTAATATTCCAAAACCCTCAAAAATAGCCCAAAACCCCACTGTAAAATTTCCACAGTGTGAGCACAGTAGACTGCGGCGGAAGCGCGGCCCAAAGTGGGGTTTGGCCGCGCTTCCGCGGTCAACTGTACGACTGACACTGTCGAATTTTTTCAGTGGTCTTAGAATTTCGTGCACATTATTTTTCTGTAACCTGAAAAATTTTTAGACACCAAAAAATTCCAACAGAAAACTGATGTGAACAAAATACGGTTTTTTGAGATTTTGGTCGATCGGATAAGTAAAACGCATTAGAACAAGCTAGGTAAGGTTAATGGCGTGGCTCTGATACCATGTTGCGCCACGGCAGCGCCCCGGCCTCGTACTCGAGGCCAAAATGCGGAATAAAATTTTTTGCGAACTTTGCAAAACCGGCGCTACCGCGGACAAAGAAAACCCGGATCGAAACCATTAACCTATACTAGCTAACTAGAGAGATAGGGTGAGAAGTTATACCAAGCGATCCGTGTCCTTCGGTCTTCATCTCCACTCCGATCTCTTGCGGAATCTCCGTCACCTCCTCGCTCGTCGGAAAGGGGCACCACGTAGCCGGAATCTTTTACGGGCTCCCGCCTCTTGACCGAGGCAACTCGGGCGCGAAGTTGGCTAGCCGACGCGTCCAAGGCTTGCTATAGAATAGTGTAGTGAACTTGTCTCTTTAGGGTTCTTGAAGTTGCCATGGATGTGGAGGTGGAGGAAAGGAATAAAAGCTATGGAGGGATTTGTGCAATTTTTCAAGCAAGCAAGCATGAGAATGAGATGACATATTTTCACCACTAGAAAAATGATACTCTCCTCTCACCCCCTCAAGAATGGCCGGCCCTCTCATCTCTTTGATGAGATTGGAGAGAGAAAAAAAAATGCAAGAAAGAATATATCAACAATATAGAAATTTGTCACTCTCATTTCACTTCTAAATCCTTTCTACCATCCATCACAATGAAAGCAAGTGAGAAGACCAAAAAAGGATCTCATCATGAAATAGCAATCATGATGCCACAAATATGCAAAGAAACCCCTCACAAAGTGTTAATTGCAAACTTGCAATTAACACCCTCCATCACAAAGTCCGGCTGAGAAGGAATGAAAGAAAACCGGCCGGAACGGAATGCAAACTGGCAACTTCAGAAAACCGATCCCGTAATAAATTACAGGAAAACCCCGCTACTGCAAATACATGCCCGCATTTGTATTCCCACTGAACACAAATGCAAAGAGACAAAACTACACTATCAAATACTAGAATCCGGCTTAAGCCAAAGCCGGCTAGTAAAAACTGTCCGATCACGATCCGTGCAATACCGCACGTATCTGATCGAACCCTGCCATATCTCCATACGGCCTCTACAGCGTTTCGCCCGAAACTTGAGTAACAGTAACTGTGGTGGACTCTAAAGACTCGTCAATACTATGGCTGTGGATTTAACCACTAGCACGTCAGTGGTATAAGCCAATACGTGACGGGCCACCAGCTATTGACCAAATGGGACGTCGATGAGGAAGCTCACCCCGACACCCAACTGAGCCTGTCAGTGACAATATCCGTACAGTCCGGTCCGTTCGTCTATGAGTATCGCATGGCGGGCCTAGGGGGTTGGTAAAAGTCAGACCCCCAAAAGCGGTACAAGTCGTGTCGGAGCGTAGCCCAGAACACCCTGAGATACTACTGGAATACCTACCAGTAAATCTCCTGCCTCGGCCGAGGGCTTTGTGTAATGGCTCTCCTAGACACAGCGCGACTTCACCCCCAATACCGGGAGAGACGAACCCCTGCAGATCCGCTCACTGCCTCCATGTGGCTCGGGACTGTACCCAACTAAAACCTGTTTGCACGACTCCTTTGAGCTGTGGTAGGGTAGTAATCAAAGCACAGTGGGAACTCACACGAGACAAATGACGATCTCAGGTCGATGAACTAACCTGTACACATGTCACCAGGGAACTGCTATCTGACGTCTGGTATAAGACCAACTAGCAGGTTCCCGGCGAGTCCTGTCCGGTGTACTCATAACCCAATGAGCACCTGTATACATCTTAGGTGAACCAACTGACACCAGTGGCTTGTGAGACCGGCCACCGCCCCTCGTCGGGGTCTCGACTGTATACACTAGTCTACTAATGGAGTATCGATGCCCTGTCTCGAAACTCCTACGACTAGGGACCTTTTAAGGATGTGCTTATAGACCACCAGCTCCCACGTATATGATCGCCATCATACTGCTGACAGTCAAGCAAGAATCCTAGGGGCTCTATCAACGTGTAATAGCGACATGTCAGGTCACCTAAAGCAGTACACGATGATAAAGATAAACCAGATAGCATACTATCATCTCGAGTAAGACTGTCCTACCGGGATAGGTCCTCCCTCAATCATTGCAATCACGTGCCTGTGATCCAATAATTGACTCTTGAGGGCACTAACTCCAACACCAGTGGCTTGTGAGACCGGCCACCGCCCCTCGTCGGGGTCTCGACTGTATACACTAGTCTACTAATGGAGTATCGATGCCCAGTCTCGAAACTCCCACGACTAGGGACCTTTAAAGGATAAGCTTATAGACCCCTAGCTCCCACTTATATGATCGCCCTCATACTGCTGGTGGTCAAGCAAGAATCCTAGGGGCTCTATCAACGTGTAATAGCGACGTGTCAGGTCACCTAAAACAGTACACGATGATAAAGGAAAACCAGATAGCATACTATCATCTCGAGTAAGACTGTCCTACCGGGATAGGTCCTCCCTCAATCATTACAATCACGTACCTGTGACCTAATAATTGACTCTGAGGGCACTATCTCCAACAATCTCCCACTTGCACTCAAGGTTAATTATTGCGATGTCGCATACCCACAGCCCGTGTGATACCGAACATCCAACTCCTCTACTAGTCAGTCTCACAAAGCTCGTTTGCGGAACTATTGCGTTCGAGGAATAGCTTCAGTGATTGGATCCGCTTAGTAGTTTCTTTCTATGTCTCTCTATATCTCAAGTTCGCGGAGAAACCCATCTCCCGAAATGAGCAATACCTGTCTTAGAATGTGTCTGGATGTCTGATGGGACATAGCTCATAAATGAACTCCAAATCCAAATTTCTTAGACTGTATCGTCAACTGAACTTAATCAGTATCCTGCGCGCCATGCCTCCCTCAGTATTGCCTTGGACCACCTGTCCAAAATACTGCCCCTCATCAGAAGGAAAACTATAACTCTGACAACCTCCTTGTCGTCCATGTCACCTTGGAAGCCTGGAATGATAACTGTCTCCTGAATGAGGCTGTCGTTATCATATCGCTAGAACATCCACTTATGTTCTAAAACTGCTTCCGACTGTTTCTCCAGGATTGGATTAATGTCAACTTATTGCATCTAGTGCAAGAACAACATCTGGTGTGGTACTTGACATCTCTCGATTGACTCAATTGCCTCAGCAAGTGATCTGCCAATCATGCCCGTCCCTCTCCCCTTTAGTCTGTAAGACACCTTTGGAGAGGGTAACTCCATTACCTGCAGGTACACTACCGTGCCAGGAGTCGTCCATCCTAAATACTCTTAGAATGCTGTCAAGTACCCTGATTGGGAAACCACCCAAATCTAGATCTAAAACCATAGATCTAGTAACCAGTATGTCTGATATAAAATCCATTTCCTCTGTGGAGAAACAACTGTGTGACGACCAAAGTATAACCGATCGTAGTGTTGGAGTTTCTTTTCCTACTCTGTGTATATCATCCAAATACCAGGATATCACACCCTACTACCTTCTCAACAGATCCATCCCCTATTCTGATGAAGTCAAACCCATGACTGTCACGTCAGAAATAGATGATCTATCTCCGCTACATCTGCTCTAGTCTATAAATAGACATAAGCAACCTGTCCACCAATGCTTCCGCTGCTCCCACTGACTACGACAACCCTCTGGCAGAGTCATATAGACGTACACTTCTAAAACTGGTTTAGAACGACGCTATACTCATCCTCCCGCCGGGTCTCGTAACCTGGAACAACAGCAATGGCAATTGTGGGTAAACAAGAACTTCCCTGTCACCGTCCTTGAGGCTACCGTAGTGCCTCTCGGGTGCCTGAAGTTACCCACCTTATCTGCGGAGTGGCCAATGGAATGTCAATCCAGATTGAATCTTTAGGTTCCTTATCAAATCTTCACTAATCGTTTGTGGTTCTGGAATCACTTCCAGTTCTACCATACTCCCACTACTGTTTTCTGAAAAAATTCCATCTTTAATAAAACTGTGGCGAGTCTAGAACAATATCGCTATTGTTCATCCAGATAGTAGAAAGTCAACCCTCGTCATAGCCTGGGTCAACCCACAAACAGCCATTACAGAAACTGTAGCGTCTTGAAAAGTCGTTTTGGTGTTTTCCTGAAATTCGGTGAAAATTCGGTATTTTTCCGAAAACCGTCTTTCTCGATATTTTGCAGTTTAGGGCTAATTATACCTAAAATGGATAGGTAATTGCTTGTTTTTAGTAGCTAATGAGTTATTTATGAAATTTTGGTCATTTAAAATTTTTCCCTATTTTTCAATTTTTTTAATATTATTTTAAGCCGGTAAGAAAATACATTAAATAAGCGATAAATACAAATTTTTCCGGGCTAATTTTAATCTCTAAAATTATGATAATTATATTCTAGTGATAACATGAATTTTTAGTAATTTATTTTGATTTTTTTTAAATTTTTATGATTTGAAACGAAATTATTGAATATTTGGGCTAAAACTTGCAATTTTTGAGTTGTAGGGGGCCTTTTTGCATAAAATTTCTTTTGTAACACCCTCTATCTTTTCCCTCAGCCCAAGAACAGCCCAAACCTTGGCCAAGACCAGAAATTTCTGGCCTCTCTTTTCCTTGGTTGCTTCTTGAGTTGTTTTGTTAGTTTATGGATTTAATTTTAAATATAATGGTTAAAATATGATACATTGACTTTGGAAACTTGAACCAAGACTTTTCCCCACTTGCCCACACCCTCCCCCTTACCTCCTCTGGCCGAAACTGAACCCCCCTCTTCTTCCTCTCTTTTCTTTTCATTTTTCTTCTAATTTCATCAAAAAACCACATCAAAATCCATAGTTTATTCAAAAATCCATACAAAATCCTTATGCTATCATTTTCCTTAGCCATTCTTGCTTGGATATTGGTGTTTGAGGCCATCATTTGGAGGAAACTTTCTTGCTTGATCCATTGATCAAGAGGTATAATTTCTATCTTGTTAAATTCCTTGTTTAAGTGCTTATGTTTTATGGTTTAGTGTTAATTTAGTGTAGTTTAATCTAGTTTTCTTAGATTTTGTTTGAAATTTTTAACTAGGGTTTGAAAGCCATAATAGTTAATTAAGTTATTTTATAGTTAATCTAGTTGTTAATGACTACTCTATATAGTTACCTTGTTGATTTAGTTTTCAATTTTGCTAAATTAGTTAATTTTAGAAGGGTGGAATTGTTGTTTTGATATTTCAAGAAAAGGTTTTTGTATGGAAATGGTATTTGAAACATGATTAGTGAGTGGATTAAGTTTTAGAAAGCATTATTTAAGTGATTAAACCCAATTTGCTATCTAGTGTTTTGCTAATCTTAATCTAAGTGGTTAATTTGCTTATTAGGCTAAAATATAGTGTTAAATTAAGGTTTTTCATATATAGTTTGGTTTATGTTTGCTAAGTACAAAAATCAAGAGAAGGTTTGTTATGTAAATTAGGATTTTAAGCCTAGTTAATGGTTTAGAATTTGTGTATTGGCTAGCTATTTGGTTAGTTTGGATGTTGGTGTTGGGTGGTGTTGACTTTGTCGCTAAATTGTCGATGTTTGCATCAAATTGCAATTTCTGCTTACTAGATTTTTATAAAAGTTATGTGATGAATTAATTGTGGCACCTCGATGATTGTGTTGGCTTGTCCTACGACTTTTAGGATGCGTGAGTGCGGTTTTTGGGTAGTCGGGTTTTAGTTTTGCCGGGTGACCCAAATCGGCGTTTTTGGCAGTTTTTGCGATTTTCGCGTGTGTCCGCGCACTTTGTGCACGTTGTACCCAGCTAGAGAACTTTAGTAGTTTCGTTGGGATTTTGCGTCGTTCTTGATATGTAACCTTATATTTGATATAAATTCCAGGTTCGGTCGCGGAGACGTCAGACGCGGCGCGAAAGGGAAAGGCGGTGATCGGACACAGCTAGCCAGGAATCCCGGTAAGTAGATTTAACATCTACGGGGGACGATCGTTTGGATGGCGCAAGTCGCCCGATAGATTTAGTAAACTGGAAAATAGTAAATTGGATAATCACTTGTGACATTAGAATAATAATACTGGCATGATAATTGCTGCAATTAGATCAATAGGTTATACCCATATACGCAAACTCAATTGTAGGACACATGCACCATTACCAGGTTTTTATATGCAGCACGAGCACTATTCATGTTTACACACACACCCTGGTAATTGCCATGCCACCACACTAGATAACCTTTAATTTAAACCTTTTACTAATTGATACTTAAATTGTGCTATTTCCTTAAAATGAAACCGTAGGATTGCTATTCATGTGCATGTACTTCATCATATTCATTGTTCATGCTTAATACATTAATCACACATCGCAACTTGATTATTGATATCATACGCATTCATTAGCATTGATATATGCATTTATGAGGATTTCTTGAGATTTTATGATATTGCTGGATTTCGGGGGAAAGCCGCAAAATTTCCAAACTTATGATATTTTTAAAACATGTAAATTGCGGTTTTCTAGTGATGTAAGTGTCGTCCACCATGAGTTTGCTGTGGATTTGGAAATCCGTGTCGAGGAGTGGAGGAACCGGCACGGGTACATGGTGGGCCCGGTAAGGTACCCCGGGGCAAGAGGAATGTAGTGATGACGTTGAGCCTGGCAGGGGATGGATTACCTACCGGTGACTGTTTGGGACGGCGGATATCCAGAGGATACCGACCGTGGCCGCTAGATGATGAGATATTGATATTTGAGATGGGTCAGCCGGACGGCTGAGGCCAGAGATACATTTATGAGATTTGAGACAGCTTTTGGGTGTCGTTGCTGGACACCGATTTTCGTCGATTCATTGACATTATGCTGGCATTCTAAAAGAGTTTCAAAAAAAAAAGAGATAAAATATTTCTTATATTATACCTATTGAGACCTCAGATTTTCATGTTGCATGCATATTAGTACACTGATGTTATATACACACCTGCTAGTGCATCCAGTCATACCTGTATTTTAGATGCTAGGATGCTTGTGTGCATGCATACGATAGCCTTTGTAGATGTTATTTATTACTCACGAGTTGGCAACTCACCCCCGTTGTGCCACAGTCTTTTGCAGGTCCGCTCCGTCAGTTCAGTAGCGGCGGGCGCACTTGTCTTTTGCCTCTTTTGCCTGAGCTCGAGATTTGCTCATAGGTGGGTTATGTTATTTTTTTGTACCACCTTGTATATTCTTGTATATTCTTGTATATTCTTGTATCTAGTGTACTCCATCTACTGTTCTACCAGATTATTGTATATTGACCTAGAGATGAGACTGTGAGGTTTGTGGATTTTATACTGTATTTGGGGTCGAGCTCACTTGAGCCGACATGCTACTTTTTCATGCTTTATTATGCTTGTTGTCATTTACATTGCGTGGGATTTGTGACCGCCGTATGGCGAAGAGCTAGCTCCCGCTTGGGGATGCCCTATTTTATGGATTCATGTATATATTTTGTTGTACCCATTTTTGGGGGCCAGTATTTACAAAGGAGACTCTGCCGAAATTTTCGGAAAAATTAGTATTGTTTTTAAAAGGGGTTTTATATGACTTATTTGATAAGCTTGCTTTCAAATGTTTGGGTTTTCTTCACTCTTTTGCTTAATTGGTTTTGTTTTCTGGGCTTTGGCTTACTTATTTTACGGACGCCTTTAGACGTTTCGTAAACTTAAGTGCCAGTCACGTTCCGTACCCTGCGGGTCGTGACAAAGTTGGTATCAGAGCGATAGGTTTTACCTTTGTGAGTGTAGAATGACCCTTGGTAGATGGAGTAAGTGACTTAAGCAGGGTAACGTAGCGTGCGTATGTCCGCGGCATACTTACGATACGGTACTCCGCCTAAGTGACTTTAGGATATACTTGCTTGAAAATTCCTTCTTCAATTCCGTGTATCCTATGATCCTATTGCACTGTTCTTACTATCCGTTTTCCTGTAACAGCCACTATGCCGCCGAAGGCTACGAGGGCACAGAGGGCTGCCGCCAGAGACGAGATTCGAGCTGGCTCGTCCGAGGCTAGGACTGAGCAGGGTGGTATGCCTACGCCGCAGGGACAGACCGATCCACCTTCCCCAGGCCGTATGGATAGGCTCGAGACGGGTATGGAGGAGTTGCGACAGATGATGGGAGGCATGCAGGAGCTGCGTCAGATGGTAGGATCCCTAGTTGCAACCAGTCGTACACCGAGGCAGGATGACGTACCTACTACATCACAGACGACCATGATACCTGCTCCTACTACTACCATTGTGTCCATTCCGGTTTCACTATAGGACTTCATGAGGCTGAGACCTCCAGTATTCACCGGCACCGAGGCAGCGGAGGACCCACAGACGTTCCTTGACAGTTTAGCCAGGATCTGCCGTTCGCTGAGATGTTCGGATGATCGATGGGTAGAGCTTGCGAGTTTCCGACTAGAGGGTCTCGCGCAGACATGGTGGGAGTCAGTCTTGAGAGGTCGAGCTGCAGGTCTACCGCCTATGACTTGGGCCGAGTTTACAGCGGTCTTTCTAGCCCGTTTCCTTCCAGAGAGCGTTCGTGACGCCAGAGCTCGCAGCTTCGAGGCCTTAGTCAAGATACCTGGGATGACGGTGTCTGAGTATGACATCCAGTTTACACAGTTGTCCTGATATGCTCAGTATTTGGTGGATACCGAGGAGAAGATGGTGAAGAGGTTCGTACAGGGACTTGATGCCCAGCTATATCTTGCCATTGGCGCCCAGCACTACGACACTTATTCAGCTGCTATGGATACTGCATTGCGGATGGAGGCACGCATATCACGGACTTCGGCCGTTTCTGGGCCGAAGAGGATGCGCACCGATGTACCGTCTCAGAGACAGCGCGCCAGATTCTTTCCGAGAGATAGGCCTGGCAGAGGATTTGGGCGGGGACAGTTATATGGTTCTTATCCCCAGGGGCAGCAGCCGTCACCAGGATGTTTTGGGTGCGGGAGTCTGCATCATCTTGTCAGAGACTGTCCGGTGAGACGACAGGGAGCAGCGACAGTTCCGCACGTGACACTACCACCATCACCACCCCCTCCTCAGAGAGCCCTACTTCCTACCCCAGGCGATGCTCCACGCCAGTTAGGTGCACCGAGAGGCCGTGGACGTGGCGGTCCTGTTCAGAGAGGACGAGGAGGCAGAGGCCGAGGTCGAGGTCAGCCCGCTATCGGTGGAGGACAGGCCCGAGTTTTTGCTTTGACACCGCAGGATGCGCAGGCATCCAATGCCGTCGTGACAGGTACTTTGCCAGTTTGTTCTTTCGACGCAAGGGTATTATTCGACCCAGGTTCCACACATTCGTACGTCTCTACACACTTTGCACCGATGTTGGGCCGTGAGTCGTCGTCGTTAGATCAGCCGCTTGTTGTTGTTACTCCGGTAGGTGAGTCGTTTGTCGCTCGGTTTGTATTTCGTTTGTGTTCCGTTCGTATCGGGGAGAGGGATTCATCAGTTGATTTGATACTCCTCGATACGTTGGACTTTGATGTGCTTCTGGGCATGGATTGGCTAGCCACTTGTTATGCTTCGGTGGACTGCCGTGAGAAGGCAGTCAGTTTTAGCTTTCCGGGAGAGCCAGTCCTTGTTATTCAGGGAGACCGTAGTGTCACCCTTCCCAGCTTAATTTCGTCTCTTCGCGCTGGTCAGCTCTTGCGGAAGGGATGTCAGGGATTCTTAGCGTTTGTTTGTGATACTCGAGCTGCAGAGGTTCCGTTGGACCGGGTCCCGGTAGTTTGTGAGTTCCCTGATGTTTTCCCTGATGAGCTACCTGGGCTACCGCCTGAGCGTGATGTTGAGTTCTGCATTGATTTGATTCCCGGCTCGGGGCCTATTTCTATACCGCCTTATCGGATGGCCCCGGCAGAGCTTCGAGAGCTGAAGGATCAGTTGCAGGATTTGTTAGATAAGGGGCTTATTCGACCTAGTGTTTCTCCGTGGGGTGCTCCGGTCCTGTTTGTCAAGAAGAAGGATGGAAGTTTGCGCTTATGTATCGACTACCGCCAGCTGAACAAAGTTACCGTTCGGAACAGATATCCGTTGCCGCGCATTGATGATTTGTTCGACCAGCTTCAGGGTGCGGGGTATTTTTCGAGGATCGACTTGCGATCAGGATACCATCAGCTGCGAGTTCGACAGGAGGATATACCGAGGACAGCTTTCCGTACACGCTATGGCCACTACGAGTTTTTGGTGATGTCGTTCGGACTCACCAACGCCCCAGCAGCATTCATGGATCTGATGAACCGTACATTCAGGCCGTATCTTGACTTGTTCATCATCGTGTTTATCGACGATATCTTGGTGTACTCCCGGAGCAGAGAGGAGCACGAGCAGCACTTGCGGATTACGTTACAGACTCTGAGGGAGCACCAGCTGTTCGCGAAGTTCTCCAAGTGTGCTTTCTGGCTGGACAGCGTCGGATTCTTGGGTCACGTGGTTACGAGAGACGGCATTTGTGTGGACCCGAAGAAGATTGAGGCTGTTCAGCAGTGGCCCCGACCTACATCGGTTACTGAGATCCGTAGTTTTCTAGGCCTGGCGGGCTACTACAGGCGTTTTGTTCAGGACTTCTCCCGTATAGCTGCACCGTTGACCAGTTTGACCCGGAAGGGAGTTCCTTTCGTCTGGACAGAGGAGTGCGAGCGCAGTTTTCAGCAGCTACGGACTTGTTTGACTACGGCGCCGGTATTATCTTTACCTTCGGGATCATGCGGATTTGTTGTCTACTGTGATGCTTCGCGAGTGGGATTAGGATGCGTATTGATGCAGCATGGCCGGGTGATCGCTTATGCTTCTTGGCAGTTGAAGAAGCATGAACAGAACTACCCCACTCATGATTTGGAGATGGCTGCAGTGGTCTTTGCACTGAAGATTTGGCGACATTACCTTTACGGCGAGTCGTGTCAGATATTCACCGATCACAAGAGCTTAAAGTACATATTTCAGCAGCGAGACCTGAACCTCAGACAGCGTCGTTGGATGGAGTTGGTGAAAGACTACGACTGCGAGATCTTATATCACCCCGGCAAGGCGAATGTGGTGGCAGATGCGTTGAGTAGGAGGCCCGGGAGTAGTCTATCCTTTTTGCGCGCAGTTCAGAGGCAGTCGTCAGCAGATTGGCAGATGTTATGCGACAGCCGAGTTGAGTTCGAGTTCACTCAGACAGGGGGACAGCTCGCGCATGTTCGTGCACGCCCACAGTTGCTTGACCGTATATATGAAGCACAGCGCAGTGACGACCGTTGCTCAGAGATCATGGCACAGATGGGACAGGGCAGATTTTCCGAGTTCGTGATTGACGATCAGGGGATTTTACGATATGGATCTAGACTGTGCGTACCAGATGCTGATGGATTGCGGCGCGACATTCTTGAGGAGGCACATCGATCAGTGTATAGTGTCCACCCCGGTTCCACCAAGATGTACCATGATATGAGAGAGACCCACTGGTGGGACGGAATGAAGAGGGACATTGTGGAGTTCGTTTCGAGATGCCTGACTTGTCAGCAAGTCAAGGCCGAGCACCAGAGGCCCGCGGGAGAGCTACAGCCGTTACCCATTCCAGAGTGGAAATGGGAACAGATTTCGATGGATTTCGTTGTGGGTCTACCCAGGACCAGTCGAGGGTACGACTCCATCTGGGTGATCGTGGATAGATTGACGAAAGCGGCTCACTTCCTTCCAGTGAAGACGACTTTCAGCTTCGCTCAGTATGCTCAGCTCTATATTGATGAGATCGTGCGACTACATGGCGTACCGACTTGTATCGTGTCAGATCGAGGCACCCAGTTCACCAGCCGACTTTGGCAGAGACTACAGGAGGCTTTGGGCACTCGTTTGAGCTTCAGCACAGCGTTTCATCCGCAGACAGACGGACAGTCAGAGCAGACCATTCAGACCCTCGAGGACATGCTCAGAGCGTGCGTTTTAGACTTTGGTGGTAGCTGGGATCGTCATTTACCTCTAGTGGAGTTCTCCTACAACAACAGCTTCCAGGATACTATTCAGATGGCACCTTTCGAGGCATTGTATGGGAGGAGATGCAGATCGCCCGTTTGTTGGACAGAGCTCAGCGAGAGCAGCATTTTGGGGCCGCAGCTTGTGGAGGAGACGACAACGAAGATACAGTTGATCCGAGACCGGATGAGAGCGGCTCAGAGCAGGCAGAAATCGTATGCAGACAGGCACCGTCGCAGATTAGAGTTCGCAGTTGGCGACCATGTTTTTCTGAAGGTCTCACCGATGAAGGGCGTGATGCGTTTTGGGCGAAAGGGGAAGCTTAGCCCTAGATTCGTAGGTCCCTTCGAGATCCTCGAGCGTGTCGGCGCTGTTGCATATCGTTTGGCTCTTCCTCCCAGCTTTCCCGATGTTCACCCCGTCTTCCATGTTTCGATGCTCCGCAAGTACCTTCACGACCCTTCGCATGCGATTCAGCACCCGACAGTCCAGCTAGAGCGCGACCTTTCTTTTGCAGAGCAGCCGGTGGCCATCTTGGATCGGCAGGTGAAGAAGTTGAGGTCGAAGATTATACCAACCGTCAAGGTCCTTTGGCGTAGCCCGAGCAGCGAGGTGGTTACCTGGGAGACCGAGGGCGAGATGAGGAAGAAGTATCCCCATCTCTTCGAAGGTACGCGTAGCTATATTTTTAAATTCGGGGACCGAATTTCTTTAAGGGGGGAAGATTGTAGCGTCTTGAAAAGTCGTTTTGGTGTTTTCCTGAAATTCGGTGAAAATTCGGTATTTTTCCGAAAACCGTCTTTTTCGATATTTTGCAGTTTAGGGCTAATTATACCTAAAATGGATAGGTAATTGCTTGTTTTTAGTAGCTAATGAGTTATTTATGAAATTTTGGTCATTTAAAATTTTTCCCTATTTTTCAATTTTTTTAATATTATTTTAAGCCGGTAAGAAAATACATTAAATAAGCGATAAATACAAATTTTTCCGGGCTAATTTTAATCTCTAAAATTATGATAATTATATTCTAGTGATAACATGAATTTTTAGTAATTTATTTTGATTTTTTTCAAATTTTTATGATTTGAAACGAAATTATTGAATATTTGGGCTAAAACTTGCAATTTTTGAGTTGTAGGGGGCCTTTTTGCATAAAATTTCTTTTGTAACACCCCTCTATCTTTTCCCTCAGCCCAAGAACAGCCCAAACCTTGGCCAAGACCAGAAATTTCTGGCCTCTCTTTTCCTTGGTTGCTTCTTGAGTTGTTTTGTTAGTTTATGGATTTAATTTTAAATATAAT
Organism: Agapanthus africanus; assembly: GCA_030015575.1. NCBI lineage: Eukaryota > Viridiplantae > Streptophyta > Magnoliopsida > Asparagales > Amaryllidaceae > Agapanthus > Agapanthus africanus. The sequence continues at coordinate 705,904,607 of JASDDO010000024.1, read as the reverse complement.
GGTTAAAATATGATACATTGACTTTGGAAACTTGAACCAAGACTTTTCCCCACTTGCCCACACCCTCCCCCTTACCTCCTCTGGCCGAAACTGAACCCCCCTCTTCTTCCTCTCTTTTCTTTTCATTTTTCTTCTAATTTCATCAAAAAACCACATCAAAATCCATAGTTTATTCAAAAATCCATACAAAATCCTTATGCTATCATTTTCCTTAGCCATTCTTGCTTGGATATTGGTGTTTGAGGCCATCATTTGGAGGAAACTTTCTTGCTTGATCCATTGATCAAGAGGTATAATTTCTATCTTGTTAAATTCCTTGTTTAAGTGCTTATGTTTTATGGTTTAGTGTTAATTTAGTGTAGTTTAATCTAGTTTTCTTAGATTTTGTTTGAAATTTTTAACTAGGGTTTGAAAGCCATAATAGTTAATTAAGTTATTTTATAGTTAATCTAGTTGTTAATGACTACTCTATATAGTTACCTTGTTGATTTAGTTTTCAATTTTGCTAAATTAGTTAATTTTAGAAGGGTGGAATTGTTGTTTTGATATTTCAAGAAAAGGTTTTTGTATGGAAATGGTATTTGAAACATGATTAGTGAGTGGATTAAGTTTTAGAAAGCATTATTTAAGTGATTAAACCCAATTTGCTATCTAGTGTTTTGCTAATCTTAATCTAAGTGGTTAATTTGCTTATTAGGCTAAAATATAGTGTTAAATTAAGGTTTTTCATATATAGTTTGGTTTATGTTTGCTAAGTACAAAAATCAAGAGAAGGTTTGTTATGTAAATTAGGATTTTAAGCCTAGTTAATGGTTTAGAATTTGTGTATTGGCTAGCTATTTGGTTAGTTTGGATGTTGGTGTTGGGTGGTGTTGACTTTGTCGCTAAATTGTCGATGTTTGCATCAAATTGCAATTTCTGCTTACTAGATTTTTATAAAAGTTATGTGATGAATTAATTGTGGCACCTCGATGATTGTGTTGGCTTGTCCTACGACTTTTAGGATGCGTGAGTGCGGTTTTTGGGTAGTCGGGTTTTAGTTTTGCCGGGTGACCCAAATCGGCGTTTTTGGCAGTTTTTGCGATTTTCGCGTGTGTCCGCGCACTTTGTGCACGTTGTACCCAGCTAGAGAACTTTAGTAGTTTCGTTGGGGTTTTGCGTCGTTCTTGATATGTAACCTTATATTTGATATAAATTCCAGGTTCGGTCGCGGAGACGTCAGACGCGGCGCGAAAGGGAAAGGCGGTGATCGGACACAGCTAGCCAGGAATCCCGGTGAGTAGATTTAACATCTACGGGGGACGATCGTTTGGATGGCGCAAGTCGCCCGATAGATTTAGTAAACTGGAAAATAGTAAATTGGATAATCACTTGTGACATTAGAATAATAATACTGGCATGATAATTGCTGCAATTAGATCAATAGGTTATACCCATATACGCAAACTCAATTGTAGGACACATGCACCATTACCAGGTTTTTATATGCAGCACGAGCACTATTCATGTTTACACACACACCCTGGTAATTGTCATGCCACCACACTAGATAACCTTTAATTTAAACCTTTTACTAATTGATACTTAAATTGTGCTATTTCCTTAAAATGAAACCGTAGGATTGCTATTCATGTGCATGTACTTCATCATATTCATTGTTCATGCTTAATACATTAATCACACATCGCAACTTGATTATTGATATCATACGCATTCATTAGCATTGATATATGCATTTATGAGGATTTCTTGAGATTTTATGATATTGCTGGATTTCGGGGGAAAGCCGCAAAATTTCCAAACTTATGATATTTTTAAAACATGTAAATTGCGGTTTTCTAGTGATGTAAGTGTCGTCCACCATGGGTTTGCTGTGGATTTGGAAATCCGTGTCGAGGAGTGGAGGAACCGGCACGGGTACATGGTGGGCCCGGTAAGGTACCCCGGGGCAAGAGGAATGTGGTGATGACGTTGAGCCTGGCAGGGGATGGATTACCTACCGGTGACTGTTTGGGACGGCGGATATCCAGAGGATACCGACCGTGGCCGCTAGATGATGAGATATTGATATTTGAGATGGGTCAGCCGGACGGCTGAGGCCAGAGATACATTTATGAGATTTGAGACAGCTTTTGGGTGTCGTTGCTGGACACCGATTTTCGTCGATTCATTGACATTATGCTGGCATTCTAAAAGAGTTTCAAAAAAAAAAAGAGATAAAATATTTCTTATATTATACCTATTGAGACCTCAGATTTTCATGTTGCATGCATATTAGTACACTGATGTTATATACACACTTGCTAGTGCATCCAGTCATACCTGTATTTTAGATGCTAGGATGCTTGTGTGCATGCATACGATAGCCTTTGTAGATGTTATTTATTACTCACGAGTTGGCAACTCACCCCCGTTGTGCCACAGTCTTTTGCAGGTCCGCTCCGTCAGTTCAGTAGCGGCGGGCGCACTTGTCTTTTGCCTCTTTTGCCTGAGCTCGAGATTTGCTCATAGGTGGGTTATGTTATTTTTTTGTACCACCTTGTATATTCTTGTATATTCTTGTATATTCTTGTATCTAGTGTACTCCATCTACTGTTCTACCAGATTATTGTATATTGACCTAGAGATGAGACTGTGAGGTTTGTGGATTTTATACTGTATTTGGGGTCGAGCTCACTTGAGCCGACATGCTACTTTTTCATGCTTTATTATGCTTGTTGTCATTTACATTGCGTGGGATTTGTGACCGCCGTATGGCGAAGAGATAGCTCCCGCTTGGGGATGCCCTATTTTATGGATTCATGTATATATTTTGTTGTACCCATTTTTGGGGGCCAATATTTACAAAGGAGACTCTGCCGAAATTTTCGGAAAAATTAGTATTGTTTTTAAAAGGGCTTTTATATGACTTATTTGATAAGCTTGCTTTCAAATGTTTGGGTTTTCTTCACTCTTTTGCTTAATTGGTTTTGTTTTCTGGGCTTTGGCTTACTTATTTTACGGACGCCTTTAGACGTTTCGTAAACTTAAGTGCCAGTCACGTTCCGTACCCTGCGGGTCGTGACAGAAACGTGCCTTGAGTTGTCCAGTGTCTGGTGTTAATCATAAACCGGACAACTCCCCGTACCTTAACATCGTTAAGATATGAACTGTTCTATATCCAATATAGAAACAGAGGCACTGATTTAATTGAACCAGATTCAAATCATGCAGCTGTCCCCAGCGCATGTCAACTAAATGGAAGGAGGCCGATCAGCGTTACTCAACTCAGGAATACTTCCAATTATGAGTAACCTGAAAGAGAAGCAAGATCTCTTTATCATTACTATCAACTGAATACCATACACAAGTATCTACATCTTCGATCTCTTTGAAGAATCCCGATACTTGCTATACCTGGTTCTCTACTCTATTCAAATACCTATAACTCCTCAAGACTTAGACCCTGTGTTTCTACGAAACACCTGTCTAAAAACTAGAGAAGTCATAAGTAAACCGAATATAGTACGAGGACCAAGCCCTCTGTCCTGATGGACCCTGGACAACATACAATCCTTTGTATAAGTCCCTTGAGTCTGATAACTCATTCACTGTGTGTCGTAGGTTGAAAACTGTACTTATGGTTAAGAAGAATTACACCGCTGTTTAATGCTCCTTACCTAACCATCCACTGATATAGGTAAATGTCGTAGACACAATTTCAGAAAGGTATATCTCACTCTATGAAAATAGACGTACAGATATATCAATTTGAAATTGGTGCATAACAGCGGATATTCAAAACCAAATATTTGCCGACCGGCAAACAGCCCAGGTGATTTCCTCAAATATCACCGATTACAACGAATCCCGATATAATGAGGATGATCACCCAATTCCCAATAACTTACTCCCACTCATCATCTGTAAAACCATACAGATGTAAGAATCTTACCTGGTAAATACATACCCTGGAGTAAGTATCTAATCGGGAAATCAATTTTCTTTTAACAGTACACAGTGAGACTGAAACATCGAAATGTTTCGATGGGGTATCCTGGTATTCCTAGTAATGCCTCTTCCAGATTCACGACTGTAACCGTATAGTTCTTTGCCACCTCTCCAAATCCCTTCATATGTCTTTAGTCTTTACCTTCTGCACACCCTATAGGCCAAATGGTTTTCTTCCTTCCCTACCGTTCGGCACCAGCCTATGGTTTGGAAGAAGACTATCCAATAAGCATAATAGGTGTACTGTCCCAATCCTAGGAACACTCGCAATGAGAGAGGGTGAAGATAAAAGACAACCGAATAAACCTTATTCCTATTTCTCCTGAACCAGAATCCATCCCCGAACTGGAACCAGTTCCATTCGAGTTCGTATATAACCATACGATGGAGTATCCAAATAAACTGTGGATCTTCGTAGTGATACGGAGTGTCCTGGAGAAATACAAAGGTGATGTGGGAGTGGTAACGAAATATTTGGTTTGGTCGTGAATATCTGTTGCAATTTACTTTGCCCTCTTACTAATCCCTTGCTTTGTCTGAACTTAATACCTTCTGCACACCATCGTTATGCTAATTGGTTTTCTTCATTCCCTACCGGTCGGCACCAGCCTAAGGTTTGGAAGAAGACAATCCAATTTGCGTAATAGGTGTACTACCCCTAAACCAAGGAGTACTCACAACTTGAGAGAGGGTAAAAGGAAAAGACAACTGAATAATCCTATCCGTTTTCTCCAGAACCAGAAACCATCCTCGAATAAATTCTTTCGAGTTCGTATCTAACCATACGATGGTTTTGTCCAATGGAAGTGGACGTTCGTAGTAAAACGGGGTGTCCTGGAGAAAAGGGTAAAAGTAGGAGTGGCAATGAGGTCTGCAACTCTGACAATCCAAAAGCCGGTGTTTAAGAAGGTTTGGTCAATTGGTTACTGAGTCAAAGTCTTAGGGTCGGGTCAATGGTCGCTGCCAAAGAGAGAGAGAAAAGAAACACTCAGCGTGCACTCTAACCTAGATCAGAATGGTCACCAATTTATCTAATCTGGAATCCTCCCACTGTACTTCAAATTCTCCTCCAAACCTGAAAGAAGAATTAGTCGGGGTCACCCGAGGAGTAAACTAACTCATCAGTGGGAATCGGGATCCAACTCTCATCGCATGATAACGTGACGGAATCCGCTCACGGTATCACACTCCAGAAGGTATGCGCATATCTGGCAAGTTTCAGTTCTTTTGAAACTCCCGATGTGATTTCTGCCCCATGCTCTTATGACCTTGACGAAGGCCAACAAATCATAAGTCACATGTCAAGTTCTACCCGTCATTCTCCAGGTTGATTTGAACCCACCCGCACAAGCCCTTGACGAAGGCCAACAAGGCTATACGACTGTCCCAAACCAACGCATCTATCTATGCTGCAGAAAGGCAACAAGCAGCTACCATACACTATGCCTTGACGAAGGCCAACAAACATAGCATGAATACAACGTGCTACCCATCTGAAACGACGGAGGGCTACGAATGGTTTCTGGCGAAAACCTTTAACGTAAAGAACTTGATATCGTTGAAGGAACTGATAGCTTTTAAAAATATAGTGACGAAAAACCGTTGCTAAAGAGGTCACTCCCGGTGAAGGGATCTCGGCTCTTTCCCCGTAGAATGGGGTGCAGGATATTCCAACTGAATACCACGGTGCAAAGCAAAAGTAATCGGCTATAGTGAAGTTAATGCCCTGACGCAAACTTTTTGTCCAAGGGGTCACTCCCGGTGAAGGGATCTCGGCCCTTGCCTCGTCGACTGAGGAGCTGGATATTCTAAATGAATACCACGATGCAAAACAAAAGTGAACGTCCTTGCAGTAACAGCTTTTTGAAAAAGTGTTCCAACAACATCAGATTAGGTTTGTTTTTTAACTTTGCATTGATCCGAATCAATGCTGTCCCATCAGTTGATCACACCACAAAGAACGAAAATATACTGATGTACGTATATGCCATCCGCATTCGCCACTGGGTCCCGTCATTACCCGTTAGGTTAGCTAACTAACGACAGAGCGGGGACTGGACTAGCGCGGATGTAAAACATATACAACATCTACTAATATATATACCAATATATTATATTCGCTCAAGGCGTGAATAAAATGCAACATCACAGAGAATGAACAGCATCACAGAAACAATACAGATATCTGGGAACCCCGGGTTTCACAGAGCCACTACTGATACCCGACGTTCCCCTGGTCGTGTGGATAGCCTGTGCAATGTAATCCTAGACCCCTACGGGCGCGGCAAGTTACCCGCCAAAACCTGAAGCGAGGCAGCCCCCTTCAGCACCGTGAATGGACCACCCAGCACTTCACGGAATCCGGCAACTTGGGCACCCCTCCTGGGTCAACCTGTACCCCCTACGAGTGCGGCGAATAGCCCGCCAATCCCAGAGTGAAGCCCCCTCCGTCTCAATGCCATGAGATGCGGGCTTGTTGCCCTCTAGAACCCGGCTATCCGTGCACCCCTCCGCGGGGCAATCCTAGTACAGAAAGTAAAATATACATACAACGGGTACATCGACCGCAACCAGGTTGTGCCCCAAAATAATAATACAAACAGGCAGTGACGGCAGTCCACATGTCGGACGCTCGCCCCGCAATATCAAATGTACATAATACAACAAAACTGTACTAGCATTGCAACCAGGCTATCCCTACGACCGATCCGCAACATCACAGCATAAACATAGAACATCAACGTGAAAGTCACGTTCGCAAATCCGTCTAACCGGGCTATAGCAGTTAGACCGGATTTACCGATCGAGTGACATTCACGGTAGCAGATATAATGTAAATACCGTGAAAAATGTGTTTAAAATATCCGATCAATCAAATTTTAACAAGCGGGCCCCAAAGCAATACTGTAGCAGTTAAAGAAATTCTGGGCCCAATGTTAATGTTCCAGAAACCCTAAAATATCCTCAGAAGCCCACTGTAGAAACCCAACCCACTGATTCCTTAATGCTGCCGCGGAAGCGCGGCCACAAGTGGGTTTTGGCCGCCCTTCCGCGGTCTTGTCAGAAGATCAGTGCATCGAATTTGAACAGTGGTCTTATAGTTTTTAGTACATCAATATTTTACAACCTGAAAAAATTTTCGACACTAAAAATTTCCAACAGAAAACTGATGCGACAAAATACGGGTTTTTGGACTTTTTGATCGATCGGAAATGCAAACACATTACACAAAGCTAGACTAAGTTAATGGCGAGGCTCTGATACCACTGTAAGTGCACGGCGGCGCCCCGGCCGTCAATCCGACGCCGGAATGCGGAAGCGGTGAAAAACTTAAATTTTGCGGACTTAGCAAACCGGCACCACCGCGCACTTTGACCCGGATCGAACCATTAACTAGTCCTAGCTAACTACAAGAAAGGGAATAGAGATATACCGACGATCCAAGTCCTCCGGTCTTCTCGTCATGGTCCCGATCTCCTGCGGAAAAGTCCCGTCTCCTCCTCGTCGCCGGAAGTGCACCACATCGCCTACTTTGTTTACGGGCTCCCACCTCAATGCCGAGGCAACTCGGGCACGAAGCCGGCTACTCGACGTGCCCAAGATTCGCTGTAGAATGTGTAGTAGAAGTAGTCTCATTTTGGGGTTTGGAGCTTTGCCATTTTGGTGGAAGAAAAGAGAACTTGGAGAGAGGTGGGAAAAATGTAGCATACAAAAATGAGAGTAACATTTTTCCACCCACAAAAAGAAATGAATCCCATTCCATTCACTAGGAATGGCTGGCCCCCCCCCATTTGGTGTGATTGGAGAGAGAAAAAGAAAGGTCAAGGGGGAGTGGTTGAACCATCATACAAGGGAGTGTCAAGTTATGATGTGAAGGAATGATAGCTAGGTAAGTACAACACTCAAAACAACCATCAACATAACCAAAGTCAATCCATCATGAAAAGGAAAGTCAAGCAAGTCAATGGATGGTGCACCATCATGAAGACTATCATGATGTTACAAAAAGCAAAGACCCCCTCCACAAATGCCTATTTGCAACAATGCAAATAAACCCTCCTCCACCAATCTTCGGCCAATGAACGGAACAAAGGAAATTGGCCGAAACGAAAAGCAAACTGGCAACTCCAGAAAACTGGTCCCGTAATAAATTACAGGAAAACCCCGATACTGTGCATACACACCCGCATCTGTATTTCGACCGAAATACAAATGCAATGAGACAAAATCTCCACTGTACTATACTAGGATCCGGCTTATACCAAAACCGGCTAGTAATATCTGTTCGATCCTGGTCCGTGCAATACCGCACGTATCTGATCGAACCCTGCCATATAACCATACGGCCTATAGTACAAACTGTCCGATCCTGATCCGTGCAATACCGCACGTATCTGATCGGACCTTGCCATATCTCCATACGGCCTCTACAACCTTTCGCCCGAAAGCTGAGTAACTGAATGTGGGGGACTCTAAAGACTCATCAACACCTTGGTTATGGATTTAACCACTAGCACGTCAGAGGTATAAGCCAATACGTAACGGGCTACCAGGTATTGACCAAAAGGGATGTCTGCGAGCGAACTCAGCCTGACAACCCTACTGAGCCTGTCAGTGACAATATCCGTGCAGTCCGGTCCGTTCGTCTATGAGTATCGCATGGCGGGCCTAGGGGGTTGGTAAAAGTCAGACCCCCAAAAGCGGTACAAGTCGTGTCGGAGTGTAGCCCAGAACATCCTGAGATACTACTGGAATACCTACCAGTAAATCTCCTTGCCTTGGCCAAGGACTTTGTGTAATGGCTCTCCTAGACACAGCACGACCTCACCCGCAATACCGGGAGAGACGAACCCCTGAAGATACGCTCACTGCCTCCATGTGGCTCGGGACTGTACCCAACTAAAACCTGTTTGCACGACTCCTTTGAGCCGTGGTAGGGTAGTAATCAAAGTACAGTGGGAACTCACACGAGACAAATGATGATCCCCAGGTCGATGAACTAACCTGCACACATGTCACCAGGGAACTGCCATCTGACGTCTGGTATATGACCAACTAGCATGTTCCCGGCGAGTCCTGTCCGGTGTACTCATAACCCAATGAGCACCTGTATACATCTTAGGTGATCCAACTGACACCAGTGGCTTGTGAGACCGGCCACCGCCCCTCGTCGGGGTCTCGACTGTATACACTAGTCTACTAATGGAGTATCGATGCCCAGTCTCGAAACTCCCACGACTAGGGACCTTTTAAGGATAAGCTTATAGACCCCCAGCTCCCACTTATATGATCGCCCTCATACTGCTGGTGGTCAAGCAAGAATCCTAGAGGCTCTATCAACGTGTAATAGCGACGTGTCAGGTCACCTAAAACAGTACACGATGATAAAGGAAAACCAGATAGCATACTATCATCTCGAGTAAGACTGTCCTACCGGGATAGGTCCTCCCTCAATCATTACAATCACGTACCTGTGACCTAATAATTGACTCTGAGGGCACTATCTCCAACAATTTCTTGATTGAATTAAACCCACCCGCACGACCCTTGACGAATGCCAAACAACGCCGTACGAATACCCTAATCCAATCGCATCATATGCTCAAGCAGATAAATACTAGTAAGCTACCGTACACTACGCCTTGACGAATGCCAAACTACCGCAGCACGAATACTAACTAGTACATATCTGAAATGACGGAGGGCTACGACAGGTTTTTCTGAAAACCTATTGCGTAATGAACTTGATATCGTTGTAGAATCAAATGATTTTAAAATGGAGTGTTTTTGAGGCTTTTCTAGTTTTGCTAAAGGAGTCACTCCCGGTGAAGGGATCGTCGGTCCTTTCCTCATCGAATAAGGTGCGGGATATATCATATATATCACTATGCAAAGTAAAAACTCTTAAAAGCAATCAAAAGACAAACCGAGTGTGTAGCATCTGCCAGTTATTGCTAAAGGAGTCACTCCCGGTGAAGGGATCTCGGTCCTTTCCTCATCGAATAAGGTGCAGGATATATCACATATACCGCTGTGCAAAGCAAGAACTGTAGCTACCTGTTTTATTTTGAAATTCGATTCTACAACATCTTAGGTTTCTTTTATTTCATTAATCACATTAATGAAGTCCCATCATTTATATACCTAAACATCACAGATAAATACGACGTATACTTATGCCATCCGCATTCGCCTCGATGTCCCATCGTGCACCGTTAGGTTAGGTAACTAACGACAGAGCAGGGCAGGGCTAGCGCGGGTGTAAAACATAAGTAACATCTATATAATATATCATATATACTATATACAGTATCCATCACAGAACATCACATGATCACATCACAGATATCGCAGCAGAAGAATCATATGAAATATTGGATATACTAGGACGTCCGTGTTTTCAATACGAGCCAGTATAAAACACGGATTCCACGGTCGCGATGAATAGCCAAACCCACACCCCTAAACCCCTACGAGAGCGGCAAGCAACCCTACCAATTCTGGAGTTAGGAGACCCGGACTCGACTCCTCGAGTTGGTCTCCTACTGGACTCCAGAACCCGGTTACTTGTGCTCTCCTCCTTGGGTCTATCCTAGTGCGGAAAAGTAAATAATATACAAAAGGTGACAACTTCCGCAACCTGGAAGTGTCCCAATAAAAGAATATTACATACAAGTTTTTACATGAATGAAAATGAAAAACACTCATCTCACATAAAAACCCCCGGCTATTCATACACGACGATCCAATATAACATATCCAGCAACACATAACATCACATGTCATCAACGTAAGTAAATATGTCCATCCCAATTGTCGTTGACATATAGCAACGAAACCGGCAATATCACATATTACACTTACGGTCACAGAAAAGAAAGTGTAAAACTACAACAGTTGGAATCCGCAATCTCCATAGACATCGCATGCCTAATCAAATGAATACCTTAGACATCACATGCCTAACAATTATAAACGCCGCATTTTAGTTTCATTATCGAAAACTCTTTTCAATATCAAATCGGGCAATTCAACAGGATTCCCGACATGCTGATCGAATGCTCGTCGCAAACTTTAGTAGGCGGCCGCACCCCTGATACCGTCGACGAAGTGCACCAAGGCGGAACACCGCTGCCGCGAGCACCCGAGCGGATGCTTTCGGCGACGGGGTTCTCCTACAGTCACTTGGTCGGGGCTATGGAGTGAGGCTGTCTATTAAGTTTACCCGGCGAGTATCCGCGTACGCTACGTGATTGCGACGGACTTTTGATCACATCAAAATTCCGTGGCAACCGATCATCTAAGACTAAACTGCTATGTTTATAACATTCATTCAGTTATCTCATAACTTCTTGTGAATTCCAATTATTGTATCATATTCCAGATAAATAGAAAATGTTAAACTTTCCGATCGAACAATCGAACACCCAAGTTTTCCCGATACAGATCAACACATGAAACAAGTCTAAAAACATTCAGTTCGTGCCTCAGTAGAAACGGTCCAGCCGTAGAAGGGTCAAGCCAACGCCTCACATGTGGCACGCCGTACTGCCCTAAACCCGAAGGTTCAAAGGGCAGTTCAAGATGGTCACATAATCGAGTTAAGGTTTGTTGTCTTCTAGAGGGACCATCGCGTTACTTGTACTCTCAGAACGTGTTTAAACCACAGAAAAATCCAACACTTAGAATTTTTCCGGCAGGGGAAAAGTTGGGTATTTAAATCCGGTCGAACTTTTTAACATATTCCAAAATTTATCCGGAAAGCCACATAGACAAAATCTGATAAACCCGATCGAATCATCGAAGCTCCAAAACATCCCAGATTATTCAACTCTTGAATAAATATTAAAAAATCCTAGAAAATCCAGCACCATAAATCATGAATTACTGTACAAAATTTATAGGAGAATATAATAATTAGGCCGCGGAACCGCCGCATAAGCAGGGCTTATGCCGCGGTTCCGCCGCACTCTGGAAGCTTCACTTGAAAAATTTTGCATCGTAATTCGTAGAATTCCCTGCTGAATTTTGTAGCAATTTTTAATTTGGAAAAATCCACGTTTTCAGAAAAAGTCCAGAGAGCGTGGAAAAATGGGGTTTCAGGTTCGATCGGACTTCAAACTCCGTCAGGACTTCGCCTAAGGCTCTAGCTAGGCTCTGATACCACTGTAGGGTTCCTAGGCACTCTCAAGAGATCTCACAAGGCATCAACGATGCCAATTTCAAATTTTACGGGTGCCGAGAAACCCTAATACGGATCGTTAACTAGATTTTAGGCGACCAAAGCAACTAGTTTACAACTAAACTAAAAGAACGGAAATACAACCTTTGTAGATCCGGTCCTCCACCTCCACGGCTCCGTGATGAAGTCCTCTCCGCTGTCCAAATCAAATCCCGGGCTCTAGCGTCGGCTTCATCGGAGAAAGAGCGGGCTAGGTCATCGACGATGTGCCGAAGATGATCTACGTCGAGGCATCGCTAGATCAAGCTCCAACTTCACCAAGTCTAGAAAACTTATGAAGGAAACACACTCTACTACTTGGCAAGAGGTATAGGATGAAGAAATAGGAAGTGGGTTCACTTTAGAATTGGATTTCTCACTTGTTTTCTCAAGTTGCCATTGTAGTAGCAAGCTTTCTTCATGTGATGAAGAAAAAGAAGAAGAAAGAAATGAATATGATAAGTTAATTTAAATCCAAAAGAAAATGAATACTTATCATATTCAAACCATGGTAATGTGTAGAGAGTTAATCATGGTTAAATGGAATGGTTAGGGTTAAGCATGAGACAAAATGGTCACTTGGTCAAAGTCTTCAAGAAGCTTCAACAGCAAACAAAGTTAGCCACCATTTCTCTTTATGCTTATCATTTCCAAAAAAGAATAAACAAATAAATAAATGAATAAGAAAATGAAAAACAAAACCCTAACCATTTAAATAACCATGGTTCAATCTTTACACAAACTCAAGTAAGCATGTATCATCAAACATGATACAATCAAGTGCACAAAAGTATATCACATATACAACTTGTGAACTTCAAGTGAGAAAATCAATTTAAAGTGAACCAATACTAGTTAATGCAAAGTAATATATCAAATATATAATTATACATTAAATCATTAAATCAACACTTGATTCAATGATCCGGTCATATCGTATATAACCAACTAGTATCCAATGTATCGGCTTATCGAATCAATCCTTGAATCGATAACTAGGTTATATCGCATACAACCAGTCGATACATTCATCGCGAGAATGGAATACGGTATCACATACACGCATTATTCTCGGTCCCGCACATATCTCATATGCGCTCCTATTTCGTTTCGCTTGAGCCAGGAAACCTCTGTGTAGGACTCTAAAGACTCGTCAATACGCCGGCAGCAGATGATGATCATATCAAACATCCACAAGCCGCAAGCGGTCTGCTAAATGTAACGGCCACACGGGTATTGAGCGATCAGAAGATCGACGAGCAAGCCCGCTCACACTCCAGTGAATCCAACCAGTAACACTAGCGTACAGTCCGGTTTGATCGTCTGATATGTCGCATATCTCGCCTAGGGGTGGTAAACGTCAGACCCCAATAGCTCGATAAGTCGTGTCGATATGAGGTCTATAACATTTCGAGAAACTACTGGTAACACTTACCAGTAAATCTCAGCAACCCTGGCCAGGGATTTCCTGTTATAGCCAATCGAACACAGCGCAACATCAACCCCCTATACCGGGAGAGACGAATCCCCTCCTATCGCTCATTGCCTCCATGTGACTCGGGACTGTACCCAAAAACCACCGTTTTGCATGCCCTCTTGGACGTGGTAAGATGGAAATCAAAGCACAGTGGGAACCACACAAGACTCTATGACGATCTCGGGTCAGCAGACTACTCTGTACCAGTGTCACCAGAGAACTGCCATCTGACATAAGGTATAATACCATCTGGGAGTTCTCGGCGAGTCCGTCCAGTGTACCCAGTCTCCACTGAGCACCCGTATATCATCTCTGATGTCAAACACCAATGGATATGGGACCATCCATCTCCCATCTGTATGGGTCGAGAAGGTATACGCTAGTCTACTCTGGTATATCGATGCCCCGTCTCGATACACCCACGACTAGGGACTTTGAAGGATGTACTTATGGACTACCATGTCCCCACTAGTATGATCCGCATCATAGTCCAGATAGTCAAGTACACATCCTAAGGGCTTTACCAACATGTAACAGAGAGACAAACAGTGTACACGTTAAGGTAAAGAGCAACCAGATAGCATACTATCATGTCGAGCAAGAAAGTCCTCCCTATATATGTCCCAGCATCCACTACAATATACATCCAATGTACAGTAATGGCCTCTAGGGCATACATATAACTAACATATGCTATCTGGTTGCTCTTTGTCTTAACATGTTGACTTATATTGGGTTACTGTTTTACTCTCACATATTGATAAAGCCCTTAGGATATGTACTTGACTACTAAGACTATGATGCAGATCATACTAGTGGGGCCAGGGTAGTCCATAAGTACATCCTATAAAAGTTCCTAGTCGAGGGTGTATCGAGATAGGGCATCGATACTCCAGAGTAGACTAGCGTATACACATCATGACCCATATGATGGGCGATGGATGATCCCACATCCATTAGTGTGTGACATCAAAGATGGTATACGGGTTCTCAGTGGAGATTGGGTACACTAAACGGACTCGCCGAGAACTCCTTGTTGATATTATACCTATCGTCAGATAGCAGTTCTCTGGTGACACTGGTACAGGTTAGTCTGTAGACCCGAGATCGTCATAGAGTCTTATGTGATTCCCACTATGCTTTGATTTCGACATTACCACGTTCAAGAGAATGTGCAAAATGGTGGCTTTTGGGTACAGTCCCGAATCACATGGAGGCAATGAGCGATAGGAGGGGTTTCGTCTCTCCCGGTATTGTGGGTTGATGTCGCGCTGTGTTCGATTGGCTATAACTGGAAGTCCCTGGCCAGGGCTGATATGGAGATATACTGGTAAGTGTTATCAGTAGTTTCTCGACCCGTTATGAGCCTCACATCGACACGACTTATCGGTTATTGGGGTCTGACGTTTACAACCCCTAGACTGGATATGCGACATATCAGACGAAGAGACCGGACTCTATGATAGTGTTACTGATTGGATTTGCAGGAGTATGTACAGGCTTGCTTGTTGATCTTCTGGTCGCTCAAGACCCGGATGGCTGTTGCGTTTAGCTGACCGCTTGCAGCTTGTGGGTGTTTGATATGATCATCACCTACTGCCGAAGTATTGACGAGTCTTTAGAGTCCTACACAGAGGTTTCCTGGCTCAGGCAAAACGGAGTAGGAGAACATATGTGATATGTGCGGGTCCGAGAATAATACGTGCATAGGATACCGTATTCCATTCTCACGATATGGGATATCGGCCAGGTATATGTGATATAGCCGGATCATCGGATCAAGTGTTGATTCGATGAAATGATACATTTTATATATTAGTCGGTTATATGTGATATAGCCGGATTATCGGATCAAGTATTGATTCGATAATTTAATGTATAATTATATATGTGATATATTACATTACATTAACTAATATAAGCTCACTTAAGTAATTCTTTTTCACATTTTGGATGCATTTATATATATGTGATATATGTTTAATTTATTCTTTTCTTTTGTTACAAAATTATATTTATGTGATATGTATAATTGTGACATGCTTGGTTATAAATGCAACTAGGGTTTATGAGAGCTAAACTATGCTAGGGTTAATGTTAGGGTTTATATTTATCGTTAAGTAATTCAAATATTGTGGATATTTGTCATGATAGATATTTGTTGAAGCTTGTAGAAGCTTATAGTCTTCTTTGACTTTGTTCACTCTTTTTGTCTACCTTAAGATATTTATCAACCATACCTTTAGCCATAGCTCATGGTTAAGTCTCTACAAGGGTTAAGGATGATATACTTGACCCAAGGTTGCATTTCTAACCACACAACAATTATTCTCATCACTTCATCTTCTTCTTCCTCAAAAGCTTGCTAATTTTTTCATTTGTGATGAAATAAATTGAGAAAAAGAAAACTAAAGAGAGCTAAATTCCTACTTCATCATCCTCTTCTATACTAGCCATATAGATTAGTGTGTTGGATTCACTAATTCCGTATTAGTGAAGAGTGAGCTTGAATCCATGTTTCCTCGACGTAGATCATCATAGACTTTGAAGACTTCAAGCAAGGATGCATCGTATATCTTGTGGAGCCTCTCAAGAGTTCGGGAGCTCATGGATCACAGTGAAGGGACAACTACTCGGAGCTTTTGAAGCAAAGGAACGGACTACAAAGGTTGTAATCCCTATCACTTAGATGTAAAGTTGTTTACATGCAAAGTTAACCCCAATTCTCTAATTCGATTACTTGGTTGTTTGTTTAGCACACCTAAAATTTTAATATAGCATGTTTGATGCTTGCCAAAATCTTGCTAAGGTGCTAAGCTAACGCTACACTTGGTTTGCTAATCTAAGTGACCTAGGTGATGTAGAGAGTGATGATAGAGTGTTTTGTCTCAAGAGCCCGAGGTTTCTCAACACATGAGATTATAAAGGCTTGAGGTAGAAGAAGAAAGACTTGGAGGTGATGAGAGAGTTGAAGAGAGAAACCATGGAAAAGAAAAACTCTAGTGGGCTCAATTGAATAATGGCTAATTATATTTTCTACTAATAATTCAAGCTTGGAAAAAAAAATAAACTAATATTTCCATCACAAAATATCTAGATATTTTCTATAAAATATCTAGATGCCACCTTGCATCAATAGTAAACCCTAACTCACTAAGTGAGTTAACAAACTATCCATGGTTCACTTAAAGAATAGTCAACCCCTCATACCTCCACCTCATAAACCATTTAACTATATGGTTAAAACAAATAATAGAGGTTCTTCTTCTAATAGCACTCTTGTAACAAATTACAAGAATACCCCTCACCGTATATACATACCCATATCCGTATTCTAAAAATTACGAATACAAAGAGACAAAAAAACCATCAATATAATACTAGGATCCGGCTTAAACCAAAGCCCACTAGTATTATCCGCCCGAACATCATAAGTGCACGAGTGCACGCACGTGATCGAACCCTTGCCGTAAAACCATACGGCCTCTACATCGTTTCGCCCGAAGCAGGGAAACCCTCTGTGTGCGACTCTAAAAACTCGACAGTATGCTGGCAGTGGGTTTAACCATAAGCACGTCAGCGGCACTAGCTGTACGTAACGGCTACCCAGGTACCTGCCGAAAAGGAAAGCCGACGAGCAAACTCATCTGGATCCCTACTGAGTCTATCCGTGATAATATCCGTACAGTCCGGTCTCTTCGTCCAAGAGTATCGCATACCGGGTCTAGGGGGTGGTGAACATTAGACCCTAATAACCTGATAAGTCATGCTGATGTGGTTCAGGACCAATCCGGGAAACTACTGATCAACATACCAATAAATCCCAATTGCCTTGGCCAAGATCTTATGGTCCTGACCAATCGAAAACATAGTGCGACATCGACTCCCAATACCGGGAGAGACGAATCCCCAACAATCGCTCACTGCCTCCATATGGCTTTGGACTGTACCCAATCAAAACCTGTTTGCACGACTCAGTAGAGCCATGGTAAGGTAGTGATCAAAGCACAGTGGGAACTTACATGAGAAAAATGAGGATCTCAGGTCCGAAGACTAACCTGTACATATTTCACATGAGAACTTCCAACTGACGATATGTTTAGTACCATCTAGAAGTTCTTCACGAGTCCATCCAGTGTACTCACACCCAGTGAGCACCTGCATACGATCTTAGGTGTATCCGACCAATGGCTGCGGGACCGACCATTGCCCCTTGTCGGGGATAGAAGCGTATACACTAGTCTACTCCGGAGTATCAATGCCCAGTCTCGATACTCACGCGACTAGGGACTATTTAAGGATGTGCTTATGGACTACCCTACTCCCACAAGTATGATCGCCATCACAACGCTGGTAGTCAAGCAAGATCCTACGGGCTTTATCAACATAAAACCGCAATATGTAATAACATGTATAACATATGCCATGTTAAGATAAAGAAAAACCATAATAGTATACTACTGTATCGAGTCTTTATCAATATGTGCAAGTTGAATAAAACATCAATAGAAATAAATACATATATCCTGACAAAGACCTCTCAAATAATATACTATATAACTGAGCAAGAATGTCCTGTACATACATATCCCTAGCATCCACATGTATGCATATACAATAATGGCCTCTAGGGCATACAAATCTAACAATCTCCCAGTTGCACTAAAGGCCAGTAATTGGTGTACCGCATACCCAACGTCAGCACTAAGGCCAGCTGCTGGCGTACCGCATACCCAATAGCTCAAAAATTTGCTCGAACTGTGCTTGAGGGAGGGTCTTTGTAAATGGATCCTCCTTGTTTTCTTTAGTGTCCACTCTCCGTACCTCAATCTCCTGGCGATCAATGATCTCCCTGATCAGGTGATACCGCCTTAAGATGTGTCTGGATTTCTGATGGGACTGTGGTTCCTTGGCTAAATCAATAGCCCCATTATTATCGCAATACAAAGGTATTGGATCAACAATGGACAAAACCACCTGAAGTTCAGTAATGAACTTCTTCATCCAGACCGCTTTTTTTGCGACATCGCTGGAAGCAATGTATTCAGCCTCCATCGTCGAGTCTGCGATGGTGTCCTGTTTGGAACTCCTCCAACACACCGCCCCTCCGTTGAGGGTAAATACAAAACCCGAGACAGACTTGTTGTCATCCTTGTCACTCTGGAAGCTTGAATTGGTAAAGGACTCGACCCTGAGGTCTCCATTACTGTAAACCAGGAACATCTCCTTAGTCGTTCTCAAGTACTTGAGAATGTTTTTCACTGCTGTCCAGTGGTTCTCACCTGGGTCTGACTGATAGCGGCTCACCACGCTTAGTGTGTAAGATACATCTAGTCTTGTACAAAGCATTGCATACATTATAAATCCTACCGCCGAAGCGTAGGGTATAGTGCTCACGCGAACCCTCTCCTCGTCAGTCTTGGGAGACATCTCCTTGGAGAGGGTGATTCCGTGCAATGCGGGTATGTTACCGCGCTTGGAATCTTCCATACTAAATCTTTTTAGTACGGTCTCTATATACCTGGACTACGAAAGTCCCAGTAATCTCTTAGATCTATTTTTGTAGATCTTGATCCCTAGAATGCACGAGACATCACTGTTCATCTCAGAAAACAGCATTTTAATACCACTCATTCATTATCTGTTTTTTGTATATATCGGTACTATTAACAGTGTCTGCTCAGTAATTACAGATTATAGGTATCCGTGACAAAATACTGGAAATACACTAAAAATCATGGATATAACGTTTGTGAGCCGACACTGCAACCGGAACTGGAAACCGACCGATATTTCATGAGTTTCTTTTTGCAACATGCATGTGTACACACTTTTTATCTAAATGGTTCAATACATATAAGTGTGTACACTAGCTTGTTGGTTCTTTGACCTAGAGAAGGGGGGCTCCCCATGGCACATAACTTGTGCAAGTGAGGTGATGTGTGTTTAAAGAAAAAAGATATGATGTGATGTGTAGCATCAAGTTTCCCTCCAAATCCCTGAGTGTAGACCAAATCCATAGACAAATCTAGCAGCACCAGTGGACTTGTCGAGAGAACACCAGACCACAGCACAAACACGAGCCAGGATGCTCGGTTTTGGGCCGGCCACACCCTTCAAAGATCCGAGCTCGCCAGCCCCTTTACCTAATGAGCCCCAGTTTTCTACTGTCGATCCCTTGAAGTCACATCAACCTATTTTTATCGCTTGTTTATTCTTCTTTTGTGCCTATAAAAGCAGACCAGTGATCAAGGGAGAGGGGGTCATTCTTTGTCCAAGTTTGTTCAAGACTTCATACTCTTTTTGTTTTCTTTTTGTTCTTGTATATAGCCAGTCCCCCTTGAGTTCTTTGCCTTCTCTTGATCTTGCAACCTCTTCATTGAGCTTGCAAGTTTATGTTTTGGTTATTGAACTCAAAGGCTGTATCTTCATATGGAATCAATAAAGCTTACTTTTTGCCCTCATTTGCCTTGAGTTCTTAGCCTTCTCTTGATCTTGCAATCTCTTCATTGAGCTTGCAAGTTTAAGTTTAGACTATTGAACCCATGGTTTGCCATGTGTTCTTTGGTTCTTAGTATTTTTCTTACTTGCTTTACGTGCTTGCATTTACATTCTTGTCATTTATTTACTTGCAATTTATTACCATGTCATTTACTTTCTTGCAATGCTCTTTTCTTTTCTTTGTTTTTCTTTTCTTTGCTCTTTTTGTTTGTTGTTGTGATTGGTTGTGAATATATTGTTGTTAGGAAAGAAACCGATATTGTAAGTTAAGATTTCCTTTGTCATTTCCTTTTCCAGATCTTTTCCATTAAACTCTGTCCAAACCTTACGCAAGCGCTCCGTTAGGCACCCTACCCTACCAAGGCATCGGTGATTCCTAACCGTGACCGGTTGCGTTCGGATTGGCCGGAGGCGAAAGCAAGCGACAAGAACGGACGGACAAGGGTCAATAAGCCGGATTTCAGAAATACTGTGCTTAAGCGCCCTAATCCACGTTGTTGCCGATTGCTCTAGCTTTAGTGGTCGAGTTCGGCTCAAAGAATTGAGTACGGATTTCCTTCACTTACACTATCCTATCTAATCCTAACAAGTGTTTACTTTGCATATAAACACATAGGGTAGATACGAACATTTCCGCTCCGTGCATTAACTCATGAAAACAAGAACTTGAAATGCTCCGTCTCCCTGTGGACGACCCGTACTCATCGCGGCTAGCTGCAAAGAGATACCGTCCTGATTGTGGTTAACTTTAGACCTTTAAAACTCGACACGCCAAAAGCGTGCAATCAAATGACGTCGTTGCCGGGGAGACGGTAACGTTTTTATTCTTGTGATTTTGGGTTAGTCTTGTTTATATCATCTGACTCCATTTTTAAAAACAAAACAAACTAAAAAATTCAAAAATTTCAAAACCAAAAAAAAACTAACATTGCTAACTTTTTTGTTCTCTGGTTTTTAACCTGCAAGCACTCTGGATCTCAACTGAAAAGATAAGCAAGAACATTGAAACACTAGTAGAACACTGAGACAGCAGAAGAAATTTGGAGCCCCAAATCCAAAGAAAAACCGGCGACTTACCCTAAAAATCCGATCTCGCCGGCCAAGTTGCCTCATTTTGCTCCAAAATTTTTCCCTGTGCTCCAGTGTTCTATTATTGTCCCATTTTTATTGTTTGTTTTTTTTATAAATTTTAGTGTGCAGGTATTCGGGCATTCGTATCACTTTTTTGCACTAAAATCCTTTTTACCGACATTTTCAAATTTTTGCGGATTTGCGAACTGCGATCGTGGGGAGCAAAGTGTGCATTCAAAATTCAGGTGATTGTGAAGTACAGTGCCAAAGATCCGGGAAGTTTGACCCGCGCAAGCGAACTTTCCAAGCTATTCGGATTCATTTCAACGGGGGTTTCTTAACCCGAAAATTTATCGGTATGTATTTTCCTAACACCTTCTTCTAAAATCCAAGGCATCCAATATTCTATCTTTGCAGGATTCTTTGCAAGTTCGCTGTCAAATGACAAAAGTAACTAACCCGTATTTGTTGCAGTGCCGTGCTTAACATAAAAAATGATTGTTTGATTCTTTGAATTGTTAGTTATATGTATGCCCTAAAGGCCATTACTGTACATAGGATGTATATTGTAGTGGATGCTGGGACATATATAGGGAGGACTTTCTTGCTCGACATGATAGTATGCTATCTGGTTACCCTTTACCTTAACGTGTATGCTGATTGTCTCTCTGTTACATGTTGGTAAAGCCCTTAGGATTTGTACTTGACTACCTGGACTATGATGCGGATCATACTAGTGGGGACATGGTAGTCTATAAGTACATCCTTCAAAGTCCCTAGTCGTGGGTGTATCGAGACGGGACATCGATATACCAGAGTAGACTAGCGTGTACCTTCTCGACCCATACAGATGGGCGATGGATGATCCCATATCCATTGGTGTTTGACATAAGAGATGATATACGGGTGCTCAGTAGAGACTGGGTACACTGGCCGGACTCGCCGAGAACTCCCAGATGGTATTATACCTCACATCAGATGGCAGTTCTCTGGTGACACTGGTACATAGTAGTCTGTTGACCCGAGATCGTCATAGAGTCTCGTGTGGTTCCCACTGTGCTTTGATTTCCATCTTACCACGTCCAAGAGGGCGTGCAAAACGGTGGTTTTTGGGTACAGTCCCGAGTCACATGGAGGCAATGAGCGATAGGAGGGGATTCGTCTCTCCCGGTATAGGGGGTTGATGTTGTGCTGTGTTCGATTGGCTATAATAGGAAATCCCTGGCCAGGGTTGCTGAGATTTACTGGTAAGTGTTACCAGTAGTTTCTCGAATTGTTATAGACCTCATATCGACACGACTTATCGAGCTATTGGGGTCTGACGTTTACCACCCCTAGGCGAGATATGCGACATATCAGACGATCAGACCGGACTGTACGGTAGTGTTACTGGTTGGATTCACTGGAGTGTGAGCGGGCTTGCTCGTCGATCTTCAGATCGTTCAATACCCGGGTGGCCGTTACGTTTAGCAGACCGCTTGCGGCTTGTGGGTGCTTGATATGATCATCACCTGCTGCCGGCGTATTGACGAGTCTTTAGAGTCCTACACAGAGGTTTCCTGGTTCAAGCGAAACGAAATAGGAGCGCATATGAGATATGTGCGGGAACGAGAATAATGCGTGTATGTGATACCGTATTCTATTCTCGCGATGAATGTGTCGAATGGTTGTATGCGATATAACCTAGTTATCGAATCGAGGATTGATTCGATAAGCCGATACATTGTATACTAGTCGGTTGTGTGCGACATGACCGGATCATTGAATCAAGTGTTGATTTAATTATTTAATGCATAATTATATATTTGATATATTACTTTGCATTAACTAGTATCGGTTCACTTTAAATGGATTTTCTCGCTCGGAAGTGCACATTGTATATTCGATATAGTTTTGTGCACTTGATTGTATCATGTTTGATGATACATGCTAGTTTGGGTTTGTGTAAAGAATTAAACCATGGTTACTTAAGTGGTTAGGGTTTCATTTCCTTTTCTTATTTATTTATCTATTTATTTCATTTAGAAAAGATAAAGAGAAAAGAATGGTTGCTAGTTTTGTTTTATTTGAAGCTTCTTGAAGCTTTGAACAAGTCCACCATTCTTGTCTCTTCTCTAACCCTAACCACTCATCTAACCTTAGTTAATTCTCTACACCTAACCATGGTTTGCTTATGATAAGAATGGATTTTCTTTTCTATTTTAATTATTCTTATCATAACAATTTCATCTTCTTCTTCCTTTCTTCAAGTGAAGAAAGTAAGCACCATCAATGGTGATTGATGGAAACAAGTGAGAAATCCAATTCTAAAGTCTACCCACTTTCCATTTCTTCATTCTCTATCTCTTGCCAAGTAGTGTGTTTCCTTCACAAGTTTTCATGGCTCGGTGAAGGTGGAGCTTGATCTAGTGATGCTTCGACGTAGATCATCTTCGGCACGTCGTCGATGACCTAGCCCGCCTATTCTCCGATGAAGCGAACGGGAGAGTCCAAGATCGGATTTGTACAGCGGAGATGACTTCTTCATGGAGCTATGGAGGTGGACAAACGGATCTACAAAGGTTGTATTTCCGTATCTCTTAGTTAAGTGTTAACTAGTTTGCATTTTCACCTAGACATCTAGCTAACGATCCGTAGTTTAGAGTTTCTCGGCACAGTATTTTTGAAATTGGCATGGTTGATGCCTTGTGAGACCTCACTAGCGTGCCTAGGAACCCTACAGGAATAATTTTTTATTGAATTGTGCATTGCATCCATTAATACAAACTTAAGGGCAAGCGAACCCCACAACATACGGTAAACGATTTCATCACCTTTTCCATGGCCCATAAATCACGAAATTGAGCATAACGTTTACCCGCACAAATTTTAAAAGAAACTAGACTTTAAGCCTTTAAGGACTTCGCTCTCTTTAGGAGAAGTTAATTGTGTTTAGAACACCGCTTAATGGTAAATCGTTCACGGGGCGTCTAGGAAAGTGTTCACGGCGAAACCGCCAAAAGAGAAAGGGTTATCTAATTAAGGACCTTCGCGAAAGCATTAGAAAACCTCCCCTTATCTCTGCACTTACCTAGCCTCGTGATCAGTATATCTTGAGCCCGTTTCTCGACACAGTTTTACTTTGAAAATCAAGTTCTTGAGCGGGTCTAGTTGACCTAGGTGAACCCTAGACCGATTAGGTGTGTGGTATTTTGTGTCGTGATTATTTTTTGTGTGTATATTTCATTCTTTTGTTAATAACTAACTTAAAAAAATATAAAATATAAAAAATCACATTCCTTTTCCCCTCCTTTCCTCTTCTTCTTCTCCTTCTCTTCATATCATGGGTACCCCACCTCGAAAAACTCTTGCCGAACTTTGGTACCCACAGCCGGACATTACTTCTTATGGTTCTTGTTTTGGTCGAATTTCGAACGATCCACAACCAGACATCCGGCTTTTGGGTACAGTTCTGAGACACATGGAGGCAATGAGCGATAGGAGGGGTTTCGTCTCTCCCGGTATTGGGGGTTGATGTTGCGCTGTGCTCGATTGGCTATAACAGGAAGTCCCTGGCCAGGGCAGATGAGATTTACTGATAAATGTTATCAGTAGTTTCTCGATATGTTATAAGCCATACATCGGCTTGACTTATTGAGTTATTGGGGTCGACGATACCATCCCTAGACTCGATATGCAGCATATCTGACAAAGAGACCGGACTGTACGGTAAGTGTTGTAGGGTTCCTAGGCATCCTAATGAAGTCTCACAAGGTATCAACCATGCCAATTTCAAAAATTATTGGTGCCGAGAAACCCTAACACGGATCGTCGGCTAGATTTCTAGGCGAAACTATAAACTAGTTAACACTTTAACTAAAAGTTAGATGCTACAACCTTTGTAGATCCGGTTCCCCACTTCCTTAGCTCCACGTGAGTGTGCTCTCACTGTCCATCACGAATCCTAGACTCATTCGTCGGCTTCATCGGAAAAACGGGCGAGCAAGATCGTCGGCTTCGTGTCAAAGACGATCTACGTCGAGGTTGCACAAGTTCAAGCTCCGACTTCACCAAGTTGTGAAACTTGTGAAGAAAACACCCAAAACCACTTGGCAAGAGGTAGAGGATGAAGAAATAGGAGGTGGGTTCACTTTAGATTTGGATTTCTCACTCTAGAAATGAAGTTGCCATTGATGGCATCAAGCTTTTCCTTTTTGAAGTGAAGAAGAAGATGAAGCTAGAATTATGATAAGTCTTTTAAATATGAATAATAAAACAATACCTATCATAATGGGAACCATGGTTAGGTGTAGAGAATTGACCAAGGTTAAAAGAGTGGTTAGGGTTAAGCATGAAGACAAATTGGTCACTTGGGTCAAAGCTTCATGAAGCTTCACAAAGGTTCAAGAAAGAAAGCAACCATTTTGTATTCATATGCCATTCTTTTTGTAAAATAAATAAATGAAAAGAATGGATAATAAAAACCCTAATTACTTACTTAACCTAGGTTTAATCCTTTACACTTAACCAAATGAGTATGCATCATCAAACATGATACAAAAATGTGCACAAAAGCATATCACATATACAATGTGCAAATCAAGTGAGAAAATCCGTTTAAAGTGACCCTATACTAGTTAATTCAAAGTAATATATCAAATATATAATTATACATTAAATCATTAAATCAACACTTGATTCAATGATCCGGTCATGTCGCACATAACCGACTAGTATTCAATGCATCGATTTATCGAATCAATGATTCGATAACTAGGTCATATCTCATACAACCAATCGAAACATTAATCGTGAGAATCAAATACGGTATCATATACACGCATCATTCTCGGTCCGCACATATCTCATATGCGCTCCTATTTCGTTTCGCTTGAGCCAGGAAACATCTGTGTAGGACTCTAAAGACTCGTCAATACGCCGGTAGCAGATGATGATCATATCAAGCACCGACAAGCCGCAAGCGGTCTGCTAAACGTAACGGCCACCCGGGTATTGAGCGATCAGAAGATCGACGAGCTAGCCCGCTCACACTCCTGCGAATCCGACCAGTAACACTTACCGTACAGTCCGGTCTGTTCGTCTGAAATGTCGCATATCAAGTCTAGGGGTGGTATACGTCAGACCCCAATAACCGATAAGTCGTGCCGATGTGAGGCTCATAACGGGTCGAGAAACTACTGGTAACACTTACCAGCAAATCTCTGATCAGCCCTGGCCAGGGACTTCCCTGTTACGGCCAATCGAGCACAGCGCAACATCAACCCCCAATACCGGGAGAGACGAAACCCCTCCCATCGCTCATTGCCTCCATGTTACTCGGGACTGTACCCAAAGACCACCGTTTTGCACGCCTTCATGGACGTGGTAAGGTGGAGATCAAAGCACAGTGGGAATCACACAAGACTCTATGACGATCTCAGGTCTACAGACTAACCTGTACAAGTGTCACCTGAGAACTGCCATCTGACGTGAGGTATAATACCATCTGGGAGTTCTCGGCGAGTCCGTCCAGTGTACCCAGTCTCCACTGAGCACCCGTATACCATCTCTGATGTCAAACACCAATGGATATGGGATCATCCATCGCCCATCTCATGGGTCGAGAAGCGTATACGCTAGTCTACTCTGGTATATCGATGCCCCGTCTCGATACACCCACGACTAGGGACCTTGAAGCATGTACTTATGGACTACCACGTCCCCACTAATATGATCTACATCATAGTCCAGGTAGTCAAGTACATATCCTAAGGGCTTTACCAACATGTAACTATAAGACAGTTTAAAGAGACAAGTGTACATGTTAAGATAAAGAGTAACCAGATAGCATACTATCATATCGAGCAAGAAAGTCATCTCTATATATATCTAAGCATCCAATATAATATACATCATCTGTCCAATACTGGCCTCTAGGGCATACATACAACTAATAATCTCCCACTTGCACTAGGGCCAGCTGCTGTAGTATCGCATACCGAGCATCCCGAAGAGTCTCTCAAACTGTATCTGGGGAATGGCCTTCGTGAGTGGATCCGCCGTGTTGTTCTTCATGTCAACCCTCCTGACCTCGATCTCTCGGCGATCAACTATCTCCCGGATCAGGTGATACCGCCTCAGAATATGCCTGGATCGCTGATGGGACCTGGGTTCCTTGGCCAAAGCCACCGCTCCATTGTTATCACAATACAAAGGTATTGGATGCTCAATGGATGGAACCACTCCAAGTTCACTAATGAACTTCTTGATCCAGACAGCCTCTTTGGCAGCATCGTTGGCAGCGATGTATTCAGCCTCCATCGTCGAGTCTGCCACGGTTTCCTGCTTGGAACTCTTCCAGCTAACCGCCCCTCCGTAAAGGGTAAAGACAAAGCCCGACTGCGACTTTGAGTTGTCCTTATCACTCTGGAAGCTCGAATCGGTAAAGGACTCCACTTGGAGTTCTCCGTTACCATACACCAAGAGCATCTCTTTAGTCCTTCGCAAGTACTTGAGAATGCTCTTCACAGCTGTCCAGTGACTCTCTCCAGGATCAGCTTGATACCTGCTCACTACACTTAGTGAGTATGCTACATCGGGTCTGGTACATAGCATCGCATACATGATAGAGCCTACAGCCGAAGCATAGGGTATCCCTTGCATGCGAGCTCTCTCCAAATCAGTCTTGGGAGACATCTCTTTGGAGAGAGTGACTCCAGAGATTGTGGGCAAGTTCCCACGCTTGGATTCTTCCATACTAAACCTCTTTAGTATGGTGTCAATGTACCTGGATTGGGACAATCCCAAAATCCGTTTGGATCTATCTCTATAGATCCTGATTCCCAATATGCAGGAGGCATCACCAAGATCTTTCATTGAGAATCTTTGTGATAAGAAGAGCTTGACCGATTGCAGCATAGGAATATCATTTCCTATCAAGAGTATGTCGTCCACGTACAATACGAGGAAGACAACCTTACTCCCTGCCACCTTCTTGTAGATACAAGGTTCATCTGGGTTTTTGACGAAATCAAACTCTTTGATAACGACGTCAAAGCAGATGTTCCAACTCCGCGATGCTTGCTTTAATCCATAAATGGATTTAAGCAGCTTGCACACCTTCCCGCTGCTCCCACTATCTACGAAGCCCTGTGGCTGAGTCATGTACACGCACTCTTCTAAATCACTATTTAGAAAGGCTGTCTTAACATCCATTTGCCAGATTTCGTAGTCATGATATGCAGCGATGGCAAGCATGATCCGGATGGATTTAAGCATAGCCACAGGAGAAAAGGTTTCGTCATAGTCCACACCTGGTCTTTGGCGAAAACCTTTTGCTACAAGTCTAGCTTTGAAAGTCTCCACTTTCCCATCTACACCAAGTTTCTTTTTGAAGATCCACTTGCTCCCGATGGGTTTTACCCCTTCAGGAGCAACTTCCAAAGTCCATACTTTGTTGGTGTACATGGATTCCATCTCGGACCGCATAGCATCCAGCCATTTCACTGAGTCCCTACTCGTGATGGCTTGCTCGAAGCTAGTTGGGTCATCATCCTCCATGATGCAATCCTCGCTCCCTCCATCCATGAGAAAACCGTAGTATCTCTCAGGTTGGCGAGGAACCCTACTAGATCGGCGGAGTGGCTGGGGTTCATCGGGAACTACGGAATCCTCTGGTTCCACCAGATCTTCTGTTGTACCTTCTGCAGTTGGAACCTCTTCCAGTTCTACCTCATGACCACTAATCTCTTTTTCAAGAAATTCCTTTTCTAAAAAGGTGGCATGCCGAGAAACAAACACTCTTTGTTCCTTAGGGTGGTAGAAGATATACCCTTGAGAATTCTTGGGATATCCTACAAATTTGCATAGAACAGACCGTGCCTCGAGTTTGTCCGGATTTTGTCGTTTGACATAGGCTGGACAACCCCATATCTTAACATAGTTAAGACTTGGTCTCTTTCCTTTCCATATCTCATATGGAGTGGTAGGCACAGATTTGGTTGGGACCATATTCAATAGATGTATGGCTGTCTCAAGCGCATACCCCCAGAAGGAAATAGGTAACTCAGCTGTGCTCATCATAGAGCGCACCATATCTAATAGGGTGCGGTTCCTCCGTTCTGATACACCGTTGTGCTGTGGTGTATATGGAGGAGTCAGCTGAGAAAGAATCCCATTCTCTTTTAGGAAGTCCAGGAATTCATTGCTCAAGTATTCACCTCCTCGATCAGATCGAAGCATTTTAATACTTTTTCCGGTTTGGTTCTCGACTTCTTGTTTATATTCTCTAAATTTCTCAAAAGCTTCAGACTTGTGTCTTATCAAGTACACATGTCCGTATCTTGAGAGATCGTCAGTGAATGTAATGAAGTACGAAGAACCATCCCTGGCATGTGTAGACATTGGACTGCATACATCACTATGTACTAGTCTTAAGAGTTCAGTAACTCTTTCTCCGTGTCCCGTAAATGGAGTTTTGGTCATCTTGCCTTTGAGAGATGACTGGCAAGTGTCATAAGATGAAAATTCGAATGGTTTCAAATATCCATCCTTATGTAACTTAGCCAGTCGTGTCGCATTGATGTGACCCAGTCTACAAAGCCACAAGAAGGATTCGTTCAGTTCTGAACTCTTCCTCTTGTGTGTGTTAGTTATGCTCAGAACTGTTGATTGATTTAGAACATAAATGCCATTGCACAGCGTGCCTGATCCAACCAACTTTTGGTTATGGAAAATGTTCATAACATTGTCCTGTAATACAAAATTATATCCCTCTTTACTTAATAAAGAAACCGATATAATGTTGCATATCAGGTTCGGCATGTAATAGCATTCGTTCAGAACCAATGTATTACCAGTTGGTAATTCAAGGTGATATTCCCCGACAGTCTTAGCTGCAACAATTGCACCATTTCCGACTCTAATGTCTTTATCACCTTCTCCAAGTTCTCTACCTTTCCTAAGCCCATGTAACTGATTACATATATGGGATCCTGACCCGGTATCTAATACCCAGGACGTAGAGCAAATGGAGAAACAGTTCTCTGTAACGAACACACTAGAAGAAAATGCATCAACATGTACTTTCTTCATCCGGGTGGCATGGGAATCCTGGTATTCCCCTATATCCTGTTCATTCCTATAACTCTTATAAGAAAGAACGGAACCAACGTTCCCCAGCACAGTATAATATGCGGGTTCGGTCAATACATCCATATTATTATCTTTATTAGGGCATGAAATGGTCGCTACCTGGAGAGAGAGAGAGAAGAAAACACTTTAGCGTATGCTCGTGCAAGATCAGATTGGTTATTATCTTATCTAATCAGGATGGCTCCCACTGCTTCTTATCAAATCATCCTTCAAACCCTAAAAGGAAAGACTAGCCGGGATTAATTACACACTACAAGTTCGCCAATCTTTCAGCCAGGCCAGTGTCGGTACTTTGAGGGAGGTCCCCCGTGCTTTCGCACGAACCTAATTAATGTAAACCTCGTTTTCCCAGAGGCGTAACCTCGTTAACACCTTTCTAGACACCTACTTGATCGGCTAATTGTAATGTGTAAAACTCTCCAAGGAGTAACTCTTACTCGCAGTGGGTATCGGGATCCAACTATCTCATAGAAGGTATGCAATCTCATTGCAAATTTCAACACTTGAAATTCCCGATAATGCTTTTGCCCCTAGCGTGCTATGACCTTGACGAAAGCCAACAAACCACAGCCGCTAGTCAAGTTCCACCCATACATTTCTTGACTGAATTAAACCCACCCGCACGACCCTTGACGAAAGCCAACAAAGCCGTACGACTACCCTAATCCAGTCGCATCATATGCAGCAGATAAGCAGCACATAGCTACCGCACACTACACCCTGACGAAAGCCAACAAATGTAGCACGAATACTATATGTAACTTATCTGAAATGACGGAGGGCTACGCAGGTTTTTCTGAAAACCATGAGCGTAATGAACTTGATATCGTTGTAGAATCAAATGAAGTTTTGAAATGGAGTGATTTTGAGGCTTTTCTAGTCTTGCTAAAGGGGTCACTCCCGGTGAAGGGATCGTCGGCCCTTTCCTCGTCGAATGAGGTGCGGGATATATCATATATATCACTGTGCAAAGCAGAAACTATAGAAGCAGTCAAAAACAAACCGAGTGTGTAGCATCTGCCAGGTTTTGCTAAAGGAGTCACTCCCGGTGAAGGGATCTCGGTCCTTTCCTCATCGAATAAGGTGCAGGGCATATCACATATACCGCTATGCAAAGCAAGAACTGTAGCTACCTGTTTTATTTTAAAATTTGATTCTACAACATCTTAGGTTTCTTTTCTTTCATTAATCACATTAATGAAGTCCCATCATTTAAGTACCTAAACATCACAGATAAATACGACGTACACTTATGCCATCCGCATTCGCCTCGATGTCCCCTCGTGCACCGTTAGGTTAGGTAACTAACGACAGAGCAGGGCAGGGCTAGTGCGGGTGCAAAACATAAGTAACATCTATATAATATATCATATATACTATATAAAGTATCTATCACAGAACATCACATGATCACATCACAGATATCGCAGCAGAAGAAACATATGAAATATTGGATATACTAGGACATCCGTGTTTTCAATACGAGCCAGTATAAAACACGGATTCCATGGTCGTGATGAATAGCCAATCCCACACCCCTAGACCCCTACGAGAGCGGCAAGCAACCCTGCCAATTCTAGGGTTAGGAGACCCGGACTCGACTCCTCGAGTTGGTCTCCCACTAGACCCCAGAACCCGGTTACTTATGCTCCCCTCCTTGGGTCTATCCTAATGTGGGAAAGTAAATAATATACAAAAGGTGACAACTTCCGCAACCTGGAAGTGCCCCAAATAAAAAGAATATTACATACAAGTTTTTATATGAATGAAAATGAAAAACACTCATCTCACATAAAAACCCCCGGCTATTCAAACACGACGATCCAATATAACATATCCAGCAACACATAACATCACATATCATCAACGTAAGTAAATATGTCCATCCCAATTGTCGTTGACATATAGCAACGAAACCGGCGATATCACATATTACACTTACGGTCATAGAAAAGAAAGTGTAAAACTACAAAAGTTGGAATCCGCAACCTCTTTAGACATCACATGCCTAAGCAAATGAAATACTTCGACATCACATGCCTAACAGATATAAATCCCGCATTTTAGTCTCATTATCGAAAACTCTTTTCAATATCATGTAGGACTAAATTGCTAAATTTATAACATTCATTCAGTTATCTGATAACTGTTTGTGAATTCCAATTATTGTATCCAATTCCGGATAAATAGAATATATTAAACTTTCCGATCGAACATTCGAACATCCAAGTTTTCCCGACACCGATCAACACATGAAATAGGTTCAAAGACATTCACTTCATGCCTCAGTACCAACGGTCCAGCCGTAGAAGGGTCAAGCCAACGCCTCACATGTGGCATGCCGTACTGCCCCAAACCCGAAGGTTCAAAGGGCAGTTCAAGACGGTCACATAATCGAGTTAAGGTTTGTTGTCTTTTAGAGGGACCATCGCGTTACTTGCACTACTCAGAACGTGTTTAAACCACAGAAAAATCCAACACTTGGAATTTTTCCGGCAGGGGAAAAGTTGGGTATTTAAATCCGGTCGAACTTTTTAACATATTCTAAAGTTATCCGGAAAGCCACATAGACAAAATCTGATAACCCGAACGAATAATTGAATCCCCAAAGCAACCCCAAAATACTCTTCTGTAGAGTCACAATAAAAATACCCAGAAAATATAATATCTGAATTCATGAATTACTGTGAAAAAATCACCAGACAAGGGGACAGTACGGCCGCGGAACCGCCGCGCATGCATAGCTCATGCCGCGGTTCCGCGGTGGAAAAGTTGAATCAGGCCCTCGTATTTCACAGTATTTCATATAAGACCCTGCATAATTTTCTGCAAATTTTTAATTGACAAAAATCCAAAATTTCAGAAAATTTCCAGAGAGCACCTTGGAATTTGGGTTTCGGGTTCGTTCGGACTTCAAATTCCGTCTAGACTTCGCCTAAGGCTCTAGCTAGGCTCTGATACCACTGTAGGGTTCCTAGGCATCCTAATGAAGTCTCACAAGGCATCAACCATGCCAATTTCAAAAATTATTGGTGCCGAGAAACCCTAACACGGATCGTCGGCTAGATTTCTAGGCGAAACTATAAACTAGTTAACACTTTAACTAAAAGTTAGATGCTACAACCTTTGTAGATCCGGTTCCCGACTTCCTTAGCTCCACGTGGGTGTGATCTCGCTGTCCATCACGAATCCTAGACTCATTTGTCGGCTTCATCGGAAAAACGGGCGAGCAAGATCGTCGGCTTCGTGTCAAAGACGATCTACGTCGAGGTTGCACAAGTTCAAGCTCCGACTTCACCAAGTTGTGAAACTTGTGAAGAAAACACCCAAAACCACTTGGCAAGAGGTAGAGGATGAAGAAATAGGAGGTGGGTTCACTTTAGATTTGGATTTCTCACTCTAGAAATGAAGTTGCCATTGATGGCATCAAGCTTTTCCTTTTTGAAGTGAAGAAGAAGATGAAGCTAGAATTATGATAAGTCTTTTAAATATGAATAATAAAACAATACCTATCATAATGGGAACCATGGTTAGGTGTAGAGAATTGACCAAGGTTAAAAGAGTGGTTAGGGTTAAGCATGAAGACAAATTGGTCACTTGGGTCAAAGCTTCATGAAGCTTCACAAAGGTTCAAGAAAGAAAGCAACCATTTTGTATTCATATGCCATTCTTTTTCTAAAATAAATAAATGAAAAAAATGGATAATAAAAACCCTAATTACTTATTTAACCTAGGTTTAATCCTTTACACTTAACCAAAAGAGTATGCATCATCAAACATGATACAAAAATGTGCACAAAAGCATATCACATATACAATGTGCAAATCAAGTGAGAAAATCCGTTTAAAGTGACCCTATACTAGTTAATGCAAAGTAATATATCAAATATATAATTATACATTAAATCATTAAATCAACACTTGATTCAATGATCCGGTCATGTCGCACATAACTGACTAGTATTCAATGCATCGATTTATCGAATCGATGATTCGATAACTAGGTCATATCTCATACAACCAATCGAAACATTAATCGCGAGAATCAAATACGGTATCATATACACGCATCATTCTCGGTCCCGCACATATCTCATATGCGCTCCTATTTCGTTTCGCTTGAGCCAGGAAACCTCTGTGTAGGACTCTAAAGACTCGTCAATACGCCGGTAGCAGATGATGATCATATCAAGCACCCACAAGCAGCAAGCGGTCTGCTAAACGTAACGGCCACCCGGGTATTGAGCAATCAGAAGATCGACGAGCTAGCCCGCTCACAC
Organism: Agapanthus africanus; assembly: GCA_030015575.1. NCBI lineage: Eukaryota > Viridiplantae > Streptophyta > Magnoliopsida > Asparagales > Amaryllidaceae > Agapanthus > Agapanthus africanus. The sequence goes on along the minus strand of JASDDO010000024.1, from coordinate 705,869,935 downwards.
TCCTGCGAATCCGACCAGTAACACTTACCGTACAGTCCGGTCTGTTCATCTGAAATGTCGCATATCAAGTCTAGGGGTGGTATACGTCAGACCCCAATAACCGATAAGTCGTGCCGATGCGAGGCTCATAACGGGTCGAGAAACTACTGGTAACACTTACCAGCAAATCTCTGATCAGCCCTGGCCAGGGACTTCCCTGTTACGGCCAATCGAGCACAGCGCAACATCAACCCCCAATACCGGGAGAGACGAAACCCCTCCTATCGCTCATTGCCTCCATGTGACTCGGGACTGTACCCAAAGACCACCGTTTTGCACGCCCTCATGGACGTGGTAAGGTGGAGATCAAAGCACAGTGGGAACCACACAAGACTCTATGACGATCTCGGGTCTACAGACTAACCTGTACAAGTGTCACCTGAGAACTGCCATCTGACGTGAGGTATAATACCATCTGGGAGTTCTCGGCGAGTCCGTCCAGTGTACCCAGTCTCCACTGAGCACCCGTATACCATCTCTGATGTCAAACACCAATGGATATGGGATCATCCATCGCCCATCTCATGGGTCGAGAAGCGTATACGCTAGTCTACTCTGGTATATCGATGCCCCGTCTCGACACACCCACGACTAGGGACCTTGAAGGATGTACTTATGGACTACCACGTCCCCACTAGTATGATCTACATCATAGTCCAGGTAGTCAAGTACACATCCTAAGGGCTTTACCAACATGTAACTATAAGACAGTTTAAAGAGACAAGTGTACATGTTAAGATAAAGAGTAACCAGATAGCATACTATCATATCGAGCAAGAAAGTCATCTCTATATATGTCCAAGTATCCAATATAATATACATCATCTGTACAATACTGGCCTCTAGGGCATACATACAACTAACAAGTGTTGCTGGTTGGCTCTACGGGAGTTTTGACAGGTTCACTTGTTGTTCTTCTGTTCGCTCAATACCTGGGAGCCGTTACGTACAGCTAGTGCCGCTGACGGTTTGTGGGTATGTGATATGATCACTGTCTACTGCTAGCGTATTGAAGAATCTTAGAGTCCCACAAAGGGGTTTTGTAGCTCAGGCGAAATGATGTGGGGGTGCATATGGGGATATGCACGGGAGCTTGATTAAATACGCGTATATGATACCGTATTTTAGTCTGGAATTTTCTATTGGTCGGGTCGTATGTGATATGACCGGATTATTAAATCAAGTGTTGATTTAATATTTAATGACCATTAGCTCATTTATTAAACCTTTTCTTTATTATATATGCATGAATGTATGTATGTTTATATTGATATGCATACACACATGCTTGCATACATGTGTCATGGTTGATGATACATTGGAGATGGCTATGCAAGACTCACATGGAAACCATTTTGGTATTTTTGATTATTGAGTTAAAAGTAAAAGGAAATTAAATCATGGTTGATTTTTTGTTCTACACACTTCATAAAATATCTTGTACTAACTATGATTTCATTTCTAATTATCTCTTAACTGAACGTCAAAAATATCTAGATATTTTCTAGCCTTGGTTAAAAGGGAGTGTGACTCTCTCTTATTCATATTATCTTGAGTTTATCTCTTTTGAGCTCAAGCAAGCCATTTTCGATCTCCTTCTTCCTCCAAACTCTCTACTTCTTTCAAAATGAGTGAAGAGAAAGAAAAAGAAAGGTATTTTGGTCAGAATATTACCCACTTCACCAATCAATATTAGTCTAGCCCACTAGTGTAGGTTGTTTGCTTCACTTCCACTTAGGTCAAGTGAAGCTAGGAGCTTGAGCAAAAGGAATCCGTGGTGGATCGTCGTAGACTTCAAAGGGTTCAAGCGAACCCCTTCAAACTCCAAGTAGAACCAAGGAGTCAAGGAGGAGAGGTCTACAAAGGTTATATTTCTCACCTCTTAGTGTTAGAAACTAACTAGTATTTGATACTTGCTATTTTTTACCCTAATCCTCTAGTCCGATTCTAGGTTAGGTTTGGTTAGCACCCTGGTTTTTCATAGTTGCATGTTTGATAATTGTTAAATCCAAGTGAGGGTGCTAAGCAAACCCATCACAAAGAAGGTAGCAAATCTAGGCTATACGCAAACCAACCATTTCTTTTCAGGATGTTAAACTGCCGATGAGTCGTAGGCTATTCATATCAGATTTTTGCATTTTTATACCGCCCAATTTTTATCACATTGCTTATCGGTAGATATTCTTGAGCCGTGTTTGCTAGTTAATTGCAGGATACAAGTTCTCAGCTCTAAACAGTGAAATTCATGGAAAAGCACGACAAATTCCGGATTACTACCAACCACAGATAAAATACGGGTCTCCGCTCTCTATCCGTATGTTGCCGCACACCAGTTTAAGGGACAAAATGGCAAATCAATGTCATTTTCATGCACAAAGCTCAATGTCAACACAAGATCCAACATATCTACGCGGAGCTCAAGAAAAATCATGACAAAAGATCCACATCACATCACCTTTTGATCTGCTTAAATTCTGGAAAAATTGTGAAGAGTTTCTGAGAAAAAACATATACCACACTGCAGACAACAACAAATAGGGGAAAATCACCAAAACTGAAGGCCCAACTCTCTATTATGGCCGTGGATCCGCGGCATAAGTGCGCTTAGGCCGCGGAACCGCGGCCATGCTGACTCGGCAGAGGGTCATCTTCTGGGGGCATTGTTGTAACTTCATGTAGTGCCTGAAAGTTGCCCTAGAGTTTCAGTTTCATGCCTATAAATTGCCCAGAACAATGTCAAGTGAAGGGTGCTTATTCTTGTATTTAGATTTTAGGATATATGTTGTTGTTCTTCTTCCTCTTCTCATCTCTTCTCCATTAAAACCTTGTAGTGAGATTTTGTGAGTGAAGTGATGAATAAAAGAGTTCTTTTCTTTATCATGCTTGTCTTGTTCTTTTGTTAATTATAATTTCTTGTAATTTTCATTGCTAATCTAGTTGTTGTTATTTGTTGTTTGTTTCTTTCTTCTTCTAGTTTTTCTTTATCCTTAACAACAATGATGCTTAAGCTTGATCCTTGCCAAGGTGAGGTCTCAAATAGCTAGTTGTAATCTTCTAACCTCCTTCTTTCTATCTTCCTCCCTTTGTTGTATTTTCGTTTTCTTATAATGGATGAGCAGTTTTCTTACTTGTTAGGGTAGGATAAGGAAAGTTTGAGAGAAGGAAATCTCTCTCACTCTTTCCTTGCCCAACATCTTAATTCGGACTCTCGTTAATTGAACCACAATCCGCTCCCTACGGCACCCTATCCTACATGATAGCGGTGATTCCTTAGTGAGACCGGTTGTGGTTGAATTAACCGGAGGTTAAGGCTAAGAGCCAAGAACGGACGGACAAGCACCAAAAGGAAGAACTTAAGCGTTGGAAAGCCTAGCATATACTCGTAAGTTCCTTCCTAGTCGTGCTAATCCCTATTGTTGCCGATTACCGTAACACCGATATTAAAAGTGGCAACGAAAGAAGTGAGCGACTCCTAACTCAAACTAACATAATCCTAACCCTAACAAGCTCTCTTTATATATCATTTTAGCACATAGTTAATCTCAAAACAAACCTGGACATTTGGACTTAACTCGTTAAAGCACATAGAAAAAGATTCCCATCTCCCTGCGGACGACCCGTACTCAACCGGCTAGATACAAGAGGCATGCAAAAACTCTACCAATCAAATGGCGCCGTTGCCGGGGAGACGGTAGTTTATTTCTTTGTGTAATTTTGGGTTAATTTGTGAATATAAATCTAACCGAAAAACAAAACAAAAAAAAATATATTGTAAAAAAAAACCATCTTGTTATTTTTGATTATTTTTTGTGCAAGTGTGCAGGATAAAAAGAAGGTCGAGTTCAGTGCCAAAGACGTGGGAAGTTAGACCCATATCTCGCGGTTACACCGCGTTTGATTAAAACGGAACCAACGGGCTACTGTAAGATTCTGGAGAAGTCCCAGTGAGCAAATTAAGATTCAGAGGCTCCAGAAGAGAAGAGGACACCCCATCCAGCAAACTCAAGAAATCCAGAGGCCCAACTCATCTATACCGCCGCGTTTCCGCGGCCTAAAAGCTTGTTTGGCCGCGGAAACGCAGCCATTTGCTGACATCAGCATCCCAATTTCCTCTGGCTGGTTCCCTGTAAGTCTCTCTACCCTATTTCCCACTCCTCTGAACTCCACTGAACTGTGTTTTCTGCAGCATTCTTTGCGCAAACTCTCTTCCTCCTTCCAATAAATTGTTCTTGTGTAGGATTCTTTGCGCTGCGCTAAAAAAATAAAAAATTGATTGCAGTTGATTGTTACTGCTTTGCATATATTACTACGGACTTTAAGGGGCTTGAAACCAATCCAGATTGGGTGGGGATTTCATCACCCTTCTCAGGACCCCAGAAATCACAAAAAGCATATGCATTGACCATTGTTTAATTAAAAAATACTAGACTCAGCCCTAAGGACTTCACGCACAATAGGACAGAGGACTAGTTACAGGCATTGGCCGTTTATCCTATCCTGACTTTGCGGTGTCTAGGCAAGTGTGTCCAAGGAAAGTGGTTACTTAATTAGGACCACTACTTACGCAGTGGGGAGCCTCTCACTTACCTGGCAGTTACCTGGCCGCAATTGGCGGAGAAGAGGCGGTTTGAGGTCCTATTTCTAGCCCTTTGGAACAGTTAGGAGCTGTCTAGCTGACCTAGGTGACCCTAGATCCAGGTGTGATTGTGCATATTTTGTCTGTGATTTTTTGAAGCCATAAGTCTGTACATATTTCTGTAAAGCTCTTTCTAAAAAGAAAAAAAAAACACAAAAACCAAAAACTTTTATAAAAACTTGCCCTTTGTCGCCAAAATCCCATTTTTCACCCACCATCCATTGTATTTCTCCATTGACGTTCTCTTACCCTCACCTTCTCCGCTTTGACTACACTAAACTAGTTTAGTGTATGTCCGCTTGGACTCGGGACACTAGCGCCCGCCTAGTCCGCATTACGTTAGTCGTTACCGACTACGCGATCGACTCAGACGTCGAAACTCCGTCCACGTCTCTTTCACCCTTACCTTTGCCGGCCAACTCCAACGTTGACCGAAATTCTGTTCATACATCCTCACTTTCACCATCACCAACTCTTCTTCCGCGATGTTAGTATTTAATCCAAAAAACCCTTCAACTCCCCCTGGATTGATTTGACCTCCTATGGGTGCGAATAACCCACCACCACCGCCTATTGTAGCGCCACAACGAATCGCGCTCCAGGATCGTTTCTATCCCACCCGTTCTGCACTTCCCACCTGTCTTTCCCTTCCACCGACCAATGGGGATAATTTTGAAATTAAGCCCCACTTCATTAACATGCTTCTGAAATTTCATGGGCTTGAATCTGAAGATACCTATATCTTCATCAACAAGTTTCAAAATGTTTGTGCCATGATGAAAACGACCCAGCTGTCGGACGATGCTATATGGCTACGGGTCATTCCGTTCACTTTGTGCGATCTTGCTGAAAAGTGGCTGTATAGCACTGCTTCCCACTCCATAACCAATTGGGACGAGTTTGTGAAAGCTTTTCTCAAGAAATTCTATCCGAATCATAAAACCACGAGGATCCGTAACGAAATCAACCAATTCTTCCAGCTTCCTACTGAACCCTTTTGGAAGTGCTTTGACCGGTATAAAGACTTTCTTGTTCAGTGCCCTCACAACGTTATTGAGAAATGGCAACTTTGCCAAACCTTATACGAGGGCCTGAACCCAGCAACCAAGCAGTTGTTGGAAACCATTTATCAGGGCCACTTCCTATCAACATCTGACGAGGAAGCATGGCAATTCTTCGACGACCTTGCGGAACAAACGCTTCAATGGGAGAGCACCAGACCAACTTCTTCTTCTTCTTCCTCCACTTCTACTGGTCAGTCTAGGGTAGGCATTCACTAACTCGATGTCTCTATTGCGATGAAAGCTGAAATGGCTGCGATAAAGAGAAAACTTGAAGCGATAGAAAGCAAATTCTCATCTCCTGCTCCTGCCCCTGTTCTTCCCTTTCGTACCATTTGTGCTTGTTGTTCCGATCCTTCTCACTTAACCGAAGAGTGTCCTTACAATCCACCATCTCAAGGACAGGGTCAGGTTAATGCTGCATTTCAGTGAAGACCGAGAAATGATCCATACTCTTCCACCTACAATCCCGGTTGGAGGAACCACCCCAATTTCGCCTGGAATCAGAATCAGCATCAATTCCAAGGCAACAATTTCCAGAGGCCCCATCCTCCGCAACAACAAACTCAACAACAGTTTCAGCAGCCCTTCCAACCCCAACCTTTTCAAAATCAGACGAACAACTTTGTACCCAACAATTCTTTTCCCCAAAACAACTTTGTTCCGTCAAACAACGATAAGGTTTCCTCGTTCGAACGAAGTGTGGAGGCGTTCGTTAAACAATCGACACAATCCACCACAAACATCCAGTCGTCTATTCAGTCTTTGGTGCAACACACGGCTGCACACGGGCAAAGCATCAAGACCATCGAAGCCCAGATTGCACAGCTGAATGCAGCGTTAAGCGAGCAAGAAAAGGGGAAGCTTCCATCTCAACCATGTTGGAGATAGTGCCCTCAGAGTCAATTATTGGATCACAGGCACGCGATTGCAATGATTGAGGGAGGACCTATCCCGGTACGACAGTCTTACTCGAGATGATAGTATACTATCTGGTTTACCTTTATCATCGTGTACTGTTTCAGGTGACCTTACAGGTCGCTATTACACGTTGATAGAGCCCCTAGGATTCTTGCTTGACTGCCAGCAGTATGAGGACGATCATATACGTGGGAGCTGGTAGTCTATAAGCACATCCTTAAATGGTCCCTAGTTGTGGGAGTTTCGAGACAGGGCATCGATTCTCCAGAGTAGACTAGTGTATACAGTCGAGACCCAGACGAGGGGCTGTGGCCGGACTCACAGGCCACTGATGTCAGTTGGTTCACCTAAGATGTATGCAGGTGCTCATTGGGTTATGAGTACACAGGACAGGACTCGCCGGGAACATGTTAGTTGGTCTTATACCTCATGTCAGATAGCAGTTCCCAGGTGACATGTGTACAGGTTAGTTTATCGACCTGGGGATCGTCATTTGTCTCGTGTGAGTTCCCACTGTGCTTTGATTACTACCCTACCACGGCTCAAAGGAGTCGTGCAAACAGGTTTTAGTTGGGTACAGTCCCGAGCCACATGGAGGCAGTGAGCGGATCTTCGGGGGTTCGTCTCTCCCGGTATTGGGGGTGAGGTCGCGCTGTGTCTAGGAGAGCCATTACACGAAGTCCTTGGCCAAGGCAGGAGATTTACTGGTAGGTATTCCAGTAGTATCTCAGGGTGTTCTGGGCTACACTTCGACACGACTTGTACCGCTTTTGGGGGTCTGACTTTTACCCACCCCCTAGGCCCGACATGCGATGCTCATAGACGAACGGACCGGACTGTACGGATATTGTCACTGACAGGCTCAGTAGGGTGTCAGGATGAGTTCGCTCATCGACGTCCCTTTTGGTCAATAGCTGGTGGCCCGTTACGTATTGGTTTATACCTCTGACGTGCTAGTGGTTAAATCCACAGCCATTGTATTGACGAGTCTTTAGAGTCCACCACACATTCAGTTACTCAGCTTTCGGGCGAAACGCTGTAGAGGCCGTATGGAGATATGGCAGGGTCCGATCAGATACGTGCGGTATTGCACGGATCAGGATCGGACGGTTAGTACTAGAGGCCGTATGGATATATGGCAGGGTTCGATCAGATACGTGCGGTATTGCACGGATCAGGATCGAACGGATTTTACTAGCCGGCTTTGGTTTAAGCCGGATCCTAGTATAGTACAGTGTAAATTTGTCTCATTGCATTTGTATCCGGTCGGAATACAAATGCGGGCATGTATGTGCAGTAGCGGGGTTTTCTTGTAATTTATTACGGGACCAGTTTTCTGGAGTTTCCAGTTTGCATTCCGTTCCGGCCGGTTTTCCTTTGTTCTTTCCCGGCCGGACTTTTCCGATAGAGGGGGTTATTTGCAATTGTGCAAATAACATTTGTGGAGGGGGTTTCTTGCAAATGTATTCATTATGATAGGATAAGCATCTTTGCTTTTTCATGATGGTTTTTGCCTTTATGAGATTTGATAGGATATGGGTTGATTAAGGGTTTGATTTGAGGTTTACCTTGAAGGAAGGGGTCACCCTCCACCTTTTCCTACACTCACCTCCCTTCTTGTTATGTTTGATATATCATTCCTCCACCATTCTCATTTTTGAGAGAGGGGCTACACTTGTGGGAAAAATATGAGAGAGTTTCATTTTGAGAGTGTGGCATTCTTGATCTCATTTCAAGCTAGAAAAATGCAAGCACCATTTTTCTTATCTTGATTCCTCCATCATCTTCAAAGGCAACAAAACCCCAAATGAGACACAACCCTACACATTCTACAGCAATTCTTGGGCATGTCGACTTGCCAGCTTCATGCCCGAGTTGCCTCGGTATAGAGGCGGGAGCCCGGAAAAGAAACAGGCGACGTGGTGCCCTTCCGGCGAGGAGATGGAGACCGGACATTCCGCGTGAGATCGGGACGACGACGAGAAGACCGGAGGACTCGGTATATCTCTTCCCTATCTTGTTAGTTAGCTAGGACAAGTTTAATGGCCCGATCCGGGGTTTAGTGCGCGGTGGTGCCGGTTTGCTAAGTTCGCAAAATTAAAGTTTATCACCGCTTCCGCATTTGGCCGTCGGTTTGACGGCCGGGGCGCCGCCGTGCACTTACAGTGGTATCAGAGCCTCGCCATTAACTTCGTCTGGCTTTGTTTGATGTGTTTGCATTTCCGATCGACCAAAATTCCAAAAAACCACATTTTCCTCACATCAGTTTTCTGTCGAATTTTTTCTGGCTTTAAAAATTTTTCAGGTTGTTGAAAACTGATGTACAAGAAGTTCTAAGAGTTCTGGGAAAATTCGAGACATTGATCTCTCAGGTAGAGCGCGGAACCGCGGCAAAACCCCCCTTGTTGCCGCGGTTCCGCCGCCGTGTTGAGGGATCAATGCGTCAAAATTTTCCCATGGGCTGGTGGGCTGAAAATAGGGGCTTTGGAATATTAAAATTGGGCCCAGAATTTCTGTGAGTGCTACAGTATTGCTTGGGGGCCCACTTGTTAATTTTTGATCGATCGGATATTTTAAACACATTATTTCACAGTATTTACATTATATCTGCGACCGTGAATGTCACTCGATCGGTAAATCCGGTCTAACTGCTATAGCCCAGTTAGACGGATTTGCGAACGTGACTTTCACGTTGATATTCTGTGTTTTGCTGTGATGTTGTGGATCGGTCGTGGGGGATAGCCTGGATGCAATGCTAGTACAGTTTTGTTGTATTATGTACATTTGATGTTGCGGGGCGAGCGTCCGACATGTGGACTGCCGTCACTGCCTGTTTGTATTATTCTTTTGGGGCACGACCTGGTTGCGGTCGATGTACCCGTTGTATGTATATTTTACTTTCTGTACTAGGATTGCCCAGCGGTGGGGTGCACGGATAGCCGGGTTCTGGAGGGCAACAAGCCCGCATCTCATGGCATTGGGACGGAGGGGGCTTCGCTCTAGAATTGGCGGGCTATTCGCCGCACTCGTAGGGGGTACAGGTTGACCCAGGAGGGGTGCCCAAGTTACCGGATTCCGTGAAGTGCTGGGTGGTCCATTCACGGCGATGAAGGGGGCTGCCTCGCTTCAGGTTTTGGCGGGTAACTTGCCGCGCCCGTAGGGGTCTATGATTTCATTGCACAGGCTATCCACACGACCAGGGGAACGTCGGGTTTCAGTAGTGGCTCTATGAAACCCGGGGATCCCAGATATCTGTATTGTTCTGTGATGCTGTACATTTCTGTGATGTTGCATTTTTATCACGCCTTGAGCGAATATAATATATTGGTATATATATTAGTAGATGTTGTTTACATCCGCGCTAGTCCAGTCCCCGCTCTGTCGTTAGTTAGCTAACCTAACGGGTAATGACGGGACCCAGTGGCGAATGCGGATGGCATATACGTACATCAGTATATTTTCGTTCTTTGTGGTGTGATCAATTGATGGGACTGCGTTGATTCGGATCAATGCAAGATAAACAAACCTATTCTGATGTTGTTGGAACACTTTTCAAAAAGCTGTTATTGCAAGGACGTTCACTTTTGTTTTGCATCGTGGTATTCATTTGGAATATCCTGCTCCTCAGTCGACGAGGCAAGGGCCGAGATCCCTTTACCGGGAGTGACCCCTTGGACAGAAGTTTGCGTCAGGGCATTAACTTCACTATAGCCGATTACTTTTTCTTTGCATCGTGGTATTCATTTGGAATATCCTGCACCCCATTCTACGGGGAAAGAGCCGAGATCCCTTCACCGGGAGTGACCTCTTTAGTAAAGGTTTTCGTCACTATATTTTCTAAAAAGCTATCCGTTCCTTCAACGTATCAAGTTCCTTACGTTAAAGGTTTTCGCCAGAAACCATTCGTAGCCCTCCGTCGTTTCATATGGATAGTCAATAGTATTCAAGCTGTGTATGTTGGCCAAAGTCAAGGCACAGTGTTTGGTAGCTGTTGGGTATTCATATGCAGCATAGATAGATGCGTTGGTTTGGGACAGCCGTACTGCCATTTTGGCCAAAGTCAAGGGTAGGTACGGGTGGGTTCAAATTAACCTGGAGAATGACGGGTAGAACTTGACATGTGACTTATGATATGTTGGCCAAAGTCAAGGTCATAAGAGCATGGGGTAAAAATCACATCGGGAGTTTCAAAAGAACTGAAACTTGCCAGATATGCGCATACCTTCTGGAGTGTGATACCGTGAGCGAATTCCGTCATGTTGTTATGTGATGATAGTTGGATCCCGATTCCACTGATGAGTTAGTTTACTCCTCGGGTGACCCCGACTAATTCTTCTTTTAGATTTGGAGGAGAATTTGAGGTACAGTGGGAGGTTTCCAGATTAGATAAATTGGTAACCATTCTGATCTTGGTTAGAGTACACGCTGAGTGTTTCTTTTCTCTCTCTCTTTGGCAGCGACTATTGACCCGACCCAAGACTTTGACTCAGTGACCAAGTTGACCGAACCTTCTTAACACTGGCTTTTGGATTGTCAGAGTTGCAGACCTCATTGCCACTCCTACTTTTACCCTTTTCTCCAGGACACCCCGTATTACTGCGAACGTCCACTTCCATTGGACAAAACCATCGTATGGTTAGATATGAACTCGAAGGAATTATTCGAGGATGGTTTCTGGTTCTGGAGAAAACGAATAGGACTATTCAGTTGTCTTTTCCTTCTACCTTCTCTCAGCTTGCGAGTACTCCTTGGTTTAGGGGTAGTACACCTATTATGCAAATTGGATAGTCTTCTTTCAAACCATAGGCAGGTGCCGACCGGTAGGGAATGAAGAAAACCAATTAGCATAACGATGGTGTGCAGAAGGTATTAAGTTCAGACAAAGCAAGGGATTAGTAAGAGGGCAAAGTAAATTGTGACTGATAATCACGACCAAACTAAGTTTTTCTTCGCCAATCCTAAATCACCTTTGTATTTCTCCAGGACACTCCGTATCACTACGAAGATCCACAGTTTATTGGATAATCCATCGTATGGTTATATACGAACTCGAAAGGAACTTGTTCCAGTTCGGGGATGGATTCTGGTCCAGGAGAAATAGGAATAAGGTTTATTCGGTTATCTTTTATCTTCACATTCTCTCGCATTGCGAGTGCTCCTAGGACTAGGACAGTACACCCATTATGCTTATTGGATAGTCTTCTTCCAAACCATAGGCTGGTGCCGAACGGTAGGGAAGGAAGAAAACCAATTGGCCTAAAGGGGTGTGCAGAAGGTAATGACTAAAGACATATAAAGGGATTTGGAGAGGTGGCAAAGAATTATACGGTAATAGTTGTGAATCTGGATAATGGAAGAGGCATTACTAGGAATACCAGGATACCCCATCGAAACATTTCAATGTTTCAGTTTCACTGTGTACTGTTAAAAGAAAACTGATTTCCCAATTAACACTTGCTCCAGGGTATGTATTTACCAGGTATGATTCTCACATCTGTATGGTTTTACAGATGATGAGTGGGAGTAAGTTATTGGAAATTAGGTGATTATCCTCATTTCATTGTAATCGGTGATATTTGAGGAAATCACCTGGACTGTTTGCCGGTCAGCAAATATTTGGTTTTGAATATCCGCTGTTATGCACCAATTTCAAAATTGATATATCTGTACGTCAATTTTCATAGAGTGAGATATACCTTTTTGAAATTATGTCTATGACATTTACCTATATCAGTAGATGGTTAGGTAAGGAGCATTAAACAGCGGTGTAATTCTTCATAACCATAAGTACAGTTTTTAACATACAACACACAGTGAAAGAGTTATTAGACTCAGCGGACTTATACAGAGTATTGTATGTTGTCCAGTGTCCATTAGGACAGAGAGGTTGGTCTTCTTACTATATTTTGTTTACTTTTAACTTCTCTAGTTCTTAGACATGTGTTTCGTAGAAACACAGGGTCTAAGTTTTGAGGAGTTATAGGTATTGGAATAGAGTAGAGAACCAGGTGTAGCAAGTATCGGGATTCTTCAAAGTGATCGAAGATGTAGATACTTGTGTATGGTATTCAGTTGATAGTAATGATAAAGAGAAATTGCGTCTCTTTCAGGTTACTCATAATTGGAAGCATTCCTAAGTTGAGTAACGCTGATCGGCCTCTCTCCATTTAGTTGACATGCACTGGAGACAGCTGCATGATTTGAATCTGGTTAAATTAAATCAGTGCCTCTGGTTCTATATTGGATATAGAACAGTTCATATCTTAACGTTGTTAAGGTACGGGGAGTTGTCCGGCTTATGATTAAAACCAGACACTGGACAACTCAAGGCACGTTTCTGTAATGGCCGTTTGTGGGTTGACCCAGGCTATGACGAGGGTTGACTTTCTACCATCTGGGAGAACAATAGTAATATTGTTCTAGACTCGCCACAGTTTTAATAAAAATGGATTTTTTCAGAAAACAGTAGTGGGAGTATGGTAGAACTGGAAGTGATTCCAGAACCGCAAACGATTACTGAAGATTTGATAAGGAACCTAAAGATTCAATATGGATTGACATTCCATTGGCCACTCCGCAGATAAGGTGGGTAACTTCAGGCACCCGAGAGGTACCCCGGTAGCCTCAAGGACGGTGACAGGGAAGTTCTTGTTTACCCACACTTGCCATTGTTGTTGTTCCAGGCTGCGAGACCCGACAGGAGGATGAGTATAGCGTCGTTCTAAACTAGCTTTAGAAGTGCACGTCTATATGACTCTGCTAGAGGGTTGTCGTAGTCAGTGGGAGCAGCGGAAGCATTGATGGACATCAGGCTTATGTCTATTTATAGACTAAAGCAGATATAGCGGAGATAGATCATCTATTTTTGATGTGACAGTCATGGGTTTGACGTCATCAGAATAGGGGATGGATCTGTTGAGAAGGTAGTAGGGTGTGATGTCATAGTATTTGGATGACATACACAAAGTAGGAAAGGAAACTCCTATACTACGATCGGTTATTCTTTGGTTGTCACACAGTGGTTTCTCCACATAGGACTTGAATATTATATCAGACATACTGGTTACTAGGTCTATGGTTTTAGATATAGATTTGGGTGGTTTCCCAATCAGGGTACTTAGACAGCATTCTAAGAGTATTTAGAATGAACGACTCCTGGCACGGTAGTGTACCTGCAGGTAATGGAGTCACCCTCTCTAAAGGTGTCTTATAGACTAAAGTAGAGAGGGATGTGCATGATTGGCAGATCACTTGCTTAGGCAATTGAGTCAATCATGAGATGTCAAGTACCACACCAGATGTTGTTCATGCACTAGATGCAATAAGATGATATTGATCAAATCCTGGAGAAACAATCGGAAGCAGTTTTAGAACATAAGTTAATGTTCTAGGGAATTGATAACGGCAGCCTCCTTTAGGAGATGGTTATCATTCCAGGCTTCCAAGGTGACCTGGACGACAAGGAGGTTGTCAGAGTTATAATTTTCCCTCTGACGAGGGGCAGTATTTTGGACAGGTGATCCAAGGCAATACTGAGGGAGGCATGGCGCAGGATACTGATTAAGTTCAGTTGACGATACAATCTAAGAAGTTTGGATTTGGAGTTCATTAAAGAGCTAAGTCCCATCAGACATCCAGACACATTCTAAGACAGGTATTGCTCATTTCGGGAGATGGCTTTCTCCGCGAACTTGAGATATAGAGAGACAGAAAGAAACTTCAAGGCGGATCCACTCACTGAGGCTATTCCTCGATCGCAAGAGTTTCGCAAACAGGCTTTGTGAGACTGACTAGTAGAGGAGTTGGGTGTTCGGTATCACACGGGCTGTGAGTATGCGACATCGCAATAATTAGCCTTGAGTGCAAGTGGGAGATTGTTGGAGATAGTGCCCTCAGAGTCAATTATTGGATCACAGGCACGTGATTGCAATGATTGAGGGAGGACCTATCCCGGTACGACAGTCTTACTCGAGATGATAGTATGCTATCTGGTTTACCTTTATCATCGTGTACTGTTTCAGGTGACCTTACAGGTCGCTATTACACGTTGATAGAGCCTCTAGGATTCTTGCTTGACTGCCAGCAGTATGAGGGCGATCATATACGTGGGAGCTGGTAGTCTATAAGCACATCCTTAAATGGTCCCTAGTCGTGGGAGTTTCGAGACAGGGAATCGATTCTCCAGAGTAGACTAGTGTATACAGTCGAGACCCCGACGAGGGGCGGTGGCCGGTCTCACAGGCCACTGGTGTCAGTTGGTTCACCTAAGATGTATACAGGTGCTCATTGGGTTATGAGTACACAGGACAGGACTCGCCGGGAACATGCTAGTTGGTTTTATACCTCATGTCAGATAGCAGTTCCCAGGTGACATGTGTACAGGTTAGTTCATCGACCTGGGGATCGTCATTTGTCTCGTGTGAGTTCCCACTGTGATTTGATTACTACCCTACCACGGCTCAAAGGAGTCGTGCAAACAGGTTTTAGTTGGGTACAGTCCCGAGCCACATGGAGGCTGTAACGTGTTAAAAATGATTAAATAAATAATTAAATGAATAAAAGTGATTAAGTGAATTTTAGGATTTTCGGTAAAGTAAAATGTATTTTTCGTAAAACCAAACCGTGATTTTTTTTTCATTATAATTTTTAAAATATCTATTTTAATTATGAAATTACTAGTAAATGGTGTTTATTTAGCCACTTATAAATTTTTAGTTTAATAAATTTTTTTCCTAAATTAATTATTTTAAATATTAACACAAGCTTTATTTTTACACTAAATTAGTGTAAATTACAAATTTAAATGGTTTTAATTTGTAAAAATGAACCATGGCATATTAGAAATTAGTGTGTATCATGCAAAATTTATTTGCAAATTTTTCCTATTTTCTAGAGCTTTTTTGAGTTGCTATAGTAAATAAATAAATAAATAATTAAATAAAGCATGAAAAGACTTTTATTGATGTTTCTTCTCTTGAAACTTCCACACACTTTTCCCACTCTATTCTTTCTCTCCCTCACGTCTCTAGGGCCGGCCACAAACCCCCCATGGCTTCCCCCCCCCATTTTCCACCTCATTTTTATTCAAAATTCATCAAAAACACATCAAAAATTCAATTAAAATTCCACAAAATCCTATTTATTCCATACTCTTTATTCCTTGCTCATTTTTACATGAAATTTGGAGATGGAAGGCATGCATTTTGGAGGCTCATTTCTTGTTTGGATTTCATATTTTGGGAGATATAATTTCTTTCTTTTGATTTATTGTTTTAGATGTTCATTTAAGCTTAATTAGATTTAATGAATTAATTCTATGTTTTTTTTTAAAATTCAAGTTAGGGTTTGTAAATTCAAGTTATGATTTTTGTTAATTATTTAGGGCTATAGTAGTTAGTTTTGCACTTTTAGAATAGGAAAATATTGCATGGTTGTTGAATTGTAAAATTTTCATTTAAAATTGTTTTAAATTAGGAATTTAGTTAACTAGGTTTTTGCAAAATGTGTTTGTGGTTAATATAAAATTCTAATTTGGGTTGTTATCATTGGATTATAGTTTTAGTGGAAATGTTAGCATGTTAATGGAAAGAAAAACTTAGTTTGATTGCTAGTTTCAATGGATAATTGATAAATTGTAACGTGTTAAAAATGATTAAATAAATAATTAAATGAATAAAAGTGTTTAAGTGAATTTTAGGATTTTCGGTAAAGTAAAATGTATTTTTCGTAAAACCAAACCGTGATTTTTTTTTTCATTATAATTTTTAAAATATCTATTTTAATTATGAAATTACTAGTAAATGGTGTTTATTTAGCCACTTATAAATTTTTAGTTTAATAAAATATTTTTCCTAAATTAATTATTTTAAATATTAACATAAGCTTTATTTTTACACTAAATTAGTGTAAATTACAAATTTAAATGGTTTTAATTTGTAAAAATGAACCATGGCATATTAGAAATTAGTGTGTATGATGCAAAATTTATTTGCAAATTTTTCCTATTTTCTAGAGCTTTCTTGAGTTGCTATAGTAAATAAATAAATAAATAATTAAATAAAGCATGAAAAGACTTTTATTGATGTTTCTTCTCTTGAAACTTCCACACACTTTTCGCACTCTATTCTTTCTCTCCCTCACCTCTCTAGGGCCGGCCACAAACCCCCATGGCTGCCCGCCCCATTTTCCACCTCATTTTTATTCAAAATTCATCAAAAACACATCAAAAATTCAATTAAAATTCCACAAAATCCTATTTATTCCATACTCTTTATTCCTTGCTCATTTTTACATGAAATTTGGAGAAGGAAGGCATGCATTTTGGAGGCTCATTTCTTTTTTGGATTTCATATTTTGGGAGGTATAATTTCTTTCTTTTGATTTATTGTTTTAGATGTTCATTTAAGCTTAGTTAGATTTAATGAATTAATTCTATGTTTTTTTTAAAAAATTCAAGTTAGGGTTTGTAAATTCAAGTTATGATTTTTGTTAATTATTTAGGGTTATAATAGTTAGTTTAGCACTTTTAGAATTGGAAGATATTGCATGGTTGTTGAATTGTAAAATTTTCATTTAAAATTGTTTTAAATTAGGAATTTAGTTAACTAGGTTTTTGCAAAATGTGTTTGTGGTTAATATAAAATTCTAATTTGGGTTGTTATCATTGGATTATAGTTTTAGTGGAAATGTTATCATGTTAATGGAAAGAAAAACTTAGTTTGATTGCTAGTTTCAATGGATAATTGATAAATTGTGATAAAAAATTGCTAATTTTGTAAACTAGATTTTAGAAATTCCTATATAAATGAGATTAAAAATATAATTATGGTTTCATTATATCATTATCATCATAAATTGTGGTTTAAGTCATTAATTTATGCAAAATCATGTTTTGAGGTGGAATTGTGGTATTTTGCTTGGAAAATGTTGAAAATTTTTAAAGGGTGCAAACTAGAAATTTCAAATTACTACAAATATGTGTAATAAAAATATAGTAATAGTTTGTATAGTCTAGTTATGCTATTTAATGAGTTTTATGACCTTTAGTTTCATTTAAATGTCAAGTTTTGATGAAAAACGGTAAATTGACATTTTCGGGTTTTTCGAAAACGGACGATTTGATCGATTTTAGTGTTTCGATGAATTTGATCATGTTTTACAATATAAGTAATGTGTTTTAAAACTACGAGTTATCTGTTGATGTTTTTCTCGATCCATCGGAGTTTGTACGCCGATATCGAGCGATATTTGGTTCTTTTGCGTGGACGGGACATAGGTTTTAACATATGCTGGTTCCTTGCATCGTTTTGACTTTTGTATGTGATTCAGTTTACGATACTATTTATATGTTTGTGTTTAGGTACACTCATATGGACTGCGGGCGATGAAGAGGAGGATGGCGACACCGTCTTCGCAGACATGGACCGGGTGAGTAGATGTATATCTACGGGGGGAAGTCGAGTGGATGGCGTTTAGCACCCCCGCAACATAGAATATGAATAGTATTTATTGTCATTAAGAAACCAGATGTGACCCTATATTCTTAATGAGTAGGACCGTAGTAATGACCCTAGGCTGGATTAGACTGATTTAGAAAGACATATCAGAAGATGAATACCTTGGAAGAGGTTCGTAGGTTTCAGGTAGAAACATACACACTCACACACTGAAACACGACATGGTGTATACGTGCATGTGTATATATATATATAGGACGAGGTGTATATATAGATATATATATATATATACACACACACACACACACACAACACGTATATGGGATACATTGATGTGATATGATATCCGAGATATGATGAAACAATGTAACTGGGCTTGATGCCGTAATTCTTGGCTATACAGTCGTATTAAAGCGTTAGCGGATCATTAGAGAATGAGATAATGAACATGAATATATAAATTATAAAGAGTGGTGGTGATATTGATGTACATGGGACGCTAGAATAGTACCCGGACTGTAACTTGTGACTGATCACGATATGATATATGTATAACTTGATTACGACATTATATTGGTGTGACCTGATGCTGATATCATATAAGTATGACTTAATCACAATATGACACATGTGACATGATATTCTGAGGATAAACTAATGATGCTTATCATGATGGCAATGATATATGATTGATGTATGCGATCACAGTTTAGCACCTTGATCATGAGATGTGTTGATGATGACATTATACGAATGAGGAGACACCTAGGAGATACTTGACCGTACCCCGATATTGGGATGCCGTACGATGGATTTTACCGTACGAGGCTTAGATTTGATGATTGATCCGCACTCTTGATTCGAGGAAGCCGTACTACGTACGTGATGCTATTGAGGCGGGATCGCCGACTATTAGAGATATTGATTCAGACCTTAGGTAGACTCTAGTTTCTTACTGACTAGTCTATTAGGTTTATTTCCTTAGGATGTTTGATGGACACTGATTTAGGTTCGACTCACATAGTGGTAGTTGTACTCGTATCTCGCAGAGGAGTGGATAATGCACATCTGTATTTACATTCATACTGTAATTATCATGGTGCATGTTCTTACATATGTTGCTATAATCAGTATAAACCTTACCTGTTAGGACACCCGCACCATTACCGATGATGCGCATATTCCACGCACACTTATTTGCCGGCTCACACACATCATCATCGGTAATTGCTATGTCACGTACACTTTAGATCATATTATCTTTTATTGATAAAATCAGTTAACAACTAAACCGATATAATATTGTGATTACTCTCTGATGTTAGTATAAGACATGATATTTATTACTTAGACATTCATGCATTCATATTTTCATGTTATCGCACAGTAGTATGGGCATATGCCGACACTTATCATATACTTACTCATGATTTTGAGATTTGGATTTCTATGAGATTTCTGGATTTTTGGGGAAAACCGAAAAAATATATAAAAACTTCTCTCTCTCTCCTCTTCTCTTTTTAAAATAAGATGCGGTTTTCTCGTGATGTATGTGTCGTCCACCATGAGTATTTCATGTTTTCTGTTGGATTTCGAGACCCGATTCGAGGAGTGGATGAACCGTCTCGGGTACATGGTGGGCCCGGTATGGTACCCCGGGGCAAGAAGATCGAGTTGTAGACGATGAGCCTGGCAGGGGAAGGCTACCTACCGGTGATGTCTAGCACGGCGGATATCCGGAGGATACCGACCGTTGTCGTGAGATTTGATGATATGGGCCGATCCGGACTGACGGAGCCCGAGGTATTGAGACTATGAGACTTGAGATTACATGTGTTGTGTCGATGCTTGACACGGATTTCCATGGATTTCATTGTTGAGATTTCAGATGCTTATACACACTTTACTATGATAACAGCTAAAGAGTTCTTATACATATATATCTGGATTTCAGGATTTGTCACTTTACATTCATGGTGCATGCATTTCATTTCATATGACATAGTATTATATGAGGCACTGACACGAACACGGAGTATCTGCACTTACACGTAGTATTACCCTGCTATTACTAGATGTTTGGGATATAGTAGTGTATTATTATGACCTAGGATAGCGTCGTGCATTCGATTTCTTTTCGTAGATGTCTTCTACTCATGAGTTGGCAACTCACCCCCGTTGTGCCAAATTTTATTACAGGTTCGATGTACAGGTTTCCCTGGCAGCTTGCTGGCACATCTATTCTTTCAGGGTGATTTGCACGGCAGGTTGGTTCACTTGTATCCGAACCACCATTGTACTTTTATTCTTTCATTTGTATCTAGTAAGCTCCATCAACCATATTTGTATTACTTGATAAGTTTATTGGACTAGTCTTTTATTTCGACCTTAGAGTCGCGCGTGTATTATTCTGATCTGGTGGTTTTGTTTTCTTTTGAGTTTTGAGCCTCGCCCTTTGGCGTTGTATATTATTGTGCCTGTTGTGGTTGATTCCGCCTATTGGCGTTGGTGCTAGCTCCCGTTTGGGGATGCTTTTTATTGTTTATGTATATTATACTTGTTGTACCCGTTTGGGGGCCAGTTTTTGCAGAGGAGACTCTGCCGAAATTTTTGGTAAAATTTGCTGATGTTTTTATACTTGTTTTCTTTTCTTTTCTTCTTTTCTTCTTTTATGGTTTAGATTTCTGGGCTTCGGCTTACTTAGGTCACGTGGCGCCTCTAGACGCTTTGTAATCTAAGTGCCGGTCACATTTCGTACTTTCGGGTCGTGACAAAGTTGGTATCAGAGTGCTAGGTTTAACCCTGTATAAGTCTAGGTGACCCTTGGTTGATCGAGTAGGCGATTTAGGTAGAGTAACGTACCGTAGGTATGGTCCGCGGCATACTTACGATACGCTACTCTGCTTAAGGAGCCTTAGGATGTACATTTGTTTGCACCGTATTTCATTCGTTCCTTTGATCTATCTTCGTCGATGTCGGAGGGTGGTTCTGTTACCACGGGCGCACGGGCAGAGGGAGCTGTGGCTCGAATGCGATAACCATTAGAGTATTGGTTATTCTTGAGGATTGAAGCATTGTTTAGCTTGCGGACGAAGGGTATTCACATGCCGTCCGGATGAAGTTAAAGGGTTCGAACGATTATCAGAAAACCATTTTCCTAAGTTTAAAGTATTCGGAAGAACATGCAGGTATTTCGATGGACCCTCTAGAAGAATGAAACCCTAACTCGAAATAATGACCCCGAGAACGCCCTTGAACCTTAGGGTTTACGGCAGTTCCGCGGTGCCATTAGTGAGGCTTGGGTTTGCCCTTCTAAGACTGGATCATCGATGCTGGGGTATGTACCAGATATTTTTAAACTGCACTTGAGTGTTGAGCTCTCGGGGAATTATGGGATTTTGATGGATCGATCGAAAAGTTTAATGTAGTCCGGATATCAAGTGAAGGGATCGACTATTTGGGAGACTCTAGACATGAGTATTGCCGTTGGTAGCGCAGTCAGCACACCTATGAAAGAACGAGTTCTAAGCAGTCGACATCAGAGGAAAGAGGCGCACATTGACGATAGTGTTTACAATTGTGATTTAGTGATTTGAATTTCATATTTTCATTGATTGCATTTTTGTATTTTGAGGATTTTGTTCTACGATTGGTATTTCATGGGTGTACCTTCATTTCATTCAATTTGTGTTTCATATACCAGTTGTATTGATGTTGTTTAGTATACACCCAGTACACTTGATTTGGTTTTATATATTTTGAGATTTTTGATTTGATTTCATGCATAGGGGTTACACATGATTTTGACATATGTTTCGACCTAGTTTTCATGCATTTTTGTACCGTGATTTTGATTTTGATATTCGATATATGTTTTCATGCACCATGTGCACCTGATTAGGATTCTTGCGCATACTTGGCCCACTTGATGCGATTTTGTGCACACCAGATGCACTAAATCGGGGTTTTGTGCAGATTAGATGCACCTGATATTGAGTCGTGCACGCCCGTTGCACTTGACAGATGTTTTTGGTGCACACCTGTTGCACTTAGTTTTGTTTTTGTGTCTATTCATGGTATCTTTAGTTGGTTTCGATTTCAGTGCGCACCGGACGCACATGATATTTTTATGATGTGATTGGGATTGATTTCAGTTTGAGCAGTATGTTTTCATAGTCATTATTATTTGATTTAGTAACCAGGCGGGACGTGTATGTTAAATAAAAGATATATATATATATATATAGTTATTTTTTTTTTAAATTAAACGTCCGCTACTTATACCGTGACACGTGCATTGCACGGCGAATTTTCAAGAGGGGTTTTTGTATGCTTCTTTATTATGAGGCTTAGGCGATTTCACTATGATGCATACTATATATAAGTTATAGATTGATGTATATTATAATGGTTTTCATATTGGGTTTTGATATTTTATCTTCACCATAACTCTGATGATTGCGTTATGCTTGATGGAGTTGATTTTTGTTATGTATTGATGATTTCGGAGCCCCGACGATTTGAATGTTTTGCTAAACGTTTTAGTATTTGGAGGGAGAGTTTTAATTTAAATTCGGGGACCGAATTTCTAAAAGTGGGGAAGATTGTAACGTGTTAAAAATGATTAAATAAATAATTAAATGAATAAAAGTGTTTAAGTGAATTTTAGGATTTTCGGTAAAGTAAAATGTATTTTTCGTAAAACCAAACCGTGATTTTTTTTCCATTATAATTTTTAAAATATCTATTTTAATTATGAAATTACTAGTAAATGGTGTTTATTTAGCCACTTATAAATTTTTAGTTTAATAAAATATTTTTCCTAAATTAATTATTTTAAATATTAACATAAGCTTTATTTTTACTCTAAATTAGTGTAAATTACAAATTTAAATGGTTTTAATTTGTAAAAATGAACCATGGCATATTAGAAATTAGTGTGTATGATGCAAAATTTATTTGCAAATTTTTCCTATTTTCTAGAGCTTTCTTGAGTTGCTATAGTAAATAAATAAATAAATAATTAAATAAAGCATGAAAAGACTTTTATTGATGTTTCTTCTCTTGAAACTTCCACACACTTTTCCCACTCTATTCTTTCTCTCCCTCACCTCTTTAGGGCCGGCCACAAACCCCCCATGGCTGCCCCCCCATTTTCCACCTCATTTTTATTCAAAATTCATCAAAAACACATCAAAAATTCAATTAAAATTCCACAAAATCCTATTTATTCCATACTCTTTATTCCTTGCTCATTTTTACATGAAATTTGGAGATGGAAGGCATGCATTTTGGAGGCTCATTTCTTGTTTGGATTTCATATTTTGGGAGGTATAATTTCTTTCTTTTGATTTATTGTTTTAGATGTTCATTTAAGCTTAATTAGATTTAAAGAATTAATTCTATGTTTTTTTAAAAAAAATTGAAGTTAGGGTTTGTAAATTCAAGTTATGATTTTTGTTAATTATTTAGGGTTATAAAAGTTAGTTTAGCACTTTTAGAATTGGAAAATATTGCATGGTTGTTGAATTGTAAAATTTTCATTTAAAATTGTTTTAAATTAGGAATTTAGTTAACTAGGTTTTTGCAAAATGTGTTTGTGGTTAATTTAAAATTCTAATTTGGGTTGTTATCATTGGATTATAGTTTTAGTGGAAATGTTAGCATGTTAATGGAAAGAAAAACTTAGTTTGATTGCTAGTTTCAATGGATAATTGATAAATTGTGATAAAAAATTGCTAATTTTGTAAACTAGATTTTAGAAATTCCTATATAAATGAGATTAAAAATATAATTATGGTTTCATTATATCATTATCATCATAAATTGTGGTTTAAGTCATTAATTTATGCAAAATCATGTTTTGAGGTGGAATTGTGGTATTTTGCTTGGAAAATGTTGAAAATTTTTAAAGGGTGCAAACTAGAAATTTCAAAACAAATATGTGTAATAAAAATATAGTAATAGTTTGTATAGTCTAGTTATGCTATTTAATGAGTTTTATGACCTTTGGTTTCATTTAAATGTCAAGTTTTGATGAAAAACGGTAAATTGACATTTTCGGGTTTTTCGAAAACGGACGATTTGATCGATTTTAGTGTTTCGATGAATTTGATCATGTTTTACAATATAAGTAATGTGTTTTAAAACTACGAGTTATCTGTTGATGTTTATCTCGATCCATCGGAGTTTGTACGCCGATATCGAGCGATATTTGGTTCTTTTGCGTGGACGGGACATAGGTTTTAACCTATGCTGGTTCCTTGCATCATTTTGACTTTTGTATGTGATTCAGTTTACGAACTATTTATATGTTTGCGTTTAGGTACCCTCATGTGGACTGCGGACGATGAAGAGGAGCATGGCGACACCGTCTTCGGCAGACATGGACCGGGTGAGTAGATGTATATCTACGGGGGGAAGTCGGGTGGATGGCGTTTAGCACCCCCGCAACGTAGAATAGGAATAGTATTTATTGTCATTAGGAAACCAGAAGTGACATACACACTCACACACTGAAACACGACATGGTGTATACGTGCATGTGTATATATATATAGGACGAGGTATAGGTATATATATATATATATATATATACACACACACACACACACACACAACACGTATATGGGATACATTGATGTGATATGATATCCGAGATATGATGAAACAATGTAACTGGGCTTGATGCCGTAATTCTTGGCTATACAGTCGTATTAAAGTGTTAGCGGATCATTAGAGAATGAGATAATGAACATGAATATATAAATTATAAAGAGTGGTGGTGATATTGATGTACATGGGACGCTAGAATAGTACCCGGACTGTAACTTGTGACTGATCACGATATGATATATGTATAACTTGATTACGACATTATATTGGTGTGACCTGATGCCGATATCATATAAGTATGACTTAATCACAATATGACACATGTGACATGATATTCTGAGGATAAACTAATGATGCTTATCATGATGGCAATGATATATGATTGGTGTATGTGATCACAGTTTAGCACCTTGATCATGAGATGTGTTGATGATGACATTATAAGAATGAGGAGACACCTAGGAGATACTTGACCGTACCCCGATATTGGGATGCCGTACGATGGATTTTACCGTACGAGGCTTAGATTTGATGATTGATTCGCACTCTTGATTCGAGAAAGCCGTTCTACGTACGTGACGCTATTGAGGCGGGATCGCCGACTATTAGAGATATTGATTCAGACCTTAGGTAGACTCTAGTTTCTTACTGACTAGTCTATTAGGTTTATTTCCTTAGGATGTTAGATGGACACTGGTTTAGGTTCGACTCACATAGTGGTAGTTGTACTCGTATCTCGCAGAGGAGTGGATAATGCACATCTGTATTTACATTCATACTGTAATTATCATGGTGCATGTTCTTACATATGTTGCTATAATTAGTATAAACCTTACCTGTTAGGACACCCGTACCATTACCGATGATGCGCATATTCCACGCACACTTATTTGCCGGCTCACACACATCATCATCGGTAATTGCTATGTCACGTACACTTTAGATCATATTATCTTTTATTGATAAAATCAGTTAACAACTAAACCGATATAATATTGTGATTACTCTCTGATGTTAGTATAAGACATGATATTTATTACTTAGACATTCATGCATTCATATTTTCATGTTATCGCACAGTAGTATGGGCATATGCCGACACTTATCATATACTTACTCATGATTTTGAGATTTGGATTTCTATGAGATTTCTGGATTTTTGGGGAAAACCGCAAAAATATATAAAAACTTCTCTCTCTCTCCTCTTCTCTTTTTAAAATAAGATGCGGTTTTCTCGTGATGTATGTGTCGTCCACCATGAGTATTTCATGTTTTCTGTTGGATTTCGAGACCCGATTCGAGGAGTCGATGAACCGTCTCGGGTACATGGTGGGCCCGGTATGGTACCCCGGGGTAAGAAGATCGAGTTGTAGACGATGAGCCTGGCAGGGGAAGGCTACCTACCGGTGATGTCTGGCATGGCGGATATCCGGAGGATACCGACCGTTGTCGTGAGATTTGATGATATGGGCCGATCCGGACTGACGGAGCCCGAGGTATTGAGACTATGAGACTTGAGATTACATGTGTTGTGTCGATGCTTGACACGGATTTCCATGGATTTCATTGTTGAGATTTCAGATGCTTATACACACTTTACTATGATAACAGCTAAAGAGTTCTTATACATATATATCTGGATTTCAGGATTTATCACTTTACATTCATGGTGCATGCATTTCATTTCATATGACATAGTATTATATGAGGCACTGACACGAACACGGAGTATCTGCACTTACACGTAGTATTACCCTGCTATTACTAGATGTTTGGGATATAGTAGTGTATTATTATGACCTAGGATAGCGTCGTGCATTCGATTTCTTTTCGTAGATGTCTTCTACTCACGAGTTGGCAACTCACCCCCGTTGTGCCAAATTTTATTACAGGTTCGATGTACAGGTTTCCCTGGCAGCTTGCTGGCACATCTATTCTTTCAGGGTGATTTGCACGGTAGGTTGGTTCACTTGTATCCGAACCACCATTGTACTTTTATTCTTTCATTTGTATCTAGTAAGCTCCATCAACCATATTTGTATTACTTGATAAGTTTATTGGACCAGTCTTTTATTTCGACCTTAGAGTCGCGCGTGTATTATTCTGATCTGGTGATTTTGTTTTCTTTTGAGTTTTGAGCCTCGCCCTTTGGCGTTGTATATTATTGTTCCTGTTGTGGTTGATTCCGCCTATTGGCGTTGATGCTAGCTCCCGTTTGGGGATGCTTTTTATTATTTATGTATATTATACTTGTTGTACCCGTTTGGGGGCCAGTTTTTGCAGAGGAGACTCTGCCGAAATTTTTGGTAAAATTTGCTGATGTTTTTATACTTGTTTTCTTTTCTTTTCTTCTTTTTCTTCTTTTACGGTTTAGATTTCTGGGCTTCGGCTTACTTAGGTCACATGGCGCCTCTAGACGTTTCGTAATCTAAGTGCCGGTCACGTTCCGTACTTTCGGGTCGTGACAGAGGCAGTGAGCGGATCTTCGTGGGTTCGTCTCTCCCGGTATTGGGGGTGAGGTCGCACTGTGTCTAGGAGAGCCATTACACGAAGTCCTTGGCCAAGGCAGGAGATTTACTGGTAGGTATTCCAGTAGTATCTCAGGGTGTTCTGGGCTACACTCCGACACGACTTGTACCGCTTTTAGGGGTCTGAATTTTACCCACCCCCTAAGCCCGACATGCGATGCTCATAGACGAACGGACCGGACTGTACGGATATTGTCACTGACTGGCTCAGTAGGGTGTCAGGATGAGTTCGCTCATCGACGTCCCTTTTGGTCAATAGCTGGTGGCCCATTACGTATTGGCTTATACCTTTGACGTGCTAGTGGTTAAATCCAAAGCCATTGTATTGACGAGTCTTTAGAGTCCACCACACATTCAGTTACTCAGCTTTCGGGCGAAACGCTGTAGAGGCCGTATGGAGATATGGCAGGGTCCGATCAGATACGTGCGGTATTGCACGGATCAGGATCGGACGGTTAGTACTAGAGGCCATATGGATATATGGCAGGGTTCGATCAGATACGTGTGGTATTGCACGGATCAGGATCGAACGGATTTTACTAGCCGGCTTTGGTTTAAGCCGGATCCTAGTATAGTACAGTGTAGATTTGTCTCATTGCATTTGTATCCGGTCGGAATACAAATGCGGGCATGTATGTGCAGTAGCGGGGTTTTCCTGTAATTTATTTCGGGACCAGTTTTCTGGAGTTGCCAGTTTGCATTCCGTTCCGGCCGGTTTTCCTTTGTTCTTTCCCGGCCGGACTTTTCCGATGGATGGGGTTATTTGCAATTGTGCAAATAACATTTGTGGAGGGGGTTTCTTGCAAATGTATTCATTATGATAGGATAAGCATCTTTGCTTTTTCATGATGGTTTTTGCTTTTATGAGATTTGATAGGATATGGGTTGATTAAGGGTTTGATTTGAGGTTTACCTTGAAGGAAGGGGTCACCCTCCACCTTTTCCTACACTGACCTCCCTTCTTGTTATGTTTGATATATCATTCCTCCACCATTCTCATTTTTGAGAGAGGGGCTACACTTGTGAGAAAAATATGAGAGAGTTTCATTTTGAGAGTGTGGCATTCTTGATCTCATTTCAAGCTAGAAAAATGCAAGCACCATTTTTCTTATCTTGATTCCTCCATCATCTTCAAAGGCAACAAAACCCCAAATGAGACACAACCCTACACTTTCTACAGCAATTCTTGGGCATGTCGACTTGCCAGCTTCATGCCCGAGTTGCCTCGGTATAGAGGCGGGAGCCCGTAAAAGAAACAGGCGACGTGGTGCCCTTCCGGCGAGGAGATGGAGACCGGACTTTCCGCGTGAGATCGGGACGACGACGAGAAGACCGGAGGACTCGGATCACTCGGTATATCTCTTCCCTATCTTGTTAGTTAGCTAGGACAAGTTTAATGGCCCGATCCAGGGTTTAGTGCGCAGTGGTGCCGGTTTGCTAAGTTCGCAAAATTAAAGTTTATCACCGCTTCCGCATTTGGCCGTCGGTTTGACGGCCGGGGCGCCGCCGTGCACTTACAAACCACTCCCAAATCCCGATCACCCACATAATGTACATGTTGCTCTTGAACAACAGAACCATAATGTGAGTGCTGTGACTACATTGAGATCTGGAAGGATACTGCACAACAACATCGGCACAACAATTGAGGATAATGACACCCCGGCCGCTTCTTCTTCTTCTTCTTCGTCGTCTTCTGAGCCTATTCTCCATTCGTCAAAAGTCTCTTCTTCTTCTTCTTCTTCTTCTGCTCTGAACGGACCCACTTCTCACTCCACGAAAACACCAGCTCTGGGATCCGTTCCAACTCCACAATCTCTTCCACAAGCATTGGACTCAACCAATTTTAAAAACGTTCTATTTCCAAACCGGTTGAGGTCCAATAAACAAAATCCACAAATGGAGAAGATTCTGGAGTTGTTTAAGCAGGTTAACATCAACATTCCCCTTTTAGATGCTGTCCAACAAGTCCCGTCTTACGCTAAAATCTTAAAGGACTTGTGCACGAAAAAGAGGAAATCTCAGGTACCCAAGAAATTTTTCTTGGCTAGTGCTGTGAGTGATGATCTTACCCAATCTTTACCTAAAAAACGGAAGGATCTTGGCTGTCCTATGATTTCTATTACCATTGGGGATAAGAACATCAATCGCGCACTTTTAGATCCTGGTGCCAGTGTTAACCTGCTTCCGTACTCAGTATATGAGCAACTAGGTGTAGGAAAGCTGAAACCCACACACTGTACTCTCCAAATGGCCGACCGATCAATCACCCATCCTAGGGATGAGCTAGAGGATGTGTTAATCAAGGTCGGTGACTTCATATTCCCCGTTGACTTCATTGTTTTGGACACACAGTTTGTAGCTAACCCTCAGAATCAAATTCTGGTGATACTCGGTCGCCCATTCCTTGCAACCTCAAATGCTGTGATCAATTGTCGAAATGGTTCAATGAACCTATCTTTTGAAAATATGACTATTGAACTCAACATTTTTAGGTTGGGGAATCAGCCCTCCGAACCTAATGCTCATATACTAGACGTTTGCTCAATCCAAGAGATCACCCCGGAAGAGTGTGAATTCGAGGAGTTTTTGTTCGATCACGACAACCTTAACGCCACTAGTGCGTTCTTCTTCGAACCTGCTGCTGTTTCTGCGCCCGACAATGACTACGAGTGTTTCACTTTCTCGAATGATCTTAGCCACTCACCACCCGAGTTTGAATCCTTCAAATTTCCGGATGAGTTACCTGAACCATCCAACTCGGTCGCTTACACTCGTTTTGAACCTTTGCTGGAATCCTTTGAGTTCGAGACCTTTTCACCAATCTTGCCTTCAATCGTTTCACTTCCAATGCTCAAACTCAAGCCTTTGCCGTATCACCTTAAGTACGCTTACTTGGGTGAGAACGAGACCCTCCCTGTTATCATCTCGGCTTCTCTAGCTCCCGAGCAAGAGAGAGCCCTTCTTGTGGTCTTGCACAACAATAGGCAAGCTTTTGGCTGGTCCATGGCGGACATCAAAGGGATTAGTCCCCTGATCGTTGAACATCACATTCATCTGGTGGATGATGCCAAACCAGCCAGGGATCCACAAAGGCGACTCAACCCAGTCATGAAGGATGCTGTGAAAAAGGAAATCGTAAAGTGTCTGGATAGTGGTATCATTTACCCTATCTCTGATAGCCAGTGGGTTAGCCCCATTCATGTTGTCCCCAAGAAATCAGGCATAACGGTCATCACTGACGAGGCGAACGAGTTAATTCCTACTCGCACCCAAACTGGGTGGCGAGTATACATCGATTACAGAAAACTCAACGCCGCAACGCGGTAGGACCACTTTCCGCTACCTTTCATTGACCAAATGCTTGAACGATTGGCCGGACACGAGTACTACTGCTTTCTTGATGGCTACTCCGGCTATAATCAGATTCCCATCGCCGAGAAAGACCAGGACAAGACCACATTCACTTGTCCTTTCGGCACGTTTGCATATCATCGCATGCCCTTTGGGTTATGCAATGCGCCCGCTACCTTCCAGCGGTGTATGATGGGAATCTTCTCAGACATGGTGGAAAAATTCCTGGAGATCTTCATGGACGATTTTTTCATCTTCGGTGATTCCTTTAATGAGTGTTTGCTGCATCTCGACGCTGTCCTTACCCGATTTAAGGATAAGAACCTCACTTTGAATTGGGAGAAGTGCCACTTCATGGTGCGCGAAGGTATTGTCTTAGGACATATCATTTTGCAAAATGGCATAGAGGTTGACAAAGTAAAGATTGAGGTCATTTCCAATCTCCCTCCTCCCAGATACGTCAGAGACATCCGAGCCTTCCTTGGCCATGCCGGTTTCTATAGACGGTTCATCAAGGACTTTAGCAAGATTGCTAGGCCCTTGACTCTTTTGCTGGCTAAGGACACGCCATTCGACTTCAACTCGAGCTGTGTGACTGCGTTCGAGTCATTAAAAAGCTCACTCACTTCTGCTCCCGTTCTTTCTTCTTCTGACTGGACGCACCCATTTGAGATTATGTGCGATGCATCCGACTTTGCCATTGGTGCTGTCCTTGGACAACACATCAACAAGATGCCACACGTAATCTATTATGCTAGCCGAACCCTGAACGACGCCCAACTTAATTATACAACAACTGGGAAGGAATTCTTGGCTGTTGTATTTGCTTTAGAAAAGTTCAGGCCCTACCTCATCGGCTCTCCAGTCATTGTCTACATAGACCATTCTGCTCTGCTCCATCTTTTTGCGAAGAAAGATGCAAACTCTCGGCTAATACGTTGGATCCTCTTACTTCAAGAGTTTAACCTTGTCATCAAGGACAAAAGAGGATGTGAGAACGTAGTCGCCGACCATCTCTCATGACTTCCTTCTTCGCCGTCGCTTCAAATTCCGATCAACGACGTTTTTCCGGATGAACAACTCTTGACAGTATCTTGCGAACCCTGGTCCGCAGATATTGTGAACTATTTGGCCACAGGATTACTACCGACTGAATGGTCAAGTCAGGACACACTTCGATTCTTATCCCAAGTAAAACACTTTTACTGGGACGAACCCTATCTGTTCAAGTACTGTCCCGATCAGATTATTCGTCGGTGTGTCCCTGATGATGAATTCAAGAGTGTGCTGTCATTTTGCCACGATCAAGCATGTGGCGGGCATTTTGGCCCCAGAAAGACAGCTGAGAAGATCTTGCAGTGTGGTTTGTACTGGCCACAACTCTTCAAAGACGCTCATGACTACTACAAGACTTGCTCCCGGTGCCAACACTTGGGCCGGATATCCAGGAAGAACGAGATGCCGCTCCAACCAATCTTGATTGTGGAGATTTTCGACGTTTGGGGGATAGATTTCATTGGGCCGTTTCCTAGCTCTTTTGGGAACTTGTACATCCTTCTAGCTGTTGATTACGTCTCTAAGTGGGTCGAAGCTGTGCCCAGCCGGACTAACGACAACAAGGTTGTCGTTAGGTTTCTTAAAGAAAACATTTTCTCCCGGTTTGGGCACCCCCGAGCGATCATTAGCGACAATGGAACTCATTTCTGCAATAAGACTTTCGAGGTCTTGATGCGGAAATATTCCATTAATCATAAGCTATCTACGCCCTACCACTCCCAAACCAGTAGGGAAGCCAAAGTTTCAAATCGGCAAATCAAGCAGATACTGGAGAAGACGGTTTCCAAGAACCGTAAAGATTGGTCGTTAAAACTCACTGATGCCCTTTGGGCATTTCGAACGGCTTATAAGACTGATCTTGGCAGTCTCCCTATCGGCTTGTTTACGGAAAGTCTTGCCACCTTCCTGTGGAAATAGAGCATCGCGCATTTTGGACGATAAAAGAGCTGAATCTATCTCTCGAAGATGCGGGCAGCCATCGGAAGCTACAGTTGAACGAATTGAGCGAGCTTAGGGATGGGGCTTACGAAAACGCGGTTGTCGTTAAGAACCGAACGAAGGTGTTTCACGATAAACACCTTTTGCGCAAAACTTTCACACCTGGTCAACAGGTGCTGCTTTACGACACCCGGCTACATTTCCATCCAGGTAAGCTCAGATCTCGCTGGAAAGGGCCATACTTTGTGCGGAATGTGTATCCGCATGGCGCTGTGGATTTGGAGAATCCAAAGGAAGGTTCATTTTTCAAAGTAAATGGACACAGACTAAAACCGTACCTTAGTGCCGAACCAACAGAGGAGCTCCTGGTCTTACAGGAGCCGGTTTACCCTGCATAATCTTCCTCTGCCTACCACCAAACTTCGGTTATCCAGCCAAGAACAGTAGACACTGTTCCAAATAAGTTTGGGGGTATGTATATACCATTTTGTATATATTTGTGGATATTCTTACTATTTTTCTTTTCATTAAAAACAAGAACAAAAAATTGTGTATATCTAACCGACAATTTTGACCCTTCAATGATCTCTTCATGCAATGACAGTGAGGACACTGTCCAGTTTATGTTTGGGGGTACGCTCGGTACGCATTTCTAACCTTCGCATTCATATGTATATTTTGCATCTGCATACTAAAATCCATAAAATCCATAAAAATCAGGAAATTTTCTAAAAACATAAAAACTTTTTTGTCAAGTTAGCTAGTGGGAGAACTCAGATTCAACATTTTGACGGTTTTGTTTGATAAGATAAGAATAACTAAATCTTATTTTTAGATTTTGAAAACCTGAAAGATAACTCTCCTTTGAAGTTAACTATAGCTGATATATGTCTTTACATCACACTACACGTGTCGTGAGTTTTGGAAATTAGATGACAAGTCTATTATGTCTAAAAACTTTTAAATGGATAAATGATTTTCTGAGGATCAAATAGGTTTGTTCTGAAATAAGTAATATCAAGAATAGTTTATGAAGTGAAGTGAATATGAAGGAATGTTATTGATGCCTTAATTGGAACTAAGTCTGAAAAATAACCCATCTGGAACTTGATTGGAATGATTACACACCGAACCCACTAAACACGTCTTTTATCCAAAAAAATAATTGAACTGCCGGTTATATCTCCGTTCGTATTGAATCATCATGATTTTCACGCTAAATTGTCTTTTGTTTTTGGACCTAGGTAACTTGAGTAATTAAGTCCGCTGGGGTGTCTCTACACCTAATGCCATAAAGCCAACTGGTTTGGGTGCATTGGCCCAAAGCTCGTTAAGAAGCCTAGAAAGTCCAGATTAAAACAAAGTCAAGCAAGTGTTCTCTCCGAGTTAAAATTCCTAACGGTTCTTTGTGTGAGTATAATCTTGACAAAAGATAGGTTTTTATAAAAAAAATATTTCTAGCGGAGATATGAATGTTTTATTCTATGATAAAGACTATTGCACGTTCACAGAGGTGTGTATGAAATGAAAACAAGAAAAAGGTGGAGTGAAAAATAAGACTTAGTTTCCTTTTAAGGAAGATAGAAATTCTGAAATTGAAACCTTATTGGAAAACGAAACTTGAAAAATACTTAACTCTTTATAAAACTTATGTGATCCTTTTAAAATTTTTATCTGGGCTTTATTGCGTGACATGATGACTTTAACCGATCCTTCTGGAACTTAACGACACTATTTGCACTACACATAAAGACATATAAAATCTTAAGTTAAATAAGAAGCGAGGTGTGAAAAATAAAGGTTCGATAGTCTAGACTTAAGATAATAGAATTGTTATTTTTTGAAACAAAACCCTTGGGTTTGGATCATAGTTATTTTGCAAAACTAGCTTGACCGGATTTTGTGGGTAGTATCCGCTGAAAACCCTCAGGAGACAACACTCCTCCTACTAGGGACACCTAGAGATTTAACGGCTTGTTCCACATGCTCAGTGCAACCGCGTTCCCTGCGAAAGTGAGGTTAGGAATTTTTGTGAATAAATTGGCTTTGCTCGGGATGAGCGAATGATAAGTTTAGGGTTATTTGTTCATATCAGATTTTTGCATTTTATACCGCCCAATTTTTATCACATTGCTTATCGGTAGGTACTCTTGAGCCGTGTTTGCTAGTTAATTGCAGGATACAGGTTCTCAGCTCTAAACAGTGAAATTCATGGAAAAGCACGACAAATTCCGGATTACTACCAACCACAGATAAAACATAGGTCTCCGCTCTCTATCCATATATTGCCGTACACCAGTTTAAGGGACAAAATGGCAAATCAATGTCATTTTCATGCACAAACCTCAATGTCAACATAAGATCCAACATATCTACGCGGAGCTAAAGAAAAACCATGACAAAAGATCCACATCACATCACCTTTTGATCTGCTGAAATTCTGGAAAAATTGTGAAGAGTTTCTGAGAAAAAACATATACCACACTGCAGACAACAACAAACAGGGGAAAATCACCAAAACTGAAGGCCCAACTCTCTATTATGGCTGCGGATCCGCGACATAAGCGCGCTTAGGACGCGGAACTACGGCCATGCTGACTCGGCAGAGGGTCATCTTCTGGGGGCATTGTTGTAACTTCATGTAGTGCCTGAAAGTTGCCCTAGAGTTTCAGTTTCCTGCCTATAAATTCCTCAGAACAATACCAAGTGAAGGGTGCTTATTCTTATAGGATATATGTTGTTGTTCTTCTTCCTCTTCTCATATCTTCTCCATTAAAACCTTGTAGTGAGCTTTTGTGAGTGAAGTGATGAATAAAAGAGTTCTTTTCTTTATCATGCTTGTCTTGTTC
This sequence comes from Agapanthus africanus, assembly GCA_030015575.1. Classification (NCBI taxonomy): domain Eukaryota; kingdom Viridiplantae; phylum Streptophyta; class Magnoliopsida; order Asparagales; family Amaryllidaceae; genus Agapanthus; species Agapanthus africanus. The sequence goes on along the minus strand of JASDDO010000024.1, from coordinate 705,834,481 downwards.
TTTTGTTAATTATAATTGCTTGTAATTTTTATTTGCTAATCTAGTTGTTGTTATTTGTTGTTTGTTTCTTTCTTCTTCTAGTTTTTCTTTATCCTTAACAACAATGATGCTTAAGCTTGATCCTTGCTAAGGTGAGGTCTCAAATAGCTAGTTGTAATCTTCTAACCTCCTTCTTTCTATCTTCCTCCTTTTGTTGTATTTTCTTTTTCTTATAATGGGTGAGTAGTTTTCTTATTTGTTAGGGTAGGATAAGGAAAGTTTGAGAGAAGGAAATCTCTATCACTCTTTCCTTTCCCAACATCTTAATTCGGACTCCCGTTAATTGAACCACAATCCGCTCCCTACGGCACCCTATCCTACATGATAGCGATGATTCCTTAGTGAGACCGGTTGTGGTTGAATTAACCGGAGGTTAAGGCTAAGAGCCAAGAACGGACGGACAAGCACCAAAATGATGAACTTAAGCGTTGGAAAGTCTAGCTTATACTCGCAAGTTCCTTCCTAGTCGTGTTAATCCCCGTTGTTGCCGATTACCGTAACACCGATATTAAGAGTGGCAACGAAAGAAGTGAGCGACTCTTAACTCAAACTAACCTAATCCTAACCCTAACAAGCTCTCTTTATATATCATTTTAGCACATAGTTAATCTCAAAACAAACCTGGACATTTGGACTTAACTCGTTAAAGCACATAGAAAAAGATTCCCATCTCCCTACGGACGACCTGTACTCAACCGGCTAGCTACAAGCGAAACCGTCTTGATTGCGGTAATTAACTAAGCACGCAAAAACTCTACCAATCATAGGCTGAGCTTTCCGTGCTTTTCGCATATTCACCATCTCCATTGTTTCTATAATCATCTCAATTTTTCAAGTTCTCCATCTTCAAGATCGTCCCAATAGATCGCCACTTCTCCCATATAAAACTTGACCCCTCTCAATCTTCTTGATATGCTTTTACCATCTGTTTTCACACGTCCTTCCTATGGTAGCGTCTCTATATCTTCAAGACGAACATCATAATTGCCAGTTCTAGATCTGGGTAGGATAGTTATGTTCATAAGTCTTTAGTTGTCTTGACGCATGTGCAACTATATTGCCATGCCGACACATCACACCACCAGTCCCTTTCTCGAAAACATCGTTGTAGATGTTAAAACTTCCAGGTCTATTGAGTATGGCAAGGATGGGTGCATTAGTTACGACCTACCCTCCTTAGTGTAATTTCATATTTGAAATTTTCAAAAGAGTATCCACTACTGGGCATGAAAATCAGTAACGCTGTCAGGAATCCTCTTTGCTGCATGTGTCGCTCCCAAGAGTTGGTGCATCGCTTGATGCGATGAAAAAGTCTAGGGATGGTCTAGATATAAAGAATCAGAAAGTGTAAAATCAGTGGTCGCTTCCGGATATATAGAAAAGTTTGGAAATTGAAGGAGGGTTATGGTATTTCTAAACTAATGAAAAAGGTATAAGTGAATTGATGGAAAACTTGAGAGATATAATATAAAGACAACTAGTTGAAACTATAAAAAATAGATGAATTATGGTGAGTCTAACTAAGATTTGCATCTAAGGATAAATAAGTATGGTATCGAAAAGGAAGGTTGAAAGAGAAAAGAGTACCTCAGCTATCTTGCTCTGTTGCATCAGCCTTCTCAACTGTCATGGTGAAGGTTTGGCATTTGGGTCCATTCTACTACGCTTGCTGAAAAACACGCTCCTGTGATGGCAAGGGTGGTCCCTTTGGTGATGTCCCTTGACTAGTTGGTTTAGTGGCGGAAAGTTGCCAGTTCCCCTGTTGTAGTGCCCTATAGTTAGCCGGCTTATCGATGGGGCCTAATTGTCTCCTTCTCTGAGGACAGCCTCTAATAGCATGATTCGGAGACCCACAGACTATCCAGAGTTTGTTCAAAACGCGACAATCTCTTATGTAGTATCCGGTTCTATCACAATGGTTGCATATAACGTCTAGTTCTCCTAAGACAGTTGATCCTACTGGCCTCTTGAATTGCTTTCCTCCGTTGAATTTGGAAGATGATCCCCCAGAAAGTTGATTAGCCGGTCTCTTAACACTTAACAAACGGTCATTCTTCTTTATACATTTCTGTAGATCTTCAAAATTTCATGCTGCATCTAAGATTGCGTCATACGTCGAAAGAGTAGCAGAAGACATGGAGGACTGCGTCTTCAGGTCCAGCCCTTGTCGGAACCTCTTAGCATATAGTTCTGGGGTTTCCACCAGATGATGTGTGAAACGACTTAACCTTGCGAACTCTGAAGCGTACTCGTCTATGGGCTTATCCCACAATCTCCCTTGTTGGAGTTGTACAAATTCCCTTTCCATCTTTAGGTGTGCCACGGTTGGAAAGTACTGAGTATAAAAACTCTGTTTGAATGTTTCACAGTCGATGGGATCCTTCAGTCTACTTTTCTCTACCTCCCACCACATTCTGGCATTATCCGTAAGTTGCAATTTAACAATGTTCACCCATGCCTCCTTGGGAATTTGAGTGGCAGCGAGATCATTGACGGTTCCTTTGAGCCATTCTTCAGCCTCCAAGGGGGTTTCCCTCTTCGGAAAGGTCTTAAGGTGAAGTGATCTGAATTGCTTCACTCCCGCCGAACCTTGAGGAACTGGGGATAATTCCTTACTTAATATTTCTTCTTGTTGCTGCCTACTTTCCTGCAGCTCCTGATGAAGAGCAGCTATCTACTGCTTCTGTTGCTCCAGTAATCCTTGCATTATTTGTAGCATAGCTGCTTGTTGGGCAGCGGCTTCATTGACCCCATTTTCCCTTTTGTTGTGGTTAGGGTGTCGTCTGGCCATTGTGATCTGAATTATAAGGGGTTAAATTACAAACATACAGAGGGATGAGACAAGATAGTAATTTGCATGGAAGAGCGACAATTAATGCAAGAGGAAAACTAATAAAAAGAAGAGTAAGAGACACAAGAGAGATTTTTCTCGAAACTAAAATTTTATTATTCAACTTCAATAAAGAGGGTATAACTAAAAGGAAGGACATGTCCCTACTGCTAAACATCGTTTTATTCGGCAAAAAGGAAAACAAGTCTTATTAATCTCGATTATGGGAGTTCAACAACTTGTGATAGGCTCTCGCACTAAGAAAGGTATGGCCATTCCCACAGTGTCTTGCGGAGACAGCTGCTTGAGTTTCTTTGTCCTCGAGTTCCTCCTCACTCGAAGCTTCGTCCTTCGACTCATCCTCGGAAGGAGCCTCGTTCTCGGATTCCCCCTCCATATGGTCGTTTTCTTCTGCAGAAGCCACTTTTTAGGATCATCTTCCGTAGGTTCTTCTTCAATAGGATCTTCTTCTTCGTCTTCGGAGTCATTAGCCATCATATACTCCGGTGCTGCAACATCGAATTCCTCATCCTTCGAGTTGTTGTCAGAAATAACTGTGCGGGGGCCTAATACTTCGTCATCTGAATAACCAAATGTAGCTTCAAAAGTAATATCTGACACGTCGTCCTCGTCGGGAAGGGGTATGGCTTCTAGGTTGGCTATGGCCTGGAAGGAAAGGCCGCACTCAGAATATAGAATGTCAAGCAAGAGACAAGGAACATGGAAAAATTATGAAATCGATACATGTGGATGAGATTCACAAATATAATAAGCTAGTTAACGGTTTCATTTTAGTATATTAAGGACCTGCAGGTGCCACCACTAAAACCTGTCACGCCCCACTTCCTAAAAGAAGGTGAAAGGAGACGTGGCATGGTCCGCAACCTAACTGTATTGAAGGTGGTCTATTCAATACAGTTACGTTAAGCGTACGAATATCTATAACATGCAGGATATGTACCAAAAAAAATAATAAAAGCGAAAGGCATTTATTTTCATTAACAAACTTTATTACATCTCAGAAGAAAGAGTAAAATAAACCAATTAGTTTAATTACATCGAAGAAGTGCAGAAGCAAAAAGCCCTAAACACGTGGGCAACAAAACAAAAATAAACTAGCTAATCTTCCGTCGTCAAGTCCGCATAATTTTCAAGTTGGCTCCACATCTTGATTCTCGTCATAAAACTCATTCTCATCTAACAGACATTCCAAAGATTGAGAGAGAAAAGAATAGTCCGTCAGCGAGTTGTATTCGGGTAGGATTTCCTTATAAGGAAGTATAGGTATAGAAACGAGAAGGTGTATATAAGTATAATGTGTATGAGTCGATATGATGTATATGGGTATAAGGGTATGAGGTGTATACAAATAAGACATGTTGGCAGAGGTATATTTGAATATGAGTATGTTTATATGAGGTATAAGTTAGGTAAAGGTTCACATTAGTTTATTAAATAAGGGTCCGGATACTCAAGATTATTCCGTTGTGGTCACGGAACAACAACTAGGGAAGTGAAATGTATCGTTTCACTTCTCGGGATCATGATCGAGTAGTAGGGGAATTCGAGTTCCGCATCTCCTTACCTAATCAAACTACCCATACCCATTATCTAGTGTAAAAGTTTTGATGAATTAGAGTTAGTGCGTATACATCTAGGCATTGAATTTCCACATTGTATGCCATCCACATTTTGGATTATTCGCCCTCAAAATAAGGTTAGTATTCGCCCGAATATCGTGTTAGTATTTGTCCACATATTAGACCATTTACCCCTAAAGTAGAGTTAGTATTCATCCGAATATCGGGTTAGTAGTCGTTCACACATTGGACTGTTCACCCTGCCTGAAGGGATCATCATATATAAGTATTCCATACTTAGGTCTGCGCATTCTAACCCTAACCGTATCATATGTCTTGTGTTATAAACTTGTATTCAAAAAAAGTTGATATCATTTTGTTGGAGATAGTGCCTTCAGAGTCAATTATTGGATCGCAGGTACGTGATTGCAATGATTGCGGAGGACCTATACCGGTAGGACAGTCTTACTCGAGATGATAGTATGCTATCTGGTTTGCCTTTTATCAGTCGTGTACATGTTCAGGTGACTGATTACATGTTACACTTTGATAGAGCCCTTAGGATCTTGCTTTACTACCAACAGTATGATGGCGATCATATACGTGAGAGTTGGGTGGTTTATACGCATATCCTTAATTGTGGTCCTTAGTCGTGGGAGTTTCGAGACAGGGCATCGATACTCCGGAGTAGACTAGTGTATACAGTCGAGACCCCGACGAGGGGCGGTGTCCAGTCTCACAAGCCACTGGTGTCAGTTGGATCACCTAAGATGTATACAGGTGCTCATTGGGTTATGAGTACACCGGACAGGACTCGCCGGGAACCTGCTAGTTGGTATTATACATATCGTCAGATAGCAGTTCCCTAGTGACATGTGTACAGGTTAGTTCATCGACCCGAGGTCGTCATTTGTCTCATGTGAGTTCCCACTGTGCTTTGATTTCTACCCTACCATGGCTCAAAGGAGTCGTGCAAATAGGTAGTTTTTGGGTACAGTCCCGAGCCATATGGAGGCACGTGAGCGGATCGTCAAGGGATTCGTCTCTCCCGGTATTGGGGGCGAGATCGTGCTGTGTCTAGGAGAGCCATTACACAAAGCCCACGGCCATGGCAGGAGATTTACTGGTAGGTACTCCAGTAGTATCTCAGGGTGTTATTGGGCTACACTCCGACACGACTTATACTGCTATTGGGGGTCTGACGTTACTAGCCCCCTAGGCAGATATGCGATACTCATAGACGAACGGACCGGACTGTATATACATTGTCACTGTTAGGCTCAGTAGGGTTTCCGGATGAGTTTGCTCATCGGCCTCCCTTGAGGTCGGTCCATGGGCAGCCGTTACGCATAGCTAGTGCCGCTGACGGTTTGTGGTTAAATCCACTGCCAGGGTACTGACAAGTCATTAGAGTCCCCCACAGACTGTTTCCCAAGTTCGGGCGAAATGTTGTAGAGGCCGTATGGTTTTATGGCAGGGTTCGGAAAATGCACGTGCGTTTACGCACGTGTCAGTTTTCGGGCAGATGATACTGGTCGGCTTTGGTTTAAGCCGGATCCGAGTAATATATTGAGTAGATATAATATCTGTAGGGTTCCTAGGCACACTAATGAAGTCTTTCAAGGCATCAAACACGGCTAATTTAAATTTTATGAGTGCCGAGAATCCCTAACACGGATCGTTAACTAGATATATAGGCTATGCGATGCAAGTTAACGACTTTAACATAAAGGAAAGAAGCTACAACCTTTGTAGATCCGGTCCTCCACCTCCTAGGCTCCGTGATGATGTCCCTCTGCTGTCCAAATCGAATCTTGGACTCTTGCATCGGCTTCATCGAAGAATAGGCGGGCTAGGTCATCGACTACGATGCCGAAGATGATCTACGTCGAGACATCACAAGATCAAGCTCCCACTTCACCAAGTCATGAAACTTGTGAAGAAAACACCCTATACTACTTGGCAAGAGGTAGAGGATGAAGAAATAGGAAGTGGGTTCACATTAGAATTGGATTTCTCACTCATTTGCTCAAGTTGCCATTGAAGCTATCAAGCTTTCTCTTCTTGAAGAAGAAGAAGAAGAAGAAGATGATGATATATGATAAGTTATTCAAAAAGAAAATAAAAAAGAATACTTATTATGTCTTCAACCATGGTTTAGTGTAGAGATTTAACTAAAGTTAGATGAGTGGTTAGGGTTAGAGAAGAGACAAGAATGGTGGACTTGTTTAAAACATCAAGAAGCTTCAACAAGCAAACAAAACAAGCCACCATTCTCTTTTCTTCTTTTCTAAAAATAAATAAATAAATAAATAGATAAAAGAATAAGTAAATTAAATGAAACCCTAATCACTAACTAACCATGGTTTAATTCTGTTAGTTATATGTATGCCCTAGAGGCCATTACTGTACATTGGATGTATATTGTAGTGGATGCTGGGACATATATAGGGAGGACTTTCTTGCTCGACATGATAGTATGCTATCTGGTTGCTCTTTACCTTAACGTGTACTCAGATTGTCTCTCTATTACATGTTGGTAAAGCCCTTAGGATGTGTGCTTGACTACCTGGACTATGATGCGGATCATACTAGTGGGGACATGGTAGTCCATAAGTACATCCTTCAAAGTCCCTAGTTGTGGGTGTATCGAGACGGGGCATCGATATACCAGAGTAGACTAGCGTATACCTTCTCGACACATACAGATGGGCGATGGATGATCCCATATCCATTGGTGTTTGACATCAGAGATGATATACGGGTGCTCAGTAGAGACTGGGTACACTGGACGGACTCGCCGAGAACTCCCAGATGGTATTACACCTCACGTCAGATGGCAGTTCTCTGGTGACACTGGTACAGAGTAGTCTGTTGACCCGAGATCGTCATAGAGTCTTGTGTGGTTCCCACTGTGCTTTGATTTCCATCTTACCACGTCCAAGAGGGCATGCAAAACGGTGGTTTTTGGGTACAGTCCCGAGTCACATGGAGGCAATGAGCGATAGGAGGGGATTCGTCTCTCCCGGTATAGGGAGTTGATGTTGCGCTGTATTCGATTGGCTATAACAGGAAATCCCTGGCCAGGGTTGCTGAGATTTACTGGTAAGTGTTACCAGTAGTTTCTCGAATTGTTATAGACCTCATATCGACACGACTTATCGAGCTATTGGGGTCTGACGTTTACCACCCCTAGGCGAGATATGCGACATATCAGACGATCAAACCGGACTGTACGGTAGTGTTACTGGTTGGATTCACAGGAGTGTGAGCGGGCTTGCTCGTCGATCTTCTGATCGCTCAATACCCGGGTGGCCGTTACGTTTAGCAGACCGCTTGCGGCTTGTGGATGTTTGATATGATCATCATCTGCTGCCGGCGTATTGACGAGTCTTTAGAGTCCTACACAGAGGTTTCCTGGCTCAAGCGAAACGAAATAGGAGCGCATATGAGATATGTGCGGGACCGAGAATAATGCGTGTATCTGATACCGTATTCTATTCTCGCGATGGATGTATCGATTGGTTATATGTGATATAACCTAGTTATCGAACCAAAGGTTGATTCGATAAGCCGATACATAGGATACTAGTCGGTTATATGCGATATGACCGGATCGTTAAATCAAGTGTTGATTTAATGATTTAATGTATAATTATATATTTGATATATTACTTTTCATTAACTAGTATCGGTTCACTTTAAATGGATTTTCTCGCTCGGGTGTGCACATTGCATATGCGATATGATTTTGTGCACTTGCTTGTATCATGTTTGATGATACATGCAATACTTGGTTAAATGTATGTTTAAACCATAGTTAGTTAATGGTTAAGGGTTTTAAATGATTTATTTATTGTTTTATTTATTTTTGGCAAAAGGAAAATGGTGGCTTTATTTATTTCTTTTGTTGAAGTTTCTTGAACTTTTGAAAAGTCCACCATTTTTGTTTTATGCCAAACCCTAACCACTCATTAACTTTGGTTAGCTCTCTACACTTAACTATGGTAAGTGTTATGATAAGATTGAATTTTCTTTTCCATTCATTTTTAACTTATCATAATATTTATCATCTTCTTCCTCTTCTTCTTCTTCATGAAGATACCTTCCTCCATCAATGGTGATTGATGCAAATGAGTGAGAAATCCAATTCTAAAGTCTACCCACTTCCTATTTTCTCATCCTCTACCTCTTTCCAAGTAGTAGAGTGTGTTTCCTTCACAAGTTTTCATGGCTTGGTGAAGGTGGAGCTTGATTTAGCGATGCCTCGACGTAGATCATCTTCGGCATGGACATCGACGACCTAGCTCGCCTATTCTCCGATGAAGCCGACGCTAGAGCCCGGATTCTTTTTGGACAGCAAAGGACTTCATTGCGGAGCTATGGAGGTGGAGCACCGGATCTACAAAGGTTGTATTTCCGATAACCCATTAGTTAAGTTGTTAACTAGATTGTTTTTTCGCCTAGATTTCTAGCAAACGATCCGTAGTCGGGTCTCTCGGCACCTATAATTTTTGAAATTGGCATGGTTGATTCCTTGTGAGACCTCATTAGGGTGCCTAGGAACCCTACAGTGGTATCAGAGACTAGCTAGAGCCTTAGGCGAAGTCTAGACGGAATTTGAAGTCCGAACGAACCGAAAACCCAAAATTTCCATGCTCTCTGTCCTTTTTCTAAAAACGTGGTTTTTTCCAGATTAAAAATATTCAGAAAAACCAGCAGGGATATCTAAGAGTTACGGTGAAGTTGGATGAGCCAATTCCATTGAACAGCTGCGGATCCGCGGCATGAGCATGGCTCGTGCGGCGGTTCCGCGGCCTAATGGTCTCATTGCCCCATTTTATTTGCACCGTAACTCCTATTTTGTGGTTCTGGTTTTCCTGGGAATTTTTAATAATTAATTCAAGAGTTGAATTTTCTGGGGTTATTTTGGGGATTCGTATATTCGATCGGATTATCAAATTTTGTCTGTGTGGCTTTCCGGGTAAATTTTAGAATATGTTAAAAAGTTCGACCGGATATAAATACCCAATTTTTCCCCTGTCGGGAAATTTCCAAGTGTTGGATTTTTCCGTAGTTTAACGACGTTCTAAGTAGTGCAAGTAACTCGATGGACCCTCTAGAAGACAACAAACCTTAACTCGATTATGTGACCGTCTTGAACTGCCCTTTGAACCTTCGGGTTTGGGGCAGTACGGCGTGCCACATGTGAGGCGTTGGCTTGACCCTTCTACGGCTGGACCGTTGGTACTGAGGCACGAACTGAATGTTGTTAGACTTATTTCATGTGTTGATCTGTATTGGGAAAACTTGGGTGTTTGACTGTTCGATCGAAACATTTAACATTTTCTATTTATCCGGAATGTGATACAATAATTGGAATTCACAATAAGTTATGAGATAACTGAATGAATGTTATAAACATAGTAGTTTAGTCTCACTTGATCGGTTGCCACGGAATTTTGATGCGATCATAAGTCCGTCGCAATCACGTAGTGTACGCGGATAATCGCAGGGTAAACTTAATAGACAGCCTCACTCCATAGCCCCGACCAAGTGACTGTAGGAGAACCCCGTCGCCGAAAGCATCCGTTCGGGTGCTCGCGGCAGCGGTGTTCCGCCTTGGTGCACTTCGTCGACGGCGTCGGGGGTGCGGCCGCCTACTGAAGTTTGCGACGAGCATTAGATCAGGATGTCGGGAATCTTGTTGAATTGCCCGACTTGGTAAAAGAGTTTTCGATTTTGAGACTAAAATGCGGGGTTTATAATTGTTAGGCATGCGATGTCTAAGTAATTCATTTGGTCAGGCATGCGATGTTTGAGGTGGTTGCGGATTCCAACTATTGTAGTTTTACACTTTCTTTTCTGTGACCGTAAGTGTAATATATGATATCGCCGGTTTCGTTGCTATATGTCAACGACAATTAGGATGGACATATTTACTTACGTTGATGACATGTGATGTTATGTGTTGCTGGATATGTTATATTGGATCGTCGTGTTTGAATAGCCGGGGGTTTTTATGTGAGATGAGTGTTTTTCATTTTCATTCATGTAAAAACTTGTATGTAATATTCTTTTATTGGGGCGCTTCCAGTTTGCGGAAGTTGTCACCTCTTGTATATTATTTACTTTTCCGCACTAGGATAGACCCAAGGAGGGGAGCACAAGTAACCGGGTTCTGGAGTCCAGTGGGAGACCAACTCGAGGAGTCGAGTCCAGGTCTCCTAACTCTAGAATTGGTAGGGTTGCTTGCCGCTCTCGTAGGGGTCTAGGGGTGTGGGTTTGGCTATTCATCACGACCGTGGAATCCGTGTTTTATACTGGCTCGTATTGAAAACACGGACGTCCTAGTATATCCAATATTTCATATGTTTCTTCTGCTGCGATATCTGTGATGTGATCATGTGATGTTCTGTGATAGATACAGTATATAGTATATATGATATATTATATAGGCGTTACTTATGTTTTACACCCGCGCTAGCCCTGCCCCGCTCTGCCGTTAGTTACCTAACCTAACGGTGCACGAGGGGACATCGAGGCGAATGCGGATGGCATAAGTGTACGTCGTATTTATCTATGATGTTTAGGTACTTAAATGATGGGACTTCATTAATAAGATTAATGAAATAAAAGAAACCTAAGATATTGTAGAATCAAATTTCAAAATAAAACAGGTTGCTACAGTTCTTGCTTTGCACAGAGGTATATGTGATATATCCTGCACCTTATTCGATGAGGAAAGGACCGAGATCCCTTCACCGGGAGTGACTCCTTTAGCAATAACTGGCAGATGCTACACACTCGGTTTGTCTTTTGATTGCTTTTAAGTGTTTTTGCTTTGCACAGTGATATATATGATATATCCCGCACCTCATTCGACGAGGAAAGGACCGACGATCCCTTCACCGGGAGTGACTCCTTTAGCAAAACCAGAAAAGCCTCAAAAACACTCCATTTCAAAATTCATTTGATTCTACAACGATATCAAGTTCATTACGCAATAGGTTTTCAGAAAAACCTGTCGTAGCCCTCCGTCATTTCAGATACGTACTAGTTAGTATTCATGCTGCGGTTGTTTGGCCTCCGTCAAGGCGTAGTGTACGGTAGCTAACTAGTGCTTATCTGCTAGCATATGATGCGATTGGATTAGGGTATTCGTACGGCGTTGTTTGGCCTCCGTCAAGGGTCGTGCGGGTGGGTTTAATTCAATCAGGAAATGACGGGTTGAACTTGACTAGCGGACTATGGGTTGTTTGGCCTCCGTCAAGGTCATAGCGAGCTAGGGGCAAAATATTATCGGGAATTTCAAGTGTTGAAATTTGCAATGAGATTGCATACCTTCTATGAGATAGTTGGATCCCGATACCCGCTGCAAGTAAGTGTTACTCCTGGGAGAGTTTTATACATTACAATTAGCCGATCAAGTAGGTGTCTAGAAAGGTGTTAACGAGGTTACGCCTCTGGGAAAACGAGGTTTACATTAATTAGGTTCGTGCGAAAGCACGGGGGACCTTCCTCAAAGTACCGACACTGGCCTGGCTGAAAGATTGGCGAACTTGTAGTGTGTAATTAATCTCGGCTAGTCTTTCCTTTTAGGGTTTGAAGGAAGATTTGATAAAAAGCAGTGGGAGCCATCCTGATTAGATAAAATTATAACCAATCTATTCTTGCAAGAGCGCACGCTGAGTGTTTTCTTCTCTCTCTCTCCAGGTAGCGACCATATCACGCCTTAATCAAGATAATAATACGGAATATTGACCGAACCCGCTTGTTATACTGAGCTGGGGAACGTTAGTCCCGCTCCAACTTATAATTGTTATAAGACAGAGCAGGAAATTGGGGATTACCAGAATTCCCGTGCCACCCAAACGAAGAGAGTGCATGCTGATGCATCATCTTCGGGTGTGTTTGTTACAAAGAACCGTTTCTCTGTATCCTCTACGTCCTGGGTATGTGATACCAGATCAGGATCTCAGATATGTAATCTGTTACATAGGGCTACATAAAGGTAGAGAACTGAGAACGGGTGATAAGTTTCATGAGGCAGAAAACGGGGCAAGAGTTGCAGCCAAGTCTGTTGGTCACTGTCACCCTGTATTACCAATACATTGATTCTGAACGAATGTTGTTAGATACCGAACCTGATATACAAAATCATATCTATCTCTTTATTAGTAAAGAAATGATAAAATTTTGTATTGTTGGATAATGTTTTGAACATTTCCTATATCAAAAGTTGATCGGTTCAGGCACGTTATCTAAAAGCATTGACGTTCTAAATCAAACTACAGTTCCTTGTATACAGAACACACACAAGAGGAAGAGTTCAGAAATGAATGGATTCTTCTTGAAGTATTGTAGACTAGGTCAGATCAATGCGACCCGACTGGCTGAAGTTACATTTAGATGTATATTTAAATCAGTTTGAATTTACATCTTGTGAAACTCGCCAGTCATGTCACAAAGATAAGATGACCATAGCTCCGTTTACTGGAAACAGAGAAAGAGTTAGTGAACTCTTGGGATGATACATGTTGATGTATGTAGGTCCCCTGTCTACACATGCCAGGAATGGTTCTTTATACTTCATTACGTTCTCTGATGATCTCTTCAGATTCAGACATATGTTCTTGTTGAAACACTAGTCCGAACCTTTTGAGATATTCACAGAATATAAGTTAGAAGTAGAGAACCAAAATACGGGTATAAGTATTATGTCCTTTGATGTGATCAAGGAGGAGAATACTTGAGCACGGAAATCCTGGACTATTCTAAAGGAGAATGGGATTCTCTCTCAGCATTATTCCTCCGCATACACCATAGCACGATGGTATATCGGGGCGGAGCAATCACACCCTATATGATAAGGTGTGCTCTATGATGAGTACTACTGAGTTACCTTTTTCCTTCTGGGAGTTATGCGCTTGAGAAGTTGCATACCTATTGAATACGGCTCGAATCAAATCAGTTGCCTACCACTCCATATGAGATATGGTATGGGAAGAGCCCATGTCTTAAGTCAGTTAAGATTTGGGGTTGTCCGGCCTATGTCTAAAAGCAAAATCTGGACAAGCTCGAGGCAAAGTCTGTTATGTAGAACTGGAAAAGTTCCAGCAATACAAACCACAGTAGATGATTTGATAAAACCAAAGGATTCAATAGTTACCAACGAACCTCATCCTCTCCGCCGATCTAGTAGGGTTCCTCACCCACCTGAGAGATACTTCGGTTTCTCTATGACAGTGGGAGCGAGGAATGCATCATGAGATGATGACCCAACTAGTTTCGAGCTGGCCATCAAGAGTGAGACTCTGTAAGAATGGCTGGATGTTTATCGATCTGAGATGGAATCCTTATACACCAACAAAGTATGGAATTTAGTTGCTATATCTGAAGGGTTAAATCCCCATCAGGAGCAAGTATATCTTGAGAAGATTACTTGGTGTACATGGAAAAGTTGAGACTTTCAAAGCTAGACTTGTTAAAGGTTTTCGTCATCGACCAGGCATGGATCATGATGAAACTTTTTCTAAGGATCTATGCTTAAGTCCATTCAGATCCTACTTGCCACGGCTAGATACCATGACTACGATATCTGGTGGTTGGGTGTCATGACAGCTTTTCTAAATGATGTTTTAGAAGAGGGAGTCTATATGTACACAGCCAGAGGGCCTCGTAGACAGTGGGAGCAGCGGAAACGTATGCAAGATGCTTTATAGGATAAAGCAGGCATCGCGGAGTTGGAACGTCTGTTTTGATGAAGTACTCAAAGAGTTTAACATCATCAAAATGGTAGATGAACCTTGTATAAACAAAAAGGTAGTAGGGAGTATGGTGACGATCCTCGTAGAGTACGTGGATGACATACTCTTGATAAGAAAAGAGTTTCTTATGCTACGCTCGGTCAATCTCCGCTTATCACTAGGATTCTCCATATAGGATCAAAGTGATACCTCCTAAATCCTGGGTTTTGGATCTATGAGATAGATCTAAATGGATGTTAGGATTCTCACTAGTTGTTGTGAGATGGTATCAATCGATCCTGGGGAGAATCACTGGAAGTGTTCCAGGGTGATAAAGACGACTGAGTGTCAGTCACAGGCATTGTCTTTACCCTCAGTAAAGGGACGGTATGTTGGAAGAGTTCCAAACTAGATACCGTGACATACTAGACGATAAAGGCTGGATACATCGCTATTTGAGATGCTACCAAAGAGGCAGTCTGGATGTATATTTGTTCATGAGATGAACTTTGTTCCTCCCATTGTGTGACAATGGAGTTGTGGCTTATGCCAAGGAACGCCGGTCCCATCAGTGATCCAGATATAATCTAAGGCAGTGTCACCTGATCATGGAGATAGTTGATCTCCAGGGGATCGAGGTAAGAAGAGTAGACTCAGAGGACAACACAGCGGATCCACTCACAAAGGCCTGTTCCTAAAGAGAGACTTTTATGGGATGGTTGAGTATGAGATACTACAACCACTGCTACAGATGGCCCTAGTGCAAGTGGGAGATTGTTAGTTATATGTATGCCCTAGAGGCCATTACTGTACATTGGATGTATATTGTAGTGGATGCTGGGACATATATAGGGAGGACTTTCTTGCTCGACATGATAGTATGCTATCTGGTTGCTCTTTACCTTAACGTGTACTCAGATTGTCTCTCTATTACATGTTGGTAAAGCCCTTAGGATGTGTGCTTGACTACCTGGACTATGATGTGGATCATACTAGTGGGGACATGGTAGTCCATAAGTACATCCTTCAAAATCCCTAGTCGTGGGTGTATCGAGACGGGGCATCGATATACCAGAGTAGACTAGCATATACCTTCTCGACCCATACAGATGGACGATGGATGATCCCATATCCATTGGTGTTTGACATCAGAGATGATATACGGGTGCTCAGTAGAGACTGGGTACACTGGACGGACTCGCCGAGAACTCCCAGATGGTATTATACCTCACGTCAGATGGCAGTTCTCTGGTGACACTGGTACAGAGTAGTCTGTTGACCCGAGATCGTCATAGAGTCTTGTGTGGTTCCCACTGTGCTTTGATTTCCATCTTACCACGTCCAAGAGGGCGTGCAAAACGGTGGTTTTTGGGTACAGTCCTAGGTCACATGGAGGCAATGAGCGATAGGAGGGGATTCGTCTCTCCCGGTATAGGGAGTTGATGTTGCGCTGTGTTCGATTGGCTATAACAGGAAATCCCTGGCCAGGGTTGCTGAGATTTACTGGTAAGTGTTACCAGTAGTTTCTCGAATTGTTATAGACCTCATATCGACACGACTGATCGAGCTATTGGGGTCTGACGTTTACCACCCCTAGGCGAGATATGCGACATATCAGACGATCAGACCGGACTGTACGGTAGTGTTACTTGTTGGATTCACAGGAGTGTGAGCGGGCTTGCTCGTCGATCTTCTGATCGCTCAATATCCGAGTGGCCGTTACGTTTAGCAGACCGCTTGCGGCTTGTGGATGTTTGATATGATCATCATCTGCTGCCGGCGTATTGACGAGTCTTTAGAGTCCTACACAGAGGTTTCCTGGCTCAAGCTAAACGAAATAGGAGAGCATATGAGATATGTGCGGACCGAGAATAATGCGTGTATCTGATACCATATTCTATTCTCGCGATGGATGTATCGATTGGTTATATGTGATATAACCTAGTTATCGAACCAAAGGTTGATTCGATAAGCCGATACATAGGATACTAGTCGGTTATATGCGATATGACCGGATCGTTAAATCAAGTGTTGATTTAATGATTTAATGTATAATTATTTATTTGATATATTACTTTTCATTAACTAGTATCGGTTCACTTTAAATGGATTTTCTCGCTCGGGTGTGCGCATTGCATATGCGATATGATTTTGTGCACTTGCTTGTATCATGTTTGATGATACATGCAATACTTGGTTAAATGTATTATTAAACCATAGTTAGTTAATGGTTAAGGGTTTTAAATGATTTATTTATTTTTGGCAAAAGGAAAATGGTGGCTTTATTTATTTCTTTTGTTGAAGTTTCTTGAACTTTTGAAAAGTCCACCATTTTTGTTTTATGCCAAACCCTAACCACTCACTAACTTTGGTTAACTCTCTACACTTAACTATGGTAAGTGTTATGATAAGATTGAATTTTCTTTTCCATTCATTTTTAACTTATCATAATATTTATCATCTTCTTCCTCTTCTTCCTCTTCTTCTTCTTCATGAAGATACCTTCCTCCATCAATGGTGATTGATGCAAATGGGTGAGAAATCCAATTCTAAAGTCTACCCACTTCCTATTTTCTCATCCTCTACCTCTTGCTAAATAGTAGAGTGTGTTTCCTTCACAAGTTTTCATGGCTTGGTGAAGGTGGAGCTTGATTTAGCGATGCCTCGACGTAGATCATCTTCGGCATGGACATCGACGACCTAGCTCGCCTATTCTCCGATGAAGCCGACGCTAGAGCCCGGATTCTTTTTGGACAGCAAAGGACTTCGTTGCGGAGCTATGGAGGTGGAGCACCGGATCTACCAAGGTTGTATTTCCGATAACCCATTAGTTAAGTTGTTAACTAGATTGTTTTTCGCCTAGATTTCTAGCAAACGATCCGTAGTCGGGTCTCTTGGCACCTATAATTTTTGAAATTGGCATGGTTGATGCCTTGTGAGACCTCATTAGGGTGCCTAGGAACCCTACAAATTCTTTACACAAACCAAAGCTAGAATGTATCATCAAACATGATACAATCATGTGCACAAAAAATATATCACATATACAATGTGCATTTCAAGTGAGTAAATCCATTTAAAGTGAACCAATACTAGTTGATGCAAATTAGTATATCAAATATATAATTATACATTAAATCATTAAATCAACACTTTATTTAATGATCCGGTCATATCGCATATAACCGACTAGTATCCTATGTATCGACTTAACGAATCAATCCTTGATTCGACAACTAGGTTATATCGCATATAACCAATCGATACATTCATCGCGCGAATGGAATACGATATCACATACACGAATTATTCTCGGTCCCGCACATATCTCATATGCGCTCCTATTTCGTTTCGCTTGAGCCAGGAAACCTCTGTGTAGGACTCTAAAGACTCGTCAATACGCCGGCAGCAGATGATGATCATATCAAACACCCACAAGCCGCAAGCGGTCTGCTAAACGTAACAGCCACCCTGGTATTGAGCGATCAGAAGATCGACGAGCAAGCCCTCTCACACTCCTGTGAATCCAACCAGTAACACTTACCGTACAGTCCGGTCTGTTCGTCTGATATGTCGCATATCTTGCCTAGGGGTGGTAAACGTCAGACCCCAATAGCTTGATAAGTCATGCCGACGTAAGGTCCATAACTATCGTGAAACTACTGATAACTCTTACCAGTGCATCACTGCAACCCTGGCCAGGGATTCCCTGTTATGGCTAGTCGAGTATAACGCAACATCAACCCCCAATACCGGGAGAGACGAATCCCCTCCTATCGCTCATTGCCTCCATGTGAATCGGGACTGTACCCAAAAACCACCTGTTTGCACGACTCAGTAGAGCCGTGGTAGGGTGGAAATCAAAGCACAGTAGGAGACACACAAGACTCTATGACGATCTCGGGTCAACAGACTAAGCTGTACCAGTGTCACCAGAGAACTGCCATCAGACGTGAGGTATAATACCATCTGGGAGTTCTCGGCGAGTCCATTCAGTGTACCCAGTCTGCACTGAGCACCCGCATACAATCTCAGATGTCAAACACCAATGGATATGGGATCATTCATCGTCCATCACATGGGTCGAGAAGATATACGCTAGTCTACTCTGGAATATCGATGCCCCATCTCGATATTCCCACGACTAGGAACAATGAAGGATGTACTCATTGACTACCCAGGCCCCACTAGTATGATCTGCATCATAGTCCTGGAAGTCGAGTACACATCCTAAGGGCTTTATCAACATGTAACAGAGAGACAGTAAGTATACATGTTAAGATAAAGAGCAACCAGATAGCATACTATCATGTCGAGCAAGAAAGTCCTACCTATATATGTCCCAGTATCTACTACAATATACATCCAATGTACAGTAATGGCCTCTAGGGCATACATATAACTAACAATCTCCCACTTGCACTAGGGCCATCTGTAGCAGTAGTTGTAGTATCTAATACTCAACCATCCCCAAAAAGTCTCTCTTTGGGAAAAGGCCTTTGTGAATGGATCCGCCGTGTTGTCCTCTGAGTCTACTTTCCTATCCTCGATCACCCTGGAGATCAACTATCTCCATGATCAGGTGATGCTGCCTCAGAATATGTCTGGATCACTGATTGGACCAGGGTTCCAGGGCCAAAACCACACTTCCATTGTCACACAATGGTAGGAACCTAGTTCATCCTATGAACCAATATATACCCAAACCGCCTCTTTGGTAGTATCTTTAATAGCGATGTTACCAGCCTTTATCGTCTAGTTTGCCACGGTATCTAGCTTGGAACTCTTCCAACATACCGTCCCTTTATTGAGGGTAAAGACAATGCCTGTGACTGACATTCAGTCGTCTTTATCACCCTGGAACCCTTCCAGTGATTCCCCCCAGGATAGATTGATACCATCTCACTACATCTAGTGAGAATCCTAGCACCCAATTACATCTATCTCATAGATGAAAACTCAGGATTTAGGAGGTATCACTTTGATCCTATATAGAGAATCCATGTGATAAGAGGAGATCGACCGATCGTAGTATAGGAAACTCTTTTCCTATCAAGAGTATGTTGTCCACGTACAATACGAGGATGACCACCTTACTCTCTACTACCGTTTTGTATATACAAGGTTCATCTACCATTTTGATGATGTCAAACTGTTTGACTAACTCATCAAAACAGATGTTCCAACTCCGCGATGCCTGCTTCATCACACAAAACATCTTGCACACGTTTCCGCTGCTCCCACTGTTTACGTAGCCCTCTGGCTGTGTTCTTATAGACGTTCTCTTCTAAATCATTATTTAGAAAAGTAGTCAGGCACCCAACCACCAGATATCGTAGTCATGGTATGTAGCCGTGGCAAGTAGGATCTGGATGTACTTAAGCATGGTCCTTGGAAAAGGTTTCATCATTATTCGTGCCTGGTCGATGACGAAAACCTTTAACAAGTCTAGCTTTAAAAGTCTCAACTTGTCCATCTATACCAAGTAATCTTCTCAAGATATACTTTCTCCTGATGGGGATTTAACCCTTCAGATATCGCAACCAAAGTCCATACTTTGTTGGTGTATATGGATTTCATCTCAGATCACTAAGCATCCAGCCATTCTTACAGAGTCCCTACTCTTGATGGCCTGCTCGAATCTAGTTGGGTCATCATCTCATGATGCAATCCTTGCTCCCACTGTCATCGAGAAACAGAAGTATCTCTCAAGCAGGTGAGGAACCCTGCTAGATCGGCGGAGAGGCTGAGGTTCGTCGGGAACTATTGAATTCTTTGGTTCTGTCAAATCATCAGCTGCAGTTTTGTATAGCTGGAACCTTTCCAGTTCTACACAACTGACTTTACCTCGATCTTGTCCGGATTTTTCTTTCGACATAGGCCAAACAACCCCAAATATTAACTAACTTAAGATATGGGCTCTTCCCTTTCCATATCACATATGAAGTGGTAGGCAACTGATTTGATTTGAACCCAATTCAATAGGTATGCAGCTTCTCAAGTGCACAACCCAAAAAGGAAATAGGTAACTCAGTAATACTCATCATAGAGCACACGATATCTAATATTATGCGATTGCTCCGTCCCGATACACCGTTGTGCTGTGGTGTATTCAGAGGAGTAGTACGGAGAGAGAATCTCATTTTCCTTTAGAATAGTCCAGGAATTCCGTGCTCAAGTATTCTCTTCCCTGATCACATCAAATGACATAATACTTATACCCGTTTTGGTTCTCTACTTCTAACTTATATTCTGTGAATATCTCAAAAGGTTCAGACTTGTGTTTCAACAGGAACATAGGTCTGAATCTTGAGAGATCATAAGAGAATGTAATGAAGTTTAAGGAACCGGTCCTGGCATGTGTAGACAGGGGACCTTACATACATCATCATGTATCAGTCCCAAGAGTTTACTAACTCTTTCTCTGCTTCCAATAAACAAAGCTATGGTCATCTAATCTTTGTGACATGACTGGCAAGTTTCACAAGATGTAAATTCAAACTGATTTAAATATGCATCTAAAATGTAAGTTTAGCTAGTCGGGTCGCATTGATATGACCTAGTCTATAATGCCTCAAGAAGGAATCGTTCATTTCTGAACTCTTCCTCTTGTGTGTGTTCTGTATACTAAGAACTGTAGTCTGATTTAGAATATCAATGCTTTTAGATAACGTGCCTGAACCGATCAACTTTTGATATAGAAAATGTTCAGAGCATTATCCATCAATACAAAATTTTATCATTTCTTTACTAATAAAGAGACTGATATGATTTTGTATATCAGGTTCGGTATCTAATAGTATTTGTTCAGAATCAATGTATCGGTAATACAGGGTGACAGTGACCAACAGACTTGACTGCAACACTTGCTCCGTTTTCTGTCTCATGAAACTTATCACCCATTCTCAGTTTTTCTACCTTTTTGTAGCCCTATGTAACAGATTACATATCTGGGATCCTGATCCGGTATCACATATCCAGGATGCAGAGGATACTGAGAAATAGTTCTTTGTAACGAACACACCCGAAGATGATGCATCAGCATGCACTCTCTTCGTTTGGGCGGCACGGGAATTCTGGTATTCCCCTTATTTCCTGCTCTGTCTTATAACAATTATAAGTTGGAGCGGGACCAACGTTCCCCAGCTCAGTATAACAAGCGGGTTCGGTCAATATTCCGTATTATTATCTTGATTAAGGCGTGATATGGTTGCTACCTGGAGAGAGAGAGAAGAAAACACTCAGCGTGCGCTCTTACAAGATCAGACTGGTTATATATTTTATCTAATCAAGATGGCTTCCACTGTTTTTTATCAAATCTTCCTTCAAACCCTAAAAGGAAAGACTAGCCGGGATTAATTACACCCTACAAGTTCGCCAATCTTTCCGCCAGGCTAGTGTCGGTACTTTGAGGGAGGTGCCCCGTGCTTTCGCACGAACCTAATTACAGTAAACCTCATTTTCCCAGAGGCGTAACCCCGTTGACACCTTTCTAGACACCTACTTGATCGGCTAATTGCAAAGTGCAAAACTCTCCCAGGAGTAACAATTACTCGCAGTGGGTATCGGGATCCAACTATCATATAGAAAGTATGCAATCTCATTGCAAATTTCAACACTTGAAACTCCCGATAAAGGTTTTTACCCCTAGCACCTATGACCTTAACTATGGTCAAAAAATCATAAGTACTAGTCAAGTTCTACCCGTCATTTCGTGATTAATTAGACCCACCCACATGACCCTTAACTAAGGTCAACAAAGTCACGCGACTGTCCTAACTAATCCCATCATATGCGGTGTAGGAAGACATCACTTAGCTACCGTACACTGTGCCTTGACTATGGTCAACAAACACAGCACGAATACTAAGTACTCTACTTCCCAAAATGACGGAGGGTTGCGAATGGTTTTTGTGAAAACCTTTAACGCTTTGAACTTGATCTCGTTGCGGAATCAAATGGTTTTTAAATGGAATGTTTTTGAAGCTTTTCTAGTTTTTCTAAAGGGGTCACTCCCGGTGAAGGGATCGTCGGCCCTTTCCTCGTCGAATGAGGTGCGGGATATATCATATATATCACCGTGCAAAGCAGAAACTGTAGAAGCAATCAAAGGACAAACCGAGTGTGTAGCATCTGCCAGTTATTGCTAAAGGAGTCACTCCCGGTGAAGGGATCTCGGTCCTTTCCTCATCAAATAAGATGCAGGATGTTCTTCAAGGAACACCGCGATGCAAAGCAAGAACTATAGCTACCTGTTTTATTTTTGAAATTCGATTCCACAACATCAATTAGGTTTATTTTCTTTCATTAATCTCATTAATGAATATCCCATCATTTAAGTCCACCTAATCATCACAGATAAATATAACGTACGCTTATGCCATCTGCATTCGCCTCGATGTCCCGTCTGCACCGTTAGGTTAGGTAACTAACGGCAGAGCGAGGCAGGGCTAGCGTGGGTGTAAAACATAAGCAACGTCTATATAATATATCTTATATACTATATACTATATCTATCACAGAACATCACATGATCACATCACAGATAACGCAGCAGAAAATATCATATGAAATATTGGATATACTAGGATGTCCGTGTTTTCAATACGAGCTAGTATAAAACACGGATTCCACGGTCGTGATGAATAGCCAATCCCACACCCCTAGACCCCTACGAGAGCGGCAAGCAGCCCTACCAATTCTAGGGTTAGGAGACCCGGACTCGACTCCTCGAGATGGTCTCCCACTGGACCCTAGAACCCGGTTACTTGTGCTCCCCTCCTTGGGTCTATCCTAGTGCAGAAAAGTAAATAATATACATCAACGGTGACAACTTCCGCAACCTGGAAGTGCCCCAATAAAAGAATATTACATACAAGTTTTTTACATGAATGAAAATGAAAACACTCATCGCACATAAAAACCCCCGGCTATTCAAACACGACGATCCAATATAACATATCCAGCAATACATAACATCACATGTCATCAACGTAAGTAAATATGCGCATCCCAATTGTCGTTGACATATAGCAACGAAACCGGTGATATCACATATTACACTTACGGTCACAGAAAATAAAGTGTAAAACTACAACAGTTGGAATCTGCAACTCCTTTAGACATCACATGCCTAATCAAATGAATTCTTTAGACATCGCATGCCTAACAATTATAAACCCCGCATTTCAGTCTCATTATCGAAAACACTTTTCAGTACCAAGTCGGGCAATTCAACAAGATTCCCGACATCCTGATCGAATGCTCGTCGCAAACTTTAGTAGGCGGCCGCACCCCCGATACCGTCGACAAAATGCACCAAGGCGGAACAACGCTGCCTCGAGCACCCGAACGGATGCTTTCGGTGACGGGGTTCTCCTACAGTCACTTGGTCGGGGCTATGGGGCGAGGCTGTCTATTAAGTTTACCCGGCGAGTATCCGCGTGCACTACGTGATTGCGACGGACTTTTGATCTCATCAAAATTCCGTGGCAACCAATCAAGTGAGACTAAACTGCTATGTTTATAACATTCATTCAGTTATCTCATAACCATTTGCGAATTCCAAGTATTGTTTCACATTCCGGATAAATAGAAAATGTTAAACTTTCCGATCGAACAAACGAACACCCAAGTTTTCCCGATACAGTCCAACACATGAAATAAGTCTAAAAACATTCAGTTCGTGCCTCAGTACCAACGGTCCAGCCGTAGAAGGGTCAAGCCAACGCCTCACATGTGGCACGCCGTACTGCCCCAAACCCTAAGGTTCAAAGGGCAGTTCAAGACGGTCATATAATCGAGTTAAGGTTTGTTGTCTTCTAGAGGGTCCATCGCGTTACTTGCACTACTTAGAACGTCTTTAAACCACGGAAAAGTCCAACAATTGGAACTTTCCCAACAGGGGAAAAATTGGGTATTTATATCCGGTCGAACTTTTTAACATATTCTAAAATTATCCGGAAAAGCACACAGACAAATTCAGACAATCCGATCGAAACACCGAGTCCCTAATACAACCCAGAAAATGCAACTCTTGAATCCAAATTAAAAATTCCCAGGAAAACCAGCACTAAAAACTAGGAGTTACTGTGAAAAAAAAATTGATTGATTGCACTCTTTTGCCACGGAACCGCCGCAATAGGCATGCTATTGCCGCGGTTCCGCCGCTCTTCTATCGACTTAGGTGCTCGAACTTCACAGTAATTCTTAGAAATACCTGCTGATTTTTCTGCATATTTTTAATTTACAAAAATCCACGAATTTCAGAAATGTACAGAGAGCAATATTAGGGTTAGGGTTTCGATTCGATCGGATTTCAAACTCCGTCTATGTAGGGTTCCTAGGCACCCCAAGGAGGTCTCACAAGGCATCGATCATGCCAATTTCAAAAATTACGGTGCCGAGAAACCCTAGTGTACGGATCGTTGGCTAGAAATCTAGGCGAAAAAGTAAACTAGTTAACACTTAACTAAGAGATACGGAAATACAACCTTTGTAGATCCGGTTCTCCACCACCATAGCTCCGCAATGAAGTCTCCTCGCTGTCCATAACAAGTCCCGGGTTCTAGCGTCGGCTTCATCGGAGAATGGACGGGCTAGGTCATCGATGTCCATGCCGAAGATGATCTACGTCGAGGCATCGCTAAATCAAGCTCCGACTTCACCAAGTCAAGAAACTTGTGAAGAAAACACACTCTACTACTTGGCAAGAGGTAGAGGATGAAGAAATAGAAAGTGGGTAGACTTTAGAATTGGATTTCTCACTCATTTCCATCAATCACCATTGATGGAGCTTGCTTTCTTCATGGAAGAAGATGAAGAAGAAGAAGAAAGAGTTATGATAAGTTTATTTAAAATCAAAAGTAAATCAATACTTATCATAACTTTAACTATAGTCAAGTGTAGAGAATTAACCAAGGTTAGTTGAATGGTTAGGGTTAGGAGAAGAAGACAAGAATGGTAGCTTTGGTCAAACCTTCATGAAGTTTCAACTAGAAACAAAGAAAGCCACCATTCTTTTCTTTAATCCTTTCTAAAAATAAATAAATAAATAAATAAGATAAGGAAAACCCTAATCATTAACTTAACCATGGTTTAATCTTTACACTTAACCAAGTTAACATGCATCATCAAACATGATACAATTAAGTGCACAAAAAATATATCGCATATACAATGCGCACATCCGAGTGAGAAAATCCATTTAAAGTGAACCGATACTAGTTAATGCAAAGTAATATATCAAATATATAATTATGCATTAAATAATTAAATCAACACTTGATTCAATGATCCGGTCATGTCGCACACAACCGACTAGTATACAATGTATCGGCTTATCGAATCAATCCTTGATTCGATAACTTGGTTATATCGCATACAACCATTCGACACATTCATCGCGAGAATGGAATACGGTATCACATACACGTATTATTCTCGGTCCCGCACATATCTCATATGCGCTCCTATTTCGTTTCGCTTGAGCCAGGAAACCTCTGTGTAGGACTCTAAAGACTCGTCAATACGCCGGCAGCAGGTGACGATCATATCAAGCACCCACAAGCCGCAAGCGGTCTGCTAAACGTAACGGCCACCCGGGTATTGAGCGATCAGAAGATCGACTAGCAAGCCCACTCACACTCCAGTGAATCCAACCAGTAACACTTCCGTACAGTCCGGTCTGATCGTCTGATATGTCGCATATCTCGCCTAGGGGTGGTAAACGTCAGACCCCAATAGCTCAATAAGTCGTGTCGATATGAGGTCTATAACAGTTCGAGAAACTACTGGTAACACTTACCAGTAAATCTCAGCAACCCTGGCCAGGGATTTCCGGTTATAGTCAATCGAACACAGCGCAACATCAACTCCCTATACCGGGAGAGACGAATCCCTTCCTATCGCTCATTGCCTCCATGTGACTCGGGACTGTACCCAAAAACCACCGTTTTGCACGCCCTCTTGGACGTGGTAAGATGGAAATCAAAGCACAGTAGGAACCACACAAGACTCTATGACGATCTCGGGTCAACAGACTACTCTGTACCAGTGTCACCAGAGAACTGCCATCTGACGTGAGGTATAATACCATCTGGGAGTTCTCGACGAGTCCGTCCAGTGTACCCAGTCTCTACTGAGCACCCGTATATCATCTCTGATGTCAAACACCGATGGATATGGGATCATCCATCGCCCATCTGTATGGGTCGAGAAGGTACACGCTAGTCTACTCTGGTATATCGATGCCCCGTCTCGATACACCCACGACTAGGGACTTTGAAGGATGTACTTATGGACTACCATGTCCCCACTAGTATGATCCGCATCATAGTCCAGGTAGTCAAGTACACATCCTAAGGGCTTTACCAACATGTAACAGAGAGACAAACAGTATACACGTTAAGGTAAAGATCAACCAGATAGCATACTATCATGTCGAGCAAGAAAGTCCTTCCTATATACGTCCCAGCATCCACTACAAAATACATCCTATGTACAGTAATGGCCTCTAGGGCATACATATAACTAACAGTCTACGCATCGCCTAAGGCTCTAGCTAGGCTCTGATACCACTGTAGGGTTCCTAGGCACACTAATGAAGTCTTGCAAGGCATCAAACATGGCTAATTTAAATTTTATGAGTGCCGAGAATCCCTAACACGGATCGTTAACTAGATATATAGGCTATGCGATGCAAGTTAACGACTTTAACATAAAGGAAAGAAGCTACAACCTTTGTAGATCCGGTCCTCCACCTCCTAGGCTCCGTGATGACGTCCCTCCGCTGTCCAAATCGAATCTTGGACTCTTGCATTGGCTTCATCGAAGAATGGGCGGGCTAGGTCATCGACTACGATGCCGAAGATGATCTACGTTGAGGCATCACAAGATCAAGCTCCCACTTCACCAAGTCATGAAACTTGTGAAGAAAACACCCTATACCACTTGGCAAGAGGTAGAGGATGAAGAAATAGGAAGTGGGTTCACTTTAGAATTGGATTTCTCACTCATTTGCTCAAGTTGCCATTGAAGCTATCAAGCTTTCTCTTCTTGAAGAAGAAGAAGAAGAAGAAGATGATATATGATAAGTTATTCAAAAAGAAAATAAAAAAGAATACTTATTATGTCTTCAACCATGGTTTAGTGTAGAGATTTAACTAAGGTTAGATAAGTGGTTAGGGTTAGAGAAGAGACAAGAATGGTGGGCTTGTTCAAAACATCAAGAAGCTTCAACAAGCAAACAAAACAAACCACCATTCTCTTTTCTTCTTTTCTAAAAATAAATAAATAAATAAATAGATAAAAGAATAAGTAAATTAAATGAAACCCTAATCACTAACTAACCATGGTTTAATTCTTTACACAAACCCAAGCTAGAATGTATCATCAAACATGATACAATCATGTGCACAAAAAATATATCACATATACAATGTGCATTTCAAGTGAGTAAATCCATTTAAAGTGAACCAATACTAGTTGATGCAAAGTAATATATCAAATATATAATTATACATTAAATCATTAAATCAACACTTGATTTAACGATCCGGTCATATCGCATATAACCGACTAGTATCCTATGTATCGACTTATCGAATCAATCCTTGATTCGACAACTAGGTTATATCGCATATAACCAATCGATACATTCATCGCGCGAATGGAATACGGTATCACATACACGAATTATTCTCGGTCCCGCACATATCTCATATGCGCTCCTATTTCGTTTCGCTTGAGCCAGGAAACCTCTGTGTAGGACTCTAAAGACTCGTCAATACGCCGGCAGCAGATGATGATCATATCAAACACCCACAAGCCGCAAGCGGTCTGCTAAACGTAACGGCCACCCTGGTATTGAGCGATCAGAAGATCGACGAGCAAGCCCGCTCACACTC
Organism: Agapanthus africanus; assembly: GCA_030015575.1. Lineage (NCBI taxonomy): Eukaryota > Viridiplantae > Streptophyta > Magnoliopsida > Asparagales > Amaryllidaceae > Agapanthus > Agapanthus africanus. The sequence continues at coordinate 705,806,376 of JASDDO010000024.1, read as the reverse complement.
CTGTGAATCCAACCAGTAACACTTACCGTACAGTTCGGTCTGTTCGTCTGATTTGTCGCATATCTTGCCTAGGGGTGGTAAACGTCAGACCCCAATAGCTTGATAAGTCATGCCGACGTAAGGTCCATAACTATCGTGAAACTACTGATAACTCTTACCAGTGCATCACTGCAACCCTGGTCAGGGATTCCCTGTTATGGCCAGTCGAGCATAGCGCAACATCAACCCCCAATACCGGGAGAGACGAATCCCCTCCTATCGCTCATTGCCTCCATGTGAATCGGGACTGTACCCAAAAACCACCTGTTTGCACGACTCAGTAAAGCCGTGGTAGGGTAGAAATCAAAGCACAGTGGGAGACACACAAGACTCTATGACGATCTCGGGTCAACAGACTAAGCTGTACCAGTGTCACCAGAGAACTGCCATCTGACGTGAGGTATAATACCATCTGGGAGTTCTCGGCGAGTCCGTTCAGTGTACCCAGTCTGCACTGAGCACCCGCATACCATCTCAGATGTCAAACACCAATGGATATGTGATCATCCACCGCCCATCACATGGGTCGAGAAGATATACGCTAGTCTACTCTGGAATATCGATGCCCCGTCTCGATATTCCCACGACTAGGAACAATGAAGGATGTACTCATTGACTACCCAGGCCCCACTAGTATGATCTGCATCATAGTCCTGGAAGTCGAGTGCACATCCTAAGGGCTTTATCAATATGTAACAGAGAGACCGTAAGTATACATGTTAAGATAAAGAGCAACCAGATAGCGTACTATCATGTCGAGCAAGAAAGTCCTATCTATATATGTCCCAGCATCTACTACAATATACATCCAATGTACAGTAATAGCCTCTAGGGCATACATATAACTAACAATATCTTTGTCTCAGTTGCATTTGTATTCGGTCGTAATTCAAATGCGGTTATATTTATACAGTTACGGGGTTATCCTGAAATTCGTTTCGGGATCACTTTTGGAAGTTGCCAGTTTCCAGTTTTCTATCAGCCGTCTTTTAACATTCGGTTAAAGACGGGTTTATCTTTTCTTGAGATGAGTGTGGATGCTTCTAGAAGGTTCTAGAAGCTGTGAGGTATTTTTGTTTCATTGGTTGCTTTCTTTGTGTTCACACTGTGTGTTCACACTAGATATTTATTTGTGTTCACACTAGATATTTGTTTGTGTTCACACATGATATTTTCTTGTGGTCACCTCCCTCCTCCTACACTCACCCCCCACCTCCCTATATATTGCCGGCCCCCTCCTCTCTCTCACTCACTTGAGTTTTTATCTGGTAAAATGATTATGATAGATTTTGGGGTGTATGGAATTTCACAGCTCATTTCATTCCATCACCCGATTCGAGTGGCAACGTCATTAACCGATCGTCCACGGATTTGGACGAAGTGAGACAAAGTCATCTACTCATTCTCTACATCATTCTTGGTCGTCTCTTTTAGCAAACTTGACGACCGAGTTGGCTCGAGTCAGAGGCGGGAGCCCGTTTAAAGAATCGCTGACGTGGTGCCACCTGGACGAGCAGATCGGAGATCGACGAGATCGGAGTAGCCGCAACGGAGCGTGGGATGATGGTTGAAGAACGAAGGACTCGGATCGTTCGGTATAACCTTTCTACACTCTTTACAGTTTGTTAGTTTAGCAATAATAGCAGATCCGGGTTAAGGAATACGATAGGGCCAGTTAAAAAGTTTTTGTTCCGCATTTGGCGTCTGTAGACGGCCGGGGCGCTACCGTGGACTTACAGTGATATCAGAGCCTTACCATTTTGCTTTACTAACTTGTGCTAACGCGTTTAAAACATCGATCGAACCGGAAATCAAAAACCGCATTTTACAATTTCACAGTTTCTGTAGATTTTAAATGATGTCCTAAAATTATTCTACATATCACAGAAAGTTGTGCAGGGTTTTAGAAGCACACCGACCAAATTTGAGCACGTGATTCCACCAAACTGCCGCGGAATCGCGGCCAAACCCATGGTTTGGCCGCGCATCCACGGCCGTTCTATTGAATCAGTGCACCAAATTTGCACAGTGTCTTCTCTGCTGGAAATTGGGGTTTTTGGTACATATCTTTTGGGCCCAGATTTTGTTATTGTTCACCAGTTGTTTGTGGTGCCCACTTTGTGATATTTAGTCGATCGAAATTTAAACATGTTAGTTTACAGTGCTTACATTATATCTCCGACCGGGAATGTCATTTGATCGGTAAACCGCGTCTGATTGCTATAGTTCTTTTAGACGGGTTTGCGAACGTGACATTTGCGTTGATGTTCTGTGTTGTGCTGTGATGTTGCGGATTTGTCGTGGTGGATAGCAGTGTGCAATGTTAGTGCAGTTTGGATTTATTTGTATATTTGATATTGCGGGGCGAGCGTCCAACATGTGGACTGCCGTCACTGCCTGTTGCATAATATTCTTTTGGGGAACGACCAGGTTGCGGTCGATGTACCTGTTATACTATTTTTCATTACTGTACTAGGTTTTACCCCGCGACGGAGTGCATGGATAGCCGGGTTCTGGGGGCAATGGGTCCGCATCTCATGGATTTGAGAGGCAGAGGGACCTCACTCTAGAATTGGCAGACTGTTCGCCGCACTCGTAGGGGGTACAAGTTGACCCAAGGAGGGGTGCCCAAGATTACCGAATTCCGTGAAGTGCTGGGTGGTCCATTCACTATGCTGTATGGGGCTGCCCCGCTTCAGGTTTTGGCGGGTAACTTGCCGCACCCGTAGGGGTCTAGGTTTCATTGCACAGGCTATCCACACGACAGGGGAATGTCGGGTTTCAGCAACGGCTCTGTGAAACCCGGGGATCCCAGATTATCTGTATTGTTCTGTTATGCTTATTACTTTTCTGTAATGTTGCATATTATCACGCCTGGAGCGATTATTGTATATTGGTTTATATACTATTAGATGTTGTATATGTTTTACACCCGCGCTAGTCCAGTCCCCGCTCTGTCGTTAGTTAAGTAACCTAACAGGTGATGACGGGACCCAGTGACGAATGCGGATGGCATATGCGTACATTTTATTTTCGTTCTTTTCTGGTGTGATTGATTGATGGGACTGCGTTGATTCTGATCAATGCAAAGTAAAGCAAACCTGTTTGCAGTTGTTGGAACAAATTTAAAAAGTGTTATTGCAAAGGCGTTTCCTTTTGTTATGCATAGTGATATTCGGTTGGAATATCCTGCACCTCATTCGACGGGGCAAGGGCCGATATCCCTTCACCGGGACTGACCCCTTGAGCAGAAGTTTGCGTCAGGGTAATAACTTCACTATAGTCGATTACAAGTTGCTTTGCATAGCGGTATTCAGTGGAATATCCTGCACCTCATTCCACGAGGAAAGAGCCGAGATCCCTTTACCGGGAGTGACCTCTTTAGCAAAGGTTTTCGCCACTATATTTTAAAAAGCTATCAGGTTCCTTCAGCGATATCAAGTTCGTTACGTTAAAGGTTTTTCGCCAAAAACCAGCCGTAGCCCTCCGTCACTTCTTTTGGGTATTCAGTAGTATTCAAGCTATGCATTTTAGCCAAAGTTAAGGCATAGTGTTTGGTAGCTGCTGGGTATTCATTTGTTGCATAGATAGATGGGTTGGTTTGGGACAGTCGTTCTGCCATTTGGCCAAAGCCAGGGCATGTACGGGTGGTTTCAAATTGACAAGATAGTGACGGGTAGAACTTGGCATGTGACTTATGACATTTTGACCAAAGCCAAGGTTATAAGAGCATGGGGCAAAAATCATATCGGAAGTTTCTAAAGAAACTGAAACTTGCCAAGTATGCGCATACCTTCTGGAATATGAGTAACGTGGATGCATTCCATCACGTTATCATGCGATGAGAGTTGGATCCCGATTCCCACTGATGAGTTGGTTTACTCTTTGGGTGATCCCGATTGATTCTTCTTTTAGGTTTGGAGGAGAATTTGACAGGACAGTGGGAGGTTTCCGGATTAGATAAAGTGATAACCATTCTGATCTAGGTTAGAGTGCACGCAGAGTGTTTCTTTTCTCTCTCTCTTTGGCAGCGACCTTTGACCGACCCTAGACTATGACTCAGTGACCAAGTTGACCGAACCTTCTTAAAATACTGGCTTTTGGATTGACTATGTTGCATAAGTCATTGCCACTCCTTCTTTTACCCTTTGCATTTCTCAGAACACCCATTTTACTACGGACATCCACTTCCATTGGATAGATCCATCGTATGGTTATATACGAACTCGAAGAGAATTCTTCGAGGATGGATCCAGGTTCAGGAGAAATAGAATTGGTTTATTCAGTTGTCTTTTATTATCACCTTCTCTCAGGTTGCGAGGGCTCTTTGGTTTAGGAGAGTACACCTATTACGCTTATTGGATAGTCTTATTCCAAACCATAGGCAGGTGCCGAAAGGTAGGGAATGAAGAAAACCAATTAGCCTAAGTAGGGTGTGCAGAAGGTAATATGTAAAGACAAAATAAAGGGATTAGAAAGAGGGCAAAGTAAATTGCGACTGATATCATTCATGACCAAACCGCGTACATCATCGCCACTCCTATTTCACCTTTAAAAGAATAAGGTATTATTTAGTTGTCTTTTATCATCACCTTCTCTCGAGATGCGAGTACTTCTTGGTTTAGGAGGGTACACCTATTATGCTTACTGGATAGTCTTCTTCCAAACCATAGGCTGGTGCCGAACGGTAGGGAAGGAAGAAAACCATTTAGCCTAACGATGGTGTACAGAAGGTAACGACTAACGACAAATAAAGGGATATGGAGAGGTGGAAAAGAAATATACGGTTAAAGTCATGTTGGATTATGGAAGAGGCATTGCTAAGAATACCAAGATACCCCTACGAAACATTTTCATGTTTCAGTGCATTGTTAAAGGAAAACTGTTTTCCCGATTAGATACTTACTCCAAGGGTATGTATTTACCAGGTTTCATTCTCATATCTGTATGGTTTTACAGATGATGAGCGAGAGTACGTTATTGGGAATTAGGTGATTATCCTCATTATATCGGAATTCGTTGTAATTGGTGATATTTGAGGAAATCGCCAGGGTACAGTTTTTAACCTACGACGCACAGGTTTTGAGTTATTCAACTCAGCGGACTTATACAGAGTAATGTATGTTGTCCAGTGTCCATCAGGACAAAGGGGTAGGTCCTCGTACTATTTTCTGTTTACTTATGACTTCTCTAGTTTTTAAACAAATGTTTCATAGAAATACAAGGTCTAAGTTTTGAGAAGTGATCATCACAAAATACTGTGTTTTATACCGCCCATTCTTACGCTCGGTTGTTTATAGGTAGGTGCTTTTAATCCGTGTTTGTTACATATTTACAGAATACAGGTTTCCGGTACAAATATTGCAAATCAAGATAAAATCTCCACAGTTACGCCAAATACAGAACATCTGTCACAGCAGATAAAAGCCGGGTTCCGGTCATCCATATCCGTCCAGTGCCGAGTACCGGTTCCCGATACAAGACATGTGACAGTGGTCATTCGTGTCTGGGACAAGCACAGAGCACGAGGGGGGCTGCACAAGAATCAATGGGTGCACGGAGCTCGAGAGAGATAAAGTCAAAAGTGAAAAGATAATGCAATCTTGGACTTGGAAATCTGCAGTTATTCTGGAAGACTTTGTACATTATAGAGTTGACAAACACAAGGAAACATCCAACCAGGGACCCAGACCAAAACCCACGACCCAACTCACCAAGGGAGCCGCGTTTCCGCGGCCATATTGGCCGCGGAAACGCGGCTGTACTGTGGCCTCATTTTGTCGTCTTTTGGGGGTATTTTTGGTACTTCATTTATGGGCTGATGGTTGCCCTAGATCTTCAACTCCCTGCCTATAAATACAGCAGAACTGAGCTCAACCAAGGGTCATTCTTTTGTTCCTCTTTTGTAGTGTTTTGTATAGTTCTTCTTCTTCTTCTTCATTCCTTTTCCATGAAAATTGTAGTGAGAGCTTTTTGAGTGGGAGATCAATGAAGATGAGGGCTTTTTGTATCATTCTCTTGTGTTTCTTCTTCCCCTTGAGATTCTTGCTTTCTCTTGATCATTCAACCTCTTCATTGAGCTTGAATGGTTAAGAGTTAGTTATTGATCTCAAGGGTCGTATTTTCTCACGGGACTAGTTCTTCACTTCACATGCGTTCTCTACCCTTCCCTTGATCTTGCAACCTCTTGATTGAGCTTGCAAGTTTAAGGGTTGGCTATTGATCACATGCTTGGCTTGAGTTCTAGTTCCTTGTTCTTTTTATCGCTTTTTATTACTTGCTTTTTATTACCTTGTCTTTAATTACTTGCAATTTATTTCATGCACTTAATACTTGTAATCTTTTCTTTTCTTTGTTCTTTTCTTTTTGTTCTCTTTTGTTCATTTTGTGAATGTTGTAATTATTATTGTTAAGAAGAAATACGAGATTATAAGTTAAAGATTTTCTTTTCTCTTTTCCTTTTCCCGTTATTTTCCATTGAACTCCGCCCAAACCATACGCAAGCGCTCCGTTAGGCACCCTACCATGACAAGGTAACGGTGATTCCTAACCGCGACCGGTTGCGTTCGGTTTGGCCGGAGGCGAAAGCAAGAGACAAGAACGGAAGGCCAAGGGTAAATAAGCCGGATTCCACGAATACCGCGCTTAAATCCCCTAATCCACGTTGTTTCCGATTGCTCTAGCTTCAATTGGTCAAGAATCGGCTCAAAGGTTTTGAGTACGGATTTCCTTAGCTTACAATCTCGTATCTTCTCTTAACAACTTTATACTTGCAAATAAAAACATAGGTTAGAAACAAACATACACAAATTCTTTATTGACTCGTCTAAGACAAGAAGGTAAAATACCACCATCTCCCTGTGGACCGACCCGTGCTCAACCGGCTAGCTGCATTGCGACACCGTCCTGATAGCGGTAAACTTTAGAACTTTGAACATCCGACACGCCAAAAGCGTGCGATCAAATGGCGCCGTTGCCGGGGAGACGGTAGCGTATTTTCTTTCTTGTTATTCGGGTTAATATTCTTTTTGTATATATTTATAAAAAAAAATCTTTTTGTTTTTTTTGATAATTTTTGTGGGCAAGTGTGCAGATTTTTGCAAGTTTGCAAACTGCGATTGTAGGGAGCAAAGTGTGCATTCAAGGCAAGGGTGATTTACGAAGTACAGTGCCAAAGATCCGGGTAGTTTGACCCGCGCAAGCGAACCTTTCAAGCTTACCGGATTTGATTCAACGGGGGTTTGCTAACCCAAAACTTAACGGTACGTACTTTCCTAACACCTTCTTCTCAAATCCGACGCTTCCAATATACTATTCTTTGCAGGATTCTTTGCAAGTTCGCTAGCAAAGGCCAAAATTGACTAACCCGTATTTGTTGCAGTGCCGTGCTAAAATAAAAAAAAAACAATTTTTTGATTCTTTATAGAATTTTTATTGAATTGCGCATTGCATAAATTAATACGGACTTAAGGGCAAGCGAACCCCACAACATACGGTAAAGGATTTCATCACCTTGTCCGTGGCCCACAAATCACGAACTTGAGCATAACGATTACCCGCACAAATTTTAAAAGAAACTAGACTTTAAGCCTTAAGGACTTCGCGCTCACTAGGAGAAGTTAATTGTGTTTAGAAGCTCGCTTAACGGTATATTGTTTACGGGGTGTCTAGGAAAGTGTTAACGGCGAAACCGCCAAAAGAGAAAGGGTTATTTAATTAAGGAACTTCGCGAAAGCGTTGGAAAACCTCCCCTCCTCTCTGCACTTACCTGGCCTCGTGATCAGTGTATCTTGAGCCCGTTTCTCGACACAGTTTTACTTCGAAAATCAAGTTCTGGAGCAGGTCTAGTTGACCTAGGTGAACCCTAGAACGATTAAGTGTGTGGTATTTTTGTGTCGTGATTATTTTTGTCCATATTCTTTTTGTGTATATTTCGTTCTTTTGTTAATATATATTTTTAAAAAAAAATCACATTCTTTTTCCCCTCCTTTTCTCTACCTTTCTTTCATTCTCTCTTCATATCATGGGTACTCCACCTCGCAAAACTCTTGCCGAACTTTGGTACCCACAACCAGACATTACTTCATACGGTTCTTGTTTTGGTCGAACTTCAAACGACCCCTCCATGCCCAAAATTTCTTTGAAAGATCGGATAGACGCATCTAGGACGAACAACTGGACCCCGCAATCCACTTCGTATCAACCGTTTCAAACATTCACCCCTTCTTGCGTTGATACACCTTTTGAAAATCCAGTTGTAACCCCGAGACCTTTGTCCATCGCTGAACGTATTGAACAATCTCGTAGCCGATCTTTCACTCCTTTCACCACTTCAAATTCTTGGGATCAACAATTCCATTCACCTTCTTATCCAAATGTTGATCCCACTCCTGTCCAGCCATTCAATTCCTACCAATCCTATCCTACTTTTGCACCTTCCCTAGACATTACTTCAGAACCGCCATTTGGGAGTTTTCAGTATCCAAACAACTTTGAATCTTTTACTGAGACCCCTTCACAACCAATGTCTAGTCTAGAACAGTCGTTGGAAGATTTTAGGGTAGCGTCAAGCCAACAGATGATGGATTTGAATGCGTCCATGGCCGCCCTCATGCAACCTAGTGACCCGGTAGCTAGTTTTCAACTAGCTCCAACTTTTTCAATGTATGATGAGGCGGCAGGACAGGCTGTGAATTTGAGTGGAGAGAGTGAGATGTACCCCCTTCCAAATCAAACCTACCCATCCCAAATTGAATCCCACACCTCCTGTTTTGAAAGTCTATCGAGTATCCCACATGATTTATCCATTGAAGATAGAATGATGAATGAGTTGTGCGACTTCGTAGTGTTTGATTTGCCTGATTGTGAAGGGACTCATCCAAGTGAAACCGATCTTAAACCTTTTGACCTCTACACCTCCGCTTTAGAACCTGAATCGATTGATATCCATGCTGTAGTTGAGGTGTCGGAGAATGTTGATTTTCACTTGATGAAGGATATTGACGCTGGGAATATTTTGGATGATGAACCCATAGATTTGGCTGAGTTTTTCTCTCCAATTCATCATCCCGAGTCATTAAATGTTTTTCCCGAACAACATATGCGTCTGGACTTTGATGAAATATGCATGGATGAGCTTAACTTTGAGGAGAATTTTGAGGATATTTTTGAGGATGAAACAGTTCTAGATGATGAGTCGGATTTTCCAATTCATCCTGTTCCTTTCACTGACTGTGTACACCCTCCAGAACCCTTAATCAATACCCTTCCTCAACCACTTCCCTCCATCCTTTCCATCGTTCCGACCTTGCAAGAACCCGTATCATTTTCACTCCCTGTGTCTGGTTTATCAAGTTCAGCGTACCCATGGTTTCTCACGAATCTTGAGGGATTTGACCCAATCTCTCGACGGGTTAATAGATTAGCACAATCGCTGTTTACACATCACTCATCACAAATTGTGCTAATCTATTTACTCCATTTGCACCCTCAAGTTCGTACTCCGCTTCTTTTTCCCTTCCGCCATTCTTCTTCTGATATACCGAGACCGTATCCCGCTTCTATCTCCATACGGTCTTGCGTATTCTCTCTCTCTTTTCCCTACGCCTTCTTTCACCAGCCACTGCTTTACAGAGATAAAATCTTTGAATGGTTGGTGCTCACTTTTGGCCTGTGTAAGGCCTTGTATAGCTTGATACTGTTCTTTCCCTTCTAATCCTGAATTTCAACGCTTAACAGTGGAAACATTGTTTTACTTAAGTTTGGGGGGGCACTTTTTTGTATATATTTTTTGTTTTCCTTTTTTGTTTTGTATATAATTTGTTTTTAGGGAGCGCCGGCAATTTTGACCCTCTTAGTATAGCCTGACAGTGAGGGCACTGTCAAGTTTAAGTTTGGGGGTGTGCTCGGTAAGCTTTCTTCCTTTGCATTCATTTGTATATTTTGCATTTGCATACCCTATTAAAAACCCACAAAAATTGAAAATTTTCTAAAAACATAAAAACCTTTCTGTCAAGTAGCTAGTGGAAAAACTCTGATTCGACATTTCGACGGTTTTTGTTTGAAAAGATAGGAATAACTAAATCTTATGTTTAGATTTTGAAAACCTGAAAGATAACTCTCCTTTGAAGTTAACTATAGCTGATATACGTCTTTACATCACACTACACGTGTCGTGAGTTTTTGGGAATTAGATGACAAGTCTTTTATGTTTAAAAAACTTTTAAACAGATAAATGATTTTCTAAGAATCAAATAGGTTTGTTCTGAAATAAGTAATGTCAAGAATAGTTTATGAAGTAAAGCGAATATGAAGGAATATTATTGATGCCGTAATTGGAACTAAGTCTGAAAAATAACCCATCTGAAACTTGATTGGAATGATTACACACCAAACCCACTAAACACGTCTTTTATCCAAAAAAATAATTGAACTGCCGGTTATATCTCCGTTCGTATTAAATCATCTGATTTTCATGCCAAACTGTCTTTTGTTTTTGGACCTAGGTAACTTGAGTAATTAAGTCCGCTGGGGTGTTTCTACACCTAATGCCCTAAAACCAACTGGTTTGGGTGCATTGGCCCAAAGCTCGCTAAGAAGCCTAGAAAGTCCAGGTTAAAACAAAGTCAAGCAAGTGTTCTCTCCGAGTTAAAATTCCTAACGGTTCTTTGTGTGAGAATAATCTTGATAAAAGACAGGCTTTTTATAAAAAAAAATTAGCGGAGATATTAAGGTTTTATTCTATGATAAAGACTATTGCACGTTCACAGAGGTGTGTATGAAATGAAAACAAGAAAAAGGTGGAGTGAAAAATACGACTTAGTTTCCTGTTATGGAAGATAGAAATTCTGAAGTTGAAACCTTACTGGAAAACGAAACTTGAAAAATGCTTAACTCTTTATAAAACTTATGTGATCCTTTTAAAATTGTTATCTGGGCTTTATTGTGCGACGTGATGACTTTATTCGACCTTTCGGGAACTTAACGACACTATTTGCACTGCACGTAAAGACATATAAAATTTGTAGTTAAATAAGAAGCGAGGTGTGAAAAATAAAGGTTCGATGGTCTAGACTTAGGATTATAGAATTGTTATTTTCTAAAAACAAAACTTTAGGGTTTGAATCTTAGTTATTTTACGAAACCAACTTGACTTGATTTTGTGGGTAGTATCCGCTGAAAACCCTCAGGAGACAACACTCCTCCTACTAGGGACACCTAGAGGTTTAACGGCTTGTTGCACGCGCTCAGTGCAATCGCGTTCCCTGCGAAAGTGCGGTTATCATTTTATTTTTTGTGAATATTTGGTTTTGCTCGGGGCGAGCAAAAGTTAAGTTTGGGGGTATTTGTTCATCACAAAATACTGCGTTTTATACCGCCCATTCTTATGCTCGGTTGTTTATAGGTAGGTGCTTTTAATCCGTGTTTGTTACATATTTATAGAATACAGATTTTCGGTACAAATATTGCAAATCAAGATAAAATCTCCACAGTTACGCCAAATACAGAACATCTGTCACAGCAGATAAAAGCCGGGTTCCGGTCATCCATATCCTTCCAGTGCCGAGTACCGGTTCCCGATACAAGACATGTGACAGTGGTCATTCGTGTCTTGGACAAGCACAGAGCACGAGGGGGGCTGCACAAGAATCAATGGGTGCACGGAGCTCGAGAGAGATAAAGTCAAAAGTGAAAAAGATAATGCAATCTTGGACTTGGAAATCTGCAGTTATTCTGGAAGACTTTGTACATTATAGAGTTGACAAACACAAGGAAACATCCAACCAGGGACCCAGACCAAAACCCACGACCCAACTCACCAAGGGAGCCGCGTTTCCGCGGCCAATATCGGGTATTGGCTGCGGAAACGTGGCCGTACTGTGGCCTCATTTTGTCGTCTTTTAGGGGTATTTTTGGTACTTCATTTATGGGCTGATGGTTGCCCTAGATCTTCAACTCCCTGCCTATAAATACAGCAGAACTGAGCTCAACCAAGGGTCATTCTTTTGTTCCTCTTTTGTAGTGTTTTGTATAGTTCTTCTTCTTCTTCTTCATTCCTTTTCCATGAAAATTGTAGTGAGATGTTTTTGAGTGGGAGATCAATGAAGATGAGGGCTTTTTGTATCATTCTCTTGTGTTTCTTCTTCCCCTTGAGATTCTTGCTTTCTCTTGATCATTCAACCTCTTCATTGAGCTTGAATGGTTAAGAGTTAGTTATTGATCTCAAGGGTCGTATTTTCTCACGGGACTAGTTCTTCACTTCACATGCGTTCTCTACCCTTCCCTTGATCTTGCAACCTCTTGATTGAGCTTGCAAGTTTAAGGGTTGGCTATTGATCACATGCTTGGCTTGAGTTCTAGTTCCTTGTTCTTTTTATCGCTTTTTATTACTTGCTTTTTATTACCTTGTCTTTAATTACTTGCAATTTATTTCATGCACTTAATACTTGTAATCTTTTCTTTTCTTTGTTCTTTTCTTTTTGTTCTCTTTTGTTCATTTTGTGAATGTTGTAATTATTATTGTTAAGAAGAAATACGAGATTATAAGTTAAAGATTTTCTTTTCTCTTTTCCTTTTCCCGTTATTTTCCATTGAACTCCGCCCAAACCATACGCAAGCGCTCCGTTAGGCACCCTACCATGACAAGGTAACGGTGATTCCTAACCGCGACCGGTTGCGTTCGGTTTGGCCGGAGGCGAAAGAAAGAGACAAGAACGGAAGGACAAGGGTAAATAAGACGGATTCCACGAATACCGCGCTTAAATCCCCTAATCCACGTTGTTGCCGATTTCTCTAGCTTCAATTGGTCAAGAATCGGCTCAAAGGTTTTGAGTACGGATTTCCTTAGCTTACAATCTCGTATCTTTTCTTAACAACTTTATACTTGCAAATAAACACATAGGTTAAAACAAACATACACAAATTCTTTATTGACTCGTCTAAGACAAGAAGGTAAAATACCACCATCTCCCTGTGGACCGACCCGTGCTCAACCGGCTAGCTGCATTGCGACACCGTCCTGATCGCGGTAAACTTTAGAACTTTGAACATCCGACACGCCAAAAGCGTGCGATCAAGAAGTTATGGGTATAAGAATAAAGTAGAGAACCAGGTGTCATAAGTATCAGGATTCTTCAAAGAGATCGAAGATGTAGATTATTGTGATTGGTATTCAGATGATAGTAATGGTTTTAAGAAACATGTTTCTCTTTCAGGTTACTCATAATTGGATGGATTCCTAAGTTGAGTAAATGCTGATTAGCCTCTTTCCATTAAGTTGATATGCACTGGAGACAGCTGCATGATTTGGATCTGGTTCCAATTAAATAAGTGCCAAAGTTTCTATATTGGATATAGAATGGTTCTTACCTTAAAAGATGTTAAGGTACGGGGAGTTGTCCAGCTTATGCTTAAAACCAGACTCTGGATAACTCAGGGCACGTTTCTGTAATGGCTATTTATGGGTTGACCCTGGCTATGACGAGGGTTGATATTCTACCATTTGGAAGATCAATAGTGGTATTGTTCTTGACTCGCCACAGTTTTAGTAAAATGGATCTTTTTCAGAAAACAATAGTCGGAGTATGGTAGAACTGGAAGTGATTCCAGAACCGCAAACGATTACGGAAATATTAATAGGACCTATATATTCAATCAGGTTTGATATTCCAATAGCCACTCCGCAGATATGGTGGGTAACCTCAGACACCCGAGAGGTACTCCGGTAGCCTCAAGGACGGTGACAGGGAGGTTCTTATCTACCCAGACTTGACACTACTGTAGTTCCAGGCTATGAGACCCGGTAGGAGGGTTGTCGTAGTCAGTGGGAGCATCGGAAGCATAGTGGGCAAGATACTTATGTCTATTTATATACTTGAGCAGTTATAGCGGAGATAGATCATCTATTTTTGATGTGGCAGTCATGGGTTTGACTTCAATCAGAATAGGGGATGGATCTGTTGAGAAGGTAGTACGGTGTGATGTCCTGGTATTTGGATGACACACACAGAGTAGGAAGTAAAATTCCTATACTACGATCGGTTATACCATGGTCGTCACACAGTTGTTTCTCCAGACAGGATATGGATATAATATTTGACATTCTGGTTTCTAGATCTATGGTTTTTAGATCTGGATTTGGGTAGTTTCCCAATGTGGGTACTTTGACAGTATTCTAATGGTTTTTAGAATAGATGACTCCTGGCATGGTGGTGTACCTGCAGGTGATGGAGTCACCTCTCTAAAGGTGTCTTACAGACTAAAGGGGAGAGGGATGTGCATGATTGGCAGATCACTTTCTAAGGCAACTGAGTCAATCATGAGATGTCAAGTACCACACCAGATGTTGTTTTTGCACTTGATGCAATAAGTTTGTATTAATCCAATCCTGGAGAAATGTAAGGAAGCAGTTTTAGAACATAAGTACATGTTCTACGGATTTGATGACGGCAGCCTCCTTCGGGAGACGGTTATCATTCCAGGCTTCAAAGGTGACATGGATGACAGAGTGATTTTCAGAGTTATAGTTTTCCCTCTGACGAGGGAAAGTATTATGGACAGGTGGTCCAAGAGGATACTGTGGGAGGCTTGGTGCAGGATACTGATTAGGTTCAGTGATCGATACAGTCTAAGAAGTTTGGATTTGGAGTTTATTTATGAACTAGGTCCCATCAGATATCCAGACATATTCTAAGACAGGTATTACTCGATTCAGGAGATGGCTTTCTCCGTGAACTTGAGATTAAGAGAGATATAGAAAGAAACATCTAGGCGGATCCACTCACTGAGGCTATTTCTCGAACACAATAGTTTTATAAACGGGCTTTGTGAAACTGATTAGTAGAGGAGTTGGATGTTCATTTTCACACGGGCTGTGAGTAGTCGACATCGCAATAATTAGCCTTAAGTGCAAGTGGGAGATTGTTGGAGATAGTGCCCTCAGAGTCAATTATTGGATCGCAGGTACGTGATTGCAATGATTGCGGAGGACCTATACCGGTAGGACAGTCTTACTCGAGATGATATTATGCTATCTGGTTTGCCTTTTATCAGTCCTGTACATGTTCAGGTGACTGATTACATGTTACACTTTGATAGAGCCCTTAGGATCTTGCTTTACTACCAACAGTATGATAGCGATCATATACGTGAGAGTTGGGTGGTTTATACGCATATCCTTAATTGTGGTCCCTAGTCGTGGGAGTTTCGAGACAGGACATCGATACTCCGGAGTAGACTAATGTATACAGTCGAGACCCCGACGAGGGGCGATGGCCGGTCTCACAAGCCACTGGTGTCAGTTGGATCACCTAAGATGTATACAGGTGCTCATTGGGTTATGAGTACACCGGACAGGACTCGCCGGGAACCTGCTAGTTGGTATTATACATATCGTCAGATAGCAGTTCCCTGGTGACATGTGTACAGGTTAGTTCATCGACCTGAGGTCGTCATTTGTCTCGTGTGAGTTCCCACTGTGCTTTGATTTCTACCCTACCACAGCTCAAAGGAGTCGTGCAAACAGGTAGTTTTTGGGTACAGTCCCGAGCCATATGGAGGCACGTGAGCGGATCGTTAGGGGATTCGTCTCTCCCGGTATTGGGGACGAGATCGTGCTGTGTCTAGGAGAGCCATTACACAAAGCCCACGGCCGTGGTAGGAGATTTACTGGTAGGTACTCCAGTAGTATCTCAGGGTGTTATTGGGCTACACTCCGACACGACTTATACTGCTATTGGAGGTCTGACATTACTAGCCCCCTAGGCAGATATGCGATACTCATAGACGAACGGACCGGACTGTATATACATTGTCACTGTTTGGCTCAGTAAGGTTTCCGGATGAGTTCGCTCATCGGCCTCCCTTGAGGTCAGTCCATAGGCAGCCGTTACGCATAGCTAGTGCCGCTGACGGTTTGTGGTTAAACCCACTGCCAGGGTACTGATGAGTCATTAGAGTCCCCCATAGACAGTTTCCCAAGTTTGGGCGAAACGTTGTAGAGGCCATATGGTTTTATGGCAGGGTTCGAAAAATGCACGTGCGTTTACGTACGTGTCAGTATTCGGGCAGATGATACTGGTCGGCTTTGGTTTAAGCCGGATCCGAGTATTATATTGAGTAGATATAATATCTTTGTCTCAGTTGCATTTGTATTCGGTCGTAATACAAATGTGGGTATATTTATACAGTTATGGGGTTATCCTGAAATTCGTTTCGGGATCACTTTTGGAAGTTGCCAGTTTCCAGTTTTCTATCAGCCGTCTTTTAACATTCGGTTAAAGACGGGTTTATCTTTTCTTGAGATGAGTGTGGATGCTTCTAGAAGGTTCTAGAAGCAGTGAGGTGTTATTGTTTCATTGGTTGCTTTCTTTGTGTTCACACTGTGTGTTCACACTGTGTGTTCACACTAGATATTTATTTGTGTTCACACTAGATATTTGTTTGTGTTCACACATGATATTTTCTTTTGGTCACCTCCTTCCTCCTACACTCACCCCCACCTCCCTATATATGTCCGGCCCCCTCCTCTCTCTCACTCACTTGAGTTTTTATCTGGTAAAATGATTATGATAGATTTTGGGGTGTATGGAATTTCACAGCTCATTTCATTCCATCACCCAATTCGAGTGGCAACTTCATTAACCGATCGTCCACGGATTTGGACGAAGTGAGACAAAGTCATCTACTCATTCTCTACATCATTCTTGGTCGTCTCTTTTAGCAAACTTGACGACCGAGTTGCCTCGAGTCAGAGGCGGGAGCCCGTTTAAAGAATCGCTGACGTGGTGCCACCTGGACAAGCAGATCGGAGATCGACGAGATCAGAGCAGCCGCAACGGAGCGTGGGATGATGGTTGAAGAATGAAGGACTCGGATCGTTCGGTATAACCTTTCTACACTCTTTACAGTTTGTTAGTTTAGCAATAATGGCAGATCCGGGTTAAAGTATACGATAGCGCCAGTTAAAAAGTTTTTGTTCCGCATTTGGCGTCTGTAGACGGCCGGGGCGCTACCGTGGACTTACACATTTAACATGGCCTTCCACAACTACTCATTTTATCTTGTTATCTTTTAAAGTTTGCAAGGTGCTTCATATAATTTTATCAAATGCTTAGTTAATAAAGATAATAGGGTTTAATGATATTTATTGTTTATAAGAAAAACCATGATGTTTAAAGTATTCATTGTTAGTTATATGTATGCCCTAGAGGCCATTGTTGTACATGTGATGTATATTATAGTGGATGCTTGGATATATATAGAGAGGACTTTCTTGCTCGACATGATAGTATGCTATCTGGTTACTCTTTGTCTTAACATGTTGACTTGTATATGTGATACTGTCTTGCTCTCACATGTTGATGAAGCCCTTAGGATCTGTAATTGACTCCTAGGACTATGATGGAGATCATTCTAGTGGGGCTAAGGGTAGTCTACAAGTACACCCTATAATTATTCCTAGTCGAGGGTGTATCGAGACAGGGCACCGATATTTCAGAGTAGACTAGCGTATACGCTTCTTGATCCATATGATGGGCGATGGATGATCCCACATCCATTGGTGTTTGACATCAAAGATGGTATACGGGTGCTCAGTGGAGACTGGATACACTGAACGGACTCGCCGAGAACTCCTAGATGGTATTATACCTATCGTCAGATAGCAGTTCTCTGGTGACACTGGTACAGGTTAGTCTGTAGACCCGAGATCGTCATAGAGCCTTGTGTGATTCCCACTGTGCTTTGATTTTCACCTTACCAAGTTCAAAAGAACGTGCAAAACGATGGCTTTTGGGTTCAGTCCCGAATCACATGGAGGCAATGAGCGATAGCAGGGGATTCGTCTCTCCCGGTATTGGGGGTTGATGTTGCGCTGTGTTCGATTGGCGATAACAGGAAGTCCCTGGCCAGGGCTGATACGAAGATTTACTGATAAGTGTTATCAGTAGTTTCTCGACCCATTATTAGCCTCACATCGGCACGACTTATCGGTTATTGGGGTTTGACATTTACCACCGCTATACTGGATATGCGACATATTAGACGAAGAGACCGGACTGTACGGTAGTGTTACTGACAGGCTTTTGCAGGAGTAATGACATGCTTGCTTGTTGATCTTCTGATCGCTCAATACCCGGGTAGCCGTTACGTCCAACTAGTACCGCTGACGGCTTGTGGGTCCTTAATATGATCATCACCTACTGCCGGCGTATTGACGAGTCTTTAGAGTCCTACACAGAGGTTTCACTGGCTCAGGAAAAACGAAGTAGGAGCACATATGTGATATGTGCGGCACCGAGATTAATACGAGTATATGATACTGTATTCTATTCTCGCGATATAAGGTATCGATCGGTTATATAAGATATAGCCGGGTTATCGAATCAAGGGTTGATTTGATAAGTCGATACTGTATCAGTCGGTTGTATGAGATATAACTGGGATATCGAATCAAGTGTTGATTCGATAAGTTGATACAAATAATATTAGTCGGTCATATGATATATAGCTGGATTATTAAATCAAGAGTTGATTTAATAATTTAATGTATAATTATATATTTGATATATTAATTTACATTAACTAATATTAGCTCACTTAAGCATTTCTTTTTCTCACATTGCACACTTAATATATATGTGATATATATTAATTGTGTTTTATAGATGTGTCATGGTTGATGATATATGCAACATAGGTGTATGAGAATTATACCATGATAATGATAATGAAGGGTTTATTTATTTAGTGTAAATCAATTATTAGTTAGATAATGGTCACATGGTATGAAGCTTGGAGACCCATTGACTAGTCCACTAGTTTTGTCTTATACAAGATATTTGTTAACCCAACCATTATCTAAACTCATGGTTAAGTCTCTACATGAGATATATTAGATATTTTCTCACCCATGGTTGCCATTCACTCCCTTCTCTATTATTTTCTTCTTCTTCCTCTTGAGATGAGAGAGCTCTTTAGGTTTTGAGAGGAGAATAAAAACTAGTGAGAAAATTAATTCTAAAGTGAGCAAAAATCCTACTTCATCATCCTCTACTAGATTAGCAGTTTAGTATAGGGTGTTAGCTTCAATAATCCCACATTAGTGAAGAGATAGCTTAGGTTAGTGTCTCCTCGACGTAGATCATCTTCGGTCTCGAAGACTTCAAGCAAGTATGCACCATTCACTTTGTGGAGCCTCTCAAGAGTCCGGGAGTTCATTGATCGTAGCGAAGGGACCACTACGAGGAGCTAAAGAAGTGAAGGAACGGACTACAAAGGTTGTAATTCCTAATCACTTAGTTGTAAAGTAGTTTACACATCGTATTGTCTCAATCTTTAGTTAAGATTTTAAGGTTAGGATTGTTTTGTAGGGCAAAATTTTGAAAATGGCATGGACGATGCCTCCCGAATCCTTGCTGTCGTGCCAAGCAATCCTACAGTGGTATCAGAGCCAAGCTTGAGATTTAGACGATGTATGTAGAATTACGAAACTGAAACAACTCCGAAACACCCGATACACAAGTTCAGTTTCTGTCGAAATTTTAAAGTCGTCGAAATTTTTTTAAACAACTGCAGAATGTTGTATGTGATATAACATGAACACAGTAGAAATTTCACCCCCCTCGCCGGATTTTGGCCGGCCACAGGCATGAAAAAACCGGTGTGCCCGGTTTTTGGGTAGAGTTAGGGGTTGAAATTTTTACAGTGTTCCAGGCTATGGGTTTTGGTGTTTCAGGTGTTGTTTGTTTTTTCTAAATTTGCATGTGATGTTAAATTTCAGCAAAGGCAACTCGGAGTGTTTCGTAGTCATAATTCTAACAGTTTTTCGGGTTATTTTAGACGGTGTTAAAAAGTTCGAACGGATATCAAATACCCACTTTAACCCTTGCCGGAATATTTTCTAAGAGTTGGATTTTTTCCGTGTTAAAGAACATTCAAATATCATGCAAGTAATGCGGTGGACCCTCTAGAAGAACAAAACCCTAACTCGATTCTATGACCGTAAGAACCGCCGCTAAACCCTAGGGTTTCCGGTAGTTCCGCGGCGCCATAGGTGAGGCAATGGTTGACCCTTCTACGGTTGGTCCATTGGTACTGTGACATGTGATAAGTATTTTTAAACTGACCTCAAGTGTTGAGCTTTTTGGAAAATTTTGGGTATTTATTGATTCGATCGGAATGTTTAACGTCGTCTAGCTTTTTTTGGAATATGATACTATTAGTGTATATGCCCTAGAGGCCATTATTGTATCATACTAGTTTGTATATTACTTAATGGAAGCTTGGGATATTCACAGTTGTATAGACAATCTTGCTCAAAATGGTAGTATGCTACTTGGTTTGTCTCTACTTCAATATGTGCATGTGTTTCTTTTAGCATATCGCTTATATACATATTAGTAGAGCCCTTAGGATCTTTGCTTGATTACCAGCGTTGTGATGGCGCTCACACTCGTGGGGGCTGGGTAATCCATAAGCACATCCTTATGCAGGTCCCTAGTCGTAGGACTATCGAGACAGGGCATCGATACTCCGGAGTAGACTATCGTAGGTGCTTCTCATCCCAGCGGGGGAGACGGTCTGTCCCACAGCCGTCAGTACGTCGTACTTGAGATAGTATGCGGGTGCTCGTTAGGTTACGAGTACACTGGACAGGACTCGTCGGGAACTGTTGGTTGGTATTATACCTATCGTCAGTTATCAGTTCCCAGGTGACATGAGTACAGCTTAGTCCGCTGACTTGACACTGTCACTTCACCTCGAGTGTGTTCCCACTGTACTTAGATTACTACCCTACCATGGCTCAAAAGAGTCATGCAAACAGGTAGTAGTTGGGTGCAGTCCCGAAGCACTTGGAGGCAGTGACGGTTAGACATGATTCGTCTCTCCCGGTATTGGGGGTTGACATCGCGCTGTGTCTAGGAGAGCCATTACACAAGTAGTCCCTGGCCAGGGCAAGCGAGATATACTTATAGGTTTCCAGTGTTATCTCAAGGTGTTCTGGGCTACACTCCGATACGACTTGTACCGCTATTAGGGGACTGACGTTCACCGCCCCCCTAGGCCCACTATGCGATGTAACAGACGAACTTACCAGACTGTATGGAGATTGTCACATACAGGCTCAGTAGGAGTTCGGATGGGTTTACCTCATCGGCCTTCTTATCGACATCTACCTGGGGACCGTTATTTCAGGAATACAAGAATGAAGTTGAAAAACAAATAGGCAAAAGTATCAAGACACTAAGATCTGATCGAGGTGGTGAATACTTAAGTGCCGAGTTTCTGGACTTCTTAAAAGAGAATGGAATTCTCTCTCAGCTTACTCCTCCATACACACCACAACACAACGGTGTATCGGAATGGCGGAATCGAACCCTATTGGATATGGTTCGTTCCATAATGAGTAAGGTTGAGTTACCGCGATCCTTCTGGGGATATGCACTAGAATCAGCTGCATATCTTTTGAACAAGGTTCCCTCCAAGACTGTGCCTACCACACCATATCAGATGTGGTGTGGGAAGAAACCCTGTCTTAAGTATCTGAAGATATGGGGATGTCCAGCTTTTGTAAAAAAGCAGCATGCGGACAAGCTCAAGGCACGCTCAGTACTGTGAAGTTTGTGGGATACCCAAAGAACTCTAGGGGGTATTTTTTCTATTACACAGAGGAACAAAAGGTTTTTGTTTCTCATCATGCCCACTTTCTAGAACATCAGTTTTTAGAAAAAGAAGCAAGTGGGAGCGTAGTAGAACTGGAAGAAATTCCAGAACCACAAGCTATTACTGAAAGCTTGGAAGAACCAAAAGTTTCAAGAGAACCGGACATCCCATCGCCACTCCGCAGGAGTAGTAGGCAGTCTCATCCGCCCGAGAGATACTACGGTTTTCTCATAGACGGGGATAGAGAGGATTGCACCATGGATTATGGTGAGCCTACTAGCTTCCAGCAAGCCATTCAGAGCGGTGACTCGGTAAAATGGCTGGATGCAATGCGGGCCGAGATGGAGTCTATGTACACCAACAAAGTTTGGACTTTGGACTTTGCTCCAGAAGGGGTAAAACCCGTAGGCTGCAAATGGATCTTCAGAAAGAAGATTGGTGTAGATGGGCAGGTTGAGACCTATAAAGCTAGACTTGTTGCAAAGGGTTTTCGTCAAAGACCTGGTTTGGACTATGACGAGACCTTTTCTCCAGTGACTATGCTGAAATCCATTCGGATCCTTCTTGCCATTGCTGCCTTCCACGATTATGAAATCTGGCAGATGGACATAAAGACGGCTTTCCTAAATGGAAATTTGGAAGAGTGCCTCTATATGGATCAGCCGGAGGGATTCATTCAGAGTGGGAGCAGCGGTAGAGTGTGCAAGTTGCTAAAGTCCATCTATAGACTTAAGCAGGCATCGCGGAGTTGGAACATCTGCTTTGATGATACTGTCAAAGAATTCGACTTTATCAAAAACCCAGATGAACCATGCATTTACAGTAAGATTGTAGGGAGAACTGTAGTATTCCTCGTCTTGTACGTGGATGACATTCTCCAAATAGGAAATGATATTCCTATGCTAAAGTCAGTCAAAGGATTCTTGTCGCAGAGGTTCTCCATGAAGGGCCTGGGCGATGCCAACTACATTCTGGGGATCCAGATCTATCGTGATAGATCTAAAAGGATGTTGGGACTTTCACAGTCAAGGTACATCGACACCACACTGAAAAGATTCAGTATGGAAGATTCCAAGCGCGGTAATTTACCGGCTTGTCACGGGATCACCCTCTCCAAAGAGATGTCTCCCAAGAATGATTTGGAAAGGGATCGCATGTCTATTATACCCTACGCTTCTGCGGTAGGCTCTATAATGTATGCGATGTTGTGTACCAGACCAGATGTAGCATAGCGTTGTAAGCCGGTATCAGTCGAACCCAGGAGAGAAACACTGGATAGTGGTAAAGAACATTCTCAAGTACCTGAGAAGGACTAAGGAGATGTTCTTGGTGTATGGCGGAAAAGACCTCCAGCTCGAGGCCTTTGCTGACTCCAGCTTCCAGAGTGACAAGGATGGCTCCAAGTCCATGTCGGGTTATGTCTTCACCCTCAATGGAGGGGCGGTTTGCTGGAAGAGTTCCAAGCAGGAGACCGTTGCAGACTCAACTATGGAAGCGGAGTACATAGCTGCTTGCGATACCGCAAAGGAAGCTGTCTGGATGAAGAAGTTTCTCACGGAGCTTCAGGTGGTTCCTACCATTGTTGATCCAATACCGCTGTATTGCGACAACAACGGCGCTATAGCTTTAGCGAAGGAACCCAGGTCCCATCAGAAGTCCAGGCACATTTTGAGGCGGTACCACCTGATCAGGGAGATCGTAGATTGCCGGGAGATTGAGGTGAAGAGAGTAAATATGCAGAATAACACTGCAGATCCACTCACGAAGGCCCTACCCCACACTCAGTTCGAGCGGCTGATCGAGATGATAGGTCTTCGATACGCCAGTACATGGCCTTAGTGCAAGTAGGAGATTGTTAGTGTATATGCCCTAGAGGCCATTACTGTATCATACTAGCTTGTATATTACTTAATGGAAGCTTGGGATATTCACAGTTGTATAGACAATCTTGCTCAAAATGGCAGTATGCTACTTGGTTTCTCTCTACTTCAATATGTGCATGTGTTTCTTTTAGCTTATCGCTTATATACATATTAGTAGAGCCCTTAGGATCTTTGCTTGATTACCAGCGTTGTGATGGCGCTCACACTCGTGGGGGCTGGGTAATCCATAAGCACATCCTTATGCAGGTCCCTAGTCGTAGGACTATCGAGACAGGGCATCGATACTCCGGAGTAGACTAGCGTATGCGCTTCTCATCCCAGCGGGGGAGACGGTCTGTCCCACAGCCGTCAGTACGTCGTACTTGAGATAGTATGCGGGTGCTCGTTAGGTTACGAGTACACTGGACAGGACTCGTCGGGAACTATTGGTTGGTATTATACCTATCGTCAGTTATCAGTTCCCAGGTGACATGAGTACAGCTTAGTCCGCTGACTTGACACTGTCACTTCGCCTCGAGTGTGTTCCCACTGTACTTAGATTACTACCCTACCACGGCTCAAAGGAGTCGTGCAAATAGGTAGTAGTTGGGTGCAGTCCCGAAGCACTTGGAGGCAGTGACTGTTAGACAGGATTCGTCTCACCCGGTATTGGGGGTTGACATCGCGCTGTGTCTAGGAGAGCCAATACACAAGTAGTCCCTGGCCAGGGCAAGCGAGATATACTGGTAGGTTTCCAGTGTTATCTCAGGGTGTTCTGGGCTACACTCCGACACGACTTGTACCGATATTAGGGGACTGACGTTCACCGTCCCCCTAGGCCCGCCATACGATGTATCAGACGAACAGACCGGACTGTACGGAGATTGTCACATACAGGCTCAGTAGGAGTTCGGATGGGTTTACCCCATCGGCCTTCTTATTGACATCTACCTGGGGACCGTTACGTACAGCTAGTGCCGCTTGCGGTCTGTGGTTAAACCCACTGCCAGCGTAGTGTCGAGTTTTTAGAGTCCCACACAGAGAGTTTCCCTACATTGAGCGAAACGTGTAGAGGCCGTATGGTTTTACGGCAGGGCTACGATCACTTACGTGCACTTGTGTGCGTATGATGTTCGGGCAGGCAATACTAGTGGGCTTTGGTTTAAGCCAGATCCTAGTATTGTACAGATGGATTTGATTTGTCTTCTGTGCATTCGCATTCTACGGAATGCGGATGCGGGTGTGTATGCACAGTTTTGAGGAGCGATGAAGGAGGAGGTGCCCCATTAGGGTTTTGGCAGTTGGTTCGGCCAAAACCGTAATGTGGCACACTCATTAGGGTTTTGACAATTCGTTTGGTCAAAACCGTTATGAGCCGGAGACATTGTTTACTAATCCTTTTAGTGATAGATTAGTGATGGCTAATTGCATTGACCATTTGACCACTTAGACCTCTTTTGACTTTTTTGACCCGTTGACCGTGTTGACCATTGACCTTCAAGAGAGATCTACACTCTTCTTTCATTTTCTTTTTAATTCTTGAGTTATGATAATGGTCAATTCAATGTGCCATCAACTCTATCATGATAGGATTAGTAATGATGATTTTGTGTATTATTGCAACCATGGTTCATTTCATTTGGCTTAATCTTTTCATTATTCTCTTCTCATTCTCTCTCTTGAAATGAGAAGAAAAGAAAAGCTCCATGGTTGCTAAGCTTTCTCCTTCTTCTTCCTCCTTTTGATCTCATCTTTTGATCTCATGTGTTGAGAGAAAAAGATCCTACAAAGACAAATACATCCATACATCTCCTCTACACTTCCTAGGGCTTCTTGACTAGCAATCTCTTTACCCTAGTTGCCTCGGCTCGAGGTAGAGCTCGGTGTACATCTCTCGGGTGGATCTTCTTCGACTCAAGAAGGCCGCGGAGGTGCCCAAGGTCCGGATCGACGCTTGGAGATTGGATGGACGAGCGGGACAGCGGAATGAAGACCCGAAGGACCGGTTCCGTGAGGTATACTTTCTACCGCATAGTAGTTAAAACCTCTAGTAGTTTACTAGTTTCTAGTTTAGCCAAGATCCTTGCTTTTGAGTCCATGTTGCCTTGAGCCAAAATCATTGTTTTTCGCCGTTTCCGCCTCCCCGTAAGAACCGCGGTGAGCAACGTGGACTTACAGATACAATATGTGGAATTCATATAGTTAGGCATGAAATCCAAAATATGTGATATTTTGGGTTTATGATGTCTAAGGTGATTGTGGATTCCAAATGCTGTAGTTTGACATTTTCTTTTCTGTGACCGTAAGTGTAATATTTGGGGTATCACCGTTTTCATTGCTATATGTCAACGACAATTGTGATACGCATATTTACTTACGTTGATGATATGTGATGTTATGTGTTGATGTGATATGTTATATTGGATCATCGTGTTTTGAATAGCCGGGGTTTTTATGTGAGATGAGAGTTTTTATTTTCATTCATGTAAAATTAATTGTATATAATATTCTTTTATTGGGGCACTTCCGGGTTGAGGATGATGTCACCATTGTTGTATATTATTTACTTTTCCGCATTAGGATAGACCCAAGGAGGGGAGCACAAGTAATAGGGTTCTATAGTCCAGTGGGAGACCATCTCGAGGAGTCGAGTCCGGGTCTCCTAACTCTAGAATTGGTATAGTTGCTTGCCACTCTCATAGGGGTCTAGGGATGTGGGTTTGGCTATTCATCGCGACCGTGGAATCCGTGTTTTATACTGGCTTATAATAAAATACGGAATTCCTAGTATATCCAATATTTTATATGTTATCTTCTGCTGCTAATATTCTGTGATGTGATCAATTTATATATCTGAGACGAATGCTTTATTATTGTATATATGATATATAATAAACGCTGCTTATGTTTTGCACCCGCGCTAGTCTCGCCCCGCTATACTGTTAGTTAAGTAACCTAACGGTGCATAACGGGACACTGTGGCGAATGCGGATGGCATAAGCATACGTTGTATTTTCGTTTCTTCTGTGATGCTTAGGAAGCATAAATGATGGGAATTCATTAATGAGATTAATGAAAGAAAAGAAACCTAAAAGATGTTATAGAATCATATTTTCAAAAATGGTAGCTCTAGTTTTTGCTTTGCATAGCGGTATTCCTTGTAGAATATCCAGCACCTTATTCGATAATGAAAGATCCGAAATCCCTTCACGAGGAGTGACCTCTTTAGCGAAACTAGCAGATACTACAACCCACTCGGTTTTGTTTTTGATTGCTTCTTTCAGTTCTTGCTTTGCATAGTGGTATTCCTTGTAGAATATCCAGCACCTTATTCGATAAGGAAAGAGCCGAGATCCCTTCACCGGGAGTGACCTCTTTAGCAAAACTAATAAAAAGCCTCAAAAACACTTCTTTTCAAAAATCACTTGTTTCTACAACTATATCAAGTTCATTACGCAAAAGGATTTCTTAAAAACCTGTCATAGCCCTCTGTTATTTCAGATAAGTACTACTTAGTATTCGTGCTACGTTTATTGGCCTTAGCCAAGACGTAGTGTGCGGTAGATAATTAGTGCTTATCTGCTGCATATGATGCGATTGAGTTAGGGTAGTCGTACGACTTTGTTGACCTTAGCAAAGGGTCGTACGGGTGGGTTTAATTCAATCAGGAAATGACGGGTTGAACTTGGCTAGCGCTTATGATTTGTTGACCGTAGCTAAGGTCATAAGTCGCTAGGGGCAAAAGTATTATCGGGAATTTCAAGTGTTGAAATTTGCAATGAGATTGCATATCTTCTATGATATAGTTGGATCCCGATACCCACTGTGAGCAAAAGTTTCTCCCAGAAGAGTTTTGCACTTTACAATTAGCTAACTCATTAGGTGTCTAGAAATGTGTCAACGGAGCTATGTCTCTGGGAAAATGAGGTTTATTTTAATTAGGTCCGTGCGAAAGCACGGGGAACCTCCCTCAGAAGTACCGGCACTGGCCTGGCTGAACAGTTAGCGAAGTTGTAGAATGCAATTAATCCTGACTGAATTTTCTTTTTAGAGGGTTGAAGGAAAATTTGAGAATAGCAGTGGGAAACATCAATTAGATAAGATAAATAACCAATCTGATCTTTACAAGAGTATACGCTAAGTGTTTTCTTCTCTCTCTCTCTCCAGGTAGCGACCATGTCAGGTCTTAATCAAGATAATAATATGGATGTATTGACCGAACCCTTTTTTTATGCTAAGCAGGGGACCATTGGTTCCGCTCCAACTTATAATTGTTACAAGTCTGAGCAGGAAATAGGAAAATATCCGGATTTCCACGCCACCTAAACGAAGAATGAGCATGTTGATGCATCTTCTTCGGGTGTATTGGTTACTGAGAACTGTTTCTCAGTACACTCTATGTCCTGGTTATTAGATACTGGATCGGGATCCCACATATATAATATGTTACATGGGCTAAGGAAAGGTAGAGAACTGGGAGTAGGTGATCATTCCGTACTAGTGGGGAATGGTGCAAATGTTGCAGCCAAAGCAGTTGGCGAATATCACCTTGTATTACCAAATGGTAATACATTGATTATGAACGAATTCTATTACATTTCGACCCTGATAAGCAATCTTATATGAGTCTCTTTATTAAGTAAAGAAGGATATAATTTTACAGTACATGATAATGTTATGAACATCTTCCTGAATCAAAAGTTGATTGGATCAGGCTCATTAAATAATGGCATATACATTCTAAATCAAACCACAGTTCTCAACGTACAAAACACACACAAGAGGAAGAGTTCAGAGATGAACGAATTCTTCTTGTGGCATTGCAGAGTAGATCATATCAATGCGACACGACTAGCTAAGTTGCATAAGGATGGATATTTGAATCCGTTCGAATTTTCATCTTATAACAATTGCCAGTCATGTCTCAAAGGCAAGATGACCAAAACTCCGTTTACTAGACACGGAGAAAGAGTTACGGAACTCTTGGGGCTGATACATAGTGATGTACGTGTCCCATGTCTACACATGCTAGGAATGGTTCCTCATACTTCATTACATTCATTGATGATCTCTCTAGATACGGACATGTGTTCCTGATGAAACACAATTCTGAAGCTTTTGAGAAATTCAAGGAATATAAATCCGAAGTCGAGAACCAAACGGGTAAAAGTATTAAGATCCTCTGATCTGATCGAGGAGGGGAATACTTGAGCAATGAGTTCCTGGAATATCTAAAAGAGAATGGGATTCTTTCTCAGCTTACTCCTCCATATACACCATAACACAACGGTGTATCGGAATGGAGGAATCGCACCCTATTATATATGGTGTGCTCTATAATGAGCACTGCTGAGTTACCTATTTCCTTTTGGGGTTATGCGCTGGAGACAGCCGCATACCTATTGAATAGAGTTCCAACCAAATCTATGCATACTACTCCATATGAGATATGGAATAGAAAGAGACCATCTCTTAAGCGAGTTAAGATATGGGGTTGTCCGGCCTATGTCAAAAGGCAAAATCCAGACAAACTTGAGGCACTATCAGTTCTTTGCAAGTTTGTGGGATATCCAAGCAATTCATATGGATATATATTCTACTACAGTGAACAACAAAAGGTGTTTGTTGCTCAACATGACACCTTTTTAGAAAAGGAATTTCTTGCAAAAAAAATTAGTGGCGAAGAGGTAGAGCTGGAAGAAGTTCCAGCAGCACAAACTACAACTGAAGATTTAGTGGAACCAGAGGATTCGATAGTCCCCAACGAACCTCAGCCTCTCCGCCGATCTAGTAGGGTTCCTCATCCACCTGAGAGATACTATGGTTTTCTCGTAGACGGTGGGAGCGAGGATTGCATCATGGTAGATGATGACCCTGTAGGGTTCCTAGGCACACTAATGAAGTCTCACAAGGCATCAAACATGGCTAATTCAAATTTTTCCTTGTGCCTACAAACCCTAATACGGATCGTTAACTAGATATATAGGCGATGCAAGCATGTAAACGAATTAAATGCTAAAGGAAAGTTATTACAACCTTTGTAGATCCGGTCCACCACTTCCTAAGCTCCGCGATGATGTCCCTCCACTGTCCAAATCGGATCCCGGACTCTAGCATCGACTTCATCAAAGAAATGGGCGGGCTTGATCGTCGGCTTCGATGCCGAAGATGATCTACGTCGAGGCATCACAAGATCAAACTCCCACTTCACCAAGTCATGAAACTTGTGAAGAAAACACCCTATACTACTTGGCAAGAGGTAGAGGATGAAGAAATAGGAAGTTGGTTCACTTTAGAATTGGATTTCTCACTTGATTTCATCACTTGCCATTGATGAGGCAAGCTTTTCTTTCTTGTGAAGAAGAAGAAGAAGAAGAAGAAGAAAGAATATGATAAAGTGTTAAAGAATAATTGAAAAAGAATTGATTCTTATCATATTCTAACCTAAGTTAATTGTAGAGAATAGACCATGGTTAGTTATGATGGTTAGGGTTAAGCAAGAGACAAGAATGGTGGACTAGGTCAAAGCTTCATGAAGCTTCAACAAAACTATAAATAAAGCCACCATTCTTTTCTTATCTTTTCCAAAATGAATAAACAAATAAATAAATGAATAAGCAAAACCCTAATCATCAACTTAACCATGGTTTAATTTTTTACACTTAACCAAATAAGCATGTATCATTAAACATGATACAATCATGTGCACAAAAGTATATCACATATACAACTTGCACAATTCAAGTGAGAAAATCCATTTGAAGTGAACCAATACTAGTTAATGCAAAGTAATGTATCAAATATATAATTCTACATTAAATCAGTAAATCAACACTTGATTTAACGATCCGGTCATATCGCATATAACCGACTAGCATCCTATGTATCGGCTTATCGAATCAATGCTTGATTCGATAACTAAGTTATATCGCATATAACCAATCGATACATTCATCGCGAGAATGAAATACGATATCACATACACGCATTATTCTCGGTCCTGCACATATCTCATATGCACTCCTATTTCGTTTCGCTTGAGCCAGGAAATCACTGTGTAGGAATCTAAAGACTCGTCAATACGTCGGCAGCAGGTAATGATCATATCAAACACACACAAGCCGCAAGCGGTCTGCTAAACGTAACGGCCACCCGGGTATTGAGCGATCAGAAGATCGACGAGCAAGCCCGCTCACACTCCTGTGAATCCAACCAGTAACACTTACCGTACACTCCGGTCTGTTCGTCTGATATGTCGCATATCTCGCCTAGGGGTGGTAAACGTCAGACCCCAGTAGCTCGATAAGTCATGCCGACGTGAAGTCCATAACATGTGTGAATCTACTGATAACACTTACCAGTAGATCACTGCAACCCTGGCCAGGGATTTCCTGTTATGTCCAGTCGAGCATAGCGCAACATCAACCCCCAATACCGGGAGAAACGAATCCCCTCCTATCGCTCATTGCCTCCATGTGAATCGGGACTGTACCCAAAAACCACCTATTTGCACGACTCAGTAGAGCTGTGGTTGGGTGGAAATCAAAGCACAGTGGGAGACACACAAGACTCTATGACGATCTCGGGTGAACAGACTAAGCTGCACCAGTGTCACCAGAGAACTGCCATCTGACGTGAGGTATAATACCATCTGGGAGTTCTCGGTGAGTCCGTTCAGTGTACCCAGTCTCCACTGAGCACCCGTATACCATCTCTGATGTCAAACACCAATGGATATGGGATCATCCATTTCCCATCACATGGGTCAAGAAGATATACGCTAGTCTACTCTGGAATATCGATGCCCCGTCTCGATATTCCCTCGACTAGGAACATTGAAGGATGTACTCATGGACTATTCAGGCCCCATTAGTATGATCTGCATCACAGTCCTGGAAGTCGAGTACACATCCTAAGGGCTTTATCAACATGTAACTGAGAGACAGATAGTATACAGGTTAAGATAAAGAGCAACCAGATAGCGTACTATCATGTCGAGCAAGAAAGTCCTACCTATATATCCCAGCATCCACTACAATATACATCCAATGTACAGTAATGGCCTCTAGGGCATACATATAACTAACAATCTCCCACTTGCACTAAGGCCATCTGTAGTAGTGGTTGCAGTATCACATACTCAACCATCCCATATAAGTCTCTCTCTGGGAAAAAGCCTTCGTGAGTGGATTCGCCGTGTTGTCCTCTTAGTCTACTCTCCTAACCTCGATCACCCCAGAGATCAACTATCTCCATGATCAGGTGATGCTGCCTCAGAATATGTCTGGGTCACTGATGGGACCAGGGTTCCTGAGCCTAAGCCACACCTCCATTGTCATACAATGGTAGGAATCTAGTTCATCTTATGAACCAATATACACCCAAACTTCCTCTTTGGTAGTATCTTTAATAGCGATGTTACCAGCCTTTATCGTCTAGTTTTCCACGGTATCCAGCTTGGAACTCTTCCAACATATCGTCCCTTTACCGAGGGTAAAGACAATGCCTGCGACTGACATTCAGTCGTCCTCATCACCCTGGAACTTTTCCAGTGATTCTCCGCAGGATCGAGGTGGTATCACCTTTATCCTATTTGGAGAATGGTTGTGATAAGCGGAGATTGACCGTGCGTAGCATAAGAAACGCCTTCCCTATCAAGAGTATGTCATCCACGTACTCTACGAGGATCACTACCATACTCTCTACTACCTCTTTGTTTATACAAGGTTCATCTACCATTCTGATGATGTCAAACTGTTTGACTAATTCATCAAAACAGAAGTTCCAACTCCGCGATGCCTGCTTCATCACAAAAAATATCTTGCACACGTTTCCGCTGCTCCCACTGTCTACGAAGCCCTCTGGCTGTGTACTTATAGACGCTCTCTTCCAAAACATCATTTAGAAAAGCAGTCATGACACCCAACCACCAGATATCGTAGTCATGGTATGTAGCCGTGGCAAGTAGGATCTGGATGGACTTAAGCATAGCTCCTTAGAAAAGGTTTCATCATGATCCATACCTGGTCAATGATGCAAACCTTTAACAAGTCTAGCTTTGAAAGTCTCAACTTTTCGATGTTCACCAAGTAATCTTCTCAAGATATACTTGCTCCTGATGGGGATTTAACCCTTCAGATATAGCAACCAAAGTCCATACTTTGCTGGTGTACATGGATTCCATCTCAGATCGCTAAGCATCTAGCCATTCTTATAGAGTCCTTACTCTCGATGGCCTGCTTGAAACTAGTTGGGTCATCATCTCATGATGCATTCCTCGCTCCCACTGTCATCGAGAAACCGAGGTATCTCTCAGGCGGATGAGGAACCCTACCAGATCGGCGGAGAGGCTGAGGCTCGTTGGGAACTATTGAATCCTTTGGTTCTTTCAAATTAGCTGCAGTTTTGTATAGCTAGAACCTTTCCAATACTACAGAACTGACCTTGCCTCGATCTTGTCCGGATTTTGCTTTAGACATAGGCCGGACAATCCTACATCTTAACTTACTTAAGAGATAGGCTCTTCCCATACCATATCTTATATGGAGTGGTAGGCAGTGATCTGATTCGAACCTAATTCAATAGGTATGCAGCTTCTCAAGTGCATAACCCCAAAAGGAAATAGGTAACTCAGTAGTACTCATCATAGAGCACACCATATCTAATACGGTGCGATTGCTCTGCCCTGATACACCGATGTGCTGTGGTATATTCTGATGAGGAATACGGAGAGAGAGAATCTCATTCTCTTTTAGAATATTCCAGGAATGTCATGCCCAAGTATTCTCCTCCCTGATCTCATCATAGGACATAATACTTATACCCTAATTTTGGTTCTCTACATCTAACTTATATTCTGTGAATATCTCAAAAGGTTCGGACTTGTGTTTCAACAGGAACATATGTCTGAATCTTGAGAGATTATCAGAGAACGTAATGAAGTACAAAGAACCAGTCCTGGCATTTGTAGACAGGAGACTTTATATACATCATCATGTATTAGTCCCAAGAGTTTACTAAATCTTTCTCTGTTTCCAATAAACAGAGCTATGGTCATCTTATCTTTATGACATGAATGGCAAGTTGTAAGTGCACGGCGGCGCCCCGGCCGTCAATCCGACGGCCAAATGCGAAAGCGGTGATAAACTTTAATTTTGTGGACTTAGCAAACCGGCACCACCGCGCACTAAACACCCGGATCGGGCCATTAAACTAGATCTAGCTAACTACAAGACGGGTTAGAGATATACCGAGTGATCAGAGTCCTCCGGTCTTCTCGTCGTCGTACCGATCTCCCGCGGAAACTCCGGTCGTCGCATCCTTGCCGGAAGGGCACCACATCGTCTGTATCTTTTACGGGCTCCCACCTCAATACCGAGGCAACTCGGGCGCGAAGTTGGCTAGCCGACGCGTCCAAGGGATGCTGTAGAATAGTGTAGTAGGCATGTCTCTTTGGGGTTTATGAGGTTGCCAATTTGGAGGGATTTGTACACTAGAATTTCATGGATGCTTGATGGAGAAATTGAGCATGCAAAAATGGGAATGTGTGAGCTCGGCCATCCAAGAGAAAAAGCTCACTGGAAAAAATGAAATCTCTCATTTTTCCTCATCATCTAAAGAGTGGCCGGCCTTGCTATATGTGAGAATGGTGGATTGGACAAATACAAATACAAGAGGGAGGTGATGGTAGGAGAAAAGAAGAGGTGACCATAAACAAACATCAACCATGCTTACACCTTAATCAACCCATACCCTTTCAACTCTCAATTAATGCACCAAAAAGCAAAGATGCTATCATAATTAATCCATATGCAAGAAAACCCCTCCACAAATGTTATTTGCAAACTTGCAAATAACCCCCTCCATCGGAAAAGTCCGGCCGGGAAAGAACAAAGGAAAACCGGCCGGAACGGAATGCAAACTGGCAACTCCAGAAAACTGGTCCCGTAATAAATTACAGGAAAACCCCGATACTGTGTATACACACCCGCATCTGTATTCCGTCCGGATACAAATGCAATGAGAGACAAAATCTACACTGTACTAAACTAGTATCCGGCTTAAACCAAAGCCGGCTAGTAATGTTCGTCCGATCCTGATCCGTGCAATACCGCACGTATCTAATCGAACCCTGCCATATATCTATACGGCTTCTAGTACAAACCGTCCGATCCTGATCCGTGCAATACCGTACGTATCTGATCGGACCCTGCTATATCTCCATACGGCCTCTACAGCGTTTCGCCCGAAAGCTGAGTAACTGAAAGTGTGGTGGACTCTAAAGACTCGTCAATACTATGGCTGTGGATTTAACCACTAGCACGTCAGAGGTATAAGCCAATACGTAACGGGCCACCAGCTATTGACCAAAAGGGACGTCGATGAGCGAACTCATCCTGACACCCTACTGAGCCTGTCAGTGACAATATCCGTACAGTCCGGTCCGTTCGTCTATGAGCATCGCATGGCGGGCCTAGGGGGTTGGTAAAAGTCAGACCACCAAAAGCGGTACAAGTCGTGTCGGAGTGTAGCCCAGAACACCCTGAGATACTACTGGAATACCTACCAGTAAATTTCCTGCCTTGGGGAAGGACTTCGTGTAATGGCTCTCCTAGACACAGCGCGACCTCACCCCCAATACCGGGAGAGACGAACCCCCGAAGATCCGCTCACTGCCTCCATGTGGCTCGGGACTGTACCCAACTAAAACCTGTTTGCACGACTCCTTTGAGCCGTGGTAGGGTAGTAATCAAAGTACAGTAGGAACTCACACGAGACAAATGACGATCCCCAGGTCGATGAACTAACCTGTACACGTGTCACCAGGAAACTGCTATCTGACGTCAGGTATAAGACCAACTAGCATGTTCCCGGCGAGTCCTGTCCGCTGTACTCATAACCCAATGAGCACCTGTATACATCTTAGGTGAATCAACTGACACCAGTGGTTTGTGAGACCGGCCACCGCCCCTCGTCGGGGTCTCGACTGTATACACTAACTCTGGAGAATCGATGCCCTGTCTCGAAACTCCCACGACTAGGGACCTTTTAAGGATGTGCTTATAGACTCCAGCTCTCACTTATATGATCGCCCTCATACTGCTGGCAGTCAAGCAAGAATCCTAGGGGCTCTATCAACGTGTAATAGCGACCTATCAGGTCACCTAAAGCAGTACACGATGATAAAGGTAAACCAGATAGCAAACTATCATCTCGAGTAAGACTTTTCTACCGGGATAGGTCCTCCCTCAATCATTGCAATCACGTGCCTGTGATCCAATAATTGACTCTGAGGGCACTATCTCCAACAATCTCCCACTTGCACTCAAGGCTAATTATTGCGATGTCGCATACTCACAGCCCGTGTGATACCGAACACCCAACTCCTCTACTAGTCAGTCTCATAAAGCCTGTTTGCGAAACTCTTGCGTTGGAGGAATAGCCTCAGTGAGTGGATCCGCCTAGATGTTTCTTTCTATGTCCCTCTATATCTCAAGTTCGCGGAGAAAGCCATCTCCCGAAATGAGCAATACCTGTCTTAGAGTGTCTGGATGTCTGATCGGACCGAGCTCATAAATGAACTCCAAATCCAAACTTCTTAGACTGTATCGTCAACTGAACTTAATCAGTATCCTGCGCCATGCCTCTCTCAGTATTGCCTTGGACCACCTGTCCAAAACACTGCCCCTCGTCAGAAGGAAAAACTATAACTCTGACAATCTCCTTGTCGTCCATGTCACCTTAGAAGCCTGGAATGATAACTGTCTCCCGAATGATGCTGTCGTTATCATATCCCTAGAACATCCACTTATGTTCTAAAACTGCTTCCGACTGTTTCTCCAGGATTGGATCAATATCAACTTATTGCATCTAGTGCAAGAACAACATCTGGTGTGGTACTTGACATCTCATGATTGACTCAATTGCCTAAGCAAGTGATCTGCCAATCATGCACATCCCTCTCTACTTTAGTCTATAAGACACCTTTAGAGAGGGTGACTCCATTACCTGCAGGTACACTACCATGCCAGGAGTCATCTATTCTTAATACTCTTAGAATGTTGTCTAAGTACCCAGATTGGGAAACCACCCAAATCTAGATCTAAAACCTTAGATCTAGTAACCAGTATGTCTGATATAATGTCCAAGTCCCTTGTGGAGAAACCACTGTGTGACGACCAAAATATAACCGATCGTAGTATAGGAATATCACTTCCTACTACCTTCTCAACAGATCCATCCCCTATTCTGATGATGTCAAACCTATGATTGTCACATCAGAAACAGATGATCTAACTCCGCTATATCTGCTTTAGTCTATAAATAGACATAAGCCTGATGTCCACCAATGCTTCCGCTGCTCCCACTGACTACGAAAACCCTCTGGCAGAGTCATATAGATGTGCACTTCTAAAGCTAGTTTAGAACGACGCTATACTCATCCTCCTGCCGGGTCTCGCAGTCTGGAACAACAACAATGGCAAGTGTGGGTAAACAAGAACTTCCCTGTCACCGTCCTTGAGGCTACCGGAGTACCTCTCGGGTGCCTGAAGTTACCCACCTTATCTGCGGAGTGGCCAATGGAATGTCAAATCAGAATGAATCTTTAGGTTCCTTATCAAATCTTCAGTAATCGTTTGCGGTTCTGGAATCACTTCCAGTTCTACCATACTCCCACTACTGTTTTTGAAAAAATCCATTTTTATTAAAACTGTGGCGAGTCAAGAACAATATCACTATTGATCTTTCTTATGGTAGAAAGTCAACCCTCGTCATAGCCTGGGTCAACCCACAAACAGCCATTACAGAAACGTGCCTTGAGTTATCCAGAGTCTGGTTTTAATCATAAGCCGGACAACTCCCCGTACCTTAACATCGTTAAGATACGAACTGTTCTATATCCAATATAGGAACAGAGGCACTGATTTTAATTGAGCCAGATTCAAATCATGCAGCTGTCTCCAGTGCATGTCAACTAAATGGAAGGGGGCCGATCAGCGTTACTCAACTTAGGAATGCTTCCAATTATGAGTAACCTGAAAGAGAAGCAATTTCTCTTTATCATTACTATCAACTGAATACCATACATAAGTATCTACATCTTCGATCACTTTGAAGAATCCCGATACTTGCTACACCTGGTTCTCTACTCTATTCAAATACCTTTAACTCCTCAAAACTTAGACCCTGTGTTTCTACGAAACACATGTCTAAGAACTAGAGAAGTTAAAAGTAAACAGAATATAGTATGAAGACCAACCCCTCTGTCCTAATGTACACTGGACAACATACAATACTCTGTATAAGTCCGCCGAGTCTAACAACTCTTTCACTGTGTGTCGTAGGTTGAAAACTGTACTTATGGTTAAGAAGAATTACACCGCTGTTTAATACTCCTTGCCTAACCATCCACTGATATAGGTAAATGTCATCGACATAATATCAAAAGGTATATCTCACTCTATGAAAATAGACGTACAGATATATCAATTTGAAATTGGTGCACAACAGCGGATATTCAAAACCAAATATTTGCCGACCGGCAAACAGCCCAGGTGATCTCCTCAAATATCACCGATTACAATGAATCTCGATATAATGAGGATGATCACCCAATTCCCAATAACTTACTCCCACTCATCATCTGTAAAGCCATACAGATGTGAGAATCAAACCTGGTAAATACATACCCTGGAGCAAGTGTCTAATCAGGAAATCAGTTTTCTTTTAACAGTACACAGTTGAACTGAAACATTGAAATGTTTCGATGGGGTATCCTGTTATTCCTAGTAATGCCTCTACCATTATCCAGATTCATAACTATAACCTTATAATTCTCTGCCACCTCTCCAAATCCCTTTATATGTCTTTAGTCATTACCTTCTGCACACCCCTTTAGGCCAATTGGTTTTCTTCCTTCCCTACCGTTCGGCACCAGCCTATGGTTTGGAAGAAGACTATCCAATAAGCGTAATGGGTGTACTGTCCTAATCCTAGGAGCACTCGCAATGCGAGAGAAGGTGAAGATAAAAGACAACCGAATAAACCTTATTCCTATTTCTCCTGGACCAGAATCCATCCCCGAACTGGAACAAGTTCCTTTCGAGTTCGTATATAACCATACGATGGAGTATCCAATAAACTGTGGATCTTCGTAGTGATACGGAGTGTCCTGGAGAAATACAAAGGTGATTTAGGATTGGTGAAGAAATACTTGGTTTGGTCGTGAACATCAGTCGCAATTTACTTTGCCCTCTTACTAATCCCTTGCTTTGTCTTAATCTTAATACCTTCTGCACACCATCGTTATGCTAATTGGTTTTCTTCATTCCCTACCGGTCGGCACCAGCCTAAGGTTTGGAAGAAGACTATCCAATTTGCATAATAGGTGTACTATCTCCTTGACCAAGGAGTACTCACAACTTGAGAGAAGGTAAAAGGGAAAAGACAACTGAATAATCCTATCTGTTTTCTCCAGAACTGGAAACCATCCTCGAATTCCTTCGAGTTCGTATCTAACCATACGATGGCTTTGTCCAATCGAAGTGGACGTTCGCAGTAATACGGGGTGTCCTGGAGAAAAGGGTAAAAGTAGGAGTGGCAATGAGGTCTGCAACTTTGACAATCCAAAAGCCAGTGTTAAGAAGGTTTGGTCAACTTGGTCACTGAGTCAAAGTCTTAGGGTCGGGTCAATGGTCGCTGCCAGAGAGAGAGAGAAAAAAAACACTCAGCGTGCACTCTAACCTAGATCAGAATGGTTACCAATTTATCTAATCTGGAAACCTCCCACTGTACCTCAAATTCTCCTCCAAACCTGAAAAAAGAATTAGTCGGGGTCACCCGAGGAGTAAACTAACTCATCAGTGGGAATCGGGATCCAACTATCATCGCATGATAACGTGACGGAATCCGCTCACGCTATCACACTCCAGAAGGTATGCGCATATCTGGCAAGTTTCAGTTCTTTTGAAACTCCCGATGTGATTTCTACCCCATGCTCTTATGACCTTGACTTTGGCCAACATATCATAAGTCACATGTCAAGTTCAACCCGTCATTCTCCAGGTTAATTTGAGCCCACCCGTACATACCCTTGACTTTGGCCAAAATGGTAGTACGACTGCCCCAAACCAACACATCTATCTATGCTGCATATGAATAACCAACAGCTACCAAACACTGTGCCTTGACTTTGGACAACATACACGGCTTGAATACTATTGACTATCCATATGAAACGACGGAGGGCTACGAATGGTTTCTGGCGAAAACCTTTAACGTAATGAACTTGATATCGTTGAAGGAACGGATAGCTTTTTAGAAAATATAGTGACGAAAACCTTTACTAAAGAGGTCACTCCCGGTGAAGGGATCTCGGCTCTTTCCCCGTAGAATGGGGTGCAGGATATTCCAAATGAATACCACGATGCAAAGCAAAAGTAATCGGCTATAGTGAAGTTAATGCCCTGACGCAAACTTCTGTCCAAGGGGTCACTCCCGGTGAAGGGATCTCGGCCCTTGCCTCATCGACTGAGGAGCAGGATATTCTAAATGAATACCACGATGCAAAACAAAAGTGAACGTCCTTGTAATAACAGCTTTTTGAAAAGTGTTCCAACAACATCAGATTAGGTTTGTTTATCTTGCATTGATCCGAATCAATGCAGTCCCATCAATTGATCACACCACAAAGAACGAAAATATACTGACGTATGCATATGCCATCCGCATTCGCCACTGGGTCCCGTCATCACCCGTTAGGTTAGCTAACTAACGGCAGAGCGGGGACTGGACTAGCGTGGATGAAAAACGTATACAACATCTACTAATATATATACCAATATATAGTATTTCGCTCAAGGCGTGAATAAAAAGCAACATCACAGAAATGTACAGCATCACAGAACAATACAGATATTTGGGATCCCCGGGTTTCACAGAGCCACCACTGAAACCCGACGTTCCCCTGGTCGTGTGGATAGCCTGTGCAATGAAATCCTAGACCCCTACGGGCGCGGCAAGTTACCCGCCAAAACCTGAAGCGAGGCATCCCCCTTCAGCACCGTGAATGGACCACCCAGCACTTCAGGGAATCCGGTAACTTGGGCACCCCTCCTGGGTCAACCTGTACCCCCTACGAGTGCGGCGAATAGCCCGCCAATTCCAGACTGAAGCCCCCTCCGTCTCAATGCCATGAGATGCGGGCTTGTTTCCTTCCAGAACCCGGCTATCCGTGCACCCCACCGCGGGGTAAACCTAGTACAGAAAGTAAAATATACATACAACGGGTACATCGACCGCAACCAGGTCGTGCCCCAAAAGAATAATACAAACAGGCAGTGACGGCAGTCCATATGTCGGACGCTCGCCCCGCAATATCAAATGTACATAATACAACAGAAACTGTACTAGCATTGCATCCAGGCTATCCCCCACGACCGATCCGCAACATCACAGCAAAAACACAAAACATCAACATGAAAGTCACGTTCGCAAATCCGTCTAACCGGGCTATAGCAGTTAGACTGGATTTACCGATCAAGTGACATTCACGGTCGCAGATATATGTAAATACTGTGAAATAATGTGTTTAAAATATCCGATCGATCAAAAATTAACAAGTGGGCCCCAAAGCAATGTTGTAGCACTCACAGAAAATCTTGGCCCAAATTTAATATTCCAAAACCCCTAAAATTAACCCAGAAGCCCACTGGAAAAACCTGGCCCATTGATCCTTTCATGTTGCGGCGGAACCGCGGCCCAAAGTGGGTATTGGCCGCGGTTCCGCGCTCTTGATGAAAGCTCAATGACTCGGATTTCTGCAGTAGTCTTAGGTTTTCAAGTACATCACATTTTTGCAACCTGAAAAATTTTTCGAGATCAAAAATTTTCAACAGAAACTGATGCTAACAAAAAAAGTAGATTTTGGAATTTTTGTCGATCGGAAATGCAAAACATATCAAACGAAGCTAGACGAAGTTAATGGCGAGGCTCTGATACCAGTGTAAGTGCACGGCGGCGCCCCGGCCGTCAATCCGACGGCCAAATGCAGAAGCGGTGATAAACTTTAATTTTGCGGACTTAGCAAACCGGCACCACCGCGCACTAAACACCCGGATCGGGCCATTAAACTAGATCTAGCTAACTACAAGACGGGTTAGAGATATACCGAGTGATCCGAGTCCTCCGGTCTTCTCGTCGTCGTCCCGATCTCCCGCGGAAACTCCGGTCGTCCCATCCTTGCCGGAAGGGCACCACATCGTCTGTATCTTTTACGGGCTCCCACCTCAATACCGAGGCAACTCGGGCGCGAAGTTGGCTAGCCGACGTGTCCAAGGGATGCTGTAGAATAGTGTAGTAGGCATGTCTCTTTGGGGTTTATGAGGTTGCCAATTTGGAGGGATTTGTTGTTAGTGTATATGCCCTAGAGGCCATTACTGTATCATACTAGTATGTATATTACTTGATGGAAGCTTGGGATATTCACAGTTGTACAGACAATCTTGCTCAATATAGTAGTATGCTACTTGGTTTGTCTCTGCTTTAATGTGTACATGTGTGTTTATTTATTATATCACCTATACGCATTAGTAGAGCCCTTAGGATCTTTGCTTGATTACCGGCGTTGTGATGGCGATCACACTCGTGGGGGCTGGGTAATCTACAAGCACATCCTTATATACGTCCCTAGTCGTGGGAGTATCGAGATAGGGCATCGATGCTCCGGAGTAGACTAGCGTATGCGCTTCTCATCCCAGCAAGGGAGACGGTCTGTCCCACAGCCGTCAGTACGTCGTACTTGAGATAGTATGCGGGTGCTCGTTGGGTTACGAGTACACTGGACAGGACTCGTCGGGAACTGATGGTTGGTATTATACCTATCGTCAGTTATCAGTTCCCAGGTGACATGAGTACAGCTTAGTCCGCTGACTTGACACTGTCACTTCGCCTCGAGTGTGTTCCCACTGTTCTTTGATTACTACCCTACTACGGCTCTACTGAGTCGTGCAAACAGGTAGTAGTTGGGAGCAGTCCCGAAGCACTTGGAGGCAGTGACGGTTAGACAGGATTCGTCTCTCCCGGTATTGGGGGTTGACATCGCGCTGTGTCTAGAAGAGCCATTACACAAGTAGTCCCTGGCCAGGGCAAGCGAGATGTACTGGTAGGTTCCAGTGTTATCTCAGGGTGTATTGGGCTTCACTCCGACACGACTTGTACCGCTATTAGGGGACTGACGTTTACCGCCCCCCTAGGCCCGCCATGCGATGTATCAGACGAACAGACCGGACTGTACGGAGAATGTCACATTCAGACTCAGTAGGAGTTCAGATGGGGTTTCACCTCGTCAGCCTTCTTGTCGGCATCTACCTGGGGACCGTTACGCACAGCTAGTGCCGCTTGCGGTCTGTGGTTAAACCCACTGCCAGCGTAGTGTCGAGTCTTTAGAGTCCCACACAGAGGGCATTCGCCTCTGGGCAAAACAGAGTAGAGGTCGCATGGTTTTGCGACAGGGTTCGTTCTCATCCGCGCACTTGTGCACGTTTGGAGTCCGGACGGATTATACTGGCAGGCTCTGGTTTGAGCCAGATA
The DNA here is from genome assembly GCA_030015575.1 of Agapanthus africanus. Taxonomy (NCBI): domain Eukaryota; kingdom Viridiplantae; phylum Streptophyta; class Magnoliopsida; order Asparagales; family Amaryllidaceae; genus Agapanthus; species Agapanthus africanus. The sequence continues at coordinate 705,763,222 of JASDDO010000024.1, read as the reverse complement.
CTGGTATATATATTTGGGGTTGCTTTTATATCTTGGTATTCTTGTTCCTCGGAACGAGAATGCAGGTGTGTATGCACAGTTGCTTGAGGCGGAGGATGAGGTTTTTCATTAGGGTTTCGGAACGGGTGCGTATGCACAGTTGACAGTTATCATTTTCCAAACCCTAATGGATTTATGAATTATCTATTAATAATAGTAATTAAATGAGAATTATGTTATGGTTGATTTTGTTGACTTGTTGACCATGGTTGACTTGTTGACCATGGTTGAATGTTGACCACCATCATGCTTTAAAAAGTCCTCCTTGATTCATGCTTACATGAAGCATGTTTGTGGTCATTCCAAATTGCCATCAACTATTCTCATTTTGAATTATTATTATTTAGATAATTGTTTTTCTTTTGGCATTATGGTTGCAAGAAAGAAAAACATAGCTCATTCTATCATAACCTCTCTCTCTCCTCATTTCATCTTCTTCTTCCTCAAGCTCAAGGTGATTCCTTCTCATGTGTTGAGAATCTATCACTTTGAAAAGAAAGCACTCCATAGATACTCTCTACTCTCTCTAGGGTTCAAGGTTTAGCAAGCCGGAAACCCTAGTTCACTCAAAGATCGAGGAAGAGCCCAAAGGATGAAGCCCTCAGGTGGATCTATCTTCGGCAAAGAGGAGGCGAGGAGGGGAAGCCTTTCAAGCTACTACAAAGAACAAGAAAGAAGAACAACAACAAGAAGAGAAGGAGTTCAAGTTGAGGTATAACCATTTTGCATAGTAGTTAACTCTTCTTTGCAAGTATGCTAGTTTAGTTTAGCAAAGATCCGGCTTTTACGGTCCATGTTACAAAGTTTAGAAAAATTTTGATTTACCGTTTCCGCAACCCCGAAAGTACCGGGAGAGGTAACGTGGACCTAACAGTGGTATCAGAGCCTAACTAAACTTAAACTAGCTTGGTAGTGAAGTGTAACGAAGTTCGGAACCGAAAAATCACAAAACCGGAAAAACAAAACCCTAAGTTTCTGTTGAAATTTTTTATGCTCTAAATGAAAAACTTTATACTTGTAAATTCGGCTCAGGGTTTTGTGTGAACACCCAAGAAAAACGTTGCACTAATTCATTGAAATAGCCGCGCTTCCGCCGCATGAGGTAGGGATGTGCGGCGGAAGCGCCGCGCTTTTGTCGTCTTCTGTGCATATTTTTCTTGCAGTGTGTGTCTGTGTTGGTTTTGGGATTTTTGAAATATGTTATATGTGCCCAGATTTTCCAGAACTGAAATTCACTTTTGGGGTCCTATAATTCCGTATTTTTTCCGAACTTCACTGCACTTTGGCTATGTTGGTTATATCTGTGTTGTTTGCATGTATTGAACGTCGGCTAATCGCTATAAGTCGATTAGCCGGGGTTATACATGATCTGTGTTTGATATTGGAATGTGTATATGAATCTGTTGGACTGTCGCGGGTGAATAGCCGGGTTGGATGTGAGATGAGCTTTTGTTTTTCTTTCATTCATTGTAAATGTAAATTGATGTAATAATATTATTTGTTTGGCCGCACAACCGGGTCGGGGTTGTAGCCGTCATTGTATAATTCTTTTTACTGTTTTTTGCTCCTAGGATAGACCCATGGAGGGGTGCACAAACTGCCAAGTACTTGGCGGGTAGTTTGCCGCACCCGTAGGGGTCTTGGGTGGGGTATTTGGCTATTCACCGCGACCGTGTAATCCGCTTTTCGTTGCAGGCTCGAAAAGATTGCGGATTGCTAGTATATCCAATGTATTCATCTGTGATCTGTAATGTCTATCATTGCTTTACTATTTAGGCGTTGCTTATGTTTTACAGCCGCGCTAGCCCAGCCCCCGCTCTGTCGTTAGTTAAGTAACCTAACGAGTGATGACGGGACCCCGTGGCGAATGCGAATGGCATAAGCGTACGTCATATTTTGGTTGTTTTCTGCAATGGTAGGATTAAATGATGGGACGCATTAAAAGAACTAATGCAAGAATATCACGCATTAAAAGAACTAATGCAAGAAAATAAACCTAAAAGACGTTGTTGGAACAAGTTTTTCAAAAGCTGTTATTACAAGGACGTTCATTTTTGTTTTGCATCGCGGTATTCGGTTATGAATACCCAGCACCTCAGTCGACGAGGCAAGGGCCGAGATCCCTTCACCGGGAGTGACCCCTTGGACAAAAATTTGCGTCAGGGTAATAACTTCACTATAGTCGATTATTCTTGCTTTGCATCGAGGTATTCATCTTACGAATGCCCAGCACCTCACTCGACGAGGAAAGAGCCGAGATCCCTTCACCGGGAGTGACCTCTTTAGCAAAAGTTTTTCGCCACTATATTTTCAAAAGGGTGTATCACGTTCCTTCAACGAAATCAAGTTCATTACGTTAACGGGTTTTTCGCCAAAAACCCAGTCGTAGCCCTCCGTCGTTTCGGATTAATATTGCTTAGTATTCGTGCTACGTATTTCGTGCTCAGCCGAGGCGTAGTGAACGGTAGCTATGTAATATTTTTCCGTAGGATACAAAGTGATTGGTTAGGACAGTCGTGCGGTCATTTTGGCTCAGTCAAGGACTCGTACGGGTGGGTCTAATGCAGTCAAGATAATGACGGGTTGAACTTGACTAGGATCTTTTGACATTTTGGCTCAGTCAAGGTCACTTGGATCCTAGGGGCAAAAACCACATCGGGAGTTTCAAAAGAACTGAAACTTGCAGGTTTAGCATACCTTCTGGAGTGTGGTGACTAGAGTGGATTCCATCTAGGTTATCACACAATGACAGTTGGATCCCGACCCACTGATGAGTTGGTTTACTCTCGGGAGATTATTTCACTTAACGATCAATGCTATAAACCTAGTAGGTGTCTAGAAAGGTGTTAGCGGGGTTACGCCCACAGGGAAAAGAGGTTCTTTAATTAAGGAACTTCGCGAAAGAGTTGGAAAACCTCCCTCGAAGTACCGACACTAGCCTGGCTGAAAGGTTAAGCAAGTATTGTAACGTGAATTAAAACCCGGCTAGTTCTTCTTTTAAAAAGGTTTTAAGAAGGATTTGAGGAAACAGTGGGAGACACCATGGTTAGATAAATTAATAAACCAATCTAATCTTGCACGAGCATACGCTGAGTGTTTCTTTTCTCTCTCTCCAGGCAGCAACCTTTTCACGCCCTAATCAAGATAATAAAATGTATCGCTTGACCGAACCGAATTCTTATTCGGGACTGGGGAAAGTTGGTTCAGCTCTAACTTGTGACAACCGTCATGAGTATGAGAATGGGAAAGAGGAAAGTATGGATTTCCAGGATACCCAGTTGAAGAAGAAGCATGGTTTTGCATCTACTTCAGGTGTTCTTGTAATTGAGAACTGTTTTACGGTCAGCCCTACCTCCTGGGTACTTGATACCGGATCAGGATCTCATATTTGTAATTTATTGCAAGGACTGAGAAAAAGTAGGAAAGTTGCACCGGGTGATATGTCGCTCCGAGTAGCGAACGGAGCACAAGTTTATGCGGCAGCCGTCGGTGAATATCACCTAGTATTGCCAAATGGCAAGACTATGATTTTGAACGATTGCTACTATGTACCCTCTATGGTTTGCAACATCATATCAGTTTCTTTACTCGATAAAGATAGATATAAGTTTGTTCTTGAAAAGAATATCATGAACATTTACCTTGATAAGGTACTGGTTGCAGAGGGTACACTGTTTAATGGTATCTACGTTCTAAATCAGAATACAGTTCTCAATATACAAAACACACGCAAGAGGAAGAATTCAGATACGAATGAATCCTACTTGTGGCATTGTAGACTTGGTCATATCGGAGAGAAAAGACTGAGTAAGTTGCATAGAGATGGACTCTTGAATGCGTTCGAGTTTTCATCTTATGAAACTTGTCAGTCTTGTCTCAAAGGGAAGATGACCAAATCTCCGTTCACCGGACATGGAGAAAGAGCAAGAGAGCTCTTGGGACTCATACACAGTGATGTGTGTGGTCCGATGTCTATACATGCAAGGGGTGGGTTCTCGTACTTCATCACATTCACTGACGATCTCTCTAGGTTCGGATATGTGTATCTGATGAAACACAAATCTGAAGCTTTTGAGAAATTCAAGGAATTCAGAAAGGAAGTAGAGAACCAGATTGGCAAAAGTATCAAGATCCTCCGGTCTGACAGGGGAGGGGAGTACTTAAGCACGGAATTCCTAGATTACTTAAAAGAGAATGGTATTCTCTCTCAGCTTACTCCTCCTTATACACCACAGCACAACGGTGTTTCGGAGCGGAGGAATCGTACCCTATTGGATATGGTTCGCTCCATGATGAGTAGTGCTGAGTTGCCTCTTTCATTTTGGGGACATGCGCTTCAGACAGCGGCGTACCTATTGAACGATGTTCCGTCTAAATCTGTGCCTAAGACACCGTTCGAGATATGGAATGGTAAGAAGCCGTATCTTAAAGGCATTAAGATATGGGGTTGTCCGGCCTATGTAAAAGTACAAAATCCGGACAAACTTAAGGCACGTTCAGTTCTATGTAAATTTGTGGGATATCCTAAGAACTCCGCAGGATATCTGTTCTACCACACCGAGGAACAGAAGGTGTTTGTATCTCGCCACGCCACCTTTTTAGAGTGGCAATTTCTTGCAAAAGAAACAAGTGGGAGTTCGGTAGAACTGGAAGAAATTCAGCGACCACAAAATGAAACTGAAAATTTGACAGAACCTCAGAATTCAATAACCCCAGAAGAACCTCAGCCACTCCGCAGATCTGGTAGGATTTCTCATCCGCCCGAGAGATACTATGGTTTTCTCATTGACGGGGATAGAGAGGATTGCATCTTGGAAGAAGATGACCCTACCAGTTTCAGGCAGGCCATTATCAGTAGGGACTCTGATAAGTGGCAGGAAGCAATGCAATCTGAAATGGAGTCCATGTACGCCAATAAAGTGTGGACCATGGATATTGCTCCACCTGGGGTAAAACCCGTTGGATGCAAATGGATCTACAAAAGGAAACTTGGTGTAGATGGGCAGGTGGAAACCTATAAAGCTAGACTCGTTGCAAAAGGTTTTCGTCAAAGACCTGGTTTGGACTATGATGAGACTTTTTCTCCGGTGGCTATGCTCAAATCCATTCGGATCTTACTTGCCATTGCTGCCTTCCATGACTATGAAATTTGGCAGATGGATGTTAAGACGGCTTTCCTAAACGGTTGTTTGGAAGAGTGCGTTTACATGGATCAACCAGAAGGTTTCGTAGACAGTGGGAGCAGCGGAAAGGTGTGCAAGTTGCTTAAATCCATTTATGGATTAAAGCAGGCATCGCGGAGCTGAAACATCTGTTTTGATGAGGCAATCAAGGAATTTGATTTCATCAAGAACGAAGATGAACCCTGTGTGTATAAGAAGATTGTAGGACGAACTGTCGTGTTCCTAGTCTTGTATGTGGACGACATTCTTTTGATAGGAAATGATGTTCCTATGCTACAATCGGTCAAGCTATTTTTGTCACAAAGGTTCTCCATGAAGGACCTGGGTGATGCCTCGTACATTCTGGGGATCAAGATCTATAGAGATAGATCCAAGAAACTATTGGGACTTTCGCAGTCCAGGTACATAGAGACCGTACTAAAGAGATTTAGGATGGAGGGTTCCAAGCGCGGTAACATACCCGCATTGCACGGAATTACCCTCTCCAAGAAGATGTCTCCTAAGACTGACGAGGAGAGGGTTCGCATGAGCACTATACCCTACGCTTCGGCGGTAGGATCTATAATGTATGCGATGCTATGTACAAGACCAGATGTAGCTTACGCGTTGAGCACGGTAAGCCGGTATCAGTCAGACCCAGGGGAGGACCACTGGATAGCAGTGAAGAACATTCTCAAGTACCTGAGAAGGACTAAGGAGATGTTCCTAGTTTATGGTAATGGAGACCTCAGGGTCGAGTCCTTTACCGATTCAAGCTTCCAGAGTGACAAAGATGACAGCAAGTCTGTCTCGGGTTTTGTGTTTACCCTCAACGGAGGGGCGGTATGTTGGAGGAGTTCCAAGCAGGATACCGTCGCAGACTCGACGATGGAGGCTGAATACATTGCTGCAAGCGATGCCGCAAAAGAGGCGGTCTGGATTAAGAAGTTCGTTAATGAACTTCAGGTGGTTCCGTCCATTGTTGACCCAATACCTTTGTATTGCGATAACAATGGGGCTATAGCTTTAGCGAAGGAACCAATCTCCCATCAGAAATCCAGGCACATCTTAAGGCGGTATCACCTGATCAGGGAGATCATTGATCGACAGGAGATCGAGGTGCGGAGAGTGGATACAAAGGACAACACTGCGGACCCATTCACAAAGGCTTTACCCCAGACTCAGTTCGAGCGGCTGATCGAGATGATAGGTCTTCGATACGCCAGTACATGGCCTTAGTGCAAGTGGGAGATTGTTAGTGTATATGCCCTAGAGGCCATTACTGTATCATACTAGTATGTATATTACTTGATGGAAGCTTGGGATATTCACAGTTGTACAGACAATCTTGCTCAATATAGTAGTATGCTACTTGGTTTGTCTCTGCTTTAATGTGTACATGTGTGTTTATTTATTATATCACCTATACGCATTAGTAGAGCCCTTAGGATCTTTGCTTGATTACCGGCGTTGTGATGGCGATCACACTCGTGGGGGCTGGGTAATCTACAAGCACATCCTTATACACGTCCCTAGTCGTGGGAGTATCGAGATAGGGCATCGATGCTCCGGAGTAGACTAGCGTATGCGCTTCTCATCCCAGCAAGGGAGACGGTCTGTCCCACAGCCGTCAGTACGTCGTACTTGAGATAGTATGCGGGTGCTCGTTGGGTTACGAGTACACTGGACAGGACTCGTCGGGAACTGATGGTTGGTATTATACCTATCGTCAGTTATCAGTTCCCAGGTGACATGAGTACAGCTTAGTCCGCTGACTTGACACTGTCACTTCGCCTCGAGTGTGTTCCCACTGTTCTTTGATTACTACCCTACCACGGCTCTACTGAGTCGTGCAAACAGGTAGTAGTTGGGATCAGTCCCGAAGCACTTGGAGGCAGTGACGGTTAGACAGGATTCGTCTCTCCCGGTATTGGGGGTTGACATCGCGCTGTGTCTAGGAGAGCCATTACACAAGTAGTCCCTGGCCAGGGCAAGCGAGATGTACTGGTAGGTTCCAGTGTTATCTCAGGGTGTATTGGGCTTCACTCCGACACGACTTGTACCGCTATTAGGGGACTGACGTTTACCGCCCCCCTAGGCCCGCCATGCGATGTATCAGACGAACAGACCGGACTGTACGGAGAATGTCACATTCAGACTCAGTAGGAGTTCAGATGGGGTTTCACCTCGTCAGCCTTCTTGTCGGCATCTACCTGGGGACCGTTACGCACAGCTAGTGCCGCTTGCGGTCTGTGGTTAAACCCACTGCCAGCGTAGTGTCGAGTCTTTAGAGTCCCACACAGAGGGCATTCGCCTCTGGGCAAAACAGAGTAGAGGTCGCATGGTTTTGCGACAGGGTTCGTTCTCATCCGCGCACTTGTGCACGTTTGGAGTCCGGACGGATTATACTGGCAGGCTCTGGTTTGAGCCAGATACTGGTATATATATTTGGGGTTGCTTTTATATCTTGGTATTCTTGTTCCTCGGAACGAGAATGCAGGTGTGTATGCACAGTTGCTTGAGGCGGAGGATGAGGTTTTTCATTAGGGTTTCGGAACGGGTGCGTATGCACAGTTGACAGTTATCATTTTCCAAACCCTAATGGATTTATGAATTATCTATTAATAATAGTAATTAAATGAGAATTATGTTATGGTTGATTTTGTTGACTTGTTGACCATGGTTGACTTGTTGACCATGGTTGAATGTTGACCACCATCATGCTTTAAAAAGTCCTCCTTGATTCATGCTTACATGAAGCATGGTTGTGGTCATTCCAAATTGCCATCAACTATTCTCATTTTGAATTATTATTATTTAGATAATTGTTTTTCTTTTGGCATTATGGTTGCAAGAAAGAAAAACATAGCTCATTCTATCATAACCTCTCTCTCTCCTCATTTCATCTTCTTCTTCCTCAAGCTCAAGGTGATTCCTTCTCATGTGTTGAGAATCCATCACTTTGAAAAGAAAGCACTCCATTGATACTCTCTACTCTCTCTAGGGTTCAAGGTTTAGCAAGCCGGAAACCCTAGTTCACTCAAAGATCGAGGAAGAGCCCAAAGGATGAAGCCCTCAGGTGGATCTATCTTCGGCAAAGAGGAGGCGAGGAGGGGAAGCCTTTCAAGCTACTACAAAGAACAAGAAAGAAGAACAACAACAAGAAGAGAAGGAGTTCAAGTTGAGGTATAACCATTTTGCATAGTAGTTAACTGTTCTTTGCAAGTATGCTAGTTTAGTTTAGCAAAGATCCGGCTTTTACGGTCCATGTTACAAAGTTTAGAAAAATTTTGATTTACCGTTTCCGCAACCCCGAAAGTACCGGGAGAGGTAACGTGGACCTAACATTTGTACACTAGAATTTCATGGATGCTTGATGGAGAAATTGAGCATGCAAAAATGGGAATGTGTGAGCTCGGCCATCCAAGAGAAAAAGCTCACTGGAAAAAATGAAATCTCTCATTTTTCCTCATCATCTAAAGAGTGGCCGGCCTTGCTATATGTGAGAATGGTGGATTGGACAAATACAAATACAAGAGGGAGGTGATGGTAGGAGAAAAGAAGAGGTGACCATAAACAAACATCAACCATGCTTACACCTTAATCAACCCATACCCTTTCAACTCTCAATTAATGCACCAAAAAGAAAAGATGCTATCATAATTAATTCATTTGCAAGAAAACCCCTCCACAAATGTTATTTGCAAACTTGCAAATAACCCCCTCCATCGGAAAAGTCCGGCCGGGAAAGAACAAAGGAAAACCGGCCGGAACGGAATGCAAACTGGCAACTCCAGAAAACTGGTCCCGTAATAAATTACAGGAAAACGCCGATACCGTGCATACACACCTGCATCTGTATTCCGTCCGGATACAAATGCAATGAGAGACAAAATCTACACTGTACTAAACTAGTATCTGGCTTAAACCAAAGCCGGCTAGTAATGTTCGTCCGATCCTGATCCGTGCGATACCGCACGTATCTAATCGAACCCTGCCATATATCTATGCGGCTTATAGTACAAACCGTCCGATCCTGATCCGTGCAATACCGCACGTATCTGATCGGACCCTGCCATATCTCCATACGGCCTCTACAGCGTTTCGCCCGAAAGCTGAGTAACTGAAAGTGTAGTGGACTCTAAAGACTCGTCAATACTATGGCTGTGGATTTAACCACTAGCACGTTAGAGGTATAAGCCAATACGTAACGGGCCACCAGCTATTGACCAAAAGGGACGTCGATGAGCGAACTCATCCTGACACCCTACTGAGCCTGTCAGTGACAATATCCGTACAGTCCGGTCCGTTCGTCTATGAGCATCACATGGCGGGCCTAGGGGGTTGGTAAAAGTCAGACCCCCAAAAGCGGTACAAGTCGTGTCGGAGTGTAGCCCAGAACACCCTGAGATACTACTGGAATATCTACCAGTAAATCTCCTGCCATGGCTAAGGACTTCGAGTAATGGCTCTCCTAGACACAGCGCGACCTCACCCCCAATACCGGGAGAGACGAACCCCCGAAGATCCGCTCACTGCCTCCATGTGGCTCGGGACTGTACCCAACTAAAACCTGTTTGCACGACTCCTTTGAGCCGTGGTAGGGTAGTAATCAAAGTACAGTGGGAACTCACACGAGACAAATGACGATCCCCAGGTCGATGAACTAACCTGTACACGTGTCACCAGGGAACTGCTATCTGACGTCAGGTATAAGACCAACTAGCATGTTCCTGGCGAGTCCTGTCCGGTGTACTCATAACCCAATGAGCACCTGTATACATCTTAGGTGAACTAACTGACACCAGTGGCCTGTGAGACCGGCCATAGCCCCTCGTCGGGGTCTCGACTGTATACACTAGTCTACTCTGGAGAATCGATGCCCTGTCTCGAAACTCCCACGACTAGGGACCTTTTAAGGATGTGCTTATAGACTCCAACTCTCACTTATATGATCGCCCTCATACTGCTGGCAGTCAAGCAAGAATCCTACGGGCTCTATCAACGTGTAATAGCGACCTATCAGGTCACCTAAAGTAGTACACGATGATAAAGGTAAACCAGATAGCAAACTATCATCTCGAGTAAGACTGTTCTACCGGGATAGGTCCTCCCTCAATCATTGCAATCACGTGCCTGTGATCCAATAATTGACTCTGAGGGCACTATCTCCAACACAAGTTTCACAAGATGTAAATTCAAACTGATTTAAATATGCATCTAAAATGTAACTTCAGCCAGTCGAGTCGCATTGATATGACCTAGTCTACAATGCCTCAAGAAGGATTCGTTCATTTTTGAACTCTTCCTCTTGTGTGTGTGTTCTATATACTAGGAACTGTAGTTTGATTTAGAACATCAATGCTTTTAGATAACGTGCCTGAACCGATCAACTTTTGATATAGGTGTTAGTTATATGTATGCCCTAGAGGCCATTACTATACATAGGATGTATATTGTAGTGGATGCTTGGACATATATAGGGAGGACTTTCTTGCTCGACATGATAGTATGCTATCTGGTTACTCTTTACCTTAACGTGTACATTGATTGTCTCTCAATTACATGTTGGTAAAGCCCTTAGGATGTGTACTTGACTATCTGGACTATGGTGCGGATCATACTAGTGGGGACATGGTAGTCCATAAGTACATCCTTCAATGTCCCTAGTCGTGGGTATATCGAGACGGGGCATCGATATACCAGAGTAGACTAGCGTATACCTTCTCGACCCATACAGATGGGCGATGGATGATCCCATATCCATTAGTGTTTGACATCAGAGATGATATACGGGTGCTCAGTAAAGACTGGGTACACTGGACGGACTCGCCGAGAACTCCCAGATGGTATTATACCTTACATCAGATGGCAGTTCTCCGGTGACACTGGTACAGAGCAGTCTGTTGACCCGAGATCGTCATAGAGTCTTGTATGGTTCCCACTGTGCTTTGATTTCCACCTTACCACCTCCAAGAGGGCGTGCAAAACGGCGGTTTTTGGGTACAGTCCCGAGTCACATGGAGGCAATGAGCGATAGGAGGGGATTCGTCTCTCCCGGTATAGGGAGTTGATGTTGCGCTGTGTTCGATTGGCTATAACCGGAAATCCCTGGCCAGGGTTGCTGAGATTTACTGGTAAGTGTTACAAGTAGTTTCTCGAACTGTTATAGACCTCATATCGACACGACTTATCGAGCTATTGGGGTCTGACGTTTACCACCCCTAGGCAAGATATGCGACATATCAGACGACGAGACCGGACTGTACGGTAAGTGTTACTGGTTTGATTCACAGGAGTGTGAGCGGGCTTGCTCGTCGATCTTCTGATCGCTCAATACCCGGGTGGCCATTACGTTTAGCAGACCGCTTGCGGCTTATGGGTGCTTGATATGATCATCATCTGCTGCCGGCGTATTGACGAGTCTTTAGAGTCCTACACAGAGGTTTCCTGGCTCAAGCGAAACGAAATAGGAGCGCATATGAGATATGTGCGGGACCAAGAATAATGCGTGTATGTGATACCGTATTTCATTCTCGCGATGAATGTGTCGAATGGTTGTATGCGATATGACCTAGTTATCGAATCAAGGATTGATTCGATAAAACGGTACATTGTATACTAGTCGGTTGTGTGCGACATGACCGGATCATTGAATCAAGTGTTAATTTAATGATTTAATGCATAATTCTATATTTGATATATTACTTTGCATTAACTAGTATTGGTTCAGTTTAAATAGATTTTCTCACTTGAAGTTCACAAGTTGTATATGTGATATACTTTTGTGCACTTGATTGTATCATGTTTGATGATACATTCTTGCTAGGGTTTGTGTAAAGAGTTAAGCCTTGGTTAAGTAAATGGTTAGGGTTTTCTTTTATTCATTCATTTATCTTTTTATTTGGATTAAAAGAAATTAGAAATGAAAAGATAATGGTTTCTTTAATTCATGATGCTTCTTGAAGCTTCATGCAACTTTGACCAAAGTGACCATTTTGTCTTCATTTCCAAAACCCTAACCATTCTTCTAACCTTAGTTAATTCTCTACATCTAACCATGGTTTAAATTATAATAAGAATGATTTTTATTATTCTTTTTAAAATCACTTATCATATTATTCATCTTCTACTTCTTCTTCTCCTTCAAGAAGAAAACCAAGTTTCCATCAATGGTGATTGATGAAAAAGAGTGAGAAATCCAAATCTAAAGTGAACCCACCTCCTATTTCTTCATCCTCTACCTCTTGCCAAGTAGTATAGGGTGTTTCCTTCACAAGTTTTCATGGCTTGGTGAAGGTGGAGCTTGATCTTGTGATGCCTCGACGTAGATCATCTTCGGCATCGTCGTCGATGACCTTGCCCGGTTTTTCTCCGATGAAGCCGACGCTAGAGCCCAGGATCCGATGATCGCAGCGAGGAGACATCATCATGGAGCTATGGAGGTGGAGCACCAGATCTACAAATGTTGTATTTTCGTTAACTCTTGGTTAAGTTGTTAACTTGTTATCGATTTCGCCTAAAATTCTAGTTAACGATCCGTATTAGGGTTTCTCGGCACTTGTAAAATTCGAAATTGGCATGGTTGATACCTTGTGAGACCTCCTTAGTGTGCCTAGGAGCCCTACAGTGGTATCAGAGCCTAGCTAGAGCCTTAGGCGATGCGTAAACGGAGTTAGAAGTCCGATTAAACCGAAACCCTAACACAAATTTGCTCTCTGGACTTTTTTCAAAAACGGGGATTTTTGAGAATTAAAAATATGCAGAAAACTCAGTAGAAGATTATAAGAATTACTGTATAAAACGGGACCGCTGATTCGATCAAAGTGCGGCGGAACCGCGGCAGAAGCCTGGCTTCTGCGGCGGTTCCGCGGCCATATGATGACATCAGCTTCCCATTTTTGCACAGTAATTCCTTTTTTCTGGTGCTGGATTTTCTGGGATATTTTTAATATTTACTCAAGAGTTGAGTATTTTGGGTTGTATTGGGAGTTCGTAGATTCGATCGGATTGTCAGACTTCGTCTATGTGTTTTTCCGGATAATTTTTGAATATGTTAAAAAGTTCGACCGGATATAAATACCCACCTTTTCCCCTGTCGGAAAATTTCCAAGTGTTGGATTTTTCCGTGGTTTAAAGACGTTCTAAGTAGTGCAAGTAACGCGATAAACCCTCTAGAAGACAACAAACCTTAACTCGATTATGTGACCGTCTTGAACAGCCCTTTGAACCTTCGGGTTTGGGGCAGTACGGCGTGCCACATGTGAGGCGTTGGCTTGACCCTTCTACGGCTGGACCGTTGGTAATGAGGCATGAACTGGATGTTTTTAAACTTGTTTCATGTGTTGATTTGCTTCGGGAAAACTTGGGTGTTCGATTGTTCGATCGGAAAGTTTAACATTTTCTATTTATCCGGAATGTGATACAACAATTGGAATTCATAAGAAGTTATGAGATAACTGTATGAATGTTCTAAACATAGCACTTTAGTCTCACTTGATCGGTTGCCACGGAATTTTGATGTGATCAAAAGTCCGTCGCAATCACGTAGCATACGCGGATACTCGCCGGGTAAACCTAATAAACAGCCTCACTCTATAGCCCCGACCAAGTGACTGTAGGAGAACCCCGTCGCCGAAAGCATCCGTTCGGGTGCTCGCGGTAGCGGTGTTCCGCCTTGGTGCACTTCGTCGACGGTATCGGGGGTGCGGCCGCCTACTAAAGTTTGCGACGAGTATTCGATCAGGATGTCGGGAATCTTGTTGAATTACCCGACTTTATATTGAAAAGTGTTTTCGATTATGAGACTAAAATGCGGGGTTTATAATTGTTAGGCATGCGATGTCTAAGTAATTCATTTGATTAGGCATGCGATGTCTAAAGAGATTGCGGCTTCCAACTGTTGTAGTTTTACACTTTCTTTTCTGTGACCGTAAGTGTAATATGTGATATCGCCGGTTTCGTTGCTATATGTCAACGACAATTGGGATGCGAATATTTACTTACGTTGATGACATGTGATGTTATGTGTTGCTGGATATGTTATATTGGATTGTCGTGTTTGAATAGCCGGGGTTTTTTATGTGAGATGAGTGTTTTTCATTTTCATTCATGTAAAAAGTTGTATGTAATATTCTTTTATTGGGGCACTTCCAGATTGCGGAAGATGTCACCGTTTGTATATTATTTGCTTTTCCGCACTAGGATAGACCCAAGGAGGGGAGCACAAGTAACCGGGTTCTAGGGTCCAGTGGGAGACCATCTCAAGGAGTCGAGTCCGGGTCTCCTAACCCTAGAATTGGTAGGGTTGCTTGCCGCTCTCGTAGGGGTCTAGGGGTGTGGGATTGGCTATTCATCACGACCGTGGAATCCGTGTTTTATACTGGCTCGTATTGAAAACACGGACGTCCTAGTATATCCAATGTTTCATATGATTCTTCTGCTGCGATATCTGTGATGTGATCATGTGATGTTCAGTGATGGATACAGTATATAGTATATATGATATATTATATAGACGTTACTTATGTTTTACACCCGTGCTAGCCCTGCCCCGCTCTGCCGTTAGTTACCTAACCTAACGGTGCAAGTAGGGATATCGAGACGAATGCGGATGGCATAAGTGTACGTCGTATTTATCTGTGATGTTTAGGTATTTAAATGATGGGACTTCATTAATGTGATTAATGAAATAAAAGAAACCTAAAGATGTTGTAGAATCGAATTTCAAAAATAAAACAGGTAGCTACAGTTCTTGCTTTGCACAGCGGTATATATGATATATCCTGCACCTTATTCGATGAGGAAAGGACCGAGATCCCTTCACCGGGAGTGACTCCTTTAGCAATAACTGGCAGATGCTACACACTCGATTTGTCTTTTGATTGCTTTTAAGATTTTTTTCTTTGCACAGTGATATATATGATATATCCCGCACCTCATTCGACGAGGAAAGGACCGACGATCCCTTCACCGGGAGTGACTCCTTTAGCAAAACTAGAAAAGCCTCAAAAGCAGTCCATTTTTAAAATCATTTGATTCTACAACGATATCAAGTTCATTACGCAATAGGTTTTCAGAAAAACCTGTCGTAGCCCTCCGTCATTTCAGATAAGTCCTGTTTAGTATTCGTGCTGCGTTTGTTGACCTTGTCAAGGCGCAGTATGCGGTAGCTAACCAGTATTTATCTGCTTATGCATATGATGCAGATTGAGTTAGGGTAGTCATGCGGCCTTGTTGACTTTGTCAAGGGTCATGCGGGTGGGTTTGATTCAATCAAGAAATGACGGGTTGAACTTGACTTGCGATCTATGGTTTGTTGACCTTGTCAAGGTCATAGATCGTTCGGGGCAAAATATTATCGGGAATTTCAAGTGTTGAAATTTGCAATGAGATTGCATACCTTCTATGAGATAGTTGGATCCTGATACCCGCTGCGAGTAAGAGTTACTCCTGGGAGAGTTTTACACATTACAATTAGCCGATCAAGTAGGTGTCTAGAAAGGTGTTAACGAGGTTACGCCTCTGGGAAAACGAGGTTTACATTAATTAGGTTCGTGTGAAAGCACGGGGGACCTCTCTCAAAGTACCGACACTAGCCTGGCTGAAAAATTGGCGAACTTGTAGCGTGTAATTAATCCCGGCTAGTCTTTCCTTTTAGGGTTTGAAGGAAGATTTGATAAAAACAGTGGGAGCCATCCTGATTAGATAAAATAAAAACCAATCTATTCTTGCAAGAGCGCACGCTGAGTGTTTTCTTTTCTCTCTCTCCAGGTAGCGACCATATCACGCCTTAATCAAGATAATAATACGGAATATTGACCGAACCCGCTTGTTATATTGAGTTGGGGAACGTTGGTCCCGCTCCAACTTATAATTGTTATAAGACAGAGCAGGAAATTGGGGAATACCAGATTTCCCGTGCCGCCCAAACGAAGAGAGTGCATGCGATGCATCATCTTCGGGTATGTTCGTTACAAAGAACTGTTTCTCTGTATCCTCTACGTCCTGTGTATGTGATACCAGATCAGCATCCCAGATATGTAATATGTTACATAGGGCTACAGAAAGGTAGAGAACTGAGAACGGGTGATAAGTTTCATGAGGCAGAAAGCGGGGCAAGTGTTGCAGCCAAGTCTGTTGGTTACTGTCACCCTGTATTCCAAATACATTGATTCTGAACGAATGTTATTGGATACCGAACCTGATATACAAAATCATATCAGTCTCTTTATTAGTAAAGAAAGCATATAATTTTGTATTGTTGGATAATGTTTTGAACATTTGCTATATCAAAAGTTGATCGGTTCAGGCACGTTATCTAAAAGCATTGATGTTCTAAATCAAACAACAGTTCTTTAGTATACGGAACACACACAAGAGGAAGAGTTCAGAAATGAACGAATCCTTCTTGAGGTATTGTAGACTAGGTCAGATCAATACGACCTGACTAGCTGAAGTTACATGTAGATGCATATTTAAATCAGTTTGAATTTACATCTTATGAAAACTTACCAGTCATGTCACAAAGATAAGATGACCATAGCTCCGTTTAATGGAAACAGAGAAAGAGTTAGTTTACTCTTGGGACTGATACATGATGATGTATATAAGGTCTCCTGTCTACACATGCCAGGACTGGTTCTTTATACTTTATTACGTTCTCTGATAATCTCTCAAGATTCAGACATATGTTCCTGTTGAAACACAAGTCCGAACCTTTTGAGATATTCACAGAATATAAGTTAGAAGTAGAGAACCAATACGGGTATAAGTATTATGTCCTATGATAAGATCAAGGAGGAGAATACTTGAGCACGGAATTCCTGGACTATTCTAAAGGAGAATGAGATTCTCTCTCAGCATTACTCCTCCGTATACACCATAGCATGATGGTATATCGGGGCGGAGCAATCACACCCTATATGATATGGTGCGCTCTATGATGAGTACTACTGAGTTTCTTATTTTCCTTTTTGGGTGTTATGCACTTGAGAAGCTGCATACCTATTGAAAAGGGTTCGAATCAAATCAGTTGCCTACCACTCCATATGAGATATGGTATGGGAAGAGCCCATGTCTTAAGTTAGTTAAGATTTGGGGTTGTCTGGCCTACGTCTAAAAGCAAAATCCGGACAAGCTCGAGGCAAGGTCTGTTATGTAGAACTGGAAATGTTCCAGCTATACAAACAACAGCAGATAATTTGGTAGAACCAAAGGATTCAGTAGATTCCAACGAATCTCAGCCTTTCCGCCGATCTAGTAGGGTTCCTCACCCACCTGAGAGATATTTCGGTTTCTCTATGACAGTGGGAGCGAGGACTGCATCATGAGATGATGACCCAACTAGTTTCTAGCTAGCCATCAGGAGTGGGACTCTGTAAGAATGGCTGGATTCTTAGTGATCTAAGATGGAATCCTTATACACCAACAAAGTATGGACTTTGGTTGCTATATCTGAAGGGTTAAATCCCTATCAGGAGCAAGTATATCTTGAGAAGGTTACTTGGAGTAGATGGAAAGGTTGAGACCATCAAAGCTAGACTTGTTAAATCTTTTCGTCATCGACCAGGCGTGGATAATGATGAAACCTTTTCAAGTGGTTATGCTTAAGTCCATCCAGATCCTACTTGCCACGGCTACATACCATGACTATGATATCTGGTAGTTGGGTGTCATGACAACTTTTCTAAAATGATGTTTTAGAAGAGAACGTTTGTAAGTACACAGCCAGAGGGCTTCGTAAACAGTGGGAGCAGCGGAAACGTGTGCAAGATGTTTTATAGAATAAAGCAGGCATCGCGGAGTTGGAATGTCTGTTTTGATGTGTTAGTCAAAGAGTTTGACATCATTAAAATGGTAGATGAACCTTGTATAAACAAAAAGGTAGTAGGGAGTATAGTGACGATCCTCGTAGAGTACGTGGATGACATACTCTTGATAGGGAAGGAATTTCCTATGCTACGTTCGATCAATCTCCGCTTATCACAAAGATTCTCCATCTAGGATCAAAGTGATACCTACTAAATCCTGGATTTCGGATCTATGAGATAGATCTAAATGGATGTTAGGATACTCACTAGTTGTAGTAAGAAGGTATCAGTTGATCCTGGGAAGAATCACTGGAAGGGTTCCAGAGTGATAAACACGACTGAATGTCAGTCACAGGCATTGTCTTTACCCTTAGTAAAGGGACGGTATGTTGGAAGAGTTCCAAGCAAGATACCGTGGCAAACTAGACGATAAAGGCTGGATACATCGCTACTTAAGATGCTACCAAAAGTGGCTATCTGGGTGTATATATGTTCATGAGATGAACTTAGTTCCTCCCATTGTGTGACAATGGAGTTGTGGCTTATGCCAAGGAACGTCCGTCCCATCAGTGATCCAGACATATTCTGAGGCAGTATCACCTGATCATAGAGATAGTTGAACTCCAGGGTGATCGAGGTTAGGAGAGTAGACTCAGAGGACAACACGGCGGATCCACTCACGAAGGCCTATTCCCAGAGAGAGACTTTTATGGGATGGTTGAGTATGAGATACTTCAACCACTGCTACAGATGGCCCTAGTGCAAGTGGGAGATTGTTAGTTATATGTATGCCCTAGAGGCCATTACTATACATAGGATGTATATTGTAGTGGATGCTTGGACATATATAGGGAGGACTTTCTTGCTCGACATGATAGTATGCTATCTGGTTACTCTTTACCTTAACGTGTACATTGATTGTCTCTCAATTACATGTTGGTAAAGCTCTTAGGATGTGTACTTGACTATCTGGACTATGATGCGGATCATACTAGTGGGGACATGGTAGTCCATATGTACATCCTTCAATGTCCCTAGTCGTGGGTATATCGAGACGGGGCATCGATATACCAGAGTAGACTAGCGTATACCTTCTCGACCCATACAGATGGGCGATGGATGATCCCATATCCATTGGTGTTTGACATCAGAGATGATATACGGGTGCTCAGTAGAGACTGGGTACACTGGACGGACTCGCCGAGAACTCCCAAATGGTATTATACCTTACGTCAGATGGCAGTTCTCTGGTGACATTGGTACAGAGTAGTCTGTTGACCCGAGATCGTCATAGAGTCTTGTGTGGTTCCCACTGTGCTTTGATTTCCACCTTACCACGTCTAAGAGGGCGTGCAAAACGGTGGTTTTTGGGTACAGTCCCGAGTCACATGGAGGCAATGAGCGATAGGAGGGGATTCGTCTCTCCCGGTATAGGGAGTTGATGTTGCGCTGTGTTCGATTGGCTATAACCGGAAATCCCTGGCCAGGGTTGCTGAGATTTACTGGTAAGTGTTACCAGTAGTTTCTCGAACTGTTATAGACCTCATATCGACACGACTTATCGAGCTATTGGGGTCTGACGTTTACCACCCCTAGGCAAGATATGCGACATATCAGACGACGAGACCGGACTGTACGGTAAGTGTTACTGGTTGGATTCACAGGAATGTGAGCGGGCTTGCTCGTCGATCTTCTGATCGCTCAATACCCGGGTGGCCGTTACGTTTAGCAGACCGCTTGCGGCTTGTTGGTGCTTGATATGATCATCATCTGCTGCCGGCGTATTGACGAGTCTTTAGAGTCCTACACAGAGGTTTCCTGGCTCAAGCGAAAAGAAATAGGAGCACATATGAGATATGTGCGGGACCGAGAATAATGCGTGTATGTGATACCGTATTTCATTCTCGCGATGAATGTGTCGAATGGTTGTATGCGATATGACCTAGTTATCGAATCAAGGATTGATTCGATAAAACGGTACATTGTATACTAGTCGGTTGTGTGCGACATGACCGGATCATTGAATCAAGTGTTAATTTAATCATTTACTGCATAATTATATATTTGATATATTACTTTGCATTAACAAGTATTGGTTCACTTTAAATAGATTTTCTCACTTGAAGTTCACTAGTTGTATATGTGATATACTTTTGTGCACTTGATTGTATCATGTTTGATGATACATGCTTGCTAGGGTTTGTGTAAAGAGTTAAGCCTTGGTTAAGTAAATGGTTAGGGTTTTCTTTTATTCATTCATTTATCTTTTTATTTGGATTAAAAGAAATTAGAACTGAAAAGATAATGGTTGCTTTAATTCATGATGCTTCTTGAAGCTTCATGCAACTTTGACCAAAGTGACCATTTTGTCTTCATTTCCAAAACCCTAACCATTCTTCTAACCTTAGTTAATTCTCTACATCTAACCATGGTTTAAATTATGATAAGAATGATTTTTATTATTCTTTTTAAAATCACTTATCATATTATTCATCTTCTACTTCTTCTTCTCCTTCAAGAAGAAAACCAAGTTTCCATCAATGGTGATTGATGAAAAAGAGTGAGAAATCCAAATCTAAAGTGAACCCACCTCCTATTTCTTCATCCTCTACCTCTTGCCAAGTAGTATAGGGTGTTTCCTTCACAAGTTTTCATGGCTTGGTGAAGGTGGAGCTTGATCTTGTGATGCCTCGACGTAGATCATCTTCGGCATCGTCGTCGATGACCTAGCCCGCTTTTTCTCCGATGAAGCCGACGCTAGAGCCCGGGATCCGATGATCGCAGCGAGGAGACATCATCACGGAGCTATGGAGGTGGAGCACCGGATCTACAAAGGTTGTATTTTCGTTAACTCTTGGTTAAGTTGTTAACTTGTTATCGGTTTCGCCTATAATTCTAGTTAACGATCCGTATTAGGGTTTCTCGGCACTTGTAAAATTCGAAATTGGCATGGTTGATGCCTTGTGAGACCTCCTTAGTGTGCCTAGGAACCCTACAATAGGAAATGTTCAAAATATTATCCATCAATACAAAATTTTATCATTTCTTTACTCATAAAGAGACTGATATGATTTTGTATATCAAGTTCGGTATCTAATAGCATTTGTTCAGAATCAATGTATTGGTAATACAGGGTGACAGTGACCAACAGACTTGGCTGCAACACTTGCCCCGTTTTCTGTCTCATGAAACTTATCACCCGTTCTCAGTTTTCTACCTTTTTGTAGCCCTATGTAACAAATTACATATCTGGGATCCTGATCCGGTATCAAATACCCAGGATGTAGAGGATACTGAGAAACAGTTCTTTGTAATGAACACACCCGAAGGAGATGCATCGCATGCACTTTCTTCGTTTGGGCGGAATAGGAATTCTGGTATTCCCCTATTTCCTGCTCTTTCTTATAACAATTATAAGTTGGAGCGGGACCAACGTTCCCCAGCTCAGTATAACAGGCGGGTTCAGTCAATACATCCATTTTATTATCTTGATTAAGGCGTGATATAGTCGCTACCAGGAGAGAGAGAGAAGAAAACACTCAGCGTGCGCTCTTGCAAGATCAGATTGGTTTTTATTTTATCTAATCAGGATGGCTCCCACTGCTTTTATCAAATCTTCCTTCAAACCCTAAAAGAAAAGACTAGCCGGGATTAATTACACTCTACAAGTTCGCCAATCTTTCAGCCAGGCCAGTGTCGGTACTTTGAGGGAGGTTCCCCGTGCTTTCGCACGGACCTAATTACAGTAAACCTCGTTTTCCCAGAGGCGTAACCCCGTTGATACCTTTCTAGACACCTACTTGATCGGCTAATTGCAAAGTGCAAAACTCTCCCAGGAGTAACAATTACTCGCAGTGGGTATCGGGATCCAACTATCATATAGAAGGTATGCAATCTCATTGCAAATGTCAACACTTGAAACTCCCGATAAAGATTTTTACCCCTAGCACTTATGACCTTAACTATGGTCAACAAATCATAAGTACTAGTCAAGTTCTATCCGTCATTTCGTGATTAATTAGACCCACCCACATGACCCTTAACTAAGGTCAACAAAGTCACGCGACTGTCCTAACTAATCGCATCTTATGCTGTGTAGGAAGACATCACTTAGTTACCGTACACTGTGCCTTGACTATGGTCAACAAACACAGCACGAATACTAAGTACTATACTTCCTAAAATGACGGAGGGTTGCGAATGGTTTTTATGAAAAAACCTTTAACGCTTTGAACTTAATCTCGTTGCGGAATCAAATGGTTTTTAAATGGAATGTTTTTCGAAGCTTTTCTAGTTTTGCTAAAGAGGTCACTCCCGGTGAAGGGATCGTCGGCCCTTTCCTCGTCGAATGAGGTGCGGGACATATCATATATATCACTGTGCAAAGCGAAAACTATAGAAGCGATCAAAAGACAAACCGAGGGTGTAGCATCTACCAGTTATTGCTAAAGGAGTCACTCCCGGTGAAGGGATCTCGGTCCTTTCCTCATCGAATAAGGTGCAGGATGTTCTATAATGAACACAGCGATGCAAAGCAAGAACTGTAGCTACCTGTTTTGTTTTGAAATTCGATTCCACAACATCAATTAGGTTTATTTTCTTTCATTAATCTCATTAATGAATATCCCATCATTTAAGTCCACCTAAACATCACAGATAAATATAACGTACGCTTATGCCATCCGCATTCGCCTCGATGTCCCGTCTGCACCGTTAGGTTAGGTAACTAACGCCAGAACGAGGCAGGGCTAGCGCGGGTGTAAAACATAAGCAACGTCTATATAATATATCATATATACTATATATAATATCTGTCACAGAACATCACATGATCACATCACAGATAAATCATAGCAGAAGAAACATATGAAATATTGGATATACTAGGACGTCCGTGTTTTCAATACGAGCCAGTATAAAACAAGGATTCCTCGATCGTGATGAATAGCCAATCCCATATGTAAGTCTACGTTAGCGCCCCGGCAGTCTACAGACGCCAAATGCGGAATAAAACTTTTTAACTTGGCGCTATCGTATACTTTAACCCGGATCTACCATTATTGCTAAACTAACAAACTGTAAAGAGTGTAGAAAGGTTGTACCGAACGATCCGAGTCCTTCGTTCTTCAACCATCATCCCACGCTGTTGGAGATAGTGCCCTCAGAGTCAATTATTAGGTCACAGGTACGTGATTGTAATGATTGAGGGAGGACCTATCCCGGTAGGACAGTCTTACTCGAGATGATAGTATGCTATCTGGTTTACCTTTATCATCGTGTACTGCTTTAGGTGACATGACACGTCGCTATTACACGTTGATAGAGCCCCTAGGATTCTTGCTTGACCACCAGCAGTATGAGGGCGATCATATAAGTGGGAGCTGGGGGTCTACAAGCATATCCTTAAAAGGTCCCTAGTCGTGGGAGTTTCGAGACCGGGCATCGATACTCCATTAGTAGACTACTGTATACAGTTGAGACCCCGACGAGGGGCGGTGGCCGGTCTCACAAGCCACTGGTGTCAGTTGGATCACCTGAGATGTATACAGGTGCTCATTGGGTTATGAGTACACCGGACAGGACTCGCCGGGAACATGCTAGTTGGTCATATACCAGACGTCAGATGGCAGTTCCCTGGTGACATGTGTGCAGGTTAGTTCATCGACCTGGGGATCGTCATTTGTCTCGTGTGAGTTCCCACTGTACTTTGATTACTACCCTACCACGGCTCAAAGGAGTCGTGCAAACAGGTTTTAGTTGGGTACAGTCCCGAGCCACATGGAGGCAGTGAGCGTATCTTCAGGGGTTCGTCTCTCCCGGTATTGGGGGTGAGGTCGTGCTGTGTCTAGGAGAGCCATTACACAAAGTCCTTGGCCAAGGCAAGGAGATTTACTGGTAGGTATTCCAGTAGTATCTCAGGGTGTTCTGGGCTACACTCCGACACGACTTGTACCGCTTTTGGGGGTCTGACTTTTACCAACCCCCTAGGCCCGCCATGCGATACTCATAGACGAACGGACCGGACTGCACGGATATTGTCACTGACAGGCTCAGTAGGGTGTCAGGATGAGTTCGCTCATCGACGTCCCTTTTAGTCAATAGCTGGTGGCCCGTCACGTATTGGCTTATACCTCTGACGTGCTAGTGGTTAAATCCACAGCCATAGTATTGACGAGTCTTTAGAGTCCACCACACTTTCAGTTACTCAGCTTTCGGGCGAAACGCTGTAGAGGCCGTATGGAGATATGGCAGGGTCCGATCAGATACATGCGGTATTGCACGGATCAGGATCGGACTGTTTGTACTAGTAGCCGTATAGGTATATGGCAGGGTTCGATCAGATACGTGCGGTATTGCACGGATCAGGATCGAACGGATAAAACTAGCCGGCTTTGGTTTAAGCCGATCCTAGTTTAGTACAGTGTAGATTTTGTCTCTTTGCATTTGTATCCGGTCGGAATACAGATGCGGGTGTGTATGCACAGTATTGGGGTTTTCCTGTAATTTATTACGGGACCAGTTTTCTAGAGTTGCCAGTTTGCATTCCGTTCCTGCCGGTTTTCCTTTGTTCTTTCCCGGCCGGACTTTTCCGATGGAGGGGGTAATTTGCAGTTTTGCAAATTACATTTGTGGAGGGGTTTTATTGCATATATATTGATTATGATAGCTTTCTTTTCTTTGCACCATAACTTGCTTTGACTTGTGATTTGATGAGGGTATGGTTTGAAAAAGTGCAAGTATGGTGCATGTTTCTTTGTCCCTTGGATATGGTCACCTTTCTTATGCTCCTACACTCACCTCCCTTTGTAATATGTGTTCATTCCTCCACCATTCTCATTCTCAAGAGAAGAAAGTTTTTTCATGGTTGAGTGAGAAGAAGAAAAGAGAAGGAGAGAGCTTCATCCTTGAGAGTGTTTTTCATTCTTGATCTCTTTTCATGCCAAGAAAAATGAAAGCACCATTTTTCATACCTTCATTCCTCCATCTTCAAAAGGCAACCAAAACCCCAATGAGACATAAACCCTACACATCCTACAGCAAGCCTTGGGCATGTCGAGTTGCCGGCTTCATGCGCGAGTTGCCTCGGTATAGAGGCAGGAGCCCGTAAAAGTACCCGGCTTCGTGGTGCCCTTTCCGACGAGGAGGAGACGGACGGAGATCCCGCGAGGAGATCGGAGTGGAGATGAAGACCGGAGGACTTGGATCGTCGGTATACATCTCTTCCCTTTCCTTTTGTAGCATAGACTTGTTAATGGTTACGATCCGGAGTTTAGTGCGCGGTGGTGCCGGTTTGCAAAGTCCGCAAAATTTAAGTTATTCACCGTTTCCGCATTCCGGCGTCGGATTGACGGCCGGGGCGCCGCCGTGCACTTACAGTGGTATCAGAGCCTCGCCATTAACTTAGTCTAGCTTTGTGTAATGTGTTTGCATTTCCGATCGATCAAAAAGTCCAAAAACCCGTATTTTTCCCACATCAGTTTCTGTCGAATTTTTTTTGAGTCCAAAAATTTTTCAGGTTGTCTCAGAGTGATGTGCAGGGAATTCTAAGGTCACTGTTAAAATTTGGTTCAAGGATCTCTTCATACCGCCGCGGAAGGGCGGCCAAACCCCTGGTTTGGCCGCGCTTCCGCCGCGGATTTTACTGTTCCCCCCAAAAGTTTTTTACAGTGTGTTCCTGAATGATAAATGTGGTTTTTGGAATATTAATATTGGGCCCAGGTTTTCTGTGGTTGCTACAGTTTTGTTTGGGGGCCCACTTGTTAATGTTTGATCAATCGGAAATTTTTTAAACACATTTTTCACAGTATTTACATTATATCTGCGACCGTGAATGTCACTCGATCGGTAAATCCGGTCTAACTGCTATAGCCCGGTTAGACGGATTTGCGAACGTGATTTTCACGTTGATGTTCTATGTATTTGCTGTGATGTTGCGGATCGGTCGTGGGGGATAGCCTGGATGCAATGCTAGTACTGTGCTGTTGTATTATGTACATTTGATATTGCGGGGCGAGCGTCCGACATGTGGACTGCCGTCACTGCCTGATTGTATTATTCTTTTGGGGCACGACCTGGTTGCGGTCGATGTACCCGTTGTATGTATATTTTACTTTCTGTACTAGGATTGCCCCGCGGTGGGGTGCACGGATAGCCGGGTTCTAGAAGACAACAAGCCCGCATCTCATGGCATTGGGACGGAGGGGGCTTCACTCCAGGATTGGCTAGCTATCCGCCGCACTCGTAGGGGGTACAGGTTGACCCAGGAGGGGTGCCCAAGTTACCGGATTCCGTGAAGTGCTGGGTGGTCCATTCACGGTGCTGAAGGGGGCTGCCTCGCTTCAGGTTTTGGCGGGTGACTTGCCGCGCCCGTAGGGGTCTAGGATTCTCATTGCACAGGCTATCCACACGACCAGGGGAACGTCGGGTTTCAGCGGCTCTGTGAAACCCGGGGATCCCAGATATCTGTATTGTTTCTGTGATGCTGTTCATTCTCTGTGATGTTGCATTCTATTCACGCCTTGAGCGAAATATAATATATTGGTATATATATTAGTAGATGTTGTATATGTTTTGCATCCGCGCTAGTCCAGTCCCCGCTCTGTCGTTAGTAAGCTAACCTAACGGGTAATGACGGGACCCAGTGGCGAATGCGGATGGCATATACGTACATCAGTATATTTTCGTTCTTTGTGGTGTGATCAATTGATGGGACTGCATTGATTCGGATCAATGCAAAGTTAAAAACAAACCTAATCTGATGTTGTTGGAACACTTTTTCAAAAAGCTGTTATTGCAAGGACGTTCTCTTTTGTTTTGCATCGTGGTATTCAGTTGGAATATCCTGCTCCTCAGTCGACGAGGCAAGGGCCGAGATCCCTTCACCGGGAGTGACCCCTTGGACAAAAAGTTTGCGTCAGGGCATTAACTTCACTATAGCCGATTGCTTTTGCTTTGCATCGTGGTATTCATTTGGAATATCCTGCACCCCATTCTACGGGGAAAGAGCCGAGATCCCTTCACCGGGAGTGACCTCTTTAGCAACGGTTTTCGTCACTATATTCTAAAAAGCTATCCGTTCCTTCAACGATATCAAGTTCATTACGTTAAAGGTTTTCGCCAGAAACCATTCGTAGCCCTCCATCATTTCAGTTAAATATTCGGTAGTATTCAAGCTATGTATTTTGACCTCACGCCAAGGCATAGTGTTTGGTAGCTGCCGGGTATTTATCTGTTGCATAGATAGATGCGTTGGTTTGGGACAGTCGTACTACTATTTTGGCCTACGTCAAGGGTATGTACGGGTGGATTCAAATTAACCTGGATAATGATGGGCAGAACTTGACATGTGACTTATGATATTTTGACCTCACGCCAAGGTCATAAGAGCATGGGGCAGAAATTACATCGGGGGTTTCAAAAGAACTGAAATTTGCCAGATATGCGCATACCTTCTGGAGTGTGATACCGTGAGCGGATTCCGTCACGTTATCATGCGATGAGAGTTGGATCCCGATTCCCACTGATGAGTTAGTTTACTCCTCGGGTGACCCCGACTAATTCTTCTTTTAGGTTTGGAGAAGAATTTGAGGTACAGTGGGAGGTTTCCAGATTAGATAAATTGGTAACCATTCTGATCTAGGTTAGAGTGCACGCTGAGTGTTTCTTTTCTCTCTCTCTTTGGCAGCGACCATTGACCCGACCCTAAGACTTTGACTCAGTGACCAAGTTGACCGAAGCTTCTTAACACAGGCTTTTGGATTGTCAGAATTGCAGACCTTATTGCCACTCCTACTTTTACCCTTTTCTCCAGGACACCCCGTATTACTGCGAACGTCCACTTCCATTGGACAAAACCATCGTATGGTTAGATACGAACTCGAAGGAATTCGAGGATGGTTTCTGGTTCTGGAGAAAACGGATAGGATTATTCAGTTGTCTTTTCCTTTTACCCTCTCTCAGGTTACGAGTACTCCTTGGTTTAGGGGTAGTACACCTATTACGCAAATTGGATTGTCTTCTTCCAAACCTTAGGCTGGTGCCGACCGGTAGGGAATGAAGAAAACCAATTAGCATAACGATGGTGTGCAGAAGGTATTAAGTTCAGACAAAGCAAGGGATTAGTAAGAGGGCAAAGTAAATTGCAACAGATATTCACGACCAAACCAAATATTTCGTTACCACTCCCACATCACCTTTGTATTTCTCCAGGACACTCCGTATCACTACGAAGATCCACAGTTTATTTGGATACTCCATCGTATGGTTATATACGAACTCGAATGGAACTTGTTCCAGTTCGGGGATGGATTCTGGTCCAGGAGAAATAGGAATAAAGTACATTCAGGTGTCTTTTATCTTCACCTTCTCTCGCGTTGCGAGTGCTCCTAGGATTAGGACAGTACACCCTTTATGCTTATTGGATAGTCTTCTTCCAAACCATAGGCTGGTGCCGAACGGTAGGGAAGGAAGAAAACCAATTGGCCTAAAGGGGTGTGCGGAAGGTAATGACTAAAGACATATGAAGGGATTTGGAGAGGTGGCAAAGAATTATACGGTTATAGTTGTGAATCTGGATAATGGAAGAGGCATTACTAAGAATACCGGGATACCCCACCGAAACATTTCAATGTTTCAGTTTCACTGTGTACTGTTAAAAGAAAACTGATTTCCCGATTAGATACTTACTCCAGGGTATGTATTTACCAGGTATGATTCTCACATCTGTATGGTTTTACAGATGATGAGTGGGAGTAGGTTATTGGGAATTGGGTGATCATCCTCATTATATCGGGATTCGTTGTAATCGGTGATATTTGAGGAAATCACCTGGGCTGTTTGCCGGTCGGCAAATATTTGGTTTTGAATATCCGTAGTTATGCACCAATTTCAAATTGATATATCTGTACGTCTATTTTCATAGAGTGAGATATACCTTTCTGAAATTATGTCTACGACATTTACCTATATCAGTGGATGGTTAGGTAAGGAGCATTAAACAGCGGTGTAATTCTTCTTAACCATAAGTACAGTTTTCAACCTACGACACACGGTGAATGAGTTATCAGACTCAAGGGACTTATACAGAGTATTGTATGTTGTCCAGGGTCCATCAGGACAGAGGGGTTGGTCCTCGTACTACATTCAGTTTACTTATGACTTCTCTAGTTTTTAGACAGGTGTTTCGTGGAAACACAGGGTCCGAATTTGGAGAAGTTATAGGTATTTGAATAGAGTAGAGAACCAGGTATAGCAAGTATCGGGATTCTTCAAAGAGATCGAAGATGTAGATACTTGTGTATGGTATTCAGTTGATAGTAATGATAAAGAGATCTTGCTTCTCTTTCAGGTTACTCATAATTGGAAGTATTCCTAAGTTGAGTAACGCTGATCGGCCTCTTTCCATTTAGTTGACATGCACTGGAGACAGCTGCATGATGTGAATCTGGTTCAAATAAATCAGTGCCTCTGATTCTATATTGGATATAGAACAGTTCATATCTTAACGATGTTAAGGTACGGGGAGTTGTCCGGTTTATGCTTAAAACCAGATATTGGACAACTCTAGGCACGTTTCTGTAATGGCTGTTTGTGGGTTGACCCAGGCTATGACGCGGGTTGACTTTCTACCATCTGGATGAACAATAGCAATATTGTTCTAGACTCGCCACAGTTTTATTAAAAATGGATTTTTTTTTTCAGAAAACAGTAGTGGGAGTATGGTAGAACTGGAAGTAATTCCAGAACCACAAACGATTACTGAAGATTTGATAAGGAACCTAAAGATTCAATCTGGATTGACATTCCATTGGCCACTCCGCAGATAAGGTGGGTAACTTCAGGCACCCGAGAGGTACTCCGGTAGCCTCAAGGACGGTGACAGGGAAGTTCTTGTTTTCCCACAATTGCCATTGCTGTTGTTCCAGGTTACGAGACCCGGCGGGAGGATGAGTATAGCGTCGTTCTAAACCAGTTTTAGAAGTGTACGTCTATATGACTCTGCCAGAGGGTTGTCGTAGTCAGTGGGAGCAGCGGAAGCATTGGTGGACAGGTAGCTTATGTCTATTTATAGACTAAAGCAGATGTAGCGGAGATAGATCATCTATTTCTGACGTGACAGTCATGGTTTTGACTTCATCAGAATAGGGGATGGATCTGTTAAGAAGGTAGTAGGGTGTGATGTCATGGTATCTGGATGACATACACAGAATAGGAAAAGAAACTCCTATACTACAATCGGTTATACTTTGGTCGTCACACAGTGGTTCCTCCACAAAGGAAATGGATTTTATATCTGACATACTGGTTACTGGATCTATGGTTTTAGATCTAGATTTGGGTGGTTTCCCAGTCAGGGTACTTGACAGCATTCTAAGAGTATTTAGGATGGACGACTCCTGGCACGGTAGTGTACCTGCAGGTAATGGAGTCACCCTCTCTAAAGGTGTCTTACAGATTAAAGGGGAGAGGGACGTGCATGATTGGCAGATCACTTGCTTAGGCAATTGAGTCAATCATGAGATGTCAAGTACCACACCAGATGTTGTTCTTGCACTAGATGCAATAAGTTGACATTAATCCAATCCTGGAGAAATAGTCGGAAGCAGTTTTAGAACATAAGTGGATGTTCTAGAGATATGATAACGACAGCCTCATTCAGGAGACAGTTATCATTCCAGGCTTCCAAGGTGACATGGACGACAAGCAGGTTGTCAGAGTTATAATTTTCCTTCTGATGAGGGGCAGTATTTTGGACAGGTGGTCCAAGGCAATACTGAGGGAGGCATGGCGCGCAGGATACTGATTAAGTTCAGTTGACGATACAGTCTAAGAAGTTTGGATTTGGAGTTCATTTATGAGCTATGTCCCATCAGACATCCAGACACATTCTAAGACAGGTATTGCTCATTTCAGGAGATGGGTTTCTCCGCGAACTTGAGATATAGAGAGACATAGAAAGAAACAACTAAGCGGATCCACTCACTGAGGCTATTCCTCGAACGCAATAGTTCCGCAAATGAGCTTTGTGAGACTGACTAGTAGAGGAGTTGGATGTTCGGTATCACACGAGCTGTGAGTATGCGACATCGCAATAATTAGCCTTGAGTGCAAGTGGGAGATTGTTGGAGATAGTGCCCTCAGAGTCAATTATTAGGTCACAGGTACGTGATTGTAATGATTGAGGGAGGACCTATCCCGGTAGGACAGTCTTACTCGAGATGATAGTATGCTATCTGGTTTACCTTTATCATCGTGTACTGCTTTAGGTGACATGACACGTCGCTATTACACGTTGATAGAGCCCCTAGGATTCTTGCTTGACCACCAGCAGTATGAGGGCGATCATATAAGTGGGAGCTAGGGGTCTACAAGCATATCCTTAAAAGGTCCCTAGTCGTGGGAGTTTCGAGACCGGGCATCGATACTCCATTAGTAGACTAGTGTATACAGTTGAGACCCCGACGAGGGGCGGTGGCCGGTCTCACAAGCCACTGGTGTCAGTTGGATCACCTGAGATGTATACAGGTGCTCATTGGGTTATGAGTACACCGGACAGGACTCGCCGGGAACATGCTAGTTGGTCATATACCAGACGTCAGATGGCAGTTCCCTGGTGACATGTGTGCAGGTTAGTTCATCGACCTGGGGATCGTCATTTGTCTCGTGTGAGTTCCCACTGTACTTTGATTACTACCCTACCACGGCTCAAAGGAGTCGTGCAAACAGGTTTTAGTTGGGTACAGTCCCGAGCCACATGGAGGCAGTGAGCGTATCTTCAGGGGTTCGTCTCTCCCGGTATTGGGGGTGAGGTCGTGCTGTGTCTAGGAGAGCCATTACACAAAGTCCTTGGCCAAGGCAAGGAGATTTACTGGTAGGTATTCCAGTAGTATCTCAGGGTGTTCTGGGCTACACTCCGACACGACTTGTACCGCTTTTGGGGGTCTGACTTTTACCAACTCCCTAGGCCCGCCATGCGATACTCATAGACGAACGGACCGGACTGCACGGATATTGTCACTGACAGGCTCAGTAGGGTGTCAGGATGAGTTCGCTCATCGACGTCCCTTTTAGTCAATAGCTGGTGGCCCGTCACGTATTGGCTTATACCTCTGACGTGCTAGTGGTTAAATCCACAGCCATAGTATTGACGAGTCTTTAGAGTCCACCACACTTTCAGTTACTCAGCTTTCGGGCGAAACGCTGTAGAGGCCGTATGGAGATATGGCAGGGTCCGATCAGATACATGCGGTATTGCACGGATCAGGATCGGACTGTTTGTACTAGTAGCCGTATAGGTATATGGCAGGGTTCGATCAGATACGTGCGGTATTGCACGGATCAGGATCGAACGGATAAAACTAGCCGGCTTTGGTTTAAGCCGATCCTAGTTTAGTACAGTGTAGATTTTGTCTCTTTGCATTTGTATCCGGTCGGAATACAGATGCGGGTGTGTATGCACAGTATTGGGGTTTTCCTGTAATTTATTACGGGACCAGTTTTCTAGAGTTGCCAGTTTGCATTCCGTTCCTGCCGGTTTTCCTTTGTTCTTTCCCGGCCGGACTTTTCCGATGGAGGGGGTAATTTGCAGTTTTGCAAATTACATTTATGGAGGGGTTTTATTGCATATATATTGATTATGATAGCTTTCTTTTCTTTGCACCATAACTTGCTTTGACTTGTGATTTGATGAGGGTATGGTTTGAAAAAGTGCAAGCATGGTGCATGTTTCTTTGTCCCTTGGATATGGTCACCTTTCTTATGCTCCTACACTCACCTCCCTTTGTAATATGTGTTCATTCCTCCACCATTCTCATTCTCAAGAGAAGAAAGTTTTTTCATGGTTGAGTGAGAAGAAGAAAAGAGAAGGAGAGAGCTTCATCCTTGAGAGTGTTTTTCATTCTTGATCTCTTTTCATGGCAAGAAAAATGAAAGCACCATTTTTCATACCTTCATTCCTCCATCTTCAAAAGGCAACCAAAACCCCAATGAGACATAAACCCTACACATCCTACAGCAAGCCTTGGGCATGTCGAGTTGCCGGCTTCATGCGCGAGTTGCCTCGGTATAGAGGCAGGAGCCCGTAAAAGTACCCGGCTTCGTGGTGCCCTTTCCGACGAGGAGGAGACGGACGGAGATCCCGCGAGGAGATCGGAGTGGAGATGAAGACCGGAGGACTTGGATCGTCGGTATACATCTCTTCCCTTTCCTTTTGTAGCATAGACTTGTTAATGGTTACGATCCGGAGTTTAGTGCGCGGTGGTGCCGGTTTGCAAAGTCCGCAAAATTTAAGTTATTCACCGTTTCCGCATTCCGGCGTCGGATTGACGGCCGGGGCGCCGCCGTGCACTTACACACGCTCCGTTGCGGCTGCTCCGATCTCGTCGATCTCCGAATCCTTCGTCGAGGTGGCACCACATGATCGGTTCTTTAAACGGGCTCCCGCCTCTAACTCGAGGCAACTCGATCGTCAAGTTTGCTAAAAGAGACGACCAAGATTGATGTAGAGAATGAGTAGAATACTTTGTCTCACTTCGTCCATATCTGTGGACGATCGGTTAATGAAGTTGCCGATGGAAATGAAATGGAACATGAAATGAACTAACAAATTTCCATACACTTTGAACCATAGTCTTTTGTGTCAAAAATGAAATCAATCTCACTCTTCCTCACATGGGTGGCCGGCCATACAAATAGGTGAAGGGAGGTGAGGGTAGGAGGAGGGAGGTGACCACATCATGAAGCTTATCATGAAGAAAATATCAAAGGGAAAACAAAAAGCTTTAATTACAAAGCATGAATCATTAAGCATAGTCACCATTTAATAAATGCACCATTAAAGCCAAGATGACTCACAAAGCCACTTCATCACTTCTAGAACCTTCTAGAATGATGACTCACTCCATCTGAAGAAAAGATAAATCCGTCTTTAACAGAATGTTAAAAGACGGCTGATAGAAAACTGGAAACTGGCAACTTCCAAAAGTGATCCTGAAACGAATTTCAGGACAACCCCGAAACTGTATAAAAATACCCGCATTGGTATTACGACCGAATACAAATGCAACTGAGACAAAGATATTATACCTACTCAATATAATACTCGGATCCGGCTTAAACCAAAGCCGACCAGTATCATCTGTCCGAAAATCGACACGTGCGTAAACGCACGTGCATTTTCCGAACCCTGCCATAAAACCATACGGCCTCTACAACGTTTCGCCCGAAACTTGGGAAACTGTCTGTGGGGGACTCTAATGACTCGTCAGCACCCTGGCAGTGGGTTTAACCACAAACCGTCAGCGGCACTAGCAATGCATAACGGCTGCCCACGGACTGACCTCAAGGGTGGCCGAGGAGCGAACTCAAGGGAGACCGATGAGCGAACTCCTCCGAAAACCCTACTGAGCCTAACAGTGACAATGTATATACAGTCCGGTCCGTTCGTCAATGAGTATCGTATATCCTCCTAGGGGGCTAGTAACGTCAGACCCCCAGAGCAGTATAAGTCGTGTCGGAGTGAAGCCTCAATACACCCTGAGATACTACTGGAGTACCTACCAGTAAATCTCCTACCATGGCCATGGATTTGTGTAATGGCTCTCCTAGACACAGCACGACCTCGCCCCCAATACCGGGAGAGACGAATCCCCTGCCGATCCGCTCACGTGCCTCCATATGGCTCGGGACTGTACCCAAAAGCTACCTGTTTGCACGACTCCTTTGAGCCGTGGTAGGGTAGAAATCAAAGCACAGTGGGAACTCACACGAGACAAATGACGACCTCAGGTCGATGAACTAACCTGTACACATGTCACCAGGGAACTGCTATCTGACGGTAGATATAATACTAACTAGCAGATTCCCGGCGAGTCCTGTCCGGTGTACTCATAACCCAATGAGCACCTGTATACATCTTAGGTGATCCAACATACACCAGTGGCTTGTGAGACCGGCCACCGCCCCTCGCCGGGGTCTCGACTGTATACACTAGTCTACTCCGGAGTATCGATGCCCTGTCTCGAAACTCCCACGACTAGGGACCACAATTAAGGATATGCATATAAACTACCCAACTCTCACGTATATGATCGCCCTCATACAGTTGGTAGTAAAGCAAGATCCTAAGGGCTCTATCAAAGTGTAACATGCAATCAGTCGCCTGAACATGTACACAACTGATAAAGGCAAACCAGATAGTATACTATCATTTCGAGTAAGACTGTCCTACCAGGATAGGTCCTCCGCAATCATTGCAATCACGTACCTGCGATCCAATAATTGACTATGAGGGCACTATCTCCAACAATCTCCCACTTGCACTCAAGGCTAATATTGCGATGTCGACTACTCACAGCCCGTGTGAAACCGAACATCCAACTCCTCTACTAATCAGTTTCACAAAGCCCGTTTGTAAAACTATTGTGTTCGAGAAATAGCCTCGGTGAGTGGATCCGCCTAGAAGTTTCTTTCTGTATCTCTCTTAATCTCAAGTTCGCGGAGAAAACCATCTCACGAATTGAGTAGTACCTGTCTTAGAATATGTCCGGATATCTGATGGGACCTTAGTTCATAAATGAACTCCATATCCAAACTTCTTAGACTGAATCGATCACTGAACTTAATCAGTATCGGGCACCATGCCACCCACAGTATCCTCTGGAACCACCTGTCCATAACACTGTCCCTCGTCAGAGGGAAAACTAAAACTCTGACAATCACTCTGTCATCCATGTCACCTTTGAAGCCTGGAATGATAACCATCTCCCGAAAGAGGCTGCCGTTATCAAATCCGTAGAACATGTACCAATGTTCTAAAACTGCTTCCTTATGTTTCTCCAGGATTGGATTAATACAAACTTATTGCATCTAGTGCAAAAACAACATTTGGTGCGGTACTTGACATCTAATGATTGACTCAATTGCCTAAGCAAGTGATCTGCCAATCATGCACATCCCTCTCCCCTTTAGTCTATACGACACCTTTAGAGAGGGTGACTCCATATCCTGCAGGTACACTACCATGCTAGGAGTCAACTATTCTAAAAACCATTAGAATATCTGTCAAAGTACCCACATTGGAAAACCACCCAAATCTAGATCTAAAACCATAGATCCAGAAACCAGAATGTCAAATATTATATCCATGTCCTGTCTGGAGAAACAACTGTGTGACGACCACGTTACAACCGATCGTAGTAAAGGAATTTTACTTCCCACTCTGTGTATGTCATCCAGATACCATGACATCACACCCTACTACTTTCTTAACTGATCCATCCCCTATTCTGATTGAAGTCAAACCCATGACTGTCACATCAAAATTAGATGATCTATCTCCGCTATTACTGCTCTAGTCTATAAATAGACATAAGCTACTTGCCCACCATACTTCCGTTGCTCCCACTGACTACGACAACCCTCCTACCGGGTCTCATAACCTGGAACAACAGTAGTGTCAAGTCTGGGTAGATAAGAACCTCCCTGTCACCGTCCTTGAGGCTACCAAGTACCTCTCGGGTGTCTGAGGTTACCTACCATATCTGCGGAGTGGCTATTGGAATGTCAAACCTGATTGAATGTATAGGTCCTATTAAATTTTCCGTAATCGTTCGCGGTTCTGGAATCACTTCCAATTCTACCATACTCCCACTACTGTTTTCTGAAAAAGATCCATTTTTACTAAAACTGTGGCGAGTCAAGAACAATATCACTATTGATCTTCCAAATGGTAGAATATCAACCCTCGTCATAGCCAGGGTCAACCCACAAACAGCCATTACAGAAACGTGCCCTGAGTTATCCAGAGTCTGGTTTTAAGCATAAGCTGGACAACTCCCCATACCTTAATTTCTTTTAAGGTATGATCCATTCTATATCCAATACAGAAACTTTGGCACTTATTTAATTGGAACCATATTCAAATCATGCAGCTGTCTCCAGTGCATATCAACTTAATGGAAAGAGGCTGATCAGCATTACTCAACTTAGGAAACCATCCAATTATGAGTAACCTGAAAGAGAAACACGTTTCTCAAAACCATCACTATCATCTGAATACCAATCACAAGAATCTACATCTTCGATCTCTTTGAAGAATCCCGATACTTGTGATACCTGGTTCTCTACTTTATTCTTATACCCACAACTTCTCAAAACTTAGACCTTGTATTTCTACGAAACACTTGTCTAAATACTAGAGAAGTTATAAGTAAACAGAACAAAGTACGAGGACCTACCCCTTTGTCCTGAAGGACACTTGAACAACATACAATACTCTGTATAAGTCCGCTGAGTTAAACAACTCAAAACCTGTGCGTCGTAGGTAGAAAACTGTACCCTGGCGATTTCCTCAAATATCATCAATTACAACGAATTCCGATATAATGAGGATAATCACCTAATTCCCAATAACTTACTCCCACTCATCATCTGTAAAACCATACAGATATGAGAATGAAACCTGGTAAATACATACCCTTGGAGTAAGTGTCTAATCGGGAAAACAGGTTTTCTTTAACAATGCACTGAAACATGAAAATGTTTCGTAGGGGTATCCTGGTATTCATAGCAATGCCTCTTCCATAATCTAATTCATGACTTCAACCGTATATTTTATTGCCGTCTCTCCAAATCCCCTTTATTTGTCTTTAGTCGTTACCTTCTGTACACCATTGTTAGGCTAAATGGTTTTCTTCCTTCCCTACCGTTCGGCACCAGCCTATGGTTTGGAAGAAGACTATCCGGTAAGCATAATAGGTGTACCCTCCTAAACCAAGGAGTACTCGCAACTGAGAGAAGGTGATGATAAAAGACTGTTGCGCCACGGCAGCGCCCCGGCCTCGTACTCGAGGCCAAAATGCGGAATAAAAACTTTGCGAACTTTGCAAAACGGCGCTACCGCGGACAATTACCCGGATCGAAACCATTAACCTATACTAGCTAACTAAAGAGATAGGGTGAGAAGTATACCGAGCGATCCGTGTCCTTCGGTCTTCGTCTCCGCTCCGATCTCCCGCGGAATCTCCGTCACCTTCTCGCTTGTCGGAAAGGGCACCACGTAGCCGAAATCTTTTACGGGCTCCCGCCTCTTGACCGAGGCAACTCGGGCGCGAAGTTGGCTAGCCGACGCGTCCAAGGCTTGCTATAGAATAGTGTAGAAGATTGTCTCTTTTGGGGTTCATGAAGTTGCCTTGAGGTGGAGGAATGGAGAAGAGAAGGAGAGCAAGAAAATGAGCTATGAAGCTAATCCTTTTTGCAACCATGAAAAGTGAGATGAGCATTTTTTTTTTCAACCAAAATAAAAATCCCTTTCCCAAATGAAGTGGCCGGCCTCTTCATCTCAAGAATGAGATTGGAGAGAGAAAAGAAAAGCAAGAAAGAATATATCAACCATATAGAAATTAGTCACTCTCATTTCAATCCAAAACCTTTCCATCAACCATCAAAATGAAAGCAAGTGAGAAGACCAAAAAGGGATCTCATGATGAAGCAACATCATGATGCCACAAATATGCAAAGAAACCCCTCACAAAGTGTTAATTGCAAACTTGCAATTAACACCCTCCATCACAAAGTCCGGCCGAGAAGGAATGAAAGAAAACCGGCCGGAACGGAATGCAAACTGGCAACTTCAGAAAACCGATCCCGTAATAAATTACAGGAAAACCCCACTGCTGCAAATACATGCCCGCATTTGTATTCCCACTGAACACAAATGCAAAGAGACAAAACTACACTATCAAATACTAGAATCCGGCTTAAGCCAAAGCCGGCTAGTAAAAACTGTCCGATCACGATCCGTGCAATACCGCACGTATCTGATCGAACCCTGCCATATCTCCATACGGCCTCTACAGCGTTTCGCCCGAAACTTGAGTAACTGTAACTGAGTGTGGTGGACTCTAAAGACTCGTCAATACCTTGGCTGTGGATTTAACCACTAGCTCGTCAGAGGTATAAGCCAATACGTGACGGGCCACCAGGTATTGACCAAATGGGACGTCGATGAGGAAGCTCACCCCGACACCCAACTGAGCCTGTCAGTGACAATATCCGTACAGTCCGGTCCGTTCGTCTATGAGTATCGCATGGCGGGCCTAGGGGGTTGGTGAAAGTCAGACCCCCAAAAGCGGTACAAGTCGTGTCGGAGCGTAGCCCAGAACGCCCTGAGATACTACTGGAATACCTACCAGTAAATCTCCTGCCTCGGCCGAGGGCTTTGCATAATGGCTCTCCTAGACACAGCGCGACCTCACCCCCAATACCGGGAGAGACGAACCCCTGCAGATCCGCTCACTGCCTCCATGTGGCTCGGGACTGTACCCAACTAAAACCTGTTTGCACGACTCCTTTGAGCCGTGGTAGGGTAGTAATCAAAGCACAGTGGGAACTCACACGAGACAAATGACGATCTCAGGTCGATGAACTAACCTGTACACATGTCACCAGGGAACTGCTATCTGACATCTGGTATAAGACCAACTAGCAGGTTCCCGGCGAGTCCTGTCCGGTGTACTCATAACCCAATGAGCACCTGTATACATCTTAGGTGAACCAACTGACACCAGTGGTTTGTGAGACCGGCCACCGCCCCTCGTCGGGGTCTCGACTGTATACACTAGTCTACTAACGGAGTATCGATGCCCTGTCTCGAAACTCCTACGACTAGGGACCTTTTAAGGATGTGCTTATAGACCACCAGCTCCCACGTATATGATCGCCATCATACTGCTGGCAGTCAAGCAAGAATCCAAGGGGCTCTATCAACGTGTAATAGCGACATGTCAGGTCACCTAAAGCAGTACACGATGATAAAGATAAACCAGATAACATACTATCATCTCGAGTAAGACTGTCCTACCGGGATAGGTCCTCCCTCAATCATTGCAATCACGTGCCTGTGATCCAATAATTGACTCTGAGGGCACTATCTCCAACAATCTCCCACTTGCACTCAAGACTAATTATTGCGATGTCGCATACTCACAGCCCGTGTGATACCGAACACCCAACTCCTCTACTAGTCAGTCTCACAAACCTCGTTTGTGAAACTATTGCGTTCGAGGAATAGCCTCAGTGAGTGGATCCGCTGTGATGTTTCTTTCTATGTCTCTCTATATCTCAAGTTCGCGGAGAAAGCCATCTCCCGAAATGAGCAATACCTGTCTTAGAATGTCTGGATGTCTGATGGGACCTAGCTCATAAATGAACTCCAAATCCAAACTTCTTAGACTGTATCAACAACTGAACTTAATCAGTATCCTGCGCCATGCCTCCCTCAGTATTGCCTTGGACCACCTGTCCAAAATACTGCCCCTCGTCAGAAGGAAAATCTATAACTCTGACAACCTTCTTGTCGTCCATGTCACCTTGGAAGCCCGGAGTGATAACCGTCTCCTAAAGGAGGCAGCCGTTATCATATCCCTAGAACATTCACTTATGTTCTAAAACTGCTTCCGACTGGTTTTCCAGGATTGGATTAATATCAACTTATTGCACCTACTGCAAGAACAACATCTGGTGTGGTACTTGACATCTCATGATTGACTCAATTGCCTAAGCAAGTGATCTGTCAATCATGCATATCCCTCTCCCCTTTAGTCTATAAGACACCTTTAGAGAGGGTGACTCCATTACCTGCAGGTACACTACCATGCCAGGAGTCGTCCATTCTAAATACTCATAGAATGCTGTCAAGGTACCCTGATTGGGAAACCACCCAAATCTAGATCTAAAACCACAGATCTAGTAACCAGTATGTCTGATATAATATCCAAGTCCCTTGTGGAGAAACCACTGTGTGACGACCAAAGTATAACCGATCGTAGTATAGGAATATCACTTCCCACTACCTTCTCAACAGATCCATCCCCTATTCTGATGACGTCAAACCTATGACTGTCACATCAGAAATAGATGATCTATCTCCGCTACATCTGCTTTAATCTATAAATAGACATAAGCCTGATGTCCACCAATGCTTCCGCTGCTCCCACTGACTACGACAACCCTCTGGCAGAGTCATATAGACGCGCACTTCCAAAACTAGTTTAGAACGACGCTATATTCATTCTCCTGCCGGGTCTCACAGCCTGGAACAATCAGTAATGGCAAGTGTGGGTAAACAAGAACTTCCCTGTCACCGTCCTTGAGGCTACCGGAGTACCTCTCGGGTGCCTGAAGTTACCCACCTTATCTGCGGAGTGGCCAATGGAATGTCAAATCAGATTGAATCTTTAGGTTCCTTATTAAATCTTCAGTAATCGTTTGTGGTTCTGGAATTACTTCCAGTTCTACCATACTCCCACTACTTTTTCTGAAAAAAAAACATTTTTTAATAAAACTGTGGCGAGTATAGAACAATATTTCTATTGATCTGCCAGATGGTAGAAAGTCAACCCTCGTCATAGCCTGGGTCAACCCACAAACAGCCATTACAGAAACGTGCCTTGAGTTATCCGGAGTCTGGTTTTAAGCATAAGCCGGACAACTCCCCGTACCTTAACATCGTTAAGATATGAACTGTTCTATATCCAATATAGAACCAGAGGCACTGATTTAATTGAGCCAGATTCAAATCATGCAGCTGTCTCCAGTGCATGTCAAGTAAATGGAAGGAGGCCAATCAGCGTTACTCAACTTAGGAATGCTTCCAATTATGAGTAACCTGAAAGAGAAGCAATTTCTCTTTATCATTACTATCAACTGAATACCATACACAAGTATCTACATCTTCGATCACCTTGAAGAATCCCGATACTTGCAATACCTGGTTCTCTACTCTATTCTTATACCAATAACTCCTCAAAACTCAGACCCTGTGTTTCTACGAAAACACATGTCTAAGAACTAGAGAAGTTAAAAGTAAACAGAATATAGTATGAGGACCAACCCCTCTGTCCTAATGGACACTGGACAACATACAATACTTTGTATAAGTCCGCTGAGTCTAACAACTCTTTCACTGTATGTCGTAGGTTGAAAACTGTACTTATGGTTAAGAAGAATTACACCGCTGTTTAATGCTCCTTACCTAACCATCCACTGATATAGGTAAATGTCATCGACATAATATCAAAAGGTATATCTCACTCTATGAAAATAGACGTACAGATATATCAATTTGAAATTGGTGCACAACAGCGGATATTCATAACCAAATATTTGCCGACCGGCAAACACCCCAGGTGACTTCCTCAAATATCACCGATTACAACGAATCCCGATATAATGAGGATGATCACCCAATTCCCAATAACTTACTCCCACTCAGCATCTGTAAAACCATACAGATGTGAGAATCCTACCTGGTAAATACATACCCTGGAGCAAGTGTCTAATCGGGAAATCAGTTTTCTTTTAACATTACACAGTGAAACTGAAACATTGAAATGTTTCTGTGGGGAATCCTGGTATTCCTAGTAATGCCTCTTTCATTATCAAGATTCACAACTGTAACCGTATAATTCTTTGCCACTTGTCCAAATCCCTTTATATGTCTTTAGTCAATACCGTCTGCACACCCCTTTAGGCCAAATGGTTTTCTTCCTTCCCTACCGTTCGGCACCAGCCTATGGTTTGGAAGAAGACTATCCAAAAAGCATAAAGGGTGTACTGTCCTAATCCTAGGAGCACTCGCAACGCGAGAGAAGGTGAAGATAAAAGACACCTGAATGTACTTTATTCCTATTTCTCCTGAACTAGGATCCATCCCCGAACTGGAACAAGTTCCTTTCGAGTTCGTATATGACCATACGATGGATTATCCAATAAAAAGGGATCTTCGTAGTGATACGGAGTGTCCTGGAGAAATACAAAGGTGATTTAGGATTGGCGAAGAAATACTTGGTTTGGTCGTGAATAGCAGTCGCAACTTACTTTGCCCTCCTACTAATCCCTTGCTTTGTCTTAACCTTAATACCTTCTGCACACCGTTTAGGCTAATTGGTTTTCTTCATTCCCCACCGTTCGGCACCAGCCTAAGGTTTGGAAGAAGACTGTCCAATCTGCGTAATAGGTGTACTACTCCTAAGCCAAGGAGTACTCGCAACCTGAGAGAAGGTGAAAAGAAAAGACAACTGAATAGTCCTATCCGTTTTCTCCAGAACCAGAAACCATCCTCGAAGTCCTTCGAGTTCGTATATAACCATACGATGGTTTTGTCCAATGGAAGTGGACGTTCGTAGTAATACGGGGTGTCCTGGAGAAAAGGGTAAAAGTAGGAGTGGCAATGAGGTCTGCAACTCTGACAATCCAAAAGCCAGTGTTAAGAAGGTTCGGTCAACTTGGTCACTGAGTCATAGTCCAGGGTCGGGTCAATGGTCGCTGCCAGAGAGAGAGAAAAGAAACACTCAGCGTGCACTCTAGCCTAGATCAGAATGGTTACCACTTTGTCTAATCTGGAAACCTCCCACTGTACCTCAAATTCTTCTCCAAACCTGAAAGAAGAATTAGTCGGGAACACCCGAGGAGTAAACCAACTCATCAGTGGGAATCGGGATCCAACTCTCATCGCATGATAACGTGACGGAATCCACTCACGTCACCACACTCCAGAAGGTATGCGCATGCCTGGCAAGTTTCAGTTCTTTTGAAACTCCCGATGTGATTTTTACCCCTAGGACTCAAGTGACCTTGACGGAGTCAACAAATCAAAGAGTCCTAGTCAAGTTCAACCCGTC
Organism: Agapanthus africanus; assembly: GCA_030015575.1. NCBI lineage: Eukaryota > Viridiplantae > Streptophyta > Magnoliopsida > Asparagales > Amaryllidaceae > Agapanthus > Agapanthus africanus. The sequence continues at coordinate 705,719,530 of JASDDO010000024.1, read as the reverse complement.
ATTATCTGGATTGCATTAAACCCACCCGTACGTGCCCTTGACGGAGTCAACAAGGCCGCACGACTGTCCTAACCAATCCCACTTATGCAACAAACAAGTACCACTTAGCTACCGTACACTACGCCTTGACGGAGTCAACAAACGCAGCACGAATACTAAATAATACCCATAAGAAATGACGGAGGGCTACGAATGGTTTTTGGCGAAAAACCTTTAACGTAATGAACTTGATATCGTTGAAGGAACTGCATAGCCTTTTATAAAATATAGTGACGAAAACCTTTACTAAAGAGGTCACTCCCGGTGAAGGGATCTCGGCTCTTTCCCCGTAGAATGAGGTGCAGGATATTCCAACTGAATACCACGATGCAAAGCAAAAGTAATCGGCTATAGTGAAGTTAATGCCCTGACGCAAACTTCTGTCCAAGGGGTCACTCCCGGTGAAGGGATCTCGGCCCTTGCCTCGTCGACTGAGGAGCAGGATATTCCAAATGAATATCACGATGCAAAACAAAAGTGAACGTCCTTGCAATAACAGCTTTTTTTGAAAAATGTTCCAACAACATCAGATTAGGTTTGTTTATCTTGCATTGATCCGAATCAACGCAGTCCCATCAATTAATCACACCACAAAGAACGAAAATATACTGACGTACGTATATGCCATCCGCATTCGCCACTGGGTCCCGTCATCACCCGTTAGGTTAGCTAACTAACGGCAGAGCGGGGACTGGACTAGCGCGGATGTAAAACATATACAACGTCTACTAATATATATACCAATATATAGTATTTCGCTCAAGGCGTGAATAAAAATGCAACACAGAAATGTATAGCAACACAGAACAATACAGATATCTGGAAACCCCGGGTTTCACAGAGCCGCTGCTGAAACCCGACGTTCCCCTGGTCGTGTGGATAGCCTGTGCAATGAAAACCTAGACCCCTACGGGCGCGGCAAGTCACCCGCCAAAACCTGAAGCGAGGCAGCCCCCTTCAGCACCGTGAATGGACCACCCAGCACTTCACGGAATTCGGTAACTTGGGCACCCCTCCTGGGTCAACCTGTACCCCCTACGAGTGCGGCGAATAGCCCGCCAATCCTGGACTGAACCCCCTCCGTCTCAATGCCATGAGATGCGGGCCCGTTGCCCTCCAGAACCCGGCTATCCGTGCACCCCTCCGCGGGGTAATCCTAGTACGGAAAGTAAAATATACATACACCGGGTACATCGACCGCAACCAGGTCGTGCCCCAAAAGAATAATACAAACAGGCAATGACGGCAGTCCACATGTCGGACGCTCGCCCCGCAATAACAAATGTACATAATACAACAAAACTGTACTATATTGCAACCAGGCTATCCCCCACGACCGATCCGCAACATCACAGCATAAACAAAGAACATCAACGTGAAAGTCACGTTCGCAAATCCGTCTAACCGGGCTATAGCAGTTAGACGGGATTTACCGATCAAGTGACATTCACGGTCGCAGATATAATGTAAATACTGTGAACTAATGTGTTTAAAATTATCCGATCGATCAAAATTACCAAGTGGGCCCCCAAGCAATACTGTAGCACTCACAGAAATTCTGGGCCCAAACTTAACATTCCAGAAACCACATTTTCAACACAGAAACATTCTGGAAAATTTTGGGTCACTGAACAGTAGAGCACGCGGCGGAAGAGCGGCCAAAGGATGGCTTTGGCCGCGCTTCCGCGGTGAAGTGTACTGTTCATGAGTCCAAATTTTCCCAGACCTCTTATTATTTCCTACACATCATTCTGAAACAACCTGAAAAATTTTTAGACTTCAAAAAAATTCGACAGAAACTGATGTGGAGAAAAAATGCGGTTTTTGCAATTTTTTGTTCGATCGAGTTCTAAGCATGTTAGCACAAGCTAGGCTAAGTTAATGGCGTGGCTCTGATGCCATGTTGCGCCACGGCAGCGCCCCGGCCTCGTACTCGAGGCCAAAATGCGGAATAAAAACTTTGCGAACTTTGCAAAACGGCGCTACCGCGGACAATTACCCGGATCGAAACCATTAACCTATACTAGCTAACTAAAGAGATAGGGTGAGAAGTATACCGAGCGATCCGTGTCCTTCGGTCTTCGTCTCCGCTCCGATCTCCCGCGGAATCTCCGTCACCTTCTCGCTTGTCGGAAAGGGCACCACGTAGCCGAAATCTTTTACGGGCTCCCGCCTCTTGACCGAGGCAACTCGGGCGCGAAGTTGGCTAGCCGACGCGTCCAAGGCTTGCTATAGAATAGTGTAGAAGATTGTCTCTTTTGGGGTTCATGAAGTTGCCTTGAGGTGGAGGAATGGAGAAGAGAAGGAGAGCAAGAAAATGAGCTATGAAGCTAATCCTTTTTGCAACCATGAAAAGTGAGATGAGCATTTTTTTTTTCAACCAAAATAAAAATCCCTTTCCCAAATGAAGTGGCCGGCCTCTTCATCTCAAGAATGAGATTGGAGAGAGAAAAGAAAAGCAAGAAAGAATATATCAACCATATAGAAATTAGTCACTCTCATTTCAATCCAAAACCTTTCCATCAACCATCAAAATGAAAGCAAGTGAGAAGACCAAAAAGGGATCTCATGATGAAGCAACATCATGATGCCACAAATATGCAAAGAAACCCCTCACAAAGTGTTAATTGCAAACTTGCAATTAACACCCTCCATCACAAAGTCCGGCCGAGAAGGAATGAAAGAAAACCGGCCGGAACGGAATGCAAACTGGCAACTTCAGAAAACCGATCCCGTAATAAATTACAGGAAAACCCCACTGCTGCAAATACATGCCCGCATTTGTATTCCCACTGAACACAAATGCAAAGAGACAAAACTACACTATCAAATACTAGAATCCGGCTTAAGCCAAAGCCGGCTAGTAAAAACTGTCCGATCACGATCCGTGCAATACCGCACGTATCTGATCGAACCCTGCCATATCTCCATACGGCCTCTACAGCGTTTCGCCCGAAACTTGAGTAACTGTAACTGAGTGTGGTGGACTCTAAAGACTCGTCAATACCTTGGCTGTGGATTTAACCACTAGCTCGTCAGAGGTATAAGCCAATACGTGACGGGCCACCAGGTATTGACCAAATGGGACGTCGATGAGGAAGCTCACCCCGACACCCAACTGAGCCTGTCAGTGACAATATCCGTACAGTCCGGTCCGTTCGTCTATGAGTATCGCATGGCGGGCCTAGGGGGTTGGTGAAAGTCAGACCCCCAAAAGCGGTACAAGTCGTGTCGGAGCGTAGCCCAGAACGCCCTGAGATACTACTGGAATACCTACCAGTAAATCTCCTGCCTCGGCCGAGGGCTTTGCGTAATGGCTCTCCTAGACACAGCGCGACCTCACCCCCAATACCGGGAGAGACGAACCCCTGCAGATCCGCTCACTGCCTCCATGTGGCTCGGGACTGTACCCAACTAAAACCTGTTTGCACGACTCCTTTGAGCCGTGGTAGGGTAGTAATCAAAGCACAGTGGGAACTCACACGAGACAAATGACGATCTCAGGTCGATGAACTAACCTGTACACATGTCACCAGGGAACTGCTATCTGACATCTGGTAAAAGACCAAATAGCAGGTTCCCGGCGAGTCCTGTCCGGTGTACTCATAACCCAATGAGCACCTGTATACATCTTAGGTGAACCAACTGACACCAGTGGTTTGTGAGACTGGCCACCGCCCCTCGTCGGGGTCTCGACTGTATACACTAGTCTACTAACGGAGTATCGATGCCCTGTCTCGAAACTCCTACGACTAGGGACCTTTTAAGGATGTGCTTATAGACCACCAGCTCCCACGTATATGATCGCCATCATACTGCTGGCAGTCAAGCAAGAATCCTAGGGGCTCTATCAACGTGTAATAGCGACATGTCAGGTCACCTAAAGCAGTACACGATGATAAAGATAAACCAGATAGCATACTATCATCTCGAGTAAGACTGTCCTACCGGGATAGGTCCTCCCTCAATCATTGCAATCACGTGCCTGTGATCCAATAATTGACTCTGAGGGCACTATCTCCAACAATCTCCCACTTGCACTCAAGGGTAATTATTGCTATGTCGCATACTCACAGCCCGTGTGATACCGAACACCCAACTCCTCTACTAGTCAGTCTCACAAACCTCGTTTGTGAAACTATTGCGTTCGAGGAATAGCCTCAGTGAGTGGATCCGCTGTGATGTTTCTTTCTATGTCTCTCTATATCTCAAGTTCGCGGAGAAAGCCATCTCCCGAAATGAGCAATACCTGTCTTAGAATGTCTGGATGTCTGATGGGACCTAGCTCATAAATGAACTCCAAATCCAAACTTCTTAGACTGTATCAACAACTGAACTTAATCAGTATCCTGCGCCATGCCTCCCTCAGTATTGCCTTGGACCACCTGTCCAAAATACTGCCCCTCGTCAGAAGGAAAATCTATAACTCTGACAACCTTCTTGTCGTCCATGTCACCTTGGAAGCCCGGAGTGATAACCGTCTCCTAAAGGAGGCAGCCGTTATCATATCCCTAGAACATTCACTTATGTTCTAAAACTGCTTCCGACTGGTTTTCCAGGATTGGATTAATATCAACTTATTGCACCTACTGCAAGAACAACATCTGGTGTGGTACTTGACATCTCATGATTGACTCAATTGCCTAAGCAAGTGATCTGTCAATCATGCATATCCCTCTCCCCTTTAGTCTATAAGACACCTTTAGAGAGGGTGACTCCATTACCTGCAGGTACACTACCATGCCAGGAGTCGTCCATTCTAAATACTCATAGAATGCTGTCAAGGTACCCTGATTGGGAAACCACCCAAATCTAGATCTAAAACCACAGATCTAGTAACCAGTATGTCTGATATAATATCCAAGTCCCTTGTGGAGAAACCACTGTGTGACGACCAAAGTATAACCGATCGTAGTATAGGAATATCACTTCCCACTACCTTCTCAACAGATCCATCCCCTATTCTGATGACGTCAAACCTATGACTGTCACATCAGAAATAGATGATCTATCTCCGCTACATCTGCTTTAATCTATAAATAGACATAAGCCTGATGTCCACCAATGCTTCCGCTGCTCCCACTGACTACGACAACCCTCTGGCAGAGTCATATAGACGCGCACTTCCAAAACTAGTTTAGAACGACGCTATATTCATTCTCCTGCCGGGTCTCGCAGCCTGGAACAATCAGTAATGGCAAGTGTGGGTAAACAAGAACTTCCCTGTCACCGTCCTTGAGGCTACCGGAGTACCTCTCGGGTGCCTGAAGTTACCCACCTTATCTGCGGAGTGGCCAATGGAATGTCAAATCAGATTGAATCTTTAGGTTCCTTATTAAATCTTCAGTAATCGTTTGTGGTTCTGGAATTACTTCCAGTTCTACCATACTCCCACTACTTTTTCTGAAAAAAAAACATTTTTTAATAAAACTGTGGCGAGTATAGAACAATATTTCTATTGATCTGCCAGATGGTAGAAAGTCAACCCTCGTCATAGCCTGGGTCAACCCACAAACAGCCATTACAGAAACGTGCCTTGAGTTATCCGGAGTCTGGTTTTAAGCATAAGCCGGACAACTCCCCGTACCTTAACATCGTTAAGATATGAACTGTTCTATATCCAATATAGAACCAGAGGCACTGATTTAATTGAGCCAGATTCAAATCATGCAGCTGTCTCCAGTGCATGTCAAGTAAATGGAAGGAGGCCAATCAGCGTTACTCAACTTAGGAATGCTTCCAATTATGAGTAACCTGAAAGAGAAGCAATTTCTCTTTATCATTACTATCAACTGAATACCATACACAAGTATCTACATCTTCGATCACCTTGAAGAATCCCGATACTTGCAATACCTGGTTCTCTACTCTATTCTTATACCAATAACTCCTCAAAACTCAGACCCTGTGTTTCTACGAAAACACATGTCTAAGAACTAGAGAAGTTAAAAGTAAACAGAATATAGTATGAGGACCAACCCCTCTGTCCTAATGGACACTGGACAACATACAATACTTTGTATAAGTCCGCTGAGTCTAACAACTCTTTCACTGTATGTCGTAGGTTGAAAACTGTACTTATGGTTAAGAAGAATTACACCGCTGTTTAATGCTCCTTACCTAACCATCCACTGATATAGGTAAATGTCATCGACATAATATCAAAAGGTATATCTCACTCTATGAAAATAGACGTACAGATATATCAATTTGAAATTGGTGCACAACAGCGGATATTCATAACCAAATATTTGCCGACCGGCAAACACCCCAGGTGACTTCCTCAAATATCACCGATTACAACGAATCCCGATATAATGAGGATGATCACCCAATTCCCAATAACTTACTCCCACTCAGCATCTGTAAAACCATACAGATGTGAGAATCCTACCTGGTAAATACATACCCTGGAGCAAGTGTCTAATCGGGAAATCAGTTTTCTTTTAACATTACACAGTGAAACTGAAACATTGAAATGTTTCTGTGGGGAATCCTGGTATTCCTAGTAATGCCTCTTTCATTATCAAGATTCACAACTGTAACCGTATAATTCTTTGCCACTTGTCCAAATCCCTTTATATGTCTTTAGTCAATACCGTCTGCACACCCCTTTAGGCCAAATGGTTTTCTTCCTTCCCTACCGTTCGGCACCAGCCTATGGTTTGGAAGAAGACTATCCAAAAAGCATAAAGGGTGTACTGTCCTAATCCTAGGAGCACTCGCAACGCGAGAGAAGGTGAAGATAAAAGACACCTGAATGTACTTTATTCCTATTTCTCCTGAACTAGGATCCATCCCCGAACTGGAACAAGTTCCTTTCGAGTTCGTATATGACCATACGATGGATTATCCAATAAAAAGGGATCTTCGTAGTGATACGGAGTGTCCTGGAGAAATACAAAGGTGATTTAGGATTGGCGAAGAAATACTTGGTTTGGTCGTGAATAGCAGTCGCAACTTACTTTGCCCTCCTACTAATCCCTTGCTTTGTCTTAACCTTAATACCTTCTGCACACCGTTTAGGCTAATTGGTTTTCTTCATTCCCCACCGTTCGGCACCAGCCTAAGGTTTGGAAGAAGACTGTCCAATCTGCGTAATAGGTGTACTACTCCTAAGCCAAGGAGTACTCGCAACCTGAGAGAAGGTGAAAAGAAAAGACAACTGAATAGTCCTATCCGTTTTCTCCAGAACCAGAAACCATCCTCGAAGTCCTTCGAGTTCGTATATAACCATACGATGGTTTTGTCCAATGGAAGTGGACGTTCGTAGTAATACGGGGTGTCCTGGAGAAAAGGGTAAAAGTAGGAGTGGCAATGAGGTCTGCAACTCTGACAATCCAAAAGCCAGTGTTAAGAAGGTTCGGTCAACTTGGTCACTGAGTCATAGTCCAGGGTCGGGTCAATGGTCGCTGCCAGAGAGAGAGAAAAGAAACACTCAGCGTGCACTCTAGCCTAGATCAGAATGGTTACCACTTTGTCTAATCTGGAAACCTCCCACTGTACCTCAAATTCTTCTCCAAACCTGAAAGAAGAATTAGTCGGGAACACCCGAGGAGTAAACCAACTCATCAGTGGGAATCGGGATCCAACTCTCATCGCATGATAACGTGACGGAATCCACTCACGTCACCACACTCCAGAAGGTATGCGCATGCCTGGCAAGTTTCAGTTCTTTTGAAACTCCCGATGTGATTTTTACCCCTAGGACTCAAGTGACCTTGACGGAGTCAACAAATCAAAGAGTCCTAGTCAAGTTCAACCCGTCATTATCTGGATTGCATTAAACCCACCCGTACGTGCCCTTGACGGAGTCAACAAGGCCGCACGACTGTCCTAACCAATCCCACTTATGCAACAAACAAGTACCACTTAGCTACCGTACACTACGCCTTGACGGAGTCAACAAACGCAGCACGAATACTAAATAATACCCATAAGAAATGACGGAGGGCTACGAATGGTTTTTGGCGAAAAACCTTTAACGTAATGAACTTGATATCGTTGAAGGAACTGCATAGCCTTTTATAAAATATAGTGACGAAAACCTTTACTAAAGAGGTCACTCTCGGTGAAGGGATCTCGGCTCTTTCCCCGTAGAATGAGGTGCAGGATATTCCAACTGAATACCACGATGCAAAGCAAAAGTAATCGGCTATAGTGAAGTTAATGCCCTGACGCAAACTTCTGTCCAAGGGGTCACTCCCGGTGAAGGGATCTCGGCCCTTGCCTCGTCGACTGAGGAGCAGGATATTCCAAATGAATATCACGATGCAAAACAAAAGTGAACGTCCTTGCAATAACAGCTTTTTTTGAAAAATGTTCCAACAACATCAGATTAGGTTTGTTTATCTTGCATTGATCCGAATCAACGCAGTCCCATCAATTAATCACACCACAAAGAACGAAAATATACTGACGTACGTATATGCCATCCGCATTCGCCACTGGGTCCCGTCATCACCCGTTAGGTTAGCTAACTAACGGCAGAGCGGGGACTGGACTAGCGCGGATGTAAAACATATACAACGTCTACTAATATATATACCAATATATAGTATTTCGCTCAAGGCGTGAATAAAAATGCAACACAGAAATGTATAGCAACACAGAACAATACAGATATCTGGAAACCCCGGGTTTCACAGAGCCGCTGCTGAAACCCGACGTTCCCCTGGTCGTGTGGATAGCCTGTGCAATGAAAACCTAGACCCCTACGGGCGCGGCAAGTCACCCGCCAAAACCTGAAGCGAGGCAGCCCCCTTTAGCACCGTGAATGGACCACCCAGCACTTCACGGAATTCGGTAACTTGGGCACCCCTCCTGGGTCAACCTGTACCCCCTACGAGTGCGGCGAATAGCCCGCCAATCCTGGACTGAACCCCCTCCGTCTCAATGCCATGAGATGCGGGCCCGTTGCCCTCCAGAACCCGGCTATCCGTGCACCCCTCCGCGGGGTAATCCTAGTACGGAAAGTAAAATATACATACACCGGGTACATCGACCGCAACCAGGTCGTGCCCCAAAAGAATAATACAAACAGGCAGTGACGGCAGTCCACATGTCGGACGCTCGCCCCGCAATAACAAATGTACATAATACAACAAAACTGTACTATATTGCAACCAGGCTATCCCCCACGACCGATCCGCAACATCACAGCATAAACAAAGAACATCAACGTGAAAGTCACGTTCGCAAATCCGTCTAACCGGGCTATAGCAGTTAGACGGGATTTACCGATCAAGTGACATTCACGGTCGCAGATATAATGTAAATACTGTGAACTAATGTGTTTAAAATTATCCGATCGATCAAAATTACCAAGTGGGCCCCCAAGCAATACTGTAGCACTCACAGAAATTCTGGGCCCAAACTTAACATTCCAGAAACCACATTTTCAACACAGAAACATTCTGGAAAATTTTGGGTCACTGAATAGTAGAGCACGCGGCGGAAGAGCGGCCAAAGGATGGCTTTGGCCGCGCTTCCGCGGTGAAGTGTACTGTTCATGAGTCCAAATTTTCCCAGACCTCTTATTATTTCCTACACATCATTCTGAAACAACCTGAAAAATTTTTAGACTTCAAAAAAATTCGACAGAAACTGATGTGGAGAAAAAATGCGGTTTTTGCAATTTTTTGTTCGATCGAGTTCTAAGCACGTTAGCACAAGCTAGGCTAAGTTAATGGCGTGGCTCTGATACCATGTTGCGCCACGGCAGCGCCCCGGCCTCGTACTCGAGGCCAAAATGCGGAATAAAAACTTTGCGAACTTTGCAAAACGGCGCTACCGCGGACAATTACCCGGATCGAAACCATTAACCTATACTAGCTAACTAAAGAGATAGGGTGAGAAGTATACCGAGCGATCCGTGTCCTTCGGTCTTCGTCTCCGCTCCGATCTCCCGCGGAATCTCCGTCACCTTCTCGCTTGTCGGAAAGGGCACCACGTAGCCGAAATCTTTTACGGGCTCCCGCCTCTTGACCGAGGCAACTCGGGCGCGAAGTTGGCTAGCCGACGCGTCCAAGGCTTGCTATAGAATAGTGTAGAAGATTGTCTCTTTTGGGGTTCATGAAGTTGCCTTGAGGTGGAGGAATGGAGAAGAGAAGGAGAGCAAGAAAATGAGCTATGAAGCTAATCCTTTTTGCAACCATGAAAAGTGAGATGAGCATTTTTTTTTTCAACCAAAATAAAAATCCCTTTCCCAAATGAAGTGGCCGGCCTCTTCATCTCAAGAATGAGATTGGAGAGAGAAAAGAAAAGCAAGAAAGAATATATCAACCATATAGAAATTAGTCACTCTCATTTCAATCCAAAACCTTTCCATCAACCATCAAAATGAAAGCAAGTGAGAAGACCAAAAAGGGATCTCATGATGAAGCAACATCATGATGCCACAAATATGCAAAGAAACCCCTCACAAAGTGTTAATTGCAAACTTGCAATTAACACCCTCCATCACAAAGTCCGGCCGAGAAGGAATGAAAGAAAACCGGCCGGAACGGAATGCAAACTGGCAACTTCAGAAAACCGATCCCGTAATAAATTACAGGAAAACCCCACTGCTGCAAATACATGCCCGCATTTGTATTCCCACTGAACACAAATGCAAAGAGACAAAACTACACTATCAAATACTAGAATCCGGCTTAAGCCAAAGCCGGCTAGTAAAAACTGTCCGATCACGATCCGTGCAATACCGCACGTATCTGATCGAACCCTGCCATATCTCCATACGGCCTCTACAGCGTTTCGCCCGAAACTTGAGTAACTGTAACTGAGTGTGGTGGACTCTAAAGACTCGTCAATACCTTGGCTGTGGATTTAACCACTAGCTCGTCAGAGGTATAAGCCAATACGTGACGGGCCACCAGGTATTGACCAAATGGGACGTCGATGAGGAAGCTCACCCCGACACCCAACTGAGCCTGTCAGTGACAATATCCGTACAGTCCGGTCCGTTCGTCTATGAGTATCGCATGGCGGGCCTAGGGGGTTGGTGAAAGTCAGACCCCCAAAAGCGGTACAAGTCGTGTCGGAGCGTAGCCCAGAACGCCCTGAGATACTACTGGAATACCTACCAGTAAATCTCCTGCCTCGGCCGAGGGCTTTGCGTAATGGCTCTCCTAGACACAGCGCGACCTCACCCCCAATACCGGGAGAGACGAACCCCTGCAGATCCGCTCACTGCCTCCATGTGGCTCGGGACTGTACCCAACTAAAACCTGTTTGCACGACTCCTTTGAGCCGTGGTAGGGTAGTAATCAAAGCACAGTGGGAACTCACACGAGACAAATGACGATCTCAGGTCGATGAACTAACCTGTACACATGTCACCAGGGAACTGCTATCTGACATCTGGTATAAGACCAACTAGCAGGTTCCCGGCGAGTCCTGTCCGGTGTACTCATAACCCAATGAGCACCTGTATACATCTTAGGTGAACCAACTGACACCAGTGGTTTGTGAGACCGGCCACCGCCCCTCGTCGGGGTCTCGACTGTATACACTAGTCTACTAACGGAGTATCGATGCCCTGTCTCGAAACTCCTACGACTAGGGACCTTTTAAGGATGTGCTTATAGACCACCAGCTCCCACGTATATGATCGCCATCATACTGCTGGCAGTCAAGCAAGAATCCTAGGGGCTCTATCAACGTGTAATAGCGACATGTCAGGTCACCTAAAGCAGTACACGATGATAAAGATAAACCAGATAGCATACTATCATCTCGAGTAAGACTGTCCTACCGGGATAGGTCCTCCCTCAATCATTGCAATCACGTGCCTGTGATCCAATAATTGACTCTGAGGGCACTATCTCCAACAAAGACAACTGAATAATACCTTATTCTTTTAAAGGTGAAATAGGAGTGGCGATGAAGTACGCAGTTTGGTCGTGAATGATATCAGTCACAATTTACTTTGCCCTCTTTCTAATCCCTTCATTTTGTCTTTACATATTACCTTCTGCACACCCTACTTAGGCTAATTGGTTTTCTTCATTCCCTACCTTTCGGCACTGCTTTTTGTTTGGAATAAGACTATCCAATAAGCGTAATAGGTGTACTCTCCTAAACCAAGGAGCTCTCGCAACCTGAGAGAAGGTGATAATAAAAGACAACTGAATAAACCAATTCTATTTCTCCTGAACCTGGATCCATCCTCGAAGTAGTCCCTTTGAGTTCGTATATAACCATACGATGGATCTATCCAATGGAAGTGGATATCCGTAGTAAAACGGGTGTTCTGAGAAATTCAAAGGGTAAAAGAAGGAGTGGCAATGACTTATGCAACATAGACAATCCAAAAGCCAGTATTTTAAGAAGGTTCGGTCAACCTGGTCACTGAGTCATAGTCTAGGGTCGGTCAAAGGTCGCTGCCAAAGAGAGAGAGAGAAAAGAAACACTCTGCGTGCACTCTAACCTAGATCAGAATGGTCATCACTTTATCTAATCCGGAAACCTCCCACTGTCCTGTCAAATTCTCCTCCAAACCTAAAGAAGAATCAATCGGGATCACCCGAAGAGTAAACCAACTCATCAGTGGGAATCGGGATCCAACTCTCATCGCATGTTAACGTGATGGAATGCATCCACGTTATTCATACTCCAGAAGGTATGCGCATACTTGGCAAGTTTCAGTTTCTTTAGAAACTCCCGATATCATTTTCTTGCCCCATGCTCTTATGACCTTGGCGAAAGTCAACAAATCATAAGTCACATGTCAAGTTCTGCCCGTCATTATCTTGTTAATTTGAATCCACCCGTACATACCCTTGACGAAAGCCAACAAGGTAATACGACTGTCCCAAACCAACTCATCTATCTATGCAACAAATGAATACCCAGCAGCTACCAAACACTATGCCTTGACGAAAGCCAACAAACATAGCTTGAATACTACTGACCATCCATAAGAAACGACGGAGGGCTACGACTGGTTTTTGGCGAAAAAACCTTTAACGTAGTGAACTTGATATCGCTGAAGGAACCTGATAGCTTTTTAAAATATAGTGGCGAAAACCTTTTGCTAAAGAGGTCACTCCCGGTAAAGGGATCTCGGCTCTTTCCTCGTGGAATGAGGTGCAGGATATTCCACTGAATACCGCTATGCAAAGCAACTTGTAATCGACTATAGTAAAGTTATTACCCTGACGCAAACTTCTGTCCAAGGGGTCTTTCCCGGTGAAGGGATATCAGCCCTTGCCTCGTCGAATGAGGTGCTGGATATTCACACCGAATACCGCTATGCATAACAAAAGAAACGTCTTTGTAATAACACTTTTTAAAATTGTTCCAACAACTAAAACAGGTTTGTTTTACTTAGCATTGATCAGAATCAACGCAGTCCCATCATTCAATCACACCAGAAAAGAACGAAAATAAAATGTACGTATATGCCATCCGCATTCGTCACTGGGTCCCGTCATCACCCGTTAGGTTACTTAACTAACGACAGAGCGGGGACTGGACTAGCGCGGGTGTAAAACATATACAACATCTAATAGTATATAAGCCAATATACATAATCGCTCCAGGCGTGATAATATGCAACATTACAGAAAAGTAATAAGCATCACAGAACAATACAGATATCTGGGATCCCCGAGTTTCACAGAGCCGCTGCTGAAACTCGACGTTCCCCTGTCGTGTGGATAGCCTGTGCAATGAAACCTAGACCCCTACGGGTGCGGCAAGTTACCCGCCAAAACCTGAAGCGAGGCAGTCCCCACAGCACAGTGAATGGAACACCCGGCACTTCACGGAATCCGGTAATCTTGGGCACCCCTCCTTGGGTCAACCTGTACCCCCTACGAGTGCGGTGAATAGTCTGCCAATTCTGAAGTGGGGGCCCCTCTGCTTCTCAAAGCCATAAGATGCGGACCCGTTGCTTTCCCGAACCCGGCTATCCGTGCACTCCGTCGCGGGGTAAAACCTAGTACAGTAATAAAAAATAGTACAATAGGTACATCGACCGCAACCTGGTCGTGCCCCAAAAGAATATTATACAACAGGCAGTGACGGCAGTCCACATGTTGGACGCTCGCCCCGCAATATCAAATGTACAAATAAACACAAACAGTACTACCATTGCACATTGCTATCCACCACGACAAATCCGCAACATCACAGCACAACACAGAACATCAACGCAAATGTCACGTTCGCAAACCCGTCTAAAAGAACTATAGCAATCAGACGCGGTTTACCGATCAAATGACATTCCCGGTCGGAGATATAATGTAAGCACTGTAAACTAACGTGTTTAAATTTCGATCGACTAAAGACCAAAAATCAAAAAGTGGGCCCCACTGCTTACCGGTGAACAGTAACAAAACCTGGGCCAAAACTGTATATACCAAAAATCCTAAAATCCAAAGACAAACCCACTGAAAAAAAATTGGGAGCACGTGCTCCTCACATGGCCGCGGAAGGGCGGCCAAACCATGGGTTTGGCCGCGCTTCCGCGGCAACTTGGAAGAGTCACGACCCCAACTTTTGTCGTGGGTCTTAAAAACTCCTGCACGGATTTTTAAGATATACAGAAATCAATTTTGACACCGTTTAAAATCAACAGAAACTGTCGAGTAAGGATTTTGTGATTTTTGATTTCCGGTCGGATCGATGTTTTAAACGCGTTAGCACAAGTTAGTATAGCAAAATGGTGAGGCTCTGATACCACTGTAAGTCTACGTTAGCGCCCCGGCAGTCTACAGACGCCAAATGCGGAATAAAACTTTTTAACTTGGCGCTATCGTATACTTTAACCCGGATCTACCATTATTGCTAAACTAACAAACTGTAAAGAGTGTAGAAAGGTTGTACCGAACGATCCGAGTCCTTCGTTCTTCAACCATCATCCCACGCTCCGTTGCGGCTGCTCCGATCTCGTCGATCTCCGAATCCTTCTTCGAGGTGGCACCACATGATCGGTTCTTTAAACGGGCTCCCGCCTCTAACTCGAGGCAACTCGATCGTCAAGTTTGCTAAAAGAGACGACCAAGATTGATGTAGAGAATGAGTAGAATACTTTGTCTCACTTCGTCCATATCTGTGGACGATCGGTTAATGAAGTTGCCGATGGAAATGAAATGGAACATGAAATGAACTAACAAATTTCCATACACTTTGAACCATAGTCTTTTGTGTCAAAAATGAAATCAATCTCACTCTTCCTCACATGGGTGGCCGGCCATACAAATAGGTGAAGGGAGGTGAGGGTAGGAGGAGGGAGGTGACCACATCATGAAGCTTATCATGAAGAAAATATCAAAGGGAAAACAAAAAGCTTTAATTACAAAGCATGAATCATTAAGCATAGTCACCATTTAATAAATGCACCATTAAAGCCAAGATGACTCACAAAGCCACTTCATCACTTCTAGAACCTTCTAGAATGATGACTCACTCCATCTGAAGAAAAGATAAATCCGTCTTTAACAGAATGTTAAAAGACGGCTGATAGAAAACTGGAAACTGGCAACTTCCAAAAGTGATCCTGAAACGAATTTCAGGACAACCCCGAAACTGTATAAAAATACCCGCATTTGTATTACGACCGAATACAAATGCAACTGAGACAAAGATATTATACCTACTCAATATAATACTCGGATCCGGCTTAAACCAAAGCCGACCAGTATCATCTGTCCGAAAATCGACACGTGCGTAAACGCACGTGCATTTTCCGAACCCTGCCATAAAACCATACGGCCTCTACAACGTTTCGCCCGAAACTTGGGAAACTGTCTGTGGGGGACTCTAATGACTCGTCAGCACCCTGGCAGTGGGTTTAACCACAAACCATCAGCGGCACTAGCAATGCATAACGGCTGCCCACGGACTGACCTCAAGGGTGGCCGAGGAGCGAACTCAAGGGAGACCGATGAGCGAACTCCTCCGAAAACCATACTGAGCCTAACAGTGACAATGTATATACAGTCCGGTCCGTTCGTCAATGAGTATCGCATATCCGCCTAGGGGGCTAGTAACGTCAGACCCCCAGAAGCAGTATAAGTCGTGTCGGAGTGAAGCCTCAATACACCCTGAGATACTACTGGAGTACCTACCAGTAAATCTCCTACCATGGCCATGGATTTGTGTAATGGCTCTCCTAGACACAGCACGACCTCGCCCCCAATACCGGGAGAGACGAATCCCCTGCCGATCCGCTCACGTGCCTCCATATGGCTCGGGACTGTACCCAAAAGCTACCTGTTTGCACGACTCCTTTGAGCCGTGGTAGGGTAGAAATCAAAGCACAGTGGGAACTCACACGAGACAAATGACGACCTCAGGTCGATGAACTAACCTGTACACATGTCACCAGGGAACTGCTATCTGACGGTAGATATAATACTAACTAGCAGATTCCCGGCGAGTCCTGTCCGGTGTACTCATAACCCAATGAGCACCTGTATACATCTTAGGTGATCCAACATACACCAGTGGCTTGTGAGACCGGCCACCGCCCCTCGCCGGGGTCTCGACTGTATACACTAGTCTACTCCGGAGTATCGATGCCCTGTCTCGAAACTCCCACGACTAGGGACCACAATTAAGGATATGCATATAAACTACCCAACTCTCACGTATATGATCGCCCTCATACAGTTGGTAGTAAAGCAAGATCCTAAGGGCTCTATCAAAGTGTAACATGCAATCAGTCACCTGAACATGTACACAACTGATAAAGGCAAACCAGATAGTATACTATCATTTCGAGTAAGACTGTCCTACCGGGATAGGTCCTCCGCAATCATTGCAATCACGTACCTGCGATCCAATAATTGACTATGAGGGCACTATCTCCAACACCATATCCCTAGACCCCTACGAGAGCGGCAAGCAACCCTACCAATTCTAGGGTTAGGAGACCCGGACTCGACTTCTCGAGATGGTCTCCCACTGGACCCTATAACCCGGTTACTGGGTCTATCCTAATGCGGAAAAGTAAATAATATACAAAAGGTGACATCTTCCGCAACCTGAAAGTGCCCTAATAAAAGAATATTACATACAAGTTTTTTTACATGAATGAAAATGGAAAACACTCATATCACATAAAAACCCCCGGCTATTCAAACACGACGATCCAATATAACATATCCAGTAACGCATAACATCACATGTCATCAACGTAAGTAAGTATGCATACACCGATTGTCGTCGAAGTATAGCAACGACAATCGGCAATACCACTACATACTACACTTACGGTCACAGAAAAGAAAGTGTAAAACTACAACAGTTGGAATCCGCAACCGCTTTAGACATCACATGCCTAATCAAATGAAATACTTAGACATCACATGCCTAACAATTATAAACCCCGCATTTTAGTCTCATTATCGAAAACTCTTTTCAATATCAAGTCGGGCAATTCAACAATTCCCGACATCCTGATCGAATGCTCGTCGCAAACTTTAGTAGGCGGCCGCACCCCGACGCCGTCGACGAAGTGCACCAAGGCGGAACACCGCTGCCGCGAGCACCCGAACGGATGCTTTCGGTGACGGGGTTCTCCTATAGTCACTTGGTCGGGGCTATGGGGCGAGGCTGTCTATTAAGTTTATCCGGCGAGTATCTGCGTACGCTACGTGACTGCGACGGACTTTTGATCACATCAAAATTCCGTGGCAACCGATCAAGTGAGACTAAACCGCTAGATTTATAACATTCATTCAGTTATCTCATAACTGTTTGTGAATTCCAATTATTGTATCACATTCCGGATAAGATAGAAAATGTTAAACTTTCCGATCGAACAATCGAACACCCAAGTTTTCCCGATCATCCGAATGAAATAAGTTCAAAGACATTCACTTCATGCCTCAGTACCAACGGTCCAGCCGTAGAAGGGTCAAGCCAACGCCTCACATGCGGCACGCCGTACTGCCCCAAACCCTAAGGTTCAAAGGGCAGTTCAAGACGGTCACATAATCGAGTTAAGGTTTGTTGTCTTCTAGAGGGACCATCGCGTTACTTGCACTACTCAGAACATCCTTAAACCTCGGAAAAATCCAACACTTGGAAATTTTCCGGCAGGGGAAAAATTGGTATTTATATCCGGTCGAACTTTTTAACATATTCTAAAATTATCCAGAAAAGCGCACAGACAAAATCAGACAATCCGATCGAAACACCGAATCCTCAATACAACCCAGAAAACTCAACTCTTGAGTTCATATTAAAACATCCCAGAAAATCCAGTACCAGAAAATAGGAATTACTGTGCAAAAAGTATTGGGCATTGTGACAATACGGCCGCGGAACCGCCGCAGAAGCCTTGCTTCTGCCGCGGTTCCGCCGCACACTTGTTGAATCATGGACACGTGTTGCACAGTAATTCTTAGGATTCCCTGCTGATTTTTCTGCATATTTTAATATACAAAAATCCACAAATTTGAAAAATGTACAGAGAGGGTTGTCGGGTTAGGGTTTCGGGTTCGATCGGGTTTCTAACATCGTCATCGCATCGCCTAAGGCTCTAGCTAGGCGCTGATACCACTGTAGGGTTCCTAGGCACACTAATGAAGTCTCACAAGTCATCAAACATGGCTAATTCAAATTTTTCCTTGTGCCTACAAACCCTAATACGGATCGTTAACTAGATATATAGGCGATGCAAGCATGTAAACGAATTAAATGCTAAAGGAAAGTGACTACAACCTTTGTAGATCCGGTCCACCACTTCCTAAGCTCCGCGATGATGTCCCTCTGCTGTCCAAATAGGATCCCGGACTATAGCATCGACTTCATCGAAGAAATGGACGGGCTTGATCGTCGGCTTCGATGCCGAAGATGATCTACGTCGAGGCATCACAAGATCAAACTCCCACTTCACCAAGTCATGAAACTTATGAAGAAAACACCCTATACTACTTGGCAAGAGGTAGAGGATGAAGAAATAGGAAGTGGGTTCACTTTAGAATTGGATTTCTCACTTGATTTCATCACTTGCCATTGATGAGGCAAGCTTTTCTTTCTTGTGAAGAAGAAGAAGAAGAAGAAGAAGAAAGAATATGATAAAGTGTTAAAGAATAATTGAAAAAGAATTGATTCTTATCATATTCTAATCTTAGTTAAGTGTAGAGAATAGACCATGGTTAGTTATAATGGTTAGGGTTAAGCAAGAGACAAGAATGGTGGACTATGTCAAAGCTTCATGAAGCTTCAACAAAACTACAAATAAAGCCACCATTCTTTTCTTATCTTTTCCAAAATGAATAAACAAATAAATAAATGAATAAGCAAAACCCTAATCATCAACTTAACCATAGTTTAATTCTTTACACTAAACCAAATAAGCATGTATCATCAAATATGATACAATCATGTGCACAAAAGTATATCACATATACAACTTGCACAATTCAAGTGAGAAAATCCATTTAAAGTGAACCAATACTAGTTAATGCAAAGTAATGTATCAAATATATAATTCTACATTAAATCATTAAATCAACACTTGATTTAACGATCCGGTCATATCGCATATAACCGACTAGCATCCTATGTATCGGCTTATCGAATCAATGCTTGATTCGATAACTAGGTTATATCGCATATAACCAATCGATACATTCATCGCGAGAATGAAATACGATATCACATACACGCATTATTCTCGGTCCTGCACATATCTCATATGCGCTCCTATTTCGTTTCGCTTGAGCCAGGAAACCTCTGTGTAGGACTCTAAAGACTCGTCAATACGCCGGCAGCAGGTGATGATCATATCAAACACCCACAAGCCGCAAGCGGTCTACTAAACGT
This sequence comes from Agapanthus africanus, assembly GCA_030015575.1. Lineage (NCBI taxonomy): Eukaryota > Viridiplantae > Streptophyta > Magnoliopsida > Asparagales > Amaryllidaceae > Agapanthus > Agapanthus africanus. The sequence goes on along the minus strand of JASDDO010000024.1, from coordinate 705,699,706 downwards.
AACGGCCACCCGGGTATTGAGCGATCAGAAGATCGACGAGCAAGCCCGCTCACACTCCTGTGAATCCAACTAGTAACACTTACCGTACAATCCGGTCTGTTCATCTGATATGTCGCATATCTCGCCTAGGGGTGGTAAACGTCAGACCCCAGTAGCTCGATAAGTCATGCCGATGTGAAGTCCATAACATGTGTGAATCTACTGATAACACTTACCAGTAGATCACTGCTACCCTGGACAAGGATTTCCTATTATGGCCAGTCGAGCATAGCGCAACATCAACCCCCAATACCGGGAGAGACGAATCCCCTCCTATCGCTCATTGCCTCCATGTGAATCGGGACTGTACCCCAAAACCACCTGTTTGCACGACTCAGTAGAGCTGTGGTTGGGTGGAAATCAAAGCACAGTGGGAGACACACAAGACTCTATGACGATCTCGGGTCAACAGAATAAGCTGCACCAGTGTCACCAGAGAACTTCCATCTGACGAAAGGTATAATACCATCTGGGAGTTCTCGGCGAGTACGTTCAGTGTACCCAGTCTCCACTGAGCACCCGTATACCATCACTGATGTCAAACACCAATGGATATGGGATCATCCATTGCCCATCACAGGGGTCAAGAAGATATACGCTAGTCTACTCTGGAATATCGATGCCCCGTCTCGATATTCCCTCGACTAGGAACATTGAAGGATGTACTCATGGACTATTCAGGCCCCACTAGTATGATCTGCATCACAGTCCTGGAAGTCGAGTACACATCCTAAGGGCTTTATCAACATGTAACTGAGAGACAGATAGTATACACGTTAAGACAAAGAGCAACCAGATAGCGTACTATCATGTCGAGCAAGAAAGTCCTACCTATATATGTCCCAGCATCCACTACAATATACATCCAATGTACAGTAATGGCCTCTAGGGCATACATATAACTAACAGACCCAACTAGCTTCGAGCAGGCCATCACGGGTGGGGACTCTGTGAAATGGCTGGATGCAATGCGATCTGAGATAGAATCCATGTACACCAACGAAGTATGGACTTTGGAAGTTGCTCCTAAAGGGGTAAAACCCATCGGGAGCAAATGGATTTTTAAGAAGAAACTTGGTGTAGATGGAAAAGTTGAGACTTTCAAAGCTATACTTGTTGCAAAAGGTTTTCGTCAATGACTAGGTGTGGACTATGATGAAACCTTTTCTCCAGTTGCTATTCTTAAGTCCATCAGGATTCTGCTTGCCATCGCTGCATACCATGACTACGAAATCTGGCAAATGGATGTTAAGACCGCCTTTCTAAATGGTGATTTAGAAGAGAGCGTGTACATGACTCAGCCAGAGGGCTTCGTGGATAGTGGGAGCAACGGGAAGGTGTGCAAGCTGCTTAAATCCTTTTACGGGTTAAAGCAAGCATCGCGGAGTTGGAACATCTATTTTGATGTTGTAGTCAAAGAGTTTGACTTCATCAAAAATGTAGATGAACCTTGCATATACAAGAAGGTTGCAGAGAGCAAGGTTGTTTTCCTCGTATTGTATGTGGATGACATACTCTTGATAGAAAATGATGTTCCTATGCTGCATTCGGTCAAGCTATTCTTATCACAAGAATTCTCAATGAAAGATCTAGGTAATGCCTCCTACATCTTCAGGAGTAAGATTTATAAAGATAGATCTAAACGGATACTGGAATTGTCCCAATCCAGGTACATTGATACCATACTAAAGAGGTTTAGTATGGAAGAATCCAAAGGTGTCTCCCAAGACTGATTTGGAGAGAGCTCGCATGCAAGGGATACCCTATGCTTCGGCAGTAGGCTCTATCATGTATGCGATGTTGTGTACCAGACCCGATGTAGCATACTGACTAAGTGTAGTGAGTAGGTATTAAGAAGATCCAAGAGAGAGTCACTGGACAGCTGTGAAGAACATTCTCAAGTACTTGAGAAGGACTAAAGAGATGTTCTTGGTGTATAGTAACGGAGAACTCTAAGTGGAGTCCTTTACCGATTTGAGCTTCCAAAGTGATAAGGACGACTCTAAGTCGGTCTCGGGATTTGCCTTTGCCCTCAATGGAGAGGCGGTTTGTTGGAAGAGTTCCAAACAGGAAACTGTGGCAGACTCGACGATGGAGGCTGAATACATCGCTGCCAACGATGCTGCCAAAGAGGCTGTCTTGATGAGAAGTTCATAACTGAACTTGGAGTGGTTCCATTCATTGTGCATTCAATACCTTTGTATTGCGATAACAATGGAGCAGTGGCCGTGGCCAAGGAACCCAGGTCCCATCAGCGATCCAGACATATTCTGAGGCGGTATCACCTGATCCGGGAGATAGTTGATCGCCGGGAGATCGAGGTCGGGAGAGTTGACACGAAGGACAACACAGTGAATCTACTCATAAAGGTCATACCTCAGATACAATTTGAGAGACTCTTCGGTATGTTGGGTATGAGATATACTACAATAACCGACCTTAGTGCAAGTGGGAGATTATTAGTTATATGTATGCCCTAGAGGCCATTATTGTATATGTGATGTATATTATAATGTATGCTTGGATATATATAGAGATGACTTTCTTGCTCGACATGATAGTATGCTATCTGGTTGCTCTTTGTCTTAACATGTTGACCTGTATATGTGATACTGTCTTGCTCTCACATGTTGATGAAGCCCTTAGGATGTGTATTTGAATCCCAGGACTATGATGGAGATCATACTAGTCGGGCCAAGGGTAGTCTACAAGTACACCCTATAATTGTTCCCAGTCGAGGGTGTATCAAGATAGGGCATCGATATTCCGGAGTAGACTAGCGTATACACTTCTTGACCCATATGATGGACGATGGATTATCCCACATCCATTGGTGTTTGACATCAAAGATGGTATACGAGTTCTCAGTGGAGACTGGGAACACTGAACGGACTCGCGCGTGCCCATCATCCCTTTAACACTAAGTGAGAGGGATTACAACCTTTGTAGATCCGGTCCTTCACTTCTAAAGCTCCGTGTTGAAGTCCCTTCACTGCGATCATCGTGTTCCGGACTCACGAAAGGTTCTACGAAGAGAAAGATGCAGTCTTGCTTCCGATCTTCGATAACATAGATGATCTACCTTGAAGTTTCATTAACACAAGCTAACACTCACCAAATGAAGTTAACACCCTCATCTAAATGGCAAGGATAGATGAGGATGACGAAGTAGGATTTTTGCTCTCATTTGTTTACATATTCTCACTCACTTTCATTACTTAGCAAAAAGCTAGAAAGCTTTTTCCAAGAAGGAACTCAAGGAAGAAGATGATAGAATCCTTTTGTGATGAACAATGAATTAATTTAGTGGTTACAAATCTAACCAAGGGTTAAGCATGAAGGAGTTAACTCTTGTAGAGAATTAACTAGAGTTAATGGTTTGGATTGGGTTAATATAATATCTTCACAAAATATCAAGCAAAACACAAAGTCAAAGCTTCATGAAGCTTCATGGAAGCTTCATGCAAAAGATAACCCTAATCCAAACCCTAACCAAGTTTAAACCCTAAACCATTGTTAAATTTATAACCCTAACATGTTACAATATTATATATAACATATACAATATATTTTGTAACAATAGAAAATAATACAATTAACATATATCGCATATATATCAATGTATTATCCCGTGAAAAAATGAATCTTTTAGTGAGCTAATATTAGTTAATGTAATTTAATATATCATATATATTATTATACATTAAATTATCGAATCAACACTTGATCTGACAATCCGGCTATATCGCATATAACTGACTAATACGATGACCCGGCTATATCACATATACCCGGCCGATATCTCATATCGTGAGAATCCAATACGGTATCACATATCGCATTATCCTCGGTCTCGCACATATCACATATGTGCTTCTACTCCGTTTTGCCTGAGGCAAGAAACCTCTGTGTAGGACTCTAAAGAATCGTCAATACGCCGGCAGTAGGTGATGATCATATCAAACACCCACAAGGTGCAAGCGGTCAGCTAAACGTAACAGCCACCCAGGTATTGAGCGCTCAGAAGATCAACAAGCAAGCCTGTACATTCTCCTTTGAATCCAATCAGTAACACTCACGTACAGTCCGGTCTCGTCGTCTGATATGTCGCATATCTCGTCTAGGGGTGGTAAACGTCAGACCCCAGTAGCTTGATAAATCGTGTCGATATGAGGTCTATAACAAATCGAGAAACTACTGGTAACACTTACCAGTAAATCTCAGCAACCTTGGCCAGGGATTTCCGGTTATAGCCAATCGAACACAGCACAACAACAAATCCCTATACCGGGAGAGACGAATCCCCTCCTATCGTTCATTGCCTCCATGTGATTCGGGACTGTACCCAAAAGCCACCTTTTTGCACGCCCTCTTGGACGTGGTATGATGGAAATCAAAGCACAGTGGGAATCACACAAGGCTCTATGACGATCTCGGGTCAACAGACTACTCTGTACCAGTGTCACCGGAGAACTGCCATCTGACGTGAGGTATAATACCATCTGGGAGTTCTCGGCGAGTCCGTCCAGTGTACCTTGTCTCTACTGAGCACCCGTGCACCATCCTTGATGTCAAGCACCGATGGATATGGGATCATCCATCGCCCACATATGGGTCAAGATGCGTATACGCAAGTCTACTCTGGAGCATCGATACCCTGTCTCGATACACTCTCGACTAGGAACAGTTATAGGATGTACTAGTCGAGTACCGTGGCCCCACTAGTATGATCTCATCATAGTCCCAGTAGTCGAGTATATATCCTAAGGGCTTTATCAACATGTAACATAGAGACAATAAGAGTACATGTTAAGATAAAGTGTAAGTCCATGCTACCTCTCCCGGTACTTTTGGGCTTGCGGAATTTGATGAAAAACAATTTTCTTAGAGGTGGTAACATGGACTGAAAACCCGGATCTTTGTTAAACATCTAACTAACAACCTAACTAGGAGTTGTTAACTACTCGGTTAGGGGGTTATACCTTTCTTTTCTTGAACTCCTTCGTCTTCAAGACTCGATGGTTGTCCGAATCGGCTTCTCCCCGTCGTCTCCTTGCGCCGAAGATCGATCCACCTGAAAGCTTCAACCTTTGGCTCCTTCTTCGATCTTTGAAGAAACTAGTTCACTCAGTTTGCCAAACCTTGTGAACTAGAGTGAGTAGAGAAGAGTTTGTATGGGATTTTATCTATGCTTCTTGATTCTCAACTCATGAGACAAGTGAACCATAGAGTGAAGAGAGGGAGAGCAAGAGGAGGAAGATGAGAGCTCAAGAACAAGAGAGAGAATGAGCATCAAAGAATGAGAGAAGACTTTTCTCATTTTGCTCTCATAATCCATAACCATCATAACACATCATAGCAATCAAGTATTATGTGATGGTTTAAGCAACAATAGCCATATCATTTCATGCACTCATTTTGCATAAGAGAGCAACCAAGCAAAAGTCTTTGCCATGAAATGATAGCTATTGTTATCATGATGGTCAACTAGTCAAGCCTAGTCAACCGGTCAACAAAGTCAACAAAGTCAACAAGTCAACAAAGTCAACCCCTCAACAACCATGTCACCATCATACTTAATTAATATAATTGTTAATCATATATCATATTCTCATTAGGGTTGAGCAAAAAGTCAATAGTCAACGGTCAACGGTCAACAACCCTAATGAGAATCATCTGCCTCTGTCTCTCCGTCAACTGTGCATACACACCCGCATCCGCGTTCCGAGGAACACGGATGCATACTGGATAAAACCAATCCCAATACGTACACTAGGATCTGGCTTAAACCAAAGCCCGCTAGTGTAAACAGTCCGGACACTAAACGTGCACAAGTGCACGGATGTGACTGAACCCTGTCGCAAAACCATGCGACCTGTCGCAAAACCATGCGACCTCTACTCTTTTGCCTAAAGGCGAATAGCTTTCTATGTGGGACTCTAAAGACTCGACACTACGCTGGCAGTGGGTTTAACTACAGACCGCAAGCGGCACTAGCTGTGCGCAACGGTCCCCAGGCAGATGCCGACAAGAAGACTGACGAGGTGAAACCCATCTGAACTCCTACTGAGCCTGAATGTGACAATCTCCGTATAGTCCGGTCTGTTCGTCTGATACATCGCATGGCGGGCCTAGGGGGGCGGTAAATGTCAGTCCCCTAATAGCGGTACAAGTCGTGTCGGAGTGAAGCCCAATACACCCTGAGATAACACTGGAAGCCTACCAGTATATCCCGCTTGCCCTGGCCAGGGACTACTCCTGTAATGGCTCTCCTAGACACACCGCGATGTCAACCCCCAATACCGGGAGAGACGAATCCTGTCTAACTATCACTGCCTCCAAGTGCTTCGGGACTGCACCCAACTACTACCTGTTTGCATGACTCCTTTGAGCCGTGGTAGGGTTGTAATCAAAGTACAGTGGGAACACACTCGAGGCGAAGTGATAGTGTCAAGTCAGCGGACTAAGCTGTACTCATGTCACCTGGGAACTGATAACTGACGATAGGTATAATACCAACCGGTCAGTTCCCGACGAGTCCTGTCCAGTGTACTCGTAACCTAACGAGCACCCGCATACTATCTCCAGTACGATGTACTGATGGCTGTGGGACAGACCATCTCCCACACTGGGATGAGAAGCACATGCGCTAGTCTACTCCGGAGTATCGATGCCCTGTCTCGATAGTCCTGCGACTAGAGACCTGCATAAGGATGTGCTTATAGATTACCCAGCCCCTACTAGTGTGACTGCCATCACAACGCTGGTAATCAAGCAAAGATCCTAAGGGCTCCACTAATGCGTATAGGTGATATAATAAAAATAAACACATGTACACATTGAAGTAGAAACAAACCAAGTAGCATACTACTATTTTGAGCAAGATTGTATATACAAGGTGAATATCCCAAGCTTACATTAAGTAATATACAAACTAGTATGATACAGTAATGGCCTCTAGGGCATATACACTAACAATCTCCCACTTGCACTAAGGCCATGTACTGGCGTATCGAAGACCTATCATCTCGATCAGCCGCTCGAACTCAGTCTGGGGCAAGGTCTTGGTGAATGGATCTGCAGTGTTATCTTCTGAAGCAACCCTCCGAACCTCGATCTCATGTCGATCCACGATCTCCCTGATCAGGTGATACCGCCTCAAGATGTGTCTGGATCTCTGATGGGACCTGGGTTGCTTCGCTAATGCTATAGCCCCGTTGTTGTCACAATACAAGGTATTGGATCAACAATGGACGGAACCACCTGAAGTTCTTTAAAAAACTTCCTCATCCAGACAGCTTCTTTTGCGGCATCAGATGCAGCGATGTATTCCGCTTCCATCGTCGAGTCTGCAACGGTTTCCTGTTTGGAACTCTTCCAACACACCGCCCCTCCATTGAGGGTAAAGACAAAACCCGACATGGATTTGGATTCATCCTTGTCACTCTGGAAGCTGGAGTCAGCAAAGGCCTCGATCTGGAGGTCTTTTCCGCCATACACCAAGAACATCTCCTTAGTCCTTCTCAGGTACTTGAGAATGTTCTTTACCGCTATCCAGTGTTTCTCCCCAGGGTTTGACTGATACCGGCTTACCACACTCAGTGCATAAGCTACATCCGGTCTGGTACACAACATCACATATATTATAGAGCCTACCGCAGAAGCGTAGGGTATAACAGACATGCGATCCCTCTCCAAATCAGTCTTGGGAGACATCTCTTTAGAGAGGGTGATACCGTGACAAGCCGGCAGGTTACCGCGCTTGGAATCTTCCATACTGAATCTCTTTAGTACGGTGTCGATGTACCTGGACTGTGAAAGTCCTAATATCCTCTTGGATCTATCACGATGGATCCGGATCCCCAGGATGTATGAGGCATCACACAGGTCTTTCATGGAGAACCTGTGTGACAAGAACCCCTTGACAGATTATAGCATAGGAATGTCATTTCCTATTAAGAGAATGTCATCCACGTATAAAACGAGGAATACTACAGTTCTCGCTACAAATCTACTATAGATGCATGGTTCATCTGGATTTTTGAGAAAGCCAAATTCCTTGACCGTCTTATCAAAACAGATGTTCCAACTCCGCGATGCCTGCTTTAGTCCATAGATGGACTTAAGCAACTTGCACACCTTTCCGCTGCTCCCACTCTGAATGAAACCCTCTGGTTGGTCCATATAGACACACTCCTCTAAATTTCCATTTAGAAAAGCGGTCTTTACGTCCATTTGGCAGATCTCATAATCGTGGAAGGCAGCAATGGCAAGAAGGATCCGAATGGATTTCAGCATAGCCATTGGAGAAAAGGTTTCGTCATAGTCCAAACCAGGTCTTTAACGAAAACCCTTTGCAACCAGTCTAGCTTTATAGGTCTCAACCTGTCCATCTACACCAATCTTCCTTTTGAAGATCCACTTGCATCCTACGGGTTTTACCCCGTCTGGAGCAATGTCCAACGTCCATACTTTGTTGGTGTACATGGACTCCATTTCGGTCCGCATTGCATCCAGCCATTTTACTGAGTCAACGCTCTGAACGGCCTGCTGGAAGCTAGTAGGCTCAGCATAATCTATGATGCAATCCTCTCTATCCCCGTCTATGAGAAAATCGTAGTATCTCTCGGGCGGATGAGACTGCCTACTACTCCTGCGGAGCGGCGTAGGAATGTCCTATTCTTTTGAACCCTCTGGTTCCACTAAGCTTTCAGTAATAGCTCGTGGTTCTGGAATCTCTTTCAGTTCTACTGCGCTCCCACTAATTTCCTTTTCTAAGAACTGGTGTTCTAGAAAGTGGGCATGACGAGAAACAATAATCTTTTGTTCCTCTTCGCAGTAGAAGAAATATCCCTTGGAGTTCTTTGGATAACCCACGAACTTGCACTGTACTGAGCGTGCCTCGAGCTTGTCCGCATGCTGCTTTTTGACAAAAGCCGGACTTCCCCATGTCTTAATGTGATTAAGATGGGGCCTCTTCCCACACCACATCTCATATGGTGTGGTAGGCACAGTCTTAGTGGGAACTCGGTTCAAAAGGTATGCGGCTGATTCTAGCGCATACCCCCAGAATGATCGCGGTAACTCAGCGTTACTCATCATGGACCGTACCATATCCAATAGGGTTCGGTTCCGTCTCTCCGATACACCGTTATGTTGCGGAGTGTACGGAGGAGTAAGCTGAGAGAGAATTCCGTTCTCTTTTAAATAGTCCAGGAACTCGGCACTTAAGTATTCACCACCTCGATCCGATCTTAGGATCTTGATACTTTTGCCGGTTTGTTTTTCTACTTCATTCTTATATTCCTGGAATTTTCTAAAGGCTTCAGACTTATGTTTCATTAAGAAGACATAACCGTACCTTGAAAAGTCATCCGTAAAAGTAATGAAGTAAGAATAACCGCTTCGCGCATGTGTAGACATTGGACCGCACACATCGCTGTGTACGAGTCCCAAGAGCTCGCTCGTCCTTACTCCGTGTCCAGTAAACGGAGTCTTTGTCATCTTTCCTTTGAGACAGGATTGACAAGTGGCATACGATTGATATTCGAACGCATTCAAATATCCTTCTGTATGTAACTTCGTCAACCTTCTCTCATTGATGTGACCCAGTCTACAATGCCATAAGAAAGTCTGATTGATTTCCGGAGACTTTCTTTTGTTTGTATTCTGGACATTGAAAATATGTGGTTGGTTTAATACGTATATACCATTGCTCAATGTACTTGACCCAATCAGAACTTGATTAAGGTGAATGTTTACAACATTGCTTACAAACGCAAATTCATAACCTTCTTTAGAAACCAAAGATACAGAAATGATATTACAAGTTGCGTTGGGTACAAAAAAGCAATTACGCAAAACCAAAACATGTCCATCTGACATTCCCAGGTGATAGTCCCCCACGGCCTTAGCATCCATGCTAGCTCCGTTTGCAACTTTGAGGGTCATGTCACCTGCCTTCAAAACCCTACGGTTTCTCAATGCCTGCAAAGAATTACAGATATGAGATCCTGATCCGGTATCCAATACCCAGGAAGTAGAGTTTATTGAAAGACAGTTTTCAATAACATACACACCTGAAGCTGAAGCCGCAACCTGCTTCAGATCCTGTGTTCTGGCTTTCCAAGCCCAGCAATCATTTTTCCAGTGTCCCTTCTTATGACAATAGAAGCATTCTTCCTTATCCACAAGCTTTCCTACTTTCTTTGTTGCTTTTGCCTTTCCCTTCGTATCCACTTTACTAACACCGCCCCTTGGTTTGGCGGGGGCTTTCTTCTTCTTTCCCTTGGCTTTCGCCTTGGACCTAGAAGAGGAAGATCCTCCTACAAACAAAGTGGATGTTTCCCTACCTTTCTGTAGGGTGCCCTCTGCGCTCCTCAGCATGTTGAGGAGTTCTGAAAGTTCAACTTCCTTTTCTTGTAAGTTGAAGTTCAGTATGAACTGGGCGTAAGTGGAAGGAAGGGACTCGAGAATCAAGTCCATATAGAGTTCATTCTCCAACGTGGTCCCAAGGTCCACGAGCTCCTCAATGTAGCCAATCATCTTAAGCACGTGTTCCGCTACCGATGATCCGACGGCCAATCTTGCCGAAAATAACTTCTTCGACACTTCGTATCTCGCGATACGAGATTGCTCTCCATACAGTTCTTTTGTATGAAGAAATATGGATTCCAGGTCCATATTCTCGTGCCTCCTCTGATGTTCAATGTCCATAGAGGCAAGCACGAGGCACTTGGCCTTCACGCAGTCTAGTTCCCAGGTCTTACGGATTTCCTTATCCACAACGCTGGTTTTGGGACCTGGGACAGGGGGAGCTTTGGTGGTAAGAAGATACCCCAGCTTGTCGTAAGTGATTGCCATCTTGACATTCCTGAGCCTATCTTTGTAGTTTAGCCCTGTCAGTATGTTTTTATCTAGGAGTAACTTAACTCCAGTCATGTCGATTGGTCGCTGCAATTAGGAGAGAGAAGAAACACTCAGCATGATGCTCTTGCAAGTTTAGAATGGTTTTTAGTTTGTCTAAACAGGATGGCTCCCACTGTTTCTCGAATCCCTCCTCAAACCAAAAAGGAAGAATTAGTCGGGATCAATCTCACCGTACAATACTTGCTTAACAGTTCAGTCAGGCCAGTGTCGGTACTTCGAGGGAGGTTTTCCAACGCTTTCGCGAAGTTCCTTAATTAAATAACCTCTTTTCCCTGGGGGCGTAGCCCCGCTAACACCTTTCTAGACACCTACTTGGTTTATAGCATTGATCGTTAAGTGAGAAATTTCCCGAGGAGTAGCATATACTCATAGTAGGATCGGGATCCAAATATCCTCGCGTGACGAAACTGAAGGAATCCTACCAGAATCATCACACTCCAAATGGTATGCAACACTAGCAAGTTTCAGTTCTTTTGAAACTCCCGATGTGGATTTTTGCCCCATGCTCTTATGACCTTGACTTTGGCCAAAATATCATAAGTCACATGTCAAGTTCTACCAGTCATTCTCCAGGTTAATTTGGATCCACCCGTACCTACCCTTGACTTTGGCCAAAATGGCAGTACGACTGTCCCAAACCAACGCATCTATCTATGCTACACATGAATACCCAATAGCTACCAATCACTATGCCTTGACTTTGGCCAACATACACAGCTTGAATACTATTGACTATTCATGTGAAACGACGGAGGGCTACGAATGGTTTTGGCAAAACCGTGAACGTAGTGAACTTGATATAATCGATGGAACGAGATAGCTTTTAAAAGGAGTGGCTCAAGCTCCGCATTTAAAAGTTAGTTTTGAAAAGAACCGAGTGGTTTTTCGAAAGTGTTCCAACGACTTTTACTTGGTTTATTTTTCTTACATTAGTTCTTTTAATGCGTGATATTCTTGCATTAGTTCTTTTAATGCGTCCCATCATTTAATCCTACCATTGCAGAAAACAACCAAAATATGACGTACGCTTATGCCATTCACATTCACCACGGGGCCCCGTCATTACCCGTTAGGTTACTTAACTAACGACAGAGCGGGGGCTGGGCAAGCACGGCTGTAAAACATAAGCAACGCCTAAATAATATCATATATAGATATATTGCAATGATAGCCATTTCAGATCACAGATGAAAACATTGGATATACTAGGAACCTGCAATTCGTACGAGCCTGTAACGAAAAGCAGATTACACGGTCACGGTGAATAGCCAAAACCCCACCCAAGACCCCTACGGGCGCGGCAAACTACCCGCCAAGTACCCGAAGAGAAGCAACCTCCCTCATCTCCGTGAGTAGGCCACTCGGCACTTCGACATACCCGGTAGTTTGTGCACCCCCTCCATGGGTCTATCCTAGGAGCAAAAACAGTAAAAAGAAATTATACAATGACGGCTACAACCCCGACCCGGTTGTGCGGCCATACAAATAATTATTACATCAATTTACAAATTTACATGAATTGAAAGAAAAGAAAACTCTCGTCTCACAACCCCCGGCTATTCACCCGCGACAATCCAATGAATTCATATACACATTCCAATAACATTACAGATCACAGATTTGTATAACCCCCACTAATCGACATATAGCGATTAGCAGACATTCAATACAAATATCACATCACAGAAAAACCCGTCAGCTTAAGTCTTTTAGAAGTTCGATCAAAAATACGGATTTTCAGGCCCCAAACACAAAATTTTCGTTCTGGAAAATCTGGGCAAAAAACACATATCCCAAAAATCCCAAACCAACCCCAGAAAAACACTGCACCAAAGTTAGACCTCGGCCGAGTCAACTCGGCCGCGGAACCGCGGCGGGAGCGTGCTCCCGCCACGTTTCCGCGGCGCTTTGACTGGATCGTTGGACCAAATTTGGTGGGTGTTCACACAAAAGCCTGAGCCGATTTTTAAGATAAAATTTATCAATTTTTGAACAGAAAAAAATAGGCAGAAACTTGACATATCGGGTTCGTTTTGTGACTTTTTCTTTAATCGATCTTCTAGCTACTTTGCTAACATGTTAGATAGAGTTTAACTAGGCTCTGATACCACTGTAAGTCCATGCTACCTCTCCCGGTACTTTCGGACATGTGGAATTTGATGAAAAATAATTTTCTTAGAGGTGGTAACATGGACTTAAAACCCGGATCTTTGTTAAACATCTAACTAACAACCTAACTAGGAGTTGTTAGCTACTCGGTTAGGGGGTTATACCTTTCTTTTCTTGAACTCCTTCGTCTTCAAGACTCGATGGTTGTCCAAATCGGCTTCTCCCCGTCGTCTCCTTGCGCCGAAGATCGATCCACCTGAAAGCTTCAACCTTTGGCTCCTTCTTCGATCTTTGAAGAAACCAGTTCACTCGGTTTGCCAAACCTTGTGAACTAGAGTGAGTAGAGAAGAGTTTGTATGGGATTTTATCTATGGTTCTTGATTCTCAACTCATGAGACAAGTGAACCATAGAGTGAAGAGAGGGAGAGCAAGAGGAGGAAGATGAGAGCTCAAGAACAAGAGAGAGAATGAGCATCAAAGAATGAGAGAAGACTTTTCTCATTTTGCTCTCATAATCCATAACCATCATAACACATCATAGCAATCAAGTATTATGTGATGGTTTAAGCAACAATAGCCATATCATTTCATGCACTCATTTTGCACAAGAGAGCAAGAAAGCAAAAGTCTTTGCCATGAAATGATAGCTATTGTTATCATGATGGTCAACTAGTCAAGCCTAGTCAACCGGTCAACAAAGTCAACAAGTCAACAAAGTCAACCCCTCAACAACCATGTCACCATAATACTTAATTAATATAATTGTTAATCATATATCATATTCTCATTAGGGTTGAGCAAAAAGTCAATAGTCAACGGTCAACGGTCAACAACCCTAATGAGAATCCTCTGCCTCTGTCTCTCCGTCAACTGTGCATACACACCCGCATCCGTGTTCCGAGGAACACGGATGCATACTGGATAAAACCAATCCCAATACGTACACTAGGATCTGGCTTAAACCAAAGCCCGCTAGTGTAAACTGTCCGGACACTAAACGTGCACAAGTGAACGGATGTGACTGAACCCTGTCGCAAAACCATGCGACCTGTCGCAAAACCATGCGACCTCTACTCTTTTGCCTAAAGGCGAATAGCTTTCTGTGTGGGACTCTAAAGACTCGACACTACGCTGGCAGTGGGTTTAACCACAGACCGCAAGCGGCACTAGCTGTGCGTAACGGTCCCTAGGCAGATGCCGACAAGAAGAATGACGAGGTGAAACCCATCTGAACTCCTCCTGAGCCTGAATGTGACAATCTCCGTACAGTCCGGTCTGTTCGTCTGATACATCGCATGGCGGGCCTAGGGGGGCGGTAAACGTCAGTCCCCTAATAGCGGTACAAGTCGTGTCGGAGTGAAGCCCAATACACCCTGAGATAACACTGGAAGCCTACCAGTATATCCCGCTTGCCCTGGCCAGGGACTACTCGTGTAATGGCTCTCCTAGACACAGCGCGATGTTAACCCCCAATACCGGGAGAGACGAATCCTATCTAACCGTCACTGCCTCCAAGTGCTTCGGGACTGCACCCAACTACTACCTGTTTGCACGACTCCTTTGAGCCCTGGTAGGATAGTAATCAAAGTACAGTGGGAACACACTCGAGGCGAAGTGATAGTGTCAAGTCAGCGGACTAAGCTGTACTCATGTCACCTGGGAACTGATAACTGACGATAGGTATAATACCAACCGGTCAGTTCCCGACGAGTCCTGTCCAGTGTACTCGTAACCTAACGAGCACCCGCATACTATCTCCAGTACGATGTACTGATGGCTGTGGGACAGACCATCTCCCGCACTGGGATGAGAAGCGCATGCGCTAGTCTACTCCGGAGTATCGATGCCCTGTCTCGATAGTCCTGCGACTAGAGACCTGCATAAGGATGTGCTTATAGATTACCCAGCCCCCACTAGTGTGACTGCCATCACAACGCTGGTAATCAAGCAAAGATCCTAAGGGCTCCACTAATGCGTATAGGTGATATAATAAAAATAAACACATGTACACATTGAAGTAGAAACAAACCAAGTAGCATACTACTATTTTGAGCAAGATTGTATATACAAGGTGAATATCCCAAGCTTCCATTAAGTAATATACAAACTAGTATGATACAGTAATGGCCTCTAGGGCTTATACACTAACATAAAGTACAATCAGATAGCATACTATCATGTCGAGCAAGAAAGTCCTCCCTATATATGTCCAAGCATCCATTACAATATACATCGTATGTACAGTAATGGCCTCTAGGGCATACATATAACTAACAATCTCCCACTTACACTAGGGCCATCTGTTGTGGTATTGATTGATCTCAAAAACTATCTATTACCGCAATCAAGAACGACGTCGCTTTGCAGGTAGCTGGTGAGTACGGGTCGGTCCACAGGGTGTTGTGAATCTCCTAGTCACGCTAACGAGTTAATTCCGAAGGGTGTTCGGATTTCTTATTAAATCTAAAAACCTAATTAATTATACTACGATTATCTAGATCTAGTCTTGCTAGGGTTAGGTTTAGGGATGGTTTGGAAATGCAAGTAAATCTCAACGCTTTCTATACCCAATTTAGGATCTATGAGGAGTTATGGTAATTATTAATAAAGGGGATTAGATCCATTCGGGAAGGTGTTCCTTCCTCTAGGTTCTTATCCTTCCTTTAGAGATCCTTACCCTAACCTCCATGGAAAACACGCCCAACCGGGCCTTTATACTACGGTGTCATCATTACCTCGAGGGGTAGGATGCCGTAGGGCGCGGTGTGTGCGTGTATGCTGTTAGTTATGTATATGCCAAAGAGGCCATTGTTGTACATATGATGTATATTATGATGGATGCTTGGATATATACAGAGAGGACTTTCTTGCTCGTCATAATAGTATGCTATTTGGTTTCACTTTATCTTAATATGTTGACTTGTATTGGTTTACTGTCTTACTCTCACATGTTGATAAAGCCCTTAGGATCTGTACTCGACTACTAGGACTATGATGAGATCATACTAGTGGGGCCATAGTAGTTGATGAGTACATCCTATAACTGTTCCTAGTCGAGGGTATATCGAGACAGGGCATCGATACACCAGAGTAGACTAGCGTATACGCATCTTGACCCATATGATGGGTGATGGATGATCCCATATCCATCGGTGTTTGACATCAGAGATGGTGTACGGGTGCTCAGTGGAGACTGGGTACACTGGACGGACTCGCCGAGAACTCCCAGATGGTGATATACCACACGTCAGATGGCAGTTCTCCGGTGACACTAGTACAGGGTAGTCTGTAGACCCGAGATCGTCATAGAGTCTTGTGTGATTCCCACTGTGTTTTGGTTTCCACCTTACCACGTCCAAGAGGGCGTGCAAAATGGTGGCTTTTGGGTACAGTCCCGAATCACATGGAGGCAATGAGCGATAGGAGGGGATTCGTCTCTCCCGGTATAGGGAGTTGATGTCGTGCTGTGTTCGATTGGCTATAACTGGAAGTCCCTGGCCAGGGCTGATATAGAGATATACTGGTAAGTGTTACTAGTAGTTTCTCGACCTGTTATGAGCCTCACATCGATACGACTTATCGGTTACTGGGGTCTGACGTATACCACCCCTAGACTTGATATGCGACATATTAGACGAACAGACCGGACTGTATGGGTGTGTTACTGATTGGATTCACAGGAGAACGGACAGGCTAGCTTGTTGATCTTCTGATCGCTCAATACCTGGGTGGCTGTTACATTTAGCTGATCGCTTGCAGCTTGTGGGTGTTTGATATGATCATCACCTGCTACCGGCGTATTGACGATTCTTTAGAGTCCTACACAGAGGTTTCTTGGCTCAGGCAAAACGGAGTAGAGGCACATATGTGATATGTGCAGGACCGAGGATAATGCGATATAAGATACCGTATTATATTCTCGCGATATTTAGATATGAATCGGGACATCGGATCAAGTGTTGATTCGATGAATCGGTACATGATATATTATTCGGTTATATTTGATATAGCCGGATCGTCGGTCAAGTGTTGATTCGATGATTTAATGTATAATGATATATATGATATATTGTATTACAATATCTAATATTGGCTCGCTTTATTATTTCATTTTCTCACCAGATTAATACATTGATATATATATGCGATATATGTTAATTGTATTATTTTCTTTTGTTGCAATTATATAATATATATGTGATATATATTATTGTGACATGATATGATTTGTTATAAAACATGTTTAAGGATGATTAAAAGGGATTAGGGTTTGATTAGGGTTAGCTCATTCTTGTTCATTCTAGAAGGATTCTATTTTGTCTTGGTTAAGATATTATGGTTGATACTTATCCTTAACCTAACCAAACCCTAACTCTAGTTTATTCTCTACAAACTTTTAGCCTCTCATCCTTGACCATGGTTCCATAATCAATCATATACATTTACCTACTATTCATCACAAAAGGATGAGGCTTTTCATTCTTCAGCTTCTTCTCTCTTTAGTTTTTGAGAGAGAGCTCACTAGAAATTCCTTTTGTGATGATTTCTTGTGAGAAAGTGAATTAAAAAGATAGCATAAATACTACTCTATCATCCACATCTAATCTAGCCCATTAGATTAGGGTGTTCATCTCTTTAGAGTGAGAAAGCTTAGGTTATAGCAACTTCGACGTAGATCATCGGAGAATCGGAGCACTTCAAGCTAGCATGGATCGTTCGAGTCGTGAAACCTCTCTTGAGTCCGGTAGATCGTGGATCGCGGCGAAGGGACTTCTACTCGGAGATTGTGAAGCGAAGGAGCGGACTACAAAGGTTGTAATCCCTCACACTTAGCTTTAAAGATGTTATCTTGCATGCTAAACCCTAATAATCTAGCAAAGATCCCGTCTTTGGGTTGTTCGGCACATGTAAAATTTTATTCGGGCATATTTGATGCTTTATGAACCTTCACAAGTGTGCCTAGGAACCTTACAGTGGTATCAGAGCCAGGTTAGAGCATTTGGTGATGTGTTAACGAAGTTAAAACCCCGATCGAACCCGAATACGACATTTCAAACCCCTCTCTGTACATTTTTTAAAATCTGGGTTTTTCCAGAATTAAAAATACCTAAAAAATTCAGCAGGCTAATATAAGAATTATGGTGAAAAACGTGCCCCCAATTCCTCAACAAGGCCGTGGAACCGCGGCAGTTACCCACCTTTGGAGGCGGTTCAGCGACAGGGTAAGGGTATTAGGTACGGAATTTTGCACAGTAATTCTTGTCTCTGTGGTTACTATTTTATGGGTATTTTTAATCTGACTCAAGTGTTGAGTATTCTGGGGTTTATTTTGTAATCGTCGATTCGATCAGGAATTTTAAATTCGTTATTGTTTTTCCGGATATTTAGAAACTGTTAAAAAGTTCGAACGGATATCATTAACTCACTTTTTCCCGACACGAAAAATTTTCAAGTGTTGAATCTTTTCTCGAGTTTAAATCTTTCGGAAATGCGTGCAAGTTTTGTGGTGGACCCTCTAGAAGACAACAAACCTTAACTCGATTATGTGACCGTCTTGAACTGCCTTATGAACCTTCGGGTTTGGGGCAGTACGGCATGCCACATGTGAGGCGTTGGCTTGACTCTTCTACGGCTGGACCGCTACTGCTGTGACACATTCCGGATTATTTGAACTCCGCTCAAGTGTTGAGCAATTTAGGAAATTTTGGTTATTTGATTATCTGTTCGAAAAGTTTAATACTGTCTATTTATCTAGAATGTGATACAATATGTGGAATTCATTGTCTTAGGCATGAAATGCGAAGTATGTGATATTTCGGATTTACGATGTCTAAAGTGATTATGGATTCCAAATATTGTAGTTTTACAATTTCTTTTCTGTGACCGTAAGTGTAGTATGTAGTTGTATTGCCGGTTGTCGTTGCTATACATCGACGACGATCGGTGTATGCATACTTACTTACGTTGATGATATGAGATATTATGTGTTGCTGAGATATTATGTGCAGGATTGTCGCGATTGAATAGTCGGGGGTTTTATGTGAGATGAGAGTTTTATATTTTCATTCACGTAAATTCAAATGTGATGTAATATTCTTTTATTTGGGGCACTTTCAGGTTGAGGTTGATGCCACCAGTGTTGTATATTATTTACTTTTCCGCATTAGGATGGACCCAAGGAGGGGAGCACAGGTAGCCGGGTTTTGGGGTTTAGTGGGAGGCCATCTCGAGGAGTCGAGACCGGGTCTCCTAAACTCCAGAATTGGTAGGGTCGCTTGCCGCTCTCGTAGGGGTCCAGGGTGTGGGCTTGGTTATTCATCACGACTGTGGAATCCATATTTTCTATTGTTGGCTAAATACTAAATACGGACGTCCTAGTATATCTCATATTATATCTATGTTTCTGCTGCGATATCTGTGATGTGATCATTTGATATGTTGTGATGGATACAGTATATAGTATATATGATATATTATATAGACGTTACTTATGTTTTACACCCGCACTAGCCCTGCCCTGCTCTGTCGTTAGTTACCTAACCTAACGGTGCACGAGGGGACATCGAGGCGAATGCGGATGGCATAAGTGTACGTCGTATTTATCTGTGATGCTTAGGAAGCATAAGCTGATGGGATTTTTATTAATGAGATTAATAAAAAGAAAAAGAAACCTAAAAGATGTTGTAGAATCAAAACTTTATAAAAAGGGTAGCTACAGTTTTGCTTTGCATAGTGGTATATATGATATACCCTGCACCTTATTCGATGAGGAAAGAGCCGAGATCCCTTCACCAGGAGTGACCTCTTTAGCGAAACTGGCAGATGCTACAAAACTCGGTTTGTCTTTTGATTGCTTTTGGAGTTTTGCTTTGCACAGTGATATATATGATATGTCCTGCACCTTATTCGATGAGGAAAGAGCCGAGATCCCTTCACCGGGAGTGACCTCTTTAGCAAAACTAATGAAAGCCTCAAAAACACTCCATTTCAAAAATTTCACATGATTCTACGACGATATCAAGTTCATTGCGCTCATGGTTTTCTGAAAAACCTGCGTAGCCCTCCGTCATTTCAGATAAGTACTACTTAGTATTCGTGCTGCGGTAGTTTGGCCTCCGTCAAGGCGTAATGTACGGTAGCTAACTAGTGCTTATCTGCTAGCATATGATGCGATTGGATTAGGGTATTCGCACGGCGTAGTTTGGCCTCCGTCAAGGGTCATACGGGTAAGTTTAATTCAATCAAGAAATGACGGGTTGAACTTGACTAGCGCCCTATGGGTAGTTTGGCCTCCGTCAAGGTCATGGGACGCTAGGGGTAAAAGCATTATCGGGAATTTCAAGTGTTGAAATTTGCAATGAGATTGCATACCTTCTATGAGATAGTTGGATCCCGATACCCACTGCCAGTAAGAGTTACTCCTAGGAGAGTTTTACACAGGACAATTAGTCGATCAAGTAGGTGTCTAGAAAAGTGTTAACGGGGTTACGCCTTTGGGAAAATGAGGTTTACTTTAATTAGGTCCGTGCGAAAGCACGGGAAACCTCCTTCAATTATCGACACTGATCTGGATGAAAGATTGACGAAATTGTAGGGTGTAATTAATCCCGGCTAATCTTACCTTTTAGGGTTTGAAGGTAGATTTGATAAAAACAGTGGGAGACATCCTGATTAGATAAGATAATAACCAATCTAATCTTGCAAGAGCATACGCTAAAGTGTTTTCTTCTCTCTCTCTCTCCAGGTAGCGACCATGTCAGGTCATAATCAAGATAATAATATGGATGTATTGACTGAACCCGCTTATTATACTGAGCAGGGGAACGTTGGACCCGTTCTTTCTTATAAGAGTTATAAGACTGAACAGGAAATAGGAGAATATCTGGATTCTCACGCCGCCCAAAAGAACATGCATGTTGATGCATCTTCTTCAGTTATTGAGAACTATTTCTCAGTTCACCCTACGTCCTGGGTATTAGATACCGGATCAGGATCCCACATATGTAAACTGTTACATGGGCTACGTAAAGGTAGAGAACTGGGAAAAGGTGATCATTCCGTTCAAGAAGGGAACGGTGCAAATGTTGCAGCCAAAGCAGTTGGCGAATATCACCTAGTATTACCAAGTGGTGATACACTGATTCTGAATGACTGCTATTATATACCGAACATGATGTGCAACATTATATCAGTTTCTTTATTGAGTAAAGAAGGATATAATTTTGTAGTACAGGATAATGTTATGAACATATTCCTAGATCAAAAGTTGATTGCATCAGACTTGTTACATAATGGCATATTTATTCTAAATCAAAATATAGTCCTCAATATATAAAACACGCACAAGAGGAAGAGTTCAGAAATGAACGAATCCTACTTGTGGCATTGTAGACTTGGTCATATCAATGCGACACGACTGGCTAAGTTACATAAGGATGGTTATTTGAATCCGTTCGAATTATAATCTTATGATACTTGCCATTCATGTCTCAAAAGAAAAATGACCAAAGCTCCATTTAGTGGACACGGAGAAAGAGTTACTGAACTCTTACGACTGGTACATAGTGATGTATGCGGTCCCATGTCTACGCATGCCAGGAACGGTTCTTCCTACTTCATTACATTCACTGACGATCTCTCAAGATTCGGATATGTATTCCTGATGAAACACAAGTCTGAAGCTTTTGAGAAATTCAGAGAATATAAGCATGAAGTAGAGAATCAAACGGGCAAGAGTATTAAGATTCTTCGATCTGATCGAGGAGGTGAATACTTAAGCAATGAATTCCTAGATTATCTAAAAGAGAATGGGATTCTCTCTCAGCTTACTCCTCCTTATACACCACAGCACAACGGTGTATTGGAACGAAGAAATCGCACTCTATTAGATATGGTGCGATCTATGATGAGCACTGCTGAGTTACCTATTTTCTTCTGGGGATATGCACTGGAGACAGTTGCATACCTATTGAATAGAGTTCCAACCAAATCAGTGCCTACCACTCCATATGAGATATGGAATGGTAAGAGACCATGTCTTAATTTTATTCAGATATGGGGTTGTCCGGCCTATGTTAAAACACACAATCCGGACAAGCTCGAGGCAAGGTCTGTCCTATGTATGTTTATTGGATATCCCAAACATTCGCGAGGGTATATCTTCTACCACTCCGAGGAACAAAAGGTGTTTGTTTCTCGACATGCCACTTTCTTAGAAAAAAGGTTTTCTTATGAAACGGATTAGTGGCATTGAGGTAGAACTGGAAGATGTTCCAGCAGAACAAACTACAACAGATAATTTGGTAGAACCAGAGGATTCAGTAGTACCCGACGAACCCCAGCCTCTCCGCCGATCTCGCAGGGTTTCTCATCCACCTGAGAGATACTACGGTTTTCTCATTGATGGTGGAAGCGATGATTGCATCATGGAAGATGATGACCCGACTAGTTTCGAGCAAGCCATCATGAGTGGTGACTCTGTGAAATGGCTGGATGCAATGCGATCTGAGATGGAATCCATGTACACCAATAAAGTATGGATTTTAGAAAATGCTCCTGAAGGGGTAAAACCCATTGGGAGCAAGTGGATTTTTAAAAAGAAATTTGGTGTAGATGGAAAAGTTGAGACTTTCAAAGCTAGACTTGTAGCAAAAGGATTTCGTCAACGACCAGGTGTGGATTATGACGAAACCTTTTCTCCAGTGGCTATGCTTAAGTCCATCCGGATCTTACTTGCCATTGCTGCATACCATGACTACGAAATCTGGCAAATGGATATTAAGGCCGCCTTTCTAAATGGTGATTTAGAAGAGTGCGTGTACATGACTCAGCCAGAGGGCTTCATAGATAGTGGGAGTAGCGGAAAGGTATGCAAACTGCTTAAATCCATTTATGGGTTAAAGCAAGCATCGCGGAGTTGGAACATCTGTTTTAATGTAGTAGTCAAAGAGTTTGACTTCATCAAAAACATAGATGAACCTTGTATCTATAAGAAGGTGGCAGAGAGTAAGGTTGTCTTCCTCGTATTGTACGTGGATGACATACTCTTGATAGGAAATGATATTCCTATGCTGCAATCAGTCAAGCTCTTCTTATCACAAAGATTCTCAATGAAAGATTTAGGTGATGCCTCATGCATATTGGGGATTAGGATCTATAGAGATAGATCCAAGCGGATATTGGGATTGTCCCAATCCAGGTACATTGACACCATACTAAAGAGGTTTAGTATGGAAGAATCCAAGCGTGGGAACCAACCCATGATCTCTAGACTCACTCTCTCCAAAGAGATGTCTCCCAAGACTGATTTGGAAAGAGCTTGCATGCAAGGGATACCCTATGCTTCGGCAGTAGGCTCTATCATGTATGCGATGCTATGTACTAGACCCGATGTAGCATACTCACTAAGTGTAGTGAGTCGGTATCAAGCAGATCCTGGAGAGAGTCACTGGACAGCTGTGAAAAATATTCTCAAGTACTTGCGAAGGACTAGAGACATGTTCTTGGTGTATGGTAACGGAGAACTCCGGGTGGAGTCCTTTACCGATTCCAGCTTCCAAAGTGATAAGGACGACTCTAAGTCGCACTCGGGATTTGTCTTTACCCGCAATGGAGGGGCGGTATGTTTGAAGAGTTCCAAACAGTATACCGTTGCAGACTCGACGATGGAGGCTGAATACATCGCTGCCAACGATGCTGCCAAAGAGGCTATCTGGATGAAGAAGTTCATCACTGAACTTGGTGTGGTTCCATCCATTGAACATCCAATACCTCTGTATTGCGATAACAATGGAGCTGTGGCTTTGGCCAAGGAACCCAGGTCCCATCAGAAGTCCAGACATATTCTGAGGCGGTATCACCTGATCAGAGAGATAGTTGATCGCCGGGAGATCGATGTCAGGAGAGTAGATACGAAGGATAACACTGCGGATCCACTCACGAAGGCCATTCCCCAGATACAGTTTGAGAGATTATTCGGGATGCTAGGTATGAGATACTACAGCAGCTGGCCTTAGTGCAAGTAGGAGATTGTTAGTTATGTATATGCTCTAGAGGCCATTGTTGTACATATAATGTATATTATGATGGATGCTTGGATATATACAGAGAGGTCTTTCTTGCTCGTCATGATAGTATGCTATTTGGTTTCACTTTATCTTAACATGTTGACTTGTATTGGTTTACTGTCTTACTCTCACATGTTGATAAAGCCCTTAGGATCTCTACTCGATTTACTAGGACTATGATGAGATCATACTAGTGGGGCCATAGTAGTCGATGAGTACATCGTATAACTGTTCCTAGTCGAGGGTATATCGAGACAGGGCATCGATACACCAGAGTAGACTAGCGTTTACGCATCTTGACCCATATGATGGGCGATAGATGATCCCATATCCATCGGTGTTTGACATCAGAGATGGTGTACGGGTGCTCAGTGGAGACTGGGTATACTGGACGGACTCGCCGAAAACTCCCAGATGGTGATATACCACACGTCAGATGGCAGTTCTCCGGTGACACTGGTACAGGGTAGTCTGTAGACCCGAGATCGTCATAGAGTCTTGTGTGATTCCCACTGTGTTTTGATTTCCACCTTACCACGTCCAAGAGGGCGTGCAAAATGGTGGCTTTTGGGTACAGTCCCGAATCACATGGAGGCAATGAGCGATAGGAGGGGATTCGTCTCTCCCGGTATAGGGAGTTGATGTCGTGCTGTGTTCGATTGGCTATAACTGGATGTTCCTGGCCAGGGCTGATATAGAGATATACTGGTAAGTGTTACTAGTAGTTTCTCGACCTGTTATGAGCCTCATATCGACACGACTTATCGGTTACTATGGTCTGACGTATACCACCCCTAGACTTGATATGCGACATATCAGACGAACAGATCGGACTGTATGGGAGTGTTACTGATTGGATTCACAGAAGAACGGACAGGCTCGCTTGTTGATCTTCTGATCGCTCAATACCTGGGTGGCTGTTATGTTTCGCTGACCGCTTGCAGCTTGTGGGTGTTTGATATGATCATCACCTGCTACCGGCGTATTGACGATTCTTTAGAGTCCTACACAGAGGTTTCTTGGCTCAGGCAAAACGGAGTAGAGGCACATATGTGATATGTGCAGGACCGAGGATAATGCGATATGAGATACCGTATTATATTCTCGCGATATTTATATATGAATCGGGACATCGGATCAAGTGTTGATTCGATGAATCGGTACATGATATATTAGTCGGTTATATTTGATATAGCCGGATCGTCGGATCAAGTGTTGATTCGATGATTTAATGTATAATGATATATATGATATATTGTATTACATTATCTAATATTGACTCGCTTTATTATTTCATTTTCTCACCGGATTAATACATTGATATATATGCGATATATGTTAATTGTATTATTTTCTTTTGTTGCAATTATATAATATATATGTGATATATATTATTGTGACATGATATGATTTATTATAAAACATGTTTAAGGATGATTAAAAGGGATTAGGGTTTGATTAGGGTTAGCTCATTCTTGTTCATTCTAGAAGGATTCTATTTTGTCTTGGTTAAGATATTATGGTTGATACTTATCCTTAACCTAACCAAACCCTAACTCTAGTTTATTCTCTATAAACTTTTAGCCTCTCATCCTTGACCATGGTTCCATAATCAATCATATACATTTATCTACTATTCATCACAAAAGGATGAGGCTTTTCATTCTTCATCTTCTTCTCTCTTTAGTTTTTGAGAGAGAGCTCACTAGAAATTCCTTTTGTGATGATTTCTTGTGAGAAAGTGAATTAAAAAGATAGCATAAATACTACTCCATCATCCTCATCTAATCTAGCCCATTAGATTAGGGTGTTCATCTCTTTAGAGTGAGAAAGCTTAGGTTATAGCAACTTCGACGTAGATCATCGGAGAATCGGAACACTTCAAGTTAGCATGGATCGTTCGAGTCGTGGAGCCTTTCTTGAGTCCGGTAGATCGTGGATCGCGGCGAAGAGACTTCTACTCGGAGCTTGTGAAGAGAAGGAGCGGACTACAAAGGTTGTAATCCCTCACACTTAGCTTTAAAGATGTTATCTTGCATGCTAAACCCTAATAATCTAGCAAAGATCCCGTTTTTGGGTTGTTCGGCACATGTAAAATTTTATTCGGGCATGTTTGATACTTTATGAACCTTCACAAGTGTGCCTAGGAACCTTACATATGCATGGAGTCCTATTGAAAATATATGATGGGTAAGAAAGGGATGAGAGATGTCATCTCTCAAAAGCCTTCCCCAAAGCTAACTCTAAACAATTATTTACGGCAAGGAATTAAATCTACCTAGGGCAAAGAATTAAAATTTAAACTAGAGCAATTAAATAAAACTACTTACAGATGTCTCTCTCCAAACATCAACGCAGGGTTGTCAGATCTGAATTCATGAATTGAAAAGAGGCACCGATGCTCTACAAAAGAATTCTGGAATTTATTATTAAAAGGAGGCATAAGAAAATACAATGATTTGGGTTCTATTTATAGGAGATAGAAACCCTAGGTTTACAATTGATTCGCATGTCTGAAATTACAAAATAGCCCTTAGGTTGACTAGTCAGCGCAGCACCACATCTTTGGTAAAAAACTCTCCGAGTACAGGCACACGATAGCCGCGGAACCGCGGCATGGATGGGCTAGGGCCGCGGTTCCGCGGCCCATTGATGAGATCAGTGGATTGTCTTTTGTGGGCTGATTCTTGGTTCTTTGGGCTTTTTATTTATTTAGTTCTTTTCTCTGTTTGGCTTCTGGTCTTCTCCAGATCTTTCAGTGAAACTTGTAGTTGTCTTTTAACCGTTCGCCTTGATATTTTGGACCTTGCGTTGCCTTGTACTTTATGAACTGTTCTTTGTCTAGGCTTGACTAAGATCTGTCTATTTGTTGGTCAAAAGTCCTTCTTTTGTCGTCTTTACATCGTTTTCACTGTTTTCTGTCCAAGAACCTATAACCTGTAACATGCAGCAGACATGCGTCAAAAGCACCTGTTTATTTGTAAAACGAATAAGAATGGGGAATATAATAATGCAATATTATGGTATGAACAAATACCCCCAAACTTATCTTTTGCTCGTCCTCGAGCAAACTTATTTTTTATTCTCTACAAAAAACATAACCGCACTTTCGCAGGGAAACGCGATTGCACTGAGCTCGTGCAACAAGCCGTTAAACCTCTAGGTGTCCCTAGTAGGAGGAGTGTTGTCTCCTGAGGGTTTTCAGCGGATACTACCCACAAAATCCTATCAATTTGGCCCATTGACTTTAATTCTCCAATTAGGTTTTCTAATAAGGAATTCTATTATCGTCGACTCGTAAATTATCCACCCATATTCTTCATACTTCCCTATCATCTAACTTAAGATTATATATGTTCTGCAGACCTACTTAGCTTTCGGCATATCTTAAGTTTTCTTTCTAGGGTTCCATCTCCACTTAGGAATTTCTATCAACCCTTACTAAAGATACAAGTTCTATTCTTCATTCCTTTCTCTCATCTAAACTCCAATCACATACCTCTACGTGTGTGTATAGATCACCCCTACACTTGGAAATTCAAATCAAGCAATCATACCCTTGTCCGTTGTCCAAAGCACTTATTAGTTGGTGAATTTTTAAATGAATTTTTGCTTACACATCCTTCATGCGACCGTTAATACTTCTTGAGGTACCAACGACCGATTACAAAATGCCTTTGCACTTTAAAGCGTACTTCCTAGTCTTGCAACAACCAAGGCTTTAGCAGTGACTCCCAAACCAGTTGGTCTAAGGCACTAAGTGATGAAGCACCATCGCTAAATATTTTTCTATTTTTGCAGCCTTAAGTAATCACAAAAACCAGTGTTCATTTTTTTTCTTTATTCACTTTTTTTTTATTTTCATTGTACTAAGGATTTTAGACAAGAGCATTTCAAGGTCTCTTCTACTATTCCAAGTTTCAAGGTGCGTGATTGTGGAAACGGTAGGTATACATTTTCAGAATTTGGACTTAAGCTAGGAATTATTTTTCAAACTTATACTCTAATAAAAATATCAATACTTTTCCTTTGTTTTAACATAGCCCAAGAGGTGAACTCAAAATTTGCCTATTTCTAAATAAACTACAAAGACATATAATTTCTACCGCTAAACTTTAAGGAAGGTTATTTTTAGGGTTTTTAATTTACTAAGTTTATGATCTAGTTGTTCCTAGCTAGTTAACCTATTTGTCAAACTCTAGTCAATTAGCCAAAATTGAATACAATAATTTTTATAATTTTTGAAATTTTTTCAATTTTTATGGGTTTTAAAATAAGTATGCAAATGCAAAAATATGTACAAATGAATGCGAAGGAAGAAGACGTACCGAGCATACCCCCAAACTTAAACTTGACAGTGTCCTCACTGTCATGCCACACCAAGAGGGTCAAAATGTCGGCACTCCTCTGTTTATTTATTTATAATTTTTTTATATATATTTTATTGTTTTGAAATTTTTTTATTATTATTTTTTTTATAGAAAAAGAAAAACAAAAAATATATATACATATATATAAAGGTTCCCTCCAAACTTAAGCTTGGCCTTACACAAGCCAAAGGTTAACACCAACCATTCAAAAATCTTATCGTGGTAGTGGTCGAGTTGGTGAAAGAATGGAGTGGAAAGAAAAGAGATGAGAAGCACACGAGACCTGTGGAAAGAAGGGTGGAATATGGTCTCGGTGGAGGAGAAGAAGGGCGGAAAAGAGAAAGAAGGGTCGCGCGATCTTGAGGGTGTAAATCGAGTGAATAAATTTGTTGGAGATAGTGCCCTCAGAGTCAATTATTAGGTCACAGGTACGTGATTGCAATGATTGATGGAGGACCTATCCCGGTAGGACAGTCTTACTCGAGATGATAGTATGCTATCTGGTTTACCTTTATCATCGTGTACTGCTTTAGGTGACCTGACAAGTCACTATTACACGTTGGTAGAGCCCCTAGGATTCTTGCTTGACCACCAGCAGTATGAGGGCGATCATATAAGTGGGAGCTAGGGTCTATAAGCACATCCTTAAATGGTCCCTAGTCGTGTGAGTTTCGAGACAGGGCATCGATACTCCAGAGTAGACTAGTGTATACAGTCGAGACCCCGACGAGGGGCGGTGGCCGGTCTCACAAGCCACTGATGTCAGTTGGATCACCTAAGATGTATACAGGTGCTCATTGGGTTATGAGTACACTGGACAGGACTCGCCGGGAAGATGCTAGTTGGTCATATACCAGACGTTAGATGGCAGTTCCCTGGTGACATGTGTACAGGTTAGTTCATCGACCTGGGGATCGTCATTTGTCTTGTGTGAGTTCCCACTGTACTTTGATCACTACCCTACCACGGCTCAAAGGAGTCGTGCAAACAGGTTTTAGTTGGGTACAGTCCCGAGCCATATGGAGGCAGTGAGCGTATCTTCAGGGGTTCGTCTCTCCCGGTATTGGGGGTGAGGTCGTGCTGTGTCTAGGAGAGCCATTACACGAAGCCCTCGGCCGAGGCAAGGAGATTTACTGGTAGGTATTCCAGTAGTATCTCAGGGTGTTCTAGGCTACACTCCGACATGACTTGTACCGCTTTTGGGGGTCTGACTTTTACCAACCCCCTAGGCCCGCCATGCGATACTCATAGACGAACTGACCGGAATGTACGGATATTGTCACTGACAGGCTCAGTAGGGTTGTCAGGCTGAGTTCGCTCACAGACGTCCCTTTTAGTCAATACCTGGTAGCCCGTTATGTATTGGCTTATACCTCTGACGTGCTAGTGGTTAAATCCACAACCAAGGTGTTGACGAGTCTTTAGAGTCCCCCACATTCAGTTACTCAGCTTTCGGGCGAAAGGTTGTAGAGGCCGTATGGAGATATGACAAGGTCCGATCATATACGTGCGGTATTGCACGGATCAGGATCGGACAGTTTGTACTATAGGCCGTATGGTTATATGGCAGGGTTCGATCAGATACGTGCGGCATTGCACGGATCAGGATCGAACAGATATTACTAGCTGGTTTTGGTATAAACCGGATTCTAGTATAGTACAGTGTAGATTTTGTCTCATTGCATTTGTATTTCGGTCGGAATACAAATGCGGGTGTGTATGCACAGTATCGGGGTTTTCCTGTAATTCATTACGGGACCAGTTTTCTGGAGTTGCCAGTTTGCTTTCCGTTTCGGCCAATTTCCTTTGTATCGTTCATTGGCCGAAGTTTGGTGGAGGAGGGTTTATTTGCATTGTTGCAAATAGGATTTTGTGGAGGGGGTCTTTGCTTATATTTGTATCATGATGGTTTTCATGATGAGCACCATACCTTGACCTTTTTGACTTGATCACTTCATGATGGCTTGACTTTGTAAGCATTATGGTTGTTGATGATTAGTGTGTTGAGTGTGGTTTTGGTGTTAGTGATCATGTTCTTTCATGATGGCTTTTGTTTCCCTCTTGCATTATGGTGTGATCTATCTCATTCTATCACCTTGCTCTCTCATTCCAATCCCCACCAAAAAGATGGACGGCCAAAACTTGCAGGGGCTGTCCAAAAATTGAGGTGGGAAAATGTTGTTCATTTCAGGCACCAAAATTCTCCAAGCTCCTCCATATACTTCTTGTATCATCCCTCTACCAAAGTGGCACCTCCAAGAACCCCAAATGAGACACAAGTCTATACACTACATTCTACAGCAAACCTTGGGCACGTCGAGTAGCCAGCTTCGTGCCCGAGTTGCCTCGGCATTGAGGTGGGAGCCCGTAAAACATGGAGACGATGTGGTGCCCTTCCGGCAAGGTGGCGACGACCGGAGATTCCGCAGGAGATCGGGACGATGATGAGAAGACCGGAGGACTTGGATCGTCGGTATATCTCTATTCCCCTTCTTGTAGATAGCTAGGACTAATTAATGGTTCGATCCGGGTATTAGTGCGCGGCGGTTTGCCAGTTCAAGTAAAAATTAGAGTTTATCACCGCTTCCGCATTTGGCCGTCGGATTGACGGCCGGGGCGCCGCCGTGCACTTACAGTGGTATCAGAGCCTCGCCATTAACTTAGTCTAGCTTGCCTTAATGTGTTTTACAATTCCGATCGAACAAATGTTCCGAAAACCCAATATCACCCACGACAGTTTTCTGTCAAAATTTTTTAGTCTCTAAAAATTTTTCAGGTTGTATAAAAGTACTGTACAGGAAGTTATAAGGCTTCTGGAAAAATTCGGGTCATTGATCCATCAAGGGGAGCGCGGAACCGCGGCCAAAACCCACCTTGGGCCACGGTTCAGCCGCAGTATGTAAAGATCAAGGGGCCAAATTTCTCCAGTGGGCTTCTGGGGTGATTTTAGGGGTTTTGGAATATTAATATTGGGCCCAGAATTTCCTGATCTGCTACAGTAGTGCTTGGGGGCCTACTTGTTAAAATTTGATCGATCGGATATTTTAAACACATTATTTCATAGTATTTACATTATATCTGCGACCGTGAATGTCACTTGATCGGTAAATCCGGTCTAACTGCTTTAGCCCGGTTAGACGGATTTGCGAACGTGACTTTCACGTTGATTTTCTGTTTTTGCTGTGATGTTGCGGATCGGTCGTGGGGGATAGCCTGGATGTAATGCTAGTACAGTTTTGTTGTATTATGTACATTTGATATTGCGGGGCGAGCGTCCGACATGTGGACTGCCGTCAATGCCTGTTTGTATTATTCTTTTGGGGCACGACCTGGTTGCGGTCGATGTACCCGTTGTATGTATATTTTACTTTCTGTACTAGGATTACCCCGCGGAGGGGTGCACGGATAGCCGAGTTCTAGAGGGCAACGAGCCCGCATCTCATGGCATTGAGACGGAAGGGGCATCACTCTAGGATTGGCGGGCTATTCGCCGCACTCGTAGGGGGTACAGGTTGACCCAGGAGGGGTGCCCAAGTTGCCGGATTCCGTGAAGTGCCGGGTGGTCCATTCACGTCGCTGAAGGGGGCTGCCTCGCTTCAGGTTTTGGCGGGTAACTTGCCGAGCCCGTAGGGGTCTAGGATTTCATTGCACAGGCTATCCACACGACCAGAGGAACGTCGGGTTTCAGCGGCTCTGTGAAACCCGGGGATCCCAGATATCTGTATTGTTTCTGTGATGCTGTACATTTTCTGTGATGTTGCATTTCTATCACGCCTTGAGCGAATATAATATATTGGTATATATATTAGTAGATGCTGTATATGTTTTGCATCCGCGCTAGTCCAGTCCCCGCTCTGTCGTTAGTTAGCTAACCTAACGGGTAATGACGGGACCCAGTGGCGAATGCGGATGGCATATACGTACATCAGTATATTTTCGTTCTTTTTGGTGTGATCAATTGATGGGACTGCATTGATTCGGATCAATGCAAGTTAAAACAAACCTAATCTGATGTTGTTGGAATACTTTTCAAAAAGCTGTTATTGCAAGGACGTTCACTTTTGTTTTGCATCATGGTATTCAGTTGGAATATCCTGTTCCTCAGTCGACGAGGCAAGGGCCGAGATCCCTTCACCGGGAGTGACCCCTTGGACAAAAAGTTTGCTTCAGGGCATTAACTTCACTATAGCCGATTACTTTTGCTTTGCACTGTGGTATTCAGTTGGAATATCTTGCACCTCATTTTACGGGGAAAGAGCCGAGATCCCTTCACCCTGAGTGACCTCTTTAGCAAAGGTTGTCGTCGCTATATTTTTAAAAGCTATCCGTTCCTTCGACGATATCAAGTTCATTACGTTAAAGGTTTTCGCCAGAAACCATTCATAGCCCTCCGTCATTTCAGTTAAATATTCGGTAGTATTCAAGCTATGTATTTTGACCTCACGCCAAGGCATAGTGATTGGTAGCTGCCGGGTATTTATCTGTTGCATAGATAGATGCGTTGGTTTGGGACAGTCGTACTACTATTTTGGCCTACGTCAAGGGTATGTACGGGTGGGTTCAAATTAACCTGGATAATGACGGGCAGAACTTGACATGTGACTTATGATATTTTGACCTCACGCCAAGGTCATAAGAGCATGGGGCAGAAATCACATCGGGAGTTTCAAAGTACTGAAACTTGCCAGATATGCGCATACCTTCTGGAGTGTGATGATGTGAGCGGATTCTGTCACGTTATCACGCGATGATAGTTGGATCCCGATTCCCACTGATGAGTTAGTTTACTCCTCGGGTGACCCCGACTAATTCTTCTTTCAGGTTTGGAGGAGAATTTGAGGTACAGTGGGAGGTTTCCTGATTAGATAAATTGGTAACCATTCTGATCTAGGTTAGAGTGCACGCTGAGTGTTTCTTTTCTCTCTCTCTCTTTGGCAGCGACCATTGACCCGACCCTAAGACTATGACTCAATGACCAAGTTGATCGAACCTTCTTAAATACTGGCTTTTGGATTGTCAGAGTTGCAAACCTCATTGCCACTCTTACTTTTACCCTTTTCTCCAGGACACCCCGTATTACTAAGAACGTCCACTTCCATTGGAAAAAACCATAGTATGGTTAGATATGAACTCGAAAGAATTTATTCGAGGATGGTTTCAGGTTCTGGAGGAAACGGATAGGACTATTCAGTTGTCTTTTCCTTTTACCTTCTCTCAGGTAGCGAGTACTCCTTGGTTTAGGAGATAGTACACCTATTACGCAAATTGGATAGTCTTCTTCAAAACCTTAGGCTGGTGCCAAACGGTGGGGAATGAAGAAAACCAATTAGCCTAACGATGGTGTACAGAAGATATTAAGTTAAGACAAAGCAAGGGATTAGTAAGAGGGCAAAGTAAATTGCGACTGATATTCACGACCAAACCAAGTATTCCTTCGCCAATCCTAAATCACCTTTATATTTCTCCAGGACACTCCGTATCACTACGAAGATCCACAGTTTATTGGATACTCCATCGTATGGTTATATACGAACTCGAAAGGAACTTGTTCCAGTTCGGGGATGGATTCTGGTCCAGGAGGAATAGGAATAAGGTTTATTCGCTTGTCTTTTATCTTCACCTTCTCTCATTGCGAGTGCTCCTAGAATTAGGACAGTACACCCATTATGCTTACTGGATAGTCTTCTTCCAAACCATAGGCTGGTGCCGAACGGTAGGGAAGGAAGAAAACCATTTGGCTTAAGGGGTATGCAGAAGGTAAAGACTAAAGACATATGAAGGGATTTGGAGAGGTGGCAAAGAAATACACGGTTACAGTTGTGAATCTGGATAATGGAAGAGGCATTACTAGGAATACCCGGATACCCCATCGAAACATTTCAATGTTTCAGTTTCACTGTGTACTGTTAAAGGAAAACTGATTTCCCAATTAGTCCTTACTCCAGGGTATGTATTTACCAGGTACGATTCTCATATCTGTATGGTTTTACAGATGATGAGTGGGAGTAAGTTATTGGGAATTGGGTGATCATCCTCATTATAACGGGATTCGTTGTAATCGGTGATATTTGAGAAAATCACCTGGGCTGTTTGCCGGTCGGCAAATATTTGGTTTTGAATATCCGCTGTTATGCACCAATTTCAAATTGATTTATCTGTACGTCTATTTTCATAGAGTGAGATATACCTTTTTGAAATTATGTCGATGACATTTACCTATATCAGTGGATGGTTAGGTAAGGAGCATTAAACAGCGGTGTAATTCTTCTTAACCATAAGTACAGCTTTTAACCTACGACACACAGTGAATGAGTTTTCAGACTCAAGGGGCTTATACAGAGTATTGTATGTTGTCCAGGGTCCATCAGGACAGAGGGGATGGTCCTCATACTATATTCGGTTTACTTATGACTTCTCTAGTTTTTTTAGACAGGTGTTTTGTGGAAACACAGGGTCCGAATTTTGATAAATTATAGGTATTTGAATAGAGTAGAGAACCAGGTATAGCAAGTATCGGGATTCTTCAAAGTGATCGAAGATGTAGATACTTGTATATGGTATTCAGTTGATAGTAATGATTAAGAGAACTTGCTTCTCTTTCAGGTTACTCATGATTGGAAGCATTCCTAAGTTGAGTAACGCTGATCGGCCTTCTTCCATTTAGTTGACATGCACTGGGGACAGCTGCATGATTTGAATCTGGTTCAATTAAATCAGTGCCTCTGTTTCTATATTGGATATAAAACTGTTCATATCTTAACGATGTTAAGGTACGGGGAGTTGTCCGGCTTATGCTTAAAACCAGACACTGGACAACTCAAGGCACGTTTCTGTAATGGCTGTTTGTGGGTTGACCCAGGCTATGACGCGGGTTGACTTTGTAAGTGCACGGCGGCGCCCCGGCCGTCAATCCGACGCCGGAATGCGGAAACGGTGAATAACTTAAATTTTGCGGACTTTGCAAACCGGCACCACCGCGCACTAAACTCCGGATCGAACCATTAACAAGTCTACGCAACAAAAAGAAAGGGAAGAGATGTATACCGACGATCCAAGTCCTCCGGTCTTCATCTCCACTCCGATCTCCTCGCGGGATCTCCGTCCATCTCCTCCTCGTCGGAAAGGGCACCACGAAGCCGGGTACTTTTACGGGCTCCCGCCTCTATACCGAGGCAACTCGGGCATGAAGCCGGCAAGTCGACATGCCCAAGAGGTGCTGTAGAATCTAGTGTAGAATACGCTTTGTCTCAATGGGGTTTGTTGCCTTTGGATGGAGGAAACATGAATGGACTTTGGAATGAAGTGAAGAATTTTTGCAAGCATGAAAATGATATGAAGAAATTTGTGTAATGCCAACAATCAAATTTCTCTCTCCCTCACTCCTAAGTGGCCGGCCATCATCATAATGGAATGGTGGTGGAGTGAAAAACAAAACCAAGAGGGAGGTGATGGTAGGAGAGGTCAAGAGGTGACCACAAACAACAACCATGCTTCAAATAGAAAACCACCATACCCTTTCAAATCTCACCCTCATTCAATCAAATCATATTAAAACAAAAGCATGGTGCAAAAGAATATGAAAGCTATCATATCAATCTTTTTGCAATAAAACCCCTCCACAAATGTTATTTGCACAATTGCAAATAACCCCCTCCATCGGAAAAGTCCGGCCGGGAAAGAACAAAGGAAAACCGGCCGGAACGGAATGCAAACTGGCAACTCCAGAAAACTGGCCCCGTAATAAATTACAGGAAAACCCCGATACTGTGCATACACACCCGCATCTGTATTTCGTCCGGATACAAATGCAAAGAGACAAAATCTACACTGTACTAAAACTAGGACCGGCTTAAACCAAAGCCGGCTAGTAATATCTGTTCGATCCTGATCCGTGCAATACCGCACGTATCTGATCGAACCCTGCCATATACCTATACGGCTACTAGTACAAACCGTCCGATCTTGATCCGTGCAATACCGCACGTATCTGATCGGACCCTGCCATATCTCCATACGGCCTCTACAGCCTTTCGCCCGAAACTTGAGTAACTGAAAGTGTGGTGGACTCTAAAGACTCGTCAATACTATGGCTGTGGATTTAACCACTAGCACGTCAGAGGTATAAGCCAATACGTAACGGGCCACCAGCTATTGACTAAAAGGGACGTCGATGAGCGAACTCATCCTGACACCCTACTGAGCCTGTCAGTGACAATATCCGTGCAGTCCGGTCCGTTCGTCTATGAGCATCGCATGGCGGGCCTAGGGGGTTGGTAAAAGTCAGACCCCCAAAAGCGGTACAAGTCGTGTCGGAGTGTAGCCCAGAACACCCTGAGATACTACTGGAATACCTACCAGTAAATCTCCTTGCCTTGGCCAAGGACTTTGTGTAATGGCTCTCCTAGACACAGCACGACCTCACCCCCAATACCGGGAGAGACGAACCCCTGAAGATACGCTCACTGCCTCCATGTGGCTCGGGACTGTACCCAACTAAAACCTGTTTGCACGACTCCTTTGAGCCGTGGTAGGGTAGTAATCAAAGTACAGTGGGAACTCACACGAGACAAATGACGATCCCCAGGTCGATGAACTAACCTGCACACATGTCACCAGGGAACTGCCATCTGACGTCTGGTATATGACCAACTAGCATGTTCCCGGCGAGTCCTGTCCGGTGTACTCATAACCCAATGAGCACCTGTATACATCTTAGGTGATCCAACTGACACCAGTGGCTTGTGAGACCGGCCACCGTCCCTCGTCGGGGTCTCGACTGTATACACTAGTCTACTAATGGAGTATCGATGCCCAGTCTCGAAACTCCCATGACTAGGGACCTTTTAAGGATATGCTTGTAGACCCCCAGCTCCCACTTATATGATCGCCCTCATACTGCTGGTGGTCAAGCAAGAATCCTAGGGGCTCTATCAACGTGTAATAGCAACGTGTCATGTCACTTAAAACAGTACACGATGATAAAGGTAAACCAGATAGCATACTATCATCTCGAGTAAGACTGTCCTACCGGGATAGGTCCTCCCTCAATCATTGCAATCACGTACCTGTGATCCAATAATTGACTCTGAGGGCACTACCTCCAACAATCTCCCACTTGCACTCAAGGCTAATTATTGCGATGTCGCATACTCACAGCCCGTGTGATACCGAACATCCAACTCCTCTACTAGTCAGTCTCACAAAGCTCGTTTGCGGAACTATTGCGTTCGAGGAATAGCCTCAGTGAGTGGATCCGCTTCGTTGTTTCTTTCTATGTCTCTCTATATCTCAAGTTCGCGGAGAAACCCATCTCCCGAAACGAGCAATACCTGTCTTAGAATGTGTCTGGATGTCTGATGGGACATAGCTCATAAATGAACTCCAAATCCAAACTTCTTAGACTGTATCGTCAACTGAACTTAATCAGTGTCCTGCGCGCCATGCCTCCCTCAGTATTGCCTTGGACCACCTGTCCAAAATACTGCCCCTCATCAGAAGGAAAACTATAACTCTGACAACCTCCTTGTCGTCCATGTCATCTTGGAAGCCTGGAATGATAACTGTCTCCTAAATGAGGCTGTCGTTATCATATCCCCAGAACATCCACTTATGTTCTAAAACTGCTTCCGACTGTTTCTCCAGGATTGGATTAATGTCAACTTATTGCATCTAGTGCAAGAACAACATCTGGTGTGGTACTTGACATCTCACGATTGACTCAATTGCCTGAGCAAGTGATCTGCCAATCATGCCCGTCCCTCTCCCCTTTAGTCTGTAAGACACCTTTAGAGAGGGTGACTCCATTACCTGCAGGTACACTACCGTGCCAGGAGTCGTCCATCCTAAATACTCTTAGAATGCTGTCAAGTACCCCGATTGGGAAACCACCCAAATCTAGATCTAAAACCATAGATCCAGTAACCAGTATGTCAGATATAAAATCCATTTCCTTTGTGGAGAAACCACTGTGTGACGACCAAAGTATAACCGATCGTAGCATAGGAGTTTCTTTTCCTACTTTGTGTATGTCATCCAAATACCAGGATATCACACCCTACTACCTTCTCAACAGATCCATCCCCTATTCTGATGAAGTCAAACCCATGACTGTCACGTCAGAAATAGATGATCTATCTCCGCTACATCTGCTTTAGTCTATAAATAGACATAAGCAACCTGTTCACCAATGCTTCCGCTGCTCCCACTGACTACGACAACCCTCTGGCAGAGTCATATAGACGTCCACTTCTAAAACTAGTTTTAGAACGACGCTATACTCATCCTCCCGCCGGGTCTCGTAACCTGGAACAACAGCAATGGCAATTGTGGGTAAACAAGAACTTCCCTGTCACCGTCCTTGAGGCCACCGTAGTGCCTCTCGGGTGCCTGAAGTTACCCACCTTATCTGCGGAGTGGCCAATGGAATGTCAATCCAGATTGAATCTTTAGGTTCCTTATCAAATCTTCAGTAATCGTTTGTGGTTCTGGAATTACTTCCAGTTCTACCATACTCCCACTACTGTTTTCAGAAAAAATCCATTTTTAATAAAACTGTGGAGAGTCTAGAACAATATTGCTATTGTTCATCCAGATGGTAGAAAATCAACCCGCGTCATAGCCTGGGTCAACCCACAAACAGCCATTACAGAAACGTGCCTTGATTTATCCAGTGTCTGGTTTTAATCATAAACCGGACAACTCCCCGTACCTTAACATCGTTAAGATAGGAACTGTTCTATATCCAATATAAAAACAGAGGCACTGATTTAATTGAACCAGATTCAAATCATGCAGCTGTCTCCAGTGCATGTCAACTAAATGGAGAGAGGCCGATCAGCGTTACTCAACTTAGGAATGCTTCCAATTATGAGTAACCTGAAAGAGAAGCAATTTCTCTTTATCATTACTATCAACTGAATACCATACACAAGTATCTACATCTTCGATCTCTTTGAAGAATCCCGATACTTGCTATACCTGGTTCTCTACTCTATTCAAATACCTATAACTTCCCCAAATTCGGACCCTGTGTTTCCACGAAACACCTGTCTAAAAACTAGAGAAGTCATAAGTAAACTGAATGTAGCACGAGGACCAACCCCTCTGTCCTGATGGACCCTGGACAACATACAATACTCTGTATAAGTCCCTTGAGTCTGATAACTCATTCACTGTGTGTCGTAGGTTGAAAACTGTACTTATGGTTAAGAAGAATTACACCGCTGTTTAATGCTCCTTACCTAACCATCCACTGATATAGGTAAATGTCGTAGACATAATTTCAGAAAGGTATATCTCACTCTATGAAAATAGACGTACAGATATATCAATTTGAAATTGGCGCATAACTGCGGATATTCAAAACCAAATATTTGCCGACCGGCAAACAGCCCAGGTGATTTCCTCAAATATCACCGATTACAACGAATCCCGATATAATGAGGATGATCACCCAATTCCCAATAACCTACTCCCACTCATCATCTGTAAAACCATACAGATGTAAGAATCATACCTGGTAAATACATACCCTGGAGTAAGTATCTAATCGGGAAATCAGTTTTCTTTTAACAGTACACAGTGAAACTGAAACATTGAAATGTTTCGGTGGGGTATCCCGGTATTCTTAGTAATGCCTCTTCCATTATCCAGATTCACAACTATAACCGTATAATTCTTTGCCACCTCTCCAAATCCCTTCATATGTCTTTAGTCATTACCTTCCGCACACCTCTTTAGGCCAATTGGTTTTCTTCCTTCCCTACCGTTCGGCACCAGCCTATGGTTTGGAAGAAGACTATCCAATAAGCATAAAGGGTGTACTGTCCTAATCCTAGGAGCACTCGCAACGCGAGAGAAGGTGAAGATAAAAGACACCTGAATGTACTTTATTCCTATTTCTCCTGAACCAGAATCCATCCCCGAACTGGAACAAGTTCCATTCGAGTTCGTATATAACCATACGATGGAGTATCCAAATAAACTGTGGATCTTCGTAGTGATACGGAGTGTCCTGGAGAAATACAAAGGTGATGTGGGAGTGGTAACGAAATATTTGGTTTGGTCGTGAATATCTGTTGCAATTTACTTTGCCCTCTTACTAATCCCTTGCTTTGTCTGAACTTAATACCTTCTGCACACCATCGTTATGCTAATTGGTTTTCTTCATTCCCTACCGGTCGGCACCAGCCTAAGGTTTGGAAGAAGACAATCCAATTTGCGTAATAGGTGTACTACCCCTAAACCAAGGAGTACTCGTAACCTGAGAGAGGGTAAAAGGAAAAGACAACTGAATAATCCTATCCGTTTTCTCCAGAACCTGAAACCATCCTCGAATTCCATCGAGTTCGTATCTAACCATACGATGGTTTTGTCCAATGGAAGTGGACGTTCGTAGCAATACGGGGTGTCCCGGAGAAAAGGGTAAAAGTAGGAGTGGCAATGAGGTTTGCAACTCTGACAATCCAAAAGCCAGTGTTAAGAAGGTTCGGTCAACTTGGTCACTGAGTCAAAGTCTTAGGGTCGGGTCAATGGTCGCTGCCAAAGAGAGAGAGAAAAGAAACACTCAGCGTGCACTCTAACCTAGATCAGAATGGTCACCAATTTATCTAATCTGGAATCCTCCCACTGTACCTCAAAGTCTCCTCCAAACCTAAAAGAAGAATTAGTCGGGGTCACCCGAGGAGTAAACTAACTCATCAGTGGGAATCGGGATCCAACTATCATTGCATGATAACGTGACGGAATCCGCTCACGCTATCACACTCCAGAAGGTATGCGCATATCTGGCAAGTTTCAGTTCTTTTGAAACTCCCGATGTAATTTCTGCCCCATGCTCTTATGACCTTGGCGTGAGGTCAAAATATCATAAGTCACATGTCAAGTTCTGCCCATCATTATCCAGGTTAATTTGAATCCACCCGTACATACCCTTGACGTAGGCCAAAATAGTAGTACGACTGTCCCAAACCAACGCATCTATCTATGCAACAGATAAATACCCGGCAGCTACCAAACACTATGCCTTGGCGTGAGGTCAAAATACATAGCTTGAATACTACCGAATATTTAACTGAAATGATGGAGGGCTACGAATGGTTTCTGGCGAAAACCTTTAACGTAAAGAACTTGATATCGTTGAAGGAACTGATAGCTTTTAAAAATATAGTGACGAAAAACCGTTGCTAAAGAGGTCACTCCCGGTGAAGGGATCTCGGCTCTTTCCCCGTAGAATGGGGTGCAGGATATTCCAACTGAATACCACGGTGCAAAGCAAAAGTAATCGGCTATAGTGAAGTCATTGCCCTGACGCAAACTTTTTGTCCAAGGGGTCACTCCCGGTGAAGGGATCTCGGCCCTTGCCTCGTCGACTGAGGAGCAGGATATTCCAATGAATACCACGATGCAAAACAAAAGTAAACGTCCTTGCAATAACAGCTTTTGAAAAGTGTTCCAACAACATCAGATTAGGTTTGTTTTTAACTTTGCATTGATCCGAATCAATGCAGTCCCATCAATTGATCACACCACAAAGAACGAAAATATACTGATGTACGTATATGACATCCGCATTCGCCACTGGGTCCCGTCATTACCCGTTAGGTTAGCTTACTAACGACAGAGCGGGGACTGGACTAGCGCGGATGCAAAACATATACAACATCTACTAATATATATACCAATATATTATATTTCGCTCAAGGCGTGAATAGAATGCAACATCACAGAGAATGAACAGCATCACAGAAACAATACAGATATCTGGGATCCCCGGGTTTCACAGAGCCGCTGAAACCCGACGTTCCCCTGGTCGTGTGGATAGCCTGTGCAATGAGAATCCTAGACCCCTACGGGCGCGGCAAGTCACCCGCCAAAACCTGAAGCGAGGCAGCCCCCTTCAGCACCGTGAATGGACCACCCAGCACTTCACGGAATCCGGTAACTTGGGCACCCCTCCTGGGTCAAACCTGTACCCCCTACGAGTGCGGCGAATAGCCCGCCAATCCTAGAGTGAAGCCCCCTCCGTCTCAATGCCATGAGATGCGGGCTTGTTGCCCTCCAGAACCCGGCTATCCGTGCACCCCTCCGCGGGGCATCCTAGTACAGAAAGTAAAATATACATACAACGGGTACATCGACCGCAACCAGGTTGTGCCCCAAAATAATAATACAAACTGGCAGTGACGGCAGTCCACATGTCGGACGCTCGCCCCGCAATATCAAATGTATATAATACAACAGCACAGTACTAGCATTGCATCCAGGCTATCCCCCACGACCGATCCGCAACATCACAGCAAATACATAGAACATCAACGTGAAAATCACGTTCGCAAATCCGTCTAACCGGGCTATAGCAGTTAGACTGGATTTACCGATCGAGTGACATTCACGGTCGCAGATATAATGTAAATATTGTGAAAAATGTGTTTAAAAAATTTCCGATTGATCAAACATTAACAAGCGGGCCCCAAAGAAAACTGTAGCACTCACAGAAATAATTGACCCAACTTTAATATTCCAGAAAGCCCATTTTCAACTCAGGAACATTCTGCAAACTTTTAGAAGAATGAACAGTCATGATTGCCGCGGAAGCGCGGCCAAAGTAGGGTTTTGGCCGCCCTTCCGCGGTTCTACAGTGGGTTCATCATACCAAATTTTTACAGTATGCTTAGAATTCCCTGCACATCACTCTGAGACAACCTGAAAAATTTTTGGACTCAAAAAAAATTCGACAGAAACTGATGTGCTAAAAATACGGGTTTTTGGACTTTTTGATCAATCGGAAATGCAAACACATTACACAAAGCTAGACTAAGTTAATGGCCTGGCTCTGATACCACTGTAAGTGCACGGCGGCGCCCCGGCCGTCAATCCGACGCCGGAATGCGGAAACGGTGAATAACTTAAATTTTGCGGACTTTGCAAACCGGCACCACCGCGCACTAAACTCCGGATCGAACCATTAACAAGTCTACGCAACAAAAAGAAAGGGAAGAGATGTATACCGACGATCCAAGTCCTCCGGTCTTCATCTCCACTCCGATCTCCTCGCGGGATCTCCGTCCATCTCCTCCTCGTAGGAAAGGGCACCACGAAGCCGGGTACTTTTACGGGCTCCCGCCTCTATACCGAGGCAACTCGGGCATGAAGCCGGCAAGTCGACATGCCCAAGAGGTGCTGTAGAATCTAGTGTAGAATACGCTTTGTCTCAATGGGGTTTGTTGCCTTTGGATGGAGGAAACATGAATGGACTTTGGAATGAAGTGAAGAATTTTTGCAAGCATGAAAATGATATGAAGAAATTTGTGTAATGCCAACAATCAAATTTCTCTCTCCCTCACTCCTAAGTGGCCGGCCATCATCATAATGGAATGGTGGTGGAGTGAAAAACAAAACCAAGAGGGAGGTGATGGTAGGAGAGGTCAAGAGGTGACCACAAACAACAACCATGCTTCAAATAGAAAACCACCATACCCTTTCAAATCTCACCCTCATTCAATCAAATCATATTAAAACAAAAGCATGGTGCAAAAGAATATGAAAGCTATCATATCAATCTTTTTGCAATAAAACCCCTCCACAAATGTTATTTGCACAATTGCAAATAACCCCCTCCATCGGAAAAGTCCGGCCGGGAAAGAACAAAGGAAAACCGGCCGGAACGGAATGCAAACTGGCAACTCCAGAAAACTGGCCCCGTAATAAATTACAGGAAAACCCCGATACTGTGCATACACACCCGCATCTGTATTTCGTCCGGATACAAATGCAAAGAGACAAAATCTACACTGTACTAAAACTAGGACCGGCTTAAACCAAAGCCGGCTAGTAATATCCGTTCGATCCTGATCCGTGCAATACCGCACGTATCTGATCGAACCCTGCCATATACCTAT
This sequence comes from Agapanthus africanus, assembly GCA_030015575.1. Classification (NCBI taxonomy): domain Eukaryota; kingdom Viridiplantae; phylum Streptophyta; class Magnoliopsida; order Asparagales; family Amaryllidaceae; genus Agapanthus; species Agapanthus africanus. Next base: position 705,655,294 of record JASDDO010000024.1, on the reverse strand, counting down.
ACGGCTACTAGTACAAACCGTCCGATCTTGATCCGTGCAATACCGCACGTATCTGATCGGACCCTGCCATATCTCCATACGGCCTCTACAGCCTTTCGCCCGAAACTTGAGTAACTGAAAGTGTGGTGGACTCTAAAGACTCGTCAATACTATGGCTGTGGATTTAACCACTAGCACGTCGGAGGTATAAGCCAATACGTAACGGGCTACCAGCTATTGACTAAAAGGGACGTCGATGAGCGAACTCATCCTGACACCCTACTGAGCCTGTCAGTGACAATATCCGTGCAGTCCGGTCCGTTCGTCTATGAGCATCGCATGGCGGGCCTAGGGGGTTGGTAAAAGTCAGACCCCCAAAAGCGGTACAAGTCGTGTCGGAGTGTAGCCTAGAACACCCTGAGATACTACTGGAATACCTACCAGTAAATCTCCTTGCCTTGGCCAAGGACTTTGTGTAATGGCTCTCCTAGACACAGCACGACCTCACCCCCAATACCGGGAGAGACGAACCCCTGAAGATACGCTCACTGCCTCCATGTGGCTCGGGACTGTACCCAACTAAAACCTGTTTGCACGACTCCTTTGAGCCGTGGTAGGGTAGTAATCAAAGTACAGTGGGAACTCACACGAGACAAATGACGATCCCCAGGTCGATGAACTAACCTGCACACATGTCACCAGGGAACTGCCATCTGACGTCTGGTATATGACCAACTAGCATGTTCCCGGCGAGTCCTGTCCGGTGTACTCATAACCCAATGAGCACCTGTATACATCTTAGGTGATCCAACTGACACCAGTGGCTTGTGAGACCGGCCACCGCCCCTCGTCGGGGTCTCGACTGTATACACTAGTCTACTAATGGAGTATCGATGCCCAGTCTCGAAACTCCCACGACTAGGGACCTTTTAAGGATATGCTTGTAGACCCCCAGCTCCCACTTATATGATCGCCCTCATACTGCTGGTGGTCAAGCAAGAATCCTAGGGGCTCTATCAACGTGTAATAGCAACGTGTCATGTCACTTAAAACAGTACACGATGATAAAGGTAAACCAGATAGCATACTATCATCTCGAGTAAGACTGTCCTACCGGGATAGGTCCTCCCTCAATCATTGCAATCACGTACCTGTGATCCAATAATTGACTCTGAGGGCACTACCTCCAACAGACTTTCTACCATCTGGAAGATCAATAGCGATATTGTTCTAGACTCGCCACAGTTTTATTAAAAAAATGGATTTTTTCAGAAAACAGTAGTGGGAGTATGGTAGAACTGGAAGTGATTCCAGAACCACAAACGATTACTGAAGATTTGATAAGGAACCTAAAGATTCAATCTGGATTGACATTCCATTGGCCACTCCGTAGATAAGGTGGGTAACTTCAGGCACCCGAGAGGTACTACGGTAGCCTCAAGGACGGTGACAGGGAAGTTCTTGTTTACCCACAATTACCATTGCTGTTGTTCCAGGCTGTGAGACCCGGCGGGAGGATGAGTATAGCGTCATTCTAAACTAGTTTTAGAAGTGGACGTCTATATGACTCTGCCAGAGGGTTGTCGTAGTCAGTGGGAGCAGCGGAAGCATTGGTGGACAAGTAGCTTATGTCTATTTATAGACTAAAGCAGATGTAGCGGAGATACATCATCTATTTCTGACGTGACAGTCATGGGTTTGACTTCATCAGAATAGGGGATGGATCTGTTGAGAAGGTAGTAGGGTGTGATATCCTGGTATTTGGATGACATACACAGAATAGGAAAACAAACTCCTATACTACGATCGGTTATTCTTTGGTCGTCACACAGTGGTTTCTCCACAAAGAAAATGGATTTTATATCAGACATACTGGTTACTAGATCTATGGTTTTAGATCTAGATTTGGGTGGGTTCCCAATCTGGGTACTTAGACAGCATTCTAAGGGTATTTGGAATGGACGACTCCATGCACGGTAGTGTACCTGCAGAAGATGGAGTCACCCTCTCCAAAGGTGTCTTACAAACTAAAGGGGAGAGGGATGTGCATGATTGGCAGATCACTTGCCCAGGCAATTGAGTCAATCATGAGATGTCAAGTACCACACCAGATGTTGTTCTTGCACTAGATGCAATAAGTTGACATTGATCCAATCCTGGAGAAACAGTCGGAAGCAGTTTTAGAACATAAGTGGATGTTCTAGGGATATGATAGCGACAGCCATATTCAGGAGACAGTTATCATTCCAGGCTTCCAAGGTGACATGGACGGCAAGGAGGTTGTCAGAGTTATAGTTTTTCCTTCTGATGAGGGGCAGTATTTTGGACAGGTGGTCCAAGGCAATACTGAGGGAGGCATGGCGCAGGATGCTGATTAAGTTCAGTTGACGATACAGTCTAAGAAGTTTGGATTTGGAGTTCATTTATGAGCTATGTCCCATCAGACATCCAGACACATTCTAAGACAGGTATTGCTCTTTTCGGGAGATGGCTTTCTCCGCGAACATGAGATATAGAGAGACATAGAAAGAGATAACAAAGCGGATCCACTCACTGAGGCTATTCCTCGAACGCAATAATTTCGCAAACGAGCTTTGTGAGACTGACTAGTAGAGGAGTTGGGTGTTCGGTATCACACGGGCTGTGACTATGCGACATCGCAATAATTAGCCTTGAGTGCAAGTGGGAGATTGTTGGAGATAGTGCCCTCAGAGTCAATTATTAGGTCACAGGTACGTGATTGCAATGATTGATGGAGGACCTATCCCGGTAGGACAGTCTTACTCGAGATGATAGTATGCTATCTGGTTTACCTTTATCATCGTGTACTGCTTTAGGTGACCTGACAAGTCGCTATTACACGTTGGTAGAGCCCCTAGGATTCTTGCTTGACCACTAGCAGTATGAGGGCGATCATATAAGTGGGAGCTGGGGTCTATAAGCACATCCTTAAATGGTCCCTAGTCGTGTGAGTTTCGAGACAGGGCATCGATACTCTAGAGTAGACTAGTGTATACTGTCGAGACCCCGACGAGGGGCGATGGCCGGTCTCACAAGCCACTGGTGTCAGTTGGATCACCTAAGATGTATACAGGTGCTTATTGGGTTATGAGTACACCGGACAGGACTCGCCGGGAACATGCTAGTTGGTCATATACCAGACGTCAGATGGCAGTTCCCTGGTGACATGTGTACAGGTTAGTTCATCGACCTGGGGATCGTCATTTGTCTTGTGTGAGTTCCCACTGTACTTTGATCACTACCCTACCACGGCTCAAAGGAGTCGTGCAAACAGGTTTTAGTTGGGTACAGTCCCGAGCCACATGGAGGCAGTGAGCGTATCTTCAGGGGTTCATCTCTCCCGGTATTGGGGGTGAGGTCGTGCTGTGTCTAGGAGAGCCATTACACGAAGCCCTCGGCCGAGGCAAGGAGATTTACTGGTATGTATTCCAGTAGTATCTCAGGGTGTTCTGGGCTACACTACGACACGACTTGTACCGCTTTTGGGGGTCTGACTTTTACCAACCCCCTAGGCCCGCCATGCGATAGTCATAGACGAACGGACCGGACTGTACGGATATTGTCACTGACAGGCTCAGTAGGGTTGTCAGGCTGAGTTCGCTCACAGACGTCCCTTTTAGTCAATACCTGGTAGCCCGTTACGTATTGGCTTATACCTCTGACGTGCTAGTGGTTAAATCCACAACCAAGGTGTTGACGAGTCTTTAGAGTCCCCCACATTCAGTTACTCAGCTTTCGGGCGAAAGGTTGTAGAGGCCGTATGGAGATATGGCAAGGTCCGATCATATACGTGCGGTATTGCACGGATCAGGATCGGATAGTTTGTACTATAGGCCGTATGGTTATATGGCAGGGTTCGATCAGATATGTGCGGCATTGCACGGATCAGGATCGAACAGATATTACTAGCCGGTTTTGGTATAAACCGGATTCTAGTATAGTACAGTGTAGATTTTGTCTCATTGCATTTGTATTTCGGTAGGAATACAAATGCGGGTGTGTATGCACAGTATCGGGGTTTTCCTGTAATTCATTACGGGACCAGTTTTCTGGAGTTGCCAGTTTGCTTTCCGTTTCGGCCAATTTCCTTTGTATCGTTCATTGGCCGAAGTTTGGTGGAGGAGGGTTTATTTGCATTGTTGCAAATAGGCTTTTGTGGAGGGGGTCTTTGCTTATATTTGTATCATGATGGTTTTCATGATGAGCACCATACCTTGACCTTTTTGACTTGATCACTTCATGATGGCTTGACTTTGTAAGCATTATGGTTGTTGATGATTAGTGTGTTGAGTGTGGTTTTGGTGTTAGTGATCATGTTCTTTCATGATGGCTTTTGTTTCCCTCTTGCATTATGGTGTGATCAATCTCATTCTATCACCTTGCTCTCTCATTCCAATCCCCACCAAAAAGATGGCCGGCCAAAACTTGCAGGGGCTGTCCAAAAATTGAGGTGGGAAAATGTTGTTCATTTCATGCACCAAAATTCTCCAAGCTCCTCCATATACTTCTTGTATCATCTCTCTACCAAAGTGGCACCTCCAAGAACCCCAAATGAGACACAAGTCTATACACTACATTCTACAGCAAACCTTGGGCACGTTGAGTAGCCAGCTTCGTGCCCGAGTTGCCTCGGCATTGAGGTGGGAGCCCGTAAAACATGGAGATGATGTGGTGCCCTTCCGGCAAGGTGGCGACGACCGGAGATTCCGCAGGAGATCGGGACGATGATGAGAAGACCGGAGGACTTGGATCGTCGGTATATCTCTATTCCCCTTCTTGTAGGTAGCTAGGACTAATTAATGGTTCGATCCGGGTATTAGTGCGCCGCGGTTTGCCAGTTCAAGTAAAAATTAGAGTTTATCACCGCTTCCGCATTTGGCCGTCGGATTGACGGCCGGGGCGCCGCCGTGCACTTACAAAATTAGCGCAATATGTGATGACCGACGTGTTAAAAGCGATTGCGCTAACCTATCAACTTGTCGTGAAATGGGGTCAAATCCCTCAAGATTCGCAAGAAAACATGGGTACGCCGAACTTGGTATAGGAGATGAAAGCGTAATGGTCTCTTGTACGGTCAGAACGATAGGAAGGACGAAAGGGAGTGAATTAGGGATAGTATCATTCTCACCATAGTAAACTGTCTCGAATTTGAAAGATTCCATTAATGGTTCAAACTACTGTAAGCAACCAAGTCTGATGATTCAACTAAATCATCTGAAAATGTAAAGGACTCAAACTCGGGCGGTGAATCATCAATATCGTCCGAAAAAGTGAAACACTCGTAAGTGTTATCGGCTGTGAGAACTGTGTCAGATTCAAAGGAAAAATTTTCAAGCTCACAGTCTTCAAGCGTGGTCGGAACGATGGAAAGGAGGGAGGGTGATATAACAGTTAAAGGTTCAAGAGGATGAATGGGAAAATCCGACACATCAAAGAAAAATGGTTCAACCTCAATATTATCCTCAATACTCTCCTCAATACTATCCTCATAATTCTCCTCAATATTTATCTCATCCATGCCATTATCATCAAAACCAAGACGCATATGAGGTTCGGAAGAAACATTTAGTGACTCGGGATGATGAATTGGACATAAAATTTCAATCAAATTGACAGGTTCATCATCCGAAATATTCCCGGCGTCTATATCCTCAAACAAGTGAAAATCAGTTTTTTCTGACACCTCATCAAAAGCATGGATATGTATCGATTTAGGTTCTAGAGTGGAGGTGTAAAGGTCAAACGGATTATGTGCGGTTTCACTCGAAAGGGGTGCTTCACAATTTGGCAAATCAAACACTACAACGTCGCACAACTCATCATTTTGGACACATGTTTGAAAACTGGAGTTGTTAGATTCAATTGGGTATGGGTAGGTTTGATTTGGAAATCCTCTCACATTCTCACTCTGTCCAGCCGCCTCCTTATACATTGAAAAATTTGAAGCTAGTGGGAAACTAGCTACTGGTTCACTGGGTTGCATAAGGGCGGCCATGGACGCTTCCACATTCCTAACCATTTTGTTTGTTGCAGAAATGTAAGCCTCCAATGACTCTTCCAATCTAGACTTGGGTGGTGAGGGAGTTTCGGTAAAAGATTCGAAATTGTTTGGATATGTGAAACTCCCTAATGGCTGTGTAGAAACATTATCTAGTGAAGGTGGGAAGGTCGGGTAGGACTGGTAGGAAGTGGGTGGTTGGGCAGGGGTAGGGTCAACATGTGGATAAAAAGGTGAATAATCGTGCAGATCCCTAGAACTAGATGAGTGGAGAGGGGTGAAAGATCGGCTGCGAGATTGAGCAATATGCTCAGCAATGGACATTGGCTTAGGAGTGACAGAAGGACTTGAAAAAGTGGTATCAACATATGGAGGTGGTAAAGGTTGACTTGGTTGACACAGAGTGGGTTGAAAAGTCGAACTGTTTCTCCTAGACGCCTCTATTTGATCTTTCAAAGATATTTTAGGCAAGGAAGGATCGTCTTTAAATTGACCGAACAAATTGATGTACGACTCAAAATTAGGTTCGGGATACCAAAGTTCGGCAAGTGATTTATTATGTGGGGTACCCATGCTAGAAGAAAGGGTAAAAGAAAGAAAGTTGGGTGCAAGGATTTATTTACGGCAAAAGTTTGCAAGTTCTCTAATAAAAATTTTCCTTTTTCTTTTTCTTTATTTGAAAATTGTTGCAAAAATATTTTTAATAAAAGATATGCAACAAAAAAAAATTACTTGCAATCAGTTATTATTTTAAGCATATCACAAAGAATCTTTATTTGGAAAAAATTGTTGCAAAAAGATATTCGAGAAAAGATATGCAACAAAAAAGATTACTTGCAATCAATTTCTATTTTAAACAAGGCGCACAAATCCTGCACAAGATTGTTATTTGGAAGGGGGAATATTTTTAAAGCGCACAAAATTCTGCAGGAAATTTTCAGAAAAGATATATCTATATTTTAAGAACAAGAACAGAGGAGCTTACAGAGGAAATTCCACGAGATGATGTCACCTTGGCGCCGCCCTTCCGCAGCAAAATCTGGTTCCCACCGCGGTTTCGCGGTCAACTTGACTGTACAGTGCCCCAGAAAAATTGCAGTCGATGATGTCACTGTGGGACCCGCGTTTCCGCGGTCTAAACTGGGTTTACGCCGCGTTTCCGCGGTCTGGAGGTTGGTTCGTGGCTCGAGAATTTTTCAGTGTCTCTGTTGTTGCAACCTTCTGTTGTTAGGATCTTCTGTTTTCTGTTTCGCTTTCTGGTAATTTCCAGATCCGTCTCGATTGTTCCTGCAAGATTCACACAACAAAGTACCCTTTCTAAAAAATAACAATTGATATATTTTTATAAGTTTTGGATTTTTTAGATTTTTATGAATTTTTTTTAATTTAGATTAACCCGAAATTGCAAAAAGGAAATTTCTACGCCATCCCCGGCAACGGCGCCATTTGATTGATCTCAAAAACTATCTATTACCGCAATCAAGAACGGCGTCGTTTTGCAGATTGCCGGTGAGTACGGATCGGTCCACAGGGATGTTGTGAATCTCCTAGTCGCGCTAACGAGTTAATTCCGAAGGGTGTTCGGATTTCTTATTAAATTTAAAAACCTAATTATTCTATACTATGATTATCTAGATCTAGTCTTGCTAGGGTTAGGTTTAGGGATGGTTTGGAAATGTAAGTAAATATCAACGCTTTCTATACCAAATTTAGGATCTATGAGGAGTTATGGTAATTATCAATAAAGGGGTTAGATCCATTCGGGAAGGTGTTCCTTCCTCTAGGTTCTTGTCCTTCCTTTAGAGATCCTTACCCTAACCTCCATGGAAAACACGCCCAACCGGACCTTTATACTATGGTGTCATCGTTACCTCGAGGGGTAGGATGCCGTAAGGCGCGGTGTGTGCGTGTATTCATGGAGTCCTATTGAAAATATATGATAGGTAAGAAAGGGATGAGAGATCTCATCTCTCAAAAGCCTTCCCCAAAGCTAACTCTAAACAATTATTTACGGCAAGGAATTAAATCTACCTAGGGCAAAGAATTAAAATTTAAACTAGAGCAATTAAATAAAACTACTTACAGATGTCTCTCTCCAAACATCAACGCAGAGTTGTCAGATCTAAATTCATGAATTGAAAAGAGACACCGATGCTCTACAAAAGAATTCTGGAATTTATTATTAAAAGGAGGCATAAGAAAATACAATGATTTGGGTTCTATTTATAGGAGATAGAAACCCTAGGTTTACAATTGATTTGCATGTCTGAAATTACAAAATAGCCCTTAGGTTGACTAGTCAGCGCAGCACCACAACTTTGGTAAAAAACTCTCCGAGTACAGGCACACGATGGCCGCGGAACCGCGGCATGGATGGGCTAGGGCCGCGGTTCCGCGGCCCATTGATGAGATCAGTGGATTATCTTTTGTGGGCTGATTCTTGGTTCTTTGGGCTTTTTATTTATTTAGTTCTTTTCTCTGTTTGGCTTCTGGTCTTCTCCAGATCTTTCAGTGAAACTTGTAGTGGTCTTTTAACCGTTCGCCTTGACATTTTGGACCTTGCGTTGCCTTGTACTTTGTGAACTGTTCTTTGTCTAGGCTTGACTAAGATCCGTCTATTTGTTGGTCAAAAGTCCTTCTTTTATCGTCTTTACATCGTTTTCACTGTTTTCTGTCCAAGAACCTGTAGCCTATAACATGTAGCAGACATGCATCAAAAGCACCTGTTTATTTGTAAAACGAATAAGAATGGGGTATATAATAATGCAATATTATGGTATGAACAGGTATCACATACCCAACAATTAGCTGTGGTTGAATTATCTTATACTTAACCATCCCATAAAAGTCTCTACTGGCAAAAAGGCCTTTGTGAGTGGATCCGCGCTGTTGTCCTCTGTGTCTACTCTCCTAACCCCGATCTCCCTGGAGATCAACCATCTCCATGATCAGGTGATACTGCCAAAGAATTATATCTGGATTTCAGATGGGACGGGGGGTTCCTTGGCAAAAGCCACAACTCCATTGTCACATAATGGTAGGAACGAAGTTCATCTCATGAACTTATATGTATCCAGACTGCCTCTTTGGTAGCATCTTTGGTAAGGATGTATTTTGCGTCAAATCGTCTAGTAAGTCACGGTATCTAGCTTGGAACTCTTCCAACATACCGTCCCTCCACTGAGGGTATAGACAAGCCTGCGACTGACATTCAGTCGTCCTTATCATCCTGGAACCTTTCCAGTGATTCTCCCCAGGATCGATTGATACCATCTCACTACAACCAGTGAGTTTCCTAACATCCAATTAGACCTATCTCATAGATCCAAAACCCAGGATTTAGGAGGTATCATTTTGATCCTATATGGAGAATCCTTGTGATAATCGGAGATTGACCGAGCGTAGCATTGGAAACTCCTTCCCTATCAAGAGTATTTCATCCACGTACTCTATGAGGATCACCACCATACTCTCTACTACCTTTTTGTATATACAAGATTCATCTACCATTTTGATGAAGTCAAACTCTTTGACTACCACATCAAAACAGACGTTCCAACTCCGCGATGCCTGTTTTATCACATAAAACATCTTGCACACGTTTCCGCTGCTCCTACTGTCTACGAAGCCCTCTGGCTATATACTTATAGACGCTCTCTTCTAAAACATCATTTAGAAAAGCAGTCATGACACCCAACCGCCAGTTATCGTAGTCATGGTATATAGCCGTGGCAAGTAGGATCTGGATGGACTTAAGCATAGCTTTGAAAGTCTCAACTTTTCCATGTACACCAAGTAATCTTCTCAAGATATACTTGCTCCTGATGGGGATTTAACCCTTCAGATAAAGCAACCAAAGTCCATACTTTGTTGGTGTATAAGGATTCCATCTCAGATCGATAAGCATCCAGCCATTCTTACAGAGTCCCACTCCTGATGGCCAGCTCGAAACTAGTTGGGTCATCATCTCATGATGCAATCCTCGCTCCCACAGTCATAGAGAAACCAAAGTATCTCTCAAGTGGGTGAGGAACCCTACTAGATCGGCGGAGAGGCTGAGGTTCGTTGGTTACTATTGAATCCTTTGGTTCTACCAAATCATCTGCTGTAGTTTGTATAGCTGGAACTCCTTCCGGTTCTACCTCATGACCAATAATTTCTTCACAAGAAATTCTCTTTCATAATGGTGGCATACTGAGAAACAAAACATCTTTTGCTCCTCAGTTTGGTAGAAGATGTTTCCTTGCGAATGCTTGGGATATCCAACAAACTTCCACAGAACTAACTTTGCCTCGAGCTTGTCCGGATTTTGCTTTTTAGACATAGGCCGGACAACCCCAAATCTTAACAAACTTAAGATATGGGCTCTTCCCATTCTATATCACATATGAAGTGGTAGGAAACTGATTTGATTTGAACCCTATTCAATAGGTATGCAGCTTCTCAAGTGCATAACTCCCAAAAGGAAATAGGAAACTCGGTAGTACTCATCATAGAGCACACCATATCACATAGGGTGCTATTGCTCCACCCCGATATACCATCGTGCTATGGTGTATACGGAGGAGTAATGCCGAGAGAGAATCTCATTCTCCTTTAGAATAGTCCACGAATTCTGTGCTCAAGTATTCTCCTCCTTGATCTCATCAAAGGACATAATACTTATACCCGTTTTTGGTTCTCTACTTCTGACTTATATTCTGTGAATATCTCAAAAGCTTCGGACTTGTGTTTCAACAGAAACATATGTCTGAATCTTGAGAGATCATCAGAGAATGTAATGAAGTACAAAGAACCGGTCCTGGCATGTGTAGACATGGGACTTTCATACATCAGCATGTATCAATCCCAAGAGTTCACTAACTCTTTTTCTGTTTCCAATAAACAGAGATGTAGTCATCTTATCTTTGTGACATGACTGGCAAGTTTCACAAGATGTAAATTCAAACCATTTTAAATATACATCTTTGTGTAACTTCAGCTAGTCGGGTCGCATTGATATGACCTAGTTTACAATGCCTCAAAAAGGAATCATTCATTTCTGAACTCTTCCTCTTGTGTGTATTCTGTACGTGAAGAACTGTGGTTTGATTTAGAACGTCTATACTTTTAGATAACGTGCCTGAACCGATCAACTCTTGATATAGGAAATGTTCAAAACATTATCCAACAATCAAAATTATATCCTTTCTTTACTAATAAAGAGACTGATATGATGTTGTATATCAGGTTCGGTATCTAATAACATTCGTTCAGAATCAATGTATTCTGATAATACAGGGTGATAGTGACCAACATACTTGGCTGCAACACTTGCACCGTTTTCTATCTCATGAAACTTATCACCCGTTCTCAATTCTCTACCTATCTGTAGCCCATGTAACAGATTACATATGCGGGATCCTGATCCGGTATCTCATATCCAGGACGTAAAGGATATTGAGAAACAGTTCTCTGTAATGAACACACCCGAAGATGATGCATCAACATGCACTTTCTTCGTTTGGGCGGCACGGGAAATCTGGTATTCCCCAATTTCCTGCTCTGTCTTATAACAATTATAAGTTGGAGCGGGACCAACGTTCCCCAGCTCAGTATAACAAGCGGGTTCGGTCAATATATCCGTATTATTATCTTGATTAAGGCGTGATATGGTCGCTACCTGGAGAGAGAGAGAAGAAAACACTCAGCGTATGCTCTTGCAAGATTAGATTGGTTATCTAATATATCTAATCAGAATGTCTCCCACTGTTTTAGTCAAATCTTCCTTCAAACCTTAAAAGGAAAGACTAGCCGGGATTAATTACATCCTACACGTTCGCCAATCTTTCAGCCAGGCCAGTGTCGGTACTTTGAGGGAGGTTCCCCGTGCTTTCGCACGGACCTAATTAAAGTAAATCTCGTTTTGCCAGAGGCGTAACCCCGTTAACACCTTTCTAGACACCTACTTGATCGGCTAATTGTAATGTGTAAAACTCTCCCAGGAGTAACTCTTACTCGCAGCGGGTATCGGGATCCAACTATTTCATAGAAGGTATGCAATCTCATTGCAAATTTCAAAACTTGTAATTCCCAAAAATATTTTGCCCCAAGCGATCTATGACCTTGACAAGGTCAACAAACCATAGACCGCAAGTCAAGTTCAACCCGTCATTTCCTGATTGAATTAAACCCACCCGCACGACCCTTGACAAGGTCAACAAAGTCGCACGACTACCCTAATCCAATCACATCATATGCTTATGCAGATAAGCATAAATAGCTACCGCACACTACGCCTTGACAAGGTCAACAAACGCAGCACGAATACTATGAAGTACTTATCTGAAATGACGGAGGGTTACGACGGGTTTTTAAGAAAACCCTTTGCGCAATGAACTTGATATTGTTGTAGATTCGAGTGATTTTAAATGGAGTGTTTTTTAGGCTTTTCTAGTTTTGCTAAAGGGGTCACTCCCGGTGAAGGGATCGTCGGCCCTTTCCTCATCGAATAAGGTGCAGGATATATCATATATACCACTATGCAAAACAAGAACTATAGAAGCAATCAAAAGACAAACCGAGTTTGTAGCATCTGCTAGTTTCGCTAAAGAGGTCACTCCCGGTGAAGGGATCTCGGCTCTATCCTTATCGAATAAGGTGCTGGATGTTCTACAAGTAACACCGCTATGCAAAGCAAGAACTAGAGCTACCGGTTTTTAAACAAGTTTCTATAACATCTTTAGGTTTCATTTAGTTTCATTAATCTCATTAATGAAGTCCCATTTTATTTTGCTTCACAAGCATCAGATATGAAACGAAATAAACAATATATAATATATATCTCATATATATAATATAAACATTCGTCTCAGGCAGTAATATGACCTCATCACAGAACATTGCAGCAGAAGAACATATATGAAATATTGGATATACTAGGATGTTCGTGTTTTCAATACGAGCCTCTATAAAACATGGATTCCGCGGTCGTGATGAATAGCCAAACCCACATCCCTAGACCCCTACGAGAGCGGCAAGCAACACTGCCAATTCTAGGGTTAGGAGACCCGGTCTCGACTCCTCGAGATGGTCTCCCACTGGACCCTAGAACCCGGTTACTTGTGCTCCCCGCCTTGGGTCAACCTAATGCGGAAAAGTAAATAATATACAACGGTGACATCATCCTCAGCCCGGAAGTGCCCTAATAAAAGAATATTACATGAATGAAAAAGAAAAACTCTCATCTCACATAAAACCCCCGGCTATTCAAAACGCGACGATCCAATATAACATATCACAGCAACACATAATATCTCATATTATCAACGTAAGCTAGTATGCGTATCCCGATTGTCGTTGATGTATAGCAACGAAGCCGGCGATACACCACATACTACGCTTACGGTCATAGAAAAGAAAGTGTAAAATTACAACAGTTGGAATCCGCAACCTCTTTAGACATCGCATGCCTAACCAAATGAATTCCTTAGACATCGCATGCTTAACAATTGTAAACCCCGCATTTTAGTCTCATTATCGAAAACTCTTTTCAATATCAAGTCGGGCAATTCAACAAGATTCCCGACATCCTGATCGAATACTCGTCGCAAACTTTAGTAGACGGCCGCACCCCCGGATGCCGTTGACGAAGTGCACTAAGGCGGAACACCGCTGTCGCGAGCACCCGAACGGATGCTTTCAGCGACGGGGTTCTCCAACAGTCACTTGGTCGGGGCTATGGGGCGTGGTTGTCTATTAAGTTTACCCGGCGAGTATCCGTGTACACTACGTGATTGCGACGGACTTTTGATCACATCAAAATTCCGTGGCAACCAATCATCTGAGACTAAACTGCTATGTTTATAACATTCAAATTAGTTATCTCATAACTACCTGTAGATTCCAAATATTGTATCACATTCCAGATAAATAGACAATGTTAAACTTTCCGATCGAATAATCAAACACTCAAGTTTTCCTAAATAGTTCTCAACACTTGAAATTAGTTTAAAAACATCCATCACATGCCACAGTACCAATGGTCCAGCCGTAGAAGGGTCAAGCCAACGCCTCACAGGTGGCACGCCGTACTGCCACAAACCCTAAAGTTCAGAGGAAGTTCAAGACGGTCACATAATCGAGTTAAGGTTTGTTGTCTTCTAAAGGGTCCACCGCGTTACTTGCATGACTTAGAACGTTCTTAAACAACGGAAAAATCCAACGCTTGGAAATTTTCCGGCAGGGGAAAAAGTGAGTTATTGATATCCGTTCGAACTTTTTAACACGTTCTAAATATTACCCAGACAAAACTAAACGAATTTAAATTATCCGATCAAATCAACGAGTCCCCAATACAAACCTAGAAAACTCAACACTTGAGTGGAATTAAAAAACTCCCAGAAAAAAATGACAAGAAAGGACCTAAGAATAAATATATGAAGTTTCAGGGACTAATTCAAAATTTTGGCCGCGGCCAAACCCTTGGTTTGGCCGTGGTTCCGCGGTCAAATCAGCGAATTACAGGTCCGTACTTCACAGTAATTCTTAGTTTTTCTTGCTCAATTTTCTGAGCATTTTTAATTCATCAAAAATCACATTTTTGAAAAATATCCAGAGAGGGGTTCAAATTAGGGTTTCGGTGTTCGATCGGACTTTAAACTTCGCTCAGACTTCGCCTAAAGCTCTAGCTTGGCTCTGATACCACTATAGGGATGCTGGGCACGTGCACAAGATTCTATGAGGCATCAACCACGCCCGATTAAAAAATTAGCCGTGCCGAACAACCCAAAACCGGATCTTTAAACTAGAGTTTAGGCGAAAACTAACATGTTAAACACTTTAACACTAAGTGAGAGGGATTATAACCGTTGTAGATCCGGTCCTTCACTTCTAAAGCTCCGTGTTGAAGTCCCTTCGCTGCGATCATCGTGTTACGGACTTTCGAGAGGTTCCACGAAGAGAAAGATGCAGTCTTGCATCCGATCTTCGATAACATAGATGATCTACCTTGAAATTTCATTAACACAAGCTAACACTCACCAAATGAAGTTAACACCCTCATCTAAATAGCAAGGATAGATGAGGATGACGAAGTAGGATTTTTGCTCTCATTTGTTTTCATATTCTCACTCACTTTCATCACTTAGCAAAAAGCTAGAAAGCTTTTTCCAAGAAGGAACTCAAGGAAGAAGATGATAGAATCCTTTTGTGATGAACAATGAATTAATTTAGTGGTTACAAATCTAACCAAGGGTTAAGCATGAAGGAGTTAACCCTTGTAGAGAATTAACTAGAGTTAATGGTTTGGATTGGGTTAACATAATATCTTCACAAAATATCAAGTAAAACACAAAGTCAAAGCTTCATGAAGCTTCATGGAAGCTTCATGCAAAAGATAACCCTAATCCAAACCCTAACCAAGTTTAAACCTAAACCATTGTTAAATTTGTAACCCTAACATGTTACAATATTATATATCACATATACAATATATTTTGTAACAATAGAAAATAATACAATTAACATATATCGCATATATATCAACGTATTATCCCGTGAGAAAATGAATCTTTTAGCGAGCTAATATTAGTTAATGTAATTTAATATATCATATATATTATTATACATTAAATTATCGAATCAACACTTGATCCGACAATCCGGCTATATCGCATATAACCGACTAATACGATGACCCGGCTATATCACATATACCCGGCCGATATCTCATATCCCGATAATCCAATACGGTATCACATATCGCATTATCCTCGGTCTCGCACATATCACATATGTGCTCCTACTCCGTTTTGCCTGAGGCAAGAAACCTCTGTGTAGGACTCTAAAGAATCGTCAATACGACGGCAGTAGGTGATGATCATATCAAACACCCACAAGCTGCAAGCGGTCAGCTAAACGTAACAGCCACCCAGGTATTGAGCGCTCAGAAGATCAACAAGCAAGCTTATACATTCTCCTGTGAATCCAATCAGTAACACTCCCGTACAGTCCGGTCTCGTCGTCTGATATGTCGTATATCTCGCCTAGGGGTGGTAAACGTCAGACCCCAGTAGCTTGATAAGTCGTGTCGATATGAGGTCTATAACAGTTCGAGAAACTACTGATAACACTTACCAGTAAATCTCAGCAACCCTGGCCAGGGATTTCCGGTTATAGCCAATCGAACACAGCACAACATCAACTCCCTATTCCGGGAGAGACGAATCCCCTCCTATCGCTCATTGCCTCCATGTGATTCGGGACAGTACCCAATGTTAGTTATATGTATGCCCTAGAGGCCATTACTATACATAGGATGTATATTGTAGTGGATGCTTGGACATATATAGGGAGGACTTTCCTGCTCGACATGATAGTATGCTATCTGGTTACTCTTTACCTTAACGTGTATACTGATTGTCTCTCTGTTACATGTTGGTAAAGCCCTTAGGATGTGTACTTGACTACCTGGACTATGATGCGGATCATACTAGTGGGGACATGGTAGTCTATAAGTACATCCTTCAAGGTCCCTAGTCGTGGGTGTATCGAGACGGGGCATCGATATACCAGTGTAGACTAGCGTATACCTTCTCGACCCATACAGATGGGCAATGGATGATCCCATATCCATTGGTGTTTGACATCAGAGATGATATACGGGTGCTCAGTGGAGACTGGGTACACTGGACGGACTCGCCGAGAACTCCCAGATGGTATTATACCTTACGTCAGATGGCAGTTCTCTGGTGACACTGGTACAGAGTAGTCTGTTAACCCGAGATCGTCATAGAGTCTTGTGTGGTTCCCACTGTGCTTTGATTTCCACCTTACCACGTCCAAGAGGGCGTGCAAAACGGTGGCTTTTGGGTACAGTCCCGAATCACATGGAGGCAATGAGCGATAGGAGGGGATTCGTCTCTCCCGGTATAGGGAGTTGATGTTGCGCTGTGTTCGATTGGCTATAACTGGAAATCCCTGGCCAGGGTTGCTGAGATTTACTGGTAAGTGTTACCAGTAGTTTCTCGAATTGTTATAGACCTCATATCGACACAACTTATCGAGCTATTGGGGTCTGACGTTTACCACCCCTAGGCGAGATATGCGATATATCAGACGATCAGACCGGACTGTACGGTAGTGTTACTGGTTGGATTCACTGGAGTGTGAGCGGGCTTGCTCGTCGATCTTCTGATCGCTCAATACCCGGGCGGCCGTTACATTTAGCCGACCGCTTGCGACTTGTGGGTGTTTGATATGATCAACACCTGCTGCCGGCGTATTGACGAGTCTTTAGAGTCCTACACAGAGGTTTCCTGGCTCAAGCGAAACGAAATAGGAGCGCATATGAGATATGTGCGGGACCGAGAATAATGCGTGTATGTGATACCGTATTCTATTCTCGCGATGAATGTATCGAATGGTTATATGCGATATAACCTAGTTATCGAATCGAGGGTTGATTCGATAAGCCGATACATTAGATACTAGTCGGTTATATGCGATATGACCGGATCTTTAAATCAAGTGTTGATTTGATGATTTAATGCATAATTATATATTTGATATATTACTTTGCATTAACTAGTATTGGTTCACTTTAAATGGATTTTCTCACTTGATGTGCACATTGTATATGTGATATACTTTTGTACACTAGTTTGTATCATGTTTGATGATACTTGCTCACTTGGGTTTGTGTACAGATTAAACCATGGTTATATGAATGGTTAGGGTTTTGATTATTTACTTAGTTATTTATTTATATATTCATTTTGGAAATTATTAAGGATGGTGGCTTATTTTGTTTTTATGTTGAAGCTTCTTGAAGCTTCGAACAAGTCCACCATTCTTATCTCATCCTTAACCCTAACCATTCCAACTAACCTTGGTTTAATCTCTACACTTGACCATGGTTTACATTATGATAAGTATTCATTTTCTTTTCATTTTAAAATAACTTATCATAATATTAGCTTCTTCTTCTTCATCTTCTTCAATGAAGAAAGCTTGACTTCATCAATGGTGATTGATGAAAAAGAGTGAGAAATCCAATTCTAAAGTGAACCCACTTCCTATTTCTTCATCCTCTACCTCTTGCCAAGTAGTATAGGGTGTTTCCTTCATAAGTTATCATGGCTTGGTGAAGGTGGAGCTTGATCTAGTGATGCCTCGACGTAGATCATCTTCGGCATCATCGTCGATGACCTAGCCCGCTCATTCTCCGATGAAGCCGATGCTAGAGCCCGGGATCCGTTTTGGACAGCGAGGAGACATCATCACGGAGCTATGGAGGTGGAGCACCGGATCTACAAAGGTTGTATTTCCGTATACCATTTAGTTAAGTTGTTAACTAGGTTCTTTTTTGCCTAAACTTCTAGCCAACGATCCGTATTAGGGTTTCTCGGCACCCGTAAATTTTGAAATTGGCATGGTTGATACCTTGTGAGACCTCTTGAGAGTGCCTAGGAACCCTACAGTGGTATCAGAGCCTAGCTAGAGCCTTAGGCGATATGTAGATGACATTTGAAACCCGATCGAACCAAAACCCTAACCCCAAAATAGCTCTCTGAACTTTTTCTAAAAACTGGGATTTTTCCAGATTAAAAATGCTTAAAAAATTCAGCAGGAAATTCTAAGAATTACGGCGCAAAATTTATCTCATAGTCCCTCTAATGCGCAGCGGAACCGCGGCATAAGCCTAGCTTATGCGGCGGTTCCGCTGCTAAAGTGTGACGTCACGCTTCCAATTTTGCACAGTAACTTCTTTTATTCAGTGCTGAGTTCTCTGGGTATTTTTAAATATTATGCAAGAGTTGAATTTTCTGGGGTTGTTTTGGGGATTCGATGATTCGATCGGATTATCAGATTTTGTCTATGTGGCTTTCCGGATAAATTTTAGAATATGTTAAAAAGTTCGACCGGATATAAATACCCAATTTTTCCCCTGTCGGGAAATTTCCAAGTGTTGGATTTTTCCGTAGTTTAACGACGTTCTAAGTAGTGCAAGTAACGCGATGGACCCTCTAGAAGACAACAAACCTTAACTCGATTATGTGACCGTCTTGAACTGCCCTTTGAACCTTCGGGTTTGGGGCAGTACGGCGTGCCACATGTAAGGCGTTGGCTTGACCCTTCTACGGCTGGACCGTTGGTACTGAGGCACGAACTGAATGTTGTTAGATTTGTTTCATGTGATGAGCTGTATCGGGAAAACTTGGGTGTTCGATTGTTCGATCGGAAAGTTTAACATTTTCTATTTATCCGGAATGTGATACAACAATTGGAATTCACAAGAAGTTATGAGATAACTGAATGAATATTATAAACATAGCACTTTAGTCTCACTTGATCGGTTGCCACAGAATTTTGATGTGATCAAAAGTCCGTCGCAATCACGTAGCGTACGCGGATACTCGCCGGGTAAACTTAATAGACAGCCTCGCTCCATAGCCCCGACCAAGTGACTGTAGGAGAACCCCGTCGCCGAAAGCATTCGTTCAGGTGCTCGCGGTAGCGGTGTTCCGTCTTGGTGCACTTCGTCGACGGTATCGGGGATGCGGCAGTCTACTAAAGTTTTCGACGAGCATTCGATCAGGATGTCGGGAATCTTGTTGAATTGCCCGGCTTGATATTGAAAAGAGTTTTCGATAATGAGACTAAAATGCGGGGTTTATAATTGTTAGGCATGCGATGTCTAAGAAATTCATTTGATTAGGCATGCGATGTCTGAAGAGTTTGCGGATTCCAACTGTTGTAGTTTTACACTTTCTTTTCTGTGACCGTAAGTGTAATATGTGATATTGCCGGTTTCGTTGCTGTATGTCAACGACAATTGGGATGCGCATATTTACTTACGTTGATGACATGTGATGTTATGTGTTGCTGGATATGTTATATTGGATCGTCGTGTTTGAATAGCCGGGGGTTTTTATGTGAGATGAGTGTTTTTCATTTTCATTCATGTAAAAACTTGTATGTAATATTTTTTTAATGGGGCACTTCCAGGTTGCGGAAGTTGTCACCCTTTGTATATTATTTACTTTTCCGCACTAGGATAGACCCAAGGAAGGGAGCACAAGTAACCGGGTTCTGGAGTCCAGTGGGAGACCAACTCGAGGAGTCGAGTCCGGGTCTCCTAACTCTAGAATTGGTAAGGTTGCTTGCCGCTCTCGTAGGGGTCTTGGGGTATGGGTTTGGCTATTCATCAAGACCGTGGAATCCATGTTTTATACTGGCTCGTATTGAAAACACGGACGTCCTAGTATATCCAATATTTCATATGATTCTTCTGCTGCGATATCTGTGATGTGATCATGTGATGTTCTGTGATAGATACTATATATAGTATATATGATATATTATATAGGCGTTACTTATGTTTTACACCCGTGCTAGTCCTGCCCCGCTCTGCCGTTAGTTACCTAACCTAACGGTGCACGAGGGGACATCGAGGCGAATGCGGATGGCATAAGTGTACGTCGTATTTATCTGTGATGTTTAGGTACTTAAGTGATGGGACTTCATTAATGTGATTAATGAAAGTAAAAGAAACCTAAGATGTTGTAGAATCGAATTTCAAAATAAAACAGGTAGCTACAGTTCTTGCTTTGCACAGCGGTATATGTGATATATCCTGCACCTTATTCGATGAGGAAAGGACCGAGATCCCTTCACCGGGAGTGACTCCTTTAGCAATAACTGGCAGATGCTGCACACTCGGTTTGACTTTTGATTGCTTTTAAGAGTTTTTGTTTTGCACAGTGATATATATGATATATCCCGCACCTCATTCGAAGAGGAAAGGACCGACGATCCCTTCACCGGGAGTGACTCCTTTAGCAAAACTAGAAAAGCCTCAAAAGCACTCCATTTTAAAATCATTTGATTCTACAACGATATCAAGTTCATTACGCAATAGGTTTTCAGAAAAACCTGTCGTAGCCCTCCGTCATTTCAGATATGTACTAGTTAGTATTCGTGCTGCGGTAGTTTGGCATTCGTCAAGGCGTAGTGTACGGTAGCTAACTAGTATTTATCTGCTTGAGCATATGATGCGATTGGATTAGGGTATTCGTACGGCGTTGTTTGGCATTCGTCAAGGGTCGTGCGGGTGGGTTTAATTCGATCAAGAAATGTACGGGTTGAACTTGACTAGTGGACTATGGGTTGTTTGGCATTCGTCAAGGTCATAGAACACTAGGGGCAAAATATTATCGGGAATTTCAAGTGTTGAAATTTGCAATGAGATTGCATACCTTCTATGAGATAGTTGGATCCCGATACCCGCTGCGAGTAATTGTTACTCCTGGGAGAGTTTTACACATTACAATTAGCCGATCAAGTAGGTGTCTAGAAAGGTGTCAACGAGGTTACGCCTCTGGGAAAATGAGGTTTACATTAATTATGTTCATGCGAAAGCACGGGGGACCTCCCTCAAAGTACCGACACTGGCCTGGCTGAAAGATTGGCGAACTTGTAACAACAACAACTGAGCCTTTTATCCCAAGCATATGGGGTAGGTTACATGAACCAACATGAGAATCACGGCTAGTCTTTCCTTTTAGGGTTTGAAGGAAGATTTGATAAAAAGCAGTGGGAGCCATCCTGATTAGATATAATAATAACCAATCTTTTCTTGCAAGAGCGCACGCTGAGTGTTTTCTTCTCTCTCTTTCCAGGTAGCGACCATATCACGCCTTAATCAAGATAATAATACGGATTATTGACCGAACCCGCTTGTTATACTGAGCTGGGGAACGTTGGTCCCGCTCCAACTTATAATTGTTATAAAACAGAGCAGGAAATAGGGGATTACCAGAATTCCCGTGCCACCCAAACGAAGACAGTGCATACTGATGCATCATCTTCGGGTGTGTTCATTATACAGAACTGTTTCTCAGTATTCTTTACGTCCTAGGTATGTGATACCAGATCAGGATCCCGCATATGTAATATGTTACATAGGGCTATAGAAAGGTAGAGGACTGAGAACGGGTGATAAGTTTCATGAGGCAGAAAACGGGGCAAGTGTTGCAGCCAAGTCTGTTGGTCACTGTCACCCTGTATTCCAAATACATTGATTCTGAACGAATGTTATTAGATACCGAACCTAATATACAAAATCATATCTATCTCTTTATTACTAAAGAAATGATAAAATTTTGTATCGTTGGATAATGTTTTGAACATTTCCTATATCAAAAGTTGATCGGTTCAGGCACGTTATCTAAAAGCATTAATGTTCTAAATCAAACTACGGTTCTTAGTATACAGAACACACACAAGAGGAAGAGTCCAGAAATGAACGAATCCTTCTTGAGGTATTGTAGACTAGGTCATATCAATGCGACCCGACTAGCTAGAGTTACATAAAGATGCATATTTAAATTAGTTTGAATTTACATCTTGTGAAACTCGCCAGACATGTCACAAAGATAAGATGACCACAGCTCCGTTTACTGAAAACAGAGAAAGAGTTAGTAAACTCTTGAGATGATACATGATGATGTATGTAGGTCCCCTGTCTATAAATGCCAAGACCGGTTCTTTTTACTTCATTACATTCTCTGATAATCTCTCAAGATTCAAACATATGTTCCTGTTGAAACACAAGTCCGAATCTTTTGAGATATTCACAGAATATAAGCTAGAAGTAGAGAACCAAAATACGGGTAAAAGTATTATGTCCTATGATGAGATCAAGGAGGAGAATACTTGAGCACGAAATTCTTGGACTTTTCTAAAGGAGAATGAGATTCTCTCTCAGTATTACTCCTCTATATACACCATAGCACGATGGTATATCGGGGTAGAGCAATTACACCCTATTTGATATGGTGTGCTCTATGATGAGTACTGCTGAGTTACCTTTTTTCCTTTTGGGAGTTATGCACTCATGAAGTTGCATACCTATTGAATAGGGTTCAAATCAGATCAGTTGCCTACCACTTCATATGTGATATGGAAAGGGTAGAGCCCATGTCTTAAGCTAGTTAAGATTTGGGGTTGTCCGGCCTATGTCTGAAAGCAAAATCCGTAGAAGCTCGAGGGAAAGTCTGTAATGTAGAACTGGAAAGGTTCCAGCTATAGAAACTGCAGCTGATGATTTGAAAGAACCAAAAGATTCAATAGTTACCAACGAACCTCAGCCTCTCCGCCGATCTAGTAGGGTTCCTCACCTACCTGAGAGATACTTCTGTTTCTCTATGATAGTGGGAGCGAGGATTGCATCATGAGATGATGACCCAACTAGCTTCGAGCTGGCCATCAGGAGTAAGACTCTGTAAGAATGGCTGGATGCTTAGTGATCTGAGATGGAATCCTTATACACCAACAGAGTATGGACTTTGGTTGCTATATCTGAAGGGTTAAATCCCCATCAGGAGCAAGTATATCTTGAGAAGATTACTTGGTGTAGATGGAAAAGTTGAGACTTTCAAAGCTAGACTTGTTAAAGCTTTTTGTCATCAACCAGGCGTGGATTATGATGAAACCTTTTTCAAGTGACTATGCTTAAGTCCATCCAGATCCTACTTGCCACGGCTATATACCATGACTACGATATCTGGCGGTTGGGTGTCATGACTGCTTTTCTAAATGATGTTTTAGAAGAGAACGTCTATAAGTACACAGTCAGAGGGCTTCGTAGACAGTGGGAGCAGCGGAAACGTGAAAAGATGCTTTATAGGATAAAGCAGGTATCGCGGAGTTGGAACATCTGTTTTGATGTAGTAGTCAAACAGTTTGACATCATCAAAATGGTAGATGAACCTTGTATATACAAAAAGGTAGTAGGGAGTATGGTGACGATCCTCGTAGAGTACGTGGATGACATACTCTTGATAGGGAAGGAGTTTTCTATGCTACGCTCGGTCAATCTCCGCTTATCACAATGATTCTCCATATAGGATCAAAGTGATAACTCCTAAATCCTGGGTTTTGGATCTTTGAGATAGATCTAATTGGATGTTAGGATTCTCACTAGTTGTAGTGAGATAGTATCAACCGATCCTGGGGAGAATCACTGGAAGGGTTCTAGGGTGATAAGGAAGACCGAAAGTCAGTCACAGACATTGTCTTTACCCACAGTAAAGGGACGGTATGTTGGAAGAGTTCCAAGCTAGATACCGTGGCATACTAGACGATAAAGGCTCGATACATCGCTACTTAAGATTCTACCAAAGAGGCTGTTTGGGTGTATATTGGTTCATGAGATGAACTACGTTCCTTCCAATGTGAGACAATGGAGTTGTGGCTTATGCCAAGGAACGACCATCCCATCAGTGATCCAGACATATTCTAAGGCAGCATCACCTGATCATAGAGATGGTTGATCTCCTAGGGGATCAAGGTTAGGAGAGTAGACTCAGAGGACAACACGGCGGATCCACTCACAAAGGCCTTTTCCCAGAGAGAGACTTTTAAGGGATGGTTGAGTATGAGATACTACAACCACGGCTATCAGATGGCGCTAGTGCAAGTGGGAGATTATTAGTTATATGTATGCCCTAGAGGCCATTACTATACATAGGATGTATATTGCAGTGGATGCTTGGACATATATAGGGAGGACTTTCCTGCTCGACATGATAGTATGCTATCTGGTTACTCTTTACCTTAACGTGTATACTGATTGTCTCTCTGTTACATGTTGGTAAAGCCCTTAGGATGTGTACTTGACTACCTGGACTATGATGCGGATCATACTAGTGGGGACATGGTAGTCTATAAGTACATCCTTCAAGGTCCCTAGTCGTGGGTGTATCGAGACGGGGCATCGATATACCAGTGTAGACTAGCGTATACCTTCTCGACCCATACAGATGGGTGATGGATGATCCCATATCCATTGGTGTTTGACATCAGAGATGATATATGGGTGCTCAGTGGAGACTGGGTACACTGGACGGACTCGCCGAGAACTCCCAGATGGTATTATACCTTACGTCAGATGGCAGTTCTCTGGTGACACTGGTACAGAGTAGTCTGTTAACCCGAGATCGTCATAGAGTCTTGTGTGGTTCCCACTGTGCTTTGATTTCCACCTTACCACGTCCAAGAGGGCGTGCAAAACGGTGGCTTTTGGGTACAGTCCCGAATCACATGGAGGCAATGAGCGATAGGAGGGGATTCGTCTCTCCCGGTATAGGGAGTTGATGTTGCGCTGTGTTCGATTGGCTATAACCGGAAATCCCTGGCCAGGGTTGCTGAGATTTACTGGTAAGTGTTACCAGTAGTTTCTCGAATTGTTATAGACCTCATATCGACACGACTTATCGAGCTATTGGGGTTTGACGTTTACCACCCCTAGGCGAGATATGCGACATATCAGACGATCAGACCGGACTGTACGGTAGTGTTACTGGTTGGATTCACTGGAGTGTGAGCGGGCTTGCTCGTCGATCTTCTGATCGCTAAATACCCGGGTGGCCGTTACGTTTAGCAGACCGCTTGCGGCATGTGGGTGTTTGATATGATCAACACCTGCTGCCGGCGTATTGACGAGTCTTTAGAGTCCTACACAGAGGTTTCCTGGCTCAAGCGAAACGAAATAGGAGCGCATATGAGATATGTGCGGGACCGAGAATAATGCGTGTATGTGATACCGTATTCTATTCTCGCGATGAATGTATCGAATGGTTATATGCGATATAACCTAGTTATCGAATCGAGGGTTGATTCGATAAGCCGATACATTAGATACTAGTCGGTTATATGCGATATGACCGGATCGTTAAATCAAGTGTTGATTTGATGATTTAATGCATAATTATATATTTGATATATTACTTTGCATTAACTAGTATTGGTTCACTTTAAATGGATTTTCTCACTTGATGTGCACATTGTATATGTGATATACTTTTGTACACTAGTTTGTATCATGTTTGATGATACTTGCTCACTTGGTTTTGTGTAAAGATTAAACCATGGTTATATGAATGGTTAGGGTTTTGATTATTTACTTAGTTATTTATTTATATATTCATTTTGGAAATTATTAAGGATGGTGGATTATTTTGTTTTTATGTTGAAGCTTCTTGAAGCTTTGAACAAGTCCACCATTCTTGTCTCATCCTTAACCCTAACCATTCCAACTAACCTTGGTTTAATCTCTACACTTGACCATGGTTTACATTATGATATGTATTCATTTTCTTTTCATTTTAAAATAACTTATCATAATATTAGCTTCTTCTTCTTCATCTTCTCTAATGAAGAAAGCTTGACTTCATCAATGGTGATTGATGAAAAAGAGTGAGAAATCCAATTCTAAAGTGAACCCACTTCCTATTTCTTCATCCTCTACCTCTTGCCAAGTAGTATAGGGTGTTTCCTTCACAAGTTATCATGGCTTGGTGAAGGTGGAGCTTGATCTATTGATGCCTCGACGTAGATCATCTTCGGCATCGTCGTCGATGACCTAGCCCGCTCATTCTCCGATGAAGCCGATGCTAGAGCCCGGGATCCGTTTTGGACAGCGAGGAGACATCATCACAGAGCTATGAAGGTGGAGCACCGGATCTACAAAGGTTGTATTTCCGTATACCATTTAGTTAAGTTGTTAACTAGGTTCTTTTTCGCCTAAACTTCTAGCCAACGATCCGTATTAGGGTTTCTCGGCACCCGTAAATTTTGAAATTGGCATGGTTGATGCCTTGTGAGACCTCTTGAGAGTTCCTAGGAACCCTACACCCAAAAGCCACCTTTTTGCACGCCCTCTTGGACGTGGTATGATGGAAATCAAAGCACAGTGGGAATCACACAAGACTCTATGACGATCTCGGGTCAACAGACTACTCTGTAACAGTATCACCTGAGAGCTGCCATCTGACGTGAGGTATAATACCATCTGGGAGTTCTCGGCGAGTCCGTCCATTGTACCTAGTCTCTACTGAGCACCCATACACCATCCTTGATATCAAGCACCGATGGATATGGGATCATCTATCGCCCATCATATGGGTCAAGATGCGTATACGCTAGTCTACTCTGGTGCATCGATGCCTTGTCTCGATACACTCTCGACTAGGAACAGTTATAGGATATACTCGTCGACTACCATGGCCCCACTAGTATGATCTCATCATAGTCCCAGTAGTCGAGTACATATCCTAAGGGCTTTATCAACATGTAACATAGAGACAATCAAAGTACATGTTAAGATAAAGTACAACCAGATAGCATACTATCATGTCGAGCAAGAAAGTCCTCCCTATATATGTCCAAGCATCCATTACAATATACATCGTATGTACAGTAATTTACTCTAGGGCATACATATAACTAACAATTGGGGGTTGACGTTGTGCTGTGTTCGATTGGCCATAACAGGAAGTCTCTGGCCAGGGCTGATACGGAGATTTACTGATATGTGTTATCAGTAGTTTCTCGACCCGTTATGAGCCTCAAATCGGCACGACTTATCGGTTATTGGGGTCTGATGTTTACTACCCCTATACTGGATATGAGACATATCATACGAAGAGACCGGATTGAATGATAGTGTTACTGACAGGCTTTTGCAAGAGTAAGGACAGGCTTGCTTATTGATTTTCTGATCGCTCAATACCTGGGTAGCCGTTACGTCTAGCTAGTACCGCTGACGGCTTGTGGGAGCTTAATGTGATCATCACCTGCTGCCGGCGTATTGACGAGTCTTTAGAGTCCTACACAGAGGTTTCACTGGCTCAGGCAAAACGAAGTAGGATCACATATGTGATATGTGCGGGACCGAGATTAATACGAGTATATGATAACGTATTCTATTCTCGTGATATAAGGTATCGATCGGTTATATGAGATATAGCCGGGTTATCGAATCAAGGGTTGATTTGATAAGTCGATACTGTATCAGTCAGTTGTATGAGATATAATCGGGATATCGAATCTGTAGGGTTGCTGGGCACGCATACAAGGTTTTACGAGACATCAACCATGCCCGATTTAAAAATTAGCCGTGCCGAACAACCCGAACCCGGATCTTTAAACTAGAGTTTAGGCGAAAACAAGTATGTTAAACACTTTAACACAAAGTGAGAGGGATTACAACCTTTGTAGATCCGGTCTTTCACTTCTTAAGCTCCATGTTGAAGTCCCTTCGCTGCGATCATCGTGTTCCGGACTCTCGAGAGGCTCCACGAAGAGAAAGATGCAGTCTTGCTTCCGATCTTCGATAACATAGATGATCTACCTTGAAGTTTCATTAACAGAAGCTAACACTCACTAAATGAAGTGAACACTCTCATCTAAAGGGCAAGGGTAGAAGAGGATGATGAAGTAAGATTTTTGCTCTCATTTGTTTTCTTATTCTCACACATAACCATCACTTAGAAAAACCTAGTAAGCATTTTTCATGAAAGAAAGAAGAAGGAAGAAGAAGATGAATAAATCATAAAAATGAATAATCCTTTTGTGATGAATAACGCAAAGATGATAATGATGAATAATGCAACCATGGTTAACTTAACCTTTGTAGATATTTAACTAGGGTTAGGGTTTGGGTTGAGTTAAAGATGAGTCACTTGAAAATATCTTTTTCATGACAAAATAAAAACCTTCTAGAAACTTCTAGTAAACATTAACCCAAATCAAACCCTAATCTTGTTTAATCTCCACTAATCATGTTGCATTAGTTATCATATCATGTTACAATATTATATATCACATATATAATATTTATTGTAACAAAATAAAATAATACATTTAACGTATATCGCATATATATCAATGTATTACCCAGTGAGAAAAAGAATCATTTAGCGAGCTAATATTAGTTAATGTAATTTAATATATCATATATATTATTATACATTAAATTATTGAATCAACACTTGATCCGACAATCCGGCTATATCGCATATAACCGACTAATATTTATCCGTACCGATTCATCGAATCAACACTTAATTCGATGACCCGGCTGATATCAAATATCGCGAGAATAGAATACGGTATCTCATATCACATTATCCTCGGTCCTGCACATACATATGTGCCCCTACTCCATTTTGCCTGAGCCAAGAAACCTTTGTGTAGGACTCGAAAGAATCGTCAATACGCCGGCAGTAGGTGATGATCATATCAAACACCCACAAGCTGCAAGCCTTCAGCTAAACTTAATAGCCACCCAGGTATTGAGCGCTCAGAAGATCAACAAGCAAGCCTGTACATTCTCCTGTGAATCCAATCAGTAACACTCCTGTACAGTCCGGTCTCGTCGTCTAATATGTCGCATATCTCGCCTAGGGGTGGTAAACGTCAGACCCCAGTAGCTCGATAAGTCGTGTCGATATGAGGTCTATAACAGTTTGAGAAACTACTGATAAAACTTACCGGTAAATCTCAGCAACCCTGGCTAGGGATTTCCGGTTATAGCCAATCGAACACATCACAACATCAACTCCCTATACCGGGAGAGACGAATCACCTCCTATCGCTCATTGCCTCCATGTGATTCGGGACTGTACCCAAAAGCCACCTTTTTGCACGCCCTCTTGCACGTGGTATGATGGAAATAAAAGCACAGTGGGAATCACACAAGACTCTATGATGATCTCGGGTCAACAGACTACTCTGTACTAGTATCACCGGAGAACTACCATCTGACGTGAGGTATAATACCATCTGGGAGTTCTCGGCGAGTCCGTCCAGTGTACCCAGTCTCCACTGAGCACCCGTACACCATCCTTGATGTCAAACACCGATGGATATGGGATCATCGATAGCCCATCATATGGATCAAGATGCGTATACGCTAGTCTACTCTGGTGCATCGATGCCCTGTCTCGATACACCCTCGACTAGAAACAGTTATAGGATGTTCTCGTCGACTACCGTGGCCCCACTAGTATGATCTCATCATAGTCCCAGTAGTCGAGTACATATCCTAAGGGCTTTATCAACATGTAACATAGAGACAGTCAGAGTACATGTTGAGATAAAGTACAACCAGATAGCATACTATCATGTCGAGCAAGAAAGTCCTCCCTATATATGTCCAAGCATCCATTACAATATACATCGTATGTACAGTAATGGCCTCTAGGGTATACATATAACTAACAACCTCCTACTTGCACTAGGGCCATCTGTTGTGGTATCACATACCCAACAATTAGCTTTGGTTGAAGTATCTCATACTCAACCATCCCATAAAAGTCTCTACTGGCAAAAAGGCCTTTGTGAGTGGATCCGCGCTGTTGTCCTCTGTATCTACTCTCCTAACCTCGATCTCCCTGGAGATCAACCATCTCCATGATCAGGTGATACTGCCTAAGAATTATATCTGGATTTCAGATGGGACGGGGGGTTCCTTGGCAAAAGACAAAACTCCATTGTCACACAATAGTAGGAACGAAGTTCATTTCATGAACTTATATATCCAGACTGCCTCTTTGGTAGCATCCTTGGTAATGATGTATCTTGCCTTTAATCGTCTAGTAAGTCACGGTATCTAGCTTGTAACTCTTCCAACATACGGTCCCTCCACTGAGGGTAAAGATAAAGCCTGCGACTGACATTCAGTCGTCCTTATAACCCTGGAACCCTTCCAGTGATTCTCCCCAGGATCGATTGATACCATCTCACTACAACTAGTGAGTATCCTAACATCCAATTAGAACTATCTCATAGATCCAAAACCCAGGATTTATGAGGTATCATTTTGATCCTATATGGAGAATCATTGTGATAAGCGGAGATTGACCGAGCGTAGCATAGGAAACTCCTTCCCTATCAAGAGTATGTCATCCACGTACTCTATAAGGATCACCACCATACTCTCTACTACCTTTTTGTATATACAAGGTTCATCTACCATTTTGATGAAGTCAAACTTTTTGACTACCACATCGAAACAGACGTTCCAACTCCGCGATGCATGCTTTATCACATAAAACATCTTGCACACGTTTCCGCTGCTCCCACTGTCTACGAAGTCCTCTTGCTGTGTACTTATAGACGCTCTCTTCTAAAACATTATTTAGAAAAGCAGTCATGACACCCAACCGCCAGATATCGTAGTCATGGTATGTAGCCGTGGCAAGTAGGATCTGGATGGACTTAAGCATAGCTTTGAAAGTCTTAACTTTTCCATGTACACTAAGTAATCTTCTCAAGATATACTTGCTCCTGATGGGAATTTAACCCTTCAGATAAAGCAACCAATGTCCATACTTTGTTGGTGTATAAGGATTCCATCTCAGATCCCTTAGCATCCAGCCATTCT
Organism: Agapanthus africanus; assembly: GCA_030015575.1. Lineage (NCBI taxonomy): Eukaryota > Viridiplantae > Streptophyta > Magnoliopsida > Asparagales > Amaryllidaceae > Agapanthus > Agapanthus africanus. Next base: position 705,624,083 of record JASDDO010000024.1, on the reverse strand, counting down.
TACAGAGTCTCACTCCTGATAGCCAGCTTGAAACTAGTTGGGTCATCATTTTATGATGCAATCCTCGCTTCCACTGTCATAGAGAAACCGAAGTATCTCTCAGGTGGGTGAGGAACCCTACTAGATCGGCGGAGAGGCTGATGTTCGTTGGAAACTATTGAATCCTTGGTTCTATCAAATCATCAGTTGCAGTTTGTATAGCTGGAACCTTTCCAGTTCTACAGAACTGAGTTTGCCTCGAGCTTGTCCGGATTTTGCTTTTTAGACATAGGCCGGACAACCCCAAATCTTAACAAACTTATGATATGGGCTCTTCCCTTTCCATATCACATATGAAGTGGTAGGCAACTGATTTGATTTGAACCTTATTCAATAGGTATGCAGCTTCTCAAGTGCATAACTTCCCAAAAGGAAATAGGAAACTCAGTAGTACGCATCATAGAGCACACCATATCACATAGGGTGCTTTGCTCCGCCCCGATACACCGACGTGCTGTGGTGTATGCGGAGGAGTAATACTGAGAGAGAATCTCATTCTCCTTTTGAATAGTCCATGAATTCCGTACTCAAGTATTCTCCTCCTTGATCTCATCAAAGGACATAATACTTTTACCCGTTTTTGGTTCTCTACTTCTAATTTATATTCTGTGAATATCTTAAAAGCTTCGGACTTGAGCTTCAACAGGAACATATGTCTGAATCTTGAGAGATCATCAGAGAATGTAATGAAGTACAAAGAACCGGTCCTGGCATATGTAGACAGGGGACTTTCATACATTAACATGTATCAATCCCAAGAGTTCACTAACTCTTTCTCTGTTTTCAATAAACAGAGCTATGGTCATCTTATCTTTGTGACATGACCGGAAAGTTTCACAAGATGTAAATTCAAACAAATTTAAATATGCATCTTAATGTAACTTCAGCTAGTCGGGTCGCATTGATATGACCTAGTCTACAATGTCTCAAGAAAGATTCTTTCATTTCTGAATTCTTCCTCTCGTGTGTGTTCTTTATACTAAGAACAGTAGTTTGATTTAGAACGTCAATGCTTTTAGATAACGTACCTGAACCGATCAACTCTTGATATAGGAAATGTTCAAAACATTATCCAACAATACAAAATTATATCTTTTCTTTACTAATAAAGAGACTGATATGATGTTGTACATCAGGTTCGGTATCTAATTACATTCGTTCAGAATCAATGTATTCTGGTAATACAGGGTGATAGTGACCAACAGACTTAGCTGCAACACTTCCACCGTTTCTATCTCATGAAACTTATCACCCGTTCTCAGTTCTCTACCTATCGTTCGCCCATGTAACAAATTACATATGTGGGATCCTGATCCGGTATCAGATACCCAGGACGTAAAGGATACTGAGAAACAGTTCTCTGTAATGAACACACCCGAAGATGATGCATCAGTATGCACTTTCTTCGTTTGGGCGGCATGGGAATTCTGGTAATCCCATATATCCTGCTCTGTCTTATAACAATTATAAGTTGGAGCGGGACCAACGTTCCCTAGCTCAGTATAACAAGCGGATTTTGTCAATACATCCGTATTATTATCTTGATTAAGGCGTGATATGGTCGCTACCAGGAGAGAGAGAGAGAAGAAAACACTCAGCGTATGCTCTTGCAATATTAGATTGGTTATCTAATATATCTAATCAAGATGTCTCCCACTGTTTTAATCAAATCTTCCTTCAAACCCTAAAAGGAAAGACTAGCCGGGATTAATTACACGCTATAATTTTGTTAATCTTTCAGCCAGGCCAGTGCCGGTACTTTGAGGGAGGTCCCCCGTGCTATCGCACGAACCTAATTAAAGTAAACCTCGTTTTTCCAGGGGCGTAACCCCGTTGACACCTTTCTAGACACCTACTTGATCGACTAATTGTAATGTGTAAAACTCTCCCAGGAGTAACTCTTACTCGCAGCGGGTATCGGGATCCAACTATCTCATAGAAGGTGTGCAATCTCATTGCAAATTTCAACACTTGAAATTCCAAATAATATATTACCCCTAGTAATTATGACCTTAACTAAGGTCAACATATCATAAGTACTAGTCATGTTCTACCCGTCATTTCATGATTAATCAGACCCACCCTATATGACCCTCAACTATGGCCGACATAATCAAATGAATGTCCTAACTAATTGCATCATATGCTGTGTGGGAAGACATCACTTAGCTACCGTACACTACGCCTTAACTAAAGTCGATATACGCAGCACGAATACTAAGTACTCTACTTCCAAAAATGACGGAGGGCTATGACAGGCTTTTATGAAAACCTATTGCGTAATGAACTTGATATCGTTGTAGAATTGAGTGATTTTAAATGGAATGTTTTTTAGGCCTTTTCTAGTTTCGCTAAACAGATCACTCCCGGTGAAGGGATCGTCGGCTCTTTCCTCATCGAATAAGGTGCAGAATATTTCACAAATATCACTATGCAAAGCAAGAACTATAGAAGCAATCAAAAGACAAACCGAGTTTGTAGCATCTGCTAGTTTCACTAAAGAGGTCACTCCCGGTGAAGGGATCTCGGCACTTTCCTTATCGAATAAGGTGCTGGATGTTCTACAAGGAACACCGCTATGCAAAGCAAGAACTAGAGCTACCAGTTTTTAAACAAGTTTCTACAACATCTTAGGTTTCTTTTAATTTCATTAATCTCATTAATGAAGTCCCATTTTAATATGCTTCACAAGCATCACATTTGAAACGAAATCTGCAATATAACATATATCTCATATATATTTAATATAAACATTCATCTCAGGCAGTAATATGATCTCATCACAGAACATTGCAGCAGAAGAACATATATGAAATATTGGATATACTAGGACGTCCGTGTTTTCAATACGAGCCTATATAAAAAACGGTTTCCACGGTCGCGATGAATAGCCAAACCCACATCCCTAGACCCCTACGAGAGCGAAAAGTAACACTGCCAATTCTAGGGTTAGGAGACCCTGTCTCGACTCCTCGAGATGGTCTCCCACTGGACCCCAGAACCCGGTTACTTGTGCTCCCCGCCTTGGGTCTACTTAATGCGGAAAAGTAAATAATATACAATGGTGACATCATCCTCAGCCCGGAAGTGCCCCAATAAAAGAATATTACATACAAAAGAATTTTACATGAATGAAAAAGAAAAAAACTCTCATCTCACATAAAAACCCCGGCTATTCAAAACGCGACGATACAATATAACATATCACAGCAACACATAATATCACATATCATCAACGTAAGCAAGTATGCGTATCCCGATTGTCGTTGATGTATAGCAACGAAGCCGGCGATACACCACATACTACGCTTACGGTCACAGAAAAAAAAGTGTAAAACTACAACAGTTGGAATCTGCAACCTTCTTAGACATTGCATGCCTAACCAAATGAATTCCTTAGACATCGCATACCTAACAATTATAAACCCCGCATTTTAGTCTCATTATCGAAAACTCTTTTCAATATCAAGTCGGGCAATTCAACAAGATTCCCGACATCCTGATCGAATGCTCGTCGCAAATTGTAGTAAACGGCCGCAACCCCGGATGCCGTCGACGAAGTGCACTAAGGCGGAACACCGCTGTCGCGAGCACCCGAACGGATGCTTTTGGCGACGCGGTTCTCCTACAGTCACTTGGTCGGGGCTATAGGGCGTGGCTGTCTATTAAGTTTACCCGGCGGGTATCCGCGTACGCTACGTGATTGCGACGGACTTTTGATCACATCAAAATTCCATAGCAACCGATCAATTGAGACTGAACTGCTAGATTTATAATATTCAAATTAGTTATCTCATAACTACATGTGGATTCCAATTATTGTATCACATTCCAGATAAATAGACAATGTTAAACTTTCCGATCAAATAATCAAACACCCAAGATTTCCCCAATATATCTCAACACTTGAAATCAGTTTAAAAACATCCATCACATGCCACAATATCAATGGTCCAGCCGTAGAAGGGTCAAGCCAACGTCTCACATGTGGCACGCCGTACTGCCCCAAAGCCTAAGGTTTAGAGGCAGTTCAAGACGGTCACATAATCAAGTTAAGCTTTGTTGTCTTCTAGAGGGTCCACCGCGTTACTTGCACGACTTAGAACGTTCTTTAACTCGAGAAAAAATCCAACTTTTGAAAAAAAATTCGGCAGGGGAAAAAGCGAGTTATTGATATCCATTCGAACTTTTTAACACGTTCTAAAAATTACCCGGACAAACTAAACAAAGTTAAATTATCCGATCGAATCAACGAGTCCCCAATACAACCCTAGAAAACTCAACATTTGAGTGGAATTAAAAAATTCTCAGAAAAATATGACAAGAAAGGACCTAAGAATAAATATATGAAATATGAGGGACTAAGTCCAAAGTTTGACCGCGGAACCGCCGCCAAACCCTTGGTTTGGCCGCGGTTCCGCGGCCACTTGATCGACTTAGTGGACCGTACTTCACAGTAATTCTTAGTTTTTCCTGCTTGTTTTTCTGAGCATTTTTAATTCATAAAAAATCAACTTTTTTGAAAATGTACAGAGATGGGTAAAATCGGGGTTTTCCGGATTCGATCGGACTTTAAACTTTGTCTAGACTTCGTCTAAAGCTCTAGCTTGGCTCTGATACCACTGTAGGGTTGCTGGGCACGCATACAAGGTTCTACGAGGTATCAACCATGCCCGATTTAAAAATTAGCCGTGCCGAACAACCCGAAGCCGGATCTTTAAACTAGAGTTTAGGCGAAAACAAGTATGTTAAACACTTTAACACTAAGTGAGAGGGATTACAACCTTTGTAGATCCGGTCCTTCACTTCTTAAGCTCCGTGTTGAAGTCCCTTCGCAACGATCATCGTGTTCCGGACTCTCGAGAGGCTCCACGAAGAGAAAGATGCAGTCTTGCTTCCGATCTTCGATAACATAGATGATCTACCTTGAAGTTTCATTAACACAAGCTAACAATCACTAAATGAAGTTAACACTCTCATCTAAAGGGCAAGGGTAGATGAGGATGATGAAGTAATATTTTTTCTCTCATTTGTTTTCTTATTCTCACACATAATCATCACTTAGAAAAATCTAGTAAGCCTTTTTCATGAAAGAAAGAAGAAGGAAGAAGAAGATGAATAAATCATAAAAATGAATAATCCTTTTATGATGAATAATGCAAAGATGATAATGATGAATAATGCAACCATGGTTAACTTAACCTTTGTAGAGATTTAACTAGGGCTAGGGTTTGGGTTGAGTTAAAGATGAGTCACTTGAAAATATCTTTTTCATGACAAAATAAAAACCTTCTAGAAACTTCTAGTAAACATTAACCCAAATCAAACCCTAATCTTGTTTAATCTCCACTAATCATGTTGCATTAGTTATCATATCATGTTACAATATTATATATCACATATATAATATTTATTGTAACAAAATAAAATAATACATTTAACATATATCGCATATATATCAATGTATTATCCGAGTGAGAAAAAGAACCTTTTAGCGAGCTAATATTAGTTAATATAATTTAATATATCATATATATTATTATACATTAAATTATCGAATCAACGCTTGATCCGACAATCCGGCTATATCGCATATAACCGACTAATATTTATCCGTACCGATTCATCGAATCAACACTTGATCCGATGACCCGGCTGATATCAAATATCGTGAGAATAGAATACGGTATCTCATATCGCATTATCCTCGGTCCTGCACATACATATGTGCCCCTACTCCGTTTTGCCTGAGCCACGAAATCTCTGTGTAGGACTCTAAAGAATCGTCAATACGCCGGCAGTAGGTGATAATCATATCAAACACCCACAAGCTGCAAGCGGTCAGCTAAACGTAACATCCACCCAGGTATTGAGCACTCAGAAGATCAACAAGCAAGCATGTACATTCTCCTATGAATCCAATCAGTAACACTCCCGTACAGTCCGGTCTCGTCGTCTGATATGTCGCATATCTCGCCTAGGGGTGGTAAACGTCAGACCCCAGTAGCTCGATAAGTCGATATAAGGTCTATAACAGTTTGAGAAACTACTGATAACACTTACCAGTAAATCTCAGCAACCCTGGCCAGGTATTTCCAGTTATAGCCAATCAGACATAGCACAACATCAACTCTCTATACCGGGAGAGACGAATCCCCTCCTATCGCTCATTGCCTCCATGTGATTCGGGACTGTACCCAAAAGCCACCTTTTTGCACGCCCTCTTGCACATGGTATGATGGAAATCAAAGCACGGTGGGAATCACACAAGACTCTATAACGATCTCGGGTCAACAGACTACTCTGTACCAGTGTCACCGGAGAACTGCCATCTGACGTGAGGTATAATACCATCTGGGAGTTCTCGGCGAGTCCGTCCATTGTACCCAGTCTCCACTGAGCACCCGTACACCATCCTTGATATCAAACACCGATGGATATGGGATCATCCATCGCCCATCATATGGGTCAAAATGCGTATACGCTGGTCTACTCTGGTGCATCGATACCCTGTCTCGATACACCCTCGACTAGGAACAGTTATAGGATGTACTCGTCGACTACCGTGGCCCCACTAGTATGATCTCATCATAGTCCCAGTAATCGAGTACATATCCTAAGGGCTTTATCAACATGTAACATAGAGATAGTCAGAGTACATGTTGAGATAAAGTACAACCAGATAGCATACTGTCATGTCGAGCAAGAAAGTCCTCCCTATATATGTCCAAGCATCCATTACAATATACATCGTATGTACAGTAATGGCCTCTAGGGCATACATATAACTAACAGAATCAAGTGTTGATTCGATAAGTTGATACAAATAATATTAGTCGGTCATATGATATATAGCCAGATTATTAAATCAAGAGTTGATTTAATGATTTAATGTATAATTATATATTTGATATATTAATTTACATTAACTAATATTATCTCACTTAAGCATTTCTTTTTCTCATATGTGCACACTTAATATATATGTGATATATATTAATTGTGTTTTATAGATGTGTCATGGTTGATAATACATGAAACATGGGTGTATGGGACTTATACCATGATAATGATAATGAAGGGTTTATTTATTTAGTGTAAATCAATTATTAGTTGGATAATGGTCACATGGCATGAAGCTTGTAGAAGGTTGGAGACCCATTGACTAGTCCACTAGTTTTGTTTTATACTAGATATTTGTTAACCCAACTATTATCTATACTCATGGTAAAGTCTGTACATGAGATATATTAGATATTTTCTCACCCATGGTTGCCATTCACTTTCTCCTCTATTATTTGCTTCTTCTTCCTCTTGAGATGAGAGAGCTCTCTAGGTTTTGTGAGGAGAATAAAAACTAGTGAGAAAATTAATTCTAAAGTGAGCAAAAATCCTACTTCATCATCCTCTACTAGATTATCATTTTAGTATAGAGTGTTAGCTTCACTAATCCCACATTAGTGAAGATGTAGCTTGGGTTAGTGTCTCCTCGACGTAAATTATCTTCGGCGTCGAAGACTTCAAGCAAGTATGCACCATTCACCTTGTGGAGCCTCTCAAGAGTCCGGGAGTTCTTTGATCGCAGCGAAAGGACCACTACAAGGAGCTAAAGAAGTGAAAGACCGGACTACAAATGTTTTAATCCCTAATCATTTAGTTGTAAAGTAGTTTACACATTGTATTGTATAAATTTTTATTTAAGATTCTAGGGTTAGAATTGTTTTGTACGGCAAATTTTTGAAAATGGCATGGACGATACCTCCCGAAACCTTACTGTCGTGCCAAGCAATCCTACATTTATCATTTTGGAAACCCATAGTATTTTAATGAGAAAATATCCTTTTAATGAAAAATTATGGTATTTATTTGAAATTATCTTTTAATAAAATTTTAGTTATTCTCTTTGAATAATATCATTTATAAAAGTTATGGTTTTAGTTTGGAGGTAACATTTTAGAAATACGTCCGTATTGACAACCGCTGCACATGGGTGGCAAGATTTGTGTCCTTTTCAGGGACGATTTTCTATCAACCACGAGATATTTACGTAAAACATTATCCTATTTAATTAGGGTATTTAATTAAAGGTGATATTCTATAAGAACAACTCCACGTTGACAACCACTGCACATGGATGGCAGGATTTATGTCCTTTTCAGGGACGATTGTATAGTAACCACGAGGCGATTTATGTAAAATATTACCCTATAAGGATACCTTATTAAACCTTAGTTATTAGGCTAAGAAAATTATACTAAAAATATTCTCTCTAAATGAAAGGGGTTAAGTTGAAAAACCATAGCATAATTAGATTAGTATTACCCCCTTTTAAAAGGTAAAGGTATTTTAACAAAACTGAGGTAATTGGTGGATAAAAGTGCAAGTAAAAATATATCGTTTTAGTGTTTAAAGTATTTATTTCAAAACATCTTATCTCATATGGGTATTTAAAATACATACAACATTTTAATAAAATGAGGGTATTTTGTGAAAGTAACCTATTTCGAGATCTTATTGGTATCATGTGTAAGTGTGCGCATATATATGGGGTGGATTGATATCCCGTGGATTATAACATCAAGCATATCATATTCCATGTAGGATGAGATTGCAATATTTATGCATATAGAGGTAATTAATTAAACCATTTTAAACATGGATCAAATTTTATTATTAAGAGTTAACACAATAGACATGAAGAAATATTTTTAACATCATTTTAACATAAGATTGGGGATTAGAAGTTGAAACTAAGATCATTAAAAGAAAAAGGTGACAGACAAGTGGAGAGAGACAGATACTAACTTTGGTTTGAGTTAGATGTCGATGGGTTGAAAGTGTAGACCAGCACTATGATCTAAATAACTCCATGTTCGGATTTTTCCTTGATACTTGGGTGGAATCATAACATCGGCATCGTCGATACGAAGGCATGGGTAATTTTTTCAGAATTTTCGGACTTCTGAGGAGTGAGAAATTAGAGTTTGAAGGTTTCTATTTATAAGGTCTTTCTCCAACAATAAAATACAAAAATCTATTAAAAATCCTCTCAAAATTGGCACCCCCAATCATCAGCTGATGATTGCCGCCGCCGCCTTCCTTTCCTAGCCGTTGGATCTTGATCCAACGGCCTTCGAGTCGCCGCTGCACGCGCTACATGGCCGCGAGGGATCACACAGTTTCGCGTGGTCCCCCCCCACCACGTGGCCGCCGCTAGCAATCCTGGGCCGTTGGATTCGATATCCGATGGTCCAGGTTAAGGAAAGGTTTTAATTTTTTTTATAGAAAGAAAATCTAACTGTCTATATTTAAAAATTCGAATTTGGTTTAAAAATAATTGTTAAAATATTGAAAAATACGAGAAAATTATGAGAAAAATCCCCAAAAATATATTTTATTATTATCTTCAGTTTAAAATAATTTTAGGCTAAAACCAAATAATATTTCCATATCTATTATTTTTGATAGTTATCATAACTATAAAAAATCTATTTTATTCTCGAAAAATATTTTAAATTACGAAATAATTATTTTGAGTAATAAAAAAATACGTAAATTGTTTTCGCATATCACAAAATTCCCTTAAAATGTTTTTAGCCAAAAAACATATAATTAGAGTTTTTTTTTGAAAATTCCTTTAATTGTATTTCAATACTTTGCTATATCTCGTATCACTAAAAATAAAATCATTAAGATAAAATATTTTTCCATCAAGAAAATTTTCGCAGTTAAATACTCTTTACTAAATAAAGACTTTTTATTAGAAAAAACACGGTCATTACAGTACTGTCGAGCGTTTAGAGTCCCACACAGAGAGTTTCCCTTTTTTGGGCGAAACGATGTAGAGGCCGTATGGTTTTACGGAAGGGTTCGATCATATACGTATACTAGCTACACGGATCATGATTCGGCCGAATAATACTATTGGGCTTTGATTTAAGCCGGATCCTGTTATTATATTCTTGGATTATTTTTGTCTCATTGTATTCGTATTTTTCGGAATATGGATACATATATGTATATACGGTGAGGGGTATTCTTGTAATTGTGTAAGGATGCTTCTAGAAGAAGACACCTCATTTGTTATATAATCATTTTGATAAATGATTAATAAGGTGGGGGTATGAGGCATTATGTTATAATAAATGAAGTATGGCTACTTGGTGACTCTCTTAGTGACTCATGGATTACTATTGAGGCAAGGTGGCTTCAAGATATTTTGTGGAATTATTGTTATGCTTCATAGTTATCAAAATGAGCCATTCTTCATTCATTCTAACATCAACACTCTCTCTCCTCAAGACTTCTCTTCTTCTTCCTCAAACCCTAATTGTCTCATGAGTTGAGAAACCTAGAGTTCTTGAGACTGATCAATCCATTATCTTTCTCTACATCTTCTAGACTACTTAGATTAGCATACTAGGTATCCTAATTAACTCGGTTTAGAGGTAGAAACTCAAAGTACATACTCTCGGTGGATCATCTTCGATGGAGGGAGACAGACGATCAAGCTCGATCATGGAGGTCACTAGGAGCAAGGAAAGAAGACCGAAGAATATGGATCTTTTGGTGAGATTCTTTTTTCATAGTAGTTAGCTCCCCTTCTGATTAACTAGTGATGGAGGTCCTCTTCAGATCTCCTTCAGATGTTGTCTTCCATCGATCTCCCGGCGGATTCTGGAGGGGATCCCTTGTTGTGTGTGGGTCTCAATGGGTTTTGAGGAAGTATGGTGATTGGAGGAGTTGGACGCCAAGTACCTGCAAAGAAGTCCCAGGGTGGTTTGACGCCACCGAGGACCCTCCGACGATCAAGTTAGTACTAGATCCGAGCAGCGTAATGGCTAAGTGGAATCAAAAATGGCTTACTTGACCACGAGAATCTCGCCGGCAGTTACGCTCCGATGTCACGCCCGCGTAGAGAGCGGATCGCCTATTAATGGGGATCGTGGAGGCGTGGAACGTGGGATGTTGCGGGTGGAGAAATCCATGCATGGTGAGATTCACGGAGCGGCGGTTACGCCTGTGAGCGGTGGAGCTGAGCGGAGGACCGAGGAAGACGTTCTCGGTTGGGAAGCTCGTGGACGAATGAGAAGGCCGTGGATACTTGGTCATGTGGCAGCTCAAGGCGAGCTGAGGGACCGAAGAGGCCAATCTACAGGGAGCCCCGAGGAGGACTGGCTTGTGCCAGCAGGTCGGGTACAGGGGTGGCCCGGTCGGCCTCTGTGGGCCCTTTCTTCTGAGTTCTGGGACGTGCTATCCGCCACGTGTCCTGATCTTAGGGGTCCCCAATATTGAGCATCATCATTATCCCCCCACTCCTATCCCGACCGGTTAGAGGGTCGGGTCAGGAGTGGACTGCCGGGCCTCCCGGGGTGAGCTCCCTCCTAAGGTTTCGTCGGGACGCGACCCCGGGCCGTCAGCTGTCTTTTCTGCTAGCGAATCGGGGGCGGGGGAATCTCCGCATTTAAGGAGGGTGTGTCAGTTCATGTCTCTTTGAAGTGATGGCCCACGTGTCAAGCGTCGATTGGCTGACGAGACGTGTGCAGACCTGCGACGTCTGAAAGGGCGCGGTCCAGTGCGGGGGCGACAAGTGGAGCAATCGGAGCCGTTGGACGCGAGGAGGCGTCTTGGCGGGAGGTGAAGGGTACCGTTGGATGAAGTCGCTTTTGACGGTAAATAGGGGTGGGGCCCGTTCCAGGGCCCCTACTCTTTCATATTTCTCATTCTAGGCCTCGGTTGCTCGGCTCTCATCTCCTTCCTTCCACTTTCGTTTCCTGAGGATCATTCTTCCCAAGGTTAGATGTTTTATCCTTTCGAGTCAGTAGATGTCATTGAGGTAGGTTCCAGGAACCCTTTAGGTGAGTCTGAGTCCTCCCGAGGGGCAGGGGTCGGCCCCTCTTATCGGGATCGTGCAGCGGGGGCAGCCCGCAGTGAGGAGGTGGTAGATGCTGCCCCAGGCGCCTCGTGTTGGATAAGGCATAAGGACGAGCTTGCCAACGCTCGGGCTCATTTCTACATCCCCTCACGCTATATGCTCCATCTGGCCATGGAGGGAGAGAGGGCAGACCAAGTACGGGGCAGGGAGATTGCCCTGTATTTGGAAGCATTCTGGGGTGGAATGCGCCTGCCCTTCTCTCCTGAGGTCGTGGGATCGTTGAAATTCTTCGGGTTAGCTCCCGGTCAGTTGGTACCGAACTCGTAGAGGATTCTCCTCGGGTTCCTGATCCGCCTGAAGTTACAGGTGATCCCCTTCAGCCTTTCCCTCCTTCATTCCTCCCTCGTCTTCAAAAATCATCCCGGTGGTCGAGCGGGCGACCCGAGGTGGGTTTATCTCTCTTTCAGAAAGCGACCAGAGGGCACCGCCAGGACGGGGGTTGGCCCTGCCTTCTTCCATTCACGATTGGAAGAAGAAGTTCTTCTTCGTTTCCCCTCCCAAGGGCGAGGACTGGTCTGTGCCTACATAGTGGTCAGGAAGAAGCACTTGCCGGGGAACTAGTCCAGTGATCCCACCACGGTGAGAGTGGCGTCGTGTGAGCCCATCCTCCGCTACGACGTGCTGTTGTCTGAGAGGGTTCTGAGTTGGGCCGGACTTAGCCCCGTTGAGATCGTCGGTAAGTTTAGGTTTGCTTTTTTGGCTCGTATATTGCCTGTGTCGCTGACTCCTTTGCACTCGGTTTTGTGCAGGACCCATGGATATGGACTCGCTCAGAAAGTCCATGCGCCAGCCGAGGCCGATCGCGAAGGTTGGGGGCGCCGGCCCTTCCCGTTCACAGCCCGCCCCGGCTCCTTCTCCCACGGTGGCAGCGCCCCGCGAGCGCTCAGAGGAGGATCTTACCCCGGGGCCCAGCAAAGCGTCAGGTCGAAGGCGGGCTCGGATTCTGGAGGACCTGGCCTCGGAGGAGGAGACCGGCTCTCCCACAAGGCCGCTCAAGAGGAGATCTGCCCGGGGACCGTTTTCGCCGATCACGGTGGAGGAAGGCGGTCTCCAGTTCTCCGTGCCTTCGGGGCTATCCGTCGCGGATAGCCTGCTGCATGAGATAAAGGCATCGGCCGGGGGTAGAGTTCCCGGGGGGACCTTCAAGGCCCAGCTGGCGTCCATCACCCAGGAGTCCGTGCAGGTAAGCGCTTGTCTTTCATCATTATTATTTTCGAGGTTCGATGCCTCTTTCATCTACCTGATCTCTCTTCTGCTTTTCAGGTCCTTCAGCATGTCGCCCTCGCCTTACGCATGGAGGCCGAGATGGTAGCCCCAGCGATGAAAGCTGCGGGCCAGCTCGCCTCGCTGGACGAGAGCTCCAAGCGGGAGCTGGAGGCGATGAAGGCGGGGGTTGTCGCCTTGGAGGGCGAGGTGGAGGCCGGGAAGCGGGATTTTTCCTGGCACCACGAAGCCGCCTTTGTTGTTGAGTCCAAGATTGAGGACGCTCAGGTGCTGGCCGGCAACCTGAAGAAGACGGTGAAAACCCTCCGGAAGGAAGTAGGGGCGACAGCTGAGTGGGCGAAATCGACCGACCTGAGGGCGGCCAAGTTGGCCGACCTCTCGGCGGTGAAGGCGGTGGAGGGCTATAAGAAGTCGAAATACTACTACGATGACCAGGACGTCGCCACGACTCTCATCTGGAACGAGGCCCTCGACGCTGTTAAGGCCCGGGTGCCGGGGTTCGCCGATGAAGAGCTCCGGGCTCAGTACCCCCTCACGGACACCAGCGGGAAAGGGTAAGAGTTTAGCGATGAGGAAGTCGCCGAGGACCCAGCTCGTCTCGTGGTGGATATCGAGGGCCTTAAGGTCGCTCCTGGCCCCGAGGCCTAAAGCCCTCGTCTTCCTCTTCCTTTTTATTTTGTTGTGTTTGGAACTTTGTAAGCCTCCGGGCATTTTGTTAGGCTGGGGAGCTAAAAATACCCTCTGTAAAGACTGACTTTTAGTAATAAAACTTTTTCTTTCTTTGGTTTCATTGATTTGCGATTCGGTCTTTTGTTCATGAAGGATGCTTATAAATTTTTTCTTCTTGCGCTGTTGGGCCTCCATGTCAGGTCGGCTATCTGCCAAGCGATCGTCCGTCGTGTTGATCCAAGCGCTGCTGAGGAGAAGGCGTCTCCATGGCCCCAAAGTCAAGGGGACATCGCTCGAGACTTGGATGGACCTGATGCCCCTAGTTGGCAGCTCAGACCGTCTGCGTGCGGCGGGCAGAGGGTTGTCCGCCTTATTCGGGCCGAGGATGGACGGAGGCTTCAATCTCTGGCATCGTGGGTAGGCAACTACCATCCTGGGATGACCGAGCGGGATAGCTGCTCGGATGACTCTTGCGAGGGGTCCTATCCCTGGCTTCGTGGGTAGGTAGCCACCGGCTGAAGATGACCGAGCAGGGTAGCTGCCCGGTTGCCTCTTGCGAGGGCTTTGATCCTTCAGGACGGGGACCGAGCAGGGTTACTGCTCGGTGCCTCTTGGCGAGGACTTTGATCCCTGTCGGTTGTGGTAGGATGCTACCAGCCAGGGATAGCCGACAAAGGACTCGACTGCCTCTGGGAGGACTTTGGTCCTTGGCTTGGGAGGGGCAGTAGAAGCCTACCAAGGACCCTTGGCCGGGTAGGGTCATTGCCCGGTGCCTCTTGGCGAGGGCTTTTGTCCTGAAGGATAGATGAGCAAGGGATCCTCGGGCTCGACCGCCTCTGGGAGGGCTTTTTGATCCTTGGCATTGAGGTAGGGAAGCTATCCGCCAGGGATAGCCGAGCAATGGCTGTGCTCGACTGCTTGTGGGAGGACTTTCTGACCCTGGCGTTCCGGTAAGGAAGCTACCCGCCAGGGATAGCCAAGCGATGGTTGGGCCCGACTGCCTCTGGGAGGACTTTCTGATCCTTGGCGTTGAGGTAGGAAAGCTACCCGCTAGGAATAGCCGAGCGATGGTTGTGCTCGACTGCCTCTGGGAGGACTTTTTGATCCCTGGCGTTGCGGTAGGGAAGTTACCCGCCAGGGATAGCCGAGCAATTGTTAGGCCCGACTGCCTCTGGGAGGACTTTTTGATCCCCGACATTGCGGTAGGGGAGCCACCCGCTAGGGATGACTGAGCAGGGCAGCTGCTAGGTTGCCTCTTGGTGAGGGCTTTGGTCCCTGGCATTGCGGCAGGGAAGCTACCCGCCAGGGGTGAACGAGCAAGGCAGCTGCTGGGTCGGATCTTCAAGAGGTTTCACCCGACCATATATTAGGGGAACAGGAATAGTTAGCATGCACGTTGAATGCATGGGGAGATGAAGCACCAGGGTCGCGTAGCATCGATTCCGCCAGAGAAGGCTTGACGATTTCCGCGTGTCAGCGACCTCTTGGGCGAAAGCGGGCGACTGTTGAGCTTCGCTGGGACGCAGTGGGCTATATAAGGCTGAATAAGTACTAGTCCTTCCTTCCTTCACAAAAAGAAGATCGAGAATGCAAGACTTCCCGTTCACCATCCCTGACATTATCCACTTCGAAGATGTGTACCTATACGATCAGAACTGCACTGAGGACACGGTGCAGTTGGTGTATGGAGGCATCGAGGACCACTTCGGCCGGCTGCTCTCCCGACGTTCCTCCCTGCTGCAGTTGCTGATGTACTCCATCTGGAGAGCGTCGCCGGGGCTTTACAACCCCTTGTCCGAGCAGCTCTATGATGAGGCCGTGGGAAAGCTTCGGTCTCTGAGGCGCTTTGGCCTGATCTCCGCGAATCGGCTGGCTCGCTCGGAGGCGCTCGTCCGTGAGTGCTACGAGTTGAGGCTCGGGATTAACGCGCGCGGGGGGAACCGAAGGGAGAGGTTGGATCTCGCGAGGCCTCGGCTGGCGAAGATCTTTACCGAGTATCACGAGCAGTGCTCGCTGCACCCCCTTCCCCCACTGTTGTAATAATAATTTCCTCTTTTTGTATGTACGGCTGAGGAGCCCATAATACCCCTCCTTTTTCTTTGAATAAATAAGAACTTTTCTACTTTCCTTGCAATGTTCTGTTGATCTTTATTAAATTGACAATATATCACGTCCCAAAAGTACGGAATATGACCGGCACTTAAACTACGAACGTCTCGAGGCGTACGTAATCTAAGTAAGCCGAAAACTCTGAAATGCAAACCAAGAAAAGTAGTAGAGTGAAGGAAAACCAATTTAAATAAGTAGTTATAATAGCATAAGCCGAATTATGCTGTTTTAAAAAAAACATCAATATTTCCCGAAAATTTCGGCAGAGTCTCCTTTGTAAATACTGGCTCCAAAACGGGATACAACATGAATAGTATACGAAATCAATAAAAAGGCATCCCCAAGCGGGAGCTAGCTCTTCGTCAATCGACGGTCACAACCACACAAGCAATATAATATACAACGCCAACGGCGAGGATCAAAAACTCAAACCACAAGAAAACCACAGAAATAAAAACGCGCGATTCTAAGGTCGAAAGAATAACATCACTGGTCTCTATCTCAAAAATAAATACATCTTTGGTTGATGGAACTTCTAGATACAACTGAATAATAATATACAATGTATACTGATGGGTATGATACAATAAACCCACCTACTAGCAAATCACCCGAAAGGAGCAGTGCCAGCAAAACCGTAAAGAAACCTGTACGGCAAACCTGCAAGAACTGGGGCACAACGGGGGTGAGTTGCCAACTCGTGAATAGAAAAACATCTATGCACAGAAATCGTATAAATAACGCAACCTAGGTCAATGATCATAATATATCTTCAAATATATGAATAACATGCAGCCTATAACAACGGCTAGGGTAATATCTAACCCGAGTGTGATCTCATGTGCCCGTGCCAGTGCCTCAGGTAGCAATATATCATATGAATGAGGTATGAATGCATGGAACAGAATGCATGTACTGACGAAGACTGCTTTCATAAACCAGTGAGATTTCTGTATTTTAAAAGTGAGGTACCATAAATGAAATCAGCATAAAATAGTGTCCAGCATCGACACAAAACAAGTGTCCAAATATCTCGATATCTCTGTATCATAATCCCTGTATCTCAATATCTCAAAATCTCAATATCTATGGCGCCGTCAATCCAGACCGGCCCCTACCATCCATCTCAAGACCACGACGGTATCCTCCGGATATCCGACGCGTCGGGTAATATCACCGGTCGGTAGTGCTCCCCTGCCGGGCTCAACGTCAACAACACATTCCTCTTGCCCCGGGGTACCGCACCGGGCCCACCATGTACCCGAAACGGTTCCTCCACTCCTCGAATCGGGTCTCGAAATCCATCAGCAAACTCATGGTGGACGACTCATACATCATGGGAAAACCGCACTTTTTATTTTAAAAGAGAGAAAAGGTTTATTTATGTTTTTGCGGTTTTCCTCCAAATCCAGAAAATCTCATGGAAATCCGAATCCAAAACCTCAATAACACGTAAAATAGTGAATATATGTATGAGAATCCATGAATGCGGCATAACAATGAATAACAGTATGCATGAAGTAGCAGGTAATAACTACAATGTCTAAACTATTAGCTAACAGGCTATGTCAAGCAATAATATTTTCTAAGGTGTAAGTGACATGGCAATTACCGATGAAGATGTGTGTGAGCCGGCAAGTAAGTGTACGTGGTACATACGCATCATCGGTAATGGTGCTGGTGTCCTAACAGCATGATATCAATAATGGAGTATGAAACATAATATAAGCATGCGATGCGAAGCGAACCACAATAATGAGCGGGAGCTGAATACTAGACGCAACTATAACTAATCTGCTTTAATCTAATATAAGTCCTACAAATGGTGCCTTTTGAAATAACACGAATCATGGGGTTTTGAAAATAGGGGCTACGGTGTTTTTATGAAAAGATACGTCTTTTGAAATATCCGTAGGATCCCTTGGGCTGTCTTTTAAAATACCCACGATTCGTTAGTTTTTGAAATAGGTAAGAATCGAATCTAATCTAACAACTAAACTAAACTAAAGGACAAAGCTAATAAGCTGGACTACAGGTAAGAAAACCGCCTAACATATGAGTCGATACATATACATACCTGTATATATATTAGTCGGTGATCCCGCCTAAATAATATCATATCCGATACCATATCTATAATCAGACATCCCAAGTCAAAAGTGCGGATCAATCATCAAAATATAGCTCGTACGTAAATCCGTCGTACGGCATCCCCAAATCTGCGTACGGGTTAATATCACATTCATCATACTCTTCACTTGGTATCCTCTTTATCGAATATCATGATCGGGGTACTGATCTACGTCTAGTACAATACTGATACCGCCTAAGTATGCATGCACGTGTGTGAAACACTACGTCAAGGACCCGCTACAACGTCATGTCGTATCTCAAATACGAACCCTGCTATATCACCGATCTCACGGCCTCAAATCAAATCTCATCGACTCATCATAAATCCCAAGTACTATCCTCAAATCTGTATGTGAACACATAGTCCCATACCCATGTGAACACATAACTATATATTCCCGAATAAGCACAAATGAAAGAAGAAGTATGCAAGTATGGGTGGTTGTGTGCATGTGTGGTGCGACCACTACTCTAGGGTTTCGCGACACTAAATCATCCAAGAACACCAAATATCCATATCATCATCAATAAACTCAAACAAAATATAATCAATATATATATGTGTGTATACGTATTCGTATACATCACTACGAACTGCGGGGGTGCTATACGCCATCCACCCGACTTCTCCCCGTAGATATAAATCTACTCACCTGGTCCTCGCTCGCCGGTGCCGACGTCGCCACGCGCTTACCTATCGTCACGAAGTACACATGGGGTACCTACATATCATAACGCACCGTATCGCATTAAAACCAAATTCGAAATTGAAACGGCATACGAAAATCAAATCGGCACGCGTATCACACATAGGTCAAAACCTATCGCCTACACATGCAAGAACGGCCAAACCAACTCTCGATGTCGATGTACAAATGTCAGACCATCGAGAAAAACCCAAATACACTCATTTTCACATTCACGAACACTAATTGTAAGTCCACGTTGTGAGCCCCGGTTCTTACGGGGAGGCGGAAACGGTATAAAAAACAAAATTTTTAGCGCATGGGGCAACATGGACTAACAAAGTCGGGATCTTTTCTAAACTAAACTAGCTATCATGCTAAAGAGAGTTAGCTACTCGGATAAAAGGTTATACCTAACTTGAACTCCTTCTTCTTGAAACCTAGTAGAGGTTGATGGTTCTCTCCTCGTCGCCTTCTTCCGTCAAAGATGGATCCACCTGAGGGTTCAACCTGAGGGCTCTTTCTCAAACTTAGAGTGAACTAGGATCTCCGGCTTGCTAAACCTTGAACCCTAGAGAGAGTAGAGAGTATCTATGGGGTGTTTTCTTTTCAAGGAGAGGGATTCTCAACACATGAGAAGGATTCTCCTTGAGCTTGAGGAAGAAGAAGATGAAATGAGGAGAGAGAATCAATATGATAGAATGAGCTCATTTTCCTTTTGCAACCATAACAAAAGGAAAAAGATATATCTAATTAATAATAATAATTCAAAATGAAATAGTTGATGGTTGTATTTGGAATGACCACTATCATCACTTCATTAAATGAATGTAAGCTAGAATCAAGGAGTATCCTTGCAAAGCAATGATGATGGTCAAACATTCAACCATGGTCAACAAGTCAACCATGGTCAACAAGTCAACAAAATAAACCATGACACAATTTCATTTAATTACTATTATTAATTGATATTTCATAAATCCATTAGGGTTTGGAAAAAGACGACTGTCAACTGTGCATACGCACCCGTTCCGAAACCCTAATGAAAGACCTCTTCCTCCGCCTCAAACAACTGTGCATACACACCTGCATTCTCGTTCCGAGAAACAAGAATACTGAGAGATAAAAGCAACCCCAAAACATATACCAGTATCTGGCTCAAACCAGAGCCTGCTAGTATAATCCGTCCGGACTCCAAAAGTGCACAAGTGCGCGGATGAGAACGAACCCTGCCGCAAAACCATACGACCTCTACTCAGTTTTGCCCAGAGGCGAATAGCCCTCTGTGTGGGACCCTAAAGACTCGACGCTGTTAGTGTATATGCCCTAGAGGCCATTACTGTATCATACTAGTTTGTATATTACTTAATGGAAGATTGGGATATTCACCTTGTATAAACAATCTTGCTCAATATAGTAGTATGCTACTTGGTTTGTTTCTACTTCAATGTGTACATGTGTTTATTTTGCGATATCACCTATACGCATTAGTGGAGCCCTTAGGATCTTTGCTTGATTACCAGCGTTGTGATGGCAGTCACACTAGTAGGGGCTGGGTAATCTATAAGCACATCCTTATACAGGTCCCTAGTCGCAGGACTATCGAGACAGGGCATCGATACTTCGGAGTAGACTAGCGTATGCGCTTCTCATCCCAGTGTGGGAGATGGTCTGTCCCACAGCCATCAGTACGTCATACTGGAGATAGTATACGGGTGCTCGTTAGGTTACGAGTACACTGGACAGGACTCGTCAGGAACTGACAGGTTGGTATAATACCTATCGTCAGTTATCAGTTCCCAGGTGACATGAGTACAACTTAGTCCGCTGACTTGACACTGGCACTTCGCCTCGAGTGTGTTCCCACTGCATTTTGATCACTACCCTACCACGGCTCAAAGGAGTCGTGCAAACAGGTAATGGTTGGGTGCAGTCCTGAAACACTTGGAGGCAGTGACGGTTAGATAGGATTCGTCTCTCCCGGTATTGGGGGTTGACATCGCGTTGTGTCTAGGAAAGCCATTACACGAGTAGTCCCTGGCCAGGGCAAGCGAGATATACTGGTAGGCTTCCAGTGTTATCTCAGGGTGTTTTGGGCTTCACTCCGACACGACTTGTACCGCTATTAGGGGACTGACGTTTACCGCCCCCTAGGCCCGCCATGCGATGTATCAGACGAACAGACCGGACTGTACGGAGAATGTCACATTCAGACTCAGTAGGAGTTCTGATGGGGTTCACCTCGTCAGCCATCTTGTCGGGATCTACCTGGGGACCGTTACGCACAGCTAGTGCCGCTTGCGGTCTGTGGTTGAACCCACTGCCAGCGTAGTGTCGAGTCTTTAGAGTCCCACACAGAGGGTATTCGCCTCTGGGCAAAACAGAGTAGAGGTCGCATGGTTTTGCGACAGGGTTATCCGTGCACTTGTGCACTTTTGGAGTCCGGACGGATTATACTAGCTGGCGCTGGTTTGAGCCAGATACTTGTATATGTTTTGGGTTTGCTTTTATCTCTCAGTATTCTTGTTCCTCGGAACGAGAATGCAGGTGTGTATGCACAGTTGTTTGAGGCGGAGGAAGAGGTTTTTCATTAGGTTTTCGGAACGGGTGCATATGCACAGTTGACAGTCGTCTTTTTTCCAAACCCTAATGAATTAATGAGATATCAATTAATAATAGTAATTAAATGGAATTATGTTATGTTTGGTTTTGTTGACTTGTTGACCATGGTTGACTTGTTGACCATGGTTGAATGTTTGACCATCATCATTACTTTGCAAGGATGCTCCTTGATTCTAGCTTACATTTCATTAAATGAAGTATGATAGTGGTCATTCCAAAACAACCATCAACTATTCTCATTTGAATTATTATTATTTAGATAATTCTTTTTCTTTTTGATATGGTTGCAAAAGGAAAAAGAGAGCTCATTCTATCATAACCATTCTCTCTCCTCACTTCATCTTCTTCTTCCTCAAGCTCAAGGAGAATCCTTCTCATGTGTTGAGAATCCCTCTCCTTGAAAAGAAAACAACCCCTAGACACTCTCTACTCACTCTAGGATCAAAGGTTTAGCAAGCCGAAGTTTCTAGTTCTCTCAAAGTTCGAGAAAGAGCCCGAAGGTTGAACCCTCAGGTGGATCCATCTTTGACGGAAGAAGGCAACGAGGATAGAACCATCAACCTCTACAAAGTTTGAAGAAGGAGTTCAAGTTTAGGTATAACCATCTTTCCGAGTAGCTAACTCTCTTTAGCTTGTTTGCTAGTTTTAGTTTAGGAAAAGATCCCGACTTTGTTAGTCCATGTTGCCCCATGCGCTAAAAATTTGATTTTTATACCGTTTCCGTGTTGGAGATAGTGCCCTCAGAGTCAATTATTAGGTCACAGGTACGTGATTGTAATGATTGAGGGAGGACCTATCCCGGTAGGACAGTCTTACTCGAAATGATAGTATGCTATCTGGTTTACCTTTATCATCGTGTACTGCTTTAGGTGACATGACACGTCGCTATTACACGTTGATAGAGCCCCTAGGATTCTTGCTTGACCACCAGCAGTATGAGGGCGATCATATAAGTGGGAGCTGGGGGTCTATAAGCTTATCCTTAAAAGGTCCCTAGTCGTGGGAATTTCGAGACTGGGCATCGATACTCCATTAGTAGACTAGTGTATACAGTCGAGACCCCGACGAGGGGCGGTGGCCGGTCTCACAAGCCACTGGTGTCAGTTGGATCACCTAAGATGTATACAGGTGCTCATTGGGTTATGAGTACACCGGACAGGACTCGCCGGGAACATGCTAGTTGGTCATATACCAGACGTCAGATGGCAGTTCCCTGGTGACATGTGTGCAGGTTAGTTCATCGACCTGGGGATCGTCATTTGTCTCGTGTGAGTTCCTACTGTACTTTGATTACTACCCTACCACGGCTCAAAGGAGTCGTGCAAACAGGTTTTAGTTGGGTACAGTCCCGAGCCACATGGAGGCAGTGAGCGTATCTTCAGGGGTTCGTCTCTCCCGGTATTGGGGGTGAGGTCGAGCTGTGTCTAGGAGAGCCATTACACAAAGTCCTTGGCCAAGGCAAGGAGATTTACTGGTAGGTATTCCAGTAGTATCTCAGGGTGTTCTGGGCTACACTCCGACACGACTTGTACCGCTTTTGGGGGTCTGACTTTTACCAACCCCCTAGGCCCGCCATGCGATACTCATAGACGAACGGACCGGACTGCACGGATATTGTCACTGACAGGCTCAGTAGGGTGTCAGGCTGAGTTCGCTCACGGACGTCCCTTTTGGTCAATACCTGGTAGCCCGTTATGTATTGGCTTATACCTCTAACGTGCTAGTGGTTAAATCCACAACCAAGGTGTTGATGAGTCTTTAGAGTCCCCCACATTCTGTTACTCAGCTTTCGGGCGAAAGGTTGTAGAGGCCGTATGGAGATATGGCAAGGTCCGATCAGATACGTGCGGTATTGCACGGATCAGGATCGGACAGATTGTACTATAGGCCGTATGGTTATATGGCAGGGTTCGATCAGATACGTGCGGTATTGCACGGATCAGGATCGAACAGATATTACTAGCCGGTTTTTGTATAAGCCGGATTCTAGTATAGTACAGTGGAGATTTTGTCTCATTGCATTTGTATTTCGGTCGGAATACAGATGCGGGTGTGTATGCACAGTATCGGGGTTTTCCTGTAATTTATTACGGGACCAGTTTTCTGGAGTTGCCAGTTTGCTTTTCGTTTCGGCCAATTTCCATTGTTCCGTTCATTGGCCGAAGATTGGTGGAGGAGGGCTTATTTGCATTGTTGCAAATAGGCTTTTGTGGAGGGGGTCTTTGCTTATTGTTGCATCATGATGGCTTTCATGATGTGCACCATCATTGACTTAATTTGACTCCATCATGGCTTGACTTTTAAAGTCATGATTGTTGATGATGTTGAGGGGTATGGTTGTTGAGTGAGGACTTTTCTTTGTGATGATTTCTTTTGAATGATAACCATTCTCTCTCTCTCTCTCTTTCTTTCCACCCACCCCCTTGTCTTTGTTCTTTCTCTCTCCAATCACACATCAAAGGGGTGGGCCGGCCATTTTGGTGTGATGAGGAGAATGCTTCATTTGGAGTGTGGAGAAAATATGTGACACTCTCATTTTTCTTTTGGATGCTAGTTTTTCCCTTCACCTCTCTCCAAGTTCTTCTTCCTCCACAAAATGGCAAAACTCCACTACCCCAAAAGTGAGACACAAGCTCTACCAAACATTCTACAGCGATTCTTGGGCACGTCGAGTAGCCGGCTTCGTGCCCGAGTTGCCTCGGCATTGAGGTGGGAGCCCGTAAACAAAATAGGCGATGTGGTGCCCTTCCGGCAAGGTGGCGACGACGGGACATTCCGCAGGAGATCGGGACGATGATGAGAAGACCGGAGGACTTGGATCGTCGGTATATCTCTATTCCCATTCTTGTAGATAGCTTAGACTAGTTAATGGTTCGATCCGGGTCAAAGTGCGCGGTGGTGCCGGTTTGCTAAGTCCGCAAAAAAAATTTAGTTATTCACCGCTTCCGCATTCCGGCGTCGGATTGACGGCCGGGGCGCCGCCGTGCACTTACAGTGGTATCAGAGCCTCCCCATTAACTTAGTCTAGCTTTGTGTAATGTGTTTTTCAGTTCCGATCGGTCGAAATGTCCAAAAACCCGTATTTGCCCACGACAGTTTCTGTTGAAAATTTTTGGTCTCGAAAAATTTTTCAGGTTGTAAAATATTGATGTACTAGAAATTCTAAGGCTACTGTTCAAATTCGAGGAATTGATCTCCTGACCAGAGCGCGGAAGCGCGGCCAAAACCCACTTTTGGCCGCTCTTCCGCCGCAGTATGGAGGAGTCAGTGGTTTGGGTTTTTACAGTGGGCTTCTGGGGAGATTTTAGGGGTTTTGGAATAATAACATTGGGCCCAGAATTTCTTTATCTGCTACAGTAATACTTGGGGGCCCACTTGTTAAAGTTTGATTGATCGGATATTTCAAACACATTTTTCACAGTATTTATATTATATCTGCGACCGTGAATGTCACTCGATCGGTAAATCCTGTCTAACTGCTATAGCCCGGTTAGACGGATTTGCGAATGTGACTTTCACGTTGATGTTTTGTTTTTGCTGTGATGTTGCGGATCGGTCGTGGAGGATAGCCTGGATGCAATGCTAGTACAGTTCTGTTGTATTATGTACATTTGATTTTGCGGGGCGAGCGTCCGACATGTGGACTGCCGTCATTGCCTGATTGTATTATTATTTTGGGGCACGGCCAGGTTGCGGTCGTTGTACCCGGTGTATGTATATTTTATTTTCTATACTAGGATTACCCCGCGGAGGGGTGCACGGATAGCCGGGTTCTGGAGGGCAACAAGCCCGCATCTCATGGCATTGAGACGGAGGGGGCTTCAGTCTGGAATTCGCGGGCTATTCGCCGCACTCGTAGGGGGTACAGGTTGACCCAGGAGGGGTGCCCAAGTTACCGGATTCCGTGAAGTGCTGGGTGGTCCATTCACGGCGCTGAAGGGGGCTGCCTCGCTTCAGGTTTTGGCGGGTGACTTGCCGCGCCCGTAGGGGTCTAGGTTTTCATTGCACAGGCTATCCACACGACCAGGGGAACGTCGGGTTTCAGCGGCTCTGTGAAACCCGGGGATCCCAGATATCTGTATTGTTCTGTGATGCTGTACATTTCTGTGATGTTGCATTTTATTCACGCCTTGAGCGAAATACTATATATTGGTATATATATTAGTAGATGTTGTATATGTTTTTCATCCGCGCTAGTCCAGTCCCCGCTCTACCGTTAGTTAGCTAACCTAACGGGTGATGACGGGACCCAGTGGCGAATGCGGATGGCATATACGTACGTCAGTATATTTTCGGTCTTTGTGGTGTGATCAATTGATGGGACTGCATTGATTCGGATCAATGCAAGTTAAAACAAACCTAATCTGATGTTGTTGGAACACTTTTCAAAAAGCTGTTATTGCAAGGACGTTTACTTTTGTTTTGCATCGTGGTATTCATTTAGAATATCCTACTCCTCAGTCGACGAGGCAAGGGCCGAGATCCCTTCACCGGGAGTGACCCCTTGGACAAAAAGTTTGCGTCAGGGCATTAACTTCACTATAGCCGATTCCTTTTGCTTTGCACCGTGGTATTCATTTGGAATATCCTGCACCCCATTCTACGGGGAAAGAGCCGAGATCCCTTCACCGGGAGTGACCTCTTTAGCAACGGTTTTTCGTCACTATATTTTTAAAAGCTATCCGTTCCTTCAACGATATCAAGTTCATTACGTTAAAGGTTTTCGCCAGAAACCATTCGTAGCCCTCCATCATTTCAGTTAAATATTCGGTAGTATTCAAGCTATGTATTTTGACCTCACGCCAAGGCATAGTGTTTGGTAGCTGCCGGGTATTTATCTGTAGCATAGATAGATGCGTTGGTTTGGGACAGTCGTACTACTATTTTGGCCTACGTCAAGGGTATGTACGGGTGGGTTCAAATTAACCTGGATAATGATGGGTAGAACTTGACATGTGACTTATGATATTTTGACTTCACGCCAAGGTCATAAGAGCATGGGGCAGAAATCACATCGGGAGTTTCAAAAGTACTGAAACTTGCCAGATATGCGCATACCTTCTGGAGTGTGATACCGTGAGCGGATTCCGTCACGTTGTCATGCGATGAGAGTTGGATCCCGATTCCCACTGATGAGTTAGTTTACTCCTCGGGTAACCCCGACTAATTCTTCTTTCAGGTTTGGAGGAGAATTTGAGGTACAGTGGGAGGATTCCAGATTAGATAAATTGGTAACCATTCTGATCTAGGTTAGAGTGCACGCTGAGTGTTTCTTTTCTCTCTCTCTTTGGCAGCGACCATTGACCCGACCCTAAGACTTTGACTCAGTGACCAAGTTGACCGAACCTTCTTAAACACCGGCTTTTGGATTGTCAGAGTTGCAAACCTCATTGCCACTCCTACTTTTACCCTTTTCTCCAGGACACCCCGTTTTACTACGAACGTCCACTTCCATTGGACAAAACCATCGTATGGTTAGATACGAACTCGAAAGAATTTATTCGAGGATGGTTTCAGGTTCTGGAGAAAACGGATAGGATTATTCAGTTGTCTTTTCCTTTTTACCCTCTCTCAGGTTACGAGTACTCCTTGGTTTAGGGGTAGTACACCTATTACGCAAATTGGATTGTCTTCTTCCAAACCTTAGGCTGGTGCCGACCGGTAGGGAATGAAGAAAACCAATTAGCATAACGATGGTGTGCAGAAGGTATTAAGTTCAGACAAAGCAAGGGATTAGTAAGAGGGCAAAGTAAATTGCAACAGACATTCACGACCAAACCAAATATTTCGTTACCACTCCCACATCACCTTTGTATTTCTCATGGACACTCCGTATCACTACGAAGATCCACAGTTTATTTGGATACTCCATCGTATGGTTATATACGAACTCGAATGGAACTGGTTCCAGTTCGGGGATGGATTCTGGTTCAGGAGAAATAGGAATAAGGTTTATTCGGTTGTCTTTTATCTTCACCCTCTCTCATTGCGAGTGTTCCTAGGATTGGGACAGTACACCCATTATGCTTATTGGATAGTCTTCTTCCAAACCATAGGCTGGTGCCGAACGGTAGGGAAGTAAGAAAACCATTTGGCCTAAAAGGGTGTGCAGAAGGTAAAGACTAAAGACATATGAAGGGATTTGGAGAGGTGGCAAAGAATTATACGGTTACAGTCGTGAATCTGGAAGAGGCATTACTAGGAATACCAGGATACCCCATCGGAACATTTCAATGTTTCAGTTTCACTGTGTAATGTTAAAGGAAAACTGATTTCCCGATTAGATACTTACTCCAGGGTATGTATTTACCAGGTACGATTCTCACATCTGTATGGTTTTACAGATGATGAGTGGGAGTAAGTTATTGGGAATTGGGTGATTATCCTCATTATATCAGGATTCGTTGTAATCGGTGATATTTGAGGAAATCACCTGGGCTGTTTGCCGGTCGGCAAATATTTGGTTTTGAATATCCGCTGTTATGCACCAATTTCAAATTGATATATCTGTACGTCTACTTTCATAGAGTGAGATATACCTTTTTGATATTATGTCGATGACATTTACCTATATCAGTAGATGGTTAGGTAAGGAGCATTAAACAGCGGTGTAATTCTTCTTAACCATAAGTACAGTTTTCAACCTACGACACACAGTGAAAGAGTTGTTAGACTCAGCGGACTCATACAGAGTATTGTATGTTGTTCAGTGTCCATTAGGACAGAGGGGTTGGTCCTCATACTATATTCTGTTTACTTTTAACTTCTCTAGTTCTTAGACATGTGTTTCGTAGAAACACAGGGTCTGAGTTTTGAGGAGTTATAGGTATTTGAATAGAGTAGAGAACCAGGTATAGCAAGTATCGGGATTCTTCAAAGTGATCGAAGATGTAGATACTTGTGTATGGTATTCAGTTGATAGTAATGATAAAGAGAAATTGCTTCTCTTTCAGGTTACTCATAATTGGAAGCATTCCTAAGTTGAGTAACGCTGATCGGCCTCTCTTCATATAGTTGACATGCACTGGAAACAGTTGCATGATTTGAATCTGGTTCAATTAAATCAGTGCCTCTGGTTCTATATTGGATATAGTACAGTTCATATCTTAACATTGTTAAGGTACGGGGAGTTGTCCGGCTTATGATTAAAACCAGACTCTGGATAACTCAAGGCACGTTTCTGTAATGGCTGTTTGTGGGTTGACCCAGGCTATGACGCGGGTTGACTTTCTACCATCTGGATGAACAATAGCAATATTGTTCTAGACTCGCCACAGTTTTATTAAAAATGGATTTTTTCAGAAAACAGTAGTGGGAGTATGGTAGAACTGGAAGTAATTCCAGAACCACAAACGATTACTGAAGATTTGATAAGGAACCTAAAGATTCAATCTGGATTGACATTCCATTGGCCACTCCGCAGATAAGGTGGGTAACTTCAGGCACCCGAGAGGCACTACGGTGGCCTCAAGGACGGTGACAGGGAAGTTCTTGTTTACCCACAATTGCCATTGCTGTTGTTCCAGGTTACGAGACCCGGCGGGAGGATGAGTATAGCGTCGTTCTAAAACTAGTTTTAGAAGTGTATGTGTATATGACTCTGCCAGAGGGTTGTCGTAGTCAGTGGGAGCAGCGGAAGCATTGGTAGACAGGTAGCTTATGTCTATTTATAGACTAAAGCAGATGTAGCGGAGATAGATCATCTATTTCTGACGTGACAGTCATAGGTTTGACTTCATCAGAATAGGAGATGGATCTGTTGAGAAGGTAGTAGGATGTGATGTCATGGTATTTGGATGACATACACAAAGTAGGAAAAGAAACTCCTATACTACGATCGGTTATACTTTGGTCGTCACACAGTGGTTTCTCCACAAAGGAAATGGATTTTATATCTGACATACTGGTTACTGGATCTATGGTTTTAGATCTAGATTTGGGTGGTTTCCCAATCAGGGTACTTGACAGCATTCTAAGAGTATTTAGGATGGACGACTCCTGGCACGGTAGTGTACCTGCAGATAATGGAGTCACCCTCTCCAAAGGTGTCTTACAGACTAAAAGGGAGAGGGACGGGCATGATTGGCAGATCACTTGCTCAGGCAATTGAGTCAATCGTGAGATGTCAAGTACCACACCAGATGTTGTTCTTGCACAAGATGCAATAAGTTGACATTAATCCAATCCTGGAAAAACAGTCGGAAGCAGTTTTAGAACATAAGTGGATGTTCTAGGGATATGATAACGACAGCCTCATTCAGGAGACAGTTATCATTCCAGGCTTCCAAGGTGACATGGACGACAAGGAGGTTGTCAGAGTTATAGTTTTCCTTCTGATGAGGGGCAGTATTTTGGACAGGTGATCCAAGGCAATACTGAGGGAGGCATGGCGCAGGATACTGATTAAGTTCAGTTGACGATACAGTCTAAGAAGTTTGGATTTGGAGTTCATTTATGAGCTATGTCCCATCAGACATCCAAACACGTTCTCAGACAGGTATTGCTCTTTTCGGGAGATGGCTTTCTCCGCGAACTTGAGATATAGAGAGACATAGAAAGAAACAACTAAGCAGATCCACTCACTGAGGCTATTCCTCGAACGCAATAGTTCCGCAAACGAGCTTTGTGAGACTGACTAGTAGAGGAGTTGGATGTTCGGTATCACACGGGCTGTGAGTATGCGACATCGCAATAATTAGCCTTGAGTGCAAGTGGGAGATTGTTGGAGATAGTGCCCTCAGAGTCAATTATTAGGTCACAGGTACATGATTGTAATGATTGAGGGAGGACCTATCCCGGTAGGACAGTCTTACTCGAAATGATAGTATGCTATCTGGTTTACCTTTATCATCGTGTACTGCTTTAGGTGACATGACACGTCGCTATTACACGTTGATAGAGCCCGTAGGATTCTTGCTTGACCACCAGCAGTATGAGGGCGATCATATAAGTGGGAGCTGGGGGTCTATAAGCTTATCCTTAAAAGGTCCCTAGTCGTGGGAGTTTCGAGACTGGGCATCGATACTCCATTAGTAGACTAGTGTATACAGTCGAGACCCCGACAAGGGGCGGTGGCCGGTCTCACAAGCCACTGGTGTCAGTTGGATCACCTAAGATGTATACAGGTGCTCATTGGGTTATGAGTACACCGGACAGGACTCGCCGGGAACATGCTAGTTGGTCATATACCAGACGTCAGATGGCAGTTCCCTGGTGACATGTGTGCAGGTTAGTTCATCGACCTGGGGATCGTCATTTGTCTCGTGTGAGTTCCCACTGTACTTTGATTACTACCCTACCACGGCTCAAAGGAGTCGTGCAAACAGGTTTTAGTTGGGTACAGTCCCGAGCCACATGGAGGCAGTGAGCGTATCTTCAGGGGTTCGTCTCTCCCGGTATTGGGGGTGAGGTCGTGCTGTGTCTAGGAGAGCCATTACACAAAGTCCTTGGCCAAGGCAAGGAGATTTACTGGTAGGTATTCCAGTAGTATCTCAGGGTGTTCTGGGCTACACTCCGACACGACTTGTACCGCTTTTGGGGGTCTGACTTTTACCGACCCCCTAGGCCCGCCATGCGATACTCATAGACGAACGGACCGGACTGCACAGATATTGTCACTGACAGGCTCAGTAGGGTGTCAGGCTGAGTTCGCTCACGGACGTCCCTTTTGGTCAATACCTGGTAGCCCGTTATGTATTGGCTTATACCTCTAACGTGCTAGTGGTTAAATCCACAACCAAGGTGTTGATGAGTCTTTAGAGTCCCCCACATTCTGTTACTCAGCTTTCGGGCGAAAGGTTGTAGAGGCCGTATGGAGATATGGCAAGGTCCGATCAGATACGTGCGGTATTGCACGGATCAGGATCGGACAGATTGTACTATAGGCCGTATGGTTATATGGCAGGGTTCGATCAGATACGTGCGGTATTGCACGGATCAGGATCGAACAGATATTACTAGCCGGTTTTTGTATAAGCCGGATTCTAGTATAGTAAAGTGGAGATTTTGTCTCATTGCATTTGTATTTCGGTCGGAATACAGATGCGGGTGTGTTTGCACAGTATCGGGGTTTTCCTGTAATTTATTACGGGACCAGTTTTCTGGAGTTGCCAGTTTGCTTTTCGTTTCGGCCAATTTCCATTGTTCCGTTCATTGGCCGAAGATTGGTGGAGGAGGGCTTATTTGCATTGTTGCAAATAGGCTTTTGTGGAGGGGGTCTTTGCTTATTGTTGCATCATGATGGCTTTCATGATGTGCACCATCATTGACTTGTTTTGACTCCATCATGGCTTGACTTTTAAAGTCATGATTGTTGATGATGTTGAGGGGTATGGTTGTTGAGTGAGAACTTTTCTTTGTGATGATTTCTTTTGAATGATAACCATTCTCTCTCTCTCTCTCTCTTGCTTTCCACCCACCCCCTTGTCTTTGTTCTTTCTCTCTCCAATCACACATCAAAGGGGTGGGCCGGCCATTTTGGTGTGATGAGGAGAATGCTTCATTTGGAGTGTGGAGAAAATATGTGACACTCTCATTTTTCTTTTGGATGCTAGTTTTTCCCTTCACCTCTCTCCAAGTTCTTCTTCCTCCACAAAATGGAAAAACTCCACTACCCCAAAAGTGAGACACAAGCTCTACCAAACATTCTACAGCGATTCTTGGGCACGTCGAGTAGCCGGCTTCGTGCCCGAGTTGCCTCGGCATTGAGGTGGGAGCCCGTAAACAAAGTAAGCGATGTGGTGCCCTTCCGGCAAGGTGGCGACGACGGGACATTCCGCAGGAGATCGGGACGATGATGAGAAGACCGGAGGACTTGGATCGTCGGTATATCTCTATTCCCATTCTTGTAGATAGATTAGACTAGTTAATGGTTCGATCCGGGTCAAAGTGCGCGGTGGTGCCGGTTTGCTAAGTCCGCAAAAAAAATTTAGTTATTCACCGCTTCCGCATTCCGGCGTCGGATTGACGGCCGGGGCGCTGCCGTGCACTTACATTCCGCCTCCCCGTAAGAACCGGGGGTCGCAAAGTGGACTTACAGTGGTATCAGAGCCTAACTAAACTTAAACTAGCTTGGTAGCGAAGTGTATGGAAGTTCGAAACCGAAAAATCACAAAAACCGGAAATCTAAAACCCTAAGTTTCTGTTGAAATTTTTTATGCTCTAAAAGTAAAACTTTTTACTCCTAAAATCGGCTCAGGGTTTTCTGAGAACACACAAGAAAAACGATCCCATAAATCGCTTAAACTGCCGCGGATCCGCGGCCTCAGCTATTCTCTTAGCCGCGGATCCGCCGTCGTTTAGCCTCTTCATGTGATCGTGTTTTGTGCAGTGTTCATCTGGTAGGGTTTTGGGATTTTTCAAATATGTTATATGTGCCCAGATTTTCCAGAAAAGAAATTTACTTTTGGGGTCCTATAAATCCGTATTTTTTTTCGAACTTCGCTACACTTTGGCTATATTGGTTATATCTGTGATGTTTATATGTATTGAACGTCGGCTAATCGCTATAAGTCGATTAGTCGGGGTTATACATCTCTGTGATCTGTGTTTGATATTGGAATGTGTATATGAATGTGTTGGACTGTCGCGGGTGAATAGCCGGGGTGGATGTGAGATGAGCTTTTGTTTTTCTTTCATTCATTTGTAAATGTAAATTGATGTAATAATATTATTTGTATGGCCGCACAACCGGGTCGGGGTTGTAGCCGTCATTGTATAATTCTTTTTACTGTTTTTGCTCCTAGGATAGACCCATGGAGGGGTGCACAAACTACCGGGTACTTGGCGGGTAGTTTGCCGCACCCGTAGGGGTCTTGGGTGGGGTTTTGGCTATTCACCGCGACCGTGTAATCCGCTTTTCGTTGCAGGCTTGAACGGATTGCGGATTCCTAGTATATCCAATGTATTCATCTGTGATCTGTAATGTCTATCATTGCTATATTTATAACTATTTAGACGTTGCTTATGTTTTACAGCCGCGCTAGCCCAGCCCCCGCTCTGTCGTTAGTTAAGTAACCTAACGGGTGATGACGGGACCCCGTGGCGAATGCGAATGGCATAAGCGTACGTCATATTTTGGTTGTTTTCTGCAATGGTAGGATTAAATGATGGGACGCATTAAAAGAACTAATGCAAGAATATCACGCATTAAAAGAACTAATGCAAGATAATAAACCAAGTTAAAGTCGTTGGAACACTTTCGAAAAACCACTCGGTTCTTTTCAAAACTAACTTTTAAATGCGGAGCTTGAGCCACTCCTTCTAAAAGCTATCTCGTTCCATCGATTATATCAAGTTCACTACATTCACGGTTTCACCAAAACCATTCGTAGCCCTCCATCATTTCAGTTAAATATACAGTAGTATTCAAGCTATGTATTTTGACCTCACGCCAAGGCATAGTGATTGGTAGCTGCCAGATATTTATCTGTTGCATAGATAGAATGCGTTGGTTTGAGACAGTCGTACTGCCATTTTGGCCTACCGTCAAGGGTAGGTACGGGTGGGTTCAAATTAACCGGGATAATGATGGGAAGAACTTGACATGTGACTTATGACATTTTGACCTCACGCCAAGGTCATAAGAGCATGGGGCAAAAATCCACATCGGGAGTTTCATAAGTACTGAAACTTGCTAGATTTGCATACCATTTGGAGTGTGATGATTCTGGTAGGATTCCTTCAGTTTCGTCACGCGATGATATTTGGATCCCGATCCTACTGTGAGTATATGCTACTCCTCGGGAAATTTCTCACTAAACGATCAATGCTATAAACCTAGTAAGTGCCTAGAAAGGTGTTAGCGGGGCTACGCCCCCAGGGAAAAGAGGTTATTTAATTAAGGAACTTCGTGAAAGCGTTGGAAAACCTCCCTCGAAGTACCGACACTGGCCTGGCTGAACGGTTAAGCAAGTATTGTGCGGTGGGATTAATCCCGACTAATTCTTCCTTTGTGGTTTGAGGAGGGATTCGAGAGACAGTGGGAGCCATCCTGTTTAGACAAATTAAAAACCATTCTAAACTTGCAAGAGCATCGTGCTAAGTGTTTCTTCTCTCCCCCCTGCAGCAACCAAATCGAAATGACTGGACTTAAGTTACTTCTAGATAAAAACATACTGACAGGGCCAAACTATAAAGATTGGCTCAGGAATGTCAAAATGGCAATCACTTACGACAAGCTGGGGTATCTTCTTACCACCAAAGCTCCCCCCGTCCCAGGTCCCACCTCCAGCATCGCGGATAAGGAAATCCGTAAGACTTGGGAGATTGATTGCGCGAAGGCCAAGTGCCTCGTGCTTGCCTCTATGGACAACGATCACCAGAGGAGGCACGAGAATATGGACTTGGAATCCATATTTCTTCATACAAAAGAACTGTATGGAGAGCAGTCTCGTATCGCAAGATACGAAGTGTCGAAGAAGTTATTTTCGGCAAAGTTGGCTGTCGGATCATCGGTAGCGGACCACGTGCTTAAGATGATAGGCTACATTGAGGAGCTCGCAGAACTTGGGACCACGTTGGAGAGTGAGCTCTATACGGACTTAGTTCTCCAGTCCCTTCCCTCCACTTACGCCCAGTTCATACTGAATTTCAACTTGCAAGAAAAAGAAGTTGAACTTTCAGAACTCCTCAACATGCTGAGGAGTGCAGAGGGCACCCTACAGAAAGGTAGGGAAACATCCACTTCGTTTGTAGGAGGATCTTCTTCTTCTAGGTCCAAGGCGAAAGCCAAGGGAAAGAAGAGGAAAGCCCCCGCCAAACCAAGGGGCGGTGTTAGTAAAGTGGATACGAAGGGAAAAGCAAAGGCAACAAAGATAGCGGGGAAGCTTGTGGGTAAAGAGGAATGCTTCTATTGTCACAAGAGTGGACACTGGAAGAAAGATTGCAGAGCTTGGAAGGCCAGGACACAGGAACTGAAGCAGGTTGCGGCTTCAGCTTCAGGTGTGTATGTTATTGAAAACTGTCTTTCTATAAACTCTACTTCCTGGGTATTGGATACCGGATCAGGATCTCATATCTGTAATTCTTTGCAGGCGTTGAGAAACCGTAGGATTTTGAAGGCAGGTGACATGACCCTCAGAGTTGCGAACGGAGCTAGCATGGATGCTAAAGCCGTGGGGGACTATCACCTGGGAATGTCAGATGGGCATGTTTTGGTTTTGCGTAATTGCTTTTTTGTACCCAACGCAACTTGTAATATCATTTCTGTATCTTTGGTTTCTAAAGAAGGTTATGAATTTGCGTTTGTAAGTAATGTTGTAAACATTCACCTTAATCAAGTTCTGATTGGGTCAGGTACATTGAGCAATGGTATATACGTATTGAACCAACCACAGATTTTCAATGTCCAGAATACACACAAAAGAAAGTCTCCGGAAATCAATCAGACTTTCTTATGGCATTGTAGACTGGGTCACATCAATGAGAGAAGGTTGACTAAGTTACATACAGAAGGGTATTTGGATCCGTTCGAATATCAATCATATGCCACTTGTCAATCCTGTCTCAAAGGAAAGATGACAAAGACTCCGTTCACTAGACACGGAGTAAGAGCAAGCGAGCTCTTGGGACTCGTACACAGCGACGTGTGCGGTCCAATGTCTACACATGCGCGAAGCGGTTATTCTTACTTCATTACTTTTACGGATGACTTTTCAAGGTACGGTTATGTCTTCTTAATGAAACATAAGTCCGAAGCCTTTGAAAAGTTCCAGGAATATAAGAATGAAGTAGAAAAACAGACCGGCAAAAGTATCAAGATTCTAAGATCGGATCGAGGTGGAGAATACTTAAGTGCCGAGTGCCTGAATTACTTAAAAGAGAATGGGATTCTCTCTCAGCTTACTCCTCCATACACTCCGCAACATAACGGTGTATCGGAGAGACGGAACCGGACCCTATTGGATATGGTACGGTCCATGATGAGTAACGCTGAGTTACCGCGATCATTCTGGGGTATGCGCTAGAAACAGCTGCATACCTTTTGAACCGAGTTCCTACTAAGACTGTGCCTACCACACCATATGAGTTATGGAATGGGAAGAAACCCTATCTTCAGTACCTAAAGATTTGGGGATGTCCAGCTTATGTCAAAAAGCAGCATACGGACAAGCTCGAGGCACGCTCAGTACTGTGCAAGTTTGTGGGATACCCAAAGAACTCCAGGGGGTATCTTTTCTATTACGCAGAGGAACAAAAAGTCCTTGTTTCTCGTAATGCCCATTTTCTGGAACATCAGTTCTTAGAAAAAGAAGTAAGTGGGAGCGCAATAGAACTGGAAGAAATTCCAGAACCTCAGACTATTACTGAAAGCTTAGTGGAACCAGAGGGTTCAAATGAACAGGAAATTCCTACGCCGCTCCGCAGGAGTAGTAGGCAGTCTCATCCGCCCGAGAGATACTACGGTTTTCTCATAGACGGGGATAGAGAGGATTGCATCATAGATTATGATGAGCCTACTAGCTTCCAGCAGGCCGTTCAGAGCGTTGACTCGGTAAAATGGCTGGATGCAATGCGGACCGAAATGAAGTCCATGCACACCAACAAAGTATGGACGTTGGACATTGCTCCAGACGGGGTAAAACCCGTAGGATGCAAGTGGATCTTCAAAAGGAAGATTGGTGTAGATGGACAGGTTGAGACCTATAAAGCTAGACTTGTAGCAAAGGGTTTTCGTCAAAGACCTGGCTTGGACTATGACGAGACCTTTTCTCCAGTGGCTATGCTGAAATCCATTCGGATCCTTCTTGCCATTGCTGCCTTCCACGATTATGAGATTTGGCAGATGGACGTAAAAACCGCTTTTCTAAATGGAAATTTAGAGGAGTGTGTCTATATGGATCAGCCAGAGGGTTTCATTCAGAGTGGGAGCAGCGGAAAGGTGTGCAAGTTGCTTAAGTCCATCTATGGACTAAAGCAGGCATCGCGGAGTTGGAACATCTGTTTTGATGAGACGGTCAAGGAATTTGGCTTTATCAAAAATCCAGATGAACCATGCATCTATAGTAGATTTGTAGCGAGAACTGTAGTATTCCTCGTTTTATACGTGGATGACATTCTCTTAATAGGAAATGACATTCTTATGCTACAATCTGTCAAGGGTTTCTTGTCACACAGGTTCTCCATGAAAGACCTGGGTGATGCCTCTTACATCCTGGGGATCCGGATCCATCGTGATAGATCCAAGAGGATATTAGGACTTTCACAGTCCAGGTACATCGACACTATACTGAAGAGATTCAGTATGGAAGATTCCAAGCGCGGTAACCTACCGGCTTGTCACGGGATCACCCTCTCTAAAGAGATGTCCCCCAAGACTGATTTGGAGAGGGATCGCATGTCTATTATACCCTACGCTTCTGCGGTAGGCTCTATAATGTATGCGATGTTGTGTACCAGACCGGATGTAGCTTATGCACTGAGTGTAGTAAGCCGGTATCAGTCAAACCCTGGGGAGAAACACTGGATAGCAGTAAAGAACATTCTCAAGTACCTGAGAAGGACTAAGGAGATGTTCTTGGTGTATGGCGGAAAAGACCTCCAGATCGAGGCCTTTGCTGACTCCAGCTTCCAGAGTGACAAAGATGATTCTAAGTCTATGTCGGGTTTTGTCTTTACCCTCAATGCAGGGGCGGTGTGTTGGAAGAGTTCCAAACAGGAAACAGTTGCAGACTCGACGATGGAAGCGGAATACATCGCTGCATCTGATGCCGCAAAAGAAGCTGTCTGGATGAGGAAGTTCTTGAAAGAACTTCAGGTGGTTCCGTCCATTATTGACCCAATACCTCTGTATTGCGACAACAACGGGGCTATAGCTTTAGCGAAGGAACCCAGGTCCCATCAGAGATCCAGGCACATCTTGAGGCGGTATCACCTGATCAGGGAGATCGTGGATCGCAAGGAGATCGAGGTTCGGAGGATTGCTTCAGAAGAAAACACTGCAGATCCATTCACCAAGGCCCTACCCCAGACTCAGTTCGAGCGGCTGATCGAGATGATAGGTCTTCGATACGCCAGTACATGGCCTTAGTGCAAGTGGGAGATTGTTAGTGTATATGCCCTAGAGGCCATTACTGTATCATACTAGTTTGTATATTACTTAATGGAAGCTTGGGATATTCACTTTGTATAAACAATCTTGCTCAATATAGTAGTATGCTACTTGGTTTGTTTCTACTTCAATGTGTACATGTATTTATTTTGCGATATCACCTATACGCATTAGTGGAGCCCTTAGGATCTTTGCTTGATTACCAGCGTTGTGATGGCAGTCACACTAGTGGGGGCTGGGTAATCTATAAGCACATCCTTATACAGGTCCCTAGTCACAGGACTATCGAGACAGGGCATCGATACTCCGGAGTAGACTAGCGTATGCGCTTTTCATCCCAGTGTGGGAGATGGTCTGTCCCACAGCCATCAGTACGTCGTACTGGAGATAGTATACGGGTGCTCGTTAGGTTACGAGTACACTGGACAGGACTCGTCGGGAACTGACAGGTTGGTATAATACCTATCGTCAGTTATCAGTTCCCAGGTGACATGAGTACAGCTTAGTCCGCTGACTTGACACTGGCACTTCGCCTCGAGTGTGTTCCCACTGCATTTTGATCACTACCCTACCATGGCTCAAAGGAGTCGTGCAAACAGGTAATGGTTGGGTGCAGTCCCGAAACACTTGGAGGCAGTGACGGTTAGATAGGATTCGTCTCTCCCGGTATTGGGGGTTGACATCGCGCTGTGTCTAGGAGAGCCATTACACGAGTAGTCCCTGGCCAGGGCAAGCGAGATATACTGGTAGGCTTCCAGTGTTATCTCAGGGTGTTTTGGGCTTCACTCCGACACGACTTGTACCACTATTAGGGGACTGACGTTTACCGCCCCCTAGGCCCGCCATTCGATGTATCAGACGAACAGACCGGACTGTACGGAGAATGTCACATTCAGACTCAGTAGGAGTTTTGATGGGGTTCACCTCGTCAGCCTTCTTGTCGGCATCTACCTGGGGACCGTTACGCACAGCTAGTGCCGCTTGCGGTCTGTGGTTGAACCCACTGCCAGCGTAGTGTCGAGTCTTTAGAGTCCCATACAGAGGGTATTCGCCTCTGGGCAAAACAGAGTAGAGGTCGCATGGTTTTGCGACAGGGTTCGTTCTCATCCGTGCACTTGTGCACTTTTGGAGTCCGGACGGATTATACTAGCAGGCTCTGGTTTGAGCCAGATACTGGTATATGTTTTGGGGTTGCTTTTATCTCTCAGTATTCTTGTTCCTCGGAACGAGAATGCAGGTGTGTATGCACAGTTGTTTGAGGCGGAGGAAGAGGTTTTTCATTAGGTTTTCGGAACGGGTGCGTATGCACAGTTGACAGTCGTCTTTTTTCCAAACCCTAATGAATTAATGAGATATCAATTAATAATAGTAATTAAATGAAATTATGTTATGGTTGGTTTTGTTGACTTGTTGACCATGGTTGACTTGTTGACCATGGTTGAATGTTTGACCATCATCATTACTTTGCAAGGATGCTCCTTGATTCTAGCTTACATTTCATTAAATGAAGTATGATAGTGGTCATTCCAAAACAACCATCAACTATTCTCATTTGAATTATTATTATTTAGATAATTCTTTTTCTTTTTGATATGGTTGCAAAAGGAAAAAGAGAGCTCATTCTATCA
The DNA here is from genome assembly GCA_030015575.1 of Agapanthus africanus. Taxonomy (NCBI): domain Eukaryota; kingdom Viridiplantae; phylum Streptophyta; class Magnoliopsida; order Asparagales; family Amaryllidaceae; genus Agapanthus; species Agapanthus africanus. Next base: position 705,583,988 of record JASDDO010000024.1, on the reverse strand, counting down.
TAACCATTCTCTCTCCTCAGTTCATCTTCTTCTTCCTCAAGCTCAAGGAGAATCCTTCTCATGTGTTGAGAATCCCTCTCCGTGAAAAGAAAACAACTCCTAGAAACTCTCTACTCACTCTAGGATCAAAGGTTTAGCAAGCCGAAGTTTCTAGTTCTCTCAAAGTTCGAGAAAGAGCCCGAAGGTTGAACCCTCAGGTGGATCCATTTTTGACGGAAGAAGGCAACGAGGATAGAACCATCAACCTCTACAAAGTTTGAAGAAGGAGTTCAAGTTTAGGTATAACCATCTTTCCGAGTAGCTAACTCTCTTTAGCTTGTTTGCTAGTTTTAGTTTAAGAAAAGATCCCGACTTTGTTAGTCCATGTTGCCCCATGCGCTAAAAATTTGATTTTTATACCGTTTCCGCCTCCCCGTAAGAACCGGGGGTCGCAACGTGGACTTACAGACGCTACGCTGGCAGTGGGTTTAACCACAGACCGTAAGCGGCACTAGCTGTGCGTAACGGTCCCCAGGTAGATGCCGATAAGAAGACTGACGAGGTAAAACCCATCTGAACTCCTACTTAGTCTGAATGTGACATTCTCCGTACAGTCCGGTCTGTTCGTCTGATACATCGCATGTCGGGCCTAGGGGGCGGTAAACGTCAGTCCCCTAATAGCGGTACAAGTCGTGTCGGAGTGAAGCCCAAAACACCCTGAGATAACACTGGAAGCCTACCAGTATATCTCGCTTGCCCTGGCCAGGGACTACTCGTGTAATGGCTCTCCTAGACACAGCGCGATGTCAACCCCCAATACCGGGAGAGACGAATCATGTCTAACCGTCACTGCCTCAAAGTGCTTCGGGACTGCACCCAACCATTACCTGTTTGCAAGACTCCTTTGAGCCGTGGTAGGGTAGTGATCAAAATGCAGTGGGAACACACTCGAGGCGAAGTGCCAGTGTCAAGTCAGCGGACTAAGCTGTACTCATGTCACCTCGGAACTGATAACTGACGATAGGTATAATACCAACCTGTCAGTTCCCGACGAGTCCTGTCCAGTATACTCGTAACCCAACGAGCACCCGTATACTATCTCCAGTACGACGTACTGATGGCTGTGGGACAGACCATCTCCCACACTGGGATAAGAAGCGCATACGCTAGTCTACTCCGGAGTATCGATGCCCTGTCTCGATAGTCCTGCGACTAGGGACCTGTATAAGGATGTGCTTATAGATTACCCAACCCCCACTAGTGTGACTGCCATCACAACGCTGGTAATCAAGCAAAGATCCTAAGGGCTCCACTAATGCGTAAGGTGACATACTAAAATAAACACATGTACACATTGAAGTAGAAACAAACCAAGTAGCATACTACTATATTGAGCAAGATTGTTTATACAATGTGAATATCCCAAGCTTCCATTAAGTAATATACAAACTAGTATGATACAGTAATGGCCTCTAGGGCATATACACTAACAATCTCCCACTTGCACTAAGGCCATGTACTGGCGTATCGAAGACCTATCATCTCGATCAGCCGCTCGAACTGAGTCTGGGGCAGGGCCTTGGTGAATGGATCTGCAGTGTTTTCTTCTGAAGCAACCCTCCGAACCTCGATCTCCTTGCGATCCACGATCTCCCTGATCAGGTGATACCGCCTCAAGATGTGCCTAGATCTCTGATAGGACATGGGTTCCTTCGCTAAAGCTATAGCCCCGTTGTTGTCGCAATACAGAGGTATTGGGTCAACAATGGACGGAACCACCTGAAGTTCTTTCAAGAACTTCCTCATCCAGACAGCTTCTTTTGCGGCAACAGATGCAGCGATGTATACCGCTTCCATCGTCGAGTCTGCAACGGTTTCCTATTTGGAACTCTTCCAACACACCGCCCCTCCATTGAGGGTAAAGACAAAACCCGACATGGACTTGGAATCATCCTTGTCACTCTGGAAGCTGGAGTCAGCAAAGGCCTCGATCTGGAGGTCTTTTCCGCCATACACCAAGAACATCTCCTTAGTCCTTCTCAGGTACTTGAGAATGTTCTTTACCGCTATCCAGTGTTTCTCCCCAGGGTTTGACTGATACCTGCTTACCACACTCAGTGCATAAGCTACATCCGGTCTGGTACACAACATCGCATACATTATAGAGCCTACCGCAGAAGCGTAGGGTATAATAGACATGCGATCCCTCTCCAAATCAGTCTTGGGGGACATCTCTTTAGAGAGGGTGATCCCGTGACAAGCCGGTAGATTACCGCGCTTGGAACCTTCCATACTGAATCTTTTCAGTACGGTATCGATGTACCTGGACTGTGAAAGTCCTAATATCCTCTTGGATCTATCACGATGGATCCGGATCCCCAGGATGTATGAGGCATCACCCAGGTCTTTCATGGAGAACCTGTGTGACAAGAACCCCTTGACAGATTGTAGCATAGGAATGTCATTTCCTATTAAGAGAATGTCATCCACGTATAAAACGAGGAATACTACAGTTCTCGCTATAAATCTACTATAGATGCATGGTTCATCTGGATTTTTGATAAAGCCAAATTCTTTGACCGTCTCATCAAAGCAGATGTTCCAACTCCGCGATGCCTGCTTTAGTCCATAGATGGACTTAAGCAACTTGCACACCTTTCCGCTGCTCCCACTCTGAATGAAACCCTCTGGCTGGTCCATATAGACACACTCCTCTAAATTTCCATTTAGAAAAGCGGTTTTTACGTCCATCTGCCAAATCTCATAATCGTGGAAGGCAGCAATGGCAAGAAGGATCCGAATGGATTTCAGCATAGCCACTGGAGAAAAGGTTTCGTCATAGTCCAAGCCAGGTCTTTGACGGAAACCCTTTGCTACAAGTCTAGCTTTATAGGTCTCAACCTGTCCATCTACACCAATCTTCCTTTTGAAGATCCACTTGCATCCTACGGGTTTTACCCCGTCTGGAGCAATGTCCAACGTCCATACTTTGGTGGTGTACATGGACTCCATTTCGGTCCGCATTGCATCCAGCCATTTTACCGAGTCAACGCTCTGAACGGCCTGCTGGAAGCTAGTAGGCTCATCATAATCTACGATGCAATCCTCTCTATCCCCGTCTATGAGAAAACCGTAGTATCTCTCGGGCGGATGAGACTGCCTACTACTCCTGCGGAGCGGCATAGGAATGTCCTGTTCATTTGAACCCTCTGGTTCCACTAAGCTTTCAGTAATAGTCTGTGGTTTTGGAATTTCTTCCAGTTCTACTGCGCTCCCACTTAATTCTTTTTCTAAGAACTGGTGTTTTAGAAAGTGGGCATGACGAGAAACAAGAACTTTTTGTTCCTCTTCGTAGTAGAAGAGATATCCCTTGGAATTCTTTGGATATCCCACAAACTTACACAGTACTGAGCGCGCCTCGAGCTTGTCCGCATGCTGCTTTTTAACAAAAGCTGGACTTCCCCAAGTCTTAATGTGACTGAGATGGGGCCTCTTCCCACACCACATCTCATATGGTGTAGTAGGCACAGTCTTAGTAGGAACTCGGTTCAAAAGGTATGCAGCTGATTCTAGCGCATACCCCCAGAATGATCGCGGTAATCATCGTTACTCATCATGGACCGTACCATATCCAATAGGGTTCGGTTCCGTCTCTCCGATACACCGTTATGTTGCGGAGTGTATGGAGGAGTAAGCTGAGAGAGAATCCCATTCTCTTTTAAGTAATTCAGGAACTCGGCACTTAAGTATTCTCCACCTCGATCCGATCTTAGAATCTTGATACTTTTGCCGGTTTGTTTTTCTACTTCATTCTTATATTCCTGGAACTTTTCAAAGGCTTCGGACTTATGTTTCATTAAGAAGACATAACTGTACCTTGAAAAGTCATCCGTAAAAGTAATGAAGTAAGAATAACCGCTTCGCGCATGTGTAGACTTTGGACCGCACACGTCGCTGTATACGAGTCCCAAGAGCTCGCTTGCTCTTACTCCGTGTCCAGTGAACGGAGTCTTTGTCATCTTTCCTTTGAGACAGGATTGACAAGTGGCATACGATTGATATTCGAATGGATCCAAATACCCTTCTGTATGTAACTTAGTCAACCTTCTCTCATTGATGTGACCCAGTCTACAATGCCATAAGAAAGTCTGATTGATTTCCGGAGACTTTCTTTTGTGTGTATTCTGAACATTGAAAATCTGTGGTTGGTTCAATACGTATATACCATTGCTCAATGTACCTGACCCAATCAGAACTTGATTAAGGTGAATGTTTACAACATTACTTACAAACGCAAATTCATAACCTTCTTTAGAAACCAAAGATACAGAAATGATATTACAAGTTGCGTTGGGTACAAAAAAGCAATTACGCAAAACCAAAACATGCCCATCTGACATTCCCAGGTGATAGTCCCCCACGGCTTTAGCATCCATGCTAGCTCCGTTCGCAACTCTGAGGGTCATGTCACCTGCCTTCAAAACCCTACGGTTTCTCAACGCCTGCAAAGAATTACAGATATGAGATCCTGATCCGGTATCCAATACCCAGGAAGTAGAGTTTATAGAAAGACAGTTTTCAATAACATACACACCTGAAGCTGAAGCCGCAACCTGCTTCAGTTCCTGTGTCCTGGCCTTCCAAGCCCTGTAATCTTTCTTCCAGTGTCCACTTTTATGACAATAGAAGCATTCTTCCTTTCCCACAAGCTTCCCCGCAATCTTTGTTGCCTTTTCCTTTCAATTCGTACCCACTTTACTAACACCGCCCCTTGGTTTGGCGGGGCTTTCTTCCTCTTTCCCTTGGCTTTCGCCTTGGATCTAGAAGAAGAAGATCCTCCTACAAACAAAGCGGGTGTTTCCCTACTTTTCTGTAGGATGCCCTCTGCGCTCCTCAGCATGTTGAGGAGTTCTGAAAGTTCAACTTCTTTTTCTTGTAAGTTGAAGTTCAGTATAAACTGGGCGTAAGTGGATGGAAGGGACTGGAGAATTAAATTCGTATAGAGTTCACTTTCCAACGTGGTCCCAAGTTCCGCGAGCTCCTCAATGTAGCCAATCATCTTAAGCACGTGGTCCGCTACCGATGATCCGACGGCCAACTTTGCCGAAAATAACTTCTTCGACACTTCGTATCTTGCGATACGAGACTGCTCTCCAAACAGTTCTTTTGTATGAAGAAATATGGATTCCAAGTCCATATTCTCGTGCCTCCTCTGATGTTCGTTGTCCATAGAGGCAAGCACGAGGCACCTGGCCTTCGCGCAATCAATCTCCCAAGTCTTACGGATTTCCTTATCCGCGACGCTGGAGGTGGGACCTGGGACGGGGGGAGCTTTGGTGGTAAGAAGATACCCCAGCTTGTCGTAAGTGATTGCCATTTTGACATTCCTGAGCCAATCTTTGTAGTTTGGCCATGTCAGTATGTTTTTATCTAGAAGTAACTTAAGTCCAGTCATTTCGATTTGGTCGCTGCAGGGGGAGAGAGAAGAAACACTTTAGCATGATGCTCTTGCAAGTTTAGAGTGGTTTTTAATTTGTCTAAACAGGATGGCTCCCACTGTCTCTCGAATCCCTCCTCAAACCATAAAGGAAGAATCAGTCGGGATCAATCTGTTAGTTATATGTATGCCCTAGAGGCCATTACTATACATAGGATGTATATTGTAGTGGATGCTGGGACATATATAGGGAGGACTTTCTTGCTCGACATGATAGTATGCTATCTGGTTGAACTTTACCTTAACGTGTATATTGATTGTCTCTCTGTTACATGTTGGTAAAGCCCTTAGGATCTGTACTTGACTACCTGGACTATGATGCGGATCATACTAGTGGGGACATGGTAGTCCATAAGTACATCCTTCAAAGTCCCTAGTCGTGGGTGTATCGAGACGGGGCATCGATATACCAGAGTAGACTAGCGTGTACCTTCTCGACCCATACAGATGGGCGATGGATGATCCCATATCCATTGGTGTTTGACATCAGAGATGATATACGGGTGCTCATTAGAGACTGGGTACACTGGACGGACTCGCCGAGAACTCCCAGATGGTATTATACCTCACGTCAGATGGCAGTTCTCTGGTGACACTGGTACAGAGTAGTCTGTTGACCCGAGATCGTCATAGAGTCTTGTGTAGTTCCCACTATGCTTTGATTTCCATCTTACCACGTCCAAGAGGGTGTGCAAAACGGTGGTTTTTGGGTACAGTCCCGAGTCACATGGAGGCAATGAGCGATAGGAGGGGATTCGTCTCTCCCGGTATAGGGGGTTGATGTTGCGCTGTGTTCGATTGGCTATAACAGGAAATCCCTGGCCAGGGTTGCTGAGATTTACTGGTAAGTGTTACCAGTAGTTTCTCGAATTGTTATAGACCTCATATCGACACGACTTATCGAGCTATTGGGGTCTGACGTTTACCACCCCTAGGCGAGATATGCGACATATCAGACGATCAGACCGGACTGTACGGTAGTGTTACTGGTTGGATTCACTAAAGTGTGAGCGGACTTGCTCGTCGATCTTCAGATCGCTCAATACCCGGATGGCCGTTACGTTTAGCAGAACGCTTGCGGCTTGTGGGTGTTTGATATGATCATCACCTGCTACCGGCGTATTGACGAGTCTTTAGAGTCCTACACAGAGGTTTCCTGGCTCAAGCGAAATGAAATAGGAGCGCATATGAGATATGTGCGGGACCGAGAATGATACCAGTATGTGATACTGTATTCGATTCTCGCGATGTGACATTGATCGGTTATATGTGATATAGCCGGGTTATCGGATCAAGTGTTGATTCGATAAGTTGTTACTGATGATACCAGTCGGTTATGTGCGACATGACCGGATCGTTAAATCAAGTGTTGATTTAATGATTTAATGCATAATTATATATTTGATATATTACTTTGCATCAACTAGTATCGGTTTACTTAAGATGGATTTTCTCACTCGGATGTGCACATTGTATATTCGATATAATTTTGTGCACTTGATTGTATCATGTTTGATGATACATGTTTGCTTGTGTTTGTGTAAAGATTGAACCATGGTTATTTAAATGATTAGGGTTTACATTTTCATATCTATTTATTTATTTATTTATTATGGAAATGATAATGAGAAGAATGGTTGCTAGTTTTGTTTTATTCTTTAAACCTTCATGAAGCATTGACTTTAGTCAACCATTCTTATCTCATCCTTAACCCTAACCATTCAAACTAACCTTGGTTTAATCTCTACACCTAACCATGGTTTGCTTATGATAAGAATGGATTTTCTTTTCTTTTTTACTTCTTCTTATCATAACAATTTCCTTCTTCTTCTTCATTTTTCAAGTGAAGAAAGCTTGCCTCCATCAATGGCAAGTGATGAAAAAGAGTGAGAAATCCAAATCTAAAGTCTACCCACTTCCTATTTCTTCATCCTCTACCTCTTGCCAAGTAGTAGAGTGTGTTTCCTTCACAAGTTTCTTGACTTGGTGAAGGTGGAGCTCGATCTAGCGATGCCTCGACGTAGATCATCTTCGGCATGGACATCGACGACCTAGCTTGCCCATTCTCCGACGAAGCCGACGCTAGAGCCCGGATTTGATTTGGACAGCGGAGAGGACTTCGTTGCGGAGCAATGGAGGTGGAGCACCGGATCTACAAAGGTTGTATTTCCGTATTCCCTTAGTTAAGTGTTAACTAGTTTATGTTTTCGCCTAAACTTCTAGCCGACGATCCGTAGTCGGGTTTCTCGGCACCGTTAAAATTTTAATTTGGCATGTTCGATGCCTTTTGAGACCTCACTAGAGTGCCTAGGAACTCTACAGTGGTATCAGAGCCTAGCTAGAGCCTTAGGCGAAGTCTAGACGGATTTTGAAGTCCGAACGACCCGAAACCCCAACCTTAAAATTGCTCTCTGGACGAATTCTAAAATCGGGGTTTTTTCCACATTAAAAATATGCAGAGAAACAAGCAGAATAATATAAGAGATACTGTGAATTTTGATGCACTGTTTCAATCATTGAGCCGCGGATCCGCGGCACGAGCATGGCTCGTGCGGCGGTTCCGCGGCCACTCTGTCGTTTTGTGTATTTTTTTTTACACAGTAATTCTCAGATTTCTTTGCTAGTTTTCCTGGGAATTTTTAATATTTATTCAAGAGTTGAATTTTCTGGAGTTGTTTTGGGGATTCGGTGTTTCGATCGGAGTATCAAATTTTGTCTGTGTGGATTTCCGGATAATTTTTAGAATATGTTAAAAAGTTCGACCGGATATAAATACCCAATTTTTCCCCTGTCGGGAAATTTCCAAGTGTTGGATTTTTCCGTGGTTTAACGATGTTCTAAGTAGTGCAAGTAACGCGATGGTCCCTCTAGAAGACAACAAACCTTAACTCGATTATGTGACCGTCTTGAACTGCCCTTTGAACCTTCGGGTTTGGGGCAGTACGGCGTGCCACATGTGAGGCGTTGGCTTGACCCATCTACGGCTGGACCGTTGGTACTGAGGCACGAACGAAATGTTGTTAGACTTATTTCATGTGTTGAGCTGTATCGGGAAAACTTGGGTGTTCGATTGTTCGATCGGAAAGTTTGACATTTTCTATTTATCCGGAATGGGATACAATAATTGGAATTCACAATAAGTTATGTGATAACTGAATGAATGTTATAAACGTAGCATCTTAGTCTCACTTGATCGGTTGCCACGGAATTTTGATGTGATCAAAAGTCCGTCGCAATCACGTAGCGTACGCGGATATTCGCCGGATAAACTTAATAGACAGCCTCACTTCATAGCCCCGACCAAGTGACTGTAGGAGAACCCCGTCGCCGAAAGCATCCGTTCGGGTGCTCGCGGCAGCGGTGTTCCGCCTTGGTGCACTTCGTCGACGGTATCGGGGGTGCGGCCGCCTACTGAAGTTTGCGACGAGTATTCGATCAGGATGTCGGGAATCTTGTTGAATTGCCCGACTTGATATTGAAAAGAGTTTTCGATAATGAGACTAAAATGCGGGGTTTATAATTGTTAGGCATGCGATGTCTAAGGAATTCATTTGGTCAGGCATGCGATGTCTGAGGAGGTTGCGGATTCCAACTGTTGTAGTTTTACACTTTCTTTTCTGTGACCGTAAGTGTAATATGTGATATCGCCGGTTTCGTTGCTATATGTCAACGACAATTGGGATGCGCATATTTACTTACGTTGATAACATGTGATGTTATGTGTTGCTGGATATGTTATATTGGATCGTCGTGTTTGAATAGCCGGGGGTTTTTATGTGAGATGAGTGTTTTTCATTTTCATTCATGTAAAAACTTGTATGTAATATTCTTTTATTGGGGCGCTTCCAGGTTGCGGAAGTTGTCACCGTTTGTATTTTATTTACTTTTCTGCACTAGGATAGACCCAAGGAGGGGAGCACAAGTAACCGGGTTCTGGAGTCCAGTGGGAGACCAACTCGAGGAGTCGGGTCCGGGTCTCCTAACTCCAGAATTGGTAGGGTTGCTTGCCGCTCTCGTAGGGGTCTAAGGGTGTGGGTTTGGCTATTCATCACGACCGTGGAATCCGTGTTTTATACTGGCTCGTATTGAAAACACGGACGTCCTAGTATATCCAATATTTCATATGATTCTTCTGCTGCGATATCTGTGATGAGATCATGTGATACTCTGTGATGGATATAGTATATAGTATATATGATATATTATATAGGCGTTACTTATGTTTTACACCCGCGCTAGCCCTGCCCTGCTCTGTCGTTAGTTACCTAACCTAACGGTGCATGAAGGGACATCGAGGCGAATGCGGATGGCATAAGTGTATGTCATATCTATCTGTGATGTTTAGGTACTTAAATGATGGGACTTCATTAATGTGATTAATGAAATAAAAGAAACCTAAGATGTTGTAGAATCGAATTTCAAAATAAAACAGGTAGCTACAGTTCTTGCTTTGCACAGCGGTATATGTGATATATCCTGCACCTTATTCGATGAGGAAAGGACCGAGATCCCTTCACCGGGAGTGACTCCTTTAGCAATAACTGGCAGATGCTACACACTCGGTTTGTCTTTTGATCGCTTTTAAGTGTTTTTGCTTTGCACAGTGATATATATGATATATCCCGCACCTCATTCGACGAGGAAAGGACCGACGATCCCTTCACCGAGAGTGACTCCTTTAGCAAAACTGGAAAAGCCTCAAAAGCACTCCATTTTAAAACCATTTGATTCTACAACGATATCAAGTTCATTACGCAATAGGTTTTCAGAAAAACCTGTCGTAGCCCTCCGTCATTTCAGATAAGTACTAGTTAGTATTCGTGCTACGTTTGTTGACTATGTTAAGGCGTAGTGTGCGGTAGCTAACTATTGGTTATCTGTATTAGCATATGATGCGATTGGATTAGGGTAGTCGTGCGACTTTGTTGACTATGTTAAGGGTCGTGCGGGTGGGTTTAATTCAATCGGGAAATGACGGGTTGAACTTGACTAGCACTTATGATTTGTTGACTATGTTAAGGTCATATAGCTGCTAGGGGCAAAACATTATCGGGAATTTCAAGTGTTGAAATTTGCAATGAGATTGCATACCTTCTATGAGATAGTTGGATCCCGATACCCGCTGCGAGTAAGAGTTACTCCTGGGAGAGTTTTACACATTACAATTAGCCGATCAAGTAGGTGTCTAGAAAGGTGTTAACGAGGTTACGCCTCTGGGAAAACGAGGTTTACATTAATTAGGTTCGTGCGAAAGCACGGGGGACCTCCCTCAAAGTACCGACACTGACCTGGCTGAAAGATTGGCGAACTTGTAGTGTGTAATTAATCCCGGTGTTCCCCTCCGAACGGCGGCCTGGACGTCGCGTCCGTGCCTGTGGTTCGGGGCAGATGCTATTTGGTTTTATCCGTTTATCTCTCCGAAGATGCCAAGTTGATTTATGGCACCGTGTATCGGAGGTTTAGACGGATGTGGCCGATGTAGCAGACTTCGTCAGATTCCCCCTCAGGGTGAGGGGTTTTTGATTGTGGGGACGCTCTTCCCTGCAGGCGCAAGCCCTGCAGTTAATTACGTTACCGCATCGCGGTAACAACTTTCTCCTTCTCCAGAATTTCACTTCGTGTCGTGTGTGTTTGTTTTGTTTGTGGTTGCCCGTGGATTGTATACGGAGACTGAGTAATGCCGTCGTCCGTAGGACATGGATTAGTCCAAATCCGTATTTACTTAGATTTGGGTTTGGTGTTTTTGGTTTAAGGATACATTAGTCGCGTTGCGGCTAAGATCAACTTAAACGTTCGTCAAGAATACTTTAGTCCTGTTTTGGACTAAGATCAACTTAACGCAGTGATCGATTTAATTATCTGGCTGTCGGGACTCGTCACCTCTCTGACGTCGTTGAGGGATTACAACGACAGGCGTCAGAGGAGTTCAGAGATGTACCCTTGAACCAAAGTTGATTTGGGGTTTTATTGTTTATTTAAATATTTAAGGACACATTAACCGTATTTGGGGCTAATATCAACTTAGGCGGGACCGTTTAGATCCGACAAAAGAGCATTTGGGCTCTATTGTGCCAATTTAAGGACGTGGCGGTCCATGGCCAGTTTTAGGGACGTGGTGGTCCATTATTAGTTTAGGGACGTTTCGGTCCGTCACCAGTTTAAAGACGTAGTGGTCCATATTCCAGTTTAGGGACGTAATGGTCTATCGCCAGTTTTAGGGACGTGGTGGTCCATTATTAGTTTAGGGACGTTTCGGTCCGATTTTAGTTTAGGGACGTTTCGGTCCGATTTTAGTTTAGGGACGTTTCGGTCCAATTTTAATGTGTGGTCGTTGGGACCCGTCACCTCTTTGATGTCGTTGAGGAATTACAACGACGGATGTCAAAGGAGTTCGGAGATGTACCCTCGAACCAAAGTTGATTTGGTTTAGGGGAGCCATTTTGCTCAATCAATTTAATTTAAGGACTTACAGCCAGGGTTGGGTTAAGTCCAATTTTTTTATTTATTTTAGGCTCTGCCTGACTGAAAGAACCAGTCCAAACAGGGCTCTGCCCCTTTTATTATTTTGTAACTTGGGCCAGGCCCTCAAGAATTTCCAAACAGGGCTCTGCCCTTTTGTGATTTGATTTGGGCCAGGCCCTTTTTAAATAATGAGTTGCAGAGACTCAAGAGTTTTCCAAACAGGGCCTTGCCCTTTTATTATTTTGCAATTTAATTTGGGCCAGGCCCTCAAGAATTTTCCAAATAGGGATCTGCCCTTTTGTGATTTTTGTGATTTGATTTAGGCCTGGCCCTTTTAAGTAATGAGTTGCAGAAACTCAAGAATTCTCAGATTGAAGAACAAAAGTGCATGGCACTTTTGATCTAAATTTAGATCAAAAGAAAACAAGTTTTTCTTCTTGTTTTCTTTTCACAGAACCAAGGGTTCATATCAAGTGCAAGGCACTATTTATATTTTTTTTATTATTCCTTTTTTTAATCTTCTGTTCTTCAGCAATTTTACCATTCTTTTTGTTCTTGATTAATCTTCAAGAGTTCTTTCTCTTTTTTTTTTTCAGAAGTTTATCCTTCTCTTGATGATTCTCCTTTTTTTTTTTGAATGAGGTCTGGGCTCTTATTTATAGTGCTCACAAATTTGTTAAATTTATTACCAAGATCTTTCCTGAATAATTTTGGGAATTTTCCCACCATTGGATCTCTGATCCAAGGGTCCCTGTTTTACAGAAGAACAGAAAAGATTCACTTAAATTTTCATTCTGTTGTTGCGCAACTCACCAGCGTGTGCCACGTGTCGCGCATCCGTGCGCTTGCGCAGTTGCGATTGCGCAACTGCGCAGACACGTGTCGCGCATCCGTGCGCTTGCGCAGTTGCGATTGCGCAACTGCGCAGACACGTGTCGCGCATCCGTGCGCTTGCGCAACTGCGCAGACACGTGTCACGCATCCGTGCGCTTGCGCAGTTGCGATTGCGCAACTGCGCAGACACGTGTCGCGCTGTCATGCATTTGCGCAGTTAAGTCTTTATTTTGTTTTCTGAAGAGCCTTGCTCTGATGGGACGCACTGTCTCGGGCGTTACGCCGCCGAATCAGCTTCTGCCACGTGGCAACTTGCGCGCTGCGCACGGAAACCGAAGCGTTGCTTCGAATTTTGAATTTTCAAAATTTAAGTAGAGCCTTGCTCTGATTGGGGGAAACAAATGCCCCCCCACCGTTGCGCTCACGTGGCGCGCACGTGAGTGCAGCGGTGGCAAGATCCTGACCATCGGATTTAGGGGTCAAGTGAACAGGCGCAGGCGCCTATAAATAGGACCCTTGGTCCTTGGTAATTTTTTACCATTCTCAAGAAATTGAATTTCAGAGCCTTGCTCTTGTTTGAGAACTTCCAGAGCCTTGCTCTTGTGATTTCCCTAAGAACTTCCAAGTTCTAATCTTAGAACCATTCTAGGTAAAATTAAGTTAATTTAAATTAAATTTAATTAACAGAGCCTTGCTCTTATAGATCTTTGATCTAAAGGAAACCCCTTTGGGGTTTCTTCAACAGAGCCTTGCTCTTATAGATCTTTGATCTAAAGGAAACCCCTTTGGGGTTTTTATTCACAGAGCCTTGCTCTCAAGAATTTGCAGAGACTCTGTTCTTAGGTTTTAACCCATGAACAGAGCCCTGCTCACAGATCAACTAGAAAACTTTTTAAAAGTTTCCATGGATCTTTAAGATCCCAAAATTTTAATTCTTAGGAATTATGAATTTTTATTACTGCTACAGAGTTTGGCTCTTTTTTAAGAAGTTTTATTCTTTTGAAACAGGAGTTTGACAAATGTCACTCTGTGACAGAGCTTTGCTCTGAAAAGAGGAGATCTTCTCCTTGTCTCTAGGGGTTCCCCCCCCAATGAGGACATTCTCTTGGGGGTCCTTTTTATTGATTGATAGTCTCATCCAATGGTGGGATTGTCTCATCAAATGATGCGCCGTCATCTTGATTTTGTGGGTCCCCCTTTGGTCCCCTACCCACTGCATCACAGTGTGGAGCCAGATTTTTATTTATTATTATTATTATTTTTTCTTTTATTTATTTTTATTTATTTTTTTATTTTTATTATATATATTATTTTCATTAAATGTTAAGCGTCAGGCCACTAATGATGTATGTTTCTTTGTCTTTCCACAGAAAAGATGTCTGACGACTTGTCTTTCCCCTTCGTTCGCTCGGAAGGAGGGTTCCCCCATGCGCCAGTGGATCGGGTGGTACTCGCTCTTATTAAAGACCGCGATCCTGAGTGCAAAAAGCTTCATCTATGGGGAAGGTGGTATAGCCAGATCATCCAAGGCCGCCGTAGTTTTAGTTCCGCCGTGCCCTCTGAGCCCACAGTCACGATCCCTTATGCGGACGAACCCCCGGTGAAGTATGCCGTGGAGGTTAAGAATTGGAATTCTGATAACCTCCTTCAACCTGCAATCGGTGCCATCCCCGTGCAGCCGCCGCCGGCGATAGATATCCTGGGGAGGCGAATCTGTCAGGGGAAGATTGGTCTATACTCAGCCGTCTTCGTCTCGCTCTTCGAGTACCCCTCTCCTCCAACGTGGTGGATAAAGGCTTTTGTTGAACAATGGAATATCCCCACCCATACCTTTCTGATGGCGGATAAGGAAGTTTCTATCTCTTTGGAGGAATTTGCCGAAATTTCAGGCCTGCCAATGAGGGGAGAGCATTACGAGGAGTTGCTTCCTCCTGATGAGTATGTCTTTGCCACTAAGCAACTGGTATTTGACTTAACCCCGGAGAATGCCATTCAGCATCAGTATCTGGGTTTGGTGAAAGTGTTGGAGATCTATGAGGAACTCCATTTGGAATCGGGGGATAAGGGCGTCAGTTTCGCAGCTTTCATTGCTCGCTTTATCCGCCCGGAGTTCTTATCAGAGCAGAGCGAGAAGTTCGCTCAGCTTGACGACCCTTTCGGTTTTGGTTTGGATCGCCGACCCGTATCGGAGAATAACCAGAGGGATTTCTATCTCCCCAATGCTGCCATCGTTGCTTTCTCGGAAATCGCCGTCCCCGGTATGGATGAGGAAACTTTCTTTATTGGATTCCTGGGCCTGTGGTTATGCAACTTTGCGCTCCCTATGCACCTGCGCTTCTTGCGGCCCTCTGTTTTTTACCCGGCACATCGGATGGTGGCCGGTCTGCAGTTGTCGGTAGGGATTGCTAGGTTAGCTTATCTTTATCATGGACTCAGCGTAGCGGCGGACGCTAATGATCCTGGGACACAGCCTGCTAACTTCCTAATGCATTACTTCGTTTCTTGGATGGAGATGCACGTGCGAGGGGTGTTTGGCGCCCACAAGACTCCCCCATTCTTCGAGAAGTACAGACTCCCGAGAGTCGTACGGTTAATCGGGGCTTCAATTGTGTTCGCATCCCCGCGGGATTCTAGGGGACTCCTCCTGCACCCACATTTGGTCGGAGCGACGACTTCTTTCGTGGATAAAGTTGTCACCATAGGCTCGGAGACTACTAAGTCGGTGGTGCCCCTACGTGACGAGTTTAAGGGCGGGGCTTCTGTACTGAAGGCTCGGGAAATCGTCCATCTCTACTCCATTCGGCCGGGCTACCTAGTGTTTCGGCAGAATGAGACGGCTTTATTCATGAGGTATAATCCACATCGATTTGCCCAGCAATCAAGCTACAACCAGGGGATCCCGATGGAAGCCTTTTTGGAAACGCCTGTGGTTGGCCCAGAGGGGGTAAAGAATGCGATGCATCACTTTATACGGCTTAACACGGGTTCTTATTTCTTCATTAGTGAACTCAGCTGTGTCCCTAAGATGCTTAATTCATATGTGGCCTGGTATGCGCACGCTATGGGTCCAATCATTTTGATGGAGAGACGCCTATTGGTTAACCGTAAGGGTGCGCCTCCTGGCGGTGATCGCAAGGCCCCTTTGCAGCCAAGGCTCCCGGTCGTCCTTCCGCTAAAAGATGCTGGAGTCGATCGACCACGCGTGTTGGCCCCTCCGCGTGGACTGCCACTGCCTACTACGGTGGATGCCCCAACGGCGCCCCGTGCTCCGACAAAGACGGTTAAAGCGGCATCGCCGGAGTCGGGTGTAGGAGCGGTCATCGGGACTCGCCGCCCGAAAGTGACTGCCAAAACTGGCAAGCGCAAAGCTGCTCCCAGTGGGTCTAAGGCTGGCGGGCAGAAGAAGAAGAAGTCCACTTTATCCCTCGACGCGATCCTTAACTTAGAGCCCGCGGCTCATCCTGCCGAGACTATATGCGAGTACGGCAGCAATGAGGGTTTCGTGGTGGACCCTGAGGACACCAATCTAGCTGCCGCCATTGCAGCCTCGGAGCGATCGACGAGGCTCGAAGCAATGTTAAGCAGACTCGATGAGTCAGGTAATCATCAGCCTCCTTATTTGTCATTCTATTGCATTTTATATTGTTATCCTTAAATAATATTCGCTCCATTTTCAACAGGTGTCTCCGCTGAAGAGGCTATTGCTGCCTCCCTGAAAACCTTTCAGGAGGAGGAGGAGAAGCGTGCCCTAGCAGGCGTTGGTATGTTTCACCCCTTTCTCTTTTACAAGAAAAGTTTGTTGTCCCTCTTTTTTTTTATAATCAACCTGACCTTCTTTTGTTTCTTTGCAGGCGCTGTATCAATTGACGCAGGGGTCCCTCCCAAGTCCGTTATCGAAGCCCCAGCTCTGTCGAAGCTGCCGCAAGAGCCTCGGCTTGACAAGACGATGAGGGATGCTTTGAAGAATCTAGAGGCATCCCTATATACGGACGAGGGGGCCTCACTCAAGGAAGCCCTAATGGCATCCGTCTCATCGGCTCGAGAGGAGCGGAAGCGGTCCAGACACGAAGCTAAGGCGCGCAGAGCTGCTCTGGCCTCAGGAGCGGGCCCTAGCACTGTTCCTTGTGCCGACACTCCTTCTGAAGCAGAGGCGAGCGGAGCTGCTTTGGGCCTCGGGCATCACGTTCAGCAGCATCAAGCTTCCGCCTCAGTGCTAGCCCATTAGATATACGCTTGAGAAGACCTTCAAAGACAGCTTTCACCTCAGCAGCATTCGTCCTGACTTCAGCACGAAGGCAAGCAGTTGCGTTTGAAGATTCCTGATGCGCCTTTAGCCGTAAAGCGGCCTCCTGCTCCAAATGGCGGAGATAAGAGGCGCTTTGCTCAAGCCAAGCTGTCCGTTCTTTGCTCAAGCCCCACATTTCGAATGGCCAACTAGCTACTGTTGGGTGTAGCGGATTTGGGTGCTGATGGTTGCGTTTATTTTATACCAAGGGCGTAAACAAAGTAGGGACCATACTTCCCCAGCGGATTCCGTCAAACGACGAAGCCAAACCTCAACGGTTCATTCCAACCAAAGAAGCCCATGACTTCAACAAAAACTTCTCAACTCACGGATACAAACACTTCCTGACGAGAGCCTTCTGATCCGCGTCGACTCGCAGAGCCACCAGCGCATCCGTGGGAACCATCGACTCGTTTCAAACCCCAAGGACACAAATAATCCTTGGCGCTTGGGAAACAAATAATCCCTCGCAAAACTTCTCAACTCACGGATACAAACACTCCTTGACGAGAGCCTTCTGATCCGCGTCGACTCGCAGAGCCACCAGCGCCTCCGTGGGAACCATCGACTCGTTTCAAACCCCAAGGACACAAATAATCCTTGGCGCTTGGGAAACAAATAATCCCTCGCAAAACTTCTCAACTCACGGATACAAACACTCCTTGACGAGAGCCTTCTGATCCGCGTCGACTCGCAGAGCCACCAGCGCCTCTGTGGGAACCATCGACTCGTTTCAAACCCCAAGGACACAAATAATCCTTGGCGCTTGGGAAACAAATAATCCCAGCAAACTCCTCGACTCACGGATACAAACACTCCTTGACGAGAGCCTTCTGATCCGCGTCGACTCGCAGAGCCACCAGCGCCTCCGTGGGAACCATCGACTCGTTTCAAACCCCAAGGACACAAATAATCCTTGGCGCTTGGGAAACAAATAATCCCTCGCAAAACTTCTCAACTCACGGATACAAACACTCCGTGATGAGAGCTTCTCTGACTCACATCTCGGGCAGTAAGGATTCAAAAACTTGCTTCCTGAACAATGGGATCCTGCAAGTCAATCCTAAATGGTCTCTTGCATACTATTCACGGGTCTCACTCTCTGAAGTCGATTCTCGACAAAGAGGGAAACAACCGCTTACGAGCCCTCTCGACTCGTAAGAGGGCAATGGGACCCTACAAGTCAATCCTAAATGGTCTCTTGCATACTATTCACGGGTCTCACTCTCTGAAGTCGATTCTCGACAAAGAGGGAAACAACCGCTTACGAGCTCTCTCGACTCGTAAGAGGGAGAAATTCTCTCATAAGATCCTTTCGACTTATGAGAGAAAACTACACTTAGGAATCCTTACGATTCCTAAAGAGAAAATCCATCTACGAGATCCTCTCGATCCGTAGGGAAAAAAGTCTCTATGAGACCCTCACGGCTCATAGAGTTGAAAAGTCTTAGGCAGCAGATCTGAACCTGCGGCCTAAGCCATCGCTATATCTCGAAGGAACCAAAATGCTTACTCTATTACCTGTTAATCATGTTTATCAAGACAGCATGCTGATAATAAGAGAAGGGAGAAAGCAAAGAAATGATACAAGACATTGCAAAAAAAAAATGTGTATCTTTATTTATTAATTCAATCAAGTACATGGCGAATCGTACAAAAAAATAAAGAATGTATACATCTTATTCGAAAAAGAAAATTACAAATATATTGATACAAGGGCAACTACTGGGAAGGAAGCGTCTTAAATAGCCCTATCAATTGCTCGCGTACTTCCTCCCACGCCTTCTCCTGAGCAACTACCACTGCCAGTTCCGCCTCTACTTGAGCCCGCTGCTGCGTGAAGGATGCAAGCTCTTCCCCAACAACCCGCGTGCCAGAATCTGTTCCCCTCCGAACGGCGGCCTGGACGTCGCGTCTGTGCCTGTGGTTCGGGGCAGATGCTATTTGGTTTTATCCGTTTATCTCTCCGAAGATGCCAAGTTGATTTATGGCACCGTGTATCGGAGGTTTAGACGGATGCGGCCGATGTAGCAGACTTCGTCAGATTCCCCCTCAGGGTGAGGGGTTTTTGATTGTGGGGACGCTCTTCCCTGCAGGCGCAAGCCCCTGCAGTTAATTACATTACCGCATCGCGGTAACAACTTTCTCCTTCTCCAGAATTTCACTTCGTGTCGTGTGTGTTTGTTTTGTTTGTGGTTGCCCGTGGATTGTATACGGAGACTGAGTAATGCCGTCGTCCGTAGGACATGGATTAGTCCAAATCCGTATTTACTTAGATTTGGGTTTGGTGTTTTTGGTTTAAGGATACATTAGTCGCGTTGCGGCTAAGATCAACTTAAACGTTCGTCAAGAATACTTTAGTCCTGTTTTGGACTAAGATCAACTTAACGCAGTGATCGATTTAATTATCTGGCTGTCGGGACTCGTCACCTCTCTGACGTCGTTGAGGGATTACAACGACAGGCGTCAGAGGAGTTCAGAGATGTACCCTTGAACCAAAGTTGATTTGGGGTTTTATTGTGTATTTAAATATTTAAGGACACATTAACCGTATTTGGGGCTAAGATCAACTTAGGCGGGACCGTTTAGATCCGACAAAAGAGCATTTGGGCTCTATTGTGCCAATTTAAGGACGTGGCGGTCCATGGCCAGTTTTAGGGACGTGGTGGTCCATTATTAGTTTAGGGACGTTTCGGTCCGTCACCAGTTTAAAGACGTAGTGGTCCATATTCCAGTTTGGGGACGTAATGGTCCATCGCCAGTTTTAGGGACGTTTCGGTCCATTATTAGTTTTGGGACGTTTCGGTCCGATTTTAGTTTAGGGACGTTTCGGTCCGATTTTAGTTTAGGGACGTTTCGGTCCAATCTTAGTTTAGGGACGTTTCGGTCCAATTTTAATGTGTGGTCGTTGGGACCCGTCACCTCTTTGATGTCGTTGAGGAATTACAACGACGGATGTCAAAGGAGTTCGGAGATGTACCCTCGAACCAAAGTTGATTTGGTTTAGGGGAGCCATTTTGCTCAATCAATTTAATTTAAGGACTTACAGCCAGGGTTGGGTTAAGTCCAATTTTTTTTGATTTATTTTAGGCTCTGCCTGACTGAAAGAACCAGTCCAAACAGGGCTCTGCCCCTTTTATTATTTTGTAACTTGGGCCAGGCCCTCAAGAATTTCCAAACAGGGCTCTGCCCTTTTGTGATTTGATTTGGGCCAGGCCCTTTTTAAATAATGAGTTGCAGAGACTCAAGAGTTTTCCAAACAGGGCCTTGCCCTTTTATTATTTTGCAATTTGATTTGGGCCAGGCCCTCAAGAATTTTCCAAATAGGGATCTGCCCTTTTGTGATTTTTGTGATTTGATTTAGGCCTGGCCCTTTTAAGTAATGAGTTGCAGAAACTCAAGAATTCTCAGATTGAAGAACAAAAGTGCATGGCACTTTTGATCTAAATTTAGATCAAAAGAAAACAAGTTTTTCTTCTTATTTTCTTTTCACAGAACCAAGGGTTCATATCAAGTGCAATGCACTATTTATATTTTTTTTTATTATTCCTTTTTTTAATCTTCTGTTCTTCAGCAATTTTACCTTTCTTTTTGTTCTTGATTAATCTTCAAGAGTTCTTTCTCTTTTTTTTTTCCAGAAGTTTATCCTTCTCTTGATGATTCTCCTTTTTTTTTGAATGAGGTCTGGGCTCTTATTTATAGTGCTCACAAATTTGTTAAATTTGTTACCAAGATCTTTCCTGAATAATTTTGGGAATTTTCCCATCATTGGATCTCTGATCCAAGGGTCCCTGTTTTACAGAAGAACAGAAAAGATTCACTTAAATTTTCATTCTGTTGTTGCGCAACTCACCAGCGTGTGACACGTGTCGCGCATCCGTGCGCTTGCGCAGTTGCGATTGCGCAACTGCGCAGACACGTGTCGCGCATCCGTGCGCTTGCGCAGTGGCGATTGCACAACTGCACAGACACGTGTCGCGCATCCGTGCGCTTGCGCAGTTGCGATTGCGCAACTGCGCAGACACGTGTCGCGCATCCGTGCGCTTGTGCAACTGCGCAGACACGTGTCGCGCATCCATGCGCTTGCGCAGTTGCGATTGCGCAACTGCGTAGACACGTGTCGCGCTGTCATGCATTTGCGCAGTTAAGTCTTTATTTTGTTTTCTGAAGAGCCTTGCTCTGATGGGACGCACTGTCTCGGGCGTTACGCCGCCGAATCAGCTTCTACCACGTGGCAACTTGCGCGCTGCGTACGGAAACCGAAGCGTTGCTTCGAATTTTGAATTTTTAAAATTTAAGTAGAGCCTTGCTCTGATTGGGGGAAACACCCGGCTAGTCTTTCCTTTTAGGGTTTGATGGAAGATTTGATAAAAAGCAGTGGGAGCCATCCTGATTAGATAAAATAATAACCAATCTATTCTTGACAGAGCGCACGCTGAGTGTTTTCTTCTCTCTCTCTCCTGGAAGCGACCATATCACGCCTTAATCAAGATAATAATACGGATTATTGACCGAACCCGCTTGTTATACTGAGCTGGAAAACGTTAGTCCCGCTCCAACTTATAATTGTTATAAGACAGAGCAGGAAATTGGGGATTACCAGAATTCCCGTGACGCCCAAACGAAGAGAGTGCATGCTGATGCATCATCTTCGGGTGTGTTCATTATACAGAACTGTTTCTCAGTATCCTTTACGTCCTGGGTATGTGATACCAGATCAGGATCCCAGATATGTAATCTGTTACATAGGGCTACAGATAGGTAGAGAACTGAGAACGGGTGATAAGTTTCATGAGGCAGAAAACGGGGCAAATGTTGCAGCCAAGTCTGTTGGTCACTGTCACCCTGTATTACCAATACATTGATTCTGAACGAATGTTATTAGATACCGAACCTGATATACAAAATCATATCAGTCTCTTTATTAGTAAAGAAATGATATAATTTTGTATTGTTGGATAATGTTTTGAACATTTCCTATATCAAAAGTTGATCGGTTCAGGCACGTTATCTAAAAGCGTTGATGTTCTAAATCAAACTACAGTTCTTAGTATACGGAACACACACAAGAGGAAGAGTTCAGATATGAACGAATTCTTCTTGAGGTATTGTAGACTAGGTCAGATCAATGTGACCCGACTAGCTAGAGTTACATAAAGATGCATATTTAAATTAGTTTGAATTTACATCTTATGAAACTCGCCAGTCATGTCACAAAGATACAATCACACCAGCTCTGTTTATTGGAAACAGAGAAAGAGTTAGTGAACTCTTGGGATAATACATATTGATGTATGTAGGTCCCCTGTATTGATGTATGTAGGTCCCCTGTCTACACATGCCAGGAATGGTTCTTTATACTTCTTTACGTTCTCTGATGATCTTTCGAGTTTCAGACCTATGTTCCTGTTGAAACACAAGTCCGAACCTTTTGAGATATTCACAGAATATAAGTTAGAAGTAGAGAACCAAAATACGGGTATAAGTATTATGTCCTTTGATGTGATCAAGGAGGAGAATACTTGAACACGGAAATCCTGGACTATTCTAAAGGAGAATGAGATTCTCTCTCAGCATTACTCCTCTATATACACCATAGCACGATGATATATCGGGGTGGAGCAATCACACCCTATGTGATATGGTATGCTCTATGATGAGTATTACTGAGTTACCTATTTCCTTTTAGGGGTTATGTACTTGAGAAGCTGCATACCTATTGAATAGGTTCGAATCAAATCAGTTGCCTACCACTCCATATGAGATATGGAAAGGGAAGAGCCCATGTCTTAAGCTAGTTAAGATTTGGGGTTGTCCGGCCTATGTCTAAAAGCAAAATCCGGACAAGCTCGAGACAAGGTCTTTTATGTAGAACTGGAAATGTTCCAGCTATACAAACTGCAGCAGATGATTTTATAGAGCCAAAGGATTCAGTAGATTCCAACGAACCTCAGCCTCTCCGCCGATCTAGTAGGGTTCCTCACCCACCTGAGAGATACTTCGGTTTCTCTATGACAGTGGGAGCGAGGATTGCATCATGAGATGATGACCCAACTAGTTTCGAGCTGGCCATCAGGAGTGAGACTCTGTAAGAATGGCTGGATGTTTAGCGATCTGTGATGGAATCCTTATACACCAACAAAGTATGGACTTTGGTTGCTATATCTGAAGGGTTAAATCCCCATCAGGAGCAAGTATATCTTGAGAAGATTACTTGGTGTACATGGAAAAGTTGAGACTTTCAAAACTAGACTTGTTAAAAGTTTGCATCATTGACCAGGTACGGATAGTGATGAAACCTTTTCAAGTAGCTATGCTTAAGTCCATCCAGATCCTACTTGCCACGGCTACATACCATGAATACGATATCTGGTGGTTGGGTGTCATGACTGCTTTTCTAAATGATATTTTGGAAGAGAGCGTCTATAAGTACACAGCCAGAGGGCTTCGTAGACAGTGGGAGCAGCGGAAACGTGTGCAAGATGCTTTATAGGATAAAGCAGGCATCGCGGAGTTGGAACATCTGTTTTGATGGATTAGTCAAAGAGTTTGACATCATCAAAATGGTAGATGAACCTTGTATAAACAAAAAGGTAGTAGGAAGTATGGTGATGATCCTCGTAAGAGTATGTGGATGACATACTCTTGATAGGGAAGGAGTTTCCTATGCTACGCTCGATCAATCTCCGTTTATCACATGGATTCTCCACATAGGATCAAAATGATACCTCCTAAATCCTGAGTTTTGGATCTATGAGATAAATTTAATTGGATGTTAGGATTCTCGCTAGTTGTAGTGAGATGATATCAATCGATCCTGAGGAGAATCACTGGAAGGGTTCCAGGGTAATAAAGACGACTGAATGTCAGTCGCAGGCATTGTCTTTACCCTCAGTAAAGGGACGGTATGTTGGAAGAGTTCCAAGCTAGATACCGTGGCATACTAGACGATAAAGGCGTGATACATCGCTACTTAAGATGATACCAAAGAGGCTGTTTGGGTGTATATTGGTTCATGAGATGAACTACGTTCCTACCATTGTGAGACAATGGAGTTGTGGCTTATGCCGAGGAACGCCTGTCCCATCAGTGACCCAGACATATTCTAAGGCAGCATCGCCTGATCATGGAGATAGTTGATCTCCAGGGTGATCGAGGTTTGGAGAGTAGACTCAGAGGACAAACACAGCGGATCCACTCACAAAGGCATGTTCCCAGAGAGAGACTTTTATGGGATGGTTGAGTATGAGATACTACAACCACTGCTACAGATGGCCCTAGTGCAAGTGGGAGATTTTTAGTTATATGTATGCCCTAGAGGCCATTACTATACATAGGATGTATATTGTAGTGGATGCTGGGACATATATAGGGAGGACTTTCTTGCTCGACATGATAGTATGCTATCTGGTTGAACTTTACCTTAACGTGTATACTGATTGTCTCTCTGTTACATGTTGGTAAAGCCCTTAGGATCTGTACTTGACTACCTGGACTATGATGCGGATCATACTAGTGGGGAAATGGTAGTCCATAAGTACATCCTTCAAAGTCCCTAGTCGTGGGTGTATCGAGACGGGGCATCGATATACCAGAGTAGACTAGCGTGTACCTTCTCGACCCATACAGATGGGCGATGGATGATCCCATATCCATTGGTGTTTGACATCAGAGATGATATACGGGTGCTCAGTAGAGACTGGGTACACTAGACGGACTCGCCGAGAACTCCCAGATGGTATTATACCTCACGTCAGATGGCAGTTCTCTGGTGACACTGGTACAGAGTAGTTTGTTGACCCGAGATCGTCATAGAGTCTTGTGTGGTTCCCACTGTGCTTTGATTTCCATCTTACCACGTCCAAGAGGGCGTGCAAAATGGTGGTTTTTGGGTACAGTCCCGAGTCACATGGAGGCAATGAGCGATAGGAGGGGATTCGTCTCTCCCGGTATAGGGGGTTGATGTTGCGCTGTGTTCGATTGGCTATAACAGGAAATCCCTGGCCAGGGTTGCTGAGATTTACTGGTAAGTGTTACCAGTAGTTTCTCGAATTGTTATAGACCTCATATCGACACGACTTATCGAGCTATTGGGGTCTGACGTTTACCACCCCTAGGCGAGATATGCGACATATCAGACGATGAGACCGGACTGTACGGTAGTGTTACTGGTTGGATTCACTGGAGTGTGAGCGGGCTTGCTCGTCGATCTTCAGATCGCTCAATACCTGGGTGGCCGTTACGTTTAGCAGACCGCTTGCGGCTTGTGGGTGTTTGATATGATCATCACCTGCTGCCGGCGTATTGACGAGTCTTTAGAGTCCTACACAGAGGTTTCCTGGCTCAAGCGAAACGAAATAGGAGCGCATATGAGATATGTGCGGGAACGAGAATGATACCAGTATGTGATACTGTATTCGATTCTCGCGATGTGACATTGATCGGTTATATGCGATATAGCCGGGTTATCGGATCAAGTGTTGATTCGATAAGTTGTTACTGATGATACCAGTCGGTTATGTGCGACATGACCGGATCGTTAAATCAAGTGTTGATTTAATGATTTAATGCATAATTATATATTTGATATATTACTTTGCATCAACTAGTATCGGTTTACTTAAGATGGATTTTCTCACTCGGATGTGCACATTGTATATTCGATATAGTTTTGTGCACTTGATTGTATCATGTTTGATGATACATGTTTGCTTGTGTTTGTGTAAAGATTGAACCATGGTTATTTAAATGATTAGGGTTTACATTTTCATATCTATTTATTTATTTATTTATTATGGAAATGATAATGAGAAGAATGGTTGCTAGTTTTGTTTTATTCTTTGAACCTTCATGAAGCATTGACTTTAGTCAACCATTCTTATCTCATCCTTAACCCTAACCATTCAAACTAACCTTGGTTTAATCTCTACACCTAACCATGGTTTGCTTATGATAAGAATGGATTTTCTTTTCTTTTTTACTTCTTCTTATCATAACAATTTCCTTCTTCTTCTTCATTTTTCAAGTGAAGAAAGCTTGCCTCCATCAATGGCAAGTGATGAAAAAGAGTGAGAAATCCAAATCTAAAGTCTACCCACTTCCTATTTCTTCATCCTCTACCTCTTGCCAAGTAGTAGAGTGTGTTTCCTTCACAAGTTTCTTGACTTGGTGAAGGTGGAGCTCGATCTAGCGATGCCTCGACGTAGATCATCTTCGGCATGGACATCGACGACCTAGCTTGCCTATTCTCTGACGAAGCCGACGCTAGAGCCCGGATTTGATTTGGACAGCGGAGAGGACTTCGTTGCGGAGCTATGGAGGTGGAGCACCGGATCTATAAAGGTTGTATTTCCGTATTCCCTTAGTTAAGTGTTAACTAGTTTATGTTTTCGCCTAAACTTCCAGCCGACGATCCGTAGTCGGGTTTCTCGGCACCGTTAAAATTTTAATTTGGCATGTTCGATGCCTTGTGAGACCTCACTAGAGTGCCTAGGAACCCTACACAATCCCACCGCACAATACTTGCTTAACCGTTCAGCCAAGCCAGTGTCGGTACTTCGAGGGAGGTTTTCCAACGCTTTCGCGAAGTTCCTTAATTTAAGAACCTCTTTTCCCTGGGGGCGTAGCCCCGCTAACACCTTTCTAGGCACCTACTAGGTTTATAGCATTGATCGTTTGGTGAGAAATTTCCCGAGGAGTAGCATATACTTACAGTAGGATCGGGATCCAAATATCATCGCGTGACGAAACTGAAGGAATCCTACCAGAATCATCACACTCCAAATGGTATGCAAATCTAGCAAGTTTCAGTACTTATGAAACTCCCGATGTGGATTTTTGCCCCATGCTCTTATGACCTTGACTTTGGCCAAAATATCATAAGTCACATGTCAAGTTCTGCCCGTCACTATCCAGGTTAATTTGGATCCATCCGTACGTACCCTTGACTTTGGCCAAAATGGCAGTACGACTGTCCCAAACCAACGCATCTATCTATGCTACACATGAACACCCAATAGCTACCAATCACTATGCCTTGACTTTGGCCAACATACATAGCTTGAATACTATTGCCTATTCATGCGAAACGACGGAGGGCTACGAATGGTTTTGGTAAAACCGTGAACGTAGTGAACTTGATATAATCGATGGAACGAGATAGCTTTTAGAAGGAGTGGTTCAAGCTCCGCATTTAAAAGTTAGTTTTGAAAAGAACCGAGTGGTTTTTCGAAAGTGTTCCAACGACTTTAGCTTGGTTTATTATCTTGCATTAGTTCTTTTAATGCGTGATATTCTTGCATTAGTTCTTTTAATGCGTCCCATCATTTAATCCTACCATTGCAGAAAACAACCAAAATATGACGTACGCTTATGCCATTCGCATTCGCCACGGGGCCCCGTCATCACCCGTTAGGTTACTTAACTAACGACAGAGCGGGGGCTGGGCTAGCGCGGCTGTAAAACATAAGCAACGTCTAAATAGTTATAAATATAGCAATGATAGACATTACAGATCACAGATGAATACATTGGATATACTAGGAATCCGCAATCCGTTCGAGCCTGCAACGAAAAAGCGGATTACACGGTCGCGGTGAATAGCCAAAACCCCACCCAAGACCCCTACGGGTGCGGCAAACTACCCGCCAAGTACCTGGTAGTTTGTGTACCCCTCCATGGGTCTATTCTAGGAGCAAAAACAGTAAAAAGAATTATACAATGACGGCTACAACCCCGACCCGGTTGTGCGGCCATACAAATAATATTATTACATCAATTTACATATTACAAATGAATGAAAGAAAAACAAAAGCTCATCTCACATCCACCCCGGCTATTCACCCACGACAGTCCAACACATTCATATACACATTCCAATATCAAACACAGATCACAGAGCTGTATAATCCCGACTAATGGACTTATAGCGATTAGCCGACGTTCAATACATACAAACATCACAGATATAACCAACATAGTCAAAGTGTAGTGAAGTTCGGAAAAAATACGGAATTATAGGCCCCCAAAAACAAATTTCTATTCTAGAAAATCTGGGCACATATAATATATCTCAAAAACCCTAAAACCAATCCAGAGATACACTGCACCAAAATCGAGGCCGAGAGGAGACAAGACGGCCGCGGATCCGCGGCAGAATAGCTTGCTATAGCCACGGAAACGCGGTCGTTTGGTCAGATCTCTGGCTCGTTTTTGGTGGTTATCTTTAAAAAACCCTGAGATGATTTTTGGTGAATAACAAATTTTGTTTTGACCAGAAAAAAATTTAACAGAAACTAGGGTTTTTGAAAAGTTTGGTTTTTGGATTTTTCGGTTCCGAACTTCGTTACACTTCACTACCTAGCTAGTTTATGTTTAGTTAGGCTCTGATACCACTGTAAGTCCACGTTGCAAACCCCGGTTCTTACGGGGAGGCGGAAACGGTATAAAAAACAAAATTTTTAGCGCATGGGGCAACATGGACTAACAAAGTCGGGATCTTTTCTAAACTAAACTAGCTATCATGCTAAAGAGAGTTAGCTACTCGGATAAAAGGTTATACCTAACTTGAACTCCTTGTTCTTGAAACCTAGTAGAGGTTGATGGTTCTCTCCTTGTCGCCTTCTTCCGTCAAAGATGGATCCACCTGAGGGTTCAACCTTCGGGCTCTTTCTCGAACTTAGAGTGAACTAGGATCTTCGGCTTGCTAAACCTTGAACCCTAGAGAGAGTAGAGAGTATCTATGGGGTGTTTTCTTTTCAAGGAGAGGGATTCTCAACACATGAGAAGGATTCTCCTTGAGCTTGAGGAAGAAGAAGATGAAATGAGGAGAGAGAATCAATATGATAGAATGAGCTCATTTTCCTTTTGCAACCATAACAAAAGGAAAAAGATATATCTAATTAATAATAATAATTCAAAATGAAATAGTTGATGGTTGTATTTGGAATGACCACTATCATCACTTCATTAAATGAATGTAAGCTAGAATCAAGGAGTATCCTTGCAAAGCAATGATGATGGTCAAACATTCAACCATGGTCAACAAGTCAACCATGGTTAACAAGTCAACAAAATCAACCATGACACAATTTTATTTAATTACTATTATTAATTGATATTTCATAAATCCATTAGGGTTTGGAAAAAGACGACTGTCAACTGTGCATACGCACCCGTTCCGAAACCCTAATGAAAGACCTCTTCTTCCGCCTCAAACAACTGTGCATACACACCTGCATTCTCGTTCCGAGGAACAAGAATACTGAGAGATAAAAGCAACCCCAAAACATATACCAGTATCTGGCTCAAACCAGAGCCTGCTAGTATAATCCGTCCGGACTCCAAAAGTGCACAAGTGCGCGGATGAGAACGAACCCTGCCGCAAAACCATGCGACCACTACTCAGTTTTTCCCAGAGGTGAATAGCCCTCTGTGTGGGACTCTAAAGACTCGACGCTATACTGGCAGTGGGTTTAACTACAGACCGCAAGCGGCACTAGCTGTGCGTAACGGTCCCCAGGTAGATGCCGATAAGAAGACTGACGAGGTAAAACCTATCTGAACTCCTACTGAGTCTGAATGTGACATTCTCCGTACAGTCCGGTCTGTTCGTCTGATACATCACATGTCGAGCCTAGGGGGCGGTAAACGTCAGTCCCCTAATAGCGGTACAAGTCGTGTCGGAGTGAAGCCCAAAACACCCTGAGATAACACTGGAAGCCTACCAGTATATCTCGCTTGCCCTGGCTAGGGACTACTCGTGTAATGGCTCTCCTAGACACAGCGCGATGTCAACCCCCAATACCGGGAGAGACGAATCCTGTCTAACCGTCACTGCCTCCAAGTGCTTCGGGACTGCACCCAACCATTACCTGTTTGCACAACTCCTTTGAGCCGTGGTAGGGTAGTGATCAAAATGCAGTGGGAACACACTCGAGGCGAAGTGCCAGTGTCAAGTCAGCGGACTAAGCTGTACTCGTGTCACCTGGGAACTGATAACTGACGATAGGTATAATACCAACCTGTCAGTTCCCGACGAGTCCTGTCCAGTGTACTCGTAACCCAACGAGCACCCGTATACTATCTCCAGTACGACGTACAGATGGTTGTGGGATAGACCATCTCCCACACTGGGATGAGAAGCGCATACGCTAGTCTACTCCGGAGTATCGATGCCCTGTCTCGATAGTCCTGCGACTAGGGACCTGTATAAGGATGTGCTTATAGATTACCCAGCCCCCACTAGTGTGACTGCCATCACAATGCTGGTAATCAAGCAAAGATCCTAAGGGCTCCACTAATGCGTATAGGTGACATACTAAAATAAACACATGTATACATTGAAGTAGAAACAAACCAAGTAGCATACTACTATATTGAGCAAGATTGTTTATACAAGGTGAATATCCCAAGCTTCCATTAAGTAATATACAAACTAGTATGATACAGTAATGGCCTCTAGGGCATATACACTAACACTAATTTTAATATAAAATAGGTTAAAACTCACAAAAACCCCAATTTCACTTAAAAAGTCATTTTTCCGAAAATCTAGCAAGCACAATTCGCCGTTTTTGTACAAAACTCGATGTATAAACGAATCTAGCGGCCAGAATATTCACTAAATATCTTAAATAAGTCATAAAAACAATTCCCATAATTTAATCTCATTAAATTCCAAAAACCCTAAAATTCTAGTTTACAAAATACCTAAATTTTAACAATTTTATAGCAAAAATGCACAAACTACAATCTAGCTTGGATTTTCATGAACTAAAGTATTAAAATACACTTAATAATGTTAATAATGTGATAAAAACCCTAACCATATTTTTAATCTCACATATAAATGTATTTCATAAAACCCTAGTTTGCACAAAAAGCTTAATTGGGACATTTTACAAGTGACGAATTGTAATTAGCAACTAGATTAGTTTTCAAAAAATCTTAACATGCTAATCCACATCACATAACCATGCACAATTTATCACAACCCAATTCCAAAACAAAACCCTAATTTGAATTCCTTAATCATGCAATGGAACCCATTTAAAACCAAATTAACACTTAATTAAGCTAAACACAAGCAATTAACAACAAATTAAGTAAAATTGTTAGAATTTACCCAAACAATTTGAAGATCCCACAAGCACACTTAGCCTCCAAAATTGCTCTCTTGCTCCCAAAATCCATGCTAGATAGGTAAATAACTAATGGGTAGGAGTTGGATTTCGGTTTTGAGTTTTTGTTGATTTTTCATGAAATTTTTGTGAATTTTTTTTAGAAGAGATGAGATGAGGAATGAGAGGGGAGGGCTGCTGGAAATGATCAGGTTTCGTCCATCATGGGGTGGGGAATGGGTGAGGGAGGAGAGAGAGTGAGGTGGAGAAAGTGGAAAAAGTCAAAGTCCACCATTTTCTATCATTTTCTACTCTTTTCTTTTCTTTTCTTTTCTTTTGCAAAACAAGTGGGGACAAGAGAGGGGGGCTGCTGAAATTAGCCAAGGGGAAGGAAAAATGGGGCTGTGTGAGTGTGGGTATGGGTGTGGGGTGATGGAAAATGATAAATACTATACCCCAAAAATCCATTTACACTAAAAAAAGCCTTTTTTCTTCAATAATTTCTAAACCGTTTTGGCAAATGATTTCGTTTCAAAAACCACATGATAAAATTTTATTTAAAGTTTTATGATGCACAAAATTTGTTTCAACTCATTCCAATTTGTAATTTTCCCTAATTAAATATATTAGTGACGGCTTAAAATAATAATAAAATAATTTTTTTTTCAGAAAATTTGAAATTTCACCAGTGGCTCAATAAACACCAAATACTAGCTAGAATATGTATATTTAATTTTTATAATAAGATATTTGCATTTTGACATTTTATAGAAAACCCCCTTATTTTACCGTTTTTCGAAATTTCACCGAAACGATTTTCAAAACGTTACACAATAGCCTTAGGAAGAGTTTACATTGCCCCAGAAGAAAAGTACAGGTTAATAGATGACCCTATTAGTGTGGCCCGAGCTTCCTGGAGGCTTGCTGGTCTCCATGCCTGGCGCCGGGTACGGGGCACTCCGGACGCCGAACTGGTCCTCCGCGAAGGAAAGCATGATCTGGCCGATGGTCAGCTCGGCGGGAGGAGGACGTTGCTCCTGCTCGCGGTCGGCCTGTCGCTTATCCCTTAAATAGGCGGCGAGGTTCCTCGATCGGATGAGCTCCTCGATGTAGTCCTGGAGTTGCTTGCAATCCTCAACGGCATGGCCCAGCGTCCGGTGGAAGGCGCAGTAAGGGCCTTGGGTCCGCTTTGAGGCCTGACGCGGGATTGGAGGGAACTTGAAGAACCCTTCGCCCTGGGCCTCATCTAGCAACACTGCGAGGGAGACGTTAAGCGGGGTATACTCCTGGAACTTTGGGTGATAGGGCTGCTGACGCTCCGGCCTCTCCACCCGAGCCCTTTTCTTCTGGTCGAGTCGTTCTGCCCAGGGGAGGTTCGTGTTCACCTCGGATTCTAGCTGAACCTCGCGCTCGGTCCATGCTTTGACCTCGGTTATGGTCTTAGGCTGTGCCAACGCAATGGAGCGCAGCCACTCCTAATGCCTTAGACCAGATCTGAGCCCCGTGATGACGGTCTCGTCCCGGTGCTCAGGAACCTTGAAGAGGGCGTTGTAAAAGCGAGTGATGTAAGCTTTGAACGTCTCCTTATCTCCACTCTTAATCGTGAAGAGGTAGTCGACAGTGAGCTTCTGCCGACGATTCCCAACGAAGTGGCCGAGGAACTGAGTAGCCAGCTCGTCGAAGGTTGAGATTGAGCGAGGCTCGAGTCCTCGGAACCAGTCCAGACCAGAACGGATGAGGGTGGCAGGGAAGGCCCTGCATTGGGCGGCATCGGAATGGTCCTGGAAGCTCATTCCCGCGGTGAAAGCATCCAAATGGTCTTTGGGTCGGTTTTCCCGTCGAACAGAGAGACCTTCGGGGGTTTGTCGCGCGAGGAGACATGGACAGCGAGCAGTTCCTAGGTGAACGGTTTGGTGAGCGAGTTGGCGGCGTACTTGGCCCCGTCGGCCGAGAGGTGCCCTTCCCGGCGCATGCCCTCGATCTTCTTTTTGAGGGTGTCGAGTCGGCCATGGTACCCCGAGGACTCGGCGCCTCGTGATCCCTGGCCTCTGCTGTGGGAGACCTGCGTCTGGGCATGGCTCCGATTCCTCTCGATGAGGTTCCTCAGATCCCCGGGCGTGGTGGCTCTCGAGCCATCGTGGCGAGCCCCTTCTATGCGACCCTGCCGGGGGAGTGGGTGTCGGTCATGCCTGTAGGCAGGCGAGGTGACCGACATCTCCTCAGGGGGCAAGGGTCGCTAAGAGGTTCGAAGCGTGGTGCTCCGGCGGCGGGCCTGGGGGTGGAGCCGCGAGGCGCCCAGTGGGCCTCAGGGAGTATCGGTCCGTGGGATCCGTGGTCGGGAGTCGCAGCCCGCTGGTGGTCGGCCGCGCCGACGGGGGCAGAGCATTCCGGAGGCGGAGGGGCGGCGATCTGGGGCCTAGGCCCGGCCGTTTGGGCTCGGACGAGCGCCTCCATGAGGGACTGTAGCCGATTTATTCGGCTGGCAAGGGCGTGGATGATGGTCGCCGGAGGGGGTTCATACGCGCCTCCAGTGAGGGGGAGGCAGCGGCTGGTACCCGAATCTTCAGGATGGTCGCTTGCCATGTGGACGGAGATCGGAAGACCAACTTTGTTTTTGTGGAGTTTGCGTTCCCACAGACGGCGCCAACTGATGGAGGTCCTCTTCAGATCTCCTTCAGATGTTGTCTTCCGTCGATCTCCTGGCGGATTCTGGAGGGGATCCCCTGTTGTGTGTGTGTCTCAATGGGTTTTGAGGAAGTTTGGTGATTGGAGGAGTTGGACACCAAGTACCTGCAAAGAAGTCCCGGGGTGGTTTGAAGCCACCGAGGACCCTCCGACGATCAAGTTAGTACTAGATCTGAGCAGCGTAATGGCTAAATGGAATAAAAAATGGCTTACTTGACCCCTCTGTGATGGGAGTTTATATAGTGGTGGAGGCACGCAGCAGCAGGCATGAGAATCTCGCCGGCAGTTACGCTCCCGACGTCACGCCCGCATAGAAAGCGGATCGCCCATTAATGGTGATCGTGGAGGTGTGGAACGTGGGATGTTGCGGGAGGAGAATCCATGCATGGCGAGATTCGAGGAGCGGCGGTTACGCCTGTGAGCGGTGGAGCTGGGCGGAGGACCGAGGAAGACGGCCTCGGTCGGGGAGCTCGTGGACGAGTGAGAAGGCCGAGGATACTTGGACTTGTGGCAGCTCAAGGCGAGCTGAAGGGCCGAGGAGGCCAATCTGCAGGCAGCCCCGAGGAGGACTGGCTTGTGCCGGCAGATCGGGTACAGGGGTGACCCGGTCGGCCTCTGTAGGCCCTTTCTTTTGAGTTCTGGGACGTGCTATCCGCCACGTGTCCTGATCTTAGGAGTCCCCAATATTGAGCATCATCAGCTAGTTTAGGGTTTAGGGTAGACTCTGTTAACGGGTTATTCTAGCGCCAGTTTTAATCGTAGAAATTTTTTTGTTCCGCAAACGGTCATTGATGATGGTCAGGACGTTAGTGTAACCCAACACTAAGTACAAAAGAGTAACTATCAATGTTGACATATACAGTGATTATTTTGAGTTTTGTGTGCATTAATTTTGTATGTGGTGTTTTCTTTATCAAAGTTTGAATTTGATTTTAATTGTTTTTAATACCTAGCTTTTGCCCCTTTTTCCAATTATATAGATAGTCATGAATTTATTTTTGATGGCTTCAAAACTTTGTGATCACTCGTGGATGGAATCATCTTGTTGCTTGGATAGTCACCATGTAAGAGATAGGTCACAGTTAGATGTGTCTAACATTGAATATCGGTCTTATCGTCGGATATACCGTTTTGAGACCGCTTGCGATACGATAAAACCAATATAATATCGTCCGGCATATCGGTCCATATGGAGATATCGCTTGATATATCGGCAGTAGAGACGATATGAAGCATCAGTCTCATACGATTCTTTCCGATATCCCATATTTAAAACTTTGGGTGTTACATTTGGTACGTTTTGAATGTACAAGCCATTATTTTTGCCATTTGGACTTCTCATTTGTCCATATGAAAATCACATGCTTTTTCTGAGTTCTAGAAATGGCAGAAAGCTTTATAAAAGACATACTCGATTAATATTGCAGTAGCTTGCTCCCTGATGTCATGAATATTAAGGTTTAACATTAAAGTTCAATGCAAGAACATTCTTTGGGCCCATTTTTCAGAACTTAGCAATTAAAATGGAGATTTTTTGTGTGTTTCTCTCCATATAAAATCAATGATTTGGAACAATGATCTTTTAACAATTGCAGTGTTTTCAACTGCGTCCTCTTCGCTTAGCATTGACTAGATATCATCCTCAGGTCTTTCTATTTTGTTAGCCACTGAGATATATGATTTTTGTTTTGTTTTTATTTTCTTATTCCTTTTTTCCCCCTTTGTTTGTATGATAGATATCGTGGAGAGCATTTTTCTTGCAGGCGACCTTAGATTTCAACCAAAGTTTGGTGATTTTGGTCCCAATCAATAGGGTCAACTTTTGACAAATTAAAAATCCCCAAATTTCCAACCTAGGGGAGAAAATTTTGGATATTTTTCATAAGCGTGACGAATTAAGACATATACATGGCTGGCTTAAGATTCACAATCTTAAGAACCTTTTTGGGATATGGAGTCTAGTTTTCTAAACTGCAGTTTCATAAAGTTAGCAAAACTTAACTCCAAAATTCTAATTTTGTCTTATTTTGAAACCATTTTGGAGTTGAGATAACTACAGTAGTTATTTCAACTCTGACCAAAGTTTTGTAAACTTCATTTTTGGAGTTTGGGGCTTGCAAACCACAGTTGCATCCGTTATAACTCCACTTAAAAATAAATACTCCTAAATCCATATCCAAACATGGTCTAAATATTTGAATAAAGTGATTTTTAATATAATATCGGAGGTAAGTTGTGAATAAATCCTTCTTTAAGCCGATATCAGAACTGAAGATTCTATATACCATTATGTTGTGTAACCAGTTTGTGTAATTAGTTTAAGTTGATTGGTAATCCAATATATGTGTTTGACTTCATAATAGTTATTAGTTAGCTGAAGACTAGTCAAGCCTTAATCCAACTTATATATGAAACCTGCTTATGTCTTGCTTTTTCAGTTTGCGGAACAACAAGAATGTCATCCTCATCCAACTTCACAAAAATTTTGTTCATTTTCTTCTTCTTCTTCTTGGTACTGAAACCAACGGCCTCAATCGACACCTCCTTCGCTTTTGACGGCTTCACGGGCTCCAATCTCATTCTCGACGGCGCTGCCTCTATAACATCCAACGGCCTCCTCGCTTTAACCAACCAAAACACAAAGGGCCATGCCTTCAATCCAGTCCCTCTCCAATTCAAATCGCCAATCAATAAGAAAGTTAAGTCTTTCTCCACCACCTTCGCCTTCGCCATCCTCTCCCAAATCCCCGGCCTGAGCGGCCATGGCCTCGCCTTACTCATCTCCGGCACCACCAACTTCTCTTCTGCTCTGCCCAGCCAATACTTAGGCCTCTTCAATATAAGCGATAACGGGAACTCGACCAACCATGTTCTTGCTATCGAGCTTGACACGATCCAGAACCCCGAGTTTCAAGATATCAATGATAACCATGTCGGAATTGATGTTAATAGCTTGAACTCTAAAGATTCACATGTTGCGGGTTATTTTGAGGATGGTAGTGGTTTGTTTCGGAACTTGACTCTT
The DNA here is from genome assembly GCA_030015575.1 of Agapanthus africanus. NCBI lineage: Eukaryota > Viridiplantae > Streptophyta > Magnoliopsida > Asparagales > Amaryllidaceae > Agapanthus > Agapanthus africanus. The sequence goes on along the minus strand of JASDDO010000024.1, from coordinate 705,547,101 downwards.
ATCAGTGGCCAGACGATGCAGGTGTGGGTTGATTATGATGGCGAAGCGATGCAACTTAATGTTAGTTTGTCTCCAATGAAGATGGCTAGGCCTACTAAGCCGCTACTATCTTCTACTATCGATCTCTCGAACTTGATGCTCGATACTATGTATGCAGGTTTCTCTTCTTCTGCCGGTGATCCATTTAATACAAACCATTATATCCTCGGTTGGAGCTTCACAATGAACGGGGTAGCGAAAGCTCTCGATTACACGAAGCTTCCTTCACTCCCGATTGCTAAAACTAGAACTTCCAAGGTTTTGGCTATATGGTTGCCTATAGGTTCGTGTTTGTTCGTGTTGTTTGTTGCTGTTGCTGTTGTGCTTATAGTGAGGAGGAAGCTTAGATACGCTGAGCTGCTCGAAGAATGGGAGCAAGAATACGGGCCTCATCGGTTCTCATACAAAGATTTGTTCCAAGCAACAAAAGGGTTCAAAGAGAAAGGGCTCCTCGGGACTGGCGGCTTCGGTAGAGTGTACAAAGGGGAGTTGCCTAGCTCAAAAATGGAGGTTGCGGTTAAGAAAGTCTCTCATGAATCAGGACAGGGAATGCGACAGTTTGTGGCTGAAATCGTTAGCATCGGTCAGCTCCGCCACCGGAACATCGTACAGCTCTTAGGCTATTGCCGTCGCAAAGGAGAGCTTCTTTTGGTCTATGATTTCATGCCTAATGGTAGCCTCGACCGATTCTTATATGATAGAACCAAGCCTACTCTGAATTGGGCTCAGAGGTTCAAAGTCATCAAAGGAGTGGCATCGGGTCTCTTATACCTGCATGAAGACTGGGAACAGGTTGTCGTCCACAGAGACATCAAAGCCAGCAACGTCCTGTTAGATAGTGAACTAAACGGAAAGCTCGGAGATTTTGGCCTTGCCAGATTATACGATCGTGGGGCCGATCCTCAAACGACACATGTCGTCGGGACTATGGGCTATCTCGCGCCAGAGCTCGCTATGATCGGAAAAGCAACAACATTAACCGATGTGTTTGCGTTTGGCGCTTTTCTCCTAGAAGTGGTCTGTGGTAGGAGACCGGTCGAGCAATATGCGGAGGGTGAGAGCGTAATTCTTGTGGATTGGGTGCTCGAGAATTGGCGACATGGATCGTTGATGGACACGATGGATTCGAGACTGAGAGAGGACTTTGTTGGCTATGAGGTGGAGTTGGTGTTGAAGCTTGGCGTGATATGCTCACATCCGTCGGCAGAAGCTAGGCCGAGCATGAGACAAGTGATGCAGATCTTGGATGGGGATGTAGATCTCTCGGAGCTGTTGCCGAGCTCGACCAAAGCGGTTGATGATGGTAGTTTTAATGGTGAATTGGATGGTGTTAATTTAGAAAAAAGGGTCACTTTCTCACCGGAAGGCGATTGTATTATCGATTGTTGATATAGTATATATGATTAATCTGATGAATGTCCGAGCGAGGCCATGCGTGACAAAAGTTGAATGCAAGTAAATCTACAGATGAGTGATTCATAAGAGGAAGAGCAATATGTTAGTTAAACATTCAAACAATAATTAGATTATGTTTTTATGAAAAAAAAAATAAAAATTTCTCTCATGTTATTATAATTATCCTTATATGTAAAATTTTTGAAAATAGAGAAGTTTTTATCTCTGCATTTTGGTTCCTTGACAAGTGGGTGCTTGATGCTTAACATGCCAAATGTTTTTTTTTATATCAGTCTTGTCTGCAGCTACAGCTGCTATTATAGAGATTTCCATAAGAACTGAATCAAGTAAATCACCTCCGGTTATCTAGCTTTCTTAATAAAAATAAGGATAAATTTAACAAAAAACCCCAAGCATTTTTTCTGTTGTCAAAACCCTCTGGCCTAAAAAAGTTAGTCAAAACCCCCCATAAAAAAGATTTTAGTTGTCAAAATACCCCTTACTTCTGAAATCTAGTAGTTGCCTACAATATCTAGTTTTCTGTGATATCTAAGCAGTAGCTAGTGATATCTAAACCGTTACGTGCGATATCTAAACCGTTACGTGCGATATCTAAAGAGTTTGTATGAATTGGTTAGGTATAGCATGCTACCATGTAGATACTGCAGCAAAAATTTCTAATGGGATTTTGACTACCGTTTCGAGGCCAGGAGGTTTTAACAGCGAAAAAAGTGCTTGGGTATTTTTTGACAATTTACCCAAAAATCATGGGTTGTTTGATAACTTGTTTAAACAATTTTTTTTAATGAATATGCTAATTTTTAGGGTTCTTTTTGGAAAAAATAATTAGAACACTTGGACCAACTATTATTGCATTTGAAGAGTTAAGGGGTAATGTAACATTTCAGAAAATATAAAATATTATTTTTGGAATGTAATATTATATAATATATTTCGTGAAAATTACCCGAACTCCGAATTTGGGGTTTTCGTAAAATGGTATAAATATATGCCAATATTTGTGAAATAATTGGAGATTAAAATGATTTATTCATTTAAATATATATTTATCGGATATGACATTTTTATAATTAATTATATGCAGTTTAAATAAAAAAAATTGATCAGTGCACTACTAATCGCGATTAAGCCAAATCCGTATTTGTACAGTTTTCCATGTCTAGCGCACCATGACATGCTGCTTGTTTCATTTTATTTGTGTTGTGTGTTTAGTTTTAATGAGTGGGGGAAAAAGAAAAGAGAAAAGGGAAGCTAAAAGACAAAAGATGAATTATTGAGAGACTGAAGGTAAGTGAGGGTGAGAATAAGAGAGAGAGAGAGAGGTGGAGGGGGCAGCCATTCCTTCAACTCCTCCATCTACAAGTTTTTCCTCCACCTCCACCTCCAAGTATCACCTCCATTTCTTCATCAAAACCCTACACCCTTTTCATTAAAAATGATCCCCACTTCATCCTCAACACATTGGCCCTTGCAAGTTTGAATTTTGGAGACTTTGGGAAGCTAAGGTTTTTCTTGAGTTGTCCAAATGAGATATATTTTCTTTCATTTAGTTTAGTTTTAGTTTTATGCATCCTAGTTTAGCTTAGAATGTGCGATGTTTGGAAATTCCTAGAGAGGGTCTGGGTAATTGTGTGGATTGGTGATATGTAGTGGCTGTTTACTTAACCCTTGTGGTGTTTTGCTGGCCAAGACCATAGATTAGTACCAAAACACGAACTTAGAATTTCCCAACATCGTAAATTTGACAGTTTGTGAGTGTATCTGGGAATCTGGAGTGACCCGAGGCTACCATAAATTAAGTTCCCATGACTGTGAGACGTGTAGGCAACCATAAAGCAACACCTGAAACCCTAGCCCCTAATGAGCTTTTATGGCCGTAGATTTAAGGGATTTGGCCGCAAATTACGGCCAAGTCGTGGTGATTTCGTGTGATTTTTGGACAATAGCTTCCTTATCTGATATGTAGAGCAACCCAATATGCAAAATGTTCTAGTTTGGCTTAGGGTGAAATCTGGGAGTGGTTTTCCTAGGTTGCTGTTTTCGTGTTTTGCGATTCTGAAACTTGGGTTTTAGTATTTGATTTTGTGTTTGGTCGTTGGATGTTTGTACGTCAATGACGATGGTTATTTGTTTGTTTTTGCATGCGTATGCTATAGGTTCAAACCTATGGGCGCGTCGTGCGCCGTATTGGTTTTCCGGACTTGATTTTAATAGTATTGCGACTGTGTATTTATTGTAGGTACCTTCGTGTGGATTCCGAGATGACGGAGCACATCGACTACGGCTGAACAAGAAGTTCCGCAGGTGAGTAGATTTATATCTACGGGGGAAGTCGGGTGGATGGCGTATAGCCCCTCCGCAAACTTTGATGGAAACCGATATATAGAATATGGTTAAGGAAACCTATATTAGAAAACTATGAATATGGTTAAAAAGATAGTTAGAGATGATATAAATGATTGAATATATATATCGAGATATGAGATGAAAGCTATAGGGATATGACTCTTTGACATGATATGATAGAAATGAAGTCTCGAATTGATATATAAACATATAAAAAGTGAATGTGAATCACGAGATATAGATGTGTCGTTTCATTAGATTAACTATGAGATTTTAGTGGCATGTAATAAGATAAAATAATATGAGCGGATATGATTGATATAGGATATGAAACGAGATGTATAAGGATATGACATGAGATCGATGGATATGACGAGATTGAGATAAATGTGTTACGAGATCGGTCAAATAAGATAAATATATATAAGATGATTTGATGTGAGATATTGATGTGATGAAAAGAGTATACGATATGATATGATGACTTAGTTAGATATGTCGTTATACAGATACAAGTCGATAAGAGATAATTGATACCTTTGTCGGTCCTATGATATGAGATTTATACGGATGTGACCTGAGAGATAGGTATATATATATGGATAATGTTTTGGACCATGAGTGATATGCCATACGAGACGTTAGATCCGTACCCTCATTGTCATATAGGTTGATAGAATCCCTAATCGTTTAATGCCGCTGTACGACGGATACCGTACGTGATGAGTTTTACTTGATAATTGATCCATACCCTTGACTAGAGGATGCCGTACGATAAATTATACCGTACGTGATGTTGTGAAGCTGAATGTCGATTAATAGATTCACCGACTCGGATATGTGATAGAGACGTATACCTTATAGCATTGCGCTCACGCTTTACTTTATGCTACGTTCATGTTATTCTCATTGCATTACATATACCTGTGCTAGTACACCTACACCATTATCGATGATGCGTATGTTACACTTACACAGATTGCCGGCTCATACACTTTCATCATCGATAATTGCTATGTCACTTACACAGTAGAATTGCCACATCATTATGCTATGTTGAATGATAAACTTGCTATGCTCACATCATTATGATATGTCGCATAATATACTGATATTGTCACATCACTGTTTCATGTTGCATGATATACGGATATGCTCATATTTCTGTTATATGTTTGCATAAATCATGCTTTACGATTATATACATTGAGATGGTATTTTCATGAGATTCTGGATATGAGAACCGTGGTGATATTTCAAAAGAAAGTATGTATTGTTTAAAAAACATGGTTTCTCGTGATATGATATTTCAGTGCGTCCACCATGCGTTTTCTCGGTTCTGAGACGGGTGATAGAAACCCGATTCGAGGAGGTGGATGATCCGTTTGCAGGTTCATGGTGGACCCGGTATGGTACCCAGGGGTGAGAAATGGTTTCTGTGGTGTAGATAATGAGCCTGGCAGAGGGACTACTACCTACCGGTGATTGGTTGGACCTGGCGGTTATCCGGATAATACCGACTGGAATCGAGAGATGGATACGGGCCGATCCGTTCTACCGGAGCTCGAGGGCCGATTCGGACAGACGGAGCCCGTTGGCCGATCCGGACTGACGGAGCCCGAGATATGAGGTTTTACGTGTCGATGCTGGACACGGGTTTTGTAAGTCGACGTTAGACACCCCACATGATGCGGAGAGGCGGAATAGGTAAAACAATCATTTTGTTTAAGTTAACATCGACTAACTTTACGGATCTTTTCTAAACCCTAACTAACAACTAACTAGAAGTTATTAACTACTATGATAGATGATTATACCTCAAGATTCTAGTCCTTCTTGTTCTTGTAGTTCACCTCCTCATCGGCCTCCTCGATGTGATAGAAGATCCACCCGAGAGCTCCTTCTCCAATCTTTAACCTCTCACTTAAGGCAACTAGGTGGCTATGATTGCTAATCAAGATAACCTAGAGGATATAGAGATGGATTAGGGATCTATTAGCCTTGCTAACCCTTCGATCTCAACACATGAGAGGATTAGGGTTAGGTCTTTGAAGAGAGAGAGCTTGAGGAGAGAGAATGTGTAAGTGAGAATGAATTGAAAATATAACTCATTATGTATATAATGAAGCATAATAATTATCAAATAAATAAAATAGATAATTACAACCATGCTTCATTTAATATAAATGAATGAATCATCTCATGAGTCATTAAGCAATAAATGCTTCATTAACTCATTTAGATGAATCACTTCATGAGTCATAAATTCAATTAATGCAAATTCCACCTAAGCTCTCCACCTCATCTTCCTTCTAGAAGCTTCTCGATTAATTACGAGAATGTCCCTCCCATCCGTGAAAACACGGAAATACTGAGACTGTATAAATCAAATAATCCAATACTAGAATCTAGCTTAAATTAAAGCCTGCCAGTAAAAACTGTCCAAACATCGTATGTGCATAAATACACGTATGTGTCCGAACCCTGTCGTAAAACCATACGACCTCTATATCGTTTCGTCTGAAGCAGAGAAACTCTCTGTGTGGGACTCTAAAGACTCGACACTACGCTGGCAGTGGGTTTAACCACAGGCCGCAAGCGGTACTAGCTGTACGTAACGGTCCCCAGGTAGATGTCGATAAAAAGGCTGATGAGGAAACCCATCCGAACTCCTACTGAGCCTGATGTGACAATCTCCGTACAGTCTGGTCTGTTCCTCTAGGACTATCGCATATCGGGCCTAGGGGGCGGCAAGCGTCAGTCCCCTAAAAGCGGTATAAGTTGTGTCGAAGTGAAGCCCATTACACCTTGAGAAGCTACTGGAAATCCTACCAGTAAATCTCGTTTGCCCTGGCCAGGGACTTTGCGTAATGGCTCTCCAAACACAGCGCAATATCAACTCCTAATACCGGGAGAAACGAATCCTATCTAACCGCCACTGCCTCCAAGTGCTTCGGGACTGCACCCAACTGCTACCTGTTTGCACGACTCCTTTGAGCCGTGGTAGGGTAGCAATCTAAGAACAGTAGGAACAAACTCGAGATGAAGCAGCAGTGTCAAGTCTGCGGACTATGCTGTACTCATGTCACCTGGGAACTGTTAACTGACGACGGGTATAATACCAACCAACAGTATTGGCTATAGTGCCCTCAAGGCAATTATCATAGTCATAGGCAAGTGATCATGATGATTGAGGGAGGATCTATACCGATAAAACAGTCTTACTCGAGATGATAGTATGCTATCTGCTTTGCTTTTATCATCATGTATATGTTGATAAAGCCCATAGGATTCTTGCTTGACTACCAGCTGAAAGGTTCCTAGGCACCCTATAGAGGTCACACAAGGCATGGAACATGCCAATATAAAATTTTATGGGTGCCGAGAGACCCTAATACGGATCTTAGACTAGAAGTTTAGGCGAAAAGATAATCTAGTTAACTACTTAACTAAAAGTTAGATGCTACAACCTTTGTAGATCCGGTTACCCTCTTCCTTGGCTCCACGAAGGCATCCTCTCGCTGTCCATCTCGATTCCCAAACTCGAACGTTGGCTTCATCGAAGAATTGGGTGGACTAGGTCGTCGGCTTCGTGCCGAAGATGATCTACGTCGAGGCATCACAAGTTCAAGCTCCGACTTCACCAAGTTGTGAAACTTGTGAAGAAAACACCCAAAACAACTTGGCAAGAGGTTGAGGGTGAAGAAATAGGAGGTGGGTTCACTTTAGAATTGGATTTCTCTCACTAGAATTCAAGTTGCCATTGATGGCATCAAGGTTTCTATCTTGAAGATGAAGAAGAAGAAAAAGCTTGTTTATGATAAGTTATTAAAAATGAAAAGAAAAATGCATACTTATCATAATCTAACAAGGGTTAAGTGTAGAGAATAAACCATGGTCATTTAGAGAGTTAGGGTTAAGCATGAGGACAAGAATGGTTGAAAAAGTCAAGGCTTCATGAAGCTTCAACTAATGACAAAAGAAAGCCATCATTCCCTTTAAATCATTTCCAAATAAATAAATGAAACAAATAAATAAATAAATGTGCAAAACCCCAATTATCAAATTAACCATGGTTTAATTCTATATACTTAACTAAATAATCAAGTATCATCAAACATGATACAAATGTGTGCACAAAAGTATATCACATATACTTCTTGCACATCAAGTGAGAAAATCCATATAAAGTGAACCAATACTAGTTAATGCAAAGTAATATATCAAATATATAATTATACATTAAATCATTAAATCAACACTTGATTCAATGATCCGGTCATGTCGCACATAACCGACTAGTATACGATGTATCGATTTATCGAATCAATGATTCGATAACTAGGTCATATCGAATATAACCAATCGAAACATTAATCGCGAGAATGAAATGCGGTATCACATACACGCATTATTCTCGCTCCTGCACATATCTCATATGCGCTCCTATTTCGTTTCGCTTGAGCCAGGAAACCTCTGTGTAGGACTCTAAAGACTCGTCAATACGCCGGTAGCAGATGATGATCATATCAAGCATCCACAAGCCGCAAGCGGTCTGCTAAACGTAACGGCCATCCGGGTATTGAGCGATCAGAAGAACGACGAGCTAGCCCGCTCACACTCCTGTGAATCCAACCAGTAACACTTACCGTACAGTCCGGTCTGTTCGTCTGATACGTCGCATATCAAGTCTAGGGGTGGTAAACGTCAAACCCCAATAACCGATAAGTCGTGCCGATGTGAGGCTCATAACGGGTCGAGAAACTACTGGTAACACTTACCAGCAAATCTCTGATCAGCCCTGGTCAGGGACTTCCCTGTTACGGCCAATCGAGCACAGCGCAACATCAACCCCCAATACCGGGGGAGACGAAACCCCTCCTATCGCTTATTGTCTCCATGTGACTCGGGACTGTACCCAAAGACCACCATTTTGCACGCCCTCATGGACGTGGTAAGGTGGAGATCAAAGCACAGTTGGAATCACACAAGACTCTATGACGATCTCGGGTCTACAGACTAACCTGTACAAGTGTCACCTGAGAACTGCCATCTGACGTGAGGTATAATACCATCTGGGAGTTCTCGGCGAGTCCGTCCAGTGTACCCAGTCTCCACTGAGCACCCGTACACCATCTTTGATGTCAAACACCAATGGATATGGGATCATCCATTGCCCATCTCATGGGTCGAGAAGCGTATACGCTAGTCTAATCTGGTATATCGATGCCCCGTCTCGATACACCTACGACTAGGGACCTTGAAGGATGTACTTATGGACTACCTTGTCCCCACTAGTATGATCTGCATCATAGTCCAGGTAGTCAAGTACACATCCTAAGGGCTTTACCAACATGTAACTTTAAGACAGTTTAAAGAGACTAGTGTACATGTTAAGATAAAGAGTAACCAGATAGCATACTATCATATCGAGCAAGAAAGTCATCTCTATATATGTCCAAGCATCCAATATAATATACATCATCTGTACAATACTGGCCTCTAGGGCATACATACAACTAACAATCTCCCACTTGCACTAGGGCCAGCTGCTGTAGTATCGCATACCGAGCACCCCGAAGAGTCTCTCAAACTGTATCTGGGGAATGGCTTTCGTGAGTGGATCCGCCGTGTTATTCTTCATGTCAACCCTCCTGACCTCGATCTCCCGGCGATCAACTATCTCCCGGATCAGGTGATACCGCCTCAGAATATGCCTGGACCGCTGATGGGACCTGGGTTCCTTGGCCAAAGCCACCGCTCCATTGTTATCGCAATACAAAGGTATTGGACGCTCAATGGATGGAACCACTCCAAGTTCAGTAATGAACTTCTTGATCTAGACAGCCTCTTTGGCAGCATCGTTGGCAGCGATGTATTCAGCCTCCATCGTCGAGTCTGCCACGGTTTCCTGCTTGGAACTCTTCCAGCTAACCGCCCCTCCGTAAAGGGTAAAGACAAAGCCCGACTGCGACTTAGAGTCGTCCTTATCACTCTGGAAGCTCGAATCGGTAAAGGACTCTACTTGGAGCTCTCCGTTACCATACACCAAGAACATATCTCTAGTCCTTCGTAAGTACTTGAGAATGCTCTTCACAGCTGTCCAGTGACTCTCTCCAGGATCAGCTTGATACCTGCTCACTACACTTAGTGAGTATGCTACATCGGGTCTGGTACATAGCATCGCATACATGATAGAGCCTACCGCCGAAGCATAGGGTATCCCTTGCATGCGAGCTCTCTCCAAATCAGTCTTGGGAGACATCTCTTTGGAGAGAGTGACTCCAGAGATCGTGGGCAAATTCCCACGCTTGGACTCTTCCATACTAAACCTCTTTAGTATGGTGTCAATGTACCTGGATTGGGACAATCCCAAAATCCGTTTGGATCTATCTCTATAGATCCTAATTCCCAATATGCAGGAGGCATCACCAAGATCTTTCATTGAGAATCTTTGTGATAAGAAGAGCTTGACCGATTGCAGCATAGGAATATCATTTCCTATCAAGAGTATGTCGTCCACGTACAATACGAGGAAGACAACCTTACTCTCTGCCACCTTCTTGTAGATACAAGGTTCATCTGGATTTTTGACGAAATCAAACTCTTTGATAACGACGTCAAAGCAGATGTTCCAACTCTTTGATGCTTGTTTTAATCCATAAATGGATTTAAGCAGTTTGCACACCTTTCTGCTGCTCCCACTGTCTACGAAGCCCTCTGGCTGAGTCATGTACACGCACTCTTCTAAATCACCGTTTAGAAAGGCGGTCTTAACATCCATTTGCCAGATTTCGTAATCATGATATGCAGCGATGGCAAGCATGATTCGGATGGATTTAAGCATAGCCACTGGAGAAAAGGTCTCGTCATAGTCCACACCTGGTCTTTGACGAAAACCCTTTGCTACAAGTCTAGCTTTGAAAGTCTCCACTTTCCCATCTACACCAAGTTTCTTCTTGAAGATCCACTTGCTCCCAATGGGTTTTACCCCTTCAGGAGCAACGTCCAAAGTCCATACTTTGTTGGTGTACATGGATTCCATCTCAGACCGCATAGCATCCAGCCATTTCACTGAGTCCCCACTCGTGATGGCCTGCTCGAAGCTAGTTGGGTCATCATCCTCCATGATGCAATCCTCGCTCCCACCGTCCATAAGAAAACCGTAGTATCTCTCAGGTTGGCGAGGAACCCTACTAGATCGGCGGAGTGGCTGGGGTTCATCGGGAACTACGGAATCCTCTGGTTCCACCAGATCTTCTGTTGTAGCTTCTGCAGCTGGAACTTCTTCCAGTTCTACCTCATGACCACTAATCTCTTTTTCAAGAAATTCCTTTTCTAAAAAGGTGGCATGCCGAGAAACAAACACTCTTTATTCCTCAGGGTGGTAGAAGATATACCCTTGAGAATTCTTGGGATATCCTACAAATTTGCATAGAACAGACCGTGCCTCGAGTTTGTCCGGATTTTGTCGTTTGACATAGGCTGGACAACCCCATATCTTAACATAGTTAAGACATGGTCTCTTCCCTTTCCATATCTCATATGGAGTGGTAGGCACAGATTTGGTGGGGACCATATTCAATAGATGTATGGCTGTCTCAAGCGCATACCCCCAGAAGGAAATAGGTAACTCAGCTGTGCTCATCATAGAGCGCACTATATCTAATAAGGTGCGGTTCCTCCGTTCTGATACACCGTTGTGCTGTGGTGTATATGGAGGAGTCAGCTGAGAGAGAATCCCGTTCACTTTTAGGAAGTCCAGGAATTCATTGCTCAAGTATTCACCTCCTCGATCAGATCGAAGGATTTTAATACTCTTTCCGGTTTGGTTTTCGACTTCTTGTTTATATTCTCTAAATTTCTCAAAAGCTTCAGACTTGTGTCTTATCAAGTACACATGTCCGTATCTTGAGAGATCGTCAGTGAATGTAATGAAGTACGAAGAACCATCCCTGGCATGTGTAGACATGGGACCACATACATCACTATGTATTAGTCCCAAGAGTTCGGTAACTCTTTCTCCGTGTCCCGTAAACGGAGTTTTGGTCATCTTGCCTTTGAGACATGACTGGCAAGTGTCATAAGATGAAAATTCGAATGGTTTCAAATATCCATCCTTATTCAACTTAGCCAGTCGTGTCGCATTGATGTGACCCAGTCTATAATGCCACAGGAAGGATTCGTTCAGTTCTGAACTCTTCCTCTTGTGTGTGCTTGTTATGCTCAGAACTGTTGATTGATTTAGAACATAAATGCCATTGCACAACATGCCTGATCCAAACAACTTTTGGTTACGGAAAATGTTCATAACATTGTCCTGTAATACAAAATTATATCCCTCTTTACTTAATAAAGAAACCGATATAATGTTGCATATCAGGTTCGACATGTAATAGCATTCGTTCAGAACCAATGTATTACCAGTTGGTAATACAAGGTGATATTCCCCAACAGTCTTAGCTGCAACAATTGCACCATTTCCAACTCTAATGTCTTTATCACCTTCTCTAAGTTCTCTACCTTTCCTGAGCCCATGTAACTGATTACATATATGGGATCCTGACCCGGTATCTAATATCCAGGACGTAGAGCAAATGGAGAAACAGTTCTCAGTAACGAACACACCCGAAGAAAATGCATCAACATGTACTTTCTTCATTCGGGTGGCATGGGAATCCTGGCATTCCCCTATATCCTGTTCATTCCTATAACTCTTATAAGAAAGAACGGAACCAACGTTCCCCAGCACAGTATAACATGCGGGTTCGGTCAATACATCCATATTATTATCTTCATTAGGGCATGAAATGGTCGCTACCTGGAGAGAGAGAAGAAAACACTTTAGCGTATGCTCGTGCAAGATCAGATTGGTTATTATCTTATCTAATCAGGATGGCTCCCACTGCTTTTTATCAAATCTTCCTTCAAACCCTAAAAGGAAAGACTAGCCGGGATTAATTACACACTGCAAGTTCGCCAATCTTTCAGCCAGGCCAGTGTCGGTACTTTGAGGGAGGTCCCCCGTGCTTTCGCACGAACCTAATTAATGTAAACCTCGTTTTCCCAGAGGCGTAACCCCGTTGACACCTTTCTAGACACCTACTTGATCAGCTAATTGCAATGTGTAAAACTCTCCCAGGAGTAACTCTTACTCGCAGTGGGTATCGGGATCCAACTATCTCATAGAAGGTATGCAATCTCATTGCAAATTTCAACACTTGAAATTCCCGAGAATACTTTTGCCCCTAGCGTGATATGACCTTGACGAAAGCCAACAAACCACAGCCCGCTAGTCAAGTTCAACCCGTACATTTCTTGACTGAATTAAACCCACCCGCACGACCCTTGACGAAAGCCAACAAAGCCGTACGACTACCCTAATCCAGTCGCATCATATGCAGCAGATAAACAGCACATAGCTACCGCACACTACACCTTGACGAAAGCCAACAAATGTAGCACGAATACTATATGTAACTTATCTGAAGTGACGGAGGGCTACGCCAGGTTTTCATAAAACGATGAGCGTAATGAACTTGATATCGTTGTAGAATCAAATGAAGTTTTGAAATGGAGTGATTTTGAGGCTTTTCTAGTTTTACTAAAGGAGTCACTCCCGGTGAAGGGATCTCGGTCCTTTCCTCGTCGAATGAGGTGTGGGATATATCATATATATCGCTGTGCAAAGCAAAAACTCTTAAAAGCAATCAAAAATCAAACCGAGTGTGTAGCATCTGCTAGTTATTGCTAAAGGAGTCACTCCCGGGGATGGGATCTCGGTCCTTTCCTCATCGAATAAGGTGCAGGGTATATCATATATACCACTGTGCAAAGCAAAAACTGTAGCTACCTGTTTTATTTAAAATTTGATTCTACAACATCTTAGGTTTCTTTCCATTCATTAATCACATTAATGAAGTCCCATCATTTAAATACCTAAACATCACAGATAGATATGACGTACACTTATGCCATCCGCATTCGCCTCGATGTCCCCTCGTGCACCGTTAGGTTAGGTAACTAACGACAGAGCAGGGCAGGGCTAGCGCGGGTGTAAAACATAAGTAACGTCTATATAATATATCATATATACTATATGCTATATCCATAACAGAATCACATCACAGATATCGCAGCAGAAGAAACATATGAAATATTGGATATACTAGGACGTCCGTGTTTTCAATACGAGCCAGTATAAAACACGGATTCCACGGTCGTGATGAATAGCCAATCCCACACCCCTAGACCCCTACGAGAGCGGCAAGCAACCCTGCCAATTCTAGGGTTAAGAGACCCGTACTCGACTCCTCGAGTTGGTCTTCCACTGGACCCCAGAACCCGGTTACTTGTGCTCCCCTCCTGGGTCTATCCTAATGCGGAAAGGTAAATAATATACAACGGGTGACAACTTCCGCTACCTGGAAGTGCCCCAAATAAAAGAATATTACATACAAGTTTTTACATGAATGAAAATGAAAAACACTTATCTCACATAAAAACCCCCCGGCTATTCGAACACGACGATCCAATATAACATATCCAGCAACACATAACATCGCATGTCATCAACGTAAGTAAATATGCGCATCCCAATTGTCGTTGACATATAGCAACGAAACCGGCGATATCACATATTACACTTACGGTCACAGAAAAGAAAGTGTAAAACTACAACAATTGGAATCTGCAACTTCTTTAGACATCACATGCCTAATCAGATGAAATACTTAGACATCACATGCCTAACAGTTATAAACCCCGCATTTTAGTCTCATTATCGAAAACACTTTTCAATATAAAGTGAAACTAAACCGCTAGATTTATAACATTCATTCAGTTATCTCATAACTGTTTGTGAATTCCAATTATTGTATCACATTCCAGATAAACAGAAAATGTTAAACTTTCCGATCGAACAGCCGAATACCCAAGTTTTCCCGATACAGCTCAACACATGAAATAAGTCTAACAACATTCAGTTCGTGCCTCAGTACCAACGGTCCAGCCGTAGAAGGGTCAAGCCAACGCCTCATATGTGGCACGCCGTATTGCCCCAAACCCGAAGGTTCAAAGGGCAGTTCAAGACGGTCACATAATCGAGTTAAGCTTTGTTGTCTTCTAGAGGGTCCATCACGTTACTTGCACTACTTAGAACGTCGTTAAACTACGGAAAAATCCAACACTTGGAAATTTCCCGACAGGGGAAAAATTGGGTATTTATATCCGGTCGAACTTTTTAACATATTCAAAAAAATTATCCGGAAAAACACAAAGACGAAATTTGATAATCCGATCGAAACTTTGATTCCTAATAGTACCCCAGAATACTCTTCTGTAGAGTCACAACAAAAATATCCCAGAAAATATAGCATTAAATTATATGAGTTATTGTGTAGAAAGCATCATACAAGGGAACAGTACGGCCGCGGAACCGCCGCATCATGCATAGCACGTGCCGCGGTTCCGCGGTGGAAAAGTCGACTTAGGCCCTCGTATTTCACAGTAATTCAAATAACACCCTGCTTGATTTTCTGCATATTTTTAATTGACAAAAATCCCATTTTTTTAGAAAAAGTCCAGAGAGCTATTTTGGGGTTAGGTTTTCGGTTCGTCCGGCTTTCAAACTCCGTCTCGACTTCGCCTAAGGCTCTAGCTAGGCTCTAATACCAGTGAAAGGTTCCTAGGCACCCTATAGAGGTCACACAAGGCATGGAACATGCCAATATAAAATTTTATGGGTGCCGAGAGACCCTAATACGGATCTTAGACTAGAAGTTTAGGCGAAAAGATAATCTAGTTAACTACTTAACTAAAAGTTAGATGCTACAACCTTTGTAGATCCGGTTACCCTCTTCCTTGGCTCCACGAAGGCATCCTCTCACTGTCCATCTCGATTCCCAAACTCGAACGTTGGCTTCATCGAAGAATTGGGCGGACTAGGTCGTCGGCTTCGTGTCGAAGATGATCTTCGTCGAGGCATTACAAGTTCAAGCTCCGACTTCACCAAGTTGTGAAACTTATGAAGAAAAGACCCAAAACAACTTGGCAAGAGGTTGAGGGTGAAGAAATAGGAGGTGGGTTCACTTTAGAATTGGATTTCTCTCACTAGAATTCAAGTTGCCATTGATGGCATCAAGGTTTCTATCTTGAAGATGAAGAAGAAGAAAAAGCTAGTTTATGATAAGTTATTAAAAATGAAAAGAAAAATGCATACTTATCATAATCTAACAAGGGTTAAGTGTAGAGAATAAACCATGGTCATTTGGAGAGTTAGGGTTAAGCATGAGGACAAGAATGGTTGAAAAAGTCAAGGCTTCATGAAGCTTCAACTAATGACAAAAGAAAGCCATCATTCCCTTTAAATCATTTCTAAATAAATAAATGAAACAAATAAATAAATAAATGTGCAAAACCATAATTATCAAATTAACCATGGTTTAATTCTATATACTTAACTAAATAATCAAGTATCATCAAACATGATACAAATGTGTGCACAAAAGTATATCACATATACTTCTTGCACATCAAGTGAGAAAATCCATATAAAGTGAACCAATACTAGTTAATGCAAAGTAATATATCAAATATATAATTATACATTAAATCATTAAATCAACACTTGATTCAATGATCCGGTCATGTCGCACATAACCGACTAGTATACGATGTATCGATTTATCGAATCAATGATTCGATAACTAGGTCATATCGAATATAACTAATCGAAACATTAATCGCGAGAATGAAATGTGGTATCACATACACGATTATTCTCGCTCCCGCACATATCTCATATGCGCTCCTATTTTGTTTCGCTTGAGCCAGGAAACCTCTGTGTAGGACTCTAAAGACTCGTCAATACGCCGGTAGCAGATGATGATCATATCAAGCATCCACAAGCCGCAAGCGGTCTTCTAAACATAACGGCCATCCGGGTATTGAGCGATCAGAAGAACGACGAGCTAGCCCGCTCACACTCCTGTGAATCCAACCAGTAACACTTACCGTACAGTCCGGTCTGTTCGTCTGATACGTCGCATATCAATTCTAGGGGTGGTAAACGTCAGACCCCAATAACCGATAAGTCGTGCCGATGTGAGGCTCATAACGGGTCGAGAAACTACTGGTAACACTTACCAGCAAATCTCTGATCAGCCCTGGCCAGGGACTTCCCTGTTACGGCCAATCGAGCACAGCGCAACATCAACCGCCAATACCGGGGGAGACGAAACCCCTCCTATCGCTCATTGTCTCCATGTGACTCGGGACTGTACCCAAAGACCACCGTTTTGTACGCCCTCATGGACGTGGTAAGGTGGAGATCAAAGCACAGTGGGAATCACACAAGACTCTATGACGATCTCAGGTCTACAGACTAACCTGTACAAGTGTCACCTGAGAACTTCCATCTGACGTGAGGTATAATACCATCTGGGAGTTCTCGGCGAGTCTGTCCAGTGTACCCAGTCTCCACTGAGCACCTGTACACCATCTCTGATGTCAAATACCAATGGATATGGGATCATCCATCGCCCATCTCATGGGTCGAGAAGCGTATACGCTAGTCTACTCTGGTATATCGATGCCCCGTCTCGATACACCTACGACTAGGGACCTTGAAGGATGTACTTATGGACTACCTTGTCCCCACTAGTATGATCTGCATCATAGTCCAGGTAGTCAAGTACACATCCTAAGGGCTTTACCAACATGTAACTTTAAGACAGTTTAAAGAGACTAGTGTACATGTTAAGATAAAGAGTAACCAGATAGCATATTATCATATCGAGCAAGAAAGTCATCTCTATATATGTCCAAGCATCCAATATAATATACATCATCTGTACAATACTGGCCTCTAGGGCATACATACAACTAACACCAGCATTGTGATGGCGATCACATACGTGGGAGCTGGAGGTCTATAAGCACATCCTTAAATGTCCCTAGTCGTGGGAGTATCGAGACTGGGCATCGATACTCCAGTGTAGACTGGTGTATACTTATCTAGACTTTGACGAGGGGCGGTGGCCGGTCTCACAAGCCATTGGTGTTAGTTGTTCACCTAAGATAGTATGAAGGTGCTCATTGGGTTATGAGTACACTGGACGGACTCGCCGGGAACATGTTAGTTGGTATTATACCTATAGTCAGATAGCAGTTCCCTGGTGACATGTGTACAGGTTAGTCTGTCGACCAGAGATCGTCATTTGTCTCGTGTAAGTTCCCACTGTGCTTTGATTACTACCCTACTGATCAGTCAAAAATACTGCATTTTTAACACGGCAATTTCCCTATCATTTGCATTCATCTAGAAGTGTTCGGCATTCATATAGCACATATTAGCAAATCAGTCGTTAAATATCATATTGCATGTGTTAGACTCTAAAACCGGCACTATAAAGAAAATTGACCACATTTCATGGCATCGCATCATCCCTATATTGTGCAACACTTGTCTCGAGAATTTGCAGGAACAAAAGCCAAAAGAAGCTGATAAAATACACCAACTCCAAGTTTTGAGATCTGGTAGCAATCCAAAGGGAACAATGCAATTCAACATATCCTATAAAGGCCCACATATCAGCCCAAACTAGTACCAGAGAGCCCAAGCCCCAATTCTTCCAAAGCGCCGCGGAACCGCGGCGGGAGCCGGCTTGCGCCACGGTTCCGCGGCGGTATTGACACATCAGCGCGCCATTTTCTATGCAAAATTCTCATCTCTGGGCCCACATTCCTTTTATATACTTCAATCTCCAGAAAACCCTCGAAGCTTCTGCCAGATCAGCAAAGAACATTAAGCAAAGCTAATCTTAATTAAGCTCCTAACAAACTATTTTTAGAAGCTCCCTCCTAATAATCACATCTAGAAGCTTCTCCTCTAACTAACTTTTGGAGGGAAATTCAAATTTCCTCAACAAACTTTTGGAGGGAAACTTAAAATTCAAACCCTAGATCTAGGGTTTAGATGTCTATAAATAGGAGCCTAGATCTAAGGGTTAGGGTTGTTCTCCCATTCCTAAATCTCAATAACCATTAATCTCATCTTCTTCCACAAGTCTAGTGACAAGACTTGTGCGAAACCCTAACCCTAATTCCAATCCAAATTCAAGATCTTAAGTACCAATCAAGCGAGAAGCCTTCAACCTTTTAGGAGCGGAGCCGATCTCCAATCGAGCAAGTGATCCAAGCCGATCCGCGACTCACGGAGCCGAGCGAAGCCAAATCGACGATCGAGTTCTTCCTCTTGTAGTTCTTGAGTGAATGTAATGAAATTGTTGATATAAATAAAAGATGAAATTCTTTAATCTTGTTTTCTTTAAATTCTTGCATCATGATTCGATCTCAATTTGTAATTGTAATTCTTGTTGTGATGTTTGAGTAAAACTCCGCTCGTAAAGGAGTCGGGACGATCAATAGAATGATGATGTAACAAATATTAATACGATTCTTAAGTCCTACGGGTTTTGTAAACCCTAGCAAGTTCAAGAATCGATGACCTAGTTTCGTTGCGATACTTTCTTGATTGTGATCGCTCGAAATTAGGGTTCTACGATCGTTTCTTGAATTTACTAGAGGCTAGAATGTGAATGATATCGACGAATGAACAAGGGATAAATGATGAAACCCTAGTTTCACTAGAAATCCCTAATTCTCGTCGATCATCATCGATCTAGTATCAATCCATCGAAGGATGAGAATACGTCATCTTGAGATTGCATCACGTCTATAGATCCGATCGATTCCTACGAGCCTCATTTCGATTCTTGATATTTGGTTGGAAAAATCATCAAACTATCAATTCTTGATTCTATTTTTTTCTTGTTATTAGATCTATATTTTCTAATTCTTGAACTTCAAATATAAATCATGAATTGTTTTGTTTTCTTTTCTTTAAAGTTTCGACTCATCTAATTCAAAAGACGAACTATTACACTGTCCCTGTGGACGATCCGCACTCAATTACAATCTACATCCAACACCGTAGTTGATTGCGGTCAAATAATTTTTGGTTGTGATTTCTTTACAATTTCCATACTACACAATCGGAAATCGTTTTTAATCAAATGGCGCCGTTGCCGAGGATCATTTGAATTGATTTACACAAACCGAGAATTTATAACAATCAAATGGCGCCGTTGCCGGGGATCGAACCCGGGTCACCCACGTGACAGGCGGGAATACTCACCACTATACTACAAATGGCGCCGTTGCCGGGGACAGTGCACTAATTGTTCGTATTTTGAAATTTGAGTTGAAAAATTTATTCCATTATAATTTTTAGATCTAAACTCGCGCAAACACTAATACGAGTTGTTGTGATTTGTTGCGAGGAAATCTGGGATCATTGGAGCTGGAGAATTTTTTTTTATAAAATTTCCAGAGTGCTGAGAAGTTCAAGTGGAACAGTGTCAGGAATTTTGGTGCACTGAACAGCATATACGGCCGCCCTTCCGCGGCATTAGAGCCCTATTGCGGCGGTTTCGCGCCTCTGTGGAAGCTTCCCTGCACAAAATTTTCACAGTAACCTCTATCTTTTCTTATCTCCTTCTAAAATCTGCTCCAAATAACATTTTACTGCAGATTTCTTTGCAAATAATCGCAGCGCGCAAAATAGCAAAATTAAATTGTGCGTGTTTTTGATTCTTTGTTGTTTGCATAATTAATACGGACATTAAGGGGCAAAGACCAAATCCAGATTAGGTGGGGAGTTCATTACCCTTCCTAGGCCCCGAAAATCACAAAATTTGCATCTGCATTTACCCTCATTAATTAAAAAAATATCTAGAGATAACTCTAAGGACCGTCGCGCTCACTTAGGACTGAAGAAGGCCGTGGGTAATTCATTGCTTATCCACGTTTTCTTGTGGTGTCTAAGGCAAGTGTGTCGAAGGCTAGTGGTTATTAATTAGGCCCACTACTTACGTAGTGGAGTACCTTCCCACTTACCTGGCACTTACCTGGCCACAGGGGGACAAAGAGGCAGTGGAGGATTTATCCCGCGACTTGTCTTTTGGAAGTTAGGAGCGGTCTAGAGCTTTGACCTAGGTGGCCACTAGAATTAGGGTTTGCTTGTTGCATTTGTTGTGTTGCATCATTTTTTTCAAAAATCCGTATCATTTTTCAAAACAAACACCAACACTTCATCTCCCCTAATTATAAATTCACGCTGCCACTTGTACTAACCCTTTTTAGTGCAAAATAGGCTGGATACGGGATTCTAGTGCTCGTTAAGTCCGCGTTTCCTTGATCGACCGTAAAGTCGGTATTTCTACATTTACCCTTTCTTTTACCCACCACCACACCCACATCGATGGATCCACCTCCATCGAACTTCTTTTCCACTAATCTGCCGTCGTCCGTTGGTGCGCAGAATCCACCTCGCATCTCTCTCCAAGAGAGGTGCTATCCTACACGAGGTCCACTTTCCACCTGTCTTTCCATTCCACCAGCCAACGGGGAAAATTTTCAAATAAAACCCCAATACATCAACCTTCTACCAAAATTTCACGGTCTCGAGTCTGAGGACACATACGTGTTTATCACGAAATTTGAAAATGTATGCGCAATGATGGGTACCTCACAGCTTTCTGTGGATGCTGTACGTCTTCGTCTTCTCCCATTTACCTTGTACGATTTAGCCGAGAAGTGGCTATATAACACTACCGCACATTCCATTTCAAATTGGGATGAATTCGTCAAAGCATTTCTTAAGAAATTCTACCCACATCAAAAGACAGCTCGAGTCCGTAGCAAAATATATCAATTCACCCAGCTTCCAAATGAAGCATTTTCAAAATGTCTTGAACGCTTCAAGGATCTGTTAGTCCAATGTCCACATCACGGCATCCCGAGATGGGAACTGTGCCGAATCATTTATGAGGGCATTAATCCTAACACAAGACAGACCCTTGAATCCATGTGTCAAGGCAACTTCATGACTAAAGATGATGGGGAAGCTTGGAATTTTCTAGAAAATTTCGCTGAAAAATCTTTACAGTGGGAGGGTGTAAGTCAATCGTCTAGGGATGGAAATAATATTTCCATAGGAGTTAGAGCTGACATTTCAGCTATGCAAAAGAAACTTGAGACTATGGAAAACAAATTTTTAGCCGCCCTAAGTCAAATATCACTCTCCAAAACTGTATGTGGATGCTGTTCTGATCCTTCTCACTTGACGGAAGAATGTCCGTTTCAAGGTCATGAGCATACCAATGCCGCATTTTAAAAACCTAGGAACGATCCATCTTCTTCCACATATAATCAGGGTTGGAGGAATCACCCAAATTTTGCTTGGAACTAATCACAATTTCAAAACACGGTTCCAACCCAAAACAATTTCCAAGGGGCCCCTCCACCACAATAACAACCACCACTTCAATTGAGTCAGCACCTCTTCCAATCACAGAATTTTCAAAATCCGGTCAACACACCCGCACCATCTAGTCCTTTGCAGTTGACCGGGACTGATGAATCCTCTTCATTCATAAACTTGCTTCTAACAAATCTCATGCAAGTATCGGGTGAAATAAAGTCTTCTGTCGCTAAAATTGAGAAAAACTCTGCGTCCCAAAGCGAGAGTATTAAATCGATGGAAGAAGAAATTGCACGATTAAAAGCCGAAATGAGTGCAAGAGAGAAAGGGAAACTTCCAGCTTAACCTTTACCCAATCCTGGCTATTCACATCATGTGGATGCAATCACGTTGAGATCTGGAAGAGTACTTGACACTCACGTTGGGGAAGAGTTTGATGGTACTGATAAATCAATCAATGATACCCCGGCTGAGACCTTTCCTCACACACACCTTTCTAATTCTGACCCCAGTTCTTCTACCCCACCACCTTCTTCCGAGCCTATTCTTCGTTTCCCAAAAGGCTCGCCACTTCAGGCCACCTCTTTTACCCCTCCACAGACGATCCCTATTTCTATTCTGGGATCGGGTCCACACACACTTCCTTCTCCTAAGATGGACCCAGCGCTTATTGCTAAAGCACCTTATCCTAATCGGTTAAGGGCTAACACACCGAGTCCACTGTTCAGACCATAATATTGCATTTTTCATCCCCCTATTCTTATCCGTTTTATAAATAAACAGATACTCTTGATGCACGTTTGTTGCATGTTATAGGACACAGGCTCTTGGAGCGAATACAGTGAAAAAGACGAAAGTTGATACAGAAAAGGGACTTTTGACCAACAAGTGGACGGATCTTACTCAAGCCGAGACGAAGAGCAGTGCAAGGTCCAAAATGACGAAAGTGAAACGGTCAAAAGATCCTTACAAGTTTTCACTGAAGATCTGGAGAAGACTAAGAAAGCCCAACAGAGAAAAGAATTATAAAAGTGGAAAGCCCATGAAGCATATAAGCATACCCTGAAGTTTGGTGTGCTAATCTCACCAAAGAGCCGTGGAACCGCGGCCCAAGCCAACCAATGCCGCGGTTCCGCGGCCGTTCAGTGCCCGTGTCGGTGCATTTTTCCCGTGTCGGTGCGTTGGTGCAGGGGTTAGGATTTTTCGTAGGCATATCTGTAATTTCACATGCGCGAGACTCTGAAACCCTAATTTTCCCTATTTACTTATAAATTGTAATGGAAAATTGTAAAATCATATGCCTCTTTTTAATCAATAAAATTCAGAATTGCTGGGAATATTATTCAGATCTGTTTTATATTGCTTGGAGGGAGCCATCACACTAGTAACTTTATTTCTTTGTTTTTATTCTCTTTTAATTAGTATGTTTTACCATTCCCTAATGAGCGAGTAATCTTCTCGCTCGTTAGGGTTAGCCTTAGGGAAAGGTTTGAGAGAGGAGATCTCTCACCCCTTTCATGCCATCCACACCTAAGAGCTAGAACTCCATGCATGCACGCACAACCGCTCCCTACGGCATCCTACCCTTGAGGTAACGATGAACCGTAGTATAAATGGCCGGTTGCACGCGTTTTCCATGGAGGTTAGGATAATTATCGATAAAGGAAGGATACGAATCTAGAGGAAGAAACATCTTCCCAAAAGATTCTTATCCACTTTATGGATAATTACCCCAACATCTAATAGATCAATAATAAGGCAATGAAAGCGGTGAGGACACCATAAATCTCCAAACTTCCCCTAAACCTAACCCTAGCGAGGCTTTAAATTAGATTAATTTAGTTTAATAATAGATCTAGGTTTAGATTTAATCAATCCAAACAACGTTTAGAATCAACTCGTGATAACACAAAAAGGAAATTACCCATCTCTGTGGATCGACCCGTATTCACCGGCTAGCTGCAAACCGACGCCGTTTCTGATTACGGTAAATACAAATTTTTGGACAAATCAAATGGCGCCGTTGCCGGGGATGGCGTAAAATTTCTTTCTGTGTAATTTCGGGTTGATATAAATTTTAAAAAATTATAAAAATCTGAAAATAAAAAAAGAAATAAAAATTATCAATTTTGATCTGTTTGAAGGGTGTATCTTTTGAATCTTGCAGGAATAGCGAAGAATAGCGAATCTGGAAATTTACAGAGGGCAAAACAGAATTTGGTACATAAGAACAGAGAGGAATTGCAAGTACAGAACAACAGAATTTTTTCCAGAGCCCGATCCCTCTACTCCGCCGCGTTTCCGCCGCAGAAGGGCTCCCAGACCGCGGTTCCGCCGCGCTATAGCCACGTCAGCACTTGAATTTTGTATGGTCTGTTTCCTCCTTCTCCCCTCTGCAACCTCCATATATCCACTGTAAAAATTTTCTGCAGGAATTCTTTGCGCTAAAAATTCTTTCTCCCCCTTCTAAATAACAGATTTTCTGCAGGTTTCTTTGTGCCGCACTAAAAATTGATTGCAAGTGAATTTTATTGTTTTGCATAATTTAATCGGACTTTAAGGGGCTAATTGAACAAACTCAGATTGGGTGGGGATTTCATCACCCTTCCCAGGACCCCAGAAAACACTTAAAGCATTTTGCATCGACCACAAGTAATTAAAAAAATATTAGACTCAGACCTAAGGACATCTAGCTCAATAGGAAAAGGACTAGTATAGGCATCGACCGTTTATCCTAACCGACATTGCGGTGTCTAGGCTAGTGGTTATTAATTAGGCCCACTGTAGTGGTGGTTCCTTCCCACTTACCTGGCCGTACTTGTCCGTGAAGAGGCGGTTTGAGGTCCTATTTCTAGCCCTAGTTTGGAGCTGTCTAGTAGACCTAGGCGACCCTAGATTTAGGCCTGATTGTGCATGTGTGGTTGATACATTTGTGTCACGAGTCCCTTTTCGAAAACCTTTTTGCAAAACTCTCACATTTAAAAAAAAAGAGAGAAAATCTTTTCAAAACTTGCAACTTGCCGCTAAGAAAACTTGCAACTCACTTCCACCACTTTCCCTCACTGACGTTATCTTACCCCTACATTATGTCTTTCTTTTTTTTCTTTTTTCTGACTACACTACCCCTTTTAGTGTATGTCACTTTGGACTAGGGATACTAACGCCCGATTAGTCCGTGTTTCGTTGGTACCGACCGACGAACCCTTCGACGAACCCTTCGTCGACATTCTGTCCATTTCTTTACCTCCACCTTCAAGTTCTTCTTTCGAAGGTATGTCGGGACACGACCCCAACGATACCTTACCGACGGGAATGATTCCACCTCCGTTAGGTGCGAATAACCCGAATCTTCCGCCTGTTGTAGCACCCGCACGAGTTGCGCTCCAGGATCTCTTCTACCCCGTCCGCACTTCTTTACCTACATGTCTTTCATCCCCACCGGTAAATGGGGACAATTTTGAAATAAAACCACATTTCATCAATATGCTGCCAAAATTTCATGGTTTGGAATCTGAAGATGCATATATCTTTATCAATAAATTCCAAAATGTGTGCGCTATGATGAAAACGACCCAATTAAGTGATGACGCTATAAGGCTAAGGGTCATTCCTTTCACCTTATGTGACCTAGCCGAGAAGTGGCTATATAGCACCGCATCACATTCCATTAGAAATTGGGACGAGTTTGTGAGAGCTTTTCTGAAAAAGTTCTATCCTCATCACAAAACTGCTAGAATCCGTAACGAGATTATACAATTTTCACAGCTTCCTTCCGAACCATTTTGGAAGTGCTTCGAGAGATTTAAAGACCAACTCGTTCAATGCCCTCATCATGGGATCGAGAGTTGGCAACTTTGCCAAACATTATACGACGGATTGAACTCGGCAACGAAGCAGTTGCTAGAAACTATATGTCAAGGTCATTTTCTCTCCAAGTCTAGCGACGAAGCTTGGCAGTTTCTTGAGGACCTTAGTGAGCAAACAATTCAGTGGGAGAGTACCAAGACCACATCTTCTTCTTCTGTTGGTCAATCTAGGGCAGGCATACATCAAGTAGATATGTCAATTGCTATAAAGGCCGAGATGGCCGCACTTATGAAAAAGCTAGAAGCCATTGAGACCAAAATCTCATCGTCTTCTCCTGCCCCTGTTTTACCCACACGAACTGTTTGTGCTTGTTGTTCGAATCCATCGCATCTAACCGAAGAGTGTCCTTATAATGCACCTATTCAAGGACAGGATCAAGTCAATGCTGCATTTCAGCAACGACAAAGAAACGATATGTACTCTTCGACATACAATCAGGGGTGGAGGAGTCACCCAAATCAACAGTTCCAAGGGGATAACAATTTTCAAAGACCTCCTCCACAACAACAACAAGCACCCTCACAAACTCAAAACCAGCAACCTTTCCAATAACAACCTTATACAAATCAAACGAACAATTTTGTTCAACCAAATGATGATAAGGTTATCTCGCTAGAAAAAAGTCTAGATGCATTTCTCAAGCAATCTACTGAATCCGCAGCAAGATTTGAAAATTATGTTCAGTTTTTGATGAATAACAATGCTTCACACGATCAAAGTATCAAATCTATTGAGGCACAAATTGCACAATTAACTGCTGCGTTGAGCGAGAGAGAAAAGGAAAAGCTTCCATCTCAACCATTGCCAAATCCCGGTCACACACAAAACGCATATCCCAATCACAATGTAAATGCGGTGACCACGTTGAGATCCGGAAGAGTGTTGCAGAATAATGTGAAAACTAGTGATGACATCCCCGCCGCTGGTTTTTCTTCTTCTTCTTCTTTTTCTCCATCGTCATCTTCCCCTTCTTCATTTTCTTCTTCACCTTTTTCTTTAGAGCCTATTCTCCACCCTTTACACGGCTCTACTTCTTCTAACTCGAACGGACCCATTTCTCACAACACGAACACATCCACACTGGGATCCGTTCCTACTCCACATTCTACTCCACAGACATTTGACTCAACGAATTTTCAAAATGCTCCATTCCCTAACAGGTCGAGTCCTAATAAACCAACTGCACAAGTGGAGAAGATTGTGGTGATATTTAAGCAGGTTAGCATAAATATACCTCTCTTGGTTGCAATCCAACAAGTCCCTTCATACGCAAAAATCTTAAAGGGCTTATGCACCTTGAAGAGAAAGGCATCTCAAGTACCCAAGAAAGTGCTAGTGGCTAGTGCAGTGAGCAATGCTATTAACCACCATCAAACCTTACCCCTAAAACGAAAGGACCCCGGATGTCCAACGATTTCAATCACAATTGGGGATAAGAAAATTAATCGAGCACTTTTAGATCTTGGGTCTAGTGTTAACCTGATTCCCTACTCCGTGTACGAACAATTAGGGGTTGGAGAGTTGAAACCCACTCGTTGTACTCTCCAAATGGCTGATCGATCAATCACCCATCCAAGGGGTCAGGTAGAGGATGTGTTGATCAAAGTTGGGGAGTTCATATTCCCCGTTGATTTTATTGTTATGGATACACAACCTGTTGCTAACCCAAGAAACCAAATTCCGGTGATCCTCGGTCGACCATTTTTTTCCACTTCCAATGCTGTAATAAACTGTCGTAATAGCTCCATGACTCTATCCTTTGGGAAGATGTCTAGTGAGTTCAATATTTATAAGATGGGAAGTCTGCCCCCCGTGCCTAAAAGTAGTACACGAGAAGTTTGCTCTGTTCACGAAATCACGCAGGAGGACTGCGAGCTTGAAAGATTTTTATTTGATGAAGACAGTTTTGACGCCACTAGTGCGTCCCTCCTTGAGCCTACCACCGTTGACACAGCCGATATTGATTATGAATGTTTCACTTTTTCGGATGATGACGACTCACAGCCTGAATATGAGTCTTTTGAATTTGTGGATGAGTTAGTTGAACCATCCGAATCGGTTGTTTGCAGTGATTTCGAACCTGTGTTGGAGTCCTTTGAGTTCGAGGTAGATTCCGCAATGATTCTTTCGCCTCCGAAACTCGAACTCATGTCCTTACCGCCTCACCTTAAATATGCTTACATAGGTGAAAATGAGACCTTTCCCATTATCATATCGGCTTCTCTAGCCCTTGAGCAAGAGAACACCATTTTGATGGTCTTACAAGATAGGCGGCAAGTTTTCGGTTGGACTATGGCGGACATCGAGGAGATCAGTTCCATTATAATTGAATATCATATGAAATTGATGGATGATGCTACGTCAATAGAGGACCCACAGGAACAGCTTGGGGATATTGTGGTTAGTCAACCTCCTCTTTTAGAAGTTGAACCACCCCCAATTCTTTTAATGAGCTACGAGAATGCCAATATTCCACTGATTGCTGATCATTCGCATTCTCGTTTTGATTCATCACCACCTCCTGTCTATTCACCTCCATACCTTCCATACCACCACTTCTATCTTCCCCAATTCTTTTTGGACCGCCACAACTTATTCTTCCACCAACCAATACTCTTTACTGATAAATTTTTCAACTGGTTGGTGTTGACTTTTGGTCTATGCAAAGTTTGGCAGTAATGTCTAACATAGTTTAAATGAAGTTTAGGGGAGGGCCCTTCTGTATATATTTTTGTTTTCCTTAGCAATAAAAAATTATAAATAAATAAACAGGGATGTGCCGGTATTTTGACCCTCTTGGTTTAGCATAACAGTGAGGACACTGTCAAGTTCAAGTTTGGGGGTATGCTTGGTACGTTTTCTTCCTTCGCATTCATTTGTACATATTTTTGCATTTGCATATTTATTTGAAAACCCATAAAAATTTGAAAAATTATAAAAATTATTGTATTCAATTCTGGCTTATTTGACTTTAGTTTGATGAATAGGTTAACTAGCTTGGAACAACTAGATCTTAGACTTAGTAAATTAAAAACCCTAAAAATAATCTTCCTTAAAGTTTAACGGTAGAAAGTATATGCCTTGTAGTTTATTTAGAAATAGGCAAATTTTAAGTTTGCTTCTTAGGCTAAGTCGAAACAAGGGAAGAATATTGATGTTCTTATTAGAGTATAAGTTTAAAAAATAGTTCCTAGCTTAAGTCTAGATTCTGAAAATGTATACCCTACAAATTGCACATCACACACCTTGAAACTTGGAATAGTAGAAGAGACCTTGAAATGCTCTTGTCAAAAGTCCTTAGTACGAAGAAAATAAGAGAAAAAAAGTGCGAATAATGAAAAAAAAATGGACACTGGTTTTTGTGATTACTTAAGGCTGCAAAAATAGAAAAATATTTAGCGTGGGTGCCTTATCACCTAGTGCCTTAGACCAACTGGTTTGGGAGTCACTGCTAAAAGCCTTGGGTATTGCAAAAACTAGGAAGTACGCTTTAAAGTGCTAACGCATCTTGTAATCGGTTGTTGGTACCCCAAGAAGTATTAACAGTCGCATGAAGGATGTGTAAGCGAAATTCAAAATTAACGAATTAATAAGTGCTTTCGACAATGGACGAGAGTACGATTGCTTGATTTGAATTTCCAAGTGTAGGGGTGATATTTACACACACGTGGGGATATGTGGTTAGAGTTTAGATGAGAGAAATGAATGAAAGATAGAACTTGTATCTTTAGTAGAGTTGATAGAAATTCCTAAGTAGAGATGGAACCTTAGGAGGAAATCTTAAGAGATGCCAAAAGCTAAGTAGGTCTACATAACATGTATAATCTTAAGTTAGATGATTAGGAAGTGTGAAGAATGTGGGTGGATGATTCGCGAGTCAAAAGATGACAGAATTCCTGGTTAGAAACCCTAATTGGAGAAATAAAAGTCAATGGGTCAAATTGATAGGATTTTGTGGGTAGTATCCGCTGAAAATCCTCAGGAGACACTCCTCCTACTAGGGCACCTAGAGGTTTAACGGCTTGTTGCACGTGCTCAGTGCAATCGCGTTTCCCTGCGAAAGTGTGGTTAGGATTTTAGTGAATAAAATAATAAGTTGGATCGAGGACGAGCAAAAGATAAGTTTGGGGGTATTTGTTCAGACCATAATATTGCATTTTCATCCCTCTATTCTTATCCGTTTTATAAATAAACAGGTACTCTTAACGCACGTTTGTTGCATGTTACAGGACACAGGCTCTTGGAGCGAATACAGTGAAAAAGACGAAAGTTGATACAGAAAAGGGACTTTTGACCAACAAGTGGACGGATCTTACTCAAGCCGAGATGAAGAACAGTGCAAGGTCCAAACAGACGAAAGTGAAACGGTCAAAAGATCCTTACAAGTTTTCACTGAAGATCTGGAGAAGACTAAGAAGCCCAACAGAGAAAAGAAGTATAAAAGTGGAAAGCCCATGAAGTATATAAGCATACCCTGAAGTTTGGTGAGCTAATCTCACCAAAGGGCCGCGGAACCGCGGCCCAAGCCAACCAATGCCGCGGTTCCGCGGCCATTCAGTGCCCGTGTCGGTGCATTTTCCCGTGTCGGTGCGTCGGTGCAGAGGTTGGGATTTTTCGTGGGCATATCTGTAATTTCACATGCGCGAGACTCTGAAACCCTAATTTTCCCTGTTTACTTATAAATTGTAATGGAAAATTGTAAAACCCTATGCCTCTTTTTAATCAATAAAATTCAGAATTGCTGGGAATATTATTCAGATCTGTTCTATATTGCTTGGAGGGAGCTATCACACTAGTAAGTAACTTTATTTCTTTGTTTTTATTCTCTTTTAATTAGTATGTTTTACCATTCCCTAATGAACGAGTAATCTTCTCGCTCGTTAGGGTTAGACTTAGGGAAAGGTTTGAGAGATGAGATCTCTCACCCCTTTCATGCCATCCACACCTAAGAGTTATAACTCCATGCATGCACGCACAACCGCTCCCTACGGCATCCTACCCTTGAGGTAACGATGAACCGTAGTATAAAGGGCCGGTTGCACGCGTTTTCTATGGAGGTTAGGGTAATTATCGATAAAGGAAGGATACGAATCTAGAGGAAGAAACATCTTCCCAAAAGATTCTTATCCACTTTATGGATAATTACCCCAACATCTAATAGATCAATAATAAGGCAATGAAAGCGGTGAGGAAACCTTAAATCTCCAAACTTCCCCTAAACCTAACCATAGCGAGGCTTTAAATTAGATTAATTTAGTTTAATAATAGATCTAGGTTTAGATTTAATCAATCCAAACAACGTTTAGAATCAACTCGTGATAACACAAAAAGGAAATTACCCATCTCTGTAGATCGACCCGTATTCACCGGCTAGCTGCAAAGCGACGCCGTTTCTGATTACGGTAAATACAAATTTTTGGACAAATCATCCACATATGGAGAAGATTATGAACATTTTTAAGCAAGTTAAGATCAACATCCCTCTCCTAGTTGCCATCTAACAAGTTCCGTCCTATGCGAAAACTCTTAAGAACTTGTGCACTAGGAAGAGGAAGACTCAAGTGGCCAAGAAGATATTCATGGCAAAAACAGTAGACACAGCCTTTCCCCAGCAATTACCGAGGAAACGTAAGGATCCTGGATATCCTACGATTTCCATTTCTATCAGGGAAAAACACATTAACCGTGCTTTACTAGACTTTGGCGCTAGTGTTAACTTGCTTTCATACTCTGTTTATGAGCAACTAGGGATCGGAGAGTTGAAACCAGCCCATTGCACTCTCCAGATGGCTGACCGATCAATCACCAAACCTAGGGGTGAACTGGAGGATGTGTTAATAAAAATTGGGGAATTCATCTTCCCTGTTGACTTTATTGTAATCGATACACAGCCTGTAACCCACGGAACCAAATTCCGGTGATTTTAGGTCGCCCCTTTTTGGCCACTTCCAATGCAATAATCAACTGTCGTAACGGTTCTATGACCCTATCCTTCGGAAATAGGTCAATAGAGCTCAACATTTACAAGTTGGGAAGTGTACCCTCCGAACCTACTGCTCAGGTATGTTCTGTCGACTTAATGGAGGTCGACAGCAGCGAATTTGATGATCCTCCTGATATTGATCTAGACACTTTTCATACGTTTGTTGCGCCACGGCAGCACCCCGGCCGTTTATCCGATGCCAAAATGCGGAATCAAAATTTTTTCTTAACTTTAAACTGGCGCTACCGCGGACAATATACCCGGATCGTAACCATTAACCGATACTAGCTAACAAGAGAGGGGGTGAGAGATATACCGAGTGATCCGAGTCCTCCGGTCTTCTCGTCATCGTCCCAATCTCCCGCGGAAAGTCCTGTCTCCATATCGTCGCCTCCTCGCCGGAAGGGCACCACATCGCCTATGTCTTTTACGGGCTCCCACCTCAATGCCGAGACAACTCGGGCACGAAGCTGGCAAGTCGACGTGCCCAAGATTTGCTGTAGAATGTAGTGTAGATGCTATATCTCATTTGGGGTTTTAGTTTCCATGGAGGATGAAGGAGGAGGTTAAGAAAATTGGTGCTTTCAATTTTCTAGCAAGAAGGATAGATATGAAGAATTCCTCACATAACCAAAAATGAACTCTCTCATTCTTTTTCTCTCAAGTGAAGCCTCTTCTCTCTTGTAAGAATGGTGGAGGAAAGAAGAATCAATCCATAACAAGAAGGGAGGTGAGTGTAGGAGATGCAAAAGGGTGACCACATCAAAAGTAAGCTTCACATCAAAAGGTAATGATCATTCTCTCAAATCAATTTCTAATCACTTCTAATCTCAAAAAGCAAGCCATCATGAAAAGCAAAGATGCTTAATCTTTTATAATGCCACAAATACAAAGAACCCCTCCACAAATGGTTATTTGCAAACTTGCAAATAACCCCCCTCCATCGGAAAAGTCCGGCCGGGAAAGAACAAAGGAAAACCGGCCGGAACGGAATGCAAACTGGCAACTCCAGAAAACTGGTCCCATAATAAATTACAGGAAAACCCCGATACTGTGCATACACACCCGCATCTGTATTCCGACCGGATACAAATGCAATGAGACAAAATCTACACTGTACTAAACTAGGATCCGGCTTAAACCAAAGCCGGCTAGTAATATCCGTCCGATCCTGATCCGTGCAATACCGCACGTATTAGATCGAACCATGCCATATATCCATACGGCCACTAGTACAAACCGTCCGATCCTGATCCATGCAATACCGCACATATCTGCTCGGACCCTGCCATATCTCCATACGGCCTATACAGCGTTTCGCCCGAAAGCTTGAGTAACTGAAAGTGTGGTGGACTCAAAAGACTCGTCAATACTATGGCTGTGGATTTAACCACTAGCACGTCAGAGGTATAAGCCAATACGTGACGGGCCACCAGCTATTGACCAAAAGGGACGTCGATGAGCGAACTCATCCTGACACCCTACTGAGCCTGTCAGTGACAATATCCGTACAGTCCGGTCCGTTCGTCTATGAGTATCGCATGTCGGGCCTAGGAGGTTGGTAAAAGTCAGACCCCCAAAAGCGGTACAAGTCGTGTCGGAGTGTAGCCCAGAACACCCTGAGATACTACTGGAATACCTACCAGTAAATCTCCTGCCTCGGCCGAGGGCTTTGTGTAATGGCTCTCCTAGACACAGCACGACCTCACCCCCAATACCGGGAGAGACGAACCCCTGAAGATCTGCTCACTGCCTCCATGTGGCTCGGGACTGTACCCAACTAAAACCTGTTTGCACGACTCCTTTGAGCCGTGGTAGGGTAGTAATCAAAGTACAGTGGGAACTCACGTGAGACAAATGACGATCCCCAGGTCGATGAACTAACCTGTTCACATGTCACCAGGGAACTGCTATCTGACGTCAGATATAAGACCAACTAGCATGTTCCCAGCGAGTCCTGTCCGGTGTACTCATAACCCAATGAGCACCTGTATACATCTTAGGTGAACCAACTGACACCAGTGGCTTGTGAGACCGGCCACCGCCCCTCGTCGGGGTCTCGACTGTATACACTAGTCTACTCTGGAGAATCGATGCCCTGTCTCGAAACTCCCATGACTAGGGACCTTTTAAGGATGTGCTTATAGACCACCAGCTCTCACGTATATGATCGCCATCATACTGCTGGCAGTCAAGAAAGAATCTTAGGGGCTCTATCAGCGTGTAATAGCGACCTGTAAGGTCGCCTGAAGCAGTACACGATGATAAAGGTAAACCAGATTGCATACTATCATATCGAGTAAGACTGTCCTACCGGGATAGGTCCTCCCTCAATCATTGCAATCACGTGCCTGTGATCCAATAATTGACTCTGAGGGCACTATCTCCAACAATCTCCCACTTGCACTCAAGGCTAATTATTGCGATGTCGCATACTCACAGCCCGTGTGATACCGAACACCCAACTCCACTACTAGTCAGTCTCACAAAGCTCGTTTGCGAAACTATTGCGTTCGAGGAATAGCCTCAGTGAGTGGATCCGCTGTGATGTTTCTTTCTATGTCTCTCTATATCTCAAGTTCGCAGAGAAAACCATCTCCCGAAATGAGCAATACCTGTCTTAGAGTATGTCTGGATATCTGATGGGACCTAGCTCATAAATGAACTCCAAATCCAAACTTCTTAGACTGTATCGATAACTGAACTTAATCAGTACCCAGCGCCATGCCTCCCTCAGTATTGCCTTGGACCACCTGTCCAAAATACTGCCCCTCGTCAGAAGGAGAAATTATAACTCTAACAGCCACTCTGCCATCCATGTCACCTTGGAAGCGTGGAATGATAACCGTCTCCTAAAAGAGGCTGCCATTATTAAATTCCTAGAACATTCACTTATGTTCTAAAACTGCTTCCGATTGTTTCTCCAGGATTGGATCAATATCAACTTATTGCACCTACTGCAAGAATAACATCTGGTGTGGTACTTGACATCTCATGATTGACTCAATTGCCTAAGCAAGTGATCTGCCAATCATGCACATCCTTCTCTACTTTAGTCTATAAGACACCTTTAGAGAGGGTGACTCCATCACCTGCAGGTACACTACCGTGCCAGGAGTCGTCCATTCTAAATACTCATAGAATGCTGTCAATGTACCCAGATTGGGAAACCACCCAAATCTAGATCTAAAACCATAGATCTAGTAACCAGAATGTCTGATATAATATCCAAGTCCTGTGTGGAGAAACCACTGTGTGACAACCAAAATATAACCGATCGTAGTATAGGAATGTCACTTCCTACTCTGTATGTCATCCAAATACCAGGACATCACACCCTACTACCTTCTTAACAGATCCATCCCTTATTTTGATGAAGTCAAACCTATGACTGTCATCAGAAATAGATGATCTATCTCCGCTATATCTGCTTCAGTCTATAAATAGACATAAGCCACCTGTCCTCCAATGCTTCCGCTGCTTTCACTGACTGCGATAACCCTCTGGCAGAGTCATATACACGTACACTTCTGAAGCAAGTTCAGAACGACGCTATACTCATCCTCCTGCCGGGTCTCATAGTCTGGAACAATATCAATGGTAAGTCTGGGTAAACAAGAACCTCCCTGCCACCGTCCTTGAGCATACCGAAGTACCTCTCGAGTGCCTGAGGTTACCCACCATATCTGCGGAGTGGCTAATGGAATGTCAAAACAGATTGAATCTTTAGGTTCTTATCAAATCTTCAGTAATCGTTTGCGGTTCTGGAATCACTTCCAGTTCTACCATACTCCCACTACTGTTTTCTGAAAAATCCATTTCTTTTAAAAATATGGCGAGTCAAGAACAATATCACTATTGATCTTCCAGATGGTAGAAAGTCAACCCTCGTCATAGCCTGCGTCAACCCGCAAATAGCCATTACAGAAACGTGCCTAGAGTAATCCAGAGTCTGGTTTTAAGCATAAGCCGGACAACTCTCCGTACCTTAACAATGTCAAGATATGAACTGTTCTATATCCAATATAGTGTTGGATATATGTGTGCCCTAGAGGCCATTATGAGATAGTGTATGTACTGATGTATATATATATATATATATATATATATATATATTCGGGGGACAGTCTTGCTCAAAATGATAGTATGCTATCTGGTTTTACTTTATCATATGTTCACTTGATCATGTTTATATTCATTTGATGCATGTTGATAAAGCCCTAAGGATATTGGCTTGACTACTGGAATTATGATGCGGATCATACTAGTGGGACATCTGTAGTTTATAAGAATATCCTTGAAATGTTCCTAGTCGTAGGTATATCGAGACAAGGCATCGATATTCCAGCTTAGACCAGCGTATACCATTCTTGTTTCATATGATGGGCGATGGATGATCCCATATCCGTCTGGTGTGTTGACACCGAAGATAGTATACGGGTGCTCAGTGAGACTGGGTACACTGAACGGACTCACCGAGAACTCCTATATGGTATTATATCATACGTCGGATAGCAGTTCTCAGGTGACACTGGTACAGGTTAGTCTGTAGACCCGAGATCGTCATAGAGTCTTGTGTGTCCTCCCACTGTACTTTGATCTCCACCCTACTGCGGCTCTACTGAGTCGTACAAACAGGTGGATTTTAGGTATAGTCTCGAGGCATGTGGAGGCAGTGAGCGATAGAAGGGGTTTCGTCTCTCCCGGTATTGGGGGTTGATGCTGTGCTGTGCACGATTGGCTATAACGGGAAGTCCCTGGCCAGGGCTGCTGAGATATTACTGATAAGTGTTATCAGTAAGTTTCTCGATCTGTTATAGACCATATACCGGCATGACTTATTGAGTTATTGGGGTCGACGATTCCATCCCTAGACTCGATATGCAGCATATCTGACGAAGAGACTGGACTGTACGGTTAGTGTTGCCAGATGGATTGACAGGAGTTTTGACAGGTTCGCTTGTTCTTATTCTGATCGCTCAATACCCGGGTGGCCGTTACGTTTAGCTGACCGCTTGCGACTTGTAGGTGTTTGATATGATCATCATCTACTGCTGGCGTATTGACGAGTCTTAAGGTCCCACATAGAAGTTTCTCGGCTCTGGCAAAACGAAGTGGTGCACATATGAGATATGCGCGGAGCCTCGATTAAATACTAGTATGTGATACTGTATTTTAATCGGGCATTTAATATTAGTCGGGTCATATAAGATATGACCAATTTATTAAATCAAGTGTTGATTTAATATTGGCTTTTATATTATTTATTTAAATCCTTTTCTTCTTATGGATACATGCATGTATATGTACATGATGATGTGTATACATACATACATGAAATGTATCATGGTTGATGATACAAAGAGGATGTCAATGTAAGAATCATATTGTAGATAAAATGATATATGGATATTTTCAATAAAGATAAAAAGGCAAAAGAAAAGGATAATGACTCATTTCTTTCCACACTCTTCTACACAATTCCATGGTTGAATTTGACTCAACCATGGTTTCTTTTCCTTTTGCCCTTTAACCTTAGTTGAAATATCTAGATATTATTTTAACCATGGTTGTGGTTATGATAAGATCTCTTTCTCTCTCTCATTTTTCTTTTACATTATTATTATCATTCCAAAAAGAAAAATGAGCCATCTTCTTCCTCCAAAAACCCTAGCTCTCTTTTAAATGTTAAAAAAGAGTTAGAAAAAGAAAAGAAAAGGTAATAAATAAGAATAGCAACCACTTCATCATCCTACACAACCTTAGCTATCTTGTGTAGGGTGTTGTGCTTCAAGTTTGTCAAAGATCGAAGGAAGCATCAAGCTTAGAGCAAAGTGCTTCGGGTGGATCGTTGTGGACGAGGAGTTGATCAAGTGAACCTTTTCAAAGCCAAGGAGTCTTCCAAAGAGGTCTACAAAGGTTGTAGTCTCATCACTTAGTATAACTTAACTTCTAATCTTGATACTATTAATTGTTACTTCTTATATTCTAGTTCGATTCTTTGTATAGTTTGCTTAGCACCTCAAAAATTTTATTGTTATAGCATGTATGATGCTTCTAAACCTTAATAGAGGTGTTAAGAAAACCCTACATGGTATCAGAGCCAAGCTAGAGCTTTGTGGTAACCTAAACGACGTTGAAGACATCGAACGAACGAAAATCGACACCCGGGGGGTGCTCTATGGAAATTTTTTAAGAACCTGGTATTTTTCAAATTAAAAATATGTAAAAAATTAAGCAGGGAAATATAAGAGCTTACCAGAAAAACGATCCCATAAATCGACCATACGGCCGCGGAACCGCGGCCCAAGAGGCTTTATGCGGCGGTTCCGCGGCGGTATAGTTGATTCATGGGCCGTATTTTCTTGTGCTGGCCCGTATGTGTTCTCTGTTGTTACTGGTATTTTTATAATCTGCCCAGGTGTTGAGCTTTCAGAGCAGTTTGTGGATGTTTAATTTGTTTGATCGGATGTTCCAACGTCGCTTAGTTTAATAGTATGTGTTACAATAATTGAAATCTACAAATTTGCTTGTTGCGTGTAAATCCAGCAGTTCGGTCTCGGGATTAACGGAAATCTTGTTGAATTATCCGGTTTGTTTTGAAAAGGTGTTTTCTTGAATGAGACCCAAATGCGAGCTTTACATTATTTAGGCATGAAATCTTGTATATGTGATATTCCGGATTTGTGTTGTCTAAAGGCGGTTAAAGATTCCAATTGTTGTATTTTTCCATTTTATTTCTCTGTGTGGATGAGATTTGATATGCAGGATTGTCGCAATGAATAGCCGGGGGTTTTCTTTTTATGTGAGATGAGAGTATTCTTTTAATTCATGTAATATTAATTTGTATGTAATATTCTTTTATTTGGGGCACTTCCAGGGTGAGGTTGTTGTCACCAGTGTTGTATATTATTTACTTTTCCGCATTAGGACAGACCCAAGGTGGAGGACACAAGTGACCGGGTTCTTGGGTTCAGTGGGAGGCCATCTCGAGGAGTCCAGACCGGGTCTCCTAAACTCCAGAATTGGCAGGGTCGCTTGCCCTCTCGTAGGGGTCTAGGGGTGTGGGCTTAGCTATTTTATTGCGACCGTGGAATCCGTATTTTTATTGCTGGCTAAATATAAAATACGGACCTCCTAGATATCCTTTATGCGCTTCTGCTATTTTCATTATCTGGTGTGATCTTTTTATACATGTCTGAGACCAATGAAATTTTATATATGATATATATTAGACGTTACTTATGTTTTACACCCGCACTAGCCCCGTCCCGATATGCCGTTAGTTAAGTAACCTAACGGTGCATATCAGGACACTGTGATGAATGCGAGTGGCATAAGTGTACGTTATATTTTCGTTTCTCTCTGTAATGGCTTATGATTTAAATGATGGGACTACATTAATGAGATTAATGTAAAAGATAAATGAACCTAAAAGGATATTGTAGAATCAAGATTTGAAACATACTCGGCCTTTTTTACAAAAAGCAAGTTTCTAAATGCGGAGCTTAAGCCACTCCTTTTTAAACCCATTAGATTCTACAATGATATCAAGTTCAAAGCGTCAAAAGTTTTCTTAAAAACTATCCGCCACCCTCCGTCATTTTAGGAAGCAGAATACTTAGTATTCGTGCTGCGTATTTTGACTTTAGTTAAGGCGCAGTGAACGGTAGCTGAGTGATGTCTTCCTACCCTGCATATGATGCAGATTAGTTAGGACATTCATATGATTATGTTGACTTTAGTTAAGGGTCATATGAGTGGGTCTAGTTAATCACGAAATAACGGGAAGAACTTGACTAGTACTTATGATATGTTGACTTTAGTTAAGGTCATAAGTACTAGGGGTAAAAATCATATCGGGAATTTCAAGAGTTGAAAATTACAATGAGATTGTATACCTACTATATGATAATAGGATCCCGATCCCACTGCGAGCAAATGTTGCTCCCGGGAGAATTTTGCACTTTACAATTAGCTGACTCGGTAGGTGTCTAGAAAGGTGCCAAACGGGGATACGCCTCTGGGAAGACAAGGTTTACTTTAATTAGGTCCGTGCGAAAGCACGGGGAACCTCCCTCAAGTACCGGCACTGGCCTGGCTGAGAGGTTGGCGAAGTTGTAGAATGTAATTAATCCCGGCTAGTTTTTTTTTTAAAAGGTTTTAAAGAAAATTTGATAAAAAACAGTGGGAGACATCGATTAGACAAGATAATAACCAATCTGAACTTTGCAAGAGCATTCGCTAAGTGTATTCTTTTCTCTCTCTTAATGGCAGATACCCATGACAAGACTTAAGCTTCTATTAGATAA
This sequence comes from Agapanthus africanus, assembly GCA_030015575.1. Taxonomy (NCBI): domain Eukaryota; kingdom Viridiplantae; phylum Streptophyta; class Magnoliopsida; order Asparagales; family Amaryllidaceae; genus Agapanthus; species Agapanthus africanus. Next base: position 705,506,813 of record JASDDO010000024.1, on the reverse strand, counting down.
AAACAAGCTGAATGGGACCAACTATAAAGACTGGCTGAGGAATTTAAACATAGCCTTGACTTATGATAAAGTATCATATATCCTTACAGCCAGCCTTGTCCCCCCTAGGTCCTAAACCTTAAGTTGCGGATATAGAAATCCACAAGACATGGGACGCTGACTGTGCCACGGCAAAATGCCTCGCGCTTGCATCGATGGATAACACACATCAGAAGCAGCACGAGAATATGGACGTACAAGCCATATTCCTCCATACAAAAGAGTTGTATGGAGAGCAATCCCGCGTATTACGATACGAAGCGTCTAAGAAACTGTTTCAGATGCGCATGACCGCTGGCACAGCAGTAGGAGACCATGTTCTGAAAATGATAGCTCTCATAGAAGAGCTTGAAGACCTTGGGTGGACAATGGACAATGAACAGTATACAGATATTATTCTACAGTCTCTCCCCTCCACCTTTGCTCAGTTCATCGTTAACTTCAACATGCACAACATGGAGAAGGAACTGCCTGAACTCCTTAATATGTTAAGGAGTACAGAGAGCACACTGAAGTCAGTGAAGACTCCCGTTATGTCTGTTGGGCAATCCTCCTCATCTTACCCAAAGGCTAAGGCCAAGGGAAAGATGAAGAAGAAACCCACCAAACCTAAGGGTGGAGTCAAAAAGGTAAAGGGAAAAGGCAAGTCCAAGGTTGGGGCAACAGAGAAAGGTGAATGTTTCCATTGCAAGAAGACGGGACACTGGAAGAGGAACTATTTCGAGTACCTAGCACTTAAGAAGAAGCATGATGATGCTTCAGCTTCAGGTGTGTTCGTAATTGAAAACTGTTTTTCTATTAATTCTGCTTCCTGGGTATTGGATACCGGTTCGGGTTCACATATTTTCAATTCTATGCAGGTGTTGAGAAATAGCAGAGTTCTGAAGACAGGTGATCATACTCTCCAAGTTAGAAATGGTTCCAATATAAATGCAGTTTCAGTAGGAGAGTATCACCTAGGTTTGCCTTCGGGTTGTATATTGGTTTTGAACCCGTGTTATTTTGTACCAAGTATGCTTTGTAATATTATATCTGTTTCCTTGTTAGACAATGAAGGGTATCATTTTGCTGTACAACACAATGTTATGAACATTAGACTGAATCAAGAGTTGATTGGTTGTGGTACATTAAATAACGGGATATACGTCCTTAATCAACACACAGTTTTCAATGTACAACACAAAAATAAAAGAAAATTTTCAGAGATAAATGAAGCTTTTCTTTGGCATTGTAGACTTGGTCATATTAATGAAACAAGACTAAACAAGCTTCATAAAGATGGATATTTAAATTCTTTTGAGTATAAATCTTATGCAACTTGTCAGTCTTGTATCAAAGATAAAATGACCAAAACCCCGTTTACAGGACACGGAGAAAGAGCTACTGAGCTCCTAGGCCTCATACATAGTGATGTATGAGGACCAATGTCTACACATGCAAGAGGCGGTTTTTCATACTTCATAACTTTTACTGATGATTTCTCAAGATTTGGTCATGTATATTTGATAAAACATAAATCTGAAGCTTTCGAGAAATTCAAGGAGTATAAACATGAAGTAGAAAACCAAACGGGAAAGAGTATCAAGATACTTCGATCAGATCGAGGTGGAGAGTACTTAAGTACTGAGTTCTTAGACTTCCTAAAAGAGAATGGGATTCTCTCTCAGCTCACTCCACCTTACACACCACAGCACAACGGTGTGTCAGAACGAAGGAACCGTACCCTATTAGATATGGTACGATCCATGATGAGTGATGCTGAGTTACCTCTCTCGTTTTGGGGGCATGCATTGGAAACAGCAGCTTTTCTGTTAAACAAAGTTCCAACCAAAACCGTGTCTACCACTCCATATGAGATATGGCATGGGAAGAAACCATCTCTTAAAAGAGTTAAGATTTGGGGTTGTCCGGCTTTTGTTAAAAAGCAGAATCCAGACAAACTCGAGACACGATCAGTCAAATGTATATTTGTAGGATATCCTAAACATTCGTTTGGGTATCTTTTTTACCACAAAGAGGAACAAAAAGTGTTTGTTTCTCAGTATGCCACCTTTTTAGAAGATGAGATTTTTCAAACAATATAAATGGCAATGTGGTAAATCTAGAAGAAGTTCTAGAAACACAAGTTACAAATGACAACTTGGCTGAACCTGAAGTTATAACAGAATCTAATGAACCTCAGCCACTCCGTAGATCTGGCAGGATTTCTCGCCCACCGGAGAGATACTACGGTTTTCTCGTTGATGGTGATAGAGAAGATTGCATCATGGATGATGATGATCCTTCCAGTTTTCATCAGGCTATCACGAGTGGTGACTCTGTAAATTGGCCGGATGCCATGAGATCCGAAATGGAGTCCATGTACACCAACAAAGTATGGACTTTGGAAGATGTACCCTCCGGAATAAAACCTGTGGGATGCAAATGGATCTTTAAAAGAAAGATCGGTGTAGATGGACAGGTAGAGACCTATAAGGCAAGGTTGGTAGCGAAATGTTTTCGTCAAAGACCAGGTTTGGACTATGACGAGACTTTCTCTCCGGTAGCCATGCTTAAATCCATTCGGATCCTACTTGCTATTGCTGCTCACTACGACTATGAAATCTGGCAGATGGGCGTTAAAACTGCATTCCTAAATGGTGATTTAGAGGAATGCGTTTATATGGATCAACCAGAGGGATTCATTGATAGTGGGAGCAGCGGTAAAGCATGTAAGCTACTTAAATCCATTTATGGATTAAAGCAGGCATCACGGAGTTGGAACATCTGTTTTGATGATGTTATCAAAGAGTTTGATTTCATCAAAAATCCAGATGAACCTTGTGTTTATAAGAAGACTGTAGGAAGAAATGTCGCAATCCTCGTATTGTACGTAGATGACATACTTCTGATAGGAAATGACATTCCTATGCTACAGTCGGTCAAATCATTCTTATCACAAAGGTTCTCCATGAAGGACATGGGAGATGCCACTTACATATTAGGTATACGGATCTATAGGGATAGATCCAAACGGTTATTGGGATTGTCCCAAACCAAGTACATAAACACCATCCTAAAGAGATTTAGTAAGGAAAACTCCAAGCGGGGTGCCTTACCCGCTTGCCATGGAGTCACTCTCTCAAAAGACGATTGCCCAAAGTCTGACATAGAGAGAGCTCGCATGAGCATTATTCCCTATGCTTCGGCAGTAGGATCGATAATGTACGCAATGTTATGTACACGCCCTAATGTTGCTTATACACTTAGTGTAGTAAGCAGGTATCAATCTAACCCAGGGGAGAATCACTGGATTGCTGTAAAGAACATTCTTAAGTACTTGCGAAGGACTAAAGAATTGTTCTTAGTGTATGGTAATGGAGATCTCCAAATGGAGGCCTTTACCGATTCGATCTTCCAGAGTGACAAGGATGACAGCAAGTCTATCTCAGGGTTTGCATTTACCCTCAATGGAGGGACGGTGAGTTGGAAGAGTTCCAAACAGGATACCGTTGCAGACTCAACGATGGAAGCTGAATATATTGCTGCAAATGATGCTGCCAAGGAAGCCGTCTGGATGAGAAAGTTCATCGCGGAGCTAGGAGTAGTTCTAACCATTATTGATCCAATACCTCTGTATTGTGACAATAATGGGGCTATGGCGTTGGCCAAAGAGCCCAGGTCCCATCAGAAGTCCAGACACATCCTGAGGCGATATCATGTGATCCGGGAGATAGTTGATCGCCGCGAGATCGAGATTAAGAGAGTAGACACAAAGAACAACACTGCGGATCCATTCACCAAGGCCCTCCCTCAGCCGCAGCATGAGCGACTTTTTGTGATGTTAGGTATGAGATATGCCAATAACTGGCCTTAGTGCAAGTGGGAGATTGTTGGATATATGTGTGCCCTAGAGGCCATTATGAGATAGTGTATGTACTGATCTATATATATATATATATATATATATATATATATATATATATAGAGACAGTCTTGTTCAAAATGATAGTATGCTATCTGGTTTTACTTTATCATATGTTCACTTGATCATGTTTATATTCATTTGATGCATGTTGATAAAGCCCTAAGGATATTGGCTTGACTACTGGAATTATGATGCGGATCATACTAGTGGGACATCTGTAGTTTATAAGCACATCCTTGAAATGTTCCTAATCGTAGGTATATCGAGACAGGGCATCGATATTCCAGCTTAGACTAGCGTATACCATTCTTGTTCCATATGATGGGCGATGGATGATCCCATATCCGTCTTGTGTGTTGAAACCGAAGATAGTATACGGGTGCTCAGTGAGACTGGGTACACTGAACGGACTCACCGAGAACTCCTATATGGTATTATATCATACGTCGGATAGCAGTTCTCAGGTGACACTGGTACAGGTTAGTCTGTAGACCCGAGATCGTCATAGAGTCTTGTGTGTCCTCCCACTGTACTTTGATCTCCACCCTACTGCGGCTCTACTGAGTCGTACAAACAGGTGGATTTTGGGTATAGTCTCGAGGCATGTGGAGGCAGTGAGCGATAGGAGGGGTTTCGTCTCTCCCGGTATTGGGGGTTGATGCTGTGCTGTGCACGATTGGCTATAACGGGAAGTCCCTGGCCAGGGCTGCTGAGATATTACTGATAAGTAAGTTTCTCGATCTGTTATAGACCATATACCGGCATGACTTATTGAGTTATTGGGGTCGACGATTCCATCCCTAGACTCGATATGCAGCATATCTGACGAAGAGACCGGACTGTACGGTTAGTGTTGCCGGATGGATTGACAGGAGTTTTGACAGGTTCGCTTGTTCTTATTCTGATCGCTCAATACCCGGGTGGCCGTTACGTTTAGTTGACCGCTTGCGACTTGTAGGTGTTTGATATGATCATCATCTACTGCTGGCGTATTGACGAGTCTTAGAGTCCCACATAGAAGTTTCTCGGCTCTGGCAAAACGAAGTGGTGCACGTATGAGATATGCGCGGAGCCTCGATTAAATACTAGTATGTGATACTGTATTTTAATCGGGCATTTAATATTAGTCGGGTCATATAAGATATGACCAATTTATTAAATCAAGCGTTGATTTAATATTGGCTTTTATATTATTTATTTAAATCCTTTTCTTCTTATGGATACATGCATGTATATGTACATGATGATGTGCATACATACATACATGAAATGTATCATGGTTGATGATACAAAGAGGATGGCAATGTAAGAATCATATTGTAGATAAAATGATATATGGATATTTTCAATAAAGATAAAAAGGCAAAAGAAAAGGATAATGACTCATTTCTTTCCACACTCTTCTACACAATTCCATGATTGAATTTGACTCAACCATGGTTTCTTTTCCTTTTGCCCTTTAACCTTAGTTGAAATATCTAGATATTATTTTAACCATGGTTGTGGTTATGATAAGATCTCTTTCTCTCTCTCATTTTTCTTTTACATTATTATTATCATTCCAAAAAGAAAAATGAGCCATCTTCTTCCTCCAAAAACCCTAGCTCTCTTTTAAATGTTAAAAAAGAGTTAGAAAAAGAAAAGAAAAGGTAATAAATAAGAATAGCAACCACTTCATCATCCTACACAACCTTAGCTATCTTGTGTAGGGTGTTGTGCTTCAAGTTTGTCAAAGATCGAAGGAAGCATCAAGCTTAGAGCAAAGTGCTTCGGGTAAATCGTCGTGGACGAGAAGTTGATCAAGTGAACCTTTTCAAAGCCAAGGAGTCTTCCAAAGAGGTCTACAAAGGTTGTAGTCTCATCACATAGTATAACTTAACTCCTAATCTTGATACTATTAATTGTTACTTCTTATATTCTAGTTCGATTCTTTGTATAGTTTGCTTAGCACCTAAAAATTTTTATTGTTATACCATGTATGATGCTTCTAAACCTTAATAGAGGTGTTAAGAAAACCCTACATATAGAAACAGAGACACTGATTTAATTGGAACCAGATTCAAATCATGCAGCTGTCTCCAGTGCATGTCAACTAAAATGAAGAAAGGCCGATCAGCGTCACTCAACTTAGGAATACTTCCAATTATGAGCAACCTGAAAGAGAAGCTAGTTCTCTTAATCATTACTATCAACTGAACACTATACACAAGTATCTACATCTTCGATCACCTTGAAGAATCCCGATACTTGTAATACTTGGTTCTCTACTTTATTCAAATACCTATAACTTCTCAAAATTCGGACCCTGTGTTTCCATGAAACAGCTGTCTAAAAACTAGAGAAGTCATAAGTAAACCGAATATAGTACGAGGACCAACCCCTCTGTCCTGATGGACGCTGGACAGCATACAATACTCTGTACAAGTCCCTTGAGTCTGATAACTCATTCACTGTGTGTCGTAGGTTGAAAACTGTACTTATGGTTAAGAAGAATTACACCGCTGTTCAATACTCCTTACCTAACCATCCACTGATATAGGTAAATGTCATAGACATAATTTCAAAAAGGTATATCTCACTCTATGAAAATAGACGTACAGATATATCAATTTGAAATTGGTGCATAGCAACGGATATTCAAAACCAAATATTTGCCGACCGGCAAACAATCCAGGCGGCTTCCTCAAATATCACCAATTACAACGAATCCCGATATAATGAGGATGGTCACCTAATTCCCAATAACTTACTCCCACTCATCATCTGTAAAACCATACAGATGTGAGAATCCAACCTGGTAAATACATACCCTGGAGCAAGTGTCTAATCGGGAAATCAGTTTTCTTTTAACAGTACACAGTTGAACTGAAACATTGAAATATTTCGATGGGGTATCCTGGTATTCCTAGTAATGCCTCTACCATTTTCCAGATTCACAACTGTAACCGTATATCTCTTTGCCATCTGTCCAAATCCCTTTATATGTCTTTAGTCATTACCGTCTGCACACCTCTTTAGGCCAAATGGTTTTCTTCCTTCCCTACCGTTCGGCACCAGCCTATGGTTTGGAAGAAGACTATCCAATAAGCATAAAAGGTGTACTATCCTAATCCTAGGAGCACTCGCAAAGCGAGAGAAGGTGAAGATAAAAGACAACCGAATAAACCTTATTCCTATTTCTCCTGAACCAGAATCCATCCCCGAACTGGAACAAGTTCCTTTCGAGTTCGTCTATAACCATACGATGGAATATCCAAATAAACTGTGGATCTTCGTAGTGATACGGAGTGTCCTGGAGAAATTCAAAGGTGATTTAGGATTGGCGAAGAAATACTTGGTTTGGTCATGAATAGCAGTCGCAGTTTACTTTGCCCTCTTACTAATCCCTTGCTTTGTCTTAACTTAATACCTTCTGTACACCATCGTTATGCTAATTGGTTTTCTTCATTCCCCACCATTCGGCACTAGCCTAAGGTCTGGAAGAAGACTATCCAATTTGCGTAATAGGTGTACTATCTCCTAAACCAAGGAGTACTCGCAACCTGAGAGAAGGTAAAAGGAAAAGACAACTGAATAGTCCTATTCGTTTTCTCCAGAACCGGAAACCATCATCGAATAAATTCCTTCGAGTTCGTATCTAACCATACGATGGTTTTGTCCAATGGAAGTGGACGTTCGTAGTAATACGGGGTGTCCTGGAGAAAAGAGTAAAAGTAGGAGTGGCAATGAGGTTTGCAACTCTGACAATCCAAAAGCCAGTGTTAAGAAGGTTCGGTCAACTTGGTCACTGAGTCATAGTCTAGGGTCGGGTCAATGGTCGCTGCCAAAGAGAGAGAGAAAAGAAACACTCAGCGTGCACTCTAACCTAGATCAGAATGGTTATCACTTTATCTAATATGGAAACCTCCCACTGTAACCTCAAATTCTTCCCCAAACCTGAAAGAAGAATTAGTCGGGATTACCCGAGGAGTAAACCAACTCATCAGTGGGAATCGGGATCCAACTATCATCGCATGATAAATTGACGCAATCCACTCAAGTCACCACACTCCAGAAGGTATGCGCATGCCTGGCAAGTTTCAGTTTCTTTAGAAACTCCCGATGTGATGTTTTTACCCCTAGGACTCAAGTGACCTTGACGGAGTCAATAAATCAAAGAGTCCTTGTCAAGTTCAACCCGTCATTATCTGGATTGCATTAAACCCACCCGTACGTGCCCTTGACGGAGTCAACAAGGCCGCACGACTGTCCTAATCAATCCCATTTATGCAACAAACAAGTACCACTTAGCTACCGTACACTACGTCTTGACGGAGTCAACAAACGCAGCACGAATACTAAGCAATACTAATCTGAAATGACGGAGGGCTACGACTGGTTTTTGGCGAAAAAACTTTAACGTAATGAACTTGATATCGTTGAAGGAACTGCATAGCCTTTTATAAAAATATAGTGACGAAAAGTTTTGCTAAATAGGTCACTCCCGGTGAAGGGATCTCGGCTCTTTCCCCGTAGAATGAGGTGCAGGATATTCCAACTGAATACCATAATGCAAAGCAAAAGTAATCGGCTATAGTGAAGTTATTGCCCTGACACAAACTTCTGTCCAAGGGGTCACTCCCGGTGAAGGGATCTCGGCCCTTGCCTCGTTGACTGAGGAGCAGGATATTCCAACTGAATACCACGATGCAAAACAAAAGTGAACGTCCTTGCAATAACAGCTTTTTGAAAAATATTCCAACAACATCAGAATAGGTTTGTTTAGCTTGCATTGATCTGAATCAACGCAGTCCCATCAATTGATCACACCACAAAGAACGAAAATATACTGATGTATGTATATGCCATCCGCATTCGCCACTGGGTCTCGTCATTACCCGTTAGGTTAGCTAACTAACGACAGAGCGGGGACTGGACTAGCGCGGATGCAAAATATATACAACATCTACTAATATATATACCAATATATTATATTTCGCTCAAGGCGTGATAAAGTGCAACATCACAGAAATGTACAGCATCACAGAACAATACAGATATCTGGGATCCCCGGGTTTCACAAAGCCGCTGCTGAAACTCGACATTCCCCTGGTCGTGTGGATAGCCTGTGCAATGAAATCCTAGACCCCTACGGGCGCGGTAAGTCACCCGCCAAAACCTGAAGAGAGGCAGCCCCCTTCAGCACCGTGAATGGACCACCCAGCACTTCATGGAATCCGGTAACTTGGGCACCCCTCCTGGGTCAACCTGTACCCCCTACGAGTGCGGCGAATAGCCCGCCAATCCTCGAGTGAAGCCCCCTCCGTCTCAATGCCATGAGATGCGGGCTTGTTGCCCTCTAGAACCCGGCTATCCGTGCACCCCTCCGCGGGGTAATCCTAGTACAGAAAGTAAAATATACATACAACGGGTACATCGACCGCAACCAGGTCGTGCCCTAAAAGAATAATACAAACAGGCAGTGACGGCAGTCCACATGTCGGACGCTCGCCCCGCAATATCAAATGTACATATAAAACAAAACTGTACTAACATTGCATCCAGGCTATCCCCCACGACCGATCCGCAACATCACAGCAATACACAGAACATCAACGTGAAAGTCACGTTCGCAAATCCGTCTAACCGGGCTATAGCAGTTAGACAGGATTTACCGATCAAGTGACATTCACGGTCGCAGATATAATGTAAATACTGTGAACCAATGTGTTTAAAATATCCGATCGATCAAAATTACCAAGTGGGCCCCCAAGTACTTACTGTAGCACACACAGAAAATCTGGGCCCAAACAAAGCATACCAAAACCCCTATCTTAAGCCCATAAGCCCACTGCAAAGAAATGACGACATGAACCCACATTCCTGCGGCGGAACCGCGGCCAAAGGGGGTCAAGGCCGCGGTTCCGCGGTCGTACGGAAAGATCACGGCACCAAATTTTTCCAGTGTTCTTACGACTATCAGTACATCAGTTTTCCACAACCTGAAAAATTTTTAGAGCCCGGAAAAAATCGACAGAAAACTGATGTGAAGAAAACGCGGTTTTGGAATTTTTGTTCGATTGGAAAAGTAAAACACACTTGAACAAGCTAGACTAGGTTAATGGCATGGCTCTGATACCATGTTGCGCCACGGCAGCGCCCCGGCAGTCTATCCGAGGCCAAAATGCGGAATCAAAATTTTTTCTTAACTTTAAACTGGCGCTACCGCGGACAATATACCCGGATCATAACCATTAACCGATACTAGCTAACAAGAGAGGGGGTGAGAGATATACCGAGTGATCCGAGTCCTCCGGTCTTCTCGTCATCGTCCCAATCTCCCGCGGAAAGTCCTGTCTCCATATCGTCGCCTCCTCGCCGGAAAGGCACCACATCGCCTGCGTCTTTTATGGGCTCCCACCTCAATGCCGAGGCAACTCGGGCACGAAGCTGGCAAGTCGACGTGCCCAAGATTTGCTGTAGAATGTAGTGTAGATGCTATATCTCATTTGGGGTTTTAGTTGCCATGGAGGATGAAGGAGGAGGTTAAGAAAATTGGTGCTTTCAATTTTCTAGCAAGAAGGATAGATATGAAGAATTCCTCACATAACCAAAAATGAACTCTCTCATTCTTTTTCTCTCAAGTGAAGCCTCTTCTCTCTTATAAGAATGGTGGAGGAAAGAAGAATCAATCTATAACAAGAAGGGAGGTGAGTGTAGGAGATGCAAAAGGGTGACCACATCAAAAGTAAGCTTCACATCAAAAGGTAATGATCATTCTCTCAAATCAATTTCTAATCACTTCTAATCTCAAAAAGCAAGCCATCATGAAAAGCAAAGATGCTTAATCTTTCATAATGCCACAAATACAAAGAACCCCTCCACAAATGGTTATTTGCAAACTTGCAAATAACCCCCCTCTATCGGAAAAGTCCGGCCGGGAAAGAACAAAGGAAAACCGGCCGGAACGGAATGCAAACTGGCAACTCCAGAAAACTGGTCCCGTAATAAATTACAGGAAAACCCCGATACTGTGCATACACACCCGCATCTGTATTCCGACCGGATAAAAATGCAATGAGACAAAATCTACACTGTACTAAACTAGGATCCGGCTTAAACCAAAGCCGGCTAGTAATATCCGTCCGATCCTGATCCGTGCAATACCGCACGTATCAGATCGAACCCTGCCATATATCCATACGGCCACTAGTACAAACCGTTCGATCCTGATCCATGCAATACCGCACGTATCTGATCGGACCCTGCCATATCTCCATAGGGCCTCTACAGCGTTTCGCCTGAAAGCTTGAGTAACTGAAAGTGTGGTGGACTCTGAAGACTCATCAATACTATGGCTGTGGATTTAACCACTAGCACGTCAGAGGTATAAGCCAATACGTGACGGGCCACCAGCTATTGACCAAAAGGGACGTCGATGAGCGAACTCATCCTGACACCCTATTGAGCCTGTCAGTGACAATATCCGTACAGTCCGGTCCGTTCGTCTATGAGTATCGCATGTCGGGCCTAGGGGGTTGGTAAAAGTCAGACTCCCAAAAGCGGTACAAGTCGTGTCGGAGTGTAGCCCAGAACACCCTGAGATACTACTGGAATACCTACCAGTAAATCTCCTGCCTCGGCCGAGGGCTTTGTGTAATGGCTCTCCTAGACACAGCGCGACCTCAGCCCCAATACCGGGAGAGACGAACCCTGAAGATCCGCTCACTGCCTCCATGTGGCTCGGGACTGTACCCAACTAAAACCTGTTTGCACGACTCCTTTGAGCCGTGGTAGGGTAGTAATCAAAGTACAGTGGGAACTCATACGAGACAAATGACGATCCCCAGGTCGATGAACTAACCTGTACACATGTCATCAGGGAACTGCTATCTGACGTCAGGTATAAGACCAACTAGCATGTTCCCTGTGAGTCCTGTCCGGTGTACTCATAACCCAATGAGCACCTGTATACATCTTAGGTGAACCAACTGACACCAGTGGCTTGTGAGACCGGCCACCGCCCCTCGTCGGGGTCTCGACTGTATACACTAGTCTACTCTGGAGAATCGATGCCCTGTCTCGAAACTCCCACGACTAGGGACCTTTTAAGGATGTGCTTATAGACCACCAGCTCTCACGTATATGATCGCCATCATACTGCTGGCAGTCAAGCAAGAATCCTAGGGGCTCTATCAGCGTGTAATAGCGACCTGTAAGGTCACCTGAAGCAGTACACGATGATAAAGGTAAACCAGATAGCATACTATCATCTCGAGTAAGACTGTCTTACCGGGATAGGTCCTCCCTCAATCATTGCAATCACGTGCCTGTGATCCAATAATTGACTCTGAGGGCACTATCTCCAACAACGTTATTGTTTGACCCAACTATGTATCATACACATACGGACTCTTCCACCGAGATGTCCGGGTCAACAAGTAACACTGATTATGAACTGTTTTTAGAGTCTGAAGATCACCCCGCACTTTGTGATGACATTATTCATCGGGGTATAAATGGAACTTTTGAGGAGATCTTCGCTGATGAACTAGCTTTTTTAAATGACACGGGTGTTGAGATGAATCATCTCCCAATCAATGAAATTGAACCTCCACCCCTTCTTTTGAACTGTAAAAAGAATGCGAGTAATCCATCACATTCACTGCATCGTCTCTCCAAAATGAGACGCAAATACATTCTATTCCACCACTTACTCTTTCCCCACTTTTTCTTCCACCAACCAGAGCACTGCATTGATAAAATTTTTGAATGGTTGGTGTTAACATTCGGTCTTTGCAAAGCTTGGCATCGACCACTGATTTTTTTGACCCCCTCATGTGATTTTCAAAGATTAACATTGCTTAACTCAAGTTTGAGGGGGCAATTTTTTCTGGCTCTTGATAAGAAAATTTTTACAAAATTATGAGCCAAGAATAAGTTTGGGGGAGGTTCTTCACTTAAATATTTTGCCCCCACTAATAAATTCCTCCCAAGCTTACATGTTTTTCAGATTTAGCTGATGGCAACAGTGAGGACACTGTTGAAAACAAGTTTGGGGGAGGTTTGTGCTTATTTTTGCATCATTTGCATATCATTTGCATAAGCACACAACATTATTGAAAACCTATAAAAATTTAAAAATTTTCAAAAGATAAAAATATTTTTGTACATAAATAAGATAATAAAAGTTTAGATAGTGAAAAATTACATCCATGAGATTAGAAAAATTTAAGAAAACTAAGAAAATTAGAAGTTTTCTTATACGAACTAGTAATAAGTAGTTATGAGCCGTTGTCCCAAGGGTTAGTAAGATGAAGGACGTCACTAATCTGAGGATAAAAATAAGTCTGAAAAATAGTTTCTATTCTGGAAGCCAAACATTTTGAACGTTGATACCCTGCTATTTGCACTTACACACTTCTTAAAGCCTTGGATAGTAGAGGATACCTTGAAATGCTCGTCTTAAAGCCAAAAGTATGAAGGAAATAAAAAAAAAATGATGAAGAAAATATAAAATGGTGAGAAAAATGGACACTGGTTTTGTTATCGCCAAGGCAGCAATAAAAAAAATATAGCGAGGGTGCTTCTTCACCTAGTGCCCTAAGGCCAACTGGTCTGGGAGTCACTGCTAAGCCTTAGGTGGTGCAAGACGAGGAAAATACACCAAGTAAGCAAGCACAGGAGTAATTGGTCGATTAGTACCTCAAGAAGTATTAACGGTCGCATGAAAATGTGTGAGCAATCCTAATATTCATTAATTAAAAAGTACTAAGGCTGATGGGCAAGTGTATGATAGCTTGAATTGAATTCTCCGGGTGTAGGGATGTCCTTTACACACACGCAGGGTGATATGATCAATGTTTGGAAGAAAGATAGGAATGAAGAATAAGACGATGTTTTATTGAGGGATGACGTGATTTCCGACATTTTTTCATGACCATTAAGATAGGGCTCATGACTACCGAAAAGCTAGCTTAGTTGGAAACCCTAATTTTCAAGGCTTTTCTTTTACAATTCTTGTCTTTAAATGTAATATTCATGATCTTCCTTTTATTATTAGATTTTGTGGGTGCAATCCGTTGAAAACCCTCAGGAGACAACATTCCTCCTACTAGGGACACCTAGAGGTATAAAGGCTTGTTGCACGTGCTCAGTGCAATCGTGTTGCCTAGGAAAGTGTGTTAGTTAGTTATTCTCTTTCTTTATTTTCTCCTTCTCTTTTTAATAAAATCATTCGCTCGAGACGATCGAAAATAAGTTTGGGGGAATTTGATCAGTCGAAAATACTGCATTTTTAACACGGCAATTTCCCTATCATTTGCATTCATCTAGAAGTGTTCGGCATTCATATAGCACATATTAGCAAATCAGTCGTTAAATATCATATTGCATGTGTTAGACTCTAAAACCGGCACTATAAAGGAAATTGACCACATTTCATGGCATCGCATCATCCCTATATTGCGCAACACTTGTCTCGAGAATTTGCAGGAACAAAAGCCAAAAGAAGCTGATAAAATACACCAACTCCAAGTTTTGATATCTGGTAGCAATCCAAAGGGAACAATGCAATTCAACATATCCTATAAAGGCCCACATATCAGCCCAAACTAGTACCAGAGAGCCCAAGCCCCAATTCTTCCAAAGCGCCGCGGAACCGCGGCAGGAGCCGGCTTGAGCCGCAGTTCCGCGGCGGTATTGACACGTCAGCGCGCCATTTTCTGTGCAAAATTCTCATCTCTGGGCCCACATTCCTTTTATATACTTCAATCTCCAGAAAACCCTCGAAGCTTCTGCCAGATCAGTAAAGATCATTAAGCAAACCAAATCTTAATTAAGCTCCTAACAAACTATTTCTAGAAGCTCCCTCCTAACTAATCACATCTAGAAGCTTCTCCTCTAACTAACTTTTGGAGGGAAATTCAAATTTCCTCAACAAACTTTTGGAGGGAAACTTAAAATTCAAATCCTAGATCTAGGGTTTAGATGTCTATAAATAGGAGCCTAGATCTAAGGGTTGGGGTTGTTCTCCCATTCCTAAATCTCAATAACCATTAATCTCATTTTCTTCCACAAGTCTAGTGACAAGACTTGTGCGAAACCCTAACCCTAATTCCAATCCAAATTCAAGATCTCGAGTACCAATCAAGCGAGAAGCCTTCAACCTTTTAGGAGCGGAGCCGATCTCCAATCGAGCAAGTGATCCAAGCCGATCCGCGACTCATGGAGCCGAGCGAAGCCAAATCGACGATCGAGTTCTTCCTCTTGTAGTTCTTGAGTGAATGTAATGAAATTGTTGATATAAATAAAAGGTGAAATTCTTTAATCTTGTTTTCTTTAAATTCTTGCATCATGATTCGATCTCAATTTGTAATTGTAGTTCTTGTTGTGATGTTTGAGTAAAACTCCACTCGTAAAGGAGTCGGGACGATCAATAGAATGATGATGTAACAAATATTAATACGATTCTTAAGTCCTACAGGTTTTGTAAACCCTAGCAAGTTCAAAAATCGATGACCTAGTTTCATTGCGATGCTTTCTTGATTGTGATCGCTCGAAATTAGGGTTCTACGATCGTTTCTTGAATTTACTAGAGGCTAGAATGTGAATGATATCGACGAATGAACAAGGGATAAATGATGAAACCCTAGTTTCACTAGAAATCCCTAATTCTCGTCGATCATCATCGATCTAGTATCAATCCATCGAAGGATGAGAATACGTCATCTTGAGATTGCATCACGTCTATAGATCCAATCGATTCCTACGAGGCTCATTTCGATTCTTGATATTTGGTTGGAAAAATCATCAAACTATCAATTCTTGATTCTATCTTTTTCTTGTTGTTAGATCTATATTTTCTAATTCTTGAACTTCAAATATAAATCATGAATTGTTTTGTTTTCTTTTCTTTAAAGTTTCGACTCATCTAATTCAAAAGACGAACTATTACACTGTCCCTGTGGACGATCCGCACTCACTTACAATCTACATCCGACACCGTAGTTGATTGCGGTCAAATAATTTTTGGTTGTGATTTCTTTACAATTTCCATACTACACAATCCGAAATCGTTTTCAATCAAATGGCGCCGTTGCCGGGGATCATTTGAATTGATTTACACAAACCGAGAATTTATAACAATCACCTACCACGGCTCAAAGGAGTCGTGCAAACAGGTTTTAGTTGGATACAGTCCCGAACCACATGGAGGCAGTGAGCGGATCGTCGGGGATTCGTCTCTCCCGGTATTGGGGGTTGATGTCGCGCAGTGCATGGGTGACCATCACTAGAAAACCTCGGCCCGGGTATGTGAGAATTACCGATCCAGGATTGATAGTTTCTAGGGTAGTGATGGGTTTCATACCGACACGAATTATCGCGTTGTTAGGGGTCTGACTTTATCCACCCTCCTAGACTCGATATGTGATACTCTTAGACGAAGAGACCGGACTGTACGGATATTGTCACTGACAGGATCAGTAGGGGTTCAGATGAGTTTGCTCGTCGGCCTTCCTTTCGCTCAATACCTGGGTAGCCATTACGTACAGCTAGTGCCGTTGACGTGCTTGTGGTTAAACCCACTGCCAGCATATTGACGAGTCTTTAGAGTCCCACACAGAGGGTTTTCTCGGTTCAGGCGATATGGTGTAGCTGACGTATGTTGATACATACAGGTGTCCGATTAAATATGTGCACGGACTGCACAGACTTTAATCGGACGGTTGGTAATACTAGCGGCTTAGGATTAAGCCAGATTGTTAAATCAAGTTTTGATTTAATAATTTACATATGTATTTATATATATGTATTCTAGTATTATTGCTACTATTCATTTTCTCTCTTTGGCTATTCGTATTTTCGTACGAATACACGTATGTGTATTTCGATATATGTACCGGGAAGCATTCCGTATGTTAGTTATATGTATGTCCTAGAGGCCATTACTGTACATACGATCTATATTGTAGTGGATGCTTGGACATATATAGGGAGGACTTTCTTGCTCGACATGATAGTACGCTATCTGGTTGCTCTTTATCTTAACATGTACTCTGATTGTCTCTGTGTTACATGTTGATAATGTAAGCCCGCGGGGGCGCCCCGGCCGTCGATCCGACGCCGGAAACGCGGAAAACAAAAATTTGCGGACTTTGCAAAACGGCACCGCCGCGGACTTTTTCACCCGGATCGGGCCATTAACCTAGCTAGCTAGCAAAAAGAAAAGGGTAGAGATGCTATACCAAACGATCCGTGTCCTTCGGTCTTCGTCTCCACTCCGATCTCCCGCGGAATCTCCGTCACCTCCTCGCTCGTCGGAAAGGGCACCACGTAGCCGGAATCTTTTACGGGCTCCCGCCTCTTGACCGAGGCAACTCGGGCGCGAAGTTGGCTAGCCGACGCATCCAAGGCTTGCTATAGAATAGTGTAGTGAGTTGTCTCTTTAGGGTTTATGGAAGTTGCCTTGATGGAGGGATGTGAGGAGGAGAAGAAAAGCAACTCAAGAAAGTGTGCTTGTGAATATTTGTAGCATCAAAAGTGATATGAAACTTTTTCCCTCAAAAGGAAAATGATCCTCTCCTCACTCTAAAGTGGCCGGCCCCCTTAAGCAAGAATGAGATTGGAGAGAGAAAAGAGAATGGCACCACAATATGTATCATAATAGAAAGGAAAAACCAAATCAAAAGGAAAATGGTCACAACCATTTCCTTATCAATCCACTCACTAACCATCAAGTGAAAAGCCATCAAATGGAAAAGAAAGGAATCTCATGATCAAGAGGATAATCATGAAGCCACATATGCAAGAAAACCCCTCACAAAATGTTAATTGCGAACTTGCAATTAACACTCTCCATCACAAAGCCCGGCCGAGAAGGAATGAAGGAAAACCGGCCGAAACGGAATGCAAACTGGCAACCCCAGAAAAAACCGATCCCGTAATAAATTACAGGAAAACCCTACTACTGCAAATACATGCCCGCATTTGTATTCGCACTGAACACAAATGCAAAGAGACAAAACTACACTATCAAATACTAGAATCCGGCTTAAGCCAAAGCCGGCTAGTAAAAACCGTCCGATCACGATCCGTGCAATACCGCACGTATCTGATCGAACCCTGCCATATCTCCATACGGCCTCTACAGCGTTTCGCCCGAAACTTGAGTAACTGTCTGTGTGGTGGACTCTAAAGACTTGTCAATACTGTGGCTGTGGATTTAACCACTAGCACGTCAGAGGTATAAGCCAATACGTGACGGGCCACCAGGTATTGACCAAAAGGGACGTCGATGAGCGAACTCATCCTGACACCCTACTGAGCCTGTCAGTGACAATATCCGTACAGTCCGGTCCGTTCGTCTATGAGCATCGCATGGCGGGCCTAGGGGGTTGGTAAAAGTCAGACCCCCAAAAGCGGTACAAGTCGTGTCGGAGTGTAGCCCAGAACACCCTGAGATACTACTGGAATACCTACCAGCAAATCTCCTGCCTTGGCCAAGGACTTTTCATGTTCTGGCTCTCCTAGACACAGCACGACCTCACCCCCAATACCGGGAGAGACGAACCCCTGCAGATCCGCTCACTGCCTCCATGTGGCTCGGGACTGTACCCAACTAAAACCTGTTTGCACGACTCCTTTGAGCCGTGGTAGGGTAGTAATCAAAGTACAGTGGGAACTCACACGAGACAAATGACGATCCCAGGTCGATGAACTAACCTGTACACATGTCACCTGGGAACTGCTATCTGACGTCTGGTATATGCCCAACTAGCAGGTTCCCGGCGAGTCCTGTCCGGTGTACTCATAACCCAATGAGCACCTGTATACATCTTAGGTGAACCAACTGACACCAGTGGCTTGTGAGACCGGCCACCGCCCCTCGTCGGGGTCTCGACTGTATACACTAGTCTACTGTGGAGAATCGATGCCCTGTCTCGAATCTCCCACGACTAGGGACCTTTTAAGGATATGCTTGTAGACCCCCAGCTCCCACTTATATGATCGCCCTCATACTGCTGGTGGTCAAGCAAGAATCCAAGGGGCTTTATCAACGTGTAATAGCGACTCGAAAGGTCGCCTAAAGCAGTACACGATGATAAAGATAAACCAGATAGCATACTATCATCTCGAGTAAGACTGTCCTACCGGGATAGGTCCTCCCCTCAATCATTGCAATCACGTGCCTGTGACCCAATAATTGACTCTGAGGGCACTATCTCCAACAATCTCCCACTTGCACTCGAGGCTAATTATTGCGATGTCGCATACTCACAGCCCGTGTGATACCGAACACCCAACTCCTCTACTAGTCAGTCTCACATAGCCCGTTTGCGAAACTATTGCGTTCGAGGAATAGCCTCAGTGAGTGGATCCGCTTTGATGTTTCTTTCTATGTCTCTCTATATCTCAAGTTCGCGGAGAAAACTATCTCCCGAAATGAGCAATACCTGTCTTAGAATGTCTGGATGTCTGATGGGACCTAGCTCATAAGTGAACTCCAAATCCAAACTTCTTAGACTGTATCGTCAACTGAACTTAATCAGTATCCTGCACCATGCCTTCCCTCAGTATCCACTTGGACCATCTGTCCAATATACTGCCCCTCGTTAGAGGAAAAACTATAACTCTGACAGCCACTCTGCCATCCAGGTCACCTTGGAAGCCTGGAATGATAACTGTCTACCGAAGAAGACTGCCGTTATCATATCCCTAGAACATCCACTTATGTTCTAAAACTGCTTCCGACTGTTTCTCCAAGATTGGATTAATATCAACTTATTGCACCTACTGCAAGAACAACATCTGGTGTGGTACTTGACATCTCATGATTAACTCAGTTGCCTAAGCAAGTGATCTGTCAATCATGCGTGTCCCTCTCCCCTTTAGTCTGTAAGACACCTTTAGAGAGGGTGACTCCATTACCTGCAGGTACACTACCGTGCCAGGAGTCGTCCATTCTAAATACTCATAGAATGCGGTCAAAGTACCCAGATTGGGAAACCACCCATATCTAGATCTAAAACCATAGATCTAGTAACCAGATTGTCTGATATAATATCCAAATTCTATGTGGAGAAACTACTGTGTGACGACCAAAGTATAACCGATCGTAGTATAGGAATATCACTTCCTACTCTGTGTATGTCATCAAATACCAGGACATCACACCCTACTACCTTCTTAACAGACCCATCCCCTATTCTGATGAAGTCAAACCTATGACTGTCACATCAGAAATAGATGATCTATCTCCGCTATATCTGCTTAAGTCTATAAATAGACATAAGCCTGATATCCACTAATGCTTCCGCTGCTCCCACTGACTACGACAACCCTCTGGCAGAGTCATATACACGTACGCTTCTAAAGCAAGTTTAGAACGACGCTATACTCATCCTTCCGCCGGGTCTCGCAGCCTGGAACAACAGCAATGGCAAGTCTGGGTAAACAAGAACCTCCCTGTCACCGTCCTTGAGCATATCGAAGTACCTCTCGGGTGCCTGAGGTTACCCACCTTATCTGCGGAGTGGCCAATGGAATGTCAAACCAGATTGAATCTTTAGGTTCTTTATCAAATCTTCAGTAATCGTTTGTGGTTCTGGAATCACTTCCAGTTCTACCATACTCCCACTCCTGTTTTTCTGAAAAAATCCATTTTTGATAAAACTGTGGCGAGTCAAGAACAATATTACTATTGATCTTCCAGATGGTAGAAAGTCAACCCTCGTCATAGCCCGGGTCAACCCACAAACAGCCATTACTGAAACGTGCCTTGAGTTGTCCAGAGTCTGGTTTTAAGCATAAGCCGGACAACTCCCCGTATCTTAACAATGTCAAGATATGAACTGTTCTATATCTAAGAAACAGAGGCACTGATTTAATTGAACCAGATCCAAATCATGCAGCTGTCTCCAGTGCATGTCAAGTAAATGGAGAGAGGCCGATCAGCGTTACTCAACTTAGGAGCACTTCCAATTATGAGTAACCTGAAAGAGAAGTTAGTTCTCTTAACCATTACTATCAACTGAATACCAATCACAAGTATCTACATCTTCGATCACCTTGAAGAATCCCGATACTTGGTTCTCTACTTTACTCTTATACCTATAACTCCTCAAAACTTAGACCCTGTGTTTCTACGAAACACATGTCTAAGAACTAGAGAAGTTAAAAGTAAACAGAATATAGTACGAGGACCAACCCCTCTGTCCTAATGGACACTGGACAATATACAATACTCTGTATAAGTCCCCTGAGTCTTGTGACTCATTCACTGTGTGTCGTAGGTTGAAAACTGTACTTTTGGTTAAGAAGAATTACACCGTTGTTCAATGCTCCTTACCTAACCATCCACAGATATAGGTAAATGTCATAGACATAATTTCAAAAAGTATATCTCACTCTATAAAAATAGACGTACAGATATATCAATTTGAAATTGGTGCACAGCAACGGATATTCAAAACCAAATATTTGCCGACCGGCAAACAACCCAGGTGGCTTCCTCAAATATCACCGATTACAACGAATCCCGATATAATGAGGATGGTCACCTAATTCCCAATAACTTACTCCCACTCATCGTCTGTAAAACCATACAGATGTGAGAATCCAACCTGGTAAATACATACCCTGGAGTAAGTGTCTAATCGGGAAATCAGTTTTCTTTTAACAGTACACAGTGAAACTGAAACATTGAAATGTTTCAATGGGGTATGCTGGTATTCCTAGTAATGCCTCTTCCATTATCCAGATTCACAACTATAACTGTATAATTCTTTGCCACCTCTCCAAATCCCTTTACATGTCTTTAGTCATTACCTTCTGTACACCCCTTTAGGCCAAATGGTTTTCTTCCTTCCCTACCGTTCGGCACCAGCCTATGGTTTGGAAGAAGACTATCCAAAAAGCATAATGGGTGTACTGTCCTAATCCGAGGAGCACTCGCAATGCGAGAGAAGGTGAGGATAAAAGACAACCGAATGTACTTAATTCACAGGTGATTTAGGATTGACAAAGAAGTACATGGTTTGGTCGTGAATAGCAGTCGCAATTTACTTTGCCCTCTTACTAATCTCTTGCTTTGTCTGAACTTAATACCTTCTGTACACCGTTTAGGCTAATTGGTTTTCTTCATTCCCTACCGGTCGGCACCAGCCTAAGGTTTCGAAGAAGACTATCCAATTTGCGTAATAGGTGTACTACTCCTAAACCAAGGAGTACTCGCAACCTGAGAGAAGGTAAAAGGAAAAGACAACTGAATAGTCCTATTCGTTTTCTCCAGAACCGGAAACCATCCTCGAAGTCCTTCGAGTTCGTATATAACCATACGATGGTTTTGTCCAATGGAAGTGGACGTTCGTAGTAATACGGGGTGTCCCGGAGAAAAGGGTAAAAGTAGGAGTGGCAAAGAGGTCTGCAACTCTGACAATCCAAAAGCCAGTGTTAAGAAGGTTCGGTCAATTTGGTCACTGAGTCATAGTCTAGGGTCGGGTCAATGGTCGCTGCCAAAGAGAGAGAGAAAAGAAACACTCAGCGTGCACTCTAACCTAGATTAGAATGGTTACCAATTTATCTAATCTGGAAACCTCCCACTGTAACGTCAAATTCTTCCCCAAACCTGAAAGAAGAATTAGCCGGGATAACCCGAGGAGTAAACCAACTCATCAGTGGGAATCGGGATCCAACTCTCATCGCATGATAACGTGACGGAATCCGCTCACGTTATCACACTCCAGAAGGTATGCGCATATCTGGCAAGTTTCAGTACTTTTGAAACTCCCGATGTGGATTTTTGCCCCATGCTCTTATGACCTTGACTAAGGCCAACAAATCATAAGTCACATGTCAAGTTCTACCCGTCATTGTCCAGGTTGATTTGAACCCACCCGTACAAGCCCTTGACTAAGGCCAACAAGGCTATACGACTGTCCCAAACCAACGCATCTATCTATGCAGCATATGAATACCCAATAGCTACCAAACACTGTGCCTTGACTAAGGCCAACAAACACAGCTTGAATACTATTGACTACCCATATGAAACGACGGAGGGCTACGAATGGTTTCTGGCGAAAACCTTTAACGTAGTGAACTTGATATCGTTGAAGGAACGGATAGCTTTATAAAAATATAGTGACGACAACCTTTGCTAAAGAGGTCACTCCCGGTGAAGGGATCTCGGCTCTTTCCCCGTAGAATGAGGTGCAGGATATTCCAACTGAATACCACGGTGCAAAGCAAAAGCAATCGGCTATAGTGAAGTTAATGCCCTGACGTAAACTTTTGTCCAAGGGGTCACTCCCGGTGAAGGGATCTCGGCCCTTGCCTCGTCGACTGAGGAGCAGGATATTCCAAATGAATACCACTGTGCAAAACAAAAGAGAACGCCCTTGCAATAACAGCTTTTTGAAAAAGTGTTCCAACAACATCAGATTAGGTTTGTTTAACTTGCATTGATCCGAATCAATGCAGTCCCATCAATTGATCACACCACAAAGAACGAAAATATACTGACGTACGTATATGCCATCCGCATTCGCCACTGGGTCCCGTCATCACCCGTTAGGTTAGCTAACTAACGACAGAGCGGGGACTGGACTAGCGCGGATGAAAAACATATACAACATCTACTAATATATATACCAATATATAATTCGCTCAAGGCGTGATAAAAAGCAACACAGAAATGTATAGCAACACAGATCAATACAGATATCTGGGATCCCCAGGTTTCACAGAGCCGCTGAAACCCGACGTTCCCCTGGTCGTGTGGATAGCCTGCGCAATGAAAAACCCTAGACCCCTACGGGCGTGGCAAGTTACCCGCCAAAACCGGAAGCGAGGCAGCCCCCTTCAGCAACGTGAATGGACCACCCAGCACTTCACGGAATCCGGTAACTTGGGCACCCCTCCTGGGTCAACCCTATACCCCCTACGAGTGCGGCGAATAGCCCGCCAATTCTAGAGTGAAGCCCCTTCCGTCTCAATGCCATGAGATGCGGGCTTGTTGCCCTCCAGAACCCGGCTATCCGTGCACCCCTCCGCGGGGTAATCCTAGTACAGAAAGTAAAATATACATACAACGGGTACATCGACCGCAACCAGGTCGTGCCCCAAAATAATAATACAAACGGGCAGTGACGGCAGTCCACATGTCGGACGCTCGCCCCGCAATATCAAATGTACATAATACAACAGAACTGTACTACCACTGCAACCAGGCTATCCCCCACGACCGATCCGCAACAACACAGTACAATCACAGAACATCAACGTGAAAGTCACGTTCGCAAATCCGTCTAACCGGGCTATAGCAGTTAGACGGGATTTACCGATCAAGTGACATTCACGGTCGCAGATATAATGTAAAAACTGTGAACTAGCATGTTTAAAATATCCGATCGAACAAATTTATCAAAGTGGGCCCCCAAAAAGAACTGTAGCACTTACAGAAAACCTGGGCCCAAATAAAATATCCCAAAAGCCCTATTTCTATACCACAAGCTTACTGGGAAAATTTGGTGCCACAATTCCTCTTATCCGCCGCGCAAGCGCGGCCAAACCAGGGTTTTGGCCGCGCTTCCGCGGTGGAACTGAGGAATTGGTGGATCGTATTTTCCCAGATTTCTTATAATTGCTTGTACATGCCTCTGCAACAACCTGAAAAATTTTAGGAGCTCAAAAAATTTTAACAGAGAACACATGTGCACAAAATACGGTTTTTGGGGATTTTGTTCGATCGGGTTCTAAACGCGCTAGAGCAAGCTAGGCAAGGTTAACGGCGTGGCTCTGATACCATTGTAAGCCCGCGGGGGCGCCCCGGCCGTCGATCCGACGCCGGAAACGCGGAAAACAAAAATTTGCGGACTTTGCAAAACGGCACCGCCGCGGACTTTTTCACCCGGTTCGGGCCATTAACCTAGCTAGCTAGCAAAAAGAAAAGGGTAGAGATGCTATACCAAACGATCCGTGTCCTTCGGTCTTCGTCTCCACTCCGATCTCCCGCGGAATCTCCGTCACCTCCTCGCTCGTCGGAAAGGGCACCACGTAGCCGGAATCTTTTACGGGCTCCCGCCTCTTGACCGAGGCAACTCGGGCGCGAAGTTGGCTAGCCGACGCGTCCAAGGCTTGCTATAGAATAGTGTAGTGAGTTGTCTCTTTAGGGTTTATGGAAGTTGCCTTGATGGAGGGATGTGAGGAGGAGAAGAAAAGCAACTCAAGAAAGTGTGCTTGTGAATATTTGTAGCATCAAAAGTGATATGAAACTTTTTCCCTCAAAAGGAAAATGATCCTCTCCTCACTCTAAAGTGGCCGGCCCCCTTAAGCAAGAATGAGATTGGAGAGAGAAAAGAGAATGGCACCACAATATGTATCATAATAGAAAGGAAAAACCAAATCAAAAGGAAAATGGTCACAACCATTTCCTTATCAATCCACTCACTAACCATCAAGTGAAAAGCCATCAAATGGAAAAGAAAGGAATCTCATGATTAAGAGGATAATCATGAAGCCACATATGCAAGAAAACCCCTCACAAAATGTTAATTGCGAACTTGCAATTAACACTCTCCATCACAAAGCCCGGCCGAGAAGGAATGAAGGAAAACCGGCCGAAACGGAATGCAAACTGGCAACCCCAGAAAAAACCGATCCCGTAATAAATTACAGGAAAACCCTACTACTGCAAATACATGCCCGCATTTGTATTCGCACTGAACACAAATGCAAAGAGACAAAACTACACTATCAAATACTAGAATCCGGCTTAAGCCAAAGCCGGCTAGTAAAAACCGTCCGATCACGATCCGTGCAATACCGCACGTATCTGATCGAACCCTGCCATATCTCCATACGGCCTCTACAGCGTTTCGCCCGAAACTTGAGTAACTGTCTGTGTGGTGGACTCTAAAGACTCGTCAATACTGTGGCTGTGGATTTAACCACTAGCACGTCAGAGGTATAAGCCAATACGTGACGGGCCACCAGGTATTGACCAAAAGGGACGTCGATGAGCGAACTCATCCTGACACCCTACTGAGCCTGTCAGTGACAATATCCGTACAGTCCGGTCCGTTCGTCTATGAGCATCGCATGGCGGGCCTAGGGGGTTGGTAAAAGTCAGACCCCCAAAAGCGGTACAAGTCGTGTCGGAGTGTAGCCCAGAACACCCTGAGATACTACTGGAATACCTACCAGCAAATCTCCTGCCTTGGCCAAGGACTTTTCATGTTCTGGCTCTCCTAGACACAGCACGACCTCACCCCCAATACCGGGAGAGACGAACCCCTGCAGATCCGCTCACTGCCTCCATGTGGCTCGGGACTGTACCCAACTAAAACCTGTTTGCACGACTCCTTTGAGCCGTGGTAGGGTAGTAATCAAAGTACAGTGGGAACTCACACGAGACAAATGACGATCCCAGGTCGATGAACTAACCTGTACACATGTCACCTGGGAACTGCTATCTGACGTCTGGTATATGCCCAACTAGCAGGTTCCCGGCGAGTCCTGTCCGGTGTACTCATAACCCAATGAGCACCTGTATACATCTTAGGTGAACCAACTGACACCAGTGGCTTGTGAGACCGGCCACCGCCCCTCGTCGGGGTCTCGACTGTATACACTAGTCTACTGTGGAGAATCGATGCCCTGTCTCGAATCTCCCACGACTAGGGACCTTTTAAGGATATGCTTGTAGACCCCCAGCTCCCACTTATATGATCGCCCTCATACTGCTGGTGGTCAAGCAAGAATCCAAGGGGCTTTATCAACGTGTAATAGCGACTCGAAAGGTCGCCTAAAGCAGTACACGATGATAAAGATAAACCAGATAGCATACTATCATCTCGAGTAAGACTGTCCTACCGGGATAGGTCCTCCCCTCAATCATTGCAATCACGTGCCTGTGACCCAATAATTGACTCTGAGGGCACTATCTCCAACAGATAAAACCCTTAGGATATGTACTCGACTACTGGGACTATGATGAGATCATACTAGTGGGGCCACGGTAGTCGACGAGTACATCCTATAACTGTTCCTAGTCGAGGGTGTATCGAGACAGGGAATCGATACACCAGAGTAGACTAGCATATACGCATCTTGACCCATATAATGGGCGATGGATGATCCTATATCCATCGGTGTTTGACATCAAGGATGGTGTACGGGTGCTCAGTAGAGACTGGGTACACTGGAAGGACTCGCCGAGAACTCCCAGATGGTATTATACCTAACGTCAGATGGCAGTTCTCTGGTGACACTGGTACAGAGTAGTCTGTAGACCCGAGATCGTCATAGAGTCTTGTGTGATTCCCACTGTGCTTTGATTTCCATCATACCACGTCCAAGAGGGCATGCAAAAATGTGGCTTTTGGGTACAGTCCCGAATCACATGGAGGCAATGAGCGATAGGAGGGGATTCGTCTCTCCCGGTATAGGGAGTTGATGTTGCGCTGTGTTCGATTGGCTATAGCTGGAAATCCCTGGCCAGGGTTGCTGAGATTTACTCATAAGTGTTATCAGTAGTTTCTCGAACTGTTATGACCTCATATCGACACGACTTATCAAGCTACTGGGGTCTGACGTTTTACCACCCCTAGGCGAGATATGCGACATATAAGACGAAGAGACCGGACTGTACGAGAGTGTTACTGATTGGATTCGCAGGAGAATGTACAGGCTTGCTTGTTGATCTTCTGATCGCTCAATACCTGGGTGGCTGTTACGTTTAGCCGACCGCTTGCAGCTTGTGGGTGTTTGATATGATCATCACCTACTGCCGGCGTATTGACGATTCTTTAGAGTCCTACACAGAGGTTTCTTGACTCAGGCAAAACGGAGTAGGAACACATATATGATATGTGCGGGACCGAGAACAATACGTGTATGTGATACCGTATTAGATTCTCGCGATATGAGATATCGGCCGGGTATATGTGATATAGCCGGGTCATCGGATCAAGTGTTGATTCGATGAACTGATACAGATTATATTAGTCAGTTATTTATGAAATAGCCGGATTATCGGATCAAGTGTTGATTCGATAATTTAATGTATAATTATATATTTGATATATTAAATTACATTAACTGATATAAGCTCACTAAAAGATTCTTTTTCTCACTCGGGTAATACATTGATATATATGCGATATATGTTAATTGTATTATTTTATTTTGTTACAATAAATATTATATATGTGATATATAATATTGTAATATGTTAGGGTTATTAATGTAACATGTTTAGTGGAGATTAAACAAGGTTAGGGTTTGATTTGGGTTAATCTTTTCTAGAACCTTCTAGAAGGTTTTGTTTTGTTTTGTGCAAAGATATTTGTTTTGATATTTTGCAAGATATTTGTTTAACCCAACCCAACCCTTTAACCTTAGTTAAATCTCTACAAAGGTTACATGAACCATGGTTGCATTTCTAACCTTACTTGACTTTCATTATTCGTCACAAAAGGATTATGATTCATTGATCTTCTTCTTCCTCTTTGCAAAGCTTTCTTGCTTTGATTTTTGTGATGAAAGTGGGTGAGAATAAGAAAACAAATGAGAGCATAAATCCTACTTCATCATCCTCATCTACCCTTGCCATTTAGATGAGGGTGTTCACTTCATTTTGTGAGTGAGAGCTTGAGTTAATGAAACTTCAAGTTAGATCATCTTTGTTATCGAAGATCGGAAGCAAGCTTGCATCTTTCTCTTCGTGGAGCCTCTCTAGAGTCTGGATGCACGATGATCACAGCGAAGAGACCTCAACATGGAGCTTTAGAAGTGAAGGACAGGATCTACAAAGGTTGTAATCCCTCTCACTTAGTGTTAAAGTGTTTAACATGCTTGTTTTCGCCTAATCTCTAGTTTAAATATCTTGGTTAGGCTTGTTCGGCACGTCTAAATTTTAAATCGGGCATGGTTGATGCCTTATAGACCCTTGTGAGAGTGCCTAGTAACCCTGCAGTGGTGTCTTTTGCATTATTCTAGGAATTTTTAATTCCACTCAAGTGTTGAGTTTTCTGGGTGATATTGGGAGCTCATTGATTCGATCGGAAAGTTTAACTTCGTTTATTTTTGGGGGTAATTTAAAACGTGTTAAAAAGTTCGAACGGATATCAATAACTCACTTTTTCCCCTGCCGGAAAATTTCCAATTGTTGGATTTTTCCGTAGTTTAAGAACATTCTAAGTCGTGCAAGTAACGCGGTGGACCCTCTAGAAGAACACAAACCTTAACCCGATTATGTGACCGTTTTGAACTGCCTCTAAACCTTAGGGTTTGGGGCAGTACGGCGTTGCCACATGTGAGGCGTTGGCTTGACCCTTCTACGGCTGGACCATCGGTACTGTGGCATGTGATGGATATTTTTTGAACTCCGCTCAAGTGTTGAGCTATTTGGGAAAACTTGGATGTTTGTTTATTCGATCGGAAAGTTTAACATTATCTATTTATCTGAAATGTGATACAATATTTGGAATCCATAAATAGTTATGAGATAACTAATTTGAATGTTATAAATCTAGCAGTTCAGTCTCAAATGATCGGTTGCCACGGGATTTTAATGTGATCAAAAGTCCGTCGCAATCACGTAGCGTACGCGGATACTCGCCGGGTAAACTTAACAGACAGCCACGCCCCATAGCCCCGACCAAGTGACTGTAGGAGAACCCCGTCGCCAAAAGCATCCGTTCGGGTGCTCGCGGCAAAGATGTTCCGCCTTAGTGCACTTCGTCGACGGCATCCGGGGGTGCGGCCGTCTACTAAAGTTTGCGATGAGCATTCGATCAGGATGTCGGGAATCTTGTTGAATTGCCCGACTTGATATTGAAAAGAGTTTTCGATAATGAGACTAAAATGTGGAGTTTACAATGTCGAAACTATCAGCTAGCAATTTATACTAATGAAGTAGTATTTTCTAGTGTGTACGTGACATGACAATTACCGATGATGATGTGTGTGAGCCGGCAAGCAGGTGTACGTGTAACATACGCGTCATCGGTAATGGTGCTGGTATCCTGACAGCATGGTTTCATAATAACAATAGAAGAACATTTAAGCATGCAATACGATGCGAACAACAAGAATAAACGGAAAATGAAAATTAAACGCAATAATTAGGAAATATACACTCCTATATACAAGTTACACAGTTTTTGGTATCTAAAATCACACGAATCGTGTTTTTAGAAAAAAAGGGGCTACGGTGCTTTTAAGAAGAGGTACGTCCTTTGAAATATCCGTAGTATCTCTCGGCCTGTCTTTAAAATATTTACAATTCGTTAGTTTTGTAAATACGTATGACTCGAGCCCAGTCTAATATCTACTATGTAACTACAGGACAAATCTAAGAGCTAATCAAAGGGTCAGGAAAACCACCTAAGTCTGAGTCGATATATATATATATATATATATATATATATATATATATATTAGTCGGTGATCCCGTTTCAACAGCGTCACATACGATAAAAATATAATATGATATCCTCGAATCATGAGTGCGGATTATGTAAGTCCACGTTGCGACCCCCGGTTCTTACGGGGAGGCGGAAACGGTATAAAAATCAAATTTTTAGTGCAAGAGGCAACATGGACTAAACTAGGTCGGGATCGTTACCTAAACTAAAACTAGCATACTAAGCTAAAGAGATTTAGCTACTCGGATAGAGATGGTTATACCTAAACTTGAACTCCTTCTTCTTCTAACTTTGTGGAGGTTGATGGTTCTCTTCTCTTGTCGCCTTCTTCCGTCGAAGATGGATCCACCTCGAAGGCTCGACCTTTGGGCTCTTTCTCGAACTTGGAGTGAACTAGAATCGCCGGCTTGCTAAACCCTTGATCCTAGAGTGAGTAGAGAGAGTGTCTAAGGGTTGCTTTTGTTTTAAAGAGAAGGATTCTCAACTCATGAGAAGGTTTCTCTTTGCTAGAGGAAGAAGAAGATGAAGAGAGGAGAGAGAATGAGAATGATAGAATGAGCTCAATCTTTTTACTTCTTGCAACCATAATGCAAAAGAAAATAATTATCTAATAATAATAATTGAAAATGAGAATAGTTGATGGCAATTTGGAATGACCACAACCATGCTTCATTAAAAAATGCAAGCATAAATCAAGGAAGACTTTTGAAGCATGATGGTGGTCAACATTCAACCATGGTCAACAAGTCAACCATGGTCAACAAGTCAACAAAATCAACCATAAAAAAATTCTCATTTAATTACTATTATAAATAGATAATCCATAAATCCATTAGGGTTTGGAAAAAGATAACTGTCAACTGTGCATAAGCACCCGTTCCGAAACCCTAATGAAAAACTCATCCTCCGCCTCAAGCAACTGTGCATACACACCTGCATTCTCGTTCCGAGGAACAAGAATACCGAGATATAAAAGCAACCCCCAAAACATATACCAGTATCTGGCTCAAACCAGAGCCTGCCAGTATAATCCGTCCGGACTCCAAACGTGCACAAGTGCGCGGATGAGAACGAACCCTGTCGCAAAACCATGCGACCTCTACTCTGTTTTGCCCAGAGGCGAATACCCTCTGTGTGGGACTCTAAAGACTCGACACTACGCTGGCAGTGGGTTTAACCACAGACCGCAAGCGGCACTAGCTGTGCGTAACGGTCCCCAGGTAGATGTCGACAAGAAGGCTGACGAGGTGAAACCCCATCTGAACTCCTACTGAGTCTGAATGTGACAGTCTCCGTACAGTCCGGTCTGTTCGTCTGATACATCGCATGGCGGGCCTAGGGGGTGGTAAACGTCAGTCCCCCAATAGCGGTACAAGTCGTGCCGGAGCGAAGCCCAAAACACCCTGAGATAACACTGGAAACCTACCAGTATATCTCGTTTGCCCTGGCCAGGGACTACTCGTGTAATGGCTCTCCTAGACACAGCGCGATGTCAACCCCCAATACCGGGAGAGACGAATCCTGTCTAACCGTCACTGCCTCCAAGTGCTTCGGGACTGCACCCAACCACCACCTGTTTGCACGACTCCTTTGAGCCGTGGTAGGGTAGTGATCAAAGTGCAGTGGGAACACACTTGAGGCGAAGTGCCAGTGTCAAGTCAGCGGACTAAGCTGTACTCATGTCACCTGGGAACTGATAACTGACGATAGGTATGATACCAACCTGTCAGTTCCCGACGAGTCCTGTCCAGTGTACTCGTAACCCAACGAGCACCCGTATACTATCTCCAGTACGACGTACTGATGGCTGTGGGACAGACCATCTCCCACACTGGGATGAGAAGCGCATACGCTAGTCTACTCCGGAGTATCGATGCCCTGTCTCGATAGTCCTGCGACTAGGGACCTGTATAAGGATGTGCTTATAGATTACCCAGCCCCCACTAGTGTGACTGCCATCACAACGCTGGTAATCAAGCAAAGATCCTAAGGGCTCCACTAATGCGTATAAGTGATATACTGAAATAAACACAAGTACACATTGAAGTAGAAACAAACCAAGTAGCATACTACTATTTTGAGCAAGATTGTATATACAAGGTGAATATCCCAAGCATCCATTAAGTAATATACAAACTAGTATGATACAGTAATGGCCTCTAGGGCATATACACTAACAATCTCCCACTTGCACTAAGGCCATGTACTGGCGTATCGAAGACCTATCATCTCGATCAGCCGCTCGAACTGAGTCTGGGGTAGGGCCTTGGTGAATGGATCTGCAGTGTTCTCTTCTGAAGCAACCCTCCGAACCTCGATCTCCTTGCGATCCACGATCTCCCTGATCAGGTGATACTGCCTAAAGATGTGCCTGGATCTCTGATGGGACCTGGGTTCCTTCGCTAAAGCTATAGCCCCGTTGTTGTCGCAATACAGAGGTATTGGGTCAACAATGGACGGAACCACCTGAAGTTCTTTCAAGAACTTCCTCATCCAGACAGCTTCTTTTGCGGCATCAGATGCAGCGATGTATTCCGCTTCCATTGTCGAGTCTGCAACGGTTTCCTGTTTGGAACTCTTCCAACACACCGCCCCTCCATTGAGGGTGAAGACAAAACCCGACATGGACTTGGAATCATCCTTGTCACTCTGGAAGCTGGAGTCAGCAAAGGCCTCGATCTGGAGGTCTTTTCCGCCATACACCAAGAACATCTCCTTAGTCCTTCTCAGGTACTTGAGAATGTTCTTTACTGCTATCCAATGTTTCTCCCCAGGGTTTGACTGATACCGGCTTACTACACTCAGTGCATAAGCTACATCCGGTCTGGTACACAACATCGCATACATTATAGAGCCTACCGCAGAAGCGTAGGGTATAATAGACATGCGATCCCTCTCCAAATCAGTCTTGGGAGACATCTCTTTAGAGAGGGTGATCCCGTGACAAGCCGGTAGGTTACCGCGCTTGGAATCTTCCATACTGAATCTTTTCACTATGGTGTCGATGTACCTGGACTGAGAAAGTCCCAATATCCTCTTGGATCTATCACGATGGATCCGGATCCCCAGGATGTATGAGGCATCACCCAGGTCTTTCATGGAGAACCTTTGTGACAAGAATCCCTTGACAGATTGTAGCATAGGAATGTCATTTCCTATCAAGAGAATGTCATCCACGTATAAAACGAGGAATACTACAGTTCTCGCTACAAATCTACTATAGATGCATGGTTCATCTGGATTTTTGATAAAGCCAAATTCTTTGACTGTCTCATCAAAACAGATGTTCCAACTCCGCGATGCCTGCTTTAGTCCATAAATGGACTTAAGCAACTTGCACACCTTTCCGCTGCTCCCACTCTGAATGAAACCCTCTGGCTGATCCATATAGACACACTCCTCTAAATTTCCATTTAGAAAAGCTGTCTTTACGTCCATTTGCCAGATCTCATAATCGTGGAAGGCAGCAATGGCAAGAAGGATCCGAATGGATTTCAGCATGGCTACTGGAGAAAAGGTTTCGTCGTAGTCCAAGCCAGGTCTTTGACGAAAACCTTTTGCTACCAGCCTAGCTTTATAGGTCTCAACCTGTCCATCTACACCAATCTTCCTTTTGAAGATCCACTTGCATCCTACGGGTTTTACCCCGTCTGGAGCAATGTCCAACGTCCATACCTTGTTGGTGTACATGGACTCCATTTCGGTCCGCATTGCATCCAGCCACTTCACTGAGTCAACGCTCTGAACGGCCTGCTGGAAGCTAGTAGGCTCATCATAATCTATGATGCAATCCTCTCTATCCCCGTCTATGAGAAAACCGCAGTATCTCTCGGGCGGATGAGACTGCCTACTACTCCTGCGGAGCGGCATAGGAATGTCCTGTTCTGTTGAACCCTCTGGTTCCACTAAGCTTTCAGTAACAGTCTGTGGTTCTGGAACCTCTTCCAGTTCTATTGTGTTCCCACTTATCTGGGTTTCTAAAAACTCAGTTTCCAAGAAGCGGGCATGCTGAGAAACAAAGACCTTTTGCTCCTCAGCGGAATAGAAAAGATACCCCCTGGAGTTCCTTGGGTATCCCACAAACTTACACTGTACTGAACGTGCCTCAAGTTTGTCCGCATGCTGCTTTTTTACAAAAGCTGGACATCCCCATACCTTAAGATACTTAAGACAGGGTTTCTTCCCAGTCCACATCTCATATGGGGTGGTAGGCACAGTCTTGGTGGGAGCCTTGTTCAAGAGATACGCAGCTGCTTCTAGTGCATATCCCCAGAATGATCGCGGTAACTCAGCGTTACTCATCATGGACCGCACCATATCCAATAGGGTGCGGTTCCGTCTCTCCGATACACCGTTATGTTGCGGGGTGTAAGGAGGAGTAAGTTGAGAGAGAATTCCGTTCTCTTTTAAATAGTCCAGGAATTCGGCACTTAAGTATTCTCCACCTCGATCCGATCTTAGAATCTTAATACTTTTGCCGGTCTGTTTCTCTACTTCATTCTTATACTCCTGGAATTTTCCAAAGGCCTCGGACTTATGTTTCATTAAGAAGACATAACCGTACCTTGAGAAGTCATCCGTAAAAGTAATGAAGTAAGAATGTCCGCTTCGGGCATGTGTAGACATTGGACCGCACACGTCACTGTGTACGAGTCCCAAGAGCTCGCTCGCTCTTACTCCATGTCCAGTAAACGGAGTCTTTGTCATCTTTCCCTTGAGACAGGATTGACAAGTGGCATACGATTGATATTCGAACGCATTCAAATACCCTTCTGTATGTAACTTCGTCAACCTTCTCTCATTGATGTGACCCAATCTACAATGCCATAAGAAAGTCTGATTTATTTCTGGAGACTTTCTTTTGTGTGTATTCTGGACATTGAAAATCTGTGGTTGGTTTAACACGTATATACCATTACTCAGAGTACCTGACCCAATCAATACTTGATTAAGGTGAATGTTTACAACATTACTTACAAACGCAAATTCATAACCTTCTTTAGAAACTAAAGATACAGAAATGATATTACAAGTTGCGTTGGGTACAAAAAAGCAATTACGCAAAACCAAAACATGTCCATCTGACATTCCCAGGTGATAGTCCCCCACGGCTTTAGCATCCATGCTAGCTCCGTTCGCAACTCTGAGGGTCATGTCACCTGCCTTCAAATCCCTACGGTTTCTCAACGCCTGCAAAGAATTACAGATATGAGATCCTGATCCGGTATCCAATACCCAGGAAGTAGAGTTTATTGAAAGACAGTTTTCAATAACATACACACCTGAAGCTGAAGCTGCAACCTGCTTCAATTCCTGTGTTCTGGCCTTCCAGGCCGGCCCTGCAATCATTCTTCCAGTGTCCTTTCTTATGACAAAAGAAGCATTCTTCCTTATCCACAAGCTTCCCCGCTATCTTTGTTGCTTTACCCTTTCCCTTCGTATCCACTTTACTAACACCGCCCCTTGGTTTGGCGGGGGCTTTCTTCTTCTTTCCCTTGGCTTTCGCCTTGGACCTAGAAGAAGATGATCCTCCTACAAACAAAGTGGATGTTTCCCTACTTTTCTGTAGGGTGCCCTCTGCGCTCCTCAGCATGTTGAGGAGCTCTGATAGTTCAACCTCTTTTTCTTGTAGGTTGAAGTTCAGTATAAACTGGGCGTAAGTGGAAGGAAGGGACTGGAGAACTATATCCGTATATAGCTCACTCTCCAATGTGATCCCTAGGTCAGCGAGCTCCTCAATGTAGCCGATCATCTTTAGCACGTGCTCGGCTACTGATGATCCGACGGCCATCTTTGTCGAAAACAACTTTTTCGACGCTTCGTATCTTGCGATACGTGATTGCTCTCCATATAGTTCTTTTGTATGGAGCAATATGGACTCCATGTCCATATTCTCATGCCTCCTCTGATGTTCGTTGTCCATCGAGGCAAGCAGGAGGCACTTGGCCTTCGCGCTATCAATCTCCCAAGTCTTGCGGATTTCCTTATCCGCGATACTGGAAGTTGGACCAGGGACAGGGGGAGCTTTGGTGGTAAGAAGATACCCCAGCTTGTCATAAGTGATTGCTATCTTGACATTCCTGAGCCAATCTTTGTAGTTTGGCCCTGTCAGCTTGTTTTTATCTAGGAGTAACTTAAGTCCAGTCATGTTGATTGGTCGCTGCAATTAGGAGAGAGAAGAAGAAACACTCAGCATGATGCTCTTGCAAGTTTAGAGTGGTTTTTAGTTTGTCTAACAGGATGGCTCCCACTGTTTCTCGAATCCCTCCTCAAACCATAAAGGAAGAATTAGTCAGGATCAATCCCACCGTACAATACTTGCTTAACCGTTCAGCCAGGCCAGTGTCGGTACTTCGAGGGAGGTTTTCCAACGCTTTCGCGAAGTTCCTTAATTAAAGAACCTCTTTTCCCTGGGGCGTAACCCCGCTAACACCTTTCTAGGCACCTACTAGGTTTATAGCATTGATCGTTAAGTGAGAAATTTCCCGAGGAGTAGCATATACTCACAGTAGGATCGGGATCCAAATATCATCGCGTGACGAAACTGAAGGAATCCTACCAGAATCACCACACTCCAAATGGTATGCAAATCTAGCAAGTTTCAGTACTTATGAAACTCCCGATGTGGATTTTTGCCCCATGCTCTTATGACCTTGACGAAGGTCAACAAATCATAAGTCACATGTCAAGTTCTGCCCGTCATTATCCAGGTTAATTTGAATCCACCCGTATATACCCTTGACGAAGGTCAACAAGGTAATGCGAGTGTCCCAAACCAACGCATCTATCTATGCTACATATGAACACCCAATAGCTACCAATCACTATGCCTTGACGAAGGTCAACAAACACAGCTTGAATACTATTGAATATTCATACGAAACGACGGAGGGCTACGAATGGTTTTGGCGAAACCGTGAACGTAGTGAACTTGATTTAATCGATGGAACGAGATAGCTTTTAGAAGGAGTGGCTCAATCTCCGCATTTAAAAGTTAGTTTTGAAAAGAACCGAGTGGTTTTTCGAAAGTGTTCCATCGACTTAAACTTGGTTTATTATCTTGCATTAGTTCTTTTAATGCGTGATATTCTTGCATTAGTACTTTTAATGCGTCCCATCATTTAATCCTACCATTGCAGAAAACAACCAAAATATGACGTACGCTTATGCCATTCGCATTCGCCACGGGGCCCCGTCATTACCCGTTAGGTTACTTAACTAACGACAGAGCGGGGGCTGGGCTAGCGCGTCTGTAAAACATAAGCAACGCCTAAATAGAAAGCAATGATAGACATTTCAGATCACAGATAAATACATTGGATATACTAGCAATCTGTAATTTGTACGAGCCTGTAACAAAAACAGATAACACGGTCGCGGTGAATAGCCAAATCCCCACCCAAGACCCCTACGGGTGCGGCAAACTACCCGCCAAGTCCTCGGTAGTTTGTGCACCCTCCATGGGTCTATCCTAGGAGCAAAAACAGTAAAAAGAATTATACAATGACGGCTACAACCCCGACCCGGTTGTGCGGCCAAACAAATAATATAATTACATCAATTTACATTTACAATGAATTGCAAGAAAAGAAAACTCTCGTCTCACAACCCCCGGCTATTCACCCGCGACAATCCAACATATTTATATACACATTCCAGCACATTACAGATCTTGTATAACCCCGACTAATCGTCTTATAGCGATTAGCCGACGTTCAATACAAGCAAACATCACAGATATAACCATCATAGTCAAAGTGTAGTGAAGTTCGGAAAAAAAAATACGGAATTATAGGACCCCAAAAGGAAAATTCTTTTCTGCAAAATCTGGGCACATATAATATATTTTAAAAATCCCAAAACCAACACAGACACACACTGCACGAAAAACGATGCACAGAAGACGACAAGTCGCGGCGGTTCCGCGGCGGATGCTTACCTTACGCGGCGGAAGCGCGGCGGCTTAGACGAGTTACTGTATCGTTTTTCTTGGGTGTTCACAGAAAAGCCTGAGCCGAATTTACATGTATAAATTTTTTCATTTTGAGCCAAAAAAATTTCAACAGAAACTCAGGTTTTGAAAAAGTTTGGTTTTGTGATTTTTTTCGGTTCCGAACTTCGTTACACTTCACTACCAAGCTAGTTTAAGTTTAGTTAGGCTCTGATACCACTGTAAGTCCACGTTGCGACCCCCGGTTCTTACGGGAGGCGGAAACGGTATAAAAATCAAATTTTTAGTGCAAGAGGCAACATGGACTAAACTAGGTCGGGATCGTTACCTAAACTAAAACTAGCATACTAAGCTAAAGAGATTTAGCTACTCGGATAGAGATGGTTATACCTAAACTTGA
The DNA here is from genome assembly GCA_030015575.1 of Agapanthus africanus. Taxonomy (NCBI): domain Eukaryota; kingdom Viridiplantae; phylum Streptophyta; class Magnoliopsida; order Asparagales; family Amaryllidaceae; genus Agapanthus; species Agapanthus africanus. The sequence continues at coordinate 705,468,105 of JASDDO010000024.1, read as the reverse complement.
ACTCCTTCTTCTTCTAACTTTGTGGAGGTTGATGGTTCTCTTCTCTTGTCGCCTTCTTCCGTCGAAGATGGATCCACCTCGAAGGCTCGACCTTTGGGCTCTTTCTCGAACTTGGAGTGAACTAGAATCGCCGGCTTGCTAAACCCTTGATCCTAGAGTGAGTAGAGAGAGTGTCTAAGGGTTGCTTTTGTTTTAAAGAGAAGGATTCTCAACTCATGAGAAGGTTTCTCTTTGCTAGAGGAAGAAGAAGATGAAGAGAGGAGAGAGAATGAGAATGATAGAATGAGCTCAATCTTTTACTTCTTGCAACCATAATGCAAAAGAAAATAATTATCTAATAATAATAATTGAAAATGAGAATAGTTGATGGCAATTTGGAATGACCACAACCATGCTTCATAAAAAATGCAAGCATAAATCAAGGAAGACTTTTGAAGCATGATGGTGGTCCACATTCAACCTGGTCAACAAGTCAACCATGGTCAACAAGTCAACAAAATCAACCATAACAAAATTCTCATTTAATTACTATTATCAATAGATAATCCATAAATCCATTAGGGTTTGGAAAAAGATAACTGTCAACTGTGCATACGCACCCGTTCCGAAACCCTAATGAAAAACTCATCCTCCGCCTCAAGCAACTGTGCATACACACCTGCATTCTCGTTCCGAGGAACAAGAATACCGAGATATAAAAGCAACCCCCAAAACATATACCAGTATCTGGCTCAAACCAGAGCCTTCCAGTATAAATCCGTCCGGACTCCAAACGTGCACAAGTGCGCGGATGAGAACGAACCCTGTCGCAAAACCATGCGACCTCTACTCTGTTTTGCCCAGAGGCGAATACCCTCTGTGTGGGACTCTAAAGACTCGACACTACGCTGGCAGTGGGTTTAACCACAGACCGCAAGCGGCACTAGCTGTGCGTAACGGTCCCCAGGTAGATGTCGACAAGAAGGCTGACGAGGTGAAACCCCATCTGAACTCCTACTGAGTCTGAATGTGACAGTCTCCGTACAGTCCGGTCTGTTCGTCTGATACATCGCATGGCGGGCCTAGGGGGTGGTAAACGTCAGTCCCCCAATAGCGGTACAAGTCGTGCCGGAGCGAAGCCCAAAACACCCTGAGATAACACTGGAAACCTACCAGTATATCTCGTTTGCCCTGGCCAGGGACTACTCGTGTAATGGCTCTCCTAGACACAGCGCGATGTCAACCCCCAATACCGGGAGAGACGAATCCTGTCTAACCGTCACTGCCTCCAAGTGCTTCGGGACTGCACCCAACCACCACCTGTTTGCACGACTCCTTTGAGCCGTGGTAGGGTAGTGATCAAAGTGCAGTGGGAACACACTTGAGGCGAAGTGCCAGTGTCAAGTCAGCGGACTAAGCTGTACTCATGTCACCTGGGAACTGATAACTGACGATAGGTATGATACCAACCTGTCAGTTCCCGACGAGTCCTGTCCAGTGTACTCGTAACCCAACGAGCACCCGTATACTATCTCCAGTACGACGTACTGATGGCTGTGGGACAGACCATCTCCCACACTGGGATGAGAAGCGCATACGCTAGTCTACTCCGGAGTATCGATGCCCTGTCTCGATAGTCCTGCGACTAGGGACCTGTATAAGGATGTGCTTATAGATTACCCAGCCCCCACTAGTGTGACTGCCATCACAACGCTGGTAATCAAGCAAAGATCCTAAGGGCTCCACTAATGCGTATAAGTGATATACTGAAATAAACACAAGTACACATTGAAGTAGAAACAAACCAAGTAGCATACTACTATTTTGAGCAAGATTGTATATACAAGGTGAATATCCCAAGCATCCATTAAGTAATATACAAACTAGTATGATACAGTAATGGCCTCTAGGGCATATACACTAACAATCTCCCACTTGCACTAAGGCCATGTACTGGCGTATCGAAGACCTATCATCTCGATCAGCCGCTCGAACTGAGTCTGGGGTAGGGCCTTGGTGAATGGATCTGCAGTGTTCTCTTCTGAAGCAACCCTCCGAACCTCGATCTCCTTGCGATCCACGATCTCCCTGATCAGGTGATACCGCCTCAAGATGTGCCTGGATCTCTGATGGGACCTGGGTTCCTTCGCTAAAGCTATAGCCCCGTTGTTGTCGCAATACAGAGGTATTGGGTCAACAATGGACGGAACCACCTGAAGTTCTTTCAAGAACTTCCTCATCCAGACAGCTTCTTTTGCGGCATCAGATGCAGCGATGTATTCCGCTTCCATTGTCGAGTCTGCAACGGTTTCCTGTTTGGAACTCTTCCAACACACCGCCCCTCCATTGAGGGTGAAGACAAAACCCGACATAGACTTGGAATCATCCTTGTCACTCTGGAAGCTGGAGTCAGCAAAGGCCTCGATCTGGAGGTCTTTTCCGCCATACACCAAGAACATCTCCTTAGTCCTTCTCAGGTACTTGAGAATGTTCTTTACTGCTATCCAATGTTTCTCCCCAGGGTTTGACTGATACCGGCTTACTACACTCAGTGCATAAGCTACATCCGGTCTGGTACACAACATCGCATACATTATAGAGCCTACCGCAGAAGCGTAGGGTATAATAGACATGCGATCCCTCTCCAAATCAGTCTTGGGAGACATCTCTTTAGAGAGGGTGATCCCGTGACAAGCCGGTAGGTTACCGCGCTTGGAATCTTCCATACTGAATCTTTTCACTATGGTGTCGATGTACCTGGACTGAGAAAGTCCCAATATCCTCTTGGATCTATCACGATGGATCCGGATCCCCAGGATGTATGAGGCATCACCCAGGTCTTTCATGGAGAACCTTTGTGACAAGAATCCCTTGACAGATTGTAGCATAGGAATGTCATTTCCTATCAAGAGAATGTCATCCACGTATAAAACGAGGAATACTACAGTTCTCGCTACAAATCTACTATAGATGCATGGTTCATCTGGATTTTTGATAAAGCCAAATTCTTTGACTGTCTCATCAAAACAGATGTTCCAACTCCGCGATGCCTGCTTTAGTCCATAAATGGACTTAAGCAACTTGCACACCTTTCCGCTGCTCCCACTCTGAATGAAACCCTCTGGCTGATCCATATAGACACACTCCTCTAAATTTCCATTTAGAAAAGCTGTCTTTACGTCCATTTGCCAGATCTCATAATCGTGGAAGGCAGCAATGGCAAGAAGGATCCGAATGGATTTCAGCATGGCTACTGGAGAAAAGGTTTCGTCGTAGTCCAAGCCAGGTCTTTGACGAAAACCTTTTGCTACCAGCCTAGCTTTATAGGTCTCAACCTGTCCATCTACACCAATCTTCCTTTTGAAGATCCACTTGCATCCTACGGGTTTTACCCCGTCTGGAGCAATGTCCAACGTCCATACCTTGTTGGTGTACATGGACTCCATTTCGGTCCGCATTGCATCCAGCCACTTCACTGAGTCAACGCTCTGAACGGCCTGCTGGAAGCTAGTAGGCTCATCATAATCTATGATGCAATCCTCTCTATCCCCGTCTATGAGAAAACCGCAGTATCTCTCGGGCGGATGAGACTGCCTACTACTCCTGCGGAGCGGCATAGGAATGTCCTGTTCTGTTGAACCCTCTGGTTCCACTAAGCTTTCAGTAACAGTCTGTGGTTCTGGAACCTCTTCCAGTTCTATTGTGTTCCCACTTATCTGGGTTTCTAAAAACTCAGTTTCCAAGAAGCGGGCATGCTGAGAAACAAAGACCTTTTGCTCCTCAGCGGAATAGAAAAGATACCCCCTGGAGTTCCTTGGGTATCCCACAAACTTACACTGTACTGAACGTGCCTCAAGTTTGTCCGCATGCTGCTTTTTTACAAAAGCTGGACATCCCCATACCTTAAGATACTTAAGACAGGGTTTCTTCCCAGTCCACATCTCATATGGGGTGGTAGGCACAGTCTTGGTGGGAGCCTTGTTCAAGAGATACGCAGCTGCTTCTAGTGCATATCCCCAGAATGATCGCGGTAACTCAGCGTTACTCATCATGGACCGCACCATATCCAATAGGGTGCGGTTCCGTCTCTCCGATACACCGTTATGTTGCGGGGTGTAAGGAGGAGTAAGTTGAGAGAGAATTCCGTTCTCTTTTAAATAGTCCAGGAATTCGGCACTTAAGTATTCTCCACCTCGATCCGATCTTAGAATCTTAATACTTTTGCCGGTCTGTTTCTCTACTTCATTCTTATACTCCTGGAATTTTCCAAAGGCCTCGGACTTATGTTTCATTAAGAAGACATAACCGTACCTTGAGAAGTCATCCGTAAAAGTAATGAAGTAAGAATGTCCGCTTCGGGCATGTGTAGACATTGGACCGCACACGTCACTGTGTACGAGTCCCAAGAGCTCGCTCGCTCTTACTCCATGTCCAGTAAACGGAGTCTTTGTCATCTTTCCCTTGAGACAGGATTGACAAGTGGCATACGATTGATATTCGAACGCATTCAAATACCCTTCTGTATGTAACTTCGTCAACCTTCTCTCATTGATGTGACCCAATCTACAATGCCATAAGAAAGTCTGATTTATTTCTGGAGACTTTCTTTTGTGTGTATTCTGGACATTGAAAATCTGTGGTTGGTTTAACACGTATATACCATTACTCAGAGTACCTGACCCAATCAATACTTGATTAAGGTGAATGTTTACAACATTACTTACAAACGCAAATTCATAACCTTCTTTAGAAACTAAAGATACAGAAATGATATTACAAGTTGCGTTGGGTACAAAAAAGCAATTACGCAAAACCAAAACATGTCCATCTGACATTCCCAGGTGATAGTCCCCCACGGCTTTAGCATCCATGCTAGCTCCGTTCGCAACTCTGAGGGTCATGTCACCTGCCTTCAAATCCCTACGGTTTCTCAACGCCTGCAAAGAATTACAGATATGAGATCCTGATCCGGTATCCAATACCCAGGAAGTAGAGTTTATTGAAAGACAGTTTTCAATAACATACACACCTGAAGCTGAAGCTGCAACCTGCTTCAATTCCTGTGTTCTGGCCTTCCAGGCCCTGCAATCATTCTTCCAGTGTCCTTTCTTATGACAAAAGAAGCATTCTTCCTTATCCACAAGCTTCCCCGCTATCTTTGTTGCTTTACCCTTTCCCTTCGTATCCACTTTACTAACACCGCCCCTTGGTTTGGCGGGGGCTTTCTTCTTCTTTCCCTTGGCTTTCGCCTTGGACCTAGAAGAAGATGATCCTCCTACAAACAAAGTGGATGTTTCCCTACTTTTCTGTAGGGTGCCCTCTGCGCTCCTCAGCATGTTGAGGAGCTCTGATAGTTCAACCTCTTTTTCTTGTAGGTTGAAGTTCAGTATAAACTGGGCGTAAGTGGAAGGAAGGGACTGGAGAACTATATCCGTATATAGCTCACTCTCCAATGTGATCCCTAGGTCAGCGAGCTCCTCAATGTAGCCGATCATCTTTAGCACGTGCTCGGCTACTGATGATCCGACGGCCATCTTTGTCGAAAACAACTTTTTCGACGCTTCGTATCTTGCGATACGTGATTGCTCTCCATATAGTTCTTTTGTATGGAGCAATATGGACTCCATGTCCATATTCTCATGCCTCCTCTGATGTTCGTTGTCCATCGAGGCAAGCAGGAGGCACTTGGCCTTCGCGCTATCAATCTCCCAAGTCTTGCGGATTTCCTTATCCGCGATACTGGAAGTTGGACCAGGGACAGGGGGAGCTTTGGTGGTAAGAAGATACCCCAGCTTGTCATAAGTGATTGCTATCTTGACATTCCTGAGCCAATCTTTGTAGTTTGGCCCTGTCAGCTTGTTTTTATCTAGGAGTAACTTAAGTCCAGTCATGTTGATTGGTCGCTGCAATTAGGAGAGAGAAGAAGAAACACTCAGCATGATGCTCTTGCAAGTTTAGAGTGGTTTTTAGTTTGTCTAAACAGGATGGCTCCCACTGTTTCTCGAATCCCTCCTCAAACCATAAAGGAAGAATTAGTCAGGATCAATCCCACCGTACAATACTTGCTTAACCGTTCAGCCAGGCCAGTGTCGGTACTTCGAGGGAGGTTTTCCAACGCTTTCGCGAAGTTCCTTAATTAAAGAACCTCTTTTCCCTGGGGGCGTAACCCCGCTAACACCTTTCTAGGCACCTACTAGGTTTATAGCATTGATCGTTAAGTGAGAAATTTCCCGAGGAGTAGCATATACTCACAGTAGGATCGGGATCCAAATATCATCGCGTGACGAAACTGAAGGAATCCTACCAGAATCACCACACTCCAAATGGTATGCAAATCTAGCAAGTTTCAGTACTTATGAAACTCCCGATGTGGATTTTTGCCCCATGCTCTTATGACCTTGACGAAGGTCAACAAATCATAAGTCACATGTCAAGTTCTGCCCGTCATTATCCAGGTTAATTTGAATCCACCCGTATATACCCTTGACGAAGGTCAACAAGGTAATGCGAGTGTCCCAAACCAACGCATCTATCTATGCTACATATGAACACCCAATAGCTACCAATCACTATGCCTTGACGAAGGTCAACAAACACAGCTTGAATACTATTGAATATTCATACGAAACGACGGAGGGCTACGAATGGTTTTGGCGAAACCGTGAACGTAGTGAACTTGATTTAATCGATGGAACGAGATAGCTTTTAGAAGGAGTGGCTCAATCTCCGCATTTAAAAGTTAGTTTTGAAAAGAACCGAGTGGTTTTTTGAAAGTGTTCCATCGACTTAAACTTGGTTTATTATCTTGCATTAGTTCTTTTAATGCGTGATATTCTTGCATTAGTACTTTTAATGCGTCCCATCATTTAATCCTACCATTGCAGAAAACAACCAAAATATGACGTACGCTTATGCCATTCGCATTCGCCACGGGGCCCCGTCATTACCCGTTAGGTTACTTAACTAACGACAGAGCGGGGGCTGGGCTAGCGCGTCTGTAAAACATAAGCAACGCCTAAATAGAAAGCAATGATAGACATTTCAGATCACAGATAAATACATTGGATATACTAGCAATCTGTAATTTGTACGAGCCTGTAACAAAAACAGATAACACGGTCGCGGTGAATAGCCAAATCCCCACCCAAGACCCCTACGGGTGCGGCAAACTACCCGCCAAGTCCTCGGTAGTTTGTGCACCCCTCCATGGGTCTATCCTAGGAGCAAAAACAGTAAAAAGAATTATACAATGACGGCTACAACCCCGACCCGGTTGTGCGGCCAAACAAATAATATAATTACATCAATTTACATTTACAATGAATTGCAAGAAAAGAAAACTCTCGTCTCACAACCCCCGGCTATTCACCCGCGACAATCCAACATATTTATATACACATTCCAGCACATTACAGATCTTGTATAACCCCGACTAATCGTCTTATAGCGATTAGCCGACGTTCAATACAAGCAAACATCACAGATATAACCATCATAGTCAAAGTGTAGTGAAGTTCGGAAAAAAAAATACGGAATTATAGGACCCCAAAAGGAAAATTCTTTTCTGCAAAATCTGGGCACATATAATATATTTTAAAAATCCCAAAACCAACACAGACACACACTGCACGAAAAACGATGCACAGAAGACGACAAGTCGCGGCGGTTCCGCGGCGGATGCTTACCTTACGCGGCGGAAGCGCGGCGGCTTAGACGAGTTACTGTATCGTTTTTCTTGGGTGTTCACAGAAAAGCCTGAGCCGAATTTACATGTATAAATTTTTTCATTTTGAGCCAAAAAAATTTCAACAGAAACTCAGGTTTTGAAAAAGTTTGGTTTTGTGATTTTTTTCGGTTCCGAACTTCGTTACACTTCACTACCAAGCTAGTTTAAGTTTAGTTAGGCTCTGATACCACTGTAAGTCCACGTTGCGACCCCCGGTTCTTACGGGGAGGCGGAAACGGTATAAAAATCAAATTTTTAGTGCAAGAGGCAACATGGACTAAACTAGGTCGGGATCGTTACCTAAACTAAAACTAGCATACTAAGCTAAAGAGATTTAGCTACTCGGATAGAGATGGTTATACCTAAACTTGAACTCCTTCTTCTTCTAACTTTGTGGAGGTTGATGGTTCTCTTCTCTTGTCGCCTTCTTCCGTCGAAGATGGATCCACCTCGAAGGCTCGACCTTTGGGCTCTTTCTCGAACTTGGAGTGAACTAGAATCGCCGGCTTGCTAAACCCTTGATCCTAGAGTGAGTAGAGAGAGTGTCTAAGGGTTGCTTTTGTTTTAAAGAGAAGGATTCTCAACTCATGAGAAGGTTTCTCTTTGCTAGAGGAAGAAGAAGATGAAGAGAGGAGAGAGAATGAGAATGATAGAATGAGCTCAATCTTTTTACTTCTTGCAACCATAATGCAAAAGAAAATAATTATCTAATAATAATAATTGAAAATGAGAATAGTTGATGGCAATTTGGAATGACCACAACCATGCTTCATTAAAAAATGCAAGCATAAATCAAGGAAGACTTTTGAAGCATGATGGTGGTCAACATTCAACCATGGTCAACAAGTCAACCATGGTCAACAAGTCAACAAAATCAACCATAACAAAATTCTCATTTAATTACTATTATAAATAGATAATCCATAAATCCATTAGGGTTTGGAAAAAGATAACTGTCAACTGTGCATACGCACCCGTTCCGAAACCCTAATGAAAAACTCATCCTCCGCCTCAAGCAACTGTGCATACACACCTGCATTCTCGTTCCGAGGAACAAGAATACCGAGATATAAAAGCAACCCCCAAAACATATACCAGTATCTGGCTCAAACCAGAGCCTGCCAGTATAATCCGTCCGGACTCCAAACGTGCACAAGTGCGCGGATGAGAACGAACCCTGTCGCAAAACCATGCGACCTCTACTCTGTTTTGCCCAGAGGCGAATACCCTCTGTGTGGGACTCTAAAGACTCGACACTACGTTGGCAGTGGGTTTAACCACAGACCGCAAGCGGCACTAGCTGTGCGTAACGGTCCCCAGGTAGATGTCGACAAGAAGGCTGACGAGGTGAAACCCCATCTGAACTCCTACTGAGTCTGAATGTGACAGTCTCCGTACAGTCCGGTCTGTTCGTCTGATACATCGCATGGCGGGCCTAGGGGGTGGTAAACGTCAGTCCCCCAATAGCGGTACAAGTCGTGCCGGAGCGAAGCCCAAAACACCCTGAGATAACACTGGAAACCTACCAGTATATCTCGTTTGCCCTGGCCAGGGACTACTCGTGTAATGGCTCTCCTAGACACAGCGCGATGTCAACCCCCAATACCGGGAGAGACGAATCCTGTCTAACCGTCACTGCCTCCAAGTGCTTCGGGACTGCACCCAACCACCACCTGTTTGCACGACTCCTTTGAGCCGTGGTAGGGTAGTGATCAAAGTGCAGTGGGAACACACTTGAGGCGAAGTGCCAGTGTCAAGTCAGCGGACTAAGCTGTACTCATGTCACCTGGGAACTGATAACTGACGATAGGTATGATACCAACCTGTCAGTTCCCGACGAGTCCTGTCCAGTGTACTCGTAACCCAACGAGCACCCGTATACTATCTCCAGTACGACGTACTGATGGCTGTGGGACAGACCATCTCCCACACTGGGATGAGAAGCGCATACGCTAGTCTACTCCGGAGTATCGATGCCCTGTCTCGATAGTCCTGCGACTAGGGACCTGTATAAGGATGTGCTTATAGATTACCCAGCCCCCACTAGTGTGACTGCCATCACAACGCTGGTAATCAAGCAAAGATCCTAAGGGCTCCACTAATGCGTATAAGTGATATACTGAAATAAACACAAGTACACATTGAAGTAGAAACAAACCAAGTAGCATACTACTATTTTGAGCAAGATTGTATATACAAGGTGAATATCCCAAGCATCCATTAAGTAATATACAAACTAGTATGATACAGTAATGGCCTCTAGGGTATATACACTAACAGATTAATCATCATATTTATATCTCGTACGGTAAATCTATCGTACGGCATCCCAAAATCGGGGTACGGGTCGACTATCACATATATCTCAATATCCATATGGTATCATCATCATAATATCGTGAACTATGGTACTGATCTAAGTCTAGTATATACCGATACCCTCAACATATATCCGCGTGTGTATGAAAACACATCGCCTATCAATCCGATAATATCATATATCGTATCTCATAACACGACCCAATCACATCACCGATCTTACGGCATCATGACCAAACACATCGACTCATCTCCCAGTATCATATACTATCCTCACCATCCGTGTATATGTATATATATATACATACTCACATAAATATATGTATATATATATACATACTCACATAAATATATGTATCTATATATATATATATATATATATATATATATCCCCATATATGCACAAGAAAATAAAATGTATGCGTGTGCGTGCGTGTGCGTGTACTTTATTCTAGGTTTTCACGACTAAAAACTAGCTAATGACACTATCATCCAATTTCACTAAAATTTAACCCATAATCTCCTAAAACCTTTCTTGATAATCATATAGTCTCACATACACCAAATTATATAATTATAATATATTCATACACTACACTACGAAACTGCGGGGGTGCTATACGCCATCCACCCGACTTCCCCCGTAGATATATATCTACTCACCTGATCCTTGCTTGTCGATGTCGATGTCGCCATGCTCTTGTTTGTTGTTCAAACTCCACTTGAGAGTACCTACATATTTACACACATAGTATCGTAAACAGAAATTACGAATGAAAACCAAAACAGCACACGTATCACACATAGGTTAGAACCTATGGTCTACTCATGCAAATCAACCAAATAACACCCGATATCGACGTACAGACATCATGTGACCGATACAAAACACAAATACTAAAACTCAAGTTAAAACAAAGTCGGAAAACCAAGCAGCAACTTAAGGAAACACCTCCAGATTTTACCCTAGATTGAATAAGCCAATTTTGCATATGTCGAGGGTCAAGTTTACTGAAAATGGAGCCATGGACCAAACACAAAGCAATTTTGAAGTACCCAGGACGCAAATTGCAGCCATGGAGGATAAATTTGCGGCCAAGTGAAAGGGTTAGGGTCTCGGGTCTTGGGTATAGGTTCTAGGTTACCTACAAACCTCTCAGTAATTGTTGCTTTTCTTATATAGCCCCCGGGTGATAGCAGATCTCGAAACAACCTAACAAATCCAACACAAATCCGATATCGAGGATTTCTAAGTTCATGACTTAGGGTTCTTGTCTCTGATTTAGTCCAAAATACTTACACTACAGGTGTTGGAGCCAAGCTTAACCCTCAATTACACCTTCACAACTCAAGAATTCCTCAAAATCCTAACTTGGGATTTTCAAAGTTCACTAAACATCACTAAAACACTTCTAAACTTAAATAGGTGCTAAAGTAATTGAATAACTAAACTAATGGTGAAAGGATTACCTCATTTGGCAACTCAAGAACATTCTTGAGTTTCCCCAAGTCTCCAAAATCCAATTTTTCTTGGTCCATCATGCTTGTAGTGAGCTTGTGCATGAAATTTGTGAAGGAAATGAAGTGTTTTGATGTGGAAATGGAGGTATTGTGAGGTGGTGTAAGTGGTGGAGGGAGGAGGGCAGCCATGGAGTTGAAGAGAGGAAGAAAAATGATGAAGATAATAAAGAGGGAAAGAAATGGCCAAGGTCAAATGACCCCTCACCGCTCTCTCACTTCTCTCTCATGCCCATATCCTTTTGTTTATTCTTTTCTTTTTCTTTTCTATTTTCCTTTTGTTTTCTTTTCAATTTCAAATACAAATAAAAACCAAGTAACATAAACAAATGAAGCATGGTTTTCAAACAAATTAAGAAATGTAACAAGTATTTTAATGCAAATCAAGCTTAATGTAAGATTATCGAAAATTAATCGAATTTAAGACTTAACCACTTTACAAATGAGTATTCAAAAATTTATAAATGCTCATATCATATAAAACACCCTCATTTCAGTAATTCTTATAATTTTCCAAATATTTCCCAATTCATCGGTATATAATTATACCATATCAATAAAATATTCATAATATTTAATATTTTGATTATATAAATTCCCCAAAATAATATTTTATATTTCTGAAATGTTACAACTTAAGTGAGATAATATTAGTTAATATAAGTTAATATATTAAATATATAATTATACATTAAATTATTAAATCAACGCTTGATTAAATAATCCGGCTATATCACATACAACCGACTAATATCAAATGTATCAACTTGTCGAATCAACACTTGATTTGACAGCTCGGTTATATCACATATAACCGACTGATATCACATATCGCGAGAATAGAATACGGTATCGCATACGCGTATTAATCTCGGTCCCGCACATATCACATATGTACTCCTATTTCGTTTCGCTTGAGCCAGGAAACCTCTGTGTAGGACTCTAAAGACTCGTCAATACTCTGGCAGTAGGTGGTGATCATATCAGTCACCCACAAGCCGCAAGCGGTCTGCTAAATGTAAAGGCCACCCGGGTATTGAGCGATCAGAAGATCAACAAGCAAGCCTGCTCATACTCCTGCGAATCCAATCAGTAACATAACCGTACAGTCCAGTCTCTTCTTCTGATATGTCGCATATCACAGCCTGGGGGTGGTATAACGTCAGAGCCTAATAGCCTCATAAGCCATGCCGATGTGAGGTCCATATCGGTTCCAGAAACTACTGATAACACTTACCAGTAGATCTCAGCAAGCCTGGCCAGGGATTTCCTGTTATGGCCAATCAAGCATAGTACAACATCAACCCCCAATACCGGGAGAGACGAAATCCCCTCCTATCGCTCATTGCCTCCATGTAACTCGAGACTGTACCCAAAAACCACCGTTTTGCACGATCTCTTGAACGTGGTATGGTGGAAATCAAAGCACAGTGGGAATTACACAAGACTCTATGACGATCTCGGGTCGACAGACTAACATGTACCAGTGTCACCAGAGAACCGCTATCTGACGATAGGTATAATACCATCTAGGAGTTCTCGACGAGTCCGTTCAGTATACCCAGTCTCCACTGAGCATCCGTATACCATCTCTGATGTCAAACACCAATGGATATGGGATCATCCATTGCCCATCATATGGGTCGAGAAGCGTATACGCTAGTCTACTATGGAATATCGATGTCCCGTCTCGATACTCCCATGACTAAGAACATTTGAAGGATGTACTTACCGACTACCCTGGTCCCCACTAGTATGATCTGCATCATAATCTTGGTAGTCAAGTACCCATCCTAAGGGCTTTATCAACATGTAATAGAGAGACAGTTAGTGTACATGTTAAGATAAAGAGTAACCAGATAGCATATTATCATGTCGAGCAAGAAAGTCCTCCCTATATATGTCTAAGCATCCACTGCAATATACATCGCATGTATAGTAATAGCCTGTAGGGCATACACATAACTAACAGTATGATCTAATCATAATCCTGGTAGTCAAGTACATATCATAAAAACTTTATCAACATGTGAGAGCAAGACGGTAAAGAATACCAGTTAACATGTTAAGATAAAGAGTAACCAGATAGCACACTATCATGTCGAGCAAGTATGTCATATATATATATATATATATATATATATATATATATGTCAAAGCATCCATTATAATATGCATCACATGTACGATAATGGCTAACAGAAGTGAAGAACATATGAGATTTTCTTAGTATATGGTAATGGCAGCATCCTTCAGGATGCAATTACCGATTCATGCTTCCGACGTGACAAGGATGACAGAGCATTTGTCACGAGTCATTAGTTTACCCTCTTATGAGGAGTAGTATATTGGAAGAGTTCCAAACGGGATACTAAGATAGTCAAGACGCAAGATACTGATTGTGAATCAACAAAGGATACGTTCTAAGTACTTTTTTTTGGATAAATACGTTCATTTGCGAACTAGATCTCATCATCTATCCAAACAATATTCTAAGGTAGGTATCGCTCATTTCAGAAGATAGTTGATCTCCGCGGAGTTGAGGTTCAGAGAGATATAGTTAAAAATATAGTCGTGGATCCACTCACTTAGGCTATTTCTTGAACACAGTTTGCGAAATTTTTAGTACAGAAGTTGGGTATGCAGTAACACATGAGATGTGTGTATGTGATACCGCAATAATTGGTCTTGAGTGCAAGTGGGAGATTGTTGGATATAGGTGCCCTAAAGGGAATTATCGTAATTGTAGGAATGAGGTTACTAAATTCAATAGGACCTATACAGAGAACAATCTTATTCGAGATAATAGTATGCTATCTGGTTTGTCTTTATCTGTCATGTGTACACATGTTACTAGTTATTACATATCTCTAATACATGAGATAAATCCTATAAGATCTTTGCTTTACTAGCAGGATTATGATACAGATCATACTGTGGGGCCTGGTAGTTTATAAGTGTTGGGTTGTTATGCATGACAGCAAGGTTTCGGGTGGCATCATCCATGCCAAATTAAAATTTTGCCATGCTTAATAACCCAAAACAAGATCTTTAACTAGAGATTCATACGGAAAAGAACATGTAAACAACTTTACATCTAACTGTTTGCGGATTACAACCTTTGTAGACCGGTCCTTCACTTCAAATAGCTCCATGTAGTAGTTCCCTTCGCTGCTATCATGATCTCCGGACTCTAGAGAGGCTCCCTTGAAGAAACGAACATGCTTGCTTCAAAGGCTTCGAGGCCGAAGATAATCAACGTCGAGGAGACACAAACCCAAGCGATCTCTTCACTAATCATGAAATTGGTGAAGCAAACACCCTATACTAAATGGCAAGTAGTAGAGGATGATGAAGTAGGAAGTGGGCTCTCTTTAGATTTAGTTTTCTCATAAGAAATCATCACTTTCCATTGAAGCTAGAAAGCTTGAGAGGAAGAAGAATATGAAGCAAGTGATGAAAGAAAGAGAAGAACTCAAGAGGTTATAAATGCAACCATGGTAAAAAAATATCATCCCTAACCATTGTAGAGAATAAACCATCCACTATGGTTAAGGGTTGGGTTGAATAAATATCTTAAACTAGACAAAAGAGTTGACTTTGTCAAAGGTTATCCAAAAGCTTTTGTGCAAGCTTAACCATGATAAACTCACACTCTTTTGAATTAGCTTAACATAAATAAAAACCCTAACTTAACCCTAGCATGGTATAAGTCTCATACATTCATGTTGCATGTGTAACCTAGCATGACACACTTATATATATCACATATATACATTTTGTGCCAAGAAGAAAACAATACATATATAACATATATGTAAAGTATATCAAATGTGAGAAAAGAAATCTTAAGTGAGCTAATACTAGTTAATGTAATGTAATATATCAAATATATAATTATACATTAAACTATTAAATCAACACTTGATTTAATAATCCGGCTATATCACATATAATCGACTAATATCATAATGTAACATCTTATCGAATCAACACTTGATCTGATAACCCGGCTATATCACATATAACCAATCATGTCACATATCGCGAGAATAGAATGCGGTATCACATACTCGCATTAATCTCGGTCCCACACCTACAACATATGCGCTCCTACTCCGTTTTGCTTGAGCCAGGAAACCTCTGTGTAGGACTCTAAAAACCCGTCAATACGCTGACAGCAGGTGATGATCATATCAAACACCAACAAGCCGCAAGCGGTCTGCTAAACATAACGGCCACCCGGGTATTGAGCGATCAGAAGATCAACAAGCAAGCCTGCTCACACTCCTGCGAATATAATCAGTAACACTACCGTACAGTCCGGTCTCTTCGTCTGATATGTCGCATATCTCGTCTAGGGGTGGTAAACGTCAGACCCCAGTAACTCGATAAGTCATGTCATATGAGGCTCATAATGGGTCGAGAAACTACTGATAACACTTACCAGTATATCTCGGAGTCAGCCCTGGCCAGGGACTTCCTGTTATAGCCAATCAAGCACAGCGCAACATCAACCCTCAATACTGGGAGAGTCGAAACCCCTCCTATCGCTCATTACCTCTATGTGATTCAGGATTATACCCAAAAGCCACCGTTTTGCACGTTCTCTTGAACGTGGTAAGGTGGAAACCAAAGCACAGTGGGAATCACACAAGTCTCTATGACGATCTCGGGTCTATAAACTAACTTGTACAAGTGTCACCAGAGAACTGCCATCTGACGTGAGGTATAATACCATCTGGGAGTTCTCGGCGAGTCCGTCCAGTGTACCAGGACTCCACTTAGCACCCATATACTGTCTCTGATGTGAAACACCAATGGATATCAGATCATCCATCGCACATCTACATGGGCCGATAAGCTATACGCTACTCTACTCTGGTATATCGATGCCCTGTCTCGATACACCCACGGCTAGGGACATTTGAAGGATGCACTTATCGACTACACTATCCCCACTAGTATGATCTACATCATAATCTTGGTAGTAATGTACTCTTCCTAAGGGCTTTATCAACATGTAACATAGAGACGATTAGAGTACATGTTAAGATAAAGAACAACCAGATAGCATACTATCATGTCGAGCAAGAAAGTCCTCCATATATATGTCCAAGCATCCACTACAATATACATCGTATGTACAGTAATGGCCTCTAGGATATACATATAACTAACAATCTCCCACTTGCACTAGGGCCATCCATTGTAGTATCTCATACCCAACAAGCAGCAGTGGTTGAAGTATCTCATACACAACCATCCCATAAAAGTCCCTACTAGGAATAGGCCTTTGTGAGTGTATCCGTGCTGTTTTCTTCTGTGTCTACTCTCCTAACCTCGATCTCCCTGGAGATCAACCATCTCCATGATCTGGTGATACTGCCTAAGAATATGTCTGGATCTTTGATGGGACGGGGGTTCCTAGGCCAAAACCACAACTCCATTGTCTCACAATGGTAGGAACGAAGTTCATCTCATGAACTATTATACATCCAGACTACCTCTTTGGTAGCATCCTTGGTAGCGATGTATCCAGCCTTTATCGTCTAGTATACCACGATATCTAACTTGGAACTCTTCCAACATACCATCCCTCCACTGAGGGTAAAGATAATGCCTATGACTGATATTCAGTTATCCTTATCACCCTTGAACATTTCCAGTGATTCTCTTCAGGATAGATTGATACCATCTCACTACACTTAGTGAGAATCCTAATATCCACTTAGATCTATCTCATAGATCCAAAACCCAGGATTTAAGAGGTATCACCATGATCCTATATGGAGAATCCATGTGATAAGAGGAGATTGACCGAGTGTAGCATAGGAAACTCCTTTCCTATTAAGAGTATGTCATTCACGTACAATACGAGGATCACCACCATACTCCCTACTACCTTTTTGTATATATAAGGTTCATCTATCATTTTGATGAATTCAAACGCTTTAACGACCATATCAAAACAGATGTTCCAACTCCGCGAGCCTGCTTTAACTCATAAAGTATCTTGCACACGTTTCCGCTGCTCCCACTGTCTATGAAGCCCTCTGGCTATGTACTTATAGACGTTGTCTTCTAATTTACTATTTAGAAAAGCAGTCATGACACCCAACCGTCAGATATTGTATTCATGGTATGTAGCAATGGTAAGTGGGATCTGGATGGACTTAAGCAGAGCTACTGGAGAAAATGTTTCATCATAAACCACACTTGATCGATGACGAGAACCTTTTGCAATAAGTCATAGCTTTGAAAGTCTTAAGTTTTCCATGTACACCAAGTAATCTTCTTAAGATATACTTGCTCCTGATAAGGATTTAACACTTCATATAAAGCAAACAAAGTCCATACTTTGTTGGTGTATATAGATTCCATCTCAGATCTCTTAGCATCCATCCATTCTTAAAGAGTCCCCACTCTTGATGGCCTGCTCGAAACTAGTTGGGACATCATCTCATGATGCAATCCTCGCCCCTACCGTCATAGAGAAAACCGAAGTATCTCTCAGGTGGGTGAGGAACCCTACTAGATCGGCGGAGAGGCTGAGGTTCATTAGGAACTATTGAATCCTTCGGTTCTACCGAATTGTCAGTTGTAGTTTGTAGAGCTGGAACTTCTTCTAGTTCTACCTCATAACCACTAATTTCTTCAAAAGAAATTCCCTTTCTAAAAGGTGGCATGCTGAGAAACAAAACACATTTTTGCTTCTCAGTGCGGTAGAAGATATTCCCTTGCGAATACTTGGGATATCCAACAAACTTCCACAGAACTGACCTTGCCTCGAGCTTGTCCGGATTTTGCTTTTAGGCATAGGCCGGACAACCCAAATCTTAAATTACTTAAGATATGTGCTTTTCCCATACCTTATCGCATATGGAGTGGTAGGCACCTGATTTGATTGGAACCCTATTCAATAGGTATGCAGTTTCTCAAGTGCATAACTCCCAAAAGAAATAGATAACTCAGTAGTACTCATCATAGAGCACACCATATCACATAGGGTACGATTGCTCCTTCCCGATACACCAACGTATTGTGGTGTATATGGAGGAGTAATGATGAGAGAGAATCTCATTCTCCTTTTGAATATGCCAGGAATTCCATGCTCAAGTATTCTCCTCCTTGATTACATCAAAGGACATAATACTTATACCAGTTTTGGTTCTCTACTTCTAACTTATATTCTTTGAATTTCTAAAAAGCTTCAGACTTGTGTTTCAATCAGGAACACATGTGCGAATCTTGAGAGATCATCAGTGAATGTAATGAAGTACAAAGAACCAGTCTTGGCATGTGTAGACAGGGGACCTACATACATCATCATATATCAATCCCAAGAGTTTACTAACTCTTTCTCTGTTTCCTATAAATGAAGATTTGGTCATCTTATCTATGTGACATGACTGGCAAGTTTCATAAGATGTAAATTCAAACTGATTTAAATATGCATCTAAATGCAACTTAGCTAGTCGGGTCGCATTGATATGACCTAGTCTACAATGCTTCAAGACGAATTCGTTCATTTCTGAACTCTTTCTCTTGTGTGTGTTCTGTACTTTAAGAACTGTGATTTGATTTAGAACGTATATGCTTTTAGATAACGTGCCTGAACCGATCAACTCTTGATATAGGAAAATGTTCAAAACATTATCCAACAATACAAAATTATATCCTTCTTTACTAAATAAAGAGACTGATATGATGTTGTATATCAGGTTCGGTATCTAATAACATTCATTCAGAATCAATGTATTTAGGTAACACAGGTTGATAATTGCCAACATATTTGGCTGCAACACTTGCACCGTTTCCAACTCTTGAAACTTATCACCTGTTCTCAGTTCTCTACCTCATCTGTAGCCGATGTAACAGATTACATATGTGAGATCTTGATCCGGTATCTCATACCCAGGACGTAAAGTATATTGAGAAACAGTTCTCTGTAATGAACACACCCAAAGAAGATGCATCATCATGTACTTTCTTCGTTTGGGCGGCACGAGAATTCTGGTAATTCCCTATTTCCTGCTCAGTCTTATAATAATTATAAGTTGAAGCGGGACCAACGTTCCCCAGCTAAGTATAACAAGCGGGTTCGGTCAATACATCGATATTATTATCTTGATTAAGGCGTGACATGGTCGCTACCTGGAGAGTGAGAAAAGAAAACACTTAGCGTATGCTCTTGCAAGATTAGATTGGTTATTAATATATCTAATTAGGATGGCTCCCACAGTTTTTATCAAATCTTCCTTCAAACCCTAAAAGGAAAGACTAGCCGGGATTAATTACACTCTACAAGTTCGCCAATCTTTCAGCCAGGCCAGTGCCCGTACTTTGAGGGAGGTTCCCCGTGCTTTCGCACGGACCTAATTAGAATAAACCTCATTTTCCCAGGGGCGTAACCCCGTTGACACCTTTCTAGACACCTGCTTGATCGGCTAATTGTAATGTGCAAAACTCTCCTAGGAGTAACTCTTACACACGGTGGGTATCGGGATCCAACTATCTCATAGAAGGTATGCAATCTCATTGCAAGTTTCAACACTTGAAACTCTCGATAATTGTTTTTACCCCTAGTACTTATGACCTTAACTATGGTCAACATATCATAAGCACTAGTCAAGTTCTACCCGTCATTTCATGATTAGTTAGACCCACCCACATGAACCTTAACTATGGTCGACATAATCACATGACTGTCCTAATTAATCGCATCATATGCTGTGTAGGAAGACATCACTTGGCCACCGTACACCACGCCTCAACTATGGTCGACATACGCTGCACGAATACTAAGTACTCTACTTCCTAAAATGACGGAGGGCTACGACAGGTTTTTAAGAAAACCTTTTGCGTAATTAACTTGATATCGTTGTAAAATCAAATGATTTAAATGGAGTATTTTTAGGCTTTCTGCTAGTTTCTCTAAAGAGGTCACTCCCGGTGAAGGAATCTCGGCTCTTTCCTCATCGAATGAGGTGTAGGATATTCAAAACACCACTATGAAAAGAAAGAACTAGAAAAGTAATCAAAATATGAAACCGAGGGTTGTAGCATCTGCCAGTTATTGGTAAAGAGGTTACTCCCGGTGAAGAGATCTCGGCTCTTTCCTTATCGAATAAGGTGTTGGATATTCTAAAAGGAATACCGCTATGCAAAGTAAGAACTAGAGCTACCTGTTTTTGAAAATTCGATTCCACAATATATTTAGGTTTATTTTCTTTCATTAATCACAATAATGAAGTCCCATTTATTATGCTTCACAAGCATCACATTTGAAATGAAAGCAACAATATATCATATATATATATATATAATATAAGCATTCATCTCAGAATATAATCAATGATTACATCACAGAATATCGCAACAGAAAAAACAACATATGAAATATTGGATATACTAGGATTTCCGGGTTTTATTTTAAGCCTGTATAAAACACGAATTCCACGGTCATGATGAATAGCCAATCCCACACCCCTAGACCCTTACGAGAGCGGCAAGCAACCCTACCAATTCTTAGAGTTAGGAGATCCAGTCTCGACTCCTCGATATGGTCTCCTACTGGACCCTAGAACCCGCTTACTTGTGCTCCCTGCCTTGAGTCTATCCTAATACGGAAAAGTAAATAATATACAATGGTGACATCATCCTCAATCCGGACGTGCCCCAATAAAAGAATATTACATAAAATGAATTTTACATGAATGAAAATGAAAAAGCTTTCATCTCAGATAAAACCCCCGGCTATTCAGAACACGACGATCCAATATATCATATCACAGCAACACATAACATCACATGTCATCAACGTAAGTAAATATGTGTATCCCAATTTTCGTTGATGTATAGCAACGAAACCGGCGATACACCACATATTACACTTACGGTTGCAGAAAATAAAATGAAAAACTACAACATTTAGAATCCACAATCTACTTAGACATCATAAATTTGAAATATCACATACTTCGCATTTCATGCTTAACTGTATGAATTCCACATATTGTATCACATTACAGAAAAAGATAGACGATGTTAAACATTCCGATCGAATCAACAAACACTCAAAATTTCCCAAAATGCTCAACACTTGAGCGTAGTTTAGAAATATCCATCACATGCCACAGTGGCAATGAACCAGCCGTACAAGAGTCAACCAACGCCTCACTTGTGGCACCGCTATACTACCACAAACCCTAGGGTTTAGTGGCGGTTTTGACGGTCACAAAATCGAGTTAAGGTTTTGTTCTTCTAGAGGGTTCACCGAATCACTTGCACGATATTTGAATGTTCTTTAACTAAGGAAAAATCCAACACTTGGAAATTTTCCAGCAGGGGAAAAAGTGAGTTATTGATATCCGTTCGAACTTTTTAACACTCTCTAAACAATCCAAAACAAACCTAGAATTATGAGTACGAAACACTCTGAATCGCCTTTATAGTAATTGTTAGTTATATGTATGCCCTAGAGGCCATTACTATACATGAGATGTATATCGTAGTGGATGCTTGGACATATATAGGGAGGACTTTCTTGCTTGACATGATATTATGCTATCTGGTTACTCTTTACCTTAACGTGGATACTGACTGTCTCTCTGTTACATGTTGGTAAAGCCCTTAGGATGTGTACTTGACTACCTGGACTATGATGCGGATCATTCTAGTGGGGACATGGTAGTCCATAAGTACATCCTTCAAGGTCCTTAGTCGTGGGTATATCGAGACGGGGCATCGATATACCAGAGTAGACTAGCGTATAGCTTCTCGACCCATATAGATGGGCAATGGATGATCCCATATCCATTGGTGTTTGACATCAGAGATGATATACGGGTGCTCAGTGTAAACTGGGTACGCTGGAAGGACTCGCCGAGAACTCCTAGATGGTATTATACCTTACATCAGATGGCAGTTCTCTGGTGACACTGTAAGTGCACGGCGGCGCCCCGGCCGTCAATCCGATGCTTGAATGAGGAAATGAAACTTTTCTTTAACTTTTGAACCGGCACCACCGCGCACTATATAACCTGGATCGGGCCATTAACATAGTCCTAGAAAACTAGAGAAGGGGTAGAGAGATATACCGAGCGATCCGTGTCCTTCGGTCTTCTCGTCGTCGTCCCGATCTCCCCGCGGAATCTCCGGTCTTTATCTCCTCGTTGGAAGGGCACCACATTGCCGGGTTCTTTTACGGGCTCCCACATCTGGACCGAGGCAACTCGGGCACGAAGTTGGCGAGTCGACATGTCCAAGAATTGCTATAGAATAAGTGTGGATTACTTTGTCTCAAAGGGTTGTGAAGTTGCCATTTTGGTGGAGGTGAAGAAAAGAACTTTTGGAGGAGGAGCTATGGGATTTTTGCAAAGCCAAAAGAACAATTTTTTTCCTCAAAAAATTAGGACAACCCCTCCCCTTCAATGGCCGGCCATGCATCCAAGAGAGAATTAGAGGAGTGAGAGAGTGGAACAATAATGCAAGAAGGAATGATGTGTGATTATGAGAAGAAATCATCACAAACAAAGTCCAACACTCCATCAACAACCATCTCATCACAAAGTCAAGTAATGATGATGAAATAGAAGTCAAGGTCAAACAAGAGCCATCATGAAGCAACTACTTGTAAAAACAACCTTCCAAAATGCTAATTTGCACAATCGCAAATAAGCCCTCCTCCACCAATTTTCAGCCAAGGAAAGATACAAAGGAAAATGGCCGAAACGGAAAGCAGACTGGCAACTTCAGAAAACTGATCCCATAATAAATTACAGGAAAACCCCGCGACTGTATATACTGTTGGAGATAGTGCCCTCAGAGTCAATTATTAGGTCACAGGTACGTGATTGCAATGATTGATGGAGGACCTATCCCGGTTGGACAGTCTTACTCGAGATGATAGTATGCTATCTGGTTTACCTTTATCATCGTGTACTGTTTTAGGTGACCTGACAAGTTGCCATTACACGTTGATAGAGCCCCTAGGATTCTTGCTTGACCACCAGCAGTATGAGGGCGATCATATAAGTGGGAGCTGGGGTCTATAAGCATATCCTTAAATGGTCCCTAGTCGTGGGAGTTTCGAGACAGGGCATCGATACTCCAGAGTAGACTAGTGTATACAGTCGAGACCCCGACGAGGGGCAGTGGCCAGTCTCACAAGCCACTGGTGTCAGTTGGATCACCTAAGATGTATACAGGTGCTCATTGGGTTATGAGTACACCGGACAGGACTCGCCGGGAACATGCTAGTTGGTCATATACCAGACGTCAGATGGCAGTTCCTTGGTGACATGTGTGCAGGTTAGTTCATCGACCTGGGGATCGTCATTTGTCTTGTGTAAGTTCCCACTGTACTTTGATTACTACCCTACCACGGCTCAAAGGAGTCGTGCAAACAGGTTTTAGTTGGGTACAGTCCCGAGCCACATGGAGGCAGTGAGCGTATCTTCAGGGGTTCGTCTCTCCCGGTATTGGGGGTGAGGTCGCGCTGTGTCTAGGAGAGCCATTACACGAAGTCCTTGGCCAAGGCAGGAGATTTACTGGTAGGTATTCCAATAGTATCTCAGGGTGTTCAGGGCTACACTCCGACACGACTTGTACCGCTTTTGGGGGTCTGACTTTTACCAACCCCCTAGGCCCGCCATGCGATGCTCATAGACGAACGGACCGGACTGTACGGATATTGTCACTGACAGGCTCAGTAGGGTTGTCAGGCTGAGTTCGCTTACAGACGTCCCTTTTAGTCAATACCTGGTAGCCCGTTACGTATTGGCTTATACCTCTGACGTGCTAGTGGTTAAATCCACAACCAAGGTGTTGACGAGTCTTTAGAATCCCCCACATTCTGTTACTCAGCTTTCGGGCGAAAAGTTGTAGAGGCCGTATGGAGATATGGCAAGGTCCGATCAGATACGTGCGGTATTGCACGGATCGGGATCGGACAGTTTGTACTATAGTCCGTATGGATATATGGCAGGGTTCGATCAGATACGTGCGGTATTGCACGGATCAGGATCGAACGGATATTACTAGCCGGCTTTGGTTTAAGCCGGATCCTAGTATAGTACAGTGTAGATTTTGTCTCATTGCATTTGTATTTCGGTCGGAATACAAATGCGGGTGTGTATGCACAGTATCGGGGTTTTCCTGTAATTTATTACGGGACCAGTTTTATGGAGTTGCCAGTTTGTTTTTCGTTTCGGCCGATTTCCTTTGTATCGTTCATTGGCCGAAGTTTGGTGGAGGAGGGCTTATTTGCATTGTTGCAAATAAGTGGTTGTGGAGGGGGTCTTTGCATTTTTGTTGCATCATGATTATAGCACCATACCTTGAATTTCTTTAGTTGATCATGGCTTGACTTTGGCTCATCATGGTTGTTGATGATGAGGTTGGTGGAAGGTGGTTGAGTGTGGGTTTTGATTTGGTGATGATTCCTTTTGCATGATAGCTTTCTCTCTCTCTCCATTGTATTATTAGATGGCTCTCTCATTTTCTTTGATACACCCACTCCCTCATGCTCTCCTCCCCATTGTTGTGGCCGGCCATTCCTCTTTAGGGGCTGTCCCATTTTTTACATGAGGGGATTACACCAATTTGGCTTTGGAAATTCCTACAAGTTCCATCTCCAAACTCCATAGTTCATCCCTCCACCAAAAGGCAATTCCTACAACCCCAAAATGATACTTGTACACTACATTCTACAGCAAATCTTGGGCACGTCGACTAGCCAGCTTCGTGCCCGAGTTGCCTCGGCATTGAGGTGGGAGCCCGTAAAAGAAGTAGGCGATGTGGTGCACTTCCGGCGACGAGGTGGAGACCGGAGCTTCCGCAGGGGATCGGGACGACGACGAGAAGACCGGAGGACTTGGATCAGTCGGTATATCTCTCTTCCCCATCTTGTAGTTAGCTAGGACTAATTAATGGTTCGATCCGGGAATTAGTGCTCGGCGGTTTGCCAGCTCAAGAAAAAAAATTAAAGTTTATCACCGCTTCCGCATTTGGCCGTCGGATTGACGGCCGGGGCGCCGCCGTGCACTTACATATACATACCCGGATTTGTATTGCGACCGAATACAAATGCAAAGAGATAAAATCTACACTGTACAATACTAGGATCCGGCTTAAACCAAAGCCCGCTAGTATTATCCGTCCGATCAAGATCTGTGCAATACTGCACGTATCTGATCGAACCCTGCCATATCTCCATACGGCCTCTACAGCGTTTCGCCCGAAACTTAAGAAAACGGTCTGTAGGGGACTCTAAAGACTCGTCAATAATTTGTCTGTAGATTTAACCACTAGCACGTCAGAGGTATTAGCCATACGTAACGGGCTACCAGGTATTGACCAAAAGGGACGTCGATGAGCGAACTCATCCTGACACCCTACTGAGCCTGTCAGTGACAATATCCGTACAGTCCGGTCCGTTCGTCTATGAGCATCGCATGACGGGCCTAGGGGGTTGGTAAAAGTCAGACCACCAAAAGTGGTACAAGTCGTGTCGGAGTGTAGCCCAGAACACCCTGAGATACTACTGGAATACCTACCAGAAAATCTCCTGCCTTGGCCAAGGACTTCGTGTAATGGCTCTCCTAGACACAGCGTGACCTCACCCCCAATACCGGGAGAGACGAACCCCTGCAGATCCGCTCATTGCCTCCATGTGGCTCGGGACTGTTAGTTATATGTATGCCCTAGAGGCCATTACTGTACATAGGATGTATATTGTAGTGGATGCTGGGACATATATAGGGATGACTTTCTTGCTCGACATGATAGTATTCTATCTGGTTACTCTTTACCTTAACGTGTATACTGATTGTCTCTCTGTTACATGTTGGTAAAGCCCTTAGGATGTGTACTTGACTGCCTGAACTATGATGCGGATCATACTAGTGGGGACATGGTAGTCTATAAGTACATCCTTCAAGGTCCCTAGTCGTGGGTGTATCGAGACGGGGCATCGATATACCAGTGTAGACTAGCGTATACCTTCTCGACCCATACAGATGGGTGATGGATGATCCCATATCCATTGGTGTTTGACATCAGAGATGATATACGGGTGCTCAGTGGAGACTGGGTACACTGGACGGACTCGCCGAGAACTCCCAGATGGTATTATACCTTACGTCAGATGGCAGTTCTCTGGTGACACTGGTACAGGTTAGTCTGTAGACCAGAGATCGTCATAGAGTCTTGTGTGATTCCCACTGTGCTTTGATTTCCACCTTACCACGTCCAAGAGGGCATGCAAAACGGTGGTTTTTGGGTACAGTCCCGAATCACATGGAGGCAATGAGCGATAGGAAAGGATTCGTCTCTCCCGGTATAGGGAGTTGATGTTGCGCTGTGTTCGATTGGCTATAACCGGAAATCCCTGGCCAGGGTTGCTGAGATTTACTGGTAAGTATTACCTGTAGTTTCTCGAACAGTTATAGACCTCATATCGACACGACTTATCGAGCTATTGGGGTCACGTTTACCATCCCTAGGCGAGATATGCGATATATCAGACGATCAGACCGGACTGTACGGTAAGTGTTACTGGTTGGATTCACAGGAGTGTGAGCGGGCTTGCTCGTCGATCTTCTGATCGCTCAATACCTGGGTGGCCGTTACGTTTAGCAGACCGCTTGCGGCTTGTGGGTGTTTGATATGATCATCACCTGCTGCCGGCGTATTGACGAGTCTTTAGAGTCCTACACAGAGGTTTCCTGGCTCAAGCGAAACGAAATAGGAGCGCATATGAGATATGTGCGGGACCAAGAATAATGCATGTATGTGATACCGTATTCCATTCTCGCGATGAATGTATCAATTGGTTGTATGCGATATAACCTAGTTATCGAATCAAGGATTGATTCGATAAGCCGATACGTTGAATATAAGTCGGTTATATGCGATATGACCGGATCGTTAAATCAAGTATTGATTTAATGATTTAATGCATAATTATATATTTGATATATTACTTTGCATTAACTAGTATTGGTTCACTTTAAATGGATTTTCTCACTTGATGTTCACAAGTTGTATATGTGATATACTTTTGTGCACTAGTTTGTATCATGTTTGATGATACATGCTCACTTGGGTTTGTGTAAAGAATTAAACCATGGTTAAGTTAATGATCGGGGTTTACATTTTTCTTATTCATTTATTTATTTTTTCATTTAGGAAAGAAAAGAAAATGGTGGCTTTTTGTATTTATCTTGAAGCTTCTTGAAGCTTAGAAAAGCTTTGACCATTTTTTGTTTCTATCCTTAACCCTAACCATTTAAAGTAACCATAGTCTATTCTCTACACCTAATCATGGTTGCCATATGATAAGTATTGATTTATTTTTCTATTTTAAAACAACTTATCATATTATCTTCTTCTTCTTCTCCTTCTTCAGCATGAAGAAAGCTTGCCTCCATCAATGGCAACTAGTGAAAATGAGTGAGAAATCCAATTCTAAAGTGAACCCACTTCCTATTTCTTCATCCTCTACCTCTTACCAAGTAGTATAGGGTGTTTTCTTCACAAGTTTCATGGCTTGGTGAAGTTGGAGCTTGATCTTGTGATGCCTCGACGTGGATCATCTTCGGCATCGAAGTCGACGACCTAGCCCGATCAATTCTCCGATAAAGCCGATGCTAGAGTCCGGGATTCGATTTGGACAGCGGAGGGACATCATCACGGAGCTATGGAGGTGGAGGACCGGATCTACAAAGGTTGTATTTCCGTTCACTTCTTAGTAAAGTTGTTTACTAGTTGCATAGTTATCGCCTAATCTCTAGTCAACGATCGCAATAGGGTTTCTCGGCACCGGAATTTTTTGAAATTGGCATGGTTGATGCCTTGTGAGACCTTATTAGTGTGCCTAGAAACCCTACAGGGACTGTACCCCAACTAAAACCTGTTTGCACGTCTCCTTTGAGCGTGGTAGGGTAGTAATCAAAGTACAGTGGGAACTCACACGAGACAAATGACGATCTCAGGTCGATGAACTAACCTGTAAACATGTCACCAGGGAACTGCTATCTGACGTCAGGTATAAGACCAACTAGCATGTTCCCCGGCGTGTCCTTTCCGGTGTACTCATAACCCAATGAGCACCTCTATACAT
The DNA here is from genome assembly GCA_030015575.1 of Agapanthus africanus. Classification (NCBI taxonomy): domain Eukaryota; kingdom Viridiplantae; phylum Streptophyta; class Magnoliopsida; order Asparagales; family Amaryllidaceae; genus Agapanthus; species Agapanthus africanus. The sequence continues at coordinate 705,439,435 of JASDDO010000024.1, read as the reverse complement.
CTTAGGTGAACCAACTGACACCAATGGCTTGTGAGACCGGCCACCGCCCCTCGTCGGGTTCTCGACTGTATATACTAGTCTACTCTGGAGTATCGATGCCTTGTCTCGAAACTCCCACGACTAGGGACCTTTTAAGGATGTGCTTATAGACAACCAGCTCCCACGTATATGATCGCCCCCATACTGCTGGTAGTCAAGAAAGAATCCTAGGGGCTCTATCAATGCGCAATAGTGACCTGTAAGGTCACCTAAAGCAGTACACGATGATAAAGATAAACCAGATAGCATACTATCAGCTTGAGTAAGACTGTCCTATCGGGATAGGTCCTCCATCAATCATTGCAATCACGTGCCTGTGATCCAATAATTGACTCTGAGGGCACTATCTCCAACAATCTCCCACTTGCACTCAAGGCTAATTATTGCAATGTCGCATACTCACAGCCCGTGTGATACCGAACACCTAACTCCTCTACTAATCTGTCTCACAAAACCCGTTTGCGAAACTATTGCGTTCGAGGAATAGCCTCAGTGAGTGGATCCTCCTTGATGTTTCTTTCTATGTCTCTCTTCATCTCAAGATCGCGGAGAAAGCCATCTCCCAAAATGAGCAATACCTGTCTTAGAATATGTCTGGATATCTGATGGGACCTAGCTCATAAATGAACTCCAAATCCAAACTTTTTAGACTGTATCGTCAACTGAACTTAATCAGTATCCTGCGTTATGCCTCCCTCAGTATCCCCTTGGACCACCTGTCCAAAACACTGCCCCTCGTCAGAAGAAAAACTATAACTCTGACAACCAATCTGTCATCCAGGTCACCTTGGAAGCCTGGAGTGATAACTGTCTCTTCAAAGAGACTGTTGTTATCATATCCATAGAACATCCACTTATGTTCTAAAACTTCTTCCAACCGTTTCTCCAGGATTGGATCAATATCAACTTATTGCATCTACTGCAAAAACAACATCTGGTGTGGTACTCATGATCGACTCAATTGCCTAAGCAAGTAATCTGCCAATCATGCACATCCCTCTCCCCTTTAGTCTGCAAGACACCTTTAGAGAGGGTGACTCCATCACCTGCAGGTACACAACCATGCTAGGAGCCGTCCATTCTAAATACTTTTAGAATGTTGTCTAAGTATCCAGATTGGGAAACTACCCAAATCTAGATCTAAAACCATAGATCTCATAGATCTAGTAACCAGAATGTTTGATATAATATCCAAGTTATTTGTGGAGAAACCACTGTGTGACAACCAAAGTATAACCGATCGTAGTATAGGAACTTCACTTCCTATTTTGTGTATGTCATCCAAATACCAGGACATCACACCCTATTACCTTCTTAACAGATCCATCTCCTATTCTGATGAAGTCAAACCTATGACTGTCACGTCAGAAATAGATGATCTATCTCCGCTATATCTGCTTTAGTCTATAAATAGACATAAGCCACTTATCCACCAATGCTTCCGCTGCTCCCACTGACTACGAAAACCCTCTGGCAGAGTCATATACACGTACACTTCTAAAGCTAGTTTAGAGCGACGCTATACTCATCCTCCTGCCGGGTCTCGCAGCCTGGAACAACAGCAATGGCAAGTCTGGGTAAACAAGAACCTCCCTGTCACCGTCCTTGAGGCTACCGGAGTACCTTTCGGGTGCCTGAGGTTACCCACCGTATCTGCGGAGTGGCCAATGAAATGTTAAACCAAATTGAATCTTTAGGTTCTTATCAAATTTTCAGTAATCGTCTGCGGTTCTGGAATTACTTCCAGTTCTACCATACTCCCACTACTGTTTTCTGAAAAAATCCATTTTTGTTAAAACTGTGGCGAGTCAAGAACAATATCACTATTGATCTTCCGGATGGTAGAAAGTCAACCCTCGTCATAGCCTGGGTCAACCCACAAACTGCCATTACAGAAACGTGTCTTGAGTTCTCCAGTGTCTGGTTTTAATCATAAGCCGGACAACTCCCCGTACCTTAACAATATTAAGATATGAACTGTTCTATATCCAATACAGAAACAGAGGCATTGATTTAATTGAACCAGATTCAAATCATGCAGCTGTCTCCAGTGCATGTCAACTAAATGGAGAGAGGCCGATCAACATTACTCAACTTAGGAGTGCTTCCAATTATGAGTAATCTGAAAGAGAAGCAAGTTCTCTTAATCATTACTATCAACCGAATACCCTACACAAGTATCTACATCTTCGATCACCTTGAAGAATCCCGATACTTGCAACACCTGGTTCTCTACTTTATTCATATACCTATAACTTCTCAAAACTCAGACCTTGCATTTCTACGAAATACATGTCTAAGAACTAGAGGAGTCACAAGTAAACAGAATACAGTCCGAGGACCAACCCCTTTGTCCTCATGGACACTGGGCAACATACAATACTCTGTATAAGTCCCCTAAGTTAAATAACTCAAACCCTGTGCGTTGTAGGTTGAAAACTGTACTTATGGTCAAGAAGAATTACACCGCTGTTTAATGCTCCTTACCTAACCATCAACTGATATAGGTAAATGTCATGGACATAATTTCGAAAAGGTATATCTCACTCTATAAAAATAGACGTACAGATGTATCAATTTGAAATTGGTGCATAACAGCGGATATTCAAAACCATATATTTGCCGTCCGGCAAGCAACCCAGGTGACTTCCTCAAATATCACCAATTACAACGAATTCCGATATAGTGAGGATGATCACCTAATTCCCAATAACTTACTCCCACTCATCATTTGTAAAACCATACAGATGTGAGATTCATACCTGGTAAATACATACCCTGGAGCAAGTGTCTAATTGGGAAATCAGTTTTCTATTAACAATATACAGTGAAACTGAAACATTGAAATGTTTCGTAGGGGTATCCGGGTATTCCTAGTAATACCTCTTCCATTATCCAGATTCACAACTGCAACCGTATAATTCTTTGCCATCTCTCCAAATACCTTTATATGTCTTTAGTCATTATCTTCTGTACACCCCTTTAGGCCAAATGGTTTTCTTCCTTCCCTACCGTTCGGCACCATCCTATGGTTTGGAAGAAGACTATCCAATAAGCATAATGGGTGTACTTTGCTAATCCTAGGAGCACTCGCAATGCGAGAGAGGATGAAAATAAAAGACAACCGAATAAACCTTATTCCTATTTCTCCTGAACCAGAATCCATCCCGAACTGGAACAAGTTCCTTTCGAGTTCGTATATAACCATACGATGGAGTATCCAATAAACTGTGGATCTTCATAGTGATACGGAGTGTCCTGGAGAAATACAAAGGTGATTTAGGATTGGCGAAGAAATACTTGGTTTGGTCGTGAATAGCAGTCGCAATTTACTTTGCCCTCTTACTAATCCCTTGATATGTCTTTACTTAATACCTTCTGTACACCATCGTTATGCTAATTGGTTTTCTTCATTCCCCACCGTTCGACACCAGCCTAAGGTTTGGAAGAAGACTATCCAATTTGCGTAATAGGTGTACTATCTCCTAAACCAAGGAGTACTCGCAACCTGAGAGAAGGTAAAAGGAAAAGACAACTGAATAGTCCTATTCGTTTTCTCCAGAATCGGAAACCATCCTCGAATAAATTATTTTGAGTTCGTATATAACCATACGATGGTTTTATCCAATGGAAGCGGACGTTCGTAGTAATACGGGGTGTCCTGGAGAAAAGGGTAAAAGTAGGAGTGGCAATGAGGTCTGCAACTCTGATAATCCAAAAGTCAGTATTTTAAGAAGGTTCGGTTAATCTTGGTCTCTGAGTCATAGTCTAGGGCCGGGTCAATGGTCGCTGCCAAAGAGAGAGAGAGAAAAGAAACACTCAGCGTGCACTCTAACCTAGATCAGAATGGTTACCAATTTATCTAATCAGGAAACCTCCCACTGTAACGTCAAATTCTCCTCCAAACCTGAAAGGAGAATTAGTCGGGATCATCCGACGAGTAAACCAATTCATCAGTGAGAATCGGGATCCAACTATCATCGCATGATAACGCGACGGAATCCGCTCACATTATCACACTTTAGAAGGTATGCGCATATCTGGCAAGTTTCAGTTTCTTTAGAAACTCCCGATGTGATTTTTACCCCATGCTCTTTTGACCTTGATTTTGGCCAACGAATCATAAGTCACATGTCAAGTTCTATCCGTCATTCTCCAGGTTAATTTGAACCCATCCGTACCTACCCTTGACTTTGGCCAACAAGGCAGTACAACTGTCCCAAACCAACGCATCTATCTATGCTGCATATGAATACCCAACAACTACCAAATACTGTGCCTTGACTTTGGCCAACAAACACAGCTTGAATACTATTGACTATCCATATGAAACAACGGAGGGCTACGAATGGTTTCTGGCGAAAACCTTTAACATAATGAACTTGATATCGTTGAAGGAACCGGATAGCTTTTATAAAAATATAGTGGCGAAAACCTTTGCTAAAGAGGTCATTCCCAGTGAAGGGATCTCGGCTCTTTCCCCGTAGAATGAGGTGCAGGATATTCCAACTGAATACCATGATGCAAAGCAAAAGTAATCGGCTATAGTGAAGTTATTACCCTGACGCAAACTTCTGTCCAAGGGGTCACTCCCGGTGAAGGGATCTCGGCCCTTGCCTCATCGACTGAGGTGCAGGATATTCCAACTGAATACCACTGTGCAAAACAAAGGTGAACGTCCTTGCAATAACAGATTTTGAAAAATGTTCTAACAACATCAGAATAGGTTTGTTTAGCTTGCATTGATCTGAATCAACGCAGTCCCATCATTTGATCACACCAATAAAGAACGAAAATAATGATGTACGTATATGCCATCCGCATTCGCCACTGGGTCCCGTCATTACCCGTTAGGTTACTTAACTAACGACAGAGCGGAACTGGACTAGCACGGATGCAAAACATATACAACATCTACTAGTAAATATATCAATATATAATATTCGCTCAAGGCGTGATAAAAATGCAACATCACAGAAATGTAATAAGCATCACAGAACAATACAGATATCTGGGATCCCCGGGTTTCATAGAGCCGCTACTGAAACTCGACGTTCCCCTGGTCGTGTGGATAGCCTGTGCAATGAAATTGTAACACCCAGCCCTTTTTATACCAATATTCATGTTTCTCGTTAACTTATAAGATTTTACTTTATTTATAATTATTTATTAGTTTATTTATTTCAAAATCGTATTAAACCCAAACTCACCTCATCAACCCATTCTCTTTTTAAATAAACTTATTTTCTTTTCATTTCCCTTAATTCCATTCCCAGCCCAAGAGAATTTTTCCATTTAACCAATATATATATAAACTCTTTTGTTTCTTTTATTTATTTATTTTGATTGATTTCACAACCCTAATCCCAAGCCCATTCCTTAAATAAATTCATTTTCCTTTTTCCTTTTCTTTCAAGCCCAACCCTTATTCCTAAACTATTTAAATTCCCCAATCCCATTCCTTTTAATAACAAAATTTCCCTTTTCTCTTCAACCCTGGCCCATCCCCTATTCCCTCCTCAAATTTTCCCTTATATTCCCTCGGCCCAATCCCTGGCCCGGCCTACTCTCCTCATCCCCTCACCCCACGCCCGCTTCAAATCGAACCCGACCGCCTCCTACAGTGCCGTCTCCTCCAACGGCTCTTTCCGCCTTCCTCGCTCGCGATCCACGACCTCCGCCGCCTTCGTCGCCAATGCTCGCGAGCGTTACCCACGACGCGCGCCTCGTCGCTCTTTCTCTCCCCCATCACTTTCCCCTCTATCACCCACTCTCCCCTTTCCCCGTCTCTATGTTTTCTCCCCCTACTCCCTCACCCAACCCACAACACCCCCGAGCTCCTCCTCCTCCTCACACAACCCCACTCCTCTCAAACTCCACCGGAGCTTTGACGCCGCCAGCCACCACCTCTAGCTTCCTCCCTGCCACCGTCGATCACCCCCTTCGCCGTTGTCAAGGCCTCCTCTCTCTCTCCACGCACCCGAGCTCCCCCGCTCCTCAACTGTCACCATCTCACCACAGTTGCACCCTACCACCGGTCAAGACCACCGCCGGTGAGCCTCCCCTGCACCCTCCTCGCAGCATCATCATCATCACCATCGCCATCATCTATCTCACTATCTCACTCTCTCTCTCTCCGATCTCTCCCTCTCTCCCTTCCTCTGTCTCTATCTCCCTCTACTCTCTCTTTCCCTCTGTCCTCTCTCTCTCTACACTTCTCTCTCTCTCTCTCTCTCTCTCTCTCTCTCTCTCTCAACACTCCTCCCTCTCTCTATATCTCTTCCTCACTCTCTATTGTTCTCTCTCAAACCCTAGACGGTGAATTCATCTCCCCGCTACACCACTGCCCTCCATATCGACTACCAACAGCACGAGCCCCAACATCCATGAGCCTCGGCTGCATCCTACCCGACCCAAGCTCATTTCGTGACATTACCGTCACAGTACATCCCCGAGATGTATCCAGGCAAGTTCTCTACTAGCTACATGCTACTTTATGATAATCACAAATTACAATCGTGTATATCCCATGTTTTACTTTTCTGTTAAATTTTACGACGCAACTGTTCGATACATGTTCTCAAAAGAAAAACATCATTTAATTTGACGGAACTCAATTGTATAATCTGTCCCGTATGGCAGTGAATCTAGTGTGTGAATTTCGTTGGAAAATATGACCGTTAATGACTAAAACGACTACCCCCAAGTTTACTCGTAAAACTGGAATTTTCTTGTACCTGAAAACCGTTAAAATTACCATAAATTATTTACATACCGGAATGATGCGTTCGAGGGCTCAAATCTAAGCCGACTCGACGAAATATAACCTTATGCAAGTTTCTAAATATTTTTGTACTTAAACTGTGACCGTATTTGGATCGGAGTGCGACTCTGGACTGCAGTCCAGAGAGACTCTGTTTAGTGTGTGCTGTTCCGTAATGGGTACCACACTGTTTTCTTAACTTGTAGGTTGCGGAACTCTACTGTTTATTATAGGTGAATCTGTTAGCTAGACAACACAAGTGGTTTCATCCTGTTTCGTTATCGTTTGTTATTTAATCTGTAATTTAATAGATGTGGACGTATAACAGTCCCAACAGAATCAGAATTGACATACTAGTATTGAACAGTGTATATCTCCTGACGTACAGACGCGATTGAAGATCCGTCTATTGCATTGAAAACCTTACTGAAAACCCTAGATTTCATTCAACTGTAGTGTCACTAAAATCTGATCCCAACTGGGATTAAAATGCGTTGCGAAACGGACTTCCGATTCTGAAACCGGATTTCCAGCCGTGAACGCTTAAAATGAAATGGCTATAATTAATGATCCTGAAACCCGATTGGCATGAAACCAAATTCCCTGGATAGATAACTGAACATACTATTTATTCCCCATTCATCGTTTCACTAAACTATAACCGTATGATTTATGATAAATTACACAAGTTGTAGATTATTGATTCATGACACCCTAATCGTGCTTTACATACTGTTTACGCATCATATCATACACATGTCACTGCATTGATAACCTAGTGATAACGTGCATTACCCAGTGTTAGGTATTAGTGATGATTGTGGCAAGTACGTTAGTGTTCGTGTATCAGTGAATAAGTGAAAGTGATACGTACTTGTACACAATCAGTGAACCTTATGATTATATTGCATTGTCGACGTCTGCGGGACGCGTGTACGTGTGACTATAAGTGGTATGGGACACTTATGGAAACTCTTGCATGGGTGTCACAGATAAGACATCATACTCTGCCATTTATCTTAGGTATTAGTCGAGACGTGCTTGATGGAGGTTCTGCCTCCAATTCTCGCGCAGACTTGTCACAGACCGACTGGTATTTAGGGTTATGGTTAGCGTTTGATGTAGACCACGGGGTGTGGGGTAGTTTGAGTGTGAGTTCAACAGAATCTCGGGAGTCCCTTGCCGGCTTATATATATATGGAGATATATGGAGATTTACAGGGTACATGATTATTACCGTGAGTTACATGTTGGGCCCGTGGTCCCTTGCCCATGGGTTCTACCCTTGGGTGGAGGACACTCGCGAGTGGTTGATGCTCAAACTTGGACTGACGATAGGCTTAGTGACCTGTACAGTGAGACTTAGAGACTGATAGGAGTGATAGCATCGACATACTTACTCACTGTGTTGATATACTTGGCATATCATTCTACTGCTTTTACTGTTCCACTGCATTGATTACTGCGTGTTCATACCTATACCGTCATTGATTTACTGTCATATATATCTATCATCATTGTTTGAGTTGTCACTTGTAATTATATATTATATTGCTATTGTGTCGCTCTGACGACCTGAGTATGCATGCTCAGTGTGAGGAGAGGATTTAGCCTGGACCGGGACTAGACGTACATCACGGACATCTTGATTAGCTATCCAGGGTTATACCCTTTTGTTTCCCATCAGGTCAGTTCTTTACATTGTATCATTCAGTTACTGCATTTCTCATTACCTGCGCATCATTGACTGTTTACCATGTAAAACTAGAAGCCGAAGTGTGACTACGGCAGGACATTTCCTTGACCGTAGGAGCATGGCTGGCCTTGTCAACCCCTCGTATTCCGTATTTTGGGAAGCGGGGCATGACAGAAATCCTAGACCCCTACGGGCGCGGCAAGTTACCCGCCAAAACCTGAAGCGAGGCAGCCCCCTTCAGTAACGTGAATGGACAACCCAGCACTTCACGGAATCCGGTAACTTGGGCACCCCTCCTGGGTCAACCTGTACCCCCAACGAGTGCGGCGAATAGCCCGCCAATTCTAGAGTAAAGCCCCCTCCGTCTCAATGCCATGAGATGCGGGCTCATTGCCCTCTAGAACCCGGCTATCCGTGCACCCCTCCTTGGGGTAATCCTAGTACAGAAAGTAAAATATACATACAGCGGGGAAATCGACCTCACCCCGGTCGTGCCCCAAAAGAATAATATACAAACAGGCAGTGACGGCAGTCCACATGTCGGACGCTCATCCCGCAATATCAAATGTACATAAAAAACGAAACTGTACTACCATTGGATCCAAGCTATCCCCCACGACCAATCCGCAACATCACAGCACAACACAGAACATCAACATGAATGTCACGTTCGCAAATCTGTCTAAAAGAGCTATAGCAGTTAGACAGGATTTACCGATCAAATGACATTCACGGTCGCAGATATAGTGTAAATACTGTGAACTAACATGATTAAAATTTTCGATCGATTAAATTTTCCCGAGTGGGCCCCAAGCACAACTGTAGCACTCAAAATAATTCTGGGCCCAAAAAGAATATTCCAGAAACCCCATTTTCAAACCATAAGCCCACTGTAAAAATTTGATGCCATGAACAATCAAGATAGCGGTGGAACAGCGGCCAATGCGTGGGTTTGGCCGCGGTTCCGCGGTGGAACAATGACGTCACGCGACAAAATTTTCACAGAATGCTTATAATTCCCTGCAGGTGTTTCTGCAATGTACTGAAAAAATTTTCGAGCCAAAAAAAATTCGACAGAAAACTGATGCATGAAAATCGCGGTTTTTGGAAAATCCGATCGATCAAACTTGTAAACATGTTAGAGCAAGCTAGACTAGGTTAATGGCGTGGCTCTGATACCATGTAAGTGCACGGCGGCGCCCCGACCGTCAATCCGACGCCGGAATGCGGAAACGAAACTTTTCTTTAAATTTTGAACCGGCACCACCGCGCACTATATAACCCGGATCGGGCCATTAACATAGTCCTAGCAAACTAGAGAAGGGGTAGAGAGATATACCGAGCGATCCATGTCCTTCAGTCTTCTCGTCGTCGTCCCGATCTCCCCACGGAATCTCCGGTCTTCAACTCCTCGTCGGAAGGGCACCACATTGCCGGGTTCTTTTACGGGCTCCCACCTCTGGACCGAGGCAACTCGGGCACGAAATTGGCGAGTCGACGTGTCCAAGAATTGCTGTAGAATAAGTGTGGATTACTTTGTCTCAAAGGGTTGTGAAGTTGCCATTTTGGTGGAGGTGAAGAAAAGAACTTTTGGAGGAGGAGCTATGGGATTTTTGCAAAGCCAAAAGAACAATTTTTTTCCTCAAAAAATTGGGACAGCCCCTCCCCTTCAATGGCCGGCCATGCATCCAAGAGAGAATTAGAGGAGAGAGAGAGTGGAACAATAATGCAAGAAGGAATGATGTGTGATTATGAGAAGAAATCATCACAAACAAAGTCCAACACTCTATCAACAGCCATCTCATCACAAAGTCAAGTAATGATGAAGAAATAGAAGTCAAGGTCAAACAAGAGCCATCATGAAGCAACTACTTGTAAACAACCCTCCAAAATGCTAATTTGCACAATTGCAAATAAGCCCTCCTCCACCAATTTTCAGCCAAGGAAAGATACAAAGGAAAATGGCCGAAACGGAAAGCAGACTGGCAACTTCAGAAAACTGATCCCATAATAAATTACAGGAAAACCCCGCGACTGTATATACATACCCGTATTTGTATTGCGACCGAATACAAATGCAAAGAGATAAAATCTACACTGTACAATACTAGGATCAGGATTAAACCAAATCCCGCTAGTATTATCCGTCTGATCATGATCCGTGCAATACCGTACGTATCTGATCGAACCCTGCCAAATCTCCATACGGCCTCTACAGCGTTTTGCCCGAAACTTGAGAAAACGGTCTGTGGGGGACTCTAAAGACTCGTCAATACTTTGGCTGTGGATTTAACCACTAGCACGTCAGAGGTATTAGCCATACGTAACGGGCTATCAGGTATTGACCAAAAGGGACATCGATGAGCGAACCCATCCTGACACCCTACTGAGCCTGTCAGTGACAATATCCATACAGTCCGGTCCGTTCGTCTATGAGCATCGCATGGCGGGCCTAGGGGGTTGGTAAAAGTCAGACCCCCAAAAGCGGTACAAGTCGTGTCGGAGTGTAGCCCAGAACACCCTGAGATACTACTGGAATACCTACCAGTAAATCTCCTGCCTTGGCCAAGGACTTCGCGTAATGGCTCTCCTAGACACAGCACGACCTCACCCCCAATACCGGGAGAGACGAACCCCTGCAGATCTGCTCACTACCTCCATATGGCTCGGAACTGTACCCAACTAAAACCTATTTGCACGTCTCCTTTGAGCGTGGTAGGGTAGTAATCAAAGTACAGTGGTAACTCACACGAGACAAATGACGATCTCAGGTCGATGAACTAATCTGTACACATGTCACCAGGGAACTGCTATCTGACGTCAGGTATAAGACCAACTAGCATGTTCCCGGTGAGTCCTGTTCGGTGTACTCATAACCCAATAAGCACCTGTATACATCTTAGGTGAACCAACTGACACCAATGGCTTGTGAGACCGGCCACCACCCCTCGTCGGGGTCTCGACTGTATACACTAGTCTACTCTGGAGTATCGATGCCCTGTCTCGAAACTCCCACGACTAGGGACCTTTTAAGGATGTGCTTATAGACTACCAGCTCCCACGTATATGATCGCCCTCATACTGCTGGCAGTCAAGCAAGAATCCTAGGGGATCTATCAACGCGCAATAGTGACCTGTAAGGTCACCTAAAGCAGTACACGATGATAAAGATAAACCAGATAGCATACTATCATCTTGAGTAAGACTGTCCTATCGGGATAGGTCCTCCATCAATCATTGCAATCACGTTCCTGTGATCCAATAATTGACTCTAAGGGCACTATCTCCAACAGACATTGGTACATGTTAGTCTGTAGACCCGAGATCGTTATAGAGTCTTATGTGATTCCCACTGTGCTTTGATTTCCACCTTATCACGTCCAAGAGGGCGTGCAAAACGGTGGTTTTTGGGAACAATCCCGAGTCACATGGAGGCAATGAGCGATAGGAGGGGTTTCTTCTCTCCTAGTATTGGGGGTTGATGTTGCACTATGCTCGATTGGCCATAACAGGGAAGTCCCTGGCCAGGGCTGGTCTAGAGATTTACTGGTAAGTATTACCAGTAGTTTCTCGACCCGTAATGAGCCTCATATCGGCATAACTTATCGGTTATTGGGGTATGACGTATACCACCCCTAGATTTGATATGCGACATATCAGACGAGGAGACCGGACTGTACGGTAGTATCACTGTCAGGCTTTTTGCAGAAGTTGGAGCGGGCTTGCTTGCTGATCTTCTGATCGCTCAATACCCGGGTAGCCGTTACGTCCAGCTAGTACCGCTGACGGCTTGTGGGTGCTTGATATGATCATCACCTACTGCCGGCATATTGACGAGTCTTTAGAGTCCTACATAGAGGTTTTACTGGCTCAGGCAAAACGAAATAGGAGCGCATATGTGATATGTGCGGGACCGAGAATAATGCGTGTATGTGATACCGTATTGTCACGCCCCGCTTCCTATAGTACGCTAAGATGGGCACGTGACATAGCCAACCATGCTACCTGTGGATAGGAAAAATCCTTCCATGGTCACATTACGGCTGTAGAGATATCAAGAACAGGAAAGTAAACTAACTATCTAGTACATGTCCATGAGCCATAATGAATGAGTCAAGAAATAATAATATGCGGAAGAAAAAGAATACAATAAATGAAACACCTGGAAAGCAAAACTGCATACCAACAGGATCCTTACCTCTCGGTCTAACAGCGGCAAAACTCCTGATCAGTCTGCAACAAAGGTAGAGGAATCTGGGCCATGCAAAACCCAGACGTCAGCGTGTCATAACATCAAGCAATAGTATAAACATGGGTAGTAAGACAAGAAGGTATGAGTATGAGCAAGAATATAATGAGAATATATAACAGTGAATTTGTTAGTATAAGTGACGTGCAGGGATATCTAAACTGTGCTACGTGGTTATCTATTCTAAAGTCTTCAAAACCAAGTAGTGTAATTCTCATCGTAACCTATCTATGATTATTCCGTAACGCCCGGATAAATGGCAAACAATGGGTATTCCGTAACGCCCGGAAAAACAACAAACAATGGGTATTCCGTAACGCCCGGAAAAATGGCAAACAATGGGATGTCCCTTTGAGTTACGTTCGGTTACAATACTGATTTCCCCATACCCCCAAGTTATATATGTTCAAGTCAAGTATTAAATAATCAAGAGCTAATGCTAATACAGGATCAGGCAGGTACAGGTTTGTCTGGATAGACAACAGGAACGGTCCATAAGGACAACAGGTCAGGTTTGTTGGCATCAGACACAAGATCAGGTAACAGGTAAGGCCATGGTACATCAGGTCAAGCCAGGTAATGTATAAAGGTATCATGTCATGTCAAGTGTGTACGGTACTATGTCGTGTCAAGTAGTAGGTGTAGCAAGTCATGTCAGGGTGTACAAGATATCATGTGGGTACTTATAAATCAACCTAGCATAATCACGGGCATACAAAAAAAGCATGTGTACTAATATAACAATAAAATGGAATAATGTGATATGTTATGCAAATAGATATAATTTCAAGGATATGGATGCACAGTTATCGATTAGGGTTACATTTATAGTTCCAATATTAATTAGGATGCAATTTATTAAACATGGAGTGTTAATATCACAGTAGTATGTAGTAATGTGATATATGGATGCAATTATATGTATCTTAAATGCGATGGATGCAAACGGGTATCCGAAAAGTTATAAAACTATAAAATGGTAATGTGGGATGTACAACTAAGCAATATGTGATATAAATATTGATATTATAATATTAATATGGATAGCATATTCAAAACGATTAATAACTATAAAAGTGGTATTGATTAACCATGCACAAGAAAGTTCCGTTCAGAAATTCAGCGTCACCCTGATTAGTAAAATAGCTTAAAAATAACAAATGTTCTCCAAAAGGGACGTGTGTTATACCAAAACAAAGATAATTCAACAAGGTTTTCATTTTTATAAGTATAAGCATCTTAAGTTGTCCCTAAAAAAAGCTATGAACATTCGAAGTTGAAAGTTTGCTGCTGGAATTTCCCTGGACAGCAGTTTAGAGACATTTTCATTTGCATTTTACGTTATTTAAACAATTTATTTTGCAAGTAAATATTTCATAGAGTTATAGTATTCTGAGTTATCTTCGTAACGAACTAAAGAACGCATACTAATTATTTTTCTATGATTTATAATGAATTTTATAAGTTAAGGTGTACAGTAAATTTTAGATTTGTCGTATCCGCTTTTTCAACTACGTTTCATGTATAAACTATAATATTTTCAAATGTATAGTATTATAAAATGCAGATTATAAACTAAGTAAAGATAATAATAAGAAATATTACGACGATATATATTTTAAATGATATGGATGCAGTATAATGTAATCTAGTATGTCATAAGATAAGTTTTCATGATCTAGATTTAAAATGATATAAACGGATGCAAACGGAATATCGAAACGTTATAAAATTAAATATGGGGTACTAGATTCAAACTATAGGTATGGTATTTATTTAAATAGGTATAAAATGAATTATATAGCATGTAGCAAGATTAACTTGCCTAGACGGAACAAGAACGGATGTGTACGGAACGTCTTTCGTCGGCGAAATATCGTGACGCGCACACGGTACACGGAACGGTTCCAAACAATGCACGAGAGTGATGACGCAAGTCAGGTACATTCACTGGATCGCTCGGATCGTCAGCGACGAGCACGGCTCCGGCGGTGATCACCGGAATCAAGAAATAAGATCAAGAAAAAGAAAGAAGAAAGAAGAAAGAAGAAGAAGAAGTAAGAAGAAAAGGTTGTGTATTAAATAAGGAAAGAAAAATTAAATAAATAAAATATATAAAAATATATATATGCAGAGGAGAGAGAGAGAGAGGAGTTGTTAGTTTGTTAGGAAAGTAGATTTAAAATTTTAAAAGATTTTTAGATTTAAAATTTTAGATAAGAGGTTTCAGTTTGTTAAAGAATTCGTATGAAAATATTTAAACTAAACTTTTAAAATTAAATAAATTTAATTTTGGCGGGATACAAAAATATTTCAAAACGCTCCCGGGTCGAGTGTAAAAATTCAGATTTAAAATACGAAAAATATGTGCAACTTTCAAAGTTCAAAATCATTGCTCAGGTAACGAAAATGCTTACCCCCAAGAACTGATGCACATACATGCACGTAGCTATCCAAACACGTCCGTTTCACTGAACGGGACGAGAACAAGATGCGCGGATGCTACCACGGGGTTAGGGGTATCATGCAGGCTATGAAATGCAATTTTAAATTATGACCTAAAATGTTATATGCTAAAAGATGCAATGCCAGATAAAATGTCAGTATGCAGTATACATGAGATGCACGCGTTTATGTAACAAGTCAGGGTAATCTATAAATATGAATCAAACAGGTTCAAGAAAGCGGGTCGGGTCGAATGCAATGTAAAATGTAAAATACTATTCGCACCCAAAACACGATAAATCAGGAAAATACCACAATTAATGAAATACGAGAACTGAAATTGGTATAAATGAACTAGGGTGTTACATTATACCCAACTACAAAAGAATTTCGTCCTCGAAATTCCAAGAATAAGAAAGGATAAACAATCAACAAACTACAAGAATAGATGTGGAAACTTCTGTCGGATTTCATCTTCTCGTTCCCAAGTTGATTCTCTATGCTAGCGATCTCCCCAAGAAACAAGTACGAGAGGGATAACCTTGTTCTTAAGAACATTTTTCCTTCGATCCACAATCGACATCGGTCGTTCCTCAAAAGTCCAATCTTCACATACGGTTAGCTCCGATTGATCCAACACATATGTTTCATCTCGAACATACTTACGGAGTTGAGATACGTGGAACATGTCATGAACATTCGCCAAGGGTTGCGGTAACGCCAAACAATACGCCACTTCTCCAACACGTTCCAAGATCTCAAAAGGTCCAACGAATCGAGGACTGAGCTTTCCTCGACTTCCGAATCGAATCACCCCTCTAGTCGGTGATATCTTCAAGAATACCAAATCACCAACGTCGAACTCTAGAGGTCTTCTCGATGTATCTGCCCAACTCTTCTGACGGTCTTGTGTTGCTTTTATATGATTCCGAATAGTATTAACCTTCTCAACGGTCTGCACGATCAAATCCGGTCCGAACAATCTTCGTTCTCCAACATCGTCCCAACAAACATGTGAACGACACTTGCGACCATATAATGCTTCGAATGGAGCCATCTGAATAGTCTCCTGAAAGCTGTTGTTGTACGAAACTCCACCAAGTGTAGATGATCCTCCCATGAACCCTTGAAATCTAACATGCAAGCTCTCAACATGTCTTCAAGAGTTTGGATCGTTCTCTCCGACTGGCCATCTGTTTGAGGATGATAAGCTGTGCTAAACTTCCATCGAGTCCCCAAACTTTCCTGTAAGCTCCTCCAGAAGTGTGATAAGAATCGGGTGTCATGGTCGGACACGATGCTCACAGGTACTCCATGCAATCTCACAATCTCCTGCATGTACCGTTCTGCCAACGCTTCCGTTGACTGACCAACTCGAAACGGTATAAAGTGAGCTGCCGTGGTCAATCGATCAACAATCATCCAAACTGCATCGTTGCCCTTTGTACTCCGCGGTAAAGCTGTCACAAAATCCATGGTTATATGTTCCCACTTCTATTGAGGAATCGGAAGTGGTTGCAATAAACCAGCAACCCTTTGATGTTCAGCCTTAACTTGCTGACACACTAAGCACTTTGCCACAAAGTGGCCAATCTCCCGTTTCATGCCTTCCCACCAGAAATGCCGTCGTAAATCTCGGTACATCTTCGTACCACCTGGATGTACGGAATACGCGGAACTGTGTACCTCCCTCACAACTTCTTCACGGATATCTCCCTTTGGCACACACAAACGGATACCATACCGCAACGAATCACCTTCATGAATCAATAAGCCCGTTCGAAGTCCAGCTTCAACCTGTTCTCGAAGCTTCTGCAATCTTGGGTCCTGCAGTTTCGCTGCTTTAAAATTCTCGATCAACGACGATTGTACTTGCAGTTGCAACAACTGTCCCGAAGAATGCGGTAGCATGATCTCCAACTCGAATCTCCAAAAGTCTTCCATAATCTCCTTCTGTGCAGTCAACATCTGAATTGCTAGCACCCGACTAAGCACATCCGGTACAACATTAACTTTCCCCGGATGGTACATAAGATCGAGATCGTAGTCAGCCATAAGCTCCAACTATCTACGCTGCCTCATATTAAGCTCCTTCTGCGTGAACACATACTTCAAGGTTTTGTGATCAGTGAAAAATTCGACCCTTTCGCCCAATAAGTAGTGTCTCCAAATCTTTAAAGCGAAAATCACAGCTGCTAGCTCCAAATCATGAATTGGGTAATTCTTCTCATGGGTCTTCAACTGCCTCGATACGTAGGCTATAACCTTCCCATGCTGCATCAAACACATCCAAATCTCTTTTTATCCCTAGATACGTCGCTATGAAACACCAATTCTCCGGAACCGTCTGATACGGTCAAAATAAGAATGGTTATCCATCCTTACCTCAACGTCTCAAAGGCTGACGCACACTTATCCGTCCACACCAATGGTACTTCCTTGCACGTAAGCTTAGTTAGAGGCTTAGCCAAACGAGCAAAATTCTCCACGAACCTTCTGTAATACCCGGCAAGTCCAAGAAAGCTTCTGATCTCAGCAACGTTCTTCGGAATCGGCCAATCTCGAACTGCTGCAATCTTTCGGGGCCAACGGCGATTCCATCTCCGGATACGACGTGTCCCAAAACTTCACTTCTTCAAGACAAAACTTGCACTGGCTCATCTTTGCATATAATCTTTCTTGCCTCAATGTCTGCAGTGTGATCTTCAAGTGTTCCGCATGCTCTCAATGCTCCTCGAGTAGACCAGAATATCATCGATGAACACCACTATAAACTGGTCCAAGATCGGCGAAAGATTCGGTTCATCAAGTCCATAAATATCGCCGGTGCATTCGTGACTCCGAATGGCATCACTAAATACTTGTAATGTCCATACCAAGTTCGGAATGCAGTCTTGCAAATATCTTCTGATTTAACTCGGACCTGATGATATCCGGATCGCAAATCCAGCTTCGAGAATACCCTCACTCCACTAAGCTGCTCAAATAATACACCAATGCGAGGGATCGGGTACTTGTTCTTAATAGTCACCCGTTTTAATTCTCGATAATCGATGCACATTCTACTTGTGACATCATCTTCTTTGCTAGAAGCACTAGAGCTCTCCAAGATGAGTTACTGTTACGAATCCAACCCTTCTCAAGTAATTGAGCAACCAACTTCTATACTTCTTCCAACTCCACCGGTGCCATCGGGTAATACGCCTTTGAGATTAGCGCTGCACCAGGAACAAGATTAATTGTAAACTCCACATCTAGTTTTGTGGTAAACCCGTGCTGTCCTCAAACACGTCCATGAATTCTCGAACTATAGCCAGTGCTTCTTCCTTACCAACTTCCATCGACGAAAGAACATTGTTTGTCGGCCTAGCCATAAACTCGACTGGCCCGACAGAACCGCTTCCTCCAGCAAAACAAACTCCGGATGTCCAGGAATCTGGAAAATCACCTTACTTTCCTTACAATCAATATAAGTGTGGAAAGTGCCGAGAAAATCCATTCCCAAGACAATAACAAACAAAGGGATGCACCAGAATTGAATAATTCTAATGCGGGGAAGACATAATCAAGTAGGATACCTGAAACGATTTTACCTGAAGCCAAACACTGAAGAAGATAAGCACAGTAAACAAAATTCAAGCTTGCAATAAAACATGAACTAGAAAGCAAGAGAAGCAAGGTAATATAACGACCATGAAACAAGGAAGTGAATCAAGACTATGACTCCAAGTTACTTAAATAGAGTACCGCATTGTAACAATGCTGCAGTTCATAGTTACAATCACATAACTCCACTCAAGTCGCCCAAATCCTAGTATCAGAATCCAAGGGACAAGGAGAAACAATAGGGAACCAAAAGGTTTCAAGTTGAGATGCAAAGCGGTTTGCATATCATCAAGACGACGTTCAAGAGAAAGATAAGATTCAAGAATCATGAGAACAAGGTGGCAGGACATGTTCCTAATCTCGAGTATTCCGATTCATGTATTAGGTCTAATACCCAACTACAAAAAATCAACCCGATTAACTTATATCCTATGGCTCTGATACCAAAGAAACCATGTCACGCCCCGCTTCCCAGAGTACGCTAAGATGGGCACGTGACATAGCCAACCATGCTACCTGTGGATAGGAAAAATCCTTCCACAGTCACATTACGACTGTAGAGATATCAAGAACAGGAAAGTAAACTAACTATCTAGTACATGTCTATGAGCTAGAATGAATGAGTCAAGAAATAATAATATGCAGAAGCAAAAGAATACAATAAATGAAACACCTGGAAAGTAAAACTGCATAACAACAGGATCCTTACCGCTCGGTCTAACAGCGGCAAAACTCCTGATCAGTCTGCAACAAAGGTAGAGGAATCTGGGCCATGCAAAACCCAGACGTCAGCGCGTCATAACATCAAGCAATAGTATAAACAGGGGTAGTAAGACATGCAGGTATGAGTATGAGTAAGAATATAATGAGAATATATAACAGGGAATGTGTCAGTATAAGTGACGTGCAGGGATATCTAAACTGTGCTGCGTGGTTATCTATTCTAAAGTCTTCAAAACCAAGTAGTGTAATCCTCATCGTAACCCATCGGTGATTATTCCGTAACGCCCGGAAAAACGACAAACAATGGGTATTCCGTAACGCCCGGAAAAAACGGCAAACAATGGGTATTCCGTAACGCCCGGAAAAACGGCAAACAATGGGTATTCCGTAACGCCCGGAAAAATGGCAAACAATGGGTATTCCGTAACGCCCGGAAAAAAACGGCAAACAATGGGTATTCCGTAACGCCCGGAAAAACGGCAAACAACGGGATGGCCCTTTGAGTTATGTTCGGTTACAATACCGATTTTCCCATACCCCCAAGTTATATATGTTCAAGTCAAGTATTAAATAATCTAGAGCTAATGCCAACTTATGATCAGGCAGGTACAGGTTTGTCTGGATAGACAACAGGAACGGTCCGTAAGGACAACAGGTCAGGTTTGTTGGCATTAGACACAAGATCAGGTAACAGGTAAAGCCATGGTACATCAGGTCAAGCCAGGTAATGTATAAAGGTGTCATGTCATGTCAAGCGTGTACGGTACCATGTCGTGTCAAGTAGTAGGTGTAGCAAGTCATGTCAGGGTATACAAGATATCATGTGGGTGCTTATAAATCAACCTAGCATAATCATGGGCATACAAAAAAAGCATGTGTACTAATATAACAATAAAATGGAATAATGTGATATGCTATGCAAATATATATAATTTCTAGGATATGGATGCACAGTTATCGATTAGGGTTACATTTAAAGTTCCAATATTAATTAGGATGCAATTTATTAAACATGGAGTGTTAATATCACAGTAGTATGTAGTAATGTGATCTATGGATGCAATTATATGTATCTTAAATGCGATGGATGCAAACGGGTATCTGAAAAGTTATAAAACTATAAAATGGTAATGTGGGATGTATAACTAAGCAATATGTGATATAAATATTGATATAATAATATTAATATGGATAGCATATTCAAAGCGATTAATAACTATAAAAGTGGTATTGATTAACCATGCACAAGAAAGTTCCGTTCAGAAATTCAGCGTCACCCTGATTTGTAAAATAGCTTAAAAATAACAAACGTTCTCCAAAAGGGACGTGTCTTATACCAAAACAAAGATAATTCAATAACGTTTTTATTTTTATAAGTATAAGAATCTTATGTTGTCCCTACAAAAAGCTATGAACATTCGAAGTTGAAAGATTGCTGCTGGAATTTCCCTGGACAGCAGTTTAGAGACATTTTCATTTGCATTTTACGTTATTTAAATAATTTATTTTGCAAGTAAATATTTCATAGAGTTATAGTATTCTGAGTTATCTTAGTAACGAACTAAATAACGCATACTAATAATTTTTCTATGATTTATAATGAATTTTATAAGGTAAGGTGTACAGTAAATTTTAAATTTGTCGTATCCGCTTTTTCAACGATGTTTCATGTATAAACTATAATATTTTCAAATGTATAACATTATAAAATGCAGATTATAAACTAATTTAAGATAATAATAAGAAATATTACGACGATATATATTTTAAATGATATGGATGAAGTATAATGTAATCTAGTATGTCATAAGATAAATTTTCATGATCTAGATTTAAAATGATATAAACGGATGCAAACGGAACATCGAAACGTTATAAAATTAAACATGGGGTACTAGATTCAAACTATAGGTATGGTATTTATTTAAATAGGTATAAAATAAATTATATAGCATGTAGCAAGATTAACTTGCCTAGACGGAACAGGAACGGATGTGTACGGAACGTCTTTCGTCGGCGAAATATCGTGACGCGCGCACGGTACACGGAACGGTTCCAAACAACGCACGAGGGTGATCACGCAAGTCAGGTACGTTCACTGGATCACTCGGATCGTCAGCGATGAGCACGGCTCCGGCAGTGATCACCGGAATCAAGAAACATGATCAAGAAAAAGAAAGAAGAAGAAGAAGTAAGAAGAAGAGCTTGTGTATTAAATAAGGAAAGAAAAATTAAATAAATAAAAAATATATAAATATATATATGCAGAGGAGAGAGAGAGAGAAAGGAGTTGTTAGTTTGTTAGGAAATTAGATTTAAAATTTTAAAAGATTTTTAGATTTAAAATTTTAGATAAGATGTTTCAGTTTGTTAAAGAAATCGTATGAAAATATTTAAACTAATTTTTTAAATTTAAATAAATTGAATTCTAGCGGGATACAAAAATATTTCAAAACGCTCTCGGGTGAGGCGTAAAAATTCAGATTTAAAATACGAAAAATATGTGCGACTTTCAAAATTCAAAATCAATGCTCAGGTAACGAAAATGCATACCCCTAAGAACGGATGCACGTACATGCGCGTAGCTCTCCAAACACGTTCGTTTCACTGAACGGGATGAGAACAAGATGCGCGGATGCCACCACGGGGTTAGGGGTATCATGCAGGCTATGAAATGGAATTTTAAATTATTTTAGATGACCTAAAATGTTATATGGTAAAAGATGCAATGCCAGGTAAAATGTCAGTATGCAGTATACATGAGATGCACGTGTCTATGTAACATGTCTGGGTAATCTATAAATATGAATCAAACAGGTTCAAGTAAGCGGGTCGGGTCGAATGCAATGTAAAATGTAAAATACTATTCGCACCCAAAACACGATAAATCAGGAAAATACCACAATTAAGGAAATACGAGAACTGAAATTGGTATAAATGAACTAGGGTGTTACACGTATTCTATTCTCGCGACTATTGTATCGGCCGGTTATATGTGATATAGTCGGGTTATCGAATCAAGTGTTGATTCGATAATTTGGTACATTTTGTGTTAGTCAGTTATATGTGATATAACCGGATTATTAAGTCAAGTGTTGATTTAATAATTTATTGTATAATTGTATATGTGATATACTAATTTACATTAACTAACATTGGTTCACTTAAGCATTTGTTTTTCTCACTTGTGCACAAGTTAATATATATGTGATATATATTAATTTGTGTTCATTTTGTATCATGGTTGTTGATACACACTATATGGGTGTATGAGACATACACCATTATAATTATATTGGTGGGGTTTTAATATACAAAGTAAATACAAAATTAGTGGATAATTGTTCAAGTGCATGAAGCTTCATGAAGCTTGTGAGTACATTGACCAAAGTACACTAGTTTTGTTTTACTTAGCATTTTTATAAACCTAACCACTATAATTAGCCATGGTTATGTCTCTATATGAGTTAGTATATGATACCCACTCACCCATGGTTAGCTCACTCTCTATCTAGATTAGTTTTCATTCTCATTTTGAGCTCATCTTCTTCCTCCTTCAAATTCTTTTTTGGGTTTGATAAAGAGTTAGAAATGTTGTGAGAAAAGAAATTCTAAAGTGTACCCATTTCTTATTTCATCATCCTCTACTAGACTAGCACTTTAGTTTAGGGTGTTTGCTTCACTAATTTTTTAGTTAGTGAAGTAGAAGCTTGAGTTCGTATTCCCTCGACGTAGATCATCTTCGGCCTCGAAGACTTCAAGCAAAACCGTTGCCCTCTTCTCATGGAGCCGTCCGAGAGTCCGGGAGCACGATGATCGTAGGGAAGGGACTACTACAAGGAGCTTAAGAAGTGAAGGACCGATCTACAAAGGTCGTATTTCGTATTCACTTACATATAAATGTTATTTACATGCATGTGTTACCCTAATTATCTAGCAAAGATCTTGTTTAGGATTATTCGGCACGGCTAAAATTTTAATCGGGTATGGTTGATTCCTTGTAGAAGCTTCTTAGAGTGCTTAGTAACCCTACAATGGTATCAGAACCTAGCTAGAGCATTAGGCGACGTGTATACGAAGTTAAAACCCCGATCGAACCCTGAAACGTCATTTTAACCCCCTCTCTGGACATTTTTTAAAAATGTGGTTTTTCCTGTATTAAAAATACCTAAAAAAATCAGCAGCTAAATATAAACATTACTGTAGAAAACGAGCACCTAACTCGTACGGACCGCCGCGGAACCACGGCAATACCCTGCTTGTGCCGCGGATCCGCGGCCGTACAGTGACATTTGGCTTTTGTTTTTGTACAGTAATGTCTATTTCTGTTATTGTATCTTTATGGGTATTTTTAATTTGACTCAAGTGTTGAGTGTTCTGGGGTTTATTTTGTATTCGTTGATTCGGTCGGAAAATTTAATTTCGTTATGTTTTTCCGGATAATTTAGAAAGTATTAAAAAGTCCGAACGGACATCAATAACTCACTTTTTCCCAACCCGGAAAATTTCCAAGTGTTGGATTTTTCCGTAGTTTAAGAACGTCTAAATCGTGCAAGTTACGCAATGGACCCTCTAGAAGACAACAAACCTTAACTCGATTATGTGACCGTCTTGAACTGCCTTTTGAACTTTAGGGTTTGGGGCAGTACGACGTTGCCACATGTGAGGCGTTGGCTTGACCCTTCTACGGCTGGACCATTGGTACTGTGGCATGTGATGGATGTTTTTAAACTCCCATCAAGTGTTGAGAACTATTTGGGAAAACTTGGGTGTTTGATCATTCGATCGGAAAGTTTAACATTGTCTATTTATCTGGAATGTGATACTATATTTGGAATCCATAAGTAGTTATGAGATAACTAATTTGAATGTTATAAATATAGCAGTTTAGTCTCAAATGATCGGTTGCCACGTAATTTTGATGCGATCAAAAGTCCGTCGCAATCACGTAGCTTACGCGGATGCTCACTGGGTAAACTTAATAGACAACCACACCCCAAAGCCCCGACAAAGTGACTGTAGGAGAACCCCATCGCCAAAAGCATCCGTTCAGGTGCTCGAGGCAGCGGTGTTCCGCCTTAGTGCACTTCGTCGACGGCATCGGGGGTGCGGCCGTCTACTAAAGTTTGCGACGAGCATTCATCAATATATCAGGAATCTTGTTGAATTGCCCGACTAGATATTAAAAAGTGTTTTCGATATAGAGACTAAAATGCGGGGTTTATAATTGTTAGGCATGCAATGTCTAAGGAGGTTGCGGATTCCAACTGTTGTAGTTTTACACTTTATTTGCTGTGACCGTAAGTGTAATATTGAATATCGCCGGTTTCGTTGCTATATGTCAACGACAATTGGGATGCACATATTTACTTACGTAGATGACATGTGAGGTTATGAGTTGCTGGATATGTTATATTGGATCGTCGCGTTTTGAATAGCCGGGGTTTTTATGTGAGATGAGGGTTTTTATTTTCATTCATGTAAAATTCATTGTATGTAATATTCTTTTATTGGGGCACTTCCGGGATGAGGTTGATGTCACCATTTGTATATTATTTACTTTTCCGCATTAGGTATACCCAAGGAGGAGAGCACAAGTAACCGGGTTCTAGAGTCCAGTGGGAGACCAACTCGAGGAGTCGAGTCCGGGTCTCCTAACTATAGCATAGGTAGGGTTGGTTGCCGCTCTCGTAGGGGTCTAGAGATGTGGGTTTAGCTATTCATCACGACCGTGGAATCCATATTTTATAGAGGATCAAAATAAAACACGGACGTCCTAGTATATCCAATGTTTCATATGTTTCTTCTGCTGCGATATCTGTGATGTGGTCATTTGATATGTTGTGATAGATACTGTATATAGTATATATGATATATTATATAGACGTTACTTATGTTTTACACCCGCGCTAGCCCTTCCCCGCTCTGCCGTTAGTTACCTAACCTAACGGTGCACGAGGGGACATCGAGGCGAATGCGGTTGGCATAAGTGTTTGTCGTATTTATCTATGTTGTTTAAGTGAATTAAATGATGGGACTTCATTAATATGATTAATGAAAGAAAAGAAACCTAAAAGATGTTGTGGAATCGAATTTTCAAAAAAAACAGGTAGCTACAGTTCTTGCTTTGCATCGCGGTGTTCCTTGTAGAACATCCTGCACCTTATTCGATAAGGAAGGAGTCGAGATCCCTTCACCTGGAGTGACCCCTTTAGCAATGACTGGCAGATGCTACACCCCTCGGTTTTGTCTTTTGATTGCTTTTCTAGTTCTTGCTTTGCACAGTGATATATATGATATAGCCTGCACCTCATTCGACGAGGAAAGAGCCGAGATCCCTTCACCGGGAGTGACCTCTTTAGCGAAACTAGCAAAACCCTAAAAAACACTCCATTTTAAAATCATTTGATTCTACAACGATATCAAGTTCATTATACAATAGGTTTTCAGAGAAACCTGTCGTAGCCCTCCGTCATTTCAGATAAGTAGTAGTTAGTATTCGTGCTGCGTTTGTTGGCCTTTGTCAAGGCGTAGTGTGCGGTAGCTGACTAGTGCTTATCTGCTTATGCATATGATGCAGATTAGGTTAGGGTAGTCGAATGACCTTGTTGGCCTTTGTCAAGGGTCGTGCGGGTGGGTTTAATTCAATCAAGAAATGACGGGTTGAACTTGACTAGCATCCTATGGTTTGTTGGCGTTTGTCAAGGTCATAGGAGGTTAGGAGCAAAATTATCGGGAATTTCAAGAGTTGAAATTTGCAATGAGATTGCATACCTTCTATGAGATAGTTGGATCCTGATACCCACTGCGAATAATTGTTACTCCTGGAAGAGTTTTACACATTACAATTAGCCGATCAAGTAGGTGTCTAGAAAGGTGTCAACGGTGTTACGCCTCTGGGAAAACGAGGTTTACTTTAATTAGGTCCGTGCGAAAGCACGGGGAACCTCCCTCAAAGTACCGACACTGGCCTGGCTGAAAGATTGGCGAAGTTGTAGGGTGTAATTAATCCCGGCTAGTCTTTCCTTTTAGGGTTTGAAGGAAGATTTGATAAAAATAGTGGGAGCCATCCTGATTAGATAAAATAATAACCGATTTGATCTTGCAAGAGCTTACGCAGAGTGTTTTCTTCTCTCTCTCTCTCTCTCCAGGTAGCGACCATGTCACACCTTAATCAAGATAATGATATGGATGTATTGACCGAACCTGCTTGTTATACGGAGCTGGGAATCGTTGGTCCTGCTCCAACTTATAAATGTTATAAGACAGAGCAGGAAATAGGGAATTACCAGAATTGCCGTGCCGCCCAAACGAAGAAAGTGCATGATGATGCATCTTCTTCAGGTGTGTTCAATATAGAGAACTGTTTCTCAGTATCCTTTACGTCTTGGGTATGAGATACCGGATCAGGATCCCACATATGTAATTTGTTACATGGGCTACAGATAGGTAGAGAACTGAGAACGGGTGATAAGTTTCATGAGATAGAAATGGTGCAAGTGTTGCAGCCAAGTCTGTTGGTAGTTATCACCCTGTATTACCAGAATACATTGATTCTGAACAAATGTCATTAGATACTGAACCTGATATACAACATCATATCAGTCTCTTTATTAGTAAAGAAGGATATAATTTTGTATTGTTGGATAATGTTTTGAACATTTCCTATATCAAGAGTTGATCGGTTCAGGCACGTTATCTAAAAGCATTGACGTTCTAAATCAAACTACAGTTCTTAGTATATAGAACACACACAAGAGGAAGTGTTCAGAAATGAACGAATCCTTCTTGAGGTATTGTATACTAGGCCATATTAATGTGACCCGACTAGCTGAAGTTACATAAGATGCATATTTAAATTAGTTTGAATTTACATCTTGTAAAACTTGCCAGTCATGTCACAGAGATAAAATGACCATAGCTCTGTTTATAGGAAACAGAGAAAGAGTTAGTGAACTCTTGGGATGATACATGTTGATGTATGAAGTCCCCTGTCTACACATGCCAAGACCGGTTCTTTGTACTTCATTACATTCTCTGATGATCTCTCAAGATTCAGACATATGTTCCTATCGAAACACAAGTCCGAACCTTTTGAGATATTCACAGAATATAAGTTAGAAGTAGAGAACCATAATGGGTATAAGTATTATGTCTTTTGATGTGATCAAGGAGGAGAATACTTGAGTACGGAATTCCTGGATTATTCTAAAGGAGAATGAGATTCTCTCTCAGCATTACTCCTCCGTATACACCACAGCACGACGGTGTATCGGGGCGGAGCAATCACACCCTATGTGATAAGGTGTGCTCTATGATGAGTACTACTGAGTTACCTATTTCCTTTTAGGGAGTTATGCACTTGTGAAGTTGCATACCTATTGAACAGGGTTCCGATCAAATCAGTTGCCTACCACTTCATATGAGATATGGAAAGGGAAGAGCCCATATCTTAAGTTTGTTAAGATTTGGGGTTGTCCAGCCTATGTCTAAAAGCATAATCCGGACAAGCTCGAGGCAAAGTCAGTTCTGTAGAAGTTTGTTGGATATCCCAAGCATTCGCAAGGGAATATCTTCTACTTAACCGAAGAACAAAAGATGTTTTGTTTCTCAACATGCCACCTTTGTGAAAAGGTATTTTTTGTGAAGAAATTAGTGAACATGAGGTAAAACTGGAAGGAGTTCCAGCTAAATAAACTGCAGCTGATGATTTGGTAGAACCAAAGAATTCAATAGTTTCTAACGAACCTCAGCCTCTCCGCCGATCTAGTAGGGTTCCTCACCCACCTGAGAGATACTTCGGTTTCTCTATGACATTGGGAGCGAGGATTGCATCATGAGATGATGACCCATCTGGTTTCGAGCAGGCCATCAAGAGTGGGGACTCTGTTAGAATGGCTGGATGCTAAGCGATCTGAGATGGAATCCTTATACACCCACAAAGTATAGACTTTGGTTGCTTTATCTGAAGGGTTAAATCCCCATCGGTAGCAAGTATATCTTTAGAAGATTACTTTGTGTACATGGAAAAGTTGAGACTTTCATAGCTATGCTTAAGTCCATCCAGATCCTACTTGCCACGGCTGCATACCATGACTACGATATCTGGCGGTTGAGTGTCATGACTGCTTTTCTAAATGATGTTTTAGAAGAGAGAGTCTATAACTACACAGTCAGAGGGCTTCGTAGACAGTTGGAGCAGCGGAAACGTGTGCAAGATATTTTATGTGATAAAGCAGGCATCGCGGAGTTGGAACATCTGTTTTGATGAGTTAGTCAAAGAGTTTGACATCATCAAAATGGTAGATGAACCTTGTATATACATAAAAGGTAGTAGAGAGTATAGTGGAGATCCTCGTAGAGTACGTGGATAACATACTCTTGATAGGGAAGGAGTTTCCTATGCTACGCTCGGTCAATCTCCGCTTATCACAATGATTCTCCATATAGATACAAAGTGATACCTACTAAATCCTGGGTTTTGGATCTATGAGATAGATCTATTTGGATGTTAGGATACTCACTTGTTGTAGTGAGATGGTATCAATTGATCCTGGGGAGAATCACCGGAAGGGTTCCAGGGTGATAAGGACGACTGAATGTCAGTCACAGGCATTGTCTTTACCCTTAGTAAAGTGACGGTATGTTGGAAGAGTTCCAAGACAGATACCGTGGCATACTAGACGATAAAGGCTAGATACATCGCTACCAAAGATGCTACCAAAGAGACTGTCTGTGTGTATATTTGTTCATGAGATGAACTTCGTTCCTACCATTGTGTGACAATGGAGTTGTGGCTTATGCCTAGGAATGCCCGTCCCATCAGTGATCCAGACATATTCTAAGGCAGTATCACCTGATCATGGAGATGGTTGATCTCCAAGGGATCGAGGTTAGGAGAGTAGACTCATAGAACAACACGGCGGATCCACTCACAAAGGCCTTTTCCCAGAGAGATACTATTATGGGATGGTTGAGTATGAGATACTAGAACCACTGTTATCAGATGGCCCTAGTGCAAGTGGGAGATTGTTAGTTATATGTATGCCCTAGAGGCCATTACTATACATGAGATGTATATCATAGTGGATGCTTGGACATATATAGGGAGGACTCTCTTGCTTGACATGATAGTATGCTATCTGGTTACTCTTTACCGTAACGTGTACACTGATTGTCTCTCTGTTACATGTTGGTAAAGCCCTTAGGATGTGTACTTGACTACCTGGACTATGATGCGGATCATACTAGTGGGGACATAGTAGTCCATAAGTACATCCTTCAAGGTCCCTAGTCGTGGGTATATCGAGACGGGGCATCGATATACCAGAGTAGACTAGCGTGTAGCTTCTCGACCCATATAGATGAGCGATGGATGATCCCATATCCATTGGTGTTTGACATCAGAGATGATATACGAGTGCTCAGAGTAGACTGGGTACACTGGACGGACTCGCCGAGAACTCCCAGATGGTATTATACCTTACGTCAGATGGCAGTTCTCTGGTGACACTGGTACAGGTTAGTCTGTAGACCCGAGATAGTCATGGAGTCTTGTGTGATTCCCATTGTGCTTTGATTTCCACCTTACCACGTCCAAGAGGGCGTGCAAAACGGTGGTTTTTGGATACAGTCCCGAGTCACATGGAGGCAATGAGCGATAAGAGGGGTTTCGTCTCTCCCGGTATTAGGGGTTGATGTTGCGCTATGCTCGATTGGCCATAACAGGGAAGTCCTTGGCCAGGGTTGGTTTAGAGATTTACTGGTAAGTGTTACCAGTAGTTTCTCGACCCGTTATGAGCCTCATATCGGCATGACTTATCGGTTATTGGGGTCTGACGTTTACCACCCTTAGATTTGATATGCGACATATCAGACGAGGAGACCGGACTGTACGGTAGTGTCACTGTCAGGCTTTTTGCAGGAGTTGGAGCGGGCTTGCTTGCTGATCTTCTGATTGCTCAATACCTGGGTATCCGTTACGTCCATCTAGTACCGTTGACGGCTTGTGGGTGCTTGATATGATCATCACCTAGTGCCGGCATATTGACGAGTCTTTAGTGTCCTACATAGAGGTTTTACTGGCTCAGGCAAAACGAAATAGGAGCGCTTATGTGATATATGCGGGACTGAGAATAATGCGTGTATGTGATACCGTATTCTATTCTCGCGACTATTGTATTGGCCGGTTATATGTGATATAGTCGGGTTATCGAATCAAGTGTTGATTCGATAAGTTGGTACATTTTGTGTTAGTCAGTTATATGCGATATAATCGGATTATTAAGTCAAGTGTTGATTTAATAATTTAATGTATAATTGTATGTGTGATATACTAATTTACATTAACTAACATTGGTTCACTTAAGCATTTGTTTTTCTCACTTGTGCACAACTTAATATATATGTGATATATATTAATTTGTGTTCATTTTGTATCATGGTTGTTGATACACACTATATGGGTGTATGAGACATACACCATTATAATTATATTGGTGGGGTTTTAATATACAAAGTAAATACAAAATTAGTGGATAATTGTTCAAGTGCATGAAGCTTTATGAAGCTTGTGAGTGCATTGACCAAAGTCCACTAGTTTTGTTTTACTTGGCATTTTTATAAACCTAACCACTATAATTAGCCATGGTCATGTCTCTACATGAGTTAGTATATGATACCCACTCACCCATGGTTAGCTCACTCTCTCTAGATTAGTTTTCATTCTCATTTTGAGCTCATGTTCTTCCTCCTTCAAATTCTTTTTCGGGTTTGATAAAGAGAGTGAAATGTTGTGAGAAAAGAAATTCTAAAGTGTACCCATTTCATATTTCATCATCCTCTACTAGACAAGCACTTTAGTTTAGGGTGTTTGCTTCACTAATTCTTTAGTTAGTGAAGTAGAAGCTTGAATTCGTATTCTCTCGACGCAGATCATCTTCGGCCTTGAAGACTTCAAGCAAAACCGTTGCCCTCTTCTCAAGGAGCCGTCCGAGAGTCCGGGAGCACGATGATCGCAGCGAAGGGACTACTACAAAGAGCTTAAGAAGTGAAGGGCCGATCTACAAAGGTTGTATTTCGTATTCACTTAGATGTAAATGTTATTTACTTGCATGTGTTACCCTAATTATATAGCAAAGATCTTGTTTAGGGTTATTCGGCACAGCTAAAATTTTAATCGGGCATGGTTGATACCTTGTAGAACCTTCTTAGAGTGCCTAGTAACCCTACAGTAAATAAACATCTCATGCAAATTTAGCAAAAATAAACAACACCTGAAGCACCAAAACCTAGAGGCCAGAACACAAAAAAAATTTGGACCCTGAAATCCCCATGGAGGCCGACCTGCTCGGAATTTATGGCTTGGGGCTCGGCCAAAAACTGGCCAGAGGAGTCCAAATTTCTTCTGTGCTCTTATATTGTCCTATACAACATTCTGCACTTGTTTGAAAAAATTTTAGAGCTCGTTTAAAATTCTACAGAAACATGTTTTTGGCGCGTCAAGTTTCGGAGTTGTTTCGGTTTCGTAATCCTACGCTTATCCGTATAATTCTCTAGCTAGGCTATGATACCACTGTTGGGTTGTTATACACGACAGCAAGGTTTCGGGTGGTATCATCCATGCCAAATTAAAATTTTGCCATACTAAATAACCCAAAACAAGATTTTTAACTAGAGATTCATACGGAAAAGAACATGTAAACAACTTTACATCTAAGTGTTTGTGGATTACAACCTTTGTAGACCGGTCCTTCACTTCAAATAGCTCCATGTAATAGTCCCCTTCGCTGCGATCGTGATCTCCGGACTCTAGAGAGGCTACCTTGAAGAAACGAACATGCTTGCTTTGAAAGCTTCGAGGCCGAAGATAATCAACGTCGAGGAGACACAAACCCAAGCGATCTCTTCACTAATCATGAAATTAGTGAAGCAAACACCCTATACTAAATGACAAGTAGTAGAGCATGATGAAGTTGGAAGTGGGCTCTTTTTAGATTTAGTTTTCTCACAAGAAATCATCACTTTCCATTAAAGCTAGAAAGCTTGAGAGGAAGAAGAAGATGAAGCAAGTGATGAAAGAAAGAGATGAACTCAAGAGGTTATAAATGCAACCATGGTAAAAAAATATCATGCCTAACCATTGTAGAGAATAAACCATGCACTATGGTTAAGGGTTGGGTTGAATAAATATCTTTAACTAGACAAAAGAGTTGACTTTGTCAAAGGTTATCCAAAAGCTTTTGTGCAAGCTTAACCATGATAAACTCACACTGTTTTGAATTAGCTTAACATAAATAAAAACCCTAACTTAACCCTAGCATGGTATAAGTCTCATACATCCATGTTGCATGTGTAACCTAGCATGACACACTTATATATATCACATATATACATTTTGTGCCAAGAAGAAAACAATACATATATCACATATATGTAAAGTATATTAAATGTGAGAAAAGAAACCTTAAGTGAGCTAATACTAGTTATTGTAATGTAATATATCAAATATATAATTATACATTAAATTATTAAATCAACACTTGATTTAATAATCCGGCTATATCATATATAACCGACTAATATCATAATGTAACATCTTATCGAATCAACACTTGATCCGATAACCCGGTTATATCACATATAACCAATCATGTCACATATCGCGAGAATAGAATGCGGTATCACATAATCACATTAATCTCTGTCCCACACATATCACATATGCGCTCCTACTCCGTTTCTCTTGAGCCAGGAAACCTCTGTGTAGGACTCTAAAGACTTGTCAATACGCCGGCAGCAGGTGATGATCATATCAAACACCCACAAGCCGCAAGCGGTCTGCTAAATGTAACGGCCATCCGGGTATTGAGTGATCAGAAGATCAACAAGCAAGTCTGCTCACACTCCTGCGAATCCAATCAGTAACACGACCGTACAGTCCGGTCTTTTCTTCTGATATGTCGCACATCTCGTTTAGGGGCGGTAAACGTCAGACCCCAGTAACTCGATAATTCGTGTCGATATGAGGCTCATAACGGGTCGAGAAACTACTGATAACACTTATTAGTATATCTCGAAGTCAGCCCTAGCCAGGGACTTCCTGTTATAGCCTATCGAGCACAATGCAACATCAACCCCCAATATTGGGAGAGACGAAACCCCTCCTATCGCTCATTGCTTCCATGTGATTCGGGACTGTATCCAAAAGCCACCGTTTTGCACGTTCTCTTGAACGTGGTAAGGTGGAAACCAAAGCACAGTGGGAATCACACAAGACTCTATGACGATCTCGGGTCTACAAACTAACCTGTACAAGTGTCACCAGAGAACTGCCATATGACGTGAGGTATAATACCATCTGGGAGTTCTCGGCGAGTTTGTCCAGTGTACCCAGTCTCCACTGAGCACCCATATACTGTCTCTGATGTCAAACACCAATGGATATCGGATCATCTATCGCCCATCTATATGGGTCGAGAAACTATACGCTAGTCTACTCTGGTATATCGATGCCCTGTCTCGATACACCCAGGACTAGAGATATTTGAAGGACGCACTTATCGACTACACTGTCCCTACTAGTATGATCTACATCATAATCCTGGTAGTCAAGTACTCATCCTAAGCGCTTTATCAACATGTAATATAGAGACAAGCAGAGTACATGTTAAGATAAAGAACAACCAGATAGCATACTATCATGTCGAGCAAGAAAGTCCTCCATATATATGTCCAAGCATCCA
The DNA here is from genome assembly GCA_030015575.1 of Agapanthus africanus. Taxonomy (NCBI): domain Eukaryota; kingdom Viridiplantae; phylum Streptophyta; class Magnoliopsida; order Asparagales; family Amaryllidaceae; genus Agapanthus; species Agapanthus africanus. The sequence continues at coordinate 705,405,170 of JASDDO010000024.1, read as the reverse complement.
CTACAATATACATCATATGTACAGTAATGGCCTATAGGGCATACATATATCTAACAATAAGCACGTCCTTAAATGTTCCTAATCGTAGGAGTATCAAGACTGGGCATCGGTACTCCAATTTAGGCTAGTGTATACGTTTCATGACCCTGTAAGGGCCGATGGTTAATCCCATAGCGATTGGTGTTTGACACCGATGATTGTATACAGGTGCTCATTAGATGAGTTACACTAGATGAACTCGATGAGAACTCCTAGGTTGTATTATAGCAATGTCAGAGAGCAGTTCTCTCGTGACATGATTACAGGGTAGTCCCTAGACCTGAGATCTCTATAGCGTCTTGTGTGTGTTCCGACTGTAATTAGATTACTACCCTACCACGGCTCTACTGAGTCATGCAAATAGGTTTTAGTTGGATACATCCCCGAAGCACATGGAGGCAGTGAGCGATTGAGGGAATTCATGAATCCCTGTATTGGGAGTCGACAGCATACTGTGCAGGATACGACTATAGCCAGAAGTCCGTGGGCACGGCAGTAGAGATAAACTGGTAGGTGTTGCCAGTTGTATCTCCTTGGTTATGAGTCCTCTGTCAGCACGAATTATCGGGTTATTGGGGGTCTGACAGATTCCACCACTCGGACCCATTATGCGATACACTTTTTTGAAGAGACTGGACTGTACGGTGACCATCACTTATAGACTTTTTCGGGTCCGGATGAGTTCACTCGTCGACATGTTTTTATCTTGCTCATACCTGGATAGCCGTTACATACAACTAGTTTCACTGACGAGCTTGTGGGTTAACCCGAAAGGGGATTGAATCTGAAAGTGTTCAGATTAAATCGGATGCGATCATTTATAACCTACTGCCAGCGTATTGATAGGTCTTTAGAGTCCCGCAATGAAAGTGATTGCCTGGGAAAAATGCGATGTGACGTGAGTACAAGGATCTGTGCATGAGTTCGATTAAACATGTATATTGGATATACGCGTTTAATCGGACGACCGTTATACTACTTAGTTTAAAATTGTAAGTCCACGTTGCCCACCCCGGTGCTTGCGGGGAGGCGGAAACGTTATGAAAAATTGGATTTTTACAACACTAGGCAACATGGACTATGCTAAAGGAGGGATCTTTGCTAAACAAAACTAACTAACAAGCTAAAAGAGTTAGCTACTCGGAATGGGGTTATACCTAAGTCTTCAAGTCCTTCTCTTCTTGCTCCTTGGAGTGAAAGAACGGGTTCTCCTTGTCGCCTTCTCTTGCCGAAGAAAGATCCACCCGAGGGCCTCAACCTTTGGCTCCAACCTCAAACTAGAAGTAACTAAGGTGCTTGGTGTGGAAAACCTAGAACCTTAGAAAGAGTATAGAGTAATTTTAAGGGTTTTATCTCAAGCTCAAAATGGTTCTCAACTCATGAGAGGGGAGAGCTAGAGAGAGAGGAAGAGGAGGAGAGAGAATGGGAATGATAGAATGAGAAGAATAATTCAATCTTCTCACATATATATGAATTATGAAAAATAGATAATTAGCTAAAGATAATTGTGAGGGTTAATCAAGAAATGACCATTATGATTTCACATTAAATGCTTTTGCAAGGATCAAAGAACATCTTTCATATGGAATGATGATGGTCAACTTGTCAACCTAGGTCAACAAGTCAAGTATAGTCAAATGGTCAACAACCCTAACCATGCACAATTATAATTAACTAATATTAATAAATCATATTTCACATATAAACATTAGTGTTAAGAAAATGACAATGGTCATCAACCCTAATGAAAATTCTCTGCCTCTGCCTCAGTCAACTGTGCATACACACCCGTATCCGTGTTCCGAGGAACACGAATAAAATGAGATAAAACCAATCCCAAATCATATACTAGGATACGGCTTAAACCAAAGCCCACTAGTATAAGCTGTCCGGACACCAAACGTGCACAAGTGCACGGATGTGAACGAACCCCGTCGCAAAACCATGCGACCTCTACTCATTTTGCCTAAAGGCGAATAACCCTCTGTGTGGGACTCTAAAGACTCAACACTACGCTGGCAGTGGGTTTAACCACAGACCGCAAGCAGCACTAGCTGTACGTAATGGTCCCCAGGTAGATGCCGATAAGAAGACTGACGAGGTAAACCCATCTGAACTCCTACTGAGCCTGAATGTGACAGCCTCCATACAGTCCGGTCTGTTCGTCTAAGAATATCGCATGGCGGGCCTAGGGGGCGGTAAACGTCAGTCCCCTACTAGCGGTACAAGTCGTGTCGGAGTGAAGCCCAGAACATCTGACATAACACTGGAAACCTACCAGTTTATCTCGCTTGCCCTGGCCAGGGACTTTGTGTAATGGCTCTCCTATACATAGCGCGATATCAACCCCCAATATCGGGAGAGTCGAATCCTTTCTAACCGTCACTGCCTCCTGTAGGGTTCCTAGGTACACTAGTGAGGTCTTACAAGTGATCAAACATGCAAATTTCTAAAATTTATCCGGTGCCGAGAAAACCTAGAACGGATCGTTAACTAGATATTTAGGCAAAGCAAGCAAGTAAACGGAAATATAGAAAAAGGGAAGGGGCTACAACCTTTGTAGATCCGGTCCACCACTTCCTAAGCTCCGCTATGATCTTCCTCCGCTGTCCAAATCGAACCCTTGACTCTAGTATTGGCATCATCGAAGAATGGGCGGGCTTGATCGTCGGTTCGATGCCGAAGATGATCTACGTCGAGGCATCATAAGAACAAGCTCCAACTTCACCAAGCTTTGAAAACTTGTGAAGTAAACACCCTATACAACTTGGCAAGAGGTAGAGGATGAAGAAATAGGAAGTGGGTAGACTTTAGAATTGGATTTCTTACTTGATTTCTCAAGTTGCCATTGGTGTAGAAAGCTTTTCTTCTTCTTGCTCATGAAGAAGAAGATGAAAAAGATATGATAAGTATTTTTAGAATAGAAAATAAATATAATACTTATCATAATCTAACCTTAGTTAAGTGTAGAGAATGAATTAGGGTTAGTTTAAATGGTTTGGGTTAAGTATAAGACAAGAATGGAGACTAAGTCAAAACTTCAAGAATCTTCAACTAAAAACAAAACAAGCAAACATTCATTTATCTTTTTCATTTTCCAAAATGGATATAAATAAATAAGATAAATGAATAAGTAATTAAGTAAACAAAACCCTAATCATTAACTTAACCATAGTTTAATTCTTTACACTTAACCAAATAAGCATGTATCATCAAACATGATACAATCATGTGCACAAAAGTATATCACATATACAACTTGCACAATTCAAGTGAGAAAATCCATTTAAAGTGAACCAATACTAGTTAATGCAAAGTAATGTATCAAATATATAATTATACAATAAATCATTAAATCAACACTTGATTCAATGATCCGGTCATATCGCATATAACCGGCTAGTATCCAATGTATCGGCTTCTCGAATCAATCCTTGATTCGATAACCAGGTTATATCGCATATAACTAATCGATACATTCGTCGCGAGAATGGAATACGGTATCACATACACGCATTATTCTCGGTCCCGCACATATCTCATATGCGCTCCTATTTCGTTTCGCTTGAGCCAGGAAACCTCTGTGTAGGACTCTAAAGACTCGTCAATACGCCGGCAGCAGATGATGATCATATCAAACACCCACAAGCCGCAAGCGGTCTGCTAAACGTAACGGCCACCCCGGTATTGAGCGATCAGAAGATCGACGAGCAAGCCCGCTCACACTCCTGTGAATCCAACCAGTAACACTTACCGTACAGTCCGGTCTGTTCGTCTGATATGTCGCATATCTCGCCTAGGGGTGGTAAACGTCAGACCCCAATAGCTCGATAAGTCATGCCGACTTGAGGTCCATAACATTCGTGAAACTACTGATAACTCTTTCCAGTATATCACTGCAACCCTGGCCAGGGATTTCCTGTTATGGCCAGTCGAGCATAGCGCAACATCAACCCCCAATACCGGGAGAGACGAATCCCCTCCTATCGCTCATTGCCTCCATGTGAATCGGGACTGTACCCAAAAACCACCTGTTTGCACGACTCAGTAGAGCCGTGGTAGGGTGGAAATCAAAGCACAGTGGGAGACACACAAGACTCTATGACGATCTCGGGTCAACAGATTAAGTTGTACCAGTGTCACCAGAGAACTGCCATCTGACGTGAGGTATAATACCATCTGGGAGTTCTCGGCGAGTCCGTTCAGTGTACCCAGTCTCCACTGAGCACCCGCATACCATCTCCGATTTCAAACACCAATGGATATGGGATCATCCATCGCCCATCGCATGGGTCGAGAAGATATACGCTAGTCTACTCTGGAATATCGATGCCCCGTCTCGATATTCCCTCGACTAGGAACAATGAAGGATGTACTCATTGACTACCCAGGCCCCACTAGTATGATCTGCATCATAGTCCTGGAAGTCGAGTACACATCCTAAGGGCTTTATCAACATGTAATCAGAGAGACAGAAAGTATACATGTTAAGATAAAGAGCAACCAGATAGCGTACTATCATGTCGAGCAAGAAAGTCCTACCTATATTTGTTCCAGCATCCACCAGAATATACATCCAATGTACAGTAATGGCCTCTAGGGCATACATATAACTAACAATCTCCCACTTGCACTAGGGCCATCTGTAGCAGTGGTTGCAGTATCTAATACTCAACCATCCCATATGAGTCTCTCTCTGGGAAAATGCCTTCGTGAGTGGATCCGCCGTGTTGTCCTCTGAGTCTACTCTCCTAACCTCGATCACCCCGGAGATCAACTATCTCCATGATCAGGTGATGTTTCCTCAGAATTTTTCTGGGTCACTGATGGGACCAGGGTTCCAGGGCCAAAGCCACAGTTCCATTGTCACACAATGGTAGGAACCTAGTTCATCCTATGAACCAATATACACTCAAACTGCCTCTTTGGTAGTATCTTTAATAGCGATGTTACCAGCCTATATCGTCTAGTTTGCCACGGTATCTAGCTTGGAACTCTTTCAACATACCGTCTGTAGCGTCTTGAAAAGTCGTTTTGGTGTTTTCCTGAAATTCGGTGAAAATTCGGTATTTTTCCGAAAACCGTCTTTCTCGATATTTTGCAGTTTAGGGCTAATTATACCTTAAATGGAAAGGTAATTACTTGTTTTTAGTAGCTAATGAGTTAATTATGAAATTTTGGTCATTTAAAAATTTTTCCCTATTTTTCAATTTTTTAATATTATTTTAAGCCGGTAAGAAAATACATTAAATTAGCGATAAATACAAATTTTTCCGGGCTAATTTTAATCTCTAAAATTATGATAATTAAAATCTAGTGGTAACATAAATTTTTGGTAATTTATTTTGATTTTTAACAAATTTTTATGATTTGAAACGAATTTATTAAATTTTGAGCTAAAACTTGCAATTTTTGAGTTGTAGGGGGCCTTTTTGCATAAAATTTCTTTTGTAAAACCCCTCTCTCTTTTCCCTCAGCCCTAGGACAGCCCAACCCTGACCAAGTCCAGAAATTTCTGGCCTCTTTTCTTGGGTTGCTTTCTTGAGTTGATTTAAGGGTTTTTTTTTTTGATTTATTTTAATTAAAATGAATAAAGTATGGTACTTTGACTTTTGTGGACTTGACCATGACTTTCCCCACTTGCCCACACCCTCCCCCATTCCCCTTGCTGGCCGAAACCTGCACTCCCCCTCTTCATCTCTTTTCTTCTCATTTTCTTCACAATTCTTCAAGTTTAACACATCAAAATTTCAATTTCAAGCTTACAAATTCAAACCATCCTTCATCTTTCTTTTCATTCACCTCCCTAGCTTGGATCTTGATGCTTGAGGCCATTATTTGGAGCAAAATCCATTCTTGCTAGATCTCTAGTGAGGTATAATCTCTTGCTAATTGAATTCTTTTGTTTAAATTTCTTATGTTAGATGGTTGTAGTGTTAATTTAGTGTAGTTTTAATCTAGTTTTCTTAGGTTTTGCTTGAAAATTTTAACTAGGGTTTGAAAGCCATAATAGTTAATTAAGTTGTTTTATAGTTAATCTAGTGGTTAACTAACTAATCTATATAGTTACCTTGTTGATGTAGTCTTCAATTATGCTAATTTAGTTAAATTTAGAAGTGTGAAATTGTTGTTTTAGGATTTTCAAGAGAGGGTTTTTGTATGGAATTGGATTGTGAAACATGATTAGTGAGTTGATTAAGGTTTAGAAAACATTATTTAGTTGATTGAACCTAAATTTGTTAACTAGTATTTTGCTAACCTAACCTAATAGGTTAATTTTCTTAAGTGGGCTTTTGTTGTGTTAATTTAAGTTTTCAAGTGTGGAAATTGATTTGGAATTTGCTAGGTTATAATTCAAGAAATGGTTGTTTATGAAAAATAGGATTGGAATCATTGCTATTGTGTTGTAATTAGTGTTTGTAGATTGCTTGTAGTGTGCTTGGGTAATTATGCTATATTGTAGTCGTTTTGTCGCAAATCGGCGATTTTTGCACCGATTTTGGGACGCAATGCTTACTAGTTTTGTTATAAAATTGGGTGATGAATTATTCTTGATATCTTGATGATTGTAATGGCTTGTCCTACGACCTTTAGGATGCGTGAGTGCGGATTTTTGGGTAGTCGGGTTTTAGTTTTGCCGGGCGACCAAATCGGCGTTTTTTGGCAGTTTTTGCGATTTTCGCGTGTGTTCCGCGCACTTTGTGCACGTTGTACCTAGCTAGCGAACTTTAGTAGTTTCGTTGGGGTTTTGCGTCGTTCTTGATATGTAACCTTATATTTGGTATTGATGTAAATTCCAGGTTCGGTCGCGGAGACGTCAGATGCGGCGCGAAAGGGAAAGGCGGTGATTGGACACAGCTAGCCAGGGATTCCGGTGAGTAGATGTAACATCTACGGGGGACTATCGTTGGATGGCGCAAGCCGCCCGATAGTTTTAGTAACTTACAAGATCCTTAGTAATGTTAATAATTAGGGGTGAAATGCGTAATTGACTATTTGCTGCATCCATGCATTATATTGACATACCTATACGAAACCATTTCATAGGACACCTGCACCATTACCAGGGTTTTTATATGCAGCACGAGCACTATTCATGCTTACACACACACCCTGGTAATTGCCATGCCACCACACTAGATAACTTTTAAATTGAAACCTTTTACTAATTGATACTTAAACTGGTACTATTGCCTTTAATTCCTTAAAAATGAAACCGTAGTATTGCCATTCATGTGCATGTACTTCATCATATTAATTGTTCATGCTTAATACATTAATCACACATCGCAACTTGATTATTGATATCATACGCATTCATTATCATTGATATATGCACTTATGAGGATTTCTTGAGATTTTATGATATTGCTGGATTTCGGGGGAAAGCCGCAAAATTTCTAAACTTATTATATTTTTAAAAATATGTAAATTGCGGTTTTCTAGTGATGTAAGTGTCGTCCACTATGAGTTTGCTGTGGATTTGGAAATCCGTGTCGAGGAGTGGAGGAACTGGCACGGGTACATGGTGGGCCCGGTAAGGTACCCCGGGGCAAGAGGAATGTGGTGATGACGTTGAGCCTGGCAGGGGACGGATTACCTACCGGTGACTTCATTGGGCACGGCGGATATCCAGAGGATACCGACCGGGGCCGCGAGAGGATGATATATTGATATTTGAGATGGGTCAGCCGGACGGCTGAGGCCAGAGATACATTTATGAGATTTGAGACAGCTTTTGGGTGTCGTTGCTGGACACCGATTTTCGTCGATTCATTGACATTATGCTGGCATTCTAAAAGAGTTTCAAAAAAAAAGAGATAAAATGTTTCTTATATATACCTATTGAGACCTCAGATATTCATGTTGCATACATATTAGTACACTGATGTTGTATACACACCTGCTAGTGCATCCAGTCATACCTGTATTATAGATGCTAGAATGCTTGTGTGCATGCATACGATAGCCTTTGTAGATGTTATTTATTACTCACGAGTTGGCAACTCACCCCCGTTGTGCCACAGTCTTTTGCAGGTCCGCTCCGTCAGTTCAGTAGCGGCGGGCGCACTTGTTCTTTTGCCTCTTTTGCCTGAGCTCGAGCTTTGCTTATAGGTGGGTTATGTTATCATTTTTGTACCACCTTATATATTCTTTGTATCTAGTGTACTCCATCTACTGTTTCTACCAGATTATTGTATATTGACCTAGAGATGAGACTGTGAGGTTTGTGGATTTTATGCTGTATTTTTGGGGTCGAGCTCACTTGAGCCGACATGCTACTTTTTTCATGCTTCCTTATGATTATTATGCTTGTTGTCATTTATATTGCGTGGGATTTATGACCGCCTTATGGCGAAGAGCTAGCTCCCGCTTGGGGACGCCTTATTTGTTGATTTTACATTTATTCTTGTTGTACCCATTTTTGGGGGCCAGTATTTACAAAGGAGACTCTGCCGAAATTTTCGAAAAAATTAGTATTGTTTTTAAAAAGGGTTTTACATGACTTATTTGATAAACTTGCTTTCAAATGTTGGGGTTTCTTCACTCTTTTGCTTAATTGGTTTTGTTTTCTGGGCTTTGGCTTACTTATTTTACGGACGTCTTTAGACGTTTCGTAAACTTAAGTGCCAGTCACGTTCCGTACCCTGCGGGTCGTGACAAAGTTGGTATCAGAGCGATAGGTTTTACCTTTGTGAGTGTAGGATGACCCTTGGTAGATGGAGTAAGTGACTTAAGCAGGGTAACGTAGCGTGCGTATGTCCGCGGCATACTTACGATACGGTACTCCGCCTAAGTGACTTTAGGATATACTTGCTTGAAAAATTCCTTCTTCAATTCCGTGTATCCTATGATCCTATTGCACTGTCCTTACTATCCGTTTTCCTGTAACAGCCACTATGCCGCCGAAGGCTACGAGGGCACAGAGGGCTGCCGCCAGAGACGAGATTCGAGCTGGCTCGTCCGAGACTAGGACTGAGCAGGGTGGTATGCCTACGCCGCAGGGACAGACCGATCCACCTTCCCCAGGCCGTATGGATAGGCTCGAGACCGGTATGGAGGAGTTGCGACAGATGATGGGAGGCATGCAGGAGCTGCGTCAGATGGTAGGATCCCTAGTTGCAGCCAGTCGTACACCGAGGCCGGATGACGTACCTACTACATCACAGACGACCATGATACCTGCTCCTACTACTACAACCGTGGCCATTCCGGTTTCACTACAGGATTTCATGAGGCTGAGACCTCCAGTATTCACCGGCACCGAGGCAGCGGAGGACCCACAGACGTTCCTTGACAGTTTAGCCAGGATCTGCCGTTCGCTGAGATGTTCGGATGATCGATGGGTAGAGCTTGCGAGTTTCCGACTAGAGGGTCTCGCGCAGACATGGTGGGAGTCAGTCTTGAGAGGTCGAGCTGCAGGTCTGCCGCCTATGACTTGGGCCGAGTTTACAGCGGTCTTTCTAGCCCGTTTCCTTCCAGAGAGCGTTCGTGACGCCAGAGCTCGTAGCTTCGAGGCCTTAGTCAAGACACCTGGGATGACGGTGTCTGAGTATGACATCCAGTTTACACAGTTATCCCGATATGCTCAGTATTTGGTGGATACCGAGGAGAAGATGGTGAAGAGGTTCGTACAGGGACTTGATGCCCAGCTATATTTTGCCATTGGCGCCCAGCACTACGACACTTATTCAGCTGCTATGGATACGGCATTGCGGATGGAGGCACGCATATCACGGACTTCGGCCGTTTCTGGGCCGAAGAGGATGCGCATCGATGTACCGTCTCAGAGGCAGCGCGCCAGATTCTTTCCGAGAGATAGGCCTGGCAGAGGATTTGGGCGGGGACAGTTATATGGTTCTTATCCACAGGGGCAGCAGCCGTCGCCAGGATGTTTTGGGTGCGGGAGTTTGCACCATCTTGTCAGATACTGTCCGGCGAGACGACAGGGAGCAGCGACAGTTCCGCACATGACCCTACCACCATCACCACCCCCTCCTCAGAGAGCCCTACTTCCTACCCCAGGCGATGCTCCACGCCAGTTAGGTGCACCGAGAGGCCGTGGACGCCGCGGTCCTGTTCAGAGAGGACGAGGAGGCAGAGGCCGAGGTCGAGGTCAGCCCGCTATCGGTGGAGGACAGGCCCGAGTATTTGCTTTGACACCGCAGGATGCGCAGGCATCCAATGCCGTTGTGACAGGTACTTTGCCAGTTTGTTCTTTCGACGCTCGGGTATTATTCGACCCAGGTTCCACACATTCGTACGTATCTACACACTTTACACCGATGTTGGGCCGTGAGTCGTCGTCGTTAGATCAGCCGCTTGTTGTTGTTACTCCGGTAGGCGAGTCGTTTGTCGCTCGGTTTGTATTTCGTTTGTGTTCCGTTCGTATCGGGGAGAGGGATTCATCAGTTGATTTGATACTCCTCGATATGTTGGACTTTGATGTGCTTCTGGGCATGGATTGGCTAGCCATTTGTTATGCTTCGGTGGACTGCCGTGAGAAGGCAGTCAGATTTAGCTTTCCGGGAGAGCCAGTCCTTGTTATTCGGGGAGACCGCAGTGTCACCCTTCCCAGCTTAATTTCGTCTCTTCGCGCTGGTCAGCTCTTGCGGAAGGGATGTCAGGGATTCTTAGCGTTTGTTTGTGATACTCGAGCTGCAGAGGTTCCGTTAGACCGGGTCCCGGTAGTTTGTGAGTTCCCTGATGTTTTCCCTGATGAGGTACCTGGGCTACCGCCTGAGCGCGATGTTGAGTTCTGCATTGATTTGATTCCCGGTTCGGGGCCTATATCTATACCACCGTATCGGATGGCCCCGGCAGAGCTTCGAGAGCTGAAGGATCAGTTGCAGGATTTGTTAGATAAGGGGCTTATTCGACCGAGTGTTTCTCCGTGGGGTGCTCCGGTCCTGTTTGTCAAGAAGAAGGATGGAAGTTTGCGCTTATGTATCGACTACCGCCAGCTGAACAAAGTTACCGTTCGGAACAGATATCCGTTGCCGCGCATTGATGATTTGTTTGACCAGCTTCAGGGTGCGGGGTATTTTTCGAGGATCGACTTGCGATCAGGATACCATCAGCTGCGAGTTCGACAGGAGGATATACCGAGGACAGCTTTCCGCACGCGCTACAGCCACTACGAGTTTTTGGTGATGTCGTTCGGACTCACCAACGCCCCAGCAGCATTTATGGATTTGATGAACCGTACATTCAGGCCGTATCTTGACTTGTTCATCATCGTGTTTATCGACGATATCTTGGTGTACTCCCGGAGCAGAGAGGAGCACGAGCAGCACTTGCGGATTACGTTACAGACTCTGAAGGAGCACCAGCTGTTCGTGAAGTTCTCCAAGTGTGCATTCTGGCTGGACAGCGTCGGATTCTTGGGTCACGTGGTTACGAGAGACGGCATTTGTGTGGACCCGAAGAAGATTGAGGCTGTTCAGCAGTGGCCCCGACCTACATCGGTTACTGAGATCCGTAGTTTTCTAGGCCCGGCGGGCTACTACAGGCGTTTTGTTCAGGACTTCTCCCGTATAGCTGCACCGTTGACCAGTTTGACCCGGAAGGGAGTTCCTTTCGTTTGGACGGAGGAGTGCGAGCGCAGTTTTCAGCAGCTGCGGACATGTTTGACTACGGCGCCGGTATTATCTTTGCCTTCGGGATCAGGCGGATTTGTTGTCTACTGTGATGCTTCGCGAGTGGGATTAGGATGCGTATTGATGCAGCATGGCCGGGTGATCGCTTACGCTTCTCGGCAGTTGAAGAAGCATGAACAGAACTACCCCACTCATGATTTGGAGATGGCTGCAGTGGTCTTTGCACTGAAGATTTGGCGACATTACCTGTACGGCGAGTCGTGTCAGATATTCACCGATCACAAGAGCTTAAAGTACATATTTCAGCAGCGAGACCTGAACCTCAGACAGCGTCGTTGGATGGAGTTGGTGAAAGACTACGACTGCGAGATCTTATATCACCCCGGCAAGGCGAATGTAGTGGCAGATGCGTTGAGTAGGAGGCCCGAGGGTAGTCTATCCTTTTTGCGCACAGTGCAGAGGCAGTCGTCAGCAGATTGGCAGATGTTATGCGACAGCCGAGTTGAGTTCGAGTTCACTCAGACAGGGGGACAGCTCGCGCATGTTCGTGCACGCCCACAGTTGCTTGACCGTATATATGAGGCACAGCGCAGTGACGACCGTTGCTCAGAGATCATGGCACAGATGGGATAGGGCAGATTTTCCGAGTTCGTGGTTGACGATCAGGGGATTTTACGATATGGATCTAGACTGTGCGTACCAGATGCTGATGGATTGCGGCGCGACATTCTCGAGGAGGCACACCGATCAGTGTATAGTGTCCACCCCGGTTCCACCAAGATGTACCATGATATGAGAGAGACCTACTGGTGGGACGGGATAAAGAGGGACAATGCGGAGTTCGTTTCGAGATGCCTGACTTGTCAGCAAGTCAAGGCCGAGCACCAGAGGCCCGCGGGAGAGTTACAGCCGTTACCCATTCCAGAGTGGAAATGGGAGCAGATTTCGATGGACTTCGTTGTGGGTCTACCCAGGACCAGTCGAGGGTACGACTCCATCTGGGTGATCGTGGATAGATTGACGAAAGCGGCTCACTTCCTGCCAGTGAAGACGACTTTCAGCTTCGCTCAGTATGCTCAGCTCTATATTGACGAGATCGTGCGACTACATGGCGTACCGACTTATATCGTGTCAGATCGAGGCACTCAGTTCACCAGCCGACTTTGGCAGAGACTTCAGGAGGCTTTGGGCACTCGTTTGAGCTTCAGCACAGAGTTTCATCCGCAGACCGACAGACAGTCAGAGCGGACCATTCAGACTCTCGAGGACATGCTCAGAGCGTGCGTTTTAGACTTTGGTGGTAGCTGGGATCATCATTTACCTCTAGTGGAGTTCTCCTACAATAACAGCTTCCAGGATACTATTCAGATGGCACCTTTCGAGGCATTGTATGGGAGGAGATGCAGATCGCCCGTTTGTTGGACAGAGCTCAGCGAGAGGAGCATTTTGGGGCCGCAGCTTGTTGAGGAGACGACATCGAAGATCCAGCTGATCCGAGACCGGATGAGAGCGGCTCAGAGCAGGCAGAAATCCTATGCAGACAGGCGCCGTCGCAGATTAGAGTTCGCAGTTGGCGACCATGTTTTTCTGAAAGTCTCTCCGATGAAGGGCGTGATGCGTTTTGGGCGAAAGGGAAAGCTTAGCCCTAGATTCGTAGGTCCCTTCGAGATCCTCGAGTGTGTCGGCGCTGTTGCATATCGTTTGGCTCTTCCTCCCAGCTTTCCCGATGTTCACCCCATCTTCCATGTTTCGATGCTTCGCAAGTACCTTCACGACCCTTCGCATGCGATTCAGCACCCGACAGTCCAGCTAGAGCGCGACCTTTCTTTTGCAGAGCAGCCGGTGGCCATCTTGGATCGACAGGTGAAGAAGTTGAGGTCGAAGGTTATACCAACCGTCAAGGTCCGTTGGCGTAGCCCGAGCAGCGAGGAGGTTACCTGGGAGACCGAGGGCGAGATGAGGAAGAAGTATCCCCATCTCTTCGAAGGTACGCGTAGCTATATTTTTAAATTCGGGGACCGAATTTCTTTAAGGGGGGAAGATTGTAGCGTCTTGAAAAGTCGTTTTGGTGTTTTCCTGAAATTCGGTGAAAATTCGGTATTTTTCCGAAAACCGTCTTTCTCGATATTTTGCAGTTTAGGGCTAATTATACCTTAAATGGATAGGTAATTACTTGTTTTTAGTAGCTAATGAGTTAATTATGAAATTTTGGTCATTTAAAAATTTTTCCCTATTTTTCAATTTTTTAATATTATTTTAAGCCGGTAAGAAAATACATTAAATTAGCGATAAATACAAATTTTTCCGGGCTAATTTTAATCTCTAAAATTATGATAATTAAAATCTAGTGGTAACATAAATTTTTGGTAATTTATTTTGATTTTTAACAAATTTTTATGATTTGAAACGAATTTATTGAATTTTGAGCTAAAACTTGCAATTTTTGAGTTGTAGGGGGCCTTTTTGCATAAAATTTCTTTTGTAAAACCCCTCTCTCTTTTCCCTCAGCCCTAGGACAGCCCAACCCTGACCAAGTCCAGAAATTTCTGGCCTCTTTTCTTGGGTTGCTTTCTTGAGTTGATTTAAGGGTTTTTTTTTTTTTGATTTATTTTAATTAAAATGAATAAAGTATGGTGCTTTGACTTTTGTGGACTTGACCATGACTTTCCCCACTTGCCCACACCCTCCCCCATTCCCCTTGCTGGCCGAAACCTGCACTCCCCCTCTTCATCTCTTTTCTTCTCATTTTCTTCACAATTCTTCAAGTTTAACACATCAAAATTTCAATTTCAAGCTTACAAATTCAAACCATCCTTCATCTTTCTTTTCATTCACCTCCCTAGCTTGGATCTTGATACTTGATGCCATCATTTGGAGCAAAATCCATTCTTGCTAGATCTCTAGTGAGGTATAATCTCTTGCTAATTGAATTCTTTTGTTTAAGTTTCTTATGTTAGATGGTTGTAGTGTTAATTTAGTGTAGTTTTAATCTAGTTTTCTTAGGTTTTGCTTGAAAATTTTAACTAGGGTTTGAAAGCCATAATAGTTAATTAAGTTGTTTTATAGTTAATCTAGTGGTTAACTAACTAATCTATATAGTTACCTTGTTGATGTAGTCTTCAATTATTCTAATTTAGTTAAATTTAGAAGTGTGAAATTGTTGTTTTTGGATTTTCAAGAGAGGGTTTTTGTATGGAATTGGATTGTGAAACATGATTAGTGAGTTGATTAAGGTTTAGAAAACATTATTTAGTTGATTGAACCTAAATTTGTTAACTAGTATTTTGCTAACCTAACCTAATAGGTTAATTTTCTTAAGTGGGCTTTTGTTGTGTTAATTTAAGTTTTCAAGTGTGGAAATTGATTTGGAATTTGCTAGGTTATAATTCAAGAAATGGTTGTTTATGGAAAATAGGATTGGAATCATTGCTATTGTGCTGTAATTAGTGTTTGTAGATTGCTTGTAGTGTGCTTGGGTAATTATGCTATATTGTAGTCGTTTTGTCGCAAATCGGCGATTTTTGCACCGATTTTGGGACGCAATGCTTACTAGTTTTGTTATAAAATTGGGTGATGAATTATTCTTGATATCTTGATGATTGTAATGGCTTGTCCTACGACCTTTAGGATGCGTGAGTGCGGATTTTTGGGTAGTCGGGTTTTAGTTTTGCCGGGCGACCAAATCGGCGTTTTTTGGCAGTTTTTTCGATATTCACGTGTGTTCCGCGCACTTTGTGCACGTTGTACCTAGCTAGCGAACTTTAGTAGTTTCGTTGGGGTTTTGCGTCGTTCTTGATATGTAACCTTATATTTGGTATTGATGTAAATTCCAGGTTCGGTCGCGGAGACGTCAGACGCGGCGCGAAAGGGAAAGGCGGTGATTGGACACAGCTAGCCAGGGATTCCGGTGAGTAGATGTAACATCTACGGGGGAATATCGTTGGATGGCGCAAGCCGCCCGATAGTTTTAGTAACTTACAAGATCCTTAGTAATGTTAATAATTAGGGGTGAAATGCGTAATTGACTATTTGCTGCATCCATGCATTATATTGACATACCTATACGAAACCATTTCATAGGATACCTGCACCATTACCAGGGTTTTTATATGCAGCACGAGCACTATTCATGCTTACACACACACCCTGGTAATTGCCATGCCACCACACTAGATAACTTTTAAATTGAAACCTTTTACTAATTGATACTTAAACTGGTACTATTGCCTTTAATTCCTTAAAAATGAAACCGTAGTACTGCTATTCATGTGCATGTACTTCATCATATTAATTGTTCATGCTTAATACATTAATCACATATCGCAACTTGATTATTGATATCATACGCATTCATTATCATTGATATATGCACTTATGAGGATTTCTTGAGATTTTATGATATTGCTGGATTTCGGGGGAAAGCCGCAAAATTTCTAAACTTATTATATTTTTAAAAATATGTAAATTGCGGTTTTCTAGTGATGTAAGTGTCTTCCACCATTAGTTTGCTGTGGATTTGGAAATCCGTGTCGAGGAGTGGAGGAACCGGCACGGGTACATGGTGGGCCCGGTAAGGTACCCCGGGGCAAGAGGAATGTGGTGATGACGTTGAGCCTGGCAGGGGACGGATTACCTACCGGTGACTTCATTGGGCACGGCGGATATCCAGAGGATACCGACCGGGGCCGCGAGAGGATGATATATTGATATTTGAGATGGGTCAGCCGGACGGCTGAGGCCAGAGATACATTTATGAGATTTGAGACAGCTTTTGGGTGTCGTTGCTGGACACCGATTTTCGTCGATTCATTGACATTATGCTGGCATTCTAAAAGAGTTTCAAAAACAAAAAGAGATAAAATGTTTCTTATATATACCTATTGAGACCTCAGATATTCATGTTGCATACATATTAGTACACTGATGTTGTATACACACCTGCTAGTGCATCCAGTCATACCTGTATTATAGATGCTAGGATGCTTGTGTGCATGCATACGATAGCCTTTGTAGATGTTATTTATTACTCACGAGTTGGCAACTCACCCCCGTTGTGCCACAGTCTTTTGCAGGTCCGCTCCGTCAGTTCAGTAGCGGCGGGCGCACTTGTTCTTTTGCCTTTTTTGCCTGAGCTCGAGTTTTGCTCATAGGTGGGTTATGTTATCATTTTTGTACCACCTTGTATATTCTTTGTATCTAGTGTACTCCATCTACTGTTTCTACCAGATTATTGTATATTGACCTCGAGATGAGACTGTGAGGTTTGTGGATTTTATGCTGTATTTTTGGGGTCGAGCTCACTTGAGCCGACATGCTACTTTTTTCATGCTTCCTTATGATTATTATGCTTGTTGTCATTTATATTGCGTGGGATTTGTGACCGCCTTATGGCGAAGAGCTAGCTCCCGCTTGGGGACGCCTTATTTGTTGATTTTACATTTATTCTTGTTGTACCCATTTTTGGGGGCCAGTATTTACAAAGGAGACTCTGCCGAAATTTTCGGAAAAATTAGTATTGTTTTTAAAAAGGGTTTTACATGACTTATTTGATAAACTTGCTTTCAAATGTTGGGGTTTCTTCACTCTTTTGCTTAATTGGTTTTGTTTTCTGGGCTTTGGCTTACTTATTTTACGGACGTCTTTAGACGTTTCGTAAACTTAAGTGCCAGTCACGTTCCGTACCCTGCGGGTCGTGACACCGTCCCTCTACTGAGGGTAAAGACAATGCCTGCGACTGACATTCAGTCGTCTTTATCACCCTGGAACTCTACCAGTGATTCTCCTCAGGATCGATTGATACCATCTCACTACATCTAGTGAGAATCCTTGCATCCAATTACATCTATCTCATAGATGAAAACTCAGGATTTAGGAGGTATCACTTTGATCCTATTTGGAGAATCCTAGTGATAATAGGAGATTGACCGATCGTATTATAGGAAACTCTTTTCCTATCAAGAGTATGTTGTCTACGTACAATACGAAGATGACCACCTTACTCTTTACTACCTTTTTGTATATACAAGGTTCGTCTACCATTTTGATGAAGTCAAACACTTTTACTATCACATCAAAACAGACGTTCCAACTCCGCGATGCCTGCTTCATTATGTAAAGCAACTTGCACACGTTTCCGTTGCTCCCACTGTTTACGAAGACCTCTGGCTGTGTTCTTATAGACGTTCTCTTCTAAATCAGTATTTAGAAAAACAGTCATGGCACCCAACCGCCAGATATCGTAGTCATGGTATGTAGCCGTGGTAAGTAGGATCTGGATAGACTTAAGCATAGCTACTGGAAAAAGGTTTCATCATTATCCATGCCTGGTCGATGACGAAAACCTTTAACAAGTCTAGCTTTGAAAGTCTCAACTTTTCCATCTACACCAAGTAATCTTCTGAAGATATACTTGCTCCTGATGGGGATTTAACCCTTCAGATATAGCAGCTAAAGTCCATACTTTGCTGGTGTACATGGATTCTATCTCAGATCGCTAAGCATCCAGCCATTCTTATAGAGTCTCTACTCTCGATGGCCTGCTCGAAACTGGTTGGGTCATCATCTCATGATGCAATCCTCGCTCCCACTGTCATCGAGAAACCGAGGTATCTCTCAGGTGGGTGAGGAACCCTACTAGATCGGCGGAGAGGCTGAGGTTCGTCGGAAACTATTGAATCCTTTGGTTCTTTCAAATCATTAGTAGTTTTGTACAGCTGGAACCTTTCCAGTTCTACAGAACTGATCTTGCCTCGATCTTGTCCGGATTTTGCTTTTGACATAGGACGGACAATCCCAAATCTTAACTTACTTAAGAGATAGGATCTTCCCGCACCATATCTTATATGGAGTGGTAGGCACTGATTTGATTCGAACCTAATTCAATAGGTATGCAGCTTCTCAAGTGCATAACTCCCAAAGGAAAAAAGGTAACTCAGTAGTACTCATCATAGAGCACACCATATCAAATAGGGTGTATCTGCTCCGCCCCGACATACCATCGTGCTATGGTGTATTCGGAGGAGTAATGCCGAGAGAGAATCTCATTCTCCTTTAGAATAATCCAGGAATTCCGTGCTCAAGTATTTTCCTCCTCGATCACATCAAAGGACATAATACTTATACCCGCATTTTGGTTCTCTACTTCCTACTTATATTCTGTGAATACCTCAAAAGGTTCGGACTTATATTTCAACAGGAATATATGACTGAATCTTGAGAGATCATCAGAGAATATAATGAAGTATAAAAAACCAGTCCTTGCATGTGTAGACAGGAGACCTTACATACATCATCATGCATCAGTCCCAAGAGTTCATTAACTCTTTCTCTGTTTCCAATAAACAGAGCTATGGTCATATTATCTTTGTGACATGACTGGCTAGTTTCACAAGATGTAAATTCAAACTGATTTAAATATACATCTAAATGTAACTTCAGCCAGTCGGGTCGCATTGATATGACCTAGTCTACAATGCCTCAAGAAGAATTCGTTCATTTCTGAACTCTTCTTCTTGTGTGTGTTCAGTATACTAGGAACTGTAGTTTGATTTAGAACGTTAATGCTTTTAGATAGCGTGCCTGAACCGATCAACTTTTGATATAGGAAGTGTTCAAAACATTATCTATCAATACAAAATTATATCCTTGCTTTACTAATAAAGAGACTGATATGATTTTGTATATCAGGTTCGGTATCTAATAGCATTTGTTCAGAATCAATGTATTCTTAATACAGGGTGAAGGGTTCCTAGGCACCCTAAGGAGGTTTCACAAGGCATCGAACATGCCAATATAAAAATTTATGTGCCGAGAAACCCGACTACGGATCGTCGGCTAGATGTCTAGGCGAAAAAGCAAACTAGTTAACACTTAACTAAGAGAATACGGAAATACAACCTTTGTAGATCCGGTGCTCCACCTCCATAGCTCCGCAACTAAGTCCCCTCGCTGTCCTAGTGAATTCCCGGGCTCAAGCGTCGGTTTCATCGGAAAATAGGCAAGCTAGGTCGTCGATGTCCATGCCGAAGATGATCTACGTCGAGGCATCGCTAAATCAAGCTCCGACTTCACCAAGTCAAGAAACTTGTGAAGAAAACACACTCTACTACTTGGCAAGAGGTAGAGGATGAAGAAATAGGAACTGGGTAGACTTTAGAATTGGATTTCTCACTTGTTTTCATCAATCACCATTGATGAAGCAAGCTTCTTCAAGTGAAGATGAAGAAGAAGATAAAGTTATGATAAGTTAATTAATAATAAAAGGAAAAAGAATACTTATCATAATATTAACCTTAGTTTAGTGTAGAGAATGGACCATGGTTAGATATGATGTTAGGGTTAAGCAAGAGACAAGAATGGTAGACTAGGTCAAAGTTTCATGAAGTTTCAACTAAACAACAAAACTAGCAACCATTCTTTTCTCATCTTTTTCAAAATAAATAAATGAATAAATAAACAAATGAATAAGATAATCAAAACCCTAATCATTAAGTAAACCATGGTTTAATCTTTACACTTAACCAAGTTAATATGCATCATCAAACATGATACAAACATGTGCATAAAAGTATATCACATATACAACTTGCACAATCCAAGTGAGAAAATCCATTTAAAGTGAACCATTTCTAGTTAATGAAAAGTAATATATCAAATATATAATTATACATTAAATCATTAAATCAACACTTGATTCAATGATCCGGTCATGTCGCACACAACCGACTAGTATACAATGTATCGGCTTATCGAACCAACGCTTGAATCGATAACTAGGTTATATCGCATACAACCATTCGATACATTCATCGCGAGAATGGAATACGGTATCACATACACGCATTATTCTCGGTCCCGCACATATCTCATATGCGCTCCTATTTCGTTTCGCTTGAGCCAGGAAACCTCTGTGTAGGACTCTAAAGACTCGTCAATACGCCGGCAGCAGATAATGATCATATCAAGCACCCACAAGCCGCAAGCGGTCTGCTAAACGTAACGGCCACCCGAGTATTGAGCGATCAGAAGATCGACGAGCAAGCCCGCTCACACTCCAGTGAATCCAACCAGTAACACTACCGTACAGTCCGGTCTCGTCGTCTGATATGTCGCATATCTCGCCTAGGGGTTGTAAACGTCAGACCCTAATAGCTAGATAAGTCGTGTCGATATGAGGTCCATAACAATTCGAGAAACTACTGGTAACACTTACCAGTAAATCTCAGCAACCCTGGCCAGGGATTTCCTGTTATAGCCAATCGAACACAGCGCAACATCAACTCCCTATACCGGGAGAGACGAATCCCCTCCTATCGCTCATTGTCTCCATGTGACTCGGGACTGTACCCAAAAACCACCGTTTTGCACGCCCTCTTGGACGTGGTAAGATGGAAATCAAAGCACAGTGGGAACCACACAAGACTCTATGACGATCTCGGGTCAACAGACTACTCTATACCAGTGTCACCAGAGAACTGCCATCTGACGTGAGGTATAATACCATCTGGGAGTTCTCGGCGAGTCCGTCCAGTGTACCCAGTCTCTACTGAGCACCCGTATATCATCTCTGATGTCAAACACCAATGGATATGGGATCATCCATCGCCCATCTGTATGGGTCGAGAAGGTACACGCTAGTCTACTCTGGTATATCGATGCCCCGTCTCGATACACCCACGACTAGGGACTTTGAAGGATGTACTTATGGACTACCATGTCCCCACTAGTATGATCCGCATCATAGTCCAGGTAGTCAAGTATACATCCTAAGGGCTTTACCAACATGTAACAGAGAGACAATCAGTATACACGTTAAGGTAAAGAGCAACCAGATAGCATACTATCATGTCGAGCAAGAAAGTCCTCCCTATATATGTCCCAGCATCCACTACAATATACATCCAGTGTACAGTAATGGCCTCTAGGGCATACATATAACTAACAATCTTCCACTTGCACTAGGGCCATCTGTAGCAGTGGTTGTAGTATCTCATACTGAACCATCCCATAAAAGTCTCTCTCTGGGAATAGGCCTTCGTGAGTGGATCCGCCGTGCTGTCCTCTGAATCTACTCTCCTAACCTCGATCCCTTAGAGATCAACCATCTCCATGATCAGGTGATACTGCCTTAGAATATGTCTGGATCACTGATGGGACCTGCATTCCTTGGCATAAGCCACAACTCCATTGTCATACAATGGGAGGAACATAGTTCATCTCATGAACCAATATACACCCAAACAGCCTCTTTGGTAGCATCTTTAGTAGCGATGTATCCTGCCTTTATCGTCTAGTATGCCACGGTATCTAGCTTGGAACTCTTCCAACATACCGTCCCTTTACTGAGGGTAAAGACAATGCCTGCGACTGACATTCAGTCGTCTTTATCACCCTGGAACCCTTCCAGTGATTCTCCCCAGGATCGATTGATACCATCTCACTACAACTAGTGAGAATCCTAACATCCAATTAAATCTATCTCATAGATCCAAAACTCAGGATTTAGGAGGTATCATTTTGATCCTATATGGAGAATCATAGTGATAAGCGGAGATTGATCGAGCGTAGCATTGGAAACTCCTTCCCTATCAAGAGTATGTCATCCACGTACTCTACGAGGATCGTCACCATACTCCCTACTACCCTTTTTGTTTATACAAGGTTCATCTACCATATTGATGATGTCAACTTCTTTGACTAATCCATCAAAACAGATGTTCCAACTCCGCGATGCCTGCTTTATCCTATAAAGCATCTTGCACACGTTTCCGCTGCTCCCACTATCTACGAAGCCCTCTGGCTGTGTACTTATAGACGCACTCTTCTAAAACATCATTTTAGAAAAGCCATCATGGCACCCAACCGCCAGATATCGTAGTCATGGTATGTAGCCGTGACAAGTAGGATCTGGATGGACTTAAGCACAGGCACTGGAAAAGGTTTCATCATTATCCAGGCCTGGTCGATGACGAAAACCTTTAACAAGTCTAGCTTTGAAAGTCTCAACTTTTCCATCTACACCAAGTAATCTTCTCAAGATATACTTGCTCCTGATGGGGATTTAACCCTTCAGATATAGCATCCAAAGTCCATACTTTGTTGGTGTATAAGGATTCCATCTCAGATCACTAAGCATACAGCCATTCTTACAGAGTCTTACTCCTGATGGCCAGCTCTAAACTAGTAGGGTTATCATCTCATGATGCAATCCTCGCTCCCACTGTCATCGAGAAACCGAAGTATCTCTCAGGTGGGTGAGGAACCCTACTAGATCGGCGGAGAGGCTGAGGTTCGTTGGAATCTACTGAATCCTTTGGTTCTACCAAATCATCTGCTATAATTTGTATAGCTGGAACATTTCCAGTTCTACATAACAGACCTTGCCTCGAGCTTTTCCGGATTTTGCTTTTAGACATAGGCCGGACAATCCCCAAATCTTAACTAACTTAAGATATGGGCTCTTCCCCTTCCATATTACATATGAAGTGGTAGGCAATTGATTTGATTGGAACCATATTCAATAGGTATGCAGCTTCTTAAGTGCACAACTCCCTTAAGGAAAAAGGTAACTCAGTAGTACTCATCATAGAGCACACCTTATCATATAGGGTGTGATTGCTCCGCCCCGATATACCATCGTGCTATGGTGTATTCGGAGGAGTAATGCTGAGAGAGAATCTCATTCTCCTTTAGAATAATCCAGGATTTCCATGCACAAGTATTCTCCTCCTTGATCTCATCATAGGACATAATACTTATACCCGTATTGGTTCTCTACTTCTAACTTTTATTCTCTGAATATCTCAAAAGGTTCGTACTTGTGTTTCAACAGGAACATATGTCTGAATCTCGAGAGATTATCAGAGAATGTAATGAAGTACAAAGAACCGGTCTTGGCATGTGTAGACTGGGGACCTACATACATCAACATGTATCATCCAAGAGTTCACTAACTCTTTCTCTGTTTCCAGTAAACGGAGCTATGGTCATCTTATCTTTGTGACGTGACTGGCGAGTCTCACAAGATGTAAGTTCAAACTAATTTAAATATGCATCTTTATGTAACTCTAGCCAGTCGGGTCGCATTGATCTGACCTAGTCTACAATACCTCAAGAAGGATTCGTTCATTTCTGAACTCTTCCTTTTGTGTGTGTTCCATATACTAAGAACTGTAGTTTGATTTAGAACATCAATGCTTTTAGATAACGTGCCTGAACCGATCAACTTTGATATAGGAAATGTTCAAAACATTATCCATCAATACAAAATTATATCCTTTCTTTTCTAACAAAGAGAGTGATATGATTTGGTATATCAGGTTCGGTATCTAATAATATTCGTTCAGAATCAATGTATTGGTAATACATGGTGACAGTGACCGACAGACTTGGCTGCAACTCTTGCCCCGTTTTCTGCCTCATGAAACTTATCACCCGTTCTCAGTTTTTCTACCCTTTTGTAGCCCTATGTAACAGATTACATATCTGGGATCCTGATCCGGTATCGTATACCAGGATGCGGAGGATACTGAGAAACAGTTCTGTATAATGAACATACCCGAAGATGATGCATCAGCATGCACTCTCTTCGTTTGGGCGGCACGGGAATTCTGGTAATCCCTAATTTCCTGCTCTGTCTTATAACAATTATAAGTTGGAGCGGGACCAACGTTCCCCAACTCAGTATAACAAGCGGGTTCGGTCAATAATCCGTATTATTATCTTGATTAAGGCGTGATATGGTCGCTACCAGGAGAGAGAGAGAAGAAAACACTCAGCGTGCGCTCTTGCAAGAATAGATTGGTTATTATTTTATCTAATCAGGATGGCTCCCACTGCTTTTTATCAAATCTTCTTTCAAACCCTAAAAGGAAAGACTAGCCGGGATTAATTACACTGTCACGACCCGCAGGGTACGGAACATGACCGGCACTTAAGTTACGAAACGTCTCAAGACATCCGTAAAATAAGTAAGCCAAAGCCCAGAAAACAAAACCAATTAAGCAAAAGAGTGAAGAAAACCCAATCAATTGAAAGCGAGTTTATCAAATAAGTCATGTAAAACCCTTTTTAAAAACAATACCAATTTTTCCGAAAATTTCGGCAGAGTCTCCTTTGTAAATACTGGCCCCCAAAATGGGTACAACAAGAATATATATGAATCCAACAAAATAGGGCATCCCCAAGCGGGAGCTAGCTCTTCGCCACAAGGCGGTCACAAATCCCACGCAATATAAAACGACAACATGCAAAATAATCATAATGAAGCATAAGAAAAACAGCATGTCGACTCAAGTGAGCTCGACCCCAAAATACAGCATAAAAAGTCCACAAATCTCACAGTCTCATCTCTAGGTCAATATACAATAATGCTGGTAGATACAGTAGATGTAGTACTCTAGATACAAAGAATATACAAGGTGGTACAAAAATAATAATATAACCCACCTAAGAGCAAAATCTCGAGTCCAGGCAAGAGAGCAAAATAAGCAAGTGCGCCGCCGCTACTGTACTGACAGAGCGGACCTGCAAAAGGCTGTGGCACAACGGGGGTGAGTTGCCAACTCGTGAGTAATAAATAACATCTACACAGGCTATCGCATGCATGCACACAAGTATTCTAGCATCTCTAATACAGGTATGACTGGATGCACCAGCAGGTGTGTATACAACATCAGTGTACTAGTATGTATGCAACATGAATATCTGAGGTCTCAATAGGTATATATAAGAAACATTTTATCTCTTTTTGTTTTTGAAACTCTTTTAGAATGCCAGCATAATACTCAAAGAATCGACAAGAACCTGTGTCCAGCAACGACACCTAAAAGCTATCTCAAATCTCATAAATCCATGTCATAGTTTCTCTGGCCTCAGCCATCCGGCTGACCCATCTCAATATCAATATCTCATCCTCTCGCGGCCTCGGTCGGTATCCTCTGGATATCCGCCGTGCCCAATGAAGTCACCGGTAGGTAATCCGTCCCCTGCCAGGCTCATCGTCAGCAACACGAGCTTCTTGCCCCGGGGTACCTTACCAGGCCCACCATGTACCCGAGACGGTTCATCCAACTCCTCGAAACGGGTCTCGAAAACCACAGCAAACTCATGGTGGACGACACTTACATCACTAGAAAACCGCAATTTACATATTTTAAAAATATAATAAGTTTAGAAATTTTGCGGCTTTCCCCCGAAATCCAGAATATCACAAAATCTCATGAAATCCTCATAAATGCATATGCCAATGATAATTAATGCATATGGTGTCAATAATCAAGTTTCGATGTATGATTGATAGATTAGGCGTGAACAATTAATATGATGAAGTACATGCACATGAATAGCAATTCTAAAATTTCATTTTAAGGAATTAAAGCAATAGCGTAAGTTTAAGTATCAATTATAGTAAAAGGGTTCAATTTAAAGGTTATCTAGTGTGGTGGCATGGCAATTACCAGGGTGTGTGTGTAAGCATGAATAGTGCTCGTGCTGCATATAAAAACCCTGGCAATGGTGCAGGTGTCCTATAACATGGTTTCGTATATGTATGTCAATATAGGGCATGAATGTAGCAAATAATCATACAAGTATTACACCCCTAATTACTAACATTACTAAGAATCTTTTTAAGGTACTAAAACTATCGGGCGACTTGCGCCATCCAATGATAGTCCCCCGTAGATGTTACATCTACTCACCGAAATCCCTAGCTAGCTGTGTCCAATCACCGCTTTCCCCTTTCGAGCCGCGTCTGACGTCTCCGCGACCGAACCTGGAATTTACATCAATACCAAACATAAGGTTACATATCAAGAATGACGTAAAACCCAAACGAAAATACTAACGTTCACAAGCTAGGTACAACATGCACAAAGTGCGCGGAACACACGTGAAAATCGCAAAAACTGCAAAAATCGTCGATTTGGTCGCCCGGCCAAACTAAAACCCGATTACCCAAAAATCCGCACTCACACATCCTAAATGTCATAGGATATGCCAACAATATAATCTAGATATCGCAATTAATTCGCCACAATAAAATAATAAAAACCTAGTAAGCTAGAAGTTTGCAAATTTAGTGTAAACATCGAAAATTAGCGACAAAGTTAACACAATCCAACACAACAATCCAAACTAACCCACTAGCTAGCCATTACACTAATTTTAAACCATTAACTATGCTAAAAAACCTAATTTCCATAAACAAAACCTTTCTTGATTTTCATAATTAGCAATTTCAATCCAAAACTAAACATGACAATACCAAATTAACACTAATTTGAAGCCCACACAAATAAAGTAACCTCATTAACCTAGATTAGCAAACAACTAGATAGCTAATTAGTTTTAATTAACTAAATAATGGTTTCAAGAAACCCTAGTTAACTCAACCAATAACTTTAAACAAAACTAGAATGAAAATAGCACTAAATTAACACTAAACAACTAGATTAAAGAATTCTAACCATATTAACTTAAAATAGTAGAAATTATACCTCAAATTTTCAATCCTAAGCTTGCTCAAGCCTCCCAAGACACCTCCTTTCTCCTTGATTTAAACCAAATTAGGTTGGAGAAGAGATGGAATATGGTTTTGTGTTGAATTTGTGGATTTTGTTGAATTTTTGAGATGAAAATGAAGCAAAAGAGATGAAGAAATGGGGAAAATAGTTGGGGCTGTTGGTGCAGGATTTCTGAGGTGATGAGGGAGTGGGGAAGTGGTGTGGGGTGTGGGAAAGTCATGGTCAACCCACACCAAACAAGTAAAGACCCATACCTAATAAAAAAATCCAAAATCCTTAAAAAAAACACCTCTTTTCTACATAAAAATGAAGTCAAAGAGGAAAGCACTTTTTTTTTCTTGGGTTGCTGGGAATGGGCCGGCCTAGGGCTGAGGGAAGAGAGGGAGGGGTTTTACAAAAGAAATTTTATGCAAAAAGACCCCCTACAAGTCAAAAATTGCAAGTTTAAGCTTAAATTCAATAAATTTCGTTTCCTATAATAAAAATTAGTTAAAAATCAAAATAAAATACTAAAAATTTATATTTCAACTAGATTTTAATTAACATGATTTTAAAGCTTAAATTTAGCCCATTTAAATTTGTATTTATCGCTAATTTAATGTATTTTCTTACCGGCTTAAAATAATATTAAAAAATTGAAAAACAGGGAAAAAATTTTAAATGACCAAAATTTAATAAGTAACTCATTAGCTACTAAAAACAAGCAATTACCTATCCATTTTAGGTATAATTAGCCATAAACTGCAAAATAACAAAAAAGACGGTTTTCGGAAAAATACCGAATTTTCACCGATTTTCGGGAAAACGGCAAAACGAAATTTCAAGGCGCTACAATCTTCCCCCCTTAAAAAAATTCGGTCCCCGAATTTAAAAATATAGCTACGCGTACCTTCAAAGAGATGGGGATATTTCTTCCTATTCTCGCCTTCGGCCTCCCAGGTGACCTCCTCGCTGCTCGGGCTATGCCAAAGGACCTTGACGGTTGGTATAATCTTCGATCTCAACTTCTTCACCTGCCAATCCAGGATGGCCACCGGATGCTCTGCAAAAGAAAGGTCGCGCTCTAGCTGGACTGTCGGGTGCTGAATCGCATGCGAAGGGTCGTGAAGGTACTTGCGGAGCATCGAAACATGGAAGACGGGGTGAACATCGGGAAAGCTGGGTGGAAGGGCCAAACGATATGCAACAGCGCCGACACGCTCGAGGATCTTGAAGGGACCTACGAATCTAGGGCTAAGCTTCCCCTTTCGCCCAAAACGCATCACGCCCTTCATCGGAGAGACCCTCAGAAAAACATGATCGCCAACTGCGAACTCTAATCTGCGACGGCGCCTGTCTGCATACGATTTCTACCTGCTCTGAGCCGCTCTCATCCGGTCTCGGATCAACTGTATCTTCGCTGTCGTCTCCTCAACAAGTTGCGGCCCCAGTATACTTCTCTCGCTGAGCTCTGTCCAACAAACGGGCGATCTGCATCTCCTCCCATACAATGCCTCGAAAGGTGCCATCTGAATAGTATCTTGGAAGCTGTTGTTGTAGGATAACTCCACTAACGGTAAATGACGATCCCAACTACCACCAAAGTCTAAAACTCACGCTCTGAGCATGTCCTCAAGAGTCTGAATGGTCCGCTCTGACTGTCCGTCGGTCTGCGGATGAAATGCTGTGCTGAAGCTCAAACGAGTGCCCAAAGCCTCCTGGAGTCTCTGCCATAGTCGGCTGGTAAACTGAGTGCCTCGATCTGACACGATACAAGTCGGTACGCCATGTAGTCGCACGATCTCGTCAATATAGAGCTGAGCATACTGAGCGAAGCTGAAAGTCGTCTTCACTGGCAGGAAGTGAGACGCTTTCATCAATCGATTTATGATCACCCAGATGGAGTCATACCCTCGACTGGTCCTGGGTAGACCCATAACGAAATCCATCGAAATCTGCTCCCATTTCCACTCCGTAATGGGTAACGGCTGTAGCTCTCCTGCGGGCCTCTGGTGCTCGGCCTTGACTTGCTGACAAGTCAGGCATCTCGATACAAACTCTGCAATGTCCATCTTCATCCCGTCCCACCAGTAGGTCTCTCTCATATCATGGTACATCTTGGTGGAACCGGGGTGGACACTATACACTGATCGGTGTGCCTCCTCAAGAATGTCGCGCCGCAATCCATCAGCATATGGTACGCACAGTTTAGATCCATAGCATAAAATCCCCTGATCGTCAATCACGAACTCGGAAAATCTGCCCTGTCCCATCTGTGCCATGATCTCTGAGCAACGGTCGTCACTGCGCTGTGCCTCATGTATACGGTCAAGCAACTGTGGGCGTGCACGAACATGCGCGAGCTGTCCCCCTGTCTGAGTGAACTCGAACTCAACTCGGCTGTCGCATAACATCTGCCAATCTGCTGACGACTGCCTCTGCACTGCGCGCAAAAAGGATAGACTACCCCCGGGCCTCCTACTCAACGCATCTGCCACCACATTCGCCTTGCCTTGGTGATATAAGATCTCGCAGTCGTAGTCTTTCACCAACTCCATCCAACGACGCTGTCTGAGGTTCAGGTCTCGCTGCTGAAATATGTACTTTAAGCTTTTGTGATCGGTGAATATCTGACACGACTCGCCGTATAGGTAATGTCGCCAAATCTTCAGTGCAAAAACCACTGCAGCCATCTCCAAATCATGAGTGGGGTAGTTCTGTTCATGCTTCTTCAACTGCCGAGAAGCATAAGCGATCACCCGGCCATGCTGCATCAATACGCATCCTAACCCCACTCGCGAAGCATCATAGTAGACCACAAATCCGCCTGATCCCGAAGGCAAGGATAATACCGGCGCCGTAGTCAAACAAGTCCATAGCTGCTGAAAACTGCGCTCGCACTCCTCTGTCCAAACGAAAGGAACTCCCTTCCGGGTCAAACCGGTCAAAGGTGCAGCTATACGGGAGAAGTCCTGAACAAAACGCCTGTAGTAGCCCGCCAGGCCTAGAAAACTACGGATCTCAGTTACCGATATAGGTCGGGGCCACTGCTGAACAGCCTCAATCTTCTTCGGGTCCACACATATGCCGTCTCTCGTAACCACGTGACCCAAGAATCCGACGCTGTCCAGCCAGAATGCACACTTGGAGAACTTTGCGAACAGCTGGTGCTCCCTCAGAGTCTGTAATGTAATCTGCAAGTGCTGCTCGTGCTCCTCTCTGCTCCGGGAGTACACCAAGATATCGTCGATAAACACGATGATGAACAAGTCAAGATACGGCCTGAAGGTACGGTTCATCAAATCCATGAATGCTGCTGGGGCGTTGGTGAGTCCGAACGACATCACCAAAAACTCGTAGTGGCCGTAGCGCGTGCGGAAAGCTGTCCTCGGTATATCCTCCTGTCAAACTCGCAGCTTATGGTATCCTGATCGCAAGTCGATCCTCGAAAAATATCCCGCACCCTGAAGCTGGTCGAACAAATCATCAATGCGTGGCAACGGATATCTGTTTCGAACGGTAACTTTGTTGAGCTGGCGGTAGTCGATACATAAGCGCAAACTTCCATCCTTCTTCTTGACAAACAGGACCGGAGCACCCCACGGAGAAACACTAGGTCGAATAAGCCCCTTATCTAACAAATCCTACAACTGATCCTTCAGCTCTCGAAGCTCTGCCGGGGCCATCCGATAAGGCGGTATAGAAATAGGCCCCGAGCCGGGAATCAAATCAATGCAGAACTCAACATCGCGCTCAGGTGGTAGCCCAGGTAGCTCATCAGGGAAAACATCAGGGAACTCACAAACAACCGGGACCTGGTCCAACGGAACCTCTGCAGCTCGAGTATCACAAGTATACGCTAAGAATCCCTGACATCCCTTCCGCAAGAGCTGACCAGCGCGAAGAGACGAAATCAAGCTGGGAAGGGTGACGCTGCGGTCTCCCTGAATAACAAGGACTGGCTCTCCCGGAAAGCTAAATATGACTGCCTTCTCACGGCAGTCCACCAAAGCATAACAAGTGGCTAGCCAATCCATGCCCAGAAGCACATCAAAGTCCAACATATTGAGGAGAATCAAATCAACTGATGAATCCCTCTCCCCGATACGAACGGAACACAATCGAAATACAAAACGAGCGACAAACGACTCGCCTACCGGAGTAACAACAACAAGCGGATGATCTAACGACGACGACTCACGGCCCAACATCGGTGCAAAGTGTGTAGAGACGTACGAATGTGTGGAACCTGGGTCAAATAATACCCGTGCGTCGAAAGAACAAACTGGCAAGGTACCTGTCACAACGGCATTGGTTGCCTGCGCATCCTGCGGTGTCAAAGCAAAAACTCGGGCCTGTCCTCTACTGATAGCGGGCTGACCTCGACCTCGGCCTCTGCCTCCTCGTCCTCTCTGAACAGGACCGCCGCGTCCACGGCCTCTGGGTGTACCTAACTGGCATGGAGCATCGCCTGTGGTAGGAAGTAGGGCTCTTTGAGGAGGGGGTGGCGATGGTGGTAGGGTCACATGCGGAACTGTCGCTGCTCCATGTCGTCTCGCCGGACAGTCTCTGACAAGATGGTGCAAACTCCCGCACCCAAAACACCCTGGCGACGGCTGCTGCCCCTGGAGATAAGAACCATATAACTATCCCCGTCCAAATCCTCTGCCAGGCCTATCTCTCAACAAGAATCTGGCGCGCTGTCTCTGAGACAGTACATCGGTGCAAATCCTCTTCGGCCTAGAAACGGCCGAAGTCTGTGATATGCGTGCCTCCATCCGTAATGCCGTATCCATAGCAGCTGAATAAGTGTCGTAGTGCTGGGCGCCAATGGCAAGATATAGCTGGGCATCTAGTCCCTGTACGAACCTCTTCACCATCTTCTCTTTGGTATCCACCAAATACGGAGCATATCGGGATAACTGTGTAAACTGGATGTCATACTCAGACACCGTCATCCCAGGTGTCTTGACTAAGGCCTCGAAGCTACGAGCTCTGGCGTCACGAACGCTCTCTGGAAGGAAACGAGCTAGAAAAACCGCTGTAAACTCTGCGCAAGTCATAGGCGGTAGACCTGCAGCTCGACCTCTCAAGACTGACTCCCACCATGTCTGCGCGAGACCCTCTAGTCGGAAACTCGCAAGCTCTACCCATCGATCATCCGAACATCTCAGCGAACGGCAGATCCTGGCTAAACTGTCAAGGAACGTCTGTGGGTCCTCCGCTGCCTCGATGCCGGTGAATACTGGAGGTCTCAGCCTCATGAAATCCTGTAGTGAAACCGGGATGGTCACGGTGGTAGTAGTAGGAGCAGGTATCATGGTCGTCTGTGATGTAGTAGGTACGTCATCCGGCCTTGGTGTACGACTGGCTGCAACTAGGGATCCTACCATCTGACGTAGCTCCTGCATACGCCCCATCATCTGTCGCAACTCCTCCATACCAGTCTCGAGCCTATCCATACGGCCTGGGGAAGGTGGATCGGTCTGTCCCTGCGGCGTAGGCATACCACCCTGCTCAGTCCTAGTCTCGGACGAGCCAGCTCAAATCTCGTCTCGGGCGGCAGCCCTCTGTGCCCCCATAGCCTTCAGCGGCATAGTGGCTGTTACAGGAAAACGGATAATAAGAACAGTGCAATAGGATCATAGGATACACGGAATTGAAGAAGGAATTTTCAAGCAAGTATACCCTAAAGTCACTTAGACGAAGTACCGTATCGCAAGTATGCCGCGGACATACGCACGCTACGTTACCCTGCTTAAGTCACTTACTCCATCTACCAAGGGTCATCCTACACTCAAAAAGGTAAAACCTATCGCTCTGATACCAACTTTGTCACGACCCGCAGGGTACGGAACATGACCGGCACTTAAGTTACGAAACGTCTCAAGACATCCGTAAAATAAGTAAGCCAAAGCCCAGAAAACAAAACCAATTAAGCAAAAGAGTGAAGAAAACCCAATCAATTGAAAGCGAGTTTATCAAATTAGTCATGTAAAACCCTTTTTAAAAACAATACCAATTTTTCCGAAAATTTCGGCAGAGTCTCCTTTGTAAATACTGGCCCCCAAAATGGGTACAACAAGAATATATATGAATCCAACAAAATAGGGCATCCCCAAGCGGGAGCTAGCTCTTCGCCACAAGGCGGTCACAAATCCCACGCAATATAAAACGACAACATGCAAAATAATCATAATGAAGCATAAGAAAAACAGCATGTCGACTCAAGTGAGCTCGACCCCAAAATACAGCATAAAAAGTCCACAAATCTCACAGTCTCATCTCTAGGTCAATATACAATAATGCTGGTAGATACAGTAGATGGAGTACTCTAGATACAAAGAATATACAAGGTGGTACAAAAATAATAATATAACCCACCTAAGAGCAAAACCTCGAGTCCAGGCAAGAGAGCAAAATAAGCAAGTGCGCCGCCGCTACTGTACTGACGGAGCGGACCTGCAAAAGGCTGTGGCACAACGGGGGTGAGTTGCCAACTCGTGAATAATAAATAACATCTACACAGGCTATCGCATGCATGCACACAAGTATTCTAGCACCTCTAATACAGGTATGACTGGATGCACCAGCAGTGTGTATACAACATCAGTGTACTAGTATATATGCAACATGAATATCTGAGGTCTCAATAGGTATATATAAGAAACATTTTATCTCTTTTTGTTTTTGAAACTCTTTTAGAATGCCAGCATAATACTCAAAGAATCGACAAGAACCTGTGTCCAGCAACGACACCTAAAAGCTGTCTCAAATCTCATAAATCCATGTCATAGTGTCTCTGGCCTCAGCCATCCGGCTGACCCATCTCAATATCAATATCTCATCCTCTCGCGGCCCCGGTCGGTATCCTCTGGATATCCGCCGTGCCCAATGAAGTCACCGGTAGGTAATCCGTCCCCTGCCAGGCTCATCGTCAGCAACACGAGCTTCTTGCCCCGGGGTACCTTACCGGGCCCACCATGTACCCGAGACGGTTCATCCAACTCCTCGAAACGGGTCTCGAAAACCACAGCAAACTCATGGTGGACGACACTTACATCACTAGAAAACCGCAATTTACATATTTTAAAAATATAATAAATTTAGAAATTTTGCGGCTTTCCCCCGAAATCCAGAATATCATAAAATCTCATGAAATCCTCATAAATGCATATGCCAATGATAATGAATGCATATGGTGTCAATAATCAAGTTGCGATGTATGATTGATAGATTAGGCGTGAACAATTAATATGATGAAGTACATGCACATGAATAGCAATTCTACGATTTCATTTTAAGGAATTAAATCAATAGCGTAAGTTTAAGTATCAATTATAGTAAAAGGGTTCAATTTAAAGGTTATCTAGTGTGGTGGCATGGCAATTACCAGGGTGTGTGTGTGTAAGCATGAATAGTGCTCGTGCTGCATATAAAAACCCTGGCAATGGTGCAGGTGTCTTATAACATGGTTTCGTATATGTATGTCAATATAGGGCATGAATGTAGCAAATAATCATACAAGTATTACACCCCTAATTACTAACATTACTAAGAATCTTTTTAAGGTACTAAAACTATCGGGCGACTTGCGCCATCCAACGATAGTCCCCCGTAGATGTTACATCTACTCACCGAAATCCCTAGCTAGCTGTGTCCAATCACCGCTTTCCCCTTTCGAGCCGCGTCTGACGTCTCCGCGACCGAACCTGGAATTTACATCAATACCAAACATAAGGTTACATATCAAGAATGACGCAAAACCCAAACAAAAATACTAACGTTCACAAGCTAGGTACAACGTGCACAAAGTGCGCGGAACACACGCGAAAATCGTAAAAACTGCAAAAATCGTCGATTTGGTCACCCGGCCAAACTAAAACCCGATTACCCAAAAATCCGCACTCACACATCCTAAATGTCATAGGATATGCCAACAATATAATCTAGATATCACAATTAATTCGCCACAATAAAATAATAAAAACCTAGTAAGCTAGAAGTTTGCAAATTTAGTGCAAACATCGAAAATTAGCGACAAAGTTAACACAATCCAACACAACAATCCAAACTAACCCACTAGCTAGCCATTACACTAATTTTAAACCATTAACTATGCTAAAAAACCTAATTTCCAAAAACAAAACCTTTCTTGATTTTCATAATTAGCAATTTCAATCCAAAACTAAACATGACAATACCAAATTAACACTAATTTGAAGCCCACACAAATAAAGTAACCTCATTAACCTAGATTAGCAAACAACTAGATAGCTAATTAGCTTTAATTAATTAAATAATGGTTTCAAGAAACCCTAGTTAACTCAACCAATAACTTTAAACAAAACTAGAATGAAAATAGCACTAAATTAACACTAAACAACTAGATTAAAGAATTCTAACCATATTAACTTAAAAGAGTAGAAATTATACCTCAAATTTTCAATCCTAAGCTTGCTCAAGCCTCCCAAGACACCTCCTTTCTCCTTGATTTAAACCAAATTAGGTTGGAGAAGAGATGGAATATGGTTTTGTGTTGAATTTATGGATTTTGTTGAATTTTTGAGATGAAAATGAAGCAAAAGAGATGAAGAAATGGGGAAAATAGTTGGGGCTGTTGGTGCAGGATTTCTGAGCTGATGAGGGAGTGGGGAAGTGGTGTGGGATGTGGGAAAGTCATGGTCAACCCACACCAAACAAGTAAAGACCCATACCTAATAAAAAAATCCAAAATCCTTAAAAAAACACCTCTTTTCTACATAAAAATGAAGTCAAAGAGGCAAGCACTTTTTTTTTCTTGTGTTTCTGGGAATGGGCCAGCCTAGGGCTTAGGGAAGAGAGGGAGGGGTTTACAAAAGAAATTTTTTGCAAAAAGACCCCCTACAAGTCAAAAATTGCAAGTTTAAGCTTAAATTCAATAAATTGTGTTTCCTATAATAAAAATTAGTTAAAAATCAAAATAAAATACTAAAAATTTATATTTCAACTATATTTTAATTAACATGATTTTAAACCTTAAATTTATCCCATTTAAATTTGTATTTATCGCTAATTTAATGTATTTTCTTACCGGCTTAAAATAATATTAAAAAATTGAAAAATAGGGAAAAAATTTTAAATGACCAAAATTTAATAAGTAACTCATTAGCTACTAAAAACAAGCAATTACCTATCCATTTTAGGTATAATTAGCCCTAAACTGCAAAATAACAAAAAAGACGGTTTTCGGAAAAATACCGAATTTTCACCGATTTTCGGGAAAACACCAAAACGAAATTTCAAGGTGCTACATACACACTACAAGTTCGCCAATCTTTCAGCCAGGCCAGTGTCGGTACTTTGAGGGAGGTCCCCCGTGCTTTCGCACGAACCTAATTAATGTAAATCTCGTTTTCCCAGAGGCGTAATCCCGTTGACACCTTTCGAGACACCTACTTGATCGGCTAATTGTAATGTATAAAACTCTTCCAGGAGTAACTCTTACTCACCGCGGGTATCGGGATCCAGCTATCTCATAGAAGGTATGCAATCTCATTGTAAATTTCAACATTTGAAATTCCCGATAATATTTTTGCCCCTAACGTGCTATGACCTTGACGAAAGCCAGCAAACCATAGCCCGCTAGTCAAGTTCAACCCGTACATTTCTTGATCGAATTAAACCCACCCGCACGACCCTTGATGAAAGCCAACAAAGCCGCACGACCACCCTAATCCAATCACATCGTATGCTGGCAGATAAGCAGCATATAGCTACCGCACACTGCACCTTGACGAAAGCCAACAAATGCAGCACGAATACTATATACAACTTATCTGAAATGACGGAGGGCTACGACAGGTTTTTCTGAAAATCTATTGCGTAATGAACTTGATATCATTGTAGGATCGAATGAATTTTGAAATGGAGTGTTTTTGAGCCTTTTCTAGTTTTGCTAAAGGAGTCACTCCCGGTGAAGGGATCGTCGGTCCTTTCCTCGTCGAATGAGGTGCGGGATATATCATATATATCACTGTGCAAAGCAAAAGCACTTAAAAGCAATCAAAAGACAAACCGAGTGTGTAGCATCTGCTAGTTATTGCTAAAGGAGTCACTCCCGGTGAAGGGATCTCGGTCCTTTCCTTATCGAATAAGGTGCAGGATATATCACATATACCGCTGTGCAAAGCAAGAACTGTAGCTACCTGTTTTATTTTGAAATTCGATTCTACAACATCTTAGGTTTCTTTTATTTCATTAATCTCATTAATGAAGTCCCATCATTTAAGTACCTAAACATCACAGATAAATACGACGTACACTTATGCCATCCGCATTCGCCTCGATGTCCTCTCGTGCACAGTTAGGTTAGGTAACTAACGGCAGAGCGGGACAGGGCTAGCGCGGGTGTAAAACATAAGTAACGCCTATATAATATATCATATATACTATATACTATATCCATCACAGAAACACATCAGAGATATTGCAGCAGAAGAAACATATGAAATATTGGATATACTAGGACGTCCGTGTTTTCAATACGAGCCAGTATAAAACACGGATTCCACGGTCGTGATGAATAGCCAATCCCACACCCCTAGACCCCTACGAGAGCGGCAAGCAACCCTGCCAATTCTAGGGTTAGGGGACCCGGACTCGACTCCTCGAGTTGGTCTCCCACTGGACCCCAGAACCCGGTTACTTGTGCTCCCCTCCTTGGGTCTATCCTAATGCGGAAAAGTAAATAATATACATCAACGGTGACAACTTCCGCAACCTGGAAGTGCCCCAATAAAAGAATATTACATACAAGTTTTTACATGAATGAAAATGAAAAACACTCATCTCACATAAAAACCCCCGGCTATTCAAACACGACGATACAATATAACATATCCAGCAACACATAACATCACATGTCATCAACGTAAGTAAATATGCGCATCCCAATTGTCGTT
This sequence comes from Agapanthus africanus, assembly GCA_030015575.1. Taxonomy (NCBI): domain Eukaryota; kingdom Viridiplantae; phylum Streptophyta; class Magnoliopsida; order Asparagales; family Amaryllidaceae; genus Agapanthus; species Agapanthus africanus. The sequence goes on along the minus strand of JASDDO010000024.1, from coordinate 705,367,085 downwards.
GACATATAGCAACGAAACCGGCGATATCACATATTACACTTACGGTCACAGAAAAGAAAGTGTAAAACTACAACAGTTGGAATGCACAACCTCCTCAGACATCGCATGCCTGACCAAATGAATTCCTTAGACATCACATGCCTAATAATTATAAACCCCGCATTTTAGTCTCAAAATCGAAAACACTTTTCAATATCAAGTCGGGCAATTCAACAGGATTCCCGACATCCTGATCGAATGCTCGTCGCAAACTTCAGTAGACGGCCGCACCCCCGATACCGTGGACGAAGTGCACCAAGGCGGAACACCGCTGCCGCGAGCACCCGAACGGATGCTTTCGGCGACGGGGTTCTGCTACAGTCACTTGGTCGGGGCTATGGAGCGAGGCTGTCTATTAAGTTTATCGGCGAGTATCCGCGTACGCTACGTGATTGCGACGGACTTTTGATCACATCAAAATTCCGTGGCAACCGATCAAGTGAGACTAAACTGCTATGTTTATAATATTCATTCCGTTATCTCATAACTATTTGTGAATTCCAATTATTGTATCACATTCCAGATAAACAGAAAATGTTAAACTTTCCGATCGAACAATCGAACACCCAAGTTTTCCGGATACAGTCCAACACATGAAATAAGTCTAACAACATTCAGTTCGTGCCTCAGTACCAACGGTCCAGCCGTAGAAGGGTCAAGCCAACGTCTCACATGTAGCACGCCGTACTGCCCCAAACCCGAAGGTTCAAAGGGCAGTTCAAGACGGTCACATAATCGAGTTAAGGTTTGTTGTCTTCTAGAGGGTCCATCGCGTTACTTGCACTACTTAGAACGTCGTTAAACTACGGAAAAATCCAACAATTGGAAATTTCCCGACAGGGGAAAAAGTGGGTATTTATATCCGGTCGAACTTTTTAACATATTCTAAAATTTATCCGGAAAGCACTTAGACACAGTTTGATAATCCGATCGAATATACGAACTCCCAAAACAACCCCAGAAAACTCAACTGTAGAAAAAATATTAAAAATTCCCAGGAAAAGCACCCCTGGAAACTAAGAATTACTGTGCAAACAACTTTAAATAATGCGGCCATACGGCCGCGGAACCGCCGCATGAGCATTGCTCATGCCGCGGATCCGCGGCGCCTTAGTGGAATTTGACTGTCGAATTTCACAGTAACTCTTAGATGTTTGTGATGTGTTCTCTGCATATTTTTAATTTTGAAAAAGACCAGATTTCAGAAATTGTCCAGAGAGCAATTTAGGGTTGGGGTTTCGGGTCGATCGGACTTCAAAATCCGTCTAGACTTCGCCTAAGGCTCTAGCTAGGCTCTAATACCAGTGAAGGGTTCCTAGGCACCCTAAGGAGGTCTTACAAGGCATTGAACATGCCAATATAAAAATTTATGTGCCGAGAAACCCGACTACGGATCGTCGGCTAGATGTCTAGGCGAAAAAGCAAACTAGTTAACACTTAACTAAGTGAATACGGAAATACAACTTTTGTAGATCCGGTGCTCCACCTCCATAGCTCCGAAACGAAGTCCCCTCGCTGTCCTAGTGAATTCCCGGGCTCTAGCGTCGGCTTCATCGGAGAATAGGCAAACTAGGTCGTCGATGTCCATGCCGAAGATGATCTACGTCGAGGCATCGCTAAATCAAGCTCCGACTTCACCAAGTCAAGAAACTTGTGAAGAAAACACACTCTACTACCTGGCAAGAGGTAGAGGATGAAGAAATAGGAACTGGGTAGACTTTAGAATTGGATTTCTCACTTGTTTTCATCAATCACCATTGATGAAGCAAGCTTCTTCAAGTGAAGATGAAGAAGAAGATAAAGTTATGATAAGTTAATTAATAATAAAAGGAAAAAGAATACTTATCATAATATTAACCTTAGTTTAGTGTAGAGAATGGACCATGGTTAGATATGATGGTTAGGGTTAAGCAAGAGACAAGAATGGTGGACTAGGTCAAAGTTTCATGAAGTTTCAACTAAACAACAAAACTAGCAACCATTCTTTTCTCATCTTTTTCAAAATAAATAAATGAATAAATAAACAAATGAATAAGATAATCAAAACCCTAATCATTAAGTAAACCATGGTTTAATCTTTACACTTAACCAAGTTAATATGCATCATCAAACATGATACAAACATGTGCATAAAAGTATATCACATATACAACTTGCACAATCCAAGTGAGAAAATCCATTTAAAGTGAACCATTACTAGTTAATGCAAAGTAATATATCAAATATATAATTATACATTAAATCATTAAATCAACACTTGATTCAATGATCCGGTCATGTCGCACACAACCGACTAGTATACAATGTATCGGCTTATCGAACCAACGCTTGAATCGATAACTAGGTTATATCGCATACAACCATTCGATACATTCATCGCGAGAATGGAATACGGTATCACATACACGCATTATTCTCGGTCCCGCACATATCTCATATGCGCTCCTATTTCGTTTCGCTTGAGCCAGGAAACCTCTGTGTAGGACTCTAAAGACTCGTCAATACGCCGGCAGCAGATGATGATCATATCAAGCACCCACAAGCCGCAAGCGGTCTGCTAAACGTAACGGCCACCCGGGTATTGAGCGATCAGAAGATCGACGAGCAAGCCCGCTCACACTCCAGTGAATCCAACCAGTAACACTACCGTACAGTCTGGTCTCGTCGTCTGATATGTCGCATATCTCGCCTAGGGGTGGTAAACGTCAGACCCTAATAGCTCGATAAGTCGTGTCGATATGAGGTCTATAATAATTCAAGAAACTACTGGTAACACTTACCAGTAAATCTCAGCAACCCTGGCCAGGGATTTCCTGTTATAGCCAATCGAACACAGCGCAACATCAACTCCCTATACCGGGAGAGACGAATCCCCTCCTATCGCTCATTGTCTCCATGTGACTCGGGACTGTACCCAAAAACCACCGTTTTGCACGCCCTCTTGGACGTGGTAAGATGGAAATCAAAGCATTGTGGGAACCACACAAGACTCTATGACGATCTCGGGTCAACAGACTACTCTGTACCAGTGTCACCAGAGAACTGCCATCTGACGTGAGGTATAATACCATCTGGGAGTTCTCGGCGAGTCCGTCCAGTGTACCCAGTCTCTACTGAGCACCCGTATATCATCTCTGATGTCAAACACCAATGGATATGGGATCATCCATTGCCCATCTGTATGGGTCGAGAAGGTACACGCTAGTCTACTCTGGTATATCGATGCCCCGTCTCGATACACCCACGACTAGGGACTTTGAAGGATGTACTTATGGACTACCATGTCCCCACTAGTATGATCCGCATCATAGTCCAGGTAGTCAAGTACACATCCTAAGGGCTTTACCAACATGTAACAGAGAGACAATCAGTATACACGTTAAGGTAAAGAGCAACCAGATAGCATACTATCATGTCGAGCAAAAAAGTCCTCCCTATATATGTCCCAGCATCCACTACAATATACATCCAATGTACAGTAATGGCCTCTAGGGCATACATATAACTAACAGGTGACAGTGACCAACAGACTTGGCTGCAACTCTTGCCCCATTTTCTGCCTCATGAAACTTATCACCCGTTCTCAGTTTTTCTACCTTTTTGTAGCCCTATGTAACAGATTACATATCTGGGATCCTGATCCGGTATCAGATACCCAGGATGCGGAGGATACTGAGAAACAGTTCTATGTAATGAACACACCCGAAGATGATGCATCATATGCACTTTCTTCGTTTGGGCGGCATAGGAATTCTGGTATTCTTCTTATTTCCTGCTCTGTCTTATAACATTTATAAGTTGGAGCGGGACCAATGTTCCCCAGCTCAGTATAACAAGCGGGTTCGGTCAATACATCCATATTATTATCTTGATTAAGGCGTGATATGGTCGCTACCTGGAGAGAGAGAGAAGAAAACACTCAGCGTGCGCTCTTGCAAGATCAGATTGGTTATATATTTTATCTAATCAGGATGGCTCCCACTGTTTTTATCAAATCTTCCTTCAAACCTTAAAAGGAAAGACTAGCCGGGATTAATTACAGTCTACAAGTTCTCCAATCTTTCAGCCAGGCCAGTGTCCGTACTTTGAGGGAGGTTCCCCGTGCTTTCGCACGGACCTAATTACTGTAAACCTCGTTTTCCTAAAAGCGTAACCCCGTTGACACCTTTCTAGACACCTACTTGATCGGCTAATTGCAAAGTGCAAAACTCTCCCAGGAGTAACAATTACTCGCAGTGGGTATCGGGATCCAACTATCATATAGAAGGTATGCAATCTCATTGCAAATTTCAACACTTGAAACTCCCGATAAAGGTTTTTACCCCTAGCACCTATGACCTTGGCTAAGTTCAACAAATCATAGGTACTAGTCAAGTTCTACCCATCATTTCGTGATTAATTAGACCCACCCACATGACCCTTGGCTAAGGTCAACAAAGCCACATGACTGTCTTAACTAATCGCATCATATGCGGTGTAGGAAGACATCACTTAGCTACCGTACACTGTGCCTTGACTATGGTCAACAAACACAGCACGAATACTAAGTACTCTACTTCCTAAAATGACGGAGGGTTGCGGCTGGTTTTTGTGAAAACCTTTAACGCTTTGAACTTGATCTCGTTGCGGAATCAAATGGTTTTCAAATGGAATGTTTTTGAAGCTTTTCTAGTTTTGCTAAAGGGATCACTCCCGGTGAAGGGATCGTCGGCCCTTTCCTCGTCGAATGAGGTGCGGGATATATCACATATATCACTGTGCAAAGAGGATACTATAGAAGCGATCAAAAGACAAACCGAGGGTTGTAGCATCTGCCAGTTATTGCTAAAGGAGTCACTCCCGGTGAAGGGATCTCGGTCCTTTCCTTATCGAATAAGGTGCAGGATGTTCTACAAGGAACACCACGATGCAAAGCAAGAACTGTAGCTACCTGTTTTATTTTGAAATTCGATTCCACAACATCAATTAGGTTTATTTTCTTTCATTAATCTCATTAATGAATATCCCATCATTTAAGTCCACCTAACCATCACAGATAAATATAACGTACGCTTATGCCATCAGCATTCGCCTCGATGTCCCGTCTGCACCGTTAGGTTAGGTAACTAACGCCAGAGCGAGGCAGGACTAGCGCGGGTGTAAAACATAAGCAACGTCTATATAATATATCATATGTACTATATATAATATCTATCACAGAACATCACATGATCACAGATAAAACACAGCAGAAGAAACATATGAAACATTGGATATACTAGGACGTCCGTGTTTTCAATACGAGCCAGTATAAAACACGGATTCCACGGTCGTGATGAATAGCCAATCCCACACCCCAAGACCCCTACGAGAGCGGCAAGCAACCCTACCAATTCTAGGGTTAGGAGACCCGGACTCGACTCCTCGAGTTGGTCTCCCACTGGACCCCGGAACCCGGTTACTTGTGCTCCCCTCCTTGGGTCTATCCTAGTGCAGAAAAGTAAATAATATACATCAACGGTGACTACTTCCGCAACCTGGAAGTACCCCAATAAAAGAATATTACATACAAGTTTTTACATGAATGAAAATGAAAAACACTCATCTCACATAAAAACCCCCGGCTATTCAAACACAACGATCCAATATAACATATCCAGCAACACATAACATCACATGTCATCAACGCAAGTAAATATGTCCATCCCAATTGTCGTTGACATATAGCAACGAAACCGGCGATATCACATATTACACTTACGGTCACAGAAAAGAAAGTGTAAAACTACAACAGTTGGAATCCACAACCTCCTCAGACATCGCATGCCTGACCAAATGAATTACTTAGACATCGCATGCCTAACAATTATAAACTCCGCATTTCAGTCTCATTATCGAAAACACTTTTCAATATCGAGTCGAGCAATTCAACAAGATTCCCGACATTCTGATCGAATGCTCGTCGCAAACTTTAGTAGGCGGCCGCACCCCCGATACCGTCGACGAAGTGCACCAAGGCGGAACACCGCTGCCGCGAGCATCCGAACGGATGCTTTCGGCGACGGGGTTCTCCTACAGTCACTTGGTCGGGGCTATGGGGTGTAGCTGTCTATTAAGTTTACCCGGCGAGTATCCGCGTACGCTACGTGATTGCAACGGACTTTTGATCGCATCAAAGTTCCGTGGCAACCGATCAAGTGAGACTAAACTGCTATGTTTATAACATTCATTCAGTTATCTCATAACTATTTATGAATTCCAATTATTGTATCAAATTCCGGATAAATAGAAAATGCTAAACTTTTCGATCGAACAATCGAACACCCAAGTTTTCCCGATACAGCTCAACACATGAAATAAGTCTAACAACATTCAGTTCGTGCCTCAGTACCAACGGTCCAGCCGTAGAAGGGTCAAGCCAACGCCTCACATATGGCACGCCGTACTGCCCCAAACCCGAAGGTTCAAAGGGCAGTTCAAGACGGTCACATAATCAAGTTAAGGTTTGTTGTCTTCTAGAGGGTCCATCGCGTTACTTGCACTACTTAGAACGTCGTTAAACTACGGAAAAATCCAACAATTGGAAATTTTCCGGCAGGGGAAAAAGTGGGTATTTATATCCGGTCGAACTTTTTAACATATTCTAAAAATACCCGGAAAAGCATACCGACAAAAATTAGACAGTCTGATCGAATACACCGAGTCCCTAATGCAACCCAGAAAATACAACTCTGGAATAAATATTAAAATATTCCCAGGAAAACCAGCACTAGAAAATAGGAGTTACTGTGCAAACAGTATTGGGCATTGTGACTATACTACCGCGGAACCGCCGCAGAAGCCATGCTTCTGCCGCGGTTCCGCCGCACTCTTGTCGAATCATGGACACGTGTTGCACAGTAATTCTTAGGATTCCCTGCTGATTTTTCAGGATATTTTTAATTTCGAAAAATCCACATTTTACAGAAAAGTCCAGAGAGCATTTTTCAAGTCGGGTTTTGGGTCGATCGGACTTCTGATTCCGTCGGGACTTCGCCTAAGGCTCTAGCTAGGCTCTGATACCACTGTAGGGTTCCTAGGCACACTAGTGAGGCCTTACAAGTGATCAAACATGCAAATTTCTAAAATTTATCCGGTGCCGAGAAAACCTAGAACGGATCGTTAACTAGATATTTAGGCAAAGCAAGCAAGTAAACAGAAATATAGAAAAAGGGAAGGGGCTACAACCTTTGTAGATCCGGTCCACCACTTCCTAAGCTCCGCTATGATCTTCCACCGCTGTCCAAATCGAACCCTTGACTCTAGTACTGGCATCATCGAAGAATGGGCGGGCTTGATCGTCGGTTCGATGCCGAAGATGATCTACGTCGAGGCATCATAAGAACAAGCTCCAACTTCACCAAGCTTTGAAAACTTGTGAAGTAAACACCCTATACAACTTGGCAAGAGGTAGAGGATGAAGAAATAGGAAGTGGGTAGACTTTAGAATTGGATTTCTTACTTGATTTCTCAAGTTGCCATTGGTGTAGAAAGCTTTTCTTCTTCTTGCTCATGAAGAAGAAGATGAAAAAGATATGATAAGTATTTTTAGAATAGAAAATAAATATAATACTTATCATAATCTAACCTTAGTTAAGTGTAGAGAATGAATTAGGGTTAGTTTAAATGGTTAGGGTTAAGTATAAGACAAGAATCGAGACTAAGTCAAAACTTCAAGAATCTTCAACTAAAAACAAAACAAGCAACCATTCATTTATCTTTTTCATTTTCCAAAATGGATATAAATAAATAAGATAAATGAATAAGTAATTAAGTAAACAAAACCCTAATCATTAACTTAACCATAGTTTAATTCTTTACACTTAACCAAATAAGCATGTATCATCAAACATGATACAATCATGTGCACAAAAGTATATCACATATACAACTTGCACAATTCAAGTGAGAAAATCCATTTAAAGTGAACCAATACTAGTTAATGCAAAGTAATATATCAAATATATAATTATACAATAAATCATTAAATCAACACTTGATTCAATGATCCGGTCATATCGCATATAACCGGCTAGTATCCAATGTATCGGCTTCTCAAATCAATTCTTGATTCGATAACCAGGTTATATCGCATATAACCAATCGATACATTCGTCGCGAGAATGGAATACGGTATCACATACACGCATTATTCTCGGTCCCGCACATATCTCATATGCGCTCCTATTTCGTTTCGCTTGAGCCAGGAAACCTCTGTGTAGGACTCTAAAGACTCGTCAATACGCCGGCAGCAGATGATGATCATATCAAACACCCACAAGCCGCAAGCGGTCTGCTAAATGTAACGGCCACCCGGGTATTGAGCGATCAGAAGATCGACGAGCAAGCCCGCTCACACTCCTGTGAATCCAACCAATAACACTTACCGTATAGTCCGGTCTGTTCGTCTGATATGTCGCATATCTCGCCTAGGGGTGGTAAACGTCAGACCCCAATAGCTCGATAAGTCATGCCGACTTGAGGTCCATAACATTCGTGAAACTACTGATAACTCTTACCAGTATATCACTGCAACCCTGGCCAGGGATTTCCTGTTATGGCCAGTCGAGCATAGCGCAACATCAACCCCCAATACCGGGAGAGACGAATCCCCTCCTATCGCTCATTGCCTCCATGTGAATCGGGACTGTACCCAAAAACCACCTGTTTGCACGACTCAGTAGAGCCGTGGTAGGGTGGAAATCAAAGCACAGTGGGAGACACACAAGACTCTATGACGATCTCGGGTCAACAGACTAAGTTGTACCAGTGTCACCAGAGAACTGCCATCTGACGTGAGGTATAATACCATCTGGGAGTTCTCGGCGAGTCCGTTCAGTGTACCCAGTCTCCACTGAGCACCCGCATACCATCTCCGATGTCAAACACCAATGGATATGGGATCATCCATCGCCCATCGCATGGGTCGAGAAGATATACGCTAGTCTACTCTGGAATATCGATGCCCCGTCTCGATATTCCCTCGACTAGGAACAATGAAGGATGTACTCATTGACTACCCAGGCCCCACTAGTATGATCTGCATCATAATCCTGGAAGTCGAGTACACATCCTTAGGGCTTTATCAACATGTAATCAGAGAGACAGAAAGTATACATGTTAAGATAAAGAGCAACCAGATAGCGTACTATCATGTCGAGCAAGAAAGTCCTACCTATATATGTCCCAGCATCCACCACAATATACATCCAATGTACAGTAATGGCCTCTAGGGCATACATATAACTAACACCTCCAAGTGCTTCAGGACTGCACCCAAAAACTACATGTTTGCACGACTCCTTTGAGCCGTGGTAGGGTAGTAATCAAAGAACAGTGGGAACACACTCGAGGCGAAGTGACAGTATCAAGTCAACGGAGTAAGTTGTACTCATGTTACCTTGGAACTGATAACTGACGATAGGTATAATACCAACCAACAGTTCCCGACGATTCCTGTGCAGTGTACTCGTAACCTAACGAGCACCCGCATACTATCTCCATTACGACGTACTGATGGTTATGGGACAGACCATCTCCCTGCTGGGATGAGAAGCGCATACGCTCATCTACTCCGGAGTATCGATGCCCTGTCTCGATAGTCCTGCGACTAGGGACCTGTATAAGGATGTGCTTATAGATTACCCAGCCCCCACAAGTGTGACTGCCATCACAACGCTGGTAATCAAGCAAAGATCCTAAGGGCTCTACTAATATGTATAAGCGATATGCTAAAAGAAACACAACGCATATTAAAGTAGAAACAAACCAAGTAGCATACTACCATTTTGAGCAAGATTGTCTATACAACTGTGAATATCCTAAGCTTCCATTAAGTAATATACAAACTAGTATGATACAGTAATGGCCTTTAAGGCATATACACTAACAATCTCCCACTTGCACTAGGGCCATGTACTGGCGTATCGAAGACCTATCATCTCGATCAGCCGCTCGAACTGAGTCTGGGGAATGGCCTTCGTGAATGGATCTGCAGTGTTATTTTCTGAATTAACTCTCTTCACCTCGATCTCCCGGCAATCAGCGATCTCCCTGATCAGGTGGTACCGCCTCAAAATGTGCCTGGACTTATGATGGGACCTGGGTTCCTTCGCTAAAGCTATAGCTCCGTTGTGGTCACAATACAGCGGTATTGGATCAATAATGGTAGGAACCACCTGAAGCTCCGTGAGGAACTTCTTCATCCAGACAGCTTCCTTTGCGGCATCGCAAGCAGCTATGTACTCCGCTTCCATAGTTGAGTCAGCAACCTACGCCTCCTATTTGTTCAGGGCGGGCAGCGTGAACTCTGATTCGATCCGGGTATTCATGGTTTCCTGCTTGGAACTCTTCCAGCAAACCGCCCCTCCATTGAGGGTAAAGACATAACCCGACATGGACTTGGAGTCATCCTTGTCACTCTGGAAGCTGGAGTCAGCAAAGGCCTCGATCTGGAGGTCTTTTCCGCCATACACCAAGAACATCTCCTTAGTCCTTCTCAGGTACTTGAGAATGTTCTTTACTGCTATCCAGTGTTTCTCCCATGGGTTCGACTGATACCGGCTTACAACGCTCAATGCGTATCCTACATCTAGTCTGGTACATAACATCGCATACATTATAGAGCCTACCGCAGATGCGTAGGGTATGGATGACATGCGAGCCATTTCCCAATCAGTCTTGGGAGATATCTCTTTGGAGAGGGTGATTCCGTGACAAGCCGGTAGATTACCGCGATTGGAATCTTCCATACTGAATCGTTTTAGTATGGTGTCTATATACCTCGACTGTGAAAGTCCCAGCATTCTTTTAGATCTATCACGATAGATCTGGATCCCCAGAATGTAGTTGGCATCGCCCAGGTCCTTCATGGAGAACCTCTGTGACAAGAATCCTTTGACTGACTGTAGCATAGGAATATCATTTCCTATTAGGAGAATGCCATCCACGTACAAGACGAGGAATACTACGGTTCTCTCTACAATCTTGCTGTAAATGTATGGTTCATCTGGGTTTTTGATAAAGTCGAATTCTTTGACAGTATCATCGAAGCAGATGTTCCAACTCGGCGATGCCTGCTTCTGTCCGTAGATGGACTTGAGCAACTTGCACACTTTACCGCTGCTCCCACTCTGAATGAATCCCTTCAGCTGATCCATATAGACGCACTCTTCCAAATTTCCATTTAGGAAAGCCGTCTTTACGTCCATCTGCCAGATCTCATAATCGTGGAAGGCAGCAATAGCAAGAAGGATCCGAATGGATTTGAGCATAGCCACTGGAGAAAAGGTCTCGTCATAGTCCAAACCAGGTCTTTGACGAAAACCCTTTGCTACAAGTCTAGCTTTATAGGTTTCAACCTGCCCATCTACACCAATCTTCTTTCTGAAGATCCATTTGCAGCCTACGGGTTTTACCCCTTCTGGAGCAAAGTCCAAAGTCCAAACTTTGTTGGTGTACATGGACTCCAACTTGGTCCACATTGCATCCAGCCATTTTACCGAGTCACCGCTCTGAATGGCTTGCTGGAAGCTAGTAGGCTCACCATAGTCAATGGTGCAATCCTCTCTATCCCCGTCTATGAGAAAACCGTAGTATCTCTCGGGCGGATGAGACTGCCTACTACTCCTGCGGAGTGGCGCTAGGATATCCGGTTCTCCTGAACCTTCTGGTTCTTCCAAGCTTTCAGTAATAGCTTGTGGTTCTGGAATTTCTTCCAGTTCTACTACGCTCCCACTTTCACCTTTTTCTAAAAACTGATGTTCCAGAAAGTGGGCATGATGAGAAACAAAACCTTTTGTTCCTCTGCGTAATAGAAAAAATACCCCGTGGAGTTCTTTAGGTATCCCACAAACTTACACAGTACTGAGCGTGCCTCGAGCTTGTCCGCATGCTGCTATTTTACAAAAGATGGACATCCCCATATCTTCAGATATTGAAGATGGGGTTTCTTCCCACACCACATTTAATATGGTGTGGTAGGCACAGTCTTGGAGGGAACTTTGTTCAAAATATATGCAGCTGATTCTAGTGCATAACCCCAGAAAGATCGCGGTAACTCAGCCTTACTCATCATGGAACGAACCATATCCAATAGGGTTCCATTCCGCCTTTCCGATACACCGTTATGTTGTGGTGTGTATGGAGGAGTAAGCTGAGAGAGAATTCCATTCTCTTTTAAGTAGCCCAGAAACTCGGCACTCAAGTATTCACCACCTCGATCAGATCTCAGTGTCTTGATAATTTTGCCTGTTTGTTTTTCAACTTCATTCTTGTATTCCCGAAATTTCTCAAAGGCCTAGGATTTATGCTTCATCAAGAAGACATGTCCATACCAAGAGAAATCATCTGTGAAAGTAATGAAGTATGAATAACCACTTCGCGCATGTGTAGACATTGGACCACACACATCACTGTGTATGAGTCCCAAGAGCTCGCTTGCTCTTTCTCCGTGTCCAGTGAACGGAGACTTTGTCATCTTTCCCATGAGACAAGATTCGCAAGTGGCATAAGACTGGTACTCGAACGGATCCAAGTATCCTTCTTTATGTAACTTTTTCAACCGTGTCTCATTAATGTGACCCAGTCTACAATACCATAAGAAAGCCTGATTTAATTCCGGAGACTTTCTTTTAAGTTGGTTTTGGACACTGAAAATCTGAGCTTGATTTAATACGTATATCCCGTTTTTTAATGTACCTGACCCAATCAGAACTTGATTTAGGTGGATGTTGACCACATCGCTTACAAGAGTAAAATCATATCCTTCTTTAGAAAGTAAGGATACAGGTATGATATTACATGTCGCACCTGGTACATAAAAACAGTCACCCAGAATCAATATCTGCCCAGTTGTCAGTCCAAGATGATACTCCCCTACGGATTCAGCATACATGCTCATTCCGTTAGCAACCCTGAGAGTCATATCACCTATCCTGATAACCCTACGGTTTCTCAGAGCCTGTAACGAATTACAGATGTGAGATCCTGATCCGGTATCCAATACTCAGGAAGTAGGGTTAACTGACATAGAGTTCTCTATTACAAACACACCCGACGCCGAAGCCACAACATGCTTCGAATCCTGGCTACTGGCTTTACTAGCCCTGCAATCTTTCTGCCAATGTTCATTCCTGTAACAATAGGAACATCCCTCTTTTACCACATCCAGTCCCGAAACTTCTGCCCTTCCCTTTCCTTCTACTTCCCTGGTTTCCTTCAGGGTAGAAGGTAGAGACTGTAGAACCAAGTCAGCATCTGACCCGTTCTTCAACGTGTTCTTCAGGTCCGTGAGCTCAAAATAGCTGGTCTCTGTAAGGACGTTGCCCCCTACAGATGACCCGATAGCCAACCTCGCTGGAAGCAATTCGTTCGAGGTCTCATATCTTGCGATACGAGATTGCTCTCCATATAAATCTTTGTTATGGAGGAAGATAGAAACTAAGTCCATCTTCTCGTGCTGCCTCTGGCATGTACCATCAACTGAGGCTAACACGAGGCACTTGGCTTTCACACAGTCTTTTTCCGATGTCTTGCGGATATGAATATCCGTGATAGGGGAAACTGGACCTGATACGGCAGGGGTTGGATCAGTCAAGAAGTATCCCAGCTTGTCATGGGCAATGGACATCTGGACAGACCTTTGCCAGTCATAACAGTCAGAGTCAGTCATTTTATTATCTAGATGTAACCTATGTCTGGTCACTGGGTCGCTGCAATTAAGAGAGAGAGAAGAAAACACTTTAGCATGATGCTCTTGCAAGTTTAGATTGGTTTTTAATTTATCTAAACAGGATGGCTCCCACTGTCTCTCGAATCCATCCTCAAACCATAAAGGAAGAATTAGTAGGGATCAATCTCACCGTACAATACTTGCTTAACCGTTCAGCCAGGCTGGTGTCGGTACTTCGAGGGAGGTTTTCCAACGCTTTCGCGAAGTTCCTTAATTAAGTAACCCGTTTTCCCTGTGGGCGTAGCCCTGATAACACCTTTCTAGACACCTACTTGGTTTATAGCATTAATCGTTAAGTGAGAAAGTTCCTGAGGAGTAGCATATACTCACAGTAGAATCGGGATCCAAATATCGTGTGATAAAACCAAAGGAATCCTACCAGAATCATCACACTCCAAATGGTATGCAGCACTAGCAAGTTTTAGATTCTTTAGAAACTCCCGATGTGGATTTTTGCCCCATGCTCTTATGACCTTGACGAAGGCCAACATATCATAAGTCACATGTCAAGTTCTACCCGTCATTATCCTGGTTAATTTGAACCCACCCTTACATACCCTTGACGAAGGCCAAAATAGTAGTACGACTATCCCAAACCAACGCATCTATCTATGCTACAGATAAATATTCAGCAGCTACCAATCACTATGCCTTGGCGAAGGTCAAAATACATAGCTTGAATACTACTGACTATTTAACTGAAATGACGGAGGGTTACGAATGGTTTTGGCGAAAACGTGAACGTAGTGAACTTGATATAATCAAAGGAACCTGGATAGCTTTTAAAAGGAGTGGTTTAAGCTCCGCGTTTAAAAGTTGTTTTTGAAAAGAAACCGAGTGGTTTTGAAATTGTTCCAACGGCTTTTACTTGGTTTATTTTCTTGCATTAATTCCAATGTGTTCCATAATTTAATCCTACCATTGCAGAAAACAACGAAAATATGACGTATGCTTATGCCATCCGCATTCGCCACGGGGTGCCGTCATCACCCGTTAGGTTACTTAACTAACGACAGAGCGGGGGCTGGACTAGCGTGGATGCAAAACATAAGCAATGCCTAAATAGATATCATATAGATATATATAAACATTCGTCACATGCAATGATAGCCATTCCAGATCACAGATGAACACATTGGATATACTAGGAATCTGCATTTTGTACGAGCCTGTAATGAAGAGAGGATTACACGGTCGCGATGAATAGCCAAACCCCACCCTAGACCCCTACGGGTGCGGCAAACTACCCGCCAAGTACCCGAAGTGAAGCAACCTCCCTCAACACCGTGAGTAGACCACTCGGCACTTCGAGATACCCGGTAGTTTGTGCACCCCTCCTTAGGTCTATCCTAGGAGCAAAAATAGTAAAAAGAAATTATACAATGACGGCTACATCCCCGATCCTGTTGTGCGGCCATACAAATAATATTACATCAATTTACATATTACAAGAATTGAAAGAATAAGAAAACTCTCATCTCACAACCCCCCCGGCTATTCATCCGCGACAATCCAACGAATTCATATACACAAACCATCAACATTACAGATCACAGACATGTATAACCCCCACTAATCGACGTATAGCGATTAGCAGACGTTCAATACATATATCACATCACAGATATAACCCATTAGTCAAAGTGTAAAGATGTTCGATCAATAATACGGATTTGTGACCACCCCAAAAACTAACTTGTTCTCTGGAAAATCTGGGCAGAAACAAACCATCTCAAAAATCACAAAACAGCAACAGAAGAACACTGCAGGAAAAATGACCCACGGTCGAGTCAACTCGGCCACGGTTCCGCGGTGAGTTGGTCGACTAGCTGGTTCATTTTTCTTGTGTGTTCTGTAAAAACCCTGAGATGATTTTTAGTTTATGATTTATTATTTTTAAAGAAGAAATAAAAATCGGCAGAAACTAGGGTTTTTGAAAATGTGTTTTGCGATTTTTTCCGATCGAAGTTCTAGATACTTTGCTAACTAGTTAGTTTGTGTTTAGCTAGGCCCTGATACCACTGTAAGTCTACGTTGCCCACCCCGGTGCTTGCGGGGAGGCGGAAACGTTATGAAAAATCGAATTTTTACAACACTAGGCAACATGGACTATGCTAAAGGAGGGATCTTTGCTAAACAAAACTAACTAACAAGCTAAAAGAGTTAGCTACTCGGAAAGGGGGTTATACCTAAGTCTTCAAGTCCTTCTCTTCTTGCTCCTTGGAGTGAAAGAACGGGTTCACCTTGTCGCCTTCTCTTGCCGAAGAAAGATCCACCCGAGGGCCTCAACCTTTGGCTCCAACCTCAAACTAGAAGTAACTATGGTGCTTGGTGTGCTAAACCTAGAACTTTAGAAAGAGTAGAGAGTAATTTTAAGGATTTTATCTCAAGCTCAAAATGGTTCTCAACTCATGAGAGGGGAGAGCTAGAGAGAGAGGAAGAGGAGGAGAGAGAATGAGAATGATAGAATGAGAAGAATAATCCAACCTTCTCACATATATGTGAATTATGAAAAATAGATAATTAGCTAAAGATAATTATGATGGTTAATCAAGAAATGACCATTATCATTTCACATTAAATGCTTTTGCAAGGATCAAAGAGCATCTTTCATATGGAATGATGATGGTCAACTTGTTAACCTAGGTCAACAAGTCAAGTATAGTCAAATGGTCAACAACCCTAAGCATGCACAATTATAATTAACTAATATTAATAAATCATATTTCACACATAAGCATTAGGGTTAACAAAATGACAATGGTCATCAACCCTAATGAAAGTCCTCTGCCTCTGCCTCAGTCAACTGTGCATACACATCCGTAACCGTGTTCCGAGGAACACGAATACAATGAGATAAAACCAATCCCAAATCATATACTAGGATACGGATTAAACCAAAGCCCACTAGTATAAGCTGTCCGGACACCAAACGTGCACAAGTGCGCGGATGTGAACGAACCCCGTCGCAAAACCATGCGACCTCTACTCATTTTGCCTAAAGGCGAATAACCCTCTGTGTGGGACTCTAAAGACTCGGCACTACGTTGGCAGTGGGTTTAGCCACAGACCGCAAGCGGCACTAGCTGTATGTAACGGTCCCCAGGTAGATGTCACGACCCGAAAGAGCACGTGACTGGCCCTTGAACCATATGAAGTCTATAGGACCCCATCTGATCCAAGTAAGCCAAAAGCCCAGAAATCTAAAACCATTTAATGAGTAAATAAGGAAAACTGGTTTTAAGAAGTAAAGAAATCATGTTTCGAAAATCAAAGTTTTTAAATAACTAAGCCGAATATGCATTTTTAAAATGTGTAACCTTTCCTGAAAATTTCGGCAGAGTTTCCTTTGTAAAACTGGCCCCGAACGGGGAACAACAAGAATAATATATATGAAATGATAAAAGGCATCCCCAAGCGGGAGCTTGCTCTTCGTTAATCAAAGGTCACAACCACGCAAGTAATAATAATATACAACGCCAAAGGGCGAGGATCAAAACCCAAAAAGAAACTCAAAACAGCCAGAAAACTGTAATACTACAAGCGAGACTCTAAAATCGAAATAATACAACACTGTTTTCTAAGTCTGAAACAATATACAAGTTTTGGTTGATGGAATGTCTAGATACAATGAATAATACATGAACAATGGCGGTTCTGATACAAAAGAACCCACCTACCAACGCAAGTCACCCATATAGAAGTAGTGCGCCAGAAATGCCGCTATGGAATCTGTACGGTAAAAACCTGCAAGGACTGTGGCACAACGGGGCTGAGTTGCCAACTCGTGAATAGAAAATATCTACAAGCAGAGATCGAATGTATGACCCATCCTAGGTCAGTACGATCAGATACAAATAAACCTCAATATGAATAAGTCTGAAGCATGCTAAACTGGCAATGTAATCTCTATACATGAGTGTAGTGCCAAGTGCTCGTGCCAGTGCCTCAGGTAATAGCATATCATAATGTGAGGTATAATCAATGAAATCAATATGCATGTACGTGGATCCCGTCCACTCGTCACCCAATGACAATAACTATCATGCATGTAAATATCATCAGCATATGCATGAAAATATGAGGATATAAACCACCTGTGTCCCTCGCGACACGTCAAAATCATGGAACCGGAGTGCCCAGCATCGACACCGAACACATCATGAAAACTGTACCCAGCATCGGCATGTAAATCCTCATATATCGGGCTCCGTCAGTCCGGATCAGCCCACGAGCTCCGTCTGCGGAATCGGCCCTCGGTCCCAGCAGTACGCCCATATCCATCTATCAACTCTGGTCAGAATCCTCCGGATAACCGCCATGTCCAACCAATCACCGGTAGGTACTCGCCACCCTGCTAGGCTCATCGTCTACTCCACGAAAAACATTTCTTGCCCCAGGGAACCATACTGGGTCCACCATGTACCCGCAATCGGCCTCATCCGCCTCCTCGAGTCGGGTTTCACATGTCGCTCTCAGCACCAAGAAAACACATGGTGGACGCACTGAAATATCCTATCAAGGGTAACCGGGTTTTTTAAAATAATTACATATTCTCTTTGAAATACCCACGGTTCCCAAATCCCGAAATATCATGGAAACAACATATCTCAATGCGTATAATCAGAAAGCATGTGTATGCGACATGTAAAAGAAATGTAAGCATATCAGTATGTCATGCAAGGGTCATATCCTGAATGCAACAGTACTACAGTGTAGTGACATGACAATTATCGATGATGAAGTGTGTGAGCCGGCAAACAGTATACGTAGAACATACGCATCATCGATAATGGTGCTGGTGTCCTAGCAGCATGACTGTAATATATCAATGAACACAATCAATGCAATGCAAATGGCATGAATATGTGGAATCGAATAATCGGCGCAACAGTAAAGAACCTGTCTCAATAAATATATCATGCAGCCTTGCCTTTTGAAAAAGGACGAATCAGGGTTTTTGGTAAAATAGGGGCTACGGTGTTTTAAGAAAAGATGTGTCGTTTGAAAATATTCGTAGAATCCCTTTTGCCTATCTTTAAAATATCATCGATTCGTTAGTTTTGAAATAGATATGACTCGGGTCAGTCTAACGCCTACTATGCGAACTACAGACCCAACAATCAAGTCATTAGGGAGGGGTATGAAAACCACCTAAATCTGAGTCAATATATACATTATCTCATCACATAACGGGTTGTTAGTTATATGTATGCCCTAGAGGCCATTACTGTACATTGGATGTATATTGTAGTGGATGCTGGGACATATATAGGGAGGACTTTCTTGCTCGACATGATAGTATGCTATCTGGTTACTCTTTACCTTAACGTGTATGCTGATTGTCTCTCTGTTACATGTTGGTAAAGCCCTTAGGATCTGTACTTGACTACCTGGACTATGATGCGGATCATACTAGTAGGGACATGGTAGTCTATAAGTACATCCTTCAAGGTCCCTAGTCGTGGGTGTATCGAGACGGGGCATCGATATACCAGAGTAGACTAGCGTATACCTTCTCGACCCATACAGATGGGCGATGGATGATCCCATATCCATTGGTGTTTGACATCAGAGATGATATACGGGTGCTCAGTAGAACTGGGTACACTGGACGGACTCGCCGAGAACTCCCAGATGGTATTATACCTCACGTCAGATGGCAGTTCTCTGGTGACACTGGTACAGAGTAGTCTGTTGACCCGAGATCGTCATAGAGTCTTGTGTGGTTCCCACTGTGCTTTGATTTCCATCTTACCACGTCCAAGAGGGCGTGCAAAACGGTGGTTTTTGGGTACAGTCCCGAGTCACATGGAGGCAATGAGCGATAGGAGGGGATTCGTCTCTCCCGGTATAGGGGGTTGATGTTGCGCTGTGTTCGATTGGCTATAACAGGAAATCCCTGGCCAGGGTTGCTGAGATTTACTGGTAAGTGTTACCAGTAGTTTTTCAAATTGTTATAGACCTCATATCAACACGACTTATCGAGCTATTGGGGTCTGACGTTTACCACCCCTAGGCGATATATGCGACATATCAGATGATCAGACCGGACTGTACGGTAGTGTTACTGGTTGGATTCACTGGAGTGTGAGCGTGCTTGCTCGTCGATCTTCTGATCGCTCAATACCCGGGTGGCCATTACGTTTAGCAGACCGCTTGCGGCTTGTGGATGTTTGATATGATCATCATCCGCTGCCGGCGTATTGACGAGTCTTTAGAGTCCTACACAGAGGTTTCCTGGCTCAAGCGAAACAAAATAGGAGCGCATATGAGATATGTGCGGGACCGAGAATAATGCGTGTATGTGATACCGTATTTCATTCTCGCGACGAATGTGTCGAATGGTTATATGCGATATAACCTAGTTATCGAATCGAGGGTTGATTCGATAAGCCGATACATTGGATACTAGTCGGTTATATGCGATATGACCGGATCATTAAATCAAGTGTTGATTTAATGATTTAATGTATAATTATATATTTGATATATTACTTTGCATCAACTAGTATCGGTTTACTTAAGATGGATTTTCTCACTCGGATGTGCACATTATATATGTGATATGATTTTGTGCACTTGCTTGTATCATGTTTGATGATACATGCTTTTGGTTAAGTGTAAAGTATTAAACCTTGGTTAATGCAATGGTTAGGATTTATTATTTGTTATTCATTTATCTTATTTAGTTATCCATTTATTTTTGATAAATGAATAAAAGAAAATGAGAAAAGAATGGTGGCTTCTTTTGTTGTTTAGTTGAAACTTCATGAAGCTTTGACCTAAGTCCACCATTCTTATCTCATTCTTAACCCTAACCATTCAACTAACCTTGGTTAATTCTCTACACATTACCATAGTTAGAATTATGATAAGTATTCTATTATTTTCTATTTTCTAATAACTCATCATAATTCTTTCTTCTTCTTCTTCATCTTCTTCACATGAAGAAAGTTCACTTCATCAATGGTGATTGATGAAAATGAGTGTGAAATCCAATTCTAAAGTCTACCCACTTCCTATTTCTTCATCCTCTACCTCTTGCCAAGTAGTAGAGTGTGTTTACTTCACAAGTTTCTTGACTTGGTGAAGTCGGAGCTTGATTTAGCGATGCCTCGACGTAGATCATCTTCGGCATGGACATCGACGACCTAGCTTGCCCATTCTCCGACGAAGCCGACGCGAGAGCCCGGGAACTCATTTGGACAGCGAGGAGACATCGTTGCGGAGCTATGGAGGTGGAGCACCGGATCTACAAAGGTTGTATTTCCGTATTCCATTAGTTAAGTGTTAACTAGATTTCATATTCGCCTAAACTTCTAGCCGACGATCCGTAGTCGGGCCTCTCGGCACCTAGATTTTTTGAAAATGGCATGGTTGATGCCTTGTGAGACCTCATTAGGGTGCCTAGGAACCCTACAGTGGTATCAGAGCCTAGCTAGAGCCTTAGGCGAAGTCTAGACGGATTTTGAAGTCCGAACGACCCAAAACCGAAACCCAAAATATGCTCTCTGTACTTTTTCTAAAAACAGGGATTTTTCAGTATTAAAAATATGCAGAAAACCCATCAGGAAAATATAATAATTACGGCGCAAAATTGGGGCCATGAACAGTGCAAGATGGCGTGGATCCGCGGCATAATCCTATGTTAGGCGGCGTTTCCGCGGCAGATTGCTGACGTCAGCCTTTAAAAGTTGCACAGTAATTCTTTGTTTTCTGTGCTGAGTTCTCTGGGTATTTTTAAATTTTATTCAACAGTTAAATTTTCTGCAGTTGTTTTGGGGATTCGGTATTTCGATCGGATTATCAAATTTCGTCTTTTGTGTATTTCCGGATAAATCTTAGAATATGTTAAAAAGTTCGACCGGATATAAATACCCAATTTTTCCCCTGTCGGGAAATTTCCAAGTGTTGGATTTTTCCGTAGTTTAACGACGTTCTAAGTAGTGCAAGTAACGCGATGGACCCTCTAGAAGACAACAAACCTTAACTCGATTATGTGACCGTCTTGAACTGCCCTTTGAACCTTCGGGTTTGGGGCAGTACGGCGTGCCACATGTGAGGCGTTGGCTTGACCCTTCTACGGCTGGACCGTTGGTACTGAGGCACGAACGGAATGTTGTTAGACTTGTTTCATGTGTTGAGCTATACCGTGAAAACTTGGGTGTTCGATTGTTCGATCGAAAAGTTTAACATTTTCTGTTTATCTGGAATGAGATACAATAATTGGAATTCACAAGTAGTTATGAGATAACTAAATGAATGTTATAAACGTGGCAGTTTAGTCTCACTTGATCGGTTGCCACGGAATTTTGATGTGATCAAAAGTCCGTTGCAATCACGTAGCGTACGCGGATACTCGCCGGGTAAACTTAATAGACAGCCTCACTCCATAGCCCCGACCAAGTGACTGTAGGAGAACCCCGTCGCCGAATGCATCCGTTCGGGTGCTCGCGGCAGCGGTGTTCCGCCTTGGTGCACTTGGTCGACGGCGTTGGGGGTGCAGCCGCCTACTAAAGTTTGCGACGAGTATTCGATCAGGATGTCGGGAATCTTGTTGAATTGCCCGACTTGATATTGAAAAGTGTTTTCGATAATGAGACTAAAATGCGGGGTTTATAATTGTTAGGCATGCGATGTCTAAAGAATTCATTTGGTCAGGCATGCGATGTCTGAGGTGATTGCGGATTCCAACTGTTGTAGTTTTACACTTTTTTTACTGTGACCGTAAGTGTAATATGTGATATCGCCGGTTTCGTTGCTATATGTCAACGACAATTGGGATGCGCATATTTACTTACGTTGATGACATGTGATGTTATGTGTTGCTGGATATGTTATATTGGATCGTCGTGTTTGAATAGCCGGGGGTTTTTATGTGAGATGAGTGTTTTTCATTTTCATTCATGTAAAAACTTGTATGTAATATTCTTTTATTGGGGCGCTTCCAGGTTGCGGAAGTTGTCACCCGTTATATATTATTTACTTTTTCGCACTAGGATAGACCCAAGGAAGAGGGCACAAGTAACCGGGTTCTGGAGTCCAGTGGGAGACCAACTCGAGGAGTCGGGTCCGGGTCTCCTAACTCCAGAATTGGTAGGGTTGCTTTCCGCTCTCGTAGGGGTCTAGGGGTGTGGGTTTAGCTATTCATCACGACCGTGGAATCCGTGTTTTATACTGGCTCGTATTGAAATCACGGACGTCCTAGTATATCCAATATTTCATATGTTTCTTCTGCTGTGATCTCTGTGTTGTGACTCTGTGATGGATATAGTATATAGTATATATGATATATTATATAGACGTTGCTTATGTTTTACACCCGCGCTAGCCCTGCCCTGCTCTGTCGTTAGTTACCTAACCTAACGGTGCACGAGGGGACATCGAGGCGAATGCGGATGGCATAAGTGTACGTCATATCTATCTGTGATGTTTAGGTACTTAAATGATGGGACTTCATTAATGTGATTAATGAAATAAAAGAAACCTAAGATGTTGTAGAATCGAATTTCAAAATAAAACAGGTAGCTACAGTTCTTGCTTTGCACAGCGGTATATGTGATATATCCTGCACCTTATTCGATGAGGAAAGGACCGAGATCCCTTCACCGGGAGTGACTCCTTTAGCAATAACTGGTCGATGCTACGCCCTCGGTTTGTCTTTTGATTGCTTTTAAGAGTTTTTGCTTTGCACAGTGATATATATGATATATCCCGCACCTCATTCGACGAGGAAAGGACCGACGATCCCTTCACCGGGTGTGACTCCTTTAGCAAAACTAGAAAAGCCTCAAAAACACTCCATTTCAAAATTCATTCGATCCTACAACGATATCAAGTTCATTACGCAATAGGTTTTCAGAAAAACCTGTCATAGCCCTCCGTCATTTCAGATAAGTGCTGTTTAGTATTCGTGCTGCGTTTGTTGACCTCCGTCAAGGCGCAGTATGCGGTAGCTAACCAGTATTTATCTGCTTATGCATATGATGCAGATTGAGTTAGGGTAGTCGTGCGGCCTTGTTGACCTCCATCAAGGGTCGTGCGGGTGGGTTTAATTCGATCAAGAAATGACGGGTTGAACTTGACTAGTAGCCTATGGTTTGTTGACCTCCATCAAGGTCATAGGGTGCTAGGGGCAAAATATTATCGGGAATTTCAAGTGTTGAAATTTGCAATGAGATTGCATACCTTCTATGAGATAGTTGGATCCCGATACCCGCTGCGAGTAAGAGTTACTCCTGGGAGAGTTTTATACATTACAATTAGCCGATCAAGTAGGTGTCTAGAAAGGTGTCAACGGGGTTACGCCTCTGGGAAAACGAGGTTTACATTTATTAGGTTCGTGCGAAAGCACGGGGGACCTCCCTCAAAGTACCGACACTGGCCTGGCTGAAAGATTGGCGAACTTGTAGTGTGTAATTAATCCCGGCTAGTCTTTCCTTTTAGGGTTTGAAGGAAGATTTGATAAAAAGCAGTGGGAGCCATCCTGATTAGATAAAATAAAAACCAATCTATTCTTGACAGAGCGCACGCTGAGTGTTTTCTTCTCTCTCTCTCCAGGTAGCGACCATATCACGCCTTAATCAAGATAATAAAACGGATTATTGACCGAACCCGCTTGTTATACTGAGCTGGGGAACGTTGGTCCCGCTCCAACTTATAATTGTTATAAGACAGAGCAGGAAATTGGGGAATACCAGATTTCCCGTGCCGCCCAAACGAAGAGAGTGCATGTTGATGCATCATCTTCGGGTGTGTTCATTACAGAGAACTGTTTCTCAGTATCCTTTACGTCCTGGGTGTGTGATACCAGATCAGGATCCCAGATATGTAATCTGTTACATAGGGCTACAGAAAGGTAGAGAACTGAGAACGGGTGATAAGTTTCATGAGGCAGAGAACGGGGCAAGTGTTGCAGCCAAGTCTGTCGGTCACTGTCACCCTGTATTACAAATACATTGATTCTGAACGAATGTTATTAGATACCGAACCTGATATACAAAATCGTATCTATCTCTTTATTAGTAAAGAAATGATAAAATTTTGTATTGTTGGATAATGTTTTGAACATTTCCTATATCAAAAGTTGATCGGTTCAGGCACGTTATCTAAAAGCATTGATGTTCTAAATCAAACTACAGTTCTAAGTATACAGAACACACACAAGAGGAAGAGTTCAGAAATGAACGAATCCTTCTTAAGGTATTGTAGACTAGGTCAGATCAATGCGATCCGACTGGCTAGAGTTACATATAGATGTATATTTAAATCAGTTTGAATTTACATCTTGTGAAACTCGCCAGTCATGTCACAAAGATAAGATGACCATAGCTCCGTTTATTGGAAACAGAGAAAGAGTTAGTGAACTCTTGGGATGATACATGTTGATGTATGTGGGTCCCCTGTCTACACATGCCAGGACTGGTTCTTTATACTTCATTATGTTCTCTAATAATCACTCAAGATTCAGTCATATGTTCCTGTTGAAACATGAGTCCGAACCTTTTGAGATATTCACAGATTATAAGCGAGAAGTAGAGAACCAAAATACGGGTATAAGTATTATGTCCTTTGATGTGATCTAGGAGGAGAATACTTGAGCACGGAAATCCTGGACTTTTCTAAAGGAGAATGAGATTCTCTCTCAGCATTACTCCTCCGCATACACCATAGCACGATGGTATATCGGGGTGGAGCAATCACACCCTATATGATAAGGTGTGCTCTATGATGAGTACTACTGAGTTACCTAATTCCTTTAGGGAGTTATGCACTTGAGAAGTTGCATACCTATTAAATATGGTTCAAATCAAATCAGTTGCCTACCACTTCATATGTGATATGGAAAGGGAAGAGCCCATGTCTTAAGCTAGTTAAGATTGGGGTTGTCCGGCCTATGTCTGAAAAGCAAAATCCGGACAAGCTCGAGCCAAGATCTGTTATGTACAACTGAAAAGGTTCCAGCTATACAAACAACAGCAGATGATTTGGTAGAACCAAAGGATTCAGTAGATTCCAACGAACCTCAGCCTCTCCGCCGATCTAGTAGGGTTCCTCACCCACCTGAGAGATATTTCGGTTTCTCTATGACAGTGGGAGCGAGGAATGCATCATGAGATGATGACCCAACTAGTTTCGAGCTGGCCATCAAGAGTGAGACTCTGTAAGAATGGCTGGATGTTTATCGATCTGAGATGGAATCCTTATACACCAACAAAGTATGGACTTTAGTTGCTATATCTGAAGGGTTAAATCCCCATCAGGAGCAAGTATATCTTGAGAAGATTACTTGGTGTACATGGAAAGGTTGAGACTTTCAAAGCTAGACTTGTTAAAGGTTTTCGTCATCGACCAGGCGTGGATAATGATGAAACCTTTTCCAATATCTATGCTTAAGTCCATCCAGATACTACTTGCCACGGCTACATACCATGACTACGATATCTGGCGATTGGGTGTCTTGACTGCTTTTCTAAATGATGATTTAGAAGAGTGTGTCTATAAGTACACAGCCAGAGGGCTTCGTAGACAGTGGGAGCAGCGGAAACGTGTGCAAGATGCTTTATAGGATAAAGCAGGCATCGCGGAGTTGGAACATCTGTTTTGATGGATTAGTCAAAGAAGTTGACATCATCAAAATGGTAGATGAACCTTGTATAAACAAAAAGGTAGTAGGGAGTATGGTGACGATCCTCGTAGAGTACATGGATGACATACTCTTGATAGGGAAGGAGTTTCCTATGCTACGCTCGATCAATCTCCGCTTATCACAATGATTCTCCACTTAGGATCAAAGTGATACCTACTAAATCCTGGATTTTGGATCCATGAGATAGATCTAATTGGATGTTAGGTATCTCACTAGTAGTAGTGAGATGGTATCAATCGATCCAAGGGAAAATCACTGGAAGGGTTCCAGGGTGATAAAGACGACTGAATGTCAGTCACAGGCATTGTCTATACCCTTATTAAAGGGACGGTATGTTGGAAGAGTTCCAAGCTAGATACCGTGGCATACTAGACGATAAAGGCAGGATACATCGCTACTTAAGATGCTACCAAAGAGGATCTTTGGGTGTATATTAGTTCATGAGATGAACTACGTTCCTACCATTGTGAGACAATGGAGTTGTGGCTTATGCCGAGGAACGCCGGTCCCATCAGTGATCCAGACATATTCTAAGGCAGTATCACCTGATCATGGAGATGGTTGATCTCCAGGGGATCGAGGTCAGGAGAGTAGACTCGGAGGACAACACAGCGGATCCACTCACAAAGGCCTGTTCCCAGAGAGAGACTTTTATGGGATGGTTGAGTATGAGATACTTCAAACCACTGCTACAGATGGCCCTAGTGCAAGTGGGAGATTGTTAGTTATATGTATGCCCTAGAGGCCATTACTGTACATTGGATGTATATTGTAGTGGATGCTGGGACATATATAGGGAGGACTTTCTTGCTCGACATGATAGTATGCTATCTGGTTACTCTTTACCTTAACGTGTATGCTGATTGTCTCTCTGTTACATGTTGGTAAAGCCCTTAGGATCTGTACTTGACTACCTGGACTATGATGCAGATAATACTAGTGGGGACATGGTAGTCTATAAGTACATCCTTCAAGGTCCCTAGTCGTGGGTGTATCGAGACGGGGCATCGATATACCAGAGTAGACTAGCGTATACCTTCTCGACCCATACAGATGGGCGATGGATGATCCCATATCCATTGGTGTTTGACATCAGAGATGATATACGGGTGCTCAGTAGAGACTGGGTACACTGGACGGACTCGCCGAGAACTCCTAGATGGTATTATATCTCACGTCAGATGGCAGTTCTCTGGTGACACTGGCACAGAGTAGTCTGTTGACCCGAGATCGTCATAGAGTCTTGTGTGGTTCCCACTGTGCTTTGATTTCCATTTTACCACGTCCAAGAGGGCGTGCAAAACGGTGGTTTTTGGGTACAGTCCCGAGTCACATGGAGGCAATGAGCGATAGGAGGGGATTCGTCTCTCCCGGTATAGGGGGTTGATGTTGCGCTGTGTTCGATTGGCTATAACAGGAAATCCTTGGCCAGGCTTGCTGAGATTTACTGGTAAGTGTTACCAGTAGTTTTTCGAATTGTTATAGACCTCATATCAACACGACTTATCGAGCTATTGGGGTCTGACGTTTACCACCCCTAGGCGAGATATGCGACATATCAGACGATCAGACCGGACTGTACGGTAGTGTTACTGGTTGGATTCACTGGAGTGTGAGCGGGCTTGCTCGTCGATCTTCTGATCGCTCAATACCCGGGTGGCCGTTACGTTTAGCAGACCGCTTACGGCTTGTAGATGTTTGATATGATCATCATCCGCTGCCGGCGTATTGACGAGTCTTTAGAGTCCTACACAGAGGTTTTCTGGCTCAAGCGAAACAAAATAGGAGCGCATATGAGATATGTGCGGGACCGAGAATAATGCGTGTATGTGATACCGTATTTCATTCTCGCGATGAATGTGTCGAATGGTTATATGCGATATAACCTAGTTATCGAATCGATGGTTGATTCGATAAGCCGATACATTGGATACTAGTCGGTTATATGCGATATGACCGGATCATTAAGTCAAGTGTTGATTTAATGATTTAATGTATAATTATATATTTGATATATTACTTTGCATCAACTAGTATCGGTTTACTTAAGATGGATTTTCTCACTCGGATGTGCACATTATATATGTGATATGATTTTGTGCACTTGCTTGTATCATGTTTGATGATACATGCTTTTGGTTAAGTGTAAAGTATTAAACCTTGGTTAATGCAATGGTTAGGGTTTATTATTTGTTATTCATTTATCTTATTTAGTTATCCATTTATTTTTGATAAATGAATAAAAGAAAATGAGAAAAGAATGGTGGCTTCTTATGTTGTTTAGTTGAAACTTCATGAAGCTTTGACCTAAGTCCACCATTCTTATCTCATTCTTAACCCTAACCATTCAACTAACCTTGGTTAATTCTCTACACATTACCATAGTTAGAATTATGATAAGTATTCTATTATTTTCTATTTTCTAATAACTCATCATAATTCTTTCTTCTTCTTCTTCATCTTCTTCACATGAAGAAAGTTCACTTCATCAATGGTGATTGATGAAAATGAGTGTGAAATCCAATTCTAAAGTCTACCCACTTCCTATTTCTTCATCCTCTACCTCTTACCAAGTAGTAGAGTGTGTTTACTTCACAAGTTTCTTGACTTGGTGAAGTCGGAGCTTGATTTAGCGATGCCTCGACGTAGATCATCTTCGGCATGGACATCGACGACCTAGCTTGCCCATTCTCCGACGAAGCCGACGCGAGAGCCCGGGAACTCATTTGGACAGCGAGGAGACATCGTTGCGGAGCTATGTAGGTGGAGCACCGGATCTACAAAGGTTGTATTTCCGTATTCCATTAGTTAAGTGTTAACTAGATTTCATATTCGCCTAAACTTCTAGCCGACGATCCGTAGTCGGGCCTCTCGGCACCTAGATTTTTTGAAAATGGCATGGTTGATGCCTTATGAGACCTCATTAGGGTGCCTAGGAACCCTACACGGGTATCACTACCATCATATCACATCTCAAATACAACTCTGTCATATCGCCGAACCTCACGGCCTCAAATCAAATCTCATCGACTCATCTTAATCCCACGTATCATCCTCAAATCCCGTATATGAACACATAGTCCCATACCCATGTGTAGATATACACACCTCCATATGCGCACAGATAAATGAAAGAATGTATGCAAGTATATGTGTGCGTGTATGTGTGGGTGCAACCACTACTTTAGGGTTCGTACTATACTAAACCAATACATCCTTATTATCAATAATTCCATTATTATCATCAATAATCCTAACAACACATAATAAATATATGTGTGTATACGTATTCGTATACATCACCACGGACTGCGGGGGTGCTATACGCCATCCACCCGACTTCTTCCCGTAGATATAAATCTATTCACCTTGCTTCTCGTGTGCCAATCCGATGTCGCTATCTTAATATTCTTCGCCTCAACATCACGTAGGGTACCTACAAGTATATCACAACGCTAAAGCACATGAAAATCACATCGGAAACCAAAATAGAACACGCTACTCGCATAGGTAAAATCCTATCTCTCGCATGTAAACACGATCAATATCCACTTGTCGTTGACGTCCAAACGCCACTCGACAGAAACGAATCACCAAATACCAAAATCCATGCTAAAACAAGTCGTAAATCATACGACAACTTAAGAAAATCAACCCAGATTTTACCCTAACAGGAATTTTTCAAAACTAGACATACCCAGGGTCAAGACTACTGGAAATAGGGCCATGCACCAAAATCGAGACGGTTCCCTTCTGCTCTGGCCGCAAATTGCGGCCAAAAGGAATTAATTGGCGGCCGGGGTTAGGAGTTGGGGGCTAGGGTTTTGTGTGGTGGTTCCATGGTTCCTGCACATCTCACTGTCAACTCAGTTTTAGTTTTGGGGTCTCAGGGTGATAGTAGATTCTTAAATACGATCACAGATTCACAGTTTTTCTCCGACATCGTCTCATAAATTTCGTATTCTGGTTTCAAGTTCAGGTTTGGGTCCAAATTAGTATCACACTAGGGGTTCTAAGGTCACAACAAGCCTCAATTTCACTTTGATTTCAGATCAAACCCTAAACCCTAACTTGATGTTTCACAAATCCACCAAACAACACCATATCGATATGAAACTAGTATTGATGCACAAGAAATGAGATACTACTCTAATAGGTGCATAAATTACCTTATTTGGCAACTCAAGAAAATTCTTGAGTTGCTCAAAGTCTTCCAAATCCAATCTTGCTAGGTTCAAAGTGTAGCTAGTGAGCTTGGGAGCAAGTTTTGTGAAGTGGGAATGGGGTTTTGGGGTTGATTTCATTATGGATCTAGGGTTTCATGAAGAGAGAGAGAGGGGGACAGGGGCAGCAGCAGCTCAAAGAGAGGGAGAGGAGAGAGAATGAGAAGGGGAAAATGATGGGAGTATGGTTCATAATGTGAGGGTTGACTTGGTCTCTCTCTCTCATAATCCTTCCAACCTTTTTCTTTCTTTTCTTTTCCCTTTCTTCTCACTCCAATAGTGAACCCAAATGAACATCCATGGTAATAGAAATGTAACACAAGTGTAACAAGTGTGGAAAATGTTATGTGCACATTTTTGCACAAAAATGCCAAAAATCCGATTAGCGATTTTTAATCACGATTAGCACTATATTAGCATATAACTAATCATAAAAACTTTAAAATGGCATAATTCTATAAAATACCCTATTTTAGAATTTTCCAAAATTTTCCCCCATTTATTTGTATTTAATTATACCCGAATATTAAAATATTCATTAAAATAATATTCAATTATAAAAATTCCCAAAAATCATATTTTATTATTTTGAAACGTTACAGTAGATGCCGATAAGAAGACTGATGAGGTAAACCCATCTGAACTCCTACTGAGCCTGAATATGACAGTCTCCGTACAATCCGGTTTGTTCATCTAAGAACATCGCATGGCGGGCCTAGGGGGGCGGTAAACGTCAGTCCCCTACTAGCGGTACAAGTCGTGTTGGAGTGAAGCCCAAAACACCTGAGATAACACTGGAAACCTACCAGTTTATCTCGCTTGCCCTGGCCAGGGACTTTGTGTAATGGCTCTCTTAGACACAGCGCGATATCAACCCCCAATACCGGGAGAGACGAATCCTGTCTAACCGTCACTGCCTCCAAGTGCTTCGGGACTGCACCTAAAAACTACCTGTTTGCACGACTCCTTTGAGCCGTGGTAGGGTAGTAATCAAAGAACAGTGGGAACACACTCGAGGCGAAGTGACAGTGTCAAGTCAACGGACTAAGCTGTACTCATATCACCTGGGAACTGATAACTGACGATAGGTATAATACCAACCAACAGTTCCCGACGAGTCTTGTCCAGTGTACTTGTAACCTAACGAGCACCCGCATACTATTTTCAGTACGACGTACTGATGGCTGTGGGACAGACCATCTCCCCTGCTGGGATAAGAAGCGCATATGCTAGTCTACTCCGGAGTATCGATGCCCTGTCTCGACAGTCCTTCGACTAGGGACCTGTATAACGATGTGCTTATAGATTACCCATCCCCCACAAGTGTGACTGCCATTACAACGCTGGTAATCAAGCAAAGATCCTAAGGGCTCTACTAATATATATAAGTGATATGCTAAAAGAAACACAGCATATATTAAAATAGAAACAAACCAAGTAGCATACTACCAGTTTGAGCAAGATTGTCTATACAACTGTGAATATCCCAAGCTTCCATTAAGTAATATACAAACTAGTATGATACAGTAATGACCTCTAGGGTATAAACACTAACAAAAATCTGGAATATCAAGTCAAGTGTTGATTTGATAACCGTATTAATGACGTGTTTTCTAATATTGTGTATATTATGCACACACTCTCTACTGTATATGATACTAAGAAGATATCGATCGCGTTTCGTGTATGTGATACATGATATGTACGTGTATGGGATACATGTACTAATACTTATTTAATATATATATATATATATATATATATATATATATATCAATTCCCAATATTTTATATTATGTGTAAATTAATATACATATAATATATGTATATATAGAGAGAGAGAATAATGGAGGAAAGATGCCATAGGAGGGAATTTCCTCTTACGGCGTCGAAAAAATACACCCTCACTCATTTTTTCCGACGATCGGCACTTACCATCTTCATCGTTATCATCTAAGATGTGGGTACACCAAATTTCATGTGATTCTACAATTTTTTCACCGTTGATTTAGTGGGTTCAAAATTAATGGTTTACTGACAATAGAACATTTTACATTGCTAAATCAATGGTGAAAAGTTGTAGAATCACATGAAATTTGGGTTACCCACATCTTAGATAATAACGATGAAGATAGAGGATGCTGATCGTTTGAAAAAATGATGGAGGGTGTATTTTTTCGACGCCATAGGAGGAAATTCCCTCATATGGCCTCTTTCCTCCATTATATATATATATATATATATATATATATATTATATTTTATTGATGGTGGGCCCACCCTCTATCTTATGTGTGTAACACGCATATGAGAGAGAGAATGCAAGAGTGTAGGTGTCATTTGTATATGATATGGGTTGAAAATAATAAAGAGAGATGACAATTCATTATTTTTTCAAGCCATCAAACATCTTCTTCTTCCTTCTTCTAGAGCTTTTGCTCTCTAGGTTAAGGGCAGGTATAGCCATGGTGAGGGAGTGAAAAAAAGAGAGAGTACCCATCGTCTTCCTCTACGTCTGGCTAGCCTTTAGAGGAAGTTTCTCCGTCCAGTGACGGAGTTGGAGCTCGGCCAGCCCGTTTTCAACGCGGATCATCTACGGCGAGACGGTCGGCGTTTATACGGGTCCGGGAGCTCACAAAGTCTAGAAGGGATCTTCTGGGATCAGCCGGATATGCTACAAAGGTTTTAGCACCTCTTTACTCTTTTCTAGTTTGCACATTGTATTGTATTTGATGATTTTGGGGATGGATTGAGGTTATGCTTTGTATAATTGTTGTTTTTTAAATTCCGCCGCGGCCGTGATTGTCACGACCCTAACCCCATCCACTTACATATATAAGGCAGGTGAATAAATGTAAGAAAGAATAAAAACCCTCAAAAATGCTATCTTAGCAATTGTTCTAGAGGAGATTAGCTATCTCGAATCAGCTAGAGTAGATTCACTACCTCGAATCGGTTTTATTTTATCGTGTACATATCGTTTCCCTATATGGAACGAGGCATTCCTCTGCTATTCATAGGGCTATCTTTGACTATTTTTTTGCTATTGTTGGTTGGTTTCGAGGGTATATTGCTTTCTTCATTTGGCCGATGATACGGGTCCATACGGGCATTGTCACCGTAAGAGAAGTGTATTATGTCCATGTTGGAAGGTACTTCTGGAACGCCGATATGCATTAAATTAAAGAAGAAAAAAATTAAGTCCTATACTCAGTACTACAATAGGAGGTTGCCCCTACGGATAGTGAAATCCGTAGGGGCGGATTTATTTTGGCCCTACGGATTAATCCGTAGGGCTATACGGTTGCCCCTACAGTCCTTACATATTTATATAAAAATTATTAAATCTTAAATTATTGTTTGCCCCTACGGAGCCGCAAACCAAGAACCTACGGACTTATCCGTAAGGGCATCTAAATAGGGATTTAAGTTAAAAGCTCAGATCGATCCTTACGCTAATTATTCCCAATTCTCGCGCGAACAAAAAATTCCCAAACCCTCGTTCCCGCCGATCGATCGTCGTTCTCGTCGTAGGGGTCATCGCCAGCGCCGCCGATTCATCGTAGCCACCGCCTTCTTTTATCGTAGCCACCACTTGCTTTCGTCATCGCCAGCGCCGGCTCATCGGAGTTCTCGTCGTCGCCTCTGCACAGGTAAGGAATTCTTCAATTACTCAAATTTTTGATTAGGGGTGGGGCTGGGGCTGTGGGCTGGGGCTGTGGGCTGGGGCTAAGGCTAGGGCTAGGGTTGGGGCTGGGGCACGGGCTGCGGCTAGGGCTGTGGTTAGGGTTGGGGCTCGGGCTCGGGCTGCGGCTAGGGCTGTTGTTGGGGTTAGGGCTCGGGCTCGGGCTGCGGCTAGGGCTGTGGTTGGGGTTGGGGTTGGGGCTCGGGTTGGGGTTAGGGTTAGGGTTAGGGTTGGGGCAGGGGGTTGCGGCAGGGGGTGAGAATTTTTCTAGGTTTCTTTAAAAGCTTGTGAAGGAAATTTTGAGCCCAAAAATTGAACATTTCTAATGATTTTGATAAGAGACAAGGGAGCACTAAAGTTTTGTTTTCTATTTGTCTAGATTCAAATGTTTACTTATATATATATATATATATATATATATATATATATATATATATATACAATCTCAATATTCGTGGCATGTCGGTTATAAATTTCTCTCTCTGTTGAGATATATAGCCTACTTCAGCACATAGCTAGGTATGCGATAAAATTATTTTTGATAAAACAATGCATGATATAATATGGAAATATATTTGTTTCTTAGCTTCAATCATACAAACGTGTTCGAAATTAACGTAATTCAAATAGCAATTCCTTGGAATTTTTTAGTCCAGAGAATCTTGATCGAGTCTCAGGATTATATTGATTCAAGCATTTTGTGTGACACCAAAGACTGGACGTTAGACGAATAGCCGGTGCTAAAACTTCTTAAAGTATATTAATTTTGAATCTTCTTCTAAACTCAATGATTCTACATTGATAAAGAAAAGCTTAGATATCGATGATAAATGGCCACATATTACAAGTTACAAAGATGATGTTCAACTCCTTCCCAACTTTTTTCATTGCTTGTGATATTTTCTCTCCTCTCTCTCCTTTTCTCCTGGTCTCTGTCTATCATGAAATTTTGGGCATGCAAATTAAGACTCTCTCCTCTTTTTGGTTATTATTTTTCCCTTTGTCGGCTTAATTATTGAGATGGAGATTTGATTAGAGTTTTGGTGTTCATAATTTCATAATATGAGCAAGGCAACTGACAAATCATCATGATGTTGTTATGATCATAGCAAGATGTAGGTGCTTGTGTGTTGGTACTAAAGCATGATACAATCTCTTTTATTGCTAGTGGATGCGTTTTGTTCAAAGAGTCTTTTCCTTTTAGTAATTTTCCTCTTTAGGGAGTTTTCGACATTGAAATCTCACTAGTTGATAATGTTAAATGAGTTCTAGTCCTAGTTTGCTACATTTTTTTTATATATAGTAGATGGTGATACTTCTTTAAGTAAAAACAACCCTACACTTAAGCGAAATCATAAATCGAAACACACATATATAGAATACAACTTATACATGGGTATCCTCAAATCTAACTTTAATTATCGATAATTTATTCTTTTCAACGACAAACGCACACACAAAGCATATACACGGATTTTCTCCTTTGTCAGTAACCATCCCGTTCTTAGATTTCTCAATATAGTCATCATAACCTACAATTTATATGATACAGTCTAATATGGCCCATGAGTACGTCAGGGTTAAGGACTTGATGTATGTGAATTGGCAACAACGTATGCAACCTAAGTTTGTCACTGGAGTTTCTGCTTTCGTTGAATTTGCACGAGCACATAATAAGGAGAAGACAGTAATATGGCAGAAGAAGAAGGAGAAGACAGTAATGAGGCAGAAGAAGAAGAAAATGACATTCCTTGTTCTCTGTTTTAGCATCAATCTTCTGATATGAACTAATGATGGCTTTCACATTGGCTTTTCGTTTTAGAGACTTCTTAGTGTCCAATGGAAGTATACATCAGATTTGTGCAGGTCAGGTTCTTCTATGACTTTCAAGAGTTTCAACTGATTCTGTAAATTACACCCTAGTTGGGTGATACTTTTACCACTTCTCACTGCAGGTGCGCTCTTTAATATCCATTTTTAATGTAATATTATAGATATTCATGCATGTTTATATCAAAATTACTTATATTGTCAATGTTTGATTGTCTAATTGTTGGTGATGCGTCCATATCAGGGACAGAGGCCACTCCCGCTCCTCCAGGTAAGTTTATATATCATATAGTGCATGTATATTGATTTAGAATGCTATATCATAAATATACACACATTCCTTT
Source organism: Agapanthus africanus (assembly GCA_030015575.1). Lineage (NCBI taxonomy): Eukaryota > Viridiplantae > Streptophyta > Magnoliopsida > Asparagales > Amaryllidaceae > Agapanthus > Agapanthus africanus. Next base: position 705,330,563 of record JASDDO010000024.1, on the reverse strand, counting down.
TGCTCTTATTTAGATAGTAATTTTTATTTTTGTCTAGCTGTAGGTGATGACAGTAGTTGACAATAAAATTTGTCATCCTAGAAACTATGATTTTTATATGTGCTCGCATGCGGGAATGATTGTAAGTCGTGGACCTGTACAATAAATTCTTATTTGGTATTTGTTTGAAATCAAATTGAATACTATATAATTTTTATATTTGTATTTAGTTTGGAATTAACACAATATTTATTCACGCAGCATGCACTTATGATCAACCAACTGCTCATGATATTTGTAACCCAGCATAGAGATCACCACATCAACTTTTTTTATTGCCTCCACCAAGATCTTGTGATCATGCATATCACCCTACATATATTCAACATATATATATATCTTTAGGTCTATCTAAAATCAATAACCTTTAATTCCAAAAAAAACAAACGCACACACAAGGAGTGAATTAATGAAGAAAAGAGGGTCCACTTTTTGTTAGGTGTCGTCAAAAGTTTATATCCTCCATCAATTATCAAGCTACCGAGGACGAAAAACCACCTTTGTTAGTCGAGAGTCATGGTAATAGTCATGGAGATTGATTATAAAAGAAATAGGGAGAAGAAAATAGAAATTGTAGATAGTAGAATAGCACACTCATTTCAAAAATTGCACTTTGATCTTTATGTCTACCTTTTTTTTTAATTGTAGATAGTAGAATAGCACACCCAAATTTTTTTAAAACAAAAGAAAAACAGTGACCTATATACAAAATGGGTCAATGTCGTGATCGATAAATTACTTACCATTTGCCGAGAAATGTACTTTTGCAGCATCCATACATCCTTTTCCTCTTCTTCGATGCCGTATTCTCATTATCTTCGTCTAATCCATCTGAAACTGCAATTAAGTTTAATTAAACCAAATAAAATCAAAAATTAACATCAAACAGCAACCACAAAATCAATGAAATTTATAGTGTTAGTTATATGTATGCCCTAGAGGCCATTACTGTACATTGGATGTATATTGTAGTGGATGCTGGGACATATATAGGGAGGACTTTCTTGCTCGACATGATAGTATGCTATCTGGTTGACCTTTACCTTAACGTGTACACTGATTGTCTCTCTGTTACATGTTGGTAAAGCCCTTAGGATGTGTACTTGACTACCTGGACTATGATGCGGATCATACTAGTGGGGACATGGTAGTCTATAAGTACATCCTTCAAAGTCCCTAGTCGTGGGTATATCGAGACGGGGCATCGATATACCAGAGTAGACTAGCATGTACTTTCTCGACCCATACAGATGGGCGATGGATGATCCCATATCCATCGGTGTTTGACATCAGAGATGATATACGGGTGCTCAGTAGAGACTGGGTACACTGGACGGACTCGCCGAGAACTCCTAGATGGTATTATACCTTACGTCAGATGGCAGTTCTCTGGTGACACTGGTACAGAGTGGTCTGTAGACCCGAGATCGTCATAGAGTCTTGTGTGGTTCCCACTGTGCTTTGATTTTCATCTTACCACGTCCAAGAGGGCGTGCAAAACGGTAGTTTTTGGGTACAGTCCCGAGTCACATGGAGGCAATGAGCGATAGGAGGGGATTCGTCTCTCCCGGTATAGGGGGTTGATGTTGCGCTGTGTTCGATTGGCTATAACAGGAAATCCCTGGCCAGGGTTGCTGAGATTTACTGGTAAGTGTTACCAGTAGTTTCTCGAAGTGTTATAGACCTCATATCGACACGACTTATCGAGCTATTGGGGTCTGACGTTTACCACCCCTAGGCGAGATATGCGACATATCAGACGATCAGACCGGACTGTACGGTAGTGTTACTGGTTGGATTCATAGGAGTGTGAGCGGGCTTGCTCGTCGATCTTCTGATCGCTCAATACCCGGGTGGCCGTTACGTTTAGCAGACCGCTTGCGGCTTGTGGGTGTTTGATATGATCATCACCTGCTGCCGGCGTATTGACGAGTCTTTAAAGTCCTACACAGAGGTTTCCTGGCTCAAGCAAAACGAAATAGGAGCGCATATGAGATATGTGTGGGACCTAGAATAATGCGTGTATGTGATACCGTATTCTATTCTCGCGATGAATGTGTCGAATGGTTGTATGCGATATAACCTAGTTATCGAATCAAGGATTGATTCGATAAATCGATACATTGTATACTAGTCGGTTGTGTGCGACATGACCGGATCATTGTGTCAAGTGTTGATTCAATGATTTAATGCATAATTATATATTTGATATATTACTTTGCATTAACTAGTATCGGTTTACTTAAGATGGATTTTCTCACTCGCCTGTGCACATTGTATATGTGATATATTTTGTGCACTTGATTGTATCATGTCAGATGATATATGATAGCTAGGGTTTGTGTAAAGAGTTAAACCTTAGTTAAGTAAATGGTTAGGGTTTTGATATATTCCTTAATTCTTTTATCTTTTAATTTGTATTAAAAAGATAAGAGATAAAGAAAACAAAAGGTTGCTTTTCTTCATGAAGCTTGTTGAAGCTTCATGAAGCTTTGACCAAAGAAACTTTTTGTCTTCATCTCATTAACCCTAACCATTCATTGAACTATAGTTAGCTCTCTACACTTTACCATGGTTACAATTATGATAAGAATTGATTTTCTTTTCTTTTCTTATTCTTATCATAAAACTTATCATAATATTCATCTTCTTCTTCCATGAAGAAAGCTTGCTACTCCAATGGCAAGTGATGAAAACTAGTGAGAAATCCAAAACTAAAGTCTACCTACTTCCTATTTCTTCATCCTCTACCTCTTGCCAAGTAGTATAGGATGTTTCCTTCACAAGTTTTCATGGATTGGTGAAGGTGGAGCTTGATCTAGTTATGCCTCGACGTAGATCATCTTCGGCACGTTGTCGACGACCTAGCCTGGTCTTTTCTCCGATGAAACCACTGTGAGAGTCATGGTTCAATTTGGACAGCGGAGAGTACTTCATTGCGGAGCCGTGGAGGTGGAGCACCGGATCTACAAAGGTTGTATTTCCGTTCCTTTAGTAAAATAGTTTACTAGTTGCATCTTTCGCCTAGACATCTAGCTAACGATCCGTAGTCTAGGGTTTCTCGGCACCGTATTTTTGTAAATTGGCATGGTTGATGCCTTGTGAGGCCTCCTTAGGGTGCCTAGGAACCTTTCACTGGTATCAGAGCCTAGCTAGAGCCTTAGGCGAAGTCTAGACGATGTTTGAAACCCGATCGAACCGAAAACCCAACCCGGAAAATGCTCTCTGTACTTTTTCTAAAATCGTGGATTTTTCCAAATTAAAAATATGCAGAAAACTCAGCAGGGAATTCTAAGAATTACGGCGCAAAATTTATTGCTTGAACAGTGTAATCGGCGGCGGAACCGCGGCATAAGCCTAGCTTATGCGGCGGTTCCGCTGCAGAATTGTGACGTCAGCCCTAACTGTTTGCACAGTAATTCATTGTTTCAGGTGCTGAGTTCTCTGGGTATTTTTAAAATTTATTCAAGAGTTGAATTTTCTGGAGTTGTTTTGGGGATTTGGTGTTTTGATCGGAGTATCAGATTTTGTCTAAGTGGCTTTCCGGATAATTTTTTGAATATGTTAAAAAGTTCGACCGGATATAAATACCCAATTTTTCCCCTGTCGGGAAATTTCCAAGTGTTGGATTTTTCCGTAGTTTAAAGACGTTCTAAGTAGTGCAAGTAACGCGATGGACCCTCTAGAAGACAACAAACCTTAACTCGATTATGTGACCGTCTTGCACTGCCCTTTGAACCTTAGGGTTTGGGGCAGTACGGCGTGCCATATGTGAGGCGTTGGCTTGACCCTTCTACGGCTAGACCGTTGGTACTGAGGCACGAACTGAATGTTATTAGACTTATTTCATGTGTTGAGCTGTATCGGGAAAACTTGGGTATTCGACTGTTCGATCGGAAAGTTTAACATTTTCGGTTTATCTGGAATGGGATACAATAATTGGAATTCACAAGTAGTTATGTGATAACTGAATGAATGTTATAAACATAGCAGTTTAGTCTCACTTGATCGGTTGCCACGGAATTTTGATGTGATCAAAAGTCCGTCGCAATCACGTAGCGTACGCGGATACTCGCCGGGTAAACTTAATAGACAGCCTCACTCCATAGCCCCGAACAAGTGACTGTAGGAGAACCCCATCGCCGAAAGCATCCGTTCGGGTGCTTGCGGCAGCGGTGTTCCGCCTTGGTGCACTTCGTCGACGGTATCGGGGGTGCGACCGTCTACTGAAGTTTGCGATGAGCATTCGATCAGGATGTCGGGAATCTTGTTGAATTGCCCGACTTGATATTGAAAAGTGTTTTCGATTATGAGACTAAAATGCGGGGTTTATAATTGTTAGGCAAGCGATGTCTAAGAAATTCATTTGGTCAGGCATGCGATGTCTGAGGTGGTTGCGGATTCCAACTGTTGTAGTTTTACACTTTCTTTTCTGGGACCGTAAGTGTAATATGTGATATCGCCAGTTTCGTTGCTATATGTCAACGACAATTGGGATGCGCATATTTACTTACGTTGATGACATGTGATGTTATGTGTTGCTGGATATGTTATAGTGGATCGTCGTGTTTGAATAGCCGGGGGGTTTTATATGAGATGAGTGTTTTTCATTTTCATTCATGTAAAAACTTGTATGTAATATTCTTTTATTGGGGCGCTTCCAGGTTGCGGAAGTTGTCACCGTTGTTGTATATTATTTACTTTTCCGCACTAGGATAGACCCAAGGAGGAAGGCACAAGTAACCGGGTTCTGGAGTCCAGTGGGAGACCAACTCGAGGAGTCGAGTCCGGGTCCCCTAACTCTAGAATTGGTAGGGTTGCTTGCCGCTCTCGTAGGGGTCTAGGTGTGTGGGTTTGGCTATTTATCGCGACCGTGGAATCCGTGTTTTATACTGGCTCGTATTGAAAACACGGACGTCCTAGTATATCCAATATTTCATATGATTCTTCTACTGCGATATCTGTGATGTGATCATGTGATGTTCTGTGATAGATACAGTATATAGTATATATGATATATTATATAGACGTTACTTATGTTTTACACCCGCGCTAGCCCTGTCCCGCTCTGCCGTTAGTTACCTAACCTAACGGTGCATGAGGGGACATCGAGGCGAATGCGGATGGCATAAGTGTACGTCGTATTTATCTGTGATGTTTAGGTACTTAAATGATGGAACTTCATTAATATGATTAATGAAATAAAAGAAACCTAAGATGTTGTAGAATCGAATTTCAAAATAAAACAGGTAGCTACAGTTCTTGCTTTGCACAGCGGTATATGTGATATATCCTACACCTTATTCGATAAGGAAAGGACCGAGATCCCTTCACCGGGAGTGACTCCTTTAGCAATAACTGGCAGATGCTACACACTCGGCTTGTCTTTTGATAGCTTTTAAGTGTTTTTGCTTTGCACAGTGATATATATGATATATCCCGCACCTCATTCGACGAGGAAAGGACCGACGATCCCTTCACCGGGAGTGACTCCTTTAGCAAAACTAGAAAAGCCTAAAAAACACTCCATTTCAAAATTTATTCGATCCTACAACGATATCAAGTTCATTACGCAATAGGTTTTCAGAAAAACCTGTCGTAGCCCTCCGTCATTTCAGATAAGTACTAGTTAGTATTCGTGCTGCGGTTGTTTGGCATGCGTCAAGGCGTAGTGTACGGTAGCTAACTAGTGCTTATCTGCTAGCATACGATGCGATTGGATTAGGGTATTCGTACGGCGTTGTTTGGCATGCGTCAAGGGTCGTGCGGGTGGGTTTAATTCAATCAAGAAATATACAGGTTGAACTTGACTAGCGGACTATGGGTTGTTTGGCATGCGTCAAGGTCATAGCACGCTAGGGGCAAAATATTATCGGGAATTTCAAGTGTTGAAATTTGCAATAAGATTGCATACCTTCTATGAGATAGTTGGATCCCGATACCCGCTGCGAGTAAGTGTTACTCCTGGGAGAGTTTTATACATTACAATTAGCCGATCAAGTAGGTGTCTAGAAAGGTGTCAACGAGGTTACGCCTCTGGGAAAACAAGGTTTACATTAATTAGGTTCGTGCAAAAGCACGGGGGACCTCCCTCAAAGTACCGACACTGGCCTGGCTGAAAGATTGGCGAACTTGTAGTGTGTAATTAATCCCGGCTAGTCTTTCCTGTTAGGGTTTGAAGGAAGATTTGATAAAAAGCAGTGGGAGCCATCCTGATTAGATAAAATAATAACCAATCTAATCTTGCAAAAGCGCATGCTGAGTGTTTTCTTCTCTCTCTCTCTCCAGGTAGCGACCATATCACGCCTTAATCAAGATAATAAAACGGATTATTGACCGAACCCGCTTGTTATACTGAGCTGGAGAACGTTGGTCCCGCTCCAACTTATAATTGTTATACGACAGAGCAGGAAATTGGGGAATACCAGATTTCCCGTGCCGCCCAAACGAAGAGAGTGCATGTTGATGCATCATCTTCGGGTGTGTTCATTATACAGAACTGTTTCTCAGTATCCTCCGAATCCTGGGTATATGATACTGGATCAGGATCCCAGATATGTAATCTGTTACATAGGGCTACAAAAGGGTAGAAAAACTGAGAACGGGTGATAAGTTTCATGAGGCAGAAAACGGGGCAAGAGTTGCAGCCAAGTCTGTTGGTCACTGTCACCCTGTATTGTAATACATTGATTCTGAACGAATGTTATTAGATACCGAACCTGATATACAAAATCATATCGGTCTCTTTATTAGTAAAGAAATGATATAATTTTGTATTGATGGATAATGTTTTGAACATTTCCTATATCAAAAGTTGATCGGTTCAGGCACGTTATCTAAAAGCATTGATGTTCTAAATCAAACTACAGTTCTTAGTATATGGAATACACACAAGAGGAAGAGTTCAGAAATGAACGAATTCTTCTTGAGGTATTGTAGACTAGGTCAGATCAATGTGACCCGACTAGCTAGAGTTTCATAAAGATGCATATTTAAATCAGTTTGAATTTACATCTTGTGAAACTTGCCAGTCATGTCACAAAGATAAGATGACCATAGCTCTGTTTATTAGAAACAGAGAAAGAGTTAGTGAACTCTTGGGATGATACATGTTGATGTATGTAGATCCCCTGTCTACACATGCCAGGACTGGTTCTTTATACTTCATTACGTTCTCTGATGATCTTTCGAGTTTCAGACCTATGTTCCTGTTGAAACACAAGTCCGAACCTTTTGAGATATTCACAGAATATAAGTTAGAAGTAGAGAACCAAAATACGGGTATAAGTATTATGTCCTATGATGAGATCAGGGAGGAGAATACTTGTGCACAGAATTCCTGGTCTATTCTAAAGGAGAATGAGATTCACTCTCAGCATTACTCCTCCGTATACACCATAGCACGATGGTATATCGGGGCGGAGCAATCACACCCTATATGATATGGTGTGCTCTATGATGAGTACTACTGAGTTACCTATTTCCTTTTTGGGAGTTATGCGCTTGAGAAGATGCATACCTATTGAATACGGTTCGAATCAAATCAGTTGCCTACCACTCCATATAAGATATGGTATGGGAAGAGCCCATGTCTTAAGTCAGTTAAGATTTGGGGTTGTCCGGCCTATGTCTAAAAGCAAAATCTGGACAAGCTCGAGGCAAAGTCTGTTATGTAGAACTGGAAAGGTTCGAGCTATACAAAATACAGCAGATGATTTGGTACAACCAAAGGATTCAGTAGATACCAACGAATCTCAGCCTCTCCGCCGATCTAGTAGGATTCCTCACCCATCTGAGAGATACTTCGGTTTCTCTATGACAGTGGGAGCGAGGAATGCATCATGAGATGATGACCCAACTAGTTTCGAGCTGGCCATCAGGAGTGAGACTCTGTAAGAATGGCTGGATGTTTATCGATCTGAGATGGAATTCTTATACACCAACAAAGTATGGACTTTGGTTCCTATATCTGAAGGGTTAAATCCCCATCAGGAGCAAGTATATCTTGAGAAGATTACTTGGTGTACATGGAAAAGTTAAGACTTTCAAAGCTAGACTTGTTAAAGGTTTGCATCATTGATCAGGTAAGGATTATGTTGAAACCTTTTCTAAGGATCTATGCTTAAGTCCATCCAGATCCTACGTGTCACGGCTACATACCATGACTACGATATCTGGTGGTTGGGTGTCATGACTGCTTTTCTAAATGATGTTTTAGAAGAGTGCGTCTATAAGTACACAGCCAGAGGGCCTCGTAGACAGTGGGAGCAGCGGAAACGTGTGCAAGATGCTTTATAGGATAAAGCAGGCATCGCAGAGTTGGAACATCTGTTTTGATGGATTAGTCAAAGAGTTTGACATCATCAAAATGGTAGATAAACCTTGTATAAACAAAAAGGTAGTAGGGAGTATGGTGACGATCATCGTAGAGTACGTGGATAACATACTCTTGATAGGGAAGGAGTTTCCTATGCTACGCTCGATCAATCTCCGATTATCACAATGATTCTCCACATAGGATCAAAGTGATACCTCCTAAATCCTGGATTTTGGATCTATGAGATAGATCTAAATGGATGTTAGGCTACTCACTAGCTGTAGTGAGATGGTATCAATCGATCTTGGGAAAAATCACTGGAAGTGTTCCAGGGTGATAAAGACGACTGAATGTCAGTCGCAGGCATTGTCTTTACCCCAAGTAAAGGGACGGTATGTTGGAAGAGTTCCAAGCTAGATACCGTGGCATACTAGACGATAAAGGTTGGATACATCGCTACTTAAGATGCTACCAAAGAGGCTGATTGGGTGTATATTGGTTCATGAGATGAACTATGTTCCTCCCATTGTTTGACAATGGAGTTGTGGCTTATGCCAAGGAACGCAGGTCCCATCAGTGATCCAGACATATTCTAAGGCAGTATCACCTGATCGTGGAGATAGTTGATCTCCAGGTGATCAAGGTTAGGAGGGCAGACTCAGAGGACAACACGGCGGATCCACTCACGAAGGCCTATTCCAAGAGAGAGACTTTTATGGGATGGTTGAGTATGAGATACTACAACCACTGCTACAGATGGCCCTAGTGCAAGTGGGAGATTTTTAGTTATATGTATGCCCTAGAGGCCATTACTGTACATTGGATGTATATTGTAGTGGATGCTGGGACATATATAGGGAGGACTTTCTTGCTCGACATGATAGTATGCTATCTGGTTGACCTTTACCTTAACGTGTACACTGATTGTCTCTCTGTTACATGTTGGTAAAGCCCTTAGGATGTGTACTTGACTACCTGGACTATGATGTGGATCATACTAGTGGGGACATGGTAGTCTATAAGTACATCCTTCAAAGTCCCTAGTCGTGGGTGTATCGAGACGGGGCATCGATATACCAGAGTAGACTAGCGTGTACCTTCTCGACCCATACAGAGAGGCGATGGATGATCCCATATCCATCGGTGTTTGACATCAGAGATGATATACGGGTGATCAGTAGAGACTGGGTACACTAGACGGACTCGCCGAGAACTCCCAGATGGTATTATACCTTACGTCAGATGGCAGTTCTCTGGTGAAACTGGTACAGAGTAGTCTGTAGACCCGAGATCGTCATAGAGTCTTGTGTGGTTCCCACTGTGCTTTGATTTCCATCTTACCACGTCCAAGAGGGCGTGCAAAACGGTGGTTTTTAGGTACAGTCCCGAGTCACATGGAGGCAATGAGCGATAGGAGGGGATTCGTCTCTCCCGGTATAGGGGGTTGATGTTGCGCTGTGTTCGATTGGCTATAACAGGAAATCCCTGGTCAGGGTTGCTGAGATTTACTGGTAAGTGTTACCAGTAGTTTCTCAAAGTGTTATAGACCTCATATCGACACGACTTATCGAGCTATTGGGGTCTGACGTTTACCACCCCTAGGCGAGATATGCGACATATCAGATGATCAGACCGGACTGTACGGTAGTGTTACTGGTTGGATTCACAGGAGTGTGAGCGGGCTTGCTCGTCGATCTTCTGATCGTTCAATACCCGGGTGGCCGTTACGTTTAGCAGACCGCTTGCGGCTTGTGGGTGTTTGATATGATCATCACCTGCTGCCGGCGTATTGATGAGTCTTTAGAGTCCTACCCAGAGGTTTCCTGGCTCAAGCAAAACGAAATAGGAGCGCATATGAGATATGTGCGGGACCGAGAATAATGTGTGTATGTGATACCGTATTCTATTCTCGCGATGAATGTGTCGAATGGTTGTATGCGATATAACCTAGTTATCGAATCAAGGATTGATTCGATAAATCGATACATTGTATACTAGTCGGTTGTGTGCGACATGACCTGATCATTGTGTCAAGTGTTGATTCAATGATTTAATGCATAATTATATATTTGATATATTACTTTGCATTAACTAGTATCGGTTTACTTAAGATGGATTTTCTCACTCGCCTGTGCACATTGTATATGTGATATATTTTGTGCACCTGATTGTATCATGTCTGATGATATATGATAGCTAGGGTTTGTGTAAAGAGTTAAACCTTAGTTAAGTAAATGGTTAGGGTTTTGATATATTCCTTAATTCTTTTATCTTTTAATTTGTATTAAAAAGATAAGAGATAAAGAAAACAAAAGGTTGCTTTTCTTCATGAAGCTTGTTGAAGCTTCATGAAGCTTTGACCAAAGAAACTTTTTGTTTTCATCTCATTAACCCTAACCATTCATTGAACTATAGTTAGCTCTCTACACTTTACTATGGTTACAATTATGATAAGAATTGATTTTCTTTTCTTTTCTTATTCTTATCATAAAACTTATCATAATATTCATCTTCTTCTTCCATGAAGAAAGCTTGCTACTCCAATGGCAAGTGATGAAAAATAGTGAGAAATCCAAAACTAAAGTCTACCCACTTCCTATTTCTTCATCCTCTACCTCTTGCCAAGTAGTATAGGATGTTTCCTTCACAAGTTTTCATGGCTTGGTGAAGGTGGAGCTTGATCTAGTGATGCCTCGACGTAGATCATCTTCGGTACGTTGTCGACGACCTAGCCCTGTCTTTTCTCCGATGAAACCACCGTGAGAGTCATGGTTCGATTTGGACAGCGGAGAGGACTTCATTGCGGAGCCGTGGAGGTGGAGCACCGGATCTACAAAGGTTGTATTTCCGTTCCTTTAGTAAAATAGTTTACTAGTTGCATCTTTCGCCTAGACATCTAGCTAACGATCCGTAGTCTAGGGTTTCTCGGCACCGTATTTTTGTAAATTGGCATGGTTGATGCCTTGTGAGACCTCCTTAGGGTGCCTAGGAACCTTTCACATAGCCTACCAGAGTCTTCAAGAATATCCACATATGAATCCTGGTCCTTCTTCTTTTTCTTCAAAGATGTTTTAGAAGCAGAGAAATTTTTTTTCTGGCAAGTGCTTTGAAGCTAAACACCATATTGCCTTTGTATTTGAAAACCAAAAAATACCCAGTTTGCAGATTATTGGCTACTGTAAATTCATGCCACCCATCTCCACTTAAGGAAGCAACTTTGTTCTCGATGTGAAGATCAACATGCCATATTTTGCCATTATGGCTCACTAGGTTAGCCTTTTCTCTTCTCTTGACCATCTTGCTAATCTGCATGGTAAATTTATTCGGAACCGGCTGCGAATCATTAAAAGACATGCATAAGAAAGGAAGCTAAAATACAGAAATATAGCATACCGATACATCGAAACTTCAAAGTTGCGATGACAACCCAGAGATGTTTATTTCTACACACGTGGTGCGCGTGCGAATGCGTCAGGCATCATGGACAAATATTTAAGAACATGGAAAGTATTATTAGTATAAAGTAATTAAAGCTTTTAAACACCTTGGGTAGATATTTTCTTAATCGATGCAATCATATCATGAGGACTAAATTTAAGCTATTATACATATGCATATGTATTTTTCTAATCTAATATATCACACACACACACACACACACACACACACACACAGAGAACACCAGTTTGGTAGAGAAATCAGGTAGCAGGACCCTAAAGAAATGGAGTCCATAGCATTGCTCATCATCATCATCCATGATCCCTTTTGATCAAAAGGGATCATGGATGATGATGATGAGTAATGCTATGGATTCCATTTCTTCAGGGTCCTGCTACCTGATTTCTCTACCAAACTGGTGTTCTCTCACTCTCTGTGTGTGTGTGTGATATATTAGATTAGAAAAATACATATGCATATGTCTAATAGCTTAAATTTAGTCCTCATGTTATGATTGCATCAACTAAGAAAATCTACCCAAGGTGTTTAAAAGCTTTAATTACTTTATACTAATAATACTTTGCATGTTCTCAAATATTTGTCCATGATGCCTGACGCATTCGCACGCGCACCACGTGTGTAGAAATAAATATCTCTGGGTTGTCATCGCAACTTTGAAGTTTCGATGTATCAGTATGCTATATTTCTGTATTTTAGCTTCCTTTCTTATGTATGACTTTTAATGATTCACAGCCGGTTCCGAATAAATTTACCAAGCAGATTAGCAAGATGGTCAATAGAAGAGAAAATGCTAACCTAGTGAGCCACAATGGATAATTTGTCATTGTTAATCCATCTTCCTGAAAACGGTTTATATGGAGGAAGTATATTTCATGGTACTTGAGAAAAATATATGTTGAAGTCAAAACTTATCAAGATTTAAATGCTCGCTTATAGTCTTCCAAGATATTTTATATTCCAAGACAAGGTGACAATAATTGCATGCTTGTGCATGATTTGGTATGTAGATTCAAGGTTATGCATGGCTACGACCCTTTCTTATGGTTTCTTATCATAATTTTCTGCACACTTATAGTTTATAAAGGCAGTTAGATCATATCACTATAAGGGAAAACTTAAAATAACATCCTTTATACTAAAAAAATTATGTATGCTATTACTTAGTGGTTTATGGTTTTTAGACGCAAAAGCCATTTGAGAAATACTTTTCCTACCCACTATTAATCCATATTCTCAATATAGTCATTGAATTTGCACGCGCACATAATAAGAAGGAGAAGACCGTAATGTGGCAGAAGAAGAAGGAGAAGATAGTAATGTGGCAGAAAAAGAAGAAAATGGCATTCATTGTTCTCTGTTTCAGCATCAATCTTCTGATATGAACTAATGATGGCTTTCACATTGGCTTTTCCCTTTAGAGACTTCTTAGTGTCCAATGGAAAGCATACATCAGATTTGTGCAGGTCAGGTTCTTCTATGACTTTCAAGAGTCTCAACTGATTCTGTAAATTACACCCTTGTTGGGTGATACTTTTATCACTTCTCATTGCAGGTGCGCTCTCTAATATCCATTTTGAATGTAATATTATAGATATCCATGCCTGTTTATGTCAAAATTATTTATATTGTCAATATTTGATTGTCTAGTTGTTGGTGATGCGTCCATATCAGGGACAGAGGCCACTCCCGTTCCTCCAAGTATGTTTATATATCATATAGGGCATGTATATTGATTTAGAATGCTATATCATAAATATACACATATTCCTTTTGCTCTTACTTAGTAATTTTTATTATTGTCTAGCTGTAGGTGGTGACAATAGTTGACAATACAATTTGTCATCCTAGAAACTATGATTTTTATATATGATCGCATGCGGGAATGATTGTAAATCGTGGACCTTGTTTAGTCGTCCAACTCATTATCATGGGCTGCTTGATGAGATTAGATTTGCACCTGATGATCTACAAGAGCTTGTTCACTCCCTGTCTTATGTGTAAGCAGTGCTATATGCGAGTTTACCTTGTTAATATGTATGTACTGAAATTAATTAATATTATTCAAATTTTGATACATGCAGATACCAGATGAGCACATCTTCTATCTCTGTAGGTAAGGCTTTGAATTTGTTGATTTTGGTATTTCTTGTCAATTTTATAGACCAGTATGTGCTAAATATAATGTTCTGACAGTTGCTAGGGGAAGGCAGCATTCGAGGCTGCTGACCCCAGTCCTGGACGCCGCACATGTAAGTGCACGGCGGCGCCCCGGCCGTCAATCCGACGCAAAATGCGGAAGCGAAAAACTTTAATTTTGCAAACTAGCAAACCGGCACCACCGCGCACTAAATACCCGGCTCGGGCCATTAAACTAGTCCTAGCTAACTACAAAATGGGGAAGAGATATACCGAGCGATCCGTGTCCTTCGGTCTTCGTCTCCACTCCGATCTCCTGCGGAATCTCCGTCCGTCACCTTCTTGTCGGAAAGGGCACCACGTAGCCGGGTACTTTTACGGGCTCCCACCTCTGGACCGAGGCAACTCGGGCGCGAAGTTGGCTAGCCAACGCGTCCAAGATTTGCTGTAGAATAGTGTAGTAGCCATTGTCTCTTTGGGGTATACGAAGTTGCCTTGATGGAGGGATAGAAGGAATGAACTTTGGAGTGATGTGAGGAATTTAGTAACAAGAAGAATGAGATGAAAATGAAATTCCTCATGCAAAATGAACCCTCTCTCTCCCTCTCCAAGATGTGGCCAGCCCCCTTTGAACAAATGGTGGAGGAATCCACAAAACAAGAAGGGAGGTGATGGTAGGAAAAGTAGAGGGTGACCACACCAAATATCATGATAACAATGTCAATTTCATTTCAAATCTCATCTAATCTCAAAAAGCAAGCCATCATGAAAAAGCAAAGATGCTTAACTTATCATAATGCCACAAGTGCAAGAAACCCCTTCCACAAATGTTATTTGCAAACTTGCAAATAACCCCCTCCATCGGAAAAGTCCGGCCGGGAAAGAACAAAGGAAAACCGGTCGGAACGGAATGCAAACTGGCAACTTCAGAAAACTGATCCCAAATAAATCACAGGAAAACCCCGCTACTGCATATACATGCCCGCATTTGTATTCCCACTAAATACAAATGCATAGAGACAAAATCTACACTGTACTAAACTAGGATCCGGCTTAAACCAAAGCCGGCTAGTAATATCCGTTCGATCCTGATCCGTGCAATACAGCACGTATCTGATCGAACCTTGCCATATATCTATACGGCCTCTAGTACTAACCGTCCGATCCTGATCCGTGTAATACCGCACGTATCTGATCGGACCCTGCCATATCTCCATACGGCCTCTACAGCGTTTTGCCCGAAAGCTTGAGTAACTGTAAGTGTGGTGGACTCTAAAGACTTGTCAATACTATGGCTGTGGATTTAACCACTAGCACGTCAGAGGTATAAGCCAATACGTGACGGGCCACCAACAATTGACCAAAAGGGACGTCGATGAGCGAACTCATCCTGACACCCTACTGAGCCTGTCAGTGACAATATCCGTACAGTCCGGACCGTTCGTCTATGAGCATCGCATGGCGGGCCTAGGGGGTTGGTAAAAGTCAGACCCCCAAAAGCGGTACAAGTCGTGTCGGAGTGAAGCCCAGAACACCCTGAGATACTACTGGAATACCTACCAGTAAATCTCCTGCCTTGGCCAAGGACTTCGTGTAATGGCTCTCCTAGACACAGCGCAACCTCACCCCCAATACCGGGAGAGACGAACCCCTGAAGATACGCTCACTGCCTCCATGTGGCTCGGGACTATACCCAACTAAAACCTGTTTGCACGTCTCCTTTGAGCGTGGTAGGGTAGTAATCAAAGTGTTGGAGATAGTGCCCTCAGAGTCAATTATTGGATCATAGGCACGTGATTGCAATGATTGAGGGAGGACCTATCCCGGTAGGACAGTTTTACTCGAGATGATAGTATGCTATCTGGTTTACCTTTATCATCGTGTACTGCTTCAGGTGACCTTACAGGTCGCTATTACACGCTGATAGAGCCCCTAGGATTCTTGCTTGACTGCCAGCAGTATGATGGCGATCGTATACGTGAGAGCTGGTGGTCTATAAGCACATCCTTGAAAGGTCCCTAGTCGTGGGAGTTTCGAAACAGGGCATCGATTCTCCAGAGTAGACTAGTGTATACAGTCGAGACCCCGACGAGGGCCGGTGGCCGGTCTCACAAGCCACTGGTGTCAGTTGGTTCACCTAAGATGTATACAGGTGCTCATTGGGTTATGAGTACACCGGACAGGACTCGCCGGGAACATGCTAGTTGGTCTTATACCTGACGTCAGATAGCAATTCCCTGGTGACATGTGTACAGGTTAGTTCATCGACTTGGGGATCGTCATTTGTCTCGTGTGAGTTCCCACTGTATTTTGATTACTACCCTACCACGGCTCAAAGGAGTCGTGCAAACAGGTTTTAGTTGGGTTCAGTCACGAGCCACATGGAGGCAGTGAGCGGATCTTCAGGGGTTCGTCTCTCCCGGTATTGGGGGTGAGGTCGCGCTGTGTCTAGGAGAGCCATTATACAAAGCCCTCGGCCGAGGCAGGAGATTTACTGGTAGGTATTCCAGTAGTATCTCAGGGTGTTCTGGGCTACACTCCGACACGACTTGTACCGCTTTTGGGGGTCTGACTTTTACCAACCCCTTAGGCCTGACATGCGATACTCATAGACGAACGGACCGGACTGTACGGATATTGTCACTGACAGGCTCAGTAGGGTGTCAGGATGAGTTCGCTCATCGACGTCCCTTTTGGTCAATAGCTGGTGGCCCGTCACGTATTGGCTTATACCTCTGACGTGCTAGTGGTTAAATCCACAGCCATAGTATTGACGAGTCTTTAGAGTCCACCACACTTTCAGTTACTCAAGCTTTCGGGCGAAACGCTGTAGAGGCCGTATGGAGATATGGCAGGGTCCGATCAGATACGTGCGGTATTGCACGGATCAGGATCGGACGGTTTGTACTAGTGGCCATATGGATATATGGCAGGGTTCGATCTGATACGTGCGGTATTGCACGGATCAGGATCGGACGGATATTACTAGCCGGCTTTGGTTTAAGCCGGATCCTAGTTTAGTACAGTGTAGATTTTGTCTCATTGCATTTGTATCCGGTCGGAATACAGATGCGGGTGTGTATGCACAGTATCGGGGTTTTCCTGTAATTTATTACGGGATCAGTTTTCTGGAGTTGGCAGTTTGCATTCCGTTCCGGCCGGTTTTCCATTGTTCTTTCCCGGCTGGACTTTTCCGATGGAGGGGGGTTATTTGCAAGTTTGCAAATAACCATTTGTGGAGGGGTTCTTTGTATTTGTGGCATTATGATAGATTAAGCATCTTTGCTTTTCATGATGGCTTGCTTTTTGAGATTAGAAGTGATTAGAAATTGATTTGAGAGAATGATCATTTCCTTTTGGATGTGGTCACCCCCTTGCTTTTACTACACTCACCTCCCTTCTTGTTATGGTTTGATATTCCTTTCCTCCACCACTCTCACTAGATGAAGAGAGGCTTCATTTGAGAGAAAAAGAATGAGAGAGTTCATTTTGGTTATGTGAGGAATTCTTCATCTCATTTTCTTCTTGCTAGAAAATTGAAAGCATCAATTTTCTTTACCTCTTCCTCCATCCATCAATGGCAACTACATAAACTTCAAGAGACAAAGTTTCTACACTACACATTCTACAGCAAACCTTGGGCACGTCGACTAGCCAGCTTCGTGCCTGAGTTGCCTCGGTATTGAGGTGGGAGCTCGTAAAAGATGCAGACGATGTGGTGCCCTTCCGGCAAGGATGCGACGACCGGAGTTTCCGCGGGAGATCGGGACGACGACGAGAAGACCGGAGGACTCGGATCACTCGGTATATCTATAACCCTTTCTCTTGTTAGCTAGTATCGGTTAATGGTTACGATCCGGGTATATTGTCCGCGGTAGCACCGGTTTAAAAGTTAAGAAAAATTTTGATTCCGCATTTTGGCCTCGGATAGACGGCCGGGGCGCTGTCGTAGCGCAACATAAAGTACAGTGGGAACTCACACGAGACAAATGACGATCCCCAGGTCGATGAACTAACCTGTACACATGTCACCAGGGAACTGCTATCTGACGTCAAGTATAAGACCAACTAGCATGTTCCCGGCGAGTCCTGTCCGGTGTACTCATAACCCAATGAGCACCTGTACACATCTTAGGTGAACCAACTAACACCAGTGGCTTGTGAGACCGGCCACCGCCCCTCGTCGGGGTCTCGACTGTATACAGTAGTCTACTCTAGAGAATCGATACCCTGTCTCGAAACTCCCACGACTAGGGACCTTTTAAGGATGTGCTTATAGACCACCAGCTCCCACGTATATGATCGCCCTCATACTGCTGGCTGTCAAGCAAGAATCCTAGGGGCTCTATCAATGTGTAATAGCGACCTTTAAGGTCACCTGAAGCAGTACACGATGATAAAGGTAAACCAGATAGTATACTATCATCTCGAGTAAGACTGTCCTACCGGGATAGGTCCTCCCTCAATCATCGCAATCACGTGCCTGTGATCCAATAATTGACTCTGAGGGCACTATCTCCAACAATCTCCCACTTGCACTCAAGGCTAATTATTGCGATGTCGCATACTCACAGCCCGTGTGATACTGAACACCCAACTCCCCTACTAGTCAATCTCACAAAACTCGTCTGCGAAACTATTGCGTTCGAGGAATAGCCTCAGTGAGTGGATCCGCCTTGAAGTTTCTTTCTATGTCTCTCTCTATCTCAAGTTCGCGGAGAAAGCCATCTCCCGAAAAGAGCAATACCTGTCTTAAAATGTCTGGATGTCTGATGGGACCTATCTCATAAATGAACTCCAAATCCAAACTTCTTAGACTGTATCGTCAACTGAATTTAATCAGTATCCTGCACCATGTCTCCCTCAGTGTCTGCCCGGATCACCTGTCCAAAACACTGCCCCTCATCAGAGGGAAAACTATAACTCTGACAGCCTCCTTGTCGTCCAGGTCACCTTGGAAGCCTGGAATGATAACTGTCTCCCGAATGAGGCTGTCGTTATCATATCCCTAGAACATCCACTTATGTTCTAAAACTGCTTCCGACTGTTTCTCTAGGATAGGATCAATATCAACTTATTGCATCTAGTGCAAGAACAACATCTGGTGTGGTACTTGACATCTCATGATTGCCTCAATTGCCTAAGCAAGTGATCTGCCAATCATGCACATCCCTCTCCCTTTTAGTCTGTAAGACACCTTTAGAGAGGGTGACTCCATTACCTACAGGTACACCACCATGCCAGGAGTCGTCCATTCTAAATACTCTTAGAATGCGGTCAAAGTACCCAGATTGGGAAACCACCTAAATCTAGATCTAGTAACCAGAATGTCTGACATAATATCCAAGTCCTGTGTGGAGAAACCACTGTGTGACAACCAAAGTATAACCGATCGTAGTATAAGAATATCACTTCCTACTCTGTGTATGTCATCAAATACCAGAACATCACACCCTACTACCTTCTCAACAGATCCATCCCCTATTCTGATGAAGTCAAACCTATGACTGTCACATCAGAAATAGATGATCTATCTCCGCTATATGTGCTTTAGTCTATAAATAGACATAAGCCTGATGTCCACCAATGCTTCCGCTGCTCCCACTGACTACGACAACCCTCTGGCAGAGTCATATACACGTACATTTCTAAAACTAGTTTAGAAAGACGCTATACTCATCCTCCTGCCGGGTCTCACAGTCTGGAACAACAGCAATGGTAAGTCTGGGTAAACAAGAACCTCCCTGCTACCGTCCTTGAGGCTACCGGAGTACCTCTAGGGTCCCTGAGGTTATCCACCGTATCTACAGAGTGGCCAATGGAATGTCAAATCAAATTGAATCTTTAGGTTCTAATCAAGTCTTCAGTAATCGTTTGTGGTTCTGGAATCACTTCCAGTTCTACCATACTCCCACTACTGTTTTCTGAAAAATCCATTTTTATTAAAACTGTGGCGAGTCAAGAACAATATAACTATTGATCTTCCAGATGGTAGAAAATCAACCCTCATCATAGCCTGGGTCAACCCACAAACAGAAATTACAGAAACGTGCCTTGAGTTATCCAGAGTCTGGTTTTAAGCATAAGCCGGACAACTCCCCGTACCTTAACAATGTTAAGATACGAATTGTTCTATATTCAATATAGAACCAGAGGCACTGATTTAATTGAACCAGATTCAAATCATGCAACTGTCTCCAGTGCATGTCAACTAAGTGGAAAGAGGTCGATCAGCGTTACTCAACTTAGGAGTGCTTCCAATTATGAGTAATCTGAAAGAGAAGCAAGTTCTCTTAATCATTACTATCATATGAATACCATGCACAAGTATCTACATCTTCGATCACCTTGAAGAATCCCAATACTTGCAACATTTGGTTCTCTACTTTACTCTTATATCTATAACTTCTCAAAACTTGGACCCTGTGTTTCTACGAAACACTTGTCTAAGAACTAGAGAAGTCATAAGTAAACCGAATATAGTACGAGGACCAACCCCTTTGTCCTAATGAACACTGGACAATATACAATACTCTGCATAAGTCCCTTGAGTCTGATAACTCATTTACTGTGTGTCGTAGGTTGAAAACTGTACTTATGGTTAAGAAGAATTACACCGCTGTTTAATGCTCCTTACCTAACCATCCACTGATATAGGTAAATGTCGTAGACATAATTTCAAAAAGTTATATCTCACTCTATAAAAATAGACGTACAGATATATCAATTTGAAATTGGTGCACAACAACGGATATTCAAAACCATATATTTGCCGACCGGCAAACAACCCAGGTGGCTTCCTCAAATATCACCAATTACAACGAATCCCGATATAATGAGGATGGTCACCTAATTCCCAATAACTTACTCCCACTCATCATTTGTAAAACCATACAGATGTGAGAATCATACCTGGTAAATATATACCCTGGAGCAAGTGTCTAATCGGGAAATCAGTTTTCATTTAACAGTACACAGTGAAACTGAAACATTGAAATGTTTCAATGGGGTATCCGGGTATTCTTAGTAATGCCTCTTCCATTATCCAGATTCACAACTATAACCGTATAATTCTTTGCCATTTATCCAAATCCCTTTATATGTCTTTAGTCATTACCTTCTGTACACCCCTTTAGGCCAAATAGTTTTCTTCCTTCCCTACCTTTCGGCACCAGCCTATGGTTTGGAAGAAGACTATCCAATAAGTATAATGGGTGTACTGTCCTAATCCTAGGAGCACTCGCAATGCGAGAGAAGGTGAAGATAAAAGACAACCGAATAAACTTTATTCCTATTTCTCCTGGACCAGAATCCATCCCCGAACTGGAACAAGTTCCTTTCGAGTTTGTTAGTTATGTATATGCCCTAGAGGCCATTGTTGTATATATGATGTATATTATAATGGATGCTTGGTTATATATAGAGAAGACTTTCTTGCTCGTCATGATAGTATCCTATTTGGTTTCACTTTATCTTAACATGTTGACTTGTATTGGTTTACTGTTTTACTCTCACATGTTGATAAAGCCGTTAGGATCTGTACTCGACTACTGGGACTATGATGAGATCATACTAGTGGGGCCGCGGTAGTCGATGAGTACATCCTATAACTGTTCCTAGTCGAGGGTATATCGAGACAGGGTATCGATACACCAGAGTAGACTAGCGTATAAGTAGGGTTCCTAGGCACCCTAATAAGGTCTCACAAGGCATCGAACATGCCAATTTTTAATCTACGGTGCCGAGAAACTCTAGAGTACGGATCGTCGGCTAGAATTCTAGGCGAAAAGTAAACTAGTTAACACTTAACTAAGAGATACGGAAATACAACCTTTGTAGATCCGGTTCTCCACCTCCATATCTCCGCAATGAATTCTCCTCGCTGTCCATAACAAGTCCCGGGCTCTAGCGTCGGCTTCATCGGAGAATGGACGGGCTAGGTCATCGATGTCCATGCCGAAGATGATCTACGTCGAGGCATCGCTAAATCAAGCTCCGACTTCACCAAGTCAAGAAACTTGTGAAGAAAACACACTCTACTACTTGGCAAGAGGTAGAGGATGAAGAAATAGGAAGTGGGTAGACTTTAGAATTGGATTTCTCACTCATTTCCATCAATCACCATTGATGGAGCTTGCTTTCTTCACTTGAAGAAAGGAAGAAGAAGAAGAATAATGTTATGATAAGAATTATTTAAAATGAAAAGAATAATCCATTCTTATCATAAGTGAACCATGGTTAGTTGTAGAGAGTGAACTAGGGTTAGTGGAGTGGTTAGGGTTAAGCATGAGACAAAATGGTGACAAAGTCAAAGTGTTCATGAAACTTCATGAACAAAACAAAAATTGCCACCATTTTCTCATTTGCTTATTCTTTTTCCAAAAAAGAAAAAGATTAATATATAAATAAGGAAATCAAAAACCCTAATCATCCACTTAACTATAGTTTGATACTTTACACTTAACCAAAAAGCATGTATCATCAAACATGATACAATCAAGTGCACAAAATCATATCGCATATGGAATGCGCACACCCGAGTGAGAAAATCCATTCAAAGTGAACCGATACTAGTTAATGCAAAGTAATATATCAAATATATAATTATGCATTAAATCACTAAATCAACACTTGATTCAATGATCCGGTCATGTCGCACATAACCGACTGGTATCATCAGTAACAACTTATCGAATCAACACTTGATCCGATAACCCGGCTATATCGCATATAACTGATCAATGTCACATCGCGAGAATGTAATACGGTATCACATACACGCATTATTCTCGGTCCCGCACATATCTCATATGCGCTCCTATTTCGTTTCGCTTGAGCCAGGAAACCTCTGTGTAGGACTCTAAAGACTCGTCAATACGCCGGCAGCAGGTGATGATCATATCAAGCACCCACAAGCCGCAAGCGGTCTGCTAAACGTAACGGCCACACGGGTATTGAGCGATCTGAAGATCGACGAGCAAGCCCGCTCACACTCCAGTGAATCCAACCAGTAACACTACCGTACAGTCCGGTCTGATCGTCTGATATGTCGCATATATCGCCTAGGGGTGGTAAACGTCAGACCCCAATAGCTCGATAAGTCGTGTCGATATGAGGTCTATAACAATTCGAGAAACTACTGGTAACACTTACCAGTAAATCTCAGCAACCCTGGCCAGGGATTTCCTGTTATAGCCAATCGAACACAGCACAACATCAACCCCCTATACCGGGAGAGACGAATCCCCTCCTATCGCTCATTGCCTCCATGTGACTCGGGACTGTACCCAAAAACCACCGTTTTGCACGCCTTCTTGGACGTGGTAAGATGGAAATCAAAGCACAGTGGGAACCACACAAGACTCTATGACGATCTCGGGTCAACAGACTACTCTGTACCAGTGTCACCAGAGAACTGCCATCTGACGTGAGGTATAATACCATCTGGGAGTTCTCGGCAAGTCCGTCCAGTGTACCCAGTCTCTACTGAGCACCCGTATATCATCTCTGATATCAAACACCAATGGATATGGGATCATCCATCGCCCATCTGTATGGGTCGAGAAGGTATACGCTAGTCTACTCTGGTATATCGATGCCCTGTCTCGATACACCCTCGACTAGGGACTTTGAAGGATGTACTTGTGGACTACCATGACCCCTCTAGTATGATCCGCATCACAGTCCAGGTAGTCAAGTACACATCCTAAGGGCTTTACCAACATGTAACAGAGAGACAATCAGTGTACACGTTAAGGTAAAGTGTAACCAGATAGCATACTATCATGTCGAGTGAGAAAGTCCTCCCTATATATGTCCAAGCATCCACTACAATATACATCCTATGTATAGTAATGGCCTCTAGGGCATACGTATAACTAACAATCTCCCACTTGCACTAGGGCCATCTGATAGCAGTGGTTGTAGTATCTCATACTCAACCATCCCATAAAAGTCTCTCTCTGGGAACAGGCCTTTGTGAGTGGATCCGCTGTGTCTACTCTCCAAAACTCGATCACCCTGGAGATCAGCCATCTCCATGATCAGGTGACACTGCCTTAGAATATGTCTGGATCACTGATGGGACCGGTGTTCCTTGGCATAAGCCACAACTCCATTGTCTCACAATGGTTGGAACGTAGTTCATCTCATGAACCAATATACACCCAAACATCCTCTTTGGTAGCATCATAAGTAGCGATGTATCCAGCCTTAATCGTCTAGTATGCCACGGTATCTAGCTTGGAACTCTTCCAATATACCGTCCCTTTGCTTAGGGTAAAGACAATGCCTGTGACTGACATTCAGTCGTCTTTATCACCCTGGAACACTTCCAGTGATTCTCCCCAGGGTCGATTGATACCTTCTCACTACAACTAGTGAGAATCCTAACATCCATTTAGATCTATCTCATAGATCCAAAACCTAGGATTTAGTAGGTATCACTTTGATCCTATATGGAGAATCTTTGTGATAAGCGGAGATTGATCGAGCATAGCATAAGAAACTCCTTTCTTATCAAGAGTATGTCATCCACGTACTTTACGAGGATCGTCACCATACTCCCTACTACCTTTTTGTTTATACAAGGTTCATCCACCATTTTGATGATGTCAAACTATTTGACTACTTCATCAAAACAGACGTTCCAACTCCGCGATGCCTGATTTATCCTATAAAACATCTTGCACACGTTTCCGCTGCTCCCACTGTCTACGAGGCCCTCTGGCTGTGTACTTATAGACGCTCTCTTCTAAAACATCATTTAGAAAAGCTGTCATGACACCCAACCACCAGATATCATAGTCATGGTATGCAGCCGTGGCAAGTAGGATATGGATGGACTTAAGCATAGGCATTGAAAAGGTTTCATCATTATCCACGCCTGGTTGATGACCAAAACCTTTAACAAGTCTAGCTTTGAAAGTCTCAACTTTTCCATATACACCAAGTAATCTTCTCAAGATATACTTGCTCCTGATGGGGATTTAACCCTTCAGATATAGCAACCAAAGTCCATACTTTGTCGGTGTATAAGGATTCCATCTCAGATCGCTAAGCATCCAGCCATTCTTACAGAGTCTTACTCCTGATGGCCAGCTCGAAACTAGTTGGGTCATCATCTCATGATGCAATCCTCGCTCCCACTGTCATAGAGAAACCGAAGTATCTCTCAGGTGGGTGAGGAACCCTACTAGATCGGCGGAGAGGCTGAGGTTCGTTGGTATCTACTGAATCCTTTGGTTGTACCAAATCATCAGCTGTAGTTTGTATAGCTGGAACCTTTCCAGTTCTACATAACAGACTTTGCTTTGAGCTTGTCCGGATTTTGCTTTTAGACATAGGCCGGACAACCCCAAATCTTAACTAACTTAAGACATGGGCTCTTCCCTTATCATATCAAATATGAAGTGGTAGGCAACTGATTTGATTTGAACCCTATTCAATAGGTATGCAACTTCTCAAGTGCATAACTCCCAAAAGAAAATAGGTAACTCAGTAGTACTCATCATAGAGCACACCTTATCATATAGGGTGTTATTGCTCCGCCCCGATATACCATCGTGCTATGGTGTATACGGAGGAATAATGCTGAGAGAGAATCTCATTCCCCTTTAGAATAGTCCAGGATTTCTGTGCACAAGTATTCTCCTCCCTGATCTCATCATAGGACATAATACTTATACCGTATTCTGGTTCTCTACTTCTTACTTATATTCTGTGAATATCTCAAAAGGTTCAGACTTGTGTTTCAACAGGAACATATGTCTGAATCTTGAGAGATTATCAGAGAACGTAATGAAGTATAAAGAACCAGTCCTGGCATGTGTAGACAGGGTACCTACATACATCAACATGTATCATCCCAAGAGTTCACTAACTCTTTCTCTGTTTGCAGTAAACGGAGCTACGGTCATCTTATCTTTGTGACAAGACTGGCGAGTTTCACAAGATGTAAGTTCAAACTAATTTAAATATGCATCTTTATGTAACTCTAGCTAGTCGGGTCGCATTGATATGACCTAGTCTACAATACCTCAAGAAGAATTCGTTCATTTCTGAACTTTTCCTCTTGTGTGTGTTCTGTATACTAAGAACTGTAGTTTGATTTAGAACATTAATGCTTTTAGATAACGTGCCTGAACCGATCAACTTTTGATATAGGAAATGTTCAAAACATTATCCAGCAATACAAAATTATATCCTTTCTTTTCTAACAAAGAGAGTGATATGATTTGGTATATCAGGTTCGGTATCTAATAACATTCGTTCAGAATCAATGTATTACAATACAGGGTGACAGTGACCGACAGACTTGGCTGCAACTCTTGCCCCGTTTTCTGTCTCATGAAACTTATCATCCGTTCTCAGTTTTTCTACCCTTTTGTAGCCCTATGTAACAGATTACATATCTGGGATCCTGATCCGGTATCATATACCTAGGATGCGGAGGATACTGAGAAATAGTTCTGTATAATGAACACACCCGAAGATGATGCATTAGCATGCACTCTCTTCGTTTGGGCGGCACGGGAAATCTGGTATTCCCCAATTTCCTGCTCTGTCTTATAACAATTATAAGTTGGAGCGGGACCAACGTTCCCCAGCTCAGTATAACAAGCGGGTTCGGTCAATATTCCGTATTATTATCTTGATTAAGGCGTGATATGGTCGCTACCTGGAGAGAGAGAAGAAAACACTCAGCGTGCGCTCTGTCAAGAATAGATTGGTTATTATTTTATCTAATCAGGATGGCTCCCACTGCTTTTTTATCAAATCTTCCTTCAAACCCTAAAAGGAAAGACTAGCCGGGATTAATTACACACTACAAGTTCGCCAATCTTTCAGCCAGGCCAGTGTCGGTACTTTGAGGGAGGTCCCCCGTGCTTTCGCACGAACCTAATTAATGTAAACCTCGTTTTCCCAGAGGCGTAACCTCGTTGACACCTTTCTAGACACCTACTTGATCGGCTAATTGTAATGTATAAAACTCTCCCAGGAGTAACACTTACTCGCAGCGGGTATCGGGATCCAACTATCTCATAGAAGGTATGCAATCTCATTGCAAATTTCAACACTTGAAATTCCAGATAATATTTTGCCCCTAGCAGCTTATGACCTTGGCTAAGGTCAACAAATCATAAGTGCTAGCCAAGTTCAACCCGTCATTTCCCGATTGAATTAAACCCACCCGCACGACCCTTGGCTAAGGTCAACAAAGTCGCACGACTACCCTAACTCAATCGCATCATATGCTTATACAGATAAGCACTAATCAGCTACCGCACACTACGCCTTGGCTAAGGTCAACAAACGTAGCACGAATACTAACCAGTACTTATCTGAAATGATAGAGGGCTACGACGGGTTTTTCAGAAAACCCTTTGCGTAATGAACTTGATATCGTTGTAGAATCAAATGATTTTGAAATGGAGTGCTTTTGAGGCTTTTCTAGTTTTGCTAAAGGAGTCACTCCCGGTGAAGGGATCGTCGGTCCTTTCCTCGTCGAATGAGGTGCGGGATATATCATATATATCACTGTGCAAAGCAAAAACACTTAAAATCAATCAAAAGACAAACCGAGTGTGTAGCATCTGCCCGTTATTGCTAAAGGAGTCACTCCCGGTGAAGGGATCTCGGTCCTTTCCTCATCGAATAAGGTGCAGGATATATCACATATACCGCTGTGCAAAGCAAGAACTGTAGCTACCTGTTTTATTTTTGAAATTCGATTCTACAACATCTTAGGTTTCTTTTCTTTCATTAATCTCATTAATGAAGTCCCATCATTTAAGTACCTAAACATCACAGATAAATACGACGT
This sequence comes from Agapanthus africanus, assembly GCA_030015575.1. Lineage (NCBI taxonomy): Eukaryota > Viridiplantae > Streptophyta > Magnoliopsida > Asparagales > Amaryllidaceae > Agapanthus > Agapanthus africanus. Next base: position 705,302,787 of record JASDDO010000024.1, on the reverse strand, counting down.
ACACTTATGCCATCCGCATTCGCCTCGATGTCCCCTCGTGCACCGTTAGGTTAGGTAACTAACGGCAGAGCAGGGCAGGGCTAGCGCGGGTGTAAAACATAAGTAACGCCTATATAATATATCATATATACTATATATAGTATCTATCACAGAACATCACATGATCATATCACAGATATCGCAGCAGAAGAAACATATGAAATATTGGATATACTAGGACGTCCTTGTTTTTAATACTAGCCAGTATAAAACACGGATTCCACGGTCGTGATGAATAGCCAAACCCACACCCCTAGACCCCTACGAGAGCGGCAAGCAACCCTACCAATTCTAGAGTTAGGAGACCCGGACTCGACTCCTCGAGTTGGTCTCCCACTGTACTCCAGAACCCAGTTACTTATGCTCCCCTCCTTGGGTCTATCCTAGTGCGGAAAAGTAAATAATATACAAACGGTGACATCTTCCGCAACCTGGAAGTGCCCCAATAAAGGAATATTACATACAAGTTTTTACATAAATGAAAATGAAAAACACTCATCTCACATAAAAATCCCCCGGCTATTCAAACACGACGATCCAATATAACATATCCAGCAACACATAACATCACATGTCATCAACGTAAGTAAATATGCGCATCCCAATTGTCGTTGACATATAGCAACGAAACCGGCCATATCACATATTACACTTACGGTCACAGAAAAGAAAGTGTAAAACTACAACAGTTGGAATCCGCAACCTCCTCAGACATCGCATGCCTGACCAAATGAATTCTTTAGACATCGCATGCCTAACAATTATAAACCCCGCATTTTAGTCTCAAAATCGAAAACACTTTTCAATATCAAGTCGGGCAATTCAACAAGATTCCTGACATCCTGATCGAATGCTCGGCGCAAACTTCGGTAGGCGGCCGCACCCCCGACGCCGTCGACGAAGTGCACCAAGGCGGAACACCGCTACCGTGAGCACCCAAACGGATGCTGTCGGCGACGGGGTTCTCCTACAGTCACTTGGTCGGGGCTATGGAGTGAGGCTGTCTATTAAGTTTACCCGGTGAGTATCCGCGTACGCTACGTGATTGCAACGGACTATTGATCACATCAAAATTCCGTGGCAACCGATCAAGTGAGACTAAACTGCTATGTTTATAACATTCATTCAGTTATCTCATAACTTCTTGTGAATTCCAATTATTGTATCCCATTCCGGATAAATAGAAAATGATAAACTTTCCGATCGAACAGTCAAACACCCAAGTTTTCCCGATACAGCTCAACACATGAAATAAGTTTAACAACATTCAGTTCGTGCCTCAGTACCAACGGTCCAGCCGTAGAAGGGTCAAGCCAACGCCTCACATGTGGCACGCCGTACTGCCCCAAACCCTAAGGTTCAAAGGGCAGTTCAAGACGGTCACATAATCGAGTTAAGGTTTGTTGTCTTCTAGAGGGTCCATCGAGTTACTTGCACTACTTAGAACGTCGTTAAACTACGGAAAAATTCAACACTTGGAAATTTCCCGACAGGGGAAAAATTGGGTATTTATATCCGGTCGAACTTTTTAACATATTCTAAAATTTATCCGGAAAGCCACACAGACAAAATTTGATACTCCGATCGAATATACGAAGTCCCAACACTACCCCAGAAAATTCAACTCTTGAATAAATACTAAAAATCTCCAGAAGACTCAGCATTACAAAACATGAATTACTGTGCAAGCCACATGGTGTAACTCAACACAGTGGCCGCGGAACCGCTGCGAATCCCATGGTGGGGGCCGCGGTTCCGCGCCTCTGTAGTCGAGTTATTATCACGTGCTTCACGGTAACTCATGCAATTACCTGCTGAATTTTTTGGTAATTTTTAATCTGGAAAAATCCACGTTTTCAGAAAAAGTACAGAGAGCAATTTGTATTGGGGTTTCGGGTTCGTTCGGAATTCAAATTCGGTCTGGACTTCGCCTAAGGCTCTAGCTAGGCTCTGATACCACTGTAGGGTTCCTAGGCACCCTAATGAGGTCTCACAAGGCATCGAACATGCCAATTTTTAATCTACGGTGCCGAGAAACTCTAGAGTACGGATCGTCGGCTAGAATTCTAGGCGAAAAGTAAACTAGTTAACACTTAACTAAGAGATACGGAAATACAACCTTTGTATATCCGGTTCTCCACCTCCATAGCTCCACAATGAAGTCTCCTCACTGTCCATAACAAGTCCCGGGCTCTAGCGTCGGCTTCATCGGAGAATGGACGGGCTAGGTCATCGATGTCCATGCTGAAGATGATCTACGTCGAGGCATCGCTAAATCAAGCTCCGACTTCACCAAGTCAAGAAACTTGTGAAGAAAACAAACTCTACTACTTGGCAAGAGGTAGAGGATGAAGAAATAGGAAGTGGGTAGACTTTAGAATTGGATTTCTCACTCATTTCCATCAATCACCATTGATGGAGCTTGCTTTCTTCACTTGAAGAAAGGAAGAAGAAGAAGAATAATGTTATGATAAGAATTATTTAAAATGAAAAGAATAATCCATTCTTATCATAAGTGAACCATGGTTAGTTGTAGAGAGTGAACTAGGGTTAGTGGAGTGGTTAGGGTTAAGCATGAGACAAAATGGTGACAAAGTCAAAGTGTTCATGAAACTTCATGAACAAAACAAAAATTGCCACCATTTTCTCATTTGCTTATTCTTTTTCCAAAAAAGAAAAAGATTAATATATAAATAAGGAAATCAAAAACTCTAATCATCCACTTAACTATAGTTTGATACTTTACACTTAACCAAAAAGCATGTATCATCAAACATGATACAATCAAGTGCACAAAATCATATCGCATATGGAATGCGCACACCCGAGTGAGAAAATCCATTCAAAGTGAACCGATACTAGTTAATGCAAAGTAATATATCAAATATATAATTATGCATTAAATCACTAAATCAACACTTGATTCAATGATCCGGTCATGTCGCACATAACCGACTGGTATCATCAGTAACAACTTATCGAATCAACACTTGATCCGATAACCCGGCTATATCGCATATAACCGATCAATGTCACATCGCGAGAATGTAATACGGTATCACATACACGCATTATTCTCGGTCCCGCACATATCTCATATGCGCTCCTATTTCGTTTCGCTTGAGCCAGGAAACCTCTGTGTAGGACTCTAAAGACTCGTCAATACGCCGGCAGCAGGTGATGATCATATCAAGCACCCACAAGCCGCAAGCGGTCTGCTAAATATAACGGCCACCCGGGTATTGAGCGATCTGAAGATCGACGAGCAAGCCCGCTCACACTCCAGTGAATCCAACCAGTAACACTACCGTACAGTCCGGTCTGATCGTCTGATATGTCGTATATCTCGCCTAGGGGTGGTAAACGTCAGACCCCAATAGCTCGATAAGTCGTGTCGATATGAGGTCTATAACAATTCGAGAAACTACTGGTAACACTTACCAGTAAATCTCAGCAACCCTGGCCAGGGATTTCCTGTTATAGCCAATCGAACACAGCGCAACATCAACCCCCTATACCGGGAGAGACGAATCCCCTCCTATCGCTCATTGCCTCCATGTGACTCGGGACTGTACCCAAAAACCACCGTTTTGCACGCCCTCTTGGACGTGGTAAGATGGAAATCAAAGCACAGTGGGAACCACACAAGACTCTATGACGATCTCGGGTCAACAGACTACTCTGTACCAGTGTCACCAGAGAACTGCCATCTGACGTGAGGTATAATACCATCTGGGAGTTCTCGGCGAGTCCGTCCAGTGTACCCAGTCTCTACTGAGCACCCGTATATCATCTCTGATGTCAAACACCAATGGATATGGGATCATCCATCGCCGATCTGTATGGGTCGAGAAGGTATACGCTAGTCTACTCTGGTATATCGATGCCCCGTCTCGATACACCCTCGACTAGGGACTTTGAAGGATGTACTTGTGGACTACCATGTCCCCACTAGTATGATCCGCATCACAGTCCAGGTAGTCAAGTACACATCCTAAGGGCTTTACCAACATGTAACAGAGAGACAATCAGTGTACACGTTAAGGTAAAGTGTAACCAGATAGCATACTATCATGTCGAGCGAGAAAGTCCTCCCTATATATGTCCAAGCATCCACTACAATATACATCCTATGTATAGTAATGGCCTCTAGGGCATACATATAACTAACAGTATACGCATCTTGACCCAAATGATGGGCGATGGATGATCCCATATCCATCGGTGTTAGACATCAGAGATGGTGTACGGGTGCTCAGTGGAGACTGGGTACACTGGACGGACTCGCCGAGAACTCCCAGATGGTGATATACCATACGTCAGATGGCAGTTCTCCGGTGACACTGGTACAGGGTAGTCTGTAGACCCGAGATCGTCATAGAGACTTATGTGATTCCCACTGTGCTTTGATTTCCACCTTACCACGTCCAAGAGGGCATGCAAAACGGTGGCTTTTGGGTACAGTCCCGAATCACATGGAGGCAATGAGCGATAGGTGGGGATTCGTCTCTCCCGGTATAGGGAGTTGATGTTGTGCTGTGTTCGATTGGCTATAACTGGAAGTCCCTGGCCAGGGCTGATATAGAGATTTACTGGTAAGCGTTACTAGTAGTTTCTCGACCCGTTATGAGCCACACATCGACACGACTTATCGGTTACTGGGGTCTGACGTATACCACCCCTAGACTTGATATGCGACATATCAGACGAACAGACCGGACTGTACGGGAGTGTTACTGGTTGGATTCACAGGAGAACGCATAGGCTAGCTTGTTGATCTTCTGATCGCTAAATACCTGGGTGGCTGTTACGTTTAGCTGACCGCTTGCAGCTTGTGGGTGTTTGATATGATCATCACCTGCTACCGGCGTATTGACGATTCTTTAGAGTCCTACACAGAGGTTTCTTGGCTCAGGCGAAACGGAGTAGTGGCACATATGTGATATGCGCAGGAACGAGAATAATGCGATATGGGATACCGTATTATATTCTCGCGATATTTAGAAATGAACCGGGTCATCGGATCAAGTGTTGATTCGATGATTTAATGTATAATAATATATATGATATATTATTACATTATCTAATATTAGCTCGCTTTATTATTTCATTTTCTCAGTGGATGATACATTGATATATATGCGATATATGTTAATTGTATTATTTTCTTTTGTTGCAAATATATAATATATATGTGATATATATTATTGTGACATGATATGATTAATTGTTAAACATGTTTAAGGATGATTAATTGAGGTTAGGGTTTGTTTTGGGTTAGATGCTTCATGCATCTTCTAGAAGCTTTTTCTTTTGTCATTCTTAAGATATTATGGATGACACTTTCTTTAACTCAACCAAACCCTAACTCTAGTTATTTCTCTACAAAATCTTGACCACTCATCCTTGACCATGGTTTACAATTCAATCATATAGTTTATATTCTATTCATCACAAAAGGATTAATATGATTATTGATTTTCCATTATCATCTTCTTCTCTCTTGAAAGCTTACTAGAAAATCCTTAAGTGATGAATAAATATGAGAAAATGATATAAAAAAGAAAGAAAAATCACTACTCTCTCATCCTCATCTCATCTAGCCCATGGGATTAGTGTGTTCATCTCTTTTGAGTGAGAAAGCTTGAGTCGTTGCAACTTCAAGGTAGATCATCGGAGATTTGGAATACTTCGAGCTAGCATGGATCGTTCGAGTCGTGGAGCCTCTCATGAGTCCGGGAGATCATGGATCGTGGCAAAGGGACTTCTACTCGGAGCTTGTGAAGTGAAGGAGCGGACTACAAAGGTTGTAATCCCTCACACTTAGATAAAACTTATCATCTTGCATGTTAAACCCTAATAATCTAGCAAAGATCCCGGCTTTGGGTTGTTCGGCACGTCTAAATTTTAATCCGGACATGTTTGATGCCTTATGAACCTTCACAAGAGTGCCTAGGAACCCTACAGTGGTATCAGAGCCTAGCTAGAGTATTAGGCGATGTGTTTACGAAGTTAAAACTCCGATCGAACCCGTAACGACGCAAAAAGACCCCTCTCTGGAAATTTTTTAAATTTTGGGATTTTTCTGAATTAAAAATATGTAAAAAAATCAGCAGGGAATTCTAAGAATTACCATGAAACCCGAGCCCCCAACTCGACCAAACGGCGGCGGAACCGCGGCGCAAGCAGGCCTTGCGCGGCGGTTCCGCGGCGGATTAGTCGATTGGCGACACGTGGCTTCCTAGTAATAACCGTAGTTACTTGTTGAGTTTTCTGGGTATTTTTAATCTGTTTCAGGTGTTGAAAATTCTGGGGTTTGTTTTGTAATAGTAAACTCGATCGGAAATTTTAAATTCGTATTTCTTTCCGGATATTTAGAAACTGTTAAACTATTTGAACGGATATCATTAACTTACTGTTTCCCGGTATGGCTAACTTTCAAGTGTTGAAATTTTTCCGGTTTTAAATCTTTCGGACAAATTGTACAAGTTAAGCGGTGGACCCTCTAGAAGACAACAAACCTTAACTCGATTATGTGACCGCTTTGAACTGCCTTTTGAACCTTCGGGTTTGGGGCAGTACGGCGTGCCACATGTGAGGCGTTGGCTTGACCCTTCTACGGCTGGATCACCGGTACTGTGACATATTCTGGGACTATTTGAACTCCGCTCAAGAGTTAAGCACTTTGGGAAATTTTGGGTTTTTGATTATCTGTTCGGAAAGTTTAATACTGTCTATTTATCTGGAATGTGATACAATATGTGGAATTCATAGAGTTAGGCATGAAATGCGAAGTATGTGATATTTCGGATTTACGATGTCTAAAATGATTGTGGATTCCAAATGTTGTAGTTTTACACTTTCTTTTCTGTGACCGTAAGTGTAATATGTGATATCGTCGGTTTCGTTGCTATATGTCAACGAAAATTGGGATGCGCATATTTACTTACGTTGATGATATGTGATATTATATGTTGCTGTGATATGTTATATTGGATCGTCGCGTTCTGAATAGCCGGGGGTTTTATGTGAGATGAGGGTTTTTATTTTCATTCATGTAAAATTCATTTGTAATGTAATATTCTTTTTTTTGGGCACTTCCAGGTTGCGGTTGATGTCACCAGCGTATATTATTTACTTTTCCGCATTAGGTAGACCCAAGGAGGGGAGCACAAGTAACCGGGTTCTAGGGTCCAGTGGGAGGCCATCTCGAGGAGTCGAGACCGGGTCTCCTAACCCTAGAATTGGCAGTGTTACTTGCCGCTCTCGTAGGGGTCTTGGGATGTGGGTTTGGCTATTCGTCGCGACCGTGGAATCCGTGTTTTATACAGGCTCGTATTAAAAACACGGACGTCCTAGTATATCCAATATTTCATATATGTTCTTCTGCTGCAATGTTCTGTGATGAGATCATATTACTGCTTGAGACGAATGCTTATATTATATATATATATATATATATATGCTGATATATAAATATTACTGCTTTCGTTTCTTCTGTGATGCTTAGGAAGCATAAGCTGATGGGATTTTTATTAATGAGATTAATAAAAGAAAAGAAACCTGAAGATGTTGTAGAATCAAAACTTAATAAAAAGGGTAGCTACAGTTTTGCTTTGCACAGTGATATATACGATATATCCTGCACCTTATTCGATGAGGAAAGGACCGAGATCCCTTCACCGGGAGTGACTCCTTTAGCAAAATTGGCAGATGCTACAAAACGCGGTTTGTCTTTTGATTGCTTTTAGTGTTTTGCTTTGCACAGCGGTATATATGATATATCCTGCACCTTATTCGATGAGGAAAGGGCCGACGATCCCTTCACCGGGAGTGACCCCTTTAGCGAAACTAAGAAAAGCCTCAATAACACTCCTTTTCAAAACTTCACTCGATTCTACGACGATATCAAGTTCATTACGCTCAAGGTTTTCTGAAAAACCTGCGTAGCCCTCCGTTATTTCAGATAAGTCCTATTTAGTATTCGTGCTACGTTTGTTGACCTCCGTCAAGGCGTAGTGTACGGTAACTGACTAGTTTTTTTTATCTGTTTATGCATTTGATGCAGATTGGATTAGGGCAGTCGTACGGCCTTGTTGACCTCCGTCAAGGGTCATGCGGGTGGGTTTAATTCAATCAAGAAATGACAGGTTGAACTTGACTAGTAGCCTATGGTTTGTTGACCTCCGTCAAGGTCATAGGACACTAGGGGCAAAAATTATTATCAGGAATTTTAAGTGTTGAAATTTGCAATGAGATTGCATACCTCCTATGAGATAGTTGGATCCCGATACCCACTGCGAGTAAGTGTTACTCCTGGGAGTGTTTTACACAGGACAATTAGTCATTCAAGTAGGTGTCTAGAAAAGTGTTAACGAGGTTACGCCTCTGGGAAAACGAGGTTTACATTAATTAGGTCCATGCGAAAGCACGGGGAACCTCCCTCAAAGTACCGACACTGATCTGGCTGAAAGATTGACGAAATTGTAAGGTGTAATTAATCCCGGCTAATCTTACCTTTTAGGGTTTTAAGGTAGATTTGATAAAAACAGTTGGAGACATCCTGATTAGATAAGATAATAACCAATCTAATCTTGCAAGAGCATACGCTAAAGTGTTTTCTTCTCTCTCTCTCCAAGTAGCGACCATGTCATGCCATAATCAAGATAATAATATGGATGTATTGACTAAACCTAATTATTGTACTGAGCTAGGGAATGTTGGACCCGTTCTTTCTTATAAGAGTTATAAGACTGAACAGGAAACAGGAGAATATCTAGATTCTCACGCCGCCCAAAAGAACATGCATGCTGATGCATCTTCTTCGGCTGTGTTAGTTATTGAAAACTGTTTCTCAGTTCACCCTACATCCTGGGTATTAGATACCGGATCAGGATCCCACATATGTAAACAGTTACATGGGCTACGGAAAGGTAGAGAACTGGGAAAAGGTGATCATTCCGTTCAAGTAGGGAACGGTGCAAGTATTGTAGCCAAAGCAGTTGGCGAATATCACCTTGTATTACCAAGTCGTAATACACTGATTCTAAATGAGTGCTATTATATACCGAACATGATGTGCAACATTATATCAGTTTCTTTATTAAGTAAAGAGGGATATAATTTTGTAGTACAGGATAATGTTATGAATATATTCCTAAATCAAAAGTTGATTGCATCAGGCTCGTTACATAATGGCATATTCATTCTAAATCAGAATACAGTCCTGAATATACAAAACACACACAAGAGGAAAAGTTCAGATATGAACAAATCCTACTTGTGGCATTGTAGACTTGGTCATATCAATGCGACACGACTGGCTAAGTTGCATAAAGATGGTTATTTGAATCCATTCGAATTATCATCTTATGATACTTGCCATTCATGTCTCAAAGGAAAAATGACCAAAGCTCCGTTTAGTGGACACGGAGAAAGAGTTACCGAACTCTTAGGACTGGTACATAGTGATGTATGCGGTCCCATGTCTACGCATGCCAGGAACGGTTCTTCCTACTTCATTACATTCACTGACGATCTCTCAAGATTCGGATATGTGTTCCTGATGAAACACAAGTCTGAAGCTTTTAAGAAATTCAGAAAATATAAGCACGAAGTAGAGAATCAAACGGGCAAAAGTATTAAGATTCTTCGATCTGATCGAGGAGGTGAATACTTAAGCAGTGAGTTCCTAGATTATCTAAAAGAGAATGGGATTCTCTCTCAGCTTACTCCTCCTTATACACCACAGCACAACGGTGTATCGGAACGAAGGAATCGCACCCTATTAGATATGGTGCGCTCTATGATGAGTACAGCTGAGTTACCTATTTCCTTCTGGGGGTATGCACTTGAGACAGCGGCATACATACTGAATAAAGTTCCTACCAAATCAGTGCCTACCACTCCATATGAGATATGGGAAGGGAAGAGACCATATCTTAATTTTGTTAAGATATGGGGTTGCCCGGCTTATGTCAAAAGACGAAACCCGGACAAACTCGAGGCAAGATCTGTTTTATGTAAGTTATTGGATATCCCAAGCATTCGCGAGGGTATATTTTCTACCACAGTGAGGAACAAAGGGTGTTTGTTGCTCAACACGCCATCTTTTTAGAAAAGGAATTTCTTGCAAAAGAGATTAGTGGCTCTGAGGTAGAACTGGAAGAAGTTCAAGCAGAACAAACTACAACAGATGATTTAGTGGAACCAGAGGATTCAGTAGTACCCGACGAACCCCAGCCTCTCCGCCGATCTAGTAGGGTTTCTCGTCCACCTGAGAGATACTACGGTTTTCTCATTGATGGTGGAAGCGAGGATTGCATCATGGATGATGATGACCCGACTAGTTTCGAGCAGGCCATCACGAGTGGCGACTCTGTGAAATGGCTGGATGCAATGCGATCTGAGATGGAATCCATGTACACCAATAAAGTATGGATTTTGGAAAATGCTCCTGAAGGGGTAAAACCCATTGGGAGCAAGTGGATTTTTAAAAAGAAATTTGGTGTAGATGGAAAAGTTGAGACTTTCAAAGCTAGACTAGTAGCAAAGGGTTTTCGTCAACAACCAGGTGTGGATTATGACGAAACCTTTTCTCCAGTAGCTATGCTTAAGTCCATCCGGATCTTACTTGCCATTGCTGCATACCATGACTATGAAATCTGGCAAATGGATGTTAAGACCGCCTTTCTAAACGGTGATTTAGAAGAGTGCGTGTACATGACTCAGCCAGAGGGCTTCGTAGATAGTGGGAGCAGCGGAAAGGTGTGCAAGTTGCTTAAATCCATTTATGGGTTAAAGCAAGCATCGCGGAGTTGGAACATCTGTTTTGATGTTGTAGTCAAAGAGTTTGACTTCATCAAAAATATAGATGAACCTTGTATCTATAAGAAGGTAGCAAAGGGTAAGGTTGTATTCCTCGTATTGTACGTGGATGACATACTCTTGATAGGAAATGATATTCCTATGCTGCAATCAGTCAAGCTCTTCTTATCACAGAGATTCTCAATGAAAGATCTAGGTGATGCCTCCTGCATATTCGGAATCATGATCTATAGAGATAGATCTAAAAGGATACTGGGATTGTCCCAATCCAGGTACATTGACACCATACTAAAAAGGTTTAGTATGGAAGAATCCAAACGTGGGAACCAACCCACAATCTCTGGACTCACTCTCTCCAAAGAGATGTCTCCCAAGACTGAATTGGAGAGAGCTCGCATGCAAGGGATACCCTACGCTTCGGCAGTAGGCTCTATCATGTATGCGATGCTATGTACCAGACCCGATGTAGCATACTCACTAAGTGTAGTGAGTCGGTATCAAGCAGATCCTGAAGAGAGTCATTGGACAGCTGTGAAGAACATTCTCAAGTACTTACGAAGGACTAAGGAGATGTTCTTGGTGTATGGTAACGGAGAACTCCAGGTGGAGTCCTTTACCGATTCCAGCTTCCAAAGTGATAAGGATGACTCTAAGTCACATTCGGGTTTTGTCTTTACCCTCAATGGAGGGGCGGTATGTTGGAAGAGTTCCAAACAGGATACCGTTGCAGACTCAACGATGGAGGCTGAATACATCGCTGCCAACGATGCTGCCAAAAAGGCTGTCTGGATCAAGAAGTTCATTACTAAACTTGGAGTGGTTCCATCCATTGAGCATCCAATACCTCTGTATTGCGATAACAATGGCGCTGTGGCTTTAGCCAAGGAACCCAGGTCCCATCAAAAGTCTAGACATATTCTGAGGCGGTATCACCTGATCAGGGAGATAGTTGATCGCCGGGAGATCGAGGTCAGGAGAGTAGATACGAAGGACAACACTGCGGATCCATTCACGAAGGCTATTCCCCAGATACAGTTTGAGAGATTATTCGGGATGCTAGGTATGCGATACTACAGCAGCTGGCCTTAGTGCAAGTGGGAGATTGTTAGTTATGTATATGCCCTAGAGGCCATTGTTGTATATATGATGTATATTATAATGGATGCTTGGTTATATATAGAGAAGACTTTCTTGCTCGTCATGATAGTATGCTATTTGGTTTCACTTTATCTTAACATGTTGACTTGTATTGGTTTACTGTTTTACTCTCACATGTGGATAAAGCCCTTAGGATCTGTACTCGACTACTGGGACTATGATGAGATCATACTAGTGGGGCCGCGGTAGTCGATGAGTACATCCTATAACTGTTCCTAGTCGAGGGTATATCGAGACAGGGCATCGATACACCAGAGTAGACTAGCGTATACGCATCTTGACCCATATGATGGGCGATGGATGATCCCATATCCATCGGTGTTAGACATCAGAGATGGTGTACGGGTGCTCAGTGGAGACTGGGTACACTGGACGGACTCGCCGAGAACTCCCAGATGGTGATATACCACACGTCAGATGGCAGTTCTCCGGTGAAACTGGTACAGGGTAGTTTGTAGACCCGAGATTGTCATAGAGTCTTGTGTGATTCCCACTGTGCTTTGATTTCCACCTTACCACGTCCAAGAGGGCGTGCAAAACGGTGGCTTTTGGGTACAGTCCCGAATCACATGGAGGCAATGAGCGATAGTAGGGGATTCGTCTCTCCCGGTATAGGGAGTTGATGTTGTGCTGTGTTCGATTGGCTATAACTGGAAGTCCCTGGCCAGGGCTGATATAGAGATTTACTGGTAAGTGTTACTAGTAGTTTCTCGACCCGTTATGAGCCACACATCGACACGACTTATCGGTTACTGGGGTCTGACGTATACCACCCCTAGACTTGATATGCGACATATCAGACGAACAGACCGGACTGTACGGGAGTGTTACTGGTTGGATTCACAGGAGAACGCACAGGCTAGCTTGTTGATCTTCTGATCGCTAAATACCTGGGTGGCTGTTACGTTTAGCTGACCGCTTGCAGCTTGTGGGTGTTTGATATGATCATCACCTGCTACCGGCGTATTGACGATTCTTTAGAGTCCTACATAGAGGTTTCTTGGCTCAGGCGAAACGGAATAGTGGCACATATGTGATATGCGCAGGAACGAGAATAATGCGATATGGGATACCGTATTATATTCTCGCGATATTTAGAAATGAACCGGGTCATCGGATCAAGTGTTGATTCGATGAATCGGTACATGATATATTAGTCGGTAATATTCGATATAGCCGGATCGTCGGATCAAGTGTTGATTCGATGATTTAATGTATAATAATATATATGATATATTATTACATTATCTAATATTAGCTCGCTTTATTATTTCATTTTCTCAGTGGATGATACATTGATATATATGCGATATATGTTAATTGTATTATTTTCTTTTGTTGCAAATATATAATATATATGTGATATATATTATTGTGACATGATATGATTAATTGTTAAACATGTTTAAGGATGATTAATTGAGGTTAGGGTTTGTTTTGGGTTAGATGCTTCATGCATCTTCTAGAAGCTTTTTCTTTTGTCATTCTTAAGATATTATGGATGACACTTTCTTTAACTCAACCAAACTCTAACTCTAGTTATTTCTCTACAAAATCTTGACCACTCATCCTTGACCATGGTTTACAATTCAATCATATAGTTTATATTCTATTCATCACAAAAGGATTAATATGATTATTGATTTTCCATTATCATCTTCTTCTCTCTTGAAAGCTTACTAGAAAATCCTTAAGTGATGAATAAATATGAGAAAATGATATAAAAAAGAAAGCAAAATCACTACTCTCTCATCCTCATCTCATCTAGCCCATGGGATTAGTGTGTTCATCTCTTTTGAGTGAGAAAGCTTGAGTCGTTGCAACTTCAAGGTAGATCATCGGAGATTTGGAATACTTCGAGCTAGCATGGATCGTTCGAGTCGTGGAGCCTCTCATGAGTCCGGGAGATCGTGGATCGCGGCAAAGGGACTTCTACTCGGAGCTTGTGAAGTGAAGGAGCGGACTACAAAGGTTGTAATCCCTCACACTTAGATAAAACTTATCATCTTGCATGTTAAACCCTAATAATCTAGCAAAGATCCCGGCTTTGGCTTGTTCGGCACGTCTAAATTTTAATCCGGACATGTTTGATGCCTTATGAACCTTCACAAGAGTGCCTAGGAACCCTACAGAGTTCGTATATAACCATACGATGGAGTATCCAATAAACTGTGGATCTTCGTAGTGATACGGATTGTTCTGGAGAAATACAAAGGTGATTTAGGATTGGCGAATAAATACTTGGTTTGGTCGTGAATAGCAGTCGCAATTTACTTTGCCCTCTTACTAATCCCTTGTTATGTCTTTACTCAATACCTTCTGTACACCATCGTTAGGCTAATTGGTTTTCTTCATTCCCCACCGTTCGGCACCAGCCTTAGGTTTGGAAGAAGACTATCCAATTTGCGTAATAGGTGTACTATCTCCTAAACCAAGGAGTACTCGCAACCTGAGAGAAGGTAAAAGGAAAAGACAACTGAATAGTCCTATTCGTTTTCTCCAGAACCGGAAACCATCCTCGAATAAATTTCTTCGAGTTCGTATATAACCATACGATGGTTTTGTCCAATGGAAGTGGACGTTCGTAGTAATACGGGGTGTCCTGGAGAAAAGGGTAAAAGTAGGAGTGGCAATGAGGTTTGCAACTCTGACAATCCAAAAGCCAGTGTTTAAGAAGGTTCAGTTAATTTGGTCACTGAGCCATAGTCTTAGGGTCGGGTCAATGGTCGCTGCCAGAGAGAGAGAAAAGAAACACTCAGCGTGCACTCTAATCTAGATCAGAATGGTTACCAATTTATCTAATCTGGAAACCTCCCACTGTACCGTCAAATTCTCCTCCAAACCTGAAAGAAGAATTAGTTGGGATCACCCGAGGAGTAAACCAACTCATCAGTGGGAATCGGGATCCAACTATCATCGCATGATAACGTGACGTAATCCGCTCACGTCATCACACTCCAGAAGGTATGCGCATATCTGGCAAGTTTCAATTTCTTTAGAAACTCCCGATGTGATTTCTGCCCCATGCTCTTATGACCTTTACGAAGGTCAACAAATCATAAGTCACATGTCAAGTTCTACCCGTCATTGTCCAAGTTAATTTGAACTCACTCGTACAAGCCCTTGACGAAGGTCAACAAGGCTATACGACTTTCCCAAACCAATGCATCTATCTATGCTGCATATGAATAACCAACAGCTACCAAATACTGTGCCTTGACTTTGGCCAACAAACACAGCTTGAATACTATTGACTACCCATATGAAATGACGGAGGGCTACGAATGGTTTCTGGCGAAAACCTTTAACGTAATGAACTTGATATCGTTGAAGGAACGGATAGCTTTTTAGAAAATATAGTGACGAAAACCTTTACTAAAGAGGTCACTCCCGGTGAAGGGATCTCGGCTCTTTCCCCGTAAAATGGGGTGCAGGATATTCCAAATGAATACCACGATGCAAAGCAAAAGCAATCGGCTATAGTGAAGTTAATTCCCTGACGCAAACTTCTGTCCAAGGGGTCACTCCCGGTGAAGGGATCTCGGCCCTTGCCTCGTCAACTGAGGAGCAGGATATTCCAAATGAATACCACGATGCAAAACAAAAGTGAACGTCCTTGCAATAACAGCTTTTTGAAAAGTGTTCCAACAACATCAGATTAGGTTTGTTTTTAACTTGCATTGATCCGAATCAACGCAGTCCCATCAATTGATCACACCACAAAGAACGAAAATATACTGATGTACGTATATGCCATCCGCATTCACCACTGGGTCCCGTCATTAACCGTTAGGTTAGCTAACTAACGACAGAGCGGGGACTGGACTAGCGCGGATGCAAAACATATACAACATCTACTAATATATATACCAATATATTATATTCGCTCAAGGCGTGATGAAAAATGCAACATCACAGAAATGTACAGCATCACAGAACAATACAGATATCTGGGATCCCCGGGTTTCACAGAGCCACTACTGAAACCCGACGTTCCCCTGGTCGTGTGGATAGCTCGTGCAATGAAATCCTAGACCCCTACGGGCGCGGCAAGTTACCCGCCAAAACCTGAAACGAGGCAGCCCCCTTCAGCAACGTGAATGGACCACCCGGCACTTCATGGAATCCGGTAACTTGGGCACCCCTCCTGGGTCAACCTGTACCCCCTACGAGTGCGGCGAACAGCCCGCCAATTCTAGAGTGAAGCCCCCTCCGTCTCAATGCCATGAGATGCGGTCTTGTTGCCCTCTAGAACCCGGCTATTCGTGCACCACACCTTGGGGTAATCCTAGTACAGAAAGTAAAATATACATACAACGGGTACATCGACCGCAATCTGGCCGTGCCCCAAAATAATAATACAAACAGGCAGTGACGGCAGTCCACATGTCGGACGCTCGCCCCGCAATATCAAATGTACATAATACAACAAAACTGTACTACCACTGCAACCAGGCTATCCCCCACGACCGATCTGCAACATCACAGCAAAATCACAGAACATCAACGTGAATGTCACGTTCGCAAATCCGTCTAACCGGGCTATAGCAGTTAGACAGGATTTACCGATCAAGTGACATTCACGGTCACAGATATAATGTAAATAGTGTGAAATAATGTGTTTAAAATATCCGATCGATCAAATTTTACCAAGTGGGCCTCCAAACAATACTGTAGCACTCACAGAAATTCTGGGCCCAAACAAAGTATACCAAAACCCCTATTTTCAGTCCACAAGCCCACTGCAAGAAAATGATGACGTGAATCCACATTCCTGCGGCGGAACCGCGGCCAAAAAGGGGTTATGGCTGCGGTTCTGCGGTCGCACGGAAGGATCAGGGCACCAAATTTTTCCAGTGTTTTTAGGACTTTCAGTACATCACTTTTCTACAACCTGAAAAAATTTTCGAGACAAAAATATTTCGACAGAAACTGATGCATGAGAAAAACGCGGTTTTGGAATTTTTGTTCGATCGGAAATGTAAAACACATTAGACAAAACTAGACTATCTTAATGGCGAGGCTCTAATACCACTGTAAGTGCACGGCGGTGCCCCGGCCGTCAATCCGACGCCAAATGCGGAAGCGAAAAACTTTAATTTTGCAAACTAGAAAACCGGCACCACCGCGCACTAAATACCCGGATCGGGCCATTAAATTATTCCTAGCTAACTACAAGATGGGGAAGAGATATACCGAGCGATCCGTGTCCTTCGGTCTTCGTCTCCACTCCGATCTCCTGCGGAATCTCCGTCCGTCACCTTCTCGTCGGAAAGGGCACCACGTAGCCGGGTACTTTTACGGGCTCCCACCTCTGGACCGAGGCAACTCGGGCGCGAAGTTGTCTAGCCGACGCGTCCAAGATTTGCTGTAGAATAGTGTAGTAGCCATTGTCTCTTTGGGGTATACGAAGTTGCCTTGATGGAGGGATAGAAGGAATGAACTTTGGAGTGATGTGAGAAATTTAGTAACAAGAAAAATGAGATGAAAATGAAATTCCTCATGCAAAATGAACCCTCTCTCCCTCTCCAAGATGTGGCCGGCCCCCTTTGAACAAATGGTGGAGGAATCCACAAAACAAGAAGGGAGGTGATGGTAGGAAAAGTAGAAGGTGACCACACCAAATATCATGATAACAATGTCAATTTCATTTCAAATCTCATCTAATCTCAAAAAGAAAGCCATCATGAAAAAGCAAAGATGCTTAACTTATCATAATGCCACAAGTGCAAGAAACCCCTTCCACAAATGTTATTTGCAAACTTGCAAATAACCCCCTCCATCGGAAAAGTTCGGCCCGGAAAGAACAAAGGAAAACCGGCCGGAACGGAATGCAAAGTGGCAACATCAGAAAACTGATCCCGTAATAAATCACAGGAAAACCCCGCTACTGCATATACATGCCCGCATTTGTATTCCCACTGAATACAAATGCATGGAGACAAAATCTACACTGTACTAAACTAGGATCCGGCTTAAACCAAAGCCGGCTAGTAATATCCGTTCGATCCTGATCCGTGCAATACCGCACGTATCTGATCGAACCTTGCCATATATCTATACGGCCTCTAGTACTAACCGTCCGATCCTGATCCGTGTAATACCGCACGTATCTGATCGGACCCTGCCATATCTCCATACGGCCTCTACAGCGTTTCGCCCGAAAGCTTGAGTAACTGTAAGTGTGGTGGACTCTAAAGACTCGTCAATACTATGGCTGTGGATTTAACCACTAGCACGTCAGAGATATAAGCCAATACGTGACGGGCCACCAGCTATTGACCAAAAGGGACGTCGATGAGCGAACTCATCCTGACACCCTACTGAGCCTGTCAGTGACAATATCCGTACAGTCCGGTCTGTTCGTCTATGAGCATCGCATGGCGGGCCTAGGGGGTTGGTAAAAGTCAGACCCCCAAAAGCGGTACAAGTCGTGTCGGAGTGAAGCCCAGAACACCCTGAGATACTACTGGAATACCTACCAGTAAATCTCCTGCCTTGGCCAAGGACTTCGTGTAATGGCTCTCCTAGACACAGCGCTGTTAGTGTATATGCCCTAGAGGCCATTACTGTATCATACTAGTTTGTATATTACTTAATGGATGCTTGGGATATTCACCTTGTATATACAATCTTGCTCAAAATAGTAGTATGCTACTTGGTTTGTTTCTACTTCAATGTGTACTTGTGTTTATTTCAGTATATCACTTATACGCATTAGTGGAGCCCTTAGGATCTTTGCTTGATTACCAGCGTTGTGATGGCAGTCACACTAGTGGGGGCTGGGTAATCTATAAGCACATCCTTATACAGGTCCCTAGTCGCAGGACTATCGAGACAGGGCATCGATACTCCGGAGTAGACTAGCGTATGCGCTTCTCATCCCAGTGTGGGAGATGGTCTGTCCCACAGCCATCAGTACGTCGTACTGGAGATAGTATACGGGTGCTCGTTGGGTTACGAGTACACTGGACAGGACTCGTCGGGAACTGACAGGTTGGTATCATACCTATCGTCAGTTATCAGTTCCCAGGTGACATGAGTACAGCTTAGTCCGCTGACTTGACACTGGCACTTCGCCTCAAGTGTGTTCCCACTGCACTTTGATCACTACCCTACCACGGCTCAAAGGAGTCGTGCAAACAGGTGGTGGTTGGGTGCAGTCCCGAAGCACTTGGAGGCAGTGACGGTTAGACAGGATTCGTCTCTCCCGGTATTGGGGTTGACATCGCGCTGTGTCTAGGAGAGCCATTACACGAGTAGTCCCTGGCCAGGGCAAACGAGATATACTGGTAGGTTTCCAGTGTTATCTCAGGGTGTTTTGGGCTTCGCTCCGGCACGACTTGTACCGCTATTGGGGGACTGACGTTTACCACCCCCTAGGCCCGCCATGCGATGTATCAGACGAACAGACCGGACTGTACGGAGAATGTCACATTCAGACTCAGTAGGAGTTCAGATGGGGTTTCACCTCGTCAGCCTTCTTGTCGACATCTACCTGGGGACCGTTACGCACAGCTAGTGCCGCTTGCGGTCTGTGGTTAAACCCACTGCCAGCGTAGTGTCGAGTCTTTAGAGTCCCACACAGAGGGTATTCGCCTATGGGCAAAACAGAGTAGAGGTCGCATGGTTTTGCGACAGGGTTCGTTCTCATCCGCGAACTTGTGCACGTTTGGAGTCCGGACGGATTATACTGGCAGGCTCTGGTTTGAGCCAGATACTGGTATATGTTTTGGGGGTTGCTTTTATATCTTGGTATTCTTGTTTTTCGGAACGAGAATGCAGGTGTGTATGCACAGTTGCTTGAGGCGGAGAATGAGGTTTTTCATTAGGGTTTCGGAACGGGTGCGTATGCACAGTTGACAGTCTTCATTTTCCAAACCCTAATGGATTTATATATTATCTATTAATAATAATAATTAAATGAGAATTATGTTATGGTTGTGTTTTGTTGACTTGTTGACCTTGGTTGACTTGTTGACCATTGACCACTTTCATGCCTTGAAAGTCTTCCTTGATTCATGCTTACTTTTTATTAAATGAAGCATGGTTGTGGTCATTCCAAATACTACCATCAACTATTCTCATTTTCAATTATTATCATTTAGATAATATTATTCTTTTGCATTATGGTTGCAAGAGGAGAAAATAATAGCTCATTCTATCATTCTCATTCTCTCTCCTCTCTTCATCTTCTTCTTCCTCTAGTAAAGAGAAACCCTCTCATGAGTTGAGAATCCTTCTCTTTTAAAAGGAAAAGCAAACCCTAGTCACTCTCTACTCACCCTAGGATCAAAGGATTAGCAAACCGGAGATTCTAGTTCACTCCAAGTCCGAGAAAGAGCCCAAGGTCGAACCCTCGAGGTGGATCCATCTTCGACGGAAGAAGGCGACAAAAGAGAACCATCAACCTCTACAAGATTTCAAGAAGAAGGAGTTCAAGTTTAGGTATAACCCTCATCCGAGTAGCTAACTCCTTTTAGCGTTTTTGCTAGTTTAGTTTAGACACGATCCCGACCTTGTTTAGTCCATGTTGCCTCTTGCACTAAAAATTTGATTTTTATACCGTTTCCGCCTCCCCGTAAGAACCGGGGGTTGCAATATGGACTAACAGTGGTATCAGAGCCTAACTAAACTTAAACTAGCTTGGTAGTGAAGTGTAACGAAGTTCGGAACCGAAAAAATCACAAAACCGGATAATTTCAAAACCTGAGTTTCTGTTGAAAATTTTTTGGCTCAAAATGAAAAAATTCATACATGTAAATTCGGCTCAGGCTTTTCTGTGAACACCCAAGAAAAACGATACAGTAACTCGTCTAAACCGCCGCGCTTCCGCCGCGTAAGGTAAGCATCCGCCGCGGAACCGCCGCGACTTGTCGTCTTCTGTGCATCGTTTTTCGTGCAGTGTGTGTCTGTGTTGGTTTTGGGATTTTTAAAATATATTATATGTGCCCAGATTTTCCAGAAAAGAAATTTCCTTTTGGGGTCCTATAATTCCGTATTTTTCCGAACTTCACTACATTTTGACTATGATGGTTATATCTGTGATGTTTGCTTGTATTGAACGTCGGCTAATCGCTATAAGACGATTAGTCGGGGTTATACAAGATCTGTAATGTGCTGGAATGTGTATATAAATATGTTGGATTGTCGCGGGTGAATAGCCGGGGGTTGTGAGACGAGAGTTTTCTTTTCTTGCAATTCATTGTAAATGTAAATTGATGTAATTATATTATTTGTTTGGCCGCACAACCGGGTCGGGGTTGTAGCCGTCATTGTATAATTCTTTTTACTGTTTTTGCTCCTAGGATAGACCCATGGAGGGGTGCACAAACTACCGAGGACTTGGCGGGTAGTTTGCCGCACCCGTAGGGGTCTTGGGTGGGGATTTGGCTATTCACCGCGACCGTGTTATCTGTTTTTGTTACAGGCTCGTACAAATTACAGATTGCTAGTATATCCAATGTATTTATCTGTGATCTGAAATGTCTATCATTGCTTTCTATTTAGGCGTTGCTTATGTTTTACAGACGCGCTAGCCCAGCCCCCGCTCTGTCGTTAGTTAAGTAACCTAACGGGTAATGACGGGGCCCCGTGGCGAATGCGAATGGCATAAGCGTACGTCATATTTTGGTTGTTTTCTGCAATGGTAGGATTAAATGATGGGACGCATTAAAAGTACTAATGCAAGAATATCACGCATTAAAAGAACTAATGCAAGATAATAAACCAAGTTTAAGTCGATGGAACACTTTCGAAAAACCACTCGGTTCTTTTCAAAACTAACTTTTAAATGCGGAGATTGAGCCACTCCTTCTAAAAGCTATCTCGTTCCATCGATTAAATCAAGTTCACTACGTTCACGGTTTCGCCAAAACCATTCGTAGCCCTCCGTCGTTTCGTATGAATATTCAATAGTATTCAAGCTGTGTTTGTTGACCTTCGTCAAGGCATAGTGATTGGTAGCTATTGGGTGTTCATATGTAGCATAGATAGATGCGTTGGTTTGGGATACTCGCATTACCTTGTTGACCTTCGTCAAGGGTATATACGGGTGGATTCAAATTAACCTGGATAATGACGGGCAGAACTTGACATGTGACTTATGATTTGTTGACCTTCGTCAAGGTCATAAGAGCATGGGGCAAAAATCCACATCGGGAGTTTCATAAGTACTGAAACTTGCTAGATTTGCATACCATTTGGAGTGTGGTGATTCTGGTAGGATTCCTTCAGTTTCGTCACGCGATGATATTTGGATCCCGATCCTACTGTGAGTATATGCTACTCCTCGGGAAATTTCTCACTTAACGATCAATGCTATAAACCTAGTAGGTGCCTAGAAAGGTGTTAGCGGGGTTACGCCCCCAGGGAAAAGAGGTTCTTTAATTAAGGAACTTCGCGAAAGCGTTGGAAAACCTCCCTCGAAGTACCGACACTGGCCTGGCTGAACGGTTAAGCAAGTATTGTACGGTGGGATTGATCCTGACTAATTCTTCCTTTATGGTTTGAGGAGGGATTCGAGAAACAGTGGGAGCCATCCTGTTTAGACAAACTAAAAACCACTCTAAACTTGCAAGAGCATCATGCTGAGTGTTTCTTCTTCTCTCTCCTAATTGCAGCGACCAATCAACATGACTGGACTTAAGTTACTCCTAGATAAAAACAAGCTGACAGGGCCAAACTACAAAGATTGGCTCAGGAATGTCAAGATAGCAATCACTTATGACAAGCTGGGGTATCTTCTTACCACCAAAGCTCCCCCTGTCCCTGGTCCAACTTCCAGCGTCGCGGATAAGGAAATCCGCAAGACTTGGGAGATTGATAGCGCGAAGGCCAAGTGCCTCCTGCTTGCCTCGATGGACAACGAACATCAGAGGAGGCATGAGAATATGGACATGGAGTCCATATTGCTCCATACAAAAGAACTGTATGGAGAGCAATCACGTATCGCAAGATACGAAGCGTCGAAAAAGTTGTTTTCGACAAAGATGGCCGTCGGATCATCAGTAGCCGAGCACGTGCTAAAGATGATCGGCTACATTGAGGAGCTCGCTGACCTAGGGATCACATTGGAGAGTGAGCTGTATACGGATATAGTTCTCCAGTCCCTTCCTTCCACTTACGCCCAGTTTATACTGAACTTCAACCTACAAGAAAAAGAGGTTGAACTATCAGAGCTCCTCAACATGCTGAGGAGCGCAGAGGGCACCCTACAGAAAAGTAGGGATACATCCACTTTGTTTGTAGGAGGATCATCTTCTTCTAGGTCCAAGGCGAAAGCCAAGGGAAAGAAGAAGAAGGCCCCCGCCAAACCAAGGGGCGGTGTTAGTAAAGTGGATACGAAGGAAAAAGGGAAAGCAACAAAGATAGCGGGGAAGCTTGTGGATAAGGAAGAATGCTTCTTTTGTCATAAGAAAGGACACTGGAAGAATGATTGCAGGGCCTGGAAGGCCAGAACACAGGAATTGAAGCAGGTTGCAGCTTCAGCTTCAGGTGTGTATGTTATTGAAAACTGTCTTTCAATAAACTCTACTTCCTGGGTATTGGATACCGGATCAGGATCTCATATCTGTAATTCTTTGCAGGCGTTGAGAAACCGTAGGGATTTGAAGGCAGGTGACATGACCCTCGGAGTTGCGAACGGAGCTAGCATGGATGCTAAAGCCGTGGGGGACTATCACCTGGGAATGTCAGATGGACATGTTTTGGTTTTGCGTAATTGCTTTTTTGTACCCAACGCAACTTGTAATATCATTTCTGTATCTTTAGTTTCTAAAGAAGGTTATGAATTTGCGTTTGTAAGTAATGTTGTAAACATTCACCTTAATCAAGTATTGATTGGGTCAGGTACTCTGAGTAATGGTATATACGTGTTAAACCAACCACAGATTTTCAACGTCCAGAATACACACAAAAGAAAGTCTCCGGAAATGAATCAGACTTTCTTATGGCATTGTAGATTGGGTCACATCAATGAGAGAAGGTTGACTAAGTTACATACAGAAGGGTATTTGAATGCGTTCGAATATCAGTCGTATGCCACTTGTCAATCCTGTCTCAAAGGAAAGATGACAAAGACTCCGTTTACTGGACATGGAGTAAGAGCGAGCGAGCTCTTAGGACTCGTACACAGTGACGTGTGCGGTCCAATGTCTACACATGCCCGAAGCGGACATTCTTACTTCATTACTTTTACGGATGACTTCTCAAGGTACGGTTATGTCTTCTTAATGAAACATAAGTCCGAGGCCTTTGGAAAATTCCAGGAGTATAAGAATGAAGTAGAGAAACAGACCGGCAAAAGTATTAAGATTCTAAGATCGGATCGAGGTGGAGAATACTTAAGTGCCGAATTCCTGGACTATTTAAAAGAGAACGGAATTCTCTCTCAACTTACTCCTCCTTACACCCCGCAACATAACGGTGTATCGGAGAGACGGAACCGCACCCTATTGGATATGGTGCGGTCCATGATGAGTAACGCTGAGTTACCGCGATCATTCTGGGGATATGCACTAGAAGCAGCTGCGTATCTCTTGAACAAGGCTCCCACCAAGACTGTGCCTACCACCCCATATGAGATGTGGACTGGGAAGAAACCCTGTCTTAAGTATCTTAAGGTATGGGGATGTCCAGCTTTTGTAAAAAAGCAGCATGCGGACAAACTTGAGGCACGTTCAGTACAGTGTAAGTTTGTGGGATACCCAAGGAACTCCAGGGGGTATCTTTTCTATTCCGCTGAGGAGCAAAAGGTCTTTGTTTCTCAGCATGCCCGCTTCTTGGAAACTGAGTTTTTAGAAACCCAGATAAGTGGGAACACAATAGAACTGGAAGAGGTTCCAGAACCACAGACTGTTACTGAAAGCTTAGTGGAACCAGAGGGTTCAACAGAACAGGACATTCCTATGCCGCTCCGCAGGAGTAGTAGGCAGTCTCATCCGCCCGAGAGATACTGCGGTTTTCTCATAGACGGGGATAGAGAGGATTGCATCATAGATTATGATGAGCCTACTAGCTTCCAGCAGGCCGTTCAGAGCGTTGACTCAGTGAAGTGGCTGGATGCAATGCGGACCGAAATGGAGTCCATGTACACCAACAAGGTATGGACGTTGGACATTGCTCCAGACGGGGTAAAACCCGTAGGATGCAAGTGGATCTTCAAAAGGAAGATTGGTGTAGATGGACAGGTTGAGACCTATAAAGCTAGGCTGGTAGCAAAAGGTTTTCGTCAAAGACCTGGCTTGGACTACGACGAAACCTTTTCTCCAGTAGCCATGCTGAAATCCATTCGGATCCTTCTTGCCATTGCTGCCTTCCACGATTATGAAATCTGGCAAATGGACGTAAAGACAGCTTTTCTAAATGGAAATTTAGAGGAGTGTGTCTATATGGATCAGCCAGAGGGTTTCATTCAGAGTGGGAGCAGCGGAAAGGTGTGCAAGTTGCTTAAGTCCATTTATGGACTAAAGCAGGCATCGCGGAGTTGGAACATCTGTTTTGATGAGACAGTCAAAGAATTTGGCTTTATCAAAAATCCAGATGAACCATGCATCTATAGTAGATTTGTAGCGAGAACTGTAGTATTCCTCGTTTTATACGTGGATGACATTCTCTTGATAGGAAATGACATTCCTATGCTACAATCTGTCAAGGGATTCTTGTCACAAAGGTTCTCCATGAAAGACCTGGGTGATGCCTCATACATCCTGGGGATCCGGATCCATCGTGATAGATCCAAGAGGATATTGGGACTTTCTCAGTCCAGGTACATCGACACCATAGTGAAAAGATTCAGTATGGAAGATTCCAAGCGCGGTAACCTACCGGCTTGTCACGGGATCACCCTCTCTAAAGAGATGTCTCCCAAGACTGATTTGGAGAGGGATCGCATGTCTATTATACCCTACGCTTCTGCGGTAGGCTCTATAATGTATGCGATGTTGTGTACCAGACCGGATGTGGCTTATGCACTGAGTGTAGTAAGCCGGTATCAGTCAAACCCTGGGGAGAAACATTGGATAGCAGTAAAGAACATTCTCAAGTACCTGAGAAGGACTAAGGAGATGTTCTTGGTGTATGACGGAAAAGACCTCCAGATCGAGGCCTTTGCTGACTCCAGCTTCCAGAGTGACAAGGATGATTCCAAGTCCATGTCGGGTTTTGTCTTCACCCTCAATGGAGGGGCGGTGTGTTGGAAGAGTTCCAAACAGGAAACCGTTGCAGACTCGACAATGGAAGCGGAATACATCGCTGCATCTGATGCCGCAAAAGAAGCTGTCTGGATGAGGAAGTTCTTGAAAGAACTTCAGGTGGTTCCGTCCATTGTTGACCCAATACCTCTGTATTGCGACAACAACGGGGCTATAGCTTTAGCGAAGGAACCCAGGTCCCATCAGAGATCCAGGCACATCTTGAGGCGGTATCACCTGATCAGGGAGATCGTGGATCGCAAGGAGATCGAGGTTCGGAGGGTTGCTTCAGAAGAGAACACTGCAGATCCATTCACCAAGGCCCTACCCCAGACTCAGTTCGAGCGGCTGATCGAGATGATAGGTCTTCGATACGCCAGTACATGGCCTTAGTGCAAGTGGGAGATTGTTAGTGTATATGCCCTAGAGGCCATTACTGTATCATACTAGTTTGTATATTACTTAATGGATGCTTGGGATATTCACCTTGTATATACAATCTTGCTCAAAATAGTAGTATGCTACTTGGTTTGTTTCTACTTCAATGTGTACTTGTGTTTATTTCAGTATATCACTTATACGCATTAGTGGAGCCCTTAGGATCTTTGCTTGATTACCAGCGTTGTGATGGCAGTCACACTAGTGGGGGCTGGGTAATCTATAAGCACATCCTTATACAGGTCCCTAGTCGCAGGACTATCGAGACAGGGCATCGATACTCCGGAGTAGACTAGCGTATGCGCTTCTCATCCCAGTGTGGGAGATGGTCTGTCCCACAGCCATCAGTACGTCGTACTGGAGATAGTATACGGGTGCTCGTTGGGTTACGAGTACACTGGACAGGACTCGTCGGGAACTGACAGGTTGGTATCATACCTATCGTCAGTTATCAGTTCCCAGGTGACATGAGTACAGCTTAGTCCGCTGACTTGACACTGGCACTTCGCCTCAAGTGTGTTCCCACTGCACTTTGATCACTACCCTACCACGGCTCAAAGGAGTCGTGCAAACAGGTGGTGGTTGGGTGCAGTCCCGAAGCACTTGGAGGCAGTGACGGTTAGACAGGATTCGTCTCTCCCGGTATTGGGGTTGACATCGCGCTGTGTCTAGGAGAGCCATTACACGAGTAGTCCCTGGCCAGGGCAAACGAGATATACTGGTAGGTTTCCAGTGTTATCTCAGGGTGTTTTGGGCTTCGCTCCGGCACGACTTGTACCGCTATTGGGGGACTGACGTTTACCACCCCCTAGGCCCGCCATGCGATGTATCAGACGAACAGACCGGACTGTACGGAGAATGTCACATTCAGACTCAGTAGGAGTTCAGATGGGGTTTCACCTCGTCAGCCTTCTTGTCGACATCTACCTGGGGACCGTTACGCACAGCTAGTGCCGCTTACGGTCTGTGGTTAAACCCACTGCCAGCGTAGTGTCGAGTCTTTAGAGTCCCACACAGAGGGTATTCGCCTATGGGCAAAACAGAGTAGAGGTCGCATGGTTTTGCGACAGGGTTCGTTCTCATCCGCGCACTTGTGCACGTTTGGAGTCCGGACGGATTATACTGGCAGGCTCTGGTTTGAGCCAGATACTGGTATATGTTTTGGGGGTTGCTTTTATATCTTGGTATTCTTGTTTTTCGGAACGAGAATGCAGGTGTGTATGCACAGTTGCTTGAGGCGGAGAATGAGGTTTTTCATTAGGGTTTCGGAACGGGTGCGTATGCACAGTTGACAGTCTTCATTTTCCAAACCCTAATGGATTTATATATTATCTATTAATAATAATAATTAAATGAGAATTATGTTATGGTTGTGTTTTGTTGACTTGTTGACCTTGGTTGACTTGTTGACCATTGACCACTTTCATGCCTTGAAAGTCTTCCTTGATTCATGCTTACTTTTTATTAAATGAAGCATGGTTGTGGTCATTCCAAATACTACCATCAACTATTCTCATTTTCAATTATTATCATTTAGATAATATTATTCTTTTGCATTATGGTTGCAAGAGGAGAAAATAATAGCTCATTCTATCATTCTCATTCTCTCTCCTCTCTTCATCTTCTTCTTCCTCTAGTAAAGAGAAACCCTCTCATGAGTTGAGAATCCTTCTCTTTTAAAAGGAAAAGCAAACCCTAGTCACTCTCTACTCACCCTAGGATCAAAGGATTAGCAAACCGGAGATTCTAGTTCACTCCAAGTCCGAGAAAGAGCCCAAGGTCGAACCCTCGAGGTGGATCCATCTTCGACGGAAGAAGGCGACAAAAGAGAACCATCAACCTCTACAAGATTTCAAGAAGAAGGAGTTCAAGTTTAGGTATAACCCTCATCCGAGTAGCTAACTCCTTTTAGCGTTTTTGCTAGTTTAGTTTAGACACGATCCCGACCTTGTTTAGTCCATGTTGCCTCTTGCACTAAAAATTTGATTTTTATACCGTTTCCGCCTCCCCGTAAGAACCGGGGGTTGCAATATGGACTAACAAGCGCGACCTCACCTCCAATACCGGGAGAGACGAACCCCTGAAGATACGCTCACTGCCTCCATGTGGCTCGGGACTGTACCCAACTAAAACCTGTTTGCACGTCTCTTTTGAGCGTGGTAGGGTAGTAATCAAAGTACAGTGGGAACTCACACGAGACAAATGACGATCCCCAGGTCGATGAACTAACCTGTACACATGTCACCAGGGAACTGCTATCTGACGTCAAGTATAAGACCAACTAGCATGTTCCCGGTGAGTCCTGTCCGGTGTACTCATAACCCAATTGTAAGTCCATGCTACCTCTCCCGGTACTTTCGGGAACGCGGAATTTGGTAAAAAACGATTTTTACGGAGGTGGTAACATGGACCTAAAACCCGGATCTTGGTTAAACATCTATCTAACAACCTAACTATGAGTTTCTAGCTACTCGGTTAGGGGGTTATACCTTGCTTGTCTTGAACTCCTTCGTCTTCAAGCTCCGGTGGTGGTCCGATTGGCTTCTTCTCGTCGTCTCCGTACGCCGAAGATAGATCCACCTGAAAGCTCCAACCTTTAGCTCCTTCTTCGTTCTTTGAAGAAACTAGTTCACTTGGTTTGCTAAACCTAGTGAACTAGAATGAGTAGAGAATAGTTTGTGTGGGATTTGATCTATGGTTCTTGATTCTCAACTCATGAGACAAGAGAACCATAGATTAAAGAGAGGGAAAAAGAGCAAGAGGGTGAGAGCAAAAGGAGAGCTCAAGAACAAGAG
Organism: Agapanthus africanus; assembly: GCA_030015575.1. Lineage (NCBI taxonomy): Eukaryota > Viridiplantae > Streptophyta > Magnoliopsida > Asparagales > Amaryllidaceae > Agapanthus > Agapanthus africanus. Next base: position 705,273,338 of record JASDDO010000024.1, on the reverse strand, counting down.
AGAGAGTGAGCAAGAAAGAATGAGGCTCTCTTTTTCCTTTCACCCTCTCATAATCCAAAGCAATCATAACTCATCATACTAACAAAAGTCTTATGTGATGGTTGAAGCAACCACAACCATATCATTTCATGCACTGATTTTACACAAATGAGCAAGTAAACAAAAGTCTTTGCCATGAAATGATGGCTATGGTTATCATGATGGTCAACTAGTCAAGCCTAGTCAACCGGTCAACAAGTCAACAAAAGTCAACAAGTCAACAAAGTCAACAAGTCAACAAAATTCAACAAAGTCAACAACCATATCACCATAATACTTAATTAATATAATAGTTAATCACATATCATATTCTCATTAGGGTTGATCAAAAGGTCAATAGTCAACGGTCAACTGTCAACAACCCTAATGAGAATCCACTGCCTCTGTCTCCCTGTCAACTGTGCATACACACCCGCATCCGCGTTCCGAGGAACACGAATGCACACTGGATAAATCCAATCCCAAAAGGTACACTAGGATCTGGCTTAAACCAAAGCCCGCTAGTGTAAACTGTCCGGACACTGTACGTGCACAAGTGCACGGATGTGACCGAACCCTGTCGCAAAACCATGCGACCTGTCGCAATACCATGCGACCTCTACTCTTTTGCCTAAAGGCGAAAAGCTTTCTGTGTGGGACTCTAAAGACTCGACACTACGCTGGCAGTGGGTTTAACCACAGACCGCAAGCGGCACTAGCTGTGCGTAACGGTCCCCAGGTAATGCCGACAAGAAGACCGACGAGGCGAAACCCATCTGAACTCCTACTGAGCCTGAGTGTGACATTCTCCGTACAGTCCGGTCTGTTCGTCTGATACATCGCATGGCGGGCCTAGGGGGCGGTAAACGTCAGTCCCCCGATAGCGGTACAAGTCATGCCGGAGCGAAGCCCAAAACCCCCTGAGATAACACTGGAAACCTACCGGTATATCTCGTTTGCCCTGGCTAGGGACTACTCGTGTAATGGCTCTCCTAGACACAGCGCGATGTCAACCCCCAATACCGGGAGAGACGAATCCTGTCTAACCGTCACTGCCTCCAAGTGCTTCGGGACTGCACCCAACCACTACCTGTTTGCACGACTCCTTTGAGCCGTGGTAGGGTAGTGATCAAAGTACAGTGGGAACACACTCGAGGCGAAGTGACAGTGTCAAGTCAGCGGACTAAGCTGTACTCATGTCACCTGGAAACTGATAACTGACGATAGGTATAATACCAACTAGTCAGTTCCCGACGAGTCCTGTCCAGTGTACCCGTAACCTAACGAGCACCCGCATACTATCTCAAGTACGACGTACTGACGGCTGTGGGACAGACCGTCTCCCACACTGGGATGAGAAGCGCATGCGCTGGCCTACTCCAGAGTATCGATGCCCTGTCTCGATAGTCCTGCGACCAGGGACCTGCATAAGGATGTGCTTATAGATTACCCAGCCCCACTAGTGTGACGACCATCACATCGCTGGTAATCAAGCAAAGATCCTAAGGGCTCCACTAATGTGTATAGGCGATATACAAAAATAAACACATGTACACATTGAAGTAGAAACAAACCAAGTAGCATACTACTATTTTGAGTAAGATTGTATATACAAGGTGAATATCCCAAGCTTCCATTAAGTAATATACAAACTAGTATGATACAGTGATGGCCTCTAGGGCATATACACTAACAATCTCCCACTTGCACTAAGGCCATGTACTGGCGTATCGAAGACCTATCATCTCGATCAGCCACTCGAACTGAGTCTGGGGCAGGGCCTTGGTGAATGGATCTGCAGTGTTATCTTCTGAAGCGACTCTCCGAACCTCGATCTCCTGGCGATTTACGATCTCCCTGATCAGGTGATACCGCCTCAAGATGTGCCTGGATTTCTGATGGGACCTGGGTTCCTTCGCTAAAGCTATAGCCCCGTTGTTGTCGCAATACATAGGTATTGGATCAACAATGGACGGAACCACCTGAAGTTCTTCCAAGAACTTCCTCATCCAGACAGCTTCTTTTGCGGCATCAGATGCAGCGATGTATTCCGCTTCCATCGTCGAGTCTGCAACGGTTTCTTGTTTGGAACTCTTCCAACACACCGCCCCTCCATTGAGGGTAAAGACAAAACCCGACATGGACTTGGAATCATTCTTGTCACTCTGGAAGCTGGAGTCAGCAAAGGCCTCGATCTGGAGGTCTTTTCCACCATACACCAAGAACATCTCCTTAGTCCTTCTCAGGTACTTGAGAATGTTCTTTACCGCTATCCAGTGTTTCTCCCCAGGGTTTGACTGATACCGGCTTACCACACTCAGTGCATAAGCTACATCCGGTCTAGTACACAACATCGCATACATTATAGAGCCTACCGCAGAAGCGTAGGGTATAATAGACATGCGATCCCTCTCCAAATCAGTCTTGGGAGACATCTCTTTAGAGAGGGTGATCTCGTGACAAGCCGGTAGGTTACCGCGCTTGGAATCTTCCATACTGAATCTCTTCAGTATGGTGTCGATGTACCTGGACTGTGAAAGTCCTAATATCCTCTTGGATCTATCATGGTAGATCCGGATACCCAGAATGTATGAGGCATCACCCAGGTCTTTCATGGAGAACCTGTGTGACAAGAACCCCTTGACAGATTGTAGCATAGGAATGTCATTTTCTATTAAGAGAATGTCATCCATGTATAAAACGAGGAATACTACAGTTCTCGCTACAAATCTACTATAGATGCATGGTTCATCTGGATTTTTGATAAAGCCAAATTCTTTGACCGTCTCATCAAAGCAGATGTTCCAACTCCGCGACGCCTGCTTTAGTCCATAGATGGACTTAAGCAACTTGGACACCTTTCCGCTGCTCCCACTCTGAATGAAACCCTCTGGTTGGTCCATATAGACACACTCCTCTAAATTTCCATTTAGAAAAGCTGTCTTTACTTCCATTTGCCAGATCTCATAATCGTGGAAGGCAGCAATGGCAAGAAGGATCCGAATGGATTTCAGCATGGCTACTGGAGAAAAGGTTTCGTCATAGTCCAAGCCAGGTCTTTGATGAAAACCCTTTGCTACCAGCCTAGCTTTATAGGTCTCAACCTGCCCATCTACACCAATCTTCCTTTTGAAGATCCACTTGCATCCTACTGGTTTTACCCCGTCTGGAGCAATGTCCAACGTCCATACCTTGTTGGTGTACATGGACTCCATTTCGGTCCGCATTGCATCCAGCCATTTCACTGAGTCAACGCTCTGAACGGCCTGCTGGAAGCTAGTAGGCTCATCATAATCTATGATGCAATCCTCTCTATCCCCGTCTATGAGAAAACCGTAGTATCTCTCGGGCGGATGAGTCTGCCTACTACTCCTGCGGAGCGGCGTAGGAATGTCCTGTTCTTCCGAACCTTCTGGTTCCACTAAACTTTCAGTAATAGTCCGTGGTTCTGGAATTTCTTCCAGTTCTACTGTGCTCCCACTTATCTGGGTTTCCAAAAACTCAGTTTCCAAGAAGTAGGCATGACGAGAAACAAGAACTTTTTGTTCCTCTTCACAGTAGAAGAAATATCCTTTGGAGTTCTTCGGATACCCCACAAACTTGCACTGTACTGAGCGTGCCTCGAGCTTGTCCGCATGCTGCTTTTTGACAAAAGCTGGACATCCCCATGTCTTAATGTGCTTAAGATAGGGTCTCTTCCCACACCACATCTCATATGGTGTAGTAGGCATGGTCTTAGTAGGAACTCGGTTCAAAAGGTATGCTGCTGATTCTAGCGCATATCCCCAGAATGATCGCGGTAACTCAGCGTTACTCATCATGGACCGCACCATATCCAATAGGGTGCGGTTCCGTCTCTCCGATACACCGTTATGTTGCGGGGTGTATGGAGGAGTAAGCTGAGAGAGAATTCCGTTCTCTTTTAAATAGTCCAGGAACTCGGCACTTAAGTATTCTCCACCTCGATCCGATCTTAGAATCTTAATACTTTTGCCGGTCTGTTTCTCTACTTCATTCTTATACTCCTGGAATTTTCCAAAGGCCTCGGACTTATGTTTCATTAAGAAGACATAACCGTACCTTGAGAAGTCATCCGTAAAAGTAATGAAGTAAGAATGTCCGCTTCGGGCATGTGTAGACATTGGACCGCACACGTCACTATGTACGAGTCCCAAGAGCTCGCTCGCTCTTACTCCATGTCCAGTAAACGGAGTCTTTGTCATCTTTCCTTTGAGACAGGATTGACAAGTGGCATACGACTGATATTCGAACGCATTCAAATACCCTTCTGTATGTAACTTCGTCAACCTTCTCTCATTGATGTGACCCAATCTACAATGCCATAAGAAAGTCTGATTTATTTCTGGAGACATTCTTTTGTGTGTATTCTGGACATTAAAAATCTGTGGTTGGTTTAACACGTATATACCATTACTCAATGTACCTGACCCAATCAAAACTTGATTAAGGTGAATGTTTACAACATTACTTACAAACGCAAATTCATAACCTTCTTTAGAAACTAAAGATACAGAAATGATATTACAAGTTGCGTTGGGTACAAAAAAGCAATTACGCAAAACCAAAACATGTCCATCTGACATTCCCAGGTGATAGTCCCCCACGGCTTTAGCATCCATGCTAGCTCCGTTCGCAACTCTGAGGGTCATGTCACCTGCCTTCAAAACCCTACGGTTTCTCAACGCCTGCAAAGAATTACAGATATGAGATCCTGATCCGGTATCCAATACCCAGGAAGTAGAGTTTATTGAAAGACAGTTTTCAATAACATACACACCTGAAGCTGAAGCTGCAACCTGCTTCAATTCCTGTGTTCTGGCCTTCCAGGCCCTGCAATCATTCTTCCAGTGTCCTTTCTTATGACAATAGAAGCATTCTTCCTTATCCACAAGCTTCCCCGCTAACTTTGTTGCTTTTGCTTTTCCCTTCGTATCCACTTTACTAACACCGCCCCTTGGTTTGGCGGGGGCTTTCTTCTTCTTTCCCTTGGCTTTCGCCTTGGACCTAGAAGAAGATGATCCTCCTACAAACAAAGTGGATGTTTCCCTACCTTTCTGTAGGGTGCCCTCTGCGCTCCTCAGCATGTTGAGGAGCTCTGAATGTTTAACCTCTTTTTCTTGTAAGTTGAAGTTCAGTATAAACTGGGCGTAAGTGGAAGGAAGGGACTGGAGAACTATATCCGTATATAGCTCACTCTCCAATGTGATCCCTAGGTCAGCGAGCTCCTCAATGTAGCCGATCATCTTTAGCACGTGCTCGGCTACTGATGATCCGACGGCCATTCTTGTCGAAAATAACTTTTTCGACGCTTCGTATCTAGCGATACGAGATTGCTCTCCATACAGTTCTTTTGTATGAAGCAATATGGATTCCATGTCCATATTCTCATGCCTCCTCTGATGTTCGTTGTCCATCGAGGCAAGCAGGAGGCATTTGGCCTTCGCGCTATCAATCTCCCAAGTCTTGCGGATTTCCTTATCCGCGACGCTGGAAGTTGGACCAGGGACAGGGGGAGCTTTGGTGGTAAGAAGATACCCCAGCTTGTCGTAAGTGATTGCTATCTTGACATTCCTGAGCCAATCTTTGTAGTTTGGCCCTGTCAGTTTGTTTTTATCTAGGAGTAACTTAAGTCCAGTCATGTCGATTGGTCGCTGCAATTAGGAGAGAGAAGAAGAAACACTCAGCATGATGCTCTTGCAAGTTTAGAGTGGTTTTTAGTTTGTCTAAACAGGATGGCTCCCACTGTTTCTCGAATCCCTCCTCAAACCATAAAGGAAGAATTAGTCAGGATCAATCCCACCGTACAATACTTGCTTAACCGTTCAGCCAGGCCGGAGTCGGTACTTCGAGGGAGGTTTTCCAACGCTTTCGCGAAGTTCCTTAATTAAAGAACCTCTTTTCCCTGGGGGCGTAGCCCCGCTAACACCTTTCTAGGCACCTCTAGGTTTATAGCATTGATCGTTAAGTGAGAAATTTCCCGAGGAGTAGCATATACTCACAGTAGGATCGGGATCCAAATATCATCGCGAGACGAAACTGAAGGAATCCTACCAGAATCATCACACTCCAAATGGTATGCAAATCTAGCAAGTTTCAGTACTTATGAAACTCCCGATGTGGATTTTTGCCCCATGCTCTTATGACCTTGACTTTGGCCAACAAATCATAAGTCACATGTCAAGTTCTGCCCGTCGTTCTCCAGGTTAATTTGAATCCACCCGCACCTACCCTTGACTTTGGCCAACAAGGCAGTACGACTGTTCCAAACCAACGCATCTATCTATGCTGCACATGAATACCCAATAGCTACCAATCACTGTGCCTTGACTTTGGCCAACAAACACAGCTTGAATACTATTGACTATTGATGTGAAACGACGGAGGGCTACGGATGGTTTTGGCAAAACCGTGAACGTAGTGAACTTGATTTGGTCGATGGAACGAGATAGCTTTTAAAAGGAGTGGCTCAAGCTCCGCATTTAAAAGTTGTTTTGAAAAGAACCGAGTGGTTTTTCGAAAGTGTTCCAACGACTTTAACTTGGTTTATTATCTTGCATTAGTTCTTTTAATGCGTGATATTCTTGCATTAGTTCTTTTAATGCGTCCCATCATTTAATCCTACCATTGCAGAAAACAACCAAAATATGACGTACGCTTATGCCATTCGCATTCGCCATGGGGCCCCGTCATTACCCGTTAGGTTACTTAACTAACGACAGAGCGGGGGCTGCGCTAGCGCGTCTGTAAAACATAAGCAACGCCTAAATAATATCATATATAGATATACTGCAATGATAAACATTTCAGATCACAGATGAATACATTGGATATACTAGGAATCTGTAATTCGTACGAGCCTGTAACGAAAGACAAATTACACGGTCGCGGTGAATAGCCAAATACCCCACCCAAGACCCCTACGGGTGCGGCAAACTACCCGCCAAGTACCCGAAGCGTAGTAACCTCCCTCATCTCCATGAGTAGGCCACTCGACACTTCGGCATACCCGGTAGTTTGTGCACCCCCTCCATGGGTCTATCCTAGGAGCAAAAACAGTAAAAAGAAATTATACAATGACGGCTACAACCCCGACCCGGTTGTGCGGCCATACAAATAATTATTACATCAATTCACAAATTTACATGAATTGAAAGAAAAGAAAACTCTCGTCTCACAACCCCCGGCTATTCACCCGCGATAATCCAACATATTCATATCCACATTCCAGCAACGTTACAGATCACAGATTTGTATAACCACCACTAATCGACATATAGCGATTAGTAGACGTTCAATACAAATATCACATTACAGAAAACCCGTTAGCTTAAGTCTTTTAGAAGTTCGATCAAAAATACGGATTTTCGGGACCCCAAAATAAAATTTTCGTTCTGGAAAATCTGGGTTGAAAATATACATACTAAAAATCCCAAAATACCCCAAAAAGTAAACTGCAAAAAAAGAAAACCGTTGACCGAGTCAACTAGGCCGCGTTTCCGCGACGGGAGCGTGCTCCCGCCGCGGAAACGCGGCGCTTTGACCGAGTCAGGGGCCTAAATTTTTGCAGTTTCTTTAAAAAAGCCTGAGTCGATTTTAGGTGTATTTTAAAAAGGTTTTCCAGCACTTTTAAAATCGACAGAAAGTTGAAAATTCATGGGTTCGTTTTTGGGACTTTTTCTTTGATCGATCTTCTAGTTACTTGCTAACTTGTTAGATAGAGTTTAACTAGGCTCTGATACCACTGTAAGTCCATGCTACCTCTCCCGGTACTTTCGGGAACGCGGAATTTGGTAAAAAACGATTTTTACGGAGGTGGTAACATGGACCTAAAACCCGGATCTTGGTTAAACATCTATCTAACAACCTAACTATGAGTTTCTAGCTACTCGGTTAGGGGGTTATACCTTGCTTGTCTTGAACTCCTTCGTCTTCAAGCTCCGGTGGTGGTCCGATTGGCTTCTTCTCGTCGTCTCCGTACGCCGAAGATAGATCCACCTGAAAGCTCCAACCTTTAGCTCCTTCTTCGTTCTTTGAAGAAACTAGTTCACTTGGTTTGCTAAACCTAGTGAACTAGAATGAGTAGAGAATAGTTTGTGTGGGATTTGATCTATGGTTCTTGATTCTCAACTCATGAGACAAGAGAACCATAGATTAAAGAGAGGGAAAAAGAGCAAGAGGGTGAGAGCAAAAGGAGAGCTCAAGAACAAGAGAGAGAGTGAGCAAGAAAGAATGAGGCTCTCTTTTTCCTTTCACCCTCTCATAATCCAAAGCAATCATAACTCATCATACTAACAAAAGTCTTATGTGATGGTTGAAGCAACCACAACCATATCATTTTATGCACTCATTTTACACAAATGAGCAAGTAAACAAAAGTCTTTGCCATGAAATGATGGCTATGGTTATCATGATGGTCAACTAGTCAAGCCTAGTCAACCGGTCAACAAGTCAACAAAAGTCAACTAGTCAACAAAGTCAACAAGTCAACAAAAGTCAACAAAGTCAACAACCATATCACCATAATACTTAATTAATATAATAGTTAATCACATATCATATTCTCATTAGGGTTGATCAAAAGGTCAATAGTCAACGGTCAACTGTCAACAACCCTAATGAGAATCCACTGCCTCTGTCTCCCTGTCAACTGTGCATACACACCCGCATCCGCGTTCCGAGGAACACGAATGCACACTGGATAAATCCAATCCCAAAAGGTACACTAGGATCTGGCTTAAACCAAAGCCCGCTAGTGTAAACTGTCCGGACACTGTACGTGCACAAGTGCACGGATGTGACCGAACCCTGTCGCAAAACCATGCGACCTGTCACAATACCATGCGACCTCTACTCTTTTGCCTAAAGGCGAAAAGCTTTCTGTGTGGGACTCTAAAGACTCGACACTACGCTGGCAGTGGGTTTAACCACAGACCGCAAGCGGCACTAGCTGTGCGTAACGGTCCCCAGGTAATGCCGACAAGAAGACCGACGAGGCGAAACCCATCTGAACTCCTACTGAGCCTGAGTGTGACATTCTCCGTACAGTCCGGTCTGTTCGTCTGATACATCGCATGGCGGGCCTAGGGGGCGGTAAACGTCAGTCCCCCAATAGCGGTACAAGTCGTGCCGGAGCGAAGCCCAAAACACCCTGAGATAACACTGGAAACCTACCGGTATATCTCGTTTGCCCTGGCCAGGGACTACTCGTGTAATGGCTCTCCTAGACACAGTGCGATGTCAACCCCCAATACCGGGAGAGACGAATCCTGTCTAACCGTCACTGCCTCCAAGTGCTTCGGGACTGCACCCAACCACTACCTGTTTGCACGACTCCTTTGAGCCGTAGTAGGGTAGTGATCAAAGTACAGTGGGAACACACTCGAGGCGAAGTGACAGTGTCAAGTCAGCGGACTAAGCTGTACTCATGTCACCTGAGAACTGATAACTGACGATACGTATAATACCAACTAGTCAGTTCCCGACGAGTCCTGTCCAGTGTACCCGTAACCTAACGAGCACCCGCATACTATATCAAGTACGACGTACTGACGGCTGTGGGACAGACCGTCTCCCACACTGGGATGAGAAGCGCATGCGCTGGCCTACTCCGGAGTATCGATGCCCTGTTTCGATAGTCCTGCGACCAGGGACCTGCATAAGGATGTGCTTATAGATTACCCAGCCCCACTAGTGTGACGGCCATCACATCGCTGGTAATCAAGCAAAGATCCTAAGGGCTCCACTAATGTGTATAGGCGATATACAAAAATAAACACATGTACACATTGAAGTAGAAACAAACCAAGTAGCATACTACTATTTTGAGCAAGATTGTATATACAAGGTGAATATCCCAAGCTTCCTTTAAGTAATATACAAACTAGTATGATACAGTAATGGCCTCTAGGGCATATACACTAACACCAATGAGCACCTGTACACATCTTAGGTGAACCAACTAGCACCAGTGGCTTGTGAGACCGGCCACCGCCCCTCGTCGGGGTCTCAACTGTATACACTAGTCTACTCTGGAGAATCGATGCCCTGTCTCGAAACTCCCACGACTAGGGACCTTTTAAGGATGTGCTTAAAGACCACCAGCTCCCACGTATATGATCGCCCTCATACTGCTGGCAGTCAAGCAAGAATCCTATGGGCTCTATCAACATGTAATAGCGACCTGTAAGGTCACCTGAAGCAGTACACGATGATAAAGGTAAATCAGATAGCATACTATCATCTCGAGTAAGACTGTCCTACCGGGATTGGTCCTCCCTCAATCATCGCAATCACGTGCCTGTGATCCAATAATTGACTCTGAGGGCAGTATCTCTAACAGCACACGGACGGCACCACGGAGGTTGGGAGAGAGGCCGAGGACTGGGCTCTAGCAGGGCCCATATGAGGTTGGACTCCACCCTGGCGGTTACTTCCTCCGTCTCCAGTGAGCGACGTATCCAGCAGGAACTGAAGAGCTTGAAGGCCATCGTTCAGGAGTTGAAGGAGATGCTGGTATGTATACTATTTAATAGTAAAATATCATGTCATATTATAGATATCAACATATCCAATATCAATACGTAGCCTGAGCTTATTTGGTTGTAGACTTAGGTTTTATTAATCATACATGTACATATCTAATTAAAATAAACTACAGTTTTCCAAACTAGATATCCAAATGGGGTTTCGAAATAACTCGATAATGATAAGAATTCGAATAAAACACAGTTCTTACACGCTTATTGCACACGTTAGGTCCAGACGCGACGGGGTAGGTGCAAGATTCTAGCGTTTATCAGAGGTGGAGCTGGACCGAGCTAGGCTAGCATTTTGATTCTTATTTTTTGAAACATGTATTTATTTATATGATACATATTGTACTACATTTTAAAACATTTTGGGCGATATTGATTTTGGTTTATATTTATATCATATTCAGTTTTTTGGTTTCTTTTGTATATTATATGTGTGAGATGTGAATATGAATACTGCGATATATGTTGTGTGATGATTAATTTTATATTTGATTGATGTATATATTATTGTGCACAGGGCGGGAAAAAATCAAGCAGCCTATTTTTTAAAAAAAAAATACAGATAATGTGTACCTACGGATTAATCCGTAGATACACATGTTGCCCTTACGGCTATATCCGTAGGGACAAAATATCAGCAGTAACTGATATTTCCCCCCTGATCGCAGTACCAGGGGTTGGGAGTGCCCCTACGGACACCTCCGTAGGGGCCACAGCATAGCCCCTACGACGTTATCCATAGGGGCCAAATACCAGGATTCTTGATATTTGGCCCCTACGGATCGGTACCTACGCAGATATCCGTAGGGGTTATAGCCTGGCCCTACGGTTATGTCCGTAGGTACATTCAATATATTAAAAAAAACCATAAACAATATAACTTTTTTTACCCTACGGATTACTCCGTAGGGGCAACAGGACCTACACAGATATCCGTAGGGGCAAGAATTTGCCCGTAGGGGCAAGTTCAGGGCTTCAACTTGCACCTGCGGCCTTTGCACCTACGGGGTATTTTTTCGCCCCTACGCATATATCCGTAGGGGCAGTGGGTTGCCCCTACGGATAAATCCGTAGGGGCAATCCTTATTTGTTGTAGTGACTTCACTCTAACAATACGTGAACTTGGTCATTTTTTTTGCTTTACAGCCATGACTGCTGCTACAAGGATATAGATGGCGAGAAAAGTGGGTATCAGGTCATACAGAAGAGTTATTTCTCTAGGTTTGACAAAAAATCTACCTCCTTAGTTTTGATTTTCATGGCTTGAACCATATGTAACTCTTTGACTGTTTATTTGGTTGTGGAGAATATTTTATTACCATACAAACCAATAAATTTGTGATTATCCCATGTAAGTGCAAAAAAATGTCGAACTTGCTTATGAACATTCAATCTTAAAAAATAAAAATAAAAACAAAAATCTTCAAATCGTTGGATATTGACATATCTAAGAAAGTTCTTTTTCCTATGGTAGCTGGCCCCACATCCCTCTTCCTATATGGCACCTATTCCATGTTGCATCGTCTCCATTGACCATTGACTATATATTCATAACCCTTTCGCTTATAAGTTGTTAGCTACTGAAGTTTTGCATTCTTCGTTAAGCAACGTTAAGATGATGGCGATGAGCAACAACTAAAGCGACAGGTTGACGCTAAAATGCGTTGACAATTGATATTAAGCACCAATCAGATCGATGACGCTAACGGCCATTGAATGTGGGCTGCAAAGAATTCAAAATTCTTCCTTACCGATGTTTGATATATTGCTTTTATGTCATCTCCTTTTCCTTAACGAATTCTTTATATATTAGTTTTTTTATATATTTGTTAGAAATTTTCTATAGTACTCTATAGGATACTTAAAAAATTTTTGCAGCTGCTATGTAAATAAATACCTTTATATAATATTATGTTTGAGAGATGCAGATAGAGAATTGGACGGTCAAATTCAAAAAGAGCCAATCCAAAATTCTAAATAAAGACGTTTGATTATATATATAGTAGTGAAAAATGAGTAAAAGAGGAAAAGTGGGAGATTTCAAAATTTAAAAAGTTGATGATATGATTGCGTAGACATGAGATAATTTCTATGAGTATTTTTCTCAATTTTTATAAACCTTTCTAAAAAAAACATAGACTATCAATTAAATATTTTTAACTATTTTTGGAGTTTGCGTTATAACAATTGAGATAAGTCGTTATTACTCTGAACTTATCATACAACGTCCATTTACTGATGCGGCAAAGTGTTGTTTTGTAACACGCGGTGTAAGTATTCATGGAAGACCCTAAAGGATCCATGTTTAGAAGGGGTCCACTGTACACGGTCGCCGCGCTCCATCAGATTCCTTTGGAGTATGAACTGCATAACCCCACTCGGCACGCCATGTAGACGGTGAATCATCCAACCATCAGCATCAGTCCAATCTTTGATACAGGAGTCATCAATCAAATCAACATCAATCGTCCACAGGAATGCATCGCCAATTATCCTTCCAGAAACGCATCAACTCTCCATTTCCAAGTTCCCAAGTAACTCTTGACCGTAATATTGATCGTTGTGTACACAGTACCCTCAAGGCTGAGGCAGCAGTCAACGGACCGGTCGTCTTCCATCAATTACTCCTCAGGTTGTAATATTTGGCTTTAATAAGGCTAACCCAAAATGATTGTTCCCCTTGAATCAATTTGGTCGCCTGCTTAGCAAAGGAGAACCTCATTTGAAGTAGGTGCGGTACGAATACCAAGTCACAACATTTTATCCGTCCTTGATGTATCGGAATACCCAAATAATTGAAAGCTTCTCCTGTCACGGTTATCGGGAACAATCGAGTTAACATCAAGAATGAGTTGGGCAGTAAATGGTCCGTATTTGCATGAATCGAAGTTTTCACCCAGTTTATTTTCTGACACGATGCAAGAGTATAATCCTGGAGAAAGTTTTTCGAGTGTTCCATCTCTTCCGGCTTAATCTCACCAAAGATCACAACATCCTCAGCAAACATAATCGTGTGAAAGGAAAAACTGTCCCCGCAGGAGAGTAAAACCCCTAATTTTCTGAGTCCTTTCCGTCGCCATTATCATCATAAGGGAAAGGACATTGGAAAATGTAATGAAAATAAAGGGCGATAAAGGGTTAAATGTCCTGTTTGAATAATGTTCATATAATAATATACAGTTGAACCTATTAACTAGGAGAATTTTTGTCCAATGTTGTTGTTGATTTTGAATTCATTTTAAATTTTGGACAATGAGTTGACTCATATATTGAAAATGTTACATCCATATCTTTCTCAATCTCGAACTCCTTAGGGCCAAGGAAATTTAGAAGAAATATTTTTTTATTGATTTGAATTTTATGTTAGAATTGTGGAGAATATTCCTTATACGTCTAAATAAGGAGTTTCAGACGTTTGTCCATGCATGAAGTATGGAGCAAAAGTCTAGAGCAAGTCAGACAACTGAGGGTCAAAGTGGCAGACGTCGTCTAGCCAAGGAGTGGCAGACGTCTGCTCAAGCTTGTTAGGGATGTTAGCGAGAGCGCAGCGAAAGCGGAAGAGTTGGACAAAAAATAATTCTAGAGCAAACACTAGCATTCTCAACCTAGCTATTTTTTCCAAACAATTAGAACTAAAAATTCTAGAGAGCAGCCATACAAGGTTAGAACAATACAAGCTTTGTAGAATCTTCATAAGTTTTATGAATGAACTTGAACTCTAGCTAGTCTCTTAGGTGTACGGCTCCCTTCATCAAAGATGGATCCACTTGAGAAAACTCTTCTCTAGCTCCATCTTCATATCAACTTAGCACATTTGATCAAGAAACTTACCAACTAAGCTTGTTAGGGGTCGAGTGTTAGAGATGTAGTGTAACTCTCATAATTTTCCTTTCTATTTTCTTATCTCAAGACAACACTAGAGGAGGACCAAAAAGAAAATAAAGGTGAGAGAGTTGTTATGGCTAGAATGAATAAATCAATCTCAAAATATGAATAAATATTTATTCTTATAACTTTCTTCTCTCCCTCTACCTTCCATAAGTCAACATATAAAGGGTGGGTATACCCTTCTTATCACATGCATGCACATGGGAGACAATTAGAAAATAAAAAATGTATTTAAGAAAATACATAACCTTATGTTTGTATATATACAAACATAAAATGGGAATAAATATATGTGAGCAAAGTACTAGATTTTATATATATATATATATATATATATATATATATATATATATGATGTTAATGGAGGAAAGGTGCTATAGGATGGAATTTCCTCCTATGGCATTGGAAAAATGCATCCTCTATGAATTTTTTCGACGATCGGCATAAATCACGTCCATCTTTATCATCTAAGATGTGGATATACCAAATTTCATGTGATTATACAATTTTTTCACTGTTGATTTAGTTGGTGCAAAGTTCATGGTTTACCGACAATAGAACTTTTTACATTGCTAATTTAACGGTGAAAAAGTGGTGGAATCACATGAAATTTGGTGTATGCACATCTTTGATGATAACGATGATGATGATGGATGCCGATCGTCGGAAAAAATTGTGGAGGTTGTATTTTTTCGACGCCATAGGAGGAAATCCCCTCCTATGGCCTCTTTCCTCCATTATTCTCTCTTTCTATATATATTAAATCAATACTTTGGTTTAATATCTTTTTTTTCAAAAGACTGGCTAGTATTATCAAATGTTCGATTTCCGTCAGTGTACCGAATACACTTGTTTTAATCGAACTTTGGTACGCATCCAATGCGCACATCTACATCATATCGCCATAGTCGGAAAAATCTCTGTATGGGACCCTGAAATTTCGACAATACGCCGGCAATGAATTACTGGATCCAATCCCAAACCAAAAGCACGTTAGTAGCACTACCTGTACATAACGGCTACCCAGGTACTGAACGAAAAGAAGATCGACAAGCAAGCTTGTCCGAACGCCTACTGAGCCTATAAGTGACAGCCTCCGTACAGCCCGGTCTCTTCATCTAAGAGTGTTGCATCCTGGGTCTAGGGGGTGGACAATGTCAGAGCCATAATAACCCGATAAGTCGTGCCATTGTTAAGCTCATCACCTACCGAGAAACTGCTGATCTCCTATTAGTAAATTTCATGCGCCATGACCATGGACTTATGACGATAGCCAACCGAACACAGCGCAATATCGATTCCCCAAACCGGGAGAGAAGAATCCCCTCAATCCGCTCATTACCTCCATGTGGCTCAGGGTTATACCCAACTAAAACCTATTTGCATGACTAAGTAAAGCCATGGTAGGATAGTAATCAAGGTACAATGGGAACTCACACAAGAAAAATGACAATATCAGGTCAATAGACTATTCTGTACCCATGTCATCAGAGAACTGCTATCTAATGATTGGTATAGTACCATCCAGGAGTTCTCGGCGAGTCCATCCAGTGTAACTCATAACCTAATGAGCACATGTATACAATCTTTGATGCTTGACACAAATGACTGTGAGACCGGCTATCGTCCCTCGTCGGGATCAAGAAACATATACACTAGTCTATTCTGAATATCGATGCCCATTCTCGATACTCGCACGACAAGGGACATTTAAGGACGTGTTTATACACTACTCAATTCGCACAAGTATTATCGCCATCATAATGTTGGTAGTCAAGCAAAGTTCCTACGGACTTTATCATTATGTATTAGCGACATATAATAATAAGTAAAACGTATACATATAAATGATAAAGACAAACCAGATAGCATACTATCATTTCGAGCAAGACTGTTCTACACGTATAGGTCTTTCCTGAATTATCATAATTGCCTTGCTGCAATTACAATAATTGCATTGAGGGCACTATAGCCAACAATCTCTCACTTTCACTTAAGGTTAATTATTGCAGTATCGCATACCCACATGTCTCGTGTGCTATCAAATACGTAAGTTCTCTAATAATCAATCTCGCAAATCGTGTTTGTGAAACTATCGAGTTCGAGAAATAATCTCAGTGAGTGGATCTGATACAATGTTTCAATCTTAATCTCTCTATATCTCAATTTCACGGTGTAACATTTCAGAAAATATAAAATATTATTTTTGGATTTTAATATTAAAATAATATATTTCACGAAAACTACCTGATTTGCGAAATTGGGGTTTTCGTAAAACGATATAAATATATACCAATATTTGTGAAATAATTGGAAATTAAAATGATTTATTCATTTAAAAATATATTTATTGGATTTGGCATTTTTATAATTAATTATATGCAGTTTAAACAAAAACTTGATTAGTGCACTGCTAATCGTGATTAGGCCAAATCCGTATTTCTAAATTTTCCCATGGCTAGTGCACCATGTCATGTTGCATTTTGTTTTACGTGGTTGCATTTGTGTTATTTTATGCGTCTTATGTGTATTTTTGTGAGAAAAAAAGAACAGGGTTAAAAGGAGAATGATTGGAGAGAGAGAGAGAGTGAAGCATGGACTTGAGAGGGTGAGAATAAGAGAGATTGAGGGTAGGAGAGAGAGAGGGGCTGCCATCATTCATTTCCCTCATTGTTTCCTTCATCATCTTTAACTCATCTCCCTCCACCTTTACCCCATGAAATCATTTCAAAATTTTCATCAAAACCCTAAACTACTTTCATTAAAGATGATCCCCTCCCTATCCTCAACACTTTGGACCAATGAAAGTTGGATTTTGAAAACTATGGGAAGCTAGGGTTTTTCTTGAGTTTCCCAAGTGAGGTATATCTTCTCTCATTAAGTTTAGTTTGAGTTTTCTTTTATTCTAGTTTAGTTTAGAATGTGATTTGGTTAGGGTATGCGATGTTTAGAAATTTCAAGAGAAAGGGTTGGGTGATTGTGTGGATTTTGTGATGTTTAGGGGCTGTTGCAAGACTTGAGTGGTGTTTTTACTGGCCTAAAATAGAGAATACGGACTTAGGAATCATCCCTTGTCGGTTTTGTGAAGTTCGGTGTGCCTACAGGGAATCTGGAGCAACCTGGGGTAATTCTGAGAAAAACAAACAATACCATTGATCTAGGCTAAACATTAGGAGACCACCCTGATGAAACGAACCCCAACAGAGACTACTTGGCCGAGGTGGCCGGATTTTCTGGCATTGTGGCCAGCCCCTTAGTGGTGTTTGGTGCTGGAATTGGTCCAGTAGCTTACACACTCCATATACTACCCCATAGTACTGTTTGTTTATCCCCATTTTACCTGAGAGAGAATCTTGGAGCTATTGTGAGTGGTTTTGGTTATGTTTTCTACATTTTGGAATGCTTGGTTTTAGTATTTGGTATTGTATTTTCTTGTTGGGCATTTGTACATCAACAGCAAGGGCTGTTTGATTGTTTTGCATGCGTAGGCTATAGGTTCTAACCTATGAGCGCACCGTGTGCCGTATTGGTTTTTCGAACTCGATTTTAATAGCATTTGCGATTGTATATTTATTGTAGGTGCCTTCGCATGGATTTCGAGACGACGGAGCATGGCGTCATCGACTTCGGCAAGCAAGGATCAAGGTGAGTAGATCTATATCTATGGGGGAAGTCGGATGGATGGCGTATAGCACCCCCCGCAAATTATAAATGGAAATCGATCTATAAGATACAGTCGTAGAAACTAAGATTAGGAACTAGGGTTATGGTTAAAAAGGTAGTTAGAGATGATATGAGTGATTGAATATATATATTGGGATATGAGATGAAAGCTTTAGAGATATGAAAAGTGAATGTGAATCACGACTTATAGCTATGTAGTCGCACTAGAATAAGTATGAGTTTTAGAGTAGCATGGCGTTTGATGTATAACGTAGAATGTATATATAAAATTGACTTGATGTAAGATGACTTAATGTGATGAAAAGAATATACGATGTGATATGATGACTTGATTGATATGTCGGTATACGGATGCGAGTCGATAAGAGAGGATTGATACCTTTGCCGGTCCCTTGATATGAGATTGTTATAGATGTGACCTGGGATATAGGCATATAGAGATATAAAATGTTGTGAATCGTGAGGGATAAGACGTAGGAGACGTTAGGTCCGTACCCTCATTGTCATATAGGCTGTTAGGATCACAAATTGTTTAATGACGCCGTATGTCGATTTACCGTACGTGATGAGTTTAATTGATGATTGATCCATACGCTTGACTAGAGAATGTCGCACGATAGATTATATCGTACGTGATGTTGTGAGGCTGGATGCCGATTGATAGATTCACCGACTCGGTCATGTTAGATACGTATACCTTATAGCATTTAGCTGACGATGTACTTATGCTACATTCATGTCATTCTCATTACATTACATATACCTGTACTAGTACACCTACACCGTTATCGATGATGCGTATTTTATACTTACACAGATTGGCCGGCTCACACACTTCATCATCAATAATTGCTATGTTACTATTCAGTAGAATTGCTGCATCATGATATGACTCCTTGCATGATATACTGATATGTTCACATCAGTGTTCCATGTTGCATGATATACGAATATGCTTACATTCTGTTATATGTTGCATACATCATGCTTTATGATTATACGCATTGAGATATGCTCTTTTCATGAGATTTCTGGATTTGAGAACCGTGGTCAAATTTCAAAGGAAATTATGAGTTGTTTTAAAAACCCGTTTTCTCTTGATATGATATTTTGAGACATCCACCATGTGTTTTCTCGGTTATGAGATTGGCATGTGAAACCCGATTTAAGGAGCGGGAGGCACCGTCTGCGGGTACATGGTGGACCCGGTATAGTACCCTGGGGCGAGATGTGATTTTTGTGGTGTAGACGATGAGCCTGGTAGAGGGACCACTACCTACCGGTGATAGTATTTGGACCTGACGGTTATCCGGAGGATACCGACCAGAGTCATGAGATGGATATGAGGGTCGACCAGATTATGCGGCGCCTGAGGGCCGATCTGAGGATGCGGCGCCTGAGATATGAGAATTTATGTGTCGACGTTGGACACGGGTTTCATGATGTTTCGAGTGTCGGTGTTGGACACTCAGATTCCATTATTTGATGTGTCATTGATGAACACACATTCTTTGATATCCTCATATATTTACATCCATATGCTTTTATGATGTGTCAAGTGGACAAGATCCATATGCATATAGGCATTGATTATATTGTTGGATGTTATCCACATGCATACAGGCATTGATTATTATATTGTTAGCACATATGCAGATACGGTCACCCTAGATATCATAGTATTACCTTCATGATATAGTTGACCTAGGAATCGTTATTTATTCGATTTCTACCTGATGATGTTTTCTACTCACGAGTTGGTAACTCACCCCCGTTTTGCCACGGTTCTTGCAGGTTGACCGCATGGATCGGTAGTGGCATCGCTGGCACACAGCTTGCATTCGGGTGATTTTCTTTGGTAAGTGGTACATGTTTGATTGTACCCCTCTTGTATTTATTATTCCCGTTGTATCTAGTTAACTCCATTAAATCAGAAACTAGTATTTGTATAAGTAGTAAGACTTAGCAAGGCTTGTAGTTGCGAGACTTGAGCGATATGTTTTATGTTTACTTATTGGGTTGAGGTCTTGCTTTATTCATTACTCTTTGGTGTTGATCTTCGCCGTTGGACGTCGTATACTTATTTTATGACTTGCGTGGTTGTGAATCTGCCGTTTGGCGAAGAGCTAGCTCCCGCTTGGGGCTGCCTTTATTATCATCATGTATTTTTGGTTTTGGATCAAAATATACAAAGGAGGTGCTTCCCAAATTTTTAAAAATACGAAACATGTTTTTCAACTAGTAAAATAAACTTGCATTTTTCATGTTCTCTTTTCTATGCATTTAAGAAATCATTTGATTTCATCATACCATTATTTCAAAACATCACCTTTTTTATTTTCCTAAAAAGGTTTACATTCCTGGGTTTAGGTTTACTTCAATTACGTTACGCCTTTAGACGTTGCATGATTTAAGTGCCGGTCACGAGTTAAATTTCGGGTCGTGTCAAAGTTGGTATCAGAGCGCTAGGTTTAACCTTGGTTCGAGTTTAGGTTTGACAATGTGGAGTCTGGGGCGTAATTTATTTCGGAACCTAGGCTTGACCTTACGGAACTTAGACTTCAACAGGGGGGTATTAGACCCGAACTTTTGTTACATAGGTTGACCATGATTGATGGAGTAAGTAGATTGAGTAGAGTGACGTACCGTACGTATGTTCCGTGGCATATTTACGATTCGATACTCTATTTAAGAAACCTTAGGATGTATATTTTTTGAGATCTATGATTCTCTTCGTACCCATGATTATACATCCATTCGAGAACCTTGATTTTATTCGTTTCCATTATCATACTCTCACTGATTCCGCTCCTCCTTATGATTATATATCCATTCTGGATCTGTTGATTCCTTTGATCTATCTTTATCGATACATGCTTGAGGTTCTTGTCACCATAGTTTGAGCGCAGATTGAGCTGCTGCTAGCGATGCAGTCAGGGCGAGCTCATCATGGATGGGGACTGACCATCGTGCTTTCTGGTGACATGGGAACGTCTTGATGTAGTATTTGTGTTGTGACCTCTTGTTGAGGCGAGTGTTCGGCTTTGCGCCGGATGATCGGGCCGCTGATAGAGGCTACCTATTGTGAGAGGACTGTTGATGTATAGTCTACCTCAGAGTTTGTGATATCGTCTACCTCGTAGACAGATGACCCAGCTGTTGCTGAGATTGATGGGATGCCACTTCCAGACATTATGAGCGAAGATCGGTGGAGCTTTCAGGCAGAGATGCGACAGACGATAGCTAGTCTATCTTGAGTTGAGGAACGAAGGTGATTCGTCAGATTGGATGCGCCGACGAAGGCCCAGTTGAGTTGAAGATTTCCAGTGTTGAGAATCTTATTCAGATCTAGAGTTGAAGATTTCCAGTGTTGAGAATCTTATTCAGATCTAGAGTTGATTGATCCAGAGATGACGTTGTTCGTTGAATGATCCGATAGGAGATCAGTAAGTAGGCCGGCTTCAGATAGATGACCTCACCCAGATGCGTTGTGAGTTGATCAAGAGCGGATGAGTATAGAGTATTCCTCCGATGGTTGGGACGAGTTCCAGAGGACGTGTTCGGCTAGATATTTTCTACAGAGTGATGAAAATACCGAGTTAGTGATTTTGAGTCCGTGTGAGAGATTCCGGATTGACTGTAGCCGAGAACAATTTCAGTACGCATATAGCATGACATGACGTCGAAGTGGACGATAATAAAGACGAGTGGAGAAAGAGGTTTGTACGAGATGTTAACGAGCTGTTGTTACTCCCCGTTGAGATTAGAGATCCGATATGTATACAGAGGCATTAGGATACGACTAGTTCTTGAGGAAATGTAGTGCTGAGAACACAGATGTCCAGAAAGCGAGAAAAGATTATACAAGAGTACTAGCCTTCGTACAGTTCGGCATAGGCGAGATGGGAAGAGACCCTGAGCAAGTTCCTTCCAGGACACTGCTGCGATAAGATTTGCACCCAGGATCAGTTGTGTCGCGTGTATTCATAGGGCCAGAGACCGACACCAGTGGTGTGCTGCTTTACGAGTGGTCATACTAATTGGCCGAGAGTTGACTAGAGGAGTACTAGAGCGGATCGTTTCCGTTAGTACACTGGACCGGGCCGACGAGCCGATGGATTGCGAAATTGGTAATCCACAGAGGAAATGGGGACACAGAGAAAGAGGACGCCAGATCGTGAGCAGGAGGTAAGCAGATGTTCTTGCTCTGCCAGTTTTGGGCGCACCGATATTTTTTTCGATATTGTAGGAGGTGTACCTCAATATCATTTGTTGCGATTTGCGTTTGTGATCCGAGTTTCACTCTTATATCGCTTGGATTTGAGTTTTTGTGATTGAGTTTCATGATATTGTTTTCGTGCACCATGGCTGCACCTACTGGGTATTTACATTTTGTGCATAGTTATTGCACTTGATATATATTTTATACACCGTTATGTTGATTTGCGATTTGTGCATATCTATTGCACTTGATATTCATTTTGTGCCTTGGATGCACGTGTTTATGATTTCGTAGATTTTATACAGTTGATTTGATTTTGTGCATATGGTACGCACTCGATTTGAATTATGCACTCGGTATAGCTTATATGTGTTTGCAGTGCATTGATACAGATTTTTTGCACATAGTTGCACACGTTTATGTATTTATACATCTTGGTACACTCGGTGTTGTTTTTATACTCATTTGAGATTAATGCATTTCCGTGCACTTGTTGCAGCCGATTTGTATTTTGTGCAATTGTTGCACTAGGTTTTTACGCCGTGCATTTGTTGCACTATATTTGTATTTTGTGCACAGGATACACTGTATTTGTATTTCGTACACTGGATGCACTGGATTTGGATTTCATGCACTGGATGCACCGGATTTGTATGTTGTGCATTTGTTGCACCAGATTCGTATTTCGTGCACATATTACACTAGATTTTCATTTCGTGCATTTGTTGCACTGGATTTATATTTTGTGCATTGGTTGCACCAGATCGGTATTTCGTGCATTGGTTGCACTAGATTTATACTCCATACATTGGTTGCATCGATTTTTGTTTTTGAGCATTCGTTTTACCAGACTTATGTTTTTGTGTGCGTTGCACTTGATGTTCGTTTTCGTGCGCTTTACCGCACTGGGTATTTATATAGACTTGATACGCTTAGGTTGGATTTTTGCGCATATTAGGCACTTGGTATTGGATTTCGTACGCATCGGATGCACTAGAGTGAGATCTTATTCGTGCATGTCGAATGCCCTTGATTTAGATTCCATTTGTGCATGACGGATGCACTTGATTTGTATTTTCGCGCATGTTGGACGCATGATATGAGATATGATTTTGTGCACACCAGATGTACATAATTGGGATTTTTATTTGTACAGGTTAGTTGTACTGGGTTGAGATTTTTGTGCACTATAGATGCACTTGATATTGTTGTCGTGCACGTCCGTTGCACTGGACAAATGTTTTCGTCCACACCCGTTGCACTTAGTTTTGGTTTTTGTGCATATTGTGGCACTTGTATTTGGATTTGATTTTCGTGCGCACCAGACGCATGTGATTATTGGATACACCTTTCGAGGCTGATTTTGCTTTTAAGCACTTTGTTTTCATGTTGGGCACTATATTCTGTAGTAGCCAAACATGACTGATCAGAGGACAGTACCTGAGTACTTTGCATGCATTAAAAAGTTTAACCATAGGTTTTCAAAAAGGAGCTATAGTCTCGCTATTTCCTACGTATCCGCGAGCGACGCAAACATTTACAAAACAAAACCTTTTGGGATGTTTTAAAAACGGCGGAACGTATAATTTGAGCAAAAACATATATAGGTATATTTACTACTTTACAAATGAGCGTCCGTCCCTTGTGCCGTGAGTTACGTATTACACGGCAATTCAGAAAAGATTTTGTGTGTGTTTTATTCAGTTTTAAGATTTTTCCAAGAATGCGTACTATATATGTATTATAGTATTTGACTAGTCCATATTGGATTTCAGTAGTGGATTTCGAGATTTGTATCTCCATTCTAACTCCGATGGTATGCGTACAAATCTGAGTATTTACGTGACGCTTGACGGAGTTCGATTTGAGTTTTGTATTCGTTTTTAGGCGCACACGATACGCTGTGGCTTTTCTATATCTTCCGTGATTTCGGAGCCCCGTCGATTTGAGTTGATTATTGAAATGTTTTAGTATTTTGGGGTTTAAATTTAAATTTGAAGACCGAATTTATTTAAGAGGGGAAGATTGTAACATTTCAGAAAATATAAAATATTATTTTTGGAATTTAATATTAAAATAATATATTTCGCGAAAACTACCCGATTTGCGAAATTGGGGTTTTCGTAAAACGCTAAAAATATATACCAATATTTGTGAAATAATTGGAAATTAAAATGATTTATTCATTTAAAAATATATTTATTGGATTTTGCATTTTCATAATTAATTATATGTAGTTTAAAAAAAACTTGATTAGTGCACTACTAATTGCGTTTAGACTAAATCCGTGTTTCTACATTATCCCATGGCTAGTGCACCATGTCATTTTGTATTTTGTTGCATGTGGTTGCATTTGTGTTGTTTTATGTGTATTGTATGTATTTTTGTCAGAAAAAGAGAAAAAGGTTAAAAGGAGAATGATTGGAGAGAGAGAGAGAGTGAAGCATGGACTTGAGAGGGTGAGAATAAGAGAGAGTGAGGGTAGGAGAGAGAGAGGGGCTGCCATCATTCATTTTCCTCTATTGTTTCCTTCATCTTCTTCAACTCATCTCGCTCCACCTCTACCCCATGAAATCATCTCAAAATCTTCATCAAAACCCTAAACTCCTTTCATTAAAGATGATTCTCTCCTCATCCTCAACACTTTAGACCAATCGAAGTTGGATTTTAAAGACTTTGGGAAGCTAGAGTTTTTCTTGAGTTGCCTAAATGAGCTATATCTTCTCCCATTAAGTTTGAGATTTCTTGTATTCTAGTTTAGTTTAGAGTGTGATTTGGTTAGGGTATGTGATATTTAGAAATTTCAAGAGAAAGGGTTGGGTGATGGTGTGGATTTGGTGATATTTTGGGGCTGTTGCAAGACTTGAGTGGTGTTTTTACTGGCCTAGAATAGAGAATACGGACTTAGGAATCATCCCGTGTGTAACGTTTTGAAAATCGCTTAGGTGAAATTTCCGATTATCGGTAAAATAACTCGTGTTTTCCGTAAAAACTAAGATACAATTATTTTTCAACATAGACTAAATTATACCTATTCTAGCTATGTAATTGCTAGTATTTGGTATTTAATTGATCACTTGTAAATTTCTAGTTTACTTAAATATTTTTCTTAATTAATTATTTTAAATATTATTATAAGCTTTTAATTATACATTTAATTAGTGTAAAATACAAATTAGAATGGGTTATGTATACATTAGTGAACCATGACTATTAATAGCTAGTTTGTAATATATTTTGTTGCTCTTTAATTGTCTAAGTGGTTCTAGAAAAACATCTAGGATTTGCTAGAAAATAAAATAGATTGAATTAATTAAGAAAAGGGTTTAATATATGACAATTGGGGATGTTTCTACACACTACTCTCTCTCTCCTTTTTCCTTACCCCAATTTGGCTGAGCTCATTTTCTGGAACAACCCCCCTCTCTCTGCAACATCCATTCATTGCAAAAAAAAGAAGAAAAGAGAATAAAGAAAGAAGGCATGTGGGAATAATGAAGTATGGGGTAATTGTTGACTTGTAATTTTCCCCCACTCACACACACATCTCTCTCTCTCTCTCTCTCTCTCCACTTCCCCTCAAAGTGGCCGAGCCTCCCTCATTCTGCCCTCATTTTCTCCATCTCTTTTTCTCTCAAAAATCTTCATTTTTCGTCAAAAATCGAACATAAATACCTTACTAATTCTTCATTCAACCATTACCCTTTACTCTTTAGCCAAACTAGCTTGAATCCTTGGAGCAAGAGACCATTTTGGAGACATGTTTGCATGTTTGGATCTCAAGTTGTGAGGTATAATCCTAACCCAATAGTTAATTGTAGGTTAATTACATCAATTTAATTAATCTTGGAGTTTAATTATGGTTTTAATTTTAAGATTTGAAATTCAAGAGAGGGTTTTAAATCAAGATAGGGTTTTGAGTATTTGGATTATGGTTATGTGATGTATTTAACATCTTAAGACATGTAAAAACAAGGCTAGTTGCTAGTTTGCTAATTGTATTTTAAAATTGTTCTAATTAAGATATTTAGCAAACTAGGTTTTTAGGGTTAATGTAATGTGATGAAATTAAAATTTAATTATGATTTTTGTGACTTAATTAAAATATTTAGTGAGCATTTTGGCCGCTAGATTTGTTAAAATATCAAGTTTTGAATAAAACTGGAAATTGATGCTTACTAGGTTTCTTGAAATAAATCGATTTGATCAATTTTAAGGTTTTGATGATTTGCACCCTATTTCATATAATATTAAGTGTGTTGTGAACGCGCGATTGGTGTGATTGGGTTTTTGATTTGGTAGTTATCTCGTATTGCGACCCTAGTTGTAGTTTGCGGCGCTGTCGCGGCGCGTTTCGTGCACCAAGTGCATGCGTGTTTAGTTAGTGCGCGTGGTCGACTTGTATTGATTGTGTCCATGACTAATTTAATATTTATTCTCTTGTTTGCTTGTGTGCGATTCTAGGATCGGGTGTAGAGATGTCGGTTGTGGCGTGGAAAGGACATAGCTGAAATCGGAACAGATTAGCCGAGACGTCCATGTGAGTAGATATATATCTACGGGGGAAGTCGGATGGATGGCGTATAGCACCCCCGCAGTTTTGTAGTAGTATGTGAATACTATATATATATATATAATTATGTGTATTATGATACATGGATGATTAACAAGAAGGCTTTAGGAGATCATGGGTTAGTTTAGCGTAATTGAAAGTTAATGCTTTAGTTTAGATCTTAGTCGCGAAACCCTAGAGTATAGTTGTTACACGCACACACATGCACACACGTGATATGTTTAGGGTGTATATAGTTATATGTATATATATGTGTGTGTGTGTGTGTGTGTGTGTGTGTGTGTGTGGATGGATGCGTTAGTGCATATATATATACATATATGTATACACAGATGATCAGGATAGTATATGATACTTGGAGATGAGTCGATGTGATTGAGCATGATACTGTGAGATCGGTGGTGTGATTTTGGTCATGTTATGAGATACGACATGATAGTATAGCGGATCGAATGGGCGATGTGATTTTATTAACACGCGGATATATGTTGGATGGTATCGGTATGTACTAGACTTTAGATCAGTACCCTAGTTCATGATATTATGATGATGATACCATATGAATAATGTGTTATATGTAATATTCGACCCGTATCCCGATTTTGGGATGCCGTACGCGGGATTTACCGTACGAGATATAAAAATGATGATAAATCCACACTCTTGAATCGAGAATGTCGTATTATATATTTTATTGTACGTGACGCTATTGAGGCGGGATCACCGACTACTAGATATATCGACCCGGACTTAGGTTGATTTCCTTACCCCTTTCGATTGGTCTCTTAGTTTAGTCTTGTAGTTATCAGGTAGATATTAAACTAGGCATGAGTCATACTTATTTTCAAAACTAATGAATAGTGAGTATTTTAAATACGGGCCCTGTTTTCTAAAAACCACGATTCGTGCTATTTCAAATGCCAAACCGGTATGATACGAATATATATATAAATGTATATTCTTATATGTTGCGGTTACTATAACTTTTTCTATATATTCATGTTGTCCTTATCGCATTGCATGTGTATACTTGTGATTTCTTTTGTTATTATGAACCCATACTGTCAAGATACCAGCACAATTACCGATGATGCGTATGCTCTACGTACACTTGCTTACCGGCTCACACATATCATCATCGGTAATTTCCATATCACGTACACTCTAGAAAATATTACTTCATGGATATAACTGCATGTAAATAGTTCCGATATCTAATTACTATGCTAGTATAAATATTGCATTCTTTGCTTAAATACCATGCATGTATATGTATTCATTGTCATGCGATGTCATAGAGCTTTATGCCGATATTCACTGTTCACTAACTCGTGATTTTGAGATTTCGGATCTTTTATGAGATTTCTGGATTTGGGAAACCGCATGTGAATGTTTATAAACTTGTGATTTGTTTTAAAGAGAAATGCGGTTTTCCTTGATATGATGTTTTCTCGATTTTGAGATAGTTACGGGCCGATCCTGTTCATGCGGAGCCCGAGATATTGAGATATTTAGATTTGAGATGGTTATGGGCCGATCCTATTCATCCGGCGCCCGAGATATTGAGATATTGAGATGGTTATGGGCCGATCCTGTTCATGCGGAGCCCGAGATATTGAAATATCGAGATATTGGGATATATATTTTGTGTCGATGCTTGACAAGGATTCCTTGTTGATTTCATTGATGATACTTCGATTTTTATGCAGAAATCTCACTGAGATAAGAAAAAAGTTTTCTTATTTAGATGTATTCTGTTTTCATGCATTCATACATCATATATATGATATGTTGTTACCTGAGGCACTAACACGAGTACTTGGTATTACACTTATGTATAGATGTTTACCTTTGCCATTATTTAGATGCTTCAGGTTATATTTTGAGGATATATTATTGTATGACTTAGGATAGAGTCATACATGCGATTTCTTCTCAGTGATGTTTTCTACTCACGAGTTGGCAACTCACCCCCGTTGTGCCAAAGTTTCTTGCAGGTTTTGCCGTACAGGTTTTGTTGCGGATTGCTGGCACAGTACTTCCCTCCAGGTGATTGCTTTGGTAGATGAGTTCACTTGTATCATGACCACCGTAGTATCTGTATTTATATTCAGTTGTATCTAGTAAACTCCATCAACCAGACTTGTATTAATATATAGACTTAGAAGACCAGTATGTATATTCTTTCGGCCTTAGAGTCGCGCACTGTATTATTATAGTTTTTCTCTGATTTTCTTAATGATGATGGTTTTCTTTCAAAGTTTGATCCTCGCCCTTCGGCGTTGTATATTATATTGCGTGCGTGGTTGTTTCCGCCAATTGGCGAAGAGCTAGCTCCCGCTTGGGGATGCCTTTATTCATTATGTATATTATTCATGTTTGTACCCGTTTGGGGCCAGTATTTACAAAGGAAACTCTGCCGAAATTTTTGGAAAAGAATTGATATTTTAAAGATGCTTACTAAGGCTTATTTTGATAAAACACTTGCTTTAAAACTAAGCTTTTCCTTCACTCTCTTTTCAAACGGTTTAGATTTTCTGGGCTTTTGGCTTACTTGAATTAGCTGGGGTACTATAGACTTTACATGATTCAAGTTCCAGTCACGTGCTATTTCGGGTCGTGATACCATGTCGGTTTTGTGAAGTTTGGTGTGCCTACAGGGAATCTGGAGCAACCTGGGGTAATTCTGAGAAAAACAAACAATACCGTTAACCTAGGCTGAACATCAGGAGACCACCCTGACGAAACGAACCCCAACAGAGACTAGTTGGTCGAGGTGGCCGGATTTTCTGGCATTGTGGCCAGCCCCTTGGTGGTGTTTGGTGCTCGAATTGGTCCAGTAGCTCAGACACTCCATATACTACCCTATAGTACTGTTTTTTTATCCCCATTTTACCTGAGAGAGAATCTGGGAGCTATTGTGAGTGGTTTTGGTTATGTTTTCCATATTTTGGAATGCTTGGTTTTTTTATTTGGTATTGTATTTGGTTGTTGGGCGTTTGTACATCAACAGCAAAGGCTGTTTGATTGTTTTGCATGCGTGGGCTATATGTTCTAACCTATGAGCGCACCGTGTGTCGTATTGGTTTTTCGAACTCGATTTTAATAGCATTTGCGATTGTATATTTATTGTAGGTGCCTTCGCATGGATTTCGAGACGACGGAGCATGGCGTCATCGACTTCGGCAAGCAAGGATCAAGGTGAGTAGATCTATATCTATGGGGGAAGTCGGGTGGATGGCGTATAGCACCCCTCGCAAATTATAAATGGAAATCAATCTATAAGATACAGTCGTAGAAACTAAGATTAGGAACTAGGGTTATGGTTAAAAAGATAGTTATAGATGATATAAGCGATTGAATATATATATTGGGATATGAGATGAAAGTTTTAGAGATATGAAAAGTGAATGTGAATCACGACTTATAGCTATGTAGTCGCACTAGAATAAGTATGAGTTTTAGAGTAAGATGGCATTTGATGTATAAAGTAGAATGTATATATAAAATTGACTTGATGTAAGATGACTTAATGTGATGAAAAGAATATACGATGTGATATGATGACTTGATTGATATGTCGGTATATGGATGCGAGTCGATAAGAGAGGATTGATACCTTTGCCGGTCCCTTGATATGAGATTGTTATGGATGTGACTTGGGATATAGGCATATAGAGATATAAAATGTTGTGAATCATGAGGGATAAGCTGTACGAGACGTTAGGTCCGTACCCTCATTATCATATAGGTTGTTAGGATCCCAAATTGTTTAATGACGTCGTACGTCGATTTACTGTACGTGATGAGTTTAATTGATGATTGATCCATACGCTTGACTAGAGGATGCCGTACGATGGATTACACCGTACGCGATGTTGTGAGGCTGGATGCCGATTAAAAGATTCACCGACTCAGTCATGTTAGATACTTATACCTTATAGCATTTAGGTGACGATGTACTTATGCTATATTCATGTCATTCTCATTGCATTACATATACATGTGCTAGTACAGCTACAATGTTATCGATGATACGTATATTACACTGACACAGATTGGCCGGCTCACACACTTCATCATCGATAATTGTAATGTCACTACACAGTAGAATTGCTACATCATGATATGACTCCTAGCATGATATACCGATATGTTCACATCACTGTTCCATGTTGCATGATATACGGATTTGCTTACATTCTGTTATATGTTGTATACATCATGCTTTATGATTATACGCATTGAGATATGTTGTTTTCTTGAGATTTCTGGATTTGAGAAGCGTGGTCAAATTTTAAAGGAAATTATGTGTTGTTTTAAAAACCCGGTTTCTCTTGATATGATATTTTGAGACATCCACCATGTGTTTTCTCGGTTCTGAGATTGGCATGTGAAACCCGATTCGAAGAGTGGGTGGCACCATCTGCGGGTATATGGTGGACCCGGTATAGTATCCCGGGGCGAGATGTGATTTTCGTGGTATAGACGATGAGCTTGGTAGAGGGACCACTATTTGCCGGTGATAGTATTTGGACCTGGCGGGTATCCGGAGGATACCGACCAGAGTCATGAGATGGATATGAGGGCCAACTAGATTATGCGGCACCTGAGGGCCGATCTGAGGATGCGGCGCCTGAGATACGAGGATTTACGTGTCGATGCTGGACACGGGTTTCATGATGTTTCGTGTGTCGGTGTTGGACACTCAGGTTCTATGATTTGATGTGTCATTGATGGACACACATTCTTTGATATCCTCATATATTTACATGCATATGCTTTTATGATGTGTCGAGTGGACGAGATCCACATGCATACAGGCATTGATTATATTGCTGGATGTTATCCAGATGCATACAGGCATTGATTATTATATTGTTGGCACATATGCAGATACGGTCACCCTAGATATCATAGTATTACCTTCCTGATATAGTTGACCTAGGAATCGTTGTTTATTCGATTTCGACCTGATGTTGTTTTCTACTCACGAGTTGGCAACTCACCCCCGTTGTGCCACAGTTCTTGCAGGTTGACCACATGGATCGGTAGTGGCATCGTTGACACACAGCTTGCATTCGGGTAATTTGCTTTGGTAGGTGGTACATGTTTGATCATACCCCTCCTGTATTTATTATTCCTGTTGTATCTAGTTACCTCCATCAAATCAGAAACTAGTATTTGTATAAGTAGTAAAACTTAGCAAGGCTTGTAGTTGCGAGACTTGAGCGATAGGTTTTATGTTCGCTTATTCGGTTGATATCTTTCTTTATTCATTATTTGGTGTTGATCTTCGCCGTTGGGTGTCGTATAGTTATTTTATGACTTGCGTGGTTGTGAATCCGCCGTTTGGCGAAGAGCTAGCTCCCGTTTGGGGATGCCTTTATTATCATCATGTATTTGTGGTTTTGGATCAAAATATACAAGGAGGTGCTGCCCAAATTTTTAAAAAGACGAAACAAGTTTTTCAACTAGTAAAATAAACTTGCATTTTTCATATTCCCTTTTCTATGCGTTTAAGAAAACATTTGATTTCATCATACCTTTATTTCAAAACTTCACCTCTTTTTTTTCTTAAAAAGGTTTAGATTTTTGGGTTTCGGCTTACTTGAATTATGTTACGCCTTTAGACGTTGCGTGATTTAAGTGCCGGTCAAGAGCTAAATTTTGGGTCGTGACACACGGAGATCAATTATTTCCCGAACTGAGTGATACCTGCCTAAGAACTTGTCTAGATAGCTGATGGAACCATGTTCAAAAATAAACATCTATATCCAACAAACTTCTTAGGCTGTATCCTCTGTTGATCATAATCAGCACCCAGAACTATGTCCACCTCAGTATCTTGCACCCTTTCTAACATACTGCACCTCATAATAGGGTAAATTTAGAACTATGATAGCTATTTTGTCATCCAGGTCATCTTAGAAGCCAGAATCGCTAACTGCCTCCCATAGGAGACTGTCATTACCACTCTGTAAGAACATCTTTATATGTTCTTCACTGCTTCTATTTATGACAACCATAGTTTGATCGTATGTAGTATAGAAACATCACTTCCTATACCGGAGTTTGTCATCCAAATGCCAGGATAATACTTCTGTAACACCTTGCAATGCGATTAGTGTTAATTAAGCGATATGCGGGTTTTAGAGAAAAGCTTACCAAATCGGTTTCCTCATATTTTATAGCAAGAAATTTATATTTTTATATTATTTGTTATGGCTTGCACACACTTGTGCGTGTTAATGTGAGGGTATTTTATTGTTAACCTCGTTTAGCAACTATGACTAACCTCGTTTAGCAACTATGACACCTTAAGCTAAATCTTATCCTAATTAACCATACCTTAGATATTTTGAGTGAGAAAATATCTATTTACATTGGATTGAGAGAGAGAGAGAGAGGTGTCTAGGTGAGTCATGGAGCTTTAATGGAGCATTAATGAGGTGGGGGGGGGGGGAGGGAAGTGAGTGTAAGGAAATGATTCACCCTAAACTCACCTCTCTTTATTTTCCTTCCCTCACTATCTCATTCTTCTCTCATTCCATTGTTTTTTTCTTTCTCTCAACTCCCAAACTGAACCCTCATTTCACTCTTCACAAATCCTTGTAAAACTTCATAAAAATCCATGAAATACACTTCAAATGTCTTGATTAGCCACTAGGTTGCCTTGGAGCTTGGAAAGCTAGGATTTTTGAGCAAGAGCGGCTAGGTAATGATCTCTAAGTTGTTAAATAGGTGTTATTATGTTGTGTAGCTTGTTGGTTGCTGTTTAGAACACTTAAAGTATCGTTTCGTGCAAATATCATATTTTTAGTGACATGTTTCAGCCTCTGTGATCTGCTGTGACCTGGGAATTTTACTGTAAAATCAAACAATGTAGTAGTGTTGTACTAGTGACCTTGAGAATACACATGGAGTACGAACCCGATCCCATCGGTTTTGGCCGGCGACATTAGGGGCAAATCCGGCGACCTCGGTCGTTAGGAGGAGTTGGGGTTTGGGTTTTTGAGGGTTGCTGTCTGCAGTGGTTTATGGGTGTTTGGTACTGTTTGATTTTTGAGTTTTGATAGTATGCAAAATCTGGGATCACTTGTGCATAATCTAGTGTTTTGGGTACGCGTGTTACCTTATATGACACAGTTCGTGATCTTGTGTAGCTGTTGCACGTGGGCTGGTTTAGGTGTGTCGCCACACACGTTAGCCATTAAACGAACACTTATGAGTTGGATTGGAGTTGGTGCATTGTGTTGGAGATAGTGCCCTCAGAGTCAATTATTGGATCACAGGCATATGATTGCAATGATTGAGGGAGGACCTGTCTCAGTAGGACAGTCTTACTCAAGATGATAATATGCTATCTGGTTTATCTTTATCATCGTGTACTGCTTTAGGTGACCTTACGAGTCGCTATTACACATTGATAGAGCCCCTAGGATTCTTGCTTGACTACCAGCAGTATGAGGTCGATCATATACGTGGGAGCTGGGGTCTATAAGCACATCCTTAAAAGGTTCCTAGTCGTGGGAGTTTCGAGACAGGGCATCGATTCTCCAGAGTAGACTAGTGTATACAGTCGAGACCCCGACGTGGGGCGGTGGCCGATCTCACAAGCCACTGGTGTCAGTTGGTTCACCTAAGATGTATACAGGTGCTCATTGGGTTATGAGTACACCGGACAGGACTCGCTGGGAACCTGCTAGTTGGTATTATACCTGACGTCAGATAGCAGTTCCCTGGTGACATGTGTACAGGTTAGTTCATCGACCTGAGATCGTCATTTGTCTCGTGTGAGTTCCCACTGTGCTTTGATTACTACCCTACCATGGCTCAAAGGAGTCGTGCAAACAGGTTTTAGTTGGGTACAGTCCCAAGCCACATGGAGGCAGTGAGCGGATCTGCAGGGGTTCGTCTCTCCCGGTATTGGAGGTGAGGTTGCGCTGTGTCTAGGAGAGCCAGTACATGAAAAGTCCTAGGCCAAGGCAGGAGATTTGCTGGTAGGTATTCCAGTAGTATCTCAGGGTGTTCTGGGCTACACTCCGACACGACTTGTACCGCTTTTGGGGTCTGGCTTTTCCCAACCCTCTAGGCCCGCCATGCGATGCTCATAGACGAACGGACCGAACTGTACGGATATTGTCACTGACAGGCTCAGTAGGGTGTCAGGATGAGTTCGCTCATCGACGTCCCTTTTAGTCAATAGCTGGTAGCCCGTCACGTATGGCTAATACCTCTGACGTGCTAGTGGTTAAATCCACAACCATAGTATTGACGAGTCTTTTGAGTCGACCACACACAGTTACTCAGGTTTCGGGCGACATGCTGCAGAGGCCGTATGGAGATATGGCAGGGTTCGATCAGATACGTGCGGTATTGCACGGATCGTGATCAGACGAATTTTACTAGCCGGCTTTGGCTTGAGCCGGATCCTAGTATTAGATAGTGTAGTTTTGTCTCTTTTCATTTGTGTTCAGTGGGAATACAAATGTGGGTATGTATATGCAGTAGTGGGGTTTTCCTATAATTTATTACGGGATCAGTTTTCTGAAGTTGCCAGATTGCATTCCGTTCCGGCCTGTTTTCCTTTGTTCCTTCACGGCCGGACTTTTTGATGGAAAGGGGTTATTTACAAGTTTGCAAATAACTTATTGTGGAGGGGTTTCTTGCATATGTGTGGCTTCCTCATCATGAGATTTCTTTTGAATCAATCACTTGCATTTATGAGATTAGAAATGGAAAAGATTCGGAGTTTATTTGGATTAGAAATGTTTTCATTTGATTTATCTCTTTTTCTTCTCTTGGTTAAAATTATTCTTTTACCACCATTCCCACATATATGAGGGGCAGGCCAAAATTTCTAGAGGAAAAAAATAGAGAGAGAGGGTTTCATTTGGAGTGGAAAATGATTCATTCTCATTTGGCTTGAGCTTGCTTCAAAATTCCTATGCTCATCTTGATGTCATATTATTCCTCCACATACCATGGCAATTACACTAAACCCCAAGAGACAATAGATTCTACACTACATCTACAACAAATCTTGGATGCATCGGCTAGCCAACTTCGCGCCCGAGTTGCCTCGGTCCAGAGGTGGGAGCCCGTAAATGAATTAGGCTACGTGGTGCCCTTTCCGACGAGGAGGTGACGGATGGAGATTCCGCGGGAGATCAGAGTGGAGACGAAGACCGAAGGACACGGATCGCTTGGTATAATTCTCTACCCATCTTTTACTTTTCTAGAAGCTAGGTTAATGGCCCGATCCGGGTTAAAAGTGCGCGGTGGTGCCGGTTTGCTAGTTTGCAAAGTTTTTCGTTTCCGCGTTTCCGGCGTCGGATCGACGGCCGGGGCGCCGCCGTGCACTTACATTGGTATTAGAGCCATGCCTTTAACCATGCCTAGCTTGCTCTAGTATGTTTAGAACTCGATCGAACAAAAATCCCGAAAACCCGATTTCAAGTTGCACAGTTTCTGTCGAAATTTTTTTGGAGTCTAAAAATTTTTCAGGTTGTTTCAGAATGATGTGCAGGGAATTCTAAGCATTTTGTAAAAAGTTGTTCGCCTGAACTCACTATGTCACCGCGGAACCGCGGCTAAACCCATGCTTGGGCCGCGGTTCCGCCGCGCTTTTGACTGTTCGTTTGACCAAATATTTGCAGAGAGCTCCTGAGTTCAAAATGGGGTTTTTGGAATGATCTGTTTGGGCCCAGTTTTTCTGTGAGTGCTACAGTAGTGTTTGGGGCCCACTTTGGTAATTTTTGATCGATCGGATAGTTTAAACATGTTAGTTCACAGTATTTACATTATATCTGCGACCGTGAATGTCATTTGATCGGTAAATCCAGTCTATCTGCTATAGCCCTTTTAGACGGATTTGTGAACGTGACATTCATGTTGATGTTCTGTGTTGTGCTGTGATGTTGCGGATTGGTCGTGGGGGATAGCCTGGATGCAATGGTAGTACAGTTTGGTTTATTATGTACATTTGATATTGCGGGGCGAGCGTCCGACCTGTGGACTGTCGTCACTGCCTGTTTGTATTATTCTTTTGGGGCACGACCGGGTCGAGGTCGATGTACCCATTGTATGTATATTTTACTTTCTGTACTAAGATTACCACGCGGAGGGGTGCACGGATAGCCGGGTTCTAGAGGGCAACGGGCCCGCATCTCATGGCGTTGAGACAGAGGGGCTTCACTCTAGAATTGGCGTGCTATTCGCCGCACTCGTAGGGGGTACAGGTTGACCCAGGAGGGGTGCTGAAGTTACCGGATTCCGTGAAGTGCGGGGTGGTCCATTCACGTTGCTGATAGGGGCTGCCTCGCTTCAGGTTTTGGCGGGTAACTTGCCGCACCCGTAGGGGTCTAGGATTTTCATTGCACAGGCTATCCACACGACCAGGGGAACGTCGGGTTTTAGTAGCGGCTCTATGAAACCCGGGGATCCCAGATATCTGTATTGTTCTGTGATGCTGTACATTTATGTGATGTTGCATTTTATCACGCCTTGAGCGAAATATTATATATTGATATATATACTAGTAGATGTTGTATATGTTTTGCATCCGCGCTAGTCCAGTCCCCGCTCTGTCATTAGTTAAGTAACCTAACGGGTGATGACGGGACCCAGTGGCGAATGCGGATGGCATATACGTACATCATTATTTTCGTTCTTTTTGGTGTGATCAATTGACGGGACTGCGTTGATTCGGATCAATGCAAGATAAACAAACCTATTCTGATGTTGTTGGAACATTTTTCAAAAAGCTGTTATTGCAAAGACGTTCACT
The DNA here is from genome assembly GCA_030015575.1 of Agapanthus africanus. Taxonomy (NCBI): domain Eukaryota; kingdom Viridiplantae; phylum Streptophyta; class Magnoliopsida; order Asparagales; family Amaryllidaceae; genus Agapanthus; species Agapanthus africanus. The sequence continues at coordinate 705,235,605 of JASDDO010000024.1, read as the reverse complement.
TTTGTTTTGCACAGTGGTATTCAGTTGGAATATCCTGCTCCTCAGTCGACGAGGCAAGGGCCGAGGCCCCTTCAACTGGAGTGGCCCCTTGGACAAAAGTTTGCGTCAGGGCAGTAACTTCACTATAGCCGTTTACTTTTGCTTTGCATCGTGGTATTCAGTTGGAATGTCCTGCACCTCATTCTACCGGGAAAGAGCCGAGATCCCTTCACCGGGAGTGACCTCTTTAGCAAAGGTTTTCGTGACTATATTTTTTAAAAGCTATCCGATTCCTTCAACGATATCAAGTTCATTACGTTAAAGGTTTTCGCCATAAACCATTCATAGCCCTCCGTCGTTTCATATGGATAGTCAATAGTATTCAAGCTATGAATGTTGGTCAAAGTCAAGGCACAGTGATTGGTAGCTATTGGGTATTCATATGCAGTATAGATAGATGCGTTGGTTTGGGACAGTCGTATAGCCTTATTGGCCAAAGTCAAGGGCTTGTACGGGTGGGTTCAAATTAACCTGAAGAATGACGGGTAGAACATGACATGTGACTTATGATATGTTGGCCAAAGTCAAGGTCATAAGAGCATAGGGCAAAAATCACATCGGGAGTTTCTAAAGAAACTGAAACTTGCCAGATATGCGCATACCTTCTGGAGTGTGATAACGTGAGCGGATTCCGTCACGTTATCATACGATGATAGTTGGATCCCGATTCCTACGGATGAGTTGGTTTACTCCTCGGGTGATCCCGACTAATTCTTCTTGAGGGTTTGGAGAAGAATTTGAGGTTACAGTGGGAGGTTTCCTGATTAGATAAAGTGATAACCATTCTGATCTAGGTTAGAGTGCACGCTGAGTGTTTCTTTTCTCTATCTCTTTCGCAGCGACCATTGACCCGACCCTAGACTATGACTCAGTGACCAAGTTGACCGAACCTTCTTAACACTGGCTTTTGGATTGTCAGAGTTGCAAACCTCAATGCCACTCCTATTTTTACCCTTTTCTCCAGCACACCCTGTATTACTACGAACGTCCACTTCCATTGGACAAAACCATCGTATGGTTATATACGAACTCGAAGGAATTCAAGGATGGTTTCCGGTTCTGGAGAAAACGAATAGGACTATTCAGTTGTCATTTCCTTTTACCTTCTCTCAGGTTGCGAGTACTCCTTGGTTTAGGAGATAGTACACCTATTACGCAAATTGGATAGTCTTCTTCCAAACCATAGGCAGGTGCCGACCGGTAGGGAATGAAGAAAACCAATTAGCATAACGATGGTGTGCAGAAGGTATTAAGTTAAGAAAAAGAAAGGGATTAGTAAGAGAGAAAAGTAAATTGCGACTGCTATTCGCGACCGAACAAAGTATTTCATTACCACTCCCACTTCTCCTTTGTATTTCTCCAGAACACTCAGTATCACTATGAAGATCCACAGTTTATTTGGATACTCCATCGTATGGTTATATACGAACTCGAAAGGAACTTGTTCTAGTTCGGGGATGGATTCTGGTTCAGGAGAAACAGGAATAAGGTTTATTCGGTTGTCTTTTATCTTCACCTTCTCTCGCATTGAAAGTGCTCCTAGGATTAGGACAGTACACCCATTATGCTTATTGGATAGTCTTCTTCCAAATCATAGGCTGGTGCCGAACGGTAGGGAAGGAAGAAAACCATTTGGCCTAAAGGGGTGTGCAGAAGGTAATGACTAAAGACATATAAAGGGATTTGGAGAGATGGTAAAGAATTATACGGTTACAGTTGTGAATCTGGGTAATGAAAGCGGCATTACTAGGAATACCGGGATACCTCATCGAAACATTTCAATGTTTCAGTTTCACTGTGTATTGTTAAAAGAAAACTGATTTCCTAATTAGACACTTGCTCCAGGGTATGTATTTACCAGGTATGATTCTCATATCTGTATGGTTTTACAGATGATGAGTGGGAGTAAGTTATTGGGATTTAGGTGATCATCCTCATTATATCGGGATTCGTTGTAATTGGTGATATTTGAGGAAGTCACCTGGGTTGTTTGCCGGACAACAAATATTTAGTTTTGAATATCCATTGTTATGCATTAATTTCAAATTGATATATCTGTACGTCTATTTTTATAGAGTGAGATATACCTTTTTGAGATTATGTCTATGACATTTACCAATACCAGTGGATGGTTAGGTAAGGAGCATTGAACAGCGGTGTAATTCTTCTTAACCATAAGTACAGTTTTCAACCTACGACACACAGTGAATGAGTTATTAGACTCAGGGAACTTATACAGAGTATTGTATATTGTCCAGTGTCCATTAGGACAGAGGGGTTGGTACTCGTACTATATTCTGTTTACTTTTGACTTCTCTAGTTCTTAGACATGTGTTTCGTAGAAATGCAAGGTCTAAGTTTTGAGGAGTTATAGGTACAAGAATAAAGTAAAGAACCAGATGTTGCAAGTATCAGGATTCTTCAAGGTGATCGAAGATGTAGATACTTGTGTATGGTATTCAGTTGATAGTAATGATTAAGAGAACTTGCTTCTCTTTCAGGTTACTCATAATTGGAAGTATTCCTAAGTTGAGTAACGCTGATCGGCCTCCTTCCATTTAGTTGACATGCACTGGATATAGCTGCATGATTTGAATCTGGCTCAATTAAATCAGTGCCTCTGTTTCTGTATTGGATATAGAACAGTTCATATCTTGACGTTGTTAAGATACGGGGAGTTGTCCGGCTTATGCTTAAAACCAGACTCCGGATAACTCAAGGCACATTTCTGTAATGGCTGTTTGTAGGTTGACCCAGGCTATGACGAGGGTTGATTTTTGTACCATTTGGAAGATCAATAGTGATATTGTTCTTAACTCGCCACAGTTTTAACAAAAATGGATTTTTTCAGAAAACAGTAGTGGGAGTATGGTAGAACTGGAAGTGATTCCAGAACCGCAAACGATTACTGAAGATTTGATAAGAACCTAAATTTTCAATCTGGTTTGACCTTCCATTAGCCACTCCGAAGATATGGTGGGTAACCTCAGGCACCCGAGAGGTACTTCGGTATGCTAAAGGACGGTGGCAGGGAGGTTCTTGTTTACCCAGACTTTCCATTGCTGTTGTTCCAGACTGTGAGACCCGGCAGGAGGATGAGTATAGCGTCGTTCTAAACTAGTTTTAGAAGTGCATGTCTATATGACTCTGCCAGAGGGTTGTCGTGGTCAGTGGGAGCAGCGGAAGCATGGTGGACAAGTGGCTTATATCTATTTATAGACTAAAGCGGATATAGCGGAGATAGATCATCTATTTCTGATGTGACAGTCATAGGTTTGACTTCATCAGAATAGGGCATGGATCTGTTAAGAAGTTAGTAGGGTGTGATGTCCTGGTATTTGATGACATACATAGAGTAGGAAGTGATATTCCTATACTACGATCGGTTATACTTTGGTTGTCACACAGTAGTTTCTCCACATAGGAATTGGATCCTATATCGTACATTCTGGTTACTAGATCTATGGTTTTAGATCTAGATTTGGGTAGTTTCCCAATCTGGCTACTTAGACAGCATTCTATGAGTATTTAGAATGGACGACTCCTGGCACGGTGGTATACCTGCAGTCGATGGAGTCACCCTCTCTAAAGGTGTCTTACAGACTAAAGGGGAGAGGGATGTGCATGATTGGCAGATCACTTGCTTAAGCAATTGAGTCAATCATGAGATGTCAAGTACCACACCAGATGTTGTTCTTGCAGTAGATGCAATAAGTTGATATTAATCCTGTTAGTTATATGTATGCCCTAGAGGCCATTACTGTACATTGGATGTATATTGTAGTGGATGCTGGGACATATATAAGGAGGACTTTCTTGCTCGACATGATAGTATGCTATCTGGTTGCTCTTTACCTTAACGTGTACACTGATTGTCTCTCTGTTACATGTTGGTAAAGCCCTTAGGATGTGTACTTGACTATCTGGACTATGATGCGGATCATACTAGTGGGGACATGGTAGTCCATAAGTACATCCTTCAAAGTCCCTAGTCGTGGGTATATCGAGACGGGGCATCGATATACCAGAGTAGACTAGCGTATACCTTCTTGACCCATACAGATGGGCGATGGATGATCCCATATCCATTGGTGTTTGACATCAGAGATGATATACGGGTGCTCAGTAGAGACTGGGTACACTGGACGGACTCGCCGAGAACTCCCAGATGGTATTATATCTTACGTCAGATGGCAGTTCTCTGGTGACACTGGTACAGAGTAGTCTGTTGACCCGAGATCATCATAGAGTCTTGTGTGGTTCCCACTGTGCTTTGATTTCCACCTTACCACGTCCAAGAGGGCGTGCAAAACGGTGGTTTTTGGGTACAGTCCCGAGTCACTTGGAGGCAATGAGCGATAGGAGGGGATTCGTCTCTCCCGGTATAGGGAGTTGATGTTGCGCTGTGTTCGATTGGCTATAACCGGAAATCCCTGGCCAAGGTTGCTGAGATTTACTGGTAAGTGTTACCAGTAGTTTCTCGAATTGTTATAGACCTCATATCGACACGACTTATCGAGCTATTGGGGTCTGACGTTTACCACCCCTAGGCAAGATATGCGACATATCAGACGATCAGACCGGACTGTACGGTAAGTGTTACTGGTTGGATTCACAGGAGGGTGAGCGGGCTTGCTCGTCGATCTTCTCATCGCTCAATACCCGGGTGGCCGTTACGTTTAGCAGACCGCTTGCGGCTTGTGGGTGTTTGATATGATCATCATCTGCTGCCGGCGTATTGACGAGTCTTTAGAGTCCTACACAGAGGTTTCCTGGCTCAAACGAAACGAAATAGGAGCGCATATGAGATATGTGCGGGACCGAGAATGATACCAGTATGTGATACTGTATTCAATTCTCGCGATCTGTGACATTGATCGGTTATATGCGACATAGCCGGGTTGTCGGATCAAGTGTTGATTCGATAAGTTGTTACTGTTGATATTAGTCGGTTATATACGATATGACCGGATCATTAAATCAAGCGTTGATTTAATGATTTAGTGCATAATGATATATTTGATATATTACTTTGCATTAACTAGTATCGGTTCACTTTAAATGGATATTCTCACTCGGATGTGCACATTGTATATGTGATATACTTTTTTGCACTTGATTGTATCATGTTTGATGATACATGTTTGCTAGGGTTTTTGTGTAAAGATCAAACCATGGTTGGAAAATGAATATATCATTATGGTTAGGGTTTTGTTTTATTCACTTATTTATCTATTGATTTTTGGAAAATGAAAAGCATAAAGAGAAAATTGTTGCTAACATTGTTTGTATTATGAAGCTTCATGAAGCTTTGACTTAGTGACCATTTTGTCTCATGCTTAACCCTAACCATTCCACTTAACCCTAGTTTATTCTCTAAACTTGACCATGGTTAGTTAATGATAAGTATTCTTTTATTTCCTATTTTCATATACTCATCATAATACTTATCATCTTCTTCATCTTCATCTTCATGAAGAAGAAGCTTGCTACCAACAATGGTGTCTTGATAAAAAGAGTGAGAAATCCAATTCTAAAGTGAACCCACTTCCTATTTCTTCATCCTCTACCTCTTGCCAAGTAGTATCGGGTGTTTCCTTCACAAGTTTTCTTGACTTGGTGAAGTTGGAGCTTGATCTAGCGATGCCTCGACGTAGATCATCTTCGGCATCGTCGTCGATGACCTAGCCCGCTTTTTCTCCGATGAAGCCGACGCTAGAGCCCAAGATCCGATTTGGACAGCAGAGAGGACTTCATCATGGAGCTATGGAGGTGGAGAAAGGGATCTACAAAGGTTGTATTTTCGTAAACTCATAGTTAAGTTGTTAACTAGTTTCTTTTTCGCCTAAACTTCTAGCCAACGATCCGTATTAGGGTTTCTCTGCACCGTAATTTTTGAAATTGGCATGGTTGATGCCTTGTGAGACCTCGTGAGAGTGCCTAGGAACCTTTCAAATCCAATCCTGGAGAAATTGTCGGAAGCAGTTTTAGAACATAAGTGGATGTTCTAGGGGTTTGATAACGGCAGCCTCCTTCGGGAGACGGTTATCATTCCAGGCTTCTAAGGTGACCTGGATGACAGAGTGGCTGTCAGAGTTATAGTTTTCCCTCTGACGAGGGGCAACATTTTGGGCAGGTGGTCCAGGTGGATACTGAAGGAAGGCATGGCGCAGGATACTGATTAAGTTCAGTTGACGATACAGTCTAAGAAGTTTGGATTTGGAATTCACTTATGTGCTAGGTCCCATCAGATATCCAGACATATTCTAAGACAGGTATTGCTCATTTCGGGAGATGGCTTTCTCCGCGAACTTGAGATAGAGAGAGACATAGAAAGAAACATCAGAGCGGATCCACCCACTGAGGCTATTCCTCGAACGCAATAGTTTTGCAAACGAGCTTCGTAAGACTGACTAGTAGAGGAGTTGGGTGTTCGGTATCACACGGGCTATGAGTATGCGACATCGCAATAATTAGCCTTGAGTGCAAGTGGGATATTGTTGGAGATAGTGCCCTCAGAGTCAATTATTGGATCACAGGCATGTGATTGCAATGATTGAGGGAGGACCTGTCCCAGTAGGACTGTCTTACTCAAGATGATAGTATGCTATCTGGTTTATCTTTCTCATCGTGTACTGCTTTAGGTGACCTTACAAGTCTCTATTACACGTTGATAGAGCCTCTAGGATTCTTGCTTGACTACCAGCAGTATGAGGGCGATCATATACGTGGGAGCTGGGGTCTATAAGCACATCCTTAAAAGGTTCCTAGTCGTGGGAGTTTCGAGACAGGGCATCGATTCTCCAGAGTAGACTAGTGTATACAGTCGAGACCCTGACAAGGGGCGGTGGCCGGTCTTACAAGCCACTGGTGTTAGTTGGTTCACCTAAGATGTATACAGGTGCTCATTGGGTTATGAGTACACCGGACAGGACTCACCGGGAACCTGCTAGTTGGTATTATACCTGACGTCAGATAGCAGTTCTCTGGTGACATGTGTACAGGTTAGTTCATCGACCTGAGATCGTCATTTGTCTCGTGTGGGTTTCCACTGTGCTTTGATTACTACTCTACCACGGCTCAAAGGAGTCGTGCAAACAGGTTTTAGTTGGGTACAGTCCCGAGCCACATGGAGGCATTGAGCTGATCTGCAGGGGTTCGTCTCTCCCGGTATTGGGGGTGAGGTCACGCTGTGTCTAGGAGAGCCAGTACATGAAAAGTCCTTGGCCAAGGCAGGAGATTTGCTGGTAGGTATTCCAGTAGTATCTCAGGGTGTTCTGGGCTACACTCCGACATGACTTGTACCGCTTTTGGGGGTCTGACTTTTACCAACCCCCTAGGCCCGCCATGCAATGCTCATAGATGAACGGAACGGACTATACGGATATTGTCACTGACAGGCTCAGTAGGGTGTCAGGATGAGTTCGCTCGTCGACGTCCCTTTTACTCAATAGCTGGTAGCCCGTCACGTATGGCTAATACCTCTGACGTGCTAGTGGTTAAATCCACAACCATAGTATTGACGAGTCTTTTGAGTCCACCACACACAGTTACTCAGGTTTCGGGTGAAACGCTGTAGAGGCTGTATGGAGATATGGCAGGGTTCGATCAGATACGTGCGGTATTGCACGGATCGTGATCGGACGGATTTTAGTTGCCGGCTTTGGGTTTAGCCGGATCCCAGTATTAGATAGTGTAGTTTTGTCTTTCTGCATTTGTGTTCAGTGGGAATACAAATGCGGGCATGTATATGCAGTAGTGGGGTTTTCCTGTAATTTATTACGGGATCAGTTTTCTGAAGTTGCGAGTTTGCATTCCGTTCCGGCCAGTTTTCCTTTGTTCCTTCACGGCCGGACTTTCTGATGGAAGGGGGTTATTTGCAAGTTTGCAAATAACTTATTATGGAGGGATTTCTTGCATATGTGTGGCTTCCTCATCATGAGATTCCTTTTGAATCAATCACTTGCATTTATGAGATTAGAAATGGAAAAGATTAGGAGTTGATTTGGATTAGAAATGTTTTCTTTTGATTTATCTCTTTTTCTTCTCTTGGTTAAAATTATTCTTTTACCACCATTCCTACATATATGAGGGGCCGGCCAAAATTTCTAGAGGAAAAAAAGAGAGAGGGTTTCATTTGGAATGGAAAATGATTCATTCTCATTTGGCTTGAGCTTGCTTCAAAATTCCTATGCTCATCTTCATGTCATATTATTCCTCCACATACCATTGAAACTACACTAAACCCTAAGAGACAATAGATTCTACACAACATCTACAGCAAATCTTGGACGCGTCGGCTAGCCAACTTCGTGCCCGTGTTGCCTCGGTCCAGAGGTGGGAGCCCATAAAAGAATTAGGCTACGTGGTGCCCTTTCCGACGAGGAGGTGACGGATGGAGATTCCACGGGAGATCGGAGTGGAGACGAAGACCGAAGGACACGGATCGCTTGGTATACTTCTCTACCCATCTTTTACTTTTCTAGAAGCTAGGTTAATGCCCCGATCCGGGTTAAAAGTGCGCGGTGGTGCCGGTTTGCTAGTTTGCAAAGTTTTTTGTTTCCGCGTTTCCGGCTTCGGATCGACGGCCGGGGCGCCGCCGTTCACTTACACATTGGTCAAACATAGTATGTACGTGATATTGATCGATTTCTGAGATTTGCACCTGTTATGTTTGTGTTAATAGGATCGTAGGCGGGGACTTCGAGCACTGCGACGAAAGGGAAGCAGGTGATTGGATCGATCTAGCTTATGATTGACGGTGAGTAGATTTAACATCTACGGGGAATTCGCCCGTATAGCGTTATGTGTCAGGGCTAGATATGATATGATATTAGCCGCATGTTTATATTGCATATGTAGATTGTTCATAATACTTCTTTGCATATCGTTACTTGTTGTGCTTGGACTTGTATCCATTGGACACTTCACTATTATTGACGGTTCATATTGTATGAGCACTGATCGTATGTCACTCACACCGTCACTAATTTCTATGACACGCACAACACTCATGCATATGTGAGATTGTATTGGTTAAGGACATCGAGACGTGATCCGTATATTCCATTATGCATATGACATATAACATACCTGTACACCTACATATTTACACATATGCCTTGACATGCCTATATGTTAGTTACCCATATACCTATATGGTATTGTACCATTAGAGATAGGTATATACATATTTGAAACATAGCTACATGTACATCTTGCATACATATTTACATGTACACTGTATTCCTTGATATAACTACACATATACCTGAAAGGTATTACATCATTACTGATAGGTAGATACCTATACCTTGCTATACTGACATGGTTACACATACCTAGCTATAGCTACATGTTCACCTTTATATGATGTCGCGTTTGGTTTCGAAGAAATTAGGAACCGCATGATATATATAATAACTTGTTGCAGTTAAATAGCGGTTTTTCCTTTATATGCTCATATTACTGTTTCATGTTGCATATATTATATTTCATGGATTTCGCATTGATATATATAGATTTCATATGATGTTTTCTCAATGTTTTGCTCCTGGGTATATATATCAGTGGTATGGGACGCTGATATATATACATGTATATATATATCAGTGGTATGGGACGCTGTTATATATATGTACACCTATTTCATATATATCATTATAATGATCTGTGCATGTATTCTTATTCATTGCGGTATGAGGGGATGATGTGCCGGATATGAGGGGCTGATGTGCCCGATGTGAGGGGCCGATGTGCTCGATACGAGGGCCGATATGGGGGCCGATGTGAGGGAAATTAGGAATTTAGATTGTTTTGATGGACACTGGTCCGCCACGGTGAGGATTACGTGAGGATGACATGTTTTACCCCATACTCCACATTTATTCTATATGCTTTGTTTCATGTATTAGTAGTACCTGCTAGAGTACCTTTCATGATAATTGCATATTCATTTTGTCATACTTATGCTACCAGCTTACATGTGATTGATTATTGCTGTTAGTGCAAACTTGCGATTACAGTATGATGTTATTTACTATTTACGAGTTGGCAACTCACCCCCCATTGTGCCGCAGGGTTTTTCAGGTCTGATCATCAGAGTGGTCGCGACAGGACGCCTTATTACATCTACTTTTGCAGATACCGCTACGGTTGGCTGTGAGGCCGTTTGCTTTAGGTGGGTTGCGGTTATCCGATGATATACATTGTATATTTCTTGTATCTAATACTTACCATCTACCACCTTCATGTATTGATTTAGAGACGAGTTGTGAGGATCGATGTTGTAGATTCTTTTGACTCTGGTTGTCGGGCTCGTGTGAGCCGCCCTTTTTTTTTTTATATATATGTGGATTACCTCATTTCTTCGCTAAGGCGTCGTATATCTGTTGTGGTGGTTGTTTCCGCCGTTGGGCGAGATGTGCTCCCGTTTGGGGATGTTTTACTTTTATCTTATATTGTACCCGTTTCGGGGCTAGTTTTTACAAAGGAGGTGCTGCCGAATTTTTTTTTTGGAAAAAAAACTTAAGTTTAAAGTTTTGCATCGAGAGTTTTAAAAGTGAACTATCTTTAATTCTTTTAATGGTTTAGACTGCTGGGTTTTTCGGCTTACATAATTACGTTACGCCTGTTGACGTTACGTAGTTTAAGTGCCGGTCATGTGCCCAATTTTGGGTCGTGACAACATCCTACATAAACTTCTTAACAGGTTCATCTGTTATTTTGATGAAGTCAAACATTATGACCGTCACATAAAAAATAGACACTCCTCCTCCGCTTTTCCTGCTTTAGTCTATAAATAGAAATAACCATCTTGCGCACTTTCTGCTGCTCCCACTGACTACAACAACTCTCTGGCAGAGTCATATATGTTAGTTATATGTATGCCCTAGAGGCCATTACTATACCTACGATGTATATTGTAGTGGATGGTTAGATATATATGGGGAGGACTTTCTTGCTAGACATGATAGTATGCTATCTGGTTGCTCTTTATCTTAACATGTACACTTATTGCCTCTCTATTACATGTTGATAAAGACCTTAGGATGAGTACTTGACTATCAGGACTATAATAGAAATCATACTAGTGGGGCAGAGGTAGTCGGTAAGTAAATCCTCGAAATGTTCCTAGTTGTGGGAGTATCGAGACAGGGCATCGATACTCCAGAACAGACTAGCGTATACGCTTCTCGACTCATATGATGGGCGATGGATGATCCCATATCCATTGGTGTTTGACATCAGAGAAGGTATACGGGTGCTCAGTGGAGACTGGGTACACTGAACGGACTCGCCGAGAACTCCTAGATGGTATTACACCTACCGTCCAATAGCAGTTCTCTGGAGACACTGGTACATGTTAGTCTGTCGACCCGAGATCGTCAAAGAGTCCACGTTCAAGAGATCGCGCAAAATGGTGGTTTTTAGGTACGGTCCCGAATCACATGGAGGCAATGAGCGATAGGAGGAGATTTTGTCTCTCCCGGTATTGGGGGCTGATGTTGCGCTATGTTTGATTGGCCATAACAGGAAATCCCTAGCCAGGGTTGCTGTGATCTACTGGTAAGTGATATCAGTAGTTTCTCGAACCGTTATGGACCTTACATCGGCATAACTTATCAGGCTATTGGGGTCTGACGTTATACCACTCGCAGGCTGTGATATGCGACATATTTGACGAAGAGACCGGACTGTACGGTAGTATTACTGATTGGATTCACAGGAGTATGAGCAGGCTTGCTTGTTAATCTTCTGATCGCTAAATACCCGGGTGGCCGTTATGTTTAGCAGACCGCTTGCGGCTTGTGGGTGTTTGATATGATCATCACCTATTACCGGTGTATTGACGAGTCTTTAGAGTCTTACACAGAGGTTTTCCGGTTCATGGGAAATGAAGTAGGAGCACATATGTGATATGTACGGGACCGAGATTAATACGTGAATATGATACCATATTCTATTCTCGCGATATGTGATATCGGACGGTTATTTGTGATATAGACGGTTTATCGGATCAAGTGTTGATTCGATAGGTTGTTACATTAAATTATTAAATCAAAACTTGATTTAATAATCCGGCTATATCACATACAACCGGAGAATATCAAATGTAACAACCTATCGAATCAACACTTGATCTGATAACCCGGCTACCCGGCTATATCATATATAACCATCCGATATCACATATCGCTAGAATAGAATACGGTATCACATACACGCATTAATCTCGGTCCTGCACATATCACATATGTGCTCCTACTTCATTTTGCATGAACCAGGAAACCTTTGTGTAGGACTCTAAAGACTCGTCAATACGCCGGCAGTAGGTGATGATCATATCAAACACCCACAACCCGCAAGCGGTCTGCAAAACGTAACGGCCACCCGAGTATTGAGAGATCAGAAGATCAACAAGCAAGCCTGCTCATACTCCTGCGAATCCAATCAGTAATACTATCGTATAGTCTGGTCTGTAAGTCCACGTTGCCAACCCCGGTTCTTGCGGGGAGGCGGAAACGGTATAAAAATCAAATTTTTGGCGCATTAGGCAACATGGACTAACAAAAGTCGGGATCTTTTCTAAACAAAACTAGCTACCAAGCTAAAGAGAGTTAGCTACTCGGAAAAGATGTTATACCTCACTTGAACTCCTTCTTCTTGAAACCTTTGTAGAGGTTGGATGGTGCTTTCCTCGTCGCCTTCTTCCGTCAAAGATGGATCCACCTGAGGGTTCAACCTTGAGCTCATTTCTCGAACTTTGAGAGAACTAAGGTCTTTGGCTTGCTAGACGTTCAACCCTAGAGTGAGTAGAGAGTGGTTTGGGTGTTTTTATCTCAAGGAGAGGTTTCTCAACACATGAGAATGAATCTCCTTGAACTAGAGGAGGAGGAAGAAGAAGAGAGGAGAGAGAGTGAATATCATAGAATGAAAAAGGTTTTTACAACCATAACAAAATATAAGTGATTTATCAAAATAATATTCATCAAAAATGAAAAGGTGATGGTTAGTTTGAATAGACCATTATCATATCACCATAAATGATTTTGCAAAGATCAAAGAGCATTTAAAAAGCTAATGATGATGGTCAAAGTTTCAAACCTAGTCAACTAGTCAACCTTGGTCAACAAGTCAACAAGCCCAACCATGACACAATTTCATTTAATTAATATTATTAATTGATAAATCACAAGATCATTAGGGTTTGGAAAAAGAAGACTGTCACCTGTGCATACACACCCATTCCAAAACCCCAATGAAAAAACTCTTCCTCCGCCTCAATCAACTGTGCATACACACCCGCGTTCCTGTTCCGAGGAACAGGAACACAAAGAGATAGAACCAATCCCAAATCATATACTAGGATCCGGCTTAAACCAAAGCCCGCTAGTATAAACTGTCCGGACAACAAACGTGCACAAGTGCGCGGATGTGAACGAACCCTGTCGCAAAACCATGCGACCTCTACTCATTTTGCCTAAAGGCGAATAGCCCTCTGTGTGGGACTCTAAAGACTTGACACTACGCTGGCAGTGGATTTAACCACAGACCGCAAGCGGCACTAGCTGTACGTAACGGTCCCCAGGTAGATGCCGATAAGAAGACTGACGAGGTGAACCCCATCTGAACTCCTACTGAGCCTGAATGTGACAATCTCCGTACAGTGCGGTCTGTTCGTCTGATACATCACATGGCAGGACTAGGGGCGGTAAACGTCAGTCCCCTAATAGCGGTACAAGTCGTGTCGGAGTGAATCCCAGAACACCCTGAGATAACACTGGAAACCTACCAGCATATCTCGCGTGCCCTGGCCAGGGACTACTCGTGTAATGGCTCTCCTAGACACAGCGCGATGTCAACCCCCAATACCGGGAGAGACGAATCCTGTCTAACCGTCACTGCCTCCAAGTGCTTCGGGACTGCACCCAACCACTACCTGTTTGCACGACTCCTTTGAGCCGTGGTAGGGTAGTGATCAAAGTGCAGTGGGAACACGCTCGAGGCGAAGTGACAGTGTCAAGTCAGCGGACTAAGCTGTACTCATGTCACCTGGGAATTGATAACTGACGATAGGTATAATACCAACCAACAGTTCCCGACGAGTCCTGTCCAGTGTACTCGTAACCTAACGAGCACCCGCATACTATCTCAAGAATGACGTACTGACGGCTGTGGGACAGACCGTCTCCCACGCTGGGATGAGAAGCGCATACGCTAGTCTACTCTGGAGTATCGATGCCCTGTCTCGATAGTCCAACGACTAGGGACCTGTATAAGGATGTGCTTATGGATTACCCAGCCCCCCACGAGTGTGAGCGCCATCACAACACTGGTAATCAAGCAAAGATCCTAAGGGTTCTACTAATATGTATATAAGTGATATGCTAAAAGAAACACATGCACATATTGAAGTAGAGACAAACCAAGTAGCATACTACCATTTCGAGCAAGATTGTATATACAACTGTGAATATCCTAAGCTTCCATCAAGTAATATACATACTAGCATGATACAGTAATGGCCTCTAGGGCATATACACAAACAGTCTCCCACTTGCACTAAGGCCATGTACTGGCGTATCGAAGACCTATCATCTCGATCAGCCGCTCGAACTGAGTCTGGGGCAAGGCCTTGGTGAATGGATCTGCAGTGTTATCTTCTGAAGCAACCCTCCGAACCTCGATCTCCTGGCGATCCACGATCTCCCTGATCAGGTGATACCGCCTTAAGATGTGTCTGGATTTCTGATGGGACCTAGGTTCCTTCGCTAAAGCTATAGCCCCATTGTTGTCACAATACAAAGGTATTGGGTTAACAATGGACGGAACCACCTGAAGTTCTTTCAAGAACTTCCTTATCCAGACAGCTTCTTTTGCGGCATCAGATGCAGCGATGTATTCCGCTTCCATAGTTGAGTCAGCAACGGTTTCTTGTTTGGCGCTCTTCCAACATACCGCCCCTCCATTGAGGGTAAAGACAAAACCCGACATGGACTTGGAATCATCCTTGTCACTCTGGAAGCTGGAGTCAGCAAAGGCCTCAATCTGGAGGTCGTTTCCGCCAAACACCAAGAACATCTCCTTAGTCCTTCTCAGGTACTTGAGAATGTTCTTTACCGCTATCCAATGTTTCTCCCCAGGGTTTGACTGATACCTGTAACCACACTCAGTGCATAAGCCACATCTGGTCTGGTACACAACATCGCATACATTATAGAGCCTACCGCAGAAGCGTAGGGTATAATAGACATGCGATCCCTCTCCAAATCAGTCTTAGGAGACATCTCTTTGGAGAGGGTGTGTAGGGTTCCTAGGCACTCTCAAGAGGTCTCACAAGGCATCAACCATGCCAATTTCAAATTTTACAAGTGCCGAGAAACTCTAATACGGATCGTTAACTAGAATTTTAGGCGAAACAAGAAACCAGTTAACATCTTAACTAACAGAAGGAAGCTACAACCTTTGTAGATCCGGTTATCCACTTCCTTAGCTCCACGTAGTCGTCCCCTCGCTGTCCATCTCGAATCCCGGGCTCTCGCATCGGCTTCATCGGAGAAAAGAGCGGAATAGTCGTCGGCTACGATGCCGAAGATGATCTACGTCGAGGCTTCACAAGATCAAGCTCCGACTTCACCAAGTTGTGAAACTTGTGAAGAAAATACCCTATACTACATGGCAAGAGGTAGAGGGTGAAGAAATAGGAGGTGGGTTCACTTTAGAATTGGATTTCTCACACTTTTGCTCAAGTTGCCATTGTTGGTAGCAAGCTTTTCTTCATGTCAAGAAGAAGAAGAAGATGAAGATGATTATGATAAGAATAATCAATCAAATAGAAAATAGATTATACTTATCATATAGCAACCATGGTCAAGATAACTTGTGTAGAGAATCAACTATGGTTCAAGTGAATGGTTAGGGTTAAGAAAAGAGACAAAATGGTCAAACCATTCAAAGCTTCATGAAGCTTCAAAAGAAAGTCCAAAATGAGCCACCATTTCATTTCTTTTCTAAATATAAATGAAAATAAATAAATAAATAAATAAGTAAATCAAATAAACAAAACCCTAATCATTAACTTAACCATGGTATAATTCTTTACACAAACCCAAGTGAGCATGCATCATCAAACATGATACAATCATGTGCACAAAAGTATATCACATATACAACTTGCACATTCAAGTGAGAAAATCCATTTAAAGTGAAGCAATACTAGTTAATGCAAAGTAATATATCAAATATATAATTATACATTTAATCATTAAATCAACACTTGATTTAACGATCCGGTCATATTGCATATAACCGACTAGTATCCTATGTATCGTCTTGTAGAATCGATCCTTGATTCGATATCTAGGTTATATCGCATATAACCAATCGATACATTCATCGCGAGAATGGAATACGGTATCACATACACGCATTATTCTCGGTCCTGCACATATCTCATATGCGCTCCTATTTCGTTTCGCTTGAGCCAGGAAACCTCTGTCTAGGACTCTAAAGACTCGTCAATACGCCGGCAGCAGATGATGATCATATCAAGCACCCACAAGCCGCAAGCGGTCTGCTAAACGTAACGGCCACCCGGGTATTGAGCGATCAGAAGATCGGCGAGCTAGCCCGCTCACACTCCTGTGAATCCAACCAGTAACACTTACCGTACAGTCCAGTCCCGTCGTCTGATATGTCGCATATCTCGTCTAGGGGTGGTAAACGTCAGACCCCAATAGCTCGATAAGTCGAGTCGATATGAGGTCTATAACAGTTCAAGAAACTACTGGTAACACTTACCAGTAAATCTCAGCAACCCTGGCCAGGAATTTCCGATTATAGCCAATTGAACACAGCGCAACATCAACTCCCTATACCGGGAGAGACGAATCCCCTCCTATCGCTCATTGCCTCCATGTGATTCGGGACTGTACCCAAAAACCACCATTTTGCACGCCCTCTTGGACGTGGTAAGGTGGAAATCAAAGCACAGTGGGAACCATACAAGACTCTATGACGATCTCGGGTCAACAGACTACTCTGTACCTGTCACGACCCGAAAGTACGGAACATGACCGGCACTTAAACTACGAACGTCTCGAGGCGTACGTAATCTAAGTAAACCGAAAACCCAGAAATCCAAACCAAGAAGAGTAGTAGAGAGTAGGAAAAACCAACTTAAAGCAAGTAATTTCAATAGCATAAGCCGAATTATGCGGTTTTTAAAACATCAAAAATTTACTGAAAATTTCGGCAGAGTCTCCTTTGTAAATACTGGCCCCCAAACGGGATACAACATGAATAGTATACGAAATCAAGAAAAAGGCATCCCCAAGCGGGAGCTAGCTCTTCGTCAATCGACGGTCACAACCACACAAACAATAAAATATACAACGCCAACGGCGAGGATCAAAACTCAAAAGGAAACTCAAAACCACCAGAAAAATAACGAGCGACTCTAAGGTCGAAAGAATAAACAACACTGGTCTCTATCTCAAAAAATACATGTTTGGTTGATGGAACTTCTAGATACAACAGAATAATGATATACAAGATATATAATGGGGGTATGATACAAGTAAACCCACCTAGTAGCAAATCACCCGAATGAAACTGAGCCCGCAAGCCGTAAAGAAACCTGTACGGCAAATCTGCAAGAAACTGGGGCACAACGGGGGTGAGTTGCCAACTCGTGAATAGAAAAACATCTACGCACAGAAATCGCATAAATAACGCAATCCTAGGACAATGATCATAATATATCCTCAAAATAAGTATATAACATGCAGCCTATAACAAGGCTAGGGTAATTATCTAACCCGAGTGTAAACTCATGTGCCCGTGTCAGTGCCTCAAGTAGCAATATATCCTATGAATGAGGTATGAATGCATGAAACAGAATACATGTAAATGAAGAAACTGTTTTCATAAATTAGTGAGATTTCCTTCGTATTTTTAAACTGAGGTATCATAAATGAAATCAGTATCAACAGTGTCTAGCATCGACACAAAACATAAATCTCACTGTCTCGAAATATCAATGTCTCAATCTCAATATCTAGGGCGCCGTCAGTCCAAACCGGCCCCTACCATAAATCTCAAGACCACGACGGTATCCTCCGGATATCCGACGCGTCGGGTAAAATCACCGGTAGGTAGTACTCCCCTGCCAGGCTCAACGTCATCACCACATTCCTCTTGCCCCGGGGTACCGCACCGGGTCCACCATGTACCCGAAACGGTTCATCCATCTCCTCGAATCGGGTTTCCAAATCCATCAGCAAACTCATGGTGGACGACTCATACATCATGGGAAAACCGCACTTTTTATTTTAAAAGAGAGAATATGTTTATTTGTGTTTTTGCGGTTTTCCTCCAAATCCAGAAAATCTCATAGAAATCCAAATCCAAACCTCAATAGCATGCAAAATAGTAAATATATGCATGAGAATCCATGAATGCGGCATAACAATGAATAACAGTATGCATGAAGTAGCAGGTAATGACTACAATGTCCAAACTATTCGCTAATAGGCTATGTCAAGCAATAATATATTTTCTAAGGTGTACGTGACATGGAAATTACCGATGAAGATGTGTGTGAGCCGGCAAGTAAGTGTACGTGGTACATACGCATCATCGGTAATGGTGCTGGTGTCCTATCAGCATGATATTAAAATGGAGTATGAAACATAATATAAGAATGCGATGCAAAGCGAACCACAAAAAAAAAGTGGGAGCTGAAACTAGACGTTACCAAAACTAATCTGCATTAATCTAATATAAGTCCTACGAATGGTGCCTTTTGAAATAACACGAATCATGGGGTTTTGAAAATAGGGCTACGGTGTTTTTATGAAAAGATACGTCGTTTTTGAAATGTCCGTAGATTCCCTTGAGCTGTCTTTAAAAATGCCCACGATTCGTTAGTTTTTTTAAATAGGTAAGAAGTCTAATCTACTCTAACAACTACACTAAACTATACGGCCGAACTAACAAGCTGAGCTACAGGTAAGGAAACCGCCTAACATCTGAGTCGATATATATATATATAAGTTGGTGATCCCGCCTCAATAGTATCGCGTACGATACAGTATATCATCTGACATCCTCGAGTCATGAGCGCGGATCTATCATCAATATAGGCTCGTACGGTAAATCGTCGTACGGCATCCCAAAAGCTGGGTACGGTTCAATACCACACTATCTCATCACATTTCAGATATCACTTATCATATCATATAATCTGGGGTACTGATCTAAGTCTAGAACAACTGATATCATCTACAAAGTATGAATGCGGGGGTAAACACACATCCCGAACCCGCAAGAATCACATTTCGTATCCCAAATACGAATCATATCAAATCACCGATCTCGCGGCACAAAGCCTACATCATCGACTCAACTCCAAAGTCATCCCATATCATCAAACACCGTGCAAGTATAAGAAACATACAAGTGTATGCGTGTGGGTGCAAATCTATCCTATGGTTCGCAACTAGGAACTACGCTAGTTATTTCTACCCCTAACTAACCATAACACACTAACTATCACACATACAAATATACTACATAGTACTAATTACGGACTGCGGGGGTGCTATACGCCATCCACCCGACTTCTCCCCGTAGATATAAATCTACTCACCTGGTCCTCGCTAGCCGGTGCCGACGTTGCCACGCGCTTGCTTGTCGTCTCGAAGTCCATATGGGGGTACCTACATATCATAACGCACCATATCCCATTAAAATCCGACTCATGATCAAAACGACGCACGAATCCCACATAGGTCAAAACCTATGGTTGCTTTCACAAATCGACCCAAAAACCCTCGACGTCGGCGTATAAATGCCAAACCATCGAGAAAACCCAAACACACTCATTTGTACAATTACAAGCACTAATTATAATATAAAATAGATTAAAATTCACAAAAACCCCAATTCACTTAAAAAGTCATTTTTCCGAAAATCTAGCAAGCACAAATTACCGTGTTTGTACAAAACATGATGTTTTAACAAATCTAGTGACCAAGATGATAACTTAATATCTTAATTATGCCATAGAAACCATTACGTAAATTTTAAACCCATAATTTAATTCGATTTAAAAAAAACTAGTTTGCAATATTAACCAATTTTAACAATTTAATAGCAAAAATGCACAAACTACGATCTAGCTTGGATTTTCATGAACTAAAGTATTAAACTACACTTTAAAATGTTGATAATGCTATGAATACCCTAATTATATTTTTAAACCCAATTATTAAACTAATTATAAAATCCTAGTTAGCAAATTAGCTAAGTTATCACAATTCCAAATTAACAAATTAGCAAATAGCAACTAACTTAGATTTTGCATACAATCTACATGTTAATCTCCTCATTACAACCATAAGCAAATGATAAAAACCTCACTTGATCACAAACCCTAATCCTAAATTCTCAAGTTATCAACTAGAATCAAATTAACACTTTAATATGCTAGGGTAAGCAATCTAAACAACAAATTAAAAGTCAAGACTTATACCTCACGATCCATGATCAAACACACAACCTAGCCTCCAAAATCCTCTCTTTGCCCCAAGGATTCGAATAGGATTGCTCCAAGAATAATGGGTAAGGCTTGGAATTGGGATTAGATTTGAATTTGTATGGATTTCAAGTGATTTTTGTGGGTTTTTTTTTTTGATCCAAAGAGGGGTGGGATTTGGGAGAGGAGCTGCTGCTTTGGGGAGGGATGGGCTCGGCCTGAAGAGGAGAGGGAGGAGAGAGAGGGTGTGGTGTGGTTATGAAGTCAAGAATTGACCAAGTCAAACAAAGACCATACTCTTTTATCCATTCACTTTCTTTTCATTTCTTTGTTTTCTTTTCTTTTGAAAACCAAGTGGGGACAAGAGAGGGGGGGCTGCTGAATTCAGCCATAGGGGGAGTAAGTGGGGGTGTGTGGGTGTGGATACGGGTGTGGGGTGATGAAAAATGATAAATACAATACCTCAAACATCCATTTACGCTAAAAAAAAGCCTTTTTCCTTCAATAATTTCTAAACCGTTTTGGCAAATGATTTCGTTCCAAAAACCACATGACAAATTTTTATTTAATGTTTTATGATGCACAAAATTTGTTTCAACTCATTCCAATTTGTAATTTTCCCTAATTAAATGTATTAGTGACGGCTTAAAATAATAATAAAATAATATTTTTTTCAGAAAATTTGAAATTTCACCAGCGGCTCAATAAACACCAAATAATAGCAATTACATATCTAAAATATGTATATTTAATTTTTATAATAAGATATTTGTATTTTGACTTTTTACAGAAAACCCCCTTGTTTTACCGTTTTTTCGAAATTCCACCGAAACGATTTTCAAAACGTTACAATCTTCCCACCTTAAAGAAATTCGGTCCCCGAATTTAAATTCAAACTTCCCCAAATACTAAATCATCTAAGAAAACCCATCAAGTCGTCGGGGCTCCGAAATTGTAAATACATAAAACAAATCGTAGCGCAGCGCATGCGCTTGAAAAATGAGCATATAACTCAAATCAAAACTCCTCCAAGCATCCCGCAATCATCGGAGTCATGGAAAAGACATCAATGCCAAATCCAAATCAAAACCAATATGATATAACTCGAAACTATAAATGTAAATATCGAATCTATATCTGTAAGTATCTGAAGGAAATGCATGCCAAATCTCTTTAAGTCGCTGTGCACGCGTATAACACTGCACAGTGGCGGACGTCTACCATAAGAAAATAACTATATACATATATACTTTTGTTTGAAATGTACGTTCCGCCGTTTTGGAAACAATTTAGAAGGGTCTCCTTGTTTTAAACATTTCGTGTCATATCAGACACGTAGGTAAATACTGAGGCTATAGCTCGCTTTTTGGAAATCCCCTCAATAACTATCAATGCATGCAAAATATATTCAGGTATTGTCCTCTGACTAGTCCTGCTCAGTACGAATACATATAGCCATATCATAAAAACGTACTGCTCTAAAAAAAATCAATCCCAAAATACGCACATGAATACTACGTGCGTCTGGTGCGCACGGAAATCAAAATCCATGAATGTGCCATACATGCGCACAGAAACAACATCTAAGTGCATCGGGTGTGCACGAAACATCTGTCGTAGGCAACATGTGTGCCTGACAGCAAAATCAGGTGCATCTGACATGCACGAAAAATCTCGATTTAGTGCATCTGGTGTGCACCAAAATCGCATCTCAAGACATGCGCGAAAATTCAAATCAGGTGCATCCATCGTGCATGAAATCATGAAATCCAATATCAAGCGCCGAACGTGCGTAAAATCAATCAAGTGCACAAGGTGCACAAAACAAATATCGAGTATCACATTCGAAATCGAAGTCCAGTGCATCTAAGTGCACAAAAGGCGTATCACTGCACTGCAAGCATATATATACTATACAGAGTGCAGGAACGAAATCGTGTGCGTGCATACGCACAAAATCAACTCAAATGTCTGAAACCGTAAAATCACAAACATGTGAAACCCAAGCACGAAAACGATATCAAGTGCAACACTGTGCAAGAATCGTAAATTCTCAATCATCAAAATCAAATCATGCGAATAAATCACCCAAAACATCGAAATCAGTAATGGCGGAATAGTACTGCTCCAGCGCATCCTCTAAGAATCTCGGCCAACTGTCGCGGTCACTAGTGGGACGTCTCGTCGATGATCATGAACTCTGTCCTGCTGGTGTGCGCAACCATGACCACTCCTGGGTCAAGGTCTTCACTGTGAATTACCAATCTTTCGGTCCATCGGCTCATCGGCCCGGTCAGGTGTGCTAACGGGGATGATCCCATTCTGGCACTTCTCTGGTCATTTCTCGGTCAATCATTGCGACCACTCATAAGACAGCATATCACTGGCATCGGCCTCTGGCTCTCTGAATATACGTGACACATCTGATCCTGGGTGCAAGTATCATTGCAGCAGTGTCCTGGAAGGAATCCTGCTCACGGTCTCTTCCATGTCTCGTCTCTGCCAACTGTCCGGAAGTCATTGTCCTTTCCTATATCTGCATCTTGCTCTGGAATGACTGCATACTCATCGCGACTCCTTCTGGAAGGTAAGTCCAAGTACCATGCCTCGGCATGCGCATCGCCTCTCTGATGTCGGCGGAGTGGAACGTCATCTCATCTAGATCTGGTGCGAACCTCTTATTCCACTTTTCTCTAATGTCGTCTGCCTTGGACTCGTCTCGTCGCGGCTGCATGGACTGAGCTCTAACGGCTATCCTCGTATCTGGAGTCTCCCAAGAATGCATCTCACCAACTAGCATCCGAATTAAGTCGAGCCATCCGATCGAGTCGTCAAAACCTCATAATCCACCAAGAGCTCACCCCCTTGGGCACAGTTTAATAGTATCGAGTACATACCACAGCATCGGTGGTCCAGCCGTAGAAGGGCAAACCCAAGCCTCACTAATGGCGCCGTAGAACTGCCGCAAACCCGAAGGTTCAAAGGCTTTCACACGGTCATTAAGTCGAGTTAGGGTTTCATTCTTCTAGAGGGACCATAGAATTGCCTGCATCTCCTTCCGACTACTTAAAACATGGAATAATAGGTTGCTGACATTCGATCGTCTCTGTCGACCCTCAACGTCTCCGCGTGAAATCGTCTCCAGCTGGAATCAATCTATCTGATGACCTCGCATCAGGGTAGGCGAACGATCCACAAGTCCTAGTCATTCATCCTCGATGACTAGCGACCTTCTATCATCTCTTAGTACAACTCGTTCTGCACTAACAACATCATCTGGGGCAATATCTCGTCGTTCGCAGCAATAACTAGCTCGCTCATCTGCACACTGAACAGTGTCTCGACCATCATGAATAAGCAACACACCAACGGTCATCAAAATCTGGCTGGCTTCTGTCAGTGGCTCAATCCTCTAGTGTCGATCAGCACCCCCGAGTAACCTCATAAAGGCGATCCGCCAAACGCTCGTGGCGCGGAAACACAGTAAAATGACACATCTCTGCAATCGTGTGTCGCCAGAATTTCGCCCTGGTCAGTCCTCGTTCGTGACGAGCTTGTGCTGACCGCAGCTCTAGCCGTAGCTCTCCCTGCCGGTAACCGTAGCAGCAAAACCAAACTGGTACCGACGAGGCTAGATCAGGAAGGAATATAGTACTGAACAAGGAAATGTACATCCTAAGGCTTCATAAGTGGAGTGGCGTGTCGTAAGTATGCCGCGGAACATACCAACGGTACGTCACTCTACTTTAGTCACCTATTCCATCAACCAAGGGTCATCCTACGCTCCGAAGGTAAAACCTAACGCTCTGATACCAACTTTGTCACGACCCGAAAGTACGGAACATGACCGGCACTTAAACTACGAACGTCTCGAGGCGTACGTAATCTAAGTAAACCGAAAACCCAGAAATCCAAACCAAGAAGAGTAGTAGAGAGTAGGAAAAACCAACTTAAAGCAAGTAATTTCAATAGCATAAGCCGAATTATGCGGTTTTTAAAACATCAAAAATTTACTGAAAATTTCGGCAGAGTCTTCTTTGTAAATACTGGCCCCCAAACGGGATACAACATGAATAGTATACGAAATCAAGAAAAAGGCATCCCCAAGCGGGAGCTAGCTCTTCGTCAATCGACGGTCACAACCACACAAACAATAAAATATACAACGCCAACGGCGAGGATCAAAACTCAAAAGGAAACTCAAAACCACCAGAAAAATAACGAGCGACTCTAAGGTCGAAAGAATAAACAACACTGGTCTCTATCTCAAAAAATACATGTTTGGTTGATGGAACTTCTAGATACAACAGAATAATGATATACAAGATATATAATGGGGGTATGATACAAGTAAACCCACTTACTAGCAAATCACCCGAATGAAACTGAGCCCGCAAGCCGTAAAGAAACCTGTACGGCAAATCTGCAAGAAACTGGGGCACAACGGGGGTGAGTTGCCAACTCGTGAATAGAAAAACATCTACGCACAGAAATCGCATAAATAACGCAATCCTAGGACAATGATCATAATATATCCTCAAAATAAGTATATAACATGCAGCCTATAACAAGGCTAGGGTAATTATCTAACCTGAGTGTAAACTCATGTGCCCGTGTCAGTGCCTCAAGTAGCAATATATCCTATGAATGAGGTATGAATGCATGAAACAGAATACATGTAAATGAAGAAACTGTTTTCATAAATTAGTGAGATTTCCTTCGTATTTTTAAACTGAGGTATCATAAATGAAATCAGTATCAACAGTGTCTAGCATCGACACAAAACATAAATCTCACTGTCTCGAAATATCAATGTCTCAATATCAATATCTAGGGCGCCGTCAGTCCAAACCGGCCCCTACCATAAATCTCAAGACCACGACGGTATCCTCCGGATATCCGACGCGTCGGGTAAAATCACCGGTAGGTAGTACTCCCCTGCCAGGCTCAACGTCATCACCACATTCCTCTTGCCCCGGGGTACCGCACCGGGTCCACCATGTACCCGAAACGGTTCATCCGTCTCCTCGATCGGGTTTCCAAATCCATCAGCAAACTCATGGTGGACGACTCATACATCATGGGAAAACCACACTTTTTATTTTAAAAGAGAGAATATGTTTATTTGTGTTTTTGCGGTTTTCCTCCAAATCCAGAAAATCTCATAGAAATCCAAATCCAAACCTCAATAGCATGCAAAATAGTAAATATATGCATGAGAATCCATGAATGCGGCATAACAATGAATAACAGTATGCATGAAGTAGCAGGTAATGACTACAATGTCCAAACTATTCGCTAATAGGCTATGTCAAGCAATAATATATTTTCTAAGGTGTACGTGACATGGCAATTACCGATGAAGATGTGTGTGAGCCGGCAAGTAAGTGTACGTGGTACATACGCATCATCGGTAATGGTGCTGGTGTCCTATCAGCATGATATTAAAATGGAGTATGAAACATAATATAAGAATGCGATGCAAAGCGAACCACAAAAAAAAAGTGGGAGCTGAAACTAGACGTAACCAAAACTAATCTGCATTAATCTAATATAAGTCCTACGAATGATGCCTTTTGAAATAACACGAATCATGGGGTTTTGAAAATAGGGCTACGGTGTTTTTATGAAAAGATACGTCGTTTTTGAAATGTCCGTAGATTCCCTTGAGCTGTCTTTAAAAATGCCCACGATTCGTTAGTTTTTTGAAATAGGTAAGAAGTCTAATCTACTCTAACAACTACACTAAACTATACGGCCGAACTAACAAGCTGAGCTACAGGTAAGGAAAACGCCTAACATCTGAGTCGATATATATATATATATATATATATATATATAAGTCGGTGATCCCGCCTCAATAGTATCGCGTACGATACAGTATATCATCTGACATCCTCGAGTCATGAGCGCGGATCTATCATCAATATAGGCTCGTACGGTAAATCGTCGTACGGCATCCCAAAAGCTGGGTACGGTTCAATACCACACTATCTCATCACATTTCAGATATCACTTATCATATCATATAATCTGGGGTACTGATCTAAGTCTAGTACAACTGATATCATCTACAAAGTATGAATGCGGGGGTAAACACGCATCCCGAACCCGCAAGAATCACATTTCGTATCCCAAATACGAATCATATCAAATCACCGATCTCGCGGCACAAAGCCCACATCATCGACTCAACTCCAAAGTCATCCCATATCATCAAACACCGTGCAAGTATAAGAAACATACAAGTGTATGCGTGTGGGTGCAAATCTATCCTATGGTTCGCAACTAGGAACTACGCTAGTTATTTCTACCCCTAACTAACCATAACACACTAACTATCACACATACAAATATACTACATAGTACTAATTACGGATTGCGGGGGTGCTATACGCCATCCACCCGACTTCTCCCCGTAGATATAAATCTACTCACCTGGTCCTCGCTAGCCGGTGCCGACGTTGCCACGCGCTTGCTTGTCGTCTCGAAGTCCATATGGGGGTACCTACATATCATAACGCACCATATCTCATTAAAATCCGACTCATGATCAAAACGACGCACGAATCCCACATAGGTCAAAACCTATGGTTGCTTTCACAAATCGACCCAAAAACCCTCGACGTCGGCGTACAAATGCCAAACCATCGAGAAAACCCAAACACACTCATTTGTACAATTACAAGCACTAATTATAATATAAAATAGATTAAAATTCACAAAAACCCCAATTCACTTAAAAAGTCATTTTTCTGAAAATCTAGCAAGCACAAATTACCGTGTTTGTACAAAACATGATGTTTTAACAAATCTAGTGACCAAGATGATAACTTAATATCTTAATTATGCCATAGAAACCATTACGTAAATTTTAAACCCATAATTTAATTCGATTTAAAAAAAACTAGTTTGCAATATTAACCAATTTTAACAATTTAATAGCAAAAATGCACAAACTACGATCTAGCTTGGATTTTCATGAACTAAAGTATTAAACTACACTTTAAAATGTTAATAATGCTATGAATACCCTAATTATATTTTTAAACCCAATTATTAAACTAATTATAAAATCCTAGTTAGCAAATTAGCTAAGTTATCACAATTCCAAATTAACAAATTAGCAAATAGCAACTAACTTAGATTTTGCATACAATCTACATGTTAATCTCCTCATTACAACCATAAGCAAATGATAAAAACCTCACTTGATCACAAACCCTAATCCTAAATTCTCAAGTTATCAACTAGAATCAAATTAACACTTTAATATGCTAGGGTAAGCAATCTAAACAACAAATTAAAAGTCAAGACTTATACCTCACGATCCATGATCAAACACACAACCTAGCCTCCAAAATCCTCTCTTTGCCCCAAGGATTCGAATAGGATTGCTCCAAGAATAATGGGTAAGGCTTGGAATTGGGATTAGATTTGAATTTGTATGGATTTCAAGTGATTTTTGTGGGTTTTTTTTTTTGATCCAAAGAGGGGTGGGATTTGGGAGAGGAGCTGCTGCTTTGGGGAGGGATGGGCTCGGCCTGAAGAGGAGAGGGAGGAGAGAGAGGGTGTGGTGTGGTTATGAAGTCAAGAATTGACCAAGTCAAACAAAGACCATACTCTTTTATCCATTCACTTTCTTTTCATTTCTTTGTTTTCTTTTCTTTTGAAAACCAAGTGGGGACAAGAGAGGGGGGGCTGCTGAATTCAGCCATGGGGGGAGTAAGTGGGGGTGTGTGGGTGTGGATACGGGTGTGGGGTGATGAAAAATGATAAATACAATACCTCAAACATCCATTTACGCTAAAAAAAAGCCTTTTTTCTTCAATAATTTCTAAACCGTTTTGGCAAATGATTTCGTTCCAAAAACCACATGACAAATTTTTATTTAATGTTTTATGATGCACAAAATTTGTTTCAACTCATTCCAATTTGTAATTTTCCCTAATTAAATGTATTAGTGACGGCTTAAAATAATAATAAAATAATATTTTTTTCAGAAAATTTGAAATTTCACCAGCGGCTCAATAAACACCAAATAATAGCAATTACATATCTAAAATATGTATATTTAATTTTTATAATAAGATATTTGTATTTTGACTTTTTACAGAAAACCCCCTTGTTTTACCGTTTTTTCGAAATTCCACCGAAACGATTTTCAAAACGTTACAGTACCAGTGTCACCTGAGAACTGCCATCTGACGTAAGGTATAATACCATCTGGGAGTTCTCGACGAGTCCGTCCAGTGTACCCAGTCTCCACTGAGCACCCGTATATCATCTCTGATGTCAAAAACCAATGGATATGGGATCATCCATCGCCCAACTGTATGGGTCGAGAAGGTATACGCTAGTCTCCTCTGGTATATCGATGCCCCGTCTCGATACACCCACGACTAGGGACCTTGAAGGATGTACTTATGGACTACCATGTCTCCACTAGTATGATCCGCATCATAGTCCAGGTAGTCAAGTACTCATCCTAAGGGCTTTACCAACATGTAACAGAGAGACAATTAGTATACACGTTAAGGTAAAGAGCAACCAGATAGCATACTATCATGTCGAGTAAGAAAGTCCTCCCTATATATGTCCAAGCATCCACTACAATATACATCTTATGTATAGTAATGACCTCTAGGGCATACATATAACTAACAATCTCCCACTTGCACTAGGGCCATCTGTATAGCAGTGGTTGTAGTATCTCATACTCAACCATCCCATAAAAGTCTCTTTCTGGGAAAAGGCCTTTGTGAGTGGATCCGTCGTGTTGTCCTCTGGGTCTACTCTCTTAACCTGGATCACCCTGGAGATCATCCATCTCCATGATCAGGTGATACTACCTTAGAAATATCTGGATCACTGATGGGACAGGCGTTCCTTGGCATAAGCCACAACTCCATTGTCAGACAATGGGAGGAACTAAGTTCATCTCACGAACCAATATACACCCAGACTTCCTCTTTGGTAGCATCTTAAGTAGCGATGTATCAGCCATTATCGTCTAGTATGTCACGGTATCTAGCTTGGAACTCTTCCAACATACCTTCCCTTTACTGAGGGTAAAGAAAATGCCTGTGACTGACTTTCAGTCGTCCTTATCACCCTGGAACACTTCCAGTGATTCTCCCCAGGACCAATTGATACCATCTCACTACAACTAGTGAGAGTCCTAAGATCCATTTAGATCTATCTCATAGATCCAAAACTCAGGATTTAGAGGGTATCACTTTGATCCTATTCGGAGAATCATTGTGATAAGCGGAGATTGATCGAGCGTAGCATAGGAAACTCTTTCCCTATCAAGAGTATGTCATCCACGTACTCTACGAGAATCGCCACCATACTCCCTACTACCTTTTTGTTTATACAAGGTTCATCTACACTTTTTATGATGTCAAACTCTTTGACTAACTCATCAAAACAGATGTTCTAACTCTGCGATGCCTGCTTTATCACATAAAACATCTTGCTCATGTTTCCGCTGCTCCCACTGTCTACGAAGCCCTCTGGCTGTGTTCTTATAGACGTTCTCTTCTAAATCATCATTTAGAAAAGCAGTCATGGCACCCAACCACCAGATATCGTAGTCATGGTATGTAGCCGTGGCAAGTAGGATCTGGATAGACTTAAGCATAGCCATTGGAAAAAGGTTTCATCATTATCCACACCTGGTTGATGACGAAAACCTTTAACAAGTCTAGCTTTGAAAGTCTCAACTTTTCCATCTACATCAAGTAATCTTCTCAAGATATACTTGCTCCTGATGGGGATTTAACCCTTCAGATATAGCAACCAAAGTCCATACTTTGTTGGTGTATAAGGATTCCATCTCAGATCGATAAACATCCATCCATTCTTACAGAGTATCACTCCTGATGGCCAGCTCGAAACTAGTTGGGTCATCATCTCATGAAGCAATCCTCGCTCCCACTGTCATAGAGAAATTGAAGTATCTCTCAGGTGGGTGAGGAACCGTAGTAGATCGGCGGAGAGGCTGAGGTTCGTTGGAAACTATTGAATCCTTTGGTTCTGTCAAATCATCAGCTGCTGTTTGTATAGCTGGAACCTTTCCAGTTGTACATAACAGACCTTGCCTCGATCTTATCCGGATTTTGCCTTTTAGACATAGGCCGGACAACCCCAAATCTTAACCAATTTAAGATATGAGCTCTTCCCTTTCCATATCATATATGAAGTGGTAGGCAACTGATTTGATTTGAACCCTATTCAATAGGTATGCAGCTTCTCAAGTGCATAACTCCCAAAAGGAAATAGGTGACTCAGTAGTACTCATGATAGAGCACACCTTATCGTATAGGGTGTGATTGCTCCACCCCGATATACCATCATGCAATGGTGTATACGGAGGAGTAATGCTGAGAGAGAATCTCATTCTCCTTTAGAATAGTCTAGGATTTCCGTGCTCAAGTATTCTCCTCCTTGATCACATCAAAGGACATAATACTTTTACTCGTATTTTGGTTCTCTACTTCTAACTTATATTCTGTGAATATCTCAAAAGGTTCGGACTTATGTTTCAACAGGAACATATGTCTGAATCTTGAGAGATTATCAGATAATGTAATGAAATGCAAAGAACCGGTCTTGGCATGTGTAGACAGGGGACCTACATACATCAACATGTATCATCCCAAGAGTTCACTAACTCTTTCTCTGTTTCCAATAAACAGAGCTATGGTCATCTTATCTTTGTGACATGACTGGCAAGTTTCACAAGATGTAAATTCAAACTGATTTAAATATGCATCTAAATGTAACTTCAGCCAGTCGGGTCGCATTGATATGACCTAGTCTACAATGCCTCAAGAAGGATCCGTTCATTTCTGAACTCTTCCTCTTATGTGTGTTCCGTATACTAAGAACTGTAGTTTGATTTAGAACGTCAATGCTTTTAGATAACGAGCCTGAACCGATCAACATTTGATATAGGAAATGTTCAAAACATTATCCAACAATACAAAATTATATCCTTTCTTTATTAATAAAGAGACTGAAATGATTTTGTATATCAGGTTCGGTATCTAATAGTATTTGTTTAGAATCAATGTATTGGTAATACAGGGTGACAGTGACCAACAGACTTGGCTGCAACACTTGTCCCGTTTTCTGTCTCATGAAACTTATCATCCGTTCTCAGTTTTTCTACCTTTTTGTAGCCCTATGTAACAGATTACATATCTGGGATCTTGATCCGGTATCATATACCCAGGATGCGGAGGATACTGAGAAATAGTTCTTTGTAATGAACACACCCGAAGATGATGCATCAATATGCACTCTCTTCGTTTGGGCGGCACGGGAATTCTGGTAATCCCTAATTTCCTGCTCTGTCTTATAACAATTATAAGTTGGAGCGGGACCAACGTTCCCCAGCTCAGTATAACAAGCGGGTTCGGTCAATATATCCGTATTATTATCTTGATTAAGACATGACATGGTCGCTACCAGGAGAGAGAGAGAAGAAAACACTCAGCGTGCGCTCTTGCAAGAATAGATTGGTTATTATTTTATCTAATCAGGATGGCTCCCACTGTTTTTTATCAAATCTTCCTTCAAACCCTAAAAGGAAAGACTAGCCGGGATTAATTACACACTACAAGTTTGCCAATCTTTCAGCCAGGCCAGTGTCGATACTTTGAGGGAGGTCCCCCGTGCTTTCGCACGAGCCTGATTAATGTAAATCTCGTTTTTCCAGAGGCGTAACCTCATTAACACCTTTCTAGACACCTACTTGATCGGCTAATTGTAATGTGTAAAACTCTCCCAGGAGTAACTCTTACTCGCAGTGGGTATCGGGATCCAACTATCTCATAGAAGGTATGCAATCTCATTGTAAATTTCAACACTTGAAATTCCCGATAATATTTTGCCCCGAACGATCTATGACCTTGACAAGGTCAACAAACCATAGACCGCAAGTCAAGTTCAACCCGTCATTTCTTGATTGAATCAAACCCACCCGCACGACCCTTGACAAGGTCAACAAGGCCGTACGACTACCCTAACCCAATCTGCATCATATGCATAAGCAGATAAATACTGGTTAGCTACCGCACACTGCGCCTTGACAAGGTCAACAAACGCAGCACGAATACTAAACAAGACTTATCTGAAATGACGGAGGGCTACGACAGGTTTTTCTGAAAACCTATTGCGTAATGAACTTGATATCGTTGTAGAATCAAATGATTTTAAAATGGAGTATTTTTGAGGCCTTCCTAGTTTTGCTAAAGGAGTCACTCCCGGTGAAGGGATCATCGGTCCTTTGAATGAGGTGCGGGATATATCATATATATCACTGTGCAAAGCAAAAACACTTAAAAGCAATCAAAAGACAAACCGAGTGTGTAGCATCTGCCAGTTATTGCTAAAGGAGTCACTCCCGGTGAAGGGATCTCGGTCCTTTCCTTATCGAATAAGGTGCAGGATATATCATATATACCTCTGTGCAAAGCAAGAACTGTAGCTACCTGTTTTAATTTTGAAATTCGATTCTACAACATCTTAGGTTTCTTTTATTTCATTAATCTCATTAATGAAGTCCCATCATCTAAGTCACCTAAAACATCACAGATAAATACGACGTACACTTATGCCATCCGTGTTCGCCTCGATGTCCCCTCGTGCACCGTTAGGTTAGGTAACTAACGGCAGAGCGGGGCAGTGCTAGCGCGGGTGTAAAACATAAGTAACGCCTATATAATATATCATATATACTATATACTGTATCTATCACAGAACATCACATGATCACATCATAGATATCACAGCAGAAGAAACATATACGAAATATTGGATATACTCGGACGTCCTTGTTTTCAATACGAGCCAGTATAAAACACGGATTCCACGGTCGCGATGAATAGCTAAACCCACACCCCTAGACCCCTACGAGAGCGGCAAGCAACCCTACCAATTCTAGAGTTAGGAGACCCGGACCCGACTCCTCGAGTTGGTCTCCCACTGGACTCTAGAACCCGGTTACTTGTGCTCTCCTCCTTGGGTCTATCCTAGTGCGGAAAAGTAAATAATATACAAACAGTGACATCTTCCGCAACCTGGAAGTGCCCCAATAAAAGAATATTACATACAAGTTTTTACATGAATGAAAATAAAAAACACTCATCTCACATAAAAAACCCCCGGCTATTCAACCACGACGATCCAATATAACATATCCAGCAACTCATAACATCACATGTCATAGACGTAAGTAAATATGCGCATCCCAATTGTCGTTGACATATAGCAACGAAACCGGAGACATCACATATTACACTAACGGTCACAGAAAAGAAAGTGTAAAACTACAACAGTTGGAATCCGCAACCACCTCAGACATCGCATGCCTGACCAAATGAATTCTTTAGACATCGCATGCCTAACAATTATAAACCCCGCATTTTAGTCTCAAAATCGAAAACACTTTTCAATACCAAGTCGGGCAATTCAACAGGATTCCCGACATTTTGATCGAATGCTCGTCGCAAACTTTAGTAGACGGTCGCACCCCCGATACCGTCGATGAAGTGCACCAAGGTGGAACACCGCTACCGCGAGCACCCGAACGGATGCTTTCAGCGACGGGGTTCTCCTATAGTCATTTGGTCGAGGTTAAGGGGTGTAGCTGTCTATTAAGTTTATCCGGCGAGTATCCGCGTACGCTACGTGATTGCGACGGACTTTTGATCACATCAAAATTCCGTGGCAACCGATCAAGTGAGACTAAAGTGCTATGTTTATAACATTCATATCAGTTATCTTATAACTACCTGTGGATTCCAAGTATTGTATCACATTCCGGATAAATAGAAAATGTTAAACTTTTCGATCGAACAGTCAAACACCCAAGTTTTCCCGAAACAGATCAACACATGAAACAAGTTTAAAAACATCCAGTTCATGCCTCAGTACCAACGGTCCAGCCGTAGAAGGGTCAAGCCAACGCCTCACATGTGGCACGCCGTACTGCCCCAAACCCGAAGGTTCAAACGGCAGTTCAAGACGGTCACATAATCGAGTTAAGGTTTGTTGTCTTCTAGAGGGACCATCGCGTTACTTGCACTACTTAGAACGTGATTAAACTACAGAAGTATCCAACAATTGGAAATTTCCCGGCAGGGGAAAAAGTGGGTGTTTATATCTGGTCGAACTTTTTAACATATTCTAAAATTATCCGAAAAAACACATAGACAAAGTTTGATAATCCGATCGAATCTACGAATTCCCAATACAACCCAGAAAACACAACTCTTGAGTTCATATTAAAAATTCCCAGGAAAACCAGCACTGCAAAATAGGAATTACTGTGCATAATTCAACTCTAGAAGAGACTAAACGGCCGCGGAACCACCGCATTAGCCATGCTAATGCCGCGGTTCCGCGGCGCATTGATGGATTCAGGTGCTCGGGCTTCTCAGTAATTCTTAGAATCTCCTGCTGGTTTTTCTGCATATTTTTAATCTGGAAAAAACCCAGTTTTTAAAAAATATCCAGAGAGCATTTTGGGTTAGGGTTTCGATGTTCGTTCGGATTTCAAACGTCGTCTACGCATCGCCTAAGGCTCTAGCTTGGCTCTGATACCACTGTAGGGTTCCTAGGCACTCTCAAGAGGTCTCACAAGGCATCAACCATGCCAATTTCAAATTTTACAAGTGCCGAGAAACTTTAATACGGATCGTTAACTAGAATTTTAGGCGAAACAAGAAACTAGTTAACATCTTAACTAACAGAAGGAAGCTACAACCTTTGTAGATCCGGTTATCCACTTCCTTAGCTCCACGTAGTCGTCCTCTCGCTGTCCATCTCGAATCCCGGACTCTCGCATCGGCTTCATCGGAGAAATGAGCGGAATAGTCGTCGGCTACGATGCCGAAGATGATCTACGTCGAGGCTTCACAAGATTAAGCTCCGACTTCACCAAGTTGTGAAACTTGTGAAGAAAACACCCTATACTACTTGGCAAGAGGTAGAGGGTGAAGAAATAGGAGGTGGGTTCACTTTAGAATTGGATTTCTCACACTTTTGCTCAAGTTGCCATTGTTGGTAGCAAGCTTTTCTTCATGTCAAGAAGAAGAAGAAGATGAAGATGATTATGATAAGAATAATCAATCAAATAGAAAATAGATTATACTTATCATATAGCAACCATGGTCAAGATAACTTGTGTAGAGAATCAACTATGGTTCAAGTGAATGGTTAGGGTTAAGAAAAGAGACAAAATGATCAAACCATTCAAAGCTTCATGAAGCTTCAAAAGAAAGTCCAAAATGAGCCACCATTTCATTTCTTTTCTAAATATAAATGAAAAGAAAGAAATAAATAAATAAGTAAATCAAATAAACAAAACCTTAATCATTAACTTAACCATGGTATAATTCTTTACACAAACCCAAGTGAGCATGCATCATCAAACATGATACAATTATGTGCACAAAAGTATATCACATATACAACTTGCACATTCAAGTGAGAAAATCCATTTAAAGTGAACCAATACTAGTTAATGCAAAGTAATATACCAAATATATAATTATACATTAAATCATTAAATCAACACTTGATTTAACGATCCGGTCATATTGCATATAACCGACTAGTATCCTATGTATCGTCTTGTCGAATCGATCCTTGATTCGATATCTAGGTTATATCGCATATAACCAATCGATACATTCATCGCGAGAATGGAATACGGTATCACATACACGCATTATTCTCGGTCCTGCACATATCTCATATGCGCTCCTATTTCGTTTCGCTTGAGCCAGGAAACCTCTGTCTAGGACTCTAAAGACTCGTCAATACGCCGGCAGCAGATGATGATCATATCAAGCACCCACAAGCCGCAAGCGGTCTGCTAAACGTAACGGCCACCCGGGTATTGAGCGATCAGAAGATCGACGAGCTAGCCCGCTCACACTCCTGTGAATCCAACCAGTAACACTTACCGTACAGTCCAGTCTCGTCGTCTGATATGTCGCATATCTCGCCTAGGGGTGGTAAACGTCAGACCCCAATAGCTCGATAAGTCGGGTCGATATGAGGTCTATAACAGTTCAAGAAACTACTGGTAACACTTACCAGTAAATCTCAGCAACCCTGGCCAGGAATTTCCGATTATAGCCAATCGAACACAGCGCAACATCAACTCCCTATACCGGGAGAGACGAATCCCCTCCTATCGCTCATTGCCTCCATGTGATTCGGGACTGTACCCAAAAACCACCATTTTGCACGCCCTCTTGGACGTGGTAAGGTGGAAATCAAAGCACAGTGGGAACCACACAAGACTCTATGACGATCTCGGGTCAACAGACTACTCTGTACCAGTGTCACCTGAGAACTGCCATCTGACGTAAGGTATAATACCATCTGGGAGTTCTCGGCGAGTCCGTCCAGTGTACCCAGTCTCCACTGAGCACCCGTATATCATCTCTGATGTCAAACACCAATGGATATGGGATCATCCATCGCCCATCTGTATGGGTCGAGAAGGTATACGCTAGTCTACTCTGGTATATCGATGCCCCGTCTCGATACACCCACGACTAGGGACCTTGAATGATGTACTTATGGACTACCATATCCCCACTAGTATGATCCGCATCATAGTCTAGGTAGTCAAGTACTCATCCTAAGGGCTTTACCAACATGTAACAGAGAGACAATTAGTGTACACGTTAAGGTAAAGAGCAACCAGATAGCATACTATCATGTGGAGCAAGAAAGTCCTCCCTATATATGTCCAAGCATCCACTAAAATATACATCCTATGTATAGTAATGGCCTCTAGGGCATACATATAACTAACAGGGTGATCCCATGACAAGCCGGTAGATTACCGCGCTTGGAATCTTCCATATTGAATCTCTTCAGTATGGTGTCGATGTACCTGGACTGTGAAAGTCCTAATATCCTCTTGGATCTGTCACGGTAGATCCGGATACCCAGAATGTATGAGGCATCACCCAGGTCTTTCATGGAGAACCTGTGTGACAAGAACCCCTTGACAGATTGTAGCATAGGAATGTCATTTCCTATTAAGAGAATGTCATCCACGTATAAAACGAGGAATACTACAGTTCTCGCTACAAATCTACAATAGATGCATGGTTCATCTGGATTTTTGATAAAGCCAAATTCCTTGACCGTCTCATCAAAACAGATGTTCCAACTCCGCGATGCCTGCTTTAGTCCATAAATGGACTTAAGCAACTTGCACACCTTTTCGCTGCTCCCACTCTGAATGAAACCCTCTGGCTGGTCCATATAGACACACTCCTATAAATGTCCATTTAGAAAAGCGGTCTTTACGTCCATCTGCCAAATCTCATAATCGTGGAAGGCAGCGATGGCAAGAAGGATCCGGATGGATTTCAGCATAGCTACTGGAGAAAAGGTTTCGTCATAGTCCAAACCAGGTCGCTGACGAAAACCCTTTGCAACCAGTCTAGCTTTATAGGTCTCAACCTGTCCATCTACACCAATCTTCCTTTTGAAGATCCACTTGCATCCTACGGGTTTTACCCCATCTGGAGCAATGTCCAACGTCCATACTTTGTTGGTGTACATGGACTCCATTTCGGTCCGCATTGCATCCAGCCATTTTACTGAGTCGACGCTCTGAATGGCTTGTTGGAAGCTAGTAGGCTCATCACAATCTATGATGCAATCCTCTCTATCCCCGTCAATGAGAAAACCATAGTATCTCTCGAGCGGATGAGACTGCCTACTACTCCTGCGGAGTGGCGTGGGAATGTCCTGATCTTTCGAACCCTCTGGTTCTACTAAGCTTTCAGCAATAGCTTGTGGTTCTGGAATTTCATCCAGTTCTATTGCGCTCCCACTTATTTCTTTTTCTAAGAACTGATGTTCCAGAAAATGGGCATTACGAGAAACAAGGACTTTTTGTTCCTCTGCGTAATAGAAAAGATACTCCCTGGAGTTCTTTGGGTATCCCACAAACTTTCATAGTACTGAGCGTGCCTCTAGTTTGTCCGTATGCTGCTTTTTGACATAAGCTGGACATCCCCAAATCTTCAGATATTGAAGATAGGGTTTTTTTCCACTCCATAACTCATATGGTGTGGTAGGCATAGTCTTAGTGGGAACTCGGTTTAAAAGGTATGCCGTTGATTCTAGCGCATATCCCCAGAACGATCACGGTAACTCAGCGTTACTCATCATGGACCGTACCATATCCAATAGGGTTCGGTTCCGTCTCTCTGATACACCGTTATGTTGCGGAGTGTATGGAGGAGTAAGCTGAGAGAGAATTCCATTCTCTTTTAAGTAACCCAGGAACTCGGCACTCAAGTATTCTCCACCTCGATCAGATCTTAGTGTCTTGATACTTTTTCCTGTTTGTTTTTCTACTTCATTCCTGTATTCCTGGAATTTCTCAAAAGCTTCGGATTTATGCTTCATTATGAAGACATGTCCGAACTTTGAAAAATCATCCGTAAAAGTAATGAAGTAAGAATAACCGCTTCGTGCATGTGTAGACATTGGACCGCACACATCGCTGTGTATGAGTCCTAAGAGCTCGCTCGCTCTTACTTCGTGTCTAGTGAACGGAGTCTTTGTCATCTTTCCTTTGAGACAGGATTGACAAGTTGCATACGATTGATATTCGAATGGATCCAAATATCCTTCTGCATGTAACTTAGTCAACCTTCTCTCATTGATGTGACCCAGTCTACAATGCCATAAGAAAGTTTTATTGATTTCTGGAGACTTTCTTTTGTGTGTATTCTGGACATTGAAAATCTGTGGTTGGTTTAATACGTATATACCGTTGTTTAACGTACCTGACCCAATCAATACTTGATTAAGGTGAATGTTCACTACATTATTTACAAATGCAAATTCATAACCGTCTTTAGATAATAAAGATACAGAAATGATATTACAGGTTGCATTTGGTACAAAATAACAACTACGTAAAACCAAAAAGTGTCCATCCAACAATCCCAGGTGATAGTCCCCCACGGCTTCAGCATCCATGCTAGCTCCGTTTGCAACTCTGAGGGTCATGTCACCTGCCTTCAAAACTCTACGCTTTCTCAACGCCTACAAAGAATTACAGTTATGAGATCCTGATCCGGTATCCAATACCCAGGATGTAGAGTTTATTGATAGACAGTTTTCAATAACATACACACCAGAAGCTGAAGCCGCAACTTGCTTCAGATCCTGGGTTCTGGCCTTCCAAGCCTTGCAATTCTGTTTCCAGTGTCCACTTTTGTGACAATAGAAGCATTCTTCCTTCCCCACCAGCTTTCCCGCTACCTTTGTTGCCTTTCCTTTTCCCTTCATATCCACTTTACTGACACCGCCTCTTGGTTTGGCGGGGGCTTTCTTCTTCTTACCCTTAGCTTTCGCCCTGGATCTAGAAGAGGAAGATCCTCCTTCAAACAAAGTGGATATCTCCCTACCTTTCTGTAGGGTGCCCTCAGCACTCCTTAACATGTTCAGAAGTTCGGAAAGTTCAACCTCCTTTCCTTGCATGTTGAAGTTAAGGATAAACTGGGCGTAAGTGGAAGGAAGGGACTGGAGAATCAAATCAGTATAGAGTTCATTCTCCAACGTGGTCCCAAGGTCCGCGAGCTCCTCTATGTAGCCAATCATCTTAAGCACGTGTTCCGCTACCGATGATCCGACGGCCAATCTTGCCGAAAAAAGCTTCTTCGACACTTCGTATCTTGCGATACGAGACTGCTCTCCATACAGTTCTTTTGTATGGAGAAATATAGACTCTAGGTCCATATTCTCATGCCTCCTCTGATGTTCGTTGTCCATTGAGGCAAGCACGAGGCATTTGGCCTTCGCACAATCGATCTCCCATGTCTTATGGATTTCTTTGTCCGCGACGCTGGAGGCGGGACCTGGGACAGGGGGAGCTTTGGTGGTAAGGATATACCCCAACTTGTCATAAGTGATTGCCATCTTGACATTCCTGAGCCAATCTTTGTAGTTTGGCCCTGTCAGTATGTTTTTATCTAGTAATAACTTAAGTCCGGTCATGTTGAATGGTCGCTGCAATTAGGAGAGAGAAAAGAAACACTTTAGCATGATGCTCTTGCAAGTTTAGAGTGGTTTTTAGTTTGTCTAAACAGGATGGCTTCCGCTGTCTCTCGAATCCCTTCTCAAACCTTAAAGAAAGAATTAGTTGGGATCGATCTCACCATACAATACTTGCTTAACCATTCAGCCAGGCCAGTGTCGGTACTTCGAGGGAGGTTTTCTAACGCTTTCGCGAAGTTACTTAATTTAAGAACCTCTTTTCCCTAGGGGCGTAGCCCCGCTAACACCATTCTAGACACCTACTAGGTTTATAGCATTGATCGTTAAGTGAGAGTTTTCCCGAGGAGTAGCATATACTCACAGTAGGATCGGGATCGAAATATCATCGTGTGATAAAACCAAAGGAATCCTACCAGAATCATCACACTCCAAATGGTATGCAGCGCTAGCAAGTTTCAGTGCTTATGAAACTCCCGATGTGGATTTTTTCCCCATGCTCTTATGACCTTGACATGAGGTCAAAATGTCATAAGTCACATGTCAAGTTCTTCCTATCATTATCCTGGTTAATTTGAACCCACCCGTACCTACCCTTGACGTAGGCCAAAATGGCAGTACGACTGTCTCAAACCAACGCATTCTATCTATGCAACAGATAAATATCCGGCAGCTACCAATCACTATGCCTTGGCGTGAGGTCAAAATACATAGCTTGAATACTACCGAACATTTAACTGAAATGATGGAGGGCTACGAATGGTTTTGGCGAAACCGTGAACGTAGTGAACTTGATATAATTGATGGAACGAGATAGCTTTTAAAAGGAGTGGTTCAAGCTCCGCGTTTAAAAGTTTAGTTTTGAAAAGAACCGAGTGGTTTTCAAAGTGTTCCAATCGACTTTTACTTGGTTTATTTTCTTGCATTAGTTCTTTTAATGAGTCCCATCATTTAATCCTACCATTGCAGAAAACAACCAAAATATGACGTACGCTTATGCCATTCGCATTCGCCACGGGGCCCCATCATCACCCGTTAGGTTACTTAACTAACGACAGAGTGGGGGCTGGGCTAGCGCGGCTGTAAAACATAAGCAACGCCTAAATAGTTATTATATATAAATATATAGCAATGATAGACATTACAGATCACAGATGAATACATTGGATATACTAGGAATCCGCAATCCGTTCGAGCCTGCAACGAAAAGCGGATTACACGGTCACGGTGAATAGCCAATACCCCACCCAAGACCCCTACGGGTGTGGCAAACTACCCGCCAAGTACCCGAAGCGAAGCAACCTCCCTCAACTCCGTGAGTAGGCCACTCGGCACTTCGAGATACCTGGTAGTTTGTGCACCCCTCCATGGGTCT
The DNA here is from genome assembly GCA_030015575.1 of Agapanthus africanus. NCBI lineage: Eukaryota > Viridiplantae > Streptophyta > Magnoliopsida > Asparagales > Amaryllidaceae > Agapanthus > Agapanthus africanus. The sequence continues at coordinate 705,193,591 of JASDDO010000024.1, read as the reverse complement.
ATCTTAGGAGCAAAAACAGTAAAAAGAATTATACAATGACGGCTACAACCCCGACCCGGTTGTTCGGCCATACAAATAATATTACATCAATTTACATATTACAATGAATGAAAGAGAAAGAAACACTCATCTCACATCCACCCCGGCTATTCACCCGCGACAATCCAACACATTCATATATACATACCAACATCAAACACAGATCGCAGATATGTATAACCCCGACTAATCGACATATAGCGATTACGTTCAATACATATAAACATCATAGATATAACCAATTAGTCAAAGTATAGTGAAGTTCGATCAAAAATACGGATTTATAGGCCCCCAAATACAAATTTCATTTCTGGAAAATCTGGGATGAAATAAACCATCTTAAAAATCCCAAAACCACAACCTAAGAACACTGCACTAAACTCGGTCATGAGCTGAGTCAAAACGGCGGCGGTTCCGCGGCAAATGTATACCCATTGCCGCGGAACCGCGGAGCTTTGAAGGATCGTTCGACCGTTTTTGGTGGGCTTCTTCACAAAACCCTGAGATGATTTTTGGAGCATGAATTTTTATTTTTAGAGCAGAAAAAATTTTAACATAAACTTAGGGTTTTGCATGTCGTAGTTTTGCGATTTTTCCGATCGAACTTCTATACACTTTACTACCTAGCTAGTTTATGTTTAGTGAGGCTCTGATACCACTGTAAGTCCACGTTGCCGACCCCGGTTCTTGCGGGGAGGCGGAAACGGTATAAAAATCAAATTTTTGGCGCATTAGGCAACATGGACTAACAAAAGTCGGGATCTTTTCTAAACAAAACTAGCTATCAAGCTAAAGAGAGTTAGCTACTCGGAAAAGATGTTATACCTCACTTGAACTCCTTCTTCTTGAAACCTTTGTAGAGGTTGGATGGTGCTTTCCTCGTCGCCTTCTTCCGTCAAAGATGGATCCACCTGAGGGTTCAACCTTGGGCTCCTTTCTCGAACATTGAGAGAACTAAGGTCTTTGGCTTGCTAGACCTTCAACCCTAGAGTTAGTAGAGAGTGGTTTGGGTGTTTTTATCTCAAGGAGAGGTTTCTCAACACATGAGAATGAATCTCCTTGAACTAGAGGAGGAGGAAGAAGAAGAGAGGAGAGAGAGTGAATATCATAGAATGAAAATGGTTTTTACAACCATAACAAAATATAAGTGATTTATCAAAATAATATTAATAAAAAATGAAAAGGTGATGGTTAGTTTGAATAGACCATTATCATATCACCATAAATGATTTTGCAAAGATCAAAGAGCATCTAAAAAGCTAATGATGATGGTCAAAGTTTCAAACCTAGTCAACTAGTCAACCTTGGTCAACAAGTCAACAAGCCCAACCATGACACAATTTCATTTAATTAATATTATTAATTGATAAATCACAAGATCATTAGGGTTTGGAAAAAGACGACTGTCACCTGTGCGTACACACCCGTTCTAAAACCCCAATGAAAAAACTCTTCCTCCGCTTCAATCAACTGTGCATACACACCCGCGTTCATGTTCCGAGGAACACGAACACAAAGAGATAAAACTAATCCCAAATCATATACTAGGATCCGGCTTAAACCAAAGCCTGCTAGTATAAACTGTCCGGACAACAAATGTGCACAAGTGCGCGGATATGAACGAACCCTATCGCAAATCCATGCGACCTCTACTCATTTTGCCTAAAGGCGAATAGCCCTCTGTGTGGGACTCTAAAGACTTGACACTACGCTGGCAGTGGGTTTAACCACAGACCGCAGGCGGCACTAGCTGTACGTAATGGTCTCCAGGTAGATGCCGATAAGAAGATTGACGAGGTGAACCCCATCTGAACTCCTACTGAGCCTGAATGTGACAGTCTCCGTACAGTCCGGTCTGTTCGTCTGATACATCGCATGGCGGGCCTAGAGGGCGGTAAACATCAGTCCCCTAATAGTGGTACAAGTCGAATCGGAGTGAAGCCCAGAACACCCTGAGATAACACTGGAAACCTACCAGCATATCTTGCTTGCCCTGGCCAGGGACTACTCGTGTAATGGCTCTCCGAGACACAGCGCGATGTCAACCCCCAATACCGGGAGAGATGAATCCTGTCTAACCGTCACTGCCACCAAGTGCTTCGGGACTGCACCCAACTACTACCTGTTTGCACGACTCCTTTGAGCAGTGGCAGGATAGTGATCAAAGTGTAGTGGGAACACACTCGAGGCGAAGTGACAGTGTCAAGTCAGCGGACTAAGCTGTACTCATGTCACCTGGGAACTGATAACTGACGATAGGTATAATACCAACCAACAGTTCTCGATGAGTCATGTCCAGTGTACTCGTAACCTAATGAGCACCCGCATACTATCTCAAGTACGACGTACTGACGGCTGTGGGACAGACCGTCTCCCACGCTGGGATGAGAAGCGCATACGCTAGTCTACTCCGGAGTATCGATGCCCTGTCTCGATAGTCCAACGACTAGGGACCTGTATAAGGATGTGCTTATGGATTACCCAGCCCCCCACGAGTGTGAGCGCCATCACAACGCTGGTAATCAAGCAAAGATCCTAAGGGCTCTACTAATATGTATATAAGCGATATGCTAAAAGAAACACATGCACATATTGAAGTAGAGACAAACCAAGTAGCATACTACCATTTCGAGCAAGATTGTATATACAACTGTGAATATCCCAAGCTTCCATCAAGTAATATACATACTAGTATGATACAGTAATGGCCTCTAGGGCATATACACTAACATGGTCTCTTCGCCAGATATATCGTATATCACAGCCTGGGGGTGGTATAATGTCAGACCCTAATAGCTTGATAACTCATACCGATTCAAGGTCCATAACGTTTCGAGAAACTATTGATAACACTTACCAGTAGATCTCAGCAACCCTGACCAGGGATTTCCTGTTATGGCCAATCAAGCATAGCGCAACATCAACCCTAAATACCGAGAAAGAAGAAATCCCCTCCTATTGCTCATTACCTCCATGTGACTCGGGACTGTACCCGAAAACCACCGTTTTGCACAATCTCTTGAATGGTAAGGTGGAAATCAAAGCACAGTGGGAATCACACAAGACTCTATGACGATCTCGGGTCGACAGACTAACCTGTACCAGTGTCACTAGAGAACTGCTATCCGACGATAGGTATAATACTATCTAGGAGTTCTCGGCGAGCCCATTCAGTGTATCCAGTCTCTACTGAGCACGCGTATACCTTCTCTGATGTCAAACACCAATGGATGTGGGATCATCCATCGCCCATCATATGGGTCGAGAAGCGTATACGCTAGTCTACTCTGGAGTATCGATTGCCTGTCTCGGTACTCCCACGACTTAGAACATTTGAAGGATGTACTTAATGACTACCTCTGTTCCACTAATATGATCTGCATCATAGTCCTGGTAGTCAAGTACTCATCCTAAGGGCTTTATCAATATGTAATAGAGAGACTATAAGTGTACATGTCAAGATAAAGAGCAACCAGATAGCATACTATCATGTAGAGTAAGAAAGTCCTCCCTATATATGTTCAAGCATCCACTACAATATACATCGTATGTACAGTAATGGCCTCTAAGGTATACATATAACTAGCAATCTCCCACTTGCACTAAGGCCTTTTGTTGTAGTATCTCATACTCAACGTCCTATAGAAGTCTCTCTAGGGAAAGGCCTTTATGAGTGGATTGTTGGCTATAGTGCCCACAAGGCAGTTAACGTAGTCGCAGGCAGGTGATTATGATGATTGAGGGAGAACCTATGCTGGTAGAACAGTCTTACTCGAGATAATAGTATGCTATCTGGTTTGTCTTTATCATCACTATTACATGTTGATAGAGCCCATATGTCACGACCCGAAAATATTAGCTCGTGACCGACACTTAAATCACGCAACGTCTACAGGCATAATGTAACTTAAGTAAGCCGAAGCCCAGAAATCTAAACCCTTCAAAAGAAGTAAGTAATGAAACATTTGGAAACCTTAAGTAAAAATCCTTAAACTTAATTTTTTTCTCTTGTTTTCTTCTCCTTTGTAAAAACTAGCCCCGAAACGGGTACAACATAGAATATAAAGAAAGCATCTCCAAACGGGAGCAAATCACGCCCAACGGTGGAAACAACCACCACAAGCATATATATGTATACGATGCCCAACGGCCAAGATCCACACAAAGGAAAATGAAAAGCAAGACTTCAATCCCACCAAGCGAACGTATAACCCATCGCTCTAAGTCTCGCAACTACAAGCCTTGCTATGTCTTACTACATATACAAACACTAGTTTCTGATTGATAGAGTTGACTAGATACAATAGGAATAATAATACAAGAGTGGCATGAGCCAATGTGTACCACCTACCAAATGCAAATCACCCGAATGTAGCTGTGTGCCGGCGATGCCGCTACTGATCTATGCGGTTAACCAACAAGAACTGTGGCACAACGAGGGTGAGTTGCCAACTCGTGAGTAGAAAACATCAGCAGGTAGAAATCGAATAAAACAATGATTTCCTAGGTCAACTATATCATAATGGTAATACTATGATATCTAGGGTGATCGTTTCTACATATATGCCAATAGTAATCAATGCCTGTATGCATGTAGATCTCGTCCAACAATATAATCAATGCATGCATGCAGGTGGATCTCGTCCAACAATATAATCAATGCATGCATACAGGTGGATCTCGTCCAACAATATAATCAATGCATGTATGCAGGTGGATCTCTTCCAACAATATAATCAATGCCTGTAAATTTATGAGGATATCAAAGAACCTGTGTCCATCAATGACACATCAAATCATGGAACCCGAGTGTCCAACACCAACACTCAAAACATCATGAAACCCGTGTCCAGCATCGATACGTAAATCCTTATATCTCAGGCGCCGCATCTTCATATCGGTCCTCATATCCATCTCATATCAATCTCCAAAACGACGCCCTCCGGACATCCACCGAGTTCTATACAATCACCGGTAGGTAGTACTCCCTCTGCCGGGCTCATCCTCTACACTACGAAAATCACCTCTTGCCCCGGGGAACCATACCAGGTCCACCATGTACCCGCAGACGATGCCTCCCGCTCCTCGAATCAAGTTTCTAACACAAGTCTCAGAACCGAGAAAACTCATGGTGGACGCATCGAAATATCATATCAAGAGAAACCAGGTTTGTAAAACAATACACATTTTCCTTTGAAATATAACCACGATTCTCAAATCCACAATCTCATGAAAACAACATCTCAATGCGTAATATCATAAAGCATGATGTATGCAACATATCACCGAAATGTAAGCGTAGCAAGTATATCATGCAGCCAAGTATAGTGATGTGAGCATAGCAAGTATATCATGCAGCCAAGTATAGTGATGTGAGCATAGCAAGTAATCTCATGGCATGATGTAGCAATTCTACTATGTAAGTGACATAGCAATTATCGATGATAAAGTGTGTGAGCTGGCCAATCTGTGTAAGTGTAACATAGGCATCATCTAAAATGGTGTAGGTGTACTAGCACAGGTATATGTAATGCAATGAGAATGACATTAACGTAGCATAAGGTACATCGTAAACGAAATGCTAAATGGTATACGTATCTATAATATATCCGAGTCGGTGAATCTATCAATCGGCATCCAGCCTCACAACATCACGTATGGTATAATCTATCGTACGACATCCTCTAATCAAGGGTATGGATTAATCAAAAGGTAAAACTCGTCACGTACGGTAATCCATCGTACGGCGGCATTAAACAATTAGGAATTCTATCAACCTATACAACAACGGGGGTATGGATCTAAGTCTCGTATAGCATATCACTCAATATGCACATCATTATCCAAATATATACCTATCTCTCAGGTCACATCCGTGTCAATCTCGTATAGGGGACCGGCAAGGTATCAACTATTTCTTATCGACTCGTATCCATATATCGACATATCAACCAAGTCATCATATCTCATCGTATACTCTTTTCATCGTATCACTCTCTCACATCAAGTCATTTTACATATGCATTCTATCATATAAATCTCCAAGAGTTTTGTCCCTATAGCTTTCATCTCATATATCGATATATACTAAATCATTAATATCACATCTAACTATCTTTTTAACCACATCTATAGTTTTCAAATGCAGGTTTCTCCTATTGTATTCTATGTATATATCGGTTTACATTAATAATTTGCGGGGGTGCTATACGCCATCCACCCGACTTCCTCCGTAGATATAAATCTACTCACCTGTGGAAATCCTCTTCCAAGCGTAGTCGATGTGCTTCGTCGTCTCGGAATCCACGCGAGGGTACCAACAAATCAACACACATCGCAATGTTATGAAAACCAAGTCCGAAAACCGATACGGCACACGGTGTGCTCATAGGTTAGAAACTATAGCCTATGCATGCAAAAACAACCAAAAAACCCTCGTCGTTGACGTACAAACGTCCAACGACCAATTACAATATCAAGTATCAAAACCAAGAATCCCAATATCGGAAAACATAGCCAAAATCCTAACTAGGGTCACTATTCATGAAAACCGCCAACCTAAAACCCAATCGTACCAATACTCACTCAAAACACAATAAAATATCATACAAGACAATATATTTTTCATCACTACGCCAAATAAAACTCACGTCTAATTTTACCGAAAACCTAGTAAGCATCTTTTAATCATTTTAGCTTAAATCTAGAAGTTTAACCAAAACTAGTGGCCACAATCATCACATAGTAGCTTAATTAAACCACACAAACCTTTACTAAAATTTTAATCTCACCCATATAGATTTAGTAAAAGTTAGTGTCACGACCCAAAATTGCACGTGACTGGCACTTGAATCATATGAAGTCTATAGGACACCATCTAATCCAAGTAAGCCAAAAGCCCAGAAATCTAAAACCATTTTTAAGGAGTCAATAAGGAAAACTAGTTTTAGGAAGTGAAGAAAACACATTTTTAAAAACAAGATTTTTAAATAAGTAAGCCGAATATGCATTTTTAAAATCTCTAACCATTTCTGAAAATTTCGGCATAGTTTCCTTTGTAAATACTGGCCCCAAACGGGGTACAATATAAATAGTATATATACAATGATAAAAGGCATCCCCAAACGGGAGCTAGCTCTTCATCAATCGACGGTCACAACCACGCAAGCAATATAATATACAACGCCGAAGGGAGAGGATCAAAACTCAAAGGAAAACTCAAAATCAGCATGAAAGCCATAATACTACAACGCGCGACTCTAAGGTCGAAATAATACATAACTGGTTTTCTAAGTCTGAAACAATATACAAGTTTGGTTGATGGAATTACTAGATACAACTGAATAAAATAAATACAAGGATGGTCACGATGCGAGTGAACCCACCTACCAAAGCAATCACCCAGAAAGGAAGCAGTGTGCCAGAAAAGCCGCAATGGAACCTGCACGGCAAAACCTGCAAGAACTGTGGCACAATGGGGGTGAGTTGCCAACTCTTGAATAGAAAACATCACAGAGTAGAAATCGTATGTATGACACAATCCTAGGTCAATACGATCAGAAATATATATAAAGCTCAAATGAATAAGTCTGAAGCATGAAAAGGTGGCAATGTAACATCTATACATGTGTGTAGTGCCAAGTGCTCATGCCAGTGCCTTAGGTAATAACATATCCTAAGTATGAGATATAATCAATGTTGACTATATCATGAAGTCTATGAAAAAGTGGATATCATCCAACTATGTAATCAATGTCATCAATGTCAATATATGTATGTGGGAATCGTCCACGTGTCACCCAATGACAATAAGCATCATGCATGTAAACATCATAAACATATGCATGGAAGTATAAGGATGTAAATCAACAGGCGTCGCTCGTGACAAATCAAAATCATGGAACCTGAGTGTCAAACATCGACACTCGAAAACATCATGAAACCTGTGCCTATCATCGGCACGTAAATCCTCATATAATGGGCTCCGTCAGTCTGGATCGGCACATATCATCTCTCGACTCCGGTCGGTATCCTCTGGATATCCGCCGAGCCCAAATACTATCACCGGTAGGTCGTAGTCCCTCTACCAGGCTCACCGTCTATATACACAGCATTCCTTTCTTGCCCCGGAGTACCATACTGGGTCTACCATATACCCGCAATCGGCCTCATCCGCCTCCTCGAATCGGGTTTCATATGTCGCTCTCAGCACCGAGAAAACACATGGTGGACGCACTGAAATATCATATCAAGGGAAACCGGGTTTTTAAAACAATTACATACTCTATTTTGAAATATCCACGGTTGCCAAATCCAGAAATATCATGGAAACAACATATTTTATTGCGTATAATCAAAAGCATGATGTATGCGACATGTAAAAGAAATTTAAGCATATCAGTATATCATGCAATATGGAATAGTAATATGCACATATTGAGGGAAACCGCTCTTTTAAAATGAATCAGTTTTAAAGAGTATCTTGCGGATCCCATGTTAGTTATATGTATGCCCTAGAGGCCATTACTGTACATTGGATGTATATTGTAGTGGATGCTGGGACATATACAGGGAGGACTTTCTTGCTCGACATGATAGTATGCTATCTGGTTGACCTTTACCTTAATGTGTACACTGATTGTCTCTCTGTTACATGTTGGTAAAGACCTTAGGATGTGTACTTGACTACCTGGACTATGATGCGGATCATACTAGTGGGGACATGGTAGTCCACAAGTACATCCTTCAAAGTCCCTAGTCGTGGGTGTATCGAGACGGGGCATCGATATACCAGAGTAGACTAGCGTGTACCTTCTCGACCCATACAGATGGGCGATGAATGATCCCATATCCATTGGTGTTTGACATCAGAGATGATATACGGGTGCTCAGTAGAGACTGGGTACACTGGACGGACTCGCCGAGAACTCCCAGATGGTATTATATCTCACGTCAGATGGCAGTTCTCTGGTGACACTGGTACAGAGTAGTCTGTTGACCTGAGATCGTCATAGAGTCTTGTGTGGTTCCCACTGTGCTTTGATTTCCATCTTACCACGTCCAAGAAGGCGTACAAAACGGTGGTTTTTGGGTACAGTCCCGAGTCACATGGATACAATGAGCGATAGGAGGGGATTCGTCTCTGCCGGTATAGGGAATTGATGTTGCGCTGTGCTCGATTGGCTATAACAGGAAATCCCTGGCCAGGGTTGCTGAGATTTACTGGTAAGTGTTACCAGTAGTTTCTTGAATTGTTATAGACCTCATATCGACACGACTTATCGAACTTTTGGGGTCTAACGTTTACCACCCCTAGGCGAGATATGCGACATATCAGACGATCAGACTGGACTGTACGGTAGTGTTACTGGCTGGATTCACAGGAGTGTGAGCGGGCTTGCTCGTCGATCTTGTGATCGCTCAATACCCGGGTGGCCGTTACGTTTAGCAGATCGCTTGCGGCTTGTGGGTGCTTGATATGATCATCATCTGCTGCCGGCCTATTGACGAGTCTTTAGAGTCCTACACAGAGGTTTCCTGGCTCAAGTGAAACGAAATAGGAGCGCATATAAGATATGTGTGGGACCGAGAATGATACCAGTATGTGATACTGTATTTGATTCTCGCGATTTGTGACATTGATCGGTTATATGCGATATATCCGGGTTATCGGATCAAGCGTTGATTCGATCAGATGTTACTGTAGATATTAGTCGGTTATATGCGATATGACCGGATCATTAAATCAAGTGTTGATTTAATGATTTAATGCATAATTATATATTTGATGTATTACTTTGCATTAACTAGTATCGGTTCACTTTAAATGGATTTTCTCGCTCGGATGTGCAAGTTGTATATGTGATATACTTTTGTGCACATGTTTGTATCATGTTTGATGATGCATGCTTCTTTGGTTAAGTGTATAGAATTGAACCATGGTTACCTTAATGATTAGGGTTTTGCTTTTTCATTTTATTATTTGTTTATTCATTTTGGATATTGATAAAAGCATAAAAAGAAAAAGCAAAATGGTTTTCTTTCTTTTCTTTCATGAAGCTTTTTGAAGCTTCATGAAGCTTTGACCAAGTCACCATTTTGTCTTGTTCTTTTAACCCTAACCATTCACATAATCTTAGTTAGTTCTCTACACTTGACCATGGTTTATAATATGATAAGTATTATTTTCTTTTAACTTATCATATGATAATCTTCTTCTTCTTCATCTTCTTCCTTGAACAAAACCTTACTTCATCAATGGTGGATTGATGAAACAAGTGAGAAATCCAAATCTAAAGTCTACCCACTTCCTATTTCTTCATCCTCTACCTCTTGCCAAGTAGTAGAGTGTGTTTTCTTCACAAGTTTCTTGACTTTGTGAAGTGAGAGCTTGATCTAGCGATGCCTCGACGTAGATCATCTTCGGCATGGACATCGACGACCTAGCTCGCCATTTCTCCGACGAAGCCGACGTTAGAGCCCGTGAATACATTTGGACAGCGAGGGGACTTCGTTGCGGAGCTATGGAGGTGGAGCACCGGATCTACAAAGGTTGTATTTCCGTATTCTCTTAGTTAAGTGTTAACTTGTTATCGTTTCGCCTAGACATCTAGCTAACGATCCGTAGTCTAGGGTTTCTCGGCACCGTATTTCTTGATATTGGCATGGTTGATGCCTTATGAGACCTCATTAGGGTGCCTAGGAACCTTTCAGTGGTATGAGAGCCTAGCTAGAGCCTTAGGCGAAGTCCCGACGGAGTTAGAAGTCCGATCGACCCAAAACCCCGACTTGAAAAATGCTCTCTGGACAATTCTGTAAATTGTGGATTTTTTGGAATTAAAAATATGCAGAGAATTGTGCAGGAAATTCTAAGAAAAACTGGAGAAAACGACAACCGAATTCAACAGTACGGCCGCGGAACCGCGGCGTTGACCCCCCTTTTGCGGCGGTTCCGCGGCCGTCTGTGATGATAAGGATGTGTGTTTTCTTCAGTTGTTTCTGTTGGTGTTTCTTGTGTGTTCTGGATGTTTTTAATATTTATTCCAGAGTTGTGTTTTCTGGGTTGTATTGGGGACTCGGTGTATTCGATCGGACTGTCTAATTTTTGTCGGTGTGCTTTTCCGGGTATTTTTAGAATATGTTAAAAAGTTCGACCGGATATAAATACCCAATTTTTCCCCTGTCAGGAAATTTCCAAGTGTTGGATTTTTCCGTAGTTTAACGACGTTCTAAGTAGTGCAAGTAACGCTATGGTCCCTCTAGAAGACAACAAACCTTAACTCGATTATGTGACCGTCTTGAACTGCCCTTTGAACCTTCGGGTTTGGGGCAGTACGGCGTGCCACATGTGAGGCGTTGGCTTGACCCTTCTACGGCTGGACCGTTGGTACTGAGGCACGAACTGAATGTTGTTAGACTCATATTTCATTTGTTGATCTGTATCGGGAAAACTTGGGTGTTCAATTGTTCGATCGAAAAGTTTGACATTTTCTATTTATCCGGAATGGGATACAATAATTGGAATTCACAAGATGTTATGTGATAACGGAATGTATATTATAAACGTAGCAGTTTAGTCTCACTTGATCGGTTGCCACGGAATTTTGATGTGATCAAAAGTCCGTCGCAATCACGTAGCGTACGCGGATACTCGTCGGGTAAACTTAATAGACAGTCTCACCCCATAGCCCCGACCAAGTGACTGTAGGAGAACCCCGTCGCCGAAAGCATCCGTTCGGGTGCTCCCGGCAGCGGTGTTCCGCCTTGGTGCACTTCGTCGACGGTATCGGGGGTGCAGCCGTCTACTGAAGTTTGCGACGAGCATTCGATCAGGATGTCGGGAATCTTGTTGAATTGCCCGACTTGATATTGAAAAGTGTTTTCGATTTTGAGACTAAAATGCGGGGTTTATAATGATTAGGCATGCGATGTCTATGCAGGTTGCGGATTCCAACTGTTGTAGTTTTACACTTTCTTTTCTGTGACCGTAAGTGTAATATGTGATATCGCCGGTTTCGTTGCTATATGTCAACGACAATTGGGATGGACATATTTACTTACGTTGATGACATGTGATGTTATGTATTACTGGATATGTTATATTGGATCGTCGTGTTTGAATAGCCGGGGGTTTTTATGTGAGATGAGTGTTTTTCATTTTCATTCATGTAAAAACTTTTATGTAATATTCTTTTATTGGGACACTTCCAGGTTGCGGAAGTTGTCACCTTTTGTATATTATTTTCTTTTCCGCACTAGGATAGACCCAAGGAGGAGAGTACAAGTAACCGGGTTCTGGAGTCCAGTGGGAGACCAACTCGAGGAGTCGAGTCCGGGTCTCCTAACTCCAGAATTGGTAGGGTTGCTTGCCGCTCTCGTAGGGGTCTAGGGGTGTGGGTTTGGCTATTCATCACGACCGTGGAATCCGTGTTTTATACTGGCTCGTATTGAAAACACGGACGTCCTAGTATATCCAATATTTCATATGTTTCTTCTGCTGCGATATCTGTGATGTGATCATGTGATGTTCTGTGATAGATACAGTATATAGTATATATGATATATTATATAGATGTTACTTATGTTTTACACCCGCGCTAGCCCTGCCCTGCTCTGCCGTTAGTTACCTAACCTAACGGTGCACGAGGGGACATCGAGGCGAATGCGGATGGCATAAGTGTACGTCGTATTTATCTGTGATGTTTAGGTACTTAAATGATGGGAATTCATTAATGTGATTAATGAAATAAAAAGAAACCTAAGATGTTGTAGAATCGAATTTCAAAATAAAACAGGTAGCTACAGTTCTTGCTTTGCACAGAGGTATATGTGATATATCCTACACCTTATTCGATAAGGAAAGGACCGAGATCCCTTCACCGGGAGTGACTCCTTTAGCAATAACTGGCAGATGCTACACACTCGGTTTGTTTTTGATTGCTTTTAAGAGTTTTTGCTTTGCACAGTGATATATACGATATATCCCGCACCTCATTCGACGAGGAAATGACCGACGATCCCTTCACCGGGAGTGACTCCTTTAGAAAAACTAGAAAAGCCTCAAAAACACTCCATTTTAAAAATCATTTGATTCTACAACGATATCAAGTTCATTACGCAATAGGTTTTCAGAAAAACCTGTCGTAGCCCTCCGTCATTCCATATATGTTGTATATAGTATTCGTGCTGCATTTGTTGGCTTTCGTCAAGGTGCAGTGTGCGGTAGCTATATGCTGCTTATCTGCTAGCATACGATGCGATTGGATTAGGGTAGTCGTGCGGCTTTGTTGGCTTTCGTCAAGGGTCGTGCGGGTGGGTTTAATTCGATTAAGAAATGTACGGGTTGAACTTGACTAGCGGGCTATGGTTTGTTGGCTTTCGTCAAGGTCATAGCACGTTAGGGGCAAAATATTATCGGGAATTTCAAGTGTTGAAATTTGCAATGAGATTGCATACCTTCTATGAGATAGTTGGATCCCGATATCCGCTGCGAGTAAGAGTTACTCCTGGGAGAGTTTTATACATTACAATTAGCCGATCAAGTAGGTGTCTAGAAAGGTGTTAACGAGGTTACGCCTCTGGGAAAACGAGGTTTACATTAATTAGGTTCGTGCGAAAGCACGGGGGTCCTCCCTCAAAGTACCGACACTGGCCTGGCTGAAAGATTGACGAACTTGTAGTGTGTAATTAATCCCGGCTAGTCTTTCCTTTTAGGGTTTGAAGGAAGATTTGATAAAAAGCAGTGGGAGCCATCCTGATTAGATAAAATAATAACCAATCTATTCTTGCAAGAGTGCACGCTGAGTGTTTTCTTCTCTCTCTCTCCTGGTAGCGACCATATCACGCCTTAATCAAGATAATAAAACGGATTATTGACCGAACCCGCTTGTTATACTGAGCTGGGGAACGTTGGTCCCGCTCCAACTTATAAATGTTATAAGACAGAGCAGGAAATTGGGGAATACCACATTTCCCGTGCCGCCCAAACGAAGAGAGTGCATGCTGATGCATCATCTTCGGGTGTGTTCATTATACAGAACTGTTTCTCAGTATCCTCCGCATCCTGGTATATGATACCGGATCAGGATCCCAGATATGTAATCTATTACATAGGGCTACAAAAGGGTAGAAAAACTGAGAACGGGTGATAAGTTTCATGAGACAGAAAACGGGGCAAGAGTTGCAGCCAAGTCTGTCGGTCACTGTCACCCTGTATTACCAATACATTGATTCTGAACGAATGTTATTAGATACCGAACCTGATATACCAAATCATATCACTCTCTTTGTTAGAAAAGAAAGGATATAATTTTGTATTGATGGATAATGTTTTGAACATTTCCTATATCAAAAGTTGATCGGTTCAGGCACGTTATCTAAAAGCATTGATGTTCTAAATCAAACTACAGTTCTTAGTATATGGAACACACATAAGAGGAAGAGTTCAGAAATGAACGGACTCTTCTTGAGGTATTATAGACTTGGTCAGATCAATGTGACCCGACTAGCTGAAGTTACATTTAGATGCATATTTAAATCAGTTTGAATTTACATCTTCTGAAACTTGCCAGTCATGTCACAAAGATAAGATGACCATAGCTCCGTTTACTGGAAACAGAGAAAGAGTTAGTGAACTCTTGGGATGATACATGTTGATGTATGTAGGTCCCCTGTCTACACATACCAGGACTGGTTCTTTATACTTCATTATATTCTCTGATAATCTCTCAAGATTCGGACATATGTTCCTGTTGAAACACAAGTATGAACCTTTTGAGATATTCACAGAATATAAGTTAGAAGTAGAGAACCAATACGGGTATAAGTATTATGTCCTATGATGAGATCAAGGAGGAGAATACTTGTGTATAGAATTCCTGGACTATTCTAAAGGAGAATGAGATTCTCTCTCGGCATTACTCCTCCGAATACACCATAGCACGATGGTATATCGGGGCGGAGCAATCACACCCTATATGATATGGTGTGCTCTATGATGAGTATTACTGAGTTACCTATTTCCTTTTAGGGGTTATGCACTTGAGAAGCTGCATACCTATTGAATAGGTTCGAATCAAATCAGTTGCCTACCACTCCATATGAGATATGGAAAGGGAAGAGCCCATGTTTTAAGCTAGTTAAGATTTGGGGTTGTCCGGCCTATGTCTAAAAGAAAAATCCGGACAAGCTCGAGGCAAGGTCTGTAGTGTAGAACTGGAAATGTTCCAGCCATACAAACTGCAGCTGATGATTTGGTAGAACCAAAGGATTCAGTAGATTCCAACGAACCTCAGCCTCTCCGCCGATCTAGTAGGGTTCCTCACCCACCTGAGAGTTACTTCGGTTTCTCTATGACAGTGAGAGCGAGGATTGCATCATGAGATGAAGAACCAACTAGCTTCGAGCTGGCCATCAGGAGTAAGACTCTGTAAGAATGGCTGAATGCTTAGCGATCTGAGATGGAATCCATATACACCAACAAAGTATGGACTTTGGTTGCTATATCTGAAGGGTTAAATCCCCATCAGGAGCAAGTATATCTTGAGAAGATTACTTGGTGTATATGGAAAGGTTGAGACTTTCAAAGCTAGACTTGTTAAAGGTTTTCGTCATCAACCAAGCGTGGATAATGATGAAACTTTTTCAAGCAACTATGCTTAAGTCCATCCAGATCCTACTTGTCACGGCTACATACCATGACTACGATATCTGGTGGTTGGGTGTCATGACTGCTTTTCTAAATGATGTTTTAGAAGAGTACGTCTATAAGTACACAGCCAGAGGGCTTCGTAGACAGTGGGAGCAGCGGAAACGTGTGCAAGATGCTTTATAGGATAAAGCAGGCATCGCGGAGTTAGAACATCTGTTTTGATGGATTAGTTAAAGAAGTTGACATCATCAAAATGGTAGATGAACCTTGTATAAACAAAAAGGTAGTAGGGAGTATGGTGGTGATCCTCGTAGAGTACGTGGATGACATACTCTTGATAGGGAAGGAGTTTCCTATGCTACGCTCGATCAATCTCCGCTTATCACTATGATTCTCCATATAGGATCAAAGTGATACCTACTAAATCCTGGACTTTGGATTATGAGATAGATCTAAATGGATGTTAGGCTACTCACTAGCTGTAGTGAGATGGTATCATTCGATCCTGGGGAGAATCACTGGAAGTGTTCCAGGGTGATAAAGACGACTAAGTGTCAGTCACAGGCATTGTCTTTACCCTCAGTAAAGGGACGGTATGTTGGAAGAGTTCCAAGCTAGATACCGTGACATACTAGACGATAAAGGCAGGATACATCGCTACTTAAGATGCTACCAAAGAGGCTGTTTGGGTGTATATTGGTTCATGAGATGAACTATGTTCCTCCCATTGTGTGACAATTGAGTTGTGGCTTATGCCAAGGAACGCAGGTCCCATCAGTGATCCAGACATATTCTAAGGCAGTATCACCTGATCATGGAGATAGTTGATCTCTAAGGGATCGAGGTTAGGAGAGTAGACTCAGAGGACAGCACGGCGGATCCACTCACGAAGGCCTATTCCCAGAGAGAGACTTTTATGGGATGGTTGAGTATGAGATACTATAACCACTGCTACAGATGGCCCTAGTGCAAGTGGGAGATTGTTAGTTATATGTATGCCCTAGAGGCCATTACTGTACATTGGATGTATATTGTAGTGGATGCTGGGACATATATAGGGAGGACTTTCTTGCTCGACATGATAGTATGCTATCTGGTTGACCTTTACCTTAACGTGTACACTGATTGTCTCTCTGTTACATGTTGGTAAAGCCCTTAGGATGTGTACTTGACTACCTGGACTATGATGCGGATCATACTAGTGGGGACATGGTAGTCCACAAGTACATCCTTCAAAGTCCCTAGTCGTGGGTGTATCGAGACGGGGCATCGATATACCAGAGTAGACTAGCGTGTACCTTCTCGATCCATACAGATGGGCGATGGATGATCCCATATCCATTGGTGTTTGACATCAGAGATGATATACGGGTGCTCAGTAGAGACTGGGTACACTGGACGGACTCGCCGAGAACTCCCAGATGGTATTATACCTCACGTCAGATGGCAGTTCTCTGGTGACACTGGTACAGAGTAGTCTGTTGACCTGAGATCGTCATAGAGTCTTGTGTGGTTCCCACTGTGCTTTGATTTCCATCTTACCACGTCCAAGAGGGCGTGCAAAACGGTGGTTTTTGGGTACAGTCCCGAGTCACATGGAGACAATGAGCGATAGGAGGGGATTCGTCTATCCCGGTATAGGGTGTTGATGTTGCGCTATGCTCGATTGGCTATAACAGGAAATCCCTGGCCAGGGTTGCTGAGATTTACTGGTAAGTGTTACCGGTAGTTTCTCGAATTGTTATAGACCTCATATCGACACGACTTATCGAGCTATTGGGGTCTGACGTTTACCACCCCTAGGCGAGATATGCGACATATAAGACGATCAGACCGGACTGTACGGTAGTGTTACTGGTTGGATTCACAGGAGTGTGAGCGGGCTTGCTCGTCGATCTTCTGATCGCTCAATACCCGGGTGGCCGTTACGTTTAGCAGACCGCTTGCGGCTTGTGGGTGCTTGATATGATCATCATCTGCTGCCGGCGTATTGACAAGTCTTTAGAGTCCTACACAGAGGTTTCCTGGCTCAAGCGAAACGAAATAGGAGCGCATATGAGATATGTGCGGGACCGAGAATGATACCAGTATGTGATACTGTATTTGATTCTCGCGATTTGTGATATTGATCGGTTATATGCGATATAGCCGGGTTATCGGATCAAGCGTTGATTCGATCAGATGTTACTGTAGATATTAGTCGGTTATATGCGATATGACCGGATCATTAAATCAAGTGTTGATTTAATGATTTAATGCATAATTATATATTTTATGTATTACTTTGCATTAACTAGTATCGGTTCACTTTAAATGGATTTTCTCGCTCGGATGTGCAAGTTGTATATGTGATATACTTTTGTGCACATGTTTGTATCATGTTTGATGATGCATGCTTCTTTGGTTAAGTGTATAGAATTGAACCATGGTTACCTTAATGATTAGGGTTTTGCTTTTTCATTTTATTATTTGTTTATTCATTTTGGATATTGATAAAAGCATAAAAAGAAAAAGCAAAATGGTTTTCTTTCTTTTCTTTCATGAAGCTTTTTGAAGCTTCATGAAGCTTTGACCAAGTCACCATTTTGTCTTGTTCTTTTAACCCTAACCATTCACATAACCTTAGTTAGTTCTCTACACTTCACCATGGTTTATAATATGATAAGTATTATTTTCTTTTAACTTATCATATGATAATCTTCTTCTTCTTCATCTTCTTCCTTGAAGAAAACCTTACTTCATCAATGGTGGATTGATGAAACAAGTGAGAAATCCAATTCTAAAGTTTACCCACTTCCTATTTCTTCATCCTCTACCTCTTACCAAGTAGTAGTGTGTGTTTTCTTCACAAGTTTCTTGACTTTGTGAAGTGAGAGCTTGATCTAGCGATGCCTCGACGTAGATAATCTTCGGCATGGACATCGACGACCTAGCTCGCCATTTCTCCGACGAAGCCGACGTTAGAGCCCGGGAATACATTTGGACAGCGAGGGGACTTCGTTGCGGAGCTATGGAGGTGGAGCACCGGATCTACAAAGGTTGTATTTCCGTATTCTCTTAGTTAAGTGTTAACTTGTTATCGTTTCGCCTAGACATCTAGCTAACGATCCGTAGTCTAGGGTTTCTCGGCACCGTATTTCTTGATATTGGCATGGTTGATGCCTTGTGAGTCCTCATTAGGGTGCCTAGGAACCTTTCATCCCAAATCTCCAAATCCAGCGAGAATCATCTATGTATGTGCGAATATGTATGTATGCACGTATTGGTGTACAATAGGTATGTACACAAGTATGACATGCAAGGGATCATATCCTGAATGCAACAGTACTACAGTGTAGTGACATGGCAATTATCGATGATGAAGTATGTGAGCCGGCAAGCAGGTGTATGTGGAACATATGCATCATCGATAATGGTACTGGTGTCCAAACAGCATGACTTTGATATAACAATAAACATATTTATCAAGCAATGCGATGCAAACAGTAAGCATATGCAGCAAATGAATAATAAACACAACAGTGTAGAAGCTACATCAATGCATCCATATCATACTGTTTTACGATTTGAAAGAAGACGAATCGGGGTTTTTAGTAAAATAAGGGCTACGGTGTATTTAAGAAAAGATGCGTCTTTGGAAAATATCCGTAGAATCCCTTACCTGTCTTTAACATACTGCCGATTCGTTAGTTTTTGAAATAGGTATGATATCAACCTAGCCTAACATCTACTAGCAACACTACAACTCTAACTAACAAGTCAATCAGGAAGGGTATGGAAACCACCTAAATCCGAGTCGATATATATATATATATATAAGTATAATAGTCGGTGATCCCGCCTCAAAGGTACCGCGTACGATACAATATCATATGACATCCTCGAGTCATGAGTGCGGATCTATCATCAATATAAAGCTCGTACGGTAAATCATCGTACGACATCCTAAAGCTGGGTACAGGTCAATATCACATTCATCCCATCAATTATCTGGTATCCTTATCGTCGTATCTCATGATATGGGTACTGATCTAAGTTTAGTACAACTGATACCATCTATATAAATGTGTGTGTAAACACATGTCCAAAGGCCCGCTAAAATCACATGTCGTATCCTAAATACGAATCACAACGTATTACCGATCTCATGGCACTATGCCCAATCTCATCGACTCGTCTCCAAATATCATCCAAAATCCTCATCATCTAGGTATAACTATAACAAATAAGCATGTGTGTGCGTGTGGGTATAAACCTATTCTAGGGTTCGCATCTAGGAAACTATGCTAGTTTACATTTAAACCCTATTCTACCCATAGTACACCTAATCTCATCTCCAATATCTATATCACACATAATGCTATCATATATATAAATATAGTATATATCTAGTATACTAAATACTGAACTGCGGAGGTGCTATACGCTATCCACCCGACTTCCCCCGTAGATATAATCTACTCACTTGAATCCTGCGTGTCGGTGTCGATATCGCCATCATCTTCTTCATCGTCTCGAATCATCGTGGGGGTACCTACATATCACACGTATCGCATCGCATTAAAACCAAATCGAAACCAAAACGACACGCGAAAACCAAAACGATACGCTTAAAAACTTATAGGTTAGAACATATAGACTACGCTTTCAAAACCATCAAACTATCCTCGATATCGTCGTATAAACGCCAAGTAATCGAGGTAAAACGCAATTATACAAATCCAGAATTTAAAATATGCAAAACGAAAACACGAATTAAAACAACAACTCAGGATAAAGGCTCCAGATTCTACCCTAGGTCAAATTGGACAATTTTGCATATGCCAGGGGTCTAATTTACTCGAGATGGGGCTACAGAACCAAAACGAGGAGGATTGGCCCAGGTATGGCCGCAAATTGCGGCCGTAGGGATTAAATCTGCGGCCAAGGTTGAGGGTTAGGGGCTAGGGTTTTGGTGGTAGCTTCCTAGGTGCCTGCATATATCACTGTCCATGCAAAATAATTTTCAGAGTCTCGGGGTGATAGCGGATTTTAATTAACCCTCACATATTCCAGAATTTTCCGATATCGGGTTTCTAAATCCGTATTCCGGGTTTCTAGTCTCTGTTTTAGGCCTGAATTCTAGCTTTAGGGGGTTTGTGTGGCCTCTACTGAGCTTAATTACCAATCACCACTCTCAATTCCCATTAACCCTAACTAGGTTTTTCCTAAGTCCACAAAACCACTCGATATTGGTTCAAATCTAATATGGGGGTATAAGTAAAGGAAACACTAAGCTTATGGTTCAGAAATTACCTTATTTGGCAACTCAAGAAAATTCTTGAGTTGCCTCAAGTGGCCAAAACCTTTCCTTTCTTGGTCCAATGTGTTTCCTGTGAGCTTGTGTATCATTTTTGTGAAATGAGGGTGGGGTTTTGAGTTGCTTTTCATGGAGTCTTGAGGCTTGAAGATGGAGGAGGAGGGGGAGGCAGCAACAGCAGTAGGAAGAGAGGGAGAGATTGTTAGTTGTATGTATGCCCTAGAGGCCAGTATTGTACAGATTATGTATATTATATTGGATGGATGGACATATATAGAGATGACGTTCTTGCTCGACATGATAGTATGCTATCTGGTTGCTCTTTATCTTAACATGTACACTAGTCTCTTTATATTGTCTTATAGTTACATGTTGGTAAAGCCCTTAGGATTTGTACTTGACTACCTGGACTATGATACAGATCATACTTGTGGGGACATGGTAGTCCATAAGTACATCCTTCAAGGTCCCTAGTCGTGGGTGTATCGAGACGGGGCATCGATATACCAGAGTAGACTAGCGTATACGCTTCTCGACCCATGTGATGGGCGATGGATGATCCCATATCCATTGATGTTTGACATCACAGATGGTATACGGGTGCTCAGTGGAGACTGGGTACACTGGACGGACTCGCCGAGAACTCCCAGATGGTATTATACCTCACGTCAGATGGCAGTTCTCAGGTGACACTTGTACAGGTTAGTCTGTAGACCCGAGATCGTCATAGAGTCTTGTGTGATTCCCACTGTGCTTTGATCTCCACCTTACCACGTCCATGAGGGCGTGCAAAACGGTGGTCTTTGGGTACAGTCCCGAGTCACATGGAGGCAATGAGCGATAGGAGGGGTTTCGTCTCTCCCGGTATTGGGAGTTGATGTTGCGCTGTGCTCGATTGGCCGTAGCAGGGAAGTCCCTGGCCAGGGCTGATCAGAGATTTGCTGGTAAGTGTTACCAGTAGTTTCTCGACTCGTTACGAGCCTCATATCGGCACGACTTATCGGGTTATTGGGGTCTGACGTTTACCACCCCTAGACTTGACATGCGACATATCAGACGAAGAGACCGGACTGTATGGTAAGTGTTACTGGTCGGATTCGCAGGAGTGTGAGCGGGCTAGCTCGTCGATCTTCTGATCGCTCAATACCCGGGTGGCCGTTACGTTTAGCAGACCGCTTGCGGCTTGTGGGTGCTTGATATGATCATCATCTGCTACCGGCGTATGGACGAGTCTTTAGAGTCCTACACAGAGGTTTCCTGGCTCAAGCGAAACGAAATAGGAGCGCATATGAGATATGTGCGGGAGCGAGAATAATGCGTGTATGTGATACCGCATTTCATTCTCGCGTTAAGTGTTTCGATTGGTTGTATTCGATATGACCTAGTTATCGAATCATTGATTCGATAAATCGATACATTGAATTCTAGTCGGTTATGTGCGACATGACCGGATCATTGAATCAAATGTTGATTTAATGATTTAATGTATAATTATATATTTGATATATTACTTTGCATTAACTAGTATTGGTTTACTTTAAATGGATATTCTCACTTGATGTGCAAATTGTATATGTGATATATTTTTGTGCACATGTTAGTATCATGTTTGATGATGCTTGCTCATTAGGTTAAGTGTATAGAATTAAACCTAGGTTAAGAAAGTGATTAGGGTTTTTATTTATCCATTCTTTTATTTATTCATTTTTTGAAAAAGAATGGCATAAGAATACAAAATGGTTGCTTTCTTTCTTGAACATTGTTGAAGCTTCATGAAGCTTTGACTTTGTGACCATTTTGTCTTCATATTAAACCCTAACCATTCTTCTAACCTTAGTTAACTCTCTACACTTAACTATGGTTCTCTTTATGATAAGTATTGATTTAATTTTATAAAATCTCAACACTTATCATATTTCTTTCTTCTTCATCATCTTCTTCTTTAAGAAAAACTCAAGGTCCATCAATAGCAACTTGAGTTAAAGTGAGATAAATCCAATTCTAAAGTGAACCCACCTCCTATTTCTTCACCCTCTACCTCTTGCCAAGTTGTTTTGGGTGTTTTCTTCACAAGTTTCACAACTTTGTGAAGTCGGAGCTTGAGTTTGTGCAACCTCGACGTAGATCGTCTTTGACACGAAGCCGACGACCTATTCTGCACGTTTCTCCGATGAAGCCGTCATGAGAGTCCAAGCTTCAAGATGGACAGCGAGAGGACGCCCTCGTGGAGCTAAGGAAGTGGAATTCCGGATCTACAAAGGTTGTAGCATCTAACTTTAAGTTAAAGTGTTAACTAGTTTATTGTTTCGCCTAGATTTCTAGCAACGATCCGTTAACTAAGGTTTCTCGGCACCATATTTTTGTAAATTGGCATGTTCGATGCCTTGTGAGACTTCCTTAGGATGCCTAGGAACCCTACAGTGGTATCAGAGCCTAGTTAGAGCCTTAGGCGAAGTCTAGAAGGAGTTTGAAGTCCGGACGAACCCGAAACCCATATACCCATGAGCTCTCTGGAAATTTTCTAAAATCTGGGATTTTTTAATATTAAAAATGTCTAAAAAATTCAGTAAAGAATTATAAGAATTACGATGCAAAATATTTCACATGAACAGTTCCTTAAGCCGCGGAACTGCGGCAGAAGCTTGGATTCTGCCGCTGTTCCGCGCTCAAAAGGTGACGTCAGCCATACTTAATTGCATAGTAATTCCTGATAAATTCTACTGAGTTTTCTGGGTATTTTTAAATTGACTCTAAGATTGAGTGCTCTCGGGTTATATTGGGAATCGACGATTCGATCGGAATATCAAACTTTGTCTAAGTGTTTTTCCAGATAACTGTAGAATATGTTAAAAAGTTTGACCGGATACAAATACCCAAGTTTTCCCCTGCCGGAAAAATTCCAAGTGTTGGATTTTTCTGTGGTTAAAAGACGTTCGAAGTAGTGCAAGTAACGCGATGGTCCCTCTAGAAGACAACAAACCTTAACTCGATTATGTGACCGTCTTGAACTGCCTTTTGAACCTTCGGGTTTGGGGCAGTACGGCGTGCCACATGTGAGGCGTTGGCTTGACCCTTCTACGGCTGGACCGTTTGTACTGAGGCATGAAGTGAATGTCTTTGAACCTATTTCATGTGTTGATCGGTGTCGGGAAAACTTGGGTGTTCGAATGTTCGATCGGAAAGTTTGATATATTCTATTTATCCGGAAATGGATACAATAATTGGAATTCACAAACAGTTATGAGATAACTGGATGAATGTTATAGATCTAGCAGTTTAGTTTCACAAGATATCGAAAAGAGTTTTCGATGATGGGACTAAAATGCGGGGTTTATAACTGTTAGGCATGTGATGTCTAAAGAGGTTGCGGATTCCAATTGTTGTAGTTTTACACTTTCTTTTCTGTGACCGTAAGTGTAATATGTGATATCGCCGGTTTCGTTGCTATATGTCAACGACAATTAGGATGGACATATTTACTTACGTTGATGACATGTGATGTTATGCGTTGCTGGATATGTTATATTGGATCGTCGTGATTGAATAGCCGGGGGTTTTTATGTGAGATGAGTGTTTTTCATTTTCATTCATGTAAAAACTTGTATGTAATATTCTTTTATTTGGGGCACTTCCAGGTAGCGGAAGTTGTTACCCTTTGTATATTATTTACTTTTCCGCATTAGGATAGACCCAAGGAGGGGAGCACAAGTAACCGGGTTCTGGGGTCCAGTGGGAGACCAACTCGAGGAGTCGAGTCCGGGTCTCCTAACCCTAGAATTGGCAGGGTTTCTTGCCGCTCTCGTAGGGGTCTAGGGGTGTGGGATTGGCTATTCATCACGACCGTGGAATCCGTGTTTTATACTGGCTCGTATTGAAAACACGGACGTCCTAGTATATCCAATATTTCATATGTTTATTCTGCTGCGATATCTGTGATGTGTTTCTGTGATGGATATAGTATATAATATATATGATATATTATATAGACGTTACTTATGTTTTACACCCGCGCTAGCCCTGCCCTGCTCTGTCGTTAGTTACCTAACCTAACGGTGCACGAGGGGACATCGAGGCGAATGCGGATGGCATAAGTGTACGTCATATCTATCTGTGATGTTTAGGTATTTAAATGATGGGACTTCATTAATGTGATTAATGAAAGATAAGAAACCTAAGATGTTGTGGAATCGAATTTTAAAATAAAAACCCTATGAAGAAATAGGAGATGGGTTCACTTTAGATTTGGATTTCTCTCACTAAGTTTTGAAATGGAGTGATTTTGAGGCTTTTCTAGTTTTGCTAAAGGGGTCACTCCTGGTGAAGGGATCGTCGGCCCTTTCCTCGTCGAATGAGGTGCGGGATATATCATATATCACTGTGCAAAGCAAAAACTCTTAAAAGCAATCAAAACCAAACCGAGTGTGTAGCATCTACCAGTTATTGCTAAAGGAGTCACTCCCGGTGAAGGGATCTCGGTCCTTTCCTCATCGAATAAGGTGCAGGGTATATCATATATACCGCTATGCAAAGCAAGAACTGTAGCTACCTGTTTTATTTTAAATCTGATTCTACAACGATATCAAGTTCATTACGCAAAAAGTTTTCAGAAAAACCTGTCGTAGCCCTCCGTCATTTCAGATAAGTCCTGTTTAGTATTCGTGCTGCGTTTGTTGACCTTGTCAAGGCGCAGTGTGCGGTAGCTAACCAGTATTTATCTGCTTATGCATATGATGCAGATTGAGTTAGGGTAGTCGTACGGCCTTGTTGACCTTGTCAAGGGTCGTGCGAGTGGGTTTAATTCAATCAAGAAATGACGGGTTGAACTTGACTTACGGTCTATGGTTTGTTGACTTTGTCAAGGTCATAGATCGTTTGGGGCAAAAGATTATCGGGAATTTCAAGTGTTGAAATTTGCAATGAGATTGCATACCTTCTATGAGATAGTTGGATCCCGATACCCGCTGCGAGTAAGAGTTACTCCTGGGAGAGTTTTACACATTGCAATTAGCCGATCAAGTAGGTGTCTAGAAAGGTGTTAACGAGGTTACGCCTCTGGAAAAACGAGGTTTACATTAATTAGGTTCGTGCGAAAGCACGGGGGACCTCCCTCAAAGTACCGACACTGGCCTGGCTGAAAGATTGGCGAACTTGTAGTGTGTAATTAATCCCGGCTAATCTTTCCATTTAAGGTTTGGAAGAAGATTTGATAAAAAACAGTGGGAGCCATCCTGATTAGATAAGATAATAACCAATCTGATCTTGCACGAGCATACGCTAAAGTGTTTTCTTCTCTCTCTCTCCAGGTAGCGACCATTTCATGCCCTAACAAAGATAATAATATGGATGTATTGACCGAACCCGCATGTTATACTGTGCTGGGGAACGTTGGTTCCGTTCTTTCCTATAAGAGTTATAGGAATGAACAGGATATAGGGGAATACCAGGATTCCCATGCCACCCGATTGAAGAAAGTACATGTTGATGCATTTTCTTCGGGTGTGTTCGTTACTGAGAACTGTTTCTCCATTTGCTCTACGTCCTGGGTATTGGATACCGGGTCGGGATCCCATATATGTAATCAGTTACATGGGCTAAGGAAAGGTAGAGAACTTGGAGAAGGTGATAAAGACATTAGAGTTGGAAATGGTGCAATTGTTGCAGCTAAGACTGTCGGGGAATATCACCTTGTATTACCAACTGGTAATAAATTGGTTCTGAACGAATGCTATTACATGCCGAACCTGATATGCAACATTATATCGGTTTCTTTATTAAGTAAAGAGGGATATAATTTTGCACTACAGGACAATGTTATGAACATTTTCCATAACCAAAAGTTGGTTGGATCAGGCACGTTGTGCAATGGCATTTATGTTCTAAACCAATCAACAGTTCTGAGTATAACAAACACACATAAGAGGAAGAGTTCAGAACTGAATGATTCTTTCTTGTGGCATTGTAGACTAGGTCACATCAATACGACACGACTGGCTAAGTTGCATAAGGATGGATATTTGAAACCTTTCGAATTTTCATCTTATGACACTTGCCAGTCATGTCTCAAAGGCAAGATGACCAAAACTCCGTTTACGGGACACGGAGAAAGAGTTACCGAACTCTTGGGACTTATACATAGTGATGTATGCGGTCCCATGTCTACACATGCCAGGGATGGTTCTGCATACTTCATTACATTCACTGACGATCTCTTTAGGTTCGGGTATGTGTTCCTGATGAAACACAAATCAGAAGCTTTTGAGAAATTTAGGGAATATAAACAAGAAGTTGAGAACCAAACCGGAAAACGTATTAAAATCCTACGATCTGATCGAGGTGGAGAATACTTAAGCAATGAATTCCTGGACTTCCTAAAAGAGAATGGGATTCTCTCTCAGCTGACTCCTCCATATACACCACAGCACAACGGTGTATCTGAACGGAGGAACCGCATCCTATTAGATATGGTGCGCTCTATGATGAGCACAGCTGAGTTACCTATTTCCTTCTGGGGTTATGCGCTGGAGACAGCAGCATACCTATTGAATCAAGTTCCATCTAAATCTGTACCTACCACACCATATGAGATATGGAGTGGGAAGAGACCATATTTTAAACGAGTTAAGATATGGGGTTTTCCGGCCTATGTCAAAAGGCAAAATCCGGACAAGCTCGAGGCACGGTCAGTTCTCTGCAAGTTTATGGGATATCCAAAGAATTCATATGGGTATTTTTTCTACCACAGTGAGGAACAAAAAGTGTTTGTTGCTCAACATGCCACCTTTTTAGAAAAGGAATTCCTTGAAAAAGAAATCAGTGGCAATGTGGTAGAGCTGGAAGAGGTTCCAGATACACAAACCGTAACTGAAGATTTAGTGGAACCAGAAGATTCAGTAGCTTCTAATGAACCTCAGCCTCTCCGCCGATCTAGTAGGGTTCCTCGCCAACCTGAGAGATACTACGGTTTTCTCATGGATGGTGGGAGCGAGGATTGCATCATGGAGGATGATGACCCAACTAGCTTCGAGTAGGCCATCACGAGTAGGGACTCAGTGAAATGGCTGGATTCTATGCGGTCCGAGATGGAATCCATGTACACCAACAAAGTATGGACTTTGGAAGTTGCTCCTGAAGGGGTAAAACCCATTGGGAGCAAGTGGATCTTCAAGAAGAAACTTGGTGTAGATGGGAAAGTGGAGACTTTCAAAGCTAGACTTGTAGCAAAGGGTTTTCGTCAAAGACCAGGTGTGGACAATGACGAAACCTTTTCTCCAGTGGCTATGCTTAAATCCATCCGAATCATGCTTGCCATTGCTGCCTTTCATGACTACGAAATCTGGCAAATGGATGTTAAGACCGTCTTTCTAAATGGTGATTTAGAAGTGTGCGTGTACATGACTCAGCCAGAGGGCTTCGTAGACAGTGGGAGCAGCGGGAAGGTGTGCAAGCTGCTTAAATCCATTTATGGATTAAAGCAAGCATCGCGGAGTTGGAACATCTGCTTTGACGTCGTTATCAAAGAGTTTGATTTCGTCAAAAATCCAGATGAACTTTGTATCTACAAGAAGGTGGCAGAGAGTAAGGTTGTCTTCCTCGTATTGTACGTGGAAGACATACTCTTGATAGGAAATGATATTCCTATGCTGCAATCGGTCAAGCTCTTCTTATCACAAAGATTCTCGATGAAAGATCTTGGTGATGCCTCCTGCATATTGGGGATTAGGATCTATAGAGATAGATCCAAACGGATATTGGGATTGTCCCAATCCAGGTACATTGACACCATACTAAAGAAGTTTAGTATGGAAGAGTCCAAGCGTGGGAACTTGCCCACGATCTCTGGAGTCACTCTCTCCAAAGAGATGTCTCCCAAGACTGATTTGGAGAGAGCTCGCATGCAAGGGATACCCTATGCTTCGGCAGTAGGCTCTATCATGTATGCGATGCTATGTACCAGACCCGATGTAACATACTCACTAAGTGTAGTGAGCAGGTATCAAGCTGATCCTGGAGAGAATCACTGGACAGCTGTGAAGAGCATTCTCAAGTACTTGCGAAGGACTAGAGATATGTTCTTGGTGTATGGTAACGGAGACCTCCAAGTGGAGTTCTTTACCGATTCGAGCTTCCAGAGTGATAAGGACGACTCTAAGTGGCAGTCGGGCTTTGTCTTTGCCCTTTACGGAGGGGCGGTTAGCTGGAAGAGTTCCAAGCAGGAAACCGTGGCAGACTCGACGATGGAGGCTGAATACATCGCTGCCAACGATGCTGCCAAAGAGTCTGTCTGGGTCAAGAAGTTCATTACTGAACTTGGAGTGGTTCCATCCATTGAGCATCCAATACCTTTGTATTGCGATAACAATGGAGCAGTGGCTTTGGCCAAGGAACCCAGGTCCCATCAGAGATCCAGGCATATTCTGAGGCGGTATCACCTGATCCGGGAGATAGTTGATCGCCGGGAGATCGAGGTCAGGAGGGTTGACACGAAGAACAACACGGCGGATCCACTCACGAAGGCCATTCCCCAGATACAGTTTGAGAGACTCTTCGGGATGCTCGGTATGAGATACTACAGCAGCTGGCCCTAGTGCAAGTGGGAGATTGTTAGTTGTATGTATGCCCTAGAGGCCAGTATTGTACAGATTATGTATATTATATTGGATGCTTGGACATATATAGAGATGGCTTTCTTGCTCGACATGATAGTATGCTATCTGGTTGCTCTTTATCTTAACATGTACACTAGTCTCTTTATACTGTCTTATAGTTACATGTTGGTAAAGCCCTTAGGATTTTTACTTGACTACCTGGACTATGATGCAGATCATACTAGTGGGGACATGGTAGTCCATAAGTACATCCTTCAAGGTCCCTAGTCGTGGGTGTATCGAGACGGGGCATCGATATACCAGAGTAGACTAGAGTATACGCTTCTCGACCCATGTGATGGGCGATGGATGATCCCATATCCATTGATGTTTGACATCAGAGATGGTATACGGGTGCTCAGTGGAGACTGGGTACACTGGACGGACTCGCCGAGAACTCCCAGATGGTATTATACCTCACGTCAGATGGCAGTTCTCAGGTGACACTTGTACAGGTTAGTCTGTAGACCCGAGATTGTCATAGAGTCTTGTGTGATTCCCACTGTGCTTTGATCTCCACCTTACCACGTCCATGAGGGCGTGCAAAACGGTGGTCTTTGGGTACAGTCCTGAGTCACATGGAGGCAATGAGCGATAGGAGGGGTTTCGTCTCTCCCGGTATTGGGAGTTGATGTTGCGCTGTGCTCGATTGGCCGTAGCAGGGAAGTCCCTGGCCAGGGCTGATCAGAGATTTGCTGGTAAGTGTTACCAGTAGTTTCTCGACCCGTTACGAGCCTTATATCGGCACGACTTATCGGGTTATTGGGGTCTGACGTTTACCACCCCTAGACTTGACATGCGACATATCAAACGAAGAGACCGGACTGTATGGTAGGTGTTACTGGTCGGATTCGCAGGAGTGTGAGCGGGCTAGCTCGTCGATCTTCTGATCGCTCAATACCTGGGTGGCCGTTACGTTTAGCAGACCGCTTGTGGATTGTGGGTGCTTGATATGATCATCATCTGCTACTGGCGTATGGACGAGTCTTTAGAGTCCTACACAGAGGTTTCCTGGCTCAAGCGAAACGAAATAGGAGCGCATATGAGATATGTGCGGGAGCGAGAATAATGCGTGTATGTGATACCGTATTTCATTCTCGCGTTAAATGTTTCGATTGGTTGTATTCGATATGACCTAGTTATCGAATCATTGATTCGATAAATCGATACATTGAATTCTAGTCGGTTATATGCGACATGACCGGATCATTGAATCAAATGTTGATTTAATGATTTAATGTATAATTATATATTTGATATATTACTTTGCATTAACTAGTATTGGTTTACTTTAAATGGATATTCTCACTTGATGTGCAAATTGTATATGTGATATATTTTTGTGCACATGTTAGTATCATGTTTGATGATGCTTGCTCATTAGGTTAAGTGTATAGAATTAAACCTAGGTTAAGAAAGTGATTAGGGTTTTTATTTATTCATTTTTGGAAAAAGAATGGCATAAGAATACAAAATGGTTGCTTTCTTTCTTGAACATTGTTGAAGCTTCATGAAGCTTTGACTTTGTGACCATTTTGTCTTCATATTAAACCCTAACCTCATATTAAACCCTAACCATTCTTCTAACCTTAGTTAACTCTCTACACTTAACTATGGTTCTCTTTATGATAAGTATTGATTTAATTTTATAAAATCTCAACACTTATCATATTTCTTTCTTCTTCATCATCTTCTTCTTTAAGAAAAACTCAAGGTCCATCAATGGCAACTTGAGTTAAAGTGAGATAAATCCAATTCTAAAGTGAACCCACCTCCTATTTCTTCACCCTCTACCTCTTGCCAAGTTGTTTTGGGTGTTTTCTTCACAAGTTTCACAACTTTGTGAAGTCGGAGCTTGAGTTTGTGCAACCTCGACGTAGATCGTCTTTGACACGAAGCCGACGACCTATTCCGCACGTTTCTCCGATGAAGCCGTCACGAGAGTCCAAGCTTCAAGATGGACAGCGAGAGGACGCCCTCGTGGAGCTAAGGAAGTGGAAATCCGGATCTACAAAGGTTATAGTATCTAACTTTAAGTTAAAGTGTTAACTAGTTTATAGTTTTGCCTAGATTTCTAGCAACGATCCGTTAACTAGGGTTTCTCGGCACCATATTTTTGTAAATTGGCATGTTCGATGCCTTGTGAGACTTCCTTAGGATGCCTAGGAACCCTACAGAGATGATGAGGGTGAAGGAATGGGGAAGGAAAATGGCAAGGTCAAAGTTAACCCCTCTCTTTCTCTCTCTCACCCATACCCCATTCTTTATTCCTTTTCTTTTCTTCTCTCATAAAATCATCAACCATGATAAAACATGTAGGAAAGTCATGGAAAAATATGTAACAAGTGTAAAAAAAAGATATGGTGCATGTTTTGCACAAATATGCTAAAAATCCGATTAGCGATTTTTAATCGCGATTAGTACTAAATTAGTGTCAAACTAATCATAAAAACTTAGAATTTGCATAATTCACATAAAACACCCTCTTTCTAGTAATTTCTATAATTTTCAATATTTTTCCTAATTTATCGGTATTTAATTATACTGAAATATTAAAATATTCATTAAAAATAATATTAAATTATAAAAATTCCCAAAAATAATATTTTATTGTTTTGAAATGTTACAATCTTCCTCCTTAAAGAAATTCGGTCCCTGAATTTAAATTTAAACCCCCAAATTCTAAAACATTTCCATAAAAGTCTAAGTCGTCGGGGCTTCGAAATCATCAATACATAAAACGCATCGTAGCGCAATGCACACGCATGAGTAATGAGTAGATAACTCAAAATAAAAAACTCCGTCAAGCATCCCGCAATCATCGAAGTCATGGTAAAGACACAAATGTCAAATCCAAAATAAAATAAATATGATATAAATTAGAACTATACATGTAGACATCAAATCTATACATGTAAATAGCTGAAGTAAATGCATGCCAAATCTTTTTAAGTCGCTGTGCGATGCGCGTAACACTGCACAGTGGCGGATGTCTATTATTATAAAATAACCATATACATATATATCCTTTGTTTAATATGTACGTTCTGCTGTTTTAAAAACAATTTAGAAGGGTTTCCTTGTTTTAAACGTTTTGTGTCATATCGGACACGTAGGTAAATACTGAGACTATAGCCCGCTCCTTGGAAATCCCTTCGATGACTATTAATGCATACAAAATATATCTAGGTACTGTCCTCTGACTAGTCCTGCTCAGTAGGAAAACAATAGCAATATCATGAAAACGTACTGGTCCATAAGGAATAAATCCCAAAAATGTATATAAGAATACCCTGTGCGTCTGGTGCGCACGGAAATCAAATCCATATATGTGCCATACATATGCACAAAAACATCATCTAGGTGCAACAGGTGTGCACGAAACATCTGCCAAGGGCAACAGGCATGCCTGACAGCAAAATCAGGTGCATCTGACATGCACAAGGAATCCCGATTTAGTGCATCTGGTGTGCACCAAAATCGTATCTCAAAACATGTGCTCAACACGCGCGAAAATCCAAATCAAAAGCATGGAGTGCCAGAAATCAACATCAATATCAGGATCAAAATCGACGGTATACCATACGGCTTAATCCAAACCAGGTATGCCGTTGTGTATAAGCTCACAACCATGTGCATCGGCGTGCACAAATCAAATCAAAACACTAGAAAGTGCATGAAAAATATGCAGGAAGCGTAAATTAAATTACCGGCATAAAATAGGCATGAAATCACAATCAATACCTCAAGTATAATAACTATGCGCAAAATATAAATACCCAGTAGGTGCAACCATGGTGCACGAAAACAGAAATTATGGAACTCAGCCATCAAGACCAAATCATGCGAACAGATCTCCCAAAAATACTGAAATCCGAGGTGACGGATACGTGATAATCGAATCACAAAATCACTGTAGGGTTCCTAGGCACTCCCAAGAGGTCTCACAAGGCATCAA
The DNA here is from genome assembly GCA_030015575.1 of Agapanthus africanus. NCBI lineage: Eukaryota > Viridiplantae > Streptophyta > Magnoliopsida > Asparagales > Amaryllidaceae > Agapanthus > Agapanthus africanus. Next base: position 705,160,001 of record JASDDO010000024.1, on the reverse strand, counting down.
CCATGCCAATTTCAAAAATTACGGGTGCCGAGAAACCCTAATACGGATCGTTGGCTAGATATTTAGGCGAAAAAGCAACTAGTAAACTACTTTACTAAGAGAATACGGAAATACAACCTTTGTAGATCCGGTCCTCCACCTCCATGGCTCCATGATGAAGTCCTCTCCGCTGTCCAAATCAAATCCCGGGCTCTAGCGTCGGCTTCATCGGAAAAAGAGCGGGCTAGGTCATTGACGACGTGCCGAAGATGATCTACGTCGAGGCATCGCTAGATCAAGCTCCAACTTCGCCAAGTCTAGAAAACTTATGAAGGAAACACACTTTACTACTTGGCAAGAGGCAGAGGATGAAGAAATAGAAAGTGGGTAGACTTTAGAATTGGATTTCTCACTCTATTTCATCAATCACCATTGATGGTCAAGCTTTTTCTTCTTTGAAGAAGATGAAGAAGAAGAAGATCAAGTTATGATAAGTTGATTAAAAAGAAAAGAAAATGAATTCTTATCATAATTTTAACCATGGTAAAGTGTAGAGAATTAACTTAGGGTAAATGAATGGTTAGGGTTTAGGAGATGAAGACAAAAGAGTCACTTTGGTCAAAGCTTCATGAAGCTTCAACAAGCTTCATGTTGAAAGCAACCCTTTTGTTTTTCTTTTCTCATTTCTTTTAATCCAAATTAAAAGATAAATGAAAGAATAAATATGTAAAAACCTTAACCATTTACTTAACTAAGTTTTAACTCTTTACACAATCATGTATCATCAAACATGATACAATCAAGTGCACAAAAAATATATCACATATACAATGTGCACAAGCGAGTGAGAAAATCCATTTAAAGTGAACCAATACTAGTTAATGCAAAGCAATATATCAAATATATAATTATGCATTAAATCATTAAATCAACACTTGATTTAATGATCCGTTCATATCGCATATAACCGACTAATATACAATGTATCGATTTATCGAATCAATCCTTGATTCGATAACTAGGTTATATCGCATACAACCATATCGATACATTCATCGCGAGAATGAAATACAGTATCACATACACGCATTATTCTCGGTCCCGCACATATCTCATATGCGCTCCTATTTCGTTTCGCTTGAGCCAGGAAACCTCTGTGTAGGACTCTAAAGACTCGTCAATACGCCGGCAGCAGATGATGATCATATCAAACACCCACAACCCGCAAGCGGTCTGCTAAACGTAACGGCCACCCGGGTACTGAGCGATCAGAAGATCGACGAGCAAGCCCTCTCACACTCCAGTGAATCCAACCAGTAACACTACCGTACAGTCCGGTCTGATCGTCTGATATGTCGCATATCTCGCCTAGGGGTGGTAAACGTCAGACCCCAATAGCTCGATAAGTCGTGTCGATATGAGGTCTATAACAATTCGAGAAACTACTGGTAACACTTACCAGTAAATCTCAGCAACCCTGGCCAGGGATTTCCTGTTATAGCCAATCGAACACAGCGCAACATCAACTTCCTATACCGGGAGAGACGAATCCCCTCCTATCGCTTATTGCCTCCATGTGACTCGGGACTGTACCAAAAAACCACCGTTTTGCACGCCCTCTTGGACGTGGTAAGATAGAAATCAAAGCACAGTGGGAACCACACAAGACTCTATGACGATCTCAAGTCAACAGACTACTCTGTACTAGTGTCACCAGAGAACTGCCATCTGACGTAAGGTATAATACCATCTGGGAGTTCTCGGCGAGTCCGTCCAGTATACCCAGTCTCTACTGAGCACCCGTATATCATCTCTGATGTCAAACACCAATGGATATGGGATCATCCATCGCCTAACTGTATGGGTCGAGAAGGTACACGTTAGTCTACTCTGGTATATCGATGCCCCATCTCGATACACCCACGACTAGGGACTTTCAAGGATGTACTTATGGACTACCATGTCCCCACTCGTATGATCCGCATCATAGTCAGGTAGTCAAGTACACATCCTAAGGGCTTTACCAACATGTAATAGAGAGACAATCTGTGTACACGTTAAGGCAAATAGCAACCAGATAGCATACTATCATGTCGAGCAAGAAAGTCCTCACTATATATGTCCCAGCATCCACTACAATATACATCCTATGTATAGTAATGGCCTCTAGGGCATACATATAACTAACAATCTCCCACTTGCACTAGGGCCATCTGTAGCAGTGGTTGAAGTATCTCATACTCAAACCATCCCATAAAAGTCTCTCTCTGGGAAAAGGCCTTTGTGAGTGGATCCGCTGTGTTGTCCTCTGAGTCTACTCTCCTAACCTTGATCACCCTGGAGATCAACCATCTCCTTGATCAGGTGACACTGCCTTAGAATATTTCTGGATTGCTGATGGGACCGTCATTCCTTGGCATAAGCCACAACTCCATTGTCTCAGAATGGTAGGAACGTAGTTCATCTCATGAACCAATATACACCCAAACAGCCTCTTTGGTAGCATCTTAAGTAGCGATGTATCCTGCCTTTATCGTCTAGTATGTCACGGTATCTAGCTTGGAACTCTTCCAACATACCGTCCCTCTACTGAGGGTAAAGACAATGCCTGCGACTGACATTCAGTCGTCATTATCACCCTGGAACCCTTCCAGTGATTCTCCCCAGGATCGATTGATACCGTCTCACTACAACTAGTGAGTATCCTAACATCCAATTAAATCTATCTCATAGATCCAAAACTCAGGATTTAGGAGGTATCATTTTGATCCTATATGGAGAATCTTTGTGATAAGCGGAGATCGACCGAGCGTAGCATAGGAAACTCCTTCCTTATCAAGAGTATGTCATCCACGTACTCTACGAGGATCGTCACCATACTCCCTACTACCTTTTTGTTTATACAAGGTTCATCTACCATTTTGATGATGTCAAACTCTTTGACTACCACATCAAAACAGATGTTCCAACTCCTCGATGCCTGCTTTATTCTGTAAAGCATCTTGTACACGTTTCCGCTGCTCCCACTGTTTACGAAGCCCTCTGGCTATGTACTTACAGACGCTCTCTTCCAAAACATTATTTAGAAAAGCCAGTCATGACACCCAACCACCAGATATCGTAGTCATTGTATGTAGCCGTGGTAAGTAGGATCTGGGTGGACTTAAGCATAGTTCTCTTGAAAAAGTTTCATCATGATCCACACCTGGTCAATGATGCAAACCTTTAACAAGTCTAGCTTTGAAAGTCTCAACTTTTCCATGTACACCAAGTAATCTTTTCAAGATATACTTGCTCCTGATGGGGATTTAACCCTTCAGATAAAGCAACTAAAGTCCATACTTTGTTGGTGTATAAGGATTCCATCTCAGATCACTGAGCATCCAGCCATTCTTACAGAGTCGTCACTTTCGATGGCCTGCTCGAAACTAGTTGGGTCATCATCTCATGATGCAATCCTCGCTCCCACTGTCATAGAGAAACCGAAATATCTCTCAGGTGGGTGAGGAACCCTACTAGATCGGCGGAGAGGCCGAGGTTCGTTGGTAACTATTGAATCCTTTGGTTCTATCAAATCATCTTCTGTAGTTTGCATAGCTGGAACCTTTCTAGTTCTGTATAACTAGCCTTGCCTCAAGTTTGTCCGGATTTTGCTTTTAGACATAGGCCAGACAACCCCAAATCTTAACTAACTTAAGATATGGGTGCTTCCCTTTCCATATCATATATGAAGTGGTAGGCAACTGATTTGATTCGAACCCTATTCAATAGGTATGCAACTTCATAAGAGCATAACCCCCAGAAAGGAAATAGGTAACTCAGTAGTACTCATCATAGAGCACACCATATCATATAGGGTGTGATTGCTCCACCCCAATATACCATCGTGCTATGGTGTATACGGAGGAGTAATGCTGAGAGAGAATCTCATTCTCCTTTAGAATAATCCAAGAATTCCGTGCTCAAGTATTCTCCTCCTTGATCTCATCATAGGACATAATACTTATACCCGTATTCTGGTTCTCTACTTCTCGCTTATATTCTGTGAATATCTCAAAAGGTTCGGACTTGTGTTTCAACAGGAACATAGGTCTGAATCTCGAAAGATCATCAGAGAATGTAATGAAGTATAAAGAACCAGTCCTGGCATGTGTAGACAGGAGACCTTACATACATCATCATGTATCAGTCCCAAGAGTTCATTAACTCTTTCTCTGTTTCCAATAAACAGAGCTGTGGTCATCTTATCTCTGTGACATGACTGGCAAGTTTCACAAGATGTAAATTCAAACTCATTTAAATATGCATCTGAATGTAACTTCAGCCAGTTGGGTCGCATTGATATGATCTAGTCTATAATGCCTCAAGAAGGATCCGTTCATTTCTGAACTCTTCCTCTTTTGCGTGTTCAGTATACTAAAGATCTGTAGTTTGATTTAGAACATCAATGCTTTTAGATAACGTGCCAGAACCGATCAACTTTTGATATAGGAAATGTTCAAAACATTATCCAACAATACAAAATTTTATCATTTCTTTACTAATAAAGAGACTGATATGATTTTGTACATCAGGTTCGGAATCTAATAACATTCGTTCAGAATCAATGTATTGGTAATACAGGGTGACAGTGACCAACAGACTTGGCTGCAACACTTGCCCCGTTTTCTGTCTCATGAAACTTATCACCCGTTCTCAGTTCTCTACCTATCTGTAGCCCTATGTAACAGATTACATATCTGGGATCCTGATCTGGTATCACATACCCAGGACGTAGAGGATACAGAGAAACAGTTCTGTATAATGAACACACCCGAAGATGATGCATCAGCATGCACTCTCTTCGTTTGGGCGGCACGGGAATTCTGGTATTCCCCAATTTCCTGCTCTGTCTTATAACAATTATAAGTTGGAGCGGGACCAACGTTCCCCAGCTCAGTATAACAAGAGGGTTCGGTCAATAATCCGTTTTATTATCTTGATTAAGGCGTGATATGGTCGCTACCTGGAGAGAGAGAGAAGAAAACACTCAGCGTGCACTCTGCAAGAATAGATTGGTTATTATTTTATCTAATCAGGATGGCTCCCACTGCTTTTTATCAAATCTTCCTTCAAACCCAAAAAGGAAAGACTAGCCGGGATTAATTACACGCTACAAGTTCGCCAATCTTTCAGCCAGGCCAGTGTCGGTACTTTGAGGGAGGTTCCCCGTGCTCTTGCACGAACCTAATTAATGTAAACCTCGTTTTCCCATAGGCGTAACCCCGTTGACACCTTTCTAGACACCTACTTGATCGGCTAATTGTAATGTGTAAAACTCTCCCAGGAGTAACTCTTACTCGCAGCGGGTATCGGGATCCAACTATCTCATAGAAGGTATGCAATCTCATTGAAAATTTCAACACTTGAAATTCCCGATAATATTTTGCCCCTAGCGTCCTCTGACCTTGACGGAGGCCAAACAACCCATAGTCCGCTAGTCAAGTTTAACCCGTCATTTCCTGATTGAATTAAACCCACCCGCACGACCCTTGACGGAGGCCAAACAACGCCGTACGAATACCCTAATCCAATCACATCATATGCTAGCAGATAAGCACTAGTTAGCTACCGTACACTACGCCTTGACGGAGGCCAAACAACCGCAGCACGAATATTAACTAGTACTTATCTGAAATGACGGAAGGCTACGACAGGTTTTTCTGAAAACCTATTGTGTAATGAACTTGATATCGTTGTAGAATCAAATGATTTTAAAATGGAGTGCTTTTGAGGCTTTTCTAGTTTTGCTAAAGGAGTCACTCCCGGTGAAGGGATCGTCGGTCTTTTCCTCGTCGAATGAGGTGTGGGATATATCATATATATCACTGTGCAAAGCAAAAACTCTTAAAAGCAATTAAAAGACAAACCGTGTGTGTAGCATCTGCCAGTTATTGCTAAAGGAGTCACTCCCGGTGAAGGGATCTCGGTCCTTTCCTCATCGAATAAGGTGCAGGATATATCACATATACCTCTGTGCATAGCAAGAACTGTAGCTACCTGTTTTATTTTTGAAATTCGATTCTACAACATCTTATGTTTCTTTTTATTTCATTAATCACATTAATGAAGTCCCATCATTTAAGTACCTAAACATCACAGATAAATACGACGTACACTTATGCCATCCGCATTCGCCTCGATGTCCCCTCGTGCACCGTTAGGTTAGGTAACTAACGGCAGAGCGGGGCAGGGCTAGCGCGGGTGTAAAACATAAGTAACGCCTATATAATATATCATATATACTATATACTATATCTATCACAGAACATCACATGATCACATCACAGATATCGCAGCAGAAGAAACATATATGAAATATTGGATATACTAGGACGTCCGTGTTTTCAATACGAGCCAGTATAAAACACGGATTCCACGGTCGTGATGAATAGCCAAACCCACACCCCTAGACCCCTACGAGAGCGGCAAGCAACCCTACCAATTCTAGAGTTAGGTGACCCGGACTCGACTCCTCGAGTTGGTCTCCCACTGGACCCCAGAACCCGGTTACTTGTGCTCTCCTCCTTGGGTCTATCCTAGTGCATAAAAGCAAATAATATACAAAAGGTGACAACTTCTGCAACCTGGAAGTGCCCCAATAAAAGAATATTACATACAAGTTTTTACATGAATGAAAATGAAAAACACTCATCTCACAAAAAAAACCCCCGGCTATTTAAACACGACGATCCAATATAACATATCCGGCAACACATAACATCATATGTCATCAACGTAAGTAAATATGCGCATCCCAATTGTCGTTGACATATAGCAACGAAACCGGTGATATCACATAATACACTTACGGTCACAGAAAAAAAAGTGTAAAACTACAACAGTTGGAATCCGCAACCACCTCAGACATCTCATGCCTAACAATTATAAACCCCGCATTTTAGTCTCATTATCGAAAACACTTTTCAATATCAAGTCGGGCAATTCAAAAAGATTCCCGACATCCTGATCGAATGCTCGTCGCAAACTTCAGTAGACGGCTGCACCTCTGATACCGTCGACGAAGTGCACCAAGGCGGAACACCGCTACCGCGAGCACCCGAACGGATGCTTTCGGCGACAGGGTTCTCCTACAGTCACTTGGTCGGGGCTATGGAGTGAGGCTGTCTATTAAGTTTACCCGGCGAGTATCCGCGTACGCTACGTGATTGCGACGGACTTTTGATCACATCAAAATTCCGTGGCAACCGATCAAGTGAGACTAAACTGCTATGTTTATAACATTCATTCAGTTATCTCATAACTCTTTGTGAATTCCAATTATTGTATCCCATTCCGGATAATTAGAAAATGTTAAACTTTTCGATCGAACAGTCAAACACCCAAGTTTTCCCGATACAGCTCAATACATGAAATAAGTCTTACAACATTCAGTTCGTTCATCAGTACCAACGGTCCAGCCGTAGAAGGGTCAAGCCAACGCCTCACATGTGGCACGCCGTACTGCCCCAAACCCTAAGGTTCAAAGGGCAGTTCAAGACGGTCACATAATCGAGTTAAGGTTTGTTGTCTTCTAGAGGGTCCTTCGCGTTACTTGCACTACTTAGAACGTCGTTAAACTACGGAAAAATCCAACACTTGAAAATTTCCCGACAGGGGAAAAATTGGGTATTTATATCCGGTCGAACTTTTTAACATATTCAAAAAATTATCCGGAAAGCCACTTAGACAAAATCTGATACTCCGATCAAAACACCGAATCCCCAAAAAAACTCCAGAAAATTCAACTCTTGAATAAATTTTAAAAATACCCAGAGAACTCAGCACCTGAAACAATGAATTACTGTGCAAACTGTTAGGGCTGACGTCACAATTCTGCCGCGGAACCGCCGCATAAGCTAGGCTTATACCGCGGTTCCGCCGCCGATTACACTGTTCATGCAATAAATTTTGCGCCGTAATTCTTAGAATTCCCTGCTGAGTTTTCTGCATATTTTTAATTTGGAAAAATCCACGATTTTAGAAAAAGTACAGAGAGCATGTTTGGTTTAGGGTTTCGGGTTCATTCGGGTTTCAAACTTCGTCTAGACTTCGCCTAAGGCTCTAGCTAGGCTCTGATACCACTGTAGGATTCCTAGGCACTCTCAAGAGGTCTCACAAGGGATCAACCACGCCAATTTCAAAAATTACGGGTGCCGAGAAACCCTAATACGGATCGTTGGCTAGATATTTAGGCGAAAAAGCAACTAGTAAACTACTTTACTAAGAGAATACAGAAATACAACCTTTGTAGATCCGGTCCTCCACCTCCACGGCTCCGTGATGAAGACCTCTCCGCCGTCCAAATCAAATCCCGGGCTCTAGCGTCGGCTTCATCGGAGAAAGAGCGGGCTAGGTCATTGACGACGTGCCGAAGATGATCTACGTCGAGGCATCGCTAGATCAAGCTCCAACTTCACCAAGTCTAGAAAACTTGTGAAGGAAACACAATATACTACTTGGCAAGAGGTAGAGGATGAAGAAATAGGAAGTGGGTAGACTTTAGAATTGGATTTCTCACTCTATTTCATCAATCACCATTGATGGTCAAGCTTTTTCTTCTTTGAAGAAGATGAAGAAGAAGAAGATCAAGTTATGATAAGTTGATTAAAAAGAAAAGAAAATGAATTCTTATTATAATTTTAACCATGGTAAAGTGTAGAGAATTAACTTAGGTCAAATGAATGGTTAGGGTTTAGGAGATGAAGACAAAAGAGTCACTTTGGTCAAAGCTTCATGAAGCTTCAACAAGCTTCATGTTGAAAGCAACCCTTTTGTTTTTCTTTTCTCATTTCTTTTAATCCAAATTAAAAGATAAATGAAAGAATAAATATGTAAAAACCCTAACCATTTACTTAACTAAGGTTTAACTCTTTACACAATCATGTATCATCAAAGATGATACAATCAAATGCACAAAAAATATATCACATATACAATGTGCACAAGCGAGTGAGAAAATCCATTTAAAGTGAACCAATACAAGTTAATGCAAAGCAATATATCAAATATACAATTATGCATTAAATCTTTAAATCAACACTTGATTTAACGATCCGGTCATATCGCATATAACCGACTAATATACAATGTATCGATTTATCGAATCAATCCTTGATTCGATAACTAGGTTATATCGCATACAACCATATCGATACATTCATCGCGAGAATGAAATACGGTATCACATACACGCATTATTCTCGGTCCCGCACATATCTCATATGCGCTCCTATTTCGTTTCGCTTGAGCTAGGAAACCTCTGTGTAGGACTCTAAAGACTCGTCAATACGCCGGCAGCAGATGATGATCATATCAAACACCCACAAGCCGGAAGCGGTCTGCAAAACGTAACGGCCACTTGGGTATTGAGCGATCAGAAGATCGACGAGCAAGCTCGCTCACACTCCAGTGAATCCAACCAGTAACACTACCGTACAGTCCGGTCTGATCGTCTGATATGTCGCATATCTCGCCTAGGGGTGGTAAACGTCAGACCCCAATAGCTCGATAAGTCGTGTCGATATGAGGTCTATAACAATTCGAGAAACTACTTGTAACACTTACCAGTAAATCTCAGCAACCCTGGCCAGGGATTTCCTGTTATAGCCAATCGAACACAGCGCAACATCAACTCCCTATACCGGGAGAGACGAATCCCCTCCTATCGCTCATTGCCTCCATGTGACTCGGGACTGTACCCAAAAACCACCGTTTTGCACACCCTCTTGGACGTGGTAAGATGGAAATCAAAGCACAGTGGGAACCACACAAGACTCTATGACGATCTCGGGTCAACAGACTACTCTGTACCAGTGTCACCAGAGAACTGCCATCTGACGTAAGGTATAATACCATCTGGGAGTTCTCGGCGAGTCCGTCCAGTGTACCCAGTCTCTACTGAGAACCCGTATATCATCTCTGATGTCAAACACCAATGGATATGGGATCATCCATCGCCCATCTGTATGGGTCGAGAAGGTACACGCTAGTCTACTCTGGTATATCGATGCCCCATCTCGATACACCCACGACTAGGGACTTTCAAGGATGTACTTATGGACTACCATGTCCCCACTCGTATGATCCGCATCATAGTCCAGGTAGTCAAGTACACATCCTAAGGGCTTTACCAACATGTAATAGAGAGACAATCTGTGTACACGTTAAGGCAAAGAGAAACCAGATAGCATACTATCATGTCGAGCAAGAAAGTCCTCACTATATATGTCCCAGCATCCACTACAATATACATCCTATGTATAGTAATGGATTCTAGGGCATACATATAGCTAACAATCACAAATCATAAATACCACCGTCGATATTTCCTCCTTCGCAGTCGAGAAGGTGTCGGTGCATCCGAAGTCTCTCACACGGACTCGAAATCACGAACTCGGTATCTTCATCACTCTGTGGAAGATATCTAGTCGAACACGTCCTCGGGAACTCGTCCCAACCTGCGGAGGTATACTTCATACTCGTTCTTTCACGATCAATTCACAACGCATCTGGGTAAGGTCCTCTATCCTAACCTGGTCAACTATCTCGTCGACGATGCCGAACTCTGGCCTCTTGGGTATGCGCAATATGACCACTCCTGGGTCTAAGTCTTCTCGTATAGTATTCCAGAAAGGTCCTTTCTAGGTCTCTCTCAAATCTCATTTCTGTAGTATTTCCCGGAAGTTATCCTCTTTACTATATCTGTTTCTCATTCCGGAACGGCTGTATGCTCATCGCGCCTCTTTCTGGAAGGTATATCCAAGTACAACGCCTCTGCATGCGTATCGCATCTCTGATGTCAGCGGTGTGGAACGTCATCTCGTCGAAATCTCGTGCGAACTCTTTACTCCACTTTGTTCCAATGCCGACTGATTCGGACTCGTCTTCTCGTAGCTTCATGGACTGCGCTCCAATGGCTATACTCATTTCTGGAGACTCTTAAGCAATGTGTCCCATCACATGATATCCGAAAGATGTCGAACTATCCGATCGATTCGTCAAAATCGCATGATCCCCCAAGAGCTCAACATCTTTGGTACAGCTTAATAGTATCGAGTACATACCACAACATCGGTGGACCAGCCATAGAAGGGCAAACCCAAGCCTCACTAATGGCGCCGCGGAACTGCCGCAAACCCTAAGGTTCAAAGGCTTTCACACGGTCATTATGTCGAGTTAGGATTTCATTCTTCTAGAGGGTCCAAAGAATCGCTTGCATTTCTTTCCGAATACTTTAAACTTGGAATATGGGTTTCTGACATTAGATCGTCTCTATCGACTCTCAACGAATCTGCGTGAAGTCGTCTCTAGCTGGAATCAATCTATCAGATGACCTCGTATCGGGGTAAGCGAACGAACCACCTGTCCTAGTCATTCATCGTCGGGTGACTAGCGACCTTCTATCACACCTCTAAGTATATACTTATGCTGCAGTAGCTCCAACATCTGGGCGATATCTCGTCATTTTTAGCAACAACGGGTTCATTCATCTGTACGCTGAACAACGTCTTAATCATCGTGAATAAGCGATATATCAATGGTCATCACATTCTGGTTGGCCTCTAGCGGTAGCCTGATCCTCTGGTGCTGATCCGCACATCCGAGAAATCTCGTAACAGTGATCGGTCAAACGCTCGTGGCGCGAAAACACAATAAGACGACGCCTCCATATTCAATCGTATGTCTCTGGAATCACGCCCAGGTCAGTCCTCGTCCGTGACGAGCTCAAGCTGACGCAACTCTAGCCGTAGCTCTCTCTGCCCATGTAATCGTGGCAGCAAAATCATAACCAGTATCGATAAGGATAGATCATAGGAATGAATATAATACTGTGCAAGGAAATGTACATCCTAAGGTCTCTTAAGCGGAGTAGCGTATCGTAAATATGCCGTGGAACATACGTATGGTATGTCACTCTACTCAAGCTACCACTCCATCAACCAAGGGTCATCCTACGCGACGAAAGTTCGGGTGTAATACCCACTCGACTAAGTCTAAGTTCCGTAAGGTCAAGCCTAAGTTCCGCATATATATAAACACTCTAGGCTCTACATAGTCAAGCTTAGACTCGAACCAAGGTTAACCTAGCGATTTGATACCAACTTTGTCATGACCCAAAATAGCACGTGACTGGCACTTGAATCATATGAAATCTATAGAACCCCATTTAATCCAAGTAAGCCAAAAGCCCAGAAATCTAAAACCATTTTTAAGGAGTCAATAAGGAAAACTAGTTTTAAGAAGTGAAGAAAACACATTTTAAAAAACAAGATTTTTAAATAAGTAAGCCGAATATGAAATTTAAAAATCTCTAGCCTTTTCGGAAAATTTCGGCAGAGTTTCCTTTGTAAATACTGGCCCCAAATGGGGTACAACATGAATAGTATATATATAATGATAAAAGGCATCCCCAAGCGGGAGCTAGCTCTTCGTCAATCGACGGTCACAACCACACAAGCAATATAATATACAACGCCGAAGGGCGAGGATCAAAACTCAAAGGAAAACTCAAAATCAGCATGAAAACTATAATACTACAACGCGCGACTCTAAGGTCGAAAAAATACATAACTGGTTTTCTAAGTCTGAAACAATATACAAGTTTGGTTGATGGAATTACTAGATACAACTGAATAAAATAAATTCAAGGGTGGTCACGATGCGAGTGAACCCACCTACCAAAGCAATCACCCAGAAAGGAAGTAGTATGCCAGAAAAGCCGCAATGGAACTTGTACGGCAAAACCAGCAAGAGCTGTGGCACAACGGGGGTGAGTTTCCAACTCCTGAATAGAAAATATCACAAAGAAGAAATCGTATGTATGACATAATCCTAGGTCAATACGATCAGATATATATATATATATATATATATATATATATATATATATATAAAGCTCAAATGAATAAGTCTGAAGCATGAAAATGTGGCAATGTAACATCTATACATGAATGTAGTGCCAAGTGCTCGTGCCAGTGCCTCAGGTAATAACATATCCTAAGTATGAGATATGATCAATGTCGACTATATCATGAAGTCTTTGAAAAAGTGGATATCATCCAACTATGTAATTAATGTCATCAATGTCAATATATGTATGTGGGAATCATCCACGTGTCACCCAATGACAATAAGCATCATACATGTAAACATCATAAACATATGCAAGGAAGTATGAGGAAGTAAATCAACAGGTGTCGCTCGCGACATATCAAAATCATGGAACCTGAGTGTCAAGCATCGACACTCGAAAACATCATGAAACCTGTGCCTATCATCGGCACGTAATTCCTCATATATTGGGCTCCGTCAGTCTGGATCGGCCCATATCATCTCTCGACTTTGGTCGGTATCCTCCGGATATCCGCCGAGCCTAAATACTATCACCGGTAGTTAGTAGTACCTCTGCCAGGCTCACCGTCTATATACACAACATCCCTTTTCTTGCCCCAGGGTACTATACCGGGTCCACCATGTACCTGCAATTGGCCTCATCCGCCTCCTCGAATCGGGTTTCACATGTCGCTCTCAGCACCGAGAAAATATATGTTGGACGCACTGAAATATCATATCAAGGGTAACCAGGTTTTTAAAACAATTACATACTCTCTTTTGAAATATCCACGGTTCCCAAATCCAGAAATATCATGGAAACAGCATATCTCAATGCGTATAATCAAAAGCATGATGTATGCGACATGTAAAAGAAATGTAAGCATATCAGTATATCATGCAATATGGAATAGTAATATGCACATATTGAGGGAAACTGCTCTTTTAAAATGAATCAGTTTTAAAGAGTATCTTGCGGTTCCCAAATCTCCAAATCCAGCGAGAATCATCTATGTATGTGCGAATATGTATGTATGCACGTATGGGTGTACAATAGGTATGTACACAAGTATGCCATGCAAGGGATCATATCCTGAATGCAACGGTACTACATTGTAGTGACATGACAATTATCGATGATGAAGTGTGTGAGCCGGCAAGCAGGTGTACGTGGAATATATGCATCATCGATAAAGGTGCTAGTGTCCTAACAGCATCGCTTTGATATAACAATAAACATATTTATCATGCATTGCGATGCAAACAGTAAGCATATGCAGCAAATGAATAATAAACACAACAATGTAGAAGCTACATCAATGCATCCATATCATACTGTTTTACCATTTGAAAGAAGAGGAATCGGGGTTTTTAGTAAAATAAGGGCTACGGTGTTTTTAAGAAAAGATGCGTCTTCTTAAAATATCCGTAGAATCCTTTGCCTGTCTTTAACATACTCCCGATTCGTTAGTTTTTGAAATAGGTATGACATCAACCTAGCCTAACATCTACTAGAAACACTACAGCTCTAACTAACAAGTAAATCAGGAAGGGTATGGAAACCACCTAAATCTGAGTCGATATATATATATATATATATATATATATATATATATATATATATATATATAAGTATAATATTCGGTGATCCGCCTCAAAGGTGCCGCGTACGATACAATATCATATGACATCCTCGAGTCATGAGTGCGGATCTATCATCAATATAAAGCTCATACGGTAAATCATCGTACGGCATCCCAAAAGCTGGGTACGGGTCAATATCACATTCATCTCATCAATTATTTGGTATTCTTATCTTCATATCTCATAATCTGGGATACTGATCTAAGTCTAGTACAACTGATACCATCTATATAAATGCGTGTGTAAACACACGTCCAAAGGCCCGCTAAAATCACATGTCGTATCCTAAATACGAATCACAACATATCACCGATCTTATGGAACTATGCCCAATCTCATCGACTCATCACCAAATATCATCCAAAATCCTCATCATCTAGGTATAACTATAACAAATAAGCATGTGTGTGCGTATGGGTGTAAACCTATTCTAGGGTTCGCATCTAGGAAACTATACTAGTTTACATTTAAACCCTATTTTACCTATAGTACACCTAATCTTGTCTCCAATATCCATATCACACATAATGCTATCATATATATAAATATAGTATATATCTAGTATACTGAATACCGAACTGCGGGGGTGCTATACGCCATCCACCCGACTTCCCCCGTAGATATAATCTACTCACTTGAATCGTGCGTGTCGGTGTCGATGTCACCTTCATCTTCTTCATCGTCTCGAATCATCATGGGGGTACCTACATATCACATGTATCGCATCGCATTAAAACCAAATCGAAACCAAAACGACACGCGAAAACCAAAACGATACGCTTAAAAGCTTATAGGTTAGAACCTATAGACTACGCTTTCAAAACCATCAAACTATCCTCGATATCGTCGTATAAACACCATGTAATCGAGGTAAAACGCAATTATACAAATCCAGAATTTAAAATTCGCAAAACGAAAACACGAATTAAAACAGCAACTCAGGAAAAAGGCTCCAGATTCTACCCTAGGTCAAATTGGACAATTTTGCATATACCATGGGTCTAATTTACTGGAGATGGGGCTACAGAACCAATACGAGGCAGATTGACGCAGGTATGGCCGCAAATTTCGGCCAGAGGGATTAAATCTGCGGCCAAGGTTGAGGGTTAGGGGCTAGGGTTTTGGTGGTAGCTTCCTAGGTTCCTGCATGTATCACTGTCCATGCAAAAAAAAATTTCAGAGTCTGGGGGTGACCAAAGATTTCAATTAACCCTCACAGATTCCAGAATTTTCCGATATCGGATTTCTAAATCTGTATTCCGGCTTTCTAGTGTCTGATTTAGGCCTGAATTCTAGCACTAGGGGGTTTGTGTGGCCTCTACTGAGCTTAATTACCCATCACCACTCTCAATTCCCATTAACCGAAACTAGGTTTTTCCTAAGTCCACAAAACCACTCGATAACGGTTCAAATCTAACATGGGGGTATAAGTGAAGGAAACACTAAGCTTATGGTTCAGAAATTACCTTATTTGGCAACTCAAGAAAATTCTTGAGTTGCCCCAAGTGTCCAAAACCTTTCCTTTCTTGGTCCAATGTGTTTCCCCTGAGCTTGTGCATCATTTTTGTGAAATGAGGGTGGGGTTTTGAGTTTCTTTTCATGGAGTTTTGAGGATTGAAGATGGAGGAGGAAGGGGAGGCAGCAGCAGCAGTAGGAAGAGAGGGAGAGATGATGAGGGTGAAGGAATGGGGAAGGAAAATGCCAAGGTCAAAGTTAACCCCTCTTTCTCTCTCTCTCACCCATACCCCATTCTTTATTCCTTTTCTTTTCTTTTCTTTTCTTTTCTTCTCTCATAAAATCATCAACCATGATAAAACATATATGAAAGCCATGGAAAAAATATGTAACAAGTGTAAAAAAAAAGATATGGTGCATGTTTTGCACAAATATGCTAAAAATCCGATTAACGATTTTTAATCGCTATTAGCACTAAATTAGTGTCAAACTAATCATAAAAACTTAGAATTTGCATAATTCACATAAAACACCCTCTTTCTAGTAATTTCTATAATTTTCAAAAAATTTCCCAATTTATCGGTATTTAATTATACCGAAATATTAAAATATTCATTAAAAATAATATTAAATTATAAAAATTCCCAAAAAGAATATTTTATTTTTTTGAAATGTTACAGTTAGTTTTCAATCAAGCTTAATTAGACAATTAGGAAAAATATCATTTAACAATCTCACAACTAGGTTATGTTTTCCAAATCTAAACTAAATTAACCATTACAAACAATCAAAACCCTAACTTGATCTTCATAAATCTTTTCTTGAATTCTAAAACATGCTAGTTAAAGACATATTAAAACATCTAATAACTAGATTAAGGTATTTAAACAACAACTAATGTTTAGGGTCAGGATTTTATAGCGCCACTTGATTTTCAAACTTGCAACTAAACTTCCAAAATAGCCTCCAAAATGCTAACTTTCATGAAGATCCAAGCTTGATTAAGGCTAAAGAATAATGGGTATGGATTTTTTTTAGAGTTTGTGGGAATATTTGTTGATTTTTGATGAATTTTTTTAGCTTTAAAAAGTGGAAATGGAGTGGGAAAAGAAATGGCATAGCCAAGGGGGGGTTCGACCAAGCCAGGGAAGAGTGTGGAATGTTGTGGAAAAGTCTAGGATAAAACACATTAAAGCTCAATTAAAACACTTATCATTATGCCACCTCTTAATAATTTTAATTAAAATCTTCATTAACCTTCAAAATATCTAGATATTTTTCTAAGATATTGTGCAAATAAGACAAAAGCTTAATCTTGTGATTAAGTTGGCATGGATTCACATTAGCATAATTAACCCGATCCAAATTGTAATTACCACTAATTAAGTGTATAATTAAAAACTTATAATAGTATTTTAATTAAAGAAAAATATTTAAGTGAACTAAAAATTACAAGCGACTAATCAAAACCCGCATACTAGCAATTTCCTAGTTAAACTAGGTGCATCCAAGTCTATATTGAAAAATGATCACAACTTGGTTTTTACGGAAAAACCCAAATTATTTACCGATTAACGGAAAAATTCGCCTAAACGATTTCTGAAACGTTACACCATAAGATTCTTGCTTAACTATCAGCATTATGATAGCGATCATATACGTGGGAGCTGGTGGTCTATAATCACATCCTTAAATGTCCCTAGTCATGGGAGTTTCGAGACTGGGCATCGATACTCCAGAGTAGATAGTGTATACTGATCGAGACCCCGAAGAGGGGCGGTGGCCAGGTCTCACAAACCATTGGTATTAGTTTGTTCACCGAAGATAGTATACAGGTGCTCATTTGGTTATGAGTACACTGGATGGACTCGCCGGGAACCTGCCAGTTGGTACTATACCAATTGTGAGATAGCATTTCCCAGGTGACATGTGTACAGGTGGGTCTGTCGACCTGAGATCGTCATTTGTCGCATGTGAGTTCCCACTGTGCTTTGATTACTATCCTATCATGGCTCAAAGGAGTCGTGCAAATAGGTTTTAGTTGGGTACAGTCCTGAGCCACATGGAGGCAGTGAGCGGATTGTCAGGGATTCGTCTCTCCTGGTATTGGGGGTTGATGTCGCGCAGTGCACGGGAGGCCATCACCAAAAATCCTTGGCCAAGGTAGTCGAGAATTACTGATCTAAGATCAGTAGTTTCTCATGTGGTGATGGGTTTCATGCCGACACGAATTATCGCATTATTAGGGGTTTGACTTTATCCACCCCTAGACTCGATATGCGATACTCTTAGATGAACAGACCGGACTGTATGGATATTGTCACTGTCAGGCTCAGTAGGGGTTTGGATGAGTTCGCTCGTCGGCCTTCCTTTGGCTCAATACCTGGATAGCCGTTACGTACAGCTAGTGCCGCTGACGTGCTTGTGGTTAAACCCACTGCTAGCGTATTGATGAGTCTTTAGTGTCCTACACAGAGGGTTTTCCCGGTTCAAGCGATATGGTGTAGATGACGTATGTTGGTACATACAGGTGTCCGATTAAATACGTTTACAGGCTGCACCGACTTAATCGGACGGTTGATAATACTAGCGGCTTTGGATTAAGCCAGATTATTAAATCAAGTTTTGATTTAATAATTTATATATATATATATATATATATGTATTCTAGTATTATTGTTCACTATTCATTTTCTCTCTTGGCTATTCGTATTTTGGTACGAATACGCGTATATGTATTTCGATACGTATACCAGGTTGAATTCCGTATTTATATGGAATGGTTTCTAGAAGATGTCCACCTCATTAATTTATTTTCTTTTTAGAAAATCAATTTGGAAATGAGGTGGAAGGTGAGTTGGCATGAGCATGGTGAGGCATGTAGAGAGGTATGGGCATTGGAATTGTTTATTGCAAATTGAGATGAGATATTTTATCATTGCATGAGAGGGGGGGTAGCCACTAGTTTTGAGTGGGCCTGCTCATTTTTTTCTTCTCTTGATTCTTCACTTGCTTCATGGCTCCATTCTCGTTTCTCTTGAAAACACTTATCCATTCTTGAGTTGTTCATGCCACATGTTTCCTCACCTCCTTCATCTTCTTGAGTTGCTCTTTTGAGTATTGTGATGAGAGGAGAATTATATGACACATTCCTACACCTCCACTCTCCAATGCTAGGAACCTTGGAGCGTCGTTTACCTCGCTTGGCGAGGCTGGAGCTTGCGCCGTTTCCCTCGGTGGATCATCGTAGATGGAGGAAGACCGGCAACCAAATTCGATCAAGGAGCCTGTAGGAGCTTAGGATGATGGTTCAAGATCGAAGGACACGGATCAACTCGGTATAACCATTCATATCTCTTTTATTAGCTTGCTTGTTTAGGGTTTAGGGTAGAACCAGAATCGGGTAATGGTAGCGCCAGTTTAGAAAATTTTTGTTCCGCATTTTGCCACGGTTTTATGGCCGGTGCGCTACCGTAACCCAACATGGTATCAGAGCCAACTCGTAAACCCCTTACTAGCAGTTTTAAACATTGTTAAAGAATCGAAATCAAAACGACCCCAAAACAGTGCACTGCACATTTCAGTTTCTGTCGAAATTTCAGAGTCTTCAAATTTTTTTAAGCAACTGCAGAAGACTACTTGTATGACCACAAGAGCACACACCAAATACGAACCCATTTCACCTATTTTCACTCGAGCACATGCTCAAAATTTCTGTGCCGGCTGGCCTGGGGAGAGAGTTTGGGCTTCGTATTTTTTGTATGGTCTGGACATTGGAATATTGGTTCAGTAGTATTGCTTGTTTGGCCCAGTTTGGATATTTTGTTATCTATTGTTCAGTGGCAATTCGGGGTATTTCGGAGTCGATAATTTAGCACTGTTTTAATGTTTACAGTACATGCATTTCTATCTGCGACCGTGAATGTCATTTGAGCGGTAAAACTCGTCTAATTGCTATATGTTCTTTTAGACGGGTTTGTGAACGTGACATTAACGTTGATGTTCTGTGTTGTGCTGTATTGTGGTTGGATCGTCGTGGTGGATAGCTTGGGTGCAATGTTAGTACAGTGTAGTTTCATTTGTACATTTGATATTGCGGGGCGAGCCTCCGACATGTGGACTGCCGTCACTGCCCGTTTGTATATTATTTGTTTGGAGCACAACCGGGTTGAGGTCGATGTCACCCTTGTATATTATTTTCTTTTCTGTACTAGGATTACCCTACGGTGGAGTGCACGAAAAGCCGAGTTCTAGAGGGCAACAGGTCCGCATCTCATGGCGTTGAAACGGAGGGGACCTTACTTTAGAATTAGCGGGCTATTCACCGCACTCGTAAGGGGTATAAGTTGACCCACGGAGGGGTGCCCAAGTTACCGGATTCCGTGAAGTGCTGGGTGGCTCATTCACGTTGTTGATTAGGGTTGCCTCGCTTATGGGATTGGAGGGTAACTTGCCGCGGTTGTAGGGGTCTAGGTTTTCATTGCACAGGCTATCCACACGACAGCGGAGCGTCGGGTCTCATTTGTGGCTCAAGTGAAACCCTAGTCTCCAGGATTATCCACCATTCTGTGTTGTTGGATGAGATTCTGTGATGTTGCTTATATCATGCCTAGGACGATTGTTATATATAAATTTATATATATACTAGTAAATGTTGTATATGTTTTGCACCCGCGCTAGACCAGCCCGCGCTCTGTCATTAGTTAATTAACCTAACAGGTGATGACGGGGCACAATGGTGAATGCGGATGGCATATACGTACATCATATATTTTCATTCTTTTCTGGTGTGATTACTTGATGGGATTGCGTTGATTCTGATCAATGCAAGGAAAAACAAACCTATATATGATATTTTTGCAACGAAGTTTTTAAAAACTGACATTACAGACGTTTGCTTTTGCTTTGCACAGTGGTATTCGATTGGGAATATCCTGCACCTCATTCGACGAGGCAAGGGCCGAGATCCCTTCATCGGGAGTGACCCTTTGAGCAAAAGTTTGCGTCAGCGTAATAAGTTCACTATAGTCAATTATTTTGCTTTGCATCGTGGTATTCAGTTTGGAATATCATGCACCTCATTCGATGAGGAAAGAGCCGAGATCCCTTCACCAGGAGTGACCTCTTTAGCAAATGTTTTCGCCACTATATATTTGTAAAACCACTTGGATTACTTCAACGAGATCAAGTTCATTACGTTAAATGTTTTTTGCCAAAAGCCAGCCGTATCCTTCCGTCATTTCAGATTAGTATTGCTTAGTATTCGAGCTACGTATGTCGTGCATTGCCGAGGCGTAGTGTTCGGAAGCTCTGTAATGCTTTTCTGTCGCATGTATATGTGGATTGGTTAGGACAGTCGTACGGTTATGTTGGCATTGTCAAGGATTCGTACGGGTGGGTTTAACACAATCAAGATAATGACGGGTTGAACTTGACTAGGACTTTTTGATATGTTGGCATTGTCAAGGTCACTTGGGTCCTAGGGGTAAAAACACACATCAGGAGTTTCAAACAAACAGGAAACTTGCCAGGCATGCGCATACCTTCTAGAGTGTAGTGACTTGAGTTGCTTCCATCAAGTTATCGTGCGATGATAGTTGGATCTCGATTCCCACTGATGAGTAGATTTACTCCTCGGGTGATTTTAGATAATCCCGACTAATTCTCCTTTTGGGTTTGGAGGAGAATTCAAGGAAACAGTGGGAGCGATCCTGATTAAATAAAGTGATTAACCATTCTGATCTAGGTTAGAGTGCACACCGAGTGTTTCTTTTCTCTCTCTCTTTGGCTGCGACTATGACCCGCCCTAAACTAAAACTCATGAACCCAGTTAACCGAACCTTCTTAAAACACTTTGGCTTTTGGATTGTCATGGTGTCGCATATATCCTTTCCACTTCTATATCACCTTTGCATTTATCCAGAACACCCCGTATCGCTACGAACATCCACTCCTATTGGATAAATACATCGTATAGTTACATACGAACTCGAAGGAACTTGTTCCAAATTCGAGGATGGATTCTTGTTCTGGAGAGATTGAATAAGACTGTTCGGTTGTCTTTTCCCTTTACCTTCTCTCAGGTTGTGAGGGCTCCTAGGATTAGGAGAGGGTACACCTGTTAAGCTTATTGGATAGTCTTCCTCCAAACCATAGGCAGGTGCCGAACGGTAGGGAAGGAAGAAAACCAATTAGCGTAAATGTAGTGTACATAAGGTAATAATTAAAGAAAAATAAAGGGATTAGAATAACGGCAAAGAAAATTGCGACTGCAATTATTCATGACAAAACCGCGTATACCCCTGTCACTCCCATATCAACTTTGGATTTCTCCAGAGCACTTCGTATCACTACGAACGTCCATAATGATTGGACATGCCATCGTATAGTTACATACGAACTCGAAGGAATTCGTTCCAGATTCGAGGATGGTTTCCGGTCCAGGAGAAATAGAATAGGATTATTCAGATGTCTTTTCCCATTACCTTCTCTCAGGTTGTGAGGGCTCCTGGTATAAGGAGTGTACACCTATTACGCTTATTGGATAGTCTTCTTCCAAACCTTAGGCTGGTGCCGCAGGGTAGGGAAGTAAGAAAACTAATTAGCCTAAAGAAGGTGTACAGAAGGTAATAAGTAAAGTCATAATAAAGGGATTGGAGTAGGGGCATGGAAGTATACGGTCACAGTCATGAATAAGGATAGTGTAAGAGACATTATTAGGAATACCCGTTTACCCCTTTGAAACATTTTCATGTTTTAGTTTCACTATGCGACGTTAATTGAAAACTGTTTTCCCAATTGGAATCTAACTGCAGGGTATGTATTTACCATATCAGTTTCTCACATCTGTATAATGTTACAGATGGTGGGTAGGAGTAAGATATTGAGAATTGGGTAATGATATCCTCATTATATCGGAAATTTGTTGTAATTGGTGATATTTGAAGAAATCATCTGGTTTTTCTGGACGGCAAATATTTGGTTTTGAATATCCGTTGTTATGCACCAATTTCAAACTGATATATCTGTACGTTTATTTTATAAAATGAGATATAAATTTTTGAAATTATGACTATGCCATTTACCTATATCAGTTGGTGATTAGGTAAGGTGCATTCAACAGTGGTGTAATTCTTCTTAACCATAGTACGGTTTTCAACCTACGACACACAGGGTTTGAGTTATTAAACTCAGGGGACTTGTACAAAGTATTGTATATTGTCCAGTGTCCATTAGGACAATAGGGTTGGTACTCATACTATATTCTATTTTCTCATGACTTCTCTAGTTCTAGACGAGTATTTCGTTGAAATACAAGGTCCAGATTGTGAGAAGTTATAGGTATAAGAATAAAGTAGAGAACCATTTGTTGGAAGTATCAGGATTCTTCGAGGTAGTGGATGATGTAGATACTTGTGTATGGTATTCCGTTGATAGTAATGGTTTTTGAGAACTTGCTTCTCTTTCAGGTTACTCATATATGGATGCACTCCTTGATGAGTAATGCTGATATTCCTCATTCCATTTGGTTCATATGCACTGGAGACAGCTGCATGATTTTGAATCTGGTTCCAATTAAATTAGTGCTTTTATTTCTATATTGGATATATATAGAATGAATTTATATCTTAACGATGTTAAGGTATAGGGAGTTGTCCGACTGATACTTAAAACCAGAATCCGGATAAACTCGAGGCACGTTTCAGTAATGGCTGTTTGTGGGTTATCCCGGGCTTTGACGAGGGTTAACTTTCTACCATCAGGAAGATCAATAGTGATATTGTTCATGACTCGCCACAATTTTAGTAAAATGGATTTTTTTAGAAAACAAAAGTGGGAGTATGGTAGAACTAGAAGTGATTACAGAACCACGAACGATCACTGAAGATTTAATAGAACCTAAAGATTCAATTGGTTTTGACATTCCATTAGCCACTCCGCAGATTTGGTGGGTAACCTCAAGCACCCGAGAGGTATTTCGGTCTTCTCAGAGACGGTGACATAGAGGATCTTGTTTACCCAAACTTGCCATTGCTGCTGTTTTAGACTATGAGACCTGGCAGGAGGATGAGTATAGCGTCGTTCTAAACTAGCTTTAGAAGTGCTTATGTATATGACTCTGCCAGAGGGTTGTTGTAGTTAGTGGAAGCAGCGGAAGCATAGTTGGCAAGTAGCTTATGTCTATTTATAGACTAAAGCAGGTATAGCGGAAATAGATTATCTATTTTCGATATGACAGTCATAGGCTTTGACTTCATCAGAATATGAGATGGGTATGGTAAGAAGGTAGTAGGGTATGATGTCCTGGTATTTGGGATGACATGCACTTTATATGCAGTGAAATTCCTATACTACGATCGTTTATACTATGGTTGTCACACAGTTATTTCTCCACATAGGACATGGATATAATATCAGGATTTCTGGTTACTAGATCTATGGTTTTAGATCTAGATTTGGGAAGTGTCCCAATTTGGGTAATTGAGACTATTCTAAAGTGTTTTAGAATGGAAGACTCCTGGTATTGTGGTATACCTGCAGGTGATGGAGTCACCCTCTCTAAAGGTGTCTTAAAGACTAAATGGGAAAGGGATCTGCATGATTAGCATATCACTTACTCAGGCAATTGAGTTAATCATGAAATGTCAAGTACCACACCAGATGTTTTTGTACTAGCTGCAATAAACATATATTAATCCAATCTTCGAGAAATGTAGGGAAGCAGTTTATGAACATAAATGGTAGTTCTAGGGATATGGTAACGGCAGCCTCCTTCAGGAGACGACTATTATTTCAGGCTTCCAAGGTGTCTTGGATGACATAGTGGATGTCTGAGTTATAGTTTTTCCCATTTTTGAGGGACAATATGTTGGACAGGTGGTCTAAGCGGATACTGAGGAAGGCATGGCGCAGGATACTCGTTAAATTCAGCGGATGATACAGTCTAAGAAGTTTTCTAGATTTGGAGTTCATTTTGTAGGGTTCCTAGGCACCCCAAGGAGGTCTCACAAGGCATCGAACATGCCATATTAAAATTTTACGGTGCCTACAAACCCTAAACTACGGATCGTCGGCTAGATGTCTAGGCGAACAATGAACTAGTTAACAGTTAACTAATGAGAAAACGGAAATACAACCTTTGTAGATCCGGTGCTCCACCTCCATAGCTCCGCAACGAGGTCCTCTCCGCTGTCCAAATCAAATCCGGGCTCTAGGATCGGCTTCGTCGGAGAATGGGCAAGCTAGGTCGTCGATGTCCACGCCGAAGATGATCTACGTCGAGGCATCGCTAGATCAAGCTCACAACTTCACCAAGTCATGAAACTTGTGAAGTAAACACACTCTACTACTTGGCAAGAGGTAGAGGATGAAGAAATAGGAGTTGGGTTAACTTTAGTTTTGGATTTCTCACTCTTTTCCAACAATCACCATTGATGGACCTTGGTTTTCTTCACTTGAAGAATGAAGAAGAAGAAGGAAAATAGTTATGATAAGAATAAATAAAATGAAAAGAATAATCCATTCTTATCATAAGTGAACCATGGTTAGTTGTAGAGAGTAAACTAGGGTTAGTGAAGTGGATAGGGTTAAGCATGAGACAAAAAGGGTGACTTAGGTCAAAGCTTCAAGAAGCTTTTGCTAGAAAACAAATTAAGCCACCATTTTCTCTTAATGCTTATCAATTTCCAAAAAGAATAAATAAATGAATAAATGAATAAGGAAATAGTAAACCCTAACCATTTCATTAACCAAGGTTTGATACTTTACACTTAACCAAAAAGTATGTATCATCAAACATGATACAATCAAGTGCACAAAATCATATCGCATATGTAATGCGCACATCCGAGTGAGAAAATCCATTTAAAGTGAACCGATACTAGTTAATGCAAAGTAATATATCAAATATATAATTATACATTAAATCATTAAATCAACACTTGATTCAATGATCCGGTCATGTCGCACACAACCGACTAGTATTCAATGTATCGGCTTATCGAATCAACGCTTGAATCGATAACTAGGTTATATCGCATACAACCTTTCTGATACATTCATCGCGAGAATGGAATGCGGTATCACATACACGCATTATTCTCGGTCCCGCACATATCTCATATGCGCTCCTATTTCGTTTCGCTTGAGCCAGGAAACCTCTATGTAGGACTCTAAAGACTCGTCAATACGCCGGCAGCAGGTGATGATCATATCAAGCACCCACAAGCCGCAAGCGGTCTGGTAAACGTAACGGCCACCCGGGTATTGAGCGATCTGAAGATCGACGAGCAAGCCTGCTCACACTCCAGTGAATCCGACCAGTAACACTACCGTACAGTCCGGTCTGATCGTCTGATATGTCGCATATCCCGCCTAGGGGTGGTAAACGTCAGACCCCAATAGCTCGATAAGTCGTGTCGATATGAGGTCTATAACTGTTCGAGAAACTACTGGTAACACTTACCAGTAAATCTCAGCAACCCTGGCCAGGGATTTCCTGTTATAGCCAATCGAACACAGCGCAACATCAACTCCCTATACCGGGAGAGACGAATCCATTCCTATCGCTCATTGCCTCCATATGACTCGGGACTGTACCCAAAAACCACCGTTTTGCACGCCCTCTTGGACGTGGTAAGATGGAAATCAAAGCACAGTGGGAACCACACAAGACTCTATGACGATCTCGGGTCAACAGACTACTCTGTACCAGTGTCACCAGAGAACTGCCATCTGACGTGAGGTATAATACCATCTGGGAGTTCTCGGCGAGTCCGTCCAGTGTACCCAGTCTCTACTGAGCACCCGTATATCATCTCTGATGTCAAACACCGATGGATATGGGATCATCCATCGCCCATCTATATGGGTCGAGAAGGTATACGCTAGTCTACTCTGGTATATCGATGCCCCGTCTCGATACACCCATGACTAGGGACTTTGAAGGATGTACTTATAGACTACCATGTCCCCACTAGTATGATCCGCATCATAGTCCAGGTAGTCAAGTACAGATCCTAAGGGCTTTACCAACATGTAACAGAGAGACAATCAGCATACACGTTAAGGTAAAAGGTAACCAGATAGCATACTATCATGTCGAGCAAGAAAGTCCTCCCTATATATGTCCCAGCATCCACTATAATATACATCCTATGTACAGTAATGGCCTCTAGGGCATACATATAACTAACAATCTCCTACTTGCACTAGGGTCATCTGTAGCAGTGGTTGCAGTATCTCATACTCAACCATCCCATAAAAGTCTCTCTCTCTGGGAACAGGCCTTTGTGAGTGGATCCGCTGTGTTGTCCTCTGAGTCTACTCTCCTAACCTCGATCTCCCTGGAGATCAACCATCTCCATGATCAAGTGATACTGCCTTAGAATATGTCTGGATCACTGATGGGACGGGCGTTCCTCGGCATAAGCCACAACTCCATTGTCACACAATGGGAGGAACATAGTTCATCTCATGAACCAATATACACCCAAACAACCTCTTTGGTAGCATCTTAAGTAGCGATGTATCGTGCCTTTATCGTCTAGTATGTCACGGTATCTAGCTTGGAACTCTTCCAACATACCGTCCCTTTACTGAGGGTAAAGACAATGCCTGCGACTGACATTCAGTCGTCCTTATCACCCTGGAACCCTTCCAGTGATTCTCCCCAGGATCGGTTGATACCGTCTCACTACAACTAGTGAGAGTCCTAACATCCAATTAGATCTATCTCATAGATCCAAAATCCAGGATTTAGTAGGTATCACTTTGAACCTATATGGAGAATCATTGTGATAAGCGGAGATTGATCGAGCGTAGCATAGGAAACTCCTTCCCTATCAAGAGTATGTCATCCACGTACTCTACGAGGATCGTCACCATACTCCCTACAACCTTTTTGTTTATACAAGGTTCATCTACCATTTTGATGATGTCAACTTGTTTGACTAATTCATCAAAACAGATGTTCCAACTCCGCGATGCCTGCTTTATCATATAAAACATCTTGCACACGTTTCCGCTGCTCCCACTGTCTACGAGGCCCTCTGGCTGTGTACTTATAGACGCTCTCTTCTAAATCATCATTTAGAAAAGCAGTCAAGACACCCAACCACCAGATATTGTAGTCATGGTATGTAGCCGTGGCAAGTAGGATCTGGATGGACTTAAGCATAGCTACTGGAAAAGGTTTCATCATTATCCACGCCTGGTCGATGACGAAAACCTTTAACAAGTCTAGCTTTGAAAGTCTCAACTTTTCCATCTACACCAAGTAATCTTCTCAAGATATACTTGCTCCTGATGGGGATTTAACCCTTCAGATATAGTAACCAAAGTCCATACTTTGTTGGTGCATAAGGATTCCATCTCAGATCGCTAAGCATCCAGCCATTCTTACAGAGTCTTACTCCTGATGGCCAGCTCGAAGCTAGTTGGGTCTTCATCTCATGATGCAATCCTCGCTCCCACTGTCATAGAGAAACCGAAGTATCTCTCAGGTGGGTGAGGAACCCTACTAGATCGGCGGAGAGGCTGAGGTTCGTTGGTTTCCACTGAATCCTCTGGTTGTACCAAATCATGCTGTAGTTTGTATAGCTGGAACACTTCCAGTTCTACATAACAGACCTTGCCTCGAGCTTGTCCGGATTTTGCTTTTAGACATAGGCCGAACAACCCCAAATCTTAACTAGCTTAAGACATGGGCTCTTCCCTTTCCATATCTCATATGGAGTGGTAGGCAACTGATTTGATTCGAACCCTATTCAATAGGTATGCAGCTTCTCAAGTGCATAACTCCCAAAAAGGAAATAGGTAACTCAGTAGTACTCATCATAGAGCACACCATATCATATAGGGTGTGATTGCTCCGCCCCGATATACCATCGTGCTATGGTGTATGCGGAGGAGTAATGCTGAGAGAGAATCTCATTCTCCTTTAGAATAATCCAGGATTTCCGTGCACAAGTATTCTCCTCCTTGATCTCATCATAGGACATAATACTTATACCCGTATTGGTTCTCTACTTCTAACTTATATTCTGTGAATATCTCAATAGGTTCGGACTTGTGTTTCAACAGGAACATAGGTCTGAATCTTGAAAGATTATCAGAGAATGTAATGAAGTATAAAGAACCAGTCTTGGCATGTGTAGACAGGGGACCTACATACATCAACATGTATCATCCCAAGAGTTTACTAACTCTTTCTCTGTTTCCAATAAACAGGGCTATGGTCATCTTATCTTTGTGACATGACTGGCGAGTTTCACAAGATGTAAATTCAAACTAATTTAAATATGCATCTTTATGCAACTCCAGCTAGTCGGGTCGCATTGATATGACCTAGTCTACAATGCCTCAAGAAGAATTCGTTCATTTCTGAACTCTTCCTCTTGTGTGTGTTCCATATACTAAGAACTGTAGTTTGATTTAGAACATCAATGCTTTTAGATAACGTGCCTGAACCGATCAACTTTTGATATAGGAAATGTTCAAAACATTATCCATCAATACTAAATTATATCCTTTCTTTTCTAACAAAGAGAGTGATATGATTTAGTATATCAGGTTCGGTATCTAATAACATTCGTTCAGAATCAATGTATTGGTAATACAGGGTGACAGTGACCGACAGACTTGGCTGCAACTCTTGCCCCGTTTTCTGCCTCATGAAACTTATCACCCGTTCTCAGTTCTCTACCTTTCTGTAGCCCTATGTAACATATTATATATCTGGGATCCTGATCTGGTATCACATACCCAGGACGTAAAGGATACTGAGAAACAGTTCTTTATAATGAACACACCCGAAGATGATGCATCAGCATGCACTCTCTTCGTTTGGGCGGCACAGGAAATCTGGTATTCCCCTATTTCCTGCTCTGTCTTATAACAATTATAAGTTGGAGCGGGACCAACGTTCCCCAGCTCAGTATAACAAGCGGGTTCGGTCAATATTCCGTATTATTATCTTGATTAAGGCGTGATATGGTCGCTACCAGGAGAGAGAGAGAAGAAAACACTCAGCGTGCGCTCTGTCAAGAATAGATTGGTTATTATTTTATCTAATCAGGATGGCTCCCACTGCTTTTTATCAAATCTTCCTTCAAACCCTAAAAGGAAAGACTAGCCGGGATTAATTACACACTACAAGTTCGCCAATCTTTCAGCCAGGCCAGTGTCGGTACTTTGAGGGAGGTCCCCCGTGCTTTCGCACGAACCTAATTAATGTAAACCTCGTTTTCCCAGAGGCGTAACCCCGTTGACACCTTTCTAGACACCTACTTGATCGGCTAATTGTAATATGTAAAACTCTCCCAGGAGTAACTCTTACTCGCAGCGGGTATCGGGATCCAACTATCTCATAGAAGGTATGCAATCTCATTGCAAATTTCAACACTTGAAATTCCCGATAATATTTTTCCCCTAACGTGCGATGCCCTTGACGAAAGCCAACAAACCATAGCCCGCTAGTCAAGTTCAACCCGTACATTTCTTGATCGAATTAAACCCACCCGCACGACCCTTGACGAAAGCCAACAAAGCCGCACGACTACCCTAATCCAATCGCATCGTATGCTAGCAGATAAGCAGCATATAGCTACCGCACACTGCACCTTGACGAAAGCCAACAAATGCAGCACGAATACTATATACAACTTATCTGAAATGACGGAGGGCTACGACAGGTTTTTCTGAAAACCTATTGCGTAATGAACTTGATATCGTTGTAGGATCGAATGAATTTTGAAATGGAGTGTTTTTGAGGCTTTTCTAGTTTTGCTAAAGGAGTCACTCCCGGTGAAGGGATCGTCGGTCCTTTCCTCGTTGAATGAGGTGCGGGATATATCATATATATCACTGTGCAAAGCAAAAACTCTTAAAAGCAATCAAAAGACAAACCGAGTGTGTAGCATCTGCCAGTTATTGCTAAAGGAGTCACTCCCGGTGAAGGGATCTCGGTCCTTTCCTCGTCGGATGAGGTGCAGGATATATCGTATATACCGCTGTGCAAAGCAAGAACTGTAGCTACCTGTTTTATTTTGAAATTCGATTCTACAACATCTTAGGTTTCTTTTATTTCATTAATCACATTAATGAAGTCCCATCATTTAAATACCTAAACATCACAGATAGATATGACGTACACTTATGCCATCCGCATTCGCCTCGATGTCCCCTCGTGCACCGTTAGGTTAGGTAACTAACGGCAGAGCAGGGCAGGGCTAGCACGGGTGTAAAACATAAGTAACGTCTATATAATATATCATATATACTATATACTATATCCATCACAGAACATCACATGATCACATCACAGATATCGCAGCAGAAGAATCATATGAAATATTGGATATACTAGGACGTCCGTGTTTTCAATACGAGCCAGTATAAAACATGGATTCCACGGTCGTGATGAATAGCCAAACCCACACCCCTAGACCCCTACGAGAGCGGCAAGCAACCCTACCAATTCTGGAGTTAGCAGACCCGGACCCGACTCCTCGAGTTGGTCTCCCACTGGACTCCAGAACCCGGTTACTTGTGCCCTCCTCCTTGGGTCTATCCTAGTGCGGAAAAGTAAATAATATACAAACGGTGACAACTTCCGCAACCTGGAAGCGCCCCAATAAAAGAATATTACATACAAGTTTTTACATGAATGAAAATGAAAACACTCATCTCACATAAAAAACCCCCGGCTATTCAAACACGACGATCCAATATAACATATCCAGCAACACATAACATCACATATCATCAACGTAATTAAATATGCGCATCCCAATTGTCGTTGACATATAGCAACGAAACCGGCGATATCACATATTACACTTACGGTCACAGAAAAGAAAGTGTAAAACTACAACAGTTGGAATCCGCAATCTGCATAGACATCGCATGCCTAATCAAATGAATACCTTAGACATCACATGCTTAACAATTATAAACCCCGCATTTTAGTCTCATCATTGAAAACACTTTTCAATATTAAGTCGGGTAATTCAACAAGATTCCCGACATTTTGATCGAATGCTCGTCGCAAACTTTAGTAGGCGGCCGCACCCCCGATACCGTCGACGAAGTGCACCAAGGCGGAACACCGCTGCCGGAAGCACCCGGACGGATGCTTTCGGCGACGGGGTTCTCCTACAGTCACTTGGTCGGGGCTATGGAGCGAGGCTGTCTATTAAGTTTACCCGGCGAGTATCCGCGTACGCTACGTGATTGCGACGGACTTTTGATCACATCAAAATTCCGTGGCAACCGATCAAGTGAGACTAAACTGCTATGTTTCTAATATTCATTCAGTTATCTCATAACTTTTGTGAATTCCAATTATTGTATCACATTCCAGATAAACAGAAAATGTTAAACTTTCCGATCGAACAATCGAACACCCAAGTTTTCCCGATACAGATCAACACATGAAACAAGTCTAACAACATTCCGTTCGTACCTCAGTACCAACGGTCCAGCCGTAGAAGGGTCAAGCCAACGCCTCACATGTGGCACGCCGTACTGCCCCAAACCCGAAGGTTCAAAGGGTAGTTCAAGACGGTCACATAATCGATTTAAGGTTTGTGTCTTCTAGAGGGACCATCGCGTTACTTGCACTACTTAGAACGTCGTTAAACTACGGAAAAATCCAATACTTGGAAATTTCCCGACAGGGGAAAAAGTGGGTATTTATATCCGGTCGAACTTTTTAACATATTCTAAAATTTATCCGGAAAGCCACACAGACAAAATTTGATACCCCGATCGAAACACCGAATCCCCAAAACAACTGCAGAAAATTCAACTCTTGAATAAAATTTCAAAACATCCAGAGAACTCAGAACCAGAAACAATGAATTACAGTGTAAAAATTTAGGGCTGACGTCATCAATGTGCGGCGGAACCGCCGCATAAACCTGTCTTATGCCGCGCTTCCGCCGCGGTTTTAACTGTTCATCAAAAATTTTTTTAGCCGTAATTCTTATAATTCCCTGCTGAGTTCTCTGAATATTTTTAATTTGGAAAAACTCACTGTTTTCAAAAATGTACAGAGAGCAAGATTGGTTTGGGATTTCGGGTTCGTTCGGACTTCGAATTCCGTCTGGACTTCGCCTAAGGCTCTAGCTAGGCTCTGATACCACTGTAGGATTCCTAGGCACCCCAAGGAGGTCTCACAAGGCATCGAACTGGGTCTCATCAGATATCCAAACAAATTCTGAGACAAGGTATTACTCATTTCGGGAGATAGTTATTCTCTACGAAGTTGAGATATAAAGAGATAAAGATAGAAACACTGGAGCGGATCTACTCACTGAGGCAATTTCTCGAACAAAATAGTTTCACAAACGAGCTTTGCGAAACTGCTTAGTAGAGAAGTTGGGTGTTCGGTATCACACGAGCTTTGAGTATGCGACACCGCAATAATTGGCCTTAAGCGCATGTGGGAGATTGTTGGCTATAATGCCCTCAAGGTAATTATCGTAGTCGCGGGCAGGTGATTATGATGATTGAGGGAGGACCTATACCGGTAGAACATTCTTACTCGAGGTGATATTATGTTATCTGGTTTGTCTTTATCATCACTATTACATGTTGATAGAGCCCATAGGATTCTTTCTTGACAACCGGAATTATGATGGCAATCATATACGTGGGAGCGGGTGGTCTATAAGCACATCCTTAAATGTCCCTAGTCATGAGAGTTTCGAGACTGGGCATCGATACTCCAGAGTAGACTCGTGTATACTAACCGAGACCCCGACGAGGGGCGGTGGCCCGGTCTCACAAGCCGTTGGTGTTAGTATGTTCATGTAAGATAGTATACAGGTGCTAATTGGGTTATGAGTACATTGGAAGGACTCGCCTGTAACCTGCTAGTTGGTACTATACCTATTGTCAGATAACTGTTCCCAGGTGACATGCGTACATATTAGTCTGTCGACCTAAGATCGTCATTTGTCTTGTGTGAATTCCAACCGTGCTTTGATTACTACCCTACCATGGCTTAAAGGAGTCCTGCAAACAGGTTTTAGTTGGGTACAGTCCCGAGCAACATGGAGGCAGTGAGCGGATTGTCGGGGATTCGTCTCTCCCGGTATTGGAGGTTGATGTCGCGCAGTGCACGGGTGGCCATCATTAGAAATCCTTGTGCAAGGTAGTCGAGAATTACTGATCTAGGATCGGTAGTTTCTCATGTGGTGATGAGTTTCATACCGACATGAATTATCGCGTTATTAGGGGTCTGACT
This sequence comes from Agapanthus africanus, assembly GCA_030015575.1. Lineage (NCBI taxonomy): Eukaryota > Viridiplantae > Streptophyta > Magnoliopsida > Asparagales > Amaryllidaceae > Agapanthus > Agapanthus africanus. The sequence goes on along the minus strand of JASDDO010000024.1, from coordinate 705,125,797 downwards.
TTATCCACTCCCCTAAATTCGATATGCGATACTCTTAGATGAACAGACCAGACTGTACTAATGTTGTCACTGTCAGGCTCAGTAGGGGTTTGGATGAGTTTGCTCGTCGGCCTTCCTTTCGCTCAATACCTGGGTAGCCGTTACGTACAGCTAGTGCCGCTGACGTGCTTGTGGTTAAACCCACTGCCAGCGTATTGATGAGTTTTAAGAGTCCTACATAGAGGGTTTTCCCGGTTCAGGCGATATGGTGTAGATGACGTATGTTCGTACATACAGGTGTCCGATTAAATATGTGTACAGGCTGCACAAACTTTAATCAGACGATTGATAATACTAGCGGCTTAGGATTAAGCCGGATTATTAAATCAGGTTTTGATTTAATATTTTATATATATGTATTTATATATATGTATTCTAGTATTATTTTTCACTATTCATTTTCTCTCTTGGCTATTCGTATTTTGGTACGAATACGCATATATGTATTTCGATACGTATACCTGGTTGAATTCCGTATTTTTACCGAATGGTTTCTAGAAGATGTCCACCTCATTAATTGATTTTATTTTTTGAAAATCAATTTTGAAATGAGGTGGAAGGTGAGTTGGCATGAGCATGATGAGGCATGTGGAGAGGTATGGGCATTGGAATTGTTTATTGCAAATTGAGATGAGATATTTTTTCAATGCATGAGAGAGGGGGGCTTGCTCATTGTTTTCTTCTCTTGATTCTTCACTTGCTTCATGGATCCATCCTCATTTCTCTTGAAAACACTTAGCCATTCTTGAGTTTCTCATGCCACATGTTTCCTCACCTTCTTCATCTTCTTGAGTTGCTCTTTTGAGCATTGTGATGAGAGGAAAATTATAGTGACACATTCCTACACCTCCACTCTCCAGTGCTAGCAACATTGGAGCGTCGGTTTCCTCGCTTGGCGAGGCTGGAGCTTGCGCCGTTTCCCTCAAGTGGATCATCGTAGATGGAGGAAGACTGGCAACTAAATTCGATCAAGGAGCCTCTAGGATCTTGGGATGATGTTTCAAGACCGAAGGACACGGATCAACTCGGTATAACCATTCCTATCTCTTTTATTAGCTTGCTAGTTTAGTGTTTAGGGTAAATCGGGGTATCGGGTAATGATAGCGCCAGTTTAGAAAATTTTTGTTTCGCATTTGGCTACGGTTTTATGGCTGGGGCGTTGCTGTAACCCAACATGGATCCGCCATATTATCCTTCGCGTCAACTCTCCTCACCTTGATCCCTTGGAGATCAACCATCTCCCTGATCAGGTGATACTGTCCTCAGAATATGTCTAAATCGCTGATGGGACCGGTTTTCCTAGGCCAAAGCCACAACCCCATTGTTGTCACAATAAAATTTATTGGACGTTCAATGGTAGGAACCATGTTCATCTCATGAACAAGAATTATCCAGACATCTACTTTGGTAGCATCGTTGGTAGCGATGTATCTAGCCTTTATTGTCTAGTATCATGATATCTAGCTTGGAACTCTTCCAACATACCGTCCCTCCACTGAGTGTAAAGACAATGCATGTGACGGACTTTCAGTCTACCTTATCACAGTTAGTGTATATGCCCTAGAGGCTATTACTGTATCATACTAGTATGTATATTACTTGATGGAAGCTTGGGATATTCACAGTTGTATAGACAATCTTGCTCAATATAGTAGTATGCTATTTGGTTTGTCTCTGCTTAAATGTGTACATGTATGTTACTTTATTATATCACCTATATGCATTAGTAGAGCCCTTAGGATCTTTGCTTGATTACCGGCGTTGTGATGGCGATCACACTCGTGGGGGCTGGGTAATCCACAAGCACATCCTTATACACGTCCCTAGTCGTGGGATTATCGAGACATGGCATCGATACTCCGGAGTAGACTAGCATATGCGCTTCTCATCCCAGCACGGGAGACGGTCTGTCCCACAGCCGTCAGTACGTCGTACTTGAGATAGTATGCGGATGCTCGTTAGGTTACGAGTACACTGGACAGGACTCGTCGGGAACTGATGGTTGGTATTATACCTATCGTCAGTTATCAGTTCCAAGGTGATATGAGTACTGCTTAGTCCGCTGACTTGACACTGTCACTTCGCCTCGAGTGTGTTCCAACTGTTCTTTGATTACTACCCTACCACGGCTCTACTGGGTCATGCAAACAGGTAGTAGTTGGGTGTAGTCCCGAAGCACTTGGAGGCAGTGACGGTTAGACAGGATTCGTCTCTCCCGGTATTGGGGGTTGACATCGCGCTGTGTCTAGGAGAGCCATTACAGGAGTAGTCCCTGGCCAGGGCAAGCGAGATATACTGGTAAGTTTCCAGTGTTATCTCAGGGTGTAATGGGCTTCACTCCGACACGACTTGTACCACTATTAGGGGACTGACGCTTGCCGCCCCCTAGGCCTGCCATGCGATGTATCAGACGAACAGACCGGACTGTACAGAGATTGTCACATACAGGCTCAGTAGGAGTTCGCATGGGTTTACCTCATCGGCCTTCTTATCGACATCTACCTGGGGACCGTTACGTACAGCTAGTGCCGCTTGCGGTCTGTGGTTAAACTCACTGCCAGCGTAGTATCGAGTCTTTAGAGTCCCACACAGAGAGTTTCCCTGCACTGAGCGAAACGTGTAGTGGCCGTATGGTTTTACGGCAGGGCTGCGATCACTTACGTACACTTGTGTGCGTATGGTGTTCGGGCAGGCAGTACTAGTGGGCTTTGGTTTAAGCCGGATCCTAGTATTGCACGGATGGATTTGTTTTGCCTTCTGCGCATCCGCATTCTATGGAATGCGGATGCAGGTGTGTATGCACAGTTTTCCGGAGCGATGAAGGAGGAGATGCCTCATCAGGGTTTTGGTAGTTGGTTCGGCCAAAACCGTTATGTGGCAGGCTCATTAGGGTTTTGACAGTTGATTCGGTCAAAACCATTTTGAGGCGGACTCATTAGGGTTTTGACAGTTCGTTTTGGTCAAAACCATTATGAGCCGCGGACATCATTTACTAATCCTTTTAGTGATAATTTTATGATGGCTAATTGCATTGACCATTTGACCCAGTTGACCTCTCTTGACTTTGTTGACCGGTTGATCGTGTTGACCATTGACTTTCAAGAGGGATCTACACTCTTCTTTTCTTTTTCTTTTTCTATTTTGATTATGATAATGGTCATTTTAATGTAGCCATCAAACTTTATCTTGATGGGATTAGCAATGATGTTGTTTTTGCATTATTGCAATCATGGTTACTTTTCTTTAGTTCATAATTTCTTTCTCATTCTCTCTCTTGCTTTTTTCAAGTGAGAAGAAAAAGATATGAACCATGGTTGCTAGATCCTCCTTTTTCTTCCTCCTCTTGATTCATCTTTTGATCTCATGTGTTGAGAGATAAAGATCCCACAAAGACAAAACCATCCCTTTATCACTTCTACACAACCTAAGGCTTCTAGATTAGCAATCTTTTTGCCCTAGTTACCTCGGCTCGAGGTGGTGCTCGGTATACATCTCTCGGGTGGATCGTCTTCGACTCAAGGAGGCCGCGGAGGTGACCAAAGTCCGGATCAACCATCGGAGCAAGCAAAGAGAAGAACAACAAGAAGAGAAGGAGTTCAAGTTGAGGTATAACCCCTAACCGAGTAGATAAATCTCTTGTTAGGATGCTAGTGTGTTGTTTAGTAAAGATCCGGCTTTTACGGTCCATGTTACCAAGTCCAGAAAAATTTTTGTTTTACCATTTCCGCAACCCCGAAAGTACCGGGAGAGTTAACGTGGACCTAATAGTGGTATCAGAGGCTAACTAAACACACCCTAGCTTGTTAGCAAGGTATTTACAATATCGACCGAACGAAAAAACCGAAAAACACCCCGGAAACCCTGAGTTTCTGCCGATTTTTTTTCTGCTCAAAAGATAATAAATCATGTCTTAAAAATCGGCTCAGGCTTTTTTTAGAACAGGCAAGAAAAATGATCGCACGAGTCGACCAACTCACCGCGGTTCCGCGGCAGAAGCTTGCTTATGCCGCGGAACCGCGGCCGTGGATCATTTTTGTTGCAGTTTGTTTCTGGTGAGTTTTTAGGATTTTTGGTATATGACTTTTCTGCCCAGATTTTCCAGAAAGCAAAATTTGTTTTTGGGGCTCAAAAATCCGTATTTTTAGTCGATGTTCTGTAGACTTTGGCTAATGGTTATATCTGTAATATTATATGAGTATTGAACGTCTACTAATCGCTATACGTCGATTAGTGGGGGTTATACATATCTGTGATCTGTGTTGATGATGGTTTGTGTATATGAACTCGTTGGATTGTCGCGAATGAATAGCCGGGATGGATGTGAGATGAGAGTTTCTTTTTCTTTCATTCATGTAATAAATTTGTAAATTGATGTAATATTATTTGTATGGCCGCACAACCGGGTCGGGGTTGTAGCCGTCATTGTATAATTCTTTTTACTGTTTTTGCTCCTAGGATAGACCCATGGAGGGGGTGCACAAACTACCGGGTATCTCGAAGTGCCGAGTGGCCTACTCACGGCGTTGAGGGAGGTTGCTTCGCTTCGGGTACTTGGCGGGTAGATTGCCGCACCCGTAGGGGTCTTGGGTGAGGTATTGGCTATTCTTCGTGACCGTGTAATCCGCTTTTCGTTGCAGGCACGAACGAATCGCGGGTTCCTAGTATATCCAAAGTGTTCATCTGTGATCTGGATTGGCTATCATTGCTTTATATCTTTATATAATAACTATTTAGGCGTTGCTTATGTTTTACAGCAGCGCTAGCCCAGCCCCCGCTCTGTCGTTAGTTAAGTAACCTAACGGGTGATGACGGGGCCCCATGGCGAATGCGAATGGCATAAGCGTACGTCATATTTTGGTTGTTTTCTGCAATGGTAGGATTTAAATGATGGGACGCATTAAAAGAACTAATGCAGGAAAATAAACCTAAAAGACGTTGTTGGAACAATTTTCAAAAAGCTGTTATTGCAAGGACGTTCACTTTTGTTTTGCACAGAGGCATTCGGTTATGAATGCCCAGCACCTCAGTCGACGAGGCAAGGGCCGAGATCCCTTCATCGGGAGTGACCCCATAGACTAAAGTTGGCGTCACGGTAATAACTTCACTATAGTCGATTATTCTTGCTTTGCATCGAGGTATTCAGTTTGGAATATCCTGCACCTCATTCGACGAGGAAAGAGCCGAGATCCCTTCAAAGGGAGTGACCCCTTTAGCAAAAGTTTTCGCCACTATATTTTCAAAGAGTGTATCACGTTCCTTCAACGATATCAAGTTCATTACGTTGACGGGTTTTTCTCCAAAACCCAGCCGTAGCCCTCCGTCATTTCTTATAAGTTATACTTAGTATTCGTGCTGCATTTGTTGACTGTGTCAAGATGCAGTGAACGGTAGCTGAGTATTGCTTATCTGCTGGATACAATGTGATTGGTTAGGACAGTCGTGTAACCTTGTTGACTGTGTCAAGGGTTATGCGGGTGGGTTTAATGCAATCAAGAAAATGACGGGTTGAACTTGAGTAGGACCCTTTGATTTGTTGACTGTGTCAAGGTCACTTGGGTCCTTGGGGCAAAAATCCACATCGGGAATTTCTAAAGAAACTGAAACTTGCAGATTTAGCATACCTTCTGGAGTGTTGTGACTAGAGTGGATTCCATCTAGGTTGTCACACAATGACAGTTGGATCCCGATCCCACTGATGAGTTGGATTACTCTCGGGAGATTATTTAACTTAACGATCAATGCTATAAACCTAGTAGGTGTCTAGAAAGGTGTTAGCGGGACTACGCCCCCAGGGAAAAGAGGTTCTTAAATTAAGGAGCTTCGCGAAAGCGTTGGAAAACCTCCCTCGAAGTACCGACACTAGCCTGGCTGAAAGGTTAAGCAAGTATTGTGACGTGAATTAAATCCCGGCTTGTTCTTCTTTTAAAAGGTTTTAAGAAAGAATTTGAGGAAACAGTGGGAGACATCCTGGTTAGATAAATTAATAAGCCAATCTAATCTTGCAAGAGCGCACGCTGAGTGTTACTTTTTCTCTCTCTCCAGGTAGCAACCTTTTCACGCCTTAATCAAGATAATAAAATGTATCGCTTGACCGATCCGAATTCTTATTCGGGGCTGGGGAACGTTGGTTCAGCTCTAACTTGTGACAACAGTCGTAAGTATGAGCAAGGGAAAGGGAATTGCATGGATTCCCAGGATACCCAGTTGAAGAAGAAGCATGGTTTTGCATCTATTTCAGGTGTTCTTGTAATTGAGAACTGTTTTACGGTCAGCCCTACCTCCTGGGTACTTGATACCCGATCAGGATCTCATATCTGTAATTTATTGCAGGGACTGAGAAAAAGTAGGAAAGTTGCACCGGGTGATATGTCGCTCAGAGTAGCGAACGGAGCACAAGTTAATGCGCCAGCCGTCGGTGAATATCACCTAGTATTGCCAAATGGCAAGACTATGATTTTGAACGATTGCTATTATGTACCCTCCATGGTTTGCAACATCATATCAGTTTCTTTACTCGATAAAGATGGATATAACTTTGTTCTTGATAGAAATATCATGAACATTACCTTCATAAGGTACTGGTTGCAGAGGGTACACTGTGTAATGGTATCTACATTCTAAATCAGAATACAGTTCTCAATATACAAAACACACGCAAGAGGAAGAATTCAGATACGAATGAATCCTACTTGTGGCATTGTAGACTTGGTCATATCGGAGAGAAAAGACTGAGTAAGTTGCATAAAGATGGACTCTTGAATGCGTTCGAGTTTTCATCCTATGAAACTTGTCAGTCTTGTCTCAAAGGGAAGATGACCAAATCTCCGTTCACCGGACATGGAGAAAGGGAAGCAGAGCTCTTGGGACTCATACATAGTGATGTATGTGGTCCGATGTCTATACATGCAAGGGGTGGGTTCTCGTACTTCATCACATTCACTGACGATCTCTCTAGATTCGGATATGTGTATCTTATGAAACATAAATCTGAAGCTTTTGAGAAATTCAAGGAATTCAGAAACGAAGTAGAGAACCAGACTGGCAAAAGTATCAAGATCCTCCGGTCTGATAGAGGAGGGGAGTACTTAAGCATGGAATTCCTAGATTACTTAAATGAGAATGGTATTCTCTCTCAGCTTACTTCTCCTTATACACCACAGCACAACGGTGTATCGGACCGGAGGAATCATACCCTATTGGACATGGTTCGCTCCATGATGAATAGTGCCGAGTTGCCTCTTTCATTCTGGGGATATGCACTCCAAACTGCAGCACATCTATTGAATCAAGTTCCATCCAAATCCGTGCCTAAGACTCCGTATGAAATATGGAGTGGTAAGAGTTTGTATCTTAAACGTATTAAGATTTGGGGTTGCCCAGCTTATGTCAAAAAGCAGAACCCAGACAAACTTGAGGCACGGGCAGTTTTATGTAAGTTTGTGGGATACCCAAAAGATTCAAGTGGGTATCTATTCTACCATGCAGAGGAACAGAAGATAATTGTTTCCAGGAATGCCATATTTTTGGAAAAAGAATTTCTTGTTAAAAACATTAGTGGCAGCACGGTAGAACTGGATGAAATTCCAGAAACACGAACTTTAACTAAAGATTTGGAGGAACCGCTAGATTCAGTTACACCCAACGAACCTCAGCGACTCCGCAGATCTGGTAGGATTTCTCATCCGCCCGAGAGATACTACGGTTTTCTCATAGACGGGGATCGAGAGGATTGCATCTTGGAAGAAGATGACCCTACCGGTTTCAGGCAGGCCGTTATCAGCAGGGACTCTGATAAGTGGCAGGAAGCAATGCAATCTGAAATGGAGTCCATGTACGCCAATAAAGTGTGGACCTTGGATATTGCTCCACCTGGGGTAAAACCCGTTGGATGCAAATGGATCTACAAAAGGAAACTTGGTGTAGATGGGCAGGTTGAAACCTATAAGGCTAGACTCGTTGCAAAAGGTTTTCGTCAAAGACCTGGTTTGGACTATGACGAAACTTTTTCTCCGGTGGCTATGCTCAAATCCATTCGGATCCTACTTGCCATTGCTGCCTTCCATGACTATGAAATCTGGCAGATGGATGTTAAAACGGCTTTTCTAAACGGTTGTTTGGTAGAGTGCGTTTACATGGATCAGCCAGAAGGTTTCGTAGACAGTGGGAGCAGCGGGAAGGTGTGCAAGTTTCTTAAATCCATTTATGGATTAAAGCAGGCATCGCGGAGCTGGAACATCTGTTTTGATGAGGCAATCAAGGAATTTGATTTCATCAAGAACGAAGATGAACCTTGTGTATATAAGAAGATTGTAGGACAAACTGTCGTATTCCTAGTCTTGTACGTGGACGACATTCTTTTGATAGGAAATGACATTCCTATGCTACAATCGGTCAAGCTATTTTTGTCACAACGGTTCTCCATGAAGGACCTGGGTGATGCCTCGTACATTCTGGGGATCAAGATCTATAGAGATAGATCCAAGAGACTACTGGGACTTTCGCAGTCCAGGTACATAGAGACCGTACTAAAGAGATTTAGTATGGAGGGTTCCAAGCGCGGTAATATACCCGCATTGCACGGAATTACCCTCTCCAAGAAGATGTCTCCTAAGATTGACGAGGAAAGGGTTCGCATGAGCATTATACCCTACGCTTCGGCGGTAGGATCTACAATGTATGCGATGCTATGTACAAGAACAGATGTAGCTTACGCGCTGAGCGCGGTAAGCCGGTATCAGTCAGACCCAGATGAGGACCACTGGACAGCAGTGAAGAACATTCTCAAGTACCTGATAAGGACTATGGAGATGTTCCTGGTTTACGGTAATGGAGACCTCAGGGTCGAGTCCTTTACCGATTCAAGCTTCCAGAGTGACAAAGATGACAGCAAGTATGTCTCGGGTTTTGTGTTTACCCTCAATGGAGGGGAGGTATGTTGGAGGAGTTCCAAACAGGATACCGTCGCAGACTCGACGATGGAGGCTGAATACATTGCTGCAAGCGATGCCGCAAAAGAGGCGGTCTGGATGAAGAAGTTCATTAGTGAACTTCAGGTGGTTCCGTCCATTGTTGACCCAAGACCTTTGTATTGCGTTAACAATGGGGCTATAGCTTTAGCGAAGGAACCAAGGTCCCATCAGAAATCCAGGCACATCTTAAGGCGGTATCACCTGATCAGGGAGATCATTGATCGCCAGGAGATCGAGGTGCGGAGAGTGGACACAAAGGACAACACAGCGGATCCATTCACGAAGGCCTTACCCCAGACTCAGTTCGAGCGGCTGATCGAGATGATAGGTCTTCGATACGCCAGTACATGGCCTTAGTGCAAGTGGGAGATTGTTAGTGTATATGCCCTAGAGGCCATTACTGTATCATACTAGTATGTATATTACTTGATGGAAGCTTTGGATATTCACAGTTGTATAGACAATCTTGCTCAATATAGTAGAATGCTACTTGGTTTGTCTCTGCTTAAATGTGTACATGTGTGTTTCTTTATTATATCACCTATACGCATTAGTAGAGCCCTTAGGACCTTTGCTTGATTACCGGCGTTGTGATGGCGATCACACTCGTGGGGCCTGGGTAATCCACAAGAACATCCTTTTACACGTCCCTAGTCGTGGGATTATCGAGACATGGCATCGATACTCCGGAGTAGACTAGCATATGCGCTTCTCATCCCAGCATGGGAGACAGTCTGTCCCACAGCCGTCAGTACGTCGTACTTGAGATAGTATGTGGGTGCTCGTTAGGTTACGAGTATACTGGACAGGACTCATCGGGAACTGATGGTTGGTATTATACCTATCGTCAGTTATCAGTTCCCAGGTGACATGAGTACAGCTTAGTCCGCTGACTTGACACTGTCACTTCGCCTCGAGTGTGTTCCCACTGTTCTTTGATTACTACCCTACCACGGCTCTACTGGGTCATGCAAACAGGTAGTAGTTGGGTGCAGTCCCGAAGCACTTGGAGGCAGTGACGGTTAGACAGGATTCGTCTCTCCCGGTATTGGGGGTTGACACCGTGCTGTGTCTAGGAGAGCCATTACACGAGTAGTCCTTGGCCAGGGCAAGCGAGATATACTGGTAAGTTTCCAGTGTTATCTCAGGGTGTAATGGGCTTCACTCCGACACGACTTGTACCGCTATTAGGGGACTGACACTTGCCGCCTCCTAGGCCCTCCATGCGATGTATTAGACGAACAGACCGGACTGTACGGAGATTGTCACATACAGGCTCAGTAGGAGTACGGATGGGTTTACCTCATCGGACTTCTTATCGACATCTACCTAGGGACCGTTACGTACAGCTAGTGCCTCTTGCGGTCTGTGGTTAAACCCACTACCAGCGTAGTGTCGAGTCTTTAGAGTCCCACACAGAGAGTTTCCCTGCACTGAGCGAAACGTGTAGAGGCCGTATGGTTTTACGGCAGGGCTACGATCACTTACGTACACTTGTGTGCGTATGGTGTTCGGGCAGGCAGTACTAGTGGGCTTTGGTTTAAGCCGGATCCTAGTATTGCACGGATGGATTTGTTTTGTCTTCTGCGCATCCGCGTTCTATGGAATGCGGATGCAGGTGTGTATGCACAGTTTTCCGGAGCGATGAAGGAGGAGATGCCTCATCAGGGCTTTGGCAGTTGGTCCGGCCAAAACCGTTATGTGGCAGGCTCATTAGGGTTTTGACAGTTGATTCGGTCAAAACCATTTTGAGGCGGACTCATTAGGGTTTTGACAGTTCGTTTTGGTCAAAACCATTATGAGCTGCGGACATCATTTACTAATCCTTTTAGTGATAATTTTATGATGGCTAATTGCATTGACCATTTGACGCAGTTGATCTCTCTTGACTTTGTTGACCGGTTGACCGTGTTGACCATTGACTTTCAAGAGGGATCTACACTCTTCTTTTCTTTTTCTTTTTCTATTTTGATTATGATAATGGTCATTTCAATGTAGCCATCAAACTTTATCTTGATGGGATTAGCAATGATGTTGTTTTTGCATTATTGCAACCATGGTTACTTTTCTTTACTTCATAATTTCTTTCTCATTCTCTCTCTTGCTTTTTTCAAGTGAGAAGAAAAAGATATGAACCATGGTTGCTAGATCCTCCTTCTTCTTCTTCCTCTTGATTCATCTTTTGATCTCATGTGTTGAGAGATAAAGATCCCACAAAGACAAAACCATTCCTTTATCACTTCCACACAACCTAGGGCTTCTAGATTATCAATCTCTTTGCCCTAGTTCCCTCGGCTCGTAGTGGAGCTTGGTGTACATCTCTCGGGTGGATCGTCTTCGACTCAAGGAGGCCGCGGAGGTGACCAAAGTCCGGATCAACCATCGGACCAAGCAAAGAGAAGAACAACAAGAAGAGAAGGAGTTCAAGTTGAGGTATAACCCCTAACCGAGTAGATAAATCTCTAGTTAGGATGCTAGTGTGTTGTTTAGTAAAGATCCGACTTTTACGGTCCATGTTACCAAGTCCAGAAAAATTTTTGTTTTACCGTTTCCGCAACCCGGAAAGTACCGGGAGAGTTAACGTGGACCTACCAATCACTCTGGAAGCTTGAACCAAGAACATTCATTTAGCGCTTCTCAAGTACTAAAGAATGTCCTCTACAGCTGTCCAGTGATTCTCCTAAGATCCGATTGATTCCTGATCACTACACCTAGCGAGTCATCTACATTTGGTCTAGTACATAACATCACATACATGATAGAGCCTACTACCGAAGCATAGGGTATCCCTTGCATGCGAGCTCTCTCCAAATTAGTCTTGGAAGACATCTTTTTGGAGAGAGTGATTCCTCAGTAAGTCGGCGAACCACCACGCTTAGAATCTTCCATACTAAACCACTTTAGTACGGTGTTTATGTACTTGGATTTAGGACACTCCCAACTTCTACATAGATCTATCACCATAGATCATAATCTACAAGATGTAGTAGGTATTATCCAGATCTTACATGGAGAATCCTCGTGATAAGAGGAGCTTGACCGAGTGTAGCATAAGAAACCATTTTCTATCAAGAGTATGTCATCTACGTACAACACGTGTAAGAAAACCTCACTCTCTACAACCTTCTTGTATATACAAAGTTCATCTACCATTTTGATGAAGTCAAGCTCTTTGACTGCCACATCAAAACAGATGTTCCAACTCTGCGATGCTTGCTTTAATCCTGATGGACTTAAGCATAGCTTTGAAAGTCTCAACTTTTCCATTTACACCAAGAATCTTCTTAATATTTATTTGCTCCCAATGGGTTTTACCCCTTTAGGTGCAACATTCAAAGTCATACTTTGTTGGTATACATGGATTCCATCTTTGATCGCATAGCATCCAGCCATTTCACAAAGTCTCCACTTGTGATGGCTTGTATGAATCTAGTTGGGCCATCATCTACCATGATGCAAACCTCGCTCCCACTGTCACCGAGAAGACCGTAGTATCTCTCAAGTGGATGAGGAATCCTACCAGATTCACGAAGAGGCTGAGGTTCGTTGGAGACTATTGAATTCTTTGGTTTTACCAAATCATCAGCAGTTAGTTTATCCAGCTGGAACTCCTTCCAGTTCTACTTTATGAACACAAATTTTTTTATAAGAAATTCCTTTTCTAAACAGGTGGCATGATGAGAAACAAAACACCTTTTGGTCCACAATATGGTAGAAGATATACCGTTGCGAATGTTCGGGATATCCAACAAACTTATACAGAACCGACCTTGCCTCGAGTTTTTCTGGATTCTGCCTTTCAACATAGGCTGGAGCACCCCATATCTTAACTCGTTTAAGACATAGTCTCTTCCCATACAATATCTCATACGGAGTGGTAGGCACTGATTTGGATAGAACCCCATTCAATAGGTATGCAGTTTCTCAAGTGCATAACTCACAAAAGAAAATAGGTAACTCAGTAATACTCATCATAGAGCGTGCCATATCTTATAGGGTGCGATATCTCCGCCCCGATACACTGTTGTGCTATGGTGTACTCGAAGGAGTAAGCTGAGAGAGAATCACATTCTCCTTTTTTAGAAAATCCAGGAAATCCATTTCTAAGTATTTGCCTCCTCGATCATATCGAAGGATTTAATACTTATACCCGTCTGGTTCTTAACTTCAAGCCTATATTTCTTGAATTTCTCAAAAGTTTCAGACTTGTGTTTCAACAGGAACATATGTCCGAATCCTGAGAGATGATCAATGAATATAATGAAGTATAAAGAACCAAGCCTGGCATTTGTAGACATAGAACCGTATACATCATCATTGTTGCGCCACGGCAGCGCCCCGGTCTCTTACTCGAGGCCAAAATGCGGAATCAAAAATTTTCCTAACTTGGAAACTGGCGCTACCGCGGACAATAACCCGGATCGTTTACCATTAGCCTAATGCTAGCAATCAAGAGATAGGGTGAGAAGTATACCGAGTGATCCGAGTCCTCCGGTCTTCTCTTCATCGTCCCGATCTCCCGCGGAAAGTCTTGGCTCCACATCGTCGCCTCCTCGCCGGAAAGGGCACCACATCGCCTTCGTCTTTTACGGGCTCCCGCCTCAATACCGAGGCAACTCGAGCATGAAGCCGGCAACTCGACATGCTCAAGATATGCTGTAGGAAGTGTAGTGTATAGGCTATGTCTCATTTGGGGTTTGTTGCCATTTGAAGATGATGGAGGAAATGAGATAAGAAAAATGGTGCTTGCATTTTTCTAGCATGAATGAGATCAAGAAGATGAAACTCTCAAGAATGAAGAACTCACTTCTTCTTCTCTCTTTCTTTTTCCTCTCCTTCTCCCTCATGAAAAACTTATCATCTAAGAATAAAATGGTGGAGGAAAGAAAGAATACAAGGGAGGTGATGGTAGGAGCAAAGAAAAGGTGACCACATCCAAGGACAACAAAACATCAACCATGCTTATTCTCCTATTCACTCCATAACCTTTCATATCACATTAAAGCAAGCATGGATGAAAGATATGAAAGCTATTATAATCAATCTTTATGCAAGAAAACCCCTCCACAAATGTAATTTGCAAAACTGCAAATTACCCCCTCCATCGGAAAAGTCCGGCCGGGAAAGAACAAAGGAAAACCGGCCGGAACGGAATGCAAACTGGCAACACCAGAAAACTGCTCCCGTAATAAATTACAGGAAAACCCCGATACTGTGCATACACACCCGTATCTGTATTCCGACCGGATACAAATGCAATGAGAAAAAATCTACACTGTACTAAACTAGTACCGGCTTAAACCAAAGCCGGCTAGTAAAAACCGTTCGATCCTGATCCGTGCAATACCGCACGTATCTGATCGAACCCTGCCATATAACTATACGGCCACTAGTACAAAACTGTCCGATCCTGATCCATGCAATACCGCACGTATCTGATCGGACCCTGCTATATCTCCATACTGCCTCTACAGCGTTTCGCCCGAAAGCTGAGTAACTGAAAGTGTGGTCGACTCTAAAGACTCGTCAATACAATGGCTGTGGATTTAACCATTAGCACGTCAGAGGTATAAGCCAATACGTAACGGGCCACCAGTTATTGACTAAAAGGGACGTCGATGAGCGAACTCATCCTGACACCCTACTGAGCCTGTCAGTGACAATATCCGTACAGTCCGGTCCGTTCGTCTATGAGCATAGCATGTCGGGCCTAGGGGGTTGGTAAAAGTCAGACCCCCAAAGGCGGTACAAGTCGTGTCGGAGTGTAGCCCAGAACACCCTGAGACGCTACTGGAATACCTACCAGTAATTCTCCTGCCTCGGCCGAGGGCTTTGTGTAATGGCTCTCCTAGACACAGCGCGACCTCACCCCCAATACCGGGAGAGACGAACCCCTGCAGATCCGCTCACTGCCTCCATGTGGCTCGGGACTGTACCCAACTAAAACCTGTTTGCACGACTCCTTTGAGCCATGGTAGGGTAGTAATCAAAGTACAGTGGGAACTCACACGAGACAAATGACGATCTCAGGTCGATGAACTAACCTGTACACATGTCACCTGGGAACTGCTATCTGACGTCTGGTATAATCCCAACTAGCAGGTTCCCGGCGAGTCCTGTCCGGTGTACTCATAACCCAATGAGCACCTGTATACATCTTAGGTGAACCAACTGACACCAGTGGCTTGTGAGACCGGCCACCGCCCCTCGTCGGGGTCTCGACTGTATACACTAGTCTACTAATGGAGTATCGATGCCCTGTCTCGAAACTCCCACGACTAGGGACCTTTTAAGGATGTGCTTATAGACCCTAGCTCCCACGTATATGATCGCCATCATACTGCTAGTCGTCAAGCAAGAATCCTAGGGGCTCTATCAACGTGTAATAGCGACATGTCAGGTCACCTAAAGCAGTACACGATGATAAAGATAAACCAGATAGCATACTATCATCTCGAGTAAGACTGTCCTACCGGGATAGGTCCTCCCTCAATCATTGCAATCACGTGCCTGTGATCCAATAATTGACTCTGAGGGCACTCTCTCCAACAATCTCCCACTTGCACTCAAGTCTAATTATTGCGATGTCGCATACTCACAGCCCGTGTGATACCGAACACCCAACTCCTCTACTAGTCAGTCGCACAAAGCCTGTTTGCGAAACTATTGCGTTCGAGGAATAGCCTCAGTGAGTGGATCCGCAGGATGTTTCTTTCTATGTCTCTCTATATCTCAAGTTCGCGGAGAAAGCCATCTCCCGAAATGAGCAATACCTGTCTTGGAACGTCTGGATGTCTGATGGGACCTAGTTCATAAATGAACTCCAAATCCAAACTTCTTAGACTGTATCGTCAACTGAACTTAATCAGTATCCTGCGCCATGCCTCCCTCAGTATTGCCTTGGACCGCCTGTCCAAAATACTGCCCCTCGTCAGAGGGAGAACTACAACTCTGACAACCTCCTTGTCGTCCATGTCACCTTGGAAGCCTGGAGTGATAACCGTCTCCTAAAGGAGACAGCCGTTATCATATCCCTAGAACATCCACTTATGTTCTAAAACTGCTTCCGACTGTTCCTCCAGGGTTGGATCAATATCAACTTATTGCATCCAGTGCAAGAACAACATCTGGTGTGGTACTTGACATATCATGATTGACTCGATTGCCTAAGCAAGTGATCTGCCAATCATGCACATCCCTCTCTACTTTAGTCTATAAGACACCTTTAGAGAGGGTGACTCCATTACCTGCAGGTACACTACCATGCCAGGAGTCGTCCATTCTAAATACTCTTAGAATGCTGTCAAAGTACCCTGATTGGGAAACCACCCAAATCTAGATCTAAAACCATAGATCTAGTAACCAGTACGTCTGATATAATGTCCAAGTCCCATGTGGAGAAAACACTGTGTGACGACCAAAGTATAACCGATCGTAGTATAGGAATATCACTTCCTACTACCTTCTCAACAGATCCATCCCCTATTCTGATGACGTCAAACCTATGACTGTCACATCAGAAACAGATGATCTAACTCAGCTATATCTGCTTTAGTCTATAAATAGACATAAGCATGAAGTCCACCAATGCTTCCGCTGCTCCCACTGACTACGACAACCCTCTGCCAGAGTCATATAGACGTGCACTTCTAAAGCTAGTTTAGAACGACGCTATACTCATCCTCCTGCCGGGTCTCGCAGCCTGGAACAACAACAATGGCAAGTGTAGGTAAACAAGAACTTCCCTGTCACCGTCCTTGAGGCTACCGGAGTACCTCTCGGGTGCCTGAAGTTACCCACCTTATCTGCGGAGTGGCCAATGGAATGTCAAATCAGATTGAATCTTTAGGTTCCTTATCAAATCTTCAGTAATCGTTTGCGGTTCTGGAATCACTTCCAGTTCTACCATACTCCCACTACTGTTTTTGAAAAAATCCATTTTTATTAAAACTGTGGCGAGTCAAGAATAATACCACTATTGATCTTACTTATGGTAGAAAATCAACCCTCGTCATAGCCTGGGTCAACCCACAAACAGCCATTACAGAAACGTGCCTTGAGTTGTCCAGTGTCTGGTTTTAAGCATAAGCCGGACAACTCCCCGTACCTTAACATAGTTAAGATATGAACTGTTCTATATCCAATATAGAACCAGAGGCACTGATTTAATTGAACCAGATTCAAATCATGCAGCTATCTCCAGTGCATGTCAACTAAATGGAAGGAGGCCGATCAACGTTACTCAACTTAGGAATGCTTCCAATTATGAGTAACCTGAAAGAGAAGCAATTTCTCTTTATCATTACTATCAACTGAATACCACACAAAAGTATTTACATCTTCGATCACCTTGAAGAATCCCTATACTTGCTACACCTGGTTCTCTACTCTATTCAAATACCTATAACTCCTCAAAACTTAGACCCTGTGTTTCAACGAAACACATGTCTAAAAACTAGAGAAGTTAAAAGTAAACAGAATATAGTATGAGGACCAACCCCTCTGTCCTAATGGACACTGGACGACATACAATACTCTGTATAAGTCCGCTGAGTCTAACAACTCTTTCACTGTGTGTCGTAGGTTGAAAACTGTACTTATGGTTAAGAAGAATTACACCGCTGTTTAATGCTCCCTACCTAACCATCCACTGATATAGGTAAATGTCATCGACATAATATCAAAAGGTATATCTCACTCTATGAAAATAGACGTACAGATATATCAATTTGAAATTGGTGCATAACAGCGGATATTCAAAACCAAACATTTGCCGACCGGCAAACAACCCAGGTGACTTCCTCAAATATCACCGATTACAACGAATCCCGATATAATGAGGATGACCACCCAATTCCCAATAACTTACTCCCACTCATCATCTGTAAAACCATTCAGATGTGAGAATCATACCTGGTAAATACATACCCTGGAGTGAGTGTCTAATCGGGAAATCAGTTTTCTATTAACAGTACACAGTGAAACTGAAACATTGAAATATTTCTGTGGGGAATCCTGGTATTCCTAGTAATGCCTCTACCATTATCCAGATTCACAACTATAACCGTATAATTCTTTGCCACCTCTCCAAATCCCTTTATATGTCTTTAGTCATTACCTTCTGTACACCCCTTTAGGCCAAATGGTTTTCTTCCTTCCCTACCGTTCGGCACCAGCCTATGGTTTGGAAGAAGACTATCCAAAAAACATAAAGGGTGTACTGTCCTAATCCTAGGAGCACTCGCAATGCGAGAGAAGGTGAAGATAAAAGACACCTGAATATACTTTATTCCTATTTCTCCTGAACCAGAATCCATCCCCGAACTGGAACAAGTTCCTTTCGAGTTCGTATATAACCATACGATGGAATATCCAATAAACTGTGGATCTTCGTAGTGATACGGAGTGTCCTGGAGAAATACAAAGGTGATTTAGGATTGGCGAAGAAATACTTGGTTTGGTCGTGAATATCAGTCGCAATTTACTTTGCCCTCCTACTAATCCCTTTCTTTGTCTGAACTTAATACCTTCTGTACACCGTTTAGGTTAACTGGTTTTCTTCATTCCCTACCGGTCGGCACCAGCCTATGGTTTGGAAGAAGACTAGCCAATTTACGTAATAGGTGTACTACTCCTAAACCAAGGAGTACTCGCAACGAGAGAAGGTGAAAAGAAAAGACAACTGAATAATCCTATTCGTTTTCTCCAGAACCAGAAACCATCCTCGAAGTCCTTCGAGTTCGTATATAACCATACGATGGTTTTATCCAATGGAAGTGGACGTTCGTAGTAATACGGGGTGTCCTGGAGAAAAGGGTAAAAGTAGGAGTGGCAATGAGGTCTGTAACTCTGACAATCCAAAAACCAGTGTTAAGAAGATTCGGTCAACTTGGTCACTGAGTCATAATCCAGGGTCGGGTCAATGGTCGCTGCCAGAGAGAGAGAAAAGAAACACTCAGCGTGCACTCTAACCTAGATCAGAATGGTTACCACTTTATCTAATCAGGAAACCTCCCACTGTACCTCAGATTCTCCTCCAAACCTGAAAGAAGAATTAGTCGGGGTCACCCGAGGAGTAAACTAACTCATCAGTGGGAATCGGGATCCAACTATCATCGCATGATAACTTGACGGAATCCACTCAAGTCACCACATTCCAGAAGGTATGCGCCTGCCTGGCAAGTTTCAGTTCTTTTGAAACTCCCGATGTGATTTTTACCCCAAGCGGTTTATGACCTTGACTAGGTCAACAAACCATAAACCGCCAGTCAAGTTCAACCCGTCATTATTCTGGATTGCATTAAACCCACCCGTACGTGCCCTTGACTAGGTCAACAAGGCCGCACGACTGTCCTAACCAATCCCACTTATGCAACAAACAAGTACCACTTAGCTACCGAACACTACGTCTTGACTAGGTCAACAAACGCAGCATGAATACCAAATAATACCTGTAGGAAATGACGGAGGGCTACGGCTGATTTTTGGCGAAAAACCTTTAACGTAATGAACTTGATATCGTTGAAGGAACTGCATAATTTTTATAAAATATAGTGACGAAAACCTTTACTAAAGAGGTCACTCCCGGTGAAGGGATCTCGGCTCTTTCCCCGTAGAATGAGGTGCAGGATATTCCAACTGAATACCACGATGCAAAGCAAAAGTAATCGGCTATAGTGAAGTTAATGCCCTGACGCAAACTTCTGTCCAAGGGGTCACTCCCGGTGAAGGGATCTCGGCCCTTGCCTCGTCGACTGAGGAGCAGGATATTCCAAATGAATACCACGATGCAAAACAAAAGCGAACGTCCTTGCAATAACAGCTTTTTGAAAAATGTTCCAACAACATCAGAATAGGTTTGTTTAAACTTGCATTGATCCGAATCAATGCAGTCCCATCAATTGATCACACCACAAAGAACGAAAATATACTGACGTACGTATATGCCATCCGCATTTGCCACTGGGTCCCGTCATCACCCGTTAGGTTAGCTAACTAACGGCAGAGCGGGGACTGGACTAGCGCGGATGTAAAGCATATACAACATCTACTAATATATATACCAATATATAGTATTTCGCTCAAGGCGTGAATAAAATGCAACATCACAGAAATGAACAGCATCACAGAATCAATACAGATATCTGGAAGCCCCGGGTTTCACAGAGCCGCTGCTGAAACCCGACGTTCCCCTGGTCGTGTGGATAGCCTGTGCAATGAAATCCTAGACCCCTACGGGCGCGGCAAGTCACCCGCCAAAACCTGAAGCGAGGCAGCCCCCTTCAGTACCGTGAATGGACCACCCAGCACTTCACGGAATCCGGTAACTTGGGCACCCCTCCTGGGTCAACTTGTACCCCCTACGAGTGCGGCGAATAGCCCGCCAATCCTGGACTGAAGCCCCCTCCGTCTCAAAGCCCTGAGATGCGGGCCCGTTGCCCTCCAAAACCCGGCTATCCGTGCACCCCACCGCGGGGCAATCCTAGTACAGAAAGTAAAATATACATATACCGGGTACATCGACCGCAACCAGGTCGTGCCCCAAAAGAATAATACAAACAGGCAGTGACGGCAGTCCACATGTCGGACGCTCGCCCCGCAACAACAAATGTACATAATACAACAAAACTGTACTAGCATTGCATCCAGGCTATCCCCCACGACCGATCCGCAATATCACAGCATAAACATAGAACATCAACGTGAAAGTCACGTTCGCAAATCCGTCTAACCGGGCTATAGCAGTTAGACCGGATTTACCGATCGAGTGACATTCACGGTCGCAGATATAATGTAAACACTGTGAAAAATGTGTTTAAAATTTTCCGATTGACCAAAAATTAACAAGTGGGCCCCCAATCAAAACTGTAGCACTCACAGAAAACCTGGGCCCAATTTTAATATTCCAAAACCCCTAATTACAGCCCATAAGCCCACTGCAAAAAGATAAACACACGATCCCATAAACATGCGGCGGAAGCGCGGCCAAAAGTGGGTTATGGCCGCTCTTCCGCGGTCGTACGGATGAGTCGTGTCACCAAATTTTTGCAGTGTTCTTAGAACTCCCTGCATATCATTCTGAGACCACCTGAAAAATTTTTGGACTTCAAAAAATTTCGACAGAAACTGATATGCTAGAAAAATACGGTTTTTGGAATTTCGGTCGATCGGATAAGCAAAACACATTAGAACAAGCTAGGTAAGGTTAATGGCGTGGCTCTGATACCATGTTGCGCCACGGCAGCGCCCCGGTCTCTTACTCGAGGCCAAAATGCGGAATCAAAAATTTTCCTAACTTGGAAACTGGCGCTACCGCGGACAATAACCCGGATCGTTTACCATTAGCCTAATGCTAGCAATCAAGAGATAGGGTGAGAAGTATACCGGGTGATCCGAGTCCTCCGGTCTTCTCTTCATCGTCCAGATCTCCCGCGGAAAGTCTTGGCTCCACATCGTCGCCTCCTCGCCGGAAAGGGCACCACATCGCCTTCGTCTTTTACGGGCTCCCGTCTCAATACCGAGGCAACTCGAGCATGAAGCCGGCAACTCGACATGCTCAAGATATGCTGTAGGAAGTGTAGTGTATAGGCTATGTCTCATTTGGGGTTTGTTGCCATTTGAAGATGATGGAGGAAATGAGATAAGAAAAATGGTGCTTGCATTTTTCTAGCATGAATGAGATCAAGAAGATGAAACTCTCAAGAATGAAGAACTCACTTCTTCTTCTCTCTTTCTTTTTCCTCTCCTTCTCCCTCATGAAAAACTTATCATCTAAGAATAAAATGGTGGAGGAAAGAAAGAATACAAGGGAGGTGATGGTAGGAGCAAAGAAAAGGTGACCACATCCAAGGACAACAAAACATCAACCATGCTTATTCTCCTATTCACTCCATAACCTTTCATATCACATTAAAGCAAGCATGGATGAAAGATATGAAAGCTATCATAATCAATCTTTATGCAAGAAAATTCCTCCACAAATGTAATTTGCAAAACTGCAAATTACCCCCTCCATCGGAAAAGTCCGGCCGGGAAAGAACAAAGGAAAACCGGCCGGAACGGAATGCAAACTGGCAACACCAGAAAACTGCTCCCGTAATAAATTACAGGAAAACCCCGATACTGTGCATACACACCCGCATCTGTATTCCGACCGGATACAAATGCAATGAGACAATATCTACACTGTACTAAACTAGTACCGGCTTAAACCAAAGCCGGCTAGTAAAAACAGTTCGATCCTGATCCGTGCAATACCGCACGTATCTGATCGAACCCTGCCATATAACTATACGGCCACTAGTACAAAACTGTCCGATCCTGATCCGTGCAATACCGCACGTATCTGATCGGACCCTGCCATATCTCCATACGGCCTTTACAGCGTTTCGCCCGAAAGCTGAGTAACTGAAAGTGTGGTGGACTCTAAAGACTCGTCAATACAATGGCTGTGGATTTAACCACTAGCACGTCAGAGGTATAAGCCAATACGTAACGGGCCACCAGTTATTGACTAAAAGGGACGTCGATGAGCGAACTCATCCTGACACCCTACTGAGCCTGTCAGTGACAATATCCGTACAGTCCGGTCCGTTCGTCTATGAGCATCGCATGTCGGGCCTAGGGGGTTGGTAAAAGTCAGACCCCCAAAGGCGGTACAAGTCGTGTCGGAGTGTAGCCCAGAACACCCTGAGACGCTACTGGAATACCTACCAGTAATTCTCCTGCCTCGGCCGAGGGCTTTGTGTAATGGCTCTCCTAGACACAGCGCGACCTCACCCCCAATACCGGGAGAGACGAACCCCTGCAGATCCGCTCACTGCCTCCATGTGGCTCGGGACTGTACCCAACTAAAACCTGTTTGCATGACTCCTTTGAGCCGTGGTAGGGTAGTAATCAAAGCACAGTGGGAACTCACACGAGACAAATGACGATCTCAGGTCGATGAACTAACCTGTACACATGTCACCTGGGAACTGCTATCTGACGTCTGGCATAATCCCAACTAGCAGGTTCCCGGCGAGTCCTGTCCGGTGTATTCATAACCCAATGAGCACCTGTATACATCTTAGGTGAACCAACTGACACCAGTGGCTTGTGAGACCGGCCACCGCCCCTCGTCGGGGTCTCGACTGTATACACTAGTCTACTAATGGAGTATCGATGCCCTGTCTCGAAACTCCCACGACTAGGGACCTTTTAAGGATGTGCTTATAGACCCTAGCTCCCACGTATATGATCGCCATCATACTGCTGGTCGTCAAGCAAGAATCCTAGGGGCTCTATCAACGTGTAATAGGGACATGTCAGGTCACCTAAAGAAGAACACGATGATAGAGATAAACCAGATAGCATACTATCATCTCGAGTAAGACTGTCCTACCGGGATAGGTCCTCCCTCAATCATTGCAATCACGTGCCTGTGATCCAATAATTGACTCTGAGGGCACTCTCTCCAACAATCATGTATCCGTCCCAAGAGTTCAATAACTCTTTCTTTGTTTCCAGTAAACGGAGTATGGGTCATTTTACCTTTGAGACAAGTTTGGAAAGTATCATAAGATGAAAATTCGAACATATTCTAATAATCATCCTTATATAACTTAGCTAGTCGTGTCGCATTGATATGACCTAGTCTACAAAGCCACAACAAGGATTCGTTTATTTCTGAACTATTCCTCTTGTGTGTGTTCTACATACTCTGAACTGTGGTTTGATTTAGAATGTATATGCTATTATATAACGTGCCTGATCCAATCAACTATTGATTCAGGAAAATGTTCATAACATTATCCTCCAATACAGAATTATATCCTTCTTTAACATAATAAAGAATCTAACGTAATGTTGTATATCAGGTTCGGTATGTAATAACATTCGTTCAGAATCAATGTATTTACCACTTGGTAATACAAGGTGATATCTGCCAACTGATTTGGCTGCAACAATTGCACCATTCTCTAACACTTAGAGACATATCACCCAATTTCAGTTCTCTACTTATCTGTAGCCCATGTAACAGATTACATTTGTGGGATCTTAATCCAGTATCTCATATCTAAGACGTAGAGGATACTGAGAAACAGTTCTTGGTAATGAACACACCCGAAGAATACGCATCAACATGCTCATTCCTCGATTGGGTCGCATGGAAATCCGGATATTCCCCTATTTCCTGCTCGGACTTATAACAGTTATAAGATAGAGCATAACCAACGTTCCCCAACTCAATATAATAAACAGGTTGGGTCAATGCATCCATATTATTATCTTGATTAAGGCATGACATGGTCGCTACCAGGAGAGAGAGAGAGAGAGAGAGAGAGAGAAGAAAACACTCTGCGGGCGCTCTTGCAAGATTAGATTGGTTATTATTTTATCTAATCAGGATAACTCCCACTGTTTTTATCATATCTTCCTTCAAACCCTACAAGGTAAGACTAGCCGGGATTAATTACACCTTATAAGTTCGCCAATCTTTCGGCTAGGCCAGTGTCGGTACTTTAAAAGAGGTTCCCCGTGATTTCATACGGACCAAATTAAAATAAACCTCGTTTTCCCAGGGGAATAACCCCGTCAACACTTTTCTAGACACCTACTTGATCGGCTAATTGTAATGTGTAAAACTCTCTCAGGAGTAACTCTTACTCGTAGTGGGTATCGGGATCCAACTATCTCATAGAAGGTATGCAATCTCATTGCAAATTTCAACACTTGAAATTCCCGATAATCTTCTGCCTCTAGCGTCCTATGACCTTGACGAATGCCAACAAACCATAGTCCGCTAGTCAAGTTCAACCCGTACATTCCATGATTGATTTAAACCCACCGGCACGACCCTTAACGAAACCAACAAAGTCGTACAACTATCCTAATCTAATCGCATCATATGCTTAAGCAGATAAGCACTAATCAGCTACCGCGCACTATGCCTTGACGAAAGCCAACAAACGTAGCATGAATACTAAATAATACTTATCTGAAATGGTGGAGGGCTACGACAGGTTTTTAAGAAAACTCTTTCCGTAATGAACTTGATATCGTTGTAGAATTGAGTGAATTTTAAAAGGAGTGTTTTTTAGGCTTTTACTAGTTTTGCTAAAGAGGTCACTCCCGGTGAAGGGATCTCGTCTCTTTCCTCATCGAATGAGGTGCTGAATAATTCACAAATACCACTATACAAAGCATGAACTAAAAAAGCAATCAAAAGTTAAAAACGAGTGGGTTGTAGCATCTTTCAGTTTCGCTAAAGAGCTCACTCCCGGTGAAGGGATCTCGGCTCTTTCCTTATCGAATAAGATGTTGGATATTCTGCAAGGAATACTGCTATGCTAAGAAAGAACTAGAGCTACCAGTTTTTAAAACAAGAATCTGCAACATCTTTAGGTTCCTTTTATTTCATTAATCTCATTAATGAAGTCCCATCAATTATGCTTCCTAAGCATCACAGAAGAAACGAAAGCAACAATAGTTATTATATCATATATATAATATAAGCATTTGTCTCAGAATATCAAGTGATCACATCACAGAATATCAGCAGCAGAAGAACATATATGAAATATTGGATATACCAGGAATTCGGTGTTTAAAATTAAGCCAGTAAAAAACGCGGATTCCACGGTCGTGATGAATAGCCAAACCCTCATCCCTTAACCCCTACGAGAGCGGCAAGCAACCCTACCAACTATAGAGTTAGGAGACCCGGTCTCGACTCCTCGAGATGGTCTCCCACTAGACTCTAGAACCCGGTTACTTGTGCTCCTCGTCTTGGGTCTATCCTAATGCGGAAATATAAATAATATACATCAATGGTGACATCATCCTCAACCCGGAAGTGCCCCAATAAAAGAATATTACATACAAACTTTTACATGAATGAAAAAGAAAAACTCTCATCTCACATAAAAAAACCCGGCTATTCAAAACACGACGATCTAATATAACATATCACAGCAACACATAACATCACATGTCAACAATTTAAGTAAAAATGCGTATCATAATTTTTGTTGACGTATAGCAACGAAACCAGCGATACACCACATATTACACTTACGGTCGAAAAAATAAAGTGAAAAACTACAACAATTGGAATACGCAACCACCTTAGACATCATAAACCCAATGTATCACATATTTTGGATTTCATGCCTTCCCAAATGAATTCCTTAGAGATCACATGCTCAACAATTAAAAACCCAGCATTTTAGTCTCGATATTGAATATACTTTCAAATAACCTGTCGGGTAATTCAATAAGATTCCCGATAACCTGATCGAATGCTCGTCGGAAAATTTAGTAGACGGACGTCGACGAAGTGCACTTAGGAGGAACACCGGGGCCGCGAGCAACCAAGCGGATGCTTTTGGCGATGGGGTTCTCCTACAGTCACTTGGTCGGGGCTATGGGGTATGGCTATCTACTAAGGTTACCCGATGAGCATCCGCGTACGCTACGTGATTGCGATGAACTTTTGATCCACATTAAAATTCTGTGGCAACCGATCAAATGAGACTAAATTGCTAGATTTATAAAATTCAAACTAGTTATCACATAAATAATTTTGTGAATTTCAAATATTGTATCACAATCACAGATAGCTAGACGATGTTAAACTTTTCGATCGAATAAACCAAAACCCAAAATTTCCCAAAGAGCTCAACACTTGAGCGGAGTTTAAAAAGTACCCAGAACATGCCACAGCACCTATGGAGCAGCCGTAGAAGGGTCAACCCTTACCTCACCTATGGCGCCGCGGAACTACCATAAACTCTAGGTTTTGGTGGCGGTTCTGATGGTCACAGAATCGAATTAGGGTTTCGTTCTTCTCGAGGGTCTACAGAATCATCTGCATTATTTTATGAAGATTTTAAACTTGAAAAAATCCAACTCTTAGAAACTTTCCATCGAGGGAAAATTGGGTTATTGATATCCGTTCGAACTTTTTAATATCGTCTAAATAACCCAAAACAATATTAAAATTACAAATACGAAACACTCCAAATCTCCAATACAGTAAGACCACATCACATGCAATCTTAGAAAAAACAAGCAACACCTGAAACACCAAAACCAGAGACTGGAACATATACAAAAATTGAATCCCAGAACACATCACAGAATCGGCGAGCTCAGATTTTTGTGTGATGTCGCCGGCCTAAGTCCGGCGAGGGGGGCTCGAATTACTACTCTGTTCGTGTTACATCTCATATAACATTATACAATTGCTTTAAAAAATTTTAGAGGCCATTTAAAAATTGACAGAAACTAGGATTTTGTGTTTGTTTCGGAGTAGTTTCAGTTTCATAATCTAACGAACATCGTCTAATTCTCTAGCTTAGCTCTGATACCACTTGTTGGGTTATGTTACGTGGCAGCAAGGTTCCGGGAGGCATCGTCCATGCCAATTTCAAGGTCGATATATTGAATTACATTAACTAATATTAGCTCACTTAAACATTTATTTTTCTCACTTGTGTGCATATAGTATATATGTGATATATATTAATGTACATTTTTTGTGTCATGCTTGATGCCACATACTTCATGGGTGTATGAGACTTACACTATACTAAAGATAATATTTGGGTTTTTATTTATCCAAGTAATTCACAAATTGGTGGAATTATGTCATAGCTAGAAGCTTGGAGAAGCTTGATGTGTCCATTGACTTTGTCCACTAATTTGTTTTACTTAATATATTTATTAACCTAACCATTATCCTTAGCCATAGCTTAGTCTCTACATGAGTTAGTATATGACATAAACTCACCCATGGTTTCTATTATCACCTCATGAGTTTCATTCTCTTCTCCACTTCATCTTCTTCTTCATCAAGAGAAAGCTTGCTAGCTTTTCTCAAAATGAAGAAATATTGTGAGAAAAATAAATCTAAAGTGAGCAAAATTCCTACTTCATCATCCTCTACTATATTAGCCATTTAGTTTAGGGTGTTTGCTTCACTAATCTACCATTAGTGAAGAGGTAGCATGAGCTTGAGTCTTCTCGACGTAGATCATCTTCGGCCTCGAAGACTTCGAGTAAGCTTGTTCATTTCTTCATGTGAACCCGTACCAGAGTTCGGGTGTTCATTACTTGGAGCGAAGGGACTACATCACGGAGCTTTAGAAGTGAAGGACCGGTCTACAAAGGTTGTATTCCTTGTTTACATAGATGTAAAGTTGTTTACATTGTTGTTTCGTCTAAATCTCTAGTTAAGATTTTAGGGTTAGGGTTGTTTAGCAAGGCAAAAATTTGAAATTGGCAAGGACGATGCCTCCCGGAACCTTGCTGTCGTGCTACATAACCCAACAATATATACATGCACTTCTAAATTCACATTTAGAAAAATTTTATAGTCATCCATCTGCCAGATCTCATAGTCACGAATAGCAGCGGTGGCAAGTAGGGTAATCATTTCCATGATGCAGACCTCCCTGTCACCATCTACGAATAATCGAAGTACCTCTCGAGTAGCTGAGGTTACCTATTGAATCTGCGGAGAGGCTAATGAATTGTCGAATCCAATTAAATTCTTAGGTTATGCTAAATTTTCAGTAACCGTTTTTGGTTCTGCAATGACTTCCAGTTCTATAATACTCCCACTAATATGTTTTGAAAAGAATCCATATTATTAAAAATGTGGGGAGTCAAGAACAAAATAACCTTTGATCTTGAAAAATGATAGAATGTTAAACCCTTAAGAATACTTGGAATAATCCATAAACTGTCATTACTGAAATGCGCCTTGAGTACATTCGGATTCCGCTATAAATACGAATCAGATTACTCCTATATCTTAATAATTTTAAGATATGATACCATTCTATCTCCAATACTGAATCAGAAGCACTAATTTAGATGGAACCATATTCAAAAATGTATGCAGCTATGTCCAGTGCATATCTACTAAATGGAAGAATGCCATGCAGTATTACTCATCAAGGAGCGCACCATGTTGGTTATAGCGCCCTCAAGGAAATTTTGTAATTGCAAGTAGGCGATTGATTAGTCTAAAATATTGTACATCTGTATGTACATTTTCCCTATTATTATTAACTGCTAAAAGGTGTTAATTGTAAATACAAAACATATATGGGTTTATTTGTAAAAATATTATTATCATATGTTTCTACATTTGTAATTAATATAATTAGTGAAATATATGCATATAATTGTTCCCTTATTAAAAAAGGGATGAGGGAAAGTTCCCCACTAAAAGAACCCTCACATGTTTAAAACGTGAGTGCCTATATGCAACGCATATAGCCACTGCAATTAAAATAATTGCTAGGCTAAACAACCACACGTGTTTAACACGTGAGTGCCTATATGCAACCCATATAGGTACTGCAATTAAAACAATTGCTTGGCCAAAGAGCCCCACATGTTTAACACGTGAGTGCCTATATGCAACGCATATAGGCACTGCAATTAAAACAATTGCAAGTCCAAAGAGCCCCACGTGTTTAACACGTGAGCGCCTATATGCAACGCATATAAGCGTTGCAATTAAAACAATTGCGAGGACAAAGAGCCCCACGTGTTTAACACGTGAGTGCCTATATTCAACGCATATAGGCACTGCAATTAAAACAATTGCAAGGCCAAAGATCCCCACATGTTTAACACGTGAGTGCCTATATGCAACGCATATAGGAACATCAATTAAAACAATTGCCAAGCTAATAAGGCTCACGTGTCAAACACGTGAGGACACAACAAGGAACCGTTGGATCAAAGATCCAATGATGATAGAGTTAAATTCTATTGAACTTTTAAATGGGAAATGGTATCTTTAGTTAAACAAAAAGTTGGCGGATCGAAGATTCCATGAGTTGGAAAATATTTTTCATCTCTTTAAAACCAAAAAAAAATTGTGCTCCGTTAAACCAAGCACCCTTGGATTTAAAATCCAACGGTGATTAAAAGTAAACAATGTACAAAATAAATTCTGTAAAGGAAAATATTTTCCTAATCTTGTTTAAGAAATAAGAAAATATGTTCTGGGAGACAGAACCCTTGGATCAAAGATCCAAGAGCGGGTAAAACCCCTAAATCAATTGAAGTCTCTCAATGAGAGATTTCCTAAAACTAATTAATAAACTTCTCTTTACTATATAAAGAAACCAAGACTTCAAGTCTTAAAAAGAGAAAAAAACATAAAAGAGGCCCCTCATAAGATTTCAGAAAAAAAAAAAAGAAGAAGAGCTCTCTTTTAGAAAAAGAAACCCTAGGTAAGAAGAAAGACATAGAGATCATTTTATCTCTTCTTCACCACTCTAAGGGTTTAACTCTTCTAAAAAAGAACTTAGTTCTTCCTCTGGTTGAGGTCTGCAGAAGCAGATCTCCCAACAAGTTGAGAATTTAATTCTCAATGGGGAGATTCTATCACGCAGACATAAAACTTAAGGGAAAGAACTAAATTTGAAGAATTTAATTCTTCCAAAAGATATAGGAATTTAATTCCTCTGCTAAAATTATGGTTTAACCCTGTAAAAGAATTTAATTCTTATAAAAAACAAGGGACCAGAAATTCTCAGAACTCAGATCAAGATTTCCATGCACATAAAAGAAACGATTAGCGTTGAACGCTATAATAACAGATCACATGTTCCTACATGAGCACCTCTGAGGAACAAAATTGAATGAATGAGATCGAGTCACGTGATCCCACATGACCCCCCAAATAGTGCTTACCGCTTATAAAAGGAAAAAGGGGAATAAATCAAAGACAGTTCCCATTTTTAGGGCGCCTCACGTAAGCCCATGTGGCCCCCAATAGTGTTTAGCACTTATAAAAGGAAAATGGAATAAACCCAAAGAAGCAGTGCTTAATTCTCAGGCGCCTCACGTTCCACACGTGAGCGCTCCAAATTTCAGTGTTTAACACTGCTTTAGAGCCTCAAGTGGGAGCACGTGAGCTCCAAGAAGACATTAGTGTTTAACACTATGAGAGGCCGACCTTAGCCCAAATTAGCCCAGTCTCTCGAAGCCAAAACTCTTTGGGCCACCAATCAGCCGAGCCCTCCTATGCTTAGGTCTCCCCAAATCGATCTCAGTTCCAAAGATGACGAATGATCTCCTAACAGATGGTATCTGAAGTGATGTTCATTCCACCATGACCTCTCCCTTCAATCTGGAATTTGGTTCAAGGGTACATCTCCTCACACCTCTGTTAATTGTCGTTGTAATTCTTCAGCGTTTTTAGAGAGGTGGTGGGTCCCGATAACCAATAACTCTTTGGTGAACTCTCAAATTGACGAGCACATCCCAATGGACTGAGACGTCTTTAAACTACATTAGACCGCAACATCCTTAAACTAGCTATGGACCGCAACGTCCTTAAACTAAGCTATGGACCGCAACGCCCTTAAACTAAACCCTCATCCTAAAAATGTTGATCTACGGACTGTAACGTCCCTAAACTAAAACGATAGAGCCAAAATACTCTTTTGTTGGATAACAAACGATCCCAAACCCTCGTTAAGTAGATCTTAGTCCAAGATCGGACTAACGTATCCTAAATAAACATTTAAGTTGATCTTAATCTCAAATGAGATTAACGGTCCTTAAATCAACCCAAACTGAAATCTAAGAATGTACGTATTTGGACTAATCCATGCCCTACAGGCGACAATATAAATTAGTCTCCGTATACAATCCAAGGGCAACTAAAAATAAAACAAACACACACGACACGAAGTGACCTTCTGGAGCAGGAGAAAGCGGTTTCCGCGATGCTGTAATGTAATTAACTGTAGGGCCTTGCGCCTGCAGGAAAGAGCGTCCCCACAATTAAAAACCCCTCGCAAACGAGGGGGAATCTGACGAAGTCTTCTACAACGGCCGTTTCCGTCCAAACTTCCGATACGCGGTGCCATAAATCAATTTGGCATCATCGGAAAGGTGGACGGATAAATCTAAATTGTTAGTGTATATGCCCTAAAGGCCATTACTGTATCATACTAGTTTATATTTTACTTAATGGAAGCTTAGGATATTCACCATGTATAGACAATCTTGCTCAAAATAATAGTATGCTACTTGGTTTGTTTCTACTTTAATGTGTACATGTGTTTATTTTAGTATATCACCTATACACATTAGTGGAGCCCTTAGGATCTTTGCTTGATTACCAGCGTTGTGTTGGCAGTCACACTCGTGGGAGCTGGGTAATCCACAAGCACATCCTTATGTAGGTCCCTAGTCGTAGGACTATCGAGACAGGGCATCGATACTCAGGAGTAGACTAGCATATACGCTTCTCATCCCAGTGTGCGAGACGGTATGTCCCACAGCCGTCAGTACGTCGTACTTGAGATAGTATGCGGGTGCTCGTTAGGTTACGAGTACACTGGACAAGACTCGTCGGGAACTGTTGGTCTGTACTATACCTATCGTCAGTTATCAGTTCCAAGGTGACATGAGTATATCTTAGTCCGCTGACTTGACACTCTCACTTCGCCTCGAGTGTGTTCCCACTGTACTTAGATTACTGCCCTACTACGGCTCAAAAGAGTCATGCAAACAGGTAGTAGTTGGGTGCAGTCCTGAAGCACTTGGAGGCAGTGACGGTTAGACAGGATTTGTTTCTCCCGGTATTGGGGGTTGATATCGCGCTGTGTCTAGGAGAGCCATTACACAAAGTCCCTGGCCAGGGAAAGAGAGATATACTGGTAGGTTTCCAGCGTTATCTCAGGGTGTTCTGTGCTACACTCCGACACGACTTGTACCGCTATTAGGGGACTGGCGTTTACCGCCCCCCTAGGCCCGCCATGCGATGTTCTCAGAAGAACAGACCGGACTGTACGCAGATTGTCACATTCAGGCTCAGTAGGAGTTCAGAAGGGTTTCACCTCGTTCGTCTTCTTATCGGCATCTACCTGGGGACCGTTACGCACAGCTAGTGCCGCTTGCGGTCCGTGGTTAAATCCACTGCCAGCGTAGTGTCGAGTCTTTAGAGTCCCACACAGAGAGGTATTCGCCTTTAGGCAAAAGAGTAGAGGTCGCATGGTTTTGCTACAGGGTTCGGTCATATCCGTGCACTTGTGTACGTTTAGTGTCCGGACAGTTAACACTAGCGGGCTTTGGTTTAAGCCAGATCCTAGTGTAAGTTTTGGGATTGGTTTTATCTCGTTTGTATTCGTGTTCCTTGGAACACGGATACGGGTGTGTACGCACAGTTGACAGAGAGATAGAGGCAGAGGATTCTCATTGGGGTTGTTGACTGTTGACTGTTGACTTTTGCTAAAACCCTAATGAGAATATGAAATATTATTAACAATAATATTAATTAAGTATTATTGTGACATGGTTGTTGAGGGTTGACTTTGTTGACCGGTTGACTAGGTTGGACTAGTTGACCATCATCATTACAATGGCTATCATTTCATGGCAAAGACTTTTGCTTGCTTATTTCTTTTTGCAAAATGAGTGCATGAAATGATATGGCCATTTTGACTTGAACCATCACATAATACTCAATTACTATTATGGGTTATGATTATTTTGGATTATGAGAGCTTGGATGGCAAAAGTCTTGCTCATTCTTTCATTTCCTTTCTCTCTCATGCTTGAGCTCTCCCTCTTCCTCTTGCTCTCTCTCTAGTCTATGGGTCACTTGTCCCATGTGTTGAGAAGCAAGAACCATAGAGATAAAATCCAATACACTCCTCTACTCATCCTAGTTCATAAGGTTTAGCAAACCAAGTGTTCTAGTTTCTTCTAGTTTGAAGTGAAGCCAAAGGTAAAAGCTTTTAGGTGGATCCATCTTCGGCATAAAGAGACGACGAGGAAAGAACCATCCGACCACCACAAGGATACCAAGAGAAGGAGTTCAAGTTAAGGTATAACCCCTAACCGAGTAGGTAAAACTCTTGTTAGGTTTGTTAGATAGTTGTTTACCAAAGATCCGTATTTTGAGTCCATGTTACCACCAAAAGAAAAATCGTTTTTCATCATTTCCGCAAGCCCGTAAGTACCGGGAGAGGTAACGTGGACTTACAGTGGTATCCGAGCCTTGTTAAACAGTATCTAACATGTTAGCAAAGTAACTAGAAGTTCGATCGGAGAAAAAGTCGCGAAACATGCCCGAAAAATCAAGTTTCTGCCGATTCTGTTTTCTGTTCAAAAAATAATAAATCTGACACTAAAAATTGGCTCAGGCTTTTTAAAACCCACACAAGAAATTTGGTCCCCCGACTCGGTCAAAGCATCGCGGAAACGCGGCGGGAGCATGCTCCCGCGGCCGAGTTGACTCGGTCGTGGCACACGTTTCCTGCAGTATTTTTCTGGGGCTGTTTTGGGATTTTTGGGATATGTTTTCCTGCCCAGATTTTACAAAAAGAAAAATTTGTTTTTGGGGTCTAAAAATCCGTATTTTGATCGTACTTCTAAAGACTTATGCTAACGGGTTATATATGTGTATATGAATTCATTGGATTATCACGGATGAATAACCGGGGGTTGTGAGATTAGAGTTTTCTTTTTCTTTCAATTCATGTAATTTGTAATTGATATAATATTATTTATAGGCCGCACAACCGGGATGGGGTTGTAGCCGTCATTGTATAATTTCTTTTACTGTTTTTGCTCCTAGGATAGACCTAAGGTGGGGTGCACAAACTACCGGGTATCTCGATGTGCCGAGTGGCCTACTCACGGTGTTGAGGGAGGTTGCTTCACTTCGGGTACTTGGCGGGTAGTTTGCCGCACCGGTAGGGGTCTAGGGTTGGGTCTTGGCTATTCATCGCGACGGTGTAATCCGCTCTTCGTTACAGGATCGTACGGATTGCGGATTCCTAGTATATCCAATGTGTTCATCTGTGATCTGGAATGGCTATCATTGCATGTGACGAATGTGTATATCTATATATGATATCTATTTAGGCGTTGCTTATGTTTTGCATCCGCGCTAGTCCAGCCCCCGCTCTGTCGTTAGTTAAGTAACCTAACGGGTAATGACGGGGCCCCGTGGCGAATGCGGATGGCATAAGCGTACGTCATATTTTCGTTGTTTTCTTCAATGATGGGACACATTAAATTAATGCAAGAAAATAAACCAAAGTTGAGTTGTTGGAACACTTTCAAAACCACTCGGTTTCTTTTCAAAAATAACTTTTAAACGCGGAGCTAAAGCCACTCCTTTTAAAAGCTATCTCATTCCATCGATTATATCAAGTTCACTACGTTCACGGTTTCGCCAAAACCATTCGTAGCCCTCCGTCGTTTCACATGGATAGTCAATAGTATTCAAGCTATGTTTGTTAGCCAAAGTCAAGGCATAGTGATTGGTAGCTATTGGGTATTCATGTGCAGCATAGATAGATGTGTTGGTTTGGGACAGTCGTACTGCCTTGTTGGCCAAAGTCAAGGGTAGGTATGGGTAGGTTCAAATTAACCTGGAGAATGACGGGTAGAACTTGACATGTGACTTATGATTTGTTGGCCAAAGTCAAGGTCATAAGAGCATGGGGCAAAAATCAACATCGGGAGTTTCAAAAGAACTGAAACTTGCTAGCGCTGCATACCATTTGGAGTGTGATGATTCTGGTAGGATTCCTTCAGTTTTTTCACGCAATGATATTTGGATCCCGATCATACTGTGAGTATATGCTACTCGGGAAATTTCTCACTTAACGATCAATGCTATAAACCAAGTAGGTGTCTAGAAAGGTGTTAGCGGGGCTACGCCCACAGGGAAAAGAGGTTATTTAATTAAGGAACTTCGCGAAAGCGTTGGAAAACCTCCCTCGAAGTACCGACACCAGCCTGGCTGAACGGTTAAGCAAGAATTGTACGGTGAGATTGATCCTGACTAATTCTTCCTTTTTGGTTTGAGGAGGGATTCGAGAGACAGTGGGAGCCATCCAGTTTAGACAAATTAAAAACCACTCTAAACTTGCAAGTGCATCATGCTAAAGTGTTTCTTCTCTCTCTCTCTCCTAATTGCAGCGACCAAACATCATGACTGGACTTAAGTTACTACTAGATAAAAACATACTGACAGGGCCAAACTACAAAGATTGGCTCAGGAATGTCAAAACGGCAATCACTTATGACAAGTTGGGGTATATCCTTACCACCAAAGCTCCCCCTATCCCAGGTCCCAAAACCAGCGTCGCGGATAGGAAAATCCGTAAGACCTGGGAAATCGATTGCGCGAAGGCCAAGTGCCTCGTGCTTGCCTCTATGGACAACGAACATCAGAGGAGGCACGAGTATATGGACCTTGAATCCATATTTCTCCATACAAAAGAACTGTATGGAGAGCAATCCCGTATCGCCAGATACGAAGTCTCGAAAAAGCTGTTTTCGGCGAGATTGGCCGTCGGATCATCGGTAGCGGAACACGTGCTTAAGATGATTGGCTTTATTGAGGAGCTCACGGACCTTAGGACCACGTTAGAGAACGAGCTCTATACGGACTTGATTCTCCAGTCCCTTCCATCCACTTACGCCCAGTTTATCCTGAACTTCAACTTGCAAGAAAAAGAAGTTGAACTTTCAGAACTCCTCAACATGCTGAGGAGTGCAGAGGGCACCCTACAGAAAGGTAGGGAAACATCCACTTTGTTTGTAGGAGGATCTTCCTCTTCTAGGTCCAAGACGAAAGCCAAGGGAAAGAAGAAGAAAGCCCCCGCCAAACCAAGGGGCGGTGTTAGTAAAGTGGATACGAATGGAAAGGCAAAAGCAACAAAGGTAGCGGGAAAGCTTGTGGGAAAGGAAGAATGCTTTTACTGTCACAAGAGTGGACACTTGAAAAAGGATTGCATGGCTTGGAAGGCCAGAACCCAGGATCTGAAGCAAGTTGCGGCTTCAGCTTCAGGTGTGTATGTTATTGAGAACTGTCTATCGATAAACTCTACATCCTGGGTATTGGATACCGGATCAGGATCTCATATCTGTAATTCTTTACAGGCACTGAGAAGGCGTAGGGTTTTGAAGGCAGGTGATATGACCCTCAGAGTTGCAAACAGAGCTGGCATGGATGCTGAGTCCGTGGGGGACTATCACCTGGGGTTGTCAGATGGACACGTTTTGGTTTTGCGTAATTGCTATTTTGTACCCAATGCAACTTGTAATATCATTTCTGTATCTTCATTATCTAAAGAAGGTTATGAATTTGCATTTGTAAGCAATGTTGTGAACATTCACCTTAATCAAGTTCTGATTGGGTCAGGTACATTAAGCAATGGTATATACGTATTAAACCAACCACAGATTTTCAATGTCCAGAATACACACAAAAGAAAGTCACCGGAAACAAATCAGGCTTTCTTATGGCATTGTAGACTGGGTCACATCAATGAGAGAAGGTTGACGAAGTTACATACAGAAGGCTATTTGGATCCATTCGAATATCGATCGTATGACACTTGTCAATCCTGTCTCAAAGGAAAGATGACAAAGACTCCGTTCACTGGACACGGAGTAAGTGCCAGCGATCTCTTGGGACTCGTACACAGCGACGTGTGCGGTCTAATGTCTACACATGCGCGAAGCGGTTATTCTTACTTCATTACTCTTACAGATAACTTTTCAAGGTACGGATATGTCTTCTTAATGAAACATAAATCCGAAGCCTTTGGAAAATTCCAAGAATATAAGACTGAAGTAGAAAAACAAACCGACACAAGTATCAAGACACTAAGATCTGATCGAGATGGTGAATACTTAAGTGCCGAGTTCCTGGATTACTTAAAAGAGAATGGAATTCTCTCTCAGCTTACCCCTCCATACACTCCGCAACATAACGGTGTATCGGAGAGACGGAACCGGACCCTATTGGATATGGTACGTTCCATGATGAGTAACGTTGAGTTACCGCGATCATTCTGGGGATATGCACTAGAATCAGCTGCATAACTTTTGAACCGAGTTCCAACTAAGACTGTGCCTACCACACCATATCAAATGTGGTGTGGGAAGAAACCCTATCTTAAGCACATTAAGACATGGGGATGTCCAGCTTTTGTCAAAAAGCAGCATGCGGACAAACTCAAGGCACGCTCAGTACAGTGCAAGTTTGTGGGATATCCAAAGAACTCCAAGGGATATTTCTTCTATTGCGAAGAGGAACAAAAGGTTTTTGTTTCTCATCATGCCCACTTTTTGGAAACTGAGTTTTTGGAAAATCAGCTAAGTGGGAGCACAATAGAACTGAAAGAAATTCCAGAACCACGAGCTCTTACTGAAAGATTAGTAGAACTAGAGGGTTCGAAAGATCAGGACATTCCTGCGCCGCTCCGCAGGAGTAGTAGGCAATCTCATCCGCCCGAGCGATACTATGGTTTTCTCATAGACGGGGATAGAGAAGATTGCATCATTGATTATGATGAGCCGACTAGCTTCCAGCAGGCCATTCAGAGCGTTGACTTGGTAAAATGGCTGGATGCAATGCGGACCGAAATGGAGTCCACGTACACCAACAAAGTATGGACGTTGGACGTTGCTCCAGATGGGGTGAAACCCGTAGGATGCAAGTGGATCTTCAAAAGGAAGATTGGTGTAGATGGACAGGTTGAGACCTATAAGGCTAGACTTGTTGCAAAGGGTTTTCGTCAAAGACTTAGTTTGGACTATGACGAAACCTTTTCTCCAGTGGCTATGCTGAAATCCATTCGGATCCTTCTTGCCATTGCTGCCTTCCACGATTATGAGATTTAGTAGATGGAAGTAAAGACCGCTTTTCTGAATGGAAATTTAGAGGAGTGTGTCTATATGGACCAACCAGAGGGTTTCATTCAGAGTGGGAGCAGCGGAAAGGTGTGCAAGTTGCTTAAATCCATCTATGGACTAAAGCAGGCTTTGCGGAGTTGGAACATCTGTTTCGATGAGACGGTCAAAGAATTTGGCTTTATCAAAAATCCAGATGAACCATGCATCTATAGTAGATTTGTAGCAAGAACTGTCGTATTCCTCGTTTTGTACCTGGATAACATTCTTTTGACAGGAAATCACATTCCTATGCTACAATCTGTTTAGGGGTTCTTGTCGCACAGGTTCTCCATGAAAGACCTGGGTGATGCCTCTTACATTCTGGGGATCCGGATCTATCGTGACAGATGCAATAGGATATTAGGACTTTCACAGTCCAGGTACATCGACACCATACTGAAAAGATTCAGTATGGATGATTCCAAGCGCGGTAATCTACAGGCTTGTCACGGGATCACCCTCTCCAAAGAGATGTCTCCCAAAACTGATTTGGAAAGGGATCGCATGTCTATTATACCCTACGCTTCTGCGGTAGGCTCTATAATGTATGCGATGTTGTGTACCATACCAGATGTAGCTTATGCACTGAGTGTGGTAAGCCGGTATCAGTCAAACCCTCGGAAGAAGCACTGGATAGCGGTAAAGAACATTCTCAAGTACCTGAGAAGGACTAAGAAGATGTTCTTGGTTTATTGCGGAAAAGACCTCCAGATCGAGGCCTTTGCTGACTCCAGCTTTCAGAGTGACAAGGATGATTCCAAGTCCATGTCTGGTTATGTCTTTACCCTCAATGGAGGGGCGGTGTGTTGGAAGAGTTCCAAACAGGAAACCGTTACTGACTCGACGATGGAAGCGGAATATATCGCTCCTGCAGATGCCGCAAAAGAAGCCGTCTGGATAAGGAAGTTCTTGACAGAACTTCAGGTGGTTCCGTCCATTGTTCAAGCAATACCTCTGTATTGCGACAACAACGGGGCTATAGCTTTAGCGAAGGAACCCAGGTCCCATCAGAAGTCTAGACACATCTTGAGGCGGTATCACCTGATCAGGGAGATCGTGGGTCGCCAAGAGATCGAGGTTCGGAGAGTTGCTACGGAAGATAACACTACCGATCTACTCACGAAGGCCTTAACCCAGACTCAGTACGAGCGGCTGATCGAGATGATAGGTCTTCGATACGCCAGTACATGGCCTTAGTGCAAGTGAGAGATTGTTAGTGTATATGCCCTAGAGGCTATTACTGTATCATACTAGTTTGTATATTACTTAATTGAAGCTTGGGATATTCACCTTGTATAGACAATCTTGCTCAAAATAGTAGTATGCTACTTGGTTTGTTTCTACTTTAATGTGTACATGTGTTTATTTTAATATATCACCTATACACATTAGTGGAGCCCTTAGGATCTTTGCTTGATTACCAGCGTTGTGATGGCAGTCACACTCATAGGAGCTGGGTAATCTACAAGCACATCCTTATGCAGGTCCCTAGTCGTAGGACTATCGAAACAGGGCATCGATACTTCGGAGTAGACTAGCGTATATGCTTCTCATCCAAGTGTGGGAGACGGTCTGTCCCACAGCCGTCAGTACTTCGTACTTGAGATAGTATGCGGGTGCTCGTTAGGTTACGAGTACACTGGACAGGACTCGTCGGGAATTGTTGGTTGGTACTATACCTATCGTCAGTTATCAGTTCCCAGGTGACATGAGTACAGCTTAGTCCGCTGACTTGACACTGTCACTTCGCCTCGAGTGTGTTCCCACTATACTTAGATTACTACCCTACCACGGCTCAAAGGAGTCATGCAAACAGGTAGTAGTTGGGTGCAGTCCTGAAGAACTTAGAGGCAGTGACGGTTAGACAGGATTCGTCTCTCCCGGTATTGGGGGTTGATATCGCGCTGTGTCTAGGAGAGCCATTATACAAAGTCCCTGGCCAGGGCAAGAGAGATATACTGGTAGGTTTCCAGCGTTATCTCTGGGTGTTCTGGGCTACACTCAGACCCGACTTGTACCGCTATTAGGGGAATGACTTTTACCGCCCCCTAGGCCCGCCATGCGATGTTCTCAAACGAACAGACCGGGCTGTACACAGATTGTCACATTCAGGCTCAGTAGGAGTTCAGATTCCGTCTTCTTATCGGCATCTACCTAGGGACCGTTATGCACAGCTAGTGCCTCTTGCGGTCTGTGGTTAAACCCACTGCCAGTGTAGTTTCGAGTCTTTAGAGTCCCATACAGAGAGCTATTCGCCTTTAGGCAAAAGAGTAGAGGTCGCATGGTTTTGCGACAGGGTTCGGTCACATCCGTGCACTTGTGCACGTTTAGTGTCCGGACAGTTAACACTAGCGGGCTTTGGTTTAAGCCAGATCCTAGTGTACGTTTTAGGATTGGTTTTATCTCGTTTGTATTCGTGTTCCTCGGAACACGGATACGGGTGTGTATGCATAGTTGACAGAGAGACAGGGGCAGAGGATTCTCATTGGGGTTGTTGACTGTTGACTGTTGACTTTTGCTAAAACCCTAATGAGAATATGAAATATTATTAACAATAATATTAATTAAGTATTATTGTGACATGGTTGTTGAGGGTTGACTTTGTTGACTTGTTGACTTTGTTGACTGGTTGACTAGGTTGGACTAGTTGACCATCATCATTACAATGGCTATCATTTCATGGCAACGACTTTTGCTTGCTTGTTTCTTTTTACAAAATGAGTGCATGAAATGATATGGCCATTTTGACTTGAACCATCACATAATACTCAATTACTATTATGGGTTATGATTATTTTGGATTATGAGAGATTGGATGGCAAAAGTCTTGCTCATTCTTTCATTTCCTTTCTCTCTCATGCTTGAGCTCTCCCTCTTCCTCTTGCTCTCTCTCTAGTCTATGGTTCACTTGTCTCATGTGTTGAGAAGCAAGAACCATAGAGATAAAACCCAACATACTCCTCTACTCATCTTAGTTCACAAGGTTTAGCAAACCAAGCGTTCTAGTTTCTTCTAGTTTTAAGTGAAGCCATAGGTAGAAGCTTTCAGGTGGATCCATCTTCGGCACAAAGAGACGACGAGGAGAGAACCATCCGACCACCACAAGGAGACCAAGCGAAGGAGTTCAAGTAAAGGTATAACCCCTAACCGAGTTGGTAAAACTCATGTTGGGTTTGTTAGATAGTTGTTTAACAAAGATCCGTATTTTGAGTCCATGTTACCACCAAAAGAAAAATCGTTTTTCATCATTTCCGCAAGCCCGTAAGTACCGGGAGAGGTAACGTGGAGTTACATAAATAACATCTACCCCCAAATTCAAGCTAGTCGTTCTTCTCCCGTTTTCGGCGGTAAACAGATTCTGGCACGCCCGGTGGGACCTTTTCCTCTTTCTACTCCACACTTCATGTGTCGTGTTCGCGAAAAATATCGCGGTTCGTTATGATTGCCCTTGGATTTGAGGAACTAAGATTTGGTGTCTTGCTCCTGTGCAAAAAGAAGAAGTGAACATCAATGGCTTCTAACTGCACCAACTGCAATGGCAACTCTCGCTCCGCCCGAATTGGAGGAGTGACTTACGGGTCCCAAGAGGTCTCCATCTTCTCCTTGCCAGTGGAACATGTGACTCAGGCCACCACTGGACTGTCCTTTGGGACCATGATCCTTCCAGCAAGCTTCAGTGCCCCGGTTCCATCACAGGAGGCTCCGAAGAAGTCGGTCTTCGATCGGCTTGCAACATCCGCGGCCCATCTCAACGGTTCGTCCAATTCCCACGCCTCGGTCTTTAACAGGCTAAGCCACAGCTCCAGTGGGCTTGCAAAGAGGCTCACAATACCTGAAGGAGTTATCCTGAAGCGGATAGACATTCCGACCCCGACAGACGAAGTCGTCATAGGGGTTTCTCCTGCTAGAGGATCGGTTTTCATAAGATTGGCCATTCTAACTCGTACTACGGGTGAGGTCCTTAAAAATGCTTCCCTTACCAAAAATTCTGCTTTCGACAGATTAACCGTTACCTCTCAGTGGACATCAGTCTACGATCGGATGACACCGACATCAGCCTCTCATCAAAGCAGGGGGCATAACGAAGCTACTCCAACGACAGAGGTAGCCCAGTCTGTAGGGTTACGGCAGCGCCCTGACCATCAATCCATGACCAAATACGGAAAAAAAAACTTTAAAAATCTGGCGCTAACGGAACCCTAATCGACGAATTTTACCATTAACCCTATAGTACTTCTATATAAAGGAGTTTAAGAGATTATACCAATCTATCCGTGTCATTCGGTCTTCAATCTCTGTCCTTAGCTCATTGAGGCTGCCTCGATCAAGTTCGCTCTTCGGTCTCCCTCGTCGAAGAGGATCCACGTTGCGGATTAGTAATACGGGCTCTCGCTTCAAAACGAAGCAACACGAGCATCCAGTTTTCTAGCCTAAATGACCAAGATGAAGTAAAGAGTGTGTGTGAATACTTTACCTCAATACACCCAAGGATTTTCAACTCATTAGATGGATTGGGTGGAGGTTGAAGAAGAAGCTATTGGTGAAGGGAAGTGTGAGCTCAATGGTTTTGGCATAAGAAAATAAACTCAAGAAAGTATCTGTTCTTTTCAAGTAAGTGTTTTGTGAGGTATTTGTGAGTGGCAACTAAAGAAAATTCCCAGCACAGAATAAAAGATCTTCCTCATGCTCACAAATATCTCACAACAAACCAATAAAGAATCAAACATGGCACAAGGAAACGCACCATGAGTCACCAAATTGCACATGCCACATTCAATGCCAAAAGCCAAGACTTAACCTCACAATTTCCACCATAAAAAATATTAAACATTTAAACTAAAATGTTTAATCCAAATGAAATGGCAACCCTAAAGTAATCTTGTAACGAATTACAAGAATACCCCTCATCCGTATATACATACCTACATCCGTATTCCGACTGAATAT
The DNA here is from genome assembly GCA_030015575.1 of Agapanthus africanus. Classification (NCBI taxonomy): domain Eukaryota; kingdom Viridiplantae; phylum Streptophyta; class Magnoliopsida; order Asparagales; family Amaryllidaceae; genus Agapanthus; species Agapanthus africanus. Next base: position 705,082,118 of record JASDDO010000024.1, on the reverse strand, counting down.
GAATACAACGAGAAGAAAGTAATCCAACAATATAATATTAGGATCCGGATTAAACCAAAGCCCACTAGTATTATCCGTCCGATCATGATCCATGCAGAAGTGCACGAATATGATCGGACTCTGCCATAAAACCATACGTCCTATACAACGTTTCGCCCGAAAAGGGAAACTCTCTGTATTGGACTCTAAAGAATCGTCAATACGCTGGTAGTAGGTTTAACCACAAACACGTCAGTGGCACTAGCTGTAGGTAATGGCTACCCAGGTATTGAGCGAATGGGAGGCCAACGAGCAAACTCATCCTGAAACCCTACTGAGCCTGACCGTGACAATAACCGTACAGTCCGGTCCGTTCGTCTATGAGTATCACATATCGAGTCTAGGTGGGTGGATAAAGTTAGACCCCTAATAACTTGTTATTTAGTGTCGGTATGAATCCTATCACTATCTGAGAAACTACCGATCGTAGATCGGTAATTCTCGTCTACCTCGGCCGAGGATTTCTGGTGATGGCCACTCGTTCACACCGCGACATCAACCCCCAATACCTGGATAGACGAATCCCCTGATGATCCGCTCACTACCTCCATGTGGCTCGGGACTGTACCCAACTAAAACCTGTTTGCATGACTCCTTTGAGCCGTAGTAGGGTAGTAATCAAAGCACAGTGGGAACTCACACAAGTCAAATGACGATCTCAGGTAGATAGACTAACCTGTACACATGTCACCAGGAAACTGCTATCTGACAAAAGGAATAATACCAACTTGCATGTTCCCGGCGAGTCCGTCCGGTGTACTCATAATCCAATGAGCACCTGTATACATCTTAGGTGAACCAACTGACACCAATGTATTATGAGACCGGCCACCACCCCTCATCCTCCGTATACACTAGTCTACTCTTGGAGTATCGATGCCCAGTCTCGAAACTCCCACGACTAGGGATACTTTAATGATGTGCTTATAGACAACCCAACTCTCACTTATATGATGTCCATCATACTGCTGGTAGTTAAGAAAGAATCCTATGGGCTCTATCAACATGTAATAGTGATTTATAATGTCACCTGAAGCATGTACACGATGATAACTACAAACCAGATAGCATACTATCATCTTGAGTAAGACTGTTCTACCGGTATAGGTCTACCCTCAATCATTGCAATTACGTGCCCGTGATCCAATAATTGACTTGAGGGCACTATAGCCAACAATCTCCCACTTGCACTTAAGGCAAATTATTGCGGTGTTGCATACTCACAGCCCGTGTGATACCGAACACCCAACTTCTCTACTAATCAGTTTCACAAAGCTCGTTTGTAAAACTATTGCGTTCGAGAAATAGCTTCAGTGAGTGGATCCGTTCCAATGTTTCTTTTTATGTCTCTCTTTATCTCAAGTTTGCGGAGAAAGCCATCTCCCGAAATGAGCAATACCTGTCTTAGAATATGTCTGGATATCTGATGAGAACCAGTTCACAAATGAACTCTAAATCTAGTAAACTTCTTAGACTGTATCGTCAACTGAATTTAATCAGTATCCTGCGCCATTCCTCCCTCAGTATCCGCTTGGACCACCTGTCTATACTACCTCCCCTCAAAAGAGGGAAAACTATAACTCTGACAGTAACTCTGTCATCCAGGTCACCTTAGAAGCCTGGAGTGATTACAGTCTCCCGAAGGAGTCAGTCGTTACTGTTAGTGTATATGCCCTAGAGGCCATTACTGTATCATACTAGTTTGTATATTACTTGATGGAAGCTTGGGATATTCACCTTGTATAAACAATCTTGCTCAATATAGTAGTATGCTACTTGGTTTGTTTCTACTTCAATGTGTACTTGTGTTTATTTCAGTATATCACTTATACGCATTAGTGGAGCCCTTAGGATCTTTGCTTGATTACCAGCGTTGTGATGGCAGTCACACTAGTGGGGGCTGGGTAATCTATAGGCACATCCTTATACAGGTCCCTAGTCGTAGGACTATCGAGACAGGGCATCGATACTCCGGAGTAGACTAGCGTATGCGCTTCTCATCCCAGTGTGGGAGATGGTCTGTCCCACAGCCATCAGTACGTCGTACTGGAGATAGTATACGGGTGCTCGTTGGGTTACGAGTACACTGGACAGGACTCGTCGGGAACTGACAGGTTGGTATTATACCTATCGTCAGTTATCAGTTCCCAGGTGACATGAGTACAGCTTAGTCCGCTGACTTGACACTGACACTTCGCCTCGAGTGTGTTCCCACTGCACTTTGATCACTACCCTACCACGGCTCAAAGGAGTCGTGCAAACAGGTGGTGGTTGGGTGCAGTCCCGAAGCACTTGGAGGCAGTGACGGTTAGACAGGATTCGTCTCTCCCGGTATTGGGGGTTGACATCGCGCTGTGTCTAGGAGAGCCATTACACGAGTAGTCCCTGGCCAGGGCAAGCGAGATATACTGGTAGGTTTCCAGTGTTATCTCAGGGTGTTTTGGGCTTCACTCCGACACGACTTGTACCGCTATTGGGGGACTGACGTTTTACCGCCCCCTAGGCCCGCCATGCGATGTATCAGACGAACAGACCGGACTGTACGGAGAATGTCACATTCAGACTGAGTAGGAGTTCAGATGGAGTTTCACCTCGTCAGCCTTCTTGTCGACATCTACCTGGGGACCGTTACGCACAGCTAGTGCCGCTTGCGGTCTGTGGTTAAACCCACTGCCAGCGTAGTGTCGAGTCTTTAGAGTCCCACACAGAGGGTATTCGCCTCTGGGCAAAACAGAGTAGAGGTCGCATGGTTTTGCGACAGGGTTCGTTCTCATCCGCGCACTTGTGCACGTTTGGAGTCCGGACGGATTATACTGGCAGGCTCTGGTTTGAGCCAGATACTGGTATATGTTTTGGGGGTTGCTTTTATATCTTGGTATTCTTGTTTTTCGGAACGAGAATGCAGGTGTGTATGCACAGTTGCTTGAGGCGGAGAATGAGGTTTTTCATTAGGGTTTCGGAACGGGTGCGTATGCACAGTTGACAGTCTTCATTTTCCAAACCCTAATGGATTTATATATTATCTATTAATAATTAAATGAGAATTATGTTATGGTTGATTTTTTGTTGACTTGTTGACCTTGGTTGACTTGTTGACCATTGACTACCATCATGCTTTAAAAAGTCTTCCTTGATTCATGCTTACTTTTTATTAAATGAAGCATGGTTGTGGTCATTCCAAATACTACCATCAACTATTCTCATTTTCAATTATTATCATTTAGATAATATTTTTCTTTTGCAATATGGTTGCAAGAAAGAAATAATTGAGCTCATTCTATCATAACCTCTCTCTCTCCTCATTTCATCTTCTTCTTCCTCTTGAAAAGAGAAACCTTCTCATGTGTTGAGAATCATTCTCTTTAGAAAGAAAAGCAAACCCTAATCACTCTCTACTCATTCTAGGATGAAGGTTTAGCAAGCCGGAAACCCTAGTTCACTCAAAGATCGAGGAAGAGCCCAAAGTCGAACCTTCGAGGTGGATCCATCTTCGACGGGAGAAGGCGACAAAAGAGAACCATCAACCTCTACAAGATTTCAAGAAGAAGGAGTTCAAGTTTAGGTATAACCCTCATCCGAGTAGCTAACTCCTTATAGCGTATTTGCTAGTTTAGTTTAGACACGATCCCGACCTTGTTTAGTCCATGTTGCCTCTTGCGATAAAAATTTGTTTTTTATACCGTTTCCGCCTCCCCGTAAGAACCGGGGGTCGCAATATGGACTTACAGTGGTATCAGAGCCTAACTAAACTTAAACTAGCTTGGTAGTGAAGTGTAATGAAGTTCGGAACCGAAAAAAATCACAAAACCGGAAAATTACAAAACCTGAGTTTCTGTTGAAAATTTTTTGGCTCAAAATGAAAAAATTTATACATGTAAATTCGTCTCAGGCTTTTCTGTAAACACCTAAGAAAAACGATACAGTAACTCGTCTAAGCCGCCGCCCTTCCGCCGCGTGAGCTCAGCATCCGCCGCGGAAACGCCGCGTCTTGTCGTCTTCTGTGCATCGTTTTTCGTGCAGAGTGTTTCTGTGTTGGTTTTGGGATTTTTAAAATATATTATATGTACCCAGATTTTGCAGAAAAGAAATTTTCTTTTGGGGTCCTATAATTCCGTATTTTTTCCGAACTTCACTGCACTTTGGCTATGTTGGTTATATCTGTGATGTTTGCATGTATTGAACGTCGGCTAATCGCTATAAGTCGACTAGTCGGGGTTATACATGATCTGTAATGTGCTGGAATGTGTATATGAATGTGTTGGACTGTCGCGGGTGAATAGCCGGGGTGGATGTGAGATGAGCTTTTGTTTTTCTTTCATTCATTGTAAATGTAAATTGATGTAATTATATTATTTGTTTGGCCGCACAACCGGGTCGGGGTTGTAGCCGTCATTGTATAATTCTTTTTACTGTTTTTGCTCCTAGGATAGACCCATGGTGGGGTGCACAAACTACCGGGAACTTGGCGGGTAGTTTGCCGCATCCGTAGGGGTCTTGGGTGGGGTATTTGCTATTCACCGCGACCGTGTTATCCGCTTTTCGTTTCAGGCTCGAAAGGATTGCGGATTGCTAGTATATCCAATGTATTCATCTGTGATCTGTAATGTCTATCATTGCTTTCTATTTAGGCGTTGCTTATGTTTTACAGCCGCGCTAGCCCAGCCCCCGCTCTGTCGTTAGTTAAGTAACCTAACGAGTGATGACGGGACCCCGTGGCGAATGCGAATGGCATAAGCGTACGTCATATTTTGGTTGTTTTCTGCAATGGTAGGATTAAATGATGGGACGCATTAAAAGAACTAATGCAAGAATATCACGCATTAAAAGAACTAATGCAAGATAATAAACCAAGTTTAAGTCGATGGAACACTTTCGAAAAACCACTCGGTTCTTTTCAAAACTAACTTTTAAATGCGGAGCTTGAGCCACTCCTTCTAAAAGCTATCTCGTTCCATCGATTAAATCAAGTTCACTACGTTCACGGTTTCGCCAAAACCATTCGTAGCCCTCCGTCGTTTCGTATGAATATTCAATAGTATTCAAGCTGTGTTTGTTGACCTTCGTCAAGGCATAGTGATTGGTAGCTATTGGGTGTTCATATGTAGCATAGATAGATGCGTTGGTTTGGGACACTCGCATTACCTTGTTGACCTTCGTCAAGGGTATATACGGGTGGATTCAAATTAACCTGGATAATGACGGGCAGAACTTGACATGTGACTTATGATTTGTTGACCTTCGTCAAGGTCATAAGAGCATGGGGCAAAAATCCACATCGGGAGTTTCATAAGTACTGAAACTTGCTAGATTTGCATACCATTTGGAGTATGGTGATTCTGGTAGGATTCCTTCAGTTTCGTCACGCGATGATATTTGGATCCCGATCCTACTGTGAGTATATGCTACTCCTCGGGAAATTTCTCACTTAACGATCAATGCTATAAACCTAGTAGGTGCCTAGAAAGGTGTTAGCGGGGTTACGCCCCCAGGGAAAAGAGGTTATTTAATTAAGGAACTTCGCGAAAGCGTTGGAAAACCTCCCTCGAAGTACCGACACTGGCCTGGCTGAACGCTTAAGCAAGTATTGTACGGTGGGATTGATCCTGACTAATTCTTCCTTTATGGTTTGAGGAGGGATTCGAGAAACAGTGGGAGCCATCCTGTTTAGACAAACTAAAAACCACTCTAAACTTGCAAGAGCATCATGCTGAGTGTTTCTTCTTCTCTCTCCTAATTGCAGCGACCAATCAACATGACTGGACTTAAGTTACTCCTAGATAAAAACAAACTGACAGGGCCAAACTACAAAGATTGGCTCAGGAATGTCAAGATAGCAATCACTTATGACAAGCTGGGGTATCTTCTTACCACCAAAGCTCCCCCTGTCCCTGGTCCAACTTCCAGTGTCGCGGATAAGGAAATCCGCAAGACTTGGGAGATTGATAGCGCGAAGGCCAAGTGCCTCCTGCTTGCCTCGATGGACAACGAACATCAGAGGAGGCATGAGAATATGGACATGGAGTCCATATTGCTCCATACAAAAGAACTGTATGGAGAGCAATCACGTATCGCAAGATACGAAGCGTCGAAAAAGTTGTTTTCGACAAGAATGGCCGTCGGATCATCAGTAGCCGAGCACGTGCTAAAGATGATCGGCTACATTGAGGAGCTCGCTGACCTAGGGATCACATTGGAGAGTGAGCTATATACGGATATAGTTCTCCAGTCCCTTCCTTCCACTTACGCCCAGTTTATACTGAACTTCAACCTACAAGAAAAAGAGGTTGAACTATCAGAACTCCTCAACATGCTGAGGAGTGCAGAGGGCACCCTACAGAAAAGTAGGGATACATCCACTTTGTTTGTAGGAGGATCATCTTCTTCTAGGTCCAAGGCGAAAGCCAAGGGAAAGAAGAAGAAGGCCCCCGCCAAACCAAGGGGCGGTGTTAGTAAAGTGGATACGAAGGGAAAAAGTAAAGCAACAAAGATAGCGGGGAAGCTTGTGGATAAGGAAGAATGCTTCTTTTGTCATAAGAAAGGACACTGGAAGAATGATTGCAGGGCCTGGAAGGCCAGAACACAGGAATTGAAGCAGGTTGCAGCTTCAGCTTCAGGTGTGTATGTTATTGAAAACTGTCTTTCAATAAACTCTACTTCCTGGGTATTGGATACCGGATCAGGATCTCATATCTGTAATTCTTTGCAGGCGTTGAGAAACCGTAGGGATTTGAAGGCAGGTGACATGACCCTCAGAGTTGCGAACGGAGCTAGCATGGATGCTAAAGCCGTGGGGGACTATCACCTGGGAATGTCAGATGGACATGTTTTGGTTTTGCGTAATTGCTTTTTTGTACCCAACGCAACTTGTAATATCATTTCTGTATCTTTAGTTTCTAAAGAAGGTTATGAATTTGCGTTTGTAAGTAATGTTGTAAACATTCACCTTAATCAAGTTTTGATTGGGTCAGGTACATTGAGTAATGGTATATACGTGTTAAACCAACCACAGATTTTCAACGTCCAGAATACACACAAAAGAAAGTCTCCGGAAATGAATCAGACTTTCTTATGGCATTGTAGATTGGGTCACATCAATGAGAGAAGGTTGACTAAGTTACATACAGAAGGGTATTTGAATGCGTTCGAATATCAGTCGTATGCCACTTGTCAATCCTGTCTCAAAGGAAAGATGACAAAGACTCCGTTTACTGGACATGGAGTAAGAGCGAGCGAGCTCTTAGGACTCGTACACAGTGACGTGTGCGGTCCAATGTCTACACATGCCCGAAGCGGACATTCTTACTTCATTACTTTTACGGATGACTTCTCAAGGTACGGTTATGTCTTCTTAATGAAACATAAGTCCGAGGCCTTTGGAAAATTCCAGGAGTATAAGAATGAAGTGGAGAAACAGACCGGCAAAAGTATTAAGATTCTAAGATCGGATCGAGGTGGAGAATACTTAAGTGCCGAATTCCTGAATTACTTAAAAGAGAATGGTATTCTCTCTCAGCTTACTCCTCCATACACTCCGCAACATAACGGCGTATCGGAGAGACGGAACCGAACCCTATTGGATATGGTTCGGTCCATGATGAGTAACGCTGAGTTACCGCGATCATTCTGGGGATATGCACTAGAAGCAGCTGCGTATCTCTTGAACAAGGCTCCCACCAAGACTGTGCCTACCACCCCATATGAGATGTGGACTGGGAAGAAACCCTGTCTTAAGTATCTTAAGGTATGGGGATGTCCAGCTTTTGTAAAAAAGCAGCATGCGGACAAACTTGAGGCACGTTCAGTACAGTGTAAGTTTGTGGGATACCCAAGGAACTCCAGGGGGTATCTTTTCTATTCCGCTGAGGAGCAAAAGGTCTTTGTTTCTCAGCATGCCCGCTTCTTGGAAACTGAGTTTTTAGAAACCCAGATAAGTGGGAACACAATAGAACTGGAAGAGGTTCCAGAACCACAGACTGTTACTGAAAGCTTAGTGGAACCAGAGGGTTCAACAGAACAGGACATTCCTACGCCGCTCCGCAGGAGTAGTAGGCAGTCTCATCCGCCCGAGAGATACTGCGGTTTTCTCATAGACGGGGATAGAGAGGATTGCATCATAGATTATGATGAGTCTACTAGCTTCCAGCAGGCCGTTCAGAGCGTTGACTCAGTGAAATGGCTGGATGCAATGCGGACCGAAATGGAGTCAATGTACACCAACAAAGTATGGACGTTGGACATTGCTCCAGATGGGGTAAAACCCGTAGGATGCAAGTGGATCTTCAAAAGGAAGATTGGTGTAGATGGACAGGTTGAGACCTATAAAGCTAGACTTGTAGCAAAGGGTTTCCGTCAAAGAGCTGGCTTGGACTATGACGAAACCTTTTCTCCAGTGGCTATGCTGAAATCCATTCGGATCCTTCTTGCCATTGCTGCCTTCCACGATTATGAGATTTGGCAGATGGACGTAAAAACCGCTTTTCTAAATGGAAATTTAGAGGAGTGTGTCTATATGGATCAGCCAGAGGGTTTCATTCAGAGTGGGAGCAGCGGAAAGGTGTGCAAGTTGCTTAAGTCCATCTATGGACTAAAGCAGGCATCGCGGAGTTGGAACATCTGCTTTGATGAGACAGTCAAAGAATTTGGCTTTATCAAAAATCCAGATGAACCATTCATCTATAGTAGATTTGTAGCGAGAACTGTAGTATTCCTCGTTTTATACGTGGATGACATTCTCTTGATAGGAAATGACATTCCTATGCTACAATCTGTCAAGGGATTCTTGTCACAAAGTTTCTCCATGAAAGACCTGGGTGATGCCTCATACATCCTGGGGATCCGGATCCATCGTGATAGATCCAAGAGGATATTGGGACTTTCTCAGTCCAGGTACATCGACACCATAGTGAAAAGATTCAGTATGGAAGATTCCAAGCGCGGTAACCTACCGGCTTGTCACGGGATCACCCTCTCTAAAGAGATGTCTCCCAAGACTGATTTGGAGAGGGATCGCATGTCTATTATACCCTACGCTTCTGCGGTAGGCTCTATAATGTATGCGATGTTGTGTACCAGACCGGATGTAGCTTATGCACTGAGTGTGGTAAGCCGGTATCAGTCTAACCCTGGGGAGAAACACTGGATAGCAGTAAAGAACATTCTCAAGTACCTAAGAAGGACTAAGGAGATGTTCTTGGTGTATGGCGGAAAAGACCTCCAGATCGAGGCCTTTGCTGACTCCAGCTTCCAGAGTGACAAGGATGATTCCAAGTCCATGTCGGGTTTTGTCTTCACCCTCAATGGAGGGGCGGTGTGTTGGAAGAGTTCCAAACAGGAAACCGTTGCAGACTCGACGATGGAAGCGGAATACATCGCTGCATCTGATGCCGCAAAAGAAGCTGTCTGGATGAGGAAGTTCTTGAAAGAGCTTCAGGTGGTTCCGTCCATTGTTGACCCAATACCTCTGTATTGCGACAACAACGGGGCTATAGCTTTAGCGAAGGAACCCAGGTCCCATCAAAGATCCAGGCACATCTTGAGGCGGTATCACCTGATCAGGGAGATCGTGGATCGCAAGGAGATCGAGGTTCGGAGGGTTGCTTCAGAAGAGAACACTGCAGATCCATTCACCAAGGCCCTACCCCAGACTCAGTTCGAGCGGCTGATCGAGATGATAGGTCTTCGATACGCCAGTACATGGCCTTAGTGCAAGTGGGAGATTGTTAGTGTATATGCCCTAGAGGCCATTACTGTATCATACTAGTTTGTATATTACTTGATGGAAGCTTGGGATATTCACCTTGTATAAACAATCTTGCTCAATATAGTAGTATGCTACTTGGTTTGTTTCTACTTCAATGTGTACTTGTGTTTATTTCAGTATATCACTTATACGCATTAGTGGAGCCCTTAGGATCTTTGCTTGATTACCAGCGTTGTGATGGCAGTCACACTAGTGGGGGCTGGGTAATCTATAGGCACATCCTTATACAGGTCCCTAGTCGTAGGACTATCGAGACAGGGCATCGATACTCCGGAGTAGACTAGCGTATGCGCTTCTCATCCCAGTGTGGGAGATGGTCTGTCCCACAGCCATCAGTACGTCGTACTGGAGATAGTATACGGGTGCTCGTTGGGTTACGAGTACACTGGACAGGACTCGTCGGGAACTGACAGGTTGGTATTATACCTATCGTCAGTTATCAGTTCCCAGGTGACATGAGTACAGCTTAGTCCGCTGACTTGACACTGACACTTCGCCTCGAGTGTGTTCCCACTGCACTTTGATCACTACCCTACCACGGCTCAAAGGAGTCGTGCAAACAGGTGGTGGTTGGGTGCAGTCCCGAAGCACTTGGAGGCAGTGACGGTTAGACAGGATTCGTCTCTCCCGGTATTGGGGGTTGACATCGCGCTGTGTCTAGGAGAGCCATTACACGAGTAGTCCCTGGCCAGGGCAAGCGAGATATACTGGTAGGTTTCCAGTGTTATCTCAGGGTGTTTTGGGCTTCACTCCGACACGACTTGTACCGCTATTGGGGGACTGACGTTTTACCGCCCCCTAGGCCCGCCATGCGATGTATCAGACGAACAGACCGGACTGTACGGAGAATGTCACATTCAGACTGAGTAGGAGTTCAGATGGAGTTTCACCTCGTCAGCCTTCTTGTCGACATCTACCTGGGGACCGTTACGCACAGCTAGTGCCGCTTGCGGTCTGTAGTTAAACCCACTGCCAGCGTAGTGTCGAGTCTTTAGAGTCCCACACAGAGGGTATTCGCCTCTGGGCAAAACAGAGTAGAGGTCGCATGGTTTTGCGACAGGGTTCGTTCTCATCCGCGCACTTGTGCACGTTTGGAGTCCGGACGGATTATACTGGCAGGCTCTGGTTTGAGCCAGATACTGGTATATGTTTTGGGGGTTGCTTTTATATCTTGGTATTCTTGTTTTTCGGAACGAGAATGCAGGTGTGTATGCACAGTTGCTTGAGGCGGGGAATGAGGTTTTTCATTAGGGTTTCGGAACGGGTGCGTATGCACAGTTGACAGTCTTCATTTTCCAAACCCTAATGGATTTATATATTATCTATTAATAATTAAATGAGAATTATGTTATGGTTGATTTTTTGTTGACTTGTTGACCTTGGTTGACTTGTTGACCATTGACTACCATCATGCTTTAAAAAGTCTTCCTTGATTCATGCTTACTTTTTATTAAATGAAGCATGGTTGTGGTCATTCCAAATACTACCATCAACTATTCTCATTTTCAATTATTATCATTTAGATAATATTTTTCTTTTGCAATATGGTTGCATGAAAGAAATAATTGAGCTCATTCTATCATAACTTCTCTCTCTCCTCATTTCATCTTCTTCTTCCTCTTGAAAAGAGAAACCTTCTCATGTGTTGAGAATCATTCTCTTTAGAAAGAAAAGCAAACCCTAATCACTCTCTACTCATTCTAGGATGAAGGTTTAGCAAGCCGGAAATCCTAGTTCACTCAAAGATCGAGGAAGAGCCCAAAGTCGAACCTTCGAGGTGGATCCATCTTCGACGGGAGAAGGCGACAAAAGAGAACCATCAACCTCTACAAGATTTCAAGAAGAAGGAGTTCAAGTTTAGGTATAACCCTCATCCGAGTAGCTAACTCCTTATAGCGTATTTGCTAGTTTAGTTTAGACACGATCCCGACCTTGTTTAGTCCATGTTGCCTCTTGCGATAAAAATTTGTTTTTTATACCGTTTCCGCCTCCCCGTAAGAACCGGGGGTCGCAATATGGACTTACAGTTACCAAATCCTTAGAACATCCACTTATGTTCAAAAACTGCTTCCGAACATTTGTCCAGGATTGGATTAATATATAAACTTATTGCATCTAGTGCAAAAACAACATCTGGTGTGGTACTTGACATCTCATGATTGACTCAATTGTCTAAGCAAGTGATATGCCAATCATGCACATCCCTCTTTACTTTAGTCTGTAAGAAACCTTTAAAGAGGGTGACTCCATCACCTGCAGGTACACCACCATGCCAGGAGTCGTCCATTCTAAAACACCTTTAGAATACTGTCTAAGTGCCCAGATTGCGAAACTACCTAAATCTAGATCTAAAACTATAGATCTATTAACCAGAATGCCTGATATAATATCCAAATCCTATGTGGAGAAACCACTGTGTGACAACCACTGTATAACGGATTGGAGTATAGGAATTTCACTTTCTACAATGTCCATGTCATCCAAATACCAGGACATCACACCCTACTATCTGCTTAATAGATCCATCTCTTGTTCTGATGAAATCAAAGCCTATGCTGTCACATAAAAAATAGATGATCTATCTCCGCTACATACGCTTTAGTTTATAAATAAACACAAGCTACTTGTCCACTATGCTTCCGCCGCTCCTACGGAATACAACAACCCTCTGGTAGAGTCATATACACGTGTACTTCTAAAGCTAGTTTAGAACAACGCTATACTCATCCTCATGCCGGGTCTCATAGTCTAGAACGGCAGTAATGGCAAGTCTGGGAAAACAAGAACCTCCCTGTCACCGTCTTTGAGGATACCGAAGTACCTCTCGGGCGCCTGAGCTTACCCACCATATCTGCGGAGTGGCTAATGGAATGTCAAACCTGATTGAATCTTTAGGTTCTATTAAATTTTCAGTAATCATCTGTGGTTCTGGAATCACTTCCAGTTCTACCATACTCCCACTACTGTTTTCTGAAAAAATCCATTTTGCTAAAACTGTGGAGAGTCAAGAACAATATCACTGTTGATCTTCCAAATGGTAGAAAGTTAACCCTCGTCATAACCCTGGATAACCCACAAACTTCCATTATGGAAATGTGCCTTGATTTATCCAGAGTCTGGTTTTAAGCATAATCCAGACAACTCCATATACCTTACCATCGTTAAGATATGAACCATTCTATATACAATATAGAAACAGAGGCACTGATTTAATTGGAACCAGATTCAAATCATGCAGCTGTTTCCAGTGCATGTCAACTAAATGGAGAGATGCCGATCGGCATTACTCAACTAAGAGTTAATCCAAATATGAGTAACCTGAAAGAGAAGCAAGTTATCAAAACCATTACTATCAACTGAATACCAAATACAAATATCTACATCTTCGATCACCTTGAAGAATTTTGATACTTGCATCACGTGGTTCTCTACTTTATTCTCGTACCTATAACTTCTCAAAACTTGGACCTTATATTTCTACGAAATACTTGTCTAAGACTGGAGAAGTCAGAAGTAAACAGAATATATTACGAGGACTTTCCCCTTTGTCCTAATGGACACGGGACAACATACAATAGTTTGTATAAGTCCCCTGAGTTGAATAACTCAAGCACTGTGCGTCGTAAGTTGAAAACTGTACTATGGTTAAGAAGAATTACACCGCTGTTTAATGCTCCTTACCAAATCATCAACTGATATAGGTAAATGTCATGGACATAATTTCAAAAAGTTATATCTCACTTTATGAAATAAAAGTTATATCATTTTGAAATTGTTGCATAACAACGGATATTCAAAACCAGATATTTGCCGTCAGGAAAAACCCCAGGTGATTTCCTCAAATATCACCAATTACAACGAATTCCGATATAATGAGAATATAATAACCCAATTCCCAATAACTTACTCCCACTTATCATCTGTAAAACCATACATATATGAGAATCAAACTTGGTAAATACATACCCTGGAATAAGGATCTAATTGGGAAATCATTTTTCAACTAACAACGCAGAGTGAAACTGAAACATGAAAATGTTTCAAAGGGGCATCCGGGTATCCTAGTTGTAACATTTCAGAAAATATAAAATATTATTTTTGGAATTTAATATTAGAATAATATATTTCTCGAAAACTGCCTCATTTGCGAAATTGGGATTTCGAAAAAGGGTATAAATATATACCAATATTTTTGAAATAATTGGAGATTAAAATGATTTATTCATTTAAAAATATATTTAAAGGATTTGGCATTAAAAAAAATCAATTATATGCCGTTTAAAATTCAACACGATTAGTGCACTACTAATCGCGATTAGTCCAAATCCGTGTTTCTACAAAAAAATTTCATGGTTAGTGCACCATGACATGTTTCATTTGATTACATATTGTTTTGGGGTATTATGTGGTTGATTTTTAAAAATAAAAGAAAAAGAGAAAAAGGGTAAAAGTTTAGAATGATTGGAGAGAGAGTGAGTGAGAATAAGTGTGAGAGATAGAGGGGCTACCTCATTTATTTTCCCCCATCATTTTTCTTCTCCATCTTCTTCCTCACTTCCCTCCACCTTCAACCCTAAGATCCATCTCAAAAACCTTTTCAAAACCCTATACTCCTTTCACAAAAAATGATCACCTCTTCATCCTCTACGCAATGGACCAAGCAAAGTTGGATTTTGATGACATTGGGAAGCTAGGGTTTTTCATGAGTTGCCCAAATGAGGTATAGCTTATCCCATTTAGTTTAGTTTGAGTTTTCTTGTATTTTAGTTCAGTTTACAAGTTGTTTAATGGTGGATTTGTGAATTTGGAAAATTCTAATGAAGGGTTTGAGTAATTGTGTGGACTTGGGGTACTTAGTGGCTGTTCTAGGGCCTTAGAGATTGATTCCCTAACCTGGAAATGAGAATAGAAATTATAATATGAACTTAGGAATTTTTCCGTATCGGTTTTGTGACATTTAGCATGCATACAGGGAATCTGGGATGACTCAGGATGTTTCTGAGTTAAGCAAACAATACCAGAGACCTAGTGGGACCAATTGGAAGCCACCCTACAAACACGAACCCAAATGGAGCATATTGGGCCGAGCTCGCCTCATTTTAGAGCAATGTGGCCATCCTCATGGTGGGTATAGGTGTCTAGGTTGTTTCAGTAGCTCACTCACTCCATATACAAAACCCTATACTTGCTAGTTTGCTTCAATTGGCCAGAGTCAAAATTTGGGAGCATATTGGTGTGATTTTTGGTTATGTTTTCCGTATTTTGAATGCTAGGTTTTGATATTTGGATTTGTATTTGGTTGTTGGATGTTTGTACGTCAACAACAAGGGATAATTGGTTGGTTTTTCATGCGTGGGCTATAGGTTCAACCTATAGGCGATCCGTGTGCCGTATCGGTTTTCCGGATTCGATTTTAATAGCGATTACGATTGTGTATTATTGTAGGTACCTTCGCATGGATTCCGAGGCGACGGAGCATGGCGTCATCGACTTTGGAGAGTAAGGATCAAGGTGAGTAGATCTGTATCTACAGGGGAAGTCGGTTGGATTGCGAATAGCACCCCCATAAAGTTTTGGTGGAAACCAATTTATAGAATATGGTTAAGGAAGCCACGAGTAGAAAACTTTAGATAGGGTTAAAAAGATAGTTAGATATGATGTGAATGATTGAATATGTATATCAAGACATGAGATGAATGTTTTAGGGATATGAAAAGTGAAGGTGAATCAAGACTTATAGATATGTAGTTGCACTAGAACAAGTATGAGTTTTAGAGTATATATAAAATTGAATTGATGTGGGATATAAATGCGATGAAAGGAACATACGATGTTATATGATGACTTGATTGATATGTAGGTTTACAGATGCAGGTCGATTTGAGATGATTGATATCTTTGTCGGTCCCCTGATATGAGATTGTTATGGATGTGACCCGGGGATATAGGTATATAGATATATAAAAATGTTGTGAATCATGAGTGATATGTCGTAGGAGATATTAGGTTCGTACCCTCATTGTCGTATAGGTTGATAGAATCCCTAATGGTTTACTGCCGCCGTACGATGATTTTCCGTACGTGATGACTTGACTTAATGATTGATCCATACCCTTGACTAGAGGATGCCGTATGATGGATTATACCATACGTGATGTTGTGAGACTGGGTGCCGATTTATAGATTCACCGACTCGATCATGTTAGATACGTATACCCTATCGCATTTAGCTGATGATTTACCTTATGCTACATTCATGTTATTCTCATTGCATTGCATATACCTGTACTAGTACACTTCCACCATTATCAATGATGTGTATGTTACACTTACACAGATTTGCCGGCTCACACACTTCATCATCACTAATTTCCATGTCACTACACAGTAGGATTGCTGTATCATGATATGACTCCTTGCATAATTTACTTGCTATAGTTGCATATGCACATTTATACGATCTTGCATTGGACTTTGGAGAATTTGGGAACTGCAGGATATATTTTAAAAAAAACTAGATTCATTTAAAAGAGCGGTTTTCGCTCGATATGTGCATATTATTGTTCCATGTTGCATGACATACGGATATGCTTACATTTCTGTTATATGTCGCATACATCATGCTTTACTATTATACACATTGAGATATATTGTTTTCATGAGATTTCTGGATTTGAGAACAGTGGTCATTTTAATAGAAAGTATGTACTGTTTTAAAAACCCGGTTTCCCTTGATATGATATTTCAGTGCATCCACCATGTGTTTTCTTGGTTCTGAGACGTATTATAGAAACCCGGTTCTAGGAGGTGGATGATCCGTTTACGGGTTCATGGTGGACCCAGTATGGTTCCCCGAGACGAGAAATGATTTTCGTGGTGTAGACGATGAGCCTGGCAGGGTGGGGATTACCTACCGGTGATAGTATTTGGGCTCAGCGGTTATCCAGAGGATACCGACCGGAGTCAAGAGATGATATGGGCTGATCCGGACTGACGGAGCCCGTCGGCCGATACAGACTGACGGGGCCTGAGAGATATAAGGATTTACGTGTCGATGTTGGACACGGGTTTCATGATGTTTCGAGTGTCGATGCTGAATACTCAGGTTCCATGATTTTGATGTGTCGCGGGGGACATAAGTTGATTTATATCCTCATATTTTCATGCATATACTTTTTATGATATTACATGCATGATTTGTTGTATCATTGGTTGACACGTGGACGGGATCCACATACATAAAGGCATTGATCATGTGGTTGGATGATATCCGCATACATATATGTGTTAAGTATTTTATTGGCACATATGCAGACACGGTCACCCTAGATATCATAGTTTTACCTTCATTATATAGTTGACCTAGGAAATCGTTATTTTATTTGATTTCTACCTGATGATGTTTTTCTACTCACGAGTTGGCAACTCACTCCCGTTGTGCCACAGTTCTTGCAGGTTGACCGCTTGGATTAGTAGCAGCATCGCTGGCACACATCTACTTTTGGGTGATTTTCTTGGTAGGTGGGATATTTGTATCGTGCCCACTCTTGTATTTATTATTCATATTGTATCTAGTCAACTCCATCAATCAAACTAGTATTTGTTTAAGTAATGAGACTTAGTGAGACTTGTGGTTGCGAGATTTAGAGCGAGGGATATTCCGCTACTTGTGCTTTTGATGTCTTGCTTCTTTCTTTATCTTTTGTGGTGAACTTCGCCGTTGGGCGTCGTATACTTTTATTTATGCTTTGCGTGGTTATGGATCCGCCGATTGGCAAAGAGCAAGCTCCTGCTTGGGGATGCCTTTATATTATCATGTATTGTGGTTTTGGATCAAAAAATGCAAAGGAGGTGCTGCCCAAATTTTTTAAAAGTCGAAACATGTTTTCAACTAGTAATACCCACTTGCATTTTTATGTTCCATTGTTTATGTATTTAGGAAAACTTTTGATTTCATCATACCTTATTTTCAAAACTTCACCTCTTTTATTTTCTTAAAAAGATTTAGATTTCTGGGTTTCGGCTTACTTGAATTACGTTACGCCTTTACACGTGGCGTGATTTAAGTACCGGTCACGAGCTAATATTTCGGGTCATGACAAAGTTGGTATCAGAGCGCTAGGTTTAACCTTTGTTCGAGTTTAGGTTTGACTATGAGGAGTCTGGGGCATAAATTATTTCGGAACCTAGGCTTGACCTTATTGAACTTAGACTTGAATGAGGGGGGGTATTAGACCCGAACTTTCATTTCATTGGTTGACCCTGATTGATGGAGTTAGTAGCTTGAGTAAAGTGACGTACCGTACGTATGTTCCGCGGCATATTTACGATACGATACTCAACTTAAGAAACCTTAAGATGTACATATTTTTAGATATGTGATTCTCTTCGTACCCACGATTATACTGTAGGGTTCCTAGGCACCATAATGAGGTCTCACAAGGCATCGAACATGCCATTTTTCAAAAATTCTAGGTGCCGAGAGACCCGACTACGGATCGTTTGCTAGAAAACTAGGCGAAAAAGCTAACTAGTTAACACTTAACTAAGGGATACGGATATACAACCTTTGTAGATCCGGTGCTCCACCTCCATAGCTCCTCAACGAAGTCCTCTCCGCTGTCCAAAAAGAATCCGGTCTCTAGCGTCGACTTCATCGGAGAATAAGCGAGCTAGGTCGTCGATGTCCATGCCGAAGATGATCTAAGTCGAGGCATCGCTAAATCAAGCTCCGACTTCACCAAGTCAAGAAACTTGTGAAGAAAACACACTCTACTACTTGGCAAGAGGTAGAGGATGAAGAAATAGGAAGTGGGTAGACTTTAGAATTGGATTTCTCACTCATTTCATCAAGTTGCCATTGATGGTCAAGCTTTTCTTCACTTGAAGGAAGAAGAAGAAGAAGCTAAATTATTATGATAAGAAAAATTTAAAATGAAAAGAATAATCCATTCTTATCATAAGTGAACCATGGTAAAGTGTAGAGAGCTAATCATGGTTAAAGGAATGGTTAGGGTCAAGCTAGAGACAAAATGGTCACTTAGTCAAAAGATCAAGAAGCTTCAACTAGAATCCAAAATTAGCAACCATTTCATTTCATTTTCTTTTATTCATTTATCATAAATAAATGGATAATTAAATAAGATAAATGAATAACAAATAATAAACCCTAACCTATTCATTAACCAAGGTTTAACACTTTACACTTAACCAAAAAGCATGTATCATCAAACATGATACAAGCTAGTGCACAAAATCATATCACATATATAATGCGCACATCCGAGTGAGAAAATCCATTATAAAGTGAACCGATACTAGTTAATGCAAAGTAATATATCAAATATATAATTATGCATTAAATCATTAAATCAACACTTGATTTAACGATACGGTCATATCGCATATAACCGGCTAGTATCATTAGTAACAACTTATCGAATCAACACTTGATCCGATAACCCGGCTATATCACATATAACCGATCAATGTCACATCGCGAGAATCGAATACAGTATCACATACTCATATTATTCTCGGTCCCGTACATATCTCATATGCGCTCCTATTTCGTTTCGCTTGAGCCAGGAAACCTCTGTGTAGGACTCTAAAGACTCGTCAATACGCCGGCAGCAGGTGATGATCATATCAAACACCCACAAGCCGCAAGCGGTCTGCTAAACGTAACGGCCACCCGGGTATTGAGCGATCTGAAGATCGACGAGCAAGCCCGCTCACACTCCAGTGAATCCGACCAGTAACACTACCGTACAGTCCGGTCTGATCGTCTGATATGTCGCATATCTTGCCTATGGGTGGTAAACGTCAGACCCCAATAGCTCGATAAGTCGCGTCGATATGAGGTCTATAACTGTTCGAGAAACTACTGGTAACACTTAGCAGTAAATCTCAGCAACCCTGGCCAGGGATTTCCTGTTATAGCCAATCGAACACAGCACAACATCAACTCCCTATACCGGGAGAGACGAATCCCCTCCTATCGCTCATTGCCTCCATGTGACTCGGGACTGTACCCAAAAACCACCGTTTTGCATGCCCTCTTGGACGTGGTAAGATGGAAATCAAAGCACAGTGGGAACCACACAAGACTCTATGACGATCTCGGGTCAACAGACTACTCTGTACCAGTGTCACCAGAGAACTGCCATCTGACGTGAGGTATAATACCAACTGGGAGTTCTCGACGAGTCCGTCTAGTGTACCCAGTCTCTACTGAGCACCCGTATATCATCTCTGATGTCAAACACCAATGGATATGGGATCATCCATCGCCCATCTGTATGGGTCGAGAAAGTATACGCTAGTCTACTCTGGTATATCGATGCCCCGTCTCGATACACCCTCGACTAGGGACTTTGAAGGATGTACTTATGGACTACCATGTCCCCACTAGTATGATCCGCATCATAGTCCAGGTAGTCAAGTACAGATCCTAAGGGCTTTACCAACATGTAACAGAGAGACAAACAGTATACACGTTAAGGTAAAGTGTAACCAGATAGCATATTATCATGTCGAGCAAGAAAGTCCTCCCTATATACGTCCTAGCATCCACTACAATATACATCATATGTACAGTAATGGCCTCTAGGCCATACATATAACTAACAATCTCCCACTTGCACTAGGGCCATCTGTAGCAGTGGTTGTAGTATCTCATACTCAACCATCCCATAAAAGTCTCTCTCTGGGAACAGGCCTTTGTGAGTGGATCCGCTGTGTAGTCCTCTGAGTCTACTCTCCTAACCTCGATCTCCCTGGAGATCAACCATCTCCATGATCAAGTGATACTGCCTTAGAATATGTCTGGATCACTGATGGGACGGACGTTCCTTGGCATAAGCCACAACTCCATTGTCACACAATGGCAGGAACTAAGTTCATCTCATGAACCAATATACATCCAGACTGCCTCTTTGGTAGCATCTTAAGTAGCGATGTATCCTGCCTTTATCGTCTAGTATGTCACGGTATCTAGCTTGGAACTCTTCCAACATACCGTCTCTCCACTGAGGGTAAAGACAATGCCTGTGACTGACATTCAGCCGTCTTTATCACCCTGGAACCCTTCCAGTGATTCTCCCCAGGATGGGTTGATACCGTCTCACTATAACTAGTGAGAGTCCTAACATCCTATTAGATCTATCTCATAGATCCAAAATCCAGGAGTTAGCAGGTATCATTATGATCCTATATGGAGAATCATTGTGATAAACGGAGATTGACAGAGCGTAGCATAGGAAACTCTTTCCCTATCAAGAGTATGTCATCCACGTACTCTACGAGGATCACCACCACACTCCCTACTACCTTTTTGTTTATACAAGGTTCATCTACCATTTTGATGATGTCAAACTCTTTGACTACTTCATCAAAACAGACGTTCCAACTCCACGATGCCTGCTTTATCAAATAAAGCATCTTGTACACGTTTCCGCTGTTCCCACTGTCTACGAAGCCCTCTGGCTGTGTACTTATAGACGCTCTCTTCTAAATCATCATTTAGAAAAGCTGTCATGACACCCAACCACCAGATATCGTAGTCATGGTGTGTAGGCGTGGCAAGTAGGATCTGGATAGACTTAAGCATAGTCACTTGAAAAGGTTTCATCATAATCCACGCCTGATCGATGACGAAAAGCTTTAACAAGTCTAGCTTTGAAAGTCTCAACTTTTCCATCTACACCAAGTAATCTTCTCAAGATATACTTGCTCCTGATGGGGATTTAACCCTTCAGATATAGCAACCAAAGTCCATACTTTGTCGGTGTATAAGGATTCCATCTCAGATCGATAAGCATCCAGCCATTTTTACAGAGTCTTACTCCTGATGGCCAGCTCGAAACTAGTTGGGTCATCATCTCATGATGCATTCCTCGCTCCCACTGTCATAGAGAAACTGAATTATCTCTCAGGTGGGTGAGGAATCCTACTAGATCGGCGGAGAGGCTGAGGTTCGTTGGTAACTATTGAATCCTTTGGTTTTATCAAATCATCAGCTGCAGTTTGTATAGCTGGAACCTTTCCAGTTGTACATTACAGGCCTTGCCTCGAGCTTGTCCGGATTTTGCTTTTAGACATAGGCCGGACAACCCCAAATCTTAACTAACTTAAGACATGGGCTCTTCCCTTTCCATATCACATATGAAGTGGTAGGCATTGATTTGATTCGAACCCTATTCAATAGGTATGCAACTTCTCAAGTGCATAACACCCAAAAGGAAATAGGTAACTCAGTAGTACTCATCATAGAGCATACCTTATCATATAGGGTGTGATTGCTCCACCCTGATATACCATCGTGCTATGGTGTATACAGAGGAGTAATGCTGAGAGAGAATCTCATTCTCCTTTAAAAAAGTCCAGGAATTCCATGCTCAAGTATTCTCCTCCTTGATCACATCAAAGGACATAATACTTATACCTATATTTTGGTTCTCTACTTCTAACTTATATTCTGTGAATATCTCAAAAGGTTCGGGCTTATGTTTCAACAGGAACGTATGTCTGAATCTTGAGAGATCATCAGAGAATGTAATGAAGTAAAAGAACCGGTCTTGGCATGTGTAGACAGGGGACCTACATACATCAACATGTATCATCCCAAGAGTTCACCAACTCTTTCTCTGTTTCCAATAAACAGAGCTGGTGTCATTATATCTTTATGACATGATTGGCAAGTTTCACAAGATGTAAATTCAAACTGATTTAAATATGCATCTATATGTAACTTCAGCTAGTCGGGTCGCATTGATATGACCTAGTCTACAATACCTTAAGAAGGATTCGTTCATCTCTGAACTCTTCCTCTTGTGTGTGTTCTGTATACTAAGAACTGTAGTTTGATTTAGAACATCAACGCTTTTAGATAACGTGCCTGAACCGATCAACTTTTGATATAGGAAATGTTCAAAACATTATCCAACAATACAAAATTTTACCGTTTCTTTACTAATAAAGAGACAGATATGATTTTGTATATCAGATTCGGTATCTAATAACATTCGTTCAGAATCAATGTATTGTAATACAGGGTGACAGTGACCAACAGACTTGGCTGCAACTCTTGCCCCGTTTTCTGCCTCATGAAACTTATCACCCGTTCTCAGTCCTCTACCTTTCTGTAGCCCTATGTAACAGATTACATATCTGGGATCCTGATCCGGTATCATATACCCAGGATGTAGAGGATACAGAGAAATAGTTCTTTGTAACGAACACACCCGAAGATGATGCATCAGCATGCACTCTCTTCGTTTGGGCGGCACGGGAAATCTGGTATTCCCCAATTTCCTGCTCTGTCTTATAACAATTATAAGTTGGAGCGGGACCAACGTTCCCCAGCTCAGTATAACAAGCGGGTTCGGTCAAATAATCCGTATTATTATCTTGATTAAGGCGTGATATGGTCGCTACCAGGAGAGAGAGAAGAAAACACTCAGCGTGCGCTCTGTCAAGAATAGATTGGTAATTATTTTATCTAATCAGGATGGCTCCCACTGCTTTTTATCAAATCTTCCTTCAAACCCTAAAAGGAAAGACTAGCCGGGATTAATTACACACTACAAGTTCGCCAATCTTTCAGCCAGGCCAGTGTCGGTACATTGAGGGAGGTCCCCCGTGCTTTCGCACGAACCTAATTACTGTAAATCTCGTTTTCCCAGAGGCGTAACCCCGTTGACACCTTTCTAGACACCTACTTGATCGGCTAATTGTAATGTATAAAACTCTCCCAGGAGTAACTCTTACTCGCAGCGGGTATCGGGATCCAACTATCTCATAGAAGGTATGCAATCTCATTGCAAATTTCAACACTTGAAATTCCCGATAATATTTTGTCCCTAGCTCGCTATGACCTTGACGGAGGCCAAACAACCCATAGTCCGCTAGTCAAGTTCAACCCGTCATTTCCTGATTGAATTAAACCCACCCGCACGACCCTTGACGGAGGCCAAACAACGCCGTACGAATACCCTAATCCAATCGCATCATATGCTAGCAGATAAGCACTAGTTAGCTACCGTACACTACGCCTTGACGGAGGCCAAACAACCGCAGCACGAATACTAACTAGTACGTATCTGAAATGACGGAGGGCTACGACAGGTTTTTCTGAAAACCTATTGCGTAATGAACTTGATATCGTTGTAGAATCGAATGAATTTTTAAATGGAGTGTTTTTGAAGCTTTTCTAGTTTTGCTAAAGGAGTCACTCCCGGTGAAGGGATCGTCGGTCCTTTCCTCGTCGAATGAGGTGCGGGATATATCATATATATCACTGTGCAAAGCAAAAACTCTTAAAAGCAATCAAAAGACAAACCGAGTGTGTAGCATCTGCTAGTTATTGCTAAAGGAGTCACTCCTGGTGAAGGGATCTCGGTCCTTTCCTCATCGAATAAGGTGCAGGATATATCGCATATACCGCTGTGCAAAGCAAGAACCGTAGCTACCTGTTTTATTTTGAAATTCGATTCTACAACATCTTAGGTTTCTTTTATTTCATTAATCTCATTAATGAAGTCCCATCATTTAAATACCTAAACATCACAGATAAATACGACGTACACTTATTCCATCCGCATTCGCCTCGATGTCCCCTCGTGCACCGTTAGGTTAGGTAACTAACGGCAGAGCAGGGCAGGGCTAGCGCGGGTGTAAAACATAAGTAACGCCTATATAATATATCATTTATACTATATACTGTATCTATTACAGAACATCACATGATCATATTACAGATATCGCAGCAGAAGAAACATATGAAATATTGGATATACTAGGACGTCCGTGTTTTCAATACGAGCCAGTATAAAACACGGATTCCACGGTCGTGATGAATAGCCAAACCCACACCCTAAGAACCCTACGAGAGTGGCAAGCAACCCTATCAATTCTAGAGTTAGGAGACCCGGACTCGACTCCTCGAGTTGGTCTCCCACTGGACTCCAGAACCTGGTTACTTGTGCCATCCTCCTTGGGTCTATCCTAGTGCGGAAAAGTAAATAATATACAACGGGTGACAACTTCCGCAACCTGGAAGCGCCCCAATAAAAGAATATTACATACTAGTTTTTACATGAATGAAAATGAAAAACACTCATCTCACATAAAAACCCCCGGCTATTCAAACACGACGATCCAATATAACATATCCAGCAACACATAACATCACATGTCATCAACGTAAGTAAATATGCGCATCCCAATTGTCGTTGACATATAGCAACGAAACCGGCGATATCACATATTACACTTACGGTCACAGAAAAGAAAGTGTAAAACTACAACAGTTGGAATCCGCAACCATCTCAGACATCGCATGCCTGACCAAATGAATTACTTAGACATCACATGCCTAACAATTATAAACCCCGCATTTCAGTCTCATTATCGAAAACACTTTTCAATATCGAGTCGGGCAATTCAACAAGATTCCCGACAGTCTGATCGAATACTCGTCGCAAACTTTAGTAGGCGGCCGCACCCCCGATACCGTCGATGAAGTGCACCAAGGCGGAACACCGCTGCCGCGAGCACCCGAACGGATGCTTTCGGCGACGGGGTTCTCCTACAGTCACTTGGTCGGGGCAATGGACCGAGGCTGTCTATTAAGTTTACCCGGCGAGTATCCGCGTACGCAACGTGATTGCAACGGACTTTTGATCACATCAAAATTCCGTGGCAACCGATCAATTGAGACTAAACTGCTACGTTTATAACATTCATTTAGTTATCTCATAACTATTGTGAATTCCAATTATTGTATCCCATTCCAGATAAACAGAAAATGTTAAACTTTCCGATCGAACAGTCAAACACCCAAGTTTTTCCGATACAGCTCAACACATGAAATAAGTCTAACAACATTCAGTTCGTGTCTCAGTACCAACGGTCCAGCCGTAGAAGGGTCAAGCCAACGCCTCACATGTGGCACGCCGTACTGCCCCAAACTCCAAGGTTCAAAGGGCAGTTCAAGACGGTCACATAATCGAGTTAAGGTTTGTTGTCTTCTAGAGGGTCCATCGCGTTACTTGCACTACTTAGAACGTCGTTAAACTACGGAAAAATCCAACATTTGGAAATTTCCCGACAGTGGAAAAATTGGGTATTTATATCCGGTCGAACTTTTTAACATATTCTAAAAATTATCCGGAAAGCCACACAGACAAAATTTGATACCCCGATCGAAACACCGAATCCCCAAAACAACTCCAGAAAATTCAACTCTTGAATAAATTTTAAAAAATCCCAGAAAAACCATAAATAATATATAAGAATTACTGTGCAGAAAAGGATGCACAACACGACAAAAGGGCGCGTATCCGCCGCCTGAGCCTACTGTAAGGCCGCGGATCCGCGCCCCCTTTAATGAATCTTTCACCTGAGTTTGCACTGTAATTATTATATTATTTTACTGAGTTTTCTGAATATTTTTAATCTGGAAAAATCCCAGAATTTGGAAAACGTCCAGAGAGCTATTTGTAATAGGGTTTCGGGTTCGTTCGGAGTCCAAAATCCGTCTAGACTTCGCCTAAGGCTCTAGCTAGGCTCTGATACCACTGTAGGGTTCCTAGGCACCCTAATGAGGTCTCACAAGGCATCGAACATGCCATTTTCAAAAATTCTAGGTGCCGAGAGACCCGACTATGGATCGTTTGCTAGAAAACTAGGCGAAAAAGCTAACTAGTTAACACTTAACTAAGGGATACGGATATACAACCTTTGTAGATCCGGTGCTCCACCTCCATAGCTCCGCAACGAAGTCCTCTCCGCTGTCCAAAAAGAATCAGGGCTCTAGCGTCGACTTCATCGGAGAATAAGCGAGCTAGGTCGTCGATGTCCATGCCGAAGATGATCTACGTCGAGGCATCGCTAAATCAAGCTCCGACTTCACCAAGTCAAGAAACTTGTGAAGAAAACACACTCTACTACTTGGCAAGAGGTAGAGGATGAAGAAATAGGAAGTGGGTAGACTTTAGAATTGGATTTCTCACTCATTTCATCAAGTTGCCATTGATGGTCAAGCTTTTCTTCACTTGAAGGAAGAAGAAGAAGAAGCTAAATTACTATGATAAGAATAATTTAAAATGAAAAGAATAATCCATTCTCATCATAAGTGAACCATGGTAAAGTGTAGAGAGCTAATCATGGTTAAAGGAATGGTTAGGGTCAAGCTAGAGACAAAATGGTCACTTAGTCAAAAGATCAAGAAGCTTCAACTAGAATCCAAAATTAGCAACCATTTCATTTCATTTTCTTTTATTCATTTATCATAAATAAATGGATAATTAAATAAGATAAATGAATAAAAAATAATAAACCCTAACCTCTTCATTAACCAAGGTTTAACACTTTGCACTTAACCAAAAAGCATGTGTCATCAAACATGATACAAGCTAGTGCACAAAATCATATCACATATATAATGCGTACATCCGAGTGAGAAAATCCATTATAAAGTGAACCGATACTAGTTAATGCAAAGTAATATATCAAATATATAATTATGCATTAAATCATTAAATCAACACTTGATTTAACGATCCGGTCATATCGCATATAACCAGCTAGTATCATTAGTAACAACTTATCGAATCAACACTTGATCCGATAACCCGGCTATATCACATATAACCGATCAATGTCACATCGCGAGAATCGAATACAGTATCACATACTCGTATTATTCTCGGTCCCGCACATATCTCATATGCGCTCCTATTTCGTTTTGCTTGAGCCAGGAAACCTCTGTGTAGGACTCTAAAGACTCGTCAATACGCCGGCAGTAGGTGATGATCATATCAAACACCCACAAGCCGCAAGCGGTCTGCTAAACGTAACGGCCACCCAGGTATTGAGCGATCTGAAGATCGACGAGCAAGCCCGCTCACACTCCAGTGAATCCGACCAGTAACACTACCGTACAGTCCGGTCTGATCGTCTGATATGTCGCATATCTTGCCTAGGGGTGGTAAACGTCAGACCCCAATAGCTCGATAAGTCGCGTCGATATGAGGTCTATAACTGTTCGAGAAACTACTGGTAACACTTAGCAGTAAATCTCAGCAACCCTGGCCAGGGATTTCCTGTTATAGCCAATCGAACACAGCACAACATCAACTCCCTATACCGGGAGAGACGAATCCCCTCCTATCGCTCATTGCCTCCATGTGACTCGGGACTGTACCCAAAAACCACCATTTTGCACGCCCTCTTGGACGTGGTAAGATGGAAATCAAAGCACAATGGGAACCACACAAGACTCTATGACGATCTCGGGTCAACAGACTACTCTGTACCAGTGTCACCAGAGAACTGCCATCTGACGTGAGGTATAATACCAACTGGGAGTTCTCGGCGAGTCCGTCCAGTGTACCCAGTCTCTACTGAGCACCCGTATATCATCTCTGATGTCAAACACCAATGGATATGGGATCATCCATCGCCCATCTGTATGGGTCGAGAAGGTATACGCTAGTATACTCTGGTATATCGATGCCCCGTCTCGATAGACCCTCGACTAGGGACTTTGAAGGATGTACTTATGGACTACCATGTCCCCACTAGTATGATCCGCATCATAGTCCAGGTAGTCAAGTACAGATCCTAAGGGCTTTACCAACATGTAACAGAGAGACAAGCAGTATACACGTTAAGGTAAAGTGTAACCAGATAGCATACTATCATGTCGAGCAAGAAAGTCCTCCCTATATACGTCCTAGCATCCACTACAATATACATCATATGTACAGTAATGGCCTCTAGGGCATACATATAACTAACATATACATCTATTGGGGATTCTTGATTCTATTCATTTCCATGATCATACTCTCATTGATGCTGTTTCTTCTTAGGATCATGTATCTATCTTGGATCTGTTGATTTCTTTCATTCTGTTGCTCTATTTTCATTGGCACACGATTGAGACTCCTATCACCATGGTTTATGCACAGATTGGGCTGCTGCTAGTGATGCGGTCAGGGCGAGCTCATCATGGGCAAGGACTGAACATTGTGTTTTCTGGTGACAAGGGAACGTCTCGATGTAGTGTTTGTGTTGTGGCCTCTTGTTGAGGCGAGTGTTTGGTTTTGCACCGGATGATCAGGCTATTGATAGAGGCTGCCTGCTGCGAGAGGACTGTTGATGTACAGCCTTTCTCAGAGTTTGTGATGTCGTCAACCGTGCAGACAGATGACACAGCTGTTGCTGAGATTGATAGGATGCTGCCTCCATACTTTAGGAGCTGAGATCGCTGGAGCTTCCAGGCAGAGACGCGATAGGTGATAGCTAGTCAATCCCGACTTGAGAGACAAAGGTGATTCATCAGATTGATGCGCCGACGCAGGCCCAGTTGAGTTGAAGATTTCCAGTGTGGAGTGTCTTACTCAGATCTAGAGTAGACCGATTAAGAGATGACCGTTGCTGTCTTTCCTGGAGGATTGAGGCGTTGTTTAGCATGCGGATGAAGGGTATTCACATGTTGTCTAGGCGAAGTTAAAAAGTTCGAATGAATGTCAGAAACCCATTTTTCCAAGTTTAACGTATTCAAAGGAACATGCAAGTTATTCTGTGGACCCTCTAGAAGAATGAAACCCTAACTCGACATAATGACCATGGAACCGCTTCTGAACCTTAGGATTTGCGGCAGTTCAGCGGTGCCATCAGTGAGGCTTGGGTTTGCCCTTCTACGGCTGGTCCATAGGTACTGTGGCATGTACTGGATATTATTAAACTGTGCTCAGGTGTTGAGATTTCGGGGAATTATGGGACATTGATTAATCGATCAAAACGTTTAATGTCGTCCGGATATCATGTGATAAGAGATCAGCAAGCTGACCAGCTTCGGATAGAGGACCTCACCCAGATGCGTTGTGAGTTGATCGAGAACAGACAAGTATTGAGTATTTCTCCGATGGTTGGGACGAGTTCCCGAGGACGTGTTCGGAGAGAGATCTTCTAAAGAGTGATGAAGATGTTGAGTTCGTGATTTCAAGTTCGTGTGAGAGACTTCGGATTGACTGTAGCCGAGAACATTTGCAGTACGCAAATAGCGTGACGTGACGTCGAAGTGGACGATGGTACATACGAGTGGGACCAGAGGTTCGTGCGAGATACTGACGAGCTGTTGTTACTCCCCGTTGAGATTGTAGATCGGATATGTCTACAAAGGCGTTGGGATGCGACCAGTTCCCAAGGAAATGTTGTGCTGAGAAAGCAGATGTCCAGAAAGCGAGAAAAGATTATGCAAGAGTACCAGCCTCTGTATAGTTCGCCAAAGGCGAGATCGGAAGAGACCCTGAGTAGGTTCCTTCCAGGACACTGCAGCAATAGGATTTGCACCCAGGATCAGCTGTGTCGTGTGTGTTCAGAGGGCCAGAGGCCGACGTCAGTGACTTGCTGGTTTACGAGTGGTCGTGATAAATGGTCGAGAGATGACCAGAAGAGTGCCAGAGTGGAATTGTTTCCATTAGTACACCTGACTGGGCCGACGAGCCGACGGATTGCGAGATTGGTAATCCATAGATAAATGAAGACTCAGAGATAGAGGATGCCGGACCGTGAGCAGGAGACAAGCGGATGTTCTTGCTCTGCTAGTTTTGGGCACACCGACATTTTTCGACATTGTAGGAGGTGTACTTCGATGTCATTTATTGCGATTTGCGTTTGTGATCCGAGTATCATTCTTATATCGCTTGGATTTGAGTATTTACGATGAGATTCCTGATATTGATTTCATACACCATAGCTGCACCTACTGGGTATTTGAATATTGTGCACAGTTATTGCACTTGATTTAAGTTTATACACCGCTGCATCGGTTTGTGATTTGTGCATATTTATTGCACTTGATGTCGATTTTGTGCCTTGGATGCACGCGTTTATGATTTTGTGGATTTCATCAGTTGAGTTGATTTTGGGCGTGTGGTACGCACTCGATTTGACTTTTGCACTCGGTATAGCTCATATATGCTTGCAGTGCATTGATACGGATTTTGTCCACATAGTTGCACACGTTTTTTATTTTATACACCTTGGTACACTTGGTGTTGTTTTTATATACACATTTACGTTATTAATGAGTTTTCGTGCATGGGTTGCACCATATTTGTATTTCGTGCACTTGATGCACCAGAATAGTATTTTTGTGCATGTTGGATGCACTTGACTTAGATTTTATTCATGCATGTGGGATGCACTTTATTTAGATTTCATTCATACATGTTAGATGCACATGATTTGGATTTTCGCGCATGTTGGGTGCATGATATGAGATGTGATTTTATGCACACCGGATGCACTCGATTGGGATTTTCATTTGCATGTTAGTTGCACTGGTTAGAGATTTTCGTGCACTATAGGTGCACTAGATGATGTTGTCGTGCACACCCGTTGCACTGGACAGATACTTTTGTGAACACCCATTGCACTTTGTTTTGCTTTTGTGCATATTGTGGCACTTGTATTTGGATTTGATTTCCGTATGCACCAGACACAAGTGATTGTTGGATACGCCTTTCGAGACTGATTTTGCTCTTGAGCACCTTCTTTTCATGATGATCACTACGTTACGTAGTAGCCAAACAGGACTGATCTGAGAACAGTACCTGAGTACTTTACATGCATTAAAAGTTTAACAAGAGGTTTTCAAAGAGGTGCTATAGTCTCTCTATTTCCTATGTGTTCATGAGTGACACGAACGTTTACAAAGGAAAACCTTTTGGGGTATTTTAAAAGGGCGGAACGTATATTTAGCAAAACCTATATGAACGTATGTTTATTACTTTACAAATGAGCGTCCGTCACTTGTGCCGTGAGTTACGCATCAAACGGAGATTCAGAAAAGGATTTTTCATGTGTTTTAGTCAGTTTTGGAGTTTTCCAAAGATGCGAACTATACATGTATTATAGTATTTGATTAGTGTATGTTGGATTTCTGTAGTGGATTTCGAGGTCTGTATCTCCATTTTAACTCCGAGTATATGCGTGCAAATCCAATGATTTACGTGACGCTTGACGGAGTTTGATCTTTGAGTTTCGTACTCGTTTTCATGTGCACGCGATGCGCTGTAGTATTTCTATATCTTCCGTGATTTCGGAGCCCCGTATTGAAATGTTTTAGATTTTGGGGGTTTAAATTTAAATTCGGGGACCGAATTTATTTATGGGGGAAGATTGTAACATTTCAGAAAATATAAAATATTATTTTTGGAATTTAATATTAAAATAATATATTTCCCGAAAACTACCCGATTTGCGAAATAGGGGTTTTCGAAAAAGGGTATAAATATGTACCAATATTTGTGAAATAATTGGAGATTAAAATGATTTATTCATTTAAAAATATATTTAAAGGATTTGGCATTTAAAAAAAATCAATTAGATGCCGTTTAAAATTTAACCCGATTAGTGCACTACTAATCGCGATTAGGCCAAATCCGTGTTTCTACAGTTTTTTTCATGGTTAGTGCACCATGACATTTTTCATTTGATTACATGTTGTTTTGGGGTATTATGTAGTTGGGTTTTAAAAAGAAAAGAAAAAGAGAAAAGGGTAAAAGTTTAGAATGATTGGAGAGAGAGAGAGTAAGAATAAGTGTGAGAGAGAGGGGCCGCCTCATTCATTTTCCCCTTTCATTTTCTTCTCTTTCTTCTTCCTCACTTCCCTCCGCCTTCAACCTTAAGATCCATCTCAAAAACCTTGACAAAACCCTATACTCCTTTCACAGAAAATGATCACCACTTCATCCTCTACACAATGGACCAGGCAAAGTTAGATTTTGATGACATTGGGACACTAGGGTTTTTCTTGAGCTGCCCAATTAAGGTATAGCTTCTCCCATTTAGTTTAGTTTGAGTTTTCTTGTATTTTAGTTGAGTTTATAAGTTGTTTAATGGTGGATTTATGAATTTGGAAAATTCTAGAAAAGGGTTTGAGTAATTGTGTGGACTTGGGGTACTTAGTAGCTGTTCTAGGGCCCTAGAGATTGATTCCCTATCCTGGAAAAGAGAATATAAACCATAATACGAACTTAGGAATTGTTCCGTATTGGTTTTGTGACATTTAGCATGCCTACAGGGAATCTGGGATGACTCGGGAAGTTTCTGAGTTAAGCAAACAATACGAGAGACCTAGTGGGACCAATAGGAAGCCACCCTGCAAGCACGAACCCAAACGGAGCATATTAGGCCGAGCTCGACTGATTTTAGAGCAATGTGGCTGGCCGCATGGTGGGTATAGGTGTCTAGGTTGTTTCAGTAGCTCACTCACTCCATATACAACACCCTATACTTGCTAGTTTTGCTTCAATGTGCCTGAGTCAAAATCTGGGAGCACATTGGTGTGATTTTTGGTTATGTTTTCCATATTTTGAATGCTAGGTTTTGATATTTGGATTTGTATTTGGTTGTTGGATGTTTGTACGTCAACAACAAGGGATAATTGGTTTGTTTTTCATGCGTGGGCTATAGGTTCTAAGCTATAGGCAATCCGTGTGCCGTATCGGTTTTTCGGATTCGATTTTAATAGCGATTGCGATTGTGTATTATTTTAGGTACCTTCGCATGGATTCCGAGGCGACGGAGCATGGCGTCATCGACTTCGAAAAGAAAGGATCAAGGTGAGTAGATCTATATCTACGGGGGAAGTCGGGTGGATGGTTTTAGTGATATGTATGCCCTAGAGGCCATTACTGTACATA
The DNA here is from genome assembly GCA_030015575.1 of Agapanthus africanus. NCBI lineage: Eukaryota > Viridiplantae > Streptophyta > Magnoliopsida > Asparagales > Amaryllidaceae > Agapanthus > Agapanthus africanus. Next base: position 705,048,596 of record JASDDO010000024.1, on the reverse strand, counting down.
CGATGTATATTGTAGTGGATGCTTGGATATATATGGAGGACTTTCTTGCTCGACATGATAGTATGCTATCTGGTTACTCTTTATCTTAACATATACACTTATTGTCTCTATGTTACATGTTGATAAAGCCCTTAGGATGAGTACTTGACTACCAGGATTATGATGCAGATCATACTAGTGGGGACAGTGTAGTCGCTAAGTACATCCTTCAAATGTTCCTAGTCGTAGGTGTATCGAGACAGGGCATTGATATACGAGAGTAGAGTAGCGTATAGCTTCTCGACCTATGTGTAGGGTTACAAGGCACTCTCATAAGGTTCTACAAGGCATCAACCATACCCGATTTAAAATTTAGAAGTGCCGAACAACCCTAACCAAGATCTTAGACTAGAGATTAGGCGAAACAAATAGTAAGTAAACAACTTTACTTCTAAGAGTTTGGGATTACAACCTTTGTAGTCCGGTCCTTCACTCCATAAGCTCCATGTTGTGGTCCCTTCGCTGCGATCATCAAGTTACCGGACTCTAGAGAGGCTCCATGAAGAGAAAGATGCATGCTTGCTTCCGATCTTCAATAACAAAGATGATCTACCTTGAAGTTTCTTTAACACAAGCTCTCGCTTACTAATGAAGTGAACACCCTAATCTAATTGGCTAGATTAGATGAAGATGATGAGGTAGGAATTTGGCTCCCATTTGTTTTGATAATCTCACACTAAATCATCACAAAAAAAACCTAGAAAGCCTTTCAAGAGCTCAAAGAAGAAAAAGAATGAATAATCCGTTTGTGATGAATAATGAAAAGTAATTATCGTTACAATTGCAACCATGGTTAAGTCAAGAAGGACTTAACCATTGTAGAGATTTGATTAGGGTTAAAGGGTGTGGGTTGGGTTAGGAAATATCAAGAAAAATATCTAAACAAAATATCTTTGCAAGAAACAAAATTCAAGCTTCTAGAAGCTTCTAGAAAAGATTAACCCAAATCAAACCCTAACCATGTTTAATCTCCACTAATCATGTTGCATTTGTAATCATAATATGTTACAATATTATATATCACAAATATAATATATTTTTGTAACAAAAGAAAATAATACAATTAACATATATCGCATATATATATCAATGTATTACCCGGTGAGAAAATGAAACAATAAAGCGAGCCAATATTAGATAATGTAATGCAATATATCACATATATAATTATACATTAAATTATCAAATCAACACTTGATCCGACAATCCGGTTATATCGCATATAACCGACTAATATATCATGTACCGATTCATCGAATCAACACTTGCTCCAATAACCCGGCTCATATCAAAATATCGTGAGAATATAATATGGTATCTCATATCGTATCATCCTCGGTCCTGCACATGTCACATATGTGCTCCTACTCTGTTTTTCCTGAGTCAAGAAACCTCTGTGTATGACTCTAAAGAATCGTCAATACGCCGGTAGCAGGTGATGATGATATCAAACACCCACAAGCTGTTGGAGATAGTGCCCTCATAGTCAATTATTGGATCGCAGGTACGTGATTGCAATGATTGCGGAGGACCTATACCGGTAGGACAGTCTTACTCGAGATGATAGTATGCTATCTGGTTTGCCTTAATCAGTTGTGTACATGTTCAGGTGACTGATTACATGTTACATTTTGATAGAGCCTTTAGGATCTTGCTTTACCACCAACAGTATGATGGCGATCATATACGTGAGAGTTGGGTGGTTTATACGCATATCCTTAATTGTAGTCCCTAGTCGTGGGAGTTTCGAGACAGGTCATCGATACTCCGGAGTAGACTAGTGTGTACAGTCGAGACCCCGACGAGGGGCGGTGGCCGGTCTCACAAGCCACTGGTGTCAGTTGGATCCCCTAAGATGTATACAGGTGCTCATTGGGTTATGAGTACACCGGACAGGACTTTTCGGGAACCTGCTAGTTGGTATTATACATATAGTCAGATAGCAGTTCCCTGGTGACATGTGTACAGGTTAGTTCATCGACCTGAGGTCGTCATTTGTCTCGTATGAGTTCCCACTGTGCTTTGATTTCTACCCTACCACGGCTCAAAGGAGTCGTGCAAACAGGTAGTTTTTGGGTACAGTCCCGAGCCATATGGAGGCACGTAAGCGGATCGGCAGGGGATTCGTCTCTCCCGGTATTGGGGGCAAGGTCGTGCTGTGTCTAGGAGAGCCATTACACAAAGTCCATGGCCATGGCAGGAGATTTACTGGTAGGTACTCCAATAGTATCTCAGGGTGTTATTGGGCTACACTCCGACACGACTTATACTGCTATTGGGGGTCTGACGTTACTAGCCCCCTAGGCAGAAATGCGATACTCATAGATGAACGGATCGGACTGTATATACATTGTCACTGTTAGGCTCAGTAGGGTTTCTGGATGAGTTCGCTCATCCGCCTCCCTTGAGGTCAGTCCATGGGCAGCCGTTATGCATAGCTAGAGCCGCTGACGGTTTGTGGTTAAACCCACTGCCAGGGTACTAACGAGTCATTAGAGTCCCCCACAGACAATTTCCCAAGTTCGGACGAAACGTTGTAGAGGCCGTATGGTTTTATGGCAGGGTTCGGAAAATGCACGTGCGTTTACGCACGTGTTATTTTTCGGGCAGATGGTACTGGTCGGCTTTGGATTAAGCCGGATCCGAGTATTATATTGAGTAGATATAATATCTTTGTCTCAGTTGCATTTGTATTCGGTCGTAATACAAATGCGGGTATGTTTATACAGTTACGGGGTTATCCTGAATGTCGTTTCAGGATCACTTTTGGAAGTTGCCAGTTTCCAGTTTTCTATCAGCCGTCTTTTAACATTCGGTTAAAGACGGATTTATCTTTCCTTGGATGAGGGTGAGTCATGCTTCTAGAAGGTTCTAGAAGGTGGTGACTAGGTTAGAATGGTGTTGTGTTTTCATTGGTTGCTTTTGGTGTGTTCACACTTGGTGTTCACACTTGAGATATTTGTTTGTGTTCACACATGATATTTTCTTATGGTTACCTCCCCCTCTCCTACACTCATCTCTCTCTTTGTATATATATGGCCGGCCCCCTCTCCTCCTCCTCACTCACTTGAGTTTTCATTTGCAAAAGATTATGATAGTTTTCGGTGTATGGAATTCACAGCTCATTTCATTCCATCACCCGATTCCCTCGGCAACTTCATTAACCGATCGTCCATGGATTTGGACGAAGTGAGACAAAGTCATCTACTCATTCTCTACATCATTCTTGATCGTCTCTTTTAGCAAACTTGACGACCGAGTTGCCTCAAGTCAGAGGCGGGAGCCCGTTTAAAGAATCGTTGACATGGTGCCACCTGGACGAGCAGATCGGAGATCGACGAGATCGGAGCAGCCGCAACGGAGCGTGGGATGATGGTTAAAGAACGAAGGACTCGGATCGTTCGGTATAACCTTTCTACACTCTTTACAGTTTGTTAGTTTAGCAATAATGGCAGATCCGGGTTAAAGTATACGATAGCGCCAGTTAAAAAGTTTTTATTCCGCATTTGGCGTCTGTATACGGCCGGGGCGCTACCGTAGACTTACAGTGGTATCAGAGCCTCACCATTATGCTATACTAACTTGTGCAAACGCGTTTAAAACATCGATCGAACCGGATATCGAAAAACACAATTTTCAAATTCACAGTTTCTGTAGATTTTAAATGATGTCGTAAAATTATTCTACATATCTCAGAAATCTGTGCAGGGTTTTATAAGAACACCGACCAAATTTGGGCACGTGATTCCACCAAACCGCCACGGAAACGCGGCCAAACTCATGGTTTGGCCGCGCATCCGCGGCCATTTGGTAAGATCATGCTCCCAAATTTGTACAGTGTGTTCTCCTCTGGAAATTGGGATTTTTGGTATATATGTTTTGGGCCCAGGTTTTGTTACTGTTCACCAGTTGTTCGTGGGGCCCACTTTGTGATATTTAGTCGATCGAAATTTAAACATGTTAGTTTTCAGTACTTACATTATATCTCCGACCGGGAATGTCATTTGATCGGTAAACCGCGTCTGATTGCTATAGTTCTTTTAGACGGGTTTGCGAACGTGACATTCGCGTTGATGTTCTGTGTTGTACTGTGATGTTGCGGATTTGTCATGGTGGATAGCAGTGTGCAATGGTAGTACAGTTTGAGTTTATTTGTACATTTGATATTGCGGAGCGAGCGTCCAACTTGTGGACTGTCGTCACTGCCTGTTGTATAATATTCTTTTAGGGCACGACCAGGTTGCGGTCGATGTACCTGTTGTACTATTTTTTCATTACTGTACTAGGTTTTGCCCCGCGACGGAGTGCACGGATAGCCGGGTTCTGAGCGGCAACGGGTCCGCATATCATGGCTTTGAGAGGCAGAGGGGCCCCACTCTAAAATTGGCAGACTATTCGCCGCACTCGTAGGGGGTACAGGTTGACCCAAGGAGGGGTGCCCTAGATTACCGGATTCCGTGAAGTGCTGGGTGATCCATTCACTTTATTGTCGGGGGCTACCTCGCTTCAGGTTTTGGCGGGTAAGTTGCCGCACCCGTAGGGGTCTAGGTTTCATTGCACAGGCTATCCACACGACAGGGGAACGTCGGGTTTCAGCAGCGGCTCTGTGAAACCCGGGGATCCCAAATTATCTGTATTGTTCTGTGATGCTTATTACTTTTCTGTAATGTTGCATATTATCACGCCTAGAGCGATTATTGTATATTGGTTTATATACTATTAGATGTTGTATATGTTTTACACCCGTGCTAGTCCAGTCCCCGCTCTGTCTTTAGTTAAGTAACCTAACGGGTGATGACGGGACCCAGTGACGAATGCGGATGGCATATGCGTACATTTTATTTTCGTTCTTTTCTGGTGTGATTAATTGATGGGACTGCGTTGATTCCGATCAATGCAAAGTAAAACAAACCTGTTTGCAGTTGTTGGAACAAATTTAAAAAGTGTTATTGCAAAGACGTTTCCTTTTGTTTTGCATAGCGGTATTCAGTGGAATATCCTGCACGTCATTCGACGGGGCAAGGGCCGATATCCCTTCACCGGGACTGACCCCTTGGGTAGAAGTTTGCGTCAGGGTAATAACTTCACTATAGTCGATTACAAGTTGCTTTGCACCGCGGTATTCAGTGGAATATCCTGCACCTCATTCCACCAGGAAAGAGCCGAGATCCCTTCACCGGGAGTGACCTCTTTAGCAAAGGTTTTCGCCACTATATTTTAAAAAGCTATCAGGTTCCTTCAGCGATATCAAGTTCACTACGTTAAAGGTTTTTCGCCAAAAACCAGCCGTAGCCCTCCGTCACTTCTTTTGGGTATTCAGTAGTATTCAAGCTATGTATTTTGACCAACGCCAAGGCATAGTGTTTGGTAGCTGCTGGGTATTCAATTATTGCATAGATAGATGAGTTGGTTTGGGACAGTCATTCTGCCATTTTGGCCAACGTCAAGGGCATGTGCGGGTGGGTTCAAATTGACAAGATAGTGACGGGTAGAACTTGGCATGTGACTTATGACATTTTGACCAACGCCAAGGTTATAAGAGCATGGGGCAAAAATCTTATCAGGAGTTTCTAAAGAAACTGAAACTTGCCAAGTATGCGCATACCTTCTGGAGTATGAGTAACGTGGATGCATTCCATCACGTTATCATGCGATGAGAGTTGGATCCCGATTCCCACTGATGAGTTGGTTTACTCTTCGGGTGATCCCGATTGATTCTTCTTTAGGTTTGGAAGAGAATTTGACAGGACAGTGGGAGGTTTCCAGATTAGATAAAGTGATAACCTTCTGATCTTGGTTAGAGTGCACGCAGAGTGTTTCTTTTCTCTCTCTCTTTGGCAGCGACCTTTGACCGACCCTAGACTATGGCTCAGTGACCAAGTTGACCGAACCTTCTTAAATACTGGCTTTTGGATTGTCTGAGTTGCATAAGTCATTGCCACTCCTTCTTTTACCCTTTGAATTTCTCAGAACACCCGTATTACTACGGACATCCACTTCCATTGGATAGATCCATCGTATGGTTATATACGAACTCGAAGGGACTTCTTCGAGGATGGATCAAAGTTCAGGAGAAATAGAATTGGTTTATTCAGTTGTCTTTTATTATCACCTTCTCTCAGGTTGCGAGAGCTCCTTGGTTTAGGAGAGTACACCTATTGCGCATATTAGATAGTCTTCTTCCAAACCATAGGCAGGTGCCGAAAGGTAGGGAATGAAGAAAACCAATTAGCCTAAGTAGGGTGTGCAGAAGGCAATATGTAAAGACAAAATAAAGGGATTAGAATGAGGGCAAAGTAAATTGCGACTGTTATCATTCACGACCAAACCGCGTACTTCATCGCCACTTCTATTTCACCTTTAAAAGAATAAGGTATTATTCAGTTGTCTTTTATCATCACCTTCTCTCGAGATGCGAGTACTCCTTGGTTTAGGAGGGTACACCTATTATGCTTACTGGATAGTCTTCTTCCAAACCATAGGCTGGTGCCGAACGGTAGGGAAGGAAGAAAACCATTTAGCCTAACGATGGTGTACAGAAGGTGATGACTAAAGACAAATAAATGGATTTGGAGGGATGGCAAAGGAATATACGGTTATAGTCATGAATTGGATTATGGAAGAGGCATTGCTATGAATACCAGGATACCCCTACGAAACATTTTCATGTTTCAGTGCATTGTTAAAAGAAAACTGTTTTCCCGATTAGATACTTACTCCAAGGGTATGTATTTACCAGGTTTCATTCTCATATCTGTATGGTTTTATAGATGATGAGTAGGAGTAAGTTATTGAGAATTAGGTGATTATCCTCATTATATCGGAATTCGTTGTAATTGGTGATATTTGAGGAAATCGCCAGGGTACAGTTTTCAACCTACGACGCACAGGTTTTGAGTTGTTCAACTCAGCGGACTTATACAGAGTATTGTATATTGTCCAAGTGTCCATCAGGACAAAGGGGTAGGTCCTCGTACTATATTCTGTTTACTTATAACTTCTCCAGTATTTAGGCAAGTGTTTCGTACAAATACAAGGTCTAAGTTTTGAGAAGTTGTGGGTATAAGAAAAAAGTAGAGAACCGGGTGTCACAAGTATCGGGATTCTTCAAAGAGATCGAAGATGTAGATTCTTATGATTGGTATTTAGATGATAGTAATGGTTTTGAGAAACTTGTTTCTCTTTCAGGTTACTCATAATTGGATGGATTCCTAAGTTGAGTAATGCTGATTAGCCTCTTTCCATTAAGTTGATATGCACTGGAGACAGTCGCATGATTTGAATCTGGTTCCAATTAAATAAGTGCCAAAGTTTCTATATTGGATATAGAATGGATCGTACCTTAAAATATGTTAAGGTATGGGGAGTTGTCCAGCTTATGCTTAAAACCAGACTCTGGATAACTCAGGGCACATTTCTGTAATGGCTGTTTGTGGGTTGACCCTGGCTATGACGAGGGTTGATATTCTACCATTTGGAAGATCAATAGTGATATTGTTCTTGACTCGCCACAGTTTTAGTAAAATGGATCTTTTTCAGAAAACAGTAGTGGGAGTATGGTAGAACTGGAAGTGATTCCAGAACCACGAAAGATTACGGAAAATTTAATAGGACCTATATATTCAATCAGGTTTGACATTCTATTAGCCACTTCGCAGATATGGTGGGTAACCTCAGACACCCGAGAGGTACTCCGGTAGCCTCAAGGATGGTGACAGGGAGGTTCTTATCTACCCAGACTTGACACTACTGTTGTTTCAGGCTATGAGACCCGGTAAGAGGGTTGTCGTAGTCAGTGGGAGCATCGGAAGCATAGTTGGCAAGTAGCTTATGTCTATTTATAGACTAGAGCAGTTATAGCGGAGATAGATCATCTAATTTTGATGTGACAGTCATGGGTTTGACTTCAATCAGAATAGGGGATGGATCTGTTAAGAAGGTAGTAGGGCGTGATGTCATGGTATCTGGATGACATACACAAAGTAGGAAGTAAAATTCCTATACTACGATCGGTTGTACTGTGGTCGTCACATAGTTGTTTCTCCAGACAGGATATGGATATAATATTTGACATTCTGGTTTCTGGATCTATGGTTTTAGATCTGGATTTGGGTAGTTTCCCAATGTGGGTACTTTGACAGATATTCTAATGGTTTTTAGAATAGGTGACTCCTAGCATGGTGGTGTACCTGCAGGTGATGGAGTCACCCTCTCTAAATGTGTCGTATAGACTAAAGAGGAGAGGGATGTGCATGATTGACAGATCATTTGCTTAGGCAATTGAGTCAATCGTGAGATGTCAAGTACCACACCAGATGTTGTTTTTGCACTAGACGCAATAAGTTTGTATTAATCCAATCCTGGAGAAACATAAGGAAGCAGTTTTAGAACATAAGTACATGTTCTACGGATTTGATAACGGCAGCCTCCTTCGGGAGACGGTTATCATTCCAGGCTTCAAAGGTGACATGGTTGACAGAGTGATTGTCAGAGTTATAGATATCCCTCTGACAGGGGACAGTATTATGGACAGGTGGTCCAAGAGGATACTGTGGGAGGCTTGGTGCACGATACTGATTAGGTTCAGTGATCGATACAGTCTAAGAAGTTTGGATTTAGAGTTCATTTATGAACTAGGTCCCATCAGATATCCAGACATATTCTAAGACATGTATTACTCAATTCGGGAGATGGCTTTCTCCGCGAACTTGAGATTAAGAGAGATATAGAAAGAAACTTCTAGGCGGATCCACTCACTGAGGCTATTTCTCGAACACAATAGTTTTACAAACGGGCTTTGTGAAACTGATTAGTAGAGGAGTTGGATGTTCGGTTTCACACGGGCTGTGAGTAGTCGACATCGCAATAATTAGTCTTGAGTGCAAGTGGGAGATTGTTGGAGATAGTGCCCTCATAGTCAATTATTGGATCGCAGGTACGTGATTGCAATGATTGCGGAGGACCTATACCGGTAGGACAGTCTTACTCGAGATGATAGTATGCTATCTGGTTTGCCTTTATCAGTCGTGTACATGTTCAGGTGACTGATTACATGTTACACTTTGATAGAGCCCTTAGGATCTTGCTTTAGCACCAACAGTATGATGGTGATCATATACGTGAGAGTTGGGTGGTTTATACGCATATCCTTAATTGTAGTCCCTAGTCGTGGGAGTTTCGAGACAGGGCATCGATACTCCGGAGTAGACTAGTGTGTACAGTCGAGACCCCGACGAGGGGCAGTGGCCGGTCTCACAAGCCACTGGTGTCAGTTGGATCACATAAGATGTATACAGGTGCACATTGGGTTATGAGTACACCGGACAGGACTCGCCGGGAACCTGCTATTTGGTATTATACATATCGTCACATAGCAGTTCCCTGGTGACATGTGTACAGGTTAGTTCATCGACCTGAGGTCGTCATTTGTCTCGTGTGAGTTCCCACTGTGCTTTGATTTCTACCCTACCACGGCTCAAAGGAGTCGTGCAAACAGGTAGTTTTTGGGTACAGTCCCGAGCCATATGGAGGCACGTGAGCGGATCGGCAGGGGATTCGTCTCTCCCGGTATTGGGGGCGACGTCATGCTGTGTCTAGGAGAGCCATTACACAAAGTCCATGGCCATGGCAGGAGATTTACTGGTAGGTACTCCAGTAGTATCTCAGGGTGTTATTGGGCTACACTCCGACATGACTTATACTGCTATTGGGGGTCTAACGTTACTAGCCCCCTAGGAAGATATGTGATACTCATAGACGAACGGACCGGACTGTATATACATTGTCACTGTTAGGCTCAGTAGGGTTTCTGGATGAGTTCACTCATCAGCCTACCTTGAGGTCAGTCCATGGGCAGCCGTTATGCATAGCTAGTGCCGCTGACGGTTTGTGGTTAAACCCACTGCCAGGGTACTGACGAGTCATTAGAGTCCCCCACAGACAGTTTCCTAAGTTCGGGCGAAACGTTGTAAAGGCCGTATGGTTTTATGGCAGGGTTCGGAAAATGCACGTGCGTTTACGCACGTGTTATTTTTCGGGCAGATGGTACTGGTCGGCTTTGGATTAAGCCAGATCCGAGTATTATATTGAGTAGATATAATATCTTTATCTCAGTTGCATTTGTATTCGGTCGTAATACAAATGCGGGTATGTTTATACAGTTACGGGGTTATCCTGAAAGTCGTTTTAGGATAACTTTTGGAAGTTGCCAGTTTCCAGTTTTCTATCAGCCGTCTTTTAACATTCGGTTAAAGACGGATTTATCTTTTCTTGGATAAGGGTGAGTCATGCTTCTAGAAGGTTCTAGAAGGTTCTAGAAGGTGGTGACTAGGTTAGAATGGTGTTGTGTTTTCATTGGTTGCTTTTGGTGTGTTCACACTTGGTGTTCACACTTGAGATATTTGTTTGTGTTTACACATGATATTTTCTTATGGTTACCTCCCCCTCTCCTACACTCACCTCCCACTTTGCATATATATGGCCGGCCCCCTCTCCTCCTCCTCGCTCACTTGAGTTTTCATTTGCAAAAGATTATGATAGTTTTCGGTGTATGGAATTCACAGCTCATTTCATTCCATCACCCGATTCCCTCGGCAACTTCATTAACCGATCGTCCACGGATTTGGACGAAGTGAGACAAAGTCATCTACTCATTCTTGGTCGTCTCTTTTAGCAAACTTGACGACCGAGTTTCCTCAATTCAGAGGCGGGAGCCCGTTTAAAGAATCGTTGACGTGGTGCCACCTGGACGAGCAGATCGGAGATCGACGAGATCGGAGCAGCCGCAACGGAGCATGGGATGATGGTTAAAGAATGAAGGACTCGGATCGTTCGGTATAACCTTTCTACACTCTTTACAGTTTGTTAGTTTAGCAATAATGGCAGATCCGGGTTAAAGTATACGATAGCGCCAGTTAAAAAGTTTTTGTTCCGCATTTGGCGTCTGTAGACGGCAGGGGTGCTACCGTGGACTTACACAAGCTGCAAGCGGTTAGCTAAACATAACAGCCACCAGGTATTGAGCGATCAGAACATCAACAAGAAAGCCTGTATATTCTCCTGTGAATCCAATCAGTAACACTCCTGTACAGTCCGGTCTCTTCGTCTGATATGTTGCACATCTCGCCTACGGGTGGTAAACGTCAGACCCCAGTAGCTTGATAAGTCGTGTCGATATGAGGTCTATAACAGTTTGAGAAACTACTGATAACACTTACTAGTAAATCTCAGCAACCCTGGCCAGGGATTTCTAGTTATAGACAACCGAGCACAATGCAACATCAACTCCCTATACCGGGAGAGGCGAATCCCCTCCTATCACTCATTGCTGCATGTGATTCGGGACTGTACCCAAAAGCCACCTTTTTGCATGCCCTCTTGGAAGTGGTATGATGGAAATCAAAGCACAGTGGGAATCACCCAAGTCTCTATGACGATCTCGGGTCTACAGACAAACCTGTACCGGTGTCACCAGAGAACTGCCATCTGACGTGAGGTATAATACCATCTGAGAGTTCTCGGCGAGTCCGTCCAGTGTACCCAGTCTCCACTGAGCACCCGTATACCATCTCTGATGTTAAACACCAATGGATATGGGATCATCCATCGCTCATCATATGAGTCAAGAAGCGCATACGCTAGTCTACTCTTGAGTATCGATGCCCTGTCTCGGTACTCCCATGACTAGGAACATTTGAAGGATGTACTTGGCGACTATTCTGTCCCCACTAGTATGATCCGCATCATAGTCCGGTAGTCAAGTACTCATCCTAAGGGCTTTATCAACATGTTACATAAAGAGAATCAGAGTACATGTTAAGATAAAGAGCAACCAGATAGCGTACTATCATGTCGAGAAAGAAAGTCCTCCCTATATATGTCCAAGCATCCACTACAATATACATCGTATGTACAGTAATGGCCTCTAGGGCATACATATAAATAACAATCTCCCACCTGCACTAGGGCCATCTATTTTGGTATCGCATACCCAACAATCAGCTGTGGTTGAAGTATCTCATACTCAACCATCCTATAAAAGTCTCTACTAGGAAATAGGCCTTTGTGAGTGGATCCGCGCTGTTGTCCTCTGTGACTACTCTCCTAACCTCAATCTCCCTGGAGATCAACCATCTCCATGATCAGGTGATACTGCCTAAGAATTATATCTGGATTTCTGATGGGACGGGGGGTTCCTTGGCTAAAGCCACTACTCTATTGTCACACAATGGCAGGAACTGAGTTCATCTCATGAACTATTATCTATATCCAGACTGCCTCTTTGGTAGCATCTTTGGTAACGATGTATCTTGCCTTTAATCGTCTAGTATGTCACGGTATCTAGCTTGGAACTCTTCCAACATACCGTCCCTCTACTGAGGGTAAAGACAATGCCTGCGACTTACATTCAGTCATCCTTATCACCCTGGAAACTTTTCCAGTGATTCTCCCCAGGATCGATTGATACCATTTCACTACAACTAGTGAGAATCCTAATATCCAATTAGATCTATCTCATATATATATAACCTAAGATTTAGGAGGTATCACTTTGATCCTATATGGAGAATCCTTGTGATAAGCGGAGATTGATCGAGCGTAGCATAGAAAACTCCTTCCCTATCAAGAGTATGTCATCCACGTACTATACGAGGATCACCACCATACTCTCTACTATCTTTTTGTATATAAAAGATTCATCTACCATTTTGATGAAGTCAAACTCTTTGACTACTACATCAAAACAGACGTTCCAACTCCGCGATGCCTGCTTTATCACATAAAACATCTTGCCCATGTTTCCGCTGCTCCTACTATCTACGAAGCTCTCTGGCTGTATACTTATAGACGCTCTCTTCCAAAACATCATTTAGAAAAGCTGTCATGACACCCAACCTCCAGAAATCGCAGTCATGGTATGTAGCAATGGCAAGTAGGATCTGGATGGACTTAAGCATAATTTTGAAAATCTTAACTTTTCTATGTACAACAAGTAATCTTCTCAAGATATACTTGCTCCTGATGGGGATTTAACCCTTCAGATAAAGCAACCAAAGTCCCTACTTTGTTAGTGTATAAGGATTCCATCTCAGATCGCTAAGAATCCAGCCATTCTTACAGAGTCCCACTCCTGATGGCCTGCTCGAAACTAGTTGGGTCATCATCTCATGATGCAATCCTCGCTCCCACTGTCATAGTGAAACCGAAGTATCTCTCAGGTGGGTGAGGAACCCTTCTAGATCGGAGGAGAGGCTGAGGTTCGTTGGTTACTATTGAATCCTTTGGTTCTACCAAATCATCAGCTGCAGTTTGTATAGCTGGAACTCTTTCCAGTTCTACCTCTTGACCACTAATTTCTTCCCAAGAAATTCCTTTTCACAAAGGTGGCATGCTGAGAAACAAAACATCTTTTGTTCCTCGGTTAGGTAGAAGATATTCCCTTGCGTATGCTTGGGATATCCAACAAACTTCCACAGATGTGACTTTGCCTCGGTCTTGTCTGGATTATGCTTTTAGACATGGGCCGGACAACCCCAAATCTTAATTTCCTTAAGAGATGGGCTCTTCCCAAACCATATCACATATGGAGTGGTAGGCATTTGATTTGATTGGAACCCTATTCAATAGGTATGCATCTTCTCAAGTGCATAACTCCCAAAAGAAAATAGGAAACTAAGTAGGACTCATCATATAGCGCACCATATCAAATAGGGTGTGATTACTCCACACCGATACACCGACGTGCTGTAGTGTATACAAAGGAGTAATGCTGAGAGAGAATCTCATTCTCCTTTAGAATAGTCCAGGAATCCCTGCTCAAGTATTCTCCTCCCTGATCACATCAAAGGACATAATACTTATACCCGTTTTGGTTCTCTACTTCTAACTCATATTCATTGAATTTCTCAAAAGGTTTAGACTTGTGTTTTAACAGGAACATATATCCGAATCTTGAAGGATAAACAGTGATTGTAATGAAGTATAAAGAACCGGTCTTGGCATGTGTAGACAGGGGACCTTACATACATCATCATGTATCAATCCTAAGAGTTCACTAACTCTTTCTCTGTTTCCAATAAATAGAGCTGTGGTCATCTTATCTTTGTGACATGACCGGCAAGTTTCATAAGATGTAAATTCAAACTAATTTAAATATGCATCTAAATGTAACTTCAGCTAGTCGGGTCACATTGATATGACCTAGTCTACAATACCTCAAGAAGAATTCGTTCATTTCTGAACTCTTCCTCTTGTGTGTGTTCTGTATATTAAGAACTGTAATTTGATTTAGAACGTATATGCTTTTGGATAACGTGCCTGAACCGATCAACTCTTGATATAGGAAATGTTCAAAACATTATCCAATTATACAAAATTTTATCCTTATTTACTAATAAAGATAATGATATGATGTTGTATAACAGGTTCGGTATCTAATAACATTTGTTCAGAATCAATGTATTCTTGTAATACAGGGTGATAACTGCCAACAGACTTGGCTGCAACACTTGCACCGTTTCTAACTCTTGAAACTTATCACCCGTTCTCAGTTCTCTACCTATCTGTAGCCCATGTAACAGATTACATATGCGGGATCCTGATCCGGTATCTCATACCCAGGACGTAAAGGATACTGAGAAACAGTTCTCTGTAATGAACACACCCAAAGAAGATGCATTAGCATGCACTTTCTTCATTTGGGCGGCACGGGAATTCTTGTAATCCCCAATTTCCTGCTCTGTCTTATAAAAATTATAAGTTGGAGCGGACCAACGTTCACCAGCTCAGTATAACAAGCGGGTTCGGTCAATACATCCGTATTATTATCTTGATTAAGGCGTGACATGGTCGCTACCTGGAGAGAGAGAGAGAAGAAAACACTCAGCGTATGCTCTTGCAAGATTAGATTAGTTATTTATATACCTAATCAGGATGTCTCCCACTGTTTTAGTCAAATCTTCCTTCAAACCATAAAAAGAAAGACTAGCCGGGATTAATTACACTCTACAATTTCGTCAATCTTCCAGCCAGGCCAGTGCCGGTACTTTGAGGGAGGTTCCCGGTGCTTTCGCACGGACCTAATTAAAGTAAACCTTGTTTTCCCAGGGGCATAACTCTGTTAACACCTTTCTAGACACCTACTTGATCAGCTAATTGTAATGTGTAAAACTCTCCCAGGAGTAAGTTTTACTCGCAGCGGGTATCGGGATCCAACTATCTCATAGAAGGTATGCAATCTCATTGCAAATTTCAACACTTGAAATTCCCGATAATATTTTACCCCTAGCATTCTATGACCTTGACGAATGCCAAACAACCCATAGTTCGCTAGTCAAGTTCAACTCGTACATTTCTTGATTGAATTAAACCCACCCGCACGACCCTTGACGAATGCCAAACAACGTCGTATGAATACCCTAAACCAATCGCATCATATGCTAGCAGATAAGCACTAGTTAGCTACCGTACACAACGCCGTGACGAATGCCAAACTACCGCAGTACGAATACTAAGTAGTACTTATCTGAAATGACGGAGGGCTACGACAGGTTTTTAAGAAAACCCTTTGCTTAATGAACTTGATATCGTTGTAGAATCGAGTGATTTTAAATGGAGTGTTTTTAGGCCTTTTCTAGTTTTGCTAAAGTGGTCACTCCCGGTGAAGGGATCGTCGGCTCTTTCCTCATCGAATAAGGTGCAAGATAATTCACAAATATCACTATGCAAAGCAAAAACTATAGAAGCAATCAAAAGACCAACCGAGTATGCAGCATCTGCTAGTTTCGCTAAAGAGGTCACTCTCGGTGAAGGGATCTTGGCTCTTTCCTTATCGAATAAGGTGCTGGATGTTCTACAAGGAACACCGCTATGCAAAGCAAGAACTAGAGCTACCAGTTTTTAAACAAATTTCTACAACATCTTTATGTTTCTTTTATTTCATTAATCTCATTAATAAAGTCCCATTTTAATTATGTTTCACAAGTATCAGATATGAAATGAAATCAACAATATATAATATATATCTCATATATATAATATGAATATTCGTCTCAGGCAGTAATATGATCTCATCACAGAAAATTGCAGCAGAAGAACATATATGAAATATTGGATATACTAGGACATCCGTGTTTTAATACGAGCCTGTATAAAACACTGATTCCACAGTCGCGATAAATAGCCAAACCCACAAGCCTAGACCCCTACAAGAGCGGCAAGTAACCCCGCCAGTTCTAGAGTTAGGAGACCCAGTCTCGACTTCTCGAGATGGTCTCCTACTGGACCCTAGAACCTGGTTACTTGTGCTCCCCACCTTGGGTCTTCCTAATGCGGAAAAGTAAATAATATACAATGGTGACATCATCCTCATCCCGGAAGTGCCCTAATAAAAGAATATTACATACAAAGAATTTTACATGAATGAAAAAGAAAAACTCTCATCTCACATAAACCCCCGACTATTCAGAACACTACGATCCAATATAACATATCACAGCAACACATAATATCACATATTATCAATGTAAGTAAATATGCGTATCCCAATTGTCGATGTATAGCAACGAAACCGGCGATACACCACATATTATACTTACAGTCGCAGAAAAAGAAAGTGTAAAACTGCAACAGCTGGAATCCGCAACCTCCTTAGACATCTCATGCCTAACCAGATGAATTCCTTAGACATCGCATGCCTAACAATTATAAACCCCGCATTTTAGTCTCAATATTGAAAACACTTTTCAATATCTAGTCGGGCAATTCAACAAGATTCCCGATAACCTGATCGAATGCTCGTCGAAAACTTTAGTAGACGGCCGCACCCCCGATATCGTCGACGAAGTGCACTAAGGCGGAACACCGCTGCCGCGAGCACCCGAAGGGATGCTTTTGGCGACGGGGTTCTCCTACAGCCATTTGGTCGGGGCTATGGGGCGTGGCTGTCTATTATGTTTATCCGGCGAGTATCCG
This sequence comes from Agapanthus africanus, assembly GCA_030015575.1. NCBI lineage: Eukaryota > Viridiplantae > Streptophyta > Magnoliopsida > Asparagales > Amaryllidaceae > Agapanthus > Agapanthus africanus. Next base: position 705,031,586 of record JASDDO010000024.1, on the reverse strand, counting down.
CGTACACTATTTGATTGCGACGGACTTTTGATCGCATCAAAATCCTGGGGCAACCGATCATCTGAGACTGAACTGCTAGATTTATAACATTCAAATTATTTATCTCACAACTACTTGTGGATTCCAAATATTGTATCACAATCCAGATAAATAGACAATGTTAGACTTTCCGATCGAATAAACAAACACCCAAAATTTCCCAAATGGCTTAACACTTAAGCGGAGTTTAAAAGCATCCATCATATGCTACAATACCAATGGTCCAGCCGTAGAAGGGTCAAACCAACGCCTCACATGTGGTAACGCCGTACTTCCCCAAACCCTAAGGTTTAGAGGCGGTTCGGAAGGTCACATAATCGAGTTAAGATTTGTGTTCTTCTAGAGGGTCCACCGCGTTACTTGCATGACTTAGAACGTTCTTCAACTAAGGAAAAATCCAACACTTGGAAATTTTCCGACAGGGGAAAAAGTGAGTTATTGATATCCGTTCGAACTTTTTAACACGTTCTATAATTACCCGGAAAAATTTAAACGAAATTAAACTTTCCGATCGAATCAACGAATACAAAAAAAATCTCCAGAACACTCAACACTTGAGTATATTAAAAATTCTCAGAAACATGTAGAAATACCTAAGGATGTTACTGTAAAAAGCACTAACCCTAATTCAACTGCACGGCCGTGGAACCGCTACGCAAGGCATGGTCTTGCCGCGGTTCCGCGGCGCTTTAAGAGAATTAATGGCTCGTTTTTCACAATAATACTTAGAATTCCCTGCTTAATTTTCTGAGTATTTTCAATATAGAAAAAATCAACATTTTAGAAAAATTCCAGTGAGGGGTCTAAACAGACGTTTTGGGGCTCGATTGGACTTTTAACTTCGTCAACACGACGCCTAAAGCTCTGGCTTGTCTCTGATACCACTGTAGGGTTACTGGGAACTCTCACAAGGTTCTACAAGGTATCAACCATGCCCGATTTAAAATTTAGATGTGCCAAACAACCCTAACCAAGATCTTAGACTAGAGATTAGGCGAAACAAATAGCAAGTAATCAACTTTACTTCTAAGAGTTTGGGATTACAACCTTTATAGTCCGGTCCTTCACTTCATAAGCTCCGTGTTGTGGTCCATTCGCTGCGATCATCATGTTCTCGGACTCTAGAGAGGCTCCACGAAGAGAAAGATGCATGCTTTCTGTTAGTGTATATGCCCTAGGGCCATTATTGTATCATACTAGTTTGTATATTATTTAATGGAAGCTTGGGATATTCACATGTATATAACAGTCTTGCTAAACATGTTAGTATGCTACTTGGTTTTTCTATCTTAATATGTGAGTATACGTATTGATAGAGCTCTTAGGATCTTGCTTGACTACCGGCGTTATGATGGCAGTCACACTAGTGGGGGCTGGGTAGTCTACAAGAACATCCTTATTCAGGTCCCTAGTCGTAGGATTATCGAGACAGGGCATCGATACTCCACAGTAGACTAGTGTGTACGCTTCTCATCCCAGTTGGGGAGATGGTCTGTCCCACAGCCGTCAGTACGTCGTACTGGAGATAGTATGTAGGTGCTCGTTAGGTTACGGGTACACTGGACAGGACTCACAGGGAACTGTTGGTTGGTTTTATACCAGTCGTCAGTGAACAGTTCCCAGGTGACATGAGTACAGCATAGTCCGCAGACTTGACATTGCTACTTTGCCTCGAGTGTGTCCCACTGTTCTTAGATTGCTCCCCTACCACGGCTCAAAGGAGTCATGCAAACAGGCAGCAGTTGGGTGCAGTCCCGAGCACTTAGAGGCAGTGGTGGTTAGACACGATTCGTCTCTCCCGGTATTGGGGGTTGATATCGCGCTGTGTCAGAGAGCCATTACGCAAAGTCCCTGGCCAGGGCAAGCGAGATTTGCTGGTAGATTCCAGTAGTTTCTTAGGGTGTAATGGGCTTCGTTCTGACATGACTTATACCGCTATTAGGGGACTGACGCTTGCCGCCCCCGAGGCCCGATATGCGATAGTCTTAGACGAACAGACCGGACTGTACGGAGATTGTCACATCAGACTCAGTAGGAGTTCGGATGGGTTTCCTCATCGGCCTTCTTATCGACATCTATCTGGGGACCGTTACGTACAGCTAGTGCCGCTTGCGGTCTGTGGTTAAACCTACTGCCAGCGTAGTAGTCGAGTCTCTAGAGTCCCACATAGAGAGTTTCCCTACTCCAGGCGAAACGATATAGAGGTCGTATGGTTTTACGACAAGGGTTCGGACGCATACGTGTGTTTACGCACGTACGACATCCGGACAGTTTTTACTAGTCGGCTTTGGTTTAAGCCAGTTTCTAGTATCCGGTTATTGGATTTATACAGTCTAAAGTTTTTCCGTGTTTTCACGGATAGGAGGGGCGTTCTCGTAATTGCGCGAGAAGCTTCTTGAAGATGGTGACTTGGTGGTTAAGGTGGCATATGCATTAAATGAGATTAGTGAGTCATTTAAGTGATTCAACCATGTAATTAATGCATCGTAAATGCTTAATGACTCATGGAGATGAATCACCCTCTTGTATTTATTAAGCATGATGATTAATCCTTTATTTTCTTTTATTGGATAAATGATAATGCTTGATATATATTATGATAGATCATTATCTCATCTCATTCTCTTGCTCACTTTCTCTCTCCTCAAGCTCTCCCTCTTCAAACCCTAATCCTCCCCTCTCATGTGTTGAGACCAAGGATTAGAGTAGACTACTTAATCCTTAACCATTCACTATATCATCTAGGTTACTTAGATTAGCGATTTAAGAGACCTAGTTACCTCAAGTTAGAGGTGAAGCTTGTAGTAAAGCTCTCGGGTGGATCTTCTTCTACATAGAGAAGGCCGGAGAGGACGTGGAGAACGACAAGACGAAGGACTCGGTTCTTTAGGTATAATCACTTATCATAGTAGTTAACTCTTCTATGGTTTCTTGTTAGTTATTGTTTATGCAAAGATTCTCGGTTAGTCGATGTTTACGCCTAAAACAAGATCGTTTTTCATTATTCCTCCTCCCAACAAGTCATGGGGTGTTGTACATCGACTTATAGTGGTATCAGAGCCTCGCTAAATAATAATTAACTCATTAGCAAAATCGTTTGAATTTTGAACGCAAAAAGAACCAAAAAACGACAAGTTTCTGACGAATTTTTAACAGGCTCTAAAAATTTTTCAGGTTGCTGCAGAGTAACAAGTATAGAAAGATAAGAACACTGGAGAAAAATGGGTTAGTGAATCGGCCATACAGCAGCGGAACCATGGCCGATGCCACTGATCCGCCGCGGATCCGCAGCCGAGTTGGTGCCGATTCGACCCAGTTTGCTCCTGTTATTCTTTTGTGATATTGTTGTGTTTTCTGGAATGTTTATTTTCTGCTCAAAGTCTCAGGTGCACAGAGAAGTTTTGGGAGTAGAATATGATATGTTTTCTCGATCGAAATTATACGAAGTTTGCTAATTTGATTTTATCTGTGTTTGTATAATGTGTTTGTAAACCTCCCGTAACTGCTAGTATGTCGGTTGGCAGGGGGTTGCACATTTCTGTAATGATTTTTACTGTTTGTGGTTGTGAATTATATTGGACTGTTGTGATGATTAGCTGGGGTTTGAGATGGGTTGTTATATTCATTCATTCAATGTAATTGTAATATGTTGTAATATTATTTTGCGGGGCACATCCAGGTTGCGGTTGTAGCCACCGTTGTATTATTTCATTTTACTATTTTTTGCTCTTAGGATAGACCCAAGATGGGGTGCACAAACTACGGGGTACTTCGAAATGTTTAGTGGCCTACTCACTTTGTTGAGGGAGACCGCTTCACTTCGGTTATTTGACGGGTAGTTTGCCGTACCCGTAGGGGTCTAGGGTGGGGTAATGGCTATTCATCACAACTGTGTAATCCATCTTTTGTTTTAGGCTCTAAACAAACACGGATTGCATGCAAATCCAATAAAGTTCATATGAGATTTGGAATGCCTATTATTGCATCTGACGAATGTACAATATCTATATATAAAAACTATTTAGACGTCACTTATGTTTTGCACCCGCGCTAGCCCAGCCCCCGCTCTGCCGTTAGTTAAGTAACCTAACGGGTGATGACGGGACCCCGTGGCGAATGCGGATGGCATAAGAGGACGTTGTATTTTCGTTGTTTTCTGTAATGATAGGTTAATAATAGGACGCATTATTTATAATGCAAAGAAAATAAACCAAAAAGTTGAATCGTTGGAACAATTTAAAAGAAACCAATCGGTTATTTTAAAACAGATGATATTTTTAATTGTGGAGCTTTAACCACTCATTTTAAAAGCTATCAGGTTCTTTCGGTCATATCAAGTTCACTACGTTCACGGTTTTGCCAAAACCATTCGTAGCCTTCCGTCATTTCATTTGGGTATTCAGTAGTATTCAAGTTATGCATTTTGGCCAAAGTCAAGGCATAATGTTTGGTAGCTGCTGGGTTTTCATTTGTTGCATAGATAGATGAGTTAGTTTGGGACAGTCATATTATCATTTGACCAAAGTCAGGGGTATGTACAGATGGGTTCAAATTGACAAGATAATGAGGGGTAGAACTTAACATGTGACTTATGACATTTTGACCAAAGCCAAGGTCATAAGAGCATGGGGCAAAAACTTATATCGAGAATTTCTAAAGAAACTAAAATTTGCAAAAAGTTGCATACCATTTGGAGTTTGATGAATGTTGGTAGGATTCCTTCAACATTATAATACGATGATATTTGGATCCCGATCCTACTGTGAGTATATGCTACTCATTAGGATATTCGTCACTCAACGATCAATGCTATAAACCAAGTAGATGTCAAGAAATGTGTCAGCGGGGTTACGCCCCCAGAGAAAAGAGGTTATTTAATTAAGGAACTTCGCGAAAGCGTTGGAAAACCTCCCTCGAAGTACCGACACCAGCCTGGCTGAACGGTTAAGCAAGTATTGTACAGTGAGAATAGTCCTGGCTAATTTTTCTTTTATGGTTTGAGGAAGGATTCGAGAAACAGTGGGAGCCATCCAGTTTAGATAAATTAAAAACCACTCTAAACTTGCAAGAGCATCATGCTAAAGAGTTTTCTTCTCTCTCTCCTAATTGCAGCGACCCTGAAAATGACTAGACTTAAGTTACTTTTAGAGAAAAATATATTGACAGGGCCAAACTATAAAGATTGGCTGCGGAATGTCAAAATGGCTTTGACCTAAGACAAATTGGGGTACGTCCTCACCGCTAAGGCACCTGGTGTCCCTGGTCCCAAATCCAGTAATGCGGATAAGGAAATCCGCCAAACCTGGGATTTCGATTGCGCGAAAGCCAAGTGCATCGTGCTTGCCTCGATGAACAATGAACATCAGAGGAGGCACAAGGATATGGAACTAGATGCCATATTTCTCCATAAAAATGAATTTTATGGAGAGCAATCTCGTATAGCAAGATACGGGACCTCTAAGAACTTGTTTCGAGCGAGGTTGGCTGTCGGATCATCGGTGGGAGAACATGTCCTAAAGATGATCAGCTATATAAAAGAGCTCGCAGACCTTGGGACGACTTTGGATAATGAGCTCTATACAGACCTTATTCTCCAGTCCCTTCCTTCCACCTACGCCCAGTTTATTCTGAACTTCAACATTCAAAGAAAAGAAGTTGAACTTCCGGAACTCCTTAACATGTTGAGGAGTGCAGAGGCACCTTGTAGAAGGCAAGGGAAACACCCGCTATGTTTGTTAGCGGTGCTTCTTCTTTCGGGTCCAAGGCTAGGGCCAAAGGAAGGAAAAAGAAGGCCGCCACCAAACCTAGAGGAGGTGTAAGTAAAGTGGGAGGGATGGGAAAGAAAAAGTTTGCAGTACCAGTAGGGGGCAGGATGAGTGCTCCCATTGTCATAGGAAAGGGCACTTGAAAAAGGATTGCAAGGCGTGGAACGCCAAGAACCAGGAACCGAAGCAAGCTGTGGCTTCGACTTCAGGTGTATTTGTAATTGAGAATTGTCTGTCAATCAACTCTACTTCCTGGGTATTGGATACTGGATCAGGATCTCATATTTGCAATTCATTGCAGGCACTGAGAAACCATATAGTGCTGAAGGAAGGTGATATGACCCTGATGGTTTCTAACGGAGCTAGCCTGGGAGCTGTGTTCGTAAGGGATTATCACCTGGGATTGATGAGTGGACACATTTTGGTTTTACATAACTATTTTGTGTACCCAACTTAACGTGTAATATCATATCTGTTTCCTTGTTATCAAATAAAGATTATGATTTCACGTTTAGAAGTGGTGTTGTTAACATCCACCTTAATCATAGCTTGATTGGGTCCGGTACACTGGAAAACGGTATATATGTGTTAAACCAACTCCAAATTTTCAATGTCCAGAACACACTAAAAAGAAAGTCTCCAGATTTAAATAAAGCTTTCTCATGGCATTGTTGACTGAGTTACATCAATGAGAGAAGGTTGACTAAGTTACATAGAGAATGATGTAAGTTACATAGAGAATGATGTTTGGACTCGTTCGAATATCAAACTTGTCTCAAAGGAAAGATGACAAAGACTCCATTTACTGGACATGGAGTAAGAGCGAGTGAGCTCTTAGGACTCATACAAAGAGATGTATGTGGTCCAATGTCTATACATGCAAGAGGTGGTTTTTCCTATTTCATTACTTTCACGGATGATTACTTAAGGTACGGATTCATTTATCTAATGAAACATAAATCTGAGGCTTTTGAGAAATTCCAAGAGTATATGAATGAAGTAGAAAACCAAACCGGCAAAAGTATCAAGACACTAAGATCTGATCGAGGTGGTGAATACTTGAGTGCCGAGTTCCTGTAAGTGCACGGCGGCGCCCCGGTCGTCAATCCGACGGCCAAATGCGGAAACGGAGATAAACTTTAATTTTGCGAACATAGCAAACCGGCACCACCACGCACTAAACCCCGGATCGGGCCATTAAACTAGATCTAGCAAACAACAAGACGGGTTAGAGATATACCGAGTGATCCGAGTCCTCCGGTCTTCTCGTCGTCGTCCCGATCTCCGGCGGAAACTCCGGTCGTCGCATCCTTGCCGGAAGGGCACCACATCGCCTGCATCTTTTACGGGCTCCCGCCTCTATACCGAGGCAACTCGGGCATGAAGCTGGCAAGTTGACATGCCCAAGATGTGCTATAGAATGTGGTGTAGATCATGCTAGTCTTATTTGGGGTTTGTAGTTGCCTTGATGGAGGACTCAACAAGATATGAACTTGAGGATTTTTGGTAGCAATGGAAAAAGAGATGGATGATTAATTTCCCACACCAAAATGAAACCTCTCATTTTTTCTCCCCTCCAAATTGTGGCCGGCCTTAACAAATGTGAGAATGGTGGAGGGATAAATCAAGCATGAAGGGAGGTGATGGTAGGAGAAGAAAAGAGGTGACCACATCCAAACAACAACCATACTTAATTCACATCAAACCCATACCCTCCCTTATCTCAATTAATGCAAGTGATGGAGGGAATCTAATGATGCTATCATAATCTCTCATCTCACAAATAAACCCTCCACAAAATGTTATTTGCAAACTTGCAAATAACCCCCTCCATCGGAAAAGTCCGGCCGGGAAAGAACAAAGGAAAACCGGCTGGAACGGAATGCAAACTCGCAACTCCAGAAAACTGGTCCCGCAATAAATTACAGGAAAACCCCGATACTGTGCATACACACCCGCATCTGTATTCCGTCCGGATACAAATGCAAAGAGACAAAATCTACACTGTACTATACTAGGATCTGGCTTAAAACAAACCCGGCTAGTAATGTTCGTCCGATCCTGATCCGTGTAATACCGCACGTATCTGATCGAACCCTGCCATATATCTATACGGCCTCTAGTACAAACCGTCCGATCCTGATCCATGCAATACCGCACGTATCTGATCGGACCCTGCCATATCACCATACGGCCTCTACAGCGTTTCGCCCGAAAGCCTGAGTAACTGAAAGTTTGGTGGACTCTAAAGACTCGTCAATACTATGGCTGTGGATTTAACCACTAGCACGTCAGAGGTATAAGCCAATACGTAATGGGCCACCAGCTATTGACCAAAAGGGACGTCGATGAGCGAGCTCATCCTGACACCCTACTGAGCCTGTCAGTGACAATATCCGTACAGTCCGGTCTGTTCGTCTACGAGCATCGCATGGCGGGCCTAGGGGGTTGGTAAAAGTCAGACCCCCAAAAGCGCTACAAGTCGTGTCGGAGTGTAGCCCAGAACACCCTGAGATACTACTGGAATACCTACCAGTAAATCTCCTGCCTTGGCCAAGGACTTCGTGTAATGGCTCTTCTAGACACAGCGCGACCTCACCCCTAATACCGGGAGAGACGAACCCCTGAAGATCCGCTCACTGCCTCCATGTGGCTCGGTACTGTACCCAACTAAAACCTGTTTGCACGACTCCTTTGAGCCATGGTAGGGTAGTAGTCAAAGCACAGTGGGAACTCATACGAGACAAATGACGATCCCCAGGTCGATGAACTAACCAGTACACATGTCACCAGGGAACTGCTATCTGACGTCAGGTATAAGACCAACTAGCAGGTTCCCGGCGAGTCCTGTCCGGTGTACTCATAACCCAATGAGCACCTGTATACATCTTAGGTGAACCAACTGACACCAGTGGCTTGTGAGAACGGCCACAGCCCCTCGTCGGGGTCTCGACTGTATACACTAGTCTACTCTGGAGAATCGATGCCCTATCTCGAAACTCCCACGACTAGAGACCATTTAAGGATGTGCTTATAGACTCCAGCTCTCACTTATATGATCGCCCTCATAATGCTGGCAGTCAAGCAAGAATCCTAGGGGCTCTATCAACGTTCAATAGCGACCTGTCAGGTCACCTAAAGCAGTATACGATGATAAAGGTAAACCAGATAGCATACTATCATCTCGAGTAAGACTGTCCTACCGGGATAGGTCCTCCCTCAATCATTGCAATCACGTGCCTGTGATCCAATAATTGACTCTGAGGGCACTATCTCCAACAATCTCCCACTTGCACTCAAGGCTAATTATTGCGATGTCGTATACTCACAGCCCGTGTTATACCGAACACCCAACTCCTCTATTAGTCAGTCTCACAAAGCTCGTTTGCGAGACTATTGCGTTCGAGGAATAGCCTCAGTGAGTGGATCCTCCATGATGTTTCTTTCTATGTCTCTCTATATCTCAAGTTCGTGGAGAAAGCCATCTCCCGAAATGAGCAATACCTGTCTTAGAATGTGTGGATGTCTGATGGAACCTAGCTCATAAATGAACTCCAAATCCAAACTTCTTTAGACTGTATCGTCAACTGAACTTAATCAGTATCCTGCGCCATGCCACCCTCAGTGTTGCCTTGGACCACCTGTCCAAAACACTGCCCCTCGTTAGAAAGAAAACTATAACTCTGACAACCTCCTTGTCGTCGAGGTCACCTTGGAAGCCTGGAATGATAATTGTCTCCCAAATGAGGCTGTCGTTATCATATCCCTAGAACATCCACTTATGTTCTAAAACTGCTTCCGACTATTTCTCCAGGATTGGATCAATATCAACTTATTGCATCTAGTGCAAAAACAACATCTGGTGTGGTACTTGACATCTCATGAATGACTCAATTGCCTAAGCAAGTGATCTGCCAATCATGCACATCCCTCTCTACTTTAGTCTATAAGACACCTTTAAAGAGGGTGACTCCATCACCTGCAGGTACACTACCGTGCCAGGAGTCGTCCATTCTAAATACTCTTAGAATGCTGTCAAAGTACCCTGATTGGGAAACCACCCAAATCTAGATCTAAAACCATAGATCTAGTAACCAGTATGTCTGATATAATGTCCAAGTCCCTTGTGGAGAAAACGCTGTGTGACGACCAAAGTATAACCGATCGTAGTATAGGAATGTCACTTCCTACTTTGTGTATGTCATCCAAAACCCGGATATCACACCCTACTATCTTCTCAAAAGATCCATCCCCTATTCTGATAACGTCAAACCCATGACTGTCATATCAGAAATAGATGATCTATCTCCGCTACATCTGCTTTAGTCTATAAATAGACATAAGCCTGATGTCCACCAATGCTTCCGTTGCTCCCACTGACTACGACAACCCTTTGGCAGAGTCAAATAGACGTGCACTTCTAAAGCTAGTTTAGAACGACGCTATACTCATCCTCCTGCCGGGCCTCGCAGCCTGGAACAACAGCAATGGCAAGTGTGGGTAAACTAGACCTTCCCTGTCACCGTCCTTGAGGCTACCGGAGTACCTCTCGGGTGCCTGAAGTTACCCACCTTATCTGCGGAGTGGCCAATGGAATGTCAAAACAGATTGAATCTTTAGGTTCCTTATCAAATCTTAAGTAATCGTTTGCGGTTCTGGAATCGCTTCCAGTTCTACCATACTCCCACTACTGTTTTTGAAAAAATCCATTTTTATTAAAACTGTGGCGAGTCAAGAACAATATCACTATTGATCTTTCTTATGGTAGAAAGTCAACCCTCGTCATAGCCTGGGTTAACCCACAAACAGCCATTACAGAAATGTGCCTTGAGTTATCCAGAGTCTGGTTTTAATCATAAGCCGGACAACTCCCCGTACCTTAACAATGTTAAGATATGAACTGTACTATATCCAATATAGAATCAGAGGCACTGATTTAATTGAACCAGATTCAAATAATGCAGCTATCTCCAGTGCATGTCAACTAAATGGAGAGAGGCCGATCAGCGTTACTCAACTTAGGAATGCTTCCAATTATGAGTAACCTGAAAGAGAAGCAATTTCTCTTTTTCATTACTATCAACTGAATACCATACGCAAGTATCTACATCTTCGATCACTTTGAAGAATCCCGATACTTGCTACACCTGGTTCTCTACTCTATTCAATTACCTATAACTCCTCAAAACCTAGACCCTGTGTTTCTACGAAACACATGTCTAAGAACTAGAGAAGTTAAAAGTAAACAGAATATAGTATGAGGACCAACCCCTCTGTCCTAATGGACATTGGACAACATACAATACTCTGTATAAGTCCGCTGAGTCTGATAACTCTTTCACTGTGTGTCGTAGGTTGAAAACTGTTCTTATGGTTAAGAAGTATTACACGGCTGTTTAATGCTCCTTACCTAACCATCCACTGATATAGGTAAATGTCATCGACATAATATCAAAAGGTATATCTCACTCTATGAAAATAGACGTACAGATATATCAATTTGAAATTGGTGCATAAAAGCGGATATTCAAAACCAAATATTTGCCGACCGGCAAACAGCCCAGGTGATTTCCTCAAATATCACCGATTACAACGAATCCCGATATACTGAGGATGATCACCCAATTCCCAATAACCTACTCCCACTCATCATCTGTAAAACCATACAGATGTGAGAATCATACCTGGTAAATACATACCCTGGAGTAAGTATCTAATCGGGAAAGCAGTTCTCTTTTAACAGTACACAGTGAAACTGAAACATTGAAATATTTCGTTGGGGTATCCCGGTATTCCTAGTAATGCCTCCACCATTATCCAGATTCACAACTATAACCGTATAATTCTTTGCCACCTCTCCAAATCCCTTTATATGTCTTTAGTCGTTACCTTCTGCACACCCCTTAGGCCAAATGGTTTTCTTCCTTCCCTACCGTTCGGCACCAGCCTATGGTTTGGAAGAAGACTATCCAATAAGCATAATGGGTGTACTGTCCTAGTCCTAGGAGCACTCGCAATGCGAGAGAAGGTGAAGACAAAAGACAACCGGATAAACCTTATTCCTATTTCTCCTGGACCAGAAACCATCCCCGAACTGGAACAAGTTCCTTTCGAGTTCGTATATAACCATACGATGGAGTATCCGATAAACTGTGGATCTTCGTAGTGATACGGGGTGTCCGGGAGAAATACAAAGGTGATTTAGGATTGGCGAAGAAATACTTGGTTTGGTCGTGAATATCAGTCGCAATATACTTTGCCCTCTTACTAATCCCTTGCTTTGTCTTAATCTTAATACCTTCTGCACACCGTTTAGGCTAATTGGTTTTCTTCATTCCCTACCGGTCGGCACCAGCCTAAGGTTTGGAAGAAGACTATGCAATTTTCATAATAGGTGTACTATCTCCTAAACCAAGGAGTACTGATTGGTAGAGATTTTACGATCAAAAATATAATTACCGCAATCAAGAAACGGCGTCGCTTCGCAGCTAGCCGGTGAGTACGGGTCGATCCACAGAGACGGGTAAATTTCTTTAAAGTGTCTTAACGAGTTGATTATATTTGTAGTTTTGGTTTTATAAAAATCTAGATCTAAAACTTAATTAATCTAATTTAAATTCTTGCTAGGGTTAGGCTTAGAGGAAGTTTTGGAGATTGATGTTTCCTCACCGCTTTCAATGCCGTATTTTAGATCCATTAGGTGTTATAGTAATTATCGATAAAGTGGTTACGACTCTTTTGGGAAGATGTTTTCTTCCTCTAGATTCGTATCCTTCCTTTATCGTTAATTACCCTAACCCCCATGGAAAACGCGCGCAACCGACCCTTTATACTGCGGTTCACCGTTACCTCGAGGGGTAGGGTGCCGCAGGGAGCGGTTGTGCGCGCATGCATGGAGTTCTTAATGGTTAGGCATTGAAAGGGGTGAGAGATCTCATCTCTCAACCCTTTCCCTAAGGCTAACCCTAACAAGCGAGGAGACTACTCGCTCATTAGGGGATGAAATAACATTAAAATAATAAATAAAATACTTACTAATGGTGATGGCTCCCTCCAAGCGATAAAGAACAGATCTGAATGTCACTTCCAGAAATTCTGATTTTTTATTGATTAAAAAGAGGCATCCAATTTTTAGATCTAAAATTACAATTTATAGAAAATAGGAAACCTAGGGTTACAGACTCTCGCACATGCAAAATTACAGATTTGCCCCCGTAAAATCTCAACCTCTGCACCGACGCACCGACGCACCAAAATTCCACCGACACGTGTATTATATGGCCGCGGATCCACGGCGCCAGGCTGGGTTTGGCCGCGGATCCGCAGCCAAACTGTAGACTTGGGCCACCAACTTTTTGGGCTTGATTCAGTGTCTCTGTGAGCTTCTGTTTCTTCACTTATTTTCTCTTTTGAGCTTCTGGTTTTCCTCCAGATGTTTCAGTGAACACTTGTAAGTATCTTTTGACCGTTTGCATTAACATTTTGGACCTTGCATTGTTCTTCATCTAGGCTAGACTAGGATTCGTCTAATAGTTGGTCAAAAGTCCCTTTTCTGTTGTTTTGTGTCTTTTTCACTGTATTTGCTTCAGAAACCTGTATCCTGTAATATGCAGCAAACGTGCGTCAAGAGTACCTGTTTATTTATAAAAAGATAAGAAATAGGGGAATGATAAATGCAATATTATGGTCTGAACAAATACCCCCAAACTTACCTTTTGCTCGTCCTCGAGCAAACTTATTATTTATTCACTAAAATCCTAACCGCACTTTCGCAGGGAAACGCGATTGCACTGAGCACGTGCAACAAGCCGTTAAACCTCTAGGTGTCCCTAGTAGGAGGAGTGTTGTCTCCTGAGGGTTTTCAGCGGATTACACCCACAAAATCCTATCAACTCGGCCCATTGACTTTTGTTCTCCAATTAGGTCTTCTAATAAGGAATTCTATTATCTTATACTTGTAAATTATCCACCCATATTCTTCACACTTCCTCATTATTTAACTTAAGATTATATATATCTTATAGACTTACTTAGTTTTCGGCATTTCTTAAGTCTTCTTTCTAGAGTTCCATTTCCACTTAGGAATTTCTATCAACCCTTACTAAAGATACAAGTTCTATTCTTCATCCCTTTCTCTCATCTAAACTCCAATCACATATCCCCTACGTGTGTGTATAGATCACCCCTACACTTGGAAATTCAATTCAAGCAATCATGCCTAAGTCCATTGTCCAAAGTACTTATTATTTGGTGAATTTAAATGAAATTCGCTTACAGATCCTTCATGCGACCGTTAATACTTCTTAAGGTACCAACGACCGATTACAAAATGCGTTTGCATTTTAAAGCGTACTTCCTAGTCCTTGCAACACCCAAGGCTTTATCAGTGACTCCCAAACCAGTTGGTCTAAGGCACTAGGTGATGAAGCACCCTCGCTAAATATTTTTCTATTTTTACAGCCTTAAGTAATCATAAAACCAGTGTCCATTTTTTTCTTTATTCACTTTTTTTTTCTTTTTATTTTCATTGTACTAAGGACTTTAGACAAGAGCATTTCAAGGTCTCTTCTACTATTCCAAGTTTCAATGTGCGTGATTGTGCAATTTTGTAGGGTATACATTTTCAGAATCTAGACTTAAGCTAGGAACTATCTTTCAAACTTATACTTTAATTAGAACATCAATACTCTTCCCTTGTTTCGACTTAGCCCAAGAAGTGAACTCAAAATTTGCCTATTTCTAAATAAACTACAAGCCATATATTTTCTACTGTTAAACTTTAAGGAAGGTTATTTTTAGGGTTTTTAATTTACTAAGTCTCAGATCTAGTTGTTCCTAACCAGTTAACCTATCTGTCAAACTAAAGTCAATTAGCCAAAATTGAATACATTTATTTTTATAATTTTTTGAAATTTTTCAAATTTTTATAGATTTTCAAATAAGTATGCAAATGTAAAAATATGTACAAATGAATGCGAAGGAAGAAGACGTACCGAGCATACCCCCAAACTTGAACTTGACAGTGTCCTCACTGTCATGCTAAACCAAGAGGGTCAAAATACCGATACTCCCCTGTTTATTTATTTATAAATTTTTTTATTGTTAAGAAAAACAAAAATATATACAAAAGGGCCCTCCCCCAAACTTCATTTAAACTATGTTAGACATTACTGCCAAACTTTGCCTAGACCAAACGTCAGCACCAACCAGTTGAAAAATTTATCAGTAAAGAATATTGGGTGGTGGAAAAATAAGTTGTGGGGGTCCGCAAAGAATTGGGGAAGATAGAAGTAGTGGTATGGGAGGTGTGGAGGTAAATATACAGGTGATGGTGATGCATCGAAACGAGAATGTAAGTGATCAGCAATCAGTGGAGTGTTGGCATTCTCGTACCTTATTAAAAGAAATGGGGGTATTTCAACTTCTGAGGGGGGAAGTTGGCTCACCACAATACCCCCAAGATGTTCCCGTGTGTCCTCTATTGACATGGCATCATCCATCAATTGAGTATGATATTCAATTATGAGGGAACTGATCTCCTCGATGTCCGCCATAGTCCTACCGAAAACTTGCCGCCTATCTTGTAAGACCGTTAAGAGGGCATTCTCTTGCTCGAGGGCTAGAGAGGCCGATATGATAATGGGAAAGGTCTCATTCTCACCTATGTAAGCATATCTAAGGTGAGACGGCAAGGGCGTGAGTTCGAGTTTCGGAGGCGAAAGAATCAATGCGGAATCTACCTCGAACTCAAAGGACTCTAACACAGGTTCGAAATCACTGCAAACAACCGATTCGGATGGTTCGACTGACTCATCCAAAAATTCAAACGACTCATATTCGGGCTGTGAGTCGTCATCATCCAAAAAAGTGAAGCGTTCATAATCAACATCGGTTGTATCAACGGTAGTAGGCTCAAAGAGGGACGCACTAGTGGCGTCAAAACTGTTTTCATCAAATAGAAATCCTTCAAGCTCGCAGTCCCCCTGCGTGATTTCGTGAATAGAGCAAACTTCTCGTGTACTAGTTTTAGGCACGAGAGGCAGACTTCCCATCTTATAAATATTGAACTCACTAGACCTCTTCCCGAAGGATAGAGTCATGGAGCCATTGCGACAATTTATTACGGCATTGGAAGTGGCCAAAAATGGTCGACCAAGAATCACCGGAATTTGGTTTATTTGGTTAGCAACAGGTTGGGTATCCATAACGATAAAATGAACGGGGAATATGAATTCCCCGACTTTAATCAGCACATCCTCTAGCTGACCCCTTGGATAGGTGATTGATCGATCGGCCATTTGGAGAGTGCAACGAGTGGGTTTCAACTCTCCAACCCCTAATTGTTCGTACACGGAGTAGGGAATCAGGTTAACACTAGCCCCAAGATCTAAAAGTGCTTGATTAATTTTCTTATCCTCAATTGTAATTGAAATCGTAGGACAGCCGGGGTCCTTTCGTTTTTGGGGTAAGGTTTGATGGTGGTTAATTGCATTGCTCACTGCACTAGCCACTAGCACTTTCTTGGGTACTTGAGATCCCTTTCTCTTTGAAGTGCATAAGCCCTTTAAGATTTTCGCATATGAAGGGACTTGTTGGATAGCATCTAAGAGAGGTATGTTTATGCTAACCTGCTTAAATATCTCCACAATCTTTTCCACTTGTGTGTTTGGTTTATTAGGACTCAACCTGTTTGGAAATGGTGCATTTTGAAAATTAGTTGAGTCAAAAGTCTGTGGAGTAGAACGTGGAGTAGGAACGGATCCCAGTGTGGATGTGTTCGTGTTGTGAGAAATGGGTCCGTTCGAGTCAGAAGAAGTAGAGCCGTGTGAAGGGTGGAGAATAGGCTCTAAAGAAAAAGGTGAAGAAGGAAGTGAAGAAAATGAAGAAGGGGAAGAAGAACCACCGGCGGGGATGTCATCACTAGTTTCCACATTATTTTGCAACTCTCTTCCGGATCTCAATGTGGTCACCGCATTTATATTGTGATTGTGATATGCGTTTTGTGTGTGACCGGGATTGGGCAATGGTTGAGATGGAAGCTTTCCCTTTTCTCTCTCGCTCAACGCAGCAGTTAATTGTGCAATTTGTGCCTCAATAGATTTGATACTTTGATCGTGTGAGGCATTGTTATTCATTAAAGATTGCACATAACTTTCAAATCTTGCTGCGGATTCTGTAGTTTGCTTGAGAAATGCTTCAAGACTTCTCTCGAGCGAGCTAACCTTATCATCATTACGTTGAACCAAATTGTTCGTTTGATTTGTATAAGGTTGTTGTTGGAAAGGTTGCTGGTTTTGAGTTTGTAAGGGTGCTTGTTGTTGTTGTGGAGGAGCTCTTTGAAAATTGTTATTCCCTTGGAACTGTTGATTTGGGTGACTCCTCCACCCCTGATTGTATGTCGAAGAGTAAGGATCATTTCTTTGTCGTTGCTGGAATGCAGCATTGACTTGATCCTGTCCTTGAATAGGTGCATTATAAGGACACTCTTCAGTTAAATGCGATGGGTTCGAACAACAAGCACAAACAGTTCGTGTGGGTAGAGTAGGGGCAGGAGAAGACGATGAGATTTTGGTCTCAATGGCTTTTAGCTTTTTCATAAGTGAGGCCATCTCGGCCTTCATAGCTATCGACATATCTATTTGATGTATGCCTGCCCTAGATTGACCACTAGAAGAAGATGATGTGGTCTTGGTACTCTCCCATTGAATTGTTTGCTCACTTAGGTCCTCAAGAAACTGCCAAGCTTCGTCGCTAGACTTAGAGAGAAAATGACCTTGACATATCGTTTCTAGCAACTGCTTCGTTGCTGCGTTCAATCCCTCGTATAAAGTTTGGCAAAGTTGCCAATTTTCTATCCCATGATGAGGACATTGAACGAGTAGGTCCTTAAATCTCTCGAAGAACTTCCAAAATGGTTCGGAAGGAAGCTGTGAAAATTGTATGATTTCGTTTCTGATTCTAGCAGTTTTATGATGAGGGTAGAACTTTTTCAGAAAAGCTCTCACAAACTCGTCCCAATTTCTAATGGAGTGTGATGCGGTGCTGTATAGCCACTTCTCGGCTAGGTCACATAAGGTAAAAGGAGTGACCCTTAGCCTTATTGCGTCATCACTTAATTGGGTTGTCTTCATCATGGCGCAAACGTTTTGGAATTTATTAATGAAAATATATGCATCTTCGGATTCCAAACCATGAAACTTAGGCAGCATATTGATGAAGTGTGGTTTTATTTCAAAATTATCCCCATTTGCCGGTGGGGGTGAAAGACATGTGGGTAAAGAAGTGCGAACGGGGTAGAAGAGATCCTGGAGCGCAACTCGTGCGGGCGCTACAACAGGCGGTAGATTCAGGTTATTCGCACCTGGCGGAGGTGGAATCATTCCCGTCGGCAAGGTATAGTTGGGGTCGTGTCCCGACATACCTTCGAAAGAATTTGAGGGTGGAGGTAAGAATGTGGAAGGAGTTTCGACTTCGGTGTCGAAAAGTTCGTTGGTCGGTACCAACGAAACACGGACTAATCGGGCGTTAGTATCCCTAGTCCAAAATGACATACACTAAAGGGTAGTGCAGTCAGAAAAAAGAGAAAAACAGAATGTGGGGGTAAGATAACGTCAGTGAGAAGAAGTGGTGGAAGTGAGTTTCAAGTTTCTTTAGCGGCAACTTGCAAGTTTTGAAAAGATTTTTTCTTTATTTTTTTTTATTTGTGAGTTTTGCAAGGAGGTTTTTGAAAACGGACTCGTGACACCATTGTGTCAACCACACATGCACAATCAGACCTAGATCTAGGGTTGCCTAGGTCTACTAGACAGCTCCTAATTAGGGCTAGAAATAGACCTCGAACCGCCTCTTCACGGACAAATACGGCCAGGTAAGTGGGAAGGAACCACCACTACAGTGGGCCTAATTAAAAACCACTAGCCTAGACACCGCAATGTCGGTTAGGATAAACGGCCGATGCCTACCCTAGTCCTTTTCCTATTGAGCTCGCTGTCCTTAGGTCTGAGTCTAATCTTTTTTAATTAATTGTGGTCGATGCAAAATGCTTAGGTGTTTTCTGGGGTCCTGGGAAGGGTGATGAAATCCCCACCCAATCTGGATTTGGTCAAATAGCCCCTTAGAGTCCGGTTAAATTATGCAAAACAAATAAAAATTCACTTGCAATCAGAATTTTTCAGCGCGGCGCAAAGAAACCTGCAGAGATCTGTTATTTAGAAGGGGGAGAAAGACTCTTTACGCAAAGAAATCCTGCAAAAAGATTTTTACAGAGAGATATATTGTAGGTCGCAGAGGAGAGAGAGAAAAATCAAACCAGACAAATTTCGTATGCTGACGTGGCCAGGAAAGCGCGGATCCGCGGCGGTAACACTCTTTATGCAGCGGAAGAGCGGTGGAACAGAGGGTTTGGGCTCTGGAAAAAATTCTGCTGCTCCTCTGTTCCACTCCTCCTCTGTTGTGATGTTCACCTTTCTGATTTAACCTCTGTAAAATTCCAGATCTTCACTACTCCTGCAAGATTCAAAAATAAACCCTTCAAACAGATCAAATTTGATTATTTTTTTATATTTTTTATATTTTCAGATTTTTATAATTTTTAAAATTTATATCAACCCGAAAATTCACAAAAAAGAAAAATTACGCCGTCCCCGGCAACGGCGCCATTTGATTGGTAGAGATTTTACGATCAAAAATATAATTACCGCAATCAAGAAACGGCGTCGCTTCGCAGCTAGCCGGTGAGTACGGGTCGATCCACAGAGACGGGTAAATTTCTTTAAAGTGTCTTAACGAGTTGATTATATTTGTAGTTTTGGTTTCATAAAAATCTAGATCTAAAACTTAATTAATCTAATTTAAATTCTTGCTAGGGTTAGGCTTAGAGGAAGTTTTGGAGATTGATGTTTCCTCACCGCTTTCAATGCCGTATTTTAGATCCATTAGGTGTTATAGTAATTATCGATAAAGTGGATACGACTCTTTTGGGAAGATGTTTTCTTCCTCTAAATTCGTATCCTTCCTTTATCGTTAATTACCCTAACCCCCATGGAAAACGCGCGCAACCGGCCCTTTATACTGCGGTTCACCGTTACCTCGAGGGGTAGGGTGCCGCAGGGAGCGGTTGTGCGCGCATGCATGGAGTTCTTAATGGTTAGGCATTGAAAGGGGTGAGAGATCTCATCTCTCAACCCTTTCCCTAAGGCTAACCCTAACAAGCGAGGAGACTACTCGCTCATTAGGGGATGAAATAACATTAAAATAATAAATAAAATACTTACTAATGGTGATGGCTCCCTCCAAGAAATAAAGAACAGATCTGAATGTCACTTCCAGAAATTCTGATTTTTTATTGATTAAAAAGTGGCATCCAATTTTTAGATCTAAAATTACAATTTATAGAAAATAGGAAACCTAGGGTTACAGACTCTCGCACATGCAAAATTACAGATTTGCCCCCGTAAAATCTCAACCTCTGCACCGACGCACCGACGCACCAAAATTCCACCGACACGTGTATTATATGGCCGCGGATCCGTGGCGCCAGGCTGGGTTTGGCCGCGGATCCGCGGCCAAACTGTAGACTTGGGCCACCAACTTTTTGGGCTTGATTCAGTGTCTCTGTGAGCTTCTGTTTCTTCACTTATTTTCTCTTTTGAGCTTCTGGTTTTCCTCCAGATGTTTCAGTGAACACTTGTAAGTATCTTTTGACCGTTTGCATTAACATTTTGGACCTTGCATTGTTCTTCATCTAGGCTAGACTAGGATTCGTCTAATAGTTGGTCAAAAGTCCCTTTTCTGTTGTTTTGTGTCTTTTTCACTGTATTTGCTCCAGAAACCTGTATCCTGTAATATGCAGCAAACGTGCGTCAAGAGTACCTGTTTATTTATAAAAAGATAAGAAATAGGGGAATGATAAATGCAATATTATGGTCTGAACAAATACCCCCAAACTTACCTTTTGCTCGTCCTCGAGCAAACTTATTATTTATTCACTAAAATCCTAACCGCACTTTCGCAGGGAATCGCGATTGCACTGAGCACGTGCAACAAGCCGTTAAACCTCTAGGTGTCCCTAGTAGGAGGAGTGTTGTCTCCTGAGGGTTTTCAGCGGATTACACCCACAAAATCCTATCAACTCGGCCCATTGACTTTTGTTCTCCAATTAGGTCTTCTAATAAGGAATTCTATTATCTTATACTTGTAAATTATCCACCCATATTCTTCACACTTCCTCATTATTTAACTTAAGATTATATATATCTTATAGACTTACTTAGTTTTCGGCATTTCTTAAGTCTTCTTTCTAGAGTTCCATTTCCACTTAGGAATTTCTATCAACCCTTACTAAAGATACAAGTTCTATTCTTCATCCCTTTCTCTCATCTAAACTCCAATCACATATCCCCTACGTGTGTTTATAGATCACCCCTACACTTGGAAATTCAATTCAAGCAATCATGCCCTAGTCCATTGTCCAAAGTACTTATTAATTGGTGAATTTAAATGAAATTCGCTTACACATCCTTCATGCGACCGTTAATACTTCTTGAGGTACCAACGACCGATTACAAAATGCGTTTGCATTTTAAAGCGTACTTCCTAGTCCTTGCAACACCCAAGGCTTTAGCAGTGACTCCCAAACCAGTTGGTCTAAGGCACTAGGTGATGAAGCACCCTCGCTAAATATTTTTCTATTTTTACAGCCTTAAGTAATCACAAAAACCAGTGTCCATTTTTTTTCTTTATTCACTTTTTTTTTTCTTTTTATTTTCATTGTACTATGGACTTTAGACAAGAGCATTTCAAGGTCTCTTCTACTATTCCAAGTTTCAAGGTGCGTGATTATGCAATTTTGTAGGGTATACATTTTCAGAATCTAGACTTAAGCTAGGAACTATCTTTCAAACTTATACTTTAATTAGAACATCAATACTCTTCCCTTGTTTCGACTTAGCCCAAGAAGTGAACTCAAAATTTGCCTATTTCTAAATAAATTACAAGCCATATACTTTCTACTGTTAAACTTTAAGGAAGGTTATTTTTAGGGTTTTTAATTTACTAAGTCTAAGATCTAGTTGTTCCTAACCAGTTAACCTATCTGTCAAACTAAAGTCAATTAGCCAAAATTGAATACATTTATTTTTATAATTTTTTTGAAATTTTTCAAATTTTTATAGATTTTCAAATAAGTATGCAAATGCAAAAATATGTACAAATGAATGCGAAGGAAGAAGACGTACCGAGCATACACCCAAACTTGAACTTGACAGTGTCCTCACTGTCATGATAAACCAAGAGGGTCAAAATACCGATACTCCCCTGTTTATTTATTTATAAATTTTTTTATTGTTAAGAAAAACAAAAATATATACAAAAGGGCCCTCCCCCAAACTTCATTTAAACTATGTTAGACATTACTGCCAAACTTTGCCTAGACCAAACGTCAACACCAACAAGTTGAAAAATTTATCAGTAAAGAATATTGGGTGGTGGAAAAATAAGTTGTTGGGGTCCGCAAAGAATTGGGGAAGATAGAAGTAGTGGTATGGGAGGTGTGGAGGTAAATATACAGGTGATGGTGATGCATCGAAACGAGAATGTAAGTGATCAGCAATCAGTGGAGTGTTGGCATTCTCGTACCTTATTAAAAGAAATGGGGGTATTTCAACTTCTGAGGGGGGAAGTTGGCTCACCACAATACCCCCAAGATGTTCCCGTGTGTCCTCTATTGACATGGCATCATCCATCAATTGTGTATGATATTCAATTATGAGGGAACTGATCTCCTCGATGTCCGCCATAGTCCTACCGAAAACTTGCCGCCTATCTTGTAAGACCGTTAAGAGGGCATTCTCTTGCTCGAGGGCTAGAGGGGCTGATATGATAATGGGAAAGGTCTCATTCTCACCTATGTAAGCATATCTAAGGTGAGACGGCAAGGGCGTGAGTTCGAGTTTCGGAGGCGAAAGAATCATTGCGGAATCTACCTCGAACTCAAAGGACTCTAACACAGGTTCGAAATCACTGCAAACAACCGATTCGGATGGTTCGACTGACTCATCCAAAAATTCAAACGACTCATATTCGGGCTGTGAGTCGTCGTCATCCAAAAAAGTGAAGCGTTCATAATCAACATCGGTTGTATCAACGGTAGTAGGCTCAAGGAGGGACGCACTAGTGGCGTCAAAACTGTTTTCATCAAATAGAAATCCTTCAAGCTCGCAGTCCCCCTGCGTGATTTCGTGCATATGAATACCCAATAGCTACCAATCACTGTGCCTTGACTTTGGCCAACATACACAGCTTGAATACTATTGACTACCCATATGAAACGACGGAGGGCTACGAATGGTTTCTCGCGAAAACCTTTAACGTAATGAACTTCATATCGTTGAAGGAACGGATAGCTTTTTAGAAAATATAGTGACGAAAACCTTTACTAAAGAGGTCACTCCCGGTGAAGGGATCTCGGCTCTTTCCCCGTAGAATGGGGTGCTGGATATTCCAAATGAATACCACGATGCAAAGCAAAAGTAATCGGCTATAGTGAAGTTAGTGCCCTGACGCAAACTTCTGTCCAAGGGGTCACTCCCGGTGAAGGGATCTCGGCCCTTGCCTCGTCGACTGAGGAGCAGGATATTCCAAATGAATACCACAATGCAAAACAAAAGTGAACGTCCTTGCAATAACAGCTTTTTGAAAAGTGTTCCAACAACATCAGATTAGGTTTGTTTAACTTGCATTGATCCGAATCAACGCAGTCCCATCAATTGATCACACCACAAAGAACGAAAATATACTGACGTACGTATATGCCATCCGCATTCGCCACTGGGTCCCGTCATCACCCGTTAGGTTAGCTAACTAATGGCAAAGCGGGGACTGGACTAGCGCGGATGAAAAACATATACAACATCTACTAATATATATACCAATATATAGTATTTCGCTCAAGGCGTGAATAAAATGCAACATCACAGAAATGTACAGTATCACAGAACAATACAGATATCTGGGATCCCCGGGTTTCACAGAGCCACTACTGAAACCCGACGTTCCCCTGGTCGTGTGGATAGCCTGTGCAATGAAATCCTAGACCCCTACGGGCGCGGCAAGTCACCCGCCAAAACCTGAAGCGAGGCAGCCCCCTTCAGCACCGTGAATGGACCACCCAGCACTTCACGGAATCCGGTAACTTGGGCACCCCTCCTGGGTCAACCTGTACCCCCTACGAGTGCGGCGAATAGCCCGCCAATTCCAGACTGAAAGCCCCCTCCGTCTCAATGCCCTGAGATGCGGGCCCGTTGCCCTCTAGAACCCGGCTATCCGTGCGCCCCTCCGCAGGGCAACCCTAGTACAGAAAGTAAAATATACATGCAACGGGTACATCGACCGCAACCAGGTCGTGCCCCAAAACAATAATACAAACAGGCAGTGACGGCAGTCCACATGTCGGACGCTCGCCCCGCAACAACAAATGTACATAATACAACATAAACTGTACTAGCATTGCATCCAGGCTATCCCCCACGACCGATCCGCAACATCACAGAAAAAACACAAAACATCAACGTGAAAGTCACGTTCGCAAATCCGTCTAACCGGGCTATAGCAGTTAGACCGGATTTACCGATCGAGTGACATTCACGGTCGCAGATATAACGTAAATACTGTGAAAAATGTGTTTAAAATATCCGATCGATCAAAAATTAACAAGTGGGCCCCAAAGCAATACTGTAGCACTCACAGAAATTCTGGGCCCAATTTTAATATTCCAAAACCCCTATTTTTAGCCCACAAGCCTACTGAAAAAAAAACGATGACATGATCCCTCATTCATGCGGCGGATCCGCGGCCTGAGAAGAGTAAATGGCCGCGTTTCCGCGGTCTTACTGAGGGATCGTGTTGTCGAATTTTTCCAGTGTTCTTAGAACTCCCTGCACATCATTCTGAGACAACCTGAAAAATTTTTGGACTTCAAAAAATTTCGACAGAAAACTGATGTGAGTGAAAATGTAGATTTTGGAATTTTGGTCGATCGGAAATGCAAAACACATCAAACGAAGCTAGACGAAGTTAATGGTGAGGCTCTGATACCCCTGTAAGTGCACGGCGGCGCCCCGGTCGTCAATCCGACGGCCAAATGTGGAAACGGTGATAAACTTTAATTTTGCGAACTTAGCAAACCGGCACCACCGCGCACTAAACCCCGGATCGGGCCATTAAACTAGATCTAGCAAACAACAAGACGGGTTAGAGATATACCGAGTGATCCGAGTCCTTCGGTCTTCTCGTCGTCATCCCGATCTCCCGCGGAAACTCCTGTCGTCGCATCCTTTCCGGAAGGGCACCACATCGCCTGCATCTTTTACGGGCTCCCGCCTCTATACCAAGGCAACTCGGGCATGAAGCTGGCAAGTCGACATGCCCAAGATGTGCTATAGAATGTGGTGTAGATCATGCTAGTCTCATTTGGGGTTTGTAGTTTCCTTGATGGAGGAATCAACAAGATATGAACTTGGGGATTTTTGGTAGCAATGGAAAAAGAGATGGATGATTAATTTCCCACACCAAAATGAAACCTCTCATTTTTTCTCCCCTCCAAATTGTGGCCGGCCTTAACAAATGTGAGAATGGTGGAGGGATAAATCAAGCATGAAGGGAGGTGATGGTAGGAGAAGAAAAGAGGTGACCACATCCGAACAACAACCATACTTAATTCACATCAAACCCATACCCTCCCTTATCTCAATTAATGCAAGTGATGGAGGGAATCTAATGATGCTATCATAATCTCTCATCTCACAAATAAACCTTCCACAAAATGTTATTTGCAAACTTGCAAATAACCCCCTCCATCGGAAAAGTCCGGCCGGGATAGAACAAAGGAAAACCGGCTGGAACGGAATGCAAACTGGCAACTCCAGAAAACTGGTCCCGCAATAAATTACAGGAAAACCCCGATACTGTGCATACACACCCGCATCTGTATTCCGTCCGGATACAAATGCAAAGAGACAAAATCTACACTGTACTATACTAGGATCTGGCTTAAAACAAAGCCGGCTAGTAATGTTCGTCCGATCCTGATCCGTGCAATACCGCACGTATCTGATCGAACCCTGCCATATATCTATACGGCCTCTAGTACAAACCGTCCGATCCTGATCCGTGCAATACCGCACGTATCTGATCGGACCCTGCCATATCGCCATACGGCCTCTACAGCGTTTCGCCCGAAAGCCTGAGTAACTGAAAGTGTGGTGGACTCTAAAGACTCGTCAATACTATGGCTGTGGATTTAACCACTAGCACGTCAGAGGTATAAGCCAATACGTAACGGGCCACCAGCTATTGACCAAAAGGGACGTCGATGAGCGAGCTCATCCTGACACCCTACTGAGCCTGTCAGTGACAATATCCGTACAGTCCGGTCCGTTCGTCTACGAGCATCCCATGGCGGGCCTAGGGGGTTGGTAAAAGTCAGACCCCCAAAAGCGGTACAAGTCGTGTCGGAGTGTAGCCCAGAACACCCTGAGATACTACTGGAATACCTACCAGTAAATCTCCTGCCTTGGCCAAGGACTTCGTGTAATGGCTCTCCTAGGCACAGCGCGACCTCACCCCCAATACCGGGAGAGACGAACCCCTGAAGATCCGCTTACTGCCTCCATGTGGCTCGGGACTGTACCCAACTAAAACCTATTTGCACGACTCCTTTGAGCCGTGGTAGGGTAGTAATCAAAGCACAGTGGGAACTCACACGAGACAAATGACGATCCCCAGGTCGATGAACTAACCTGTACACATGTCACCAGGGAACTGCTATCTGACGTCAGGTATAAGACCAACGAGCAGGTTCCCGGCGAGTCCTGTCCGGTGTACTCATAACCCAATGAGCACCTGTATACATCTTAGGTGAACCAACTGACACCAGTGGCTTGTGAGACCGGCCACCGCCCCTCGTCGAGGTCTCGACTGTATACACTAGTCTACTCTGGAGAATCGATGCCCTGTCTCGAAACTCCCACGACTAGGGACCATTTAAGGATGTGCTTATAGACTCCAGCTCTCACTTATATGATCGCCCTCATACTGCTGGCAGTCAAGCAAGAATCCTAGGGGCTCTATCAACGTGCAATAGCGACCTGTCAGGTCACCTAAAGCAATACACGATGATAAAGGTAAACCAGATAGCATACTATCATCTCGAGTAAGACTGTCCTACCAGGATAGGTCCTCCCTCAATCATTGCAATCACGTGCCTGTGATCCAATAATTGACTCTGAGGGCACTATCTCCAACACCTAGGTTACCTAGAAGAGAAAGGAATTCTCTCTCAGCTTACTCCTCCATACACTCCACAGCATAACGGTGTATCGGAGAGACGGAATAGAACCCTATTGAATATGGTACGTTCCATGATGAGTAATGCTGAGTTACCGCGATCTTTTTGGGGTTATGCGCTAGATTCAGCAGCATATCTTCTGAACAGGGCTCCTACCAAGACTGTGCCTACCACCACATATCAGATGTGGAGTGGGAAGAAACCCCATCATCAGCTTATGAAGATTTGGGGATGTCGAGCTTTTGTTAAAAAGCAGCATATGGACAAGCTCGAGGCATGATCAGTAAAGTGTAAGTTTGTGGGATATCCAAAGAACTCCATGGGATATTGTTTCTATTACGCAGAGGAAAAAAAGGTTTTTGTTTCTCGTAATGCCCATTTTCTAGAACAGCAGTATTTAGAAAAGGAAATAAGTGGGAGCGAAATAGAACTGGAAGAAATTCCAGAAACACAAACTGCTACTGAAAGTTTGGTAGAACCAGTAGTTCAAGAAGAACAGGACATTCCTGCACCCCTCCACAGGAGTAGTAGGCCATCTCATCCGCCTGAGAGATACTACGGTTTTCTCATAGATGGGGATAGAGAGGATTGCATCATAGATGATGATGAAACTACTGGCTTCCAGCAGGCCATCCAGAGTGGCGACTCGGTACGATGGCTAGATGCAATGCGGACCGAAATGGAGTCCATGTACACCAACAAAGTATGGACTTTGGACTTTGCTCCAGATGGGGTAAAACCCATAGGATGCAAATGGATCTTCAAGAAAAAGATTGGTGTAGATGGACAGGTGTAAACCTATAAGGCTAGACTTGTTGCAAAGGGTTTTCGTCAAAGACCTGGTTTGGACTATGACGAAACTTTTTCTCCAGTGGCTATGCTCAAATCAATTCGGGTCCTTCTTGCTATTATTGCCTTCCATGATTATGAAATCTGGCAGATAGACGTAAAGACGGCTTTTCTGAATGGAAATTTAGAAGAATGCGTCTATATGGATCAGCCATAGGGTTTCAATCAGAGTGGGAGCAGCGGGAAAGTATGCAAGTTGCTTAATTCCATTTATGGACTAAAGCAGGCATCGCGGAGTTGGAACATCTGTTTTGATGAAACAGTCAAAGAATATGACTTTATCAAAAATCCAGATGAACCGTTCATATATAGTAAAGTTGTAGCAAGAACTGTCGTATTCCTCGTCTTGTACGTGGATGACATTCTATTGATAGGAAATGACATTCCTATGCTACAATCTGTCAAAGGATTCTTGTCACACAGGTTCTCCATGAAAGACCTGGGTGATGCCTCTTACATTCTGGGGATCCGGATCTATCGTGATAATCCAAGAGGATGTTGGGACTTTCGCAGTCCAGGTATATCGACACTGTACTGAAAGATTCTGTATGGAAGATTCTAAGCACGGCAATCTACCGGCTTGTCATGGAATTACCCTATCCAAAGAGATGTCTCCCACGACCGATTTGGAAAGGGAACGCATGTCTATTATACCCTACTCTTCTGCGGTAGGCTCATTAATGTATGCGATGTTGTGCACCAGATTAGATATAGCTTACGCACTGAGCGTGGTAAGTCGGTATCAGTCAGACCCAGGGGAGAAGCACTGGATAGCAGTAAAGAACATTCTCAAGTACCTGAGGAGGACTAAGGAGATGTTCTTGGTTTACGGCGGAAAAGACCTCAGGATGGAGGCCTATGCTGATTCCGGCTTCCAGAGTGATAAGGACGATTCCAAGTCCATGTCAGGTTATGTCTTTACCCTCAATGGAGGGGCTGTGTGCTGGAAGAGCTCCAAGAAGGACACCGTTGCTGACTCGACGATGGAAGCGGAGTATATAGCTGCTTGCGATGCCGCAAAAGAAGCGGTCTGGATGAAGAAGTTCCTAACAGAACTTCAGGTGGTTCCTACCATTGTTGATCCAATACCTCTGTATTGCGACAACAACGGAGCTATAGCTTTAGCGAAGGATCCAAGGTCCCATCAGAAGTCCAGACACATCTTAAGGCGGTATCACCTGATCAGGGAGATCATTGATCGTCAGAAGATCGAGGTTCGGAGAGTTGCTACTGAAGAGAACATTGCTGATCCATTCACGAAGGCCCTACCTCAGATTCAGTTCGAGAGGCTACTCGAGATCATCGGTCTTCGATATGCCAGTACATGGCCCTAGTGCAAGTGGGAGATTATTAGTGTAGGGGCCATTATTGTATCATACTAGTTTGTATATTACTTAATGGAAGCTTGGGATATTCACATGTATATAACAGTCTTGCTAAACATGGTAGTATGCTACTTGGTTTTTCTATCTTAATATGTGAGTATACGTATTGATAGAGCTCTTAGGATCTTGCTTGACTACCAGCGTGTAGGGTTCCTAGGCACTCTTGTGAAGGTTCATAAGGCATCAAACATGCCCGGATAAAAATTTAGATGTGCCGAACAACCCAAAGCCGGGATTTTTTCTAGATAATTAGGGTTAAGCATACAAGATTACATCTTTTAAGCTAAGTGTGAGGGATTACAACCTTTGTAGTCCGCTCCTTCGCTTCACAAGCTCCGAGTAGAAGTCCCTTCGCCGCGATCCACGATCTCCAGGACTCAAGAGAGGCTCCACGACTCGAACGATCCTTGCTAGCTTAAAGTGTTCCAAATCTCCGATGATCTACGTCGAAGTTTCAATAACTCAAGCTTTCTCACTCTAAAGAGATGAACACACTAATCTCATGGGCTAGATGAGATGAGGATGAGAGAGTAGTATTTATGCTTTCTTTTTAAATCATTTTCTCATAATTTATCATCAAAAAATAAATATCTAGTGAGCTCAAAATCAAGTGAGAAGAAGATGATAATGGAAAAGATAATGATAATTCTTTTTGTGATGAATAGAAAGAAATGTATATGATTGATATATAAACCATGGTCAAGGATGAGTGGCTAATAATATGTAGAGAAACAACTAGAGTTAGGGTTTGGTTTGGTTAGCAATGTGTCATCAAAAAATATCTTAACCATGACAAAAGATAAAGCTTCTAGAAGATGCATGAAGCAACTAACCCTAATCAAACCCTTACCTCATTTAATCATCCTTAAACATGTTTAAAAATAAATCATATCATGTCACAATAATATATATCACATATATATTATATATTTGCAACAAAAGAAAATAATACAATTAACATATATCGCATATATATCAATGTATCATCCAGTGAGAAAATGAAATAATAAAGTGAGCCAATACTAGATAATATAATACAATATATCATATATATTATTATACATTAAATCATCGAATCAACACTTGATCCGACGATCCGGCTATATCGAATATTACCGACTAATATATCATGTACCGATTCATCGAACCAACACTTGATCCGATGACCCGGTTCATATCTAAATATCGCGAGAATATAATACGGTATCTCATATCGCATTATCCTCGGTCCTGCACATATCACATATGTGCCTCTACTCCATTTCGCCTGAGCCAAGAAACCTCTGTGTAGGACTCTAAAGAAACGTCAATACGCCGGTAGCAGGTGATGATCATATCAAACACCCACAAGCTGCAAGCGGTCAGCTAAACGTAACAGTCACCCAGGTATTGAGCGATCAGAAGATCAACAAGCTAGCCTGTGCGTTCTCCTGTGAATCCAATCAGTAACACTCCCGTACAGTCCGGTCTGTTTGTCTAATATGTCGCATATCAAGTCTAGGGGTGGTATACGTAAGACCCCAGCAACCGATAAGTCGTGTCGATGTGTGGCTCATAACGGGTCGAGAAACTACTAGTAACGCTTACCAGTAAATCTTTATATCAGCCCTGGCCAGGGACTTCCAGTTATAGCCAATCGAACACAGCACAACATCAACTCCCTATACCGGGAGAGATGAATCCCCTCCTATCGCTCATTGCCTCCATGTGATTCGGAACTGTAACCAAAAGCCACCGTTTTGCACGCCTTCTTGGACGTAGTAAGGTGGAAATCAAAGCACAGTGGGAATAACACAAGACTCTATGACGATCTCGGGTCTACAGACTACCCTGTACTAGTATCACCGGAGAACTGCCATCTGACGTGTAGTATATCACCATCAGGGAGTTCTCGGCGAGTCCGTCCAGTGTACCCAGTCTCCACTGAGCACCCGTACACCATCTCTGATGTCAAACACCGATGGATATGGGATCATCCATCGCCCATCATATGGGTCAAGATGCGTATACGCTAGTCTACTCTGGTGTATCGATGCCCTGTCTCGATATACCCTCGACTAGGAACAGTTATAGGATGTACTCATCGACTACCAAGGCCCCACTAGTATGATCTCATCATAGTCCCAGTAGTCGAGTACAGATCCTAAGGGCTTTATCAACATGTGAGAGAAAAACAGTAAACCAATACAAGTCAACATGTTAAGATAAAGTGAAACCAAATAGCATACTATCATGACGAGCAAGAAAGTCATCTCTATATATATCCAAGCATCCATTATAATATACATCATATGTACAACAATGGCCTCTAGGGCATATATATAACTAACACAGCTTTGTGATGGCAGTCACACTAGTGGGGGCTGGGTAGTCTACAAGAACATTCTTATTCAGGTCCCTAGTCGTAAGATTATCAAGACAGGGCATCGATACTCCAGAGTAGAATAGTGTGTACGCTTCTCATCCCAGTTGGGGAGATGGTCTGACCCACAGCCGTCAGTACGTCGTATTGGAGATAGTATGCAGGTGCTCGTTAGGTTACGGGTACACCGGACAGGACTCACAGGGAACTGTTGGTTGGTTTTATACCAGTCGTCAGTGAATAGTTCCCAGGTGACATGAGTACAACAAAGTCCGCAGAATTGACACTGCTACTTTGCCTCGAGTGTGTCCCACTGTTCTTAGATTGCTACCCTACCACGGCTCAATGGAGTCGTGCAAACAGGTAGCAATTGGGTGCAGTCCCGAGCACTTGGAGGCAGTGGAGGTTAGACAGGATTCTTCTCTCCCGGTATTGGGGGTTGATATCGCGCTGTGTCAGAGAGCCATTACGCAAAGTCCCTAACCAGGGAAAGCGAGATTTGCTGGTGGGTTCCAGTAGTTTCTCATGGTGTAACGGGCTTCACTCCGACACGACTTAAACCGCTATTAGGGGACTGACGCTTACCGCCCCCTAGGCTCGATATGCGATAGTCTTAGACGAACAGACCGGACTGTACGGAGATTGTCACATCAGACTCAGTAGGAGTTCGGATGGGTTTCCTCATCGGCCTTCTTATCGACATCTACCTGGGGACCGTTACGTACAGCTAGTGCCGCTTGCGGTCTGTGGTTAAACCCACTGCCAGCGTAGTAGTCGAGCCTCTAGAGTCCCACACAGAGAGTTTCCCTACTCCAGGCGAAACGATATAGAGGTCGTATGGTTTTACGACAAGGGTTCGGACGCATACGTGTGTTTACGCATGTACGACATCCGGACAGTTTTTACTAGTCGGCTTTGGTTTAAGCCAGTTTCTAGTTTCCGGTTATTGGATTTATACAGTCTAAAGTTTTTCCGTGTTTTCACGGATAGGAGGGGCGTTCTCGTAATTGTGCGAGAAGCTTCTTGAAGATGGTGACGTGGGGGTTAAGGTGGCATATGCATTAATTGAGATTAGTGAGTCGTTTGAGTGATTCATCCATGTCATTAATGCATCATAAATGCTTAATGACTCATGGAGATGAATCACCCTCTTGTATTTATTAAGCATGATGATTAATCCTTTATTTTCTTTTATTGGATAAATGATAATGCTTGATATATATTATGATAGATCATTATCTCATCTCATTCTCTTGCTCATTTTCTCTCTCCTCAAGCTCTCCCTCTTCAAACCCTAATCCTCCCCGCTCATGTGTTGAGACAAAGGATTGGAGTAGACTACTTAATCATTAACCATTCTTTATATCACCCAGGTTACTTAGATTAGCGATTTAAGAAACCTAGTTACCTAAGGTTAGAGGTGAAGCTTGTAGTAAAGCTCTCGGGTGGATCTTCTACTACATAGAGAAGGCCGGAGAGGACGTGGAGAATGACAAGACGAAGGACTCGGTTAGTCGATGTTTACGCCTAAAACAATATCGTTTTTCATTATTCCGCCTCCCCGCAAGTTGTGGGGTGTTGTACATAGACTTACACTTTCTTCTGATCTTCGATAACAAAGATGATCTACCTTGAAGTTTCTTTAACACAAGCTCTCACTTACTAATGAAGTGAACACCTTAATCTAATTGGCTAGATTAGATGAGGATAATGAGGTTGGAATTTGGCTCTCATTTGTTTTCATAATCTCATACTAAATCATCACAAAAGAAAAAAACCTAGAAAGCTTTTCAAGAGCTCAAGGAAGAAGAAGAATGAATAATCCTTTTGTGATGAATAATGAAAAGTAATTATCATTACAATTGCAACCATGGTTAAGTCAAGAAAGTCATAACCATTGTAGAGATTTGACTAGGGTTAAAGGGTGTGGGTTGGGTTAAGAAATATCAAGCAAAATATCTAAACAAAATATCTTTGCAAGAAACAAAATAAAAGCTTCTAGAAGCTTCTAGAAAAGATTAACCCAAATCAAAATCTAACCATGTTTAATCTCCACTAATCATATTGCATTTGTAATCATAACATGTTACAATATTATATATCACATATATAATATATTTTTGTAACAAAAGAAAATAATACAATTAACATATATCGTATATATATCAATGTAATACCCGGTGAGAAAATGAATCAATAAAGCGAGCCAATATTAGATAATATAATGTAATATATCACATATATAATTATACATTAAATTATCGAATCAAAACTTGATCCGAAAATCCGGTTATATCGAATATAACCGACTAATATATCATGTACCGATTCATCGAATCAACACTTGATCCGATGACCCGGCTCATATAAAAATATTGCGAGAATATAATACGGTATCTCATATCGTATTATCCTCGCTCCTGCACATATCACATATGTGCTCCTACTCCATTTTTCCTGAGTCAAGAAACCTCTGTGTAAGACTCTAAAGAATCGTCAATACACCGGTAGCAGGTGATGATCGTATCAAACACCCACAAGCTGCAAGCGGTCCGCTAAACGTAACAGCCACCCAGGTATTGAGCGATCAGAAGATCAACAAGCAAGCCTGTACCTTCTCCTGTGAATCCAATAAGTAATACTCCCGTACAGTCCGGTCGCTTCGTCTGATATATTGCATATCTCGCCTAGGGGCGGTAAACGTCTGACCCCAGTAGCTTGATAAGTCGTGTCGATATGAGGTCTATAACAGTTCAAGAAACTACTGATAACACTTACCAGTAAATCTCAGCAACCCTGGCCAGGGATTTTCAGTTATAGCCAATCGAACAAAGTGCAACATCAACTCTCTATACCGGGAGAGACGAATCCCCTCCTATCACTCATTGCCTCCATGTGATTCGGGACTGTACCCAAAAGCCACCTTTTTGCACGCCCTCTTGGACGTGGTATGATGGAAATCAAAGCACAGCGGGAATTACAAAAGACTCTATGACGATCTCGGGTCTACAGACTAACCTGTACCAGTGTCACCAGAGAACTGCCATCTGACGTGAGGTATAATACCATCTGGGAGTTCTCGGCGAGTCCGTCCAGTGTACCCAGTCTCCACTGAGCACCCGTATACCTTCTCTGATGTCAAACACCAATGGATATAGGATCATCCATCGCCCATCATATGAGTCAAGAAGCGCATACGCTAGTCTACTCTGGAGTATTGATGCCCTGTCTCGGTACTCCCACGACTAGGAACATTTGAAGGATGTACTTGGCGACTATTCTGTCCCCACTAGTATGATCCGCATCATAGTCCTGGTAGTCAAGTACTCATCCTAAGGGCTATATCAACATGTAATATAGAGACAATCAGAGTACATGTTAAGATAAATAGCAACCAGATAGCGTACTATCATGTCGAGCAAGAAAGTCCTCCCTATATATGTCCAAGCATCCACTACAATATACATCGTATGTACAGTAATGGCCTCTAGGGCATACATATAACTAACACTATGAAGATGGGCGAGGGATGATCCCATATCCATTGTTGTTTGACATTAGAGACAGTATACAGGTG
Organism: Agapanthus africanus; assembly: GCA_030015575.1. NCBI lineage: Eukaryota > Viridiplantae > Streptophyta > Magnoliopsida > Asparagales > Amaryllidaceae > Agapanthus > Agapanthus africanus. The sequence goes on along the minus strand of JASDDO010000024.1, from coordinate 704,996,266 downwards.
CTCAGTAGAGACTGGGTACACTGGACGGACTCGCCGAGAACTCACAGATGGTATTATAGCTCACGTCAGATGGCAGTTCTCTGGTGACACTGGTACAGGTTAGTTTGTAGACCCAAGATCGTCATAGAGCCTTGTGTGATTCCCACTGTGCTTTGATTTCCACCTTACCGCATTCTAGAGAACGTGCAAAACGGTGGCTTTAGGGTACAGTCCTGAATCACATGGAGGCAGTGAGCGATAGGAGGTGTTTCGTCTCTCCCGTTATTGGGAGTTGATGCTGCGCTGTTTCGATTGGCTATAACAGGAAGTCCTTAGCCAAGGCTCCTTTAGAGATATACTGGTAAGTGTTATCTGTAGTTTCTCGACCCGTTATGAGCCTCATATCGATACGACTTATCGAGTTACTGGGGTCTGACGTTTACCACCCCTAGACGAGATATGCGACATATCAGACGAAGAGAACGGACTGTACGGTAATGTTACTGATTAGATTCACAGAAGTACGAGCAGACATGCTTGTTGATCTTCTGATCGCTCAATACTCTGGTGGCCATTACGTTTACCAGACCACTTGCAGTTTTTGGGTGTTTGATATGATCATCACCCACTGCCGGCGTATTGACGAGTCTTTAGAGTCCTACACAGGGGTTTCCTAGCTCAAGTGAAAAGGAGTAGGAGGACATATATGATATGTATGGGACCGAGATTGATACGATATGAGATACCATATTCTATTCTCGCGATTTGTGATATTGGTCGGTTATATGAGATATAGCCGGGTTGTCGGATCAAGTGTTGATTCGATAAGTTGTTACATATGATATTAATCGGTTATATGTGATATACCCGCATTATTAAATCAATTGTTGATTTAATAATTTAATGTATAATTATATATTTGATATATTAATTTACATTAACTAGTATTTTCTCACTTACGATTTCTTTTCTTACATTTGATATACTTTATATATATGTGATATATGTATTGTTTTCTTTTTGGCACAAAATATATGTGTGATATATAAGTGTGTCATGTTAGGTTACACTTGCAACGCAGTATGTATGAGACTCAAACCATGCTAGGTTAAGTTAGGGTTTTATTTTTCTTAAGGATTTTAAACATTTGGATAATGAGTCATGATTCAAAGCTTGTAGAAGCTTGTAGGTTTCATCGACTAAGTCCACTTGTTTGTCAACCTTAAGATATTTGTTAACCCAACCCTTAACTCATAACTATGGTTTATACTCTACATGAGTTAGGCATGACACTAACTCACCATGGTTGCAATTCCAACCTCACACAATAATTCATTTTCGTCACTTGTTCTTCTTCTTCTTTACAAAAAGCTTTCTAGCTTTTTCAAAGGTGATGATTTTGAGTGAGAAAATGATTTCTAATGTGAGCAAAATTCCTACTTCATCATCCTTTACTACTTTCCATTTAGTATAGGGTGTTTACTTCACTAATTCCATGATTAGTGAAGAGATGGTTTGGGTTAGTTTCTCCTCGACGTAGATCATCTTCGGCCTCGAAGTCTTCGAAGCAAGCATGTTCGTTTCTTCAAGGGAGCTTCTCTAGAGTCCGAAGTTCACAATCGCAGTGAAGGGTACTACTACACGGAGCTATTGAAGTGAAGGACCGGTCTACAAAGGTTGTATTCCTTGCTCACTGGACTTGCAAAGTGTTTGCATTTATATTTCCGTCGATTTCTAGTTAACGATTCTTAGTTGGGGTTAGCTAGAACGATAAATTTTTGAATTTGGCATAGATGATGCCTCCCGAAACCTTGTTGCCATGCTAGGTAACCCTGCAGTGGTATCAAAGCCATGCTAGAAATTTATACGGATTTTGTTATGATTACGAAACCGAAATACTCCGAAACTTGAAACGGAAAATTGATGTTTCTGTCGATTTTAAAAGTTGTTCAAATTTTTTTTAAACAAATACAGAGTTCTATATATGATATAACATGAATACTGACAAAATTTCAGGCTTTTAGAAAAAGTGGTCAGCCCCATATACCCTCATCTCGGCCAAATCCGAGCCCCACCCCCTGATATTGACATAATCAAGGATATGTGTTAGAGTATATGCCATAGGGGCCATTATTGTATCATACTAGGTTGTATATTACTTAATGGAAGCTTGGGATATTCACAGTTATATATAACAGTCTTGCTAAAAATGGTAGTATGCTACTTGGTTTGTGTCTACTTTAATAGGTGCATATGTTTCTTGTAACGTACCACTTATACATATTAGTAGAGCCCATAGGATCTTTGCTTGATTACCAGCGTTGTGATGGCAGTCACACTAGTGGAGGCTGGGTAGTCTGTAAGCAACATCCTATACAGGTCCCTGGTCGTTGGATTATCGAGATAGGGCATCGATATTCTGGAGTAGACTAAGTGTGTATGCTTCTCATCTCAGTTGGGGAGATGGTATGTCCCACAGCCATCAGTACGTCGTACTGGAGATAGTATACAGGTGCTCGTTAGGTTACGGGTACACCGGACAGGACTCGCCAGGGAACTGATTGGTTGGTATTATACCCATCGTCAGTTAACAGTTCCCAGGTGACATGAGTATAGCATAGTCCGCAGACTTGACACTGCTACTTGGCCTCGAGTGTGTCCCACTGTTCTTAGATTGCTACCCTACCACGGCTCAAAGGAGTCGTGCAAACAGGTTGCAGTTGGGTGCAGTCCCGAGCACTGTTAGTTATATGTATGCCCTAGAGGCCATTACTATACATAGGATGTATATTGTAGTGGATGCTTGGACATATATAGGGATGACTTTCTTGCTCGATATGATAGTATGCTATCTGGTTACTCTTTACTTTAACGTGTACACTGATTGTCTCTCTGTTACATGTTGGTAAAGCCCTTAGGATGTGTACTTGACTACCTGGACTATGATGCGGATCATACTAGTGGGGACATGGTAGTCCATAAGTACATCCTTCAAAGTCCCTAGTCGTGGGTGTATCGAGACGGGGCATCGATATACCAGAGTATACGAGCGTATACCTTCCCGACCCATACAGATGGGCGATGGATGATCCCATATCCATTGGTGTTTGACATCAGAGATGATATATAGGTGCTTAGTGGAGACTGGGTACACTGGACGGACTCGCCGAGAACTCCCAGATGGTATTATACCTTACGTCAGATGGCAGTTCTCTGGTGACACTGGTACAGGTTAGTCTGTAGACCCGATATCGTCATAGAGTCTTGTGTGATTCCCACTGTGCTTTGATTTCTATCATACCACGTCCAAGAGGGCGTGCAAAAAGGTGGCTTTTGGGTACAGTCCCGAATCACATGGAGGCAATGAGCGATATGAGTGGTTTCGTCTCTCCCGGTATAGGGAGTTGATGTTGCGCTGTGCTCGATTGGCTATAACAGGAAGTCCTTGTCCAAGGCTACTTTCGGTATTTACTGGTAAGTGTTACCAGTAGTTTCTCGACCCGTTATGAGCCTCATATCGACACGACTTATCGAGTTATTGGGGTCTGACGTTTACCACCCCTATACGAGATATGCGACATATCAAACGAAGAGACCGGACTGTACGGTAGTGTTACTGGTTGGATTCACAGGAGTGTGATCGGGCTTGCTCGTTGATCTTCTGATTGCTCAATACCCGGGTGGCTGTTACGTTTAGCAGACCGCTTGCGGCTTGTGAGTGTTTGATATGATCATCGCCTGCTGCCGGCGTATTAACGAGTCTTTAGAGTCCTAGACAAAGGTTTCCTGATTCAAGCGAAACGAAATAGGAGCGCATATGGGATATGTGTGGGACCGAGAATAATACCAGTATGTGATACTGTATTCTATTCTCGCGATTTGTATCAATGAACGGTTATATGAGATATAGCCGGGTTACCGAATCAAGTGTTGATTCGATACATTGATACACTTGATATTAGTCGGTTATATGTAGTATGACCGGATCATTAAATCAAGTGTTGATTTAGTGATTTAATGTATAATTATATATTTGATATATTACTTTACATTAACTAGTATTGGTTCACTTAAGATTATTTTCTCACTAGATTGTGCATGTTGTATATATGATATATTTTTTGTGCACTTGATTGTATCATGTTTGATGATACATGCAAACTTGGGTTAGTGTATGCTTTAAACTATGATTAGGTTAATGGTTAGGGTTTGATTTACTCATTTATTTATTCATTTATTTATTCGGGCAAAAACAAATATGGTGGCTTTCTTTGTTTTATTCTTGGAGTTTCATGAAGCTTCACCATTTTGTTTTTATTCTTAAACCTAGCCATTATCTTAAACCTAGTTTATTCTCTACATGAGTTAAACTAACCCATGGTTGCTATATGATAAGAATCACTTGAATTTTCTAATTAATTAATTCTTTTCCTTCTTCTTCATCTTCTTCATGAAGAAAGAAAAAGCTTGCTAGAAAATTCTAAGTGATGATTCCAAGTGAGAAATCGAAATACAAAGTGAACCCACTTCCTATTTCTTCATCCTCTATCACTTGCCATGTAGTAGAGGGTGTTTTCTTCACAAGTTTCTTGACCTAGTGAAGATGGAGCTTGAGTTTGAGTCGTCTCGACGTAGATCATCTTCGGTCTTGAAGTCAATGACCTAGCCCAATCATTTCTCCGATGAAACCATCGCTAGAGTCCGGGATCCGATGATCACAGTGGAGGGACGTCAACACGGAGCTTTAGAAGTGGAGGACCGGATCTACAAAGGTTGTATTTCCATTCACTTTGTAGTTAAGTTGTTAACTAGCTTGTGTTTTGGCCTATCCTCTAGTTAACGATCTAGTTTAGGGTTTCTCGGCACCGAAAATTTTGAATTTCGCATGGTTGATGCCTTGTGGAACCTCTTGAGTGTGCCTAGTAACCCTACAGTGGTATCAGAGCAAGGCTAGAGCTTTAGGCGAAGTGTAGACGATGTTAGAAGTCCGATCGAACCCGAAACCCTAACTCAAACCCTTCTCTATACATTTTCTGAAAATGTGGATTTTTCCAAAATAAAAATTGTCAAAAAATGCAGCAGGGTTTTATAGGAGTTACTGTGCAGCACATGACCATAATTCAACTAAAGCGCCGCGGAACCGCGGCCCCACCCTCGTTTGAGCGGGGGTTCCGCGGCCATATTAGTGAATTGTGACACGTGGTTTGCACAGTAATATCTCTCTGTAAGTGCTGTGTTTTATGGGAATTTTTAACTTATATTCAACAGTTGAATTTTCTTGGTTGTATTAGGGATTCAATGATTCGATCAGGAACTTTAACCGCGTCTATGTGTTTTTCCGAATATTTTTTAGAACATGTTAAAAAGTTCAACCGGATATAAATACCCAATTTTTCCTCTGCCGGGAAATTTCCAAGTGTTGGATTTTTTCGTAGTTTGAAAACGTTCTAAGTAGTGCAAGTAACGCGATGGACCCTCTAGAAGACAACAAACCTTAACTCGATTATGTGACCATCTTGAACTGCCCTTTGAACCTTAGGGTTTGGGGCAGTACGGCGTGCCACATGTGAGGCGTTGGCTTGACCCTTCTACGGCTGGACCGTTGGTACTGAGGCATGAAGTGAATGTTTTAAACTTATTTCATGTGTTGAGCTGTTTCGGGAAAACTTGGGTGTTAGATAGTTCGATCGGAAAGTTTAATATTTTCTATTTATCTGGAATGTGATACAATATTTGGAATCCACAAGTAGTTATGAGATAACTGAATGAATGTTATAAATCTAGCACTTTAGTCTCACTTGATCGGTTGCCATGGAATTTTGATATGATCAAAAGTCCGTCGCAATCAAGTTGCGTACGCGGATACTCGCCGAGTAAACTTAATAGACAGCCACGCCCCATAGCCCCGACCAAGTGACTGTAGGAGAACCCCGTCGCCGAAAGCATCCGTTCGGGTGCTCGCGGCAGCGGTGTTCCGCCTTGGTGCACTTCGTCGACGGCAACCGGGGGTGCGGCCGTCTACTAAAGTTTGCGACGAGCATTCGATCAGGATGTCGGGAATCTTGCTGAATTGCCCTACTTGCTATTGAAAAGTGTTTTCGATAATGAGACTAAAATGCGGGGTTTATAATTGTTAGGCATGCGATGTCTAAGGAATTCATTTGGTTAGGCATGCGATGTCTAAAAGGGTTGCCGATTCCAACTGTTGTAGTTTTACACTTTCTTTTCTGCGGCCGTAAGCGTAATATGTGATATCGTCGGTTTCACTGGTATATGTCAACGACAATTGGGATGCGCATATTTACTTACGTTGATGACATGTGATGTTATGTGTTGCTGGATATGTTATATTAGATCGTCGCATTTTTGAATAGCCGGGGGTTTTATGTGAGATGAGAGTTTTTTTATTTTCATTCATGTAAAATTTGAGGTATGTAATATTCTTTTATTGGGGCACATCCAGGTTGCGGAAGATGTCACCATTGTATATTATTTACTTTGCCGCACAAGGATAGACCCAAGGAGGAGGGCACAAGTAACCGGGTTCTGGAGTCCAGTGGGAGACCAACTCGAGGAGTCGAGTCCGGGTCTCCTAGCTCTAGAATTGGTAGGGTTGCATTCCACTCTCGTAGGGGTCTACGGGTGTGGGTTTGGTTATTCATCGCGACCGTGGAATCCGTGTTTTATACAGGCTCGTATTGAAAACACGGACGTCCTAGTATATCCAATATTTCATATGATTCTTCTGCTGCGATATCTGTGAAGTGATCATTTGATGTTCTGTGATAAATACTGTATATAGTATATATGATATATTATATAGGCGTTACTTATGTTTTACACCCGCACTAGTCCTGCCCCGCTCTGCCGTTAGTTACCTAACCTAACGGTGCATGAGGGGACATCGAGGCGAATGCGGATGACATAAGTGTACGTCGTATTTATCTGTGATGTTTAGGTAACCTAAATGATGGGACTTCGTTAATATGATTAATGAAAGAAAACGAAACCTAAATGATGTTGTGGAATCGAATTTTCAAAAACAGGTAGCTACAGTTCTTGCTTTGCATCACGGTGTTCTTTGTAGAACATCCTGCACCTTATTCGATAAGGAAAGGACCGAGATCCCTTCACCGGGAGTGACTCCTTTAGCAATAACTGGCAGATGCTATAAGCCTCGGTTTGTCTTTTGATTGCTTCTATAGTTTTTGCTTTGCACAGCGGTATATATGATATATCCTGCACCTTATTCGATGAGGAAAGGGCCGACGATCACTTCACCGGGAGTGACCCCTTTAGCAAAACTAGAAAAGCCTCAAAAACACTCCATTTTAAAATCATTTGATTCTATAACGATATCAAGTTCATTACGCAATCGGTTTTCAGAAAAACCTGTCGTAGCCCTCCTTCATTTCAGATAAGTTGTATATAGTATTCGTGCTACATTTGTTGGCTTTCGTCAAGGTGTAGTGTGCGGTAGCTATATGCTGCTTATCTGCTGCATACGATGCGATTGGATTAGGGTAGTCGTACGACTTTGTTGGCTTTCATCAATGGTCGTGCGGGTGGGTTTAATTCAGTCAAGAAATGTACGGGTTGAACTTGACTAGCGGGCTATGGTTTGTTGGCTTTCGTCAAGGTCATAGCACGTTAGGGGCAAAATTATCGGGAATTTCAAGTGTTGAAATTTGCAATGAGATTGCATACCTTCTATGAGATAGTTGGATCCCGATACCCACTGCGAGTAATTGTTACTCCTGGGAGAGTTTTACAGTTTACAATTGGCCGATCAAGTAGGTGTCTAGAAAGGAGTCAATGGGGTTACGCCTCTCGGAAAACGAGGTTTACTTTAATTAGGTCCGTGCGAAAGCACGCGAAACCTCCCTCAAAGTACCGACACTGGCCTGGCTAAAAGATTGGCGAACTTGTAGCGTGTAATTAATCCCGGCTAGTCTTTCCTTTTAGGGTTTGAAGGACGATTTGATAAAAACAGTGGGAGCCATCCTGATTAGATAAAATAATAACCAATCTGATCTTGCAAGAGCGCACGCAGAGTGTTTTCTTCTCTCTCTCTCTCTAGGTAGCGACCATGTCACGCCTTAATCAAGATAATAAAATGGATATATTGACCGAACCCGCTTGTTTTACTGTGCTGGGGAACGTTGGTCCCGCTCCAACTTATAATTGTTATAAGACAGAGCAGGAATTAGTGGATTACCAGAATTCCCGTGCCGCCCAAACGAAGAAAGTGCATGATGATGCATCATCTTCGGGTGTGTTCATTACAAAGAACTGTTTCTCTGTATCCTCTACGTCCTGGGTATTTGATACCGGATCAGGATCCCAGATATGTAATCTGTTACATAGGGCTACAGAAAGGTAGAGAACTGAGAACGGGTGATAAGTTTCATGAGGCAGAAAACGGTGCAAGTGTTGCAGCCAAGTCTGTTGGTCACTGTCACCATGTATTACCAGAATACATTGATTCTGAACAGATGTTATTAGATACCGAACCTGATATACAAAATCATATCAGTCTCTTTATTAGTAAAGAAGGATAAAATTTTGTATTGTTGGATAATGTTTTGAACATTTCCTATATCAATAGTTGATCGGTTCAGGCATATTATCTAAAAGCATTGACGTTCTAAATCAAACTACAGTTCTTAGTATACAGAACACACATAAGAGGAAGAATTTAGAAATGAACGAATCCTTCTTGAGGCATTATAGACTAGGTCATATCAATGCGACCCGACTGGCTGAAGTTACATTTTAGATGTATATTTAAATCAGTTTGAATTTACATCTTGTGAAACTTGCCAGTCATGTCACAGAGATAAGATGACCATAGCTCTGTTTATTGGAAATAGAGAAAGAGTTAGTGAACTCTTGGGATTGATACATGTTGATGTATGAAGGTCCCCTGTTTACACATGCCAAGACCGGTTCGTTGTACTTCATTACATTCTCTGATAATCTCTTTAGATTCAGACATATGTTCCTGTTGAAACACAAGTCAGAACCTTTTGAGATATTCACAGAATATAAGTTAGAAGTAGAGAACCAAAAACGGGTATAAGTATTATGTCCTTTGATGTGATCAAGGAGGAGAATACTTGAGCACGGGATTCCTGGACTATTCTAAGAATGAGATTCTCTCCCAGCATTACTCCTCCGTATACACCTCAGCAACTCGGTGTATCGGGGCGGAGCAATCACACCCTATATGATATGGTGCGCTCTATGATGAGTACTACTGAGTTTCCTATTTCCTTTTAGGGAGTTATGCATTTATGTAGTTGCATACCTATTGAATTGGGTTCCGATCAAATCAGTTCCCTACCACTTCATATGTGATATGGAAAGGGAAGAGCCTATATCTTAAGTTTGTTAAGATTTGGGGATGTCCGTCCTATGTCTGAAAGGCAAAATCCGGACAAGCTCGAGGCAAAGTCAGGACTGTATAAGTTTTTTGGATATCCCAAGCATACGCAAAGGAATATCTTCTACCTAACCGAGGAATAAAAATGTTTTGTTTCTCAGCATGCCACCTTTATGAAAGGGATTTTCTTGTGAAGAAATAAGTGGACATGAGGTAGAACTGGAAAGAGTTCCAGCTATATAAACTGCAGCAGATGATTTGGTAGAACTAAAGGATTCAATAGCAACCAACGAACCTCAGCTTCTCCGCCGATCTAATAGGGTTCCTCACCCACCTGAGAGATACTTCGGTTTCTCTATGACAGTGGGAGCGAGGATTGCATCATGAGATGATGACCCAACTAGTTTCAAGCATGCCATCAGGAGCGGGACTCTTTAAGAATGGCTGGATGCTTATCGATCTGAGATGGAATCCTTATACACCAACAAAGTATGGACTTTGGTTGCTTTATCTGAAGGGTTAAATCCCCATCAGGAGTAAGTATATCTTGAGAAGATTACATGGTGTACATGGAAAAGTTGAGATTTTCAAAGCTAGACTTGTTAAAATTTGCATCATTGACCAGGTATGGATTATGATGAAACCTTTTCTAAGTAGCTATGCTTAAGTCCATCCAGATCCTACTTGCAACGGCTACATACCATGACTACGATATCTGGCGGTTGGGTGTCATGACTGCTTTTCTAAATAAATATTTAGAAGAGATAGTCTATAAGTACACTGTCAGAGGGCTTCGTAGACAGTGGGAGCAGCGGAAATGCGTGCAAGATGTTTTATGTGATAAAGCAGGCATCGCGGAGTTGGAACATCTGTTTTGATGAGTTAGTCAAAGAGTTTGACATCATCAAAATGGTAGATGAACCTTGTATATACAAAAAGGTAGCAGGGAGTATGCTGGTGATCCTCGTAGAGTACGTGGATGACATACTCTTGATAGGGAAGTAGTTTCCTATGCTACGCTCGGTCAATCTCCGCTTATCACAAGGATTCTCCATATAGGATCAAAGTGATACCTCCTAAATCCTTATTTTGGATCTATGAGATAGATCTAATTGGATGTTAGGATACTCACTAGTTGTAGTGAGAAGGTATCAATAGATCCTGGGGAGAATCGCTGGAAAGGTTCCAGGGTGATAAGGACGACTGAAAGTCAGTCGCAGGCATTGTCTTTACCCTCAGTGGAGGGACGATATGTTGGAAGAGTTCCAAGCTAGATACCGTGGCATACTAGACGATAAAGGATGGATACATCGCTACCAAAGATGCTACCAAAGAGGCAGTCTGGGTGTATATTAGTTCATGAGATGAGCTTCGTTCCTCCCATTGTGTGATAATGGAGTTGTGGCTTATGCTAAGGAACGCCCGTCCCATCAGTGATCCAGACATATTCTAAGGCAGTGTCACCTGATCGTGGAGATGGTTGATCTCCAGGGGATCGAGGTTAGGAGAGTAGACCCAGAGGACAACATGGCGGATCCACTCACAAAAGCCTTTTCCCAAAGAGAGACTTTTATGGGATGGTTGAGTATGAGATACTACAACCACTGCTATCAGATGGCCCTAGTGCAAGTGGGAGATTATTAGTTATATGTATGCCCTAGAGGCCATTACTATACATAGGATGTATATTGTAGTGGATGCTTGGACATATATAGGGATGACTTTCTTGCTCGATATGATAGTATGCTATCTGGTTACTCTTTACTTTAACGTGTATACTGATTGTCTCTCTGTTGCATGTTGGTAAAGCCCTTAGGATGTATACTTGACTACTTGGACTTTGATGCGGATCATACTAGTGGGGACATGGTAGTCCATAAGTACATCGTTCAAAGTCCCTAGTCGTGGGTGTATCGAGACGGGGCATCGATATACCAGAGTAGACTGGCGTATATCTTCTCGACCCATATAGATGGGCGATGGATGATCCCACATCCTTTGGTGTCTGACATCAGAGATGAAATACGGGTGCTCAGTTGAGACTGGGTATACTAGACGGACTCGCCGAGAACTCCCAGATGTTATTATACCTTACGTCTGATGGTAGTTCTCTGGTGACACTGGTACAGGTTAGTCTGTAGACCCGAGATCGTCATAGAGTCTTATATGATTCCCACTGTGCTTTGATTTCCATCATACCACGTCCAAGAGGGCATGCAAAAAGGTGGCTTTTGGGTACAGTCCCGAATCACATGGAGGCAATGAGCGATAGGAGGGGTTTCGTCTCTCCCGGTATAGGGAGTTGATGTTGCACCTTGCTCGATTGGCTATAACAGGAAGTCCTTGGCCAAGGCTGCTTTAGGGATTTACTGGTAAGTGCTACCAGTAGTTTCTCGACCCGTTATGAGCCTCATATCGACAGGACTTATCGAGTTATTGGGGTCTGACGTTTACCACCCCTAGACGAGATATGCGACATATCAAACGAAGAGACCGGACTGTACGGTAGTGTTACTGGTTGGATTCAGAGGAGTGTGAGCGGGCTTGCTCGTTGATCTTCTAATCGCTCAATACCCGGGTGGCCGTTACATTTAGCAGACCGATTGCAACTTGTGGGTGTTTGATATGATCATCACCTGCTGCCGGCGTATTGACGAGTCTTTAGAGTCCTACACAGAGGTTTCCTGGCTCAAGCGAAACGAAATAGGAGCGCATATGAGATATGTGCGGGATCGAGAATAATACCAGTATATGATACTGTATTCTATTTTCGCGATTTGTATCGTTGGACGGTTATATGAGATATAGCCGAGTTACCGAATCAAGTGTTGATTCGATACATTGATACACTTGATATTAGTCGGTTATATGCAGTATGACCGGATCATTAAATCAAGTGTTGATTTAGTGATTTAATGTATAATTATATATTTGATATATTACTTTACATTAACTAGTATTGGTTCACTTATGATTATTTTCTCACTAGATTGTGCACATTGTATATATGATATATTTTTTGTGCACTTGATTGTATCATGTTCGATGATACATGCAAACTTGGGTTAGTGTATGCTTTAAACTATGATTAGGTTAATGGTAAGGGTTTGATTTACTCATTTATTTATTCATTTATTTATTTGGGCCAAAACAAATATGGTGGCTTTCTTTGTTTTATTTTAGGAGTTTCATGAAGCTTCACCATTTTGTTTTTATTCTTAAACCTAGCCATTATCTTAACCCTAGTTTATTCTATACATGAGTTAAACTAACCCATGGTTTCTATATGATATGAATCGCTTGAATTTTCTAATTAATTAATTATTTTCCTTCTTCTTCATCTTCTTCATGAAGAAAGAAAAAGCTTGCTAGAAAATTCTAAGTGATGATTCCAAGTGAGAAATCCAAATACAAAGTGAACTCACATCCTATTTCTTCATCCTCTATCACTTGCCATGTAGTAGAGGGTATTTTATTCACGAGTTTCTTGACCTAGTGAAGATGGAGCTTGAGTTTGAGTCGCCTCGACGTAGATCATCTTCGGCCTCGAAGTCAATGACCTAGCCCGATCATTTCTCCGACGAAACCATCGCTAGAGTCCGGGATCCGATGATCGCAGCTGAGGGACGTCAACACGGAGCTTTAGAAGTGGAGGACCGGATCTACAAAGGTTGTATTTCCATTCACATTGTAGTTAAGTTGTTAACTAGCTTGTGTTTTCGTCTATCCTCTAGTTAACGATCTTGTTTAGGGTTTCTCGGCACCGGAAATTTTGAATTTGGCATGGTTGATGCCTTGTGGAACCTCTTGAGTGTGCCTATTAACCCTACAAGCACTTGGAGGTAGTGGCAGTTAGATAGGATTCGTCTCTCCCAGTATATGGAGTTGATATCGCGCTGTGTCAGAGAGCCATTACGCAAAGTCCCTGGCCAGGGCAAGCGAGATATACTGGTAGGTTCTAGTTGCTTCTCAGGGTGTAATGGGCTTCGCTCCGACACGACTTATACAACTTTTAGGGGACTGACGCTTGCCGCCCCCTAGGCTTGATATGCGATAGTCTTAGACGAACAGACCGGACTGTACGGAGATTGTCACATCAGGCTCGGTAGGGGTTCGGATGGTTTTCCTCATCAGCCTTCTTATTGACACCTACTTGGGGACCGCTACGTACAGCTAGTGCCGCTTACGGTCTGTGGTTAAACCCACTGCCAGCGTAGTGTCGAGTCTTTAGAGTACCACATAGAGAGTTTCCCTGCTCCAGGCGAAACGATATAGAGGTCGTATGGTTTTTCGACAAGGGTTTGGATGCGTACGTGTGTTTACGCACGTACGACTTTTCGGACAGTTTTTACTAGTCGGCTTTGGTTTAAGCCAGATTCTAGTATCGGGTTACTGGATTTATACAGTCTAAAGTTTTTTCTTGTTTTCACGGATTGGAGGGGCGTTCTCGTAATTTGTCGGGAAGCTTCTAAAAGAGTGGTGACTAAGGGGTTAAGGTGGCATTGTATTAAATGAGATTAGTGACTCATTTGTGTGATTCATCCAAGTCATTAAAGCATCATAAATGCATAATGACTCATGGAGATGAATCACTCAAAGATATTTGTGAAGCATGGTTGTTAATTCTATTATTTGAATTTTGGATAAATAATAATGCTTCATATATATCATTATAAGTTCATTATCTCATTCATTATTATTATTTCTCACCTTCTCTCTCCTCAAGCTCACTCTCTCTTCAAACTCTAACCCTAACCGCTCATGAGTTTAGATCAAGGGTTAGCTAGACTAATACATCCATAACCTCACTCTATATCCCCTAGGTAGCTTATATTAGCACTTTAAGCAACCTAGTTATCTCAAGTTTGAGATTAAGCTTGGCGTAGGAGCTTTCAGGTGGATCGTCTTTGATTCGAGGAGGCCGTTGAGATGCCGATGTTCCAAGGAGCCTATGAGGAGTGGAGGACCGCGATGAAGACCTGAAGGACAAGTAATATGAGGTATAACTTCGTATCCGAGTAGTTAAACCTCTAGTTTCTTGTTAGTAATGGTTTAGATTACGATTCATGCGCTCAAGTCTGTGTTACGAAGCTTTGATAATCGTTTTTCATATATTCCGCCTCCCCACAAATTCGTGGGGTGCGTGACATGGACTTACAGTGGTATCCGAGCCAACTAAACCATTACTAGCTTGTTAGCAATTGTTTAGAAGTTCGATCGACAGAAAAAAATGAAAAACGAAAAACCAAAACCCTAAGTTTCTGTTAATTTTAAAATTGTCAGAAAATTATTTGGCATACCTTAAAATTCATAGCAGGGATATTAATGAAAACTGAGAAAATACAAGACCCTAACTCGGCAACTCGGCCGCGGAACCGCGGCACAAAGGTGCTTTTGGCCGCGGATTAGCCGCCGAGTCAACTCCGAGTTAACTCGGATTTCCTCTGTAATTCATTTTATGTGGTTTTCTGTTTTCCAGTATGTTCTGTTTCTACCCAGGTTACTTCAGTACAGGTTTGCTATTAGGGTAGACATGGAATTTGGTATTCGATCGATCTTCTAAGATATTTGCTAATTGGGTTTTTATCTGTAATGTTTAATGTGTTCGTAAACCTCCCCTAACTGCTAGTATGTCGGTTGGCAGGGGGTTGCACATTTCTGTAATGTTTACTGTTTGAGTATATGAACTGTGTTGGACTGTTGTGATGATTAGCCGGGGTTTTGAGATGGGTTTAATATTCATTCATTCGATGTAAATGTAAAATGATGTAATATTCTTTTGCGGGGCACATCTAGGTTGCGGTTGTAGCCACCGTTGTATTATTTCTTTTTACTGTTTTTTGCTCCTAGGATTGACCCAAGACAGGGTACACTAACTATCGGGTACGTCGTGTTTAGTGGCCTACTCACGTCGTTGAGGGAGACCGCTTCACTTCGGGTACTTCACGGGTAGTTTGCCGTACCCGTAGGGGTCTAGGGTGGGGTAATGGCTATTCATCACAACTGTGTAATCCGTCTTTTATTGCAGGCTCAAAGCAAATGCGGATTGTTAGTAAATCCAATAAAGTTCATCTGTGATCTGGAATGCTTATTATTGCGTCTGACGAATGTACAATATCTATATATGATAGCTATTAGACGTCACTTATGTTTTACACCCGCGCTAGCCCAGCCCCTGCTCTGTCGTTAGTTAAGTAACCTAACGAGTGATGACGGGACCCCATGGCGAATGCGGATGGCATAAGAGGATGTGGTATTTTCGTTGTTTTCTGCAATGATAAGATAATTGATGGGACGCATTTTTATAATGCAAAGAAAATAAACCAAAGTTTAATCGTTGGAAAAAATTTAAAAGAAACCTCTCGGTTATTTTAAAAGATCAGATTTTTTAATTGCGGTGCTTTAACCACTCCTTTTAAAAAGTATCAGGTTCCTTCGATTATATCAAGTTCACTACGTTTACGGTTTTGCCAAAACCAGTCGTAGCCCTCCGTCATTTCAGTTAAATATTCAGTAGTATTCAAGCTATGTATTTTGACCTTCGCCAAGGCATAGTGATTGGTAGCTGCTGGATATTTATCTGTAGCATAGATAGATGCGTTGGTTTGGGAGAGTCGTACTACTATTTTGGCCTTCGTCAAATGTATGTACGGGTGGGTTCAAATTAACCTGGACAATGACGGGTAGAACTTGACATGTAACTTATGATATGTTGGCCTTCGTCAAGGTTATAAGAGCATGGGGCAAAAATTTATATCGGGAATTTCTAAAGAAACTGAAATTTGCAGAGAGAGCATACCATTTTGGAGTTTGATGAATGTTGGTAGGATTCCTTCAACATTATCATACGATGATATTTTGGATCCCGGTCCTACTGTGAGTATATACTACTTATCAGGAGATTCGTCACTTAACGATCAATGCAATAAACCAAGTAGGTGCCTAGAAAGGTGTCAGCGGGGTTACGCCCCTATAGAAAAGAGGTTATTTAATTAAGGAACTTCGCGAAAGCGTTGGAAAACCTCCCTCGAAGTATCGACACTGACTTGGCTGAACGGTTAAGCAAGAATTGTACGGTGAGAATAGTCCTGGCTAATTCTTCTTTTATGGTTTGAAGAGGGATTCGAAAAACAGTGGGAGCCATCCTGTTTAGATAAATTAAAACCACTCTAAACTTGCAAGAGCATCATGCTAATAGTATTTTCTTCTCTCTCTTAAAATTGCAGCGACCTTGTGACCACACATAGGTTACATCTAGATAACAAATTGAATGAATCTTACTTATTTGACTGGCAAAGGTCTGTCCAGATGTCCATTGCCTATGACAAGCTGGACCACCCTATTACTACTGAAGATCCCGCCGTCCCAGGTCCAGTTTCCACTGTCACGGATATGGATAAAGCGAAAGCTAAGTGCCTCATGTTAGCTTCAGTTGATGGTGTATACCGAAGCAGCACGAGAAGATGGACTTAGTTTCCATCTTTCTCCATAACAAAGATTTATATGGAGAGCAATCTCATATCGCAAGATATGAGACCTTGAACGAATTAATTCAAACGAGGTTGGCTGACGGGTCATCTGTAGGGGACAACGTCTTTACAATGACTAGCTGTATTGATGAGCTCCAGGACCTGGAGACCGCGTTGGGAAACGAGTCAGATAATGACTTGATTCTACAGTCTCTGCCTCCTACCCTGAAGGAAACCAGGGAAGTAGAAGGAAAGAGAAGGGCAAAAGTTTCGGGACTGGATATAGTAAAAGAGGGACGTTCCTATTATTACAGGAATGAACATTGGCAGAATGATTGCAGGGCTAGCAAAGCCAGTAACCAGGATTCGAAGCATGTTGTGGCTTCAGCCTCAAGTGTATTTGTTATTGAGAACTGTTTGTCAATTAACTCTACTTCCTGGGTACTAGATACCGGAGCAGGATCTCATATCTGTAATTCATTACATGCTTTGAGAAACCGTAGAGTTATAAAGGTAGGTGATTGGTTTCTTAGAGTTGCAAACGGAATGAGCGTGGACGCTGAATCCGTGGGAGAATATCGCCTAGGTTTGACAAGCGGGCATATATTGATTCTACGTAACTGGTTGTATGTACCTAGTATGACTTGTAATATCATATCAGTATCCTCACTTTCAAGAGAGGGATATGATTTTACATTCTTAAGCGATATAGTTAACATCCACCTAAATCAAGTTTTGATTGGGTCTGGTACATTAGATAACGGTATATACGTATTAAGTCAAGCTCAGGTTTTCAATGTCCAGAACACACTTAAAAGAAAGTCTCCAGAAATAAATCAGGCTTTCTTAAGGCATTGTAGACTGGGTCACATCAATGAAACACGATTAACGAAGTTACATAGAGAAGGATATTTGAATCCGTTCGAATATCAATTTTATGCCACTTGTGAATCTTGTCTCATGGGAAAGATGACAAAGTCTCCATTTACTGGACACGGAGTAAGAGCAAGCAAGCTCTTAGGACTCGTACACAGTGACGTGTGCGGTCCAATATCTACACATGCGCGAGGTGCTTATTCCTACTTCATTACTTTTACGGATGATTTCTCTAGGTATGGATATGTCTTCTTAATAAAGCATAAATCCGAGGCTTTTGAGAAATTCCAAGAATACAAGAATGAAGTGGAAAAACAAACAGGCAAGAGTATAAAGACACTGAGATCTGATCGAGGTGGTGAATACTTAAGTGCCGAGTTCCTGGGTTACTTAAAAGAGAATGGAATTCTCTCTCAGCTTACTCCTCCATACACACCACAACACAACGGTGTATCAGAAAGGAGGAATCGAACCCTATTGGATATGGTTCGTTCCATGATGAGTAAGGCTGAGTTACCGCGATTTTTCTAGGGATATGCGCTAGAATCAGCTGCATATCTTTTGAACAAGGTTCCAACCAAAACTGTGCCTACCATACCATATCAGATGTGGGGTGGGAAGAAACCCTGTCTTCAGTACTTAAAGGCATAGGGATGTCCAGCTTTTGTTAAAAAGCAGCATGTGGACAAACTCAAGGCACGCTCAGTACTATGTAAGTTTGTGGGATACCCAAAGAACTCCAGGGGGTATATTTTCTATTACGCAGAGGAACAAAAGGTTTTTGTTTCTCGTAATGCCCATTTTCTAGAACATCAGTTTTTAGAAAAAGAAACAATTGGGAGCGAAATAGAACTGGAAGAAATTCCAGAACCACAAACTACTATTGAAAGTATGGTAGAACATGAGGCTTCAGAAGAAAGGGACATCCCGACGCCACTCCGCAGGAGTAGTAGGCAGTCTCATCCGCCCGAGAGATACTACGGTTTTCTCACAGACGGGGATAGAGAGGATTGCACTATTGACTATGATGAGCCTACTAGCTTCTAACAAGCCATTCAGAGTGGTGACTCAGTAAAATGGCTGGATGCAATGCGGACCGAAATAGAGTCCATGTACACTAACAAAGTATGGACTTTGGACGTTGCTCCAGATGGGGTAAAACCCGTAGGATGCAAATGGATCTTCAAAAAGAAGATTGGTGTAGATAGACAGGTTGAAACATACAAGGCTAGACTGGCTGCAAAGGGTTTCCATCAAAGACCTGATTTGGACTATGACGAAACCTTTTCTCCAGTAGCTATGCTTAAATCCATTCGGGTCCTTCTAGCTATTGCTGCCTTCCACGATTATGAAATCTGGCAGTTGGACGTAAAGACGGCCTTTCTAAATGGTAATTTAGAAGAGAGCGTCTATATGGATCGGCCAGAGGGATTCATTCATAGTGGGAGCAGCGGCAAAGTATGCAAGCTGCTTAAGTCCATTTATGGACTAAAGCAGGCATCGCGGTTTTGGAACATCTGTTTTGATGATGCTGTCAAAGAATTCGACTTTATCAAAAATCCAGATGAAACTTGCATATACAGTAAGATTGTAGGGAGAACTGTAGTATTCCTCGTCTTGCACGTGGATGACATTCTCCTAATAGGAAATGATATTCCTATGTTACAGTCAGTCAAAAGATTCTTGTCATATAAATTCTCTATGAAAGACCTGGGTGATGCCACCAACATTTTGGGAATCCGGATCTATCGTGATAGATCAAAAAGGATGTTGGGACTTTCATAGTCCAGGTACATAGACACCATAGTGAAGAGATTCAGTATAGATGATTCTAAGCATGGTAATCTACCGGCTTGTCACGGAATCACCCTCTCCAAAGAGATGTCTCCCAAGACTGATTTGAAAAGGGATCGCATGTCAATTATACCCTACGCTTCAGCGGTAGGCTCTATAATGTATGCGATGTTATGTACCAGACCAGATGTAGCATACGCATTGAGCGTAGTAAGAAGATATCTAGCAAACCCAGGGAAGAAGCACTGGATAGCCATAAAGAACATTCTCAAGTACCTGAGAAGGACTAAGAAGATGTTCCTAGTATATGGCGGAAAAGACCTCCGGATGGAGGCCTTTGCCGACTCCGGCTTCCAGAGAGACAAAGATGACTCCAAATCCATGTCGGGTTATGTCTTTACCCTCAATAGAGGGGCTGTAGCGTTTTGAAAATCGTTTCGGTGAAATTTCGGAAAATCGGAAAAATAAGGGGGTTTCTGTAAAAAGTCAAAATGCAAATATCTTTATTATAAAATTAAATATACATATTCTAGTTATGTAATTACTAGTATTTGGTGTTTATTGAGCCACTGGTGAAATTTCAAATTTTCTGAAAAAAAATATTATTTTAATATTATTTTAAGCCTGTAAGAAAATACATTAAATTAGCGATAAATACAAATTTAAATGGGCTAATTATAATCTTTAAAATCATGTTAATTAAAATCTAGTTGTAATATAAATTTTTAGTATTTTATTTCAAGTTTTAATGGGTGTTTATTATGGAGAACAAAAAAATAATTAATTTAAGCTAAAACTTGCAATTTTGAGGTTGTGGGGGGGTCTTTTTGCATAGAATTTTTTTGTAAAGTCTCTCACACTCACTCTCACTCCCCTTGGCCGGCCCCACACTATTGTATCAGCCCAAGAATTTTATTTCTCTCTTTTTGACCTTAAATCATGTGAAGAAATGGGTTAAAATAAGGGTTTTTATATATAGTAAAGTAGGTGGGGGTATTATGGTAATTTGGGAGGGCTTTGACTTGGAAATTTTTCACCAATTCCCTCACCCATTCCCCATTCCTCCCATGGCCGAAATCTGAGCTCCAACAGCCCCATTTTCCCCCATGTTCCCATCTCTTTTGGCCTCAAATTTCATCTCAAAACACATTAAAAAAATCCACAATTTCTTCACAAATTCAAAGCAAATCCTATTTCTATCCCTCCTCACACCCAAATTGGTTTAAAGCATGGAGAAAGGAGGTGTCTTTAGTGTCTAGAGGAACCTAGGGTTTCAAAATTGGAGGTATAATTTTTATCTAATGGTTGAATTGTAGCTTGTATATGATAAAATTAGTTATTTAAAGTGTGAAATTGTTGTTGTTGCTAGTTTATAAAAAAATCAAGAGAAGGTGTTGATTTTGGAAATGGGAATTGAAGCATTGCTTGTGGATTATTTGAGTGCGGTAGATTGCTTTTAGTGTGGATTGGTTGTTCATGCTAGATTGTAGTTTTTTTTTTGTCGCAAATCCGCGATGGTTGCGTCAATTTTCTAGTATTCATGCTTACTAGTTTTTTTAAAATTGAATTAGAATGTGAGATTAAAAATACGGTTAGGGTTTTTATCACATTATTAACATTATAAATTGTATTTTAATGTTTTAGATCATGCAAATCCAAGCTAAATTGTTGTTTATGCATTTTTGCTAAAATGGTTGAAATTTGGGTATAATTGCAAACTATAATTTTTGAATTTTTACAAATTAGTGTCATAAAAATATAGAAGTGGTTTATATGACCTAATTAAGATATTTAGTGAATATATTGGGCATTAGTTTTGTTAAAACATCAAGTTTCGAATTAAAATGAAAACTTTTGCTAACTAGGTTTTTGAGAAATAAAACGAATTGATTAATTTTAATGTTTTAATGATTTAAATCCTATTTCATATATAATTAGTGATTTGTGAAACCATGATTGGTATGTTTGATGTTTTTCTCGATGGTTTGACGTTCGTACATCGACATCGAGGGTTGGTTTGACTATTCTTGTATGCGTGGGCGATAGGTTTGGACCTATGCGTGATACGCGTGCCGATTTGATTTTCGTATGCCGTTTCGATTTCGAATTTAGTTTTAATGCGATATGGTACGTTATGATATGTAGGTACCCCCATGTGGACTTCGAGACGACAAGCAAGCGCGTGGCGACGTCGGCACCGGCTAGCGAGGACCAGGTGAGTAGATTTATATCTACGGGGAGAAGTCGGGTGGATGGCGTATAGCACCCCCGCAGTCCGTAGTGTTGTATACGAATACGTATACACACATATATTTATTATGTGTGGTTTAGATTAGAGATGGAAATAATGGTATTTTGATGATAAGAATGTATTGGTTTAGTATAGTGCGAACCCTAGAGTAGTGGTTGCACCCACACATACATTTACACACATTCTTGCATTCATTCTTTCATTTGATGGTGTGTATATCTACACATGGGTATGGGACTATGTGTTCATATACGGGTTGATGATAATACGTGGGTTTGAGATGATACTTGATGTGAGGCCGTGAGATCGGCGATGTGACATAGTTGCCTTTGAGGTGCGATATGATAGTTTTAGCGGGCCTTTGGATATGTGCTTTACCCGCATTCATACTTTGATAGATGGTATCGATTTGTACTAGACTTAGAGTAGTACCCCAGATTGTGCGATCTGATGATAGTGATACCTGATATGTGATGAGATAGTGTGATATTGACCCCTACCCAGCTATTGGGATGCCGTACGACGATTTACCGTACGAGCCGATATTGATGATTGATCCGCACTCTTGACTTGGGATGTCTGATTATAGATATGGTATCGGATATAGTATTATTGAGGCGGGATCACCGACTAATATATATACAGGTATGTATATGTATCGACTCAGATGTTAGGCGGTTCCCTTACTGTAGCTCAGCTTGTTAGTTCAGCCGTATAGTTTAGTGTAGTTGTTAGATTAGATTAGACTCCTACCTATTTCAAAAAACTAACGAATCGTGGGTATTTTAAAAGACAGCCCAAGGGATCCTACGGATATTTCAAAAGACGTATCTTTTCATAAAAACACCGTAGCCCTATTCTCAAAACCCCATGATTCGTGTTATTTCAAAAGGCACCATTTGTAGAGATTATATTAGATTAATGCAGATTAGTTGTAGTTGCGTCTTGTATTCAGCTTCCGCTCATTATTGTGGTTCGCTTCGCATCGCATGCTTATATTATGTTTCATACTCCATTATTGATGTTATGCTGTTAGGACACCAGCACCATTACCGATGATGCGTATGTACCACGTACACTTACTTGCCGGCTCACACACATCTTCATCGGTAATTGCCATGTCACGTACACCTTAGAAAATATTATTGCATCGACATAGGTTGTTAGCTAATAATTTAGACATGATATTAGTGTACTTGCCTTATATGCTAGATTAGACATTGTAATTATTACTTGTTACATCATGCATGTTATTATTCATGGATTTTTATGCCTATATGCACTGTTTACATGCTATTGAGGATTGGATTCGGATTTCCATGAGATTTTCTGGATTTGGGGGAAAACCGCAAAACTTATATAAACTTCCTTTCTCTCTTTAAAATAAAAGTGCGGTTTTCCTATGATGTATGAGTCGTCCACCATGAGTTTGCTGATGGATTTGGAAACCCGATTCGAGGAGACGGATGAACCGTTTCGGGTACATGGTGGACCCGGTGCGGTACCCCGGGGCAAGAGGAATGTGGTGATGACGTTGAGCCTGGCAGGGGAGTACTACCTACCGGTGATTTTACCCGACGCGTCGGATATCCGGAGGATACCGTCGTGGTCTTGAGATTGATGGTAGGGGCCGGTCTGGACTGACGGCGCCCCAGTTATTGTGGTTGAGACTTTGAGATATCGGGATATTGGGATTTCGTTTTGTGCCGATGCTAGGCACAGTTTTATGCTGATTTCATTATGATACCTCATTTTAAAAATACAAGGGAAATCTCACTAAATTATGAAAACAGTTGCTTCATGTAAATGTATTCTGTTTTCACGCATTCATATCTCATTCATATGCTATATTGTTACCTGAGGCACTAGCACGAGCACTTGGCACTACACTCAGGTATAGAGATTACATTGCCAGTTTAGCATGCTTCAACTTTATTCATCTTGAGGTTTATTTATATCTGATCGTATTGACCTAGGATGGGTCATGCATTCGATTCCTGCTTGTAGATATCTTTCTATTCACGAGTTGGCAACTCACCCCCGTTGTGCCCCAGTTCTTGCAGGTTGCCGTACAGATTTCATAGCGGCATTTCTGGCACATTGCTTCCTTATGGGTGACTTGCTTGGATAGGTGGGTTCTTTTGTATCAGAACCGCCATTGTTCATGTATTATTTATTGTATCTAGAATTGTCCATCAACCAAAACCTGTATTATTCTTTCAGACTCAGACTTCAGTGTTGTTTTATTTCGACCTCAGAGTCGCGCTTGTAGTACTGCGGTTTTCTGGCTGTTTTTGAGTTCTTTTCAGTTTTGATCCTCGCCCTTTGGCGTTGTATATTATTGTTGCTTGCGTGGTTGTGACCGTCGATTGACGAAGAGCTAGCTCCCGCTTGGGGATGCCTTTTATCATGTCATATATGTTATTCTTGTTGTACCCCGTTCGGGGCCAGTTTTTACAAAGGAAACTCTGCCGAAATTTTCAGGAAAAATTACACATTTTAAAAATTCATATTCGGCTTAGTTATTTAAAAACTTGATTTTCAAAACATGATTTCTTTACCTCTTAAAACTAGTTTTTCCTTAAATGGTTTTAGATTTCTGGGCTTTTGGCTTACTTGGATCAGATGGAGTCCTGTAGACTTCATAGGATTCAAGGGCCAGTCACGTGCTCTTTCGGGTCGTGACAGGGGCGGTCTGTTAGAAGAGTTCCAAACAGGAGACCGTTGCTGACTCAACGATGGAAGCGGAGTACATAGCTGCTTGCGATGCCGCAAAAGAAGCAGTCTGGATGAAGAAGTTCTTCACAGAACTTTAGGTGGTTCCTACCAGTGTTGGTCCAATATCTCTGTATTATGACAACAACGGCGCTATAGCTTTAGCGAAGGAACCCAGGTCCCATCAGAAGTCCATACACATCTTAAGGCTGTATCACTTGATCAGGGAGATCGTAGATCGCCGGGAGATCGAGGTGAAGAGAGTAGAGACGGAGAATAACATTGCTGATCCATTCACAAAGGCCCTTCCTCAGACGCAGTTCGAGAGGCTATTCGAGATGATAGGGATATGATATGCCAGCTCATGGCCCTAGTGCAAGTGGGAGATTGTTAGTGTATATGCCCTAGGGGCCATTATTGTATCATACTAGGTTGTATATTACTTAATGGAAGCTTGGCATATTCACAGTTATATATAACAGTCTTGCTAAAAATGGTAGTATGCTACTTGGTTTGTTTCTACTTTAATATATGCATATGTTTCTTGTAACGTATCACTTATACATATTACTAGAGCCCATAGGATCTTTGCTTGATTACCAGCATTGTGATGGCAGTCACACTAGTGGAGGCTGGGTAGTCTGTAAGCAACATCCTATACAGGTCCCTGGTCGTTGGATTATCGAGATAGGGCATCGATATTCCGGAGTAGACTAAGTGTGTAAGCTTCTCATCCCAGTTGGGGAGATGGTCTATCCCACAGCCATCAGTACGTCGTACTGGAGATAGTATACAGGTGCTCATTAGGTTACGGGTACACCGAACAGGACTCGCCAGGGAACTGATTGGTTGGTATTATACCCATCGTCAGTTAACAGTTCCCAGGTGACATGAGTACAGCATAGTCTGCGGACTTGACATTGCGACTTCGCCTCGAGTGTGTCCCACTGTTCTTAGATTGCTACCCTACCACGGATCAAAAGAGTCGTGCAAACAGGTAGCAGTTGGGTGCAGTCCCGACACTTGGAGGCAATGGCGGTTAGATAGGATTCGTCTCTCCCGGTATAGGGAGTTGATATCGCGCTGTGTCAGAGAGCCATTACGCAAAGTCCTTGGCCAGGGCAAGCGAGATATACTGGTAGGTTCCAGTTGCTTCTCAGGGTGTAATGGGCTTCGCTCCGACACGACTTATACAGCTATTAGAGGACCGACGCTTGCCGCCCCCTAGGCTTGTTATGCGATAGTCTTAGACGAACAGACTGGACTGTACGGAGATTGTCACATCAGGCTCAGTAGGGGTTCGGATGGTTTTCCTCATCGGCCTTCTTATCGACATCTACCTGGGGACCATTACGTACAGCTAGTGCCGCTTACAGTCTGTGGTTAAACCCACTGCTACCGTAGTGTCGAGTCTTTAGAGTCCCACACAGAGAGTTTCCCTGCACCAGGCGAAACGATATAGAGGTCGTATGGTTTTACGACAAGGGATCGGATGCGTACGTGTGTTTACGTACGTACGACTTTTCGGAAAGTTTTTACTAGTCGGCTTTGGTTTAAGCCAGATTCTAGTATCAGGTTACTTGATTTATACAGTCTAAAGTTTTTCCGTGTTTTCACGGATTGGAGGGGCGTTCTCGTAATTTGTCGGGAAGCTTCTAGAAGAGTGGTGACTAAGGGGTTAAGGTGGCATTGCATTAAATGAGATTAGTGACTCATTTGTGTGATTCATCCAAGTCATTAAAGCATCATAAATGCTTAATGACTCATGGAGATGAATCACTCAAAGATATTTATGAAGCATGGTTGTTAATTCTATTATTTGATTTTTGGATAAATAATAATGCTTCATATATATCATGATAAGTTCATTATCTTATTCATTATTATTATTTCTCACCTTCTCTCTCCTCAAGCTCACTCTCTCTTCAAACCCTAACCCTAACCTCTCATGAGTTGAGATCAAGGGTTAGCTAGACTAATACATCCATAACCTCACTCTATATCCCCTAGGTTTCTTATATTAGCACTTTAAGCAACCTAGTTATCTCAAGTTTGAGATTAAGCTTGGCGTAGGAGCTTTCAGGTGGATCGTCTTTGATTCGAGGAGGCCGTTGAGATGCCGATGTTCCAAGGAGCCTACGAGGAGTGGAGGACCGCGATGAAGACCCGAAGGACAAGTAACGTGAGGTATAACTTCGTATCCGAGTAGTTAAACCTCTAGCTTCTTGTTAGTAATGGTTTAGATTACGATTCATGCGCTCAAGTCCATGTTATGAAGCTTTGATAAACGTTTTTCATATATTCCGCCTCCCCGCAAGTTCGTGGGGTGCGTGACATGGACTTAGAGATATGTACGATGGAATAGTGGCAAATCTCAGAACCTGTGGCCGCTTAACGAGTGATTTTTCGATTACAATTGGTTTACATCAAGGATCTGTATTAAGCCCATTCCTGTTTACCATCTTGATTGTCACGACCCAAAGTTTGCTCCGTGACCGGCACTTAACCACGTAACGTCTACAGGCGTAACGCGACTAAGTGAACCGAAAACCCAGAAATCAAACCAGTAAAAGTATATAATATTTTAAGTTTTAAATGAAAGCACTCACTAACATGTTAAGAAATCTAAGTAAACAATCACCAAGATAGCAATATACGACGCCGTAGCGAAGATCAAGATCCACAGGTGGGAACATCACAGATAGAATAAACTGCAAAGTACAGTCGGCTCACAACAAGCACGACACCAGAAAACAAATAATATACATCATCGTCCTCACACTGTCTCTAAGTCAAATACCTACATGGTAGATGGAGAATACTAGATACAAAAGTGTGTATAATAAAAGAAACCAGATACCACAACCCACCTAATAGCAAAATAACTCTCGCACCAACTGTAGTAGTATCTGTAGCCAAAAGATGCAAAAGATAGCCTGCCGCGACTACTCTAAGGGCAACCTGCAAATACTGTGGCACAACGGGGGTGAATTGCCAACTCGTGAATAGAAATAACATATAAAGGTAATCGCGAGCATGCACGTACTGCGCTACTCTATCATATGCCAACAGATGATATCAATGCGTGATAAGCAGTATGAGCAATAATCATGCAAGTGCTCTATCAGGTAATATAACTATAGGATGAGGTACAATAATAAATGCTGAGCATGGGCAATATAACATCTACACGGAATGTCAACGTGGAATATATAATAGGTGTCAATCAATACACCCAGATCCCCCAAATAGCTCAGGCGCCGGCACTCACATCGGCCCTCTAATCCTGTAAATCTCTGAGAATCACGAGTGCCCAACATCGGCACCCAAATATCATAAGTACTCGTGTCCAGTATCGATATGCAAATCCTCATCCATTGCGCCCCATCAGTCCAGGTCAGCCTACGGGCTCCGTCTGCGGTATCGACCCTCGGCCCCGGCAGTACGGATCATCCCGCATCCATCTATCGACTCTGATCAATATCCTCCGGATTACTGCCAGGTCCAACCAATCACCGGTAGGTAGTAGTCCCTATGCCAGGCTCACCGTCCACTACACAGCGAAACCGGTCTCGCCCCGAGGTACCATACCGGGTCTACCATGTACCCGTAATCGGCCTCATCCAGCTCCTCGATTCGGGTTCACATATATATCACTCTAGCACCGAGGAAACACATGGTGGACGCACCGAAATATCATATCAAGGGAACCGGGTTTCTAAATGATTACATATTTGAAATAGCCACGGTTCTCAAATCCAGAAATCACATGTAATCCAAACCAATATGCAAGTCAATGTGATGTGATATGTGCATCAAGTATCAATATCATGTCAAGTCACATAAAAAATGAGCTACAACATAATGATCATGGAAATTCTACAGTGTGAGTGTCATGGCAATTACTAACGGTGTGTGTGTAACATGCAAGATAGTGCTCGTGCAACATGGACCGTTAGTAATTGTGCGGTGTTCTATCAGTTCTAGTTTATGTCCATATAGTAGGGAATGCAGTATGCACGAAATAGTAGCCATGAACAGTCAATGTATGTAAATATAGCTATAAGGTCCTATCAGCCCTGACGTAGAACGCCTTGCGGACGATATCCCCGCAGATGTTAAATCTACTCACCGTAGTCTCTCGCTAGGTATAGCCAACGACTTGTTTCCCCTTCTGCGCGGCATCCGCCGTACTCGCCTGCGAACCTAGAATTACACAATATATTGTTAGTTATATGTATGCCCTAGAGGCCATAGCTATACATAGGATGTATATTGTAGTGGATGCTTGGGCATATATAGAGAGGACTTTCTTGCTCGACATGATAGTATGCTATCTGGTTACTCTTTACCTTAACGTGTATACTGATTGTCTCTCTGTTACATGTTGGTAAAGCCATTAGAATGTGTACTTGACTACCTGGACTATGATGCGGATCATACTCGTGGGGACATGGTAGTCCATAAGTACATCCTTCAAGGTCCCTAGTCGTGGGTGTATCGAGACGGGGCATCGATCTACCAGAGTAGACCAGCGTATACCTTCTCAACCCATACAGATGGGTGATGGATGATCCCATATCCATTGGTGTTTAACATCAGAGATGATATACGGGTGCTCAGTGGAGACTGGGTGCACTGGACGGACCCGCCGAGAACTCCCAGATGGTGTTATACCTTACGTCAGATGGCAGTTCTCTGGTGACACTGGTACAGTTTAGTCTGTAGACCCGAGATCGTCATAGAGTCTTATGTGATTCCCACTGTGCTTTGATTTCCACCGTACCACGTCCAAAAGGGCATGCAAAATGGTGGCTTTTGGGTACAGTCCTGAATCACATGGAGGCAATCAGCGATAGGAGGGGATTCGTCTCTCCTGGTATAGGGAGTTGATGTTGCGCTGTGTTCGAGGAGTCGAGTCCGGGTCTCCTAACTCTAGAATTGGTAGGGTTGCTTGTCGCTCTCGTAGGGGTCTTGGGGTGTGGGTTTGGCTATTCATCGCGACCGTGGAATCCGTGTTTTATACTGGCTCGTATTAAAAACACGGACGTCCTAGTATATCCAATGTTTCATATGTTTTTTCTGCTGCGATATCTATGATGTGATCATGTGATGTTCTGTGATAGATACAGTATATAGTATATATGATATATTATAAAGACGTTACTTATGTTTTACACCCGCGCTAGCTCTGCCCCGCTCTGCCGTTAGTTACCTAACCTAACGGTGCACGAGGGGACATCGAGGGGAATGCGGATGGCATAAGTGTACGTCGTTTTTATCTGTGATGTTTAGGTGACTTAAATGATGGGACTTCATTAATGTGATTAATGAAAGAAAAGAAACCTAAAATGTTGTGGAATCGAATTTTTAAAAACAGGTAGCTACAGTTCTTGCTTTGCATCGCGGTGTTCCTTGTAGAACATCCTGCACCTTATTCGATAAGGAAAGGACCGAGATCCCTTCACCGGGAGTGACTCCTTTAGCAATAACTGGCAGATGCTACAACTCTCGGTTTGTCTTTTGATTGCTTCTATAGTTTCTGCTTTGCACAGTGATATATATGATATATCCCGCACCTTATTCGATAAGGAAAGGGCCGACGATCCCTTCACCGGGAGTGACCCCTTTAGCAAAACTAGAAAAGCCTCAAAAACACTCCATTTCAAAATCGTTTGATTCTACAACGATATCAAGTTCATTACGCAATAGGTTTTCAGAAAAACATGTCGTAGCCCTCCGTCATTTCAGATAAGCACTAGTTAGTATTCGTGCTACGTTTGTTGAATATGATAAGGCATAGTGTGCGGTAGCTAATTAGTGCTTATCTGTATAAGCATATGATGCGATTGGATTAGGGTAGTCGTGCGACTTTGTTGACTATGTTAAGGGTCGTGCGGGTGGATTTAATTCAATCAGGAACTGACGGGTTGAACTTGACTAGCACTTATGATTTGTTGACTATGTTAAGGTCATATAGCTGCTAGGGGCAAAATATTATCGGGAATTTCAAGTGTTGAAATTTGCAATGAGATTGCATACCTTTTATAAGATAGTTGGATCCCGATACCCACTGCGAGTAATTGTTACTCCTGGGAGTGTTTTACACATTACAATTAGCCGATCAAGTAGGTGTCTAGAAAGGTGTCAACGGGGTTACGCCTCTGGGAAAACGAGGTTTACTGTAATTAGGTCCGTGCAAAAGCATGGGGAACCTCCCTCAAAGTACCGACACTGGCTTGGCTGAAAGATTGGCGAACTTGTAGCGTGTAATTAATCCCGGCTAGTCTTTCCTTTTAGGGTTTGAAGGAAGATTTGATAAAAACAGTGGGAGCCATCCTAATTAGATAAAATAATAACCAATCTGATCTTGCAAGAGTGCACGCAGAGTGTTTTCTTCTCTCTCTCTCCAAGTAACGACCATGCCACGCCTTAATCAAGATAAGACAGAGCAGGAATTGGGGAATACCAGATTTCCCGTACCGCCCAAACGAAGAAAGTGCATGCTGATGCATCATCTTTGGGTGTGTTCGTTACACAGAACTGTTTCTCAATGTCCTTTACGTCCTGGGTATATGATACCGGATCAGGATCCCGTATATGTAATTTGTTACATAGGGCTACAGAAAAGTGGAGAACTGAGAACGGGTGATAAGTTTCATGAGGCAGAAAACGGGGCAAGTGTTGCAGCCATGTCTGTTGGTCACTATCACCCTGTATTACAAATACATTGATTCTGAACGAATGTTATTAGATACCGAACCTGATATACAAAATCATATCAGTTTCTTTATAAATAAAGAAATGATAAAATTTTGTATTGTTGGATAATGTTTTGAACATTTCCTATATCAAAAGTTGATCGGTTCATGCACGTTATCTAAAAGCATTGATGTTCTAAATCAAACTACAGTTCTTAGTATACGGAACACACACAACAGGAAGAGTTCACATATGAACGAATCCTTCTTGAGGTATTGTAGACTAGGTCATATCAATGCGACCCGACTGGCTGTAGTTACATTTAGATGTATATTTAAATCAGTTTGAATTTACATCTTGTGAAACTTGCCAGTCATGTCACAAAGATTAGATAACCGTAGCTCTGTTTATTGGAAGCAGAGAAAGAGTTAGTGAACTCTTGGGATTATACATGTTGATGTATGAAGGTCCCCTGTCTACACATGCCAAGACTGGTTCTTTGTACTTCATTACATTCTTTGATGATCTCTCAAGAATCAGACATATGTTCCTGTTGAAACACAAGTCCGGACCTTTTGAGATATTCGCAGAATATAAATTAGAAGTAGAGAACCATTGTTGGAGATAGTGCCCTCAGAGTCAATTATTAGGTCACAGGTACGTGATTGTAATGATTGAGGGAGGACCTATCCCGGTAGGACAGTCTTACTCGAGATGATAGTATGCTATCTGGTTTACCTTTATCATCGTGTACTGCTTTAGGTGACATGACACGTCGCTATTACACGTTGATAGAGCCCCTAGGATTCTTGCTTGACCACCAGCAGTATGAGGGCGATCATATAAGTGGGAGCTGGGGGTCTACAAGCATATCCTTAAAAGGTCCCTAGTCGTGGGAGTTTCGAGACCGGGCATCGATACTCCATTAGTAGACTAGTGTATACAGTCGAGACCCCGACGAGGGGCGGTGGCCGGTCTCACAAGCCACTGGTGTCAGTTGGATCACCTAAGATGTATACAGGTGCTCATTGGGTTATGAGTACACCGGACAGGACTCGCCGGGAACATGCTAGTTGGTCATATACCAGACGTCAGATGGCAGTTCCCTGGTGACATGTGTGCAGGTTAGTTCATCGACCTGGGGATCGTCATTTGTCTCGTGTGAGTTCCCACTGTACTTTGATTACTAACCTACCACGGCTCAAAGGAGTCGTGCAAACAGGTTTTAGTTGGGTACAGTCCCGAGCCACATGGAGGCAGTGAGCGTATCTTCAGGGGTTCGTCTCTCCCGGTATTGGGGGTGAGGTCGTGCTGTGTCTAGGAGAGCCATTACACAAAGTCCTTGGCCAAGGCAGGGAGATTTACTGGTAGGTATTCCAGTAGTATCTCAGGGTGTTCTGGGCTACACTCCGACACGACTTGTACCGCTTTTGGGGGTCTGACTTTTACCAACCCCCTAGGCCCGCCATGCGATACTCATAGACGAACGGACCGGACTGCACGGATATTGTCACTGACAGGCTCAGTAGGGTGTCATGATGGGTTCGCTCATCGACGTCCCTTTTAGTCAGTAGCTGGTGGCCCGTTACGTATTGGCTTATACCTCTGACGTGCTAGTGGTTAAATCCACAGCCATTGTATTGACGAGTCTTTAGAGTCCACCACACTTTCAGTTACTCAGCTTTCGGGCGAAACGCTGTAGAGGCCGTATGGAGATATGGCAGGGTCCGATCAGATACGTGCGGTATTGCACGGATCAGGATCAGACGGTTTGTACTAGTAGCCGTATAGGTATATGGCAGGGTTCGATCAGATACGTGCGGTATTGCACGGATCAGGATCGAACGGATATTACTAGCCGGCTTTGGTTTAAGCCGGTCCTAGTTTAGTACAGTGTAGATTTTGTCTCATTGCATTTGTATCCGGTCGGAATACAGATGCGGGTGTGTATGCACAGTATTGGGGTTTTCCTGTAATTTATTACGGGACCAGTTTTCTGGAGTTGCCAGTTTGCATTCCGTTCCGGCCGGTTTTCCTTTGTTCTTTCCCGGCCGGACTTTTCCGATGGAGGGGGTAATTTGCAGTTTTGCAAATTACATTTGTGGAGGGGTTTTATTGCATATATATTGATTATGATAGCTTTCTTTTCTTTGCACCATAACTTGCTTTGACTTGTGATTTGATGAGGGTATGGGTTTAATAGTGAAAGGCATGGTTGTATGTTTCTTTGTCCCTTGATGTGGTCACCTCTTCTCATCTCCTACACTCACCTCCCTTATTGCTTCATATTCATTCCTCCTCCATTTAAAAGTTGATAAGTTTTTTCATGGTTGAGTGAGAAGAAGAAAGAGAAGGAGAGAGCTTCATCCTTGAGAGTGTTTTTCATTCTTGATCTCTTTTCATACCAAGAAAAATGAAAGCACCATTTTTCATACCTTCATTCCTCCATCTTCAAAAGGCAACCAAAACCCCAATGAGACATAAACCCTACACATCCTACAGCAAGCCTTGGGCATGTCGAGTTGCCGGCTTCATGCGCGAGTTGCCTCGGTATAGAGGCGGGAGCCCGTAAAAGTACCCGGCTTCGTGGTGCCCTTTCCGATGAGGTGGAGATGGACGGAGATCCCGCGAGGAGATCGGAGTGGAGATGAAGACCGGAGGACTTGGATCGTCGGTATACATCTCTTCCCTTTCTTTTAGTTAGCTTAGACTTGTTAATGGTTACGATCCGGAGTTTAGTGCGCGGTGGTGCCGGTTTGCAAAGTCCGCAAAATTTTAAGTTATTC
Source organism: Agapanthus africanus (assembly GCA_030015575.1). Lineage (NCBI taxonomy): Eukaryota > Viridiplantae > Streptophyta > Magnoliopsida > Asparagales > Amaryllidaceae > Agapanthus > Agapanthus africanus. The sequence goes on along the minus strand of JASDDO010000024.1, from coordinate 704,962,309 downwards.
ACCGTTTCCGCATTCCGGCGTCGGATTGACGGCCGGGGCGCCGCCGTGCACTTACAGTGGTATCAGAGCCTCGCCATTAACTTAGTCTAGCTTTGTGTAATGTGTTTGCAATTCCGATCGATCAAAAAGTCCAAAAACCCGTATTTTTCCCACATCGGTTTCTGTCGAATTTTTTTTGAGTCCAAAAATTTTTCAGGTTGTAAAATATTGATGTACTAGAAAAGATAAGAACTCTGTAAAATTTAGATGATGTGACCTCTCAGTCAGACCGCGGAAGCGCCGCACAACCCAACATTTTGCCGCTCTTCCGCCGCATACTGTACACATCACTTCATCAATTTTTTCCAGAGGCTTTATGGGTTAATTTCATGGGTTTTGGGATATTAAAATTGGGCCCAGGTTTTCTGTGAGTGCTACAGTTTTGATTGGGGGCCCACTTGTTAATTTTTGATCGATCGGATATTTTTAAACACATTTTTCACAGTATTTACATTATATCTGCGACCGTGAATGTCACTTGATCGGTAAATCCGGTCTAACTGCTATAGCCCGGTTAGACGGATTTGCGAACGTGACTTTCACGTTGATGTTCTATGTATTTGCTGTGATGTTGCGGATCGGTCGTGGGGATAGCCTGAATGCAATGCTAGTACTGTGCTGTTGTATTATGTACATTTGATATTGCGGGGCGAGCGTCCGACATGTGGACTGCCGTCACTGCCTGATTGTATTATTATTTTGGGGCACGACCTGGTTGCGGTCGATGTACCCGGTGTATGTATATTTTACTTTCTGTACTAGGATACCCCGCGGAGGGGTGCACGGATAGCCGGGTTCTAGAGGGCAACGGGCCCGCATCTCATGGCATTGAGACGGAGGGGGCTTCACTCCAGGATTGGCTGGCTATCCGCCGCACTCGTAGGGGGTACAGGTTGACCCAGGAGGGGTGCCCAAGTTGCCGGATTCCGTGAAGTGCTGGGTGGTCCATTCACGGTGCTGAAGGGGGCTGCCTCGCTTCAGGTTTTGGCGGGTGACTTGCCGCGCCCGTAGGGGTCTAGGATTCTCATTGCACAGGCTATCCACACGACCAGGGGAACGTCGGGTTTCAGCGGCTCTGTGAAACCCGGGGATCCCAGATATCTGTATTGTTTCTGTGATGCTATTCGTATCTGTGATGTTGCATTTCTTTCACGCCTTGAGCGAATATAATATATTGGTATATATATTAGTAGATGTTGTATATGTTTTACATCCGCGCTAGTCCAGTCCCCGCTCTGTCGTTAGTTAGCTAACCTAACGGGTAATGACGGGACCCAGTGGCGAATGCGGATGGCATATACGTACATCAGTATATTTTCGTTCTTTTTGGTGTGATCTATTGATGGGACTGCGTTGATTCGGATCAATGCAAGTTAAAAACAAACCTAATCTGATGTTGTTGGAACACTTTTTCAAAAAGCTGTTATTGCAAGGACGTTTACTTTTGTTTTGCATCGTGGTATTCATTTAGAATATCCTGCTCCTCAGTCGACGAGGCAAGGGCCGAAATCCCTTCACCGGGAGTGACCCCTTGGACAGAAGTTTGCGTCAGGGCATTAACTTCACTATAGCCGATTACTTTTGCTTTGCATCGTGGTATTCATTTGGAATATCCTGCACCTCATTCTACGGGGAAAGAGCCGAGATCCCTTCACCGGGAGTGACCTCTTTAGCAAAGGTTTTCGTCACTATATTTTCTAAAAAGCTATCCGTTCCTTCAACGATATCAAGTTCATTACGTTAAAGGTTTTCGCCAGAAACCATTCGTAGCCCTCCGTCATTTCAGTTAAATATTCGGTAGTATTCAAGCTATGTATTTTGACCTCACGCCAAGGCATAGTGATTGGTAGCTGCCGGGTATTTATCTGTTGCATAGATAGATGCGTTGGTTTGGGACAGTCGTACTACTATTTTGGCCTACGTCAAGGGTATGTACGGGTGGATTCAGATTAACCTGGATAATGACGGGCAGAACTTGACATGTGACTTATGATATTTTGACCTCACGCCAAGGTCATAAGAGCATGGGGCAGAAATCACATCGGGAGTTTCAAAAGTACTGAAACTTGCCAGATATGCGCATACCTTCTGGAGTGTGATACCGTGAGCGGATTCCGTCACGTTATCATGCGATGAGAGTTGGATCCCGATTCCCACTGATGAGTTAGTTTACTCCTCGGGTGACCCCGACTAATTCTTCTTTTAGGTTTGGAGGAGAATTTGAGGTACAGTGGGAGGATTCCAGATTAGATAAATTGGTGACCATTCTGATCTAGGTTAGAGTGCACGCTGAGTGTTTCTTTTCTCTCTCTCTTTGGCAGCGACCATTGACCCGACCCTAAGACTATGACTCAGTGACCAAGTTAACCGAACCTTACTTAACACTGGCTTTTGGATTGTCAGAGTTGCGGACCTCATTGCCACTCCTACTTTTACCCTTTTCTCCGGGACACCCCGTATTGCTACGAACGTCCACTTCCATTGGACAAAACCATCGTATGGTTAGATACGAACTCGAAGGAATTCGAGGATGGTTTCCGGTTCTGGAGAAAACGGATATGATTATTCAGTTGTCTTTTCCTTTTACCCTCTCTCAGGTTACGAGTACTCCTTGGTTTAGGGGTAGTACACCTATTACGCAAATTGGATTGTCTTCTTCCAAACCTTAGGCTGGTGCCGACCGGTAGGGAATGAAGAAAACCAATTAGCATAACGATGGTGTGCAGAAGGTATTAAGTTTAGACAAAGCAAGGGATTAGTAAGAGGGCAAAGTAAATTGCAACAGATATTCACGACCAAACCAAATATTTCGTTACCACTCCCACATCACCTTTGTATTTCTCCAGGACACTCCGTATCACTACGAAGATCCACAGTTTATTTGGATAATCCATCGTATGGTTATATACGAACTCGAAAGGAACTTGTTCCAGTTCGGGGATGGATCCTGGTTCAGGAGAAATAGGAATAAAGTACATTCAGGTGTCTTTTATCTTCACCTTCTCTCGCATTGCGAGTGTTCCTAGGATTGGGACAGTACACCCATTATGCTTATTGGATAGTCTTCTTCCAAACCATAGGCTGGTGCCGAACGGTAGGGAAGGAAGAAAACCATTTGGCCTAAGGGGTGTGCAGAAGGCAAAGACTAAAGACATATGAAGGGATTTGGAGAGGTGGCAAAGAACTATACGGTTACAGTCGTGAATATGGAAGAGGCATTACTAGGAATACCAAAATACCCCATCGGAACATTTCAATGTTTCAGTTTCACTGTGTAATGTTAAAGAAAAACTGATTTCCCGATTAGATACTTACTCCAGGGTATGTATTTACCAGGTACGATTCTCACATCTTTATGGTTTTACAGATGATGAGTGGGAGTAAGTTATTGGGAATTGGGTGATCATCCTCATTATATCGGGATTCGTTGTAATCGGTGATATTTGAGGAGATCACCTGGGCTGTTTGCCGGTCGGCAAATATCTGGTTTTGAATATCCGCTGTTATGCACCAATTTCAAATTGATATATCTGTACGTCTATTTTCATAGAGTGAGATATACCTTTCTGAAATTATGTCTACGACATTTACCTATATCAGTGGATGGTTAGGTAAGGAGCATTAAACATCGGTGTAATTCTTCTTAACCATAAGTACAGTTTTCAACCTACGACACACAGTGAATGAGTTATCAGACTCAAGGGACTTATACAGAGTATTGTATGTTGTCCAGGGTCCATCAGGACAGAGGGGTTGGTCCTCGTACTATATTCGGTTTACTTATGACTTCTCTAGTTTTTAGACAGGTGTTTCGTGGAAACACAGGGTCTAAGTTTTTAGGAGTTATAGGTATTTGAATAGAGTAGAGAACCAGGTATAGCAAGTATCGGGATTCTTCAAAGAGATCGAAGATGTAGATACTTGTGTATGGTATTCAGTTGATAGTAATGATAAAGAGAAATTGCTTCTCTTTCAGGTTACTCATAATTGGAAGCATTCCTAAGTTGAGTAACGCTGATCGGCCTCTCTCCATTTAGTTGACATGCACTGGAGATAGCTGCATGATTTGAATCTGGTTCAATTAAATCAGTGCCTCTGTTTTTTATATTGGATATAGAACTGTTCATATCTTAACGATGTTAAGGTACGGGGAGTTGTCCGGTTTATGATTAAAACCAGACACTGGATAACTCGAGGCACGTTTCTGTAATGGCTGTTTGTGGGTTGACCCAGGCTATGACGCGGGTTGATTTTCTACCATCTGGATGAACAATAGCGATATTGTTCTAGACTCGCCACAATTTTATTAAAAATGGATTTTTCAAGAAAACAATTGTGGGAGTATGGTAGAACTGGAAGTAATTCCAGAACCACAAACGATTACTGAAGATTTGATAAGGAACCTAAAGATTCAATCTGGATTGACATTCCATTGGCCACTCCGCAGATACGGTGGGTAACTTCAGGCACCCGAGAGGTACTACGGTAGCCTCAAGGACGGTGACAGGGAAGTTCTTGTTTACCCACAATTACCATTGCTGTTGTTCCAGGCTGCGAGACCCGGCGGGAGGATGAGTATAGCGTCGTTCTAAACTAGTTTTAGAAGTGGACGTCTATATGACTCTGCCAGAGGGTTGTCGTAGTCAGTGGGAGCAGCGGAAGCATTGGTGAACAGGTTGCTTATGTCTATTTATAGACTAAAGCAGATGTAGCGGAGATAGATCATCTATTTCTGACGTGACAGTCATGGGTTTGACTTCATCAGAATAGGGGATGGATCTGTTGAGAAGGTAGTAGGGTGTGGTGTCATGGTATCTGGATGACATACACAGAATAGGAAAAGAAACTCCTATACTACAATCGGTTATACTTTGGTCGTCACACAGTGGTTTCTCCACAAAGGACATGGATTTTATATCTGACATACTGGTTACTGGATCTATGGTTTTAGATCTAGATTTGGGTGATTTCCCAATCGGGGTACTTGACAGCATTCTAAGAGTATTTAGGATGGACGACTCCTGGCACGGTAGTGTACCTGCAGGTAATGGAGTCACCCTCTCCAAAGGTGTCTTACAGACTAAAGGGGAGAGGGATGTGCATGATTGGCAGATCACTTGCTCAGGCAATTGAGTCAATCATGAGATGTCAAGTACCACACCAGATGTTGTTCTTGCACCAGATGCAATAAGCTGACATTGATCCAATCCTGGAAAAACAGTCGGAAGCAGTTTTAGAACATAAGCAAATGTTCTAGGGAGATGATAACGACAGCCTCATTTAGGAGACAGTTATCATTCCAGGCTTCCAAGGTGACATGGACGACAAGGAGGTTGTCAGAGTTATAGTTTTCCTTCTGATGAGGGGCAGTATTTTGGACAGGTGGTCCAAGGCAATACTGAGGGAGGCATGGCGCGCAGGACACTGATTAAGTTCAGTTGTCAATACAGTCTAAGAAGTTTGGATTTGGAGTTCATTTATGAGCTAGGTCCCATCAGACATCCAGACATATTCTAAGACTGATTTTGCTCATTTCGGGAGATGGCTTTCTCCGCGAACTTGAGATATAGAGAGACATGGAAAGAAACAACTAAGCGGATCCACTCACTGAGGCTATTCCTTGAACGTAATAGTTCCGCAAACGAGCTTTGTGAGACTGACTAGTAGAGGAGTTGGATGTTCGGTATCACATGGGCTGTGAGTATGCGACATCGCAATAATTAGCCTTGAGTGCAAGTGGGAGATTGTTGGAGATAGTGCCCTCAGAGTCAATTATTAGGTCACAGGTACGTGATTGTAATGATTGAGGGAGGACCTATCCCGGTTGGACAGTCTTACTCGAGATGATAGTATGCTATCTGGTTTACCTTTATCATCGTGTACTGCTTTAGGTGACATGACACGTCGCTATTACACGTTGATAGAGCCCCTAGGATTCTTGCTTGACCACCAGCAGTATGAGGGCGATCATATAAGTGGGAGCTGGGGGTCTACAAGCATATCCTTAAAAGGTCCCTAGTCGTGGGAGTTTCGAGACCGGGCATCGATACTCCATTAGTAGACTAGTGTATACAGTCGAGACCCCGACGAGGGGCGGTGGCCGGTCTCACAAGCCACTGGTGTCAGTTGGATCACCTAAGATGTATACAGGTGCTCATTGGGTTATGAGTACACCGGACAGGACTCGCCGGGAACATGCTAGTTGGTCATATACCAGACGTCAGATGGCAGTTCCCTGGTGACATGTGTGCAGGTTAGTTCATCGACCTGGGGATCGTCATTTGTCTCGTGTGAGTTCCCACTGTACTTTGATTACTACCCTACCACGGCTCAAAGGAGTCGTGCAAACAGGTTTTAGTTGGGTACAGTCCCGAGCCACATGGAGGCAGTGAGCGTATCTTCAGGGGTTCGTCTCTCCCGGTATTGGGGGTGAGGTCGTGCTGTGTCTAGGAGAGCCATTACACAAAGTCCTTGGCCAAGGCAGGGAGATTTACTGGTAGGTATTCCAGTAGTATCTCAGGGTGTTCTGGGCTACACTCCGACACGACTTGTACCGCTTTTGGGGGTCTGACTTTTACCAACCCCCTAGGCCCGCCATGCGATACTCATAGACGAACGGACCGGACTGCACGGATATTGTCACTGACAGGCTCAGTAGGGTGTCATGATGGGTTCGCTCATCGACGTCCCTTTTAGTCAGTAGCTGGTGGCCCGTTACGTATTGGCTTATACCTCTGACGTGCTAGTGGTTAAATCCACAGCCATTGTATTGACGAGTCTTTAGAGTCCACCACACTTTCAGTTACTCAGCTTTCGGGCGAAACGCTGTAGAGGCCGTATGGAGATATGGCAGGGTCCGATCAGATACGTGCGGTATTGCACGGATCAGGATCAGACGGTTTGTACTAGTAGCCGTATAGGTATATGGCAGGGTTCGATCAGATACGTGCGGTATTGCACGGATCAGGATCGAACGGATATTACTAGCCGGCTTTGGTTTAAGCCGGTCCTAGTTTAGTACAGTGTAGATTTTGTCTCATTGCATTTGTATCAGGTCGGAATACAGATGCGGGTGTGTATGCACAGTATTGGGGTTTTCCTGTAATTTATTACGGGACCAGTTTTCTGGAGTTGCCAGTTTGCATTCCGTTCCGGCCGGTTTTCCTTTGTTCTTTCCCGGCCGGACTTTTCCGATGGAGGGGGTAATTTGCAGTTTTGCAAATTACATTTGTGGAGGGGTTTTATTGCATATATATTGATTATGATAGCTTTCTTTTCTTTGCACCATAACTTGCTTTGACTTGTGATTTGATGAGGGTATGGGTTTAATAGTGAAAGGCATGGTTGTATGTTTCTTTGTCCCTTGATGTGGTCACCTCTTCTCATCTCCTACACTCACCTCCCTTATTGCTTCATATTCATTCCTCCTCCATTTAAAAGTTGATAAGTTTTTTCATGGTTGAGTGAGAAGAAGAAAGAGAAGGAGAGAGCTTCATCCTTGAGAGTGTTTTTCATTCTTGATCTCTTTTCATACCAAGAAAAATGAAAGCACCATTTTTCATACCTTCATTCCTCCATCTTCAAAAGGCAACCAAAACCCCAATGAGACATAAACCCTACACATCCTACAGCAAGCCTTGGGCATGTCGAGTTGCCGGCTTCATGCGCGAGTTGCCTCGGTATAGAGGCGGGAGCCCGTAAAAGTACCCGGCTTCGTGGTGCCCTTTCCGACGAGGTGGAGATGGACGGAGATCCCGCGAGGAGATCGGAGTGGAGATGAAGACCGGAGGACTTGGATCGTCGGTATACATCTCTTCCCTTTCTTTTAGTTAGCTTAGACTTGTTAATGGTTACGATCCGGAGTTTAGTGCGCGGTGGTGCCGGTTTGCAAAGTCCGCAAAATTTTAAGTTATTCACCGTTTCCGCATTCCGGCGTCGGATTGACGGCCGGGGCGCCGCCGTGCACTTACACCAAACACCGGGTATAAGTATTATGTCCTATGATAAGATCAGGGAGGAGAATACTTGTGCATAGAATTCCTGGACTATTGTAAAGGAGAACGAGATTCTCTCTCAGCATTACTCCTCCGTATACACCATAGCACGATGGTATATCGGAGTGGAGCAATCACACCCTATATGATATGGTGTGCTCTATGATGAGTACTACTGAGTTTCCTATTTCCTTTTGGGATTTATTGTTGGAGATAGTGCCCTCATAGTCAATTATTGGATCGCAGGTACGTGATTGCAATGATTGCGGAGGACCTATCCTGGTAGAACAGTCTTACTCGAGATGATAGTGTGCTATCTGGTTTGCCTTTATCAGTCGTGTACATATTCAGGTGACTGATTGCATGTTACACTTTGATAGAGCCCTTAGGATCTTGCTTTACTACCAACCGTATGATGGCGATCATATACGTGAGAGTTGGGTAGTTTATATGCATATCCTTAATTGTGGTCCCTAGTCGTGGGAGTTTCGAGACAGGGCATCGATACTCCGGAGTAGACTAGTGTATACAGTCGAGACCCCGACGAGGGGCGGTGGCCGGTCTCACAAGCCACTGGTGTCAGTTGGATCACCTAAGATGTATACAGGTGCTCATTGGGTTATGAGTACACCGGACAGGACTCGCCGGGAATCTGCTAGTTAGTACTATACCTATCGTCAGATAGCAGTTCCCTGGTGACATGTGTACATGTTAGTTCATCGACCTGAAGTCGTCATTTGTCTCGTGTGAGTTCCCACTGTGCTTTGATTTCTACCCTACCACGGCTCAAAGGAGTCGTGCAAACAGGTAGCTTTTGGGTACAGTCCCGAGCCATATGGAGGCACGTGAGCGGATCGGCAGGGGATTCGTCTCTCCCGGTATTGGGGGCAAGGTCGTGCTGTGTCTAGGAGAGCCATTACACAAAGTCCATGGCCATGGCAGGAGATTTACTGGTAGGTACTCCAGTAGTATCTCAGGGTGTTATTGGGCTACACTCCGACACGACTTATACTGCTATTGGGGGTCTGACGTTACTAGCCCCTAGGTGGATATGCGATACTCATTGACGAACGGACCGGACTGTATATATACATTGTCACAGTTAGGCTCAGTAGGGTTTCCGGATGAGTTCGCTCATCGGCCTCCCTTGAGTTCGCTCATCGGCCTCCCTTGAGGTCAGTCCATGGGCAGCCGTTACGCATAGCTAGTGCCGCTGATGGTTTGTGGTTAAACCCACTACCAGGGTACTGACGAGTCATTAGAGTCCCCCACAGACAGTTTCCCAAGTTCGGGCGAAATGTTGTAGAGGCCGTATGGTTTAATGGCAGGGTTCGGAAATTGCACGTGCGTTTACGCACGTGTTATTTTTCGGGCAGATAATACTGGTCGGCTTTGGTTTAAGCTGGATCCGAGTATTATATTGAATAGGTATAATATCTTTGTCTCAGTTGCATTTTTATTCGGTCGTAATACAAGTGCGGGTATATTTATACAGATACGGGGTTATCCTGAAAGTCGTTTCAGGATCACTTTTGGAAGTTGCCAGTTTCCAGTTTTCTATCAGCCGTCTTTTAACATTCGGTTAAAGACGGATTTATCTTTTCTTGGATGAGGGTGAGTCAAGCTTCTAGAAAGTTCTAGAAGTTTCTAGGATGGTGACTAGGTTCATGAACCTTTGCTTACATTGATTACATGATGACTAGGTGTTTATGACTCATGCTTTGATTTCTAAACATTCTTGTTTTCCTTAAGATATTCTTTTGTGTTCACATTATGATATTTTGCTTAAGATTACTCTCCCCTCTCCTACACTCACCCCCCCACTCCTATATAGTAGCCGGCCACCCTTGAGAGAAGATGAGTGATTGATTTCATTTTTGGTAAAAAAGACTATGGTTTAAAGTGTATGGAAATTTCATAGTTCATTCATTGTTCCATTTCATTTCCATCGGCAACTTCATTAACCGATCGTCCACGGATTTGGACGAAGCGAGACAAAGTCATCTACTCATTCTCTACATCAATCTTGGTCGTTTCTTCTAGCAAACTGACGACCGAGTTGCCTCGAGTCAGAGGCCGGAGCCCCTTTAAAGAATCAGTGATGTGGTGCCACCTGGACGAGCAGATCGGAGATCGACGAGATCGGAGCAGCCGCACCGGAGCGTGGGATGATGGTTAAAGAACGAAGGACTCGGATCGTTCGGTACAACCTTTCTACACTCTTTACAGTTTGTTAGTTTATCAATAATGGAAGATCCAGGTTAAAGTATACGATAGCGCCAGTTAAAAAGTTTTTGTTCCGCATTTGGCGTCTGTAGACTGCCGGGGCGCTAGCGTAGACTTACAGTGGTATCAGAGCCTAACCATTTTGCTATACTAACTTGTGCTAACGCGTTTAAAATATCGATCGAACCGGAAATCAAAAATCGCAATTTTCCATTTTGACAGTTTCTGTTGATTTTAAACGGTGTCCTAAAAATATTTCACACATCTCAGAAATCTGTGCAGGGTTTTCTAAGGCACACGACAAAATTTGAGCAAGTGATTCCACTATATAGCCGCGGAAGCGCGGCCAAACCCATGGTTTGGCCGCGGATCCGCGGCCATCCTAATGAATCACTGCATCAAATTTTCTCAGTGTCTTCTCTGGTGGAATTTTGGGTTTTTGGTATATATCTTTTGGGCCCAGGTTTTGTTACTGTTCTCCAGATTTGCGTGGGGCCCACTTTGTGATATTTAGTCGATCGAAATTTAAATATGTTAGTTTACAGTGCTTACATTATATCTCCGACCGAGAATGTCATTTGATCGGTAAACCGCGTCCGATTGCTATAGTTCTTTTAGACGGGTTTGCGAACGTGACATTCGCGTTGATGTTCTGTGTTGTGCTGTGATGTTGCGGATTTGTCGTGGTGGATAGCAGTGTGCAATGGTAGTACAGTTTGAGTTTATTTGTACATTTGATATTGCGGGGCGAGCGTCCAACATGTGGACTGCCGTCACTTCCTGTTGTATAATATTCTTTTGGGGCACGACCAGGTTGCGGTCGATGTACCTGTTGTACTATTTTTCATTACTGTACTAGGTTTTACCCCGCGACGGAGTGCACGGATAGACGGGTTCTGGAGGGCAACGGGTCCGCATCTCATGGCTTTGAGAGGCAGAGGGGCCCCACTCTAAAATTGGCAGACTATTCGCCGCACTCGTAGAGGGTACAGGTTGACCCAAGGAGGGGTGCTCAATTTACCGGATTCCGTGAAGTGCCGGGTGTTCCATTCACTATGCTGTGGGGACTGCCTCGCTTCAGGTTTTGGCGGGTGACTTGCCGCACCCGTAGGGGTCTAGGTTTCATTGCACAGGCTATCCACACGACAGGGGAACGTCGGGTTTCAGCAGTGGCTCTGTGAAACCCGGGGATCCCAGATTATCTGTATTGTTCTGTGATGCTTATTACTTTTCTGTAATGTTGCATATTATCACGCCTGGAGCGAATATTGTATATTGGTTTATATACTATTAGATGTTGTATATGTTTTACACTTGCGCTAGTCCAGTCCCCGCTCTGTCGTTAGTTAAGTAACCTAACGGGTGATGACGGGACCCAGTGACGAATGCGGATGGCATATACGTACATTTTATTTTCGTTCTTTTCTGGTGTAATTGATTGATGGGACTGCGTTGATTCTGATCAATGCAAAAAGTTAAACAAACCTGTTTTCAGTTGTTGGAAAAAATTTAAAAAGTGTTATTGCAAAGACGTTTCCTTTTGTTTAGCATAGTGGTATTCAGTGGAATATCCTGCACCTCATTCGACGGGGCAAGGGCCGAAATCCCTTCACCGGGACTGACCCCTTGGGCAGAAGTTTGCGTCAGGGTAATAACTTCACTATAGTCGATTACAAGTTGCTTTGCATCGCTGTATTCAGTGGAATATCCTGCACCTCATTCCACGAGGAAAGTGCCGAGATCCCTTCACCGGGAATGACCTCTTTAGCAAAAGGTTTTCGCCACTATATTTTAAAAAGCTATCAGGTTCCTTCAGCGATATCAAGTTCACTACGCTAAAGGTTTTTCTCCAAAAACCAGCCGTAGCCCTCCGTCGTTTCTTATGGATGGTCAGTAGTATTCAAGCTATGTTTGTTGGCATACGTCAAGGCATAGTGTTTGGTAGCTGCTGGGTATTCATTTGTTGCATAGATAGATGAGTTGGTTTGGGACAGTCGTATTACCTTGTTGGCATACGTCAAGGGTATGTACGGGTGGGTTCAAATTAACAAGATAATGACGGGCAGAACTTGACATGTGACTTATGATTTGTTGACATACGCCAAGGTCATAAGAGCATGGGGCATAAATCAGATCGGGAGTTTCTAAAGAAACTGAAACTTGCCAAGTATGCGCATACCTTCTGGAGTATGAGTAACGTGGATGCATTCCATCACGTTATCATGCGATGAGAGTTGGATCCCGATTCCCACTGATGAGTTGGTTTACTCTTCGGGTGATCCCGATTGATTCTTCTTTAAGGTTTGGGGGAGAATTTGACAGGACAGTGGGAGGTTTCCGGATTAGATAAAGTTATGACCATTCTGATCTAGGTTAGAGTGCATGCAGAGCGTTTCTTTTCTCTCTCTCTCTTTGGCAGCGACCTTTGACCGACCTTAGACTATGACTCATTGACCAAGTTGACCGAACCTTCTTAAAAATACTGGCTTTTGGATTGTCTATGTTGCATAAGTCATTGCCACTCCTTCTTTTACCCTTTGCATTTCTCAGAACACCCGTTTTACTACGGATATCCACTTCCATTGAATAGATCCATCGTATGGTTATATACGAACTCGAAGGGGCTTCTTCGAGGATGGATCCAGGTTCAGGAGAAATAGAATTGGTTTATTCAGTTGTCTTTTATTATCACCTTCTCTCAGGTTGCGAGAGCTCCTTGGTTTAGGAGAGTACACCTATTACGCTTATTGGATAGTCTTATTACAAACCATAGGCAGGTGCCGAAAGGTACGGAATGAAGAAAACCAATTAGCCTAAGTAGGGTGTGCAGAAGGTAATATGTAAAGACAAAATAAAGGGATTGGAAAGAGGGCAAAGGAAATTGTGACTGATATCATTCACGACCAAAACCGCGTACTTCATCGCCACTCCTATTTCACCTTTAAAAGAATAAGGTATTATTCAGTTGTCTTTTATCATCACCTTCTCTCAAGATACGAGTACTCCTTGGTTTAGGAGGGTACACCTGTTATGCTTACTGGATAGTCTTCTTCTAAACCATAGGCTGGTGCCGAGCGGTAGGGAAGGAAGAAAACCATTTTGCCTAACTATGGTGTACAGAAGGTAACGACTAAAGACAAATAAAGGGATTTGGAGAGATGGCAATAAAATATACGGTTGAAGTCATGAATTGGATTATGGAAGAGGCATTACTATGAATACCACGATACCCCTACGAAACATTTTCATGTTTCAGTGCATTGTTAAACGAAAACTGTTTTCCCGATTAGAAACTTACTCCAAGGGTATGTATTTACCAGGTTTCATTCTCATATCTGTATGGTTTTACAGATGATGAGTGGGAGTAAGTTATTGGGAATTAGGTGATTATCCTCATTATATCGGAATTCGTTGTAATTGGTGATATTTGAGAAAATCGCCAGGGTACAGTTTTCAACCTACAACGCACAGATTTTGAGTTGTTTAACTCAGCGGACTTATACAGATTATTGTATGTTGTCCAAGTGTCCATCAGGACAAAGGGGTAGGTCCTCGTGCTATGTTCTGTTTACTTATAACTTCTCTAGTATTTAGACAAGTGTTTCGTAGAAATACAAGGTCTAAGTTTTGAGAAGTTTTGGGTATAAGAATAAAGTAGAGATCCAGGTATCACAAGTATCGGGATTCTTCAAAGAGATCGAAGATGTAGATTCTTGTGATTGGTATTCAGATGATAGTGATGGTTTTGAGAAACGTGTTTCTCTTTCAGGTTACTCATAATTGGATGGATTCCTAAGTTGAGTAATGCTGATTAGCCTCTTTCCATTAAGTTAATATGCACTGGAAACAGCTGCATGATTTGAATATGGTTCCAATTAAATAAGTGCCAAAGTTTCTATATTGGATATAGAATGGATCGTACCTTAAAAGATATTAAGGTATGGGGAGTTGTCTAGCTTATGCTTAAAACCAGACTCTGGATAGCTTAGGGCACGTTTCTGTAATGGCTGTTTGTGGGTTGACCCTGGCTATGATGAGGGTTGATATTCTACCATTTGGAAGATCAATAGTGATATTGTCCTTGACTCGCCACAGTTTTAGTAAAATGGATCTTTTTCAGAAAACAGTAGTGGGAGTATGGTAGAACTGGAAGTGATTCCAGAACCACAAACGATTACGGAAAATTCAATAGGACCTATATATTCAATCAGGTTTGACATTCCAATAGCCACTCCGCAGATATGGTGGTTAACCTCAGACACCCGAGAGGTACTTCGGTAGGCTCAAGGACGGTGACAGGGAGGTTCTTATCTACCCAGACTTGACACTACTGTTGTTCCAGGCTATGAGACCCGGTAGGAGGGTTGTCGTAGTCAGTGGGAGCAGCGGAAGTTTAGTGGGCAAGTAGCTTATGTCTATTTATAGACTTGAGCAGTTATAGCGGAGATAGATCATCTAATTTTGATGTGACAGTCATGGGTTTGACTTCAATCAGAATAGGGGATGGATCTGTTAAGAAGGTAGTAGGGTGTGATGTCATGGTATCTGGATGACATACACAGAGTGGGAAGTAAAATTCCTATACTACGATCGGTTGTACTTTGGTCGTCGCACAGTTGTTTCTCCAGACAGGATATGGATATAATATTTGACATTCTGGTTTCTGAATCTATGGTTTTAGATCTGGAATTGGGTAGTTTCCCAATGTGGGTATTTTGACAGATATTCTAATGGTTTTTAGAATAGTTGACTCCTAGCATGGTGGTGTACCTGCAGGAGATGGAGTCACCCTCTCTAAAGGTGTCGTATAGACTAAAATAGAGAGGGCTGTGCATGATTGGCAGATCACTTGCTTAGGCGATTGAGTCAATCATGAGATGTCAAGTACCACACCAGATGTTGTTTTTGCACTAGATGCAATGAGTTTGTACTAATCCAATCCTGGAGAAATATAAGGAAGCAGTTTTAGAACATAAGTACATGTTCTACGGATTTGATGACGGCAGCCTCCTTCGGGAGACGATTATCATTCCAGGCTTCAAAGGTGACAGGGTTGACTGAGTGATTGTCAGAGTTATAGTTTTTCCCTCTGACGAAGAGGGACAGTATTATGGACAGGTGGTCCAAGAGAATACTGTGGGAGGCATGGTGCCGGATACTGATTAGGTTCAGTGATCGATACAGTCTAAGAAGTTTGGATTTGTAGTTCATTTATGAACTAGGTCCCATCAGGTATCCAGACATATTCTAAGACAGGTATTACTCGATTCGGGAGATGGCTTTCTCCGCGAACTTGAGATTAAGAGAGATATTGAAAGAAACATCTAGGCGGATCCACTCACTGAGGCTATTTCTCGAACACAATAGTTTTACAAACGGGCTTTGTGAAACTGATTAGTAGAGGAGTTGGATGTTCTGTTTCACGCGGGCTGTGAGTAGTCGACATCGCAATAATTAGCCTTGAGTGCAAGTAGGAGATTGTTGGAGATAGTGCCCTCATAGTCAATTATTGGATCGCAGGTACGTGATTGCAATGATTGCGGAGGACCTATCCCGGTAGAACAGTCTTACTCGAGATGATAGTTTGCTATCTGGTTTGCCTTTATCAGTCGTATACATGTTCAGGTGACTGATTGCATGTTACACTTTGATAGAGCCCTTAGGATCTTTCTTTACTACCAACAGTATGATGGCGATCATATACGTGAGAGTTGGGTAGTTTATATGCATATCCTTAATTGTGGTCCCTAGTCGTGGGAGTTTCGAGACAGGGCATCGATACTCCGGAGTAGACTAGTGTATACAGTCGAGACCCCGACGAGGGGCGGTGGCCGGTCTCACAAGCCACTGGTGTCAGTTGGATCACCTAAGATGTATACAGGTGCTCATTGGGTTATGAGTACACCGGACAGGACTCGCCGGGAATCTGCTAGTTAGTACTATACCTATGTCAGATAGCAGTTCCCTGGTGACATGTGTACAGGTTAGTTCATCGACCTGAGGTCGTCATTTGTCTCGTGTGAGTTCCCACTGTGCTTTGATTTCTACCCTACCACGGCTCATAGGAGTCGTGCAAACAGGTAGCTTTTGGGTATAGTCCCGAGCCATATGGAGGCACGTGAGCGGATCGGCAGGGGATTCGTCTCTCCCGGTATTGGGGGCGAGGTCGTGCTGTGTCTAGGAGAGCCATTCCACAAAGTCCATGGCTATGGCAGGAGATTTACTGGTTGGTACTCCAGTAGTATCTCAGGGTGTTATTAGGCTACACTCCGACACGACTTATACTGCTATTGGGGGTCTGACGTTACTAGCCCCCTAGGCGGATATGCGATACTCATTGACGAACGGACCGGACTGTATATATACATTGTCACTGTTAGGCTCAGTAGGGTTTCCGGATGAGTTCGCTCATCGGCCTCTCTTGAGGTCAGTCCATGGGCAGCCGTTACGCATAGCTAGTGCCGCTGACGGTTTGTGGTTAAACCCACTGCCAGGGTACTGACGAGTCATTAGAGTCCCCCACAGACAGTTTCCCAAGTTCGGGCGAAACGTTGTAGAGGCCGTATGGTTTTATGGCACGGTTCGGAAATTGCACGTGCGTTTACGTACGTGTTATTTTTCGGGCAGATAATACTGGTCGGCTTTGGTTTAAGCCGGATCCGAGTATTATATTGAGTAGGTATAATATTTTTGTCTCAGTTGCATTTGTATTCGGTCGTAATACAAGTGCGGGTATATTTATACAGATACGGGGTTATCCTGAAAGTCGTTTCAGGATCACTTTTGGAAGTTGCCAGTTTCCGGTTTTCTATCAGCCGTCTTTTAACATTCGGTTAAAGACGGATTTATCTTTTCTTGGATGAGGGTGAGTCAAGCTTCTAGAAGGTTCTAGAAGTTTCTAGGATGGTGACTAGGTTCATGAACCTTTGCTTACATTGATTACAAGATGACTAGGTGTTTATGACTCATGCTTTGATTTCTAAACATTCTTGTTTTCCTTAAGATATTCTTTTGTGTTCACGTTATGATATTTTGCTTATGGTTACTCTCCCCTCTCCTACACTCACCCCCCCCCCCACTCCTATATAGTGGCCGGCCACCATTGAGAGAAGATGAGTGATTGATTTCATTTTTGGTAAAAAAGACTATGGTTTAAAGTGTATGGAAATTTCATAGTTCATTCATTGTTCCATTTCATTTCCATCGGCAACTTCATTAACCGATCGTCCACGGATTTAGACGAAGCGAGACAAAGTCATCTACTCATTCTCTACATCAATCTTGGTCGTTTCTTCTAGCAAACTTGACGACCGAGTTGCCTCGAGTCAGAGGCGGGAGCCCGTTTAAAGAATCAGTGATGTGGTGCCACCTGGACGAGCAGATCGGAGATCGACGAGATCGGAGCAGCCGCAACGGAGCATGGGATGATGGTTAAAGAACGAAGGACTCGGATCGTTCGGTACAACCTTTCTACACTCTTTACAGTTTGTTAGTTTAGCAATAATGGAAGATCCGGGTTAAAGTATACGATAGCGCCAGTTAAAAAGTTTTTGTTCCGCATTTGGCGTCTGTAGACTGCCGGGGCGCTAGCATAGACTTACATTTATGCACTTGAGAAGCTGCATACCTATTGAATAGGGTTCAAATCAAATCAGTTACCTACCACTTCATATGTGATATGGAAAGGGAAGAGCCCATATCTTAAGTTAGTTAAGATTTGGGGTTGTCCAGCCTATGTCTAAAAAGAAAAATCCGGACAAGCTCGAGGCAAGATCTGTTATGTAGAACTGGAAATGTTCCAGCTATACAAACTGCAGCTGATGATTTGATAGAACCAAAGGATTCAGTAGATTCCAACGAACCTCAGCCTCTCCGCCGATCTAGTAGGGTTCCTCACCCACCTGAGAGATACTTCGGTTTCTCTATGACAGTGGGAGCGAGAATTGCATCATGAGATGATGACCCAACTAGTTTCGAGCTGTCCATCAGGAATGAGACTCTGTAAGAATGGCTAGATGTTTATCGATCTGAGATGGAATCCTTATATACCAACAAAGTATGGACTTTGGTTGCTATATATGAAGGGTTAAATCCCCATCAGGAGCAAGTATATCTTGAGAAGACTACTTGGTGTAGATGGAAAAGTTGAGACTTTCAAAGCTAGACTTGTTAATGGTTTTCGTCATCTACCAGGCGTGGATAATGATGAAACCTCTTTCCAGTGGCTATGCTTAAGTCCATCCAGATCTTACTTGCCACGGCTACATACCATGACTACGATATCTGGCGGTTGGGTGCCATGACTACTTTTCTAAATGATGTTTTAGAAGAGTGCGTCTATAAGTACATAGCAAGAGGGCCTCGTAGACAGTGGGAGCAGCGGAAACGTGTGCAAGATGTTTTATGTGATAAAGCAGGCATCACGGAGTTGGAACGTCTATTTTGATGTGTTAGTCAATGAGTTTGACATCATCAAAATGGTAGATGAACCTTGTATAAACAAAAGGTAGCAGAGAGTATGGTGGTGATCCTCGTAGAGTACGTGGATGACATACTCTTGTTAGGGAAGGAGTTTCCTATGCTACGCTCGATCAATCTCCGCTTATCACAAGGATTCTCCATATAGCATCATAAAGATATCTCCTAAATCCTGGATTTTGGATCTATGGGATAGATCTAAGTGGACCTTAGGATCCTCACTAGCTGTAGTGAGAAAGTATCAATTGGTCCCGGGGAGAATCACTGGAAGGGTTCCAGGGTGATAAGGACGACTGAAAGTCAGTCACATGCATTTTCTTTATCCTCAGTAAAGGGACGGTATGTTGGAAGAGTTCCAAGCTAGATACCGTGGCATACTAGACGATAAAGGCTGGATACATCGCTACTTAAGATGCTACCAAAGAGGCAATCTGGTTGTATATATGTTCATGAGATGAACTTAGTTCCTTCCATTGTGTGACAATGGAGTTGTGGCTTATGCCAAGGAACGTCTATCCCATCAGTGATCCAGACATATTCTAAGCAGTATCATCTGATCATGGAGATAGTTGATCTCCAGGGGATCGAGGTTAGGAGAGCAGACTCAGAGGACAACACGGTTGATCCACTCACGAAGGCCTTTTTCCAGAGAGAGATTTTTATGGGATGGTTGAGTATGAGATACTACAACCACTGCTACCAGATGGCCCTAGTGCAAGTGGGAGATTCTTAGTTATATGTATGCCCTAGAGGCCATTGCTATACATAAGATGTATATTGTAGTGGATGCTTTGACATATATAGGGAGGACTTTCTTGCTCGACATGATAGTATGCTATCTGGTTACTCTTTACCTTAACGTGTATACTGATTGTCTCTCTGTTACATGTTGGTAAAGCCCTTAGGATGTCTACTTGACTACCTGGACTATGATGCGGATCATACTAGTGGGGACATGGTAGTCCAAAAGTACATCCTTCAAGGTCCCTAGTCGTGGGTGTATCGAGACGGGGCATCGATATACCAGAGTAGACTAGCATATACCTTCTCGACCCATACAGATGGGTGATTGATGATCCCATATCCATTAGTGTTTGACACCAGAGATGATATACGGGCGCTCAGTGGAGACTGGGTACACTGGACGGACTCGCCGAGAACTCCCAGATGGTATTATACCTTACGTCAGATGGCAGTTCTCTGGTGACACTGGTACAGGTTAGTCTGTAGACCCGAGATCGTCATAGAGTCTTGTGTGATTCCCACTGTGCTTTGATTTCCACCATACCACATCCAAGAGGGCGTGCAAAACGGTGGCTTTTAGGTACAGTCCCGAATCACATGGAGGCAATGAGCGATAGGAGGGGATTCGTCTCTCCCGGTATAGGGAGTTGATGTTGCGCTGTGTTCGATTGGCTATAACCGGAATTCCCTGGCCAGGGTTGCTGAGAATTACTGGTAAGTGTTACCAGTAGTTTCTCAAACAGTTATAGACCTCATATCGACACGACTTATCGAGCTACTGGGGTCTGGCGTTTACCACCCCTAGGCGAGATATGCGACATATCAGACGAACAGACCGGACTGTACGATAAGTGTTACTGGTTTGATTCACAGGAGTGTGAGCGGGCTTGCTCGTCGATCTTCTGATCGCTCAATACCCGGGTCGCCGTTACGTTTAGCAGACCGCTTGCGGCTTGTGGGTGATTGATATGATCATCACCTGCTGCCGGCGTATTGACGAGTCTTTAGAGGCCTACACAGAGGTTTCCTGGCTCAAGCGAAACGAAATAGGAGCGCATATGAGATATGTGCGGGACCGAGAATAATGCGTGTATGTGATACCGTATTCTATTCTCGCGATGAATGTATCGATTGGTTGTATGCGATATAACCTGGTTATCGAATCGAGGATTGATTCGATAAGTCGATACATTGGATATTAGTCGGTCATATGCGATGTGACCGGATCGTTAAATCAAGTGTTGATTTAATGATTTAATGTATAATTATATATTTGATATATTACTTTACATTAAATAATATTGGTTCACTTAAGATTACTTTCTCACTTGAATGTGCACATTGTATATATGATATAGTTTTGTGCACTAGTTTGTATCATGTTTGATGATACATGCAAACTTGTGTGTGTATGATTAAACCATGATTAAGTTAATGGTTAGGGTTTGATTTACTTATTTATTTATTTCCTTTCATTTATATTTAGACAAGAAATGAAATGGTTGCTACTTTTGTTTTTTGTTGAAGCTTCACGAAGCTTTGAAAGCTTGACCATTTTGTTTCTTTCCTTAACCCTAACCATTCACCTAACCCTAGTTTATTCTCTACACTTAACCATAGTTGCATTATGATAACCATCACTTTTTTTCTATTATTGATAATTCTTTTTCTTTCTTCTTCTTCATCTTCTTCATGAAGAGAAGAAACCATGGCTAGAAAATTCTAAGTGATGATTCCAAATGAGAAATCCAAATCCAAAGTGAACCCACTTCCTATTTCTTCATCCTCCACCACTTGCCAAGTAGTATAGGGTGTTTTCTTCATAAGTTTCATGACTTGGTGAAGTTGGAGCTTGATCTTGAGTTGCCTCGACGTAGATCATCTTCGGCATCGAAGTCGACGACCTGGCCCGCCCATTTCTCCGATGAAGCCGACGCTAGAGCCCGGGATCCGATGATCGCAGCGAGGGGACATCATCACGGAGCTATGGAGGTGGAGAACCGGATCTACAAAGGTTGTATTTTCCGTTCACTCTTAGTTAAGTTGTTAACTAGTTGCATGTTTCGCTTAATCTCTAGTCAACGATCGCATTAGGGTTTCTCGGCACCGGAAATTTTTGAATTTGGCATGGTTGATGCCTTGTGAGACCTCATTAGTGTGCCTAGGAACCCTACATATATCACACATAAGCTCAAAGTCACATAAACACGGCATTAAAGCCGAACTAGTAACTCGTGTCCTGAACCAAGCGCGTGTGTGCGCGATACGCTAAAACGTGTGATTACAAGCCTGAAGCTTGTAGTATTCCTCAAAAAGTGTGCAGATTCGCATTCAAACACCTCAAAAAGCTCAATTTTCCATGGTTTTGTGATGAAAGTGTGTTGATTTGTGTAGGTTTTGTGTAGGGATAAAAAGGAAATGAAAGAGGAGAAGGAAAGATGGAGAAATATAGGGTTTTTCCTGCTGGAATTCTGCAGAAAGCTGAAGTGAGGAGAAGAGAGAGAGAAGAGAGGGAAATGGGGTCAAAAGTCAATCCTCTTACCTAACACCATGCTCTCAATTGTTTATTTGGATTTTGAATTTTAAAAAAAAGGTTTTGTTTTGATTAAAAATGGTGGGGAATTAAAATGAACCATGCAACAAAAGAATGGTTAACATGCTATACCAAAAACCCTATGTCACAAATGCTAAGTGTGCAAGTGTACACTACAAAAATGGAAAATTTTCCAATTAGGGTAAACCCGACTAAAATAACCAATAATCCTATGAACATATATATAATAATACGTACAATTACTAATTATCACGAAAAACATTCTAACGGAAATTTCAAAGTGTTACAATCTACCCCCTTTAAAGAAATTATGTCCCCGAATTTAAAAATCTAACTACACGCACCTTCAAAAAGATGGGGATACCTCTTCCTCATCTCGCTCTTGGTCTCCCAAGTGACCTCCTCGCCGCTCTGACCATGCCAAAGTAACTTGACGGACGGTATCTCTTTCGACCTCAATTTCTTCACTTGTCGATCCAAAATCATCACCGGCTGCTCTGCATAGGAAAGGTCATGCTCAAGCTGGATCGTCGGGTGCTGAATCACGTGCGAAGGATAATGAAGATATCTGCGGAGTATCAAAACGTGAAATACGGGGTGCACGTCTGGAAAACTGGGCGGAAGGGCTAATCGATACGCAACCGCACCAACACGCTCGAGGATCTCGAAGGGGCCCACATATCTGGGACTAAGCTTCCCCTTCTTCGCAAACCTCATCACGCCTTTCATTGGGGAGACCCTCAAGAAAACATGATCACCAACAGAAAACTCAAGTCTGCGCCGACGACGGTCCGCATAAGATCTCTGCCTACTCTGGTCTGCTCTCATCCTATCGCGAATCAACTGGATTTTCACGGTCGTCTCCTCCACAATCTGCAGCCCTAAGATACTGCTCTCACTGAGCTCCGTCCAACAGGTGGGCGATCTGCATCTCCTCCCATAAAGAGCCTCAAACGGTGCCATATGAATGGTCTCCTGGTAGCTATTGTTGTAGGAGAACTCTACTAAGGGCAAATGATGATCCCAGCTACCTCCGAAGTCTAATAAGCATGCTCTGAGCACGTCCTCGAGAGTATGAATAGTCCGCTCTGACTGTCCGTCGTTCTGCGGATGGAATGCTGTGCTGAAACTCAAGCGAGTGCCTAAAGCCTCCTGCAGCCTCTGCCATAGCTGGCTGGTAAACTGGGTGCCTCTATCGGACATGATACATGTCGGAACTCCGTGTAGTCGTACAATCTCATCAATGTAAATATGGGCATACTGAGCAAACCCGAAAGTCGTCTTCACCGGTAGAAAGTGAGCCGCTTTCGTCAAACGATCCACGATCACCCAGATGGAGTCATACCCTCGACTAGTCCTGGGTAGACCCACAATGAAGTCCATAGAAATCTGCTCCCATTTCCACTCCGGAATGGGTAACGGCTGTAGCTCTCCCGCGGGCCTCTGGTGCTTAGCCTTGACTTGCTGACAAGTCAGGCATCTCGACACGAAATCTGCGATGACTCTCTTAATTCTGTCCCACCAGTAAACACCTCTCAAGTAATGGTACATCTTGGTGGAACCGGGATGAACACTGTAGACCGATCGATGTGTCTCCTCAAGAATCTCGCGCCGCAATCCCTCAGTATCTGGTATGCACGGTCTAGCCCCAAATCGTTGTATCCCCTGATCATCGATCACGAACTTGGAAAATCTGCCCAGTCCAATCTGTGTCCTGATCTCTGAACATCGGTCATCACTGTGCTGTGCCTCATGTATACGGTCAAACAACTGTGGGCGTGAACGAACATGCGCAATCTGTCCTCCGATCGGTGTAAACTCGAACTGTACCTGGCCGTCACATAAGATCTGCCAATCTGCCGACGACTGCCTCTGCACTGCGCTCAAACAAGATAGACTACCCCCGGGCCTCCTGCTCAAAGCATCCGCCACTACATTCACCTTGCCCGGGTGATACAAGATCTCACAATCATAGTCCTTTACTAACTCCATCCATCGGCGCTGTCTAAGGTTCAGGTCTTGCTGCTGGAATATATACTTTAAGCTCTTGTGATCAGTGAATATCTGGCACGACTCTCCATACAGGTAATGTCGCCAGATCTTTAGTGCAAAGACCACTACAGCCATCTCCAAATCATGAGTGGGGTAATTCTGTTCATGTTTCTCTAATTGTCGCGAAGCATACGCGATCACCCTGTTATGCTACATCAAAACGCACCCTAACCCCACTCGTGAAGCGTCACAGTAGACCACAAATCCGCCTGATCCTGAAGGCAAAGATAGCACTGGTGTCGTAGTCAGTAGAGCCCGTAGCTGCTGGAAACTATGCTCACACTCCTCCATCTAATCGAAGCGAACTCCCTTTCGGGTCAACCCGGTCAAAGGTGTAGCAATGCGAGAGAAGTCCTGCACGAATCGCCTGTAATAGCCTGCCAGCCCTAGAAAGCTGCGAACCTCCGTCACTGACGTGGGTCTAGGCCAACTCCGAACTGCCTCGATCTTCCTCGGGTCTACGCATATACCATCTCGTGTAATCACATGCCCCAAGAAGTCTACGCTGTCTAGCCAGAAAGCACACTTTGAGAATTTGGCGAAAAGCTGATGCTCCCTCAAGGTCTGCAGTGTAATCCGCTGGTGCTGCTCATGCTCCTCTCTACTCTGAGAATACACCAAGATATCGTCAATGAACACTATGACGAACAGATCAAGATACGGCCGGAAAATACGGTTCATCAAGTCCATGAATGCTGCTGGCGTATTGGTGAGTCCGAACGACATCACTAGAAACTCGTAATGGCCATAGCGCGTGCGGAAAGCTGTCCTAGAAATGTCCTCCTGTCAAACCCGTAGCTGATGGTAGCCTGATCGCAAATCGATCCTCGAAAAGTATCCTGCCCCCTGAAGCTGGTCGAACAAATCGTCGATGCGTGGCAAAGGATACCTGTTCCGCACTGTTACCCTGTTCCGCTGGCGGTAGTCGATACACAAACGCATACTGCCGTCCTTCTTCTTGACAAACAGGAATGGAGCACCCCACGGAGAAACACTGGGTCGAATAAGTCCCTTATCCTGCAAATCTTGCAACTGACCCTTCAATTCTCTAAGTTCCGCCGGGGCCATCCGATAAGGTGGTACAGAAATAGGCCCCGTGCCAAGAACCAAATCAATACAGAAAGAAATATAACGCTCGGGCGGTAGCCCAGGAAGCTCGTCAGGGAACACATTAGGGAACTCACTAACAACCGGAACCTGATCCATCGGAACCTCTGTAGCTCTAGTATTGCAAACATAGGTGAGAAATCCCTGACATCCCTTCCTCAAAAGCTGTCCAGCGCGAAAAGAAGAAATCACACTGTGAGGGATGACACCACGGTCCCCCAACACAATAACAACCGACTCGCCAGGAAAACAAAATTGAACTGTCTTCTCGCGGCAGTCAACAGAAGTATAGCACGTGGCTAACCAATCCATGCCCAAAAGAACGTCGAAGTCCAACATTTCAAGAAGGATCAAATCGACAGGCAACTCTCTCTCGCCAATACGGACGGTACAGGATCGGAACACGTGCCTAGCAATAAAAGACTCTCCCACAGGAGTAGTCACAACAAGCGGCTGGTCAAGCAAACCGGACTCTCTACCCAAACTCGGCACAAAGTGTGTGGATACGTACGAGTGCGTGGATCCAGGATCGAATAAGACGTGTGCATCAACCAAACATACTGGAAGGATACCCGAGACCACCGCATTGGACGCCTGCGCGTCCTGATGCGTCAAAGCAAAAACTCGTGCCTGTCCTCCACCTGCAACTAACTGTCCCCTACCGGCCGCAGGCTGCCCTCTGCCTCAGTCACCCCATCCTCTATGAACAGATCCTCCATGACCATGACCTCTCTGTGCATGCGTCTGACGCGGAGTAACAGTAGGTACTATCGGCAATGCCGTCTGGGGTGGTGAAGGTGGTAATGTGATATGCGGTGCTGCCGCCTCACTCCGGGTACCTCCGGACAATCTCGCACACGATGATAAGAGCTCCCGCAACGGTAACATCCCGATGATGGTCGCTGACCCTCCTGGGGATAGGAGCTAAACAACCGGCCTCGCCTCGAATCTCTGCCACCTGCAAGGTGCCTGCCACGATGCCGAAAAGGCTGTCTCTGCACTGATGTATCCGTACGAACTCTCTTCCGCTCTGGGACTGCCGAAGTCTCAGAAAGGCGCTCCTCAACCAATAAGGCTGCATCTACAGCTGCTGCATATATCTCGTAGTGCTGCGCGCTAATCGTAAGGAACAGTGGTTTGAGCAAGCCTCGGACAAATCTCTTAACTCGCATCCCTTCGGTAGCCACTAGGTACGGAGCATAAACTGATAGCTCGGTGAACAGGACATCATACTCTGCCACTGACATCTCCGGAGTATGACGTAAGGACTCGAACCTGCGTGCTCTAGCATCTCTGACACTCAGGGGAAGAAAGCGGGCAAGGAATAGCGCCACGAACTCTATCCAGGTCATAGGAGGAAGACCTGCTGCTCTACCCTTCTCGACTGATTCGCACCATTTCTGCGCAAGACCTTCCAGGCGAAAGCTCGTGAACTCAACCCATCTCGCATCTGCACATCTAAGTGAACGACATATCCGCGCCATCCTATCAATGAAAGACTGTGGGTCCTCGGCCATATCGGTGCCTGTGAAGACCGGAGGCTTCAGCCTCATAAACTCTGACAGCGATACTGTAATAACCTCTGTAGTCGCAGGTGTAACTGCCTGCATTGTGGGTACCACCGCGGTCTCTGCAACGGGTGGAACTACCTATGGTCGCTGTGCTCGAAGTGTCTCAACTAGAGATCCCATCATCCGGCGCATCTCCTGTATACTGGATCCCATCGTCTGGCGCATCTCCTGCACACCAGCCCCTAACATAGCAATCTGATCTGTCACGGCAGGAACAGCCTGCTCGGGCGCAACCGGTGTACTATCCGGATCAGTCCTCGTCTCGGACGAGTCATCTCGAATCTCGGCCCTCGCGGCCGCTCTCTGGGCCTTCATAGTCTTTGGCGGCATAATGGCTGAAAGGAACAATAGGATTCGATAAGGATACGGAAATCGAATCGCAAGAATGTATATACTCAAGAAGGAATTTAATTCAACAAGTCCTGAGGTCGCTTTGGCGGAGTACCGTGTCGTGAGTATGCCGCGGAACATACGCACGCTACGCCACTCTGTTTCAGCTACCTACTCCATCATACCAGGGTCATCCTAGGAACACTCCGAAAGGTAAAACCTACGCTCTGATACAAACTTTGTCACGACCCAAAGTTTGGCCCGTGACCAGCACTTAACCATGTAACGTCTACAGGCGTAACGCGACTAAGTGAACCGAAAACCCAGAAATCAAACCAGTAAAAGTATAGAATGTTTTAAATTTTAAATGAAAGCACTCACTAACATGTTAAGAAATCTAAGTAAATAATCACCAAGATAGCAATATACGATGCCGTAGCGAAGATCGAGATCCATAGGTGGGAACATCACAGATAGAATAAACTGCAAAGTACAGTCGGCTCACAACAAGCACGACACCAGAAAACAAATAATATACATCATCGTCCTCACACTGTCTCTAAGTCAAATACCTACATGGTAGATGGAGAATACTAGATACAAAAGTGCGTACAATAAAAGTAACCAGATACCACAACCCACCTAATAGTAAAATAACTCTCGCACCAACTGTAGTGGTATTTATAGCCAAAAGATGCAAAAGACAGCCTGCCGCGACTACTCCACGGGCAACCTGCAAATACTGTGGCCCAACGGGGATGAGTTGCCAACTCGTGAATAGAAATAACATATAAAGGTAATCGTGAGCATGCACGTACGGCACTACTCTATCATATGCCAACAGATGATATCAATGCGTAATAAGTAGTATGTGCAATAATCATGCAAGTGCTCTATCAGGTAATATAACTACAGGATGAGGTACAATAATAAATGTTGAGCATGGGCAATATAACATCTACACGGAATGTCAACGTGGAATATATAATCGGCGTCCATCAATACACCCAGATCCCCTAAATAGCTCAGGCGCCGGCACTCACATCGGCCCTCTAATCCTGTAAATCTCTGAGAATCACGGGTGCCCAACATCGGTCACCCAAATATCATAAATAGTCATGTCCAACATCGACACGCAAATCCTTATCCATCGGGCCCCGTCAGTCCGGGTCAGCCCACGGGCTCCGTCTGCGGTATCGGCCCTCGGCCCCGGCAGTACGGATCATCCCGCATCTATCTATCGACTCTGGTCAGTATCCTCCGGATAACTGCCAGGTCCAACCAATCACCGGTAGGTAGTAGTCCCTCTGCCAGGCTCACCGTTTACTACACAGCGAAACCGTTCTCACCCCGGGGTACCATACCGGGTCCACCATGTACCCGTAATCGGCCTCATCCATCTCCTCGATTCGGGTTCACATATATATCACTCTAGCACCGAGGAAACACATGGTGGACGCACCTAAATATCATATCAAGGGAACCGGGTTTTTAAATGATTACATATTTGAAATAGCCACGATTCCCAAATGCAGAAATCACATGTAATCCAAACCAATATGCAAGTCAATGTGATGTGATATGTGCATCAAGTATCAATATCATGTCAAGTCACATAAAAGATGAGCTACAGCATAATTTTCATGGAAATTCTACAGTGTGAGTGTCATGGCAATTGCTAACGGTGTGTGTGTAACATGCAGGATAGTGCTCGTGCAACATGGACCGTTAGTAATGGTGCGGTGTTCTATCAATTCTAGTTTATATCCATATAGCAGGGAATGCAGTATGCACTAAATAGTAGCCATGAACAGTCAATGTATGTAAATGTAGCTATAAGGTCCTATCAGCCCTGACGAAGAACGCCTTGTGGGCGATATCCCCGTTGATGTTAAATCTACTCACCGTAGTCTCTCGCTAGGTATAGCCAACGACTTGTTTCCCCTTCGGCGCGG
Organism: Agapanthus africanus; assembly: GCA_030015575.1. Lineage (NCBI taxonomy): Eukaryota > Viridiplantae > Streptophyta > Magnoliopsida > Asparagales > Amaryllidaceae > Agapanthus > Agapanthus africanus. The sequence goes on along the minus strand of JASDDO010000024.1, from coordinate 704,933,259 downwards.
CGTCCGCCGTACTCGCCTGCGAACCTAGAATTACACAATATATCACACATAAGCTCAAAGCCACATAAACACGGCATTAAAGCCGAACTAGTAACTCGTGTCGTGAACCAAGCGCGCGTGTGCGCGATACGCTAAAACGTGTAATTACGCGCCTGAAGCCACTCCGACGCGCCGCGATACGCAGAAACCCAAAACCCATACACACGTATCACGCGTGTCGCGAAGATTAAAATACGGGAAAATAGGTATTCACCTCCAGATTTTGATACAGAACAGATATTACAAATATATAAATATACCAAAATAACCCACATATCAGCAGACTCCAGTGCCCCAAACCCCAACCCCCAACTCACTCATCTGGCCGCAAATTGCAGCCAGAATGAATATTCCGGCGGCCAGGTTAGGGAATTGGGCTCCCAGGTTTAGTGTGTGCACTCTATACCCCCCATACGTGCTACAGTAAAATCTAGTTTTGCTCTGAAACATCTCGGGTAGTAGCAGATCCCACAGAACCCTATTTCTAACTAAAAATCACATTTTTACACTAAAACGGTACTTTATGGTATTTCTATGCAAACTGAAACAAACCTGGCCTAAAATAGCTCTAATAACACATAATAGAGCTAACCAAGCTAACAAAACCCTAATCTAACATATGAATCACAAATATCCTTTAATATCACTAAAAATGCACAAAAATGAGATTTTTGCTAAAGAATACTACAATTTTATGGAAAAGGAGTGCTAACATGAGTTAATACCTTCAAAAGACCCTATGAAACACCAAAAGTCCCAGCTCTAACATCAAGTGTGCAAATTCGCCTTCAAACACCTCAAAAAGCTCACTTTTCCATGGTTTTGTGATGGAAATGTGTTGATTTGTGTAGGTTTTGTGTAGGGATAAAAAGGAAATGAAAGAGGAGAAGAAAAGATGGAGAAAGATGGGGTTTTTCCTGCTGGAATTATGCAGAAAGCTGAAGTGAGGAGAAGAGAGAGAGAAGAGAGGGAAATGGGGTCAAAAGTCAATCCTCTTACCTAACACCATGCTCTCAATTGTTTATTTGGATTTTGAATTCTAAAAAAAAGGTTTTGTTTTGATTAAAAATGGTGGGGAATTAAAATGAACCATTCAACAAAAGAATGGTTAACATGCTATACCAAAAACCCTAAGTCACAAATGCTAAGTGTGCAAGTGTACACTACAAAAATGGAAAATTTTCCAGTTAGGGTAAACCCGACTAAAATAACTAATAATCCTATGACACATATATAATAACACGTAAAATTACTAATTATCACGAAAAACATTCTAACGGAGATTTCAAAGTGTTACAGTGATGGATGAACTTATTAGAACTATCCAAGATGAGATACCTTGGTGTATGCTATTCACTGATGATATTGTTTTAGTAAATGAGACGAAAGTAGGGGTTAATGCCAAATTGGAATTATGGAGGCAAATATTGGAATCTCGGGGATTCAGATTGAGCAAGTCCAAGACAGCATATATGCACTGCAAATTATTAACTAGAGAAATCAAAACCATATTGGTATAACATTGGAAGGGCAAGAGATATCACCGAGCGACCAGTTTAGATATCTAGGTTCCATCATCCAAAAGAATGGGGAGATCGATAGTGATGTTAATCAAAGGATCCAAGCTGGTTGGTTGAAATGGAGGAGTGTAACAGGGATTTTGTGTGATCATAACTTTCCGTTAAAATTGAAAGGGAAGTTTTATCGGAGCGCTATTCGGCTTACCTTATTATATGGTACAGAATGCTGGGCTCCTAAGAAGCATCATACACAGAAGAGGCAAGTAGCAGAGATGTGCATGCTTCGTTGGATGTGCGGTAACACTAGAAAAAATAAGGTGCGAAATGAGGATATTCGTGAAAAAGTTGGTGTAACACCTGTGGAGGAGAAGATGCGGGAAAACCGGCTAAGATGGTTTGGTCATGTGCGACGCAAACCCATGGAAGCACCGGTTCGACGAATAGATACTCTAGATATAGGAAGTGGCAAAAAGGAAAAATGAAGACCGAAGAAAACATGGATGGAGGTGATACGAAACGATATGGGTGCCAAAGGACTCAATGAAAGTATATTGTTCGATAGGAATGAGTGGAGGCGGAGGATTCATGTGCTGGACTCGGCGTGATTCTCATGTTGGTTCATGTAGCCTACCCCATATGCTTGGGATAAAAGGCTCAGTTGTTGTTATTTTGTTCCAGTGACTTGGTTTTAATGTTTCAGGTGTTGTTTGTTTTTGCTAATTTTGCATGTGATGTAATCTTACACTATAAACAATTCGGAGTGTTTCGTATTCATAGTTTTAACATTGTTTCGGGTTATTCGAATGTTGTCTAGAAGAAGTTAAAAAGTTCGATCGAATGTCATAAACCCATTTTTCCAAGTTTAACGTATTCGGAAAAATATGCAAGTGATCCTATGAACCCTCTAGAAGAATGAAACCGTAACTCGACTTTTTTGGATCGCGGAACCGCGATCATAACCTAGAGTTTGTCATAGTTCTGTGGAAACATGAGTGAGGCTTGGGTTTGCCCTTCTACGGCTGGTTCATAGGTACTATGGCATATTCTGGGTATTACTAAAACTGTGCTCAATTGTTGAGCTGTCGGAAAATTGTGGGACCTTGATGAATCGATCGAAAAGTCTAACGTCCGTCCGGATATTATATGATAGGATACAATATTTGGGATCCACAAAAGCAGTTATGAGATAACTAATTTGAATGTTATAAATCTAGCGATTTAGTCTCATTTGATCGGTTGCCACGTGATTTTGATGTGATCAAAAGTCCGTCGCAATCACGTAGTGTACGCGGATACTCACTGGGTAAAATTATTAGATAGCCACATCCCATAGCCCCGACCAAGTGACTGTAGGCGAACCCCGTCGGCAAAAGCATCCGTTGGGGTGCTCGCGGCAGCGGTGTTCCGCCTTAGTGCACTTCGTCGACGGCATCGGGTGGTGCGGCTGTCTACTAAAGTTTCCGACGAGCATTCGATCAGGATGTCGGGAATATTGTTGAATTGCCCGACTAGATATTAAAAGGTGTTTTGAATATCGAGACTAAAATGCGGGGTTTATAATTGTTAGGCATGTGATGTCTAAGGAATTCAATTGGTTAGGCATGCGATGTCTAAGGTGGTTGCGGATTGCAACTGTTGTAGTTTTTCACTTTCTTTTCTGCGACCGTAAGTGTAATATGTGGTGTATCGCCGGTTTCGGTGCTATATATCAACGACAATTGGGATACGCATATTTTCTTACGTTGATGACATGTGATGTTATGTGTTGCTGGGATATGTTATATTGGATCGTCGTGTTTGAATAGCCGGGGATTTTATGTGAGATGAGAGTTTTTCATTTTCATTCATGTAAAATTCATTGTATATAATATTATTTTATTGGGGCACTTCCGGGTTGAGGATGACGTCACCATTGTATATTATTAACTTTTCCGCATTAGGATAGACCCAAGACGGGAAGCACAAGTAACCGAGTTCTAGTGTCCAGTGGGAGACCATCTCGAGGAGTCGAGACCGGGTTTCCTAACTCTAGAATTGGTAGGGTTGCTTGCCGCTCTCGTAGGGGTCTAGAGGTGTGGGATTGGATATTCATCACAACCGTGGAATCCGTGTTTTATACAAGCTTAATTTAAATCCCAGAAATCCTAGCATATCCAATATTTCATATGTTTTATTCTGCTGCGATATCTGTGATGTGATTATTTGATATATTGATGAGATAGATACTGGATATAGTATATGCGATATATTATATAGACGTTGCTTATGTTTTACACCCACGCTAGCACAGCCCCGCTCTGCTGTTAGTTACCTAACCTAACAGTGCACGAGGGGACATCGAGTCGAACGCGGATGGCATAAGTGTAAGTTGTATTTATCTGTGATGTTTAGGTAACTTAAAATGATGGAACTTTAACAATGAGATTAACGAAATTAAAAGAAACCTAAAGATGTTGTAGAAATTTGTCTCGAAGACTGGTAGCTCTAGTTCTTGCTTTGCATAGCGGTATTCCTTGTAGAATATCCAGCACCTTATTCGATAAGGAAAGAGCCAAGTTCCCTTCACCGGGAGTGACCTCTTTAGCGAAATTAGCTGATGCTACAACACTCGGTTTGTCTTTTGATTGCTTTTATATTTTTTGGTTTGCATACTGGTATTTATGAAATATCTTGCACCTTATTCGATAAGGAAAGAGCCGAGATCCCTTCACCGGTAGTGACCTCTTTAGCAAAACTAGTAAAAGCCTCAAAACACTCCTTTTCAAAATCACTCGATTCTACAACGATATCAAGTTCATTACGCAAAAGGTTTTCATAAAAACTTGTTGTAGCCCTCCGTCATTTCAGATAAGTACTTCATAGTATTCGTGCTACGCTTGTTGGCTTTCGTCAAGGCGTAGTGTGCGGTAGCTATTTATGCTTATCTGCATAAGCATATGATGCGATTGAGTTAGGGTAGTCGTGCGACTTTGTTGGCTTTCGTCAAGGGTCGTGCCGGTAGGTTTAATTCAATCAGGAAATGTATGGGTTGAACTTAACTAGTACCCTATGGTTTGTTGGCTTTAGTCAAGGTCATAGGATGCTAGGGGAAAAATATTATCGGAAATTTCAAGTGTTTAAATTTGTAATGAGATTGCATACCTCTTATGAGATAGTTGCATCCCGATACCTACTGCGAGTAAGACTTACTCCTGGAAGAGTTTTACACATTACAATTAACCGATCAAGTAGGTGTCTAGAAAGGTGTCAACGCGGTTACGCCTCTGGGAAACTAGGTTTATTTTAGTTAGGTCCGTGCGAAAGCAGGGGGAACCTCCCTCAAAGTACTGGCACTGACCTGGCTGAAAGATTAGCGAACTTGTAGGGTATAAGAAATCCCGGCTAGTCTTTCCTTTTTGGGTTTGAAGGAAGATTTGACTAAAACAGTGGGAGTTATCCTGATTAGATAAATTAATAACCAATTTAATCTTGCAAGAGCATACGCTGAGTGTTTTCTTCTCTCTCTCTTCAGGGAGCAGCCATGTCACGCCTTAATCAAGATAGTAATATGGATATATTGACCGAACCCGCTTATTATACTGAGCTAGGGAACGTTGGTCACGCTCCAACTTATAATTGTTATAAGACCGAGCAGGAAATAGGGGATTACCAGGATTCCTGTACCGCCCAAACGAAGAAAGTGCATGATGATGCATCTTCTTCGGGTGTGTTTATTACAGAGAACTGTTTCTCAGCATCCTTTACATCCTGGGCATGAGATACCGGATCAGGATCCGACATATGTAATATGTTACATGGGCTACAATAAGGTAGAGAACTAAGTATGGGTGATAAGTTTCAAGAGTTGGAAATGGTGCAAGTGTTGCAGCCTAGTTTGTTGGAAGTTATCACCCTGTATTACCAAATACATTGCATCTGAACGAATGTTATTAGATACCGAACTTGATATACAACATCATATCAGTCTCTTTATTTAATAAAGAAAGATATAATTTTGTATTGTTGGATAATGCTATGAACATTTCCTATATCAAGAGTTGATCGGTTCTGGCACGTTATCTAAAAGCATATACATTCTAAATCAAACCACGGTTCTTATTGTACAGAACACACACAAGAAATAAGAGTTCAGAAATGAATGAATCCTTCTTGAGGCATTGTAGACTAGGCCATATCAATGCGACCTGACTAGCTAAGTTACATAAAGATGCATATTTAAATCTGTTTGAATTTATATCTTGTGAAACTTGCCAGTCATGTCATAAAGATAAGATGACCATAGCTCCATTTATTGGAAACAGAGAAAGATTTATTGAACTCTTGGGACTGATACATGATGATGTATGTAGGTCCCCTGTCTACACATGCCAGGACTGGTTCTTTGTACTTCATTACATTCACTGATAATCTCTCAAGATTCGGATATATGTTCCTGATGAAACACAAGTCTGAAGCTTTTGAGAAATTCAAAGAAAATAAGTTAGAAGTAGAGAACCACAATGGGTATAAGTATTATATCCTTTGATGTGATCAAGGAGGAGAATACTTGAGTATGAAAATCCTGGACTATTCTAAAGGAGAATGAGATTCTCTCTCTACATTACTCCTCCGTATACACCACATCACGTTGGTATATCTGGGTGGAGCAATCGCACCCTATGTGATATTGTGTGTTCTATGATGAGTACTACTGAGTTGCCTATTTCCTTTTGGAGGTTATGCACTTGTGAAGCTACATACCTATTGAATAGGGTTCCAATCAAATCAAGTGCCTACCACTCCATAAGTGATATGGTATGGGAAGAGCCCATCTCTTAAGGATGTTATGATTTAGGGTTGTCCGGCCTAAGTCTAAAAGCAAAATCTGGACAAGCTTGAGGCAAGTTCAGTTCTGTGGAAGTTTGTTGGATATCCCAAGCACTCGCAAGGGAATATCTTCTACCACACTGAGGGAAAAAAGGTGTTTTGTTTTCAACATGCCACCTTTGAGAAAAGGAATTTCTTGTGAAGAAATTAGTGGTCATGAGGTAGAACTGGAAGGAGTTCTAGCTATACAAACAACAGATGATGATTTAGTAGAACTGGAGGATTCAATAGCTCCTAATGAACATAAGTCTCTCTGTCGATCTAGTAGGGTTCCTCACCCACCTAAGAGATACTTTGGTTTTCTCTATGACAGTGGGAGCAAGGATTGCATCATGAGATGATGGCCTAACTAGTTTCGAGCAGTCCATCAAGAGTGGGGACTCAGTGAGAATGGCTGGATGCTATGCGATCTGAGATGGAATCCATATACACCAACAAAGTATGGACTTGGTTTGCTTTATCTGAAGGGTTAAATCACCCTCAGGAGCAAGTATATCTTGAGAAGATTACTTGGTCTACATGGAAAAGTTAAGACTTTCAAAGCTAAGGTTTGTTGCAAAAGTTTCTCGTCATCGACCAGGTGTGGCTAATGTTGAAACCTTTTCTACTGCCTATGCTTAAGTCCATCCGGATCCTACTTACCATTGCTACATACCATGACTACGATATCTGGTGAATGGATGTCATGATAGCTTTTCTAAATAGCAATTTAGAAGATAACGTCTATAAGTACACAGCCAGAGGGCTTCATAGACAGTGGGAGCAACGGAAACGTGTGCAAGTTGCTTTATGAGTTAAAACAGGCATCGCGGAGTTGGAACATCTGTTTTGATATGATAATTAAAGCGTTTGACTTCATCAAAATGGTAGATGAACCTTGTATATACAAAAAGATAATAGGGAGTATGGTGGTGATCTTCGTATTGTACGTGGAGGACATACTTTTGATAGGAAAAGAGTTTCCCATGCTAAACTCGGTCAATCTCCTCTTATCACAAGGATTCTCCATATGGGATCAACGTGATACCCCATAAATCCTGGATTTTAGATCTATGAGATAGATCGAAATGGATGTTAGGATTGTCACTAGGTGTAGTGAGATGGTATCAATTGATCCTGGGGAGAATCACTAGATGGCTTCCAAGGTGGTAAGGTCGACTGAAGGTCAGTCACAAGCATTGTCTTTACCCTCAGTGGAGGGACGGTATGTTGGAAGAGTTCCAAGCAAGATACCGTGGCATACTGCACGATAAAGGCTGGATACATTGTTACCAAGGATGCTACCAAAGAGGCAGTCTGGATATATATATATATATATATATATATATATAGTTAATGAGATGAACTTCGTTCCTACCATTGTGTGATAATAGAGTTATGGTTTTAGCCTAGGAACCTGTTGGAGATAGTGCCCTCAAAGTCAATTATTGGATCGCAGGTACGTGATTGTAATGATTAAGGCAGGACCTATACCGATATGACAGTCCTGCTCGAGATGATAGTATGCTATCTGGTTTGTCTTCATCATCGTATACATGCTTTAGTTCCCTATTGCATGATGATAGAGCCTATAAGATTCTTGTTTGACTACCAGTAGTATGATGGCGATCATATATGTGGGAGCTGGGGTCTGTAAGCACATCCTTAAAAGTGTCCCTAGTCGTGGGAGTTTCGAGATAGGGCATCGATACTCTAGAGTAGACTAGTGTATGCAGTCGAGACCCCGACGAGGGGCGGTGGCCGGTCTAACAAGCCATTTGTGTCAGTTTGTTCACCTAAGATGTATACAGGTGCTCATTGGGTTATGAGTACACCGGACATGACTCGCCGGGAACCTGCTAGTTGGTATTATACCTAGCGTCAGGTAGCAGTTCCCCGGTGACATGTGTACAGGTTAGTTCATCGACCTGAGGTCGTCATTTGTCTCGTGTGAGTTCCCACTGTGCTTTGATTTCTACCCTACCACGGCTCAAAGGAGTCGTGCAAACAGGTCTTTTTTGGGTACAGTCCCGAGCCACATGGAGGCAAGTGAGCGGATCGGCAGGGGATTCGTCTCTCCCGGTATTGGGGGTGAGATCGCGCTGTGTCTAGAAGAGCCATTACACAAAGCCCTCGGCCGAGGCAGGAGATTTACTGGTAGGTACTCCAGTAGTATCTCAGGGTGTTCTGGGCCACTCTCTGACAAGACTTATACTGCTATTGGGGGTCTGACGTTACCAGCCCCTAGGCCGATATACGATACTCATAGACGAACGGACCGTACTGTATGTATATTGTCACTGTTAGGCTCAGTAGGGTTTATGGATGAGTTCGCTCGTCAGCTTCCCTTCCAATCAATATATAGGCAACCGTTACGTACAGCTTGTATCTCTGACGTGCTAGAGGTTATACCCAGTACCAGTGTGTTGATGAGTCATTAGAGTCCTCTACAGACATTTTCCCAAGTTCGGGCGAAACGTTGTAGAGGCCGTATGGTATTATGGAAAGGTTCGGAAAATGCTCGTGCGTTTTCGCATGTGTCATTTTTCGGGCAGATAATACTGGCCGGCTTTGATTTAAGCCCGATCCGAGTATTTTGCTGTGTAGATATAATATCTTTGTCTATGTTGCATTTATATTCGGTCGTAATACAAATGCGGGTATGTTTATACTGATACGGGGTTATCCTGAAATTCGTTTCAGGATCACTTTTGGAAGTTGCCAGTTTTCAGTTTTCTATCAGCCGTATTTAACATTCAGTTAAATACGGATTTATCTTTTCTTGTGATGAGTGTGGAAACTTCTAGATGATGACTAGGATGGTGAGGTGTTAAGTGAATCATTAGTGCATTTAATGATTCATTTAATGCAAGGGTGACTAGGTTAATGACTAGGTTTATGTTCATTGGTTTTCTTTTAATGAGTTCATACTAGGTGTTTAGGTGATTCATTCTCTTCATTAATTGTTGTGGTCACCCCCCTCTCCTACACTCACCTCCCCCCCACTCTATATATGGCCGGCCTCTCCTCTCCTCTCCTCTTCACTCACTCTCTCACTTGATAAAAAAGAGATTATGATAGTTTGGGATTTGTAACCCTTCGAAAATCGTTTAGGCAGTTTTTCGGTAATCGGTTAATTTTTCGGCTTTTTCCGTAAAAAGTCAAAATAGGTATTTTTCATTGTAGACCTAATTATACAAAATTTAGATAAGATATTACTATAATTTTGTCACTAAAATGTCACTTATAATTTTCCAGTTAAATAAAAAAAATTTCGTAATTAATTATTTTTTTATTATTTTTAGCCTTTTTAAATACATTAAATTAGTGATAAATACAAATTTAATTGGGTAAATTTCATAATTAGGAGTCTTTATAAGCTAAAATATGGTGTTAATAAAATTATATCATGACTTGCAAACTTTTAGTTTTATGGTGGGAAAATTATGAAAAAAATGATGAAAAAAGGGGTTTTTTTGGAAAAAATTGATGTGAGAGCATTAAATGAACTTGTGAATGACATTTTGTGTAGAATTTTCCACACTTCTCCTCACTCTCCTCCTCTCTTCACCTCAGGCTGAAATCTTGAGCTGCAGCCCCTCATTTTCCCCCTCACTTTATGCTTCTAAAATCATGATAAAATCAGGAAAAATCCATAAAATTATACCATTTTCTTCATAGATTCAAAGACAAACCCTCATCCATTCTCTCTTCAACCCAAATTAGTTCAAAAACATAGTGAAAGGAGGCTTTCTTGGTGACTTGATCATGCTAGGTTTCCACTTGTAAGGTAAAATCCTAAACTAGTTGCTAACTTGTAGTTTATATATGCTAGAATTTAATTTTGAAGTATTAATTTAGTTGTAAATTATTGTTCATGAAAATCAAGAATGGGTTTTGATGTTGAGTTAGGGTTTGAAACATGGTTGTTAGAATTAAGTTAGGGTTTTGGTTATCTAATTGATTATAATGGTTAATTGTATAATGATATGCTTGCTAAATCGACAAATTGCGATGTTTGTATCGAATTGCTAGAAAATTGCTTGCTAGATTTTTACGAAAATTAAAATGCGATCAAATTGCGTTATGTTAGCGATATAATTAGCTTCGTATAGGACTATTAGAGTGCGCGAACGCGGGGTTTCGTCTAGTCGGGTTGTAGTTTTGTCGATTTCCCCGAAATGACGATTCTAGTTAAAGGTTAGTGATTTTCGTGCGTTTTCCCGCGCACCGAGAGTATGTTATGTTTAATTCGAGAGCGTCGATAATTGTATATTGTGACTTGCATCGTTTTAGGTCTTGTAATCTTATGCTTGGTATTATGCAAATATAGGATCGGTCGGGGAAACATCGGACACGGCGCGTAAAGGCAAGGCGGTGGCCGGATCGGATTAGCAGGGATTTCAGGTGAGTAGATGTATTCATCTATGGGGGAATCATCTGAATGGCGCGAGGCCCCCCTAGTTAGGATTACCCTACTTTATGCAAGATTTATATTGTTAGCTAGCTTACCCCTTCATTGACATTGCATACCCTTATAGCGAACAGTATATTAGATTGCATGGACATTCATCCATACTTATGCGATATCACTTTGTAGGACACGAACACCATTACCATTGGCATCTGTTGCATACGCACTATTCATGTGACACACACGCCTTTGGTAATTGCCATGCAATGTGCACTATAGAACCTGTTTATCATAATATCGCCACTTGCATTCATACTTGATATATGAAATTGCATAGCATACGTATACCTCGCATCATCATCATATTTATATAGATTTCTAGCAAAATTCACATCGTATGCATTGATATCATAGACATTTATCATATATAACATGTGGACATTATGATTTTCTTGAGGATTTCAGTATTGCTGCGATTTCTGGATTTTTGGGAAAAACCGCAAGAATTTAACAAAACCTTATATTTATCATTTTCAAAACAAAGTTGCGGTTTTCTCGTGATGAATGTGTCGTCCACCATGAGTTTTCATGTTTTCTGTTGGATTTCGAGACCCGATTCGAGGAGTGGATGAACCGTCTCGGGTACATGGTGGGCCCGGTATGGTACCCCGGGGCAAGAAGATCGAGTTGTAGACGATGAGCCTGGCAGGGGAAGACTACCTACCGGTGATGTCTGGCGCGGCGGATATCCGGAGGATACCGACCGTTGTCGTGAGATTTATGATTTGGGCCGATCCGGACTGACGGAGCCCGATTTTGAGACAGATATGATTCCTATTTGGTGTCGATGCTTGGCACGGGTTTTCAGATGATTTCTTTATGGTACTTAGCTATTATACAGATATTCATTTTCTAAATTTAAGAACGCAGTAACCTTAGCATTTAAAACACTTAAAGAGTTAGAAATGGCATTGTATACATGTGCATGCATATTAGAGATATTATATCACATATGGACATGCATGTTGTGGTGCATTGCGTGCATTCTTACGATTGCCTTATTAGATGTTATATTTACTCACGAGCTGGCAACTCACCCCCGTTGTGCCACAGTGTCTTGCAGGTCGGACCCGTCAGTCTTGTAGCGGCGGGCTATCTTATCCTCAGTTCCTTTTGCTCAGACTCGCGACATCGCCCGTAGGTGGGTTGCGAGCACACTTCATTTCTTTTTGCTTTATCATTGTACCTAGTATTCTCCATCTACCACTTTATATTGTATATGTGACCTAGTGGTGAGACTGAGAGGTTGTATATTTGTGGTTTCTTTTGGGTCGAGCGCACTTGAGTCGGCGATGTGTTTTCTGATATTTTGCATCTCTTTATTGCTCTTTTCTTGATACTACTATTATATTGCATGTGGTTGTGATCCGCCTTGGGCGAAGAGCTAGCTCCCGCTTGGGGATGCCATTTTTATGATTACAGGTTTATTATTTTGTTGTACCCATCTTGGGGGATAGAAAATACAGGGGAGACTCTGCCGAAATTTTCGGAAATTTTTGATGTTTTAAAAAGGGATTCTTTGCAACTTAATTGATTTGAAAAATCGTTTTCATTAAAGGTTTTCCTTCACTCTCTTTTGATTTTGGTTTAGATTTTTCTGGGCTTTGGCTGACTTAGGTTACGGTACGCCTTTAGACGTCTCGTAATCTAAGTGCCAGTCACGTTCCGTACTTTCGGGTCGTGACAAATTTGGTATCAGAGCGTAGGTTTTACCTTTCTGAGTGTAGGATGACCTTGGTAGATGGAGTAGGTGACTTAAGCAGAGTGGCGTAGCGTGGGTATGATCCGCGGCATACTTACGATACGGTACTCCGCCTAAGTGACCTTAGGACATAATTGCTTGTATTTCCTTTCTTGATTCCTTGCGTTCCCTGATTCAATTGCGATGTTCTTATCAGTCCTGTTTCTTATTCCAGCTTCGATGCCGCCAAAGACTACGAGAGCTCAGCGGGCTGCCGCTAGGGATGAGATTCGGGCGGGCCCGTCTGAGGCGAGGATCGAGCGGGATGATACGCCTACCCCTCAGGGTCATACTGATCTGCCTTATCCTGACCGTATTGCCAGACTAGAGGCCGGCATGCAAGAGTTGCGACAGATGATGGGATCTTTAGTTGAGTCCAGCCGGGCACAGAGATCCGAGGACGTTCCTTCCACCGCACAGACCACGATCGTACCTGCTGCACAGATGGTCACTCCTGCTGCTACTACGGAGACTATCCCTGTTTCACTACAGGAGTTCATGAGATTGAGACCTCCAGCTTTTACCGGTACAGATGCGACAGAGGACCCACAGGTATTTCTTGATAGGATGGCTCGGATTTGCCGTTCGTTGAGGTGTTCTGAAGATAGATTGGTGGAGTTTGCGAGTTTTCGTCTGGAGGGTCTTGCCCAGACATGGTACGATTCAGTAGAGAGAGGCCGAGGTGCAGGTCTACCTTCTATGACCTGGGATGAGTTTACATCTGCATTTCTTGCCCGTTTTCTTCCGGAGAGTGTCCGAGATGCTCGAGCCCGTAGCTTTGAGTCTTTGCGCAAGACTCCTGGGATGACAGTGTCGGAGTATGATATACAGTTTACCCAGTTGGCTCGATATGCTCCGTACCTAGTCGACACAGAAGAGAAGAGAATAAAGAGGTTTGTACGAGGGCTTGATACACAGCTATTCCTTGCCATCGGCACCCAGCACTTTGATACATACGCTGCCGCGATGGATGCTGCCTTACTTTTGGAGGAGCGTATTTCTGAGACTCCGGTCGTTTCTGGGCCGAAGAGGATCTGTACTGATACGCCAGCTCAGCGGCAGATGGGAAGACATCGTGATAGATTATTTCCGGGAGATGGTGGAGGCAGAGGATTGAGACGAGGTCAGTTATTTGGTTCATATCGACAGTCCCAGCAGTCGTCTCCAGGATGTTTTCGGTGCGGGTGTCAGTACCACCGTGTCAGAGACTGTACCATAGGGCGTCCGGGCACGGCGACAGTCCCGCATGTGACTTTACCACCCTCACCACCTTCTCAGAGATCTTTACTTCCTACTCCTGACGATGCTCCACTCCAGCCAGATGCTTCTAGAGGCCGTGGGCGTGGCGGTCCAGTTCCGAGAGGGCGAGGCGATAGGGGCAGAGGCAGAGGCCGAGGTAGAGGCAAAGGACAGCCAGCTATTAGTGGTGGACAGGCCCGAGTGTTCGTATTGACTCCTAAGGATGCACAGGCATCCAATGCCATCGTGACAGGTACTCTACCAGTATGTTCTTTTGATGCACGGGTATTATTTGATCCAGGCTCGACACATTCCTATGTATCTACGTACTTTGCACCGAGGTTGGGCCGAGAGTCTTCTCCGTTAGATCAGCCGCTTGTCGTTATTACCCCGGTAGGCGAGTCTTTTTTTGCCCGTTTTGTGTACCGATCGTGTTCCGTTCGTATCGGGGAGAGAGATTCTTCAGTTGATTTGATTCTCCTCGATATGCTAGACTTTGACGTTCTTCTTGGTATGGACTGGCTAGCCACCTGTTATGCATCCGTGGACTGCCGTGAAAAGGCAGTCAGATTCAGTTTTCCTGGTGAGCCGGTTCTTATTATTCAGGGAGATCGTAGTGCTACCCTTCCCAGCTTGATTTCTTCTCTTCGCGCTGGTCAGCTCTTAAGGAAAGGGTGTCAGAGATTCTTAGCATATGTTTGTGATACTAGCTCCACAGAGGTTCCGTTGGACCAGGTCCCTGTTGTGAGAGAGTTTCCTGATGTATTCCCTGACGAGCTGCCTGGTCTGCCACCAGAGCGCGAGATTGAGTTCTGTATTGACTTGATCCCTGGCACGGGGCCTATCTCTATACCGCCTTATCGGATGGCCCCGGCGGAGCTGAGAGAGCTAAAGGATCAGTTACAGGACTTGCTGGACAAAGGGCTTATCCGACCGAGTGTGTCACCTTGGGGTTCTCCCGTCTTGTTTGTTAAGAAGAAGGACAGAAGTATGCGTTTATGCATTGATTATCGTCAGCTGAACCGGGTTACTGTGCGGAACAGGTATCTCCTACCCCGCATTGATGACTTATTCGATCAGCTCCAGGGTGCAGGGTTTTTCTCGAAGGTTGATTTACGGTCAGGTTATCACCAGTTGCAGGTTCGGAAGGAGGATATTCCGAAGACCGCCTTCCATACTCGTTATGGTCATTACGAGTTCTTGGTGATGTCGTTCGGGCTCACCAATGCCCCGGCAGCATTTATGGATTTGATGAACCGCGTATTCAGGCCGTATCTCGAGCAGTTCATCATTGTGTTCATTGATGACATCTTGGTTTATTCTCGGAGCCGGGAGGAACATGAGCAGCACTTACGTATCACATTGCAGACTTTGAGGGAGCATCAGCTGTTCGCCAAATTCTCCAAGTGCGCATTCTGGATAGACAGTGTCGATTTCTTGGGTCATGTGGTGACGAGAGATGGTATTTGTGTAGACCCGAAGAAGATCGAGGCAGTTCAGCGTTGGCCTAGACCAGTATCAGTTACAGAGGTTCGCAGTTTTCTAGGTCTGGCCGGCTATTATCGACGTTTTGTCCAGGATTTCTCCCGCATTGCTGCACCTTTGACCGGGTTGACCCGGAAGGGGGTTCCTTTTGATTGGACCCAGGCATGTGAGGATAGCTTCCAGCAGTTGAAGACTCGTCTGACTACTACATCAGTGTTAGCATTGCCTTCAGGATCAGGCGGGTTCGTGGTATATTGTGATGCTTCTAGAGTGGGGCTGGGATGTGTGTTGATGCAGCACGACAGAGTTATCGCGTATGCTTCTCGGCAGCTGAGGAAACACGAGCAGAACTACCCCACCCATGATTTAGAGATGGCTGCAGTGGTATTTGCACTTAAGATCTGGAGACATTACCTATACGGTGAGTCATGCCAGATATTCACTGACCAGAAGAGTTTGAAGTATATTTTCCAGCAGCGAGATCAGAACCTGAGACAGCCCCGTTGGATGGAGCTGGTGAAGGATTATGACTGCGAGATTCTATACCATCTGGGCAAGGCGAATGTGGTGGCAGATCCTTTGAGTAGGAGGCCCGGAGGTAGCTTATCTTGTTTGAGCGCAGTACAGATGCAGTCGTCGGCGGATTGGCAGGTGTTATGTGACAGCAGAGTGTAGTTCGAGTTTACTCCTACAGGGGGACAGCTGGCCCATTTCAGAGCGCGCCCACAGTTACTTGACCTTATCCGCGAGGCACAGTCCGGCGATGCCCGTATCTTAGAGATTATTGAGCAGATTCGGCAGGGCAGAGTTTCTGAGTTCGTGATTGATGATCAGGGGATACTTCGATTTGGGACTCGAGTGTGTGTGCCAGATTCAGAGGGACTGAGGCGTGATATTCTCGAGGAGGCACATAGATCAGTATACAGTGTGCATCCAGGTTCCACCAAGATGTACCGTGATTTGAGAGAGGTTTACTGGTGGGACGGGATGAAGAAGGATATTACAGACTTTGTGTCGAGATGCCTGACTTGTCAGCAAGTCAAGGCTGAGCACCAGAGGCTAGCCTGCGAGTTACAGCCTTTGCCCATCCCTGAGTGGAAGTGGGAGCAGGTCTCCATAGACTTCGTTGTGGGTCTACCCAGGACCAGTCGAGGGTACGACTCTATTTGGGTGATTGTGGATCGACTGACGAAAGCGGCTCACTTTCTGCCAGTGAAGACCACTTTTGGATTTTCTCAGTACGCCCAGGTTTATATTGATGAGATAGTGCGACTGCATGGTGTTCCGACTTGCATCGTGTCCGACCGTGGCACCCAGTTTACCAGTCGATTGTGGCAGAAACTACAGGAAGCTTTGGGCACCCGATTGAGTTTTAGCACAGCCTTTCATCCGCAGACTGACGGTCAGTCGGTGCGTACTATTCAGACTCTTGAGGATATGCTCAGAGCTTGTGTTTTAGATTTCGGTTGTAGCTGGGATCGTCATTTGCCTTTGATCGAGTTTTCCTACAATAATAGCTTCCAGGAGACGATTCAGATGGCACCTTTTGAGGCTTTATATGGGAGGAGATGTCGATCGCCTGTATGTTGGACAGAGCTTAGGGAGAGCAGTATTTTGGGGCCTCAGATCGTACAGGAGACGACCGAGAAGATACAGCTGATTCGGGACAGGATGAGAGCGGCACAGAGCAGGCAGAAATCTTATGCTGACAGGCGCCGTCGCCGACTCGAGTTCGCTGTTGGCGATCATGTTTTCCTGAAGGTCTCTCCGATGAGAGGTGTGATGAGATTTGGGCGGAAAGGGAAGCTGATTCCTAGATATGTTGGTCCTTTCGAGATCCTAGAGCGTGTTGGTCCAGTCGCTTATCGGTTAGCTCTTCCGCCCAGCTTCCCCAATGTTCACCCTGTATTCCGTATCTCGATGCTCCGCAAGTACCTTCATGATCCTTCCCAGGCGATTCAGCATCAGACGATCCAGTTAGAGCGTGATCTTTATTTCACCGAGCAGCTGGTGGTCATTTTGGATCGGCAGGTGAAGAAATTGAGGTCGAAGGTTATACCATCCGTCAAGGTCCTTTGGCGTGGCCCGAACAGCGAGGAGGTCACCTGGGAGACCGAGGTCGAGATGAGGAAGAGATATCCCCATCTTTTTGAAGGTACGCGTAGTTAAATTCTAAATTCGGGGACCGAATTTCTTTAAGGGGGGAAGATTGTAACCCTTCGAAAATCGTTTAGGCAGTTTTTCGGTAATCGGTTAATTTTTCGGCTTTTTCCGTAAAAATTCAAAATAGGTATTTTTCATTGTAGACCTAATTATACAAAATTTAGATAAGATATTACTATAATTTTGTCACTAAAATGTCACTTATAATTTTCTAGTTAAATAAAAAAAATTTCGTAATTAATTATTTTTTTTATTATTTTAAGCCTTTTTGAATACATTAAATTAGTGATAAATACAAATTTAATTGGGTAAATTTCATAATTAGGAGTCTTTATAAGCTAAAATATGGTGTTAATAAAATTATATCATGACTTGCAAACTTTTAGTTTTATGGTGGGAAAATTATGAAAAAAATGATGAAAAAGTGGTTGTTTTGGAAAAAATTGATGTGAGAGCATTAAATGAACTTGTGAATGATATTTTGTGTAGAATTTTCCACACTTCTCCTCACTCTCCTCCTCTCTTCACCTCAGGCCGAAATCTTGAGCTGCAGCCCCTCATTTTCCCCCTCACTTCATGCTTCTAAAATCATGATAAAATCAAGAAAAATCCATAAAATTATACCATTTTCTTCATAGATTCAAAGCCAAACCCTAATCCATTCTCTCTTCAACCCAAATTAGTTCAAAAACATGGTGAAAGGAGGCTTTCTTGGTGACTTGATCATGCTAGGTTTCCGCTTTTAAGGTAAAATCCTAAACTAGTTGCTAACTTGTAGTTTATATATGCTAGAATTTAATTTTGAAGTATTAATTTAGTTGTAAATTATTGTTCATGAAAATCAAGAATGGGTTTTGATGTTGAGTTAGGGTTTGAAACTTGGTTGTTAGAATTAAGTTAGGGTTTTGGTTATCTAATTGATTAGAATGGTTAATTGTGTAATGATATGCTTTCTAAATCGACAAATTGCGATGTTTGTATCGAATCGGCTAGAAAATTGCTTGCTAGATTTTTACGAAAATTAGAATGCGATCAAATTGCGTTATGTTAGTGATATAATTAGCTTCGTATAGGACTATTAGAGTGCGCGAACGCGGGTTTTCGTCTAGTCGGGTTGTAGTTTTGTCGATTTCCCCGAAATGACGATTCTAGTTAAAGGTTAGTGATTTTCGTGCGTTTTCCCGCTCACCGAGAGTATGTTATGTTTAATTCGAGAGCGTCGATAATTGTATATTGTGACTTGCATCGTTTTAGGTCTTGTAATCTTATGCTTGGTATTGTGCAAATATAGGATCGGTCGGGGAAACATCGGACACGGCGCGTAAAGGCAAGGCAGTGGCCGGATCGGATTAGCGGGGATTTCAGGTGAGTAGATGTATTCATCTATGGGGGAATCGTCTGAATGGCGCGAGGCGCCCCCCTAGTTAGGATTACCCTACTTTATGCAAGATTTATATTGTTAGCTAGCTTACCCCTTCATTGACATTGCATACCCTTATAGCGAACAGTATATTAGATTGCATGGACATTCATCCATACTTATGCGATATCACTTTGTAGGACACGAACACCATTACCATTGGTATCTGTTGCATGCACACTATTCATGTGACACACACGCCTTTGGTAATTGCCACGCCACGTGCACTATAGAACCTGTTTATCATAATATCGCCACTTGCATTCATACTTGATATATGAAATTGCATAGCATACGTATACCTCGCATCATCATCATATTTATAAAGATTTCTAGCAAAATTCACATCGTATGCATTGATATCATAGACATGTATCATATATAACATGTGGACATTATGATTTTCTTGAGGATTTCAGTATTGCTGCGATTTCTGGATTTTTGGGGAAAACCGCAAGAATTTAACAAAACCTTATATTTATCATTTTCAAAACAAAGTTGCGGTTTTCTCGTGATGTATGTGTCGTCCACCATGAGTTTTCATGTTTTCTGTTGGATTTCGAGACCCGATTCGAGGAGTGGATGAACCGTCTCGGGTACATGGTGGGCCCGGTATGGTACCCCGGGGCAAGAAGATCGAGTTGTAGACGACGAGCCTGGCAGGGGAAGACTACCTACCGGTGATGTCTGGCGCGGCGGATATCCGGAGGATACCGACCGTTGTCATGAGATTTATGATTTGGGCCGATCCGGACTGACGGAGCCCGATATTGAGACAGATATGATTCCTATTTGGTGTCGATGCTTGGCACGGGTTTTCAGATGATTTCTTGATGGTACTTAGCTATTATACAGATATTCATTTTCTAAAGTTAAGAACGCAGTACCCTTAGCATTTAAAACACTTAAAGAGTTAGAAATGGCATTGTATACATGTGCATGCATATTAGAGATATTATATCACATATGGACATGCATGTTGTGGTGCATTGCGTGCATTCTTACGATTGCCTTATTAGATGTTATATTTACTCACGAGCTGGCAACTCACCCCCGTTGTGCCACAGTGTCTTGCAGGTCGGACCCGTCAGTCTTGTAGCGGCGGGCTATCTTATCCTCAGTTCCTTTTGCTCAGACTCGCGACATCGCCCGTAGGTGGGTTGCTTGCACGCTTTATTTCTTTTTGCTTTATCATTGTATCTAGTATTCTCCATCTACCACTTTATATTGTATATGTGACCTAGTGGTGAGACTGAGAGGTTGTATATTTGTGGTTTCTTTTGGGTCGAGCTCACTTGAGCCGGCGATGTGTTTTCTGATATTTTGCATCTCTTTATTGCTCTTTTCTTGATACTACTATTATATTGCATGTGGTTGTGATCCGCCTTGGGCGAAGAGCTAGCTCCCGTTTGGGGATGCCATTTTTATGATTACAGGTTTATTATCTTGTTGTACCCATTTTGGGGGATAGAAAATACAGGGGAGACTCTGCCGAAATTTTCGGAAAGTTTTGATGTTTTAAAAAGGGATTCTTTGCAACTTAATTGATTTGAAAAATCGTTTTCATTAAAGGTTTTCCTTCACTCTCTTTTGATTTTGGTTTAGATTTTTCTGGGCTTTGGCTGACTTAGGTTACGGTACGCCTTTAGACGTCTCGTAATCTAAGTGCCAGTCACGTTCCGTACTTTCGGGTCGTGACAGGATTCATGAAATTAGATAGCTACAATTCTCATTTCACCCGATTCAAAAGGCAATTTCATCAACCGTTCGTCCTTGGCTTTGGAGTAACGAGACAAAGTGTTCTACACTTTCTCTACATCATCTTGGTCGTCTCTTCTAGCAAACTTGACGATCGAGTTGCCTCGGTTCAGAGGCGGGAGCCCGTTTAAAGATCCGTCGACGTGGTGCCACCTGGACGAGAAGACTGGAAATTCAGGAGATCGGAGCAGCCGCAAAAAAACGTGGGATGATGGTTGAAGACCGAAGGACTCAGATCATTCGGTATAACTCTTCTACCCACTTTGTAGTTTGTCTGTTTAGCTTTAATGGCAGATCCGGGTTATAGTACGCGATAGCGCCAGTTATAAAAAGTTTTTGTTCTGCATTTGACGTCTGTTAGACTGCCGGGGCGCTATCGTGGACTTACAGTGGTATCAGAGCCTCACCATTAAGCTATACTAACTTGTGCTAACGCGTTTAAAACATCGATCGAACGGATTTTCGAAAACCGCAAATTCTAAGTTCTGAGTTTCTGTTAATTTTAAATGATGTCTAAAAATAATTTTACATATGCCAGAAAATCATGCAGGGCTTCTATTGTAGACTGGAGAAAAACGACCAACTGTGTCGACCGTACGGTCGTGGAACCGCGGTCAAAGCTTGGCTTTGACCGCGGAACCGCGGCAGGTTTGGTGACTCAGTTGGCAATTTTTCTCCTGTTGTTTCTAAATTGGAAATTATGATTTTTGGTACTGTTCTTTTGGGCCCAGATTTAGTTACTGTACAGCTGATGTACGTGGGACCCACTTCGGAAAGATTTGTCGATCGAAATTTTAAACTTGTTAGTATACAGTACTTACTTTATATCTCCGACCGGGAATGTCATTTGATCGGTAAATCGCGTCTAATTGCTATAGTTCTTTTAGACGGGTTTGCGAACGTGACATTCGCGTTGATGTTCTGTGTTGTGCTGTGATCTTGCGGATTTGTCGTGGTGGATAGCAAGGTGCAATGATTGTGCAGTTTGGATTTATATGTACATTTGATATTGCAGGGCGAGCGTCCAACATGTGGACTGCCGTCACTGCTTGTTATATAATATTCTTTTGGGGCACGACCGGGTTGAGGTCGATGTACACGTTGCACATATTTTATTTTCTGTACTAGGTTTATCCCGTGAAGGAGTGCATAGATAGCCGGGTTTTGGAGCGCAACGAGTCCGTATCTCATAGCTTTGAGAGGCAAAGGGACCTCACTCTAAAATTGGCAGACTATTGGCAGCACTCGTAGGGGGTACAGGTTGACGCAAGGAGGGGTGCTCAATTTACCGGATTCCGTGAAGTGCCGGGTGTTCCATTCACTATGTTGTGGGGACTACCTCGCTTCAGGTTTTGGTGGGTAACTTGCCGCACCCGTAGGGGTCTAGGATTCATTGCACAGGCTATCCACACGACCAGGGGAACGTCGGGTTTCAGTAGCGACTCTGTGAAACCCGGGGATCCCAGATTATCTGTATTGTTCTGTGATGCTTATTACTTTTCTGTAATGTTGCATATTATCACGCCTGGAGCGATTATTGTATATTGGTATATATACTATTAGATGTTGTATATGTTTTACACCCGCGCTAGTCCATCCCCCACTCTGTCGTTAGTTAAGTAACCTATCGCGTGATGACGGGACCCAGTGACGAATGCGGATGGCATATACGTACATTTTATTTTCGTTCATTTCTGGTGTGATTGATTGATGGGACTGCATTGATTCTTATCAATACAAGGATAAAACAAACCTATATTTGATGTTGTTGGAACAAATTTTAAAAGGTGTTATTACAAAGATGTTTCCTTTTGTTTTGCATCGCGATATTCAGTTGGAATATCCTGCACCTCATTCGACGAGGCAAGGGCCGAGATCCCTTCACCGGGAGTGACCCATTGGGAAGAAGTTTACGTCAGAGTAATAACTTCACTATAGTCGATTACAAGTTGCTTTGCATCGCGGTATTCAGTTGTAATATCCTGCACCTCATTCCACGAGGAAAGAGCCGAGATCCCTTCATCGGGAGTGACCTCTTTAGCAAAAGGTTTTTCGCCACTATATTTTTATAAAAAGCTATTAGGTTCCTTCAACGAGATCAAGTTCATTACGTTAAAGGTTTTTCGCCAAAAACTAGTCGTAGCCCTCCGTCATTTCTTATGGATGGTCAGTAGTATTCAAGCTATGTATTTTGACCAACGCCAAGGCATAGTGTTTGGTAGCTGCAGGGTATTCATCTGTTGCATAGATAGATGAGTTGGTTTGGGACAGTCGTTCTATCATACTTGGCCAACGTCAACGGCATGTGCGGGTGGGTTCAAATTGACCTGGATAGTGACGGGTAGAACTTAGCATGTGACTTATGATATTTTGACCAACGCCAAGGTTATAAGAGCATAGGGCAAAAATCATATCAGGAGTTTCAAACATACAGGAAACTTGCTAGGCATGCACATACCTTCTGGAGTGTGATAACTTGAGTAGCTTCTATCAAGTTATCATGCGATGATAGTTGGATCCCGATTCTCATTGATGAGTTGGTTTACTCTTCGGGTGATCCCGACTAATTCTTCTTTCAGGTTTGGAGGAGAATTTGAGATAACAGTGGGAGGTTTCCTGATTAGATAAAGTGATATCCATTCTGATCTAGGTTAGAGTGCACGCAGAGTGTTTCTTCTCTCTCTCTTTGGCAGCGACATTTGACCGACCCTAGACTATGACTCAGTGACCAAGTTCACCGAACCTTCTTAAAATACTGACTTTTGGATTGTATATGTTGCATAAGTCATTGCCACTCCTTCTTTTACCCTTCGTATTTCTCAGAACACCCCGTATTACTATGGACATCCACTTCCATTGGATAGATCCATCATATGGTTATATACGAACTCGAAGGGACTTCTTCGAGGGTGGATCCAGGTTCAGGAGAAATAGAATTGGTTTATTCAGTTGTCTTTTATTATCACCTTCTCTTAGGTTGCGAGGGCTCCTTGGTTTAGGAGAGTACACCTATTATGCTTATTGGATAGTCTTATTCCAAACCATAGGCTGGTGCCGAAAGGTAGGGAATGAAGAAAACCAATTAGCCTAAGTAGGGTGTACAGAAGGTAATAGCTAAAGACAAAATAAAGGGATTAGAAAGAGGGCAAAGTAAATTGCGACTGTTATCATTCACGACCAAACCGCGTAGTTCATCGCCACTCCAATTTCACCTTTGCTTTTTTCCCCAGTTCGGGAGAAATAGAATAATGTATTATTCAGTCGTCTTTTATCATCACCTTCTCTCAAGTTGAGTGTACTCCTAGGTTTAGGAGGGTACACCTATTATGCTTACTGGATAGTCTTCTTCCAAACCATAGGCTGGTGCCGAACGGTAGGGAAGGAAGAAAACCACTTAGCCTAATGATGGTGTACAGAAAATAATGAATAAAGACAAATAAAGGGATTTGGAGAGATGGAAAAGAGATATACGGTTATAGTCATGAATTTGATTATGGAAGAGGTATTACTAAGAATACCAGGATACCCCTACGAAACATTTTCATGTTTCAGAGCATTGTTAATAGAAAACTGATTTCCTAATTAGATACTTACTCCAGGGTATGGATTTACCGGGTTTCATTCTCATAGCTGTATGGTTTTACAGATGATGAGTGGGAGTAAGTTATTGGGAATTAGGTGATCATCCTCATTATATCAGAATTCGTTGTAATTGGTGATATTTGAGGAAATCCCCTGGGTACAGTTTTCAACCTACGATGCACAGGTTATGAGTTATTCAACTCAGAGGACTTATACAGAGTATTGTATGTTGTCCAGTGTCCGTCAGTAAAAAGGGGTAGGTTCTCGTACTCTTTTCTGTTTACTTGTAACTTCTCTAGTTTTTAGACAAGTGTTTCGTAGAAATACAACGTCTAAGTTTTGAGAAGTTGTGGGTATAAGAATAAAGTAGAGAACAATGTATCGCAAGTATCGGGATTCTTCAAATAGATCGAAGATGCAGATTCTTGTGATAGTATCAGATGATAGTAATGGTTTTTGAGAAACTTGTTTCTCTTTCAGGTTACTCATAATTGGATGGATTCCTAAGTTGAGTAATGCTGATTAGCCTCTCTCCATTAAGTTGATATGCACTGGAGACAGCTGCATGATTTGAATCTGGTTCTAATTAAATAAGTGCCAAACTTTCTATATTGGACATAGATTGGTTCATATCTTAACGATGTTAAGGTACGGGGAGTTGTCCAGCTTATACTTAAAACCAGACACTAGATAACTCAGGGCATGTTTCTGTAATGGCAGTTTGTGGGTTGACCCGGGCTTAGTCGAGAGTTAATTTTCTACCATCTGGAAGATCAATAGTGATATTGTTCTTGACTCTCCACAGTTTTAGTAAAATGGATTTTTTCAGAAAACAGTCGTGGGAGTATGGTAGAACTGGAAGTGATTCCAGAACCGCAAACGATTACGAAAAATTTAATAGGACCTATATATTCAATCAAGTTTAACATTCCAATAGCCACTCCACAGATATGGTAGGTAACCTCAGACACCCGAGAGGTACTCCGGTAGCCTCAAGGACGGTGACAGGGAGGTTCTTGTCTACCCAGAATTGACACTACTGTTGTTCCACACTATGAGACCCGGCAAGAGGATAAGTATAGTGTCGTTCTAAACTAGATTTAGAAGTGCAGATGTATATTATTCTGCCAAAGGGTTGTCGTAGTCAGTGGGAGCAGCGGAAGCATAGTGGACAAGTTGCTTAGGTCTATTTATATGCTTGAGCAAATACAGCGGAGATAAGATCATCTGTTTATTTGATATGACAGTCATGGGTTTGACTTCATAGAGGATGGATCTGTTGAGATGGTAGTAGGGTGTGATGTCCTGGTATTTGGATGACATACGCAGAGTAGGAAGTAAAATTCCTATACTACGATCGGTTGTACTGTGGTAGTTACACAGTTGTTTCTTCATAAAGGACATGGATATAATATCTGTCATTCTGGTTACTAGATCTATGATTTTAGATGTAGTATTGGGTAGTTTCCCAATCAGGGTACTTTGACAGTATTCTAATAGTATTTTAGAATAGATGACTCCTGGCATAGTGGTGTACCTGCAGGTGATGGAGTCACCCTCTCTAAAGGTGTCTTAGAGACTAAAGGAGAGAGGGAAGTGCATGATTGTCAGATCACTTGCTTAGGAAATTGAGTCGATCATGAGATATCAAGTACCACACCAGATGTTGTTTTTCCACTTGATGCGATAAGTTTTATTAATCCAATCCTGAAGAAACATAAGGAAGCGGTTTTAGAACATAAATGAATGTTCTACGGATTTGATGACGGCAGCCTCCTTCGGGAGACGGTTATCATTCCGGGCTTCAAAGGTGACAAGGATGACAGAGTGATTGTCAGAGTTATAGTCTTCCCTCTGAAGAGGGACAGTATTATGGACAGGTGGTCCAAGAGGATACTGTAGGAGGCTTGGTGCTGGATACTGATTAGGTTCAGTTATCGATACAGTCTAAGAAGTTTGGATTTGGAGTTCATTTACGAACTAGGTCCCATCAGATATTCAGACATATTCTAAGACAGGTATTACTCGATTCGGGAGATGGATTTCTCCACGAACTTGAGATTAACAGAGACAAAGAAAGAAACATCAGGGCGGATCCACTCGCTAAGGCTATTTCTCGAACACAAGAGTTTTACAAACTAGCTTTGTGAAACTGATTAGTAGAGGAGTTGGATGTTTGGTATCACACGGGCTATGAGTATCCGACATCACAATAATTAGCCTTAAGTGCAAGTGGGAGAATGTTGGAGATAGTGTCCTCAAAGTCAATTATTGGATCACAGGTACGTGATTGCAATGATTAAGGCAGGACCTATACCGATATGACAGTCTTGCTCGAGATGATAGTATGCTATTTGGTTTGTCATTATCATCGTATACATGCTTTAGTTCACTATTGCATGATGATAGAGCCCATAGGATTCTTGCTTGACTTCCAGCAGTATGATGGCGATCATATACGAGGGAGCTGGGGTCTGTAAGCACATCCTTAAAAGTGTCCCTAGTCGTGGGAGTTTCGAGATAGGGCATCGATACTGCAGAGTAGACTAGTGTATACAGTCGAGATCCCGACGAGGGGCGGTGGCCGGTCTCACAAGCCGTTGGTGTCAGTTTGTTCACCTAAGATGTATACAGGTGCTCATTGGGTTATGAGTACATCGGACAGGACTTGCCGGGAACCTGCTAGTTGGTATTATACCTAGCGTCAGGTAGCAGTTCCCTGGTTACATGTGTACAGGTTAGTTCATCGACCTGAGGTCGTCATTTGTCTCGTGTGAGTTCCTACTGTGCTTTGATTTCTACCCTACCACGGCTCAAAGGAGTCGTGCAAACATGCCTTTTTTGGGTACAGTCCCGAGCCACATGGAGGCAAGTGAGCGGATCGGCAGGGGATTCGTCTCTCCCGGTATTAGGGGTGAGATCGCGCTGTGTCTAGGAGAACCATTACACAAAGCCCTCGGCCGAGGCAGGAGATTTACTGGTAGGTACTCCAGTAGTATCTCAGGGTGTTCTGGGCCACTCTCTGACACAACTTATACTGCTATTGGGGGTCTGACGTTACCAGCCCCTAGGCCGATATACGATACACATAGACGAACGGACCGGACTGTATGTATATTGTCTTTGTTAGGCTCAGTAGGTTTTATGGATGAGTTCGCTCGTCAGCTTCCCTTCCAATCAATACATAGGCAACCGTTACGTACAGCTTGTACCTCTGACGTGCTAGAGGTTATACCCAGTGCCAGTGTATTGATGAGTCATTAGAGTCCCCCACAGACATTTTCCCAAGTTCGGGCGAAACGTTGTAGAGGCTGTATGGTATAATGGCAAGGTTCGGAAAATGCACGTACGTTTTCGCACGTGTTGTTTTTCTGGCAGATAATACTGGTCGGCTTTTGTTTAAGCCGGATCCGACTATTACGCTGTGTAGATATAATATCTTTGTCTCAGTTGCATTTGTATTTGGTCGTAATACAAATTCGAGTATGTTTATACTGATACGGGGTTATCCTGAAATTCGTTTCATGATCACTTTTGGAAGTTGCCAGTTTCCAGTTTTCTTTCAGCCATATTTAACATTCGGTTAAATACAGATTTATCTTTTCTTGAGTTGAGTGTGGAAGCTTCTAGATGATGACTAGGATGGTGAGGTGTTAAGTGACTCATTAGTGCATTTAATGATTCATTTAATGCAAGGGTGACTAGGTTAATGACTAGGTTTATGTTCATTGGTTTGCTTTTAATGAGTTCATACTAGGTGTTTAGGTGATTCATTCTCTTCATTAATTGTTGTGGTCACCCCCTCTCCTACACTCACCTCCCCCCACTCTATATATGGCTGGCCTCTCCCCTCCTCTTCACTCACTCTCTCACTTGATAAAAAATAGATTATGATAGTTTGGGATTCATGAAATTAGATAGCTACAATTCTCATTTCACCCGATTCAAAAGGCAACTTCATTAACCGTTCGTCCATGACTTTGGACGTAACGAGACAAAGAGTTCTACTCTTTCTCTACATCATCTTGGTTGTCTCTTGTAGCAAACATGACGATCGAGTTGCCTCGGTTCAGAGGCGGGAGCCCGTTTAAAGATCCGTCGACGTGGTGCCACCTGGACGAGAAGACTGGAGATTCAGGAGATCGGAGCAGCCGCAACAAAGCGTGAGATGATGGTTGAAGACAGAAGAACTCGGATCGTTCGGTATAACTCTTCTACCCACTTTATATTTCGTTAGTTTAGCTTTAATGGCAGATCCGGGTTATAGTACGCGATAGCGCCAGTTGTAAAAAGTTTTTGTTCCGTATTTGGCGTCTATTAGACGGCCGGGGCGCTACCGTGTACTTATAGAACCCCCGTCCCATCAAAGATCCAGACGTATTCTTAGGCAGTATCACCTGATCATGAAGATGGGTGATCTCCAGGGAGATCGAGGATAGGATAGTAGAAAAAGAAGAAAATAGGGCGGATCCACTCACAAAGGCCTATTCCCAGGAGAGACTTTTATGGGATGGTTGAGTATGAGATATTTCAACCACTGCTGATTGTTGGGTATGAGATACTACAACAGATGGCTCTAGTGCAAATGGGAGATTGTTAGTGATATGTATGCCCTAGAGGCCATTACTATACATACGATGTATATTATAGTGGATGCGGACATATATATGGAGGACTTTCTTGCTCGACATGATAGTATGCTATCTGGTTGCTCTTTATCTTAACATATACACTGATTGTCTCTATATTACATGTTGATAAAGCAGGATGAGTACTTGACGACCAGGATTATGATGCAGATCATACTAGTAGGGACAGTGTAGTCGCTAAGTACATCCTTCAAATGTTCCTAGTCGTAGGTGTATCGAGACAGGGCATCGATATACCAGAGCAGACTAGCGTATAGCTTCTCGACCCATGTAGATGGGCGATGGATGATCCCATATCCATTGGTGTTTGACATCAGAGACAGTATACGGGTGCACAGTGGAGACTGGGTACACTGGACGGATTTGCCGAGAACTCCCAGATGGTATTATACCTCACGTCAGATGGCAGTTCTCTGGTGACACTGGTACAGTTTAGTCTGTAGACCCGAGATCGTCATAGAGTCTTGTGTGATTCCCACTGTGCTTTGATTTCCACCTTACCACGTTCAAGAGAATTTGCAAAACGGCGGCTTTTGGGTACAGTCCCGAATCACATGGAGGCAATGAGCGATAGGAGGGGTTTCGTCTCTCCCAGTATTGGGAGTTGATGTTGCGCAGTGTTCGATTGGCTATAACAGGAAGTCCTTATCCAAGGCTGCTTTAGAGATATACTGGTAAGTGTTATCAGTAGTATCTCGACCCGTTATGAGCCTCATATCGACACTACTTATCGAGTTATTGGGATCTGACGTTTACCACCCCTAGACGAGATATGCGACATATCAGACGAAGAGAATGGACTGTACGGTAATGTTTCTGATTGGATTCGCAGGAGTATGAGCAGGCTTGCTTATTGATCTTCTGATCGCTCAATACCCGGGTGGCCGTTACATTTAGCAGACCGCTTGCGGCTTGTGGGTGTTTGATATGATCATCACCTACTGCCGGCGTATTGACGAGTCTTTAGAGTCCTACACAGGGGTTTCCTGGCTCACGAAAAATGGAGTAGGAGCACATATGTGATATGTGTGGGACCGAGATTGATACGATATGAGATACCGTATTCTATTCTCGCGATTTGCGACATTGGTCGGTTATATGAGATATAGCCGGGTTGTCGGATCAAGTGTTGATTCGATAAGTTGTTACATATGATATTAGTTGGTTATATATGATATAGCCAGATTATTAAATCAATTGTTGATTTAATAATTTAATATATAATTATATATTTGATATATTAATTTACATTAACTTATATTATCTCACTTATGATTTCTTTTCTCACATTTGATATACTTTACATATATATGATATATGTATTATTTTCTTTTTGGCAAAAAATATATATGTGATATATATAAGTGTGTCATGTTAGGTTACACTTGCAACATAGTTTGTATGAGACTCAAACCATGCTAGGTTAAGTTAGGGTTTTATTTTTCATAAGGATTTTAAACATTTGGATAATGAGTCATGGTTCAAAGGTTGTAGAAACTTGTAGGTTTCAT
Source organism: Agapanthus africanus (assembly GCA_030015575.1). NCBI lineage: Eukaryota > Viridiplantae > Streptophyta > Magnoliopsida > Asparagales > Amaryllidaceae > Agapanthus > Agapanthus africanus. The sequence continues at coordinate 704,902,833 of JASDDO010000024.1, read as the reverse complement.
TGACTAAGTCCACTTGCTTGTTAACCTTAAGATATTTGTTAACCCAACCCTTAACTCATAGCTATGGTTTATTCTCTACATGAGTTAGGCATGAAACTAACTCACCATGGTTGCAATTCCAACCTCACACAATAATTCATTTTCATCACTTGTTCTTCTTCTTCTTCTTGACAAAAAGCTTTCTAGCTTTTTCAATGGTGTTGATTTTGAGTGAGAAAATGATTTCTAATGTGAGCAAAATTCCTACTTCATCATCCTCTACTACTTGCCATTTATTATAGGGTGTTTGCTTCACTAATTCCATGATTAGTGAAGATATAGCCTGGGTTAGTGTCTCCTCGACGTAGATCATCTTCGGCCTCGAAGTCTTCGAAGCAAGCATGTTCGTTTCTTCAAAGGAGCCTCTCTAGAGTCCGGAGTTCACGATTGCAGCGAAGAGGGCTATTTCATGGAGCAATTGAAGTGAATGACCGGTCTGCAAAGGTTGCTGCCATGCTAGGTAACCCTGCAGATGGCTTATAGCACCCCCCTAAAGTTTTGGTGGAAACCGATTTATAGAATATGGTTAAGGAAACCTCGAGTAGAAAACTTTGGATAGGGTTAAAAAGATAGTTAGAAATGATGTGAATGATTGAATATGTATATCAAGACATGAGATGAAAGCTTTAGGGATATGAAAAGTGAAGGTGAATCACGACTTATAAATTTATAGTTGCACTAGAATAAGTATGAGTTTTAGAGTAGCCTGACACTAGATTAATAAGGTAGATGTATATATAAAATTGACTTGATGTGGGATATAAATGCGATGAAAGAAATATACGATGTGATATTATGACTTGATTGATATGTAGGTATATGGATGCAGGTCGATTTGAGATGATTGATATCTTTGCCGGTCCCCTGATATGAGATTGTTATGGATGTGACCCGGGGATATAGGTATATAGATATATATAAATGTTGTGAATCATGAGTGATATGTCGTACGAGACATTAGGTCCGTACCATCATTATCGTATAGGTTGATAGGATCCCAAATGGTTTAATGCCGCCGTACGATGATTTTCCGTACGTGATGACTTGACTTAATGATTGATTCACACACTTGACTAGAGGATGTCGTACGATGGATTATGTCACGACCCGAAAAGTACCGAGCGTGACTGGCACTTAAATTACGAAACGTCTCAAGGCGTACGTAATCTAAGTAAGCCAAAACCCAGAAATCAAAACCAAGTAAAGCAGTAGAGTGAAGGAAAAACCAATTTTAAAGCAAGAAGTTTAACAACATAAGTCGAAGTATGCATATTTAAAATTTCAAGTCTTTTCTGAAAATTTCGGCAGAGTTTCCTTTGTAAATTCAGACCCCAAACGGGTACAAAACCTGATAAAGCATGTATAATGAATAAAGGCATCCCTAAGCGGGAGCTAGCTCTTCGCCAACCGGCGGACAAAACTACACAATGCAATATAATATACAACGCCGAAAGGCGGGGATAAAACTCAAGATAAAAATCCAACATCATCAAGAAAACCAGAGGAAAACCATAATAATACAGTGCGCGACTCTAAGGTCGAAAGAATATACACTGTTCATCTATCTCTATCAAATATACAAGTCTGGTTGATGGAGTTTTACGAGATACAACTGAAATAACAAATATACAATGGTGGTCACGATGCAAGTGAACTCACCTACCAAAGCAATCATCCGGAAGGAACAGTGTGCCAGCAAAGCCGCAACGAAACCTGTACGGCAAAACCTGCAAGTAATTGTGGCACAACGAGGGTGATTTGCCAACTCGTGAGTAGAAAACATCATAGAACAGAAATCGCTTGTATGACGCTATCCTAAGTCATATCAAGTAATATCCTGATCCATCTACGTATAAGTGCAATACTACGTGCTCGTGTCAGTGCCTCAGATAGCAACATATCAGATATATGATGTATGAATGCATTACAAATGGAAACAGAATACACCATGAGTGAGACGATTGTTTTCTTTATTTAATGAGATTCATGTATGTATATAAATCGAATATCGTCAATGAAATCAACAGAGAAATCAGTGTCAAGTATCGACACAAAACATGAATCTCAATATCTCAATATCTCAGGCTCCGTGTAACACCTTAGGATATGTTTAGTGGCTAATTATATGTTAATATATGATTTTTAATAAAAAGTTTACCAATTTGATTTTCAAATATTTTTTTTCAAATTTAATGAATATTTTATTAGAATTTTCCTAGGCTTGCACACACTTGTGCATGTAAACTAGGGTTAAAAATGGGGTTGAACCATGATTAGAAACCATGGTGGATCAACCATTTTTCTTAAGCTAATTTAAAATTCTTATTAAGTGTTTTGGGGCCAATTGTTTTTTTTATGGTTTGAATTATTTTGAAAATGTTGACTTAGTGAGAGAGAGAGGGTGCATGATTGGGCATGATGGCATTGCCATGCTTCATTGAATGAGGAGGGAGAGAGAGAGGGGTTGACTCTCTTATTCCCTCACTTCTTTTTCTAAAACACTCTTTTCTCACAACACTCTCTCACTCACACACACACAGCCTCAGCACAGCAGCAGCAACCCCAGCACAACAACAACAAAGCAACAACAGTAGCAGTTGCAAGCAACAGCAATACCCAGCAGCAGCAGCTCCATGCAGCAGCAGCATCACACGTAGCAGCAGCACCAGCAGTACCAGCATCAACACCAGGAGCCTCAGCACAGCAGTAGCAGCCCCAGCACAGCAACAACATCAAGAGCAGCAACAACATAAGCAGCAGGAGAAGCAAGCAGCAGTAGTGACCAGTAGCAGCAGCACCTTCTTCGCTTCCTTTTCATCTCTTTCCTCCTGCTTCCTAAGGTCGTTAGGAGTATATTTCTTAAACCCAACTCCTTGTTGCTAAGTTTATGTGTTGTTTTAGCTTCGGTTAGCGAATAGTGTGAGTTTAGTGCTAGATTTGTGTTTTATGGGATGATTAAGCTAAGTTATGGTTGTTATAGCTTAATGAACCTATTTAGGTGTTATTTATGCCGTTTTAGCCTAGTAGTGTCGCTAGATCTAGCTAGATAGCCTTAAGTCGCTAAACTTGAAACTTTAAAATACGGTTTTGAAACATATTATAGGATATTGAGATCTGCTGCATTTCTGATCATTTTCTAGCTTAGCAAACACATGCAGAATAGTGTGCAGGCAGTATAGGCTAGTGTGTCACAACTCGAGCCCATTCCCTCACCTGGAAACCGGCGACAACCCCACCAAATCCGGCGTCGCCAGCCCCCTGTTGCTATGGATTTTTGTTCTTTGAGTAGGGGGTGTCTGTAGGTATTTGCCTGTGTTTGGTATTGTTTAGATTTTGCGGTTTTGGAGTGGGTGAAATTTTGGTTGGTTTAGCTAAAGTTTAGTGTTTTTAGTGTTTTGTGGACCATGACGGTATTTTGGTGGTTTGGTTAGAGAATAGGATGATTCAGAATGGTTTAAGGTTAGACTAGATCTTTTATATGCTGTTAATATCGCAGGATTCCTATAAAATCACTTTGTTCCACAGAAATACCTTATTGATGTAACTTAGCATTTTGTGTCGTTTTTGGCTAAACACTTATGATACATGAAATCTGCTGTTACTAGGGTAATATTTTTAGTAAGCAAACATATACACTAGGATATGAATGGTTTTAGGATCCTAATGTAGGGACCTAGGCCCACTCCACCGGTTTTGGGCCGGTATCACTCCTATCGCCGTCGGCCTAATAGTGTGGTTTTGTGTTGAATTTTGGGTAGTTAGCTGTCTATAGATATTGTGAAGGGTTTGGTCTTGCTTGTTATTCTTGTTTTTGTTCAAGATTAATCTGGGACCGTTTGCCTATTTTTAGCGTAGCGGGACTTCCGCGACACGTGCGATACGTGTCGAGCTGTTTTGCTGTGAATGAGAGCTTATCGCGGTGTGCCACAGTGTGTCACGTTGGGTTCTGGCGTATGCACACACGTTACGTATACACGCGCGTTACTTTGCGACGCGAATCCTCGTTCAGTTCGATATCGTGTTTTCTCGAGACATTTGCTTATATGGTTTCCTTGTGTAAATTCCAGGTTCGCAGGCGGGTACGTCAGACGCTGCAAGGAAGGGGAGTTAGGTGGTCGGCTATACTTAGCACGCGACCAGGTGAGTAGATTTAACATCTATGGGGAAATCTCCCGCATGGAGTTAAGCGTCAGGGCGTGATAGGATATTTAGTCGTAGATGTTCAGGTGCATTAGCGTAGCATACCTCCCTTATTGCATATAGTGATGGTATATATAGAACACTGCACTGTCACTAACGGTTAAAGCAGCACGAGCACCATGTGTATGTTACACTCACACCGTTAGTGATTGCCATGACACTTGCACTATAGGATTGCTACGCATTATACATATCGATTTGAGTGCCGCATCCTTGCTGATTGTCATGACTTGTCGCATATTGCACATATATTGATATCTTCATACCTGTGCACTTGAACACTGTATATTCATACCAGTGCACACATATATTGATATCTTCATACCTGCGCACATGCACACTATATATTCATACCAGTGCACACATATATTGATATCTTCATACCTGCGCACATGCACACTGTATATATGCATACCAGTGCACACATATATTAATATCTTCATACCTGCGCACATGCACACTGTATATCCATACCAGTCCACACATATATTGATTTCTTCATACCTGCGCACATGAACACTGTATATTCATACCAGTGCACACATATATTGATATCTTCATACCTGCGCACATGCACACTGTATATTCATACCAGTGCACACATATACCGATATCTTCATACCTGCGCACATGCACACTGTATATTCATACTAGTGCTACACTCATATTGGCATATATATATCCATTTGCGCATCCATACCTACATATATCCATATGTCACATACATGGATGATATTGATTTGATTTCATGAAAATATAAACCGCATGAGATATTTTCAAAAACTGGATTCTTTTAAAAGAGCGGTGTTCCCTTTTTACTCTTAGTATCATACAATACATGGCATGGATTTACGCATTGAGTTTTGGATTCATATGATTTCTGGATTTGAGAACCGTGGAATCATTTTAAGAAAATACGCACTGTTTTAAAAACCCGGTTTCTCTTGATATGATATTTCAGTGCGTCCACCATTAGTTTTCTCGGTTCCACAGAGCTTGTGTGAGTATACCCGATTCGAGGAGCGGTAGGCACCGATTGCGGGTATATGGTGGACCCGGTACGGTACCCCGGGGCAAGAAGACTCGTATTGTTAGACGGTGAGCCCGGCGGAGGGACTACTACCTACCGGTGATTGGTTAGACCTGGTGATTATCCGGAGGATACCGACCAGAGTCGATAGATGGATACGGGACGACGCGTACTGCTGGGGCCGAGGGCCGATTCCGCAGACGGAGCCCGTGGGCCGATCCGATGGACGGAGCCCGATACTTGAGGATTTGCGTGTCGATGTTAGACACGGCTGATTTTATGATATTTCGAGTGCCGATGTTGGGCACTCACGATTCTATGAGATTCACACGATTTGTGGGTCGATGAGGTTGACGACGCCTGAGTTTTACTGGGATTTGGGTGTATTGTTGGACACCGGCTATTTTTCCACGTTGACATTCCGTGTAGATATTATTTATTCCCATGCTGAGTATTTAGTATTGCACATCTCATCCTGTATCTATAGTACCTGTTAGAGTACACATACTATGCACGATTATTGCATACTTTGCTCATCACATAGAGATGTTATTAGATCGCATTTGTTGCATGATTTGAGCATCCAGTTCATCATATAGATGTTATCTGTTGGCATATGTTAGAGTATCGCAGCACGTGCATACTCGTGATTACCTTTATATGTTATCTACTATTCATGAGTTGGAAACTCACCCCCGTTGTGCCACAGTGCTTGCAGGTTGTCCCTCGGAGTCGTCGCGGCAGGCTGCTTTTCGTACATCTTTTGAAACAGATACCATTGCAGTTGGCATACTCGCCCTTTTGCTGATAGGTGGGTTTTTGTGCGGTATCCAATTATTTTCCAGTTGTATACATCATTGTATCTAGTATTCTCCATCTACTACTTATGTATTGACTTAGAGGCCAGTTGTGAGGGCGATGTATATTATTGTACTCTGGTGTCGAGCTCGTTGTGAGCCAACTTCATTTATGCAGCTTTATATTTCATGTTGTCTTCACTTATTTCTACTCATTTTTCGCTACGGTGTCGTATATTATCATTGTGATGATTGTTTTCGCCGTTGGGCATGATCGCTCGCATTTGGGATGCTTATTTCTTATTGTGTATCATTTTACTTATTTTTTGCCTTGTTCTCGATTTCGGGGCTAGTTTTACAAAGAAAATGCTGCCAAAATTTTTAAAAGATAACTTGAACTTTAAAGAATTCCACTAAACAACTTAAAGTTTTCTAAATGTCTTAACAAATATTTTAATAAATGTTTTAAGCACTCTATTCTTTTAATGGTTTTGATTTCTGGGTTCGGCTTACTTAGTCGTGTTACGCCTGTAGACGTTACGTGGTTATGTGCCGGTCACGGGCCGAACTTTGGGTCATGACAAAGTTGGTATCAGAGCGTAGGTTTTATCTTTCGGAGCGTTGGATGACCCTAGTATGATGGAGTAGGTAGCTGAAGCAGAGTGGCATAGCGTGTGTATATTCCGCAACATACTCACGACACGGTACTCCGCCTAAGCGACCTTAGGAATTATTGATTGGAATTCCTTCATGATTGTAAACATTCTTGCGATTCGATTTCCTTATCCTTATCGAATCCTACTTTCCTTTTCAGCCATTATGCCGCCAAAGACTATGAGTGCGCAGAGAGCGGCCGCGAGAGCCGAGATTGGAGTTGACTCGTCCGAGACGAGGACTGATCCGGGTAGTACCCCTGGTGTACCAGAGCAGACCGTTCCTCCCACGACATATCAGATCACCATGCTAAAGGCTGGTTTGCAGGGATGCGCCAGACGGTGGGATCCAGTATGCAGTGTAGGGTTCCTAGGCACACTTAAGAAGTTCCAGAAGGCATCAACCATGCCAAATTCAAATTTTCCGGTGCCGAGAAACCCTAAACTAGATCGATTACTAAAGGTAAGGCGAAAGAACATGCAAGTTAACAACTTAACTACAAGTGAAAGTGACTACAACCTTTGGAGATCCGGTCCTCCACTTCTTTATCTCCGTGACAACGTCCCTCCTCTGCGATCAACCGGATCCTGGACTCTAGCGTTGGTTTCGTCGGAGAAATGAGCGGCTAGGTCGTTGACTTCGATGCCGAAGATGATCTACGTCGAGGCAACTCTAACTCAAGCTCCATCTTCACTTGGTCATGAAACATGTGAAGATAACACACTCTACTACATGGCAAGTGGTAGAGGATGAAGAAATAGGAAGTCGGTTCACTTTGGATTTGGATTTCTCACTTGATTTCAACACTTGGAATTTTGTAGCAAGGTTTTCTTTTCTTCATGAAGAAGAAGAAGAAAAGAATTATATGAAAAGAATAATCAAGTGAAGTTATCATCTTGCAACCATTGGTGAGATTAATCTTTGTAGAGACTAAACTCAAGTTTAACTTAAAGGTTAGGTTAAGGAAAATCTTATGTAAAACAAAATGGTGGATTTTGTCAAAGATGCTTGAAAGCTTCATGAAGCTTCAAGCAAAGACAAAGTAAGCCACCATTTTATTTTACATAAATCAAATAAATTAAATAAAAAACTAAACCTTTAACCTAAACATGGTATAATCCATACACACACCCAAGTTTGCATGTATCATCAAACATGATACAAACTAGTGCACAAAAATATATCACATATACAACTTGTGCACATCAAGTGAGAAAATCAATCTTAAGTGAACAAATACTAGTTAATGTAAAGTAATATATCAAATATATAATTATACATTAAATCATTAAATCAACACTTGACACTACTACAAATATGGGTTGCCCCTACGGATTTATCCGTAGGGGCAACCCACTGCCCCTACGGATATATGCGTAGGGGCTAAAAGATACCCCGTAGGTACAAAGGCCGCAGGTGCAAGTTGAGGCCATGAACTTGCCCCTATGGATTTATGTGTAGGTCCTGTTGCCCCTACGGATTAAGCCGTAGGGTATAAGATTTTATATTATTTACGGTTTTTTTAATATATTACTTGTACCTACGGATATGTCCGTAGGTCCATGTACTACCCTCTACGGATATGTGTGTAGGTACGTGTTCGTAGGGGCAAAATATCAGGAATCCTGATATTTTGCCCCTTCGGATAACGCCGTAGGGGAGAGGAAGTGGCCCCTACGGCTATATCCGTAGGGGCATTCCCAACCCCCTGGCACTGTGATCAGGGGGGAAATATCAGTTACTGCTGATATTTTGCCCCTACGGATATATCCGTAGGGGTAACATGTGTGCCTACGGATTAATCCGTAGGTACATATTGTCTGTATTTTTTTTTAAAAAATGGGCTGCTTGATTTTTTCCCGCCCTGTGCATAATAATATATACATCAATCAAATCATATATTGCAGTATTCATAATCACATCGCACGCATATATATAATATACAAAAGAAACCCAGAAACTGAATATGATATAAATACAAACCAATATCAATATCGTTTCAAAATGTAGTACAATGTGTATGATATAAATAAAAACATGTTTCAAAAAATAAGAACCAAAAATCTACCCTAGCTCGGTCCAGCTCCACCTCTGAATAACGATAGAATAACGCGCGCGTGCTCCTCGGTCAATAAACTCTGCAATTCGTCGTGAGCGGGAGTCTGAGCGGCATGTGGAGCTGGAGATGTGGTCTGCGCAGCCGCCGTCGAGGTAGTCTCTTGTGGAGCAGTGGCTGCGGGAGTTTGAGTGGGCGGTGGAGCTACAGGAGCTGTCTGCGGAACCGCAGCCGATGTACTGGCTTGCGGAGCCGCAGCCGAAGGAGATGCATGTGGAGGCTCGGCCGATCTACCCTGTCGCGTCTGGACATAACGTGTGTAAGAAGCGCGTAAGAACTGTGTATTATTCGAATTCGTATCATTATTAAGTTATTTCGAAACCCTGTTTGGATATGTAGTTTGGAAAAGCGTTGTTTATTTTAATTACATATGTATGTATGATTAATCAAACTTAAGTCTAAAACCAAATAAGCTCAAGCTACGTACTAATTATAGATATGTTGATATGTATATAATATGAAATGATATTTTACTATAAAGTAGTATACATACCAGCATCTCTTTCAACTCCTGAACGGTGGCCCTCAAGCTATCCACTTCCTGATGGGCATGCCGGTCACTGGAGACGGAGGAAGCAACTGCCGGGATGGAGTCCAACCTCATATGGGCCCTGCTAGGGCCCAATCCCCGGTCTCTCTCCCAACCTCCGTGGTGCCCTCCGTGTGCGGCGTCCAGAACTGGGGTCAGCAGCCTCGGATCGTTCTGTCCGGTAAAATCGATCCCCGAGGCCTGGGCCTGCTCAACCACCCGCTCCTACACCCACATTAAGCAGTAAAGTATAAGTATAAAATTTAAATTTGAACCTTCCAAGACTAAAATTTCAAATTTGGGTAGAAAAAATATTAACTCTTGCGCAGTACTCCTGGGTAGCGACATCGGGATATCGAAGCTCGCCCATGGCGGGATCTGTCGAGGTGCCGTGGACGGCAAGATATGCGGACAGCACGCTCGGTGTACCACCTGACGCCACGGTCCGAGATGCCTGCAATATTAGAAAGTAACTCTTAATATTAGAAATATTAGAGAATAACTCTTAATATTGCAGAATATTAGAGAATAACTCTTAATTTACCGATAACTCCATGGCTCGAGTAATGTTCCTCGAGCCACCTGTGTAAGTAGGGCGACCCCTCTTCGCCGACTTCCTGTTCTCCGTATTCTGAGCGGCCTGTTTCTGCACAACGCATTAACATCTAGTTTTCTAATTAAGAAACACAAAGAAATAAATTATATCATAAATAATGAATTAAATTTAAAATACATACCTGTTTGCGTTGGGAGTCGAAATAAGCGCACAATAGAGGCCATGTCTCTACATCGACTCTCGCAAACGCCGGAGTAGATAGGAGGGCCGCTCTCTCTGCCTTGGGGGTCGCCATCCACAGGGAGTAGCAGTCGGCCTTCAGCTCATTCCTGTTGTATCGGACCTTGGCCTGCATGTTCTTCATCAGGCCATTGTACAGAGCATGAAGGTCGAGCACCCTCCCCGGGTGATCAGGGTCGGCTACAGGCTGAAAATCGTAATCCAACTGAAAATACAAAAAAAAAACATTGTTATTAGATTGCAAGTGTTAATAATAAATATATTGGATAGATCAAATGAAAATATATATTAATACATACCCGAGCCTGATCAAAGAAGAGGGTGAATGAGCGCTGGTGCTGCTCGCCCCACTCAACGTGAAGTGGATAGTTCTTCACGATCCGGCTCTCGTCCCCCAAATACCGGCCGAACCTCTCGGCATGAGGACCGGTATAGCGATAATCAAGGGTAAAAAATAGGGGGAATGCTGCCTCCCCCCTAGCTCTATCAGGCCTCAGCCTATGGGACTGATTCGGGCCTCGAGTCCCCCTCTGGGGATGGAGAGGCCCTGCGTCTGCACGAAATATAAAGAAAATAATAAGACAAAGTTGTATTAAGAAATCAAGGTTAAACAAAAATTCAAGTGTGATATATACCTCCAGTGACTAGCGCACGAGCCTGGGCCCGAGCAGCAGCACGAGCGGGACGATAGTTCCTCCGGTGAGGAACAACCGGAGTCCCGGACCCGGACGCATCCCCTCCAACTATAAAATAAACATCGACGCTAAATTTCCATGAAGTTCATATTTATTCTATAGATCATATGTAAAATGTATAAATATTTTAAATTTATTCATATTAACCTGTAGACGATGCGGAGGGTATGGAAGCGGCAGGAGTGACCCCTGTGGAAGGTTTGGCCGCACCACCTATAATTAAACAATTAAAAATAGTTTATATAAGTAATTGCAAAAAGAATGTGTAGATTAATAATATAACGTTCTAAATCAATATGCATGCACTATAGGATATATAAACATACCCGCAGGTGCGGTGGTGTCACCACCTACAGCTAGACAATAATAAAAATTGCTATGTAAGAGCAAAAGGAATGTGTGTATTTATGATATAGTATTCTAAATCAATATACATACACTATATGATATATAAACATACCTGGAGGAGCGAGGGTGGCCTCTGTCCCAGATGTGGACGCATCACCAACAACTAGACAATCAAACATTGACAATATAAGTAATTTTGACATAAACATACATGAATATCTGTAATATTACATTCAAAATGGATATGCGTGCAGTATACCTGGAGGTGTGGCCAAATCAACACGGAAGGAGGCATCCGAAGGGGTCTCCGATCTGTGTGCAAGACCGGCCCTCTGAAGGTCCCTACGGAGCTCTCCGGGCGGCATAACCGCTCTGCCTCTGCCTCTGCCTCTGCCGCGGCTGGAGCTCCTGCCGCCCCTCGCTGCTCCCGACATCGTCATCAAATCTAGATAAACGGTTCGTGGACGCATTAGACAAAGTACTGACTATATATGATCTAGAGCGTAAAATGTGAAGTAATAATATAACATTACCGATAACCTTTTTCGTTTCGTGGGCGCATCATACATATCTACTTGGATTTCATCGTCGATGTCATTTCTAACACACGTAACTTCATGATCGGTCGAAGACAACTCGTCCTTCGAAACAGACGGTCGGAGCACTTTTGTAGATCCATCCGAGCATTCATGTTGTCTTTCGATTTCCCGTCTTTACACAGAAGCAAGTTAAGTATGTGCTCTGATATTCCCTTCTCTATATACATGACGTCCAGACAATGACGCACTGAATTTGTAGACCAGTACGGAAGCTCGAAGAAAATGCTTAACTTGTTCCAATATTGTGGTTTGACCTGTTTCGTCGGATCCATCCCGAAGGTCACGGTATTGTAACCATCCCATTTAGCAGTCACGTCCTCTCCGGATAATGAGGATGGAGGTCCAAGAAGCTCCTGATGACCATCAAAGTGAACCGTGTCTAACCTATAGGGGTGGTCTGGAGGCAGAAAACGTCGATGGCCGCAATAACAAACCTTCCTGCTAAAATTCAAAAATTTTGATGTTGTGTGTTCATGGCAATGAGGACATGCTTTGTGACCATGTACGGACCAACCTGATAGCATTCCATACGCAAGAAAGTCATTAATTGTCCATATTAAAGCCGCACGCAGTATGAAGGTTGTATTTGTGTTTGAATCATATGTCTCTACACCATCAATGAACAAAGTTTTCAGCTCCTCGCTCAGAGATCGGAGATAGACGTCGATATTGTTCCCCGGTGAGTTTGGTCCGTCGATAAGAAGAGGCATCATAAAGTATGATCGGTCCATAGCCAACCAAGGCGACAAATTATAAATTATCATTACAACGGGCCATGTACTGTGACTTCCAGCCATATAGTTGAATGGGCAGAAGCCATCGGTAGCCAGTCCGAGCCGGACATTGCGAGGATCGCTACTGAATATTGCGTGCCTCCTATCGAAAACCTTCCATGCCGGTGAATCTCTTGGATGGCTCATTTTTCCATTTTCGCTTGGAGGAGCATGGTGATGCCAAATCATTGCCTCGGCTATTTTCTTGCACCTGAATAGCCTCTGTAGCCTCTGTGTTATGGGAAAATATCGTGCTATCTTCACAGGTATATCAGGCTTCTTATCAGAATCTTTCGGCTTATACCTGGCCTCTCCGCATGTTGGACACTCTTTCAAATCTTAATTCTGTTTCCGGTACAACACGCAATTTTTAGGACATGCATGAATCTTCTCGCACTTTAGACCCAAATCAGACATCATTTTCTGGGCTTCATACCAGCTTTCGGGCATATTATTTCCCGGAGGCATAGAATCTTTCAAGAACGAAAGAAGCATTGTGAATGACTTGTTGCTCCATCCATTTAGGCACTTAATCTGGAAAAGTTGGACGAACCATGAGAGGGTGGAATACTTCGCATTCTCATAAATTGGTTTCCTAGCATCATTCATAAAATTTTCATATTTATCCGCACGCGGTCCTTGATCGGAAGGAATGCCATCTTCGGTACGAATAGATTCACCTAGGGCAGCCTCTACCATATCCTCCATTTCTTCTCATGGAAATAAATTTCCGTCTCCTGCCGTATTACCGAATTCTTCTTCTCCTGCCGCATTATCGTGTTCTCCTTCTTCTTCTACCGCAGTACTGCATTCTTCTCCTTGCCCGTGATATTTCCAACTTGAATAAAGTCTAGTAAACCCATGTTTTACAATATGAAGCTCTGCCAATTCTACCTTCTGCCAGTACTTATTGCCACATCTATCGCACGGACAGAGAATCTTCACTATTATGATCTTATTATGTGCGCGTGCAAATTCAAGGAAAGCAGCAACTCCTGCGACAAACTTAGGTTGCATACGTTGTTTCCAATCCACATACATCCAGTCCTTAACTCAGACATAATCATGGGCCATGTTAGACTGAATAACATATAAATTGTAAGTTATGCTGACTATATTGAGAAATATAAGAACGGGATAGTTACTGACAAAGGAGAAAATCCGTGTATATGCTTTGTGTGTGCGTTTGTCGTTGAAAAGAATAAATTACCGCACGTTATGTTAACCGATAGACGGGGACTATGTGGCGCTTTTAGTTTCATATATGAGTATCGATGGGAATATGAAGGTTTCATATTATCATATATTGGTTTTAACCCGAACATCTCGAATCGCTCTCTAATTATGCGTTTGTATGTATATGTTCCGGCTGTCGGGGGTAGGCTTCTATCCCATTAAGAATGTATAGAGCGAACGCCCATCACTTGTTCTTTCAACCGTTTCGAGTAAATTTTGGCAGCACCTCCCCGCTGTTCTCCGAGTACACTGTAATAGAATAGATAATCATTTCAAAGCTGTGAAACAACGTTGAAATGAACATCGAATCTATCTTTGTACACCGAGAACCAGCGGAAAGGTACCGACGAAATATCACGAAACGGATGAAAACACAAGTGAATGAAGGCGTTTGCTTTATACATTCTTAACTTGTCCACACGGGACAAATCTATGGGTTACCATACGATTGAATTTTCTCGTCGCGTACACTATACGACGGTTGTTAGTATCGAGCTATACTGTCCGATATTTAACAACCTTCGTATAGTTCTAGGTCACGACGAGCATCGCACGTATGTTAACCGATAGACGGGAACTAAGTGGCGCTTTTAGTTTCATATACGAGTATCGATGGGAATATGAAGGTTTTATATTATCATCGAGTATCATATATTGGTTTTAACCCGAACATCTCGAATCGCTCTCTAATTATGCGTTTGTTGTGTATTCTTGTTGTATGTATGTGTTCCGGCTGTCGGGGGTAGGCTTCTATCCTATTAAGAATGTATAGAGCGAATACCCATCACTTGTGCTTTCAACCGTTTCGAGTAAATTTCGGCAGCACCTCTCCGCTGTTCTCCGAGTACACTGTAATAGAATAGATAATCATTTCAAAGCTGTGAAACAACGTTGAAATGAACATCTAATCTATCTTTGTACAAGGGGAACCAGCGGAAAGGTACCGACGAAATATCTCGAAACGGATGAAAACACAAGTGAATGAAGGCATTTTCTTTATACATTCTTAACTTGTCCACACGGGACAAATCTATGGGTTACCATACGATTGAATTTTCTCGTCGCGTAGACTATACGACGGTTGTTAGTATCGAGCTATACTGTCCGATACTTAACAACCTTCGTATAGTTCTAGGTCATGACGAGCATCGCACGTATGTTAACCGATTGACGGGGACTAAGTGGCGCTTTTAGTTTCATATATGAGTATCGATGGGAATATGAAGGTTTCATATTATCATCGAGTAACATATATTGGTTTTAACCTGAATATCTCGAGTCGCTCTCTAATTATGCGTTTGTTGTGCATTCGTGTTGTATGTGTAACATGATTTTAAACCATTGCGATCAAGATTGATAGAACTGATCATCCTACATTGCAATAGCATTCATCAACCAAAAACTATTATTGCAATGGTATTCATCTATAACAATCAACAATTAAAACTACAAATGTAGGATACTGATATCATAAAGCATTATACGCAACATTGATAGAATTGATAAATAAAAAAACGAAACACAAACCGTATCAAGATTTAACAACATTGATTATGTCATATACGCGGGCCGATATTTTCATATTAGCCAATAGGCAAAAATAGATTACGGTCTGGATATGGCATATTGGCAGATGTTACCTATATGCATACATGCATGTTGTCTCCTATTTTTTCATAAATCAAACCAACTACATACATCAAACTAGTCCATGCCACCAATCGGAAACTCCACTATGTCTTTGAATTATTATTTTTCCAAATTGCATTGAGCTCCTATTGACATTGTCCCATCCAACAAATTTGTTGTGCTTGGCTCGAGCTTCATCTAGCTTTCACATGAAATACACATTATATGAGTAATATAGTTAAAAATTATGGTATTTTGTTGTCATCAATCCACCTAACCCTAACCCCAAGTTGCTCTCTGAAAGCACATAGAACCATCCCCCTAGTCAAGCATAGCTTTTTCTGTGCAATTGTTCTCATTCTTAATTTCTCACATTCATTACTCTCTCATTTTCTTGTCAACAAATTCGTTTTGCAATTGTTCTCATTCTTAATTTCTCACATTCATTACTCTTTCATTTCCTTGTTTTTTTCCAACTCCCCACCACTTAACCCCAACCCAGCCCCCAGACCCCAGCCCCAGCCCAGCCCCAACCTAACCCTAACCCCAGCGCGGCCAGCTAAACCCCAACACCAACCCTAAGGCGAACCCTAACCCCAGCCCCACCCCAGCAGCAGCCGAACCCTAACCCTACCCCGACCCTGACCCCGACCGCGACCACGACCCCTGCCCAACCCCAACTCGCGCGTGCAACCCCAGACCCAGCCACGAACCCTAAGCCCAAAATAATCCAAAAATTCTTTAATTTACCTCGAGATTTACTCACCTGAACGGCTGCTGCTGGGGCTAGGGCGACGACCTGAACGGCGGTGGCGACGACCTGAACCGCGGTGGCGACGAGAACTGCGGTGGCGACGAAACCGGCGGTGGCGATGAGGAGAACGACGGTGGCGACGACGGCGTGGCGATTTGGGGATTTTTTTCGCGCACGATCGAGAGAGAGAGAGAGAAAGTGAGCGTAGGCGATCGATCTGGGGTTTTGTTAAATCGATATTTACTTGCCCCTATGGATATACCCGTAGGTCCGTTGTTTGCGGCTCCGTAGGGGCAAACACCAAATTAAGAATTAATATTTTTATTCTTGGACGTCTGTGCCCGTAGGAGCAACCTTTTAGCCCTACCGATTAATCCGTAGGGCCAAGTTAAATCTGCCCCTACAGATTCCAATATCCGTAGGGGCAACCCCCTATTTTACTAGTGTGATTTAATGATCTGGTCATACTGCATATAACCGACAAAAATCAAGTGTATCAATATATCGAATCGACACTTGATTCGGAAACCCGGCTATATCACATATAACCGACTGGTGATACAAATCGCGAGAATAGAATACAGTATCACATACTGGTTTCCCGCACATATCTCATATGCGCTTCTTTTTCGTTTCGCTTGAGGTAGGAAACCTCTATGTAGGACTCTAAAGACTCGTCAATACGCCGGCAGTAAGTGATGATCATATCAAACACCCACAAGCCGCAAGCGGTCTGCTAAACGTAACGGCCACCCGGGTATTAAGCGATCAGACGAGCAAGCCCGCTCACACTCCTGTGAATCCAACCAGTAACACTTACCGTACAGTCCGGTCTGTTCGTCTGATATGTCGCATATTTCGCCTAGGGGTGGTAAACGTCAGACCCCAATAACTCGATAAGTCGTGTCGATATGAGGCTCATAACGGGTCGATAAACTACTGGTAACACTTACCAGTAAATCCCTAAAGCAGCCTTGGCCAAGGATTTCCTGTTATTGCCAATCGAGCACAGCGCAACATCAACTCCTTATACCGGGAGAGACGAAACCCTTCCTATCGCTCATTGCCTCCATGTGATTCAGGACTGTACCCAAAAGCCACCTTTTTGCATGCCCTCTTGGACGTGGTATGATGGAAATCAAAGCACGGTGGGAATCACACAAGACTCTATGACGATCTCGGGTCTACAGACTAACCTGTACCAGTGTCACCAGAGAACTGCCATCTGACGTAAGGTATAATACCATCTGGGAGTTCTCGGCGAGTCCGTCCAGTGTACCCAGTCTCCACTGAGCACCCGTATATCATCTCTGATGTCAAACACCAATGGATATGGGATCATCCATCGCCCATCTATATGGGTCGAGAAGCTACATGCTAGTCTACTCTGGTATATCGATGCCCCGTCTTGATACACCCACGACTAGGGACCTTGAAGGATGTACTTATAGACTACCATGTACCCACTAGTATGATCCGCATCATAGTCCAGGTAGTCAATTACACATCCTAAGGGCTTTACCAACATGTAACAGAGAGACAATCGGTGTGCACGTTAAGGTAAAGAGTAACCAGATAGCATACTATCATATCGAGCAAGAATGTCATCCCTATATATGTCCAAGCATCCACTACAATATACATCCTATGTATAGTAATGGCCTTTAGGGCATACATATAACTAACAATCTCCCACTTGCACTAGGGCCATCTGATAGCAGCGGTTGTAGTATCTCATACTCAACCATCCCATAAAAGTCTCTCTCTAGGAAAAGGCCTTTGTGAATGGATCCGCCGTGTTTTCCTCTGAGTCTTCTCTCTGAACCTCGATCCCCCTGGAGATCAACTATCTCCATGATCAGGTGATGCTGCCTCAGAATATGTCTGAATCACTGATAGGATAGGCGTTCTTAGGGATAAGCCACAACTCCATTGTCTCACAATGGTAGGAACGAAGTTCATCTCATGAACTAATATAATACCAGACTTCCTCTTTGGTAGCATCTTTGGTAACGATGTATCTTGTCTTTAATCGTCTAGTATGTCACGGTATCTAGCTTGGAACTCTTCCAACATACCGTCCCTTTACTGAGGGTAAAGACAATGCCTGTGACTGACATTCAGTCATCCTTATCACCCTGGAACCTTTCCAGTGATTCTCCCAAGGATCAATTGATACCATCTCACTACAACTAGTGAGTATCCTAATATCTAATTAGATCTATCTCATAGATCGAAAATCCAGGATTCAGGAGGTATCATTATGATCCTATATGGAGAATCCTTGTGATAAGCGGAGATTGACCGAGCGTAGCATAGGAAACTACTTCCCTATCATGAGTATGTCATCCACGTACTATACGAGGATCACCACCATACTCCCTACTACCTTTTGTATATACAAGGTTCATCTACCATTTTGATGATGTCAAACTCTTTAACTAACTCATCAAAACAGATGTTCCAACTCCGCGATGCCTTCTTTATCACATAAAATATCTTGCACACGTTTCCGCTGCTCCCACTGTCTATGAAGCCATCTGACTGTGTACTTATAGACTCTGTCTTCTAAATCATTATTTAGAAAAGCAGTCATGACACCCAACCGCCAGATATCGTAGTCATGGTATGTAGCCGTGGTAAGTAGGATCTGGATGGACTTAAGCATAGTTACTTAGAAAAGGTTT
Source organism: Agapanthus africanus (assembly GCA_030015575.1). NCBI lineage: Eukaryota > Viridiplantae > Streptophyta > Magnoliopsida > Asparagales > Amaryllidaceae > Agapanthus > Agapanthus africanus. The sequence continues at coordinate 704,883,951 of JASDDO010000024.1, read as the reverse complement.
CATTATAATCCATACCTGGTCAATGATGCAAACCTTTAACAAGTCTAGCTTTGAAAGTCTTAACTTTTCCATGTACACCAAGTAATCTTCTCAAGATATACTTTCTCCTGATGGGGATTTAACCCTTCAGATAAAGCAACCAAAGTCCATACTTTGTTGGTGTATAAGGATTCCATCTCAGATCGCTAAGCATCCAGCCATTCTTATAGAGTCCCACTCCTGATGGTCATCTCGAAACTAGTTGGGTCATCATCTCATGATGCAATCCTCGCTCCCACTGTCATAGAGAAACCAAAGTATCTCTCAGGTGGGTGAGGAACCCTGCTAGATCGGCGGAGAGGCTGAGGTTCGTTGGTGGCTATTGAATCCTTTGGTTCTACCAAATCATTAGCTGCAGTTTGTATAGCTGGAACTGTTACTAGTTCCACCGCATGACCAATAATTTCTTCACAAGAAATTCCCTTTCACAAAGGTGGCAAGCTGAGAAACAAAACATTTTTGTTCCTCGGTTTGCTAGAAGATATTCCCTTGCGTATGCTTGGGATATCCGACAAACTTCCATAGATCTGACTTTGCCTCGAGCTTGTCTGGATTTTGCTTTTAGACATAGGCCGGACAACCCCAAATCTTATCTGACTTAAGAGATGGGCTCTTTCCTTTCCATATCTCATATGAAATGGTCGGCATCTGATTTGTTCGGAACCCTATTCAATAGGTATGCAACTTCATAAGTGCATAACTCCCTAAAAGGAAATAGGAAACTCAGTAGTAGTCATCATAGACCACACCATATCACATAGGGTGCTATTGCTCCGCCCCGATACACCGAAGTGCTGAGGTGTATACGGAGGAGTAATGCTGGGAGAGAATCTCATTCTCAGAATAGTCCAGGAATCTCGTGCTCAAGTATTCTCCTGCTTGATCACATCAATGGACATAATACTTATACCCGTTTTTGGTTCTCTACTTCTAACTTATATTCTGTGAATATCTCAAAAGGTTCGGATTTGTGTTTTAACAGGAACATAGGTCTGAATCTCGAGAGATTATCAGAGAATTTAATGAAGTACAAAGAACCGGTCTTGGCATTTGTAGACAGGGGACCTGATTGATCATTTCTTTGTGTGTCGTTTTAGAGAATGAATAGAATCACAATCAAAGAATTATTTTTGACCGCAATCAATTACGGTGTCGATTGTAGATCGTAAGCGAGTGCGGATCGTCCACAGGGATTGCACGATTCGTTTGTATTATGATATGCTTGAATTGAAAAGTTAAGCTAAGATAAACGAAAACATGATTCAAGAATTTTGATTTTCAAGTGTTACTATTCTATTCAAGAATCAAGAAAATGATAAACAATCAAGAATCGGTGTATCGATGATATTTCCAATCGACAGTCAAGAATCTAAAAGAGGCTCGTAGGAATCGATAGGATCGATAGACGTGATGTAATCTCAAGATAACGTGTTCTTGTCCTTCAAAGAATTGATACTAGATCGATGATGATCGACGAGAGTTAGGGTTTTCTCGTGAAACTAGGGTTTCATCATTTAACCCTTGTTCTTTTGTCGATATCATTCACATTCTAGCCTCTAGAACTTTCAAGAAACGATCGTAACTCCCCAATTTCGAGCGATATCATTCAAGGAAGCATCGTAACGAAATGGGTTGTCGGTTCTTGAACTTGCTAGAGTTTACAAAACTTGTAGGAATCAAGAATCGTTTTCAGATATATTACATCATCATTCTATTGATCGTCTCGACTCCTCGACGAGCGGAGTTTTACTCAAACATCACAACAAGAACAACAATTACAAATTGAGATCTAATCATGATGCAAGAATTTAAAGAAAACAAGATAAAAGAAAATCACCTTTTATTTATATCAACAATTTGATTACAGTCGCTCAAGAACTACAAGAGGAAGAACTAAATTGTCGATTTGGCGTCGCTCGGCTCCGTGAGTCGCGGATCGTTTAGACTACTTGCTCTGTTGAAGATCGGCTCGGCTCATAAAAGGTTGCAAGTCTTCTTGCTTGATTGGGTACTCGGGATCTTGGATTTTGATTGGAATTAGGGTTAGGGTTTCGCACAAGCCCTGTCACTAGACATATGGAAGAAGATGAAGAAAGAGAATGGTTCTAGTTTGATACTAGATTGGGTAAAGATTATTAGATTCATAACCCTAGGTCTAGGCTTCTATTTATAAACTTCCCAAATCCTAGGTCTAGGTTTGAAATTGTAGTTCCCTCCAAAAGTTTGTTGAGTCTTCTAGAAGGTAGTTTGTTAGGAGCTAGCTTAGGCTTTAAGCTAGGATTGATTAAGCTTGGAAACCCTAGTTTGCTGATCTGGCAGAAACCCCTGGAGTCTTCTGGAATTTGAGATACATTTCTGAGCAGTGGGCCCTGAATGAAGCATTGTGGTACAAAGATTGATGTCTGAATCCCTGGACCCACCACGGATCCGCGGCTCCTGCCAGCTCCTGCCACGGATCCGCGGCTCTTTGATGGGATTGGGCTTTGGTTCTTCTGGTGAAGCTTTGTACTGGAGTTTGGGCTTTTCTATGATGTGTTAATTTGTGATTGCTCCTTTGGATTGATACCAGATCTGAAAGCATTGATTTGGGGTAATGTTTGATCGGTACCCTGTACATTTTTGGTCTTTCTGTTGGATTTTCCTGCACAGATCTCAAAACAAGTGTTGCGCAATTTTTAGGGATGATGCGATGCCATTAAATGTAGTCAATTTTCTTTATAGTGTCGGTTTTAGAGTCTAATACATGTAATCTGATATTTTGCGACAGTTTTGCTAATATGTAAAATATGAATACCGTACACTTCTAAATGAGTGCAAATGATGTGGAAATTGCCGGCTAAAAATATACAATATTTTCGACTAATCAAATTCCCCCAAACTTAATTTCGATCGTCTCGAGCGAACTATTTTATTAAAAAGAGAAGTAGAAAATAAAGAAAGAGAAAAACTAACTAGCACACTTTCGTAGGCAACACGATTGTACTGAGCACGTGCAACAAGCCTTTAAACCTCTAGGTGTCCCTAGTAGGAGGTGTGTTGTCTCCTGAGGGTTTTCAGCGGATTGCACCCACAAAATCCAATAATAAAAGCAAGATCATGAATATTACATTTAAAGACAAGAATTGTAAAAGAAAAGCCTTGAAAATTAGGGTTTCTAACTCAGCTAGCTTTTCGGTTGTCATGAGCCCTATCTTAATGGTCATGAAAAGATGTTAGAAATCACGTCCTCCCTCAATAAAATATCGTCTTATTGTTCATTCCTATCTTTCATCCAAACATCGATCATATAACCCTGCGTGTGTGTAAAGGACATCCCTACACCCGGAGAATTCAATTCAAGCTATCATACTCTTGCCCATCAGCCTCAGTACTTTTTAATTAATGAATATTTAGATGAGATTGCTCACACACTTTCATGCGACCGTTAATACTTCTTGAGGTACTAACCGACCGATTACTCCTGTGCTTGCTTACTTGGTGTATTTTCCTCGTCTTGCACCACCTCAGGCATAGCAGTGACTCCCAGACCAGTTGGCCTTAGGGCACTAGGTGAAGAAACACCCTCGCTATATATTTTTTATTGCCCTTGGTGATAACAAAACCAGTGTCCATTTTTTTATCACCACTTTATATTTTCTTCATTTTTTTTATTTCCTTCATACTTTTGGCTTTAAGACAAGAGCATTTCAAGGTATCCTCTACTATCCCAGGCTTTAAGACGTGTGTAAGTGCGAATAGCAGGGTAGCAACGTTCAAAATGTTTGGCTTCCAGAATAGAAACTATTTTTCAGACTTATTTTTATCCTCAGTTTAGTGACGTCTTTCATCTTACTAACCCTTGGGACAACGGCTCATAACTACTTATTACTAGTTCGTATAAGAAAACTTCTAATTTTCTTAGTTTTCTTAAATTTTTCTAATCTCATGGATGTAATTTTTCAATATCTAAACTTTCATTATCTTATTTATGTACAAAAAATGTTTTTATCTTTTCGAAATTTTTTTAAAATTTTTTTTATAGGTTTTGAAAAAAAAATGTTTTGTGTTTATGCAAAGTATGATGCAAATGATGCAAAAATAAGAACAAAAAATGTTTTGTGCTTATGCAAAGTATGATGCAAATGATGCGAAAATAAGCACAAAAAATGTTTTGTGCTTATGCAAAGTATGATGCAAATGATGTGAAAATAAGCACAAACCTCCCCCAAACTTATTTTCAACAGTGTCCTCACTGTTGCCTTCTGCTACATCTCAAAAAACTTGTAAGCTTGGGAGGAATTTATTAGTGGGGGAAAAATATTTAAGTGAAGAACATACCCCAAACTTATTTTTGGCTCAAAATTTTGTAAAATTTTCTTTTTAAGAGCCAAAAAACGTACTCCCCCAAACTTGAGTTATGCAATGTTAAGTTTTGAAAATCACAAATGGGGATCAAAAATCATTGGTCGATGCCAAGCCTTGCAAAGACCGAAGGTTAACACCAACCATTCAAAATATTTATCAATGCAGTGCTCGGGTTGGTGGAAGAAGAAGTTGGGAAAGGGTAAGTGGTGGAATAGAATATGTGTGCGTCTCATTTTGGAGAGACGATGCAGTGTATGTGATGGATTACTCGCATTCTTTTTACAGTTCAGAAAAAGGGGTGGAGGTTCAATTTCATTGGTTGGGATATGATTCATCTCAACACCCGTGTTATTCAGAAATGCGAGTTCATCAGCGAAGATCTCCTCAAAAGTTTCATCAATACCCCGAAGAATAATGTCATCACAAAGTGCGGGGTGATCTTCAGACTCTAAAAGCAGTTCATAATCAGTGTTAATTGTTGACCCGGACATCTCGGTAGAAGAGTCCATATGTGTATGATACATAGTTGGGTCAAACAATAACGTATGAAAAGAGTCAAGATCAGTATTATTAGGGTTATTAAATTCGCTGCTGTCGACATCCATTAAGTCGACAGAACAGACCTGAGCAGTAGGTTCGGAGGGTACACTTCCTAACTTGTAAATGTTCATCTCAATTGTCCTTTTCCCGAAGGATAGGGTCATAGAACCGTTACGACAATTGATGATAGCGTTGGAAGTGGCGAAAAAGGGGCGACCTAAAATCACCGGAATTGGATTCCGTGAGTTCGCTACAGGCTGTGTATCAATTACAATAAAGTCTACAGGGAAGATAAATTCCCCGATTTTTATTAACACATCCTCTAGTTCACCCCTAGGTCTGGTGATTGATCGGTCAGCCATCTGGAGAGTGCAAGGAGATGGTTTTAACTCTCCGATCCCTAACTGTTCATAAACTTAGAAAGGAAGAAGGTTAACACTTGCCCCAAGATCTAGTAGAGCACGATTAATGTGTTTCTTCCCAATAGAGATGGAAATCGTAGGATAACCAGGATCCTTACGTTTTCTCGGTAATTGCTGGGGGAAAGCAGTGTCTACTGTTTTTGCCATGAATATCTTCTTGGGCATTTGTTTCTTCCTCTTTCTAGTGCACAAGTCTTTAAGAACTTTCGCATATGCTGGGACTTGTTGGATAGCATCTAGAAGAGGGATATTGATGTTAACCTGTTTAAACATCTCAGTGATCTTCTCCATATATGGACTTGGTGTGTTAGCCCTTAACCGATTAGGATAAGGTGCTTTAGCAATAAGTGCTGGGTCCATCATAGGAGAAGGAAGTGTGTGTGGAACCGATCCCAGTATAGAAGTGGGGATCGTCCGTGGAGGGGTAAAAGAGGTGGGCTGTAGTGGCGAGCCTTTTGGGAAATGGAGAATAGGCTCGGAAGAAGGTGGTTGGGTAGAAGAACTGGGGTCAGAATTAGAAGTGTGTGTATGTGGAAAGGTCTCAGCCGGGGTGTTGATAGGATTGTCAATATCATCAACTTCTTCCCCAACATGATTGTCAAGCACTCTTCCAGATCTCAACGTGGTGATTGTATTCACATGATGTGAATAGCCAGGATTGGGTAAGGGTTGAGCTGAAAGTTTCCCTTTTTCTCTTGCACTCATTTCGGCTTTTAATCGTGCAATTTCTTCTTCCATCGATTTAATACTCTTGTTTTGGGACACAGAGTTTTTCTCAATTTTATCGACAGACGACTTCATTTCTGCCGAAACTTGCATGATATTTGTTAAGACCGAATTCATGTATTGTGCAAAAGAAGAGGATTCATCAGTTCCGGTCAACTGTAAAGGACTAGATAGTGCAGGTGTGTTGACCTGATTTTGAAAATTATGTGCTTGAAAGGGGTGCTGACTCAGTTGAAGTTGTGGCTGCTGTTGTGGTGGAGCGACCCTTTGGAAATTGTTTTGGTTTCGAACCGTGTTTTGAACTTGTGATTGGTTCCAAGCAAAATTAGGGTGATTCCTCCAACCCAGATTATATGTGGAAGAAAAAGGATCGTTTCTAGGTCATTGAAATGCGGCATTGGTATGCTCACGACCTTGAAACGGACATTCTTCCGTCAAGTGAGACGGATCAGAACAGCAGCCACATACAGTTTTGGAAAGTGACATTTGATTAAGGGAGGCGGCTAAAAATTTGTTTTCCATAGTCTCGAATTTCTTATGTATGGCTGAAATGTCAGCTCTAACTCCTATGGAAACGTCCGATTGGTTATTGCTGCTCCTAAATAATGGACTTTCCCACTGTAAAGACTTTTCAGCGAACTCTTCTAAATATCGCCAAGCTTCCCCATCATCCTTAGACATGAAGGTACCTTGACACATGTTTTCAAGGCTCCGTTTAGTGTTAGGGTTACTGCCCTCATATATGATTCGGCAAAGCTCCCATCTAGGGATGCCGTGATGAAGACACTGAACCAACAGATCCTTGAAACATTCAAAGCATTTAGAAAATGGTTTAGCAGGGAGCTGGGCAAATTGATTTAGTTCGCTACGGATTCGAGCTGTCTTTTGTATTAGGTAAAATTTCTTAAGGAATGCCATGATGAATTCTCCCCAATTCGTAATAGAGTGTGCGGTAGTGTTATATAGCCACTTCTCGGCTATATCGCACAAAGTAAATGGAAGAAGTCGTAGACGCATAGCATCCACTGAAAGTTGTGACGTACCCATCATTGCACATACGTTTTCAAATTTGGTAATGAAAACGTAAGCGTCCTCAGTCTCGAGTCCGTGGAATTTGGGTAAAAGATTGATGTACTGGGGATTAATCTCAAAGTTATCCCCATTGGCTGGTGGTGTGGATAAGCAAGTCGAAAGAGGACCTCGAATAGGGTAGCACCTCTCCTGGAGAGAGATGCGGGGTGGATTCTGCGCACCAACGGACGGCGGCAGATTAGGGTTAAAGAAGTTTGATGGATTCGGATCCATCGGTGTGGGTGTGGTAGTGGGTAAAGAAAAGGTAAATGGAGAAATATCGACTTCGGAGTCGATAAAGGGTACGCGGACTAAACGGGCACTGGAATCCCGTGTCCAACCTATCTTGTACTAAAAAGGGTTGGTACAAGTGGCAGCGTTGACTTATAATTAGGGGTAAATTAATGCGGTGTTTGCTTTTGAAAAAGGGACGGATTTATGAAAAAATGATGCGACATAATAAATGCAGCACACAAACCCTAGAATCTAGAGGTCACCTAGGTCCGGCTCTAGACCGCTCCTAACTGCCAAAAGACAAGTCGCAGGATAGAATCCTCCACTGCCACTTTGTCCCCCTGTGGCCGGATAAGTGCAAGGTAAGTGGGAAGGTACTCCACTATGTAAGTAGTGGGCCTAATTAAAAACCACTAGCCTTAGACACACTCGCCTTAGGCACAACAAGAAAACGCGGATAAGCAATGAATTACCCCCGGCCTTCTTCTGTCCTAATTGAGCGCGACAGTCCTTAGAGTTATCTCTAGATTTCTTTTAGTTAATGTGGGTCAATGCAGATGCAAGTTTGGTGGTTTTCGGGGCCTAGGAAGGGTAATGAAATCCCCACCTAATTTTGATTTGGCCGTGCCCCTTAATATCCGTATTTAGAATGCAAACAACCAAGAAACAAAATCACGCACAAATTTAATTTTGCAATTTGCGAGCTGCGATTATTTGCAAAGAATCCTGCAGAAAAGTATTAGTTGGAGCTAAAAGAGGAGAGAGGAGAAGGTAAGGAACTTACAGAGGAATATTTGTACAGAGAAGGCTTCAGGTAGCCGCGGAACCACCGCAATTGGGTACTCCCACCGCGGAAGCGCGGTTGAATGGTGAGATCACTCCACCAAAATTCACCAGAGAGTCTCTGTAGACTCCCTCTGCTCTCTGGTATTTTCCAAAAAATTTTCTCAATTTCCAGCAAGCTCCAGATCTCCTGGCAATGAAACACAACAAATTGTTTAGGGTTTGCATAAATTTTGATCTCAAAATATCAATGGAATAATTCTTTCCATTCAAACTATAATATGAAATGAATTAGCGCGCGATCCCCGGCAACTGCGCCATTTGATTGATCATTTCTTTGTGTGTCGTTTTAGATAATGAATAGAATCACAATCAAAGAATTATTTTTGACCGCAATCAATTACGGTGTCGATTGTAGATCGTAAGCGAGTGCGGATCGTCCACAGGGATTGCACGATTCGTTTGTATTATGATATGCTTGAATTGAAAAGTTAAGCTAAGATAAACGAAAACATGATTCAAGAATTTTGATTTTCAAGTGTCACTATTCTATTCAAGAATCAAGAAAATGATAAACAATCAAGAATCGGTGTATCGATGATATTTCCAATCGACAGTCAAGAATCAAAAAGAGGCTCGTAGGAATCGATAGGATCGATAGACGTGATGTAATCCCAAGATAACGTGTTCTTGTCCTTCAAAGAATTGATACTAGATCGATGATGATCGACGAGAGTTAGGGCTTTCTCGTGAAACTAGGGTTTCATCATTTAACCCTTGTTCTTTTGTCGATATCATTCACATTCTAGCCTCTAGCGCTTTCAAGAAACAATCGTAACTCCCCAATTTCGAGCTATATCATTCAAGGAAGCATCATAACGAAATGGGTTGTCGGTTCTTGAACTTGCTAGGGTTTACAAAACTTGTAGGAATCAAGAATCGTTTTCAGATATATTACATCATCATTCTATTGATCGTCTCGACTCCTCGACGAGCGGAGTTTTACTCAAACATCACAACAAGAACAACAATTACAAATTGAGATCTAATCATGATGCAAGAATTTAAAGAAAACAAGATAAAAGAAAATCACCTTTTATTTATATCAACAATTTGATTACAGTCGCTCAAGAACTACAAAAGGAAGAACTAAATTGTCGATTTGGTGTCGCTCGGCTCTGGGAGTCGCGGATCGTTTGGACCACTTGCTCTGTTGATGATCGGCTCGGCTCATAAAAGGTTGCAAGGCTTCTTGCTTGATTGGGTACTCAGGATCTTGGCTTTTGATTGGAATTAGGGTTAGGGTTTCGCACAAGCCCTGTCACTAGACATGTGGAAGAAGATGAAGAAAGAGAATGGTTCTAGTTTGATACTAGATTGGGTAAAGATGATTAGATTCATAACCCTAGGTCTCGGCTTCTATTTATAAACTTCCCAAACCCTAGGTCTAGGTTTGAAATTGTAGTTCCCTCCAAAAGTTTATTGAGTCTTCTAGAAGGTAGTTTGTTAGGAGCTAGCTTAGGCTTTAAGCTAGGATTGATTAAGCTTGGAAACCCTAGTTTGCTGATCTGGCAGAAACCCCTGGAGTCTTCTGGAATTTGAGATACATTTCTGAGCAGTGGGCCCTGAATGAAGCATTGTGGTACAAAGATTGATGTCTGAATCCCTGGACCCACCGCGGATCTGCGGCTCAAGCCAGCTCCTGCCGCGGATCCGCGGCTCTTTGATGGGATTGGGCTTTGGTTCTTCTGGTGAGCTTTGTACTGGAGTTTGGGCTTTTCTATGATGTGTTAATTTGTGATTGCTCCTTTGGATTGATACCTGATCTGAAAGCATTGATTTGGCGTAATGTTTCATCGGTACCCTGTACATTTTTGGTCTTTCTGCTGGATTTTCCTGCACAGATCTCAAAACAAGTGTTGCGCAATTGTAGGGATGATGCGATGCCATGAAATGTAGTCAATTTCCTTTATAGTGTCGGTTTTAGAGTCTAATACATGTAATCTGATATTTTGCGACAGTTTTGCTAATATGTAAAATATGAATACCGTACACTTCTAAATGAGTGCAAATGATGAGGAAATTGCCGGCTAAAAATATACAATATTTTCGACTAATCAGGACCTTCATACATCAATATGTATCATCCCAAGAGTCCATTAACTCTTTCTCTGTTTCTAATAAACAGAGCTATGGTCGTCTTATCTCTGTGACATGACTGGCAAGTTTCACAAGATGTAAATTCAAACTAATTTAAATATGCATCTTAATGTAACTTCAGCTAGTTGGGTCGCATTGATATGACCTAGTCTACAATGCCTCAAGAAGGATTCGTTCATTTCTGAACTCTTCCTCTTGTGTGTGTTCTGTATACTAAGAACTGTAGTTTGATTTAGAACGTTACTGCTTTTAGATAACGTGCCTGAACCGATCAACTTTTGATTTAGGAAATGTTCAAAACATTATCCAACAATACAAAATTATATTCTTCTTTATCTAAATAAAGAGACTGATATGATTTTGTATGTCAGGTTCGGTATCTAATAACATTTGTTTAGAATCAATGTATTCTGGTAATACAGGGTGACAGTGACCAACAGACTTGGCTGCAACACTTGCACCGTTTTTTGCCTCATGAAATTTATCACCCGTTCTCAGTTCTCTACCTTTCTGTAGCCCATGTAATATATTACATGTGTAGGATCCTGATCCGGTATCAGATACCCAGGACGCAGAGGATACTGAGAAACAGTTCTGTGTAACGAACACACCCGAAGATGATGCATCAACATGCACTTTCTTCGTTTAGGCGGCACGGGAAATCTGGTATTCCCCAATTTCCTGCTCTGTCTTATAACAATTAAAAGTTGGAGCGGGACCAACGTTCCCCAGCTCAGTATAGCAAGCGGGTTCGGTCAATACATCCATATTATTATCTTGATTAAGGCGTGACATGGTCGCTACCTGGAGAGAGAGAGAGAAGAAAACACTCTGCGTGCGCTCTTGCAAAATCAGATTGGTTATTATTTTATCTAATCAGGATGGCTCCTACTATTTTTATCAAATCTTCCTTCAAACCCTAAAAGGAAAGACTAGCCGGGATTAATTACACGCTACAAGTTCGTCAATCTTTCAGCCAGGCCAGTGTCGGTACTTTGAGGGAGGTTCCCCGTGCTTTCGCACGGACCTAATTAAAGTAAATCTCGTTTTCCCAGAGGGGTAACCCCGTTGACACCTTTCTAGACACCTACTTGATCGGCTAATTATAATGTGTAAAACTCTCCCAGGAGTAACAATTACTCGCAGTGGATATCGGGATCCAACTATCTCATAGAAGGTATGCAATCTCATTGTAAATTTCAACACTTGAAATTCCCGATAATTTTGCCCGTAGCATCCTATGACCTTGACGGAGGTCAACAAACCATAGGCTGTTAGTTGTATGTATGCCCTAGAGGCCAGTATTGTACAGATGATGTATATTATATTGGATGCTTGGACATATATAGAGATGACTTTCTTGCTCGATATGATAGTATGCTATCTGGTTGCACTTTATCTTAACATGTACACTAGTCACTTTATACTGTCTTATAGTTACATGTTGGTGAAGCCTTTAGGATGTGTACTTGACTACCTGGACTATGATGCAGATCATACTAGTGGGGACATGGTAGTCCATAGGTACATCCTTAAAGGTCCCTAGTCGTAGGTGTATCGAGACGGGGCATCGATATACCAGTATAGACTAGCGTATACGCTTCTCGACCCATAAGATGGGCGATGGATGATCCCATATCCATTGGTGTTTGACATCAGAGATGGTATATGGGTGCTCAGTGGAGACTGGGTACACTGGACGGACTCGCCGAGAACTCCCAGATGGTATTATATCTTACGTTAGATGGCAGTTCTTAGGTGACACTTGTGCAGGTTAGTCTGTAGACCCAAGATCGTCATAGAGTCTTGTGTGATTCCCACTGTGCTTTGATCTCCACCTTACCACGTCCACGAGGGCGTGCAAAACGGTGGTTTTTGGGTACAGTCCCGAGCCACATGGAGGCAATGAGCGATAGGAGGGTTTCGTCTCTCCCGGTATCGGGGGTTGATGTTGCGCTGTGCTCGATTGGCCGTAACAGGGAAGTCCCTAGGCAGGGCTGATCAGAGATTTACTGGTCAGTGTTACCAGTAGTTTCTCGACCTGTTATGAGCCTCACATCGGCACGACTTATCGGTTATTGGGGTCTGACGTTTACCACCCCTAGACTTGATATGCGACGTATCAGACGAACAGACCGGACTGTACGGTAAGTGTTACTGGTTGGATTCACGGGAGTGTGAGCGGGCTTGCTCGTCGATCTTCTGATCGCTCAATACCCGGGTGGCCGTTACGTTTAGCAGACCGCTTGCGGCTTGTGGATGCTTGATATGATCATCATCTGCTACCGGCGTATTGACGAGTCTTTAGAGTCCTACATAGAGGTTTCCTGGCTCAAGCGAAACGAAATAGGAGCGCATATGAGATATGTACGGGACCGAGAATAATGCGTGTATGTGATAACGTATTTCATTCTCGCGATGAATGTTTCGATTGGTTGTATGCGATATAACCTAGTTATCGAATCGAAGATAGATTCGATAAGTCGATACATTGAATACTGGTCGGTTATGTGCGACATGACCGGTTCATTGAATCAAGTGTTGATTTAATGATTTAATGTATAATTATATATTTGATATATTACTTTGCATTAACTAGTATTGGTTCACTTTAAAAGGTTTTTCTCACTTGATGTGCACATTGTATATGTGATATATTTTTGTGTACACTTGATTGTATCATGTTTGATGATACATGTTTACTTGGCTTTGTGTAAAGACTTATACCATGGTTATGATAATGATTAGGGTTTTGATTTTATCAATTATTTATTTATCCATTCTTTTTGAGAAATAGATAAAAGAAATACAAAATGGTTTCTTTTTATCATGAAGCTTGTTGAAGCTTCATGAAGCTTTGACTAAAGTGACCATTTTGTCTTCATGCTTAACCCTAACAATTCCCACTAACCATGGTCTATTCTCTACACCTAACCAAGGTTAGGATATGATAAGTATTCATTTCTTTTCTATTTTGAAATACTTTTTATCATATTCTATCTTCATCTTCTTCTTCTTCCTCAAAGAGAAAAACTTGCCACCATTAATGGTATCTTGGTAAAAAGAGTGAGAAATCCAATTCTAAAGTGAACCCACCTCCTATTTCTTTACCCGCTACCTCTTGCCAAGTAGTATAGGGTGTTTTCTTCACAATTTTCATAACTTGGTGAAGTTGGAGCTTGATCTTGTGTAACCTCGACGTAGATCATCTTCGGCATCGAAGCAGGCGACTAGTCCGCTCATTTCTCCGATGAAGCCGATGCTAGAGTCCGAGATCCGACATGGACAGCAAGAGGACGTCTACGTGGAGCTAATGAAGTGGAGAACCGGATCTACAAAGGTTGTAGCTTGGTACTTTTAGTTAAATCGTTAACTAGTTTTACTTTTCGCCTAAACTCTAGTCAACGAATCCATATTAGGGTTTCTCGGCACTTGTAAAATTTTAAATTGACATGGTTGATGCCTTGTGAGACTTCATTAGCGTTCCTAAGAACCCTACAGTGGTATCAGAGCCTAGCTAGAGCCTTAGGCGAAGTGTAGACGACGTTTGAAACCCGATCGAACCGAAACCCTAAACCCAAATTGCTCTATGGACATTTTTCAAAAACTGGGTTTTTTCCAGATTAAAAATGCTTAAAAAATTCAGCAGGAATTTCTAAGAATTACCGTGAAGTACGATCACATGATTCCACCAAAGTGCGGCGGAACCGCGGCATTAGCATGACTAATGCGGCAGTTCCGCGGCAATTTTGTCTCTTCTCCTGTTGGTTTCTGCACAGTAATTCTTAGATTTTAATGCTATATTTTCTGGGTATTTTTATTATGACTCAAGAGTTGAGTGTTCTGGGGTTGCATTGGAAATCGATGTTTCGATCGGATTATCAAGCTTCGTCTATGTGTTTTTCCCGGATAATTTTAGAATATATTAAAAAGTTCGACCGGATATAAATACCCAATTTTTCCCCTGCCGGAAAATTTCCAGGTGTTGGATTTTTCTGTGGTTTAAGGACGTTCTGAGTAGTGCAAGTAACACGATGGTCCCTCTAGAAGACAACAAACCTTAACTCGATTATGTGACCGTCTTGAACTGCCCTTTGAACCTTCGGGTTTGAGGCAGTACGGCGTGCCACTTGTGAGGCGTTGGCTTGACCCTTCTACGGCTGGACCGTTAGTACTGAGGCATGAAGTGAATGTCTTTGAACTTATTTCATGTGTTGGACGGTTTCGGGAAAACTTGGGTGTTCGAATGTTTGATCGGAAAGTTTAATATTTTCTATTTATCCGGAATGGGATACAATAATTGGAATTCACAAACAGTTATGAGATAACTGAATGAATGTTATAAATCTAGCAGTTTAGTTTCACTTGATATTGAGAAGAGTTTTTGATGATGAGACTAAAATGCGGGGTTTATAATTGTTAGGCATGTGATGTCTAAGTATTTCATTTGATTAGGCGTGCGATGCCTAAAGAGGTTGCGGATTCCAACTGTTGTAGTTTTACACTTTCTTTTCTGTGACCGTAAGTGTAGTATGTCGATATCGCCGGTTTCGTTGCTATACGTCAACGACAATTGGGGTATGCATACTTACTTACGTTGATGATATGTGATGTTATGTGTGTTAGTTATATGTATGCCCTAGAGGCCATTACTGTACATAGGATGTATATTGTAGTGGATGCTGGGACATATATAGGGAGGACTTTCTTGCTCGACATGATAGTATGCTATCTGGTTACCCTTTACCTTAACGTGTATGCTGATTGTCTCTCTGTGACATGTTGGTAAAGCCCTTAGGATCTGTACTTGACTACCTGGACTATGATGCGGATCATACTAGTGGGGACATGGTACTCTATAAGTACATCCTTCAAAGTCCCTAGTCGTGGGTGTATCGAGACGGGGCATCGATATACCAGAGTAGACTAGCGTGTACCTTCTCGACCCATACAGATGGGCGATGGATGATCCCATATCCATCGGTGTTTGACATCAGAGATGATATACAGGTGCTCAGTAGAGACTGGGTACACTGGACTGACTCGCCGAGAACTCCCAGATGGTATTATACCTCACGTCAGATGGTAGTTCTCTGGTGACACTGGTACAGAGTAGTCTGTTGACCCGAGATCGTCATAGAGTCTTGTGTGGTTCCCACTGTGCTTTGATTTCCATCTTACCACGTCTAAGAGGGTGTGCAAAACGGTGGTTTTTGGGTACAGTCCCGAGTCACATGGAGGCAATGAGCGATATGAGGGGATTCGTCTCTCCCGGTATAGGGGGTTGATGTTGCGCTGTGTTCGATTGGCTATAACAGGAAATCCCTGGCCAGGGTTGCTGAGATTTACTGGTAAGTGTTACCAGTAGTTTCTCGAACAGTTATAGACCTCATATCGACACGACTTATCGAGCTATTGGGGTCTGACGTTTACCACCCCTAGGCGAGATATGCGACAGATCAGACAATCAGACCGGACTGTACGGTAGTGTTACTGGTCGGATTCACTGGAGTGTGAGCGGGCTTGCTCGTTGATCTTCAGATCGCTCAATACCCGGGTGGCCGTTACGTTTAGCAGACCGCTTGCGGCTTGTGGATGTTTGATATGATCATCATCCGCTGCCGGCGTATTGACGAGTCTTTAGAGTCCTACACAGAGGTTTCCTGGCTCAAGCGAAACGAAATAGGAGCGCATATGAGATATGTGCGGGACCGAGAATAATGCGTGTATGTGATACCGTATTCTACTCTCGCGATAAATGTATCGAATGGTTGTATGCGATATAACCTAGTTATCGATTCAAGCGTTGATTCGATAAGCCGATATATTGTATACTAGTCGGTTGTGTGCGACATAACCGGATCATTGAATCAAGTGTTGATTTAATGATTTAATGCATATTTATATATTTGATATATTACTTTGCATCAACTAGTATCGGTTTACTTAAGATGGATTTTCTCACTCGGATGTGCGCATTACATATGCGATATGATTTTGTGCATTTGATTGTATCATGTTTGATGATACATGTTTACTTGGTTAAGTGCAAAGATTTAAACCATGGTTAAAAGAATGGTTAGGGTTTCATTTCCTTTATTTATCTATTTATTTATTTATTTTCTTTTTGGAAAAGAAAATGAGAAAAGAATGGTGGCTTCTTTTGTTGTTTAGTTGAAGATTCATGAACCTTTGACTTTGTCCACCATTCTTATCTCATGCTTAACCTAACCATTTGTTTTAACCCTAGTTCAATCTCTACACTTTACCATGGTTTAGTTATGATAAGAATGGATAATTCTTTTCTTTTTGAATTAACTTATCATAATTTTCCTTCTTCTTCTTCATTCTTCAAGTGAAGAAAGCTCAAGGTCCATCAATGGTGATTGTTGGAAAAGAGTGAGAAATCCAAAACTAAAGTTAACCCACTTCCTATTTCTTCATCCTCTACCTCTTGCCAAGTAGTAGAGTGTGTTTACTTCACAAGTTTCTTGACTTGGTGAAGTCGGAGCTTGATTTAGCGATGCCTCGACGTAGATCATCTTCGGCATGGACATCGACGACCTAGCTTGCCCATTCTCCGACGAAGCCGATCCTAGAGCCCGGATTTGACTTGGACAGCGGAGAGGACCTCGTTGCGGAGCTCTAGAGGTGGAGCACCGGATCTACAAAGGTTGTATTTCCGTTTTCTCATTAGTTAAGTGTTAACTAGTTCAATGTTCGCCTAGACATCTAGCAAACGATCCGTCGTTTAGGGTTTGTAGGCACGATAAAATTTTGAAATTGCCATGGTAGATGGCTTGGGAGACCTCACTAGCGTGCCTAGGAACCCTACAGTGGTATCAGAGCCTAGCTAGAGCCTTAGACAAAGTCTAGACGGAAATTGAAGTCCGAACGAACCCGAAACCCCGATTCAAACATGCTCTCTGTCCAATTTTTAAAATCTGGTCTTTTTCAACATTAAAAATATTCAGAAAATTAAGCAGGTGAATATATGATATACTGTGAAATTCGTGCCAATAATTCCTTCATCTTGCCGCGGTTCCGCGGCACGAGCTAGCCTCGTGCGGCGGTTCCGCGGCGGTACGGCAATTTTATTTAGTACTATTTACACAGTATCTCATAATTATTAATGCTGGTGTTTCTGGGAATTTTTAATATTTTTTCCAGAGTTGAATTTTTCTGAGTTGTTTTGGGGATTCGGTGTTTCGATCGGAGTATCAAATTTTGTCTATTTGGCTTTCCGGATAAATTTTAGAATATGTTAAAAAGTTCGACCGGATAGAAATACCCAATTTTTCCCCTGTCGGGAAATTTCCAAGTGTTGGATTTTTCCTTAGTTTAACGACGTTCTAAGTGGTGCAAGTAACGCGATGGTCCCTCTAGAAGACAACAAACCTTAACTCGATTATGTGACCGTCTTGAACTGCCCTTTGAACCTTCGGGTTTGGGGCAGTACGGCGTGCCACATGTGAGGCGTTGGCTTGACCCTTCTACGGCTGGACCGTTGGTACTGAGGTACGAACGGAATGTTGTTAGACTTATTTCATGTGTTGATCTGTATCGGGAAAACTTGGGTGTTCGATTGTTTGATCGAAAAGTTTAACATTTTATATTTATCCGGAATGTGATACAATAATTGGAATTCACAAGTAGTTATGTGATAACTGAATGAATGTTATAAACATAGCAGTTTAGTCTCACTTGATCGGTTGCCATGGAATTTTGATGTGATCAAAAGTCCGTTGCAATCACGTAGCGTACGCGGATACTCGCCGGGTAAACTTAATAGACAGCCTCACTCCATAGCCCCGACCAAGTGACTGTAGGAGAACCCCGTCGCCGAAAGCATCCGTTCGGGTGCTCATGGCAGCGGTGTTCCGCCTTGGTGCACTTCGTCGACGGTATCGGGGGTGCGGCCGTCTACTGAAGTTTGCGACGAGCATTCGATCAGACTGTCGGGAATCTTGTTGAATTGCCCGACTAGATATTGAAAAGTGTTTTCGATAATGAGACTAAAATACGGGGTTTATAATTGTTAGGCATGTGATGTCTAAGGAATTCATTTGGTCAGGCATGCGATGTCTGAGGTGGTTGCGGATTCTAACTGTTGTAGTTTTACACTTTCTTTTCTGTGACCGTAAGTGTAATAAGTGATATCGCCGGTTTCGTTGCTATATGTCAATGACAATTGGGATGGACATATTTACTTACGTTGATGACATGTGATGTTATGTGTTGCTGGATATGTTATATTGGATCGTCGTGTTTGAATAGCCGGGGTTTTTATGTGAGATGAGTGTTTTTCATTTTCATTCATGTAAAAACTTGTATGTAATATTCTTTTATTGGGGCGCTTCCAGGTTGCGGAAGTTGTCACCGTTTGTATATTATTTACTTTTCCGCACTAGGATAGACCCAAGGAGGAGGGCACAAGTAACCGGGTTCTAGAGTCCAGTGGGAGACCAACTCAAGGAGTCGAGTCCGGGTCTCCTAACTCTAGAATTGGTAGGGTTGCTTGCCGCTCTCGTAGGGGTCTAGGGGTGTGGGTTTGGCTATTCATCACGACCGTGGAATCCGTGTTTTATACTGGCTCGTATTGTAAACACGGACGTCCTAGTATATTCAATATTTCATATGTTTCTTCTGCTGCGATATCTGTGATGCGATCATGTGATGTTCTTTGATAGATACTTTATATAGTATATATGGTATATTATATAGACGTTACTTATGTTTTACACCCGTGCAAGCCCTGCCCCGCTCTGTCGTTAGTTACCTAACCTAACGGTGCACGAGGGGACATCGAGGCGAATGCGGATGGCATAAGTGTACGTCATATCTATCTGTGATGTTTAGGTAATTAAATGATGGGACTTCATTAATGTGATTAATGAAATTAAAAGAAACCTAAGATGTTGTAGAATCGAATTTCAAAATAAAAACAGGTAGCTACAGTTCTTGCTTTGCATAGTGGTATATGTGATATATCCTGCACCTCATCCGACGAGGAAAGGACCGAGATCCCTTCACCGGGAGTGACTCCTTTAGCAATAACTGGCAGATGCTACACACTCGGTTTGTCTTTTGATTGCTTTTAAGTGTTTTTGCTTTGCACAGTGATATATACGATATATCCCGCACCTCATTCGACGAGGAAAGGACCGACGATCCCTTCACCGGGAGTGACTCCTTTAGCAAAACTAGAAAAGCCTCAAAAACACTCCATTTCAAAATTCATTCGATCCTACAACGATATCAAGTTCATTACGCAATAGGTTTTCAGAAAAAACTGTCGTAGCCCTCCGTCATTTCAGATAAGTTGTATATAGTATTCGTGCTGCATTTGTTGGCTTTCGTCAAGGTGCAGTGTGCGGTAGCTATATGCTGCTTATCTGCCAGCATACGATGCGATTGGATTAGGGTAGTCGTGCGGCTTTGTTGGCTTTCGTCAAGGGTCGTGCGGGTGGGTTTAATTCGATCAAGAAATGTACTGGTTGAACTTGACTAGCGGGCTATGGTTTGTTGGCTTTCGTCAAGGTCATAGCACGTTAGGGGCAAAACATTATCGGGAATTTCAAGTGTTGAGATTTGCAATGAGATTGCATACCTTCTATGAGATAGTTGGATCCCGATACCCGCTGCGAGTAAGTGTTACTCCTGGGAGAGTTTTATACATTACAATTAGCCGATCAAGTAGGTGTCTAGAAAGGTGTCAACGGGGTTATGCCTCTGGGAAAACGAGGTTTACATTAATTAGGTTCGTGCGAAAGCACGGGGGACCTCCCTCAAAGTACCGACACTGGCCTGGCTGAAAGATTGGCGGACTTGTAGTGTGTAATTAATCCCGGCTAGTCTTTCCTTTTAGGGTTTGAAGGAAGATTTGATAAAAAGCAGTGGGAGCCATCCTGATTCGATAAAATAATAACCAATCTATTCTTGCCAGAGCGCACGCTGAGTGTTTTCTTCTGTCTCTCTCCAGGTAGCGACCATATCACGCCTTAATCAAGATAATAATACGGAATTTTGACCGAACCCGCTTGTTATACTGAGCTGGGGAACGTTGGTCCCGCTCCAACTTATAAATGTTATAAGACAGAGCAGGAAATTGGGGATTACCAGAATTCCCGTGCAGCCCAAACGAAGAGAGTGCTTGCTGATGCATCATTTTCGGGTGTGTTCATTATACAGAACTGTTTCTCAGTATCCTCCGCGTCCTGGGTATGTGATACCAGATCAGGATCCCAGATATGTAATCTGTTACATAGGGCTACAGAAAGGTAGAGAACTGAGAACGGGTGATAAGTTTCATGAGGCAGAAAAGAAGGGCATGTGTTGCAGCCAAGTCTGTCGGTCACTGTCACCCTGTATTACCGATACATTGATTCTGAACGAATGTTATTAGATACCGAACCTGATATACAAAATCATATCAGTCTCTTTATTAGTAAAGAAACGATAAAATTTTGTATTGTTGGATAATGTTTTGAACATTTCCTATATCAAAAGTTGATCGGTTCAGGCACGTTATCTAAAAGCATTGATGTTCTAAATCAAATTACAGTTCTTTAGTATAAAGAACACACACAAGAGGAAGCGTTCAGAAATGAACGGATTCTTCTTGAGGTATTGTAGACTAGGTCAGATCAATGTGACCCGACTAGCTGGAGTTACATATAGATGTATATTTAAATCAGTTTGAATTTACATCTTGTGAAACTCGCAAGTCATGTCACAAAGATAAGATGACCACAGCTCTGTTTATTGGAAACAGAGAAAGAGTTAGTGAACTCTTGGGATGATACGTGTTGATGTATGGAAGGTCCCCTGTCTACACATGCCAGGACTGGTTCTTTATACTTCATTATGTTCTCTGATGATCTTTCGAGTTTCAGACCTATGTTCCTGTTGAAACACAAGTCCGAACCTTTTGAGATATTCACAGAATATAAGTTAGAAGTAGAGAACCAAAATACGGGTATAAGTATTATGTCCTTTGATGTGATCAAGGAGGAGAATACTTGAGCATGGAATTTCTGGACTTTTCTAAAGGAGAATGAGATTCTCTCTCAGCATTACTCCTCCGTATACACCATAGCACGATGGTATATCGGGGCGGAGCAGATACACCCTATTTGATATGGTGTGCTCTATGATGAGTACTACTGAGTTACCTTTTTCCTTTTGGGAGTTATGCACTTACGAAGTTGCATACCTATTGAATAGGGTTCGAATCAAATCAGTTGCCTACCACTCCATATGAGATATGGTATGGGAAGAGCCCATGTCTTAAGTCAGTTAAGATTTGGGGTTGTCCGGCCTATGTCTAAAAGCAAAATCCGGACAAGCTCAAGGCAAGGTCTGGTCTGTAGAACTGGAAAGGTTCCAGCTATACAAACTGCAACTGATGATTTGAAAGAACCAAAGGATTCGATAGTTACCAACGAACCTCATCCTCTCCGCCGATCTAGTAGGGTTCCTCACCCACCTGAGAGATACTTCGGTTTCTCTATGACAGTAGGAGCGAGGATTACATCATGAGATGATGACCCAACTAGTTTCGAGCTGGCCATCGAGAGTAAGACTCTGTAAGAATGGCTGGATGCTTAGTGATCTGAGATGGAATCCTTATAAACCAGCAAAGTATGGACTTTAGCTGCAATATCTGAAGGGTTAAATCCCCATCAGGAGCAAGTATATCTTGAGAAGATTACTTGGTGTACATGGAAAAGTTGAGACTTTCAAAGCTAGAATTGTTAAAGGTTTTCGTCATCGACCAGGCGTGGATAATGATGAAACCTTTTCCAGTAGCTATGCTTAAGTCCATCTAGATCCTACTTGTCACGGCTATATACCATGACTGCGATATCTGGTGGTTGGGTGTCTTGACTGCTTTTCTAAATAATGATTTAGAAGAGAGCGTCTATAAGTACACAGCCAGAGGGCTTCGTAGAAAGTGGGAGCAGCGGAAACGTGTACAAGATGCTTTATAGATAAAGCAGGCATCGCGGAGTTGGAACATCTGTTTTGATGGATTAGTCAAAGAGTTTGACATCATCAAAATGGTAGATGAACCTTGTATAAACAAAAAGGTAGTAGGGAGTATGGCGACGATCCTCGTAGAGTACGTGGATGACATACTCTTGATAGGGAAGAAGTTTCCTATGCTACGCTCGATCAATCTCCGCTTATCACAAAGATTCTCCGTGTAGGATCAAAATGATACCTCCTAAATCCTGAGTTTTGGATCTATGAGATAGATTTAATTGGATGTTAGGATACTCACTAGATGTAGTGAGATGGTATCGATCGATCCTGGGGAGAATCACTGGAAGGGTTCCAGGGTGATAAGAACGACTGAATGTCAGTCGCAGGCATTGTCTTTACCCTCAGTAAAGGGACGGTATGTTGGAAGAGTTCCAAGCTAGATACCGTGACATACTAGACGATAAAGGCAGGATACATCGCTACTTAAGATGCTACCAAAGTGGCTGTCTGGGTGTATATTGGTTCATGAGATGAACTTAGTTCCTCCCATTGTGTGACAATGGAATTGTGGCTTATGCCAAGGAACGCCGGTCCCATCAGTGATCCAGACATTTTCTAAGGCAGCATCGCCTGATCATGGAGATAGTTGATCTCCAGGGTGATCGAGATTAGGAGAGTAGATTCAAAGGACAACACAGCGGATCCACTCACAAAGGCCTGTTCCCAGAGAGAGACTTTTATGGGATGGTTGAGTATGAGATACTGCAACCACTGCTACAGATGGCCCTAGTGCAAGTGGGAGATTGTTAGTTATATGTATGCCCTAGAGGCCATTACTGTACATAGGATGTATATTGTAGTGGATGCTGGGACATATATAGGGAGGACTTTCTTGCTCGACATGATAGTATGCTATCTGGTTACCCTTTACCTTAACGTGTATGCTGATTGTCTCTCTGTTACATGTTGGTAAAGCCCTTAGGATCTGTACTTGACTACCTGGACTATGATGCGGATCATACTAGTGGGGACATGGTAGTCTATAAGTACATCCTTCAAAGTCCCTAGTCGTGGGTGTATCGAGACGGGGCATCGATATACCAGAGTAGACAAGCGTGTACCTTCTCGACCCATACAGATGGGCGATGGATGATCCCATATCCATCGGTGTTTGACATCAGAGATGATATACGGGTGCTCAGTAGAGACTGGGTACACTGGACGGACTCGCCGAGAACTCCCAGATGGTATTATACCTCACGTCAGATGGCAGTTCTCTGGTGACACTGGTACAGAGTAGTCTGTTGACCCGAGATCGTCATAGAGTCTTGTGTGGTTCCCACTATGCTTTGATTTCCATCTTACCACGTCCAAGAGGGCGTGCAAAACGGTGGTTTTTGGGTACAGTCCAGAGTCACATGGAGGCAATGAGCGATAGGAGGGGATTCGTCTCTCCCGGTATAGGGGGTTGATGTTGCGCTGTGTTCGATTGGCTATAACAGGAAATCCCTGGCCAGGGTTGCTGAGATTTACTGGTATGTGTTACCAGTAGTTTCTCGAACAGTTATAGACCTCATATCGACATGACTTATCGAGCTATTGGGGTCTGACGTTTACCACCCCTAGGCGAGATATGCGACAGATCAGACGATCAGACCGGACTGTACGGTAGTGTTACTGGTCGGATTCACTGGAGTGTGAGCGGGCTTGCTCGTTGATCTTCAGATCGCTCAATACCTGGGTGGCCGTTACGTTTAGCAGACCGCTTGCGGCTTGTGGATGTTTGATATGATCATCATCCGCTGCCGGCGTATTGACGAGTCTTTAGAGTCCTACACAGAGGTTTCCTGGCTCAAGCGAAACGAAATAGGAGCGCATATGAGATATGTGCGGGACCGAGAATAATGCGTGTATGTGATACCGTATTCTATTCTCGCGATAAATGTATCGAATGGTTGTATGCGATATAACCTAGTTATCGATTCAAGCGTTGATTCGATAAGCCGATATATTGTATACTAGTCGGTTGTGTGCGACATAACCGGATCATTGAATCAAGTGTTGATTTAATGATTTAATGCATATTTATATATTTGATATATTACTTTGCATCAACTAGTATCGGTTTACTTAAGATGGATTTTCTCACTCGGATGTGCGCATTACATATGCGATATGATTTTGTGCATTTGATTGTATCATGTTTGATGATACATGTTTACTTGGTTAAGTGCAAAGATTTAAACCATGGTTAAAAGAATGGTTAGGGTTTCATTTCCTTTATTTATCTATTTATTTATTTATTTTCTTTTTGGAAAAGAAAATGAGAAAAGAATGGTGGCTTCTTTTGTTGTTTAGTTGAAGATTCATGAACCTTTGACTTTGTCCACCATTCTTATCTCATGCTTAACCTAACCATTTGTTTTAACCCTAGTTCAATCTCTACACTTTACCATGGTTTAGTTATGATAAGAATGGATAATTCTTTTCTTTTTGAATTAACTTATCATAATTTTCCTTCTTCTTCTTCATTCTTCAAGTGAAGAAAGCTCAAGGTCCATCAATGGTGATTGTTGGAAAAGAGTGAGAAATCCAAAACTAAAGTTAACCCACTTCCTATTTCTTCATCCTCTACCTCTTGCCAAGTAGTAGAGTGTGTTTACTTCACAAGTTTCTTGACTTGGTGAAGTCGGAGCTTGATTTAGCGATGCCTCGACGTAGATCATCTTCGGCATGGACATCGACGACCTAGCTTGCCCATTCTCCGACGAAGCCGATCCTAGAGCCCGGATTTGACTTGGACAGCGGAGAGGACCTCGTTGCGGAGCTCTGGAGGTGGAGCACCGGATCTACAAAGGTTGTATTTCCGTTTTCTCATTAGTTAAGTGTTAACTAGTTCAATGTTCGCCTAGACATCTAGCAAACGATCCGTAGTTTAGGGTTTGTAGGCACGATAAAATTTTGAAATTGCCATGGTATATGGCTTGGGAGACCTCACTAGCGTGCCTAGGAACCCTACAATGTGTTGCTGGATATGTTATATTGGATCGTCGTGTTCGAATAGCCGGGGGTTTTTCTGTGAGATGAGAGTTTTTTCATTTTCATTCATGTAAAAACTTGTATGTAATATTCTTTTATTGGGGCACTTCCAGGTTGCGGAAGATGTCACCTTTTGTATATTATTTACTTTTCCGCATTAGGATAGACCCATGGAGGGGAGCACAAGTAACCGGGTTCTAGGGTCCAGTGGGAGACCATCTCGAGGAGTCGAGTCCGGGTCTCCAAACCCTAGAATTGGTAGGGTTGCTTGCCGCTCTCGTAGGGGTCTAGGGGTGTGGGATTAGCTATTCATCACGATCGTGGAATCCGTGTTTTATACTGGCTCGTATTAAAAACACGGACCTTCTAGTATATCCAATATTTCATATGATATTTTCTGCTGCGATATCTGTGATGTGATCATTTGATATGTTCTGATGGATACAGTATATAGTATATATGATGTATTATATAGACGTTACTTATGTTTTGCACCCGCACTAGCCCTGCCCTGCTCTGTCGTTAGTTACCTAACCTAACGGTGCACGAGGGGACATCGAGGCGAATGCGGATGGCATAAGTGTACGTCATAGTTATCTGTGATGTTTAGGTGACTTAAATGATGGGAATTCATTAATGTGATTAATGAATGAAAAGAAACCTAAGATGTTGTAGAATCAAATTTTAAATAAAACAAGTAGCTACAGTTTTTGCTTTGCACAGTGATATATATGATATATACCGCACCTCATTCGACGAAGAAAGGACCGACGATCCCGTCACCGGGAGTGATTCCTTTAGCAAAACTAGAAAAGCCTCAAAAACCTCAATTTCAAAACTTCATTTGATTCTACAACGATATCAAGTTCATTACGCAATATGTTTTAAGAAAAACCTGTCGTAGCCCTCCGTCATTTCAGATAAGTACTAGTTAGTATTCGTGCTACGTTTGTTCACTATGTTAAGGCGTAGTGTGCGGTAGCTGATTGGTGCTTATCTGTATAAGCATATGATGCGATTGGATTAGGGTAGTCGTGCGACTTTGTTGACTATGTTAAGGGTCGTGCGGGTGGGTTTAATTCAATCAGGAAATGACGGGTTGAACTTGACTAGCACTTATGATTTGTTGACTATGTTAAGGTCATATAGCTGCTAGGGGCAAAATAATATCGGGAATTTCAAGTGTTGAAATTTGCAATGAGATTGCATACCTTCTATGAGATAGTTGGATCCCGATACCCACTGCGATTAAGAGTTACTCCTGGGAGAGTTTTACACATTACAATTAGCCGATCAAGTAGGTGTCTAGAAAGGTGTCAACGGGGTTACGCCTTTGGGAAAACGAGGTTTACTTTAATTAGGTCCGTGCGAAAGCATGGGGAACCTCCCTCAAAGTACCGACACTGGCCTGGCTGAAAGATCGACGAAGTTGTAGGGTGTAATTAATCCCGGCTAGTCTTTCCTTTTAGGGTTTGAAGGAAGATTTGATAAAAACCAGTGGGAGCCATCCAGATTAGATAAGATAATAACCAATCTGATCTTGCATGAGCATACGTTAAAGTGTTTTCTTCTCTCTCTCTCTCCAGGTAGAGACCATGTCATGCCCTAATAAAGATAATAATATGGATGTATTGACCGAACCCGCATGTTATACTGTGCTAAGGAACGTTGGTTCCGTTCTTCCTTATAAGAGTTATAGGACTGAACAGGATATAGGGGAATACCAGGATTTCCATGCCACCCGAATGAAGAAAGTACATGATGATGCATTTTCTTCGGGTGTGTTCGTTACAGAGAACTGTTTCTCCATTTCCTCCACGTCCTGGGTATTATATACCGGGTCAGGATCCCATATATGTAATAAGTTACATGGGCTTAGGAAAGGTAGAGAACTTGGAGAAGGTGATAAAGACATTAGAGTTGGAAATGGTGCAATTGTTGCAGCTAAGACTGTCGGGGAATATCACCTTGTATTACCGACTGGTAATACATTAGTTCTGAACGAATGCTATTACATGCCGAACCTGATATGCAACATTATATCGGTTTCTTTATTGAGTAAAGAGGGATATAATTTTGTATTACAGGACAATGTTATGAACATTTTCCGCAACCAAAAGTTGGTTGGATCAGGCACGTTGTGCAATGGCATTTATATTCTAAATCAATCAACAGTTCTGAGCATAACAAACACACACAAAAGGAAGAGTTCAGAACTGAACGAATCCTACTTGTGGCATTGTAGACTGGGTCACATCAATGCGACATGACTGGCTAAGTTGCATAAGGATGGATATTTGAAACCATTCGAATTTTCATCTTATGACACTTGCCAGTCATGTCTCAAAGGCAAGATGACCAAAACTCCGTTTACGGGACACGGAGAAAGAGTGACCGAACTCTTGGGACTGATACATAGTGATGTATGCGGTCCCATATCTACACATGCCAGGGATGGTTCTTCGTACTTCATTACATTCACTGACGATCTTTCTAGATTCGGATATGTGTTCCTGATGAAACACAAATCAGAAGCTTTTGAGAAATTTAGAGAATATAAACAAGAAGTCGAGAACCAAACCGGAAAAAGTATTAAAATCCTTCGATCTGATCGAGGAGGTGAATACTTAAGCAATGAATTCCTGGACTTCCTAAAAGAGAATGGGATTCTCTCTCAGCTGACTCCTCCATATACACCACAGCACAACGGTGTATCAGAACGGAGGAACCGCATCCTATTAGATATGGTGCGCTCTATGATGAGCACAGCTGAGTTACCTATTTCCTTCTGGGGATATGCGCTGGAGACAGAAACATACCTATTGAATCAAGTTCCATCCAAATCTGTACCTACCACACCATATGAGATATGGAGTGGGAAGAGACCATATTTTAAATGAGTTAAGAAATGGGGTTGTCCGGCCTATGTCAAAAGGCAAAATCTAGACAAACTCGAGGCACGGTCAGTTCTTTGCAAGTTTGTGGGATATCCTAAGAATTCCCAAGGATATTTTTTCTACCACGCCGAAGAACAAAATGTGTTTGTTTCTCAATATGCCACCTTTTTAGAAAAGGAATTCCTTGAAAAAGAAATTAGTGGCAAAGTGGTAGGATACACAAACCGTAACTGAAGATTTAGTGGAACCAGAAGATTCAGTGGCTCCCAATGAACCTCAGCCTCTCCGCCGATTTAGTAGGGTTCCTCGCCAACCTGAGAGATACTACGGTTTTCTCATGGATGGTGGGAGCGAGGATTGCATCATGGAGGATGATGACCCAACTAGTTTCGAGCAGGCCATCACGAGTAGGGACTCAGTGAAATGGCTGGATGCTATGCGGTCCGAGATGGAATCCATGTACACCAACAAAGTATGGACTTTGGAAGCTGCTCCTGATGGGGTAAAACCCATTGGGAGCAAATGGATCTTCAAGAAAAAACTTGGTGTAGATGGGAAAGTGGAGACTTTCAAAGCTAGACTTGTTGCAAAGGGTTTTCGTCAAAGACCAGGTGTGGACTATGACGAAACCTTTTCTCCAGTGGCTATGCTTAAATCCATCCGGATCATGCTTGCCATCGCTGCATATCATGACTATGAAATCTGGCAAATGGATGTTAAGACCGCCTTTCTAAACGGTGATTTAGAAGAGTGCGTGTACATGACTCAGCCAGAGGGTTTCATAGACAGTGGGAGCTGCGGGAAGGTGTGCAAGCTGCTTAAATCCATTTATGGATTAAAGCAAGTATCGCGGAGTTGGAACATCTGCTTTGACGTCGTTATCAAAGAGTTTGATTTTGTCAAAAACTCAGATGAACCTTGTATTTACAAGAAGTTGGCAGAGAGTAAGGTTGTCTTCCTCGTATTGTATGTGGATGACATACTCTTGATAGGAAATGATATTCCTATGCTGCAATCGGTCAAGCTCTTCTTATCACAAAGATTCTCAATGAAAGATCTTGGTGATGCCTCCTGCATATTGGGAATTAGGATCTATAGAGATAGATCCAAATGGATATTGGGATTGTCCCAATCCAGGTACATTGACACCATACTAAAGAGGTTTAGTCTGGGAGAATCCAAGCGTGGGAACTTGCCCACGATCTCTGGAGTCACTCTCTCCAAAGAGATGTCTCCCAAGACTGATTTGGAGAGAGCTCGCATGCAAGGGATACCCTATGCTTCAGCTGTAGGCTCTATCATGTACGCGATGCTATGTACCAGACCCGATGTAGCATACTCATTATGTGTAGTGAGCAGGTATCAAGCTGATCCTGGAGAGAGTCACTGGACAGCTGTGAAGAGCATTCTCAAGTACTTGCGAAGGACTAAAGTGATGCTCTAGGTGTATGGTAACGGAGAGCTCCAAGTGGAGTCCTTTACCGATTCGAGCTTCCAGAGTGATAAGGACGACACTAAGTCGCAGTCGGGATTTGTCTTTACCCTTTATGGAGGGGCGGTTAGCTGGAAGAGTTCCAAGTTGGAAACCGTGGCAGACTCGACGATGGAGGCTGAATACATCGCTGCCAACGATGCTGCTAAAGAGGCTGTCTGGATCAAGAAGTTCATTACTGAACTTGGTGTGGTTCCATCCATTGAGCATCCAATACCTTTGTATTGCGATAACAATGGAGCGGTGGCTTTGGCCAAGGAACCCAGGTCCCATCAGCGATCTAGGCATATTCTGAGGCGGTATCACCTGATCCGGGAGATAGTTGATCGCCGGGAGATCGAGGTCAGGAGGGTTGACACGAAGAACAACACGGCGGATCCACTCACGAAGGCCATTCCCCAGATACAGTTTGAGAGACTCTTCGGGATGCTCGGTATGCGATACTACAGCAGCTGGCCCTAGTACAAGTGGGAGATTGTTAGTTGTATGTATGCCCTAGAGACCAGTATTATACAGATGATGTATATTATATTGGATGCTTGGACATATCTAGAGATGACTTTCTTGCTCGATATGATAGTATGCTATCTGGTTGCACTTTATCTTAACATGTACACTAGTCTCTTTATACTGTCTTCTAGTTACATGTTGGTAAAGCCCTTAGGATGTGTACTTGACTACCTAGACTATGATGCAGATCATACTAGTGGGGACATGGTAGTCCATAGGTACATCCTTTAAGGTCCCTAGTCATAGTTGTATCGAGACGGGGCATCGATATACCAGTGTAGACTAGCGTATACGCTTCTCGACCCATGAGATGGGCGATGGATGATCCCATATCCATTGGTGTTTGACATCAGAGATGGTATAGGGGTGCTCAGTGGAGACTGGGTACACCGGACGGACTCGCCGAGAACTCCCAGATGGCATTATACCTCACGTCAGATGGCAGTTCTCAGGTGACACTTGTGCAGGTTAGTCTGTAGACCCGAGATCGTCATAAAGTCTTGTGTGATTCCCACTGTGCTTTGATCTCCACCTTACCTTGTCCATGAGGGCATGAAAATCGGTGGTTTTTGGGTACAGTCCCGAGCCACATGGAGGCAATGAGCGATAGGAGGGGTTTCGTCTCTCCCGGTATCGGGGGTTGATGTTGCGCTGTGCTTGATTGGCCGTAACAGGGAAATCCCTGGCCAGGGCTGATCAGAGATTTACTGGTAAGTGTTACCAGTAGGTTCTCGACCCGTTATGAGCCTCACATCGGCACGACTTATCGGTTATTGGGGTCTGACGTATACCACCCCTAGACTTGATATGCGACATATCAGACGAACAGACCGGACTGTACGGTAAGTGTTACTGGTTGGATTCACAGGAGTGTGAGCGGGCTTGCTCGTTGATCTTCTGATCGCTCAATACCCGGGTGGCCGTTACGTTTAGCAGACCGCTTGCGGCTTGTGGATGCTTGATATGATCATCATCTGCTACCGGCGTATTGACGAGTCTTTAGAGTCCTACATAGAGGATTCCTGGCTCAAGCGAAACGAAATAGGAGCGCATATGAGATATGTACGGGACCGAGAATAAAGCGTGTATGTGATACCGTATTTCATTCTCGCGATGAATTTTTCGATTGGTTGTATGAGATATAACCTAGTTATCGAATCGCAGATTGATTCGATAAGTCGATACATTGAATACTGGTCGGTTATGTGCGACATGACCGGTTCATTGAATCAAGTGTTGATTTAATGATTTAATGTATAATTATATATTTGATATATTACTTTGCATTAACTAGTATTGGTTCACTTTAAAAGGTTTTTCTCACTTGATGTGCACATTGTATATGTGATATATTTTTGTGTACACTTGATTGTATCATGTTTGATGATACATGTTTACTTGGCTTTGTGTAAAGACTTATATCATGGTTATGATAATGATTAGGGTTTTGATTTTATCAATTATTTATTTATCCATTCTTTTTGAGAAATAGATAAAAGAAAAACAAAATGGTTTCTTTTTATCATGAAGCTTGTTGAAGCTTCATGAAGCTTTGACTAAAGTGACCATTTTGTCTTCATGCTTAACCCTAACAATTCCCACTAACCATGGTCTATTCTCTACACCTAACCAAGGTTAGGATATGATAAGTATTCATTTCTTTTCTATTTTGAAAAACTTTTTATCATATTCTATCTTCATCTTCTTCTTCTTCCTCAAAGAGAAAAACTTGCCACCATTAATGGCATCTTGGTAAAAAGAGTGAGAAATCCAATTCTAAAGTGAACCCACCTCCTATTTCCTCACCCTCTACCTCTTGCCAAGTAGTATAGGGTGTTTTCTTTACAAGTTTCACAACTTGGTGAAGTTGGACTTGATCTTGTGTAACCTCGACGTAGATCATCTTCAGCATCGAAGCCGACGACTAGTCCGCTCATTTCTCCGATGAAGCCGATGCTAGAGTCCGAGATCCGACATGGACAGCGAGAGGACGTCTACGTGGAGTTAATGAAGTGGAGAACCGGATCTACAAAGGTTGTAGCTTGTTACTTTTAGTTAAATCGTTAACTAGTTTTACTTTTCGCCTAAACTCTAGTCAACGAATCCGTATTAGGGTTTGTCGGCACTTGTAAAATTTTAAATTGGTATGGTTGATGCCTTGTGAGACTTCATTATCGTGCCTAGGAACCCTACATAGGCTACTAGTCAAGTTCAACCCGTCATTTCTTGATTGAATCAAACCCACCCGCACGACCCTTGACGGTGGTCAACAAGGTCCTATGACAACCCTAATCCAATCTGCATCATATGCATAAGCAGATAAATACTAGTTAGCTACCGCACACTACGCCTTGACGGAGGTCAACAAACGTAGCACGAATACTAAGTAGGACTTATCTGAAATGACGGAGGGCTACGACAGGTTTTTCTGAAAACCTATTGCGTAATGAACTTGATATCGTTGCAAAATCAAATGATTTTGAAATGGAGTGTTTTTGAGGCTTTTCTAGTTTTGCTAAAGGGGTCACTCCCGGTGAAGGGATCGTCGGCCCTTTCCTCATCGAATAAGGTGAGGGATATATCATATATACCGCTGTACAAAGCAAGAACTATAGGAGCAATCAAAAGACAAACCTAGGGTTGTAGCATCTGCCAGTTATTGCTAAAGGGGTCACTCCCGGTGAAGGGATCTCGGCCATTTCCTTATCGAATAAGGTGCAGGATGTTCTACAAGAAACTCCGCGATGCAAAGCAAGAACTGTAGCTACCTGTTTTTGAAAATTCGATTCCACAACAACTTTTAGGTTTCTTTTCTTTCATTAATCATATTAATGAAGTCCCATCATTTAAATCACCTAAACATCACAGATAAATACGACGTACACTTATGCCATCCGCATTCGCCTCGATGTCCCCTCGTGCACCGTTAGGTTAGGTAACTAACGACAGAGCGGGGCAGGGCTAGCGCGAGTGAAAAACATAAGTAACGTCTATATAATATATCATATATACTATATACTGTATCCATCACAACATATCAAATGATCACATCACAGATATCGTAGCAGAAGAAATATATGAAACATTGGATATACTAAGACGTCCGTGTTTTCAATACGAGCCTGTATAAAACACGGATTCCACGGTCGCGATGAATACCCAAACCCACACCCCAAGACCCCTACGAGAGCGGCAAGCAACCCTACCAATTCTAGAGTTAGGAGAC
The DNA here is from genome assembly GCA_030015575.1 of Agapanthus africanus. Taxonomy (NCBI): domain Eukaryota; kingdom Viridiplantae; phylum Streptophyta; class Magnoliopsida; order Asparagales; family Amaryllidaceae; genus Agapanthus; species Agapanthus africanus. The sequence continues at coordinate 704,850,480 of JASDDO010000024.1, read as the reverse complement.
CTGGACTCGACTCCTCGAGTTGGTCTCCCACTGGACTCTAGAACCCGGTTACTTGTGCTCTCCTCCTTAGGTCTATCCTAGTGCGGAAAAGTAAATAATATACAAATGGTGACATCAATCTCAACCCGGAAGTGCCCCAATAAAAGAATATTACATACAATAAATTTTACATGAATGAAAATAAAAACTCTCATCTCACATAAAACCTCCGGCTATTCAAAACGCGACGATCCAATGTAACATATCCAGCAACACATAACATCATATGTCATCAACGTAAGTAAATGTGCGCATCCCAATTGTCGTTGACATATAGCAACGAAACTGGCGATATCACATATTACACTTACGGTCACAGAAAAGAAAGTGTAAAACTACAACAGTTGGAATCCGCAACCCCTTTAGACATCGCATGCCTAACCAAATGAATTCCTTAGACATCGCATGCCTAACAATTATAAACCCCGCATTTTAGTCTCATTATCGAAAACTCTTTTCAATATCAATTCGGGCAATTCAGCAAGATTCCCGACATCCTGATCGAATGCTCGTCGCAAACTTTAGTAGACGGCCGCATCCCCGGTTGCCGTCGACAAAGTGCACCAAGGCGGAACACCGCTGCCGACGGAGTTCTCCAACAGTCACTTGGTCGGGGCTATGTATCCGGCGAGTATCCGTGTATGCAACGTGATTGCGACGGACTTTTGATCACATCAAAATTCCGTGGCAACCGATCAAGTGAGACTAAAGTGCTAGATTTATAACATTCATTAAGTTACCTCATAACTACTTGTGGATTCCAAATATTGTATCACATTCCAGATAAATAGACAATGTTAAACTTTCCGATCGAATAATCAAACACCTAAGTTTTCCCGAAAAGCTCAACAAATGAAATAAGTTTAAAAACATCCACTTCATGCCACAGTACCAATGGTCCAGCCGTAGAAGGGTCAAGCCAATGCCTCACATGTGGCACGCCATACTGCCCCAAACCCTAAGGTTCAAAGGGCAGTTCAAGACGGTCACATAATCGAGTTAAGGTTTGTTGTCTTCTATAGGGTCCATCGCGTTACTTGCACTAGTTAGAACGTTCTTAAACTACGGAAAAATCCAACACTTGGAAATTTCCCTGCAGGGGAAAAATGGGTTTTTATATCCGGTCGAACTTTTTAACAGTTTATAAAATATCCGGAAAAACATAAACGAAGTTAAATTATCCGATCGAATTAACGAGTCCCCAATAAAACCCTAGAAAACTCAACACTTGAGTGAAATTAAAATATTCCCAGAAAAAAATGATAAGAAAAGACCTAAGAAAAAATATGTGAAGTTTGAGGGACTAATTCAAAATTTGGGCCGCGGAACTGCCGCCAAACCCTTGGTTTGGCCGCGGTTCCGCGGTCAAATTTTCGAGTTAGGGGTCCGTACTTCACAGTAATTCTTATATTTTCCTGCTTAATTTTCTGAGCATTTTTAATTCACAAAAATCCACAGTTTGAAAAAATGTACAGAGAAGGGTTTTGTTCGGGGTTTCGGGGTTCGATCGGATCTCTAACTTCGTCTACACTTCGCCTAAAGCTTTAGCTAGGCTCTGATACCACTGTAGGATTCCTAGGCACACTCAAGAGGTTCCACAAGGTATCTACCATGCCGAATTCAAAATTTTATGTGCCAAGAAACCCTAATAGATCGTTAACTAGAGGATAGGCGAAACAAACAAGCAAGCAAACTACTTTGCTACTAAGTGAAAGTGACTACAACCTTTGTAGATCCGGTCCTCCACTTCTTTAGCTCCGTGATGACGTCCCTCCACTGCGATCAACCGGATTCCGGACTCTAGCGTTGGTTTCGTCGGAGAAATGAGCGGGCTAGGTCGTTGACTTCGATGCCGAAGATGATCTACGTCGAGGCAACTCTAACTCAAGCTCCATCTTCACTTGGTCATGAAACTTATGAAGATAACACACTCTACTACATGGTAAGTGGTAGAGGATGAAGAAATAGGAAGTGGGTTCACTTTGGATTTGGATTTCTCACTTGATTTCAACACTTGGAATTTTCTAGCAAGGTTTTCTTTTCTTCATGAAGAAGAAGAAGAAAAGAATGGAAAAAGAATTATACGAAAAGACTAATCAAGTGAAGTTATCATCTTGCAACCATAGGTGAGATTAACCTTTGTAGAGACTAAACTCAAGTTTAACTTAAAGGTTAGGTTAAGGAAAATCTTATGTAAAACAAAATGGTGGACTTTGTTAAAGATGCTTGAAAGCTTCATGAAGCTTCAAGCAAAGACAAAGTAAGCCACCATCTTATTTTACATAAATCAAATAAATTAAATAAAAAACTAAACCTTTAACCAAAACAGGGTATAATCCATACACACACCCAAGTTTGCATGTATCATCAAACATGATACAAACTAGTGCATAAAAATATATCACATATACAACTTGTGGACATCAAGTGAGAAAATCAATCTTAAGTGAATAAATACTAGTTAATGTAAAGTAATATATCAAATATATAATTATACATTAAATCATTAAATCAACACTTGATTTAATGATCCGGTCATACTGCATATAACCGACTAATATCAAGTGTATTAATATATCGAATCAACACTTGATTCGGTAACCCGGCTATATCACATATAACCGACTGATGATACAAATCGCGAGAATAGAATACAATATCACATACTGGTATTATTCTCGGTCCCGCACATATCTCATATGCGCTCCTATTTCGTTTCGCTTGAGCCAGGAAAGCTCTGTGTAGGACTCTAAAGACTCGTCAATACGCCGGCAGTAGGTGATGATCATATCAAACACCCACAAGCTGCAAGCGGTTTGCTAAACGTAACGGCCACCCGGGTATTGAGCGATCAGAAGATCAACGAGCAAGCCCGCTCACACTCCTGTGAATCCAACCAGTAACACTTACCGTACAGTCCGGTCTGTTCGTCTGATATGTCGCATATCTCGCCTAGGGATGGTAAACGTCAGACCCCAATAACTCGATAAGTCGTGTCGATATGAGGCTCATAACGGGTCGAGAAACTACTGGTAACACTTACAAGTAAATCCCTAAAGCAGCCTTGGCTAAGGACTTCCTGTTATAGCCAATCGAGCACAACGCAACATCAACTCCCTATACCGGGAGAGACGAAACCCCTCCTATCGCTCATTGCCTCCATGTGATTCGGGACTGTACCCAAAAGCCACCTTTTTTCACGCCCTCTTGGACATGGTATGATGGAAATCAAAGCACGGTGGGAATCACACATGACTCTATGACGATCTTGGGTCTACAGACTAACCTGTACCAGTGTCACCAGAGAACTGCCATCTGACGTAAGGTATAATACCATCTGGGAGTTCTCGGCGAGTCCGTCCAGTGTACCCAGTCTCCACTGAGCACCCGTATATCATCTCTGATGTCAAACACCAATGGATATGGGATCATCCATCGCCCATCTATATGGGTCGAGAAGCTACACGCTAGTCTACTCTGGTATATCGATGCCCCGTCTCGATACACCCACGTCTAGGGACCTTGAAGGATGTACTTATGGACTACCATATCCCCACTAGTATGATCCGCATCATAGTCCAGGTAGTCATGTACACATCCTAAGGGCTTTACCAACATGTAACAGAGAGACAATCAGTGTGCACCTTAAGGTAAAGAGTAACCAGATAGTATACTATCATATTGAGCTAGAAACTCATCCCTATATATGTCCAAGTATCCACTACAATATACATCCTATGTATAGTAATGACCTCTAGGGAATATATATAACTAACATGCAGGAGATGTGCCAGATGATAGGATCGCTAGTTGAGACGTTTCGAGCGCAGGGAACAGAGGTAGCTCCGCCCGTCACGGGGACCGTGATGGTACCTACAGTACAAGCAGTTGCCCCTGTAGCCATTGTGGTGATTACAGTATCGCTATCAGAGTTCATGAGGCTGAAGCCTCCGGTCTTCACAGGCACCGATGCAGCCGAGGACCCACAGTCTTTCATTGACAGGATGGACCGGATATGTCGTTCACTTAGATGCTCAGTTACGCGATGGGTAGAGTTCGTGAGCTTTCGTTTGGAAGGTCTTGCGCAGAAATGGTGTGAATCGTTTGAGATGGGCAGAGCAGCCGGTCTTCCTCCTATGACGTGGACCGAGTTTGTGACGCTATTTCTGTAGGGTTCCTAGGCATCCTAATGAGGTCTCACAAGGCATCAACCATGCCAATTTCAAAAAATCTATGTGCCGAGAAACCCGACTACGGATCGTTTGCTAGAAAACTAGGCGAAAAAGCTAACTAGTTAACACTTAACTATGAGAATACGGATATACAACCTTTGTAGATCCGGTGCTCCACCTCCACGGCTCCGCAATGAAGTCCTCTCCGCTGTCCAAAAAGAATCCGGGCTCTAGCGTCGACTTCATCGGAGAATAAGCGGGCTAGGTCATCGATGTCCATGCCGAAGATGATCTACGTCGAGGCATCGCTAAATCAAGCTCCGACTTCACCAAGTCAAGAAACTTGTGAAGTAAACACACTCTACTACTTGGCAAGAGGTAGAGGATGAAGAAATAGGAAGTAGGTAGACTTTAGATTTGGGTTTCTCACTCTTTTTCACCACTTGCCATTGATGGAGGCAAGCTTTCTTCACTTGAAGAAATGAAGAAGAAGAAGGAAATTGTTATGATAAGAATTATTAAAATAGAAAAGAAAATACATTCTTATCATAAGCAAACCATGGTTAGGTGTAGAGAATTGACCAAGGTTAAAGAATGGCTAGGATTAAGGAGATGAGACAAAAATGGTGACTTAATGAAAGCTTCATGAAGCTTCATGTTAAAAACAAAACTAGCCACCATTTTTCACTTCTTTTCCTTTTCTCATTTATCTTTTAAATTCAAATGAAAAGATAAATGAATGAATAAAAGAAAACCCTAATCATTTACTTAACCTAGGTTTAATTCATTACACTTAACAAAAAAGATATGCATCATCAAACATGATACAATCAAGTGCACAAAATCATATCGCATATGCAATGCGCACACCCGAGTGAGAAAATCCATTTAAAGTGAACCGATACTAGTTAATGCAAAGTAATATATCAAATATATAATTATGCATTAAATCATTAAATCAACTCTTGATTTAACGATCCGGTCATATCGCATATAACCGACTAATATCAATGTATCGGCTTATCGAATCAACGCTTGAATCGATAACTAGGTTATGTTGCATACAACCATTCGATACAATTATCGCGAGAATAGAATACAGTATCACATACACGTGTTATTCTCGATCCTGCACATATCTCATATGCGCTCCTATTTCGTTTCGCTTGAGCCAGGAAACCTCTGTGTAGGACTCTAAAGACTCGTCAATATGCCGGCAGCAGATGATGATCATATAAAGCATCCACAAGCCGCAAGCGGTCTGCTAAACGTAACGGCCACCCGGGTATTGAGCGATCTGAAGATCGACGAGCAAGCCCGCTCACACTCCAGTGAATCCAACCAGTAACACTACCGTACAGTCCGGTCTGATCGTCTGATATGTCGCATATCTCGCCTAGGGGTGGTAAACGTCAGACCCCAATAGCTCAATAAGTCGTGTCGATATGAGGTCTATAACACTTCGAGAAACTACTGGTAACACTTACCAGTAAATCTCAGCAACCCTGGCCAGGGATTTCCTATTATAGCCAATCGAACACAGCGCAACATCAACTCCCTATACCGGGAGAGACGAATCCCCTCCTATCGCTCATTGCCTCCATGTGACTCGGGACTGTACCCAAAAACCACCGTTTTGCACGCCCTCTTGGACGTGGTAAGATGGAAATCAAAGCACAGTGGGAACCACACAAGACTCTATGACGATCTCGGGTCGACAGATTACTCTGTACCAGTGTCACCAGAGAACTGCCATCTGACGTGAGGTATAATACCATCTGGAAGTTCTCGGCGAGTCCGTCCAGTATACCCAGTCTCCACTGAGCACCCGTATATCATCTCTGATGTCAAACACCAATGGATATGGGATCATCCATCGCCCATCTGTATGGGTCGAGAAGGTATACGCTAGTCTACTCTGGTATATCGATGCCCCGTCTCGATACACCCACGACTAGGGACTTTGAAGGATGTACTTATGGACTACCATGTCCGCACTAGTATGATCCGCATCATAGTCCAGGTAGTCAAGTACAGATCCTAAGGGCTTTACCAACATGTAACAGAGAGACAATCAGTGTACACGTTAAGGTAAAGAGCAACCAGATAGCATACTATCATGTCGAGCAAGAAAGTCCTCCCTATATATGTCCCAGCATCCACTACAATATACATCCTATGTATAGTAATGGCCTCTAGGGCATACATATAACTAACAATCTCCCACTTGCACTAGGGCCATCTGTAGCAGTGGTTGCAGTATCTCATACTCAACCATCCCATAAAAAAATCTCTCTTTGGGAACAGGCCTTTGTGAGTGGATCCGCTGTGTTTTCCTCTGAGTCTACTCTCCTAACCTCGATCCCTTAGAGATCAACCATCTCCATGATCAAGTGATACTGCCTTAGAATATGTCTGGATCACTGATGGGACCTGCGTTCCTTGGCATAAGCCACAACTCCATTGTCACACAATGGAAGGAACATAGTTCATCTCATGAACCAATATACACCCAAACAGCCTCTTTGGTAGCATCTTAAGTAGCGATGTATCCTGCCTTTATCGTCTAGTATGTCACGGTATCTAGCTTGGAACTCTTCCAACATACCTTCCCTTTACTGAGGGTAAAGAAAATGCCTGCGACTGACATGTAGGGTTCCTAGGCACCCTAATGAGGTCTCACATGGCATCGAACATGCCATTTTCAAATTTTACGGTGCCGAGAGACCCGACTACGGATCGTTTGCTAGAAAACTAGGCGAAAAAGCTAACTAGTTAACACTTAACTACAAGATACGGAAATACAACCTTTGTAGATTCGGTGCTCCACCTTCATAGCTCAGCAACGAGGTCCTCTCCACTGTCCAAATCAAATCCGGGCTCAAGCGTCGGCTTTGTCGGAGAATGGGCAAGCTAGGTCGTCGATGTCCATGCCGAAGATGATCTACGTCGAGGCATCGAAAGATCAAGCTCCACCTTCACCAAGTCATGAAAACTTGTGAAGAAACACACTCTACTACTTGGCAAGAGGTAGAGGATGAAGAAATAGGAAGTGGGTAAACTTTAGAATTGGATTTCTCACTCTAATTCTCACTTTGCCATTAAAGCTTGTGAAGCTTTTTCTTGAAGTGAAGAAGAAGAAGAAGATGAAGAATATGATAAGTTAATTTAAATAGAAAAATAAAAGAATACTTATCATAATCTTAACCTTAGTTAAGTGTAGAGAATTGACTAAGGTTGGGTTGAATGGTTAGGGTTAAGGATGAGAACAAAAGGTCAACAAGTCAAAGCTTCATGAAACTTCAACTAAAAACAAAAGTAGCCACCATTCATTTATCTTCCAATTTATTCAAAATGAATAAATAAATAAGATAAATGAATAAGTAAAACCCTAATCAACAACTTAACCTTGGTTTAATTCTTTATACTTAACCAAAAATCATGCATCATCAAACATGATACAAACATGTGCACAAAATCATATCGCATATGCAATGCGCACACCCGAGTGAGAATATCCATTTAAAGTGAACCGATACTAGTTAATGCGGAGTAATATATCAAATATATAATTATACATTAAATCATTAAATCAACACTTGATTTAACGATCCGGTCATATCGCATATAACCGACCAGTATCCTATGTATCGGCATATCGAATCAACCTTTGATTCGATAACTAGGGTATATCGCATATAACCTAATCGATACATTCATCGCGAGAATGGAATACGGTATCACATACACGCATTATTCTCGGTCCCGCACATATCTCATATGCGCTCCTATTTCGTTTCTCTTGAGCCAGGAAACCTCTGTGTAGGACTCTAAAGACTCGTCAATACGCCGGCAGCAGGTGATGATCATATCAAACACCCACAGGCCGCAAGCGGTCTGCTAAACGTAACGGCCACCCGGGTATTGAGCGATCTGAAGATCGACGAGCAAGCCCGCTCACACTCCAGTGAATCCAACCAGTAACACTACCGTACAGTCCGGTCTGATCGTCTGATATGTCGCATATCTCGCCTAGGGGTGGTAAACGTCAGACCCCAATAGCTCAATAAGTCGTGTCGATATGAGGTCTATAACAATTCAAGAAACTACTGGTAACACTTACCAGTAAATTTCAATAACCCTGGCCAGGGATTTCCTGTTATAGCCAATCGAACACAGCGCAACATCAACCCCCTATACCGGGAGAGACGAATCCCCTCCTATCGCTCATTGGCTCCATGTGACTCGGGACTGTACCCAAAAACCACCGTTTTGCACGCCCTCTTGGACGTGGTAAGATGGAAATCAAAGTACAGTGGGAACCACACAAGACTCTATGACGATCTCGGGTCAACAGACTACTCTGTACCAGTGTCACCAGAGAACTGCCATCTGACGTGAGGTATAATACCATCTGGGAGTTCTCGGCGAGTCCGTCCAGTGTACCCAGTCTCTACTGAGCACCCGTATATCTCCTCTGATGTCAAACACCGATGGATATGGGATCATCCATCGCCCATCTGTATGGGTCGAGAAGGTACACGCTAGTCTATTCTGGTATATCGATGCCCCATCTCGATACACCCTCGACTAGGGACTTTGAAGGATGTACTTATGGAAAACCATGTCCCCACTAGTATGATCCGCATCATAGTCCAGGTAGTCAAGCACAGATCCTAAGGGCTTTACCAACATGTAACAGAGAGACAATTAGCATACACGTTATGGTAAATGGTAACCAGATAGCATACTATCATGTCGAGCAAGAAAGTCCTCCCTATATATGTCCCAGCATCCACTACAATATACATCCTATGTACAGTAATGGCCTCTAGGGCATACATATAACTAACAATCTCCCACTTGCACTAGGGCCATCTGTAGCAGTGGTTGTAGTATCTCATACTCAACCATCCCATAAAAGTCTCTCTCTGGGAACAGGCCTTTGTGAGTGGATCCGCTGTGTTGTCCTCTGAGTCTACTCTCCTAACCTCGATCTCCCTGGAGATCAATCATCTCCATGATCAAGTGATACTGCCTTAGAATATGTCTGGATCACTGATGGGACGGACGTTCCTTAGCATAAGCCACAACTCCATTGTCACACAATGGGAGGAACATAGTTCATCTCATAAACCATTATACACCCAAACAGCCTCTCTGGTAGCATCTTAAGTAGCGATGTATCCAACCTTTATCGTCTAGTATGCCACGGTATCTAGCTTGGAACTCTTCCAACATACCGTCCCTTTACTGAGGGTAAAGACAATGCCTGCGACTGACATTCAGTCGTCTTTATCACCCTGGAACCCTTCCAGTGATTCTCCCCAGGATCGATTGATACCATCTCACTACAACTAGTGAGAATCCTAACATCCATTTAGATCTATCTCATAGATCCAAAATCCAGGAGTTAGTAGGTATTATTATGATCCTATATGGAGAATCATTGTGATAAACGGAGACTGACCGAGCGTAGCAAAGGAAACTCCTTCCCTATCAAGAGTATGTCATCTACGTACTCTACGAGGATCGTCACCATACTCCCTACTACCTTTTTGTTTATACAAGGTTCATCTACCATTTTGATGATGTCAACTTCTTTGACTAATCCATCAAATTAGATGTTCCAACTCCGCGATGCCTGCTTTATCACATAAAGCATCTTGCACACGTTTCCGCTTCTCCCACTGTCTACGAAGCCCTCTGGCTGTGTACTTATAGACGTACTCTTCTAAAACATCATTTAGAAAAGCAGTCATGACACCCAACCACCAGATATCGTAGTCATGGTATGTAGCCGTGACAAGTAGGATCTGGATGGACTTAAGCATAGCTACTGGAAAAGGTTTCATCATTATCCACGCCTGGTCGATAACGAAAACCTTTAACAATTCTAGCTTTGAAAGTCTCAACTTTTCCATGTACACCAAGTAATCTTCTCAAGATATACTTGCTCCTGATGGGGATTTAACCCTTCAGATATAGCAACTAAAGTCCATAATTTGTTGGTGTATAATGATTCCATCTCAGATCGATAAACATCCAGCCATTCTTACAGAGTCTCACTCCTGATGGCCAGCTCGAAACTAGTTGGGTCATCATCTCATGATGCATTCCTCGCTCCCACTGTCATAGAGAAATCGAAGTATCTCTCAGATGGGTGAGGAACCCTACTAGATCGGTGGAGAGGCTGAGGTTCATTGGTAACTATTGAATCCTTTGGTTCTATTAAATTATCAGCTGTAGTTTGTATAGCTAGAACCTTTCCAGTTCTACATTACAGACCATGCCTTGAGCTTGTCCGGATTTTGCTTTTAAACATAGGCCGGACAACCCCAAATCTTAACTAACTTAAGAAATGGGCTCCTCCCATACCATATCACATATGAAGCGGTAGGCAACTGATTTGATTTGAACCCTTTTCAATAGGTATGCAACTTCATAAGTGCATAACCCTCAAAAAGGAAACAGGTAACTCAGTAGTACTCATCATAGAGCACACCATATCATATAGGGTGTGATTGCTCCGTCCCGATATACCATCGTGCTATGGTGTATACGGAGGAGTAATGCTGAGAGAGAATCTCATTCTCCTTTAGAATAGTCCAGGAATTCCGTGCTCAAGTATTCTCCTCCTTGATCTCATCAAAGGACATAATACTTTAACCCGTATTTTGGTTCTCTACTTCTAACTTATATTCTGTGAATATATCAAAAGGTTCGGACTTATGTTTCAACAGGAACATATGTCTGAATCTAAAGAGATCATCAGAGAACGTAATGATGTATAAAGAACCAGTCTTGGTATATGTAGACAGGGGAGCTTACATACATCAACAAGTATCATATCCCAAGAGTTCACTAACTCTTTCTCTGTTTCCAATAAACAGAGCTATGGTCATCTTATCTTTGTGACATGACTGGCGAGTTTCACAAGATGTAAATTCAAACTGATTTAAATATGCATCTAAATGTAACTCAGCCAGTCGGGTCGCATTGATATGACCTAGTCTACAATACCTCAAGAAGGATCCGTTCATTTCTGAACTTTTCCTCTTGTGTGTGTTCTGTATACTAAGAACTGTAGTTTGATTTAGAACATTAATGATTTTAGATAACGTGCCTAAACCGATCAACTTTTGATATAGGAAATGTTCAAAACATTATCCAGCAATACAAAATTTTATCGTTTCTTTACTAATAAAGAGACAGATTTGATTTTGTATATCAGGTTCGGTATCTAATAACATTCGTTCAGAATCAACGTATTAGTAATACAGGGTGATAGTGACCGACAGACTTGGCTGCAACACTTGCCCCGTTTTCTGCATCATGAAACTAATCAACCGTTCTCAGTTCTCTACCTATCTGTAGCCCTATGTAACAGATTACATATCTAGGATTCTGATCCGGTATCATATACCCAGGACGTAAAGGATACTGAGAAACAGTTCTGTATAATGAACAAACCCGAAGATGATGCATCAGCATGCACTCTCTTCGTTTGGGCGGCACGGGAAATCTGGTATTCCCCAATTTCCTGCTCTGTCTTATAACAATTATAAGTTGGAGCGGGACCAACGTTCCCCAGCTCAGTACAACAAGCGGGTTCGGTCAAATATTCCGTATTATTATCTTGATTAAGGCGTGATATGGTCGCTACCAGGAGAGAGAGAGAAGAAAACACTCAGCGTGCGCTCTTGCAAGAATAGATTGGTTATTATTTTATCTAATCAGGATGGCTCCCACTGCTTTTTATCAAATCTTCCTTCAAACCCTAAAAGGAAAGACTAGCCGGGATTAATTACACACTACAAGTTCGCCAATGTTTCAGCCAGGCCAGTGTCGGTACTTTGAGGGAGGTCCCCCGGGCTTTCGCACGAACCTAATTAATGTAAACCTCGTTTTCCCAGAGGCGTAACCTCATTAACACCTTTCTAGACACCTACTTGATCGGCTAATTGTAATGTGTAAAACTCTCCCAGGAGTAACTCTTACTCGCAGTGGGTATCAGGATCCAACTATCTCATAGAAGGTATGCAATCTCATTGCAAATTTCAACACTTGAAATTCCCGATAATATTTTGCCCCTAACCTCCTATGACCTTGACAAAGGCCAACAAACCATAGGATGCTAGTCAAGTTCAACCCGTCATTTCCTGATTGAATTAAACCCACCCGCACGGCACTTGACAAAGGCCAACAAGGTCGCATGACTACCCTAACTCAATCTGCATCATATGCATAAGCAGATAAGCACCAGTTAGCTACCGCACACTGCCCCTTGACAAAGGCCAACAAACGCAGCACGAATACTAACTACTACTTATCTGAAATGACGGAGGGCTACGTCAGGTTTTTCTGAAAACCTATTGCGTAATGAAGTTGATATCGTTGTAGAATCAAATGATTTTAAAAATGGAGTGTTTTTGAGGCTTTTCTAGTTTTGCTAAAGGAGTCACTCCCGGTGAAGGGATCGTCGGTCCTTTCCTCGTCGAATGAGGTGCAGGATATATCATATATATCACTGTGCAAAGCAAAAACACTTAAAAGCAATCAAAAGACAAACCGAGTGTGTAGCATCTGCCAGTTATTGCTAAAGGCGTCACTCCCGGTGAAGGGATCTCGGTCCTTTCCTCATCGAATAAGGTGCAGGATATATCACATATACCGCTGTGCAAAGCAAAAACTGTAGCTACCTGTTTTATTTTGAAATTCGATTCTACAACATCTTAGGTTTCTTTTATTTCATTAATCATATTAATGAAGTCCCATCATTTAAGTACCTAAACATCACAGATAAATACGACGTACACTTATGCCATCAGCATTCGCCTCGATGTCCCCTCGTGCACCGTTAGGTTAGGTAACTAACGACAGAGCGGGGCAGGGCTAGCACGGGTGTAAAACATAAGTAACGTCTATATAATATATCATATATACTATATACTGTATCTATCACAGAACATCACATGATCACATCACAGATATCGCAGCAGAAGAAACATATGAAATATTGGATATACTAGGACGTCCGTGTTTTCAATACGAGCCAGTATAAAACACGGATTCCACGGTTGTGATGAATAGCCAAACCCACACCCCTAGACCCCTACGAGAGCGGCAAGCAACCCTACCAATTCTGGAGTTAGGAGACCCGGACTCGACTCCTCGTGTTGGTCTCCCACTGGACTCCAAAACCCGGTTACTTGTGCTCCCCTCCTTGGGTCTATCCTAGTGCGGAAAAGTAAATAATATACAACAGGTGACAACTCCCGCAACCTGGAAGTGCCCCAATAAAAGAATATTACATACAAGTTTTTACATGAATGAAAATGAAAAACACTCATCTCACATAAAAACCCCCGGCTATTCAAACACGACGATCCAATATATCATATCCAGCAACACATAACATCACATGTCATCAACGTAAGTAAATATGCGCATCCCAATTGTCGTTGACATATAGCAACGAAACCGGCGATATCACATATTACACTTACGGTCACAGAAAAGAAAGTGTAAAACTACAACAGTTGGAATCCGCAACCTCCTCAGACATCGCATACCTGACCAAATGAATTACTTAGACATCGCATGCCTAACAACTATAAACCCCGCATTTTTGTCTCATTATCGAAAACACTTTTCAATATCGAGTCGGGTAATTCAACAAGATTCCCGACATCCTGATCGAATGCTCGTCGCAAACTTCAGTAGACGGCCGCACCCCCGATACCGTCGACGAAGTGCACCAAGGCGGAACACCGCCACCGCGAGCACCCGAACGGATGCTTTCGGCGACGGGGTTCTCCTACAGTCACTTAGTCGGGGCTATGGAGTGAAGCAGTCTATTAAGTTTACCCGGCGAGTATCCGCGTACGCTACGTGATTGCGACGGACTTTTGATCACATCAAAATTCCGTGGCAACCGATCAAGTGAGACTAAATTGCTACGTTTATAACATTCATTCAGTTATCTCATAACTTCTTGTGAATTCCAATTATTGTATCCCATTCCGGATAAACAGAAAATGTTAAACTTTTCGATCGAACAATCGAACACCCAAGTTTTCCCGATATAGCTCAACACATGAAATAAGTGTAACAACATTCCGTTCGTGCCTCAGTACCAACGGTCCAGCCGTAGAAGGGTCAAGCCAACGCCTCACATGTGGCACGCCGTACTGCCCCAAACCCTAAGGTTCAAAGGGCAGTTCAAGACGGTCACATAATCGAGTTAAGGTTTGTTGTCTTCTAGAGGGACCATCGCGTTACTTGCACTACTTAGAACATCGTTAAACCACGGAAAAATCCAACACTTGGAAATTTCCCGACAGGGGAAAAATTGGGTATTTATATCCGGCCGAACTTTTTAACATATTCTAAAAATTATTCGGAAAGCCACACAGACAAAATTTGATACTCCGATCGAAACACCGAATACCCAAATCAATCCCAGAAAATTCAACTCTTGAATAACTATTAAAAATTTCCAGAAAATCCAGCATTATTAATTATGAGTTACTGTGAAAAAAATATTTAATAAAGTGTCCGTACCGCTGCGGAACCGCCGCATGAGCGTTGCTCGTGCCGCGGAACCGCGGCAGTTTGATGGAGATAGGGGCACAAATTTCACAGTACCTCTTAAATTCAACTGCTGATTTTTCTGCATATTTTTAATGTTGAAAAACTCACTGTTTTCAAAAAAGGACAGAGAGCATGTTAGAAATGGGTTTTCAGGTTCGTTCGGACTTCAAACTCCGTCTGGACTTCGCCTAAGGCTCTAGCTAGGCTCTGATACCACTGTAGGGTTCCTAGGCACCCTAATGAGGTCTCACAAGGCATCGAACATGCCATTTTCAAATTTTACGGTGCCGAGAGACCCGACTACGGATCGTTTGCTGGAAAACTAGGCGAAAAAGCTAACTAGTTAACACTTAACTACAAGATACGGAAATACAACCTTTGTATATCCGGTGCTCCACCTCCATAGCTCCACAACGAGGTCCTCTCCACTATCCAAATCAAATCCGGGCTCAAGCGTCGGCTTCGTCGGAGAATGGGCAAGCTAGGTCGTCGATGTCCATGCCGAAAATGATCTACGTCGAGGCATCGAAAGATCAAGCTCCACCTTCACCAAGTCATGAAAACTTGTGAAGGAAACACACTCTACTACTTGGCAAGAGGTAGAGGATGAAGAAATAGGAAGTGGGTAAACTTTAGAATTGGATTTCTCACTCTAATTCTCACTTTGCCATTAAGGCTTGTGAAGCTTTTTCTTGAAGTGAAGAAGAAGAAGAAGATGAAGAATATGATAAGTTAATTTAAATAGAAAAATAAAAGAATACTTATCATAATCTTAACCTTAGTTAAGTGTAGAGAATTGACTAAGGTTGGGTTGAATGGTTAGGGTTAAGGATGAGAACAAAAGGTCAACAAGTCAAAGCTTCATGAAACTTCAACTAAAAACAAAAGTAGCCACCATTCATTTATCTTCCAATTTATTCAAAATGAATAAATAAATAAGATAAATGAATAAGTAAAACCCTAATCAACAACTTAACCTTGGTTTAATTCTTTATACTTAACCAAAAAGCATGCATCATCAAACATGATACAAACATGTGCACAAAATCATATCGCATATGCAATGCGCACACCCGAGTGAGAATATCCATTTAAAGTGAACCGATACTAGTTAATGCAAAGTAATATATCAAATATATAATTATACATTAAATCATTAAATCAACACTTGATTTAACGATCCGGTCATATCGCATATAACCGACCAGTATCCTATGTATCGGCTTATCGAATCAACCTTTGATTCGATAACTAGGGTATATCGCATATAACCTAATCGATACATTCATCGCGAGAATGGAATACGGTATCACATACACGCATTATTCTCGGTCCCGCACATATCTCATATGCGCTCCTATTTCGTTTCGCTTGAGCCAGGAAACCTCTGTGTAGGACTCTAAAGACTCGTCAATACGCCGGCAGCAGGTGATGATCATATCAAACACCCACAAGCCGCAAGCGGTCTGCTAAACGTAACGGCCACCCGGGTATTGAGCGATCTGAAGATCGACGAGCAAGCCCGCTCACACTCCAGTGAATCCAACCAGTAACACTACCGTACAGTCCGGTCTGATCGTCTGATATGTCGCATATCTCGCCTAAGGGTGGTAAACGTCAGACCCCAATAGCCCAATAAGTCGTGTCGATATGAGGTCTATAACAATTCGAGAAACTACTGGTAACACTTACAAGTAAATCTCAACAACCCTGGCCAGGGATTTCCTGTTATAGCCAATCGAACACAGCGCAACATCAACCCCCTATACCGGGAGAGACGAATCCCCTCCTATCGCTCATTGCCTCCATATGACTCGGGACTGTACCCAAAAACCACCGTTTTGCACGCCCTCTTGGACGTGGTAAGATGGAAATCAAAGTACAGTGGGAACCACACAAGACTCTATGACGATCTCGGGTCAACAGACTACTCTGTACCAGTGTCACCAGAGAACTGCCATCTGACGTGAGGTATAATACCATCTGGGAGTTCTCGGCGAGTCCGTCCAGTGTACCCAGTCTCTACTGAGCACCCGTATATCTCCTCTGATGTCAAACACCGATGGATATGGGATCATCCATCGCCCATCTGTATGGGTCGAGAAGGTACACGCTAGTCTATTCTGGTATATCGATGCCCCGTCTCGATACACCCTCGACTAGGGACTTTGAAGGATGTACTTATGGACTACCATGTCCTCACTAGTATGATCCGCATCATAGTCCAGGTAGTCAAGCACAGATCCTAAGGGCTTTACCAACATGTAACAGAGAGACAATTAGCATACACGTTAAGGTAAATGGTAACTAGATAGCATACTATCATGTCGAGCAAGAAAGTCCTCCCTATATATGTCCCAGCATCCACTACAATATACATCCTATGTATAGTAATGGCCTCTAGGGCATACATATAACTAACATGACATTCAGTCGTCTTTATCACCCTGGAACCCTTCCAGTGATTCTCCCCAGGATCAATTGATACCATCTCTCTACAGCTAGTGAGTATCCTAACATCCATTTAGATCTATCTCATAGATCCAAAACTCAGGATTTAGCAGGTATCATCATGATCCTATGTGGAGAATCATTGTGATATGCGGAGATTGATCGAGCGTAGCATAGGAAACTCCTTCCCTATCAGGAGTATGTCATCCACGTACTCTACGAGGATCATCACCATACTCCCCACTACCTTTTTTTGTATATACAAGGTTCATCTACCATTTTGATGATGTCAAACTGTTTGACTAATCCATCAAAACAGATGTTCCAACTCCGCGATGCCTGCTTTATCCTATAAAGCATCTTGCACACGTTTCCGCTGCTCCCACTGTCTACGAAGCCCTCTGGCTGTGTATTTATAGACGCTCTCTTCCAAAATATCATTTAGAAAAGCAGTCATGACACCCAACCACCAGATATCGTAGTCATGGTATGTAGCCGTGGTAAGTAGGATCTGGATGGACTTAAGCATAGATACTTGAAAGGGTTTTATCATCATCCATACCTGGTCAATGATGTAGACCTTTAACAAGTCTAGCTTTGAAAGTCTCAACACTTCCATGTACACCAAGTAATCTTCTCAAGATATACTTGCTCCTGATGGGGATTTAACCCTTCAGATATAGCAACCAAAGTCCATACTTTGTTGGTGTATAAGGATTCCATCTCAGATCACTAAGCATCCAGCCATTCTTACAGAGTCACACTCCTGATGGCCAGCTCGAAACTAGTTGGGTTTTCATCTCATGATGCATTCCTCGCTCCCACTGTCATAGAAAAACTGAATTATCTCTCAGGTGGGTGAGGAACCCTACTAGATCGGCGGAGAGGCTGAGGTTCGTTGGTAACTATTGAATCCTTTGGTTTTATCAAATCATCAGCTGCAGTTTGTATAGCTGGAACCTTTCCAGTTGTACATTACAGGCCTTGCCTCGAGCTTGTCCGGATTTTGCTTTTAGACATAGTCCGGTCAACCCCAAATGTTAACTAACTTAAGATATAGGCTCTTCCCTTTCCATATCACATATGAAGTGGTAGGCAACTGATTTGATTCGAACCCTATTCAATAGGTATGTATCTTCTCAAGTGCATAACTCCCAAAAGGAAAAAGGTAACTCAGTAGTACTCATGATAGAGCACACCATATCATATAGGGTGTGATTGCTCCGCCCCGATATACCATCATGCTATGGTGTATCCGGAGGAGTAATACCGAGAGAGAATCTCATTCTCCTTTAGAATAGTCCTGTAATTCCGTGCTCAAGTATTTTCTTCCTTGATCACATCAAAGGACATAATACTTATACCCGTATTTTGGTTCTCTACTTATAACTTATATTCTGTGAATATCTCAAAAGGTTCGGACTTGTGTTTCAACAAGAACATATGACTGAATCTTGAGAGATTATCAGAGAATGTAATGAAGTACGAAGAACCAGTCCTGGTATGTGTAGACAGGAGACCTTGCATACATCATCATGTATCAGTCCCAAGAGTTCACTAACTCTTTCTCTGTTTCCAGTAAACGGAGCTATGGTCATCTTATCTTTGTGACATGACTGGCGAGTTTCACAAGATGTAAGTTCAAACTAATTTAAATATGCATCTTTATGTAACTCTAGCTAGTCAGGTCGCATTGATATGACCCAGTCTACAATACCTCAAGAAGGATTCGTTCATTTCTGAACTCTTCCTCTTGTGTGTGTTCCGTATACTAAGAACTGTAGTTTGATTTAGAACATCAATGCTTTTAGATGACGTGCCTGAACCGATCAACTTTTGATATAGGAAATGTTCAAAACATTATCCATCAATACAAAATTATATCCTTTCTTTTCTAACAAAGAGAGTGATATGATTTGGTATATCAGGTTCGCTATCTAATAACTTTCGTTCAGAATCAATGTATTGGTAATACAGGGTGGCAGTGACCGACAGACTTGGCTACAACTCTTGCCCCGTTTTCTGTCTCATGAAACTTATCACCCGTTCTCAGTTTTCCTACTCTTTTGTAGCCCTATGTAACAACTTACATATCTGGGATCCTGATCCGGTATCATATACCAGGGATGCGGAGGATACTGAGAAACAGTTCTGTATAATGAACACACCAGAAGATGATGCATCAGCATGCACTCTCTTCGTTTGGGCGGCACGGGAAATCTGGTATTCCCCAATTTCCTGCTCGGTCTTATAACAATTATAAGTTGGAGCGGGACCAACGTTCCCCAGCTCAGTATAACAAGCGGGTTCGGTCAAATATCCGTTTTATTATCTTGATTAAGGCGTGACATGGTCGCTACCAGGAGAGAGAGAGAAGAAAACAATCAGCGTGCGCTCTTGCAAGAATAGATTGGTTATTATTTTATCTAATCAGGATGGCTCCCACTGCTTTTTATCAAATCTTCCTTCAAACCCTAAAAGGAAAGACTAGCCGGGATTAATTACACACTACAAGTTCGCCAATCTTTCAGCCAGGCCAGTGTCGGTACTTTGAGGGAGGTCCCCCGTGCTTTCGCACGAACCTAATTAATGTAAACCTCGTTTTCCCAGAGGCGTAACCCCGTTGACACCTTTCTAGACACCTACTTGATCGGCTAATTGTAATGTGTAAAACTCTCCCAGGAGTAACTCTTACTCGCAGCGGGTATCGGGATCCAACTATCTCATAGAAGGTATGCAATCTCATTGCAATTTTCAACACTTGAAATTCCCGATAATGTTTTGCCCCGAACGATCTATGACCTTGACAAGGTCAACAAACCATAGACCACAAGTCAAGTTCAACCCGTCATTTCTTGATTGAATCAAACCCACCCGCACGACCCTTGACAAGGTCAACAAAGCCGCACGACTACCCTAACCCAATCTGCATCATATGCATAAGCAGATAAATACTGGTTAGCTACCGCACACTGCGCCTTGACAAGGTCAACAAACGCAGCACGAATACTAAACAGGATTTATCTGAAATGATGGAGGGCTACGACAGGTTTTTCTGAAAACCTATTGCGTAATGAACTTGATATCGTTGTAGAATCAAATGATTTTAAAATGGAGTGCTTTTGAGGCTTTTCTAGTTTTGCTAAAGGAGTCACTCCCGGTGAAGGGATCGTTGGTCCTTTCCTCGTCGAATGAGGTGCAGGATATATCATATATATCACTGTGCAAAGCAAAAACACTTAAAAGCAATCAAAAGACAAACCGAGTGTGTAGCATCTACCAGTTATTGCTAAAGGAGTCACTCCCGGTGAATGGATCTCGGTCCTTTCCTTATCGAATAAGGTGCAGGGTATATCATATATACCGCTGTGCAAAGCAAGAACTGTAGCTACCCTTTTATTTTGAAATTCGATTCTACAACATCTTAGGTTTCTTTTATTTCATTAATCACATTAATGAAGTCCCATCATTTAAGTACCTAAACATCACAGATAAATACGACGTACACTTATGCCATCCGCATTCGCCTCGATGTCCCCTCGTGCACCGTTAGGTTAGGTAACTAACGGCAGAGCGAGGCAGGGCTAGCGCGGGTGTAAAACATAAGTAACGCCTATATAATATATCATATATACTATATAATGTATCTATCACAGAACATCATATGATCACATCACAGATATCGCAGCAGAAGAAACATATGAAATATTGGATATACTAGGACGTCCGTGTTTTCAATACGAGCCAGTATAAAACACGGATTCCACGGTCGTGATGAATAGCCAAACCCACACCCCTAGACCCCTACGAGAGCGGCAAGAAACCCTACCAATTCTAGAGTTAGGTGACCCGGACTCGACTCCTCGAGTTGGTCTCCCACTGGACTCCAGAACCCGGTTACTTATGCTCCCCTCCTTGGGTCTATCCTAGTGCGGAAAAGTAAATAATATACAAAAGGTGACATCTTCCGCTACCTGGAAGTGCCCCAATAAAAGAATATTACATACAAGTTTTTACATAAATGAAAATGAAAAACACTCATCTCACATTAAAACCCCCGGCTATTCAAACACGACGATCCAATATAACATATCCAGCAACGCATAACATCACGTCATCAACGTAAGTAAATATGTCCATCTCAATTGTCGTTGGCATATAGCAACGAAACCGGCGATATCACATATTACACTTACGGTCACAGAAAAGAAAGTGTAAAACTACAACAGTTGGAATCCGCAATCTCCTCAGACATCGCATGACTGACCAAATGAATTCCTTAGACATCGCATGCCTAACAATTATAAACCCCGCATTTTAGTCTCAAAATCGAAAACACTTTTCAATATCAAGTCGGGCAATTCAACAGGATTCCCGACATCCTGATCGAATGCTCGTCGCAAACTTTAGTAGGCGGCCGCACCCCTGATACCGTCAACGAAGTGCACCAAGGCGGAACACCGCTACCGCGAGCACCCGAACGGATGCTTTCGGCGACGGGGTTCTCCTACAGTCACTTGGTCGGGGCTATGGAGTGAGGCTGTCTATTAAGTTTACCCGGCAAGTATCCGCGTACGCTACGTGATTGCGACGGACTTTTGATCACATAAAATTCCGTGGCAACCGATCAAGTGAGACTAAACTGCTATGTTTATATCATTCATTCAGTTATCTCATAACAATTTGCGAATTCCAAGTATTGTATCACATTCCAGATAAATAGAAAATGTTAAACTTTCCGATCGAACGATCGAACACCCAAGTTTTCCCGATACAGATCAACACATGAAATAAGTCTAACAACATTCAGTTCGTGCCTCAGTACCAACGGTCCAGCCATAGAAGGGTCAAGCCAACGCCTCACATGTGGCACGCCGTACTGCCCCAAACCCGAAGGTTCAAAGGGCAGTTCAAGACGGTCACATAATCGAGTTAAGGTTTGTTGACTTCTAGAGGGTCCATCGAGTTACTTGCACTACTTAGAACGTCGTTAAACTACGGAAAAATCCAACACTTGGAAACTTCCCGACAGGGGAAAAATTGGGTATTTATATCCGGTCGAACTTTTTAACATATTCTAAAATTTATCCGGAAAGCCACACAGACAAAATTTGATAATCCGATCGAACATTCGAATCCCCAAAACAACCCAGGAAAACTCTTCTGTAGAGTCACAATAAAAATAGCCCAGAAGATACAGCATTATATTATATGAGTTACTGTGCAGAAATTATTAAACAATGGTACAGTAAGGCCGCGGAACCGCCGCACAATGAATAGCACGTGCCGCGGTTCCGCGCTGCAAAAGTTGATTCAGGCCCTCGTATTTCACAGTAATTCAAATAACACCCTGCTTATTTTTCTGCATATTTTTAATTTCGAAAAATCCACAATTTTCAAAAAAAGAACAGAGAGCATGTTAGAAATGGGTTTTCGGGTTCGTTCGGACTTCAAACTCCGTCTGGACTTCGCCTAAGGCTCTAGCTAGGCTCTGATACCACTGTAGGGTTCCTAGGCATCCTAATGAGGTCTCACAAGGCATCAACCAAGCCAATTTCAAAAAATCTAGGTTCCGAGAAACCCGACTACGGATCGTTTGCTAGAAAACTAGGCGAAAAAGCTAACTAGTTAACACTTAACTATGAGAATACGGATATAAAACCTTTGTAGATCCGGTGCTCCACCTCCACAGCTCCGCAATGAAGTCCTCTCCGCTGTCCAAAAAGAATCCGGGCTCTAGCGTCGACTTCATCGGAGAATAAGCGGGCTAGGTCATCGATGTCCATGCCGAAGATGATCTACGTCGAGGCATCGCTAAATCAAGCTCCGACTTCACCAAGTAAAGAAACTTGTGAAGTAAACACACTCTACTACTTGGCAAGAGGTAGAGGATGAAGAAATAGGAAGTGGGTAGACTTTAGATTTGGATTTCTCACTCTTTTTCACCACTTGCCATTGATGGAGGCAAGCTTTCTTCACTTGAAGAAATGAAGAAGAAGAAGGAAATTGTTATGATAAGAATTATTAAAATAGAAAAGAAAATACATTCTTATCATAAGCAAACCATGGCTAGGTGTAGAGAATTGACCAAGGTTAAAGAATGGCTAGGGTTAAGGAGATGAGACAAAAATGGTGACTTAATGAAAGCTTCATGAAGCTTCATGTTAAAAACAAAACTAGCCACCCTTTTTCACTTCTTTTCCTTTTCTCATTTATCTTTTAAATGCAAATGAAAAGATAAATGAATGAATAAAAGAAAACCCTAATCATTTACTTAACCTAGGTTTAATTCATTACACTTAACAAAAAAGATATGCATCATCAAACATGATACAATCAAGTGCACAAAATCATATCGCATATGCAATGCGCACACCCGAGTGAGAAAATCCATTTAAAGTGAACCGATACTAGTTAATGCAAAGTAATATATCAAATATATAATTATGTATTAAATCATTAAATCAACTCTTGATTTAACGATCCGGTCATATCGCATATAACCGACTAATATCAATGTATCGGCTTATCGAATCAACGCTTGAATCGATAACTAGGTTATGTCGCATACAACCATTCGACACAATTATCGCGAGAATAGAATACAGTATCACATACACGTATCATTCTCGGTCCTGCATATATCTCATATGCGCTCCTATTTCGTTTCGCTTGAGCCAGGAAACCTCTGTGTAGGACTCTAAAGACTCGTCAATACGCCGGCAGCAGATGATGATCATATCAAGCATCCACAAGCCGCAAGCGGTCTGCTAAACGTAACGGCCACCCGGGTATTGAGCGATCTGAAGATCGACGAGCAAGCCCGCTCACACTCCAGTGAATCCAACCAGTAACACTACCGTACAGTCCGGTCTGATCGTCTGATATGTCGCATATCTCGCCTAGGGGTGGTAAACGTCATACCCCAA
Source organism: Agapanthus africanus (assembly GCA_030015575.1). Classification (NCBI taxonomy): domain Eukaryota; kingdom Viridiplantae; phylum Streptophyta; class Magnoliopsida; order Asparagales; family Amaryllidaceae; genus Agapanthus; species Agapanthus africanus. The sequence continues at coordinate 704,826,293 of JASDDO010000024.1, read as the reverse complement.
TAGCTCAATAAGTCGTGTCGATATGAGGTCTATAACACTTCGAGAAACTACTGGTAACACTTACCAGTAAATCTCAGCAACCCTGGCCAGGGATTTCCTGTTATAGCCAATCGAACACAGCGCAACATCAACTCCCTATACCGGGAGAGACGAATCCCCTCCTATCGCTCATTTCCTCCATGTGACTCGGGACTGTACCCAAAAACCACCATTTTGCACGCCCTCTTGGATGTGGTAAGATGGAAATTAACGCACAGTGGGAACCACACAAGACTCTATGACGATCTCGGGTCGACAGACTACTCTGTACCAGTGTCACCAGAGAACTGCCATCTGACATGAGGTATAATACCATCTGGGAGTTCTCGGCGAGTCCGTCCAGGGTACCCAGTCTCCACTGAGCACCCGTATATCATCTCTGATGTCAAACACCAATGGATATGGGATCATCCATCGCCCATCTATATGGGTCGAGAAGGTATACGCTAGTCTACTCTGGTATATCGATGCCCCGTCTCGATACACCCACGACTAGGGACTTTGAAGGATGTACTTATGGACTACCATGTCCCCACTAGTATGATCCGCATCATAGTCCAGGTAGTCAAGTACAGATCTTAAGGGCTTTACCAACATGTAACAAAGAGACAATCAGTGTACACGTTAAGGTAAAGAGCAACCAGATAGCATACTATCATGTCGAGCAAGAAAGTCCTCCCTATATATGCCCCAGCATCCACTACAATATACATCCTATGTATAGTAATGGCCTCTAGGGCATACATATAACTAACAATTTCTAGCCCTCTTCCTTCCCCAGAGTGTCAGGGATGCCCGAGCACGCAGGTTTGAGTCATTGCGCCAGACGCCAGAGATGACAGTGGCAGAGTACGATGTACTGTTCATCGAGCTATCCGTTTATGCTCCGTACCTAGTGGCTACTGAGGAGATGCGAGTCAAGAGATTTGTCCGAGGCTTGGTTACACCACTGTTCCTTGCGATCAGTGCACAGCATTGCAAGACATATGCAGCAGCTGTAGACGCAGCCCTATTAGTCGAGGAGAGCCTTGCAGAGACTTCGGTGGTTCCAGGGCCGAAGAGGGTTCGTACCGATACAGCAGCACAGGGACTTTCATTCAAGCGCCGTGATAGACGTCGTACAGGTGGCAGAGATACGGGGTGAGGTCAGATGTTTAGCTCATACCCTAGGAGGGTTAGCGGTCGTCACGTGGATGCTTCGAATGTGGTAGTCCCCATCACCGCATCAGAGATTGTACCGAAATACGCCGGAGGGAGCCAGCAGTACCGCATGTCACACTTCCACCTTCACCACCTCAGAGGGCGTTGCCTGTTGTACCTACTATTGCTCCGCGTCAGACTCATGCACAGAGAGGCCGTGGTCGCGGTGGGTTTGTTTCTAGACGACGAGGTGGCCGAGGTAGAGGATAACCAGCTACCGACAGAGTGCAGCCTGTTGCTAGTAGGGGACCGCTAGTCGCAGGTGGAGGACAGGCGCGTGTTTTCGCGTTGACGCATCAGGACGCGCAGGCATCCAATGCTGTGGTCTCAGGTACCCTATCAGTATGTTCTGTTGACGCACACGTGTTTTTTGATCCCAGATCTACGCACTCGTACGTTTCCACACACTATGTGCCGAGTTTGGGTAGAGAGTCTAGGTTGCTTGATCAGTCGCTTGTTATGACCACTCCTGTGGGAGAGTCGTTTGTTGCTAGGCACGTGTTCCGATCCTGTGTTCTCCGTATTGGCGAGAGAAAGTTGCATGTCGACTTGATCCTTCTTGAGATGTTGGACTTTGATGTTCTTTTGGGCATGGATTGGTTAGCCACATGCTATGCGTCGGTGGACTGCCGCGAGAAGACAGTTAGATTTTGTTTTCCCGGCGAATCGGCTTTTGTTGTGCAGGGGGACTGCGGTGCCGCCCTCACAGTTTGATTTCTTCTTTTCGCGCTGGACAACTTTTGAGGAAGGGATGTCAGGGATTTCTCGCCTATGTTTGTGATACTATAGCTATAGATGTTCCATTGGACCAGGTTCCGATTGTATGTGAGTTCCCTGTTGTTTTCCCTGATGAGCTTCCTGGGCTACCGCCTGAGCGCGATTTTGCTTTCTATATTGATTTGATTCCCGGCACGGGGCCTATTTCTATACCGCCTTATCGGATGGGCCCGGCGGAGCATAGAGAATTGAAGGGTCAGTTGTAAGGTTTGCTGGATAAGGGACTTATTCGACCCAGTGATTCTCCTTGGGGTGCTCTAGTCCTGTTTGTCAAGAAGAAGGACGGCAGTTTGCGTTTGTGTATCGACTACCGCCAGCTGAATAGGGTTACAGTGCGGAACAGATATCCGTTGCCACGCATCGACGACTTGTTCGACCAGCTTCAAGGGGCAGGATACTTTTCGAGGATCGATTTACGATCAGGCTACCATCAGCTGTGGCTTCGACTGGAGGACATTCCGAGGACAGCTTTCCGTACGCGCTACGGCCATTATGAGTTTTTGGTGATGTCGTTCGGACTCACCAACGCACCAACAGCATTCATGGACTTGATGAATCAGATATTCAGGCCGTACCTTGACTTGTTCATCATCGTATTCATTGATGATATATTGGTGTATTCCCGGAGCATAGAGGAGCACGAGCAGCACCTGCGGATCACACTGCAGACCTTGAGGGAGCACCATCTTTTCGCAAAATTCTCCAAGTGCGCATTCTGGCTTGACAGCGTAGACTTCTTGGGCCACGTGATTACACGGGATGATATATGTGTAGACCCAAGGAAGATCGAGGCCGTTCAGAGTTGGCCCAGACCAACATCCGTTACCGAGATACGCAGTTTTCTAGGATTGGCCGGCTACTACAGGCGATTTGTGCAGGATTTCTCTCGTATTGCCGCACCTTTGACCGGATTGACTCGGAAGGGAGTTCCTTTCGATTGGACGGAGGAGTGAGAGCATGACATTCAGCAGTTGTGGACTCGTTTGACTACGGTGCCAGTGTTATCGTTTCCTTCTGGATCAGGCGGATTTGTGGTCTATTGTGACGCTTCACGAGTGGGGCTAGAGTGCGTATTGATGCAGCATGACAGGGTGATCGCGTATGCTTCACGGCAGTTGAAGTGTCATGAACAGAACTACCCTACTGACGATTTGGAGATGGCCGCAGTGGTCTATGCACTTAAGATCTGGCAACATTACCTATATGGAGAGTCGTGCCAGATATTCATTGATCACAAGAGCTTAAAGTATATATTTCAGCAGCGGGACCTGAATCTCCGACAGCGCCGTTGGATGGAGCTAGTGAAGGACTAGGATTGCGAGATCTTGTATCACCCTGGCAAGGCAAATGTAGTGGCGGATGCTTTGAGCAGGAGGCCCGGGGGCAGTCTATCTTGTTTGAGCGCAGTGCAGAGGCAGTCGTCGGCAGGTTGGCAGATATTATGCGACAGCCGAGTGCAGTTCGAGTTCACGCCAGTAGGAGGACAACTTGCTCTTGTTCGTGCATGCCCACAGTTGCTTGACCGTATACACGAGGCACATCACAGTGATGACCGATGTTCAGAGATCATGGCGCAGATTGGACAGGGCAGATTTTCCGAGTTCGTGATCGATGATCAGAGGATACTGTGATTTGGGACTAGACTGTGCGTACCAGATGCGGAGGGACTGCGGCGTGAGATTCTTGAGGAGGCACATCGATCGGTGTACAGTGTTCACCAGAGTTCCACCAAGATGTACCATGATATGAGAGATGTTTACTGGTGGGACGGAATGAAAAGGGACATCGCAGATTTCGTGTTGAGATGCCTGACTTGTCAGCAAGTCAAGGCCGAGCACCAGAGGCCAGCGGGAGAGCTACAGCCGTTACCCATTCCGGAGTAGAAATGGGAACATATTTCAATGGATTTTGTTGTTGTTCTACCCAGGACTAGGCGAGGGTATAACTCCATTTGGGTGATTATGGATCGTTTGACGAAAGCGTCACACTTCCTTCCAATGAAGACGACTTTCGGATTTGCTCTGTACGCCCAGATATACATCGACGAGATTGTACGACAGCATGGAGTCCCGACATGTATCGTGTCCGACTGACGCACCCAGTTTACCAGCCGACTATGGCAGAAGCTTCAGGAGGCATTGGGCACACGCTTGAGTTTCAGCACAACATTTCATCCGTAGACCAACGGCCAGTCAGAGCGGACTATTCAGACTCTCGAGGACATGCTCCGAGCATGCGATTTAGACTTTGGTGGTAGCTGGGATCATCATTTACCCCTGGTGGAGTTCTCCTACAATAATAGTTTCCAGGATACTATTCAAATGGCACCTTTCGAGGCTTTGAATGGGAGGAGATGTAGATCGCCCGTCTGTTGGACAGAGCTGAGTGAGAGCAGTATTTTGGGGCCACAGATCGTACAGGAGACGACCGAAAAGATATAGCTCAATCGAGAAAGGATGAGGACAGCTCAGAGTACGCAGAGATCGTATGCTAACAGACGCCGCCGCAGATTAGATTTCGCAGTTGGAGATCACGTTTTTCTGAGGATCTCTCCGATGAAGGGAGTGATGAGGTTTGGACGGAAGGGGAAGCTTAGCCCCAGATTCATAGGTCCCTTCGACATCCTCGAGCGTGTGGGCACAGTAGCTTATCGTTTGGCCCTTCCACCCAAATTCGCATATGTTCATCCCGTGTTCCACGTGTCGATGCTTCGCAGATACCTACATGACCCTTCGCACATAATTCAGCATTAGACCGTTCAGCTCGAGCACGATCTTTCGTTCACCGAACAGCCAGTCGTGATATTAGACCAGCAGGTGAAGAAACTCCGATCGAAAATCTTGCCATCAGTGAAGGTGCTTTGGCGCAGCCCGAATGGTGAAGAGATCACTTGGGAAGCCAAGGGCGAGATGTGGAAGAAGTTCCCTCATCTTTTTAAAGGTATGCGTAGGTTATATTTTAAATTCGGGGATGAATTTCTTTAAGAGGGAAGATTGTAACACCTTAGGATATGTTTAGTGGCTAATTATATGTTAATATATGATTTTTAATAAAAAGTTTACAAAATTTATTTTAAATTATTTTTTCAAATTTAATGAATATTTTATTAGAATTTTCCTAGGCTTGCACACACATGTGCATGTAAACTACGGTTAAAAATGGGGTTGAACCATGATTAGCAACCATGGTGGATCAACCATTTTTCTTAAGCTAATTTAAAATTCTTATTAAGTGTTTTGGGGCCAATTGTTTTTTTTATGGTTTGAATTATTTTGAAAATGTTGACTTGGTGAGAGAGAAAGGGTGCATGATGGGGCATGATGGCCTTGCCATGCTTCATTAAATGAGGAGAGAGAGAGGGGTTGACTCTCTTATTCCCTTACTTATTTTTCTAAAACACTCTTTTCTCACAAAACTCTCACTCACACACACACACACAGCCTCAGCACAGCAGCAGCAACCCCAGCACAACAACAAAAATGCAACAGCAGCAGCAACACCCAGCAGCAGCAGCTCCATGCAGCAGCAGCAGCATTCGTAACAGCAGCACCGGCATCAACACCAGCAGCCTCAGCAAAGCAGCAGCCGCCCCAGCACAGCAGCAGCACTAGGAGCAGCAGCAGCAGCAGGAGAAGCAAGCAGCAGTAGTGACCAGCAGCAGCAACACCTTCTTCCCTTCCTCTTCATCTCCTTCCTCCTGCTTCCTAAGGTCGTTAGGGATATATTTCTTAAACCCAACTCCTTGTTGATAAGTTTATGTGTTGTTTTAGCTTCGGTTAGCGAATTGTGTGAGTTTAGTGCTAGATTTGTGTTTTATAGGATGATTAAGCTAAGTTATGGTGGTTATAGCTTAATGAACCTATTTAGGTGTTATTTATGCTGTTTTAGCCTAGTAGTGTCGCTAGATCTAGCTAGATAGCCTTAAGTCGCTAAACTTGAAACTTTAAAATACGGTTTTGAAAGATATTATAGGATATTGAGATCTGCTGCATTTCCGATCATTTTCTAGCCTAGCAAACACATGCAGAATAGTGTGCAGGCAGTATAGGCTAGTGTGTCGCAACCCGAGCCCATTCCCTTACCTGAAAACCGGCGACAACCCCACCAAATCCGGTGTCGCCGGCCCCCTGTTGCTGTGGATTTTTGTGCTTTGTGTAGGGTGGTGTCTGTGGTTATTTGCCTGTGTTTGGTATTGTTTAGTTTCTGGGGTTTTGCAGTAGGTGAAATCTGGGCTGGTTTAGCTAAAGTTTAGTGTTTTTAGTGTTTTGTGGACCATGACGGTATTTTGGTGGTTTGGTTAGAGAATAGGATGGTTCAGAATGGTTTATGGTTAGATTAGATCTTTTATATGCTGTTGGTATCGCAGGATTCCTATAAAATCACCTAGTTCCACAGAAATACCCTATTGATGTAACTTAGCATTTTGTGTCGTTTTTGGCTGAACCCTTATGATACATGAAATCTGTTGTTACTAGGATCATATTTTTAGTAAGAAAACATATACACTAGGATATGAATGGTGTTAGGATCCTAGTGTAGGGACCTGGGCACACTCCACCGGTTTTGGGCCGATATCACCCCTATAGCCGCCGGCCCAATAGTGTGGTTTTGTGTTGAATTTTGGGTAGTTAGCTGTCCATAGATATTGTGAAGGGTTTGGTCTTGCTTGTTTTTCTTGTTTTTATTCCAGATTAAATCTGGGACCGTTTACCTATTTTTAGCGTAGCGGGACTTGCGCGACACGTGCGATACGTGTCGAGCTGGTTTGCTGTGAATCAGAGCGTATCGCTGTGTGCCACAGCGTGTCGCGTTGGGTTCTGGCGTATGCACACGCGTTATGTATACACGCGTGTTTAGTTTGCGACGCGAATCCTCGTTCAATTCGATATCGTGTTTTCTCGAGACATTTGCTTATATGGTTTCCTTGTGTAAATTCCAGGTTCGCAGGCGGGTATGTCAGATGCCGCAAGGAAGGGGAAGCAGATCGTCGGCTATATTTAGCACGCGACCAGGTGAGTAGATTTAACATCTACGGGGAAATCGCCCGTATGGCGTTAAGCGTCAGGGCGTGATAGGATATTTAGTCGTAGATGTTCATGTTCATTAGCGTAGCATACCTCCTTTATTGCATATAGTGATGGTAGATATAGAACACTGCACTGTCACTAACGGTTAAAGCTGCACGAGCACCATGTGTATGTTACACTCACACCGTTAGTGATTGCCATGACACTTGCACTATAGGATTGCTACGCATTATACATATCTATTTGAGTGCCGCAACCTTGCTGATTGTCATGACTTGTCGCATATTGACACATATATTGATATCTTCATACATGCGCACATGCACACTGTATATTCATACCAGTGCACACATATATTGATATCTTCATACTTGCGCACATGCACACTGTATATTCATACCAGTGCACACATATATTGATATCTTCATACCACTGTATATTCATACCAGTGCACACATATATTGATATCTTCATACATGCGCACACGCACACTGTATATTCATACCAGTGCACACATATATTGATATCTTCATACATGCGCACATGCATACTGTATATTCATACCAGTGCACACATATACTGATATCTCCATACATGCGCACATGCATAATGTTTATTCATACTAGTGCTACACTCATATTGGCGTATACATATCCATTTGCACATCCATACCTACATATATACATATGTCACATACATGGATGATATTGATTTGATTTCATGAAAATAGGGACCGCATGAGATATTTTAAAAAACCGGATTCTTTTAAAAGAGCGGTGTTCCATTTTTACTCTTAGTATCATACGATACATGGCATGGATTTTCGCATTGAGTTCTGGATTCATATGATTTCTGGATTTGAGAACCGTGGTATCATTTTAAGAAATACGCACTGTTTTAAAAACCCGGTTTCACTTGATATGATATTTCAGTGCGTCCACCATGAGTTTTCTCGGTTCCAGAGAGCTTGTGTGCGTATACCCGATTCGAGGAGTGGTAGGCACCGATTGCAGGTACATGGTGGACCCGGTACGGTACCCCGGGGCAAGAACACTCGTATTGTTAGACGGTGAGCCCGGCGGAGGGACTACTACCTACCGGTGATTGGTTAGACCTGGTGATTATCCGGAGGATACCGACCAGAGTTGATAGATGGATACAGGACGACGCGTACTGCTGGGGCTGAGGGCCGATTCCGCAGACGGAGCCCGTGGGCCGATCCGATGGACTGAGCCCGATACTTGAGGATTTGCGTGTCGATGCTAGACACGGCTGATTTTATGATATTTCAAGTGCCGATGTTGGGCACTCACGATTCTATGAGATTCACAGGATTTGAGGGCCGATGAGGATGACGGCGCCTGAGTTTTACTGGGATTTTGGTGTATTGTTGGACACCGGCTATTTTTCCACATTGACATTCCGTGTAGATATTATTTATTCCAATGCTCAGTATTTAGTATTTCACATCTCATCCTGTATCTGTACTACCTGTTAGAGTACACATACTATGCACGATTATTGCATACCTTGCTCATCACATAGAGATGTTATTAGATTGCATTTGTTGCATGATTTGAGCATCCAGTTCATCATATAGATGTTATCTGTTGGCATAGGTTAGAGTATCACAGCACGTGCATACTCGCGATAACCTTTATATGTTATCTACTATTCACGAATTGGCAACTCACCCCCGTTGTGCCACAGTGCTTACAGGTTGTCCCTCGGAGTCGTCGTGGCAGGCTTCTTTTCGTACATCTTTTGACACAGATACCATTGCAGTTGGCATACTCGCCCTTTTGCCGATAGGTGGGTTTTTGTGCACTATCTGTTTATTTTCCATTTGTATACATCATTGTATCTAGTATTCTCCATCTACTACTTATGTATTGACTTAGAGACCAGTTTTGAGGACGATGTATATTATTGTACTCTGGTGTCGAGCTCGTTGTGAGCCGAATTCATTTATGCAGTTTTATATTTCATGTTGTCTTCACTTATTTCTACTCATTCTTCGTTACGGCGTCGTATATTCGCATTGTGATGATTGTTTCCGCCGTTGGGCGTGACCGCTCCCGTTTGGGACGCTTATTTCTTATTGTGTATCATTTTACTTATTTATTGCCTTGTACCCGATTTCGTGGCTAGTTTTACAAAGGAAATGCTGCCAAAATTTTTAAATGATAACTTGAACTTTAAAGAATTCTATTAAACAACTTAAATTTTTCTAAATGTCTTAACAAATATTCTAATAATTGTTTTAAGCACTCTATACTTTTAATGGTTTTGATTTCTGTGTTCGGCTTACTTAGTCGCGTTATGCCTGTAGACGTTACGTGGTTAAGTGTCGGTCACGAGCCGAACTTTGGGTCGTGACACTCCGGCTATCCGGACTGGCCTATATCATCAAATCTCAATATCTCAATATCCCAATACCTCGGGCTCAGTCAGTTCGGATCGGTCCATATCATCAATCACACGACCACGAACGGTATCCTCCGGATATTTGTCGTGCTAAACAATCACCGGTAGGGAGTCTTCCCCTGCCAGGCTCATCGTCTACAACTCGAGCTTATTGCCCCGGGGTACCTTACCGGGCCCACCATGTACCCGAGACGGTTCATCCTACTCCTCGAATTGGGTCTCGAAAACCAACTTAGAACCGAGAAAACATTATGGTGGCCAATACTCATCATATCAAGGAAAACCGCATCTTTCTCTTTAAAATAATTCATCAGTTTATAAAATGTCACATGCGGTTCCCAAATCCAGAAAATCTCTAGAAGGGCCCGAAATCATCAAAATCATGATATCAATAAAAAATGAATACCGGCATAAATCTCCATAATACTGTATGACTAATGAATATATGGATGCATATGATATCATGCAATGAATGCAATAGTTAAACTAGCATATGAAAGTGGAACATACTGCAACTATCAGCTAGCAAATTAAATCAATGAAATAGTATTCTCTAAAGTGTATGTGACATGGAAATTACCGATGATGATGTGTGTGAGCCGACAAGCTGGTGTACGTGGAACATACGCATCATCGGTAATGGTGCTGGTGTCCTGACAGCAGGGTTTCATAATAATTACAGATAACATATATAAAGGCATGCAATGCGATGAAATATCATGAATATACAGAATGTGATGTAGTAACAGCAACCCTAAAAAATATACCTACCCAATATACGAGTCATACAGTTTGGTATTTAAATTACTCACAATTCTCCACTTTTGAAAATGAGTATGACTCGAGCCCAGTAAAAAGGGTAAGGGAATCCACCTAAGTCTGAATCGATCTATATATATATCTAGTAGTCGGTTATCTCACCTCAATAGTATTACGTACGATACAATAAATAATATGACATCCTCGAGTCAAGAGTGCGGATCTATCCTCATAATTATATCTCGTACGGTAAATCTATCGTACGGCATCCCAAATCTGGATACGGGTCAAATATCATATTTATCTCATTACTCATCTGGTATCCTTATCATTATATGTAATGAACTGTGGTACAGATCTAAGTCTATTAGAAACTGATACCATCAACAAATATATGTGCGTGTGTTTTAAACACCTCGCCTAAAGATCCGCTATAATCTCCTGTCGTATCTCATAGTACGAACCAAATCACATCACTGATCTCACGGCATCATGCCCAATCACATCGACTCATCTCCAAGTACCATATACTATCCTCAACATCGGTGTATACGTAAATGTATATATATATATGTATGTATGTATGTATGTATGTATATATGGTTGTATTGATGCTTATATATATATATATATAAATATATATATATATATATATACACACACACAAACTCATATATGACATATACACCCAAAACCATATCCCGTGTGTGTGTATGTATGTGTACAACCTTACTCTAGGGTTCACGACTAAGAAACCAACTAAATCCTTTCTTCGATTCTCGCTAGCACTAACCCATGATCTCCTAATGCTTTTCTTTCTAAGGTTCATATCTCGCAATAACCCATATACGTATCTCTATACCTCGTCACATCACCATCTTATGAATTTGGGGGGCTGCTATACTCTATCCACCCGACTTCTCCCGTAGATATATATCTACTCACCTTGATCTTCGCTTGCCGATGCCGACATCGCCACGCGCTTGATTGTCTTCTTGAAATCCACATGGGGGTACCTACATGTCACAACTTATCGTATCGCATTAAAATCCAAATCAAAACCAAAACGACATGCTAAAAGCCTATAGGTTTGTTAGTGTATATGCCCTAGGGGCCATTATTGTATCATACTAGTTTGTATATTACTTAATGAAAGCTTGGGATATTCACATGTATATAACAGTCTTGCTAAACTTAGAAGTATTCTACTTGGTTTTTCTATCTTATATGTGAGTATACGTATTGATAGAGCTCTTAGGATCTTGCTTAACTACCAGCGTTGTGATGGCAGTCACACTAGTGGGGGCTGGGTAGTCTACAAGCTCATTCTTATTCAGGTCCCTAGTCGTAGGATTATCGAGACAGTGCATCGATACTCCGGAGTAGACTAGTGTGCACGCTTCTCATCCTAGTTGGGGAGATGGTCTATCCCACAGCCGTCAGTACGTCGTACTGGAGATAGTATGCAGGTGCTCGTTAGGTTACGGGTACACCGGACAGGACTCACAGGGAACTGTTGGTTGGTTTTATACCATTCGTCAGTGAACAGTTCCCAGGTGACATGAGTACAGCATAGTCTGCAGACTTGACACTGCTACTTCGCCTCGAGTGTGTCCCACTGTTCTTAGATTGCTACCCTACCACGGCTCAAAGGAGTCGTGCAAACAGGTAGCAGTTGGGTGCAGTCCCGACACTTGGAGGCAGTGGCGGTGAGACAGGATTCATCTCTCCCGGTATTGGGGGTTGATATCGCGCCGTGTCAGAGAGCCATTACGTAAAGTCCCTGGCCAAGGCAAGCGAGATTTGCTGGTAGGTTCCAGTAGTTTCTCAGGGTGTAATGGGCTTCGCTCTGACATGACTTATACCGCTATTACGGGACTGACGCTTGCCGCCCCTAGGCCCGATAAGCGATAGTCTTAGACGAACAGACCAGACTGTACGGAGATTGTCATATAAGACTCAGTAGGAGTTCGGATGGGTTTCCTCATCGGCCTTCTTATCGACATCTACCTGGGGACCGTTATGTACAGCTAGTGCCGCTTGCGGTCCGTGGTTAAACCCACTGCCAGCGTAGTAGTCGATTCTCTAGAGTCCCACACAAAGAGTTTCCCTACTCCTGGCGAAACGATATAGAGGTCGTATTGTTTTACGGCAAGGGTTCGGACACATACGTGTGTTTACGCACGTACGACATCCGAACAGTTTTTACTAGTCGGCTTTGGTTTAAGCCAGTTTCTAGTATCCAGTTACTGGATTTATACAGTCTAAAGTTCTTCTGTGTTTTCACGGATAGGAGGGAGGTTCTTGTAATTGCGCGAGAAGCTTCTAGAAGATGGTGACTTGGGGGTTAAGGTGGCATATGCATTAAATGAGATTAGTGACTCATTTGAGTGATTCATCCATGTCATTAATGCATCATAAATGCTTAATGACTCATGGAGATGAATCACCCATTAGATATTTATGGAGCATGGTTGTTAAATCATTTATTTGATTTATCTTGTTATTATTTTATGCTTCATATATATTATGAGAGATCATTATCTCATTCCATTCTCTTACTCACTTTCTCTCTCCTCAAGCTCTCCCTCTTCAAACCCTAATCCTCCCCTCTCATGTATTGAGTACAAGGATTAGATTAGACTACTTAATCCTTAACCATTCTCTATTTCACCTAGGTTTCTTAGATTAGCGATTTAAGAAAACTAGTTACCTCTAGTTTGAGGTGAAGCTTATAGTTGAGCTCTCGGGTGGATCTTCTACTACTTAGAGAAGGCCGGAGAGGACATGGAGAACGACCAGATGAAGGACTCGGTTCTACAGGTATAATCACTTTTCATAGTAGTTATTAACTCTTATGTTTGTTGTTAGTTATTGTTTATGCAAAGATTCTCGGTTAGTCGATGTTTACGCTTTAAACAAGATCGTTTTTCATTATTCTGCCTCCCCGCAAGTCGTAGGGTGTTGTACATCGACTTACAGTAGTATCAGAGCCTCGCTAAACAATTATTAACTCATTAGCAAAGTCGTAAGAATTTCGAACGCAAAAAGAACCGGAAACATCATCGAATTATTACAGTTTCTGTCGAATTTAAAACTGGCTCTAAAAATTTTTCAGGGAGCATCAGAATAACAAGCAAGAAAAACTTGGGCTACTGCAGAAATTTGGACCTGTGACTCGGCCAACTCACCGCGGAACCATGGCGGATCCATGCGATCCACCGCAGATCCGCGGCCGAGTAGGGGCCGAGTCAGCCCCAATTTCTTCAGTAACTCCTAGGTGTTAATAATGATGTTTCTGGGATATTTTATTTTCTGCTAAGATCTGTGCACAGAGATGTTTTGGAGTAGAATCTAAAGTGTTTTCCTCGATTGAAATTTTACGATGTTTCCTAATATGATTATATCTGTGTTTGTATAATGTGTTCGTAAACCTCCCCTAACTGCTAGTATGTCGGTTGGCAGGGGGTTGCAAATTTCTGTAATAGTTTTTACTGTTTGTGGTTGTGAACTCTATTGGACTGTTGTGATGATTAGCCGAGGTTTGAGATGGGTTATTATATTCATTCATTCATTGTAATTGTAATATGTTGTAATATTATTTTGCGGGGCACATCCAGGTTGCGGTTGTAGCCACCGTTGTATTATTTCATTTTACTGTTTTTGCTCCTAGGATAGACCCAAGATGGGGTGCACAAACTACCGAGTACTTTGAAGTGTTTAGTGGCCTATTCACTTTGTTGAGGGAGACCGCTTCACTTCGGGTATTTGACGGGTAGTTTGCCGTACCCGTAGGGGTCTACGGTGGGGTAATGGCTATTCATCACAACTGTGCAATCCGTCTTTTGTTGCAGGCTCTAAACAAACACGGATTACTTGCAAATCCAATAAAGTTCATATGAGATCTGGAATGCCTATTATTGCGTCTGACAAATGTACAATATCTATATATGATAGCTATTTAGACGTCACTTATGTTTTACACCCGCGCTAGCCCAGCCCCCGCGCTGTCGTTAGTTAAGTAACCTAACGGGTGATGACGGGACCCAGTGGTGAATGCGGATGGAATAAGATGACGTTGTATTTTCGTTGTTTTCTACAATGATAGATTAATGATAGGACGCATTATTTATAATGCAAAGAAAATAAACCAAAAAGTTGAATCGTTGGAACAATATAAAAGAAACCAATCGTTTATTTTAAAACAGATGATATTTTTAAATTACGGAGCTTTAACCACTCCTTTTAAAAAGCTATCAGGTTCCTTCGGTCATATCAAGTTCACTACGTTCACGGTTTCGCCAAAACCATTCGTAGCCCTCTGTCATTTCATTTGGGTATTCAGTAGTATTCAAGTTATGTATTTTGACCTAACGCCAACGCATAGTGTTTGGTAGCTGCTGGGTATTCATTTGTCGCATAGATAGATGAGTTAGTTTGGGACAGTCGTATTATCATTTTGGCCGAACGTCAAGGATATAAACGGATGGGTTCAAATTAACAAGAAAATGATGGGTAGAACTTGACATGTGACTTATGACATTTTGACCTAATGCCAAGGTCATAAGAGCATGGGGCAAAAATATATATCGGGAATTTCTAAAGAAACTGAAATTTGCAAAGAGTTGGATACCATTTGGAGTTTGATGAATGTTGGTAGGATTCCTTCAACATTATCATACGATGATATCTGGATCCCGATCCTACTGTGAGTATATGCTACTCATCGAGATATTCATCACTTAACGATCAATACTATAAACCAAGTAGGTGTCAAGAAAGGTGTTAGCGGGGTTACGCCCCCAGAGAAAAGAGGTTATTTAATTAAGGAACTTCGCGAAAGCGTTGGAAAACCTCCCTTGAAGTACCGACACCAGCCTGGCTAAACGGTTAAGCAAGTATTGTACAGTGAGAATAGTCCTGGCTAATTCTTCTTTTATGATTTGAGGAGGGATTCGAGAAACAGTGGGAGCCATCCAGTTTAGATAAATTAAAAACCATTCTAAACTTGCAAGAGAATCATGCTAAAGAGTTTTTCTTCTCTCTCTCCTAATTGCAGCGACCCTGAAAATGACTGGACTTAAGTTACTTTTAGAGAAAAATATACTGACAGGGCCAAACTATAAAGATTGACTGCGGAATGTCAAAATGGCCCTGACTTATGACAAATTAGGGTATGTCCTCACCACTAAGGCACCTGAAGTCCCAGGTCACAAATCCAGTAATGCGGATAAGGAAATCCGCAAAACCTGGGATTTAGATTGCGCGAAAGCCAAGTGCATCGTGCTTGCCTCGATGAACAATGAACATCAGAGGAGGCACGAGGATATGGATCTTGAATCCATATTTCTCCATACAAAAGATCTGTATGGGGAGCAATCTCGTATAGCAAGATACGAGACCTCAAAGAAGCTGTTTCAAGCGAGGTCGGCCGTCGGATCATCGGTAGGAGAACATGTCCTAAAGATGATTGGCTATATAGAAGAGCTCGCAGACCTTGGGACGACTTTGGATAATGAGCTCTATACAGACCTTATTCTCCAGTCCCTCCCTCCCACCTACGCCCAGTTCATTCTGAACTTCAACATTCAAAGAAAAGAAGTTGAACATTCAGAACTCCTTAACATGTTGAGGAGTGTAGAGGGCACCTTGCAGAAGGCAAGGAAAACGCCCGCTATGTTTGTTCGCGGTACTTCTTCTTCCGGGTCTAAGGCTAAAACCAAAGGAAGGAAAAATAAGACCGCCAACAGACCTAGAGGAGGTGTTAGTAAGGTGGGGAAGGAAGGGAAAGAAAAGTTTATGGTACCGGTAGTGGCCCAGGATGAGTGCTTCCATTGTCACAGGAAAGGGCACTGGAAAAAGGATTGCAAGGTATGGAACGCCAAGAACCAGGAACCGAAGCAAGCTGTGGCTTCGACTTCAGGTGTGTTTATAATTGAGAATTGTCTGTCAATCAACTTTACTTCCTGGGTATTGGATACCGAATCAGGATCTCATATTTGCAATTCATTGCAGGCACTGAGAAACCGTAGAGTGCTGATGGAAGGTGATATGACCCTGATGGTTGCTAACGGAGCTAGCGTGGGAGCTGTGTCCGTAGGGGATTATCACCTGGGATTGACGAGTGGACACATTTTGGTTTTAGATAACTGTTTTTGTGTACCCAGCTTAATGTGTAATATCATATATGTTTCCCTGTTATCAAATAAAGGTTATGATTTCATGTTTGGAAGTGGTGTTGTTAACATCCACCTTAATCATGGTTTGATTGGGTCTGGTACACTGGATAACGGTATATATGTGTTAAACCAACTCCAAGTTTTCAATGTCCAGAACACACTAAAAAGAAAGTCACCAGATTTAAATAAAGCTTTCTTATGACATTGTAGACTGGGTCATGATTGGTAGAGTTTTTGCGTGCTAAGTTTGTTACCGCAATCAAGACGGTTTCACTTGTAGCTAGCCAGTTGAGTACGGGTCGTCCGTAGGGAGATGGGAATCTTTTTCTATCTGCTTTAACGAGTTAAGTGCAATTTTCCAGGTTTGTTTTTAGATTACTTAAGTGCTAAAATGATCTATATAGAGAGCTTGTTAGGGTTAGGATTAGGTTAGTTTGAGTTAGGAATCGCTCACTTCTTTCGTTGCCACTCTTAATACCGCTATTACGGTAATTGGCAACAATGGGGATTAACCCGACCAGGAAGGAGCTTGCGAGTATAAGCTAGGCTTTCCAACGCATAAGTTTTTCTTTTTGGTGCTTGTCCTTCCGTTCTTGGCTCTTAGCCTTAACCTCCAGTTAATTCAACCACAACCGGTCTCACTATGGAATCACCGCTATCATGTAGGATAGGGTGCCGTAGGGAGCGGACTATGGTTCAATTAACAGGAGTTCGATTTAAGATGTTGGGCAAGGAAAGAGTGAGAGAGATTTGCTTCTCTTAAACTTTCCTTATCCTACCCTAACAAGTATGGAAACTACTCACCCATTACAAGAAAAATAAAAACAAATCAAAGGAGGAAGATAGAAAGAAAGTGGTTAGAAGATTACAACTAGCTATTTGCGACCTCACCTCGGCAAGGATCAAGCGTAAGCATCATGGTTGTTTAAGAATAAAGGAAAAGAGAACAAGAAAGAAACAAACACAAATAACAACAACTAAATTATCAAATGAAAACTACAAGCAATAATAGTTAACAAAATAAAAAGACAAGTATGGTAAGAACAAGAACTCCTTTATTCATTCTTCACTCACAAAAGCTCACTACAGGTTTTTTAATCGAGAAGAGATGAGAGGAGGAAGAACAACAATATATAACCTAAAAACTAAATACAAGATTATGGACTCTTGGCTTTGGCAAGGTCTGGACTATTTATAGGCAGGCAACAGAAATTCTAGGGTAACAATCGGAATAAATATGGAAAGACAAAAATACCCCTAAAATTTTGTCAGGTAACAAGGCCGTACAGCCGCGGTTCCGCGGCCTTATAGGGGACTTAGGTCTTCAGCTATTGTATCTTCTCCTGGTTTGCAATGCCCTTCAGTCTGGTATATGTTTTTTCTCATAATTTCTTCATGATTTTTCCAGAATTTCTGTTGAACAAAAGGTGATTGGATGTGGATCTTTTTGCCTTGATTTTCTTGAGCTCCGCATAAATTTCTTGGATCTTGTGTTGCCATTGAGCCTTGTGCATGAAAATGACATTGATTTGCCATTTTGTCTCTCAAACTGGTGTGCGGCAACATACGGATAGAGAGCGGAGACCCGTGTTTTATCTGTGGTTGGCAGGAACCCGGATTTTGTCGTGATTATCCATGAATTTCACCGTTTAGAGCCGAGAACCTGTATCCTGCAATTGACTAGCAAACATGGCTCAAGAGTACCTACCCATAAGCATTGTGATAAAAATTGGGCGGTATAAAATTGCAAAAATCTGATATGAACAAATACCCCGAAACTTATCATTTGCTCATCCCGAGCAAAGCCAATTTATTCACAAAAAAATTTCCTAACCTCACTTTCGCCGGGAACGCGATTGCGCTGAGCATGTGCAACAAGCCGTTAAACCTCTAGGTGTCCCTAGTAGGACGAGTGCTGTCTCCTGAGGGTTTTCAGCGGATACTACCCACAAAATCCATCAAGCTAGTTTTGCAAAATAACTATGATTCAAACCCCTAAAGTTTTGTTTCAGAAAAAAACAATTCTATGATCCTAAGTCTAGACTATCGAACCTTTATTTTTCACATCTCGCTTCTTATTTAACTTAAGATTTTATATGTCTTTACGTGCAGTGCAAATAGTGTCGTTAAGTTCCAGAAGGATCGAATAAAGTCATCATGTCATACAATAAAGCCCAGATAAAAATTTTAAAAGGATCACATAAGGTTTATAAAGAGTTAAGAATTTTTCAAGTTTCGTTTCCCAGTAAGGTTTTAACTTCAGAATTTCTATCTTCCTTAACAGGAAACTAGGTCTTATTTTTCACTCCACCTTTTTCTTGTTTTCATTTCATACACACCGCTGTGAACGTGCAATAGTCTTTATCATAGAATAAAACCTTCATATCTCCGCTAGAAATATTTTTTTATAAAAACTTGTCTTTTTGTCAAGATTATTCTCACACAAAGAACCGTTAGGAATTTTAACTCGGAGAGAACACTTGCTTGACTTTGTTTTAATCTGGACTTTCTAGGCTTCTTAGCGAGCTTTGGGCCAATGCACCCAAACCAGTTGGTTTTAGGGCATTAGGTGTAGAAACACCCCAGCGAACTTAATTACTCAAGTTACCTAGGTCCAAAAACAAAAGACAATTTAGCGTGAAAATCATGATGATTCTATACGGACGGAGATATAACCGGCAGTTCAATTATTATTTTTGGATAAAAGACGTGTTTAGTGGGTTCGGTGTGTAATCATTTCAATCAAGATCCAGATGGGTTATTTTTCAGACTTAGTTCCAATTAAGGCATCAACAACATTCCTTCATACTCACTTCACTTCATAAACTATTCTTGATATTACTTATTTCAGAACAAACCTATTTGATCCTCAGAAAATCATTTATCCATTTAAAAGTTTTTAGACATAAAAGACTTGTCATCTAATTTCCAAAATTCACGACACGTGTAGTGTGATGTAAAGGCGTATATCAGCTATAGTTAACTTCAAATGAGAGTTATCTTTCAGATTTTCAAAATCTAAAAATAGGATTTAGTTATTTTTATTTTATCAAGCAAAACCGTCGAAATGTTGAATCAAAGTCCTCCGACTAGCTAACTTGACAGAAAAGTTTTTATATTTTTAGAAAATTTTCAGATTTTTATGGATTTATGGATTTTAATATGTAGATGCAAAATATACATATGAATGCAAAGGTTAGAAATGCGTACCGAGCGTACCCCAAAACATAAACTGGACAGTGTCCTCACAGTCATTGCATGAAGAGATCATTTGAAGGGTCAAAATTGTCGGTTAGATATACAATTTTTTTTAATGTTTTTAAAGAGTAAAAATGGAAAAGAATATCCACAAATAAATACAAAAAGGTTTATACATACCCCTAAACTTATTTGGAACAGTGTCCACCGTTCTTGGCTGGATGACCGAAGTTTGGTGGTAGGCAGAGGAAGATTATGCAGGGTAAACCGGCTCCTGTAAGACCAGGAGCTCCTCTGTTGGTTCGGTGCTAAGGTACGGTTTTAGTCGGTGTCCGTTCACATTGAAAAATGAACCGTCCTTTGGATTCTCCAAATCCACAGTGCCCTGCGGATACACATTCCGTACAAAATACGGTCCTTTCCAGCGAGATCTGAGCTATCCTGGTTGGAAGTGTAGCCGGGTGTCGTAAAGCAGTACCTGCTGACCAGGTACGAAGGTTTTGCGCAAAAGGTGTTTATCGTGAAACACCTTCGTTCGGTTTTTAACGACCACCGCGTTATCGTAAGCCTCATCCCTAAGCTCGCTCAATTCGTTCAACTGCAGCTTCCGATGGCTGCCCGCATCTTCGAGAGACAGATTCAGTTCTTTTATCGCCCAAAATGCGTGATGCTCTATTTCGATAGGTAGGTGGCAAGCCTTTCCGTACACAAGCTGATAGGGAGACATGCCAAGATCGGTCTTATAAGCGGTTCGAAATGCCCAAAGGGCATCGGTGAGTTTCAGCGACCAATCCTTACGGTTCTTGGAAACCGTCTTCTCCAGTATCTGCTTGATTTGCCGATTTGAAACTTCGGCTTGCCCACAGGTTTGGGGGTGGTAGGGCGTAGATAGCTTATGATTAATGGAGTATTTCCGCATCAAGGCCTCGAAAGTCTTATTGCAGAAATGAGTTCCATTGTCGCTAATGATCGCTCGGGGGTGCCCAAACCGGGAGAAAATGTTTTCTTTAAGAAACCTAACGACAACCTTGTTGTTGTTAGTCCGGCTGGGCATAACCTCGACCCACTTAGAGATGTAATCAACAGCGAGAAGTATGCATAAGTTCCCAAAAGAGCTGGGAAACGGCCCCATGAAATCTATCCACCAAACATCGAAAATCTCCACAACCAAGATTGGTTGGAACGGCATCTCGTTCCTCCGGGATATCCGGCCCAAGTGTTGGCACCGGGAGCAAGTCTTGCAATAGTCATGAGCGTCTTTGAAGAGTTGTGGCTAGTAGAAACCACATTGCAAGATCTTCTCAGCTGTCTTTCTGGGGCCAAAATGCCCGCCACATGCTTGATCGTGGAAAAATGACAGCACACTCTTTAATTCCTTGTCAGGGACACACCGACGAATAATCTGATCGGGACAGTACTTGAACAGAAAGGGTTCGTCCCAGTAAAAGTGTTTTACATGGGATAAGAATCGAAGTATGTCCTGACTTGACGATTCAGTCGGTAGTAGCCCTGTGGCCAAATAGTTCACAATTTCTGCGAACCAGGGTTCGCAAGATACTGTCAAGAGCTGTTCATCCGAAAAAACGTCGTTGATCGGAAGTTAAGGCGACGGCGAAGAAGGAAGTCGTGAGAGATGGTCGGCGACTACGTTTTCACATCCTCTTTTGTCCTTAATGACAAGGTCAAACTCTTGAAGTAAGAGGATCCAACGTATTTTCCGAGATTTTGCATCTTTCTTCGCAAAAAGATGGTGCAGAGCAGAATGGTCTGTGTAGACAATGACTGGAGAGCCAATGAGGTAGGGTCTGAACTTTTCTAAAGCAAATACAACAGACAAGAATTCCTTCTCAGTTGTTGTATAATTGAGTTGGGTGTCGTTCAGGGTTCGGCTCGCATAATAGATTACGTGCGGCATCTTGTTGATGTTTTGTCCAAGGACAGCACCAATGGCAAAGTCGGATGCATCGCATATAATCTCAAATGGGTGCGTCCAGTCAGGTGAAGAAAGAATGGGAGCAGAAGTGAGTGAGCTTTTTAATGACTCGAACGCAGTCACACGGCTCGAGTTGAAGTCGAATGGCGATTCCTTGGCCAGTAGAAGAGTCAAGGGCCTAGCAATCTTGCTAAACTCCTTAATGAACCGTCTATAGAAACCGGCATGGCCAAGGAAGGCTGGGATGTCTCTGACGCATCTTGGAGGAGGGAGATTGGAAATGACCTCAATCTTCACTTTGTCAACCTCTATGCCATTTTGCGAGATGATATGTCCTAAGACAGTACCTTCGCACACCATGAAGTAGCATTTCTCCCAATTCAAAGTGAGGTTCTTGTCCTTACATCGGGTAAGGACAGCGTCAAGATGCAGCAAACACTCGTTAAAGGAATCGCCGAAGATGGAGAAATCGTTCATGAAGATCTCCAGGAATTTCTCCACCATGTCTGAGAAGATTCCTATCAAACATCGCTGGAAGGTAGCGGGCGCATTGCATACCCCAAAGGGCATGCGACGATATGCGAACGTGCCGAAAGGACAAGTGAATGTGGTCTTGTCCTGGTCTTTTTCGGCAATGCGAATCTGATTATAGCCGGAGTAGCCATCAAGAAAGCAGTAGTACTCGTGTCCGGCCAATCGTTCAAGCATTTGGTCAATGAAAGGTAGCGGAAAGTGGTCCTTCCGCGTTGCGGCGTTGAGTTTTCTGTAATCGATGCATACTCGCCACCTAGTTTGGCTGCGAGTAGGGATTAACTCATTCGCCTCGTTAGTGATGACCGTTATACCTGATTTCTTGGGGACAACGTGAATGGGGCTAACCCACTGGCTATCAGAGATAGGGTAAATGATACCACTATCCAGACATTTTACGATCTCCTTCTTCACAGCCTCCTTCATGACTGGGTTGAGTCGCCTTTGTGGATCTCTGGCTGGTTTGGCATCATCCATCAGATGAATGTGATGTTCAACGTTCAGGGGACTAATCCCCTTGATGTCCACCATGGACCAGCCAAAAGCTTTCCTATTGCTGTGCAAGACCGCAAGAAGGGCTTTCTCTTGCTCTGGAGCTAGAGAAGCCGAGATGATAACAGGGATGGTCTCGTTCTCACCCAGGTAAGCGTACTTAAGGTGAGACGGCAAAGTCTTGAGTTCGAGCGTTGGAGGTAAAACGATTGAAGGCAAGATTAGTGAAAAGGTCTCGAACTCGAAGGATTCCAGCAAAGGTTCGAAACGAGTGTAAGCGACCGAGTTGGCTGGTTCAGGTGACTCATCCAGAAATTCGAAGGATTCAAACTCGGGTGGTGAGCGGCTAAGATCGTTCGAGAACGTGAAACACTCGTAGTAATTCTCGGGCGCAGAAACAGCAGCAGGTTCGAGGAGGAACGCACTAGTGGCGTTAAGGTTATCGTGATCGAACAAAAACTCCTTGAATTCACACTCTTCTGTGGTGATCTCCTGGATTGAGCAAACGTCTAATATATGAGCATTAGGTTCGGAGGGCTGATTCCCCAACCTAAAAATGTTGAGTTCAATTGTCATGTTTCCAAAAGATGGGTTCATCGAACCATTGCAACAATTGATCACAGCATTTGAGGTTATAGGGAATGGGCGACCGAGTATCACCGGAATTTGATTCCGGGGTTAGCTACAGGCTGTGTGTCAATACAATGAAGTCAACAGGGAATATGATGTCCCCGACTTTGATTAACACATCCTCTAGCTCACCCCTAGGATGGGTGATCGATCGATCGGCCATTTGGAGAGTACAATGTGTGGGTTTCAGCTCTCCTAAACCTAGTTGCTCATATACTGAGTACAAGCAGGTTAACACTGGCACCAAGATCTAATAGTGCGCGGTTGATGTTCTTATCCCCATTGGTAATAGAAATCATAGGACAGTCAGGGTCCTTCCGTTTTTGTTGTAAAGATTGGGTAAGAGTATCACTCACAGCACTAGCCAAGAAAACTTTCTTGGGTACCTGAGACTTCCTCTTTTTCGTGCACAAGTCCTTTAAGATTTTCGCGTAGGACGGGACTTGTTGGACAGCATCTAAAAGAGGAATGTTAATGTTAACCTGCTTAAATAACTCCAGAATCTTCTCCATTTGTGGATTTTGTTTATTGGACCTCAACCGATTTGGAAATGGAACGCTTTTAAAATTGGTTGAGTCCAATGCTTGTGGAGGAGATTGTGGAGCTGGAACGGCTCCCAGAACTGTTGTTTTCGTGGAGTGAGAAGTGGGTCCGTTCAGAGCAGAAGAAGAAGAAGAAGAAGAAGAAGAAGAGGAGGAGGAGCCTTTAGATGAATGGAGAATAGGCTCAGAAGACGAAGAAGAAGAGGAAAAAGAAGAAGAAGAAGCGGCCGGGGTGTCATTATCCTTGGTTGTTGTGCCGATGTTGTTGTGTAGCATCCTTCCCGATCTCAATGTAGTCACGGCACTCACATTGTGATTCTGTTGTACAAGAGCAACATGTACATTATCTGGGTGACCGGGATTTGGGAGTGGTTGAGATGGAAGCTTCCCCTTTTCTCGCTCGCTTAACGCCGCATTCAGCTGTGCAATCTGGGCTTCGATGGTCTTGATGCTTTGCCCGTGTGCAGCAGTGTGTTACACCAAAGACTGAATAGACGACTGGATGTTGGCGGTGGATTGTGTCGATTGTTTAACGAACGCCTCCAGACTTCGTTCTAGCGAGGAAACCTTATCGTTGTTTGACGGAACAAAGTTGTTTGGGGGAAAAGAATTGTTGGGTGCAAAGTTATTCGTCTGATTTTGAAAAGGTTGGGGTTGGAAGGGCTGCTGAAACTGATGTTGAGTTTGTTGTTGCGCTTGTTGTTGCGGAGGAGGGGGCCTCTGGAAATTGTTGCCTTGGAATTGATTCTGATTCTGATTCCAGGCGAAATTGGGGTGGTTCCTCCAACCGGGATTGTAGGTGGAAGAGTATGGATCATTCCTCGGTCTTTGCTGAAATGCAGCATTAACCTGATCCTGTCCTTGAGATGGTGGATTGTAAGGACACTCTTCGGTTAAGTGAGAAGGATTGGAACAACAAGCGCAAATGGTACGAAGGGGAAGAACAGGGGCAGGAGCAGGAGCAGGAGAAGAAAATTTACTCTCTATCGCTTCAAGTTTTCTCGTTATTGCAGCTATTTCAGCTTTCATCGCAATAGAGACATCAAGTTGGTGAATTCCTACCCTAGACTGACCGGTAGAAGTGGAGGTAGAAGAAGAAGAAGTTGGTCGGGTGCTCTCCCATTGAAGAGTTTGTTTCGCAAGGTCGTCGAAGAATTGCCACGCTTCCTCGTCAGATTTCGATAGGAAATGGCCCTGACAAATGGTTTCCAACAACTGCTTGGTTGCTGTGTTCAGGCCTTCGTATAAGGTTTGGCAAAGTTGCCATTTCTCGATACCTTGGTGAGGACACTGAACAAGAAGGTCTTTATACCGGTCAAAGCACTTCCAGAAGGGTTCAGAAGGAAGCTGAGAGAATTGGTTGATTTCGTTACGGATCCTTGCGGTTTTATGATTCGGATAAAATTTCTTGAGAAACGCTTTCACAAACTCGTCCCAATTGGTTATGGTGTGGGAAGCGGTGCAATACAGTCATTTTGCAGCAAGATCACATAAAGTGAACGGAATGACCCGTAGCCGTATAGCATCGTCCGACAGCTGGGTGGTTTTCATCATGGCACAAACATTTTGGAACTTGTTGATGAAGATATAGGCATCTTCAGATTCAAGCCTATGAAATCGCGGAAGCGTGTTAATGAAGTGGGGCTTAATTTCAAAGTTATCCCCGTTGGCCGGTGGAAGAGAAAGACAGGTGGAAAGTGCAGAACGGGTGTGATAGAAACAATCCTGGAGCGCGATTCGCTGCGGCGCTACAACAGGCGGTGGTGGTAGGGTAGTTGCCTCCGTAGGAGGTGGAGTCAATGAGATGTTTGCGTTAAATCCTGACATCGCGGAAGAAGAGGTTAGTGATGGTGAAGGTGAAAATGTATGAACAGATATCCGGTCAACGTCGGAGTTGGCCGGCAAAGGTAAGGATGAAAGAGGCGTGGACGGAGTTTCGACGTCTGAGTCGATCGCGTAGTCGGTAGCAACTAACGTAACGCGAACTAGGCGGGCGCTAGTGTCCCGAGTCCAAGCGGACATACGCTAAACGAGTTTAGTATATTCAAAGCGGAGAAGGTGAGGGTAAGAAAATGTCAATGGAGAAATACGATGGGTGGTGGGTGAAAAAATGGATTCCGGTGACAAAGGGCAAGTTTTTATAAAAGTTTTTGGTTTTCTGTTTTTTTAGAAAGAGATTTACAGAAATATGTACGGACTTACGGCTTCAAGCAATCACAAACAAGATATGCACAATCACACCTAGATCTAGGGTCACCTAGGTCAGCTAGACAGCTCCTAACTGTTCCAAAAGGCTAGAAATAAGACCTCAAACCGCCTCTTCTCCAACAATTGCGGCCAGGTAAGGGCCAGGTAAGTGGGAGGCTCCCCACTACGTAAGTAGCGGTCCTAATTAAGTAACCACTTTCCTTGGACACACTTTCCTAGACACCGCAAAAGTCAGGATAGGATAAACGGCCGATGCCTGTAACTAGTCCTCTGTCCTATTTAGCGCGAAGTCCTTTGGGCTGAGTCTAGTATTTTTTTAATTAACAATGGTCAATGGATATGCTTTTGTGATTTCTGGGGTCCTAGGAAGGGTGATGAAATCCCTACCCAATCTGAATTAGTTTCAAGCCCCTTAAAGTCCGTATTAATAAATGCAAAGCAGTAACAATCAACTGCAAATAATTTTTATTTTAGCGCGGCGCAAAGAATCCTGCACAAAAACAATTTATTGGAAGGGGGAAGAGAATTTGCGCAAAGAATGCTGCAGAAAACACAGTTTAGTAGAGTCCAGAGGAGTGGGGAAGAGATAATGAACACTTAAAGGGAGTTTTGGGAAATGAAAGGCACAAATGGCTACGGTTCCGCGGCAATAGAGCTCTAATGCCGCGGTTCCGCGGCGAGGTTGAGGAATTGGAGCTCCAGTTTGCTGGTCTGTGCTTCTTTGGGTGTCCTCTGCTTGTCTGGATTTCCTGAATCTTGATTTGCTCACTGTATCTGCTCAAGATTTTTACAGAAGACCATTGGCTCCGTCTTGATCCATCGCGGTGTAGCCGCAAGATATGGGTCTAACTTCCCATGTCTTTGGCACTGAACTTGAACTTCGTTTTATCCGGCACACTTGCACAAAAAATAATCAAAAATAACAAGATGGTTTTTTTTACAATGTATATTTTTTTGTTTTGTTTTTCGGTTATATTTATATTCACAAATTAACCCGAAATTACACAAAGAAATAAACTACCGTCTCCCCGGCAACGGCGCCATTTGATTGGTAGAGTTTTTGCGTGCTAAGTTTGTTACCGCAATCAAGACGGTTTCGCTTGTAGTTAGCCGGTTGAGTACGGGTCGTCTGCAGGGAGATGTGAATCTTTTTCTATGTGCTTTAACGAGTTAAGTCCAATTTTCCAGGTTTGTTTTTAGATTACTTAAGTGCTAAAATGATATATATAGAGTGCTTGTTAGGGTTAGGATTATGTTAGTTTGAGTTAGGAATCGCTCACTTCTTTCGTTGCCACTCATAATATCGGTGTTACGGTAATCGGCAACAACGGGGATTAGCACGACTAGGAAGGAACTTGCGGGTATAAGCTAGGCTTTCCAACGCATAAGTTCTTCCTTTTGGTGCTTGTCCGTCCGTTATTAGCTCTTGGCCTTAACCTCCGGTTAATTCAACCACAACCGGTCTCACTATGAAATCACCGCTATCATGTAGGATAGGGTGCCGTAGGGAGCGGATTTTGGTTCAATTAACGGGAGTTCGATTAAAGATGTTGGGCAAGGAAAGAGTGAGAGAGATTTCCTTCTCTCAAACTTTCCTTATCCTACCCTAACAAGTATGGAAACTACTCACCCATTACAAGAAAAATGAAAACAAATCAAAGGAGGAAGATAGAAAGAAAGAGGTTAGAAGATTACAACTAGCTATTTGCGACCTCACCTCGGCAAGTATCAAGCGTAAGCATCATGGTTGTTTAAGGATAAAGGAAAAGAGAACAAGAAAGAAACAAACACAATAACAACAACTAAATTATCAAATGAAAATTACAAGCAATATAGTTAACAAAATAAAAAGACAAGTATGGTAAGAACAAGAACTCATTTATTCATTCTTCACTCACAAAAGCTCACTACAAGTTTTTTAATGGAGAAGAGATGAGAGGAGGAAGAACAACAACAACATATAACCTAAAAACTAAATACAAGATTATGGACTCTTGGCTTTGGCAAGGTCTGGACTATTTATAGGCAGGCAACAGAAATTCTAGGGCAACATTCAGAATAAATATGGAAAGATAAAAATACCCCTAAAATTTCGTCAGGTAACAAGGCCGTACGGCCGCGGTTCAGCGGCCTAAGAATGCTTAGGCCGCGGTTCTGCGGCCTTATAGGGGACTTATGTCTTCAGGTTTTGTATCTTCTCCTGGTATGCAATGCCCTTCAGTCTGGTATATGTTTTTCTCATAATTTCTTCATAATTTTTCCAGAATTTCTGTTAAACAAAAGGTGATTGGATGTGGATCTTTTTGCCATGATTTTCTTGAGCTCCGCGTAGATATCTTGGATCTTGTGTTGCCATTGAGCCTTGTGCATGAAAATGACATTGATTTGCCATTTTGTCTCTCAAACTGGTGTGCGGCAACATACGGATAGAGAGCGGAGACCCGTGTTTTATCTGTGGTTGGCAGGAACCCGGATTTTGTCGTGCTTTTCCATAAATTTCACCGTTTAGAGCCGAGAACCTCTATCCTGTAATTGACTAGCAAACACGGCTCAAGAGTACCTACCGATAAGCAATGTGATAAAAATTGGGCGGTATAAAAATGCAAAAATCTGATATGAACAGGTCACATCAATGAGAGAAGGTTGACTAAGTTACATAGAGAAGGATATTTGGACACGTCCGAATATCAAACTTATGCCACTTGTCAATCTTGTCTCAAAGGAAAGATGACAAAGACTCCATTTACTGGACATGGAGTAAGAGCGAGCGAGCTCTTAGGACTCATACACAGCGATGTATGTGGTCCAATGTCTACACATGCAAGAGGTGGTTTTTCCTATTTCATTACTTTCACGGATGATTACTCAAGGTACGGATTCATTTATCTGATGAAACATAAATCCGAGGTTTTTGAGAAATTCCAAGAGTATAAGAATGAAGTAGAAAACCAAACCGGCAAAAGTATCAAGACACTAAGATCTGATCGAGGTGGTGAATACTTGAGTGCCGAGTTCCTAGCTTACCTAAAAGAGAAAGGAATTCTCTCTCAGTTTACTCCTCCATACACTCCACAGCATAACGTTGTATCGGAGAGACGGAATCGAACCCTATTGGATATGGTACGATCCATGATGAGTAATGCTGAGTTACCGTGATGTTTTTGGGGTTATGCGCTAGAATCAGCAGCATATCTTTTGAACATGGTACCTACCAAGACTGTGCCTACCACTCCATATCAGATATGGAGTGGGAAGAAACCCCATCTACAGTATATAAAGATTTGGGGATGTCCAGCTTTTGTTAAAAAGCAGCATGTGGACAAGCTCGAGGCACGATCAGTAAAGTGTAAGTTTGTGGGATATCCAAAGAACTCTAGAGGATATCTATTCTATTACGCAGAGGAACAAAAGGTATTTGTTTCTCGTAATGCCCATTTTCTAGAACATCAATTTTTAGAAAAGGAATCAAGTGGGAGCGAAATAGAACTGGAAGAAATTCCAGAACCACAAACTAATACTAAAAGTTTGGTAGAACCGGTAGTTCAATAAGTACAGGACATTACCGCACCCCTCCGCAGGAGTAGTAGGCCGTCTCATCCGCCAGAGAGATACTACGGTTTTCTCATAGATGGGGATAGATAGGATTGCATCATAGATGATGATGAACCTACTGGCTTCCAGCAGGCCATCCCGAGCGGCGACTCGGTACGATGGCTAGATGCAATGCAGACCGAAATGGAGTCCATGTACATCAACAAAGTATGGACTTTGGACTTTGCTCCAGATGGGGTAAAACAGGATGCAAATGGATCTTCAAGAAAAAGATTGGTGTAGATGGACAGGTGGAAACCTATAAAGCTAGACTTGTTGCAAAGGGTTTTCGTCAAAGACCTGGTTTGGACTATGAAGAAACTTTTTCTCCAGTGGCTATGCTCAAATCCATTCGGGTCCTTCTTGCTATTGCTGCCTTCCACGATTATGAGATCTGGCAGATGGATGCAAAGACGGCCTTTCTAAATGGTAATTTAGAAGAGTGTGTCTATATGGATCAGCCAGAGGGTTTCAGTCACAGTGGGAGAAGCGGGAAAGTATGCAAGTTGCTTAAGTCCATTTATGGACTGAAGCAAGTATCGCGGAGTTGGAACATCTGTTTTGATGAAACAGTCAAAGAATATGACTTTATCAAAAATCCAGATGAACCGTGCATATATAGTAAAGTTGTAGCAAGAACTGTCGTATTCCTCGTCTTGTACGTGGATGACATTCTATTGATAGGAAATGACATTCCTATGCTACAATCTGTCAAAGGATTCTTGTCACACAGGTTCTCCATGAAAGACCTGGGTGATGCCTCTTACATTCTGGGGATCCGGATCTATCGTGATAGATCCAAGAGGATGTTGGGACTTTTGCAGTCCAGGTATATCGACACTGTACTGAAAAGATTCAGTATGGAAGATTCTAAGAGCGGTAATCTACCAGCTTGTCACGGAATCACCCTATCCAAAGAGATGTCTCCCAAAACTGATTTGGAAAGGAAAAGCATGTCTATTATACCGTACGCTTCTGCGGTAGGCTCTATAATGTATGCGATATTGTGCACCAGACCAGATGTAGCTTACGCACTGAGCGTGGTAAGCCGATATCAGTCAGACCCAGGGAAGAAGCACTGGATAGCAGTAAAGAACATTCTCAAGTACCTGAGGAGGACTAAGGAGATGTTCTTGGTTTACGGCGGAAAAGACCTCAAGATGGAGGCCTATGCTAATTCCGGCTTCCAGAGTGATAGGACGATTCGAAGTCCATGTCAGGTTATGTCTTTGCCCTCAATAGAGGGGCGGTGTGCTGGAAGAGCTCTAAGCAGGACACCGTTGCTGACTCGACGATGGAAGCGGAGTATATAGCTGCTTGCGATGCTGCAAAAGAAGCAGTCTGGATGAAGAAGTTCGTAACAGAACTTCAGGTGGTTCCTACCATTGTTGATCCAATACCTCTGTATTGCGACAACAACGGAGCTATAGCTTTAGCGAAGGAACGAAGGTCCCATCAAAAGTCCAGACACATCTTAAGGCGGTATCACCTGATTAGGGAGATCATTGATCATCGGGAGATCGAGGTTCGGAGAGTTGCTACAGAAGAAAACATTGCTGACCCCTTCGAGAGGCTACTCGAGATCGAAGCCTTACCTCAGATTCAGTTCGAGAGGCTACTCGAGATCATCGATCTTCGATATGCCAGTACATGGCCCTAGTGCAAGTGAGAGTTTGTTAGTGTATATGCCCTAGGGGCCATTATTGTATCATACTAGTTTGTATATTAGTTAATGGAAGCTTGGGATATTCACATCTATATAACAGTCTTGCTAAACATGGTAGTATGCTACTTGGTTTTCCTATCTTATATGTGAGTATACGTATTGATAGAGCTCTTAGGATCTTGCTTGACTACCAACGTTGTGATGGCAGTCACCCTATTGGGGCTGAGTAGTCTACAAGCACATCCTTATTCAGGTCCCTAGTCATAGGATTATCGAGACAGGGCATCAATAATCCGGAGTAGACTAGTGTGTACGCTTCTCATCCCAGTTGGGGAGATGGTTTTTCCCACAGCCGTCAGTACATCGTACTGGAGATAGTATGCAGGTGCTCGTTAGGTTACGGGTACACCGGACATGAATCACAGGGAACTGTTGGTTGGTTTTATACCAGTCGTCAGTAAACAGTTCCCACGTGACATGAGTACAGCATAGTCCGCAGACTTGACACTGCTACTTCGCCTCGAGTGTGTCCCACTGTTCTTAGATTACTACCCTACCACGGCTCAAAGGAGTCGTGCAAACAGGTAGCAGTTGGGTGCAGTCCCGAGCAGTTGGAGGCAGTGGCGGTTAGACAGGATTCGTCTCTCCCGGTATTAGGGGTTGATATCACGCTGTGTCAGAGAGCCATTACGCAAAGTCCCTGGCCAGGGCAAGCGAGATTTGCTGGTAGGTTCCAGTAGTTTCTCAGGGTGTAATAGGCTTCGCTCTGACACGACTTATACCGCTATTTGGGGACTAACGCTTGCCGCCGCCCTAGGCCCGATATGCGATAGTCTTAGACGAACAGACCGGACTGTATGGAGATTGTCACATAAGACTCAGTAGGAGTTCGGATGGGTTTCCTCATCGGCCTTCTTATCGGCATCTACCTGGGGACCGTTACGTACAGCTAGTGCCGCTTGCGGTCCGTGGTTAAACCCACTGCCAGCGTAGTAGTCGAGTCTCTAGAGACCCACACAGAGAGTTTTCCGTCTCCAGGCGAAACGATATAGAGGTCGTATGGTTTTACGACAAGGGTTCGGACGCATAAATGTGTTTACACATGTACGACATCCGGACAGTTTTTACTAGTCGGCTTTGGTTTATGCCAGTTTCTATTATCCGGTTATTGGATTTATACAGTCTAAAGTTTTTCCGTGTTTTCACGGATAGGAGGGGCGTTCTCGTAATTGCGCGTGAAGCTTCTAGAAGATGGTGACTTGGGGGTTAAGGTGGCATATGCATTAAATGAGCTTAGTGACTCATGTGAGTGATTCATCCATGTCATTAATGCATCATAAATGCTTAATGACTCAGGGAGATGAATCACCCATTAGATATTTATGGGGCATGGTTGTTAAATCATTTATTTGATTTATCTTGTTATTATTTTATGGTTCATATATATTATGAGAGATCATTATCTCATTCCATTCTCTTGCTCATTTTCTCTCTCCTCAAGCTCTCCGTCTTCAAACCCTAATCCTCCCCTCTTATGTGTTGAGTACAAGGATTAGATTAGACTACTTAATCCTTAACCATTCTCTATTTCACCTAGGTTGCTTAGATTAGCGATTTAAGAAACCTAATTACCTCTAGTTTGAGGTGAAGCTTGTAGTTAAGCTCTTAGGTGGATCTTCTACTACTTAGAGAAGGTCGGAGAGGACGTGGAGAACGACCAGACGAAGGACTCGGTTCTACAGGTATAATCACTTTTCATAGTAGTTGTTAACTCCTATGTTTGTTGTTAGTTATTGTTTATGCAAAGATTCTCGGTTAGTCGATGTTTACATTTTAAACAAGATCGTTTTTCATTATTCCGCCTCCCCGCAAGTCGTGGGGTGTTGTACATCGACTTATAAGGTTAGAACCTACGGACTACGCCTTTTAAACCACCAAACAACCCTCGATATCATCATACAAACGTCAAGTGATCGAGGTAAAACACAATTACTAAAATCCAGAATCAAAAATACGAAAATATAACCCCGAATCAAAACAGCAACTCATTAATTTAGTCCCAGATTTTACCCTAGGTCAAATCAGCCAATTTTCCCTAACTTGGATGCAGAAATAATCCTTCTGGCCGCAATTAGGGGCTAGGGTTTCAGTGGGGGTTCTTAGGTTCCTTGCACACTCCTCTGTGTTTGCAAAAAAAATTTCAGGTCAACCGGGTGTTAGCAGATTTCATTATACACCCACAGAATCCACAATTATTCGATATTGGGCTTCAAAGTTCGTATTCCGGGGTTTAAGTCTCAGGTTCAGTCCACTATATCATCACAACAGGGGTTGTAGTCCCTAATTACACCTTAATTTCACCTTTGGAATCAATTCAAACCATAATCCCTAACTTGGAATTTTCGAAGTTCGCTAAACTACATAATATCGATTCTAAACTTGTATGGACACTTAGGGAATCGAAATACTATCATGATGGTGAAGAAATTAGCTCATTTTGCAACTCAATAATTTTCTTGAGTTGCCCCATGTATCCAAAATCCTTGCTTTCTTGGTCCAAAGTGTAGCTAGAGGGCTTGTGCACATTTTTAATGAAGTGAGGATGAAGTTTTGATGAAGATTTGATGGTGTTTTGAGGGTTTAGAGGTAGTGGGAAAGGGAGTGGAGCCATGGGAGAGGAAGGGGAAGGAAAGTTTAAGAAAATATTGAAGAGGGAAGAGAATGGCCTAAGTCAACCAAGACCCCTCACCCTCTCTTTCTCTCTCATGCCTATAACTCTTTGACTTTTCTTTTTCTTGTTCTCTTTATCTTTTCTTTTATTATCTTTATCTTTTATTTTTTTTTCATTTTTCTAAAACAAAACCATGCAAGAGAAGGAAAAAGCCAGTACAAAATGAAACAAGTGTCAAAATATGACATGGTGTATGTTTTGGACAAAACAAGCTTAATATGCGATTAGCGATATTTAATCGCGATTAGCACTAAATAGAGTATAATTAATCATAAAAACTTATAATTTGCATAGATCACATAAAACACCCCCATTTCAGTAATTTCCATAATTTTTCCAAATTTTCACCAAATTTATCGGTATTTAATTTTACCGCCTTATTAAAATATTCAATATAATTATTATTTAATTATAAAAATTCCCAAAAATAATATATTATTTTTCTGAAATGTTACAGTCTTCCCCCCTTTAAGAAATTCGGTCCCCGAATTTAAATTTAAATCACTAAATTCTAAAACATTTCAATAAAATATCTTGCCGTCGGGGCTCCGAAATCATAAATACATAAAACACATCGTAGCGCAATGCATGCGTATGAAAAATGAGTATATAAACCAAAATCGAACTCCGTCAAGCGTCACGCAAATCATCGGATTCGCACGCATATCATCGGAGTTACAATGGAGATACAGATCTCAAAATCCACCACTGAAATCCAATATACTCTCGTCAAATACTATGATACATATATAGTACGCATCCTCAAATCTCCAAAACGGAATAGAACGAATGCAAAATCTTTTCTAAATCGCCGCGTGATGCGTAACCCACGGCATAAGTAGCAGACGTTTATTGTAAGAACATAATCCCATATACATATATATATATATATATATATATATATATATATATATATATATATCTTTTGTTTAACATACGTCCCGCCATTTAGAAAAATAATTTTGAAGGGTTTCCCTTGAAAAATGGTTCGTGTCATCTCGGACACATAGGTAAATACTGAGACTATTGCTCCCTTTTGGAAACCCTTTCGATAACTATCGATGCATGCAAAAACATAATCAGGTACTGTCCCGGGATTAGTCCTGCTCAGCTACTATACCAATTAGTAAATATCATAAACAGCATCTCAAAGGGAAATCAAATACAAAATATATACATGAATGCCACGTGCGTCTGGTGCGCACGGAAATCAAAATCAATGAAATGTCCCATACATGTGCACAGAAATAAAATTTAAGTGCAACGGGTGTGCACGAACACCTGTCAAGGGCAACTAGTGTGCCTGACAGCCAAAACCAGGTGTATCTGATATGCACGAAGAATCTCGATTGAGTTCATTTGGTGTGCATTAAAATCACATCAAGCGCCCAAATATGCGCAAGAATCCAAATCTGGTGCACAAGGTGCACGAAAACAATATCGAATATCGCAATCGAAATCGACGGTATACAACACATCTCAATCCAAATCCAAATCAGGTATACCGTGATATATAATCTCACAACCATATGCATCAGCGTGCACAAAATCGAATCAAAATACTAAAAGTGTATGAAAACTATACCGAAAACATAAGTCAAATCACATGCATACCATATGCATGAAATCAAAATCAACATCTCGAATGATACCTAATCAAAGTCAAGTGCTACTGTGGTGCACAAAATCTCAATCATGGAAATAAATCGCTCAAAATATCAGGCATGGAATCAAAATCAACATCTTTAATGATATCTAATCAAAGTCATGTGATACTGTGATGCAAAAAATCTCAATCATGCAAATAAATAGCTCAAAATATCAGGCATGGAATCAAAATCAACACTTCGAATGTCATCAATCAAAGTTGAGTGCAACTGTGGTGCACAAAATCTCAATCCAATGCAACTAACATGCACGAATGGAAATCCAAATCGAGTGCATCCGGTGTGCACCAAACAATATTGTAGGGTTCCTAGGCACACCCGTGAGGTCTCACAAGGCATCAACCATGCCAATTTCAAAAATTCCGGTGCCGAGAAACCCTAGAATACGGATCGTTGGCTAGATGTCTAGGCGAAAAGCAAACTAGTTAACACTTAACTACAAGAATACGGAAATACAACCTTTGTAGATCCGGTCCTCCACCTCCATAGCTCCGCAATGAAGTCTCCTAGCTGTCCAAGTCGAACCCCAGGCTCTAGAGTCGGCTTCATCGGAGAATGGACTGGCTAGGTCGTCGACGTCGATGCCGAAGATGATCTACGTCGAAGCATCACTAGATCAAGCTCCAACTTCACCAAGTCAAGAAACTTGTGAAGAAAACACACCCTACTACTTGGCAAAAGGTAGAGAATGAAGAAATAGGAAGTGGGTAGACTTTAGAATTGGATTTCTCACTCATTTTCATCAATCACCATTGATGAAGTGAAGGTTTCTTCATTAAAGAAGATGAAGAAGAAGATGATGATGATTATGATAAGTTATTAAAAATAGAAAATAAATATAATACTTATCATAACTTTAACCATGGTAAAGTGTAGAGAATTAACTTTAGTTAGGTGGAATGGTTAGGGTTAGAGAAGAAGACAAGAATGGTTGCTTTGGTCAAAGTTGCATGAAGCTTGAAGAAGCTTCTAAGAAAGCAACCATTTGTTTTCTTTTCTCATTCTTTTCATCCAAAAAGAAATAGATAAATGAATGAATAAATAAATAAGCAAATAATAAACCCTAACCATTTCATTAACCAAGGTTTAATTCTTTATACTTAACCAATTTTACATGCACCATCAAACATGATACAAGCATGTGCACAAAATCATATCACATATATAATGCGCACATCCGAGCGAGAAAATCCATTTAAAGTGAACCGATACTAGTTAATGCAAAGTAATATATCAAGTCTATAATTATGCATTAAATCATTAAATCAACACTTGATTTAACGATCCGGTCATATCGCATATAACCGACTAATATCCAATGTATCGATTTATCGAATCAATCCTCGATTCGATAACTAGGTTATATCGCATACAACCTTTCGACACATTCATCGCGAGAATGAAATACGGTATCACATACACGCATTATTCTCGGTCCCGCACATATCTCATATGCGCTCCTATTTCGTTTTGCTTGAGCCAGGAAACCTCTGTGTAGGACTCTAAACACTCGTCAATACGCCGGCAGCAGGTGATGATCATATCAAACACCCACAAGCCGCAAGCGGTCTGCTAAAAGTAACGGCCACCCGGGTATTGAGCGATCTGAAGATCGACGAGCAAGCCCGCTCACACTCCAGTGAATCCAACCAATAACACTACCGTACAGTCCGGTCTGATCGTCTGATATGTCGCATATCTCGCCTAGGGGTGGTAAACATCAGACCCCAATAGCTCGATAAGTCGTGTCGATATGAGGTCTATAACAATTCGAGAAACTACTGGTAACACTTACCAGTAAATCTCAGCAACCCTGGCCAGGGATTTCTTGTTATAGCCAATCGAACACCGCGCAACATCAACCCCCTATACCGGGAGAGACGAATCCCCTCCTATCACTCATTACCTCCATGTGACTCGGGACTGTACCCAAAAACCACCGTTTTGCACGCCCTCTTGGACGTGGTAAGATGGAAATCAAAGCACAGTGGGAACCACACAAGACTCTATGACGATCTCGGGTTAACATACTACTCTGTACCAGTGTCACCAGAGAACTGCCATCTGACGTAAGGTATAATACCATCTGGGAGTTCTCGGCGAGTCAGTCCAGTGTACCCAGTCTCTACTGAGCACCCGTATATCATCTCTGATGTCAAACACCAATGGATATGGGATCATCCATCGCCCATCTGTATGGGTCGAGAAGGTATACGCTAGTCTACTCTGGTATATCGATACCCCGTCTCGATACTCCCACGACTAGGGACTTTGAAGGATGTACTTATGGACTACCATGTCCCCACTAGTATGATCCGCATCATAGTCCAGGTAGTCAAGCACACATCCTAAGGGCTTTACCAACATGTAACAGAGAGACAATCAGTGTACACGTTAAGGTAAAGAGCAACCAGATAGCATACTATCATGTCGAGCAAGAAAGTCCTCCCTATATATGTCCAAGCATGCACTACAATATACATCCTATGTATAGTAATGGCCTCTAAGGCATACATATAACTAACAATCTCCCACTTTCACTAGGGCCATCTGATAGCAGTGGTTGCAGTATCTCATACTCAACCATCCCATAAAAGTCTCTCTTTGGGAACAGGCCTTTGTGAGTGGATCCGCTGTATTGACCTCTGAGTCTACTCTCCTAACCTCGATCTCCCTGGAGATCAACTATCTCCATGATCAGGTGATACTGCCTTAGAATATGTCTGGATCACTGATGGGACATGCGTTCCTTGGCATAAACCATAACTCCATTGTCACACAATGGAGGAACATAGTTCATCTCATGAACCAATATACACCCAGACATCCTCCTTGGTAGCATCTTAAGTAGCGATATATCCAGCCTTTATCGTCTAGTATGTCACGGTATCTAGCTTGGAACTCTTCCAACATACCGTCCCTTTACTGAGGGTAAAGACAATGCCTGCGACTGACATTCAGTCGTCTTTATCACCCTGGAACCATTCCAGTGATTCTCCCCAGGGTCGATTGATACCTTCTCACTACAACTAGTGAGAATCCTAACATCCATTTAGATCTATCTCATAGATCCAAAACTTAGGATTTAGTAGGTATCACTTTGATCCTATATGGAGAATCATTGTGATAAGCGGAGATTGATCGAGCGTAGCATAAGAAACTCCTTTCTTATCAAGAGTATGTCATCCACGTACTCTACGAGGATCACCACCATACTCCCTACTGCCTTTTTGTTTATACAAGGTTCATCTACCATTTTGATGATGTCAAACTCTTTGACTACTTCATCAAAACAGATGTTCCAACTCCGCGATGCCTGCTTTATCCTATAAAGCATCTTGCACACATTTCCGCTGCTCCAACTGTCTACGAAGCCCTCTGGCTGTGTACTTATAGACGCACTCTTCTAAAACATCATTTAGAAAAGTAGTCATGACACCCAACCACCAGATATCGTAGTCATGGTATGTAGCCGTGACAAGTAGGATCTGGATGGACTAAAGCATAGCTACTTGAAAAGGTTTCACCATTATCCACACCTGGTCAATGATGCAAACTTTTAACAAGTCTAGCTTTGAAAGTCTTAACTTTTCCATGTACACCAAGTAATCTTCTCAAGATATACTTGCTCCTGATGGGGATTTAACCCTTCAGATATAGCAACCAAAGTCCATACTTTGTTGGTGTATAAGGATTCCATCTCAGATCGATAAACATCCAGCCATTCTTACAGAGTCTTACTCTCGATGGCCAGCTCGAAGCTAGTTGGGTCATCATCTCATGATGCAATCTTCGCTCCCACTGTCATAGAGAAACAGAAGTATCTCTCAGGTGGGTGAAGAACCCTACTAGATCGGCGGAGAGGCTGAGGTTCGTTGGTATCTATTGAATCCTTTGGTTCTACCAAATCATCTGCTATAGTTTGCATAGCTGGAACCTTTCCTGTTGTACATAACAGATCTTGCCTCGAGTTTGTCCGGATTTTGCTTTTAGACATAGGCCGGACAACCCCAAATCTTAACTAGCTTAAGACATGGGCTCTTCCCATACCATATCATATATGAGGTGGTAGGCAACTGATTTGATTCGAACCCTATTCAATAGGTATGCAGCTTCTCAAGCGCATAACTCCCAAAAGGAAAAAGGTAACTCAGTAGTACTCATCATAGAGCACACCTTATCATATAGGGTGTGATTGCTCCGCCCCGATACACCAACGTGCTATGGTGTATTCGGAGGAGTAATGCTGAGAGAGAATCTCATTCTCCTTTAGAACAGTCCAGGAATTCCGTGCACAAGTATTCTCCTCCTTGATCGCATCAAAGGACATAATACTTTTACCCGTATTTTGGTTCTCTACTTCTCGCTTATATTCTGTGAATATCTCAAAAGGCTCGGACTCATGTTTCAACAGGAACATATGTCTGAATCTTGAGAGATTATCAGAGAATGTAATGAAGTACAAAGAACCAGTCCTTGCATGTGTAGACAGGGGACCTTACATACATCAACATGTATCATCCCAAGAGTTTACAAACTCTTTCTCTATTTCCAATAAACAGAGGTGTGGTCATCTTATCTTTGTGACATGACTGGCGAGTTTCATA
This sequence comes from Agapanthus africanus, assembly GCA_030015575.1. Taxonomy (NCBI): domain Eukaryota; kingdom Viridiplantae; phylum Streptophyta; class Magnoliopsida; order Asparagales; family Amaryllidaceae; genus Agapanthus; species Agapanthus africanus. The sequence goes on along the minus strand of JASDDO010000024.1, from coordinate 704,786,089 downwards.
AGATGTAAATTCAAACTGATTTAAATATGCATCTAAATGTAACTTCAGCTAGTGGGGTCACATTGATATGACCTAGTCTACAATGCCTCAAGAAGGATTCGTTCATTTCTGAACTCTTCCTCTTGTGTGTGTTCCGTATACTAAAGAACTGTAGTTTGATTTAGAACATCAACGCTTTTAGATAACGTGCCTGAACAGATCAACTTTTGATATAGGAAATGTTCAAAACATTATCCAACTATACAAAATTTTATCATTTCTTTACTGATAAAGAGACTGATATGATTTTGTATATCAGGTTCGGTATCTAATAGCATTTGTTCAGAATCAATGTACTGATAATACAGGGTGACGGTGACCAACAGACTTGGCTGCAACACATGCCCCGTTTTCTGTCTCATGAAACTTATCACCCGTTCTCAGTTCTCTACCTTTCTGTAGCCCTATGTAACATATTACATATCTGGGATCCTGATCTGGTATCACATACCCAGGACGTAAAGGACACTGAGAAACAGTTCTCTGTAATGAACACACCCGAAGATGATGCATCAGCATGCACTCTCTTCGTTTGGGAGGCACGGGATTCTGGTATTCCCCAATTTCCTGCTCTGTCTTATAAAAATTATAAGTTGGAGCGGGACCAACGTTCCCCAGCTCAGTATAACAAGCGGGTTCGGTCAATAATCCATATTATTATCTTGATTAAGGCGTGATATGGTCGCTACCTGGAAAGAGAGAGAAGAAAACACTCAGCGTGCGCTCTTGCAAGAATAGATTGGTTTTATTTTATCTAATCAGGATGGCTCCCACTGCTTTTTATCAAATCTTCCTTCAAACCCTAAAAGGAAAGACTAGCCGGGATTAATTACACACTACAAGTTCGCCAATCTTTCAGCCAGGCTAGTGTCGGTACTTTGAGGGAGGTCCCCCGTGCTTTCGCACGAACCTAATTAATATAAACCTCGTTTTCCCAGAGGCGTAACCTCGTTAACACATTTCTAGACACCTACTTGATCGGCTAATTGTAATGTATAAAACTCTCCGAGGAGTAACACTTACTCGCAGCGGGTATCGGGATCCAACTATCTCATAGAAGGTATGCAATCTCATTGCAAATTTCAACACTTGAAATTCCCGATAATATTTTGCCCCGAACGATCTATGACCTTGACAAGGTCAACAAACCATAGACCGCAAGTCAAGTTCAGCCCGTCATTTCTTGATTGAATCAAACCCACCCGCACGACCCTTGACAAGGTCAACAAGGCCGCACGACTACCCTAACCCAATCTTCATCATATGCATAAGCAGATAAATACTGGTTAGCTACCGCACACTGCGCCTTGAAAAGGTCAACAAACGCAGAACGAATACTAAACAGGATTTATCTGAAATGACGGAGGGCTACGACAGGTTTTTCTGAAAACCTATTGCGTAATGAACTTGATATCGTTGTAGGATCGAATGATTTTGAAATAGAGTGCTTTTGAGGCTTTTCTAGTTTTGCTAAAGGAGTCACTCCCGGTGAAGGGATCGTCGGTCCTTTCCTCGTCGAATGAGGTGCGGGATATATCATATATATCACTGTACAAAGCAAAAACATTTAAAAGCAATCAAAAGACAAACCGAGCGTGTAGCATCTGCCAGTTGTTGCTAAAGGAGTCACTCCCGGTGAAGGGATCTCGGTCCTTTCCCTATCGAATAAGGTGCGGGATATATCAAATATATCGCTGTGCAAAGCAAGAACTGTAGCTACCTGTTTTATTTTTAAATTCGACTCCACAACATCTTAGGTTTCTTTTATTTCATTAATCACATTAATGAAGTCCCATCATTTAAATACCTAAGCATCACAGATAAATACGACGTACACTTATGCCATCCGCATTCGCCTCGATGTCCCCTCGTGCACCGTTAGGTTAGGTAACTAACGGCAGAGCGGGGCAGGGCTAGCGCGGGTGTAAAACATAAGTAACGCCTATATAATATATCATATATACTATATACTGTATCTATCATAGAACATCACATGATCATATCACATATATCGCAGCAGAAGAATCATATGAAATATTGGATATACTAGGACGTCCATGTTTTCAATACGAGCCAGTATAAAACACGGATTCCACGGTCGTGATGAATAGCCAAACCCACACCCCTAGACCCCTACGAGAGCGGCAAGCAACCCTACCAATTCTAGAGTTAGGAGACCCGGACTCGACTCCTCGAGTAGGTCTCTCACTGGACTCCGGAACCCGGTTACTTGTGCGCTCCTCCTTGGGTCTATCCTAGTGCGGAAAAGTAAATAATATACAGAGGGTGACATCTTCCGCAACCTGGAAGTGCCCCAATAAAAGAATATTACATACAAGTTTTTACATGAATGAAAATGAAAAACACTCATCTCACATAAAACCCCCGGCTATTCAAACACGACGATCCAATATAACATATCCAGCAACACATAACATCACATGTCATCAACGTAAGTAAATATGTCCATCCCAATTGTCGTTGACATATAGCAACGAAACCGGCGATATCACATATTACACTTACGGTCACAGAAAAGAAAGTGTAAAACTACAACAGCTGGAATCCGCAACAACCTCAGACATCGCATGCCTGACCAAATGAATTACTTAGACATCGCATGCCTAACAATTATAAACCCCGCATTTTAGTCTCAGTATCGAAAACACTTTTCAATATCAAGTCGGGCAATTCAATAAGATTCCCGAAAAACTGATCGAATGCTCGTCGCAAACTTTAGTAGGCGGCCGCACCCCTGATACCGTCGACGAAGTGCACCAAGGCGGAACACCGCTACCGCGAACACCCGAACGGATGCTTTCGGCGACGGGGTTCTCCTACAGTCACTTGGTCAGGGCTATGGAGTGAGGCTGTCTATTAAGTTTACCTGGCGAGTATCCGCGTACACTACGTGATTGCGACGGACTTTTGATCACATCAAAATTCCGTGGCAACCGATCAAGTAAGACTAAACTGCTATGTTTATAACATTCATTCAGTTATCTCATAACTCTTTGTGAATTCCAATTATTGTATCCCATTCCGGATAAGTAGAAAATGTTAAACTTTTCGATCGAACAGTCAAACACCCAAGTTTTCCCGATACAGCTCAACACATGAAATAAGTCTAATAACATTCAGTTCGTGCCTCAGTACCAACGGTCCAGCCGTAGAAGGATCAAGCCAACACCTCACATGTGGCACGCCGTACTGCCCCAAACCCTAAGGTTCAAAGGGCAGTTCAAGACGGTCACATAATCGAGTTAAGGTTTGTTGTCTTCTAGAGGGTCCATCGCGTTACTTGCACTACTTAGAACGTCGTTAAACTAAGGAAAAATCCAACACTTGGAAATTTCCCGACAGGGGAAAAATTGGGTATATATATCCGGTCGAACTTTTTAACATATTCAAAAAAATTATCCGGAAAGCCACTAAGACAAAATCTGATACTCCGATCAAAACACCGAATCCCCAAAACAACTCCAGAAAATTCAACTCTTGAATAAATTTTAAAAATACGCAGAGAACTCAGCACCTGAAACAATGAATTACTGTGCAAATAGTTAGGGCTGACGTCACAATTCTGCCGCGGAACCGCCGCATAAGCTAGGCTTATGCCGCGGTTCCGCCGCCGATTACACTGTTCATGCAAAACTTTTTGCGCCGTAATTCTTAGATTTCCCTGCTGAGTTTTCTGCATATTTTTAATTTGGAAAAATCCACGATTTTAGAAAAAGGACAGAGAGCATGTTTGGAATTGGGTTTCGGGTTCGTTCGGACTTCAAATTGCGTATAGGCTTCGCCTAAGACTCTAGCTAGGCTCTGATACCACTGTAGGGTTCCTAGGCACACCCGTGAGGTCTCACAAGGCATCAACCATGCCAATTTCAAAAATTCCGGTGCCGAGAAACCCTAGAATATGGATCGTTGGCTAGATGTCTAGGCGAAAAGCAAACTAGTTAACACTTAACTGCAAGAATACGGAAATACAACCTTTGTAGATCCGGTCCTCCACCTCCATAGCTCCGCAATGAAGTCTCCTCGCTGTCCAAGTCGAACCCCGGGCTCTAGAGTCGGCTTCATCGGAGAATGGACGGGCTAGGTCGTCGACGTCGATGCCGAAGATGATCTACGTCGAGGCATCACTAGATCAAGCTCCAACTTCACCAAGTCAAGAAACTTGTGAAGAAAACACACTCTACTACTTGGCAAGAGGTGGAGGATGAAGAAATAGGAAGTGGGTAGAGTTTAGAATTGGATTTCTCACTCATTTTCATCAATCACCATTGATGAAGTGAAGGTTTCTTCATTAAAGAAGATGAAGAAGAAGATGATGATGATTATGATAAGTTATTAAAAATAGAAAAGAAATATAATACTTATCATAACTTTAACCATAGTAAAGTGTAGAGAATTAACTTTAGTTAGGTGGAATGGTTAGGGTTAGAGAAGAAGACAAGAATGGTTGCTTTGGTCAAAGTTGCATGAAGCTTGAAGAAGCTTCTAAGAAAGCAACCATTTGTTTTCTTTTCTCATTCTTTTCATCCAAAAAGAAATAGATAAATGAATGAATAAATAAATAAGAAAATAATAAACCCTAACCATTTCATTAACCAAGGTTTAATTCTTTATACTTAACCAATTTTACATGCACCATCAAACATGATACAAGCATGTGCACAAAATCATATCACATATATAATGCGCACATCCGAGCGAGAAAATCCATTTAAAGTGAACCGATACTAGTTAATGCAAAGTAATATATCAAGTCTATAATTATGCATTAAATCATTAAATCAACACTTGATTTAACGATCCGGTCATATCGCATATAACCGACTAATATCCAATGTATCGATTTATCGAATCAATCCTCGATTCGATAACTAGGTTACATCGCATACAACCTTTCGACACATTCATCGCAAGAATGAAATACGGTATCACATACACGCATTATTCTCGGTCCCGCATATATCTCATATGCGCTCCTATTTCGTTTTGCTTGAGCCAGGAAACCTCTGTGTAGGACTCTAAAGACTCGTCAATAAGCCGGCAGCAGGTGATGATCATATCAAACACCCACAAGCCGCAAGCGGTCTGCTAAACGTAACGGCCACCCGGGTATTGAGCGATCTGAAGATCGACGAGTAAGCCCGCTCACACTCCAGTGATTCCAACCAGTAACACTACCATACAGTCCGGTCTGATCGTCTGATATGTCGCATATCTCGCCTAGGGGTGGTAAACATCAGACCCCAATAGCTCGATAAGTTGTATCGATATAAGGTCTATAACAATTCGAGAAACTACTGGTAACACTTACCAGTAAATCTCAGCAACCCTGGCCAGGGATTTCCTGTTATAGCCAATCGAACACCGCGCAACATCAACCCCCTATACCGGGAGAGACGAATCCCCTCCTATCGCTCATTGCCTCCATGTGACTCGGGACTGTACCCAAAAACCACCATTTTGCACGCCCTCTTGGACGTGGTAAGATGGAAATCAAAGCACAGTGGGAACCACACAAGACTCTATGACGATCTCGGGTTAACAGACTACTCTGTACCAGTGTCACCAGAGAACTGCCATCTGACGTAAGGTATAATACCATCTGGGAGTTCTCGTCGAGTCCGTCCAGTGTACCCAGTCTCTACTGAGCACCCGTATATCATCTCTGATGTCAAACACCAATGGATATGGGATCATCCATCGCCCATCTGTATGGGTCGAGAAGGTATACGCTAGTCTACTCTGGTATATCGATGCCCAGTCTCGATACACCCACGACTAGGGACTTTGAAGGATGTACTTATGGACTACCATGTCCCCACTAAAATGATCTGCATCATAGTCCAGGTAGTCAAGCACACATCCTGTGGTCTTTACCAACATGTAACAGAGAGACAATCAGTGTACACATTAAGATAAAGAGCAACCAGATAGCATACTATCATGTCGAGCAAGAAAGTCCTCCCTATATATGTCCAAGCATCCACTACAATATACATCTTATGTATAGTAATGGCCTCTAGGGCATATATATAACTAACACATATATCATATCATGCGCTCAACATGCGCGAAAATCCAAATCAAGTACATCCGTCATGCACGAATGAAGGCTAAATCAAAGGCATCGAACATGCACGAATAAAATCTAAATCAAGTGCATCCAACATGCACGAATAAATCTAAATCAAGTGCATCCAACATGCATGAATAAAATCTAAATCAAGTGCATCCAATATGCACGAATAAATCTAAATCAAATGCATCCGATGCGCACAAAATCCAATATTAAGTGCCTAATATGCGTAAAAATCAGACCCAAGTGCGTCAGTCCGTGAAAAGTACCCAGTGCAGTAACATGCATGAACATCAAGTGTAGACGCGCACAAAACAAAAATATGGTAACACAAATACTCAATGACAAAAATCGGGTGAAACCAAGGTACGGAGTATAATTCAGGTGCAACCAATGCACAAAATACCTAACTGGTGCAACAAATGCTCGAAATATGAATTCGGTGCATTCAGTGCACGAAATACAATACAATGCAACAATCGCAGAAAATTACAAATATGGTGCATCAAGTGCACAAAATACCAACTCCAGTGCATCCAGTGCACGAAATATCAAATACAGTGCATCCAGTGCACGAAATGCCGAATACAGTGCATCCAGTGCACAAAATACTAAATACAGTGCATCCAGTGCAGGAAATACCAAATACAGTGCATCAAATGCACCAAATACCAAATACAGTGCATCCAGTGTACGAAATACAATTTGGTACAACAATGCACAGCGTAAAAACCTAGTGCAACAACTGCACAAAATACAAATCGGGTGCAACAAGTGCACGGAAATGCATCAATAACTCAAATGCGTAAAAAAAGCAACACCGAGTGTGCCAAGGTGTATAAAATCATAAATGCGTGCAACTGCGTGCACAAAACACGTATCCACGCACTGCAAGCACATGTAAGCTATACCGAGTGCAAAAACCAAATCGAGTGCATACTACCTGGATAAAAATCAAATCAGCTTTATGCAATCCATGAAATCATAAACATGTGCAGCCAAGGCACAAAACTGAATCAAGTGCAGTAAACCTTCACAAATCATAAATCAATACAACGGTGTATAAAGCATATCTCAGGTGCAATAACTATGCACAAAACGTAAATACTCAGTAGGTGCAGCCATGGTGCACAAAAACAATACCATAAAGCCCAATCATCAAAACTTAAATCCAAGTGATATAAGCATGATATTCAGATCACAACGCAAATCGCAATGAAAGTGTTGGCTATAGTGACCTTAAGGCAATTATCATTGTCGCGGACTTGTGATTATGATGATTGAGGCAGGACCTATACCGATAAAAAAGTCTTACTCAAGATGATAGTATGCTATCTGGTTTTGTCTTTATCATCATGTTGATAGAGCCCGTAGGATTCTTCTTGACTGCCAGCATTGTGATGGCGATCACATACGTGGGAGCTGGGGTCTATAAGCACATCCTTAAATGTCCTTAGTCGTGGGAGTATCGAGACCGGGCATCGATACTCCAGTTTAGACTAGTGTATACTGATCGAGACCCCGACGAGGGGCGGTGGCTAGGTCTCACAAGCCATTGGTGTTAGTATGTTCACCCAAGATAGTATACAGGTGCTTATTGGGTTATGAGTACACTGGACGGACTCGCCGGGAACCTGCTAGTTGGTATTATACCTATTGTCAGATAGAAGTTCCGAGGTGACATGTGTACAGGTGAGTCTGTCGACCTGAGATCGTCATTTGTCTCGTGTGAGTTCCTACTGTGCTTTGATTACTACCCTATCACGGCTCAAAGGAGTCGTACAAATAGGTTTTAGTTGGGTACAGTACCGAGCCACATGGAGGCAGTGATAGGATCGTCGGGGATTCATCTCTCCCGGTATTGGGGGTTCATGACGCGTTGTGTACGGATGACCATCACCTAAAATCCGTGGCCACGGTGGACGAGAATTACCGATCCAGGATTGATAGTTTCTCAGGTGGTGATGGGGTTTCATACCGACACTAAATGTCGCGTTGTTAGGGGTCTGACTTTATCCCCCCTTAGACTTGATATGCGATACTCTTAGTCGAACAGACCGGACTGTATGGATATTGTCACTGTCAGGCTCAGTAGGGGTTCTGCATGAGTTTGCTCGTTGGCCTCCCTTTCACTCAATACCTGGGTAGCCGTTACGTACAGCTAGTGCCGCTGACGTGCTTATGGTTAAACTCACTGCCAGCGTATTGACGAGTCTTTAGAGTCCCACACAGAGGGTTTTTACGGTTCAGGCGATATGGTGTACATGAGGTATGTTGGTACATACAGGTGTCCAATTAAATATGTGCACTTGCTGCGTAGACTTAATCGGATGGTTGATAATACTAGCGGCTTAGAATTAAGCCGGATTATTGATTTGTATGGATTTAATGCGTATGCGTTTTTAAAAGATGTATCAAAAATATTTGTTAACCGCAATCAAGAACGGCGTTGCTTGGTAGCTAGCCGGTGAGTACGGGTCGGTCCACAGGGATTTTGTGAATTTCCTAACTGTTCTAACGAGTTAATTCCGATTGGTGTCGGATTGATTAAATCTAAAAACTAAGTTTACCTAGATCTAAATCTTGCTAGGGTTAGGTTTTGGTTAAGTTTCGAAATTGAAGATTTCCTCACCGCTTTCTATACCCAAATTAAGATCTTTTTAGGAGTTATCGTAATTATCAAAAAAGGGGATTAGTACCATCGGGAAGAAACGGTGTTTCTTTCTCTAGGTTCTTGTCCTTCCTTTCTTAATCCTTATCCTAACCGCCATGAAAAACACGCTCAACCGGGCCTTTATACTACGGTATCACTGCTAACTCGTGAGATAGGGTGCCGTAAGGAGCGGTGTGTGCATGCATGCATGGAGTCCTATAAAAACGTGTGATGGGCAAGAAAGGGGTGAGAGATCATCATCTCTCAAGCCTTGCCCAAAGCAAACCCTAACAAGCGAGGAGACTACTCGCTCATTAGGGAATTTAAAGACAATCTCTAAACTATCTATTTATCTATCTAGGACAGAGAATAAAAGATCTAACTAGGGCAGATAAGAAATTATACTAGGGCAATGAAATAAAATTAACTGGGGCAAGAATTGAAAACTTACTCTAATTTGATGCACTCTTCATTCATTGCAGAAATTTACAGATCTGAATTTTAGATATAAAATGAGGCACAAGAAGGGGAATGACCTAAAACATGTTTTTAAGGTTCTATTTATAGATTCATAGAAACCCTAGGTTGCAATCGCGTCATATCTGCAATTACAAGTATACCCCCTAAGAAAAGAACTAGTCAACGCACCGACGCGCCTCCACGGATTTTCCACCGACAAGGGTAACACGTGGCCGCGGATCCGCGGCCAAAGCCCAAGTTTGGCCGCGGTTCCGCGGCCGTATATGGGCCTTGTGGCCTCATTTTCTCTGGTTATGTTCTAGTGGAATTTTACTCCTTTTTTCTTCACTTTGTTTCTCAGGTTGGCTTCTAGTTCTCTTCCAGATTTCCACAGTGAATAATTATAGTGGACTTTTACTGTTTCTTCGTGACGAAGTCTTGAACCTCGCACTGCCTTTGTTCTTTGTGAACTTGTTAATTGATCTTCAATGTTCCTCAAGATGTAGGCACGATCAAGATTCCACCGTTTATCGGTCGTAGCGTCACTTTTGTATCGTCTTTTGTCTTTTTCACCGTTTTCGTTCCGAGAATCTGTAACCTGCAACTATGTAGCAGACATGGGTCAAAAGCACCTGTTTATTTGTAAACTGAATAAGAATGGAGTCTATAAGAATGCAAAATAATGGTATGAACAAATACCCCCAAACTTATCTTTTGCTCGTCCTCGAGCAAACCTAGTTTTATTCTCAACAAAATCCTAACCTCACTTTCGCAGGGAAACGCAATTGCACTGAGCTCGTGCAACACGCCGTTAAACCTCTAGGTATCCCTGTTAGGAGGAGTGTTGTCTCCTGAGTGTTTTCAGCGGATACTACCCACAAAATCCTATCAATTTGGCCTATTGACTTTTATTTTCCAATTAGGTTTTCTAACAGGGAATTCTATTATCTTCGACTCATAAATCATCCACCCATAGTTTTCACGCTTCCTTATTATTTAACTTAAGATTATATATATATTCTTATGAATTTACTTAGCTTTTGGCATCTCTTAAGTTTTCCTTCTAGGGTTCTATCTCAACTTAGGAATTTTTATCATCTCTATTAAAGATATAAGTCCTATTTTTCATTCCTATTTCTTATCTAAACCCCAATCACATACCCCTACGTGTGTGTATATATCACCCCTACACTTGGAAATTCAAATCAAGCTATCATACTCTTGTCCGTCGTCCAAAGCACTTCTTAATTGGTGAATTTTTAGATGAATTTTGCTTACACATCCTTCATGCGACCGTTAATACTTCTTGAGGTACCAACAACCGATTACAAAATGCGTTTGTACATTAAGGAGTAATTCTTAGTCTTGTAATCCCTAAGGCTTTTAGCAGCGACTCCCAAACCAGTTGGTCTAAGGCACTAAGTGATGAAGCACCCTCGCTAAATATTTTTTCATTAATGCAGCCTTTAGTAATTACAAAAACCAGTGTTCATTTTTTTATTTCTTTATTCACACTTGTATTATTATTTTTTTTCTTCGTACTAAGGGCTTTAGACAAGAGCATTTCAATGTCTCTCCTACTATTCCAAGTTTCAATGTTCGTGTTTGTGCAATTTGTAGGGTATATATTTTCAGAATTTAGACTTAAGCTTAGAAATTATTTTTCAAACATATATTTTAATAAAAATATCAATACTTTTCCTTTGTTTTGATCTAGCCCAAGAAGTGAACTCAAAATTTGCCTATTTCTAAGTAAACTACAAATACATATATTTCCTACCGTTAAATTTTAAGAAAGGTTAATTTTAGTGTTTTTAATTTACTAAGTCTAGATCTAGTTGTTCCTAGCTAGTTAACCTTTTTGTAAAACTCAAGTCAATTATGGCCAAAATTGAATACTTTAATTTTTTATAATATTTTAAAAATTTTCAATTTTTTATCGGTTTTAAAATAAGAATGCAAATGCAAATGCAAAAATGTATATATGAATGCGAAGGAAGAAGGCTTACCGAGCATACCCTCAAACTTAAACATGACAGTGTCCTCACTGTCAGGCTATACCAAGATGGTCAAAATGTCGGTACTCCCCCGTTTATTTATTTATAAAAGTTTTTATATTTTTTTATTGCTAAAAGAAAAACAAAATATATATACAACAAGGTTCCCCCAAACATAAGTGAAACAGTGTTTACGCTGTTCTAAGCGTTAAAGTTCAGAGTTAGGAAGGAGAAAAATCAAACTATACAAGGCCTTACACAGGCCAAAGGTTAGCACCAACCATTCAAAAGTTTTATCGTGATAATGGTAGGGTTGGTGAATGAATGGAGTGTAGAGAAAGGAGTTGAGAAACACACGAGACAGAATGGGAAGAAGAGTAGAATAAGGTCTCGGTGGGGGAGAAGAATGGCGGAAAAGAGAAAGAAGTGTAGTACGATCTTGAGGGTGTAAATCGAGTGAATAAATTAGCGCAATTTATGATGACCGTTGTGTTAAAGGCGATTGTGCTAATCTATCAACCCATCGAGAAATGCGGTCAAATCCCTCAAGATTCGCAAGGAAACATGGGTACGTCGAACTTGGTAAACCCTCCATCGAAAATGGAAACGCGATGGAGTCTTGCGTGGTCGAAACGATAGGAAGGACGAAAGGGAGTGATTTAGGAATAGTCTTAATCTCACCTAAGTAATCTGTCTCGAATTCGAAGGATTCCATGAATGGTTCGAAATGACTGTAAGAAACCGAGTCTGATGATTCAACTAGCTCATTTGAAAATTCAAAGGACTCAAACTCGTGCGGTAAGTCTTCAAAATTGTCCGAAAAAGTGAAACACTCGTAATCGTTATCGTCTGTGAGAACTGTGCTAAATTCAAAGAGGTACGCACTAGTGGCGTCCAAACTGCTGTGATCGAAGAGAAATCTTTCAAGCTCATAATCCTCCTGCCTGATCTTTTGCGTGGTCGGAACGATGGAAAGGAAGGAAGGTGACTTAGGATGTATAACAGTTAAAGGTTCAGGAGGATGAATTGGAAAATCCGACACATCAAACAAAAATGGTTCATCCTCAATACTCTCCTCAATACTATCCTCATAATTCTCCTCAAAATTTAGCTTATCTATGCCATTATCATCAAAATCAAGACGCATACGAAGTTCGGGAGAAACATTTAATGACTCGGGATGATGAGTTGGAGATAAAATTTCAATCAAATCTACGGGTTCATCATCCAAAATACTCCCGGCGTCAATATCTTCAATCAAGTGAAAAACAATTTTTTCAGACACCTCATCAAAAGTATGGATATTTATCAATTTAGGTTCTAGAGTGGAGGTGTAAAGTTCAAAAGGATTAAGTGTGGTTTCACTTTAAAGGGATTCTTCACAATCTGGAAAATAAATCACTACAAAGTCACACAACTAATTAAACGTTTTATCATTTGGAGCACTTGATAGATATTCAAAACCGGAGTTGTGGGATTCAATTGGTGATGGGTAGGTTTGATTTGGAAGGGCGTTTAACTCAGTTTCTCCACTCAAATTATCAATCTGTCCAACCTCCTCATCGTAAATTGGAATTTTTGTAGCTAGTTGGAAACTAGCTACCGGGTCACTAGGTTGCATAAGGGCAGCCATGGACGCATCCACATTCCTAATCATTTGATTAGTCGCTACCATATAGGCTTCCAATGACTTTTCTAGACTAGACATGGGTTGTGAAGGGGTTTCGGTAAAAGATTCAATATTGTTTGGATACGTGAAACTCCCAAATGGCTGTGTAGAAGCAATGTCTAGGGAAGGTGCGGAAGTCGGGTAGGACTGGTTGGATAGGAGTAGGATCAACATTTGGATAAAAAGGTGAATGGACTTGTTGATCCCAAGAACTGGATGTGTTGAGAGGAGTGAAAGATCGGCTACGAGATTGTTCAATATGCTCAGCAATAGACATGGGTTTTGGAGTTACAATAGGATTTGAAAAAGGAGTATCAACATAAGAAGGCGGTGAAGGTTGCAACGGTTGATACAAAGTGGATTGCAGAGTCCAACTGTTGCTCCCAGACGCTTCTATTTGATCTTTCAAAGAAATTTTGCGCATGGAGGGGTCGTCCGTAAGTCAACCAAAACAATTCGCGTAGGAAGCAAAGTTTGGTTCAGGGTACCAATGTTCGGCAAGAGTTTTGGGTGGTGGGGTACCCATGATGTAAGAAAGGAGAAGAAAAAGAATGCGTGGTGCACGGATTTCTTAGCGACAAGTTGCAAGTTTTTACAAAAAAAATTCCTTTTTTTTATGTGGTGCTCTTTGCAAAAAGATTTTCGATAAAAGGCTTAGAAACACGTTCAATCAACCACAAATGCACAATCAGGCCTAGATCTAGGGTCACCTCGGTCAGTTAGACAGCTCCTAACTGTTCCAAAGGGCAAGAAGTAGGACTACAAACCGCCTCTTAACCGCCAATTGTGGTCAGGTATGTGCAAGGTGAGTGGGAGGCTCTCCACTACAAGTAGTGGCACTAATTAAGTAACCACTCGCTTTAGACACACTTGCCTAGACACCACAAAGTCAGGTTAGGATAAATGGTCGATGCCTACAACAAGTCCTCTGTCCTATTGAGCGTGAAGTCCTTAGGGCTGAGTCTAATCTTTTTTCATTAAGAGATGGTCAATGAATATGCCTTATATGATTTCTGGGGTCCTGGGAAAGGTGATGAAATCCCCACCCAATCTGGATTGGTCTCAAGCCCCTTAAAGTCCGATTAAAAATATGCAAAGCAGTAACAATCACTTGCAATCAAATTTTTTATTTTTTTAGCGCGGCGCAAAGAATCCTGCACAAGATCAATTATTGCGAGGGGGAGAGATCTTTTTAAGCGCAAAGAATCCTGCAGGAGATTTTATAGAGAAGATATTTGGATTTGCAGAGGAGAGAGAAAATAAGCTTACAGAGGAATTTCCACAAGATGACATCACCAGGGCGCGGCGCTTCAGCGGCCAGAGGTTGCTTCGCGCGGCGGTTCCGCGGTAGTGTCAACGGTTCAGATCCCGAGAAAATTTTAGAGGTGATGATGTCACCAAGCCACCGCGGATGCGCGGTACGAATAGGGTTGGCGCGGAGGAAACGCGGCGGCGGAGGCGGTTTGATTCCCGAGATTTTTTCTTCTGCTCTGTTTTTATTTTCCTCTGTTTTTCAGATCAGCCGTTTTCTGTTTCGATCTCTGGAGTTTTCCAGATCTGAATTTGTTCTTCGGTCCTGCAAAAATTCAAACAAAAATACCCTTCAAACAATAAAAAGATGATAAATTTTTATATATTTTTTTCTTCAGTTTTTTATGATTTTTCAATTTTAGATTAACCCAAAATTGCAAAAAGAAAATAACACGACATATCCCGCAACGGCGCCATTTGATTTGTATGGATTTAATGCGTATGCATTTTTAAAAGATGAATCAAAAATATTTGTTAACCGCAATCAAGAACGGCGCCACTTGGTAGCCAGCCGGCGAGTACGGGTCGGTCCACAGGGAATTTGTGAATTTCCTAATTGTTCTAACGAGTTAATTCCGATTGGTGTCGGATTGATTAAATCTAAAAACTAAGTTTATCTAGATCTAAATCTTGCTAGGGTTAGGTTTAGGTTAAGTTTTGAAATTGAAGATTTCCTCACCGCTTTCTATACCCAAATTAAGATCTCTTTAGGAGTTATGGTAATTATCAATAAAGGGGATTTGTACCATCGGGAAGAAATGGTGTTTCTTCCTCTAGGTTCTTGTCCTTTCTTTCTTAATTCTTCCCTTAACCTCCATGGAAAACACGCTGAACCGGGCCTTTATCCTACGGTATCACCGCTGCCTCATGGGATAGGGTGCCATAGGGAGCGGTGTGTGCTTGTATGCATGGAGTCCTATAAAAACGTGTGATGGGCAAGAAAGGGGTGAGAGAACTTCATCTCTCAAGCCTTCCCCAAAGCTAACCTTAACAAGCGAGGAGACTACTCGCTCATTAGGAAATTGAAAGACAATCTCTAAACTATCTATCTAGGGCAAAGAATAAAAGATCTAACTAGGGCAGATAAGAAATTATACTAGGGCAATGAAATAAAATTAACTAGGGCAAGCATTGAAAACTTACTCTAATTTGATGCACCCTTCATTCATTGCAGAAATTTACAGATCTGAATTTTAGATATAAAATGAGGCACAAGAAAAGGCATGACCTAAAACAGGTTTTTAGGGTTCTATTTATAGATTCATAGAAACCCTAGGTTACAATCGCGTCATATCTGCAATTACAAGTATACCCCCTTAGAAAAGAACTAGTCAACGCACCGATGCGCCTCCAGGGATTTTCCACCGACAAGGGTAACACGTGGCCGCGGATCCGCGGCCAAAGCCCAAGTTTGGCTGCGGTTCCGCGACCGTATATGGGTCTTGTGGCCTCATTTTCTCTGGTTATGTTCTGGTGGCATTTTACTCCTTTTTTCTTCACTTTGTTTCTCAGGTTGGCTTCTAGTTCTCTTCTCGATTTCCACAGTGAATAATTGTAGCGGACTTTTACCGTTGCTTCGTGACGAAGTCTTGAACCTCGCGCTGCCTTTGTTCTTTGTGAACTTGTTAATTGATCTTCAATGTTCCTCAAGATGTGAGCACGATCAAGATTCCACCATTTATCGGTCGTAGTCTCACTTTTGTATCGTCTTTTGTCTTTTTCACTGTTTTTGTCCCGAGAATCTGTAATCTGCAACTATGTAGCAGACATGGATCAAAAGCACCTGTTTATTTGTAAACTGAATAAGAATGGGCTCTATAAGAATGCAAAATTGTGGTGTGAACAATTGTTAAATCGGGTTTTGATTTAATAATTCATATATGTATTTGTATATACGTATTCTAGTATTATTGTTCACTATTCATTTTCTCTCTTGGCTATTCGTATTTTTGTACGAATATGCGTATATGTATTTCGATACATGTACCGGGAAGTATTCTGTATTTTATACGGAATGGCTTCTAGAATTTTTGCCACCTCATTATTTGATTTTTCATTTATGAAAATTCATTTTGTTTAATGATGAGGTGGAGGGTGACAAGGCAAAGGCATGGGCATGAGTTAAGCATAGTGCATGGTATGGTTGAGTATATTTTATTTGATTAAAGGAAATGTTTTCTTTTATGATGGGAATGAGTGAGTGGGGGGGCACATTGTGTGGGTGATTGATTTTCATTTTGTGGGTTATCATTTTTTTGATTACACATGACTCCCCCCTCTCTCATTCACTCAAAAAGAAAAGAACACAAAAACACTTAGCATTATTCTTGCTCATACCAAAGCTTTCACCTTAATCATCTTCTTCTTGAGTTGCTCCATGGAGCACATGGATGAGAGAAAAATTGTAGTGACATTATCATTCACCCCCACTCTCTATCGCTAGCGACTTTGGAGCGTCGGTTACCTCGTTCGACGAGGTTGGAGCTTGTGCCGTTTCCCTCTGGTGGATCATCGGAGATGGAGGAAGACCGGCAACCAAACTTCGTCAAAGAACCGCTAGGAGCTTGGAATGAAGACCGAAGGACACGGATCAACTCGGTATAACGATTCTAACTCTTAGTTAGCTCGCTAGAATAGGGTTTAAGGTCGATCCGTAAATCGGGTAGCTGTAGCGCCAGTTTAGATTGATAAATTTTTTTTCCACATTTTTGCCACGTTTCGACTGCCGGGGCACTGCCGGGACCCAACATGGTATTAGAGCCACCCTTTAAACCCTTTACTAACTTGTTTAAACGTGCTTGAAAGATCGATCGACGGAAATTTCCAAAATCACGGTTTCATTTTTCTGTTCTCTGCCGATTTTCAAAAGTGTTGAAAAAATTATTTGCAGTAGCTTAAAAATCCGTGCAGGCGATTCTATGGGTGCAGAAAAAATTTGGGCCTCTGATTCCTTCATGGCTCCGCGGAACCGCCGCACTTACCCCCCATTAGCTATGGATCCGCGGCCATTTAGTGGCGACGGGCTTCCAAATTTTTACTGAAGCCCACTGATGTGAAATTGTGATTTTTGTGATATTCTGTTTTGGCCCAGGTTTCAGTGAAGTATTGTTTTGCTATTGGGGCCAATTTGGAATTTTGTCGATCGATATTTAAGTGTGCGTTTATCAGTACTTACATTTCTATCTGCGACCGTGAATGTCATTTGATCAGTAAACTCGTCTAATTGCTATGTCTCTTTTAGACGGGTTTGCGAACGTGACATTCATGTTGATGTTTTGTAATATGCTGTGATTTTGGTTGGATCGTCGTGGTGGATAGACAGTGGTGCAATGATATTACAGTTTTTATTTTATTTGTACATTTGATATTGCGGGGCGAGCGTCCAGTTTGTATATTATTCTTTTGGGGCACGACCGGGCTGAGGTCGATGTCACCCTTGTATATTATTTTATTTTCTGTACTAGGATTACCCTGCGGTGGAGTGCAGGAATAGCCAGGTTTTAGAGGGCAGCGGGTTCGCATTTCATGGCGTTGGGACGGAGGGGACCTTACTCTAGAATTGGCGGGCTATTCGCCGCACTCGTAGGGGGTATAGGTTGACCCAGGAGGGGTGCTCAAGTTACCGGATTCTGTGAAGTGCTGGGTGGTCCATTGACGTTGTTGAAGGGGGCTGCCTCGCTTATCGTTTTGGCGGATAGCTTGCCGCGCTCGTAGGGGTCTAGGTTTCATTGCACAGGCTATCCATACGACAGGGAACATCGGGTCTCACTTGCGGCTCAAGTGAAACCTGGGGCTCCAGATTATCCACCATTCTGTATTGCTTCTGTGATGTTTTTGTGATGTTGCTTATATCATGCCTGGGAAGATTGTTATATATATTTATATATACTAGTAGATGTTGTATATATTTTGCACCCGTGCTAGCCCAGTCCCCGCCCTGTCGTTAGTTAAGTAACCTAACGGGTGATGACGGAACCCAGTGGTGAATGCGGATGTCATATATGTACATTTAATTTTCGTTCTTTTCTGGTGTGATTGATTGATGGGATTGCATAGATTCTTATCAATGCAAGGATAAAACAAACCTATATATATGATGTTGTTGGAACCAAGTATTTTAAAAAACTGACATTACAGACGTTCTTTTTTGCTTTGCACAGTGGTATTCGGTTATGAATATCCAGCACCTCATTCGACGAGGCAAGGGCCGAGATCCCTTCATCGGGAGTGACCCCTTGGATAAAAGTTTGCGTCAACGTAATAACTTTACTTTAGGCGATTATTTTTGCTTTGCATCGTGGTATTCAGTTTGGGATATCCTGCACCCCATTCGACGGGGAAAGAGCCGAGATCCCTCTACCAGGAGTGACCTCTTTAGCAAAAGTTTTCGCCACTATATATTTATAAAACCACTTGGATTCCTTCAACGATATCAAGTTCATCACGTTAAAGGTTTTTCGCCAAAAACCAGTTGTAGCACTCCGTCATTTCGGATAAATAGCACATAGTATTTGTGCGGTGTTTGTTGGCCAAAGTCAAGGCATCGTGTGCGGTAGAAGTGTGTTGCTTGTCCGTTGCATGGATATGCATTGGTTTAGGACAGTCGTACCACCTTCTTGCCTAAAGTCAAGGGTGTGTGTGGGTGGGGTCTAAATCAATCAGGACAATGACGGGTAGAACTTGACTTGCGGGTTATGATTTGTTGGCCAAAGTCAAGGTCATAAACCGCTTGGGGTAAAAACCATATCGGGAGTTTCAAACATACAGGAAATATGCCAGGCTTACGCATATCTTCTGGAATGTGGTGACTTGAGTGGATTCCATCAAGTTATCATGCGATGATAGTTGGATCCCGATTCCCACTGATGAGTAGGACTACTCCTTGGGTAATTCCGACTAATTCTCTTTTTGGTTTTGGAGGAGAATTCGAGGAAACAGTGGGAGCCATCCAGATTAGATAAAATGATTAACCATTCTGATCTAGGTTAGAGTGCACGCTGAGTGTTTCTTTTCTCTCTCTCTGGCTGCGACTATGACCCGACGTTTGACTAAAAATCATGAAACCAAGTTGACCGAACCTTCTTAAAACACTTTGGCTTTTGGAATGTCACGGTGTCGCATACATCATTGCCATTTCTCTATAACCTTTTGCATTTCTCCAGAACACCCCGTATTATTATGAACATCCACTTCCATTGGATAAATCCATCGTATGGTTATATACAAACTCGAAGGAACTTTTTCGAGGATGGATTCTGGTTCTAGAGAGATTGAATAGGATTATTCGGTCGTCTTTTCTCTTTACCTTCTCTTAGGTTGTGAGGGCTCCTAGGATTAGGAGAGGGTACAACTATTGCGCTTATTGGTTAGTCTTCCTCCAGACCATAGGCAGGTGCCGAACGGTAGGGAAGGAAGAAAACCAACAAGCTTAACTGTGGTGTACAGAAGGTAATAAGTAAAGACATATAAAGGGATTAAAATATTGGCGAAGAAAGTTGCGATCACCATCATTCACGACAAAGATAGTGTATACCCCTGCCGCTCCTACATCCACTTTGCTTTTCTCTAGAACACTCCGTATCACTACGGATATCCACTTCCATTGGATAAATCCATCATATAGTTACATACGAACTCGAAGGAACTTTTTCGAGGATGGATTCTGGTTCAGGAGAAAAGGAATAGGATTATTCAGATGTCTTTTCTCTTTACCTTCTCCCAGGTTGCGAGGGCTCTTAGGATTAGGAGAGTACACCTATTACGCTTATTGGATATTCTTCTTCCAAAACTTAGGCTGGTGCCGAAGGGTAGGGAAAGAAGAAAACCAGTTTGCCTGAAGAAGGTGTACAGAAGGTAATAAGTAAAGACATAATAAAGGGATTGCAGTGAGGGCAGGCATAGTATATGGTTACTGTCATGAATCCGGATAGCGTAAGAGGCGTTACTAGGAATGCCAGTAAACCCCTTTGGAAACATTTCATGTTTCAGTTTGACTGTACGATGTTAATTGATAACTGTTTTCCCAGTTGGAATCTAACTCTAGGGTATGTATTTACTAGATCAGTTTCTCACATCTGTATGTTATTACTGATGGTGAGTGGGAGTAAGATATTGGAAATTGGGTGATTAGATCCTCATTATATCGGAATTCGTTGTAATTGGTGATATTTGAGGAAATCATCTGGTTTTTGCCGGATGGCAAATATTTGGTTTTGAATATCCGTTGTTATGCACCAATTTCAAACTGATATATCTGTCCATTTATTTTATAAAGTGAGAAATAACTTTTTGATATTATGTCTGTGACATTTACATATATCAGCTGGTGATTAGGTAAGGTGCATTCAACAGCGGTATAATTCTTCTTAACCATACTGCAGTTTTTCAACCTACGATGCACAGGGTTTGAGTTATTGAACTCTGGGGACTTATACAAAGTATTATATGTTGTCCAGTGTCCATTAGGACAAAGGTGTTGGTACTCGTAATATATTCTGTTTACTTATGACTTCTCTAGTTCTGGACATGTATTTCGTTGAAATGCAAAGTCCAGATATTGAGAAGTTATTGGTATAAGAATAAAGTAGAGAACCATTTGTTGGAAGTATCAGGATTTTTCGAGGAAGTCGAAGATGTAGATACTTGTGTTTGGTATTTCATTAATAGTAATGGTTTTGAGAACTTGCTTCTCTTTCGGGTTACTCATATATGGATGCACTCCTAGATGAGTAATGCTGAATGGCCTCCTTCCATTTAGTTGATATGCACTGGAGACAGCTGCATGATTTTGAAGCTGGTTCAAATTAGATTAGTGCTTTTGTTTTTATATCGGATATATTTAGAATCAATTTATATCTTAACAATGTTAAGGTATAGGGAGTTGTCCGGCTGATGCTTAAAACCAGAATCCGGATAAACTCAAGGCACGTTTCAGTAATGGCTGTTTGTGGGTTATCCCGGGCTTTGACGAGGGTTAACTTTGTACCATCAGGAAGATCAATATTTATATTGTTCTTGACTCCCTACAATTTTAATAAAATGGGCTTTTTCAGAAAACATAAGTGGGAGTATGGTAGAACTGGAAGTGATTCCAGAACTGCAAACGATTACTGAAGATTTAATAGAACCTGAGGATTCAATTAGTTTTGACGTTCCATTAGCCACTCCGCAGATTTAGTGGGTAACCTCAGACACCCGAGAGGTACTTCAGTCTTCTCAGAGACGGTGACAGGGAGGTTCTTGTTTACCCAGACTTGCCATTGCTGCTGTTCTAGACTATAAGACCCGGCACGAGGATGAGTATAGCGTCGTTCTAAACTAGCTTTAGAAGTGTACGTATATATAACTCTGCCAGAGAGTTGTTGTAGTCAGTGGGAGCAGCGGAAGCATAGTGAGCAAGTAGCTTATGTCTATTTACAGACTAAAGCAGGTATAGCGGAAATAGATCATCTATTTTTAATGTGACAGTCATAGGTCTTTACCTCATCAGAATAGGAGATGGATCTGGTAAGAAGGTAGTAGGGTGTGATGTCCTGGTATTAGGTTGACATGCACATGATAGGAAGAGATATTCCTATACTACGATCGGTTATACTGTGGTTGTCATAAAGTTGTTCCTCCATACATTATATGGATGTAATATCAGGGTTTCTGGTTACTAGATCTATGGCATTAGATCTAGAATTAGGAAGTATCCTAATCTGGGTATTTTGACATTAAATGGACGACTCCTGGCATAGTGGTATACCAGCAGGTGATGGAGTAAACCTCTCTAAAGGTGTCTTACAGATTAAAGGAGAGAGGGATCTACATGATTAACATATCATTGGCTAGGCCAATTGAGTTAGTCATGAAATTTCAAGTACCACACCATATGTTGTTTTTGCACTAGCTGCAATAAACATATCTAATTCTGGAGAAACATTGGGAAGCAGTTATTGAACATAAGTGAATGTTCTAAGGAAATGATTAAGGCAACCTCCTTCGGGAGACGATTATTATTTCAAGCTTCCAAGGTGACCTGGATGACAGAGTGACTGTCAGAGTTATAGTTTCCCCTCTTTTGAGGGACAGTATGTTGGACGGGTGGTCCAAGCGGATACTGAGGAAAGGCATTGCGCAAGATACTGATTAAATTCAGTGCAAAATACAGTCTAAGTAGTTTGCTGGATTTGGAGTTCGTTTGTGAACAGGGTCCCATCAGATATCCAGACAAATTCGAAGACAAGTATTGCTCATTTCAGGAGATAGTTTTCTCCGTGAAGTTGAGATTAAGAGTGATACAGAAAGAAACATTGGAGCGGATCCACTCACTGAGGCTATTTCACGAACGCAATCATTTTCGCAAATGGGCTTTGCGAAACTGATTAGTAGAGAAGTTGGGTGTTCGGTATCATACAGGCTGTGAGTATGCGACATCGCAATAATTGGCCTTAAGTGCAAGTGGGAGATTGTAGGCTATAGTGCCCTCAAGGCAATTATCATAGTCGTGGACTTGTGATAATGATGATTGAGGCAGAACCTATACCGATAAAACAGTCTTACTCAAGATGATAGTATGCTATCTGGTTTTGTCTTTATCATCATGTTGGTAGAGCCCATAAGATTCTTTCTTGATTGCCAGCATTGTGATGGCGATCACATACGTGGGAACTGGGGGACTATAAGCACATCCTTAAATCTCCCTAGTCGTGGGAGTATCGAGACCGGACATCGATACTCCATTGTAGACTAGTGTATATTGATCGAGACCCCGACGAGGGGCGTTGGCCAGGTCTCACAAGCCATTGGTGTTAGTATGTTCAACTAAGATAGCATACAGGTGCTCATTGGGTTATGAGTACACTGGACGGACTCGCCGGGAACCTTCTAGTTGGTATTATACCTATTGTCAGATAGCAGTTCCCAGGTGACATGTGTACAGGTTAGTCTGTCGACCTGAGATCGTCATTTTTCTCGTGTGAGTTCCCATTGTGCTTTGATTACTATCCTACCACGGCTTAAAGGAGTCGTGCAAACATGTTTTAGTTGGGTACAGTCCCGAGCCACAAGGAGGCAGCGATCAGATCGTCGGGGATTCTTCTCTCCCGGTATTGGGGGTTGATGTCGCGTTGTGTACGGGTGACCATAACCCAAAATCCGTGGCCACGATGGACGAGAATTACCGATCCAGGATCGATAGTTTCTCAGGTGGTGATGGGGTTTCATACCGATACTAAATGTCGCGTTGTTAGGGGTCTGACTTTATCCACCCCCTTAGACTCGATATGCGATACTCTTAGACGAACAGACCGGACTGTATGGATATTTTCACTGTCAGGCTCAGTAGGGGTTCTGCATGAGTTTACTCGCCGGCCTCCCTTTTGCTTAATTCTTGGGTAGCCGTTACGTACAGCTAGTGCCGCTGACGTGCTTGTGGTGAAACCCACTACCAGCGTATTGACAAGTCTTTAGAGTCCCACACAAAGGGTTTTCACGGTTCAGGCGATATGGTGTGCATGAGGTATGTTGGTACATACAGGTGTCTGATTAAATATGTGCACTTGCTGCGCAGACTTTAATCGGATGGTTGATAATAGTAGCGGCTTAGGATTAAGCCGGATTATTAAATCGGGTTTTTATTTCATAATTCATATATGTATTTGTATATACGTATTCTAGTATTATTGTTCACTATTCATTTTCTTTCTTGGCTATTCGTATTTTTGTACGAATACGCGTATATGTATTTCGATACATATACCAGGAAGTATTCCGTATGGAATAGCTTCTAGAAGTTTTGCCACCTCATTATTTGAATTTTCATTTATGAAAATTCATTTTGTTTAATGATGAGGTGGAGGGTGACAAGGCAAACGCATAGGCATGAGTCAAGCATAGTGCATGGTATGGTTGTGTATATTTTATTTGATTAAAGGAAATATTTTTTTTTGATGATGGGAATGAGTGAGGGGGGGGCCACATTGTGTGGGTGATTGATTTTCATTTTGTGGGTTATCATTTTTTTGATTACACATGACTCCCCCCTCTCTCATTCACTCAAAAAGAAAAGAACACAAAAACACTTAGCATTATTCTTGCTCATGCCAAAGCTTTCACCTCCATCATCTTCTTCTTGAGTTGCTCTATGGAGCACATGGATGAGAGAAAAATTGTAGTGACATTTTCATACACCCCCACTATCCATCGCTAGCGACTTTGGAGCGTCGGTTTCCTCGTTCGATGAGGTTGGAGCTTCTGCCGTTTCCCTCGGGTGGATCATTGGAGATAGAGGAAGACCGGCAACCAAACTTTGTCAAAAAACCGGTAGGAGCTTGGAATGAAGACCGAAGGACACGGATCAACTCGGTATAACGATTCTAACTCTTAGTTAGCTCGCTAGAATAGGGTTTAAGGTCGATCCATAAATCGGGTAGCAGTAGCGCCAGTTTAGATTGATAAATTTTAGTTCTGTATTTTGGCCGCGTTTCGACGGCCGGGGCGCTGCCGGGACCCAACAGAAAGACATTGAGGTACGCCTCCTACCATGTCGAAAAGTGTTGGTGCGCCTAAAACTGGCAGAGCAAGAACATCCGCTGCCTCCTGCTCACGGTCTGGCGTCTTTTGTCTCTGGGTCTTCATTCCTTTGTGGATTACCAATATTGCAATCCATTGGCTAGTCTGCCCGGTTCGGTGTACTAACGGAAACGATCCGCTTTAGCATATCCTCTAAAGATCTCTGGCCAATTATCATGGTCACTCATAACCTATCTCATCAATGATGCCGAACTCTGGTCTCCTGGGTGTGCATAATACAACTGATCATGGGTACAGGTCTTCTCGTATAGTACTCCAGAAAGGTTCTGTCAAAGTATCTCCCGAATCTCATTTCCGCCGAACTGCCCGGAAGTCATCATCTTTCACTAAATCTATTTCTTGTTCCGGAACGGCTGCATACTCATCACGACTCCTTCTGGAAGATATATCCATGTACAACACCTCTGCATGCGTATCACATCTCTGATGTCAGCGGAGTGGAATGTCATCTCGGCACGATCTTGTACGAACCTCTTACTCCACTTTTCTCTAATATCGACCGATTCGGACTCGTCTCCTCGTGGCTGCATGGACTACGCTCCAACGGCTATATTCGTATCCGGAGTCTCCCAAGCAATGCATCCCATCATATGATATCCGAACGATGTCGAACTTTTCGATCGATTCGTCAAGGTTCCATAATCCCCCAAGAGCTCAACATCTTGGGTACAGTTTAATAGTATCGAATACATGCCACAACACCTGTGGACCAACAGTAGAAGGGCAAACCCAAGCCTCATTAATGGTACCGCTGAACTGTTGTAAACCCTAAGGTTTTGAAGCATTCTCATGGTCATTATATCGAGTTAGGGTTTCATTCTTCTGTAGGGTCTATAGAATTACTTGCATTGTTTTCCGAATACTTTAAACTTGGAGAATGGGTTCCTGATATTCGATCATCTCTATCGACTCCCATCATACCTGTGTGATGTCATCTCTAGCTGGAGTCAATCAATCAGATGACCTCACATTGGGGTAGGCAATGAAGCACATGTCCTAGTCTTTCATCTTTGGTAACTAGCGATCTTCTATCATGTCTCGAAGTATAACTCGTGCGGCATTAGCTTCAAACATCTGGGGCGATATCTTTCCATTCACCGAAATCACTGGCTCATTCGTCCGCATGCCGAACAGTGCCTCAATCATCAAATAATCTATGCATTGACGGTCATCACATTCTGGATGGCATCTAGCGGTAGCCCAATCCTCTGGTGCTGATCTGCACGTCCGAGAAATCTCATAAAAGCGATCCATCAAATGCTCATGGCGTGAAAACACAAATAAACGATATGTCTATGCAATCGTGTGCCGATATGTCTATGCAATCGTGTGCCACCGGAAATACGCCATGGTCAGTCCTCGTCCATGATGAGCTCGTGCTGACCGCAATTTTAGCCGTAGCTCTCCACTCCCGTACAACCGTGGTAACAAAACCATAACTGGTACTGATGAGGATAGATCATAAGAATGAAGATAATACTGTGCAAAGAAATGTACATCCTAAGGTTTCTTAAGCGGAGTATCGTATCGTAAGTATGCCGCGGAACATACACACGGTATGTCACTCTACTTGAGTCACCTAGTCCATCAACTAAGGGTCATCCTACACTCAGAAGGTAAAACCTAACGCTCTGATACCAACTTTGTCACTACCCGAAAAGTACCGAGCGTGACTGGCACTAAAATTACGAAACGTCTCAAGGAGTACATAATCTAAGTAAGCCAAAACCCAGAAATCAAAACTAAGTAAAGCAGGAGAGTGAAGGAAAAAACAATTTTAAAGCAAGAAGTTTAATAACATATGTCGAAGTATGCATTTTTAAAATTTCAAGTCTTTTCTGAAAATTTCGGCAGAGTTTCCTTTGTAAATTCAGACCCCAAACGGGTACAAAACTTGATAAAGCATGTATGATGAATAAAGGCATCCCCATGCGGGAGCTAGCTCTTCGCCAACCGGCGGACAAAACCATACAATACAATATAATATACAACGCCGAAAGGCGAGGATCAAACTCAGGATAAAAATCCAACATCATCAAGAAAACCAGAGGAAAACCATAATAATACAGCGTGCGACTCTTAGGTCGAAAGAATATACACTGGTCATCTATCTCTATCAAATATACAAGTCTGGTTGATGGAGTTTTACTAGATACAACTGAAATAACAAATATACAATGGTGGTCATGATGCAAGTGAACCCACCTAACAAAGCAATCACCCGGAAGGAACAGTGTGCCAGCAAAGCCGCAACGAAACCTGTACGGCAAAACCTGCAAGGAACTGTGGCACAACGGGGGTGAGTTGCCAACTCATGAGTAGAAAACATCATAGAGCAGAAATCGCATGTATGACGCTATCTTAGGTCATATCAAGTAATATCCTCAAATAATATCCTGATCTATCTACGTATAAGTGCAATACTACGTGCTCGTGTCAGCTCAGATAGCAACATATCATATATATGATGTATGAATTCATTACAAATGGAAACAGAATACACCATGAGTGAGACAACTGTTTTCTTTATTTAATGAGATTCCTGTATGTATATAAATTGAATATCATCAATGAAATCAACAGAGAAATCAGTGTCAAGCATCGACACAAAACATGAATCTCAATATCTCAATATCTCAGGCTCCGGCTATCCGGACTGGCCTATATCATCAAATCCCAATATCTCAGTATCTCAAATCTCAATATCTCAAAATTCCAATACCTCGGGCTTCGTCAGTCCGGATCGGCCCATATCATCAATCACACGACCACGAACGGTATCCTCCGGATATCTGCCGTGCAAAACAATCACCAGTAGGCAGTCTTCCCCTGCAAGGCTCATCGTCTACAACTCGAGCTTATTGCCCCAGGGTACCTTACCGGGCCCACCATGTACCCGAGACAGTTCATCATACTCGTCGAATCGGGTCTCGAAAGCCAACTTAGAACCGAGAAAACATCATGGTGGACAATACTCATCATATCAAGGAAAACAACATCTTTCTCTTTAAAATAATTCATCAGTTTATAAAACGTAACATGCGGTTCCCAAATCCAGAAAATCTCAAGAAGGGTCCGAAATCATCAAAATCATGATATCAATAAACAATGAATACCGGCATAAATCTCCATAATACTGCATGACTAATGAATATAAGGATGCATTTGATATCATGCAATGAATGCAATAGTTAAACTAGCATATGAAAGCGGAACATATTGCAACTATCAGCTAGCAAGCTATATCAATGAAATAGTATTCTCTAAAGTGTACGTGACATGGAAATTACCGATGATGATGTGTGTGAGCCGGCAAGCAGGTGTACGTGGAACATACGCATCATCGGTAATGGTGCTGGTGTCCTGACAGCAGGGTTTCATAATAATTACAGATAACATATGTACAAGCATGAAA
The DNA here is from genome assembly GCA_030015575.1 of Agapanthus africanus. Taxonomy (NCBI): domain Eukaryota; kingdom Viridiplantae; phylum Streptophyta; class Magnoliopsida; order Asparagales; family Amaryllidaceae; genus Agapanthus; species Agapanthus africanus. The sequence continues at coordinate 704,757,877 of JASDDO010000024.1, read as the reverse complement.
TGCGATGAAAAATCATGAATATACAGAATGTGATGTAGTAACAGCAACCCTAAAAAATATACCTACCGAATATACGAGTCATACAGTTTGGTATTTAAATTACTCACAATTCTCCACTTTTGAAAATGAGTATGACTCGAGCCCAATCAAAAGGGTAAGGGAATCCACCTAAGTCTGAGTCAATCTATATATATATCTAGTAGTCGGTGATCTCGCCTCAATAGTATTACGTACGATACAATAAATAATATGACATCTTCGAGTCAAGAGTGCAGATCTATCCTCATAAGTATATCTCGTACGGTAAATCTATCGTACAGCATCCCAAATCTGGATACGGGTCAAATATCATATTTATCTCATTACTCATCTGGTATCCTTATCATCATATGTCATGAACTGGGTACAGATCTAAGTCTAGTACAAATTGATACCATCAACAATTATATGCGCGTGTGTCTGAAACACATCGCCTAAAGATCTGCTATAATCTCCTGTCGAATCTCAAAGTACAAACCAAATCACATTACTGATCTCACGGCATCATTCTCCATGTACCATATACTATCCTCAACATCCGTGTATACGTGTATGTATATGTGTGTGTGTGTGTGTGTGTATATATATATATATATATATATATAAGCACCAATACAACCACATATACATATATATATATATACATAAATATATGACATATACACCCAAAACTATATCCCGAGTGTGTATATATGTGTGTACAACCTTACTCTAGGGTTTATTACTAAGAAACCAACTAAATCCTTTCTTTGATTCTCGCTAACACTAACCCATGATCTCCTAATACTTTTCATACTAAGGTGTTAGTTATATGTATGCCTTAGAGGCCATTACTGTACATTGGATGTATATAGTAGTGGATGCTGGGACATATATAGGTAAGTCTTTCTTACTCGACATGATAGTACGCTATCTGGTTGCTCTTTATCTTAACATGTAGACTTTCAGTCTCTCTGTTACTTGTTGATAAAGCCCTTAGGATGTGTACTCGAATTCCAGGACTATGATGCAGATCATACTAGTGGGGCCTGGGTAGTCCATGAGTACATCCTTCAAACTTCCTAGTCGTGGGAATATCGAGACGGGGCATCGATATTCCAGAGTAGACTAGCGTATATCTTCTCGACCCATGCGATGGGTGATGGATGATCCCATATCCATTGGTGTTTGACATCGGAGATTGTATGCGGGTGCTCAGTGGAGACTGGGTACACTGAACGGACTCGCCGAGAACTCCCAGATGGTATTATACCTCACGTCAGATGGCAGTTCTCTGGTGACACTGGTACAGCTTAGTCTGTTGACCCGAGATCGTCACAGAGTCTTTTGTGTCTCCCACTGTGCTTTGATTTCCACCCTACCACGGCTCTACTGAGTCATGCAAACAGGTGGTTTTTGGGTACAGTCCCGATTCACTTGGAGGCAATGAGCGATAGGAGGGGATTCGTCTCTCCCGGTATTGGGGGTTGATGTTGCGCTATGTACAACAGGCCATAATAGGAAATCCCTGGCCAGGGTTGCAGTGATATACTGGTAAGAGTTATCAGTAGTTTCACGATTGTTATGGACCTCACGTCGGCATGACTTATCGAGCTATTGGGGTCTGACGTTTACCACCCCTAGGCGTGATATGCGACATATCAGACGAACAGACCGGACTGTACGGTAAGTGTTACTGGTTGGATTCACAGGAGTGTGAGTGGGCTTGCTCGTCGATCTTCTGATCGCTCAATACCCGGGTGGCTGTTACGTTTAGCAGACCACTTGCGGCTTGTGAGTGTTTGATATGATCATCACCTACTGCCGGCGTATTGACGAGTCTTTAGAGTCCTACACAGAGGTTTCCTAACTCAAGCGAAACGAAATAGAAGCGCATATAAGATATGTGCTGGACCGAGAATAATGCGTGTATGTGACACCGTATTCTATTCTCGCGATGAATGTATCGAATGGTTGTATGTGATATAACCTAGTTATCGAATCGAGGATTGATTCGATAAGCCGATACATTAGATATTAGTCGGTTATATGCGATATGACCGGATCGTTAAATCAAGTATTGATTTAATGATTTAATGCATAATTATATATTTGATATATTACTTTGCATTAACTAATATTAGTTCACTTTAAATAGATTTTCTCACTTGAAATGCACATTGTAAATGTGATATATTTTTGTGCACTTGTTTGTATCATGTTTGATGATACATGCTCACTTGGGTTTGTGTAAAGAAATAAACCATGGTTATATGAATGGTTAGGGTTTTGTTTATTTACTTATTTATTTATTTATTTATTTTGGCAAAAGAAAAATGATATGGTGGCTTTCTTTGTTTGCTTCTTGAAGCTTCATGAAGCTTTGAACAAGTCCACCATATTTGTCTCATGCTTAACCCTAACCATTCCACTTAACCATAGTCTATTCTCTACACCTAACCATGGTTGGTATATGATAAGTATTCATATTATTTTCCTTTTAGAAAAACAACTTATCATATTCTTTCTTCTTCTTCTTCATCTTCAACAAGAAGAAAACCTTGCCTTCATCATTGGCAACTTGAGAAAAAGAGTGAGAAATCCAATTCTAAAGTGAACCCACTTCCTATTTCTTCATCCTCTACCACTTGCCAAGTAGTATAGGGTGTTTTCTTCACAAGTTTCATGACTTGGTGAAGTTGGAGTTTGATCTTGAATTGCCTCGACGTAGATCATCTTCGGCATCAAAGTCGATGACCTAGCCTGCCCATTTCTCCGATGAAGTCGATGCTAGAGTCCGGGATTCGATTTGGACAGCGGAGGGACGTCATCACGGAGCCTAGGAGGTGGAGGACAGGATCTACAAAGGTTGTAGCCTCTTTCCTTTTAAGTTAAAGTTGTTTACTTGCATTGCATCGCCTATACATCTAGTAAACGATCCGTATTAGGGTTTGTAGGCACATGAAAATTTGAATTGGCCATGTTTGATCACTTGTAGAACCTCATGGGTGTGCCTAAGAACCCTACAGTGGTATCAGAGCCTAGCTAGAGCCTTAGGCGATGCGTAGACGGAGTTAGAAGTCCGATCGAACCGAAACCCTAACACAAATTTGCTCTCTGTACATTTTTTTGAAACGGGGATTTTTTAGAATTAAAAATATGCAGAAAAACCAGCAGGAGATTCTAAGAATTACTGAGAAGCCCGTACTCCTGAGTCCATCAAAGCGCGGTGGAACCGCGGCATTAGCATGCCTAATGAGGCGGTTCCGCGGCCATCTAGTCTCCTCTGTTATTCAATTTTACACAGTAATTCCTATTTTGCAGTGTTGGTTTTCCTGGGAATTTTTAATCTGAACTCAAGAGTTGAGTTTTCGGGTTTGTATTGGGGACTCGGTGTTTCGATCGGATTGTCTAATTTTGTCTGTGTGTTTTTCCGGGTAATTTTAGAATATGTTAAAAAGTTCGGCCGGACATAAACACCCACTTTTTCCCATGCTGGGAAATTTCCAATTGTTGGATATTTCTGTAGTTTAATCACGTTCTAAGTAGTGCAAGTAACACGATGGTCCCCCTAGAAGACAACAAACCTTAACTCGATTATGTGACCGTCTTGAACTGCCCTTTGAACTTTCGGGTTTGGGGCAGTACGGCGTGCCACATGTGAGGCATTGGCTTGGCCCTTCTACGGCTGGACCGTTGGTATTGAGGTATGAACTGAATGTTTTTTGACTTATTTCATGTGTGAATCTGTATAAAGAAAACTTGGGTGTTCGATTGTTCGATCGGAAAGTTTAACATTTTCTATTTATCCGGAATGTGATACAATACTTGGAATTCACAAATTGTTATGAGATAACTGAATGAATGTTATAAACATAGCAGTTTAGTCTAACTTGATCGGTTGCCACGGAATTTTGATGAGATCAAAAGTCCGTCGCAATCACGTAGCGTACACGGATACTTGCCGGGTAAACTTAATAGATAGCCTCATCCTATAGCCCCGACCAAGTGACTGTAGGAGAACCCTGTCGCCGAAAGAATCCGTTCGGGTGCTCGCAGCAGCGGTGTTCCGCCTTGGTGCACTTCGTCGACGGCGTCGGGGGTGCAGCCGCCTACTGAAATTTGCGACGAGCATTCGATCAGGATATCGGGAATCTTATTAAATTGCCCGACTTTATATTGAAAAGTGTTTTCGATAATGAGACTAAAATGCGGGGTTTATAATTGTTAGGCATGCGATGTCTAAGTATTTCATTTGATTAGGCATGCGATGTCTAAAGAGGTTGCGGATTCCAACTGTTGTAGTTTTACAGTTTCTATTCTGTGACTGTAAGTGTAATATGTGATATCGCCGGTTTCGTTGCTATATGTCAACGACAATTGGGATACGCATGTTTACTTACGTTGATGACATGTGATGTTATGTGTTGCTGGATATGTTATATTGGATCGTCGTGTTCGAATAGCCGGAGTTTTTTTATGTGAGATAAGTGTTTTTCATTTTCATTCATGTAAAAACTTGTATGTAATATTCTTTTATTGGGGAACTTCCAGGTTGCCGATGATGTCACCATTTGTATATTATTTACTTTTCCGTATTAGGATAGACCCAAGGAGGGGAGCACAAGTAACCGGGTTCTGGGGTCCAGTGGGAGACCATCTCGAGGTGTCGAGTCCGGGTCTCCTAACCCTAGAATTGGTAGGGTTGCTTGCCGCTCTCGTAGGGGTCTAGGGGTGTGGGATTGGCTATTCATCATGACCGTGGAATCCGTGTTTTATACTGGCTCGTATTAAAAACACGGACGTCCTAGTATATCCAATATTTCATATGATACTTTCTGCTGCGTTATCTGTGATGTGATCATATGATATGTTCAGATAGATATTATATATAGTATATATGATATATTATATAGACGTTGCTTATGTTTTACACCCGCGCTAGCCCTCCCTCACTCTGGCGTTAGTTACCTAACCTAACGGTGCAGACGGGACATCGAGACGAATGCGGATGGCATAAGCGCATGTTATATTTATCTGTGATGATTAGGTGGATTTAATTGATGGGATATTCATTAATGAGATTAATGAAAGAAAATAAACCTAATTGATGTTGTGGAATCGAATTTCAAATAAAACAGGTAGCTACAGTTCTTGCTTTGCATCGTGGTGGTCCTTGTAGAACATCCTGCACCTTATTCGATATGGAAAGGACTGAGATCCCTTCACCGGGAGTGACTCCTTTAGTAATAACTGGCAGATGCTACAACCCTCGGTTTGTCTTTTGATCGCTTCTATAGTTTCTGCTTTGCACAGTGATATATATGATATATCCCGCACCTCATTCAACGAGGAATGGGCCGACGATCCCTTCACCGGGAGTAACCCCTTTAGCAAAACTAGAAAAGCTTCAAAAACATTCCATTTAAAAACCATTTGATTCCGCAACGATATCAAGTGCAAAGCGTTAAAGGTTTTCATAAAAATCATTCGCAACCCTCCGTCAATTTAGGAAGTAGAGTACTTAGTATTCGTGTTGTGTTTGTTGACCTTAGTTAAGGCACAGTGTACGGTTGCTAAGTGATGTCTTTCTACACCGCATATGATGCGATTAGTTAGGACAGTCGCGTGACTTTGTTGACTTTTGTTAAGGGTCGTGTGGGTGGGTCTAATTAATCAAGAAATGACGAGTAGAACTTGACTAGTACTTATGATTCGTTGACCATAGTTAAGGTCATAGGTGCTAGGGGTAAAAAAAATCTTTATCGGGAGTTTCAAGTGTTGAAATTTGCAATGAGATTGCATACCTTCTATGTGATAGTTGGATCCCGATACCCACTGCGAGTAATTGTTACTCCTGAGAGAGTTTTGCACTTTGCAATTAGCCGATCAAGTAGGTGTCTAGAAAGGTGTCAATGGGGTTACGCCTCTGGGAAAACGAGGTTTACTGTAATTAGGTCCGTGCGAAAGCACGGGGAACCTCCCTCAAAGTACCGACACAGGCCTGGCTGAAAAATTGGCAAACTTGTAGAGTGTAATTAATCCCGGCTAGTTTTTCCTTTTAAGGTTTGAAGGAAGATTTGATAAAAACAGTGGGAGCCATCCTGATTAGATAAAATAAATAACCAATCTGATCTTGCAAGGGCGCACGCAGAGTGTTTTCTTCTTTCTCTCTCCAGGTAGCGACCATATCATGCCTTAATCAAGATAATAATATGGATGTATTGACCGAACCCGCTTGTTATACTGAGCTGGGGTAAGTTGGTCCCGCTCCAACTTATAATTGTTATAAGACAGAGCAGGAAATAGGGAAATACCAGAATTCCCATACCACCCAAACGAAGAAAGTGCATATGATGCATCTCCTTCGGGTGTGTTCATTACAAAGAACTGTTTCTCAGTATCCTCTGCATCCTGGGTATTTGATACCGGATCAGGATCCCAGATATGTAATCTGTTACATAGGGATACAAAAGGGTAGAAAACTGAGAACGGGTGATATGTCTCATGAGACAGAAAACGGGGCTAGTGTTGCAGCCAAGTCTGTTGGTCACTGTCACCCTGTATTACCAATACATTGATTCTGAACAAATGCTATTAGATACCAAACCTGACATACAAAATCATATCAGTCTCTTTATTAGTAAAGAGAGGATATAATTTTGTATTATTGGATAATGTTTTGAACATTTCCTATATCAAAAGTTGATCAGTTCAGGCACGTTATCTAAAAGCATTGACGTTCTAAATCAAACTACAGTTCCTAGTATACAGAACACACATAATGGGAAGAGTTCAGAAATAAACGAATCCTTCTTGAGGCATTATAGACTAGGTCATATCAACGCGACCCGACTGGCTGAAGTTACATTTTAGATGCATATTTAAATCAGTTTGAATTTACATCTTCTGAAACTTGCCAGTCATGTCACAAAGATTAGATGACCATAGCCCTGTTTATTGGAAACAGAGAAAGAGTTAATGAACTCTTGGGACTGATACATGATGATGTATCTAAGGTCTCCTGTCTACACATGCCAGGACTGGTTCTTTATACTTCATTATATTCTCTGATAATCTCTCAAGATTCAGTCATATGTTCCTGTTGAAACATAAGTCCGAAGCTTTTGAGGTATTCACAGAATATAAGTTAGAAGTAGAGAACCAATACGGGTGTACGTATTATGTCCTATGATAAGATCAGGGAGGAGAATACTTGTGCATGGCATACCTGGACCATTCTAAAGGAGAATGAGATTATCTCTCCGTGTTACTCCTCTGAATACATCACAGCACAACGGTGTATCACGGCCGAGCAATCGCACAATTGAGATATGTTGTGCTCTATGATATGTATTACTGAGTTACCTATTTCCTTTTGGGGTTGTGCACTTGAGAAGCTGCATACCTATTGAATAGGGTTCAAATCAAATCAGTTGCCAACCACTTCATATGTGATATGGAAAGGGAAGGGCCCATATCTTAAGTTAGTTAAGATTTGGGATTGTCTGGCCTATGTCAAAAGCAAAATCTGGACAAGATCGAGGCAAGATCAGTTCTGCAGAACTGGAAAGGTTCCAGCTATACGAAAATGCAGCTGATGATTTGACAGAACCTAAGGATTCAATAGTTTCCGACGAACCTCAGCCTCTCCGCCGATCTGGTAGGTTTTCTCATCCGCCTGAGAGATGCTTCGATTTCTCGATGACAGTGGGAGCGAGGAATGCATCATGAGATGATGACCCAACAAGTATCGAGCAGGCCATCCAGAGTAGGGACTCTGTAAGAATGGCTGGATGCTTAGCGATCTAAGATGGAATCCATATACACCAACAAAGTATGGACTTTGTTTGCTATATCTGAAGGGTTAAATCCCCATCAGGAGCAAGTATATCTTGAGAAGATTACTTTGTGTAGATGGAAAAGTTGAGACTTTCAAAGCTAGACTTGTTTAAAGGTTTTCGTCATCGACCAGGCGTAGATAATGATGAAACCTTTTTCCAGTGGCTATGCTTAAGCCCATCCAGATCCTACTTACCACGGCTACATTCCATGACTGCGATATCTGGTGGTTGGGTACCATGACTACTTTTCTCAATAATGATTTAGAAGAGAACGTCTATAAGTACATAGCCAGAGGGCTTCATAAATAGTGGGAGCAGCGGAAACGTGTGCAAGTTGCTTTACAGGATAAAGCAGGCATCGTGGAGTTGGAACATCTATTTTGATGTGGTGGTCAAAGAGTTTGACTTCATCAATATAGTGGATGAACCTTGTATGTACAAAAGGGTGGTATGGAGTATGTTAATGATCCTCGTAGAGTACGTGGATGACATACTTTTGATAGGAAAGGAGTTTCCTATGCTACGATCGGTCAATCTCCTCTTATCACATGGATTCTCTAATAGGATAAAGGTGATACTTCCTAAATCCCTGGTTTTCGATCTATGAGATAGATCTAAATGGATGTTAGGATTCTCACTAACTATAGTGAGATAGTATCAGTTGATCCTGGGGAGAATCACTGGAAACGTTCCAGGGTAATAAAGACGACTGAATGTCAGTCATAGGCAACGTCTTTACCCTCAGTAAAGGGACGGTATGTTGGAAGAGTTCCAAGCTAGATACCGTGGCAAACTAGACGATAAAGGCTGGTAACATCGCTATTAAAGATACTACCTGTCACGACCCGAAGTTTGGCCCGTGACCGGCCCTTAACCACGTAACGTCTACAGGCGTAACGCGACTAAGTGAACCGAAAACCCAGAAATCAAACCAGTGAAAGTATAGAGTGTTATAAGTTTTAAAGGAAAGCACTTACTAACATGATAAGAAATCTAAGTAAACAATCACCAAGATAGTAATATACGACGCCGTAGCGAAGATCAAGATCCATAAGTGGGAATAACACAGATAGAATAAACTGCAAGTACAGCCGGCTCACAACGAGCTCGACACCAGAATACAAATATAATACACCATCGTCCTCACACTGTCTCTAAGTCAAATACATACATGGTAGATGGAGAATACTAGATACAACAATGTACATACTGAAAGATAAATAGATACCGCACAAAACCCACCTATCAGCAAAAGAGCTAGTACACCAACTATGGGGGTATCTGTGTCAAAAGATGCAACCGCAGCCTGCCGCGACTACTCCGAAGGGCAACCTGCAAACACTGTGGCACAACGGGGGTGAGTTACCAACTCGTGAATAGAGATAACATATAAAGGTAATCGCGAGCATGCACGTACTGCGCTACTCTATCATATGCCAACAGATGATATCAATGTGTGATAAGCAGTATGTGCAATAATCATGCAAGTGCTCTATCAGGTAATGTAACTACAGGATGAGGTAGCAATTGCTCTATCAGGTAATGTAACTACAGGATGAGCTAGCAATTGCTCTATCAGGTAATGTAACTACAGGATGAGGTACAATAATAAATGTTGAGCAGGGGCAATATAGTATCTACACGGAATGTCAACGTGGAATATATAATCGGTGTCCATCGATGCACCCAGATCCCCCAAATAGCTCAGGCGCCGGCACCCTCATCGGCCCTTGAATCTTGTACATCTCTGAGAATCCCGAGTCCCCAACATCAGCACCCAAATATCATAAATATTCGTGTCCAGCATCGACACGCAAATCTTCATCCATCGAGCCCCGTAAGTCCGGGTCAGCCCACGGGCTCCGTCAGCGGTATCGGCCCTCGGCCCCAGCAGTACGGATCACCCCGCATCCATCTATAGACTCTGATCAGTACCCTCCGGATAACTGTCAGGTCCAACCAATCACCGGTAGGTAGTAGTCCCTCTGCCAGGCCCACCGTCTACTGCAGCGCGAAACCGTTCTCGTCCCGGGGTACCATACCGGGTCCACCATGTACCCGTAATCGGCCTCAACCAGCTCCTCGATTCGGGTTCACATGTATCACTCAAGCACCGAGAAAACACATGGTGGACGCACCGAAATATCATATCAAGGGAACCGGGTTTTTAAATGATTACATATTTGCAATAGCCATGGTTCCCAAATCCAGAAATCACATGTAATTCAAACCAAAATGTAAGTCAATGATCCGATATGATATGTGCGTCAAATATAAATATCATGTCAAGTCACATATAGATAAGCTACAATATAATGATCCGATGTGATATAGGCATCAAGTATGAATAGCATGTCAAGTCACATATAGATGAGCTACAATGTAATGATCCGATGTGAAATAAGCATCAAGTATAAATAGCATGTCAAGTCACATATAGATGAGCTAGAATGTAATGATCCGATGTGATATAAGCATCAAGTATAAATAGCATGTCAAGTCACATATAGATGAGCTACAATGTAATGATCCGATGTGATATAAGCATCAAGTATAAATAGCATGTCAAGTCACATATAGATGAGCTACAATGTAATGATCCAATGTGATATAAGCAACAAGTATAAATAGCATGTCAAGTCACATATAGATGAGCTATAATGTAATGATCCGATGTGATTTAAGCATCAAGTATAAATAGCATGTCAAGTCACATATAGATGAGCTACAATGTAATGATCCGATGTGATATAAGCATCAAGTATAAATAGCATGTCAAGTCACATATAGATGAGCTACAATGTAATGATCCGATGTGATATACTACAGTGTGAGTGTTATGGCAATTACTAACGGTGTGCGTGTAACATACAGGATAGTGCTCGTGCAACATGGACCGTTAGTAATGGTGCAGTGTTCTATCAATTCTAGTTTATATCCAAATAGCAGGGAATGCAGCATGCACTAAATAGTAGCCATGAATAGTCAATGTATACAAAGGAAACTATAAGGTCCTATCAGCCCTGACGTAGAACGCCATGCGGGCGATATCCCCATAGATGTGAAATCTACTCACCGTAGTCTCTCGCTAGGTATAGCCAACAACTTGTTTCCCCTTCTGCGCGGCGTCCGCCTTACTCACCTGCGAACCTAGAATTACACAATATATCACACGTAAGCTTGAAGTCACACAAACGCGACATTAAAACCGAACTAGTAACTCGTGTCGCAAACCAAGCGCGCGTGTGCGCGATACGTTAAACGTGTGGTTACGCGCCTGAAACCACTCCGACGCGTCGCGATACGCAGAAACCCTATACCCACACACACGTATCACGCGTGTTGCGAAAGATTGAAAATACGGGAAAATAGGTAATCACCTCCAGATTTTGATACAGGAAATATATTGCAAAAATATATATACCAAAACAACCCACATGGCAGCAGACACCCACACCCCAAAACCCAACCCAAAACTTCCCCATCTGGCCGCAATTTGCGGCCAGAATGCATATTTTGGCGGCCCCAAATGGGAATTGGGCTCCCAGGTTTGGTGTGTGCACTCTATACCCCCTATACATGCTACAGTAACATCTAGTTTTACTCTGAAATGTCTCGGGTAACAGCAGATCCTACAGGGCCTTATTTCTAGTTAAAATCCATACTTTGCACTAAAAATCAAAATTTAGCGTACTTTTGTATAAACTAAAACAAAACTTGGCCTAAGATAGCTCTAATAACACATAAGGGAGCTAACACAACTAGCAAAACCCTAATCTAACATGTACTTTACAAATATCCTTTAATATCACTAAAAATGCACAAAAATGAGATTTTTACTAAAGAATACTACAAGTTTAGGGAAAAGGAGTGCTAATATGAGTTAATACCTTCTAAGAATCTTGTAGAACACTAAAACTTCCAGCTTCTCCTTCTAGTGTGCAGATTTGCTTCAAACAACTCAAAATGCTCACTTTTTCCTAAGGTTTTGTGAAGGAAATGTGTGGTTTTTGTGTAGGATTTGTATAAAGATCAAAGAGACATGAAGAGGAGAAGAAAAGATGAAAAAAGGGGGAGGGTTTGCTGCTGGAATTCTCCAGAATTCTGAAGTGGGGAAAGAGAGAGAGAGAAGGGAAGAAAATGGGGTCAAAAGTCAACATTTTACCTAACCACCATGCTCATTTGTTTAATTGGATTTTGAATTATGAAAAAAAGGTTTTGTTTAGGTTAAAATGGTAGGGAAAAATAATAACCATGCAACAAAAGAAAGTGGTTAACATGCTACCAAAAACCCTATGTCTCAAAAAGGCTAAGTTTGCAAGTGTGCACTAACACAAGAAAATTCCCAATATGCAAACACTACTAAATGTGACTAATAATCCAAGGAACACATATATATAATAACACGTACAATCACTTATTATCACGAAAGACATTAAAACGGAAAAATCAAAGTGTTACAATCTACCCCCCTTAAAGAAATTCGGTCCCCGAATTTAAAAAAATCTAACTATACGCACCTTCAAAAAGACGGGGATACCTCCTCCTCATCTCGCTCTCGGTCTCCCAAGTGACTTCCTCGCCGCTCTGGCCACGCCAAAGTACCTTGACGGACGGTATCTCTTTCGACCTCAGTTCCTTCACTTGTGGATCCAAGATCATCACCGGCTGCTCTGCATAGGAAAGGTCGCGCTCAAGCTGGATCGTCGGGTGCAGAATCGCATGCGAAGGATCATGAAGATATCTGCGGAGCATCGAAACATGAAATACGGGGTGCACATTTGGAAAACTGGGCGGAAGGGCTAATCGATACGCAACCGCACCAATACGCTCAAGGATCTCGAAGGGGCCCACATATCTGGGACTAAGCTTCCCGTTCTTCACAAACCTCATTACGCCTTTCATTGGGGAGACCCTCAAGAAAACATGATCACCAACAGAAAACTCAAGTCTGCGCCGACGATGGTCCGCATAAGATCTTTTCCTACTCTGGGCTGCTCTCATCCTATCGTGAATTAACTGGATCTTCGCGGTCGTCTCCTCCACAATCTGCGGTCCTAAGATACTGTTCTCACTAAGCTCCGTCCAACAGGTGGGCGATCTGCATCTCCTCCCATAAAGAGCCTCAAACGGTGCCATCTGAATGGTCTCCTGGTAGCTGTTGTTGTAGGAGAACTCTACTAAGGGCAAATGATGATCCCAGCTACCTCCGAAGTCTAAAACGCACGCTCTGAGCATGTCCTCGAGAGTCTGAATAGTCTGCTCTGACTGTCCGTCGGTCTGCAGATGGAATGCTGTGCTGAAACTCAAGCGAGTGCCCAAAGCATCCTGAAGCCTCTGCCATAGCCGGCTGGTAAACCGGGTGCCTCTATCGGACACGATGCATATCGGAACTCCGTGCAGTCGTACAATCTCATCAATGTAAATCTGGACATACTGAGTAAATCCGAAAGTCGTCTTCACTGGTAGGAAGTGAGCCGCTTTCGTCAAACGATCCACGATCACCCAGATGGAGTTATACCCTCGACTAGTCCTGGGTAGACCCACAATGAAATCCATAGATATCTGTTCCCATTTCCACTCAGGAATGGGTAACGGCTGTAGCTCTCCCGCGGGCCTCTGGTGCTCAGCCTTGACTTGCTGACAAGTCAGGCATCTCGACACAAAATCTGCAATATCCCTTTTCATACCGTCCCACCAGTAAACCTCTCTCATATCATGGTACATCTTGGTGGAACCGGGATGAACACTATAGACCGACCGATGTGCTTCCTCAAGAATCTCGCGCCGCAATCCCTCAGCATCTGGTGCGCACAGTCTAGCTCCAAATCGTAGTATCCCCTGATCATCGATCACGAACTCAGAAAATCTACCCTGTCTCATCTGTGTCCTGATCTTTGAAAAGCGGTTATCACTTTGCTGTGCCTCATGTATACGGTCAAGCAACTGTGGGCGTGCACGAACATGCGCAATCTGTCCTCCGATCGGCGTAAACTCGAACTGTACCCGGCTGTCGCATAAGATCTGCCAATCCGCCGACGACTGCCTCTGCACTGCGCTCAAACAGGATAGACTACCCCTGGGCCTCCTGCTCAACGCATCCGCCACTACATTCGCCCTGCCCGGGTGATACAAGATCTCACAATCGTAGTCCTTCACTAACTCCATCCATCGGCGCTGTCTATGGTTTAGGTCTCACTGCTGAAATATGTACTTTAAGCTCTTGTGGTCAGTGAGTATCTGTTAGTTGTATGTATGCCCTAGAGGCCAGTATTGTACAGATGATGTATATTATATTGGATACTTGGACATATATAGAGATGACTTTCTTGCTCGATATGATAGTATGCTATCTGGTTACTCTTTATCTTAACGTGTATACTAGTCTCTTTAAACTGTCTTATGGTTACATGTCGGTAAAGCCCTTAGGATGTGTACTTGACTACCAGGAATATGATGCAGATTATACTAGAGGGGACATGGTAGTCCATAAGTACATCCTTCAAGGTCCCTAGTCGTGGGTGTATCGAGACGGGGCATCGATATACCAGAGTAGACTAGCGTATACGCTTCTCGACCCAAGAGATGGGCGATGGATGATCCCATATCCATTGGTGTTTGACATCAGAGATCATATACGGGTGCTCAGTGGAGACTGGGTACACTGGACGGACTCGCCGAGAACTCCCAGATGGTATTATACCTCACGTCAGATGGCAGTTCTCAGGTGACACTTGTGCAGGTTAGTCTGTAGACCCGAGATCGTCATAGAGTCTTCTGTGATTCACACTGTGCTTTGATCTCCACCTTACCACGTCCATGAGGGCATGCAAAACGGTGGTCTTTAGGCACAGTCCCGAGTCACAAGGAGGCAATGAGCGATAGGAGGGGTTTCGTCTCTCCCGGTATTGGGGGTTGATGTTGCGCTGTGCTCGATTGGCCATAACAGGGAAGTCCCTGGCCAGGGCTGATCAGAGATTTGCTGGTAAGTGTTACCAGTAGTTTCTCGACCCGTTATGAGCCTCACATCGGCACGACTTATCGGTTATTGGGGTCTGACGTTTACCACCCCTAGACTTGATATGCGACATATCAGACGAACAGACCGGACTGTACGGTAAGTGTTACTGGTAGGATTCACAGGAGTGTGAGCGGGCTAGCTCGTCGATCTTCTGATCGCTCAATACCCGGATGGCCGTTACGTTTAGCAGACCGCTTGCGGCTTGTGGGTGATTGATATGATCATCATCTGCTACCGGAGTATTGACGAGTCTTTAGAGTCCTACACAGAGGTTTCCTGGCTCAAGCGAAACGAAATAGGAGCGCATATGAGATATGTGCAGGACCGAGAATAATGCGTGTATGTGATACCGTATTCCATTCTTGCGATGAATGTATCGATTGGTTATATTCGATATAACCTATATATCGAATCAACGAATGATTCGATAAGCCGATACATAGGATACTAGTCGGTTATATGCGATATGACCGGATCGTTAAGTCAAGTGTTGATTTAATGATTTAATGTATAATTATATATTTGATATATTATTTTGCATTAACTAATATTGGTTCACTTTAAATGGATTTTCTCACTTGATGTGCAAGTTGTATATGTGATATACTTTTGTGCACATCTTTGTATCATGTTTGATGATGCTTGCTCATTTGGTTAAGTGTAAAGAATTAAACCTAGGTTAAGAAAGTGATTAGGGTTTTAATTATCCATTCTTTTATTTATTGATTTTGGAAAAAGAATGGGATAAGAATACAAAATGGTTGCTTTCATTCTTGAACCTTTATGAAGCTTCATGAAGCTTTGACCAAAGTGACCAATTTGTCTTCATGCTTAACCCTGACCACTCTTCTAACCTTGGTCAATTCTCTACACCTAACCATGGTTCCTATTATGATAAGTATTCATTTCTTTTTCATTTTTGATTAACTTATCATAATATTTCCTTCTTCTTGATCTTCTTCTTCAAGAAAGAAAGCTTGATGCCATCAATGGCAACTTGAGTTCTAAAGTGAGAAATCCAATTCTAAAGTGAACCCACCTCCTATTTCTTCACCCTCCACCTCTTGCCAAGTTGTTTTGGGTGTTTTCTTCACAAGTTTCACAACTTGGTGAAGTTGGAGCTTGAACTTGTGATGCCTCGACGTAGATCATCTTCGGCAAGAAGCCGACGAACTATTCCGCTCATTTCTTCGATGAAGCCGATGCGAGAGTCCGAGATCCGACTAGGACAGCAAGAGGATGTCTACATGGAGCTAAGGAAGTGGATAACCGGATCTACACAGGTTGTAGCTTCTTATCTTTAGTTAAGTTGTTAACTAGATTCGTATTTCGCCTAAACTTCTAGTCAACGATCCGTATCAGGGTTTCTCGGCACCCGTAAAATTCAAAATTGGCATGGTTGATGCCTTGTGAGACCTCTTGAGAGTGCCTAGGAACCCTACAGTGGTATCAGAGCCTAGCTAGAGCCTTAGGCGAACTCTAGACGACGTTTGAAACCCGATCGAACCGAAACCCTAATTCCCGATATGCTCTCTGGACTTTTTCTAAAATCTGGGATTTTTCCATATTAAAAATGCTTAAAAAATTCAGCAGGGAAATCTAAGAATTACGATGCAAAATTTATCCCATGAACAGTAAAGAGTGCGGCGGAACCACGGCAGAAGCCTGGCCTCTGCGGCGGTTCCGCGGCAATATGATGACATCATCACTCCCGTTTTGCACAGTAATTCCTATTTTATTATGCTGAATTTTCTGGGAATTTTTATTTTGACTCAAGAGTTGAGTGTTCTGGGGTTGTATTGGGAATCGACGATTCGATCGGATTATCAAATCTTGTCTATGTGGCTTTCCGGATAACTTTAGAATATGTTAAAAAGTTCGACCGGATATAAATACCCAAATTTTCCCCTGCCGGGAAATTTCCAAGTGTTGGATTTTTCCGTGGTTTAAAGATGTTCTAAGTAGTGCAAGTAACGCGATGGACCCTCTAGAAGACAACAAACCTTAACTCGATTATGTGACCGTCTTGAACTTCCCTTTGAACCTTCGGGTTTGGGGCAGTACGGCGTGCCACATGTGAGGCGTTGGCTTGACCCTTCTACGGTTGGACCGTTGCTACTGAGGCACGAACTGAATGTTTTTAGACTTGTTTCATGTGTTGATCTGTATCGGGAAAACTTGGGTGTTCGATTGTTCGATCGGAAAGTTTAACATTTTCTATTTATCCGGAATGTGATACAATAATTGGAATTCACAAGTAGTTATGAGATAACTGAATGAATGTTATAAACATAGTACTTTAGTCTCACTTGATCGGTTGCCACGGAATTTTGATGTGATCAAAAGTCTGTCGCAATCACGTAGCGTACGTGGATACTCCCCGGATAAACTTAATAGACAGCCTCACTCCATAGCCCCGACCAAGTGACTGTAGGAGAACTCCGTCGCCGAAAGCATCCGTTCGGGTGCTCGCGGCAGCGGTGTTCCGCCTTGGTGCACTTCGTCGACGGCGTCGGGGGTGCGGCCGCCTACTAAAGTTTGCGACGAGCATTCGATCAGAATGTCGGGAATCCTGTTGAATTGCCCGACTTGATATTGAAAAGAGTTTTCGATAATGAGACTAAAATGCGAGGTTTATAATTGTTAGGCATGCGATGTCTAAGTATTTCATTTGATTAGGCATGCGATGTCTAAAGAGGTTGCGGATTCCAACTGTTGTAGTTTTACACTTTCTTTTCTGTGACCGTAAGTGTAATATGTGATATCGCCGGTTTCGTTGCTATATGTCAACGATAATTGGGATGCGCATTTTTACTTACGTTGATGACATGTGATGTTATGTGTTGCTGGATATGTTATATTGGATTGTCGTGTTTGAATAGCCGGGGTTTTTTATGTGAGATGAGTGTTTTTCATTTTCATTCATGTTAAAACTTGTATGTAATATTCTTTTATTGGGACACTTCCAGGTAGCGGAAGATGTCACCGTTGATGTATATTATTTACTTTTCCGCATTAGGATAGACCCAAAGAGGGGAGCACAAGTAACCGGGTTCTAAGATCCAGTGGGAGACCATCTCGAGGAGTCGAGTCCGGGTCTCCTAACCCAAGAATTGGTAGGGTTGCTTGCCGCTCTCGTAGGGGTCTAGGGGTGTGGGATTGGCTATTCATCACGACCGTGGAATCCGTGTTTTATACTGGCTCGTATTGAAAACACGGACGTCCTAGTATATCCAATGTTTCATATGTTTCTTCTGCTGCTTTATCTGTGATGTGATCATGTGATGTTCTGTGATAGTTACAGTATATAGTATATATGATATATTATATAGACGTTACTTATGTTTTGCACCCGCACTACCACTGCCTTGCTCTGTCGTTAGTTACCTAACCTAACGGTGCATGAGGGGACATCCAGGCGAATGCGGATGGCATAAGTGTACGTCGTATTTATCTGTGATGTTTAGGTGACTTAAATGATGGTACTTCATTAATGTGATTAATGAAAGAGAAGAAACCTAGGATGTTGTAGAATCAAATTTTAAAACAAAACAGGTAGCTACAGTTCTTGCTTTGCATAGCGGTATATATGATATACCCTGCACCTTATTCAATGAGGAAAGGACCGAGATCCCTTCACTGGGAGTGACTCCTTTAGCAATAACTGGCAGATGCTACACAATCGATTTGAATTTTGATTGCTTCTATAGTTTCTGCTTTGCATAGTGATATATATGATATATCCCGCACCTCATTCGACGAGGAAAGGGCCGACGATCCCTTCACCGGGAGTGACCCCTTTAGCAAAACTAGAAAAGCCTCAAAATCACTCCATTTCAAAACTTTATTTGATTCTACAACGATATCAAGTTCATTACGCAATAGGTTTTCAGAAAAACCTGCCGTAGCCCTCCGTCATTTCAGATAAGAACTATTTAGTATTCGTGCTGCGTTTGTTGGCCTTTGTCAAGGCGTAGTGTGCGGTAGCTGAATAGTGCTTATCTGCTTATGCATGTGATGCAGATTGTTTCAGGGTAGTCGTACGACCTTGTTGGCCTTTGTCAAGGGTCGTGCGGGTGGGTTTGATTCAATCAAGAAATGACGGGTTGAACTTGACTAGCATCCTGTGATTTGTTAGCCTTTGTCAAGGTCATAGGACACTAGGGGCAAAATATTATCGGGAATTTCAAGTGTTGAAATTTGCAATGAGATTGCATACCTTCTATGAGATAGTTGGATCCCGATACCCACTACGAGTAAGAGTTACTCCTGGGAGAGTTTTACACATTATAATTAGCCGATCAAGTAGGTGTCTGGAAAGGTGTTAACGAGGTTATGCCTCTGGGAAAACGAGGTTTACATTAATTAGGTTCGTGCGAAAGCACGGGGGTCCTCCCTCAAAGTACCAACACTGGCCTGGCTGAAAGACCGACGAAGTTGTAGGGTGTAATTAATCCCGGCTAGTCTTTCCTTTTAGGGTTTGAAGGAAGATTTGATAAAAACCAGTGGGAGCCATCCTGATTAGATAAGATAATAACCAATCTGATCTTGCACGAGCATACGCTAAAGTGTTTTCTTCTCTCTCTCCAGGTAGCGACCATGTCATGCCCTAATAAAGATAATAATATGGTTGTATTGACCGAACCCGCATGTTATACTGTGCTGGGGAACGTTGGTTCTGTTCTTTCTTATAAGAGTTATAGGACTGAACAGGATATAGGGGAATACCAGGATTCCAATGCCACCCGAATGAAGAAAGTACATGTTGATGCATTTTCTTCGGGTGCGTTCGTTACAGAGAACTGTTTCTCCATTTGCTCCACGTCCTGGGTATTAGATACCGGATCAGGAACCCATATATGTAATCAGTTACATGGGCTTAGGAAAGGTAGAGAACTTGGAGAAGGGGATAAAGACATTAGAGTTGGAAATGGTGCAATTGTTGCAGCTAAGACTGTCGGGGAATATCACCTTGTATTACCAACTGGTAATACATTGGTTCTGAACGAATTCTATTACATGCCGAACCTGATATGCAACATTATATCGGTTTCTTTGTTGAGTAAAGAGGGATATAATTTTGTATTACAGGACAATGTTATGAACATTTTCCGTAACCAAAAGTTGGTTGGATTAGGCACGTTGTGCAATGGCATTTATGTTCAAAATCAATCAACAGTTCTGAGCATAACAAACACACAAAAGAGGAAGAGTTCAGAACTGAACGAATCCTTCTTGTGGCATTGTAGACTGGGTCACATCAATGCGACACGACTAGCTAAGTTGCATAAAGATGGATATTTAAATCCGTTTGAATTTTCATCTTATGACACTTGCCAGTCATGTCTCAAAGGCAAGATGACCAAAACTCCGTTTACGGGATACGGAGAGAGAGTTACCGAACTCTTGGGACTTATACATAGTGATGTATGCGGTCCCTTGTCTACACATGCCAGGGATGGTTCTTCGTACTTCATTACATTCACTGACGATCTCTCTAGATTCGGGTATGTGTTCCTGATGAAACACAAATCAGAAGCTTTTGAGAAATTTAGAGAATATAAAAAGGAAGTCGAGAACCAAACCGGAAAAAGTATTAAAATCCCTCGATCTGATCGAGGAGGAGAATACTTAAGCAATGAATTCCTGGACTTCCTAAAAGAGAATGGGATTCTCTCTCAGCTGACTCCTCCATATACACCACATCACAACGGTGTATCAGAACGGAGGAACCGCACCCTATTAGATATGGTGCGCTCTCTGATAAGCACAGCTGAGTTACCTATTTCCTTCTGGGGTTATGCGCTGGAGACAGCAGCATACCTGTTGAATCAAGTTCCATCTAAATCTGTACCTACCACACCATATGAGATATGGAGTGGGAAGAGACCATGTCTTAAACGAGTTAAGATATGGGGTTGCCCGGCCTATGTCAAAAGGCAAAATCCGGACAAACTCGAGGCACGGTCAGTTCTATGCAAGTTTGTGGAATATCCCAAACATTCACATGGATATCTTTTCTACCATACAGAGGAACAAAAAGTGTTTGTTTCTCGACATGCCACCTTTTTGGAAAAGGAATTTCTTGCAAAAGATATTAGTGGCGATAAGGTAGAACTGGAAGAAATTCCGGCTACACAAACTCAAACTGAAGATTTAGTGGAACCAGAGGATTCAGTAGCTCCCGACGAACCTCAGCCTCTCCGCCGATCTAGTAGGGTTCCTCGCCAACCTGAGAGATACTACGGTTTTCTCATGGATGGTGGCAGCGAGGATTGCATCATGGAGGATGATGACCCAACTAGCTTCGAGCAGGCCATCACGAGTAAGGACTCAGTGAAATGGCTGGATGCTATGCGGTCCGAGATGGAATCCATGTACACCAACAAAGTATGGACTTTGAAAGTTGCTCCTGAAGGGGTAAAACCCATTGGGAGCAAGTGGATCTTCAAGAAAAAACTTGGTGTAGATGGGAAAGTGGAGACTTTCAAAGCTAGACTTGTTGCAAAAGGTTTTCGTCAAAGACCAGGTGTGGACTATGACGAAACCTTTTCTCCAGTGGCTATGCTTAAATCCATCCGGATCATGCTTGCCATCGCTGCATATCATGATTACAAAATCTGGCAAATGGATGTTAAGACCGCCTTTCTAAACGGTGATTTAGAAGAGTGCGTGTACATGACTCAGCCAGAGGGCTTCGTAGATAGTGGGAGCAGCGGGAAGGTGTGCAAGCTGCTTAAATCCATTTATGGATTAAAGCAAGCATCGCGGAGTTGGAACATCTGCTTTGACGTCGTTATCAAAGAGTTTGATTTCGTCAAAAACCCAGATGAACCTTGTATCTACAAGAAGGTGGCAGAGAGTAAGGTTGTCTTCCTCGTATTGTACGTGGACGACATACTCTTGATAGGAAATGATATTCCTATGCTGCAATCGGTCAAGCTCTTCTTATCACAAAGATTCTCAATGAAAGATCTTGGTGATGCCTCCTGCATATTGGGAATTAGGATCTATAGAAATAGATCCAAACGGATATTGGGATTGTCCCAATCCAGGTACATTGACACCATACTAAAGAGGTTTAGTATGGAAGAATCCAAGCGTGGGAACTTGCCCATGATCTCTGGAGTCACTCTCTCCAAAGAGATGTCTCCCAAGACTGATTTGGAGAGAGCTCGCATGCAAGGGATACCCTATGCTTCGGCTGTAGGCTCTATCATGTATGTGATGCTATGTACCAGACCCGATATAGCATACTCACTAAGTGTAGTGAGCAGGTATCAAGCTGATCCTGGAGAGAGTCACTGGAAAGCTGTGAAGAGCATTCTCAAGTACTTACGAAGGACTAAAGAGATGCTCTTGGTGTATGGTAACGGAGAACTCCAAGTGGAGTCCTTTACCAATTCGAGCTTCCAGAGTGATAAGGACGACTCTAAGTCGCAGTCGGGATTTGTCTTTACCCTTTACGGAGGGGCGGTTAGCTGGAAGAGTTCCAAGCAGGAAACCGTGGCAGACTCGACGATGGAGGCTGAATACATCGCTGCCAACGATGCTGCCAAAGAGGCTGTCTGGATCAAGAAGTTCATTACTGAACTTGGAGTGGTTCCATCCATTGAGCATCCAATACCTTTGTATTGCGATAACAATGGAGCGGTGGCTTTGGCCAAGGAACCCAGGTCCCATCAGCGATCCAGGCATATTCTGAGGCGGTATCACCTGATCCGGGAGATAGTTGATCGCCGGGAAATCGAGGTCAGGAGGGTTGACACGAAGAACAACACGGCGGATCCACTCACGAAGGCCATTCCCCAGATACAGTTTGAGAGACTCTTCGGGATGCTCGGTACGCGATACTACAGCAGCTGGCCCTAGTGCAAGTGGGAGATTGTTAGTTGTATGTATGCCCTAGAGGCCAGTATTGTACAGATGATGTATATTATATTGGATGCTTGGACATATATAGAGATGACTTTCTTGCTCGATATGATAGTATGCTATCTGGTTACTCTTTATCTTAACGTGTATACTAGTCTCTTTAAACTGTCTTATGGTTACATGTTGGTAAAGCCCTTAGGATGTGTACTTGACTACCAGGACTATGATGCAGATCATACTAGTGGGGACATGGTAGTCCATAAGTACATCCTTCAAGGTCCCTAGTCGTGGGTGTATCGAGACGGGGCATCGATATACCAGAGTAGACTAGCGTATACGCTTCTCGACCCATAAGATGGGCGGTTGATGATCCCATATCCATTGGTGTTTGACATCATAGATCGTATACGGGTGCTCAGTGGAGACTGGGTACACTGGACGGACTCGCCGAGAACTCCCAGATGGTATTATACCTCACGTCAGATGGCAGTTCTCAGGTGACACTTATGCAGGTTTGTCTGTAGACCCGAGATCGTCATAGAGTCTTGTGTGATTCCCACTGTGCTTTGATCTCCACCTTACCACGTCCATGAGGGCGTGCAAAACGGTGGTCTTTGGGCATAGTCCCGAGTCACATGGAGGCAATGAGCGATAGGAGGGGTTTCGTCTCTCCCGGAATTGGGGGTTGATGTTGCGCTGTGCTCGATTGGCCGTAACAGGGAAGTCCCTGGCCAGGGCTGATCAGAGATTTGCTGGTAAGTGTTACCAGTAGTTTCTCGACCCGTTATGAGCCTCACATCAGCACGACTTATCGGTTATTGGGGTCTGACGTTTACCACCCATAGACTTGATATGCGACATATCAGACGAACAGACCGGACTGTACGGTAAGTGTTACTCGTAGGATTCATAGGAGTGTGAGCGGGCTAGCTCGTCCATCTTCTGATCGCTCAATACCCGGATGGCCGTTACGTTTAGCAGACCGCTTGCGGTGTGTGGGTGCTTGATATGATCATCATCTGCTACCGGAGTATTGACGAGTCTTTAGAGTCCTACACAGAGGTTTCCTGGCTCAAGCGAAACGAAATAGGAGCGCATATGAGATATGTGTAGGACCGAGAATAATGTGTGTATGTGATATCGTATTCCATTCTCGCGATGAATGTATCGATTGGTTATATTCGATATAACCTAGATATCGAATCAACGATTGATTCGATAAGCCGATACATAGGATACTAGTCGGTTATATGCGATATGACCGGATCGTTAAGTCAAGTGTTGATTTAACGATTTAATGTATACTTATATATTTGATATATTATTTTGCATTAACTAGTATTGGTTCACTTTAAATGGATTTTCTCACTTGATGTGCAAGTTGTATATGTGATATACTTTTGTGCACATCTTTGTATCATGTTTGATGATGCTTGCTCATTTGGTTAAGTGTAAAGAATTAAACCTAGGTTGAGAAAGTGATTAGGGTTTTAATTATCCATTCTTTTATTTATTGATTTTGGAAAAAGAATAGGATAAGAATACAAAATGGTTGCTTTCATTCTTGAACCTTTGTGAAGCTTCATGAAGCTTTGACCAAAGTGACCAATTTGTCTTCATGCTTAACCCTGACCACTCTTCTAACCTTGGTCAATTCTCTACACCTAACCATGGTTTCTATTATGATAAGTATTCATTTCTTTTTCATTTTTGATTAACTTATCATAATATTTCCTTCTTCTTGATCTTCTTCATCAAGAAAGAAAGCTTGATGCCATCAATGGCAACTTGAGTTCTAAAGTGAGAAATCCAATTCTAAAGTGAACCCACCTCCTATTTCTTCACCCTCTACCTCTTGCCAAGTTGTTTTGGGTGTTTTCTTCACAAGTTTCACAACTTGGTGAAGTTGGAGCTTGAACTTGTGATGCCTCGACGTAGATCATCTTCGGCACGAAGCCGACGAACTATTCCGCTCATTTCTTCGAAGAAGCCGATGCGAGAGTCCGAGATTCGACTAGGACAGCAAGAGGATGTCTACGTGGAGCTAAGAAAGTGGATAACCGGATCTACAAAGGTTGTAGCTTCTTATCTTTAGTTAAGTTGTTAACTAGATTCGTATTTCGCCTAAACTTCTAGTCAACGATCCGTATCAGGGTTTCTCGGCACCCGTAAAATTCAAAATTGGGATGGTTGATGCCTTGTGAGACCTCTTGAGAGTGCCTAGGAACCCTACAGTATCTAGCACGACTCTCCATACAGATAATGTCGCCAGATCTTGAGTGCAAAGACCACTGCAGCCATCTCCAGATCATGAGTGGGGTAATTCTGTTCATGTTTCTTTAATTGCCGCGAAGCATACGCGATCACTCTGTCATGCTGCATCAAAATGCACCCCAGCCCTACTCGTGAAGCATCACAGTAGACCACAAATCTGCCTGATCCTGAAGGCAATGATAGCACTGGTGTCGTAGTCAGTAGAGCCTGTAGCCGCTGGAAACTGTGCTCACACTCCTCCGTCCAATCGAAGCGAACTCCCTTCCGGGTCAACCCGATCAAAGGTGTAGCAATACGAGAGAAGTCCTGCATGAATCGCCGGTAATAGCCTGCCAGTCCTAGAAAGCTGCAAACCTCCGTCACTGACGTGGGTCTGGGCCAACTCCGAACTGCCTCGATCTTCCTCGGGTCGACACATACACCATCTCGTGTAATCACGTGCCCCAAGAAGTCTACGCTGTCTAGCCAGAAGGCACACTTTTAAAATTTAGCGAAAAGCTGATACTCCTTCAAGGTCTGCAGTGTAATCCGCAGGTGCTGCTCGTGCTCCTCTCTACTCTGAGAATACACCAAGATATCG
Organism: Agapanthus africanus; assembly: GCA_030015575.1. NCBI lineage: Eukaryota > Viridiplantae > Streptophyta > Magnoliopsida > Asparagales > Amaryllidaceae > Agapanthus > Agapanthus africanus. The sequence goes on along the minus strand of JASDDO010000024.1, from coordinate 704,732,265 downwards.
TCAATGAACACTATGATGAACAGATCAAGATACGGCCGGAAAATACGGTTCATCAAATCCATAAATGCTACTGGCGCGTTGGTGAGTCCGAACGACATCACCAAAAACTCATAATGGCCGTAACGTGTGCGGAAGGCTGTCCTAGGAATGTCCACCTGTCGAACCCGCAGCTGATGGTAGCCCGATCGCAAATCGATCCTCGAAAAGTATCCTGCCCCCTGAAGCTGGTCGAACAGATCGTTGATGCGTGGCAAAGGATATCTGTTCCGCACTGTCATCCTGTTCAGCTGGCGGTAGTCGATACACAAACGCATACTGCCGTCCTTCTTCTTGAAAAACAGGACTGGAGCACCCCAAGAAGAAACACTGGGTCGAATAAGTCCCTTATCCAGCAAATCCTGCAACTGACCCTTCAACTCTCGGAGTTCCGCCGGGGCCATCCGATAAGGCGGTACAGAAATAGGCCCCGTGCCAGGAACCAAGTCAATGCAGAAAGAATTATCACGCTCGGGCGGTAGCCCAGGAAGCACGTCAGGGAACACATCAGGGAACTCGCTAACAACCGGAACCTGATCCACCGGAATCTCTGTAGCTCTAGTATCGCAAACATAGGCGATAAATCCCTGACATCCCTTTCGCAAAAGCTGTCCAGCGCGAAAAGAAGAAATCACACTGTGGGGGGTGGCACCACGGTCCCCCAACACAACAACCACCGACTCGCCGGGAAAACCAAATCGAACTGTCTTCTCATGGCAGTCAACAGAAGCATAGCACGTGGCTAACCAATCCATGCCCAAAAGAACATCGAAGTCCAGCATCTCAAGAAGAATCAAATCGACCGGCAACTCTCTCGCCAATACGGACGGTACAAGATCGGAACACATGCCTAGCAACAAACGACTTTCCCACAGGAGTAGTCACAACAAGCGGCTGGTCAAGCAAACCGGACTCTCTACCCAAACTCGGCACAAAGTTTGTGGATACGTACGAGTGCGTGGATCCGGGATCGAATAACACGTGTGCATCAACCGAACATACAGAAAGGATACCTGAGACCACCGCATTGGACGCCTGCGCGTTATGATGCGTCAAAGCAAAAACTCGCGCCTGTCCTCCACCTGCAACTAACTGTCCCCTGCCGGCAGCTGGCTGCCCTCTACCTCGGCCACCTCGTCCTCTATGAACAAATCCTCCGCGACCACAACCTCTCTGTGTATGCGTTTGACGCGGAGTAACTGCAGGTACTATCGGCAATGCCGTCTGGGGTGGTGAAGGTGGTAATGTAACATGTGGTGTTGCCGCCCGACTCCGGGGTACCTCAGGACAATCTCGCACACGATGATAAGAACTCCTGCAAAGGTAACATCCCGATGACGGTCGCTGACCCTCCTGGGAATAGGAGCTGAACAATCGTCCTCGTCACGAATCTCTGCCACCTGCAAGGTGCCTGTCACGACGCCGGAAAGGCCGTCTCTGCACTGACGTATCTGCACGAACTCTCTTCAGCCCTGGAACGGCCGAAGTCTCAGCAAGGCGCTCCTTAACTAATAATGCTGCATCTACTACTGCTGCGTATGTCTCATAATGCTGCACGCTGATAGCAAGGAATAGGGGTGTAAGCAAGCCTCGGACAAATCTCTTGACTCGCAACTCCTCAGTAGCCACTAGATACGGAGCATAAACGGATAGCTCGGTGAACAGCACATCGTACTCTGCCACTGACATCCCTGGCGTCTGGCGTAAGGACTCTAACCTGCGTGCTCTAGCATCTCTGACACTCAGGGGAAGAAAGCGGGCAAGGAATAGCGCCACGAACTCTGTCCAGGTCATAGGAGGAAGACCTGCTACTCTACCGTTCTCGACTGATTCGCACCATTTCTGTGCAAGACCTTCCAGGCGAAAGCTCGCGAACTCAACCCATCTCGCATCTGCGCATCTAAGCGAACGACATATCCGCGCCATCCTATCAATGAAAGACTGTGGATCCTCGGCCACATCGGTGCCTGTGAAGACCGGAGGCTTCAGCCTCATAAACTCTGACAGCGATACTGTAATAACCTCTGTAGTCGCAGGTGCAACTGCCTGAACTGTGGGTACCACCGCGGTCTTCGCAACGGATGGAACTACCTCTGGTCGCTGCGCTCGAAGTGTCTTAACTAGAGATCCCATCATCTGGCGCATCTCCTGCATACTGGATCCCATCGTCTGGCGTATCTCCTGCACACCAGCCCCTAACATAGCAATCTGATCTGTCATGGTAGGAACAGCCTGCTCGGGCACAACCGGTGTACTACCCGGACCAGTCCTCGTCTCGGACGAGTCAACTCGAATCTCGGGCCTCGCGGCCGCTCTCTGCGCCCTCGTAGTCTTTGGCGGCATATTGGCTGAAGGGAACAATAGGACTCGGTAAGGATACGGAAATCGAATCGCAAGAATGTATATACTCAAGAAGGAACTTAAATCAACAATTCCTAAGGTCGCGTAGGAGGAGTACCGTGTCGTGAGTATGCCGCAGAACATACACACGCTACGCTACCCTTCTGCAGCTACCTACTCCATCATACCAGGGTCATCCTACACTCCGAAAGGTAAAACCTACGCTCTGATACCAACTTTGTCATGACCCGAAGTTTGGCCCGTGACCGGCCCTTAACCACGTAACGTCTACAGGCGTAACGCGACTAAGTGAACCGAAAACCCAGAAATCAAACCAGTGAAAGTATAGAGTGTTATAAGTTTTAAAGGAAAGCACTTACTAACATGATAAGAAATCTAAGTAAACAATCACCAAGATAGTAATATACGACGCCGTAGCAAAGATCAAGATCCACAAGTGGGAATAACACAGATAGAATAAACTGCAAGTACAGCCGGCTCACAACGAACTCGACACCAGAATACAAATATAATACACCATCGTCCTCACACTGTCTCTAAGTCAAATGCATACATGGTAGATGGAGAATACTAGATACAACAATGTACATACTGAAAGATAAACAGATACCGCACAAAACCCACCTATCAGCAAAAGAGCTAGTACACCAACTATGGGGGTATCTGTGTCAAAAGATGCAACCGCAGCCTGCCGCGACTACTCCGAAGGGCAACCTGCAAACACTGTGGCACAACGGGGGTGAGTTGCCAACTCGTGAATAGAGATAACATATAAAGGTAATCGCGAGTATGCACGTACTGCGCTACTCTATCATATGCCAACAGATGATATCAATGTGTGATAAGCAGTATGTGCAATAATCATGCAAGTGCTCTATCAGGTAATGTAACTACAGGATGAGGTAGCCATTGCTCTATCAAGTAATGTAACTACAGGATGAGGTAGCAATTGCTCTATCAGGTAATGTAACTACAGGATGAGGTATAATAATAAATGCTGAGCAGGGGCAATATAGTATCTACACGGAATGTTAACATGGAATATATAATCGGTGTCCATCAATGCACCCAGATCCCCCAAATAGCTTAGGCGCCGGCACCCTCATCGGCCTTCGAATCCTGTACATCTCTGAGAATCCAGAGTGCCCAACATCGGCACCCAAATATCATAAATACTCGTGTCCAGCATCGACACGCAAATCCTCATCCATCGGGCCCCGTCACTCCGGATCAGCCCACGGGCTCCGTCTGCGGTATCGGCACTCGGCCCCAGCAGTACGGATCACCCCGCATCCATCTATAGACTCTGATCAGTACCCTCCGGATAACTGTCAGGTCCAACCAATAACCGGTAGGTAGTAGTCCCTCATCCAGGCTCACCGTCTATTGTACAGCGAAACCGTTCTCCCCCCGGGGTACCATACCGGGTCCACCTTGTATCCGTAATCGGCCTCAACCAGCTCCTCGATTCGGGTTCACATGTATCACTCTAGCACCGAGAAAACATATGGTGGACGCACCGAAATATCATATCAAGGGAACCGGGTTTTTAAATGATTACATATTTGCAATAGCCACGGTTCCCAAATCCAGAAATCATATGTAATCCATACCAAAATGCAAGTCAATGATCCGATATGATATGTGCGTCAAATATAAATATCATGTCATGTCACATATATATAATCTACAATATAATGATCCAATGTGATATAGGCATCAAGTATGAATAGCATGTCAAGTCACATATAGATGAGCTACAATGTAATGATCCGATGTGATATAAGCATCAAGTATAAATAGCATGTCAAGTCACATATAGATGAGCTACAATGTAATGATCGGATGTGATATAAGCATCAAGTATAAATAGCATGCCAAGTCACATATAGATGAGCTACAATGTAATGATCCGATGTGATATAAGCATCAAGTATAAATTGCATGCCAAGTCACATATAGATGAGCTACAATGTAATGATCGGATGTGATATAAGCATCATGTATAAATAGCATGTCAAGTCACATATAGATGAGCTACAATGTAATGATCCGATGTGATATAAGCATCAAGTATAAATAGCATGTCAAGTCACATATAGATGAGCTACAATGTAATGATCCGATGTGATATTAGCATCAAGTATAAATAGCATGTCAAGTCACATATAGATGAGCTACAATGTAATGATCCGATGTGATATAAGCATCAAGTATAAATAGCATGTCAAGTCACATATAGATGAGCTACAATGTAATGATCCGATGTGATAAACTACAGTGTGAGTGTTATGGCAATTACTAACGGTGTGTGTGTAACATGCAGGATAGTGCTCGTGCAACATGGACCGTTAGTAATGGTGCGGTGTTCTATCAATTCTAGTTTATATCCAAATAGCAGGGAATGCAGCATGCACTAAAATAGTAGCCATGAATAGTCAATGTATACAAAGGAAACTATAAGGTCCTATCAGCCCTGACGTAGAACGCCATGCGGGCGATATCCCCGTAGATGTGAAATCTACTCACCGTAGTCTCTCGCTAGGTATAGCCAACAACTTGTTTCCCCTTCTGCGCGGCGTCCTCCGTACTCACCTGCGAACCTAGAATTACACAATATATCACACGTAAGCTTGAAGTCACACAAACGCGACATAAAAACCGAACTAGTAACTCGTGTCGCGAACTAAGCACGCGTGTGCGCGATACGTTAAACGTGTGGTTACGCGCCTGAAACTACTCTGACGCGTCGCGATATGCAGAAACCCTAAACCCACACACACGTATCACGCGTATCGTGAAAGATTGAAAATACGGGAAAATAGGTAATCACCTCCAGATTTTGATACAGGAAATATATTGCAAAAATATATATACCAAAACAACCCACATGGCAGCAGACACCCACACCCCAAACCCGAACCCAAAACTCCCCCATCTGGCCGCAATTTGCGGCCAGAATGCATATTTTGGCTGCCCCAAATGGGAATTGGGCTCCCAGGTTTGGTGTGTGCACTCTATACCCCCCATACATGCTACAGTAACATCTAGTTTTACTCTGAAATGTCTCGGGTAACAGCAGATCCTACAGGGCCTTATTTCTAGTTAAAATCCACACTTTTCACTAAAAATCAAACTTTAGGGTACTTTTGTGTAAACTGAAACAAAACTTGGCCTAAGATAGCTCTAATAACACATAAGGGAGCTAACACAACTAGCAAAACCCTAATCTAACATGTACTTTAAAAATATCCTTTAATATCACTAAAAATGCACAAAAATGAGATTTTTACTAAAGAATACTACAAGTTTAGGGAAAAGGAGTGCTAATATGAGTTAATACCTTCTAAAAGTCTTGTAGAACACCAAAAGTTCCAGCTTCTCCTTCTAGTGTGCAGATTTGCTTCAAACACCTCAAAAAGCTCACTTTTTCCTAAGGTTTTGTGAAGGAAATGTGTGGTTTTTGTGTAGGATTTGTGTAAAGATCAAAGAGACATGAAGAGGAGAAGAAAAGATGAAGAAAGGGGGAGGGTTTGCTGCTGGAATTCTCCAGAATTCTGGAGTGGGGAAAGAGAGAGAGAGAAGGGAAGAAAATGGGGTCAAAAGTCATCATTTTACCTAACCACCATGCTCATTTGTTTAATTGGATTTTGAATTATGAAAAAAAGGTTTTGTTTAGGTTAAAATGGTGGGGAAAAATAACAACCATGCAACACAAGAAAGTGGTTAACATGCTACCAAAAACCCTAAGTCTCAAAAAGGCTAAGTGTGCAAGTGTGCACTAGCACAAGAAAATTCCCAATATGCAACACTACTAAATGTGACTAATAATCCTAGGAACACATATATATAATAACACGTACGATCACTAATTATCACGAAAAACATTCAAACGGAAAAATCAAAGTGTTACACTACCAAAGAGGCAGTTTGGGTGTATGTTGGTTCTTGAGATGAACTAGGTTCCTACCATTGTATGACAATGGAAGTGCGGATTCGGCCCAGGAACCCTGGTCCCATCAGTGACCTAGACATATTCTGAGGCAGCATCACCTGATCATGGAGATAGTTGATCTCCAGGGTGATCGAGGTTTGGAGAGTAGACTCAGAGGACAACATGGCGGATCCACTCACGAATGCCTTTTCCCAAAGAGGACTTTTAGGGGATGGTTGAGTATTAGATACTACAACTACTGCTACAGATGGCCCTAGTGCAAGTGGGAGATTGTTAGTTATGTGTATGCCCTAGAGGCCATTACTGTACATTGGATGTATATAGTAGTGGATGCTGGGACATATATAGGTAAGTCTTTCTTGCTCGACATGATAGTACGCTATCTGGTTGCTCTTTATCTTAACATGTAGACTTTCAGTCTCTCTGTTACTTGTTGATAAAGCCCTTAGGATGTGTACTCGACTTCCAGGACTATGATGCAGATCATACTAGTGGGGCCTGGGTAGTCCATGAGTACATCCTTCAAAGTTCCTAGTCGTGGGAATATCGAGACGGGGCATCGATATTCCAGAGTAGACTTGCGTATATCTTCTTGACCTATGCGATGGGCGATGGATGATCCCATATCCATTGGTGTTTGACATCGGAGATGGTATGCGGGTGCTCAGTGGAGACTGGGTACACTGAACGGACTCGCCGAGAACTCCCAGATGGTATTCTACCTCATGTCAGATGGCAGTTCTCTGGTGACACTCGTACAGCTTAGTCTGTTTACCCGAGATCGTCATAGAGTCTTGTGTGTCTCCCACTATGCTTTGATTTCCACCCTACCACGGCTCTACTGAGTCGTGCAAACAGGTGGTTTTTTGGTACAGTCCCGATTCACATGGAGGCAATGAGCGATAGGAGGGGATTCGTCTCTCCCGGTATTGGGGGTTGATGTTGCGCTATGCACGACTGGCCATAATAGGAAATCCCTGGCCAGGGTTGCAGTGATATACTGGTAAGAGTTATCAGTAGTTTCACGATTGTTATGGACCTCACGTCGGCATGACTTATCGAGCTATTGGGGTCTGGCGTTTACCACACCTAGGCGAGATATGCGACATATCAGACGAACAGACCGGCATGTACGGTAAGTGTTACTGGTTGGATTCACAGGAGTGTGAGCGGGCTTGCTCGTCGATCTTCTGATCGCTCAATACCCGGGTGGCCGTTACGTTCAGCAGACCGCTTGCGGCTTGTGGGTGTTTGATATGATCATCACCTGCTGCCGGCGTATTGACGAGTCTTTAGAGTCCTACACAGAGGTTTCCTGGCTCAAGCGAAACGAAATAGGAGCGCATATGAGATATGTGCGGGACCGAGAATAATGCATGTATGTGATACCGTATTCTATTCTTGTGATGAATGTATCGAATGGTTGTATGTGATATAACCTAGTTATCGAATCGAGGATTGATTCGATAAGCCGATACATTAGATATTAGTCGGTTATATGCGATATGACCGGATCGTTAAATCAAGTATTGATTTAATGATTTAATGCATAATTATATATTTGATATATTACTTTGCATTAACTAATATTAGTTCACTTTAAATGAATTTTCTCACTTGAAATGCACATTGTATATGTGATATATTTTTGTGCACTTGTTTGTATCATGTTTGATGATACATGCTCTCTTGGGTTTTTGTAAAGAATTAAACATGGTTATATGAATGGTTAGGGTTTTGTTCATTTACTTATTTATTTATTTATTTATTTATTTTGGCAAAAGAAAAATGATATGGTGGCTTTCTTTGTTTGCTTGTTGAAGCTTCATGAAGCTTTGAACAAGTCCACCATATTTGTCTCATGCTTAACCCTAACCATTCCACTTAACCATAGTCTATTCTCTACACCTAACCATGGTTGGTATATGATAAGTATTCATATTATTTTCCTTTTAGAAAAACAACTTATCATATTCTTTCTTCTTCTTCTTCATCTTCAACAAGAAGAAAACCATGCCTTCATCAATGGCAACTTGAGAAAAAGAGTGAGAAATCCAATTCTAAAGTGAACCCACTTCCTATTTCTTCATCCTCTACCACTTGCGAAGTAGTATAGGGTGTTTTCTTCAAAAGTTTCATGACTTGGTGGAGTTGGAGTTTGATCTTAAGTTGCTTCGACGTAGATCATCTTCGGCATCAAAGTCGACGACCTAGCCCGCCCATTTCTCCGATGAAGCCGATGCTAGAGTCCAGGATTCAATTTGGACAGTGGAGGGACGTCATCACGGAGCCTAGGAGGTGGAGGACAGGATCTACAAAGGTTGTAGCTTCTTTCCTTTTAAGTTAAAGTTATTTACTTGCATTGCATCGCCTATACATCTAGTTAACGATCTGTATTAGGGTTTGTAGGCATATGAAAATTTGAATTGGCCATGTTTTATCACTTGTAGAACCTCATGGGTGTGCCTAGGAACCCTACATAAGGTTCATATCTCTCAATAACATATATATGTATCTCTATACCACGTCACATCACCATCTTATGAATTTGCGGGGGTGCTATACGCCATCCACCGGACTTCCTCCGTAGATATATATCTACTCACCTTGATCATCACTTTCTGATGTCGATGCCGACGTCTCCACAAGCTTGCTTGTCATCCCGAAGTCCACATGGGGGTACCTACATGTCAGAACGTATCGTATTGCATTAAAATCCAAATAAAAACCAAAACGACACGATATCGGTTACCCGACTGGTCATCTTGTTTCCATTTCGGCCATCCCTTATCTTTCATTCTGTAAAACAGATTATGATGAGCAACAAGCCTATAGGTTAGAACCTACGGACTACGCCTTTCAAACCACCAAACAACCCTCGATTTCATCGTACAAACGTCAAGTGATCGAGATAAAACACAATTACTAAAATCTAGAATCTAAAATATGAAAAATATAATCCCGAATCAAAACAGCAACTCATGAATTTATTCCCAGATTTTACCCTAGGTCAAATCAGCCAATTTTGCATATGTAAAGGGTCTAGTTTACTGGAGATGGAGCTACATACGAAGCATGAAGCAAAATGCCCCAGGTCTGACCGCAAATTACGGCAGAAGGATTATTTCTGTGGCCAAGTTAGGGAAGTAGGGGCTAGGGTTTCAGTGGGAGTCCTAGGTTTCCTGCACACTCCTTTGTGTATGCAAAAAAAATTTCAGGTCACCCGGGTGTTAGAAGATTTCATTATACCCCCATAGAATCCACAATTCTCCGATATCTGTTAGTGTATATGCCCTAGAGGCCATTACTGTATCATACTAGTTTGTATATTACTTGATGGAAGCTTGGGATATTCACAGTTGTATAGGCAATCTTGCTCGAAATGGTAGTATGCTACTTGGTTTGTTTCTACTTTAATGTGTGCATGTGTTTCTTTTAGCATATCACCCATACACAATAGTGGAGCCCTTAGGATCTTTGCTTGATTACCAGCGTTGTGATGGCAGTCACACTAGTGGGGGCTGGGTAATCTATAAGCACATCCTTATACAAGTCCCTAGTCGTTGGATTATCGAGACGGGGCATCGATACTCCGGAGTAGGGTAGCGTATGCGCTTCTCATCCTAGCAGGGGAGATGGTCTGTCCTACAGCCATTAGTACGCCGTACTTGAGATAGTATGCGGGTGCTCGTTAGGTTATGAGTACACTGGACAAGACTCAACGGGAACTGTTGGTTGGTACTATACCTATCATCAGTTATCAGTTCCCAGGTGACATGAGTACAGCTTAGTCCGCTGAATTGACACTGTCACTTCGCCTCGTGTGTGTTCTCACTGTTCTTAGATTGCTACCCTACCACGGCTTAAATGAGTCGTGCAAACAGGTAGCAGTTGGGTGCAGTCCCAAAGCACTTGGAGGCAGTGACGGTTAGACAGGATTCGTCTCTCCCGGTATTGGGGGTTGATATCACGCTGTGTCTTGGAGAGCCATTACACAAAGTCCCTGGCCAGGGCAAGCGAGATATACTGGTAGCGTTTCCAGTGTTATCTCAGGGTGTTCTGGGCTACACTCCGACACGACCTCTACCGCTATTAGGGGACTGACGTTTACCGCCCCCTCGGGCCGCCATGCGATACTCTCAGACGAACAGACCGGACTGTACGGGAGATTGTCACATTCAGGCTCAGTAGGAGTTCGGATGGGTTCACCTCATCAGTCTTCTTATCGGCATCTACCTGGGGACCGTTACGTACAGCTAGTACCGCTTGCTGCCTGTGGTTAATCCCACTGCCAGTGTAGTGTCGAGTCTTTAGAGTCCCACACAGAGGGCTATTCACCTTTGGGCAAAACAGAGTAGAGGTCGCATGGTTTTGCGACAGGGTTCGTTCACATCCGTGCACTTGTGCACGTTTGGTGTCCGGAAAGTTATTACCAGCGGGCTTTGGTGTAAGCCAGATCCTAGTATATGTTTTGGGATTGGTTTTATCTCATTGTATTCGTGTTCCTCGGAACATGGATGCGGGTGTGTATGCACAGTTGATAGAGGCAGAGGCAGAAGATTCTCATTAGAGTTGTTGACCGTTGACTTTTTCCAAACCCTAATGAGAATGAGGAATATGGTTAATAATATTAATTAAGGATAATTGTGCCATGGTTAGGGTTGTTGACTATTTGACTATTGTTGACTTGTTGACTTTGTTGACCGGTTGACCATTGTGGATATATTGACCATCATTATTTCATTTCAAAGATGCTTCTTGTTCTTTGCAAAATGCATTAAATGAATGAAATTATAATGGTCATTAAAAAACTAACCATCACAATTTCTTAATTATTATTATTATTATTATCATAATTCCTAATATTAGAGCATGGTTGTAAAATACCCTCATTCTCACTTGCACACTCTCTCTCATCCAAAGCTCATCCTCTTCCTCTCTCTCAAAGCTCTCATGTCTCATGTGTTGAGAAGCATGAGCTATCGAGATAAAACCTTCATAACTTCACTCTACTCACTCTAGAGTTCTAGGTTTAGCAAGCCAAGCACTTTAGTTACCTCTAGGTTGAGGTAGGAGCTCAAGGTAGAGGCCTTCAGGTGGATCCTTCTTCGAAAAAGAGAAGACTACGAGGAGAAGCCGTTCAAACCACTCCAAAGAGCAAGAAGAGAAGGAGTTCAAGACCTAGGTATAAGCTCCTAACCGAGTAGTTAAACTTGTAGTTAGTTTGCTAGGTTTTTGTTTAGCAAAGATCCTCTTTTTAGTCCATGTTGCCTTGTGTCAAAAAATCATTTTTTACCGTTTCCACCTCCCCGTAAGAACCGGGGTGGGCAACATGGACTTACAGTGGTATCAGAGCCTAGCTAAACAATAACTACCATGTTAGCAAAGTATTTAGAATTTCGATCTAAGAAAAAATCGCAAAACACGTCCGAAAGCTTAACTTTCTGCCGATTTTTAAAACTGCTCCAAAAAAAATTCCACATATCTTAAAAATCGGCTCAGAGTTTTATAAGAACATGCAGCAAAAACGAGCCCCTAACTCGGTGAACTCACCGTAGAACCGCGGCTAAACCATCCGTTTCGCCGCGGATCCGCGGCCGAGTTGACTCGGCCGCGACTCGTCTTTGCTGCAGTTTACTCGGTGTTCTGTTTTGGGATTTTTAAGATATTTTGTTTCTGCCCAGAATTACAGAGAACAAAGTTGTGTTTGGGGTAGTTACAAATCCGTATTTTTGATCGAAGTTCTGTAGACTTTAGCTAATGGGTTATATTTATGATGCGATATATGCACTGAACGTCAACTAATCGCTATACGTCGATTAGTGGGGGTTGTGCATATCTGTGATCTGTAATGTTGTTGGATTGTGTATATGAACTTGTTGGATTGTCGCGGATGAATAGCCGGGGGTTGTGAGATGAGAATTTTCTTTATCTTTCATTTGATATAATATGTAAATTGATGCAATATTATTTTTATGGCCGCACATTCGGGATGAGGTTGTAGTCGCCATTGTATATTATTTCCTTTACGGTTTTTGCTCCTAGGATAGACCCAAGGTGGGGAGCACAAAATACCGGGTACCTCGAAGTTCCGAGTTTCCTACTCATGTTGTTGAGGGAGGTTGCTTCACTTCGGGTACTTGGCGGGCAGTTTGTCGCACCTGTAGGGGTCTACGGTGGGGTTTGGCTATTCATTGCGACCGTGTAATCCGTTTTTCATTGCAGGCTCGAACGAAACCCGGATTCCTAGCATATCCAATGTGTTCATCTGTGATCTGGAATGGCTATCATTGCATCTGACAAATGTATATATCTATATATGATATCTAGTAGGTGTTGCTTATGTTTTGCATCCGCGCTAGTCCAGCCCCCGCTCTGTCGTTAGTTAAGTAACCTAACGGGTAATGATGGGGCCCCGTGGCAAATGCGGATGGGATAAGCATACGTCATATTTTTTTTGTTTTCTGCAATGGTAGGATTAATTGATGGGACACATTAAATTAATGCAAGAAAATAAACCAAAGTTAAGTCGTTGGAACAATTTCAAAACTACTCGGTTTCTTTTCAAAACAACTTTTAAACGCGGAGCTTAAACCACTCCTTTTAAAAGCTATTAGGTTCCTTTGATTATATCAAGTTCACGACGTTCACGGTTTCGCCAAAACCATTCGTAGCCCTCCATCATTTCAGTTAAATATTCGTTAGTATTCAAGCCATGTATTTTGACCTGCGCCAAGGCATAGTGATTGGTAGCTGCCGCTTATTTATCTGTTGCATTGATAGATGCGTTGGTTTGAGACAGTCATACTGCCATATTGGCCTACGTCAAGGGTATGTACGGGTGGGATAAAATTAACCTGGTAAATGATGGGTAGAACTTGACATGTGACTTATGATATTTTGGCCTACGTCAAGGTCATAAGAGCATGGGGCAAAAATCCACATCGGGAGTTTCTAAAGAAACTGAAACTTGCTAGCGCTGGATACCATTTGGAGTGTGATGATTCTGGTAGGATTCCTTCAGTTTTATCACATGATGATATTTGGATCCCGATCCAACCGTGAGTATATGCTACTCCTGAGGAACTTTCTCACTTAACGATCAATGATATAAACCAAGTAGGTGTCTAGAAAGGTATTAGCGGGGCTACGCCCACAGAGAAAAGAGGTTATTTAATTAAGGAACTTCGCGAAAGCGTTGGAAAAACTTCCTCGAAGAACCAACACTGGCCTGGCTGAACGGTTAAGCAGGTATAGTACGGTGAGATTGATCCCGACTAATTCTTCCTTTTTGGTTTGAGGAAGGATTCAAGAAACAGTGGGAGCCATCCTATTTAGACAAACTAAAAACCACTCTAAACATGCAAGAGCATCATGCTAAAGTGTTTCTTCTCTCTCTCCTAATTGCAGCGACCAAACATCATGACCGGACTTATGTTACTACTAGATAAAAACATACCGACAGGGCCAAACTACAAAGATTGGCCCAGGAATGTTAAAATGGAAATCACTTATGACAAGTTGGGGTATATTCTTACCACCAAAGCTCCCCCTGTCCCAGGTCCTCAATCCAGCGTTGCGGATAAGGAAATCCGTAAGACCTGGGAGATTGATTGCGTGAAGGCCAAGTGCCTCGTGCTTGCCTCTGTGGACAATGAACATCAGAGGAGGCACGAGGATATGGATCTTAAATCTATATTTCTCCACACAAAGGATCTGTATGGAGAACAATCCCGTATCGCTAGATACGAAGTCTCAAAAAAGTTATTTTTGGCGAGATTGGCTTTCGGATCATCTGTAGCGGAACACATGCTTAAGATGATTGGCTACATTGAAGAGCTCGCGGACCTCGGGACCACGTTAGAGAACGAGCTCTACACTGACTTGATTCTCCAGTCCCTTCCTTCCACTTACGCCCAGTTTATCCTGAACTTCAACATGCAAGGAAAAGAAGTTGAACTTCCGAAACTCCTCAACATGTTGAGGAGTGCAGAGGGCACCTTAAAGAAAGTAAGGGAAACATCCTCTTTATCTGTTGGAGGACGTTCCTCTTCTAGGTCAAAGGCGAAAGCCAAGGGAAAGAAGAAGAATACCCCCACCAAATCAAGGGGCGGTGTTAGTAAAGTGGAAGCAAAGGGAAAGGCAAAGGTGTAAGTCGATGTACAACACCCCACGACTTGCGGGGAGGCGGAAAATTGAAAAACGATCTTGTTCTATGCATAAACATCGACTGACCGAGAATCTTTGCTAAACTATAACTAACAAGAAACAAAGAAGTTATGAACTATTATGATAAGTGATTATACCTAATGAACTATGTCCTTCTCCTTTTCGTTATCCACGTCCTTCTCGGCCTCTTCCACGTAATAGATGATCCACCCGAGAGCTATACTCCAAGCTTCACCTCTAACTTGAGGTAACTAGGTTTCTTAAAGTGCTAATCTAAGTAACCTAGGTGATACAGAGAAGCGTTATGGATTAAATAGTCTTTACTAATCCTTGGTCTCAATACATGAGAGGGGAGGATTAGGGTCTGAAGAGAGAGAGCTTGAGGAGAGAGAAGGTAAGAATGATAATGAATTGAAATTGTTTCTCACTTCTAATATATCACGAAGCATATAAAATATCAAATAATATAAATCAATTGATTTATCATCATGCTTCATTTAATATGTGCAATGAATCATCAAGTGAGTCATTAAGCAATAAATGCTTCATTAACTCACTTGAATGATTCATCTTCTGAGTCACAAAATCAATTAATACTAATGCCACCTTAACCCTCAAGTCACCATCCTTCTAGAATATTCCCGCGAAATTACGAGAACGCCCCTCCTATCCGTGAAAATACGGAAAAACTTTAGACTGTATAAATCCAATAACCCGATACTAGAAACTGGCTTAAACCATAGCCGACTAGTAAAAACTGTCTGAATGTCATACGTGCGTAAACACACGTATGCGTCCGAACCCTTGTCGTAAAACAATACGACCTCTATATCGTTTCTCCCGGAGCAGGGAAACTCTCACTGTGGGACTCTAAAGACTCGACTACTATGCTGGCAGTGGGTTTAACCACAGACCGCAAGCGGCACTGGCTGTATGTAACGGTCCCCAGGTAGATGTCGATAAGAAGGCCGATGAGGAAACCCATCCGAACTCCTACTGAGTGTGATGTGATAATCTCCTAACAGTCCGGTCTGTTCGTCTAAGAATATCGCATATCGGGCCTAGGCGGCAGCAAGCGCCAGTCCCCTAATAGCGGTATAAGTCGTGTCGGAGCGTAGCCCATTACACCCTGAGAAACAACTGGAACCTACCAGTAATTCTCGCTTGCCCTGGCCAGGGACTTTGCGTAATGGCTCTCTGACACAGCGCGATATCAACTCCTAATACCGGGAGAGACGAATCATGTCTAACCGCCACTGCCTCTAAGTGCTCGGGACTGCACCCAACTGCTACCTGTTTGCATGACTCCTTTGAGCCGTGGTAGGATAGCAATCTAAGAACAGTGGGACACACTCGAGGCAAAGTAGCAGTGTCATGTCTGCGGACTAATCTATACTCATGTTACCTGGGAACTGTTAACTGACGACAGGTATAATACCAACCAACAGTTCCCCGTGAGTCCTGTCCGGTGTACCCGTAACCCAACGAGCACCTGTATACTATCTCCAGTACGACGTACTGACGGCTGTGGGATATACCATCACCCCAACTGGGATGAGAAGCGTACACACTAGTCTCCTCTGGAGTATCGATGCCCTGTCTCGATAATCCTACGATTAGGGACCTGAAAAAGGATGTGCTTGAAGACTACCCAGCCCCCTCTAGTGTGACTGCCATCACAACGCTGGTAGTCAAGCAAGATCCTAAGAGCTCTATCAATACGTATACTCGCATATTAAGATAGATAAAACCAAGTAGCATACTACCATGTTTAGCAAGACTGTTATATAACCGTGAATATCGCAAGCTTCCATTAAGTAATATATAAACTAGTATGATACAGTAATGGCCCCTAGGGCATATACACTAACAATCTCCCACTTGCACTAGGGCCATGTACTGGCATATAGAAGACCGATGATCTCGAGTAGCCTCTCGAACTGAATCTGAGTTAGGGCCTTCGTGAATGGATCAGCAATGTTCTCTTCAGTAGCAACTCTTCGGACCTCGATCTCCCGACGATCAATGATCTCCCTGATCAGGTGATACCGCCTCAAGATGTGTCTGGACTTCTGATGGGACCTTGGTTCCATCGCTAAAGCTATAGCTCCGTTGTTGTCGCAATACAGAGGTATTGGATCAACAATGGTAGGAACCACCTGAAGTTCTGTTAGGAACTTCTTCATCCAGACTGCTTCTTTTGCGGCATCGCAAGAAGCAATATACTCCGCTTCCATCGTCGAGTCAGCAACGGTGTCCTGCTTGGAACTCTTCCAGCACACCGCCCCTCCATTGAGGGTAAAGACATAACCTGACATGGACTTGGAATCGTCCTTATCACTCTGGAAGCCAGAATCAGCAAAGGCCACCATCTTGAGGTCTTTTCCGCCGTAAACCAAGAACATCTCCTTAGTCCTGCTTAGGTACTTGAGAATGTTCTTTACTACTATCCAGTGTTTTTCCCCTGGGTCTGACTGATACCGGCTTACCACGCTCACTGCGTAAGCTACATCTGGTCTGGTGCACAACATCGCATATATTATAGAGCCTACTGTAGAAGCATAGGATATAATAGACATGTATTCCCTTTCCAAATGAGTCTTGGAAGACATCTCTTTGGATAGGGAGATTCCGTGACAAGCCGGTAGATTACCGCGCTTAGAATCTTCCATACTGAATCTTTTCAGTATAGTGTTGATATACCTGGACTGCGAAAGTCCCAACATCCTCTTGGATCTATCACGGTAGATCCGGATCCCCAGAATGTAAAAGGCATCACCCAGGTCTTTCAAGGAGAACCTGTGTGAAAAGAATCCTTTGACAGATTGTAGCATGGGAATGTCATTTCCGATCAATAGAATGTCATCCACGTACAAGACGAGGAATACGACAGTTCGTGCTACAACTTTACTATATATACACGGTTCATCTGGATTTTTGATAAAGTCATATTCTTTGACCGTTTAATCAAGATAGATGTTCCAACTCCGCGATGCCTACTTTAGTCCATAAATGGACTTAAGCAACTTGCATACTTTCCCGCTGCTCCCACTCTGATTGAAACGCTCTGGCTGATCCATATAGATGCACTCTTCTAAATTTCCATTCAGAAAGGCCGTCTTTATGTCCATCTGCCAGATTTCATAATCATGGAAGGCAGCAATAGCAAGAAGGACCCGAATGGATTTGAGCATAGCCACTGGAGAAAAAGTTTCGTCATTGTCCAAACCAGGTCTTTGACGAAAACCCTTTTCAACAAGTCTAGCCTTATAGGTTTCCACCTGTCCATCTACACCAATCTTTTTCTTGAAGATCCATTTGCATCCTATGGGTTTTTCCACATCTGGAGCAAAGTCCAAAGTCCATACTTTGTTGGTGCACATCGACTCCATTTCGGTTCGCATTGCATCTAGCCATCGTACCGAGTCGCCTCTCTGGATGGCCTGCTGGAAGCTAGTAGGTTCATCATCATCTATGACGCAATCCTCTCTATCCCTATCTATGAGAAAACCGTAGTATCTTTCAGGCGGATGAAACGGCCTACTACTCCAGCGGAGGGGTGCGGGAATGTCCTGTTCTTCTTAAACTATCGGTTCTACCAAACTTTCAGTAGTAGTTTTTGGTTCTGGAATTTCTTCCAGTTCTATTTCGCTCCCACTTATTTCCTTTTCAAAAACTGATATTCTAGAAAATGGGCATTACGAGAAACAAAATACTTTTGATCCTCTGCGTAATAAAATAGATACCCCTTGGAGTTCTTTGGATATCCCACAAACTTACACTGTACTGATCGTGCCTCGAGCTTGTCCACATGCTGCTTTTTAACAAAATCTGGACATCCCCATATCTTCAGATACTGAAGATAGGGTTTCTTCCCACTCCACATCTGATATGGCGTGGTAGGCACAGTCTTGGTAGGAATCATGTTCAAAAGATATGCCGCTGATTCTAGCGCATAACCCCAGAAAGATCGCGGAAACTTGGCATTACACATCATGGAACGTACCATATCCAATAGGGTTCGATTCCGTCTCTCCGATACACCGTTATGTTGTGGAGTGTATGGAGGAGTAAGCTGAGAGGGAATTCCTTTCTCTTTTAGGTAACCTAGGAACTCGGCACTTAAGTATTCATCACCTCGATCAGATCTTAGTGTCTTGATTTTTTTGCCGGTTTGGTTTTCTACTTCATTCTTATACTCTTGGAATTTCTCAAAAGCCTCGGATTTATGTTTCATCAGATAAATGAATCCGTACCTTGAGTAATCATCCGTAAAAGTAATGAAATAGGAAAAACCACATACATCGCTGTGTATGAGTCACTGTAGGGTTCCTATGCACCCTAGTGAGGTCTCACAAGGCATCGAACATGCCAATTTCAAAAAATATGGTGCCGAGAAACCCTAGACTATGGATCGTCGGCTAGATTTCTAGGCGAAAAGATAACTAGTTAACACTTAACTAAGAGATATGGAAATACAACCTTTGTAGATCCAGTTCTCCACCTCCATAGCTCCGCAATGAAGTCTCCTCGCTGTCCATAACAAGTCCCGGGCTCTAGCGTCGGCTTCATCGGAGAATGGACGAGCTAGGTCATCGATGTCCATGCCGAAGATGATCTACGTCGAGGCATCGCTAAATCAAGCTCCGACTTCACCAAGTCAAGAAACTTGTGAAGAAAACACACTCTACTACTTGGCAAGGGGTAGAGGATGAAGAAATAGGAAGTGGGTAGACTTTAGAATTGGATTTCTCACTCATTTCCATCAATCACCATTGATGGAGCTTGCTTTCTTCATGGAAGAAGATGAAGAAGAAGAAGAAAGAGTTATGATAAGTTAATTTAAAATCAAAAGTAAATCAATACTTATCATAACTTTAACTATAGTCAAGTGTAGAGAATTAACCAAGGTTAGTTGAATGGTTAGGGTTAAGGAAGAGAACAAAAAAGTCATCAAGTCAAAGCTTCATGAACCTTCAACTAAAAACAAATGAAGCCATCATTCATTTATCTTTCAATTTATTCATAATGAATAAATAAATAAGATAAGTGAATAAGTAAAACCCTAATCAACAACTTAATCTTGGTTTAATTCCTTACACTTAACCAAAAAGCATGCATCATCAAACATGATACAATCAAGTGCACAAAAGTATATCACATATACAACTTGTGAACTTCAAGTGAGAAAATCCATTTAAAGTGAACCAATACAAGTTAATGCAAAGTAATATATCAAATATATAATTATGCATTAAATCATTAAATCAACACTTGATTTAACGATCCGGTCATATCGCATATAACCGACTAGTATCCAGTGTATCGGCTTATCGAATCAACCCTCGATTCGATAACTAGGTTATATCGCATATAACCATTCGATACATTCATCGCGAGAATGAAATAAGGTATCACATACACGCATTATTCTCGGACCCGCACATATCTCATATGCGCTCCTATTTCGTTTCGCTTGAGCTAGGAAACCTCGGTGTAGGACTCTAAAGACTCGTCAATACGCCGGCAGCAGGTGGTGATCATATCAAACACCCACAAGCCGCAAGCGGTCTGCTAAACGTAATGGCCACCCGGGTATTGAGCGATCTGAAGATCGATGACCAAGCCCGCTCACACTCCAGTGAATCGAACCAGTAACACTACCGTACAGTCCGGTCTGATCTTCTGATATGTCGCATATCTCGCCTAGGGGTGGTAAACGTCAGACCCCAATAGCTCGATAAGTCGTGTCGATATGAGGTCTATAACTGTTCGAGAAACTACTCGTAACACTTACCAGTAAATCTCTGCAACCCTAGCCAGGGATTTCCTGTTATAGCCAATCGAACACAGCGCAACATCAACCGCCTATACCGGGAGAGACGAATCCCTCCTATCGCTCATTGCCTCCATGTGATTCGGGACTGTACCTAAAAACCACCGTTTTGCACGCCCTCTTGGACGTGGTAAGATGGAAATCAAAGCACAGTGGGAACCACACGAGACTCTATGACGATCTCGGGTCAACAGACTACTCTGTACCAGTGTCACCAGAGAACTGCCATCTGACGTGAGGTATAATACCATCCGGGAGTTCTCGGCGAGTCCGTCCAGTGTACCCAGTCTCCACTGAGCACCCGTATATCATCTCTGATGTCAAACACCAATGGATATAGGATCATCCATCGCCCATCTGTATGGGTCGAGAAGGTATACGCTAGTCTACTCTGGTATATCGATGCCCCATCTCGATACACCCACGACTAGGGACTTTCAAGGATGTACTTATGGACTACCATGTCCCCACTAGTATGATCCGCATCATAGTCCAGGTAGTCAAGTACACATCCTAAGGGCTTTACCAACATGTAACAGAGAGACAAACAGTGTACACGTTAAGGTAAAGAGCAACCAGATAGCATACTATCATGTAAAGCAAGAAAGTCTTCCCTATATATGTCCCAGCATCCACTACAATATACATCCTATGTATAGTAATGGCCTCTAGGGCATACATATAACTAACAATCTCCCACTTGCACTAGGGCCATCTGTAGCAGAGGTTGAAGTATCTCATACTCAACCATCCCATAAAAGTCTCTCTCTGGGAACAGGCCTTTGTGAGTGGATCCGCTGTGTTGTCCTCTGAGTCTACTCTCCTAACTTCGATCCCTTAGTGATCAACCATCTCCATGATCAAGTGATACTGCCTTAGAATATGTCTGGATCACTGATGGGACCTGCGTTCCTTGGCATAAGCCACAACTCCATTGTCACACAATGGGAGGAACGTAGTTCATCTTATGAACCAATATACACCCAAACAGCCTCTAGGGTAGCATCTTAAGTAGCGATGTATTCTACCTTTATCTTCTAGTATGTCACGGTATCTAGCTTGGAATTCTTCCAACATACCGTCCCTTTGGTTAGGGTAAAGACAATGCCTGTGACTGACATTCAGTCGTCTTTATCACCCTGGAACACTTCCAGTGATTCTTCCCAGGATCAATTGATACCATCTCACTACTACTAATGAGTATTCTAACATCCAATTAGATCTATCTCATAGATAAAAAATCCAGGATTTAGTAGGTATCACTTTGATCCTATTTGGAGAATCCTTGTGATAAGCGGAGATTGATCGAGCGTAGCATAGGAAACTCCTTCCCTATCAAGAGTATGTCATCCATGTACTCTACGAGGATCGTCACCATATTCCCTACTACCTTTTTGTTTATATAAGGTTCATCTACCATTTTGATGATGTCAAACTGTTTGACTATTACATCAAAACAGACGTTCCAACTCCGCGATGCCTGCTTTATCATATAAAACATCTTGCACACGTTTCCGCTGCTCCCACTGTCTACGAGGCCCTCTGGCTGTGTACTTATAGACGCACTCTTCTAAAACATCATTTAGAAAAGCAGTCATGACACCCAACCGCCAGATATCGTAGTCATGGTATGTAGCCGTGGCAAGTAGGATCTGGATGGACTTAAGCATAGCCACTTGAAAAGGTTTCATCATCATCCACGCCTGGTCGATGACGAAAAGCTTTAACAAGTCTAGCTTTGAAAGTCTCAACTTTTCCATTTACACCAAGTAATCTTCTCAAGATATACTTGCTCCTGATGGGGATTTAACCCTTCAGATATCGCAACCAAAGTCCATACTTTGTTGGTGTTTAAGGATTCCATCTCAGATCGCTAAGCATCCAGCCATTCTTACAGTGTCTTACTCCTGATGGCCAGCACGAAACTAGTTGGGTCATCATCTCATGATGCAATCCTCGCTCCCACTGTCATAGAGAAACCGAAGTATCTCTCAGGTGGGTGAGGAACCCTACTAGATCGGCGGAAAGGCTGAGGTTCGTTGGTATCTACTGAATCCTTTGGTTGTACCAAATCATCTGCTGTAGTTTGTATAGATGGAACCTTTCCAGTTCTACATAACAGACCTTGCCTCGAGTTTGTCCGGATTTTTCTTTTAGACATAGGCCGGACAACCCCAAATCTTAACTAACTTAAGACATGGGCTCTTCCCTATCCATATCACATATGAAGTGGTAGGCATTGATTTGATTCGAACCTAATTCAATAGGTATGCATCTTGTCAAGTGCATAACTCCCAAAAGGAAATAGGTAACTCAGTAGTACTCATCATAGAGCACACCTTATCACATAGGGTGTGATTGCTCCGCCCCGATATACCATCGTGCTATGGTGTATACGGAGGAGTAATGCCGAGAGAGAATCTCATTCTCCTTTAGAAAAGTCCAGGAATTCCGTGCTCAAGTATTCTCCTCCTTGATCTCATCAAAGGACATAATACTTATACCCTCATTTTGGTTCTCTACTTCTAACTTATATTCTGTGAATATCTCAAAAGGTTCGGACTTGTGTTTCAACAGGAACATATGTCTGAATCTTGAGAGATTATCAGAGAATGTAATGAAGTATAAAGAACCGGTCTTGGTATGTGTAGATAGGGGACCTACATACATCAACATGTATCATCCCAAGAGGTCATTAACTCTTTCTCTGTTTCCAGTAAACGGAGCTATGGTCATTTTATCTTTGTGACATGACTAGCGAGTTTCACAAGATGTAAATTCAAACTAATTTAAATATGCATCTTTATGTAACTCTAGCTAGTCGGGTCACATTGATCCGACCTAGTCTACAATACCTTAAGAAGGATTCGTTCATTTCTGAACTTTTCTTCTTCTGTGTGTTCCGTATACTAAGAACTGTAGTTTGATTTAGAACAACAATGCTTTCAGATAACGTGCCTGAACCGATCAACTTTTGATATAGGAAATGTTCAAAACATTATCCAACAATACAGAATTTTATCATTTCTTTACTGATAAAGAGACTGATATGATTTTGTATATCAGGTTCGGTATCTAATAACATTCGTTCCGAATCAATGTATTGGTAATACAGGGTGACAGTGACCAACAGACATGGCTGCAACTCTTGCCCCGTTTTCTGCCTCATGTAACTTATCACCCGTTCTCAGTCTTTCTACCCTTTTGTAGCCCTATGTAACAGATTACATATCTGGGATCCGGATCCGGTATCTTATACCAAGGATTTGGAGGATACTGAGAAACAGTTCTGTATAATGAACACACCCGAAGATGATGCATCAGCATGCACTCTCTTCGTTTGGGCGGCACGGGAAATCTGGTATTCCCCAATTTCCTGCTCTGTCTTTTAACAATTATAAGTTGGAGCGGGTCCAACGTTCTCCAGCTCAGTATAACAAGCGGGTTCGGTCAATATTCCCTATTATTATCTTGATTAAGGCGTGATATGGTCGCTACCTGGAAAGAGAGAGAAGAAAACACTCAGCGTGCGCTCTTTCAAGAATAGATTGGTTATTATTTTATCTAATCAGGATGGCTCCCACTGCTTTTTATCAAATCTTCCTTCAAACCCTAAAAGGAAAGACTAGCCGGGATTAATTACACACTACAAGTTCGCCAATCTTTCAGCCAGGCCAGTGTCGGTACTTTCAGGGAGGTCCCCCGTGCTTTCGCACGAACCTAATTAATGTAAACCTCGTTTTCCCAGAGGCGTAACCCCGTTGACACCTTTCTAGAAACCTACTTGATCGGCTAATTGTAATGTATAAAACTCTCCCAGGAGTAACAATTACTCGCAGCGGGTATCGGGATCCAACTATCTCATAGAAGGTATGCAATCTCATTGCAAATTTCAACACTTGAAATTCCCGATAATATTTTGCCCCTAACCTCCTATGACCTTGACAAAGGCCAACAAACCATAGGATGCTAGTCAAGTTCAACCCGTCATTTCCTGATTGAATTAAACCCACCCGCACGGCCCTTGACAAAGGCCAACAAGGTCGCACGACTACCCTAACTCAATCTGCATCATATGCATAAGCAGATAAGCACCAGTTAGCTACCGCACACTGCGCCTTGACAAAGGCCAACAAACGCAGCACGAATACTAACTACTACTTATCTGAAATGACGGAGAGCTACGACAGGTTTTTCTGAAAACCTATTGCGTAATGAACTTGATATCATTGTAGAATCAAATGATTTTAAAATGGAGTGCTTTTGAGGCTTTTCTAGTTTTGCTAAAGGAGTCACTCCTGGTGAAGGAATCATCGGTCCTTTCCTCGTCGAATGAGGTGCGGGATATATCATATATATGACTGTGCAAAGTAAAAACACTTAAAAGCAATCAAAAGACAAACCGAGTGTGTAGCATCTGCCAGTTATTGCTAAAGGAGTCACTCCCGGTGAAGGGATCTCGGTCCTTTCCTTATCGAATAAGGTGTAGGATATATCACATATATCGCTGTGCAAATCAAGAACTGTAACTACCTGTTTTATTTTGAAATTCGATTCTACAACATCTTAGGTTTCTTTTATTTCATTAATCACATTAATGAAGTCCCATCATTTAAGTACCTAAACATCACAGATAAATACGACGTACACTTATGCCATCCGCATTCGCCTCGATGTCCCCTCGTGCACCGTTAGGTTAGGTAACTAACGGCAGAGCGGGGCAGGGCTAGCGCGGGTGTAAAACATAAGTAACGCCTATATAATATATCATATATACTATATACTGTATCTATCACAGAACATTACATGATCACATCAGAGATATCCCAGCAGAAGAATCATATGAAATATTGGATTACTAGGACGTCCGTGTTTTCAATACGAGCCAGTATAAAACACGGATTCCACGGTCGTGATGAATAGCCAAACCCACACCCCTAGACCCCTACGAGAGTGGCAAGCAACCCTACCAATTCTAGAGTTAGGAGACCCGGACTCGACTCCTCGAGTTGATCTCCTACTGGACTCCAGAACCCGGTTACTTGTGCTCCCCTCCTTGGGTCTATCCTAGTGCGGAAAAGTAAATAATATACAAAGGGTGACAACTTCCGCAACCTGGAAGCACCCCAATAAAAGAATATTACATACAAGTTTTTACATGAATGAAAATGAAAAACACTCATCTCACATAAAAACCCCCGGCTATTCAAACACGACGATCCAATATAACATATCCAGCAACACATAACATCACATGTCATCAACGTAAGTAAATATGCGCATCCCAATTGTCGTTGACATATAGCAACGAATCCGGCGATATCATATATTACACTTACGGTCACAGAAAAGAAAGTGTAAAACTACAACAGTTGGAATCCGCAACCACCTCAGACATCGCATGCCTGACCAAATGAATTACTTAGACATCGCATGCCTAACAATTATAAACCCCGCATTTTAGTCTCTTTATCGAAAACACTTTTCAATACCAAGTCGGGCAATTCAGCAAGATTCCCGACATCCTGATCGAATGCTCGTCGCAAACTTCAGTAGACGGCTGCACCCCCGATACCGTCGACGAAGTGCACCAAGGCGGAACACCGCTGCCGCGAGCACCGGAACGGATGCTTTCGACGACGGGATTCTCCTACAGTCACTTGGTCGGGGCTATGGAGTGTAGCAGTCTATTAAGTTTACCGGCGAGTATCCGCGTGCGCTACGTGATTGCGACGGACTTTTGATCACATCAAAATTCCGTGGCAACCAATCATGTGAGACTAAACTGCTATGTTTATAACATTCATTCAGTTATCTCATAACTGCATGTGAATTCCAATTATTGTATCCCATTCCGGATAAATAGAAAATGTTAAACTTTCCGATTGAACATTCGAACATCCAAGTTTTACCAATACAGATCAACACATGAAACAAGTCTAAAAACATTCAGTTCGTGCCTCAGTACCAACGGTCCAGCCGTAGAAGGGTCAAGCCAACGCCTCACATGTGGCACGCCGTACTTCCCCAAACCCGAAGGTTCAAAGGGCAGTTCAAGACGGTCACATAATCGAGTTAAGGTTTGTTGTCTTCTAGAGGGTCCATCGAGTTACTTGCACTACTTAGAACGTCATTAAACTACGGAAAAATCCAACACTTGGAAATTTCCCGACGGGGAAAAAATTGGGTATTTATATCCGGTCGAACTTTTTAACATATTCTAAAATTTATCCGGAAAGCCACACAGACAAAATTTGATACTCCGATCAAAACACCGAATTCCCAAAACAACTCCAGAAAATTCAACTCTTGAATAAATATTAAAAATTCCCAGAAAAATCAGCATCTGAAAACATGAATTACTGTGCAGAAAGAGGAGGATGACGTCACCATGTTGCCGTTGAACCGCCGCAGAAGCAAGGCTTCTGCCGCGGTTCCGCCGCCATTTATACTGTTCACGAAAATATTTTTGCGCCGTAATTCTTATATTTCCCTGCTGAATTTTTTAGCAATTTTTAATTTGGAAAAATCCCAGTTTTGAAAAAAGGACAGAGAGCTATTTTGGGCTTGGGTTTTCGGGTCGTTCGGACTTCAAACTCCGTCTAGACTTCGCCTAAGGCTCTAGCTAGGCTCTAATACCACTGTAGGGTTCCTAGGCACCCTAATGAGGTCTCACAAGGTATCGAACATGCCATTTTCAAAAAATACGGTGCCGAGAAACCCTAGACTATGGATCGTCGGCTAGATTTCTAGGCGAAAAGATAACTAGTTAACACTTAACTAAGAGATACGGAAATACAACCTTTGTAGATCCGGTTCTCCACCTCCATAGCTCCGCAATGAAGTCTCCTCACTGTCCATAACAAGTCCCGGGCTCTAGACTCGGCTTCATCGGAGAATGGACGGGCTAGGTCATCGATGTCCATGCCGAAGATGATCTACGTCGAGGCATCGCTAAATCAAGCTCCGACTTCACCAAGTCAAGAAACTTGTGAAGTAAACACACTCTACTACTTGGCAAGGGGTAGAGGATGAAGAAATAGGAAGTGGGTAGACTTTAGAATTGGATTTCTCACTCATTTCCATCAATCACCATTGATGGAGCTTGCTTTCTTCATGGAAGAAGATGAAGAAGAAGAAGAAAGAGTTATGATAAGTTAATTTAAAATCAAAAGTAAATCAATACTTATCATAACTTTAACTATAGTCAAGTGCAGAGAATTAACCAAGGTTAGTTGAATGGTTAGGGTTAAGGATGAGAACAAAAAAGTCATCAAGTCAAAGCTTCATGAAGCTTCAACTAAAAACAAATGAAGCCACCATTCATTTATCTTTCAATTTATTCATAATGAATAAATAAATAAGATAAGTGAATAAGTAAAACCCTAATCAACAACTTAATCTTGGTTTAATTCCTTACACTTAACCAAAAAGCATGCATCATCAAACATGATACAATCAAGTGCACAAAAGTATATCACATATACAACTTGTGAACTTCAAGTGAGAAAATCCATTTAAAGTGAACCAATACAAGTTAATGCAAAGTAATATATCAAATATATAATTATGCATTAAATCATTAAATCAACACTTGATTTAACGATCCGGTCATATCGCATATAACCGACTATTATCCAATGTATCGGCTTATCGAATCAACCCTCGATTCGATAACTAGGTTATATCGCATATAACCATTCGATACATTCATCGCGAGAATGAAATACGGTATCACATACACGCATTATTCTCGGTCCCGTACATATCTCATATGCGCTCCTATTTCGTTTCGCTTGAGCCAGGGAACCTCTTTGTAGGACTCTAAAGACTCGTCAATACGCCGGCAGCAGGCGATGGTCATATCAAACACCCACAAGCCGCAAGCGGTCTGCTAAACGTAACGGCCACCCGGGTATTGAGCGATCTGAAGATCGAGGAGCAAGCCTGCTCACACTCCAGTGAATCCAACCAGTAACACTACCGTACAGTCCGGTCTGATCGTCTGATATGTCGCATATCTCGTCTAGGGGTGGTAAACGTCAGACCCCAATAGCTCGATAAATCGTGTCGATATGAGGTCTATAACTATTCGAGAAACTACTGGTAACACTTACCAGTAAATCTCTGCAACCCTGGCCAGGGATTTCCTATTATAGCCAATCGAACACAGCGCAACATCAACCCACTTTACCGGGAGAGACGAATCCCCTCCTATCGCTCATTGCCTCCATGTGATTCGGGACTGTACCCAAAAACCACCGTTTTGCATGCCCTCTTGGACGTGGTAAGATGGAAATCAAAGCACAGTGGGAACCACACGAGACTCTATGACGATCTCGGGTCAACATACTACTCTGTACCAGTGTCACCAGAGAACTGCCATCTGACGTGAGGTATAATACCATCTGGGAGTTCTCGGCGAGTCCGTCCAGTATACCCAGTCTCCACTGAGCACCCGTATATCATCTCTGATATCAAACACCAATGGATATGGGATCATCCATCGCCCATCTGTATGGGTCGAGAAGGTATACGCTAGTCTACTCTGGTATATCGATGCCCCATCTCGATACACCCACGACTAGGGACTTTCAAGGATGTACTTGTGGACTACCATGTCCCCACTAGTATGATCCGCTTCATAGTCCAGGTAGTTAAGTATACATCCTAAGGGCTTTACCAACATGTAACAGAGAGACAAATAGTATACACGTTAAGGTAAAGAGCAACCAGATAGCATACTATCATGTCGAGCAAGAAAGTCTTCCCTATATATGTCCCAGCATCCACTACAATATACATCCTATGTATAGTAATGGCCTCTAGGGCATACATATAACTAACAGTCATAAGAGCTCGCTCGCTCTTACTACATGTCTGGTAAATGGTGCCTTTTCCATCTTTCCTTTGAGACAAGATTGACAAGCGGCATAAGTTTGATATTCGAACGAGTCCAAATATCCTTCTCTATGTAACTTAGTCAACCTTCTCTTATTGATGTGACCCAGTCTACAGTGCCTTAAGAAAGCTTTTTTTAAATCTGGAGACTTTCTTTTTAGAGCGTTCTGGACATTGAAAATTTGGAGTTGGTTTAAGACATATATATCGTTATCCAGTGTACCGGACCCAATCAAACTGTGATTAAGGTGGATGTTAACAACATCACTTACAAACGTGAAATCATAACCTTTATTTGATAACAAGAAAACTGATATGATATTACATGTTAAGCTGGGTACACAAAAATAGTTATGTAAAACCAAAATGTGTCCACTCGCCAATCCCAGGTGATAATCCCCTACGGACACAGCTCCCACGCTAGCTCCGTTAGCAACCATCAGGGTCATATCACCATCCTTCAGCATTCTACGGTTTCTCAGTGTCTGCAATGAATTGCATATATGAGATCCGGATCCGGTATCAAATACCCAGAAAATAGAGTTGATTGACAGATAATTCTCAATTACAAACACACCTGAAGTCGAAGCCACAGCTTGCTTCGGTTCCTGGTTCTTGGCGTTCCACGCCTTCCAATCCTTCTTCCAGTGCCCTTTCCTATGACAATGGAAACACTCATCCTGGGCCACTACTGGTACCACAAACCTTTTCTGTCCCTTCACTCCCACCTTACTAACACCTCATCTAAGTTTGGTGGCGGCCTTCTTTTTCCTTCCTTTGGCCCCAGCCTTGGACCCGGAAGAAGAAGCACCGCTAACAAACATAGCGGGTGTTTCCCTTGCCTTCTGCAAGGTGCCCTCTGCACTCCTCAACATGTTAAGGAGTTCCGAAAGTTCAACTTCTTTTCTTTGAATGTTGAAATTCAGAATAAACTGGGCGTAGGTGGAAGGAAAGGACTGGAGAATAAGGTCTGTATAGAGCTCATTATCCAAAATCGTCCCAAGGTCAACGAGC
Organism: Agapanthus africanus; assembly: GCA_030015575.1. Lineage (NCBI taxonomy): Eukaryota > Viridiplantae > Streptophyta > Magnoliopsida > Asparagales > Amaryllidaceae > Agapanthus > Agapanthus africanus. The sequence goes on along the minus strand of JASDDO010000024.1, from coordinate 704,701,993 downwards.
TCTTCTATATAGCCAATCATCTTTAGGACATGTTCTCCTACCGATGATCCGACGACCAACATCGCTCAAAACAAGTTCTTAGAGGTCTCGTATCTTGCTATACAAGATTGCTCTCCATAAAGTTCCTTTGTATGGAGAAATATGGCATCAAGATCCATATCCTCATGCCTCCTTTGATGTTCATTATTCATCGAGGCAAGCACGATGCACTTCGCCTTCGCGCAATCATACTCCCAGGTTTTGCGAATTTCCTTATCCGTATTACTGGATTTAGGACCTGGGACTGCAGGTGCCTTAGGGGTGAGGACGTACCCCAATTTGTCATAGGTCAAAGCCATTTTGACATTCCGCAGCAAATCTTTATAGTTTGGCCATGTCAGTATATTTTTCTTTAAAAGTAACTTAAGTCCAGTCATTTTCAGGGTCGCTGCAAGTAGGTGAGAGAGAAGAAACACTTTAGCTTGATGCTCTTGCAAGTTTAGATTGGTTTTTCATTTATCTAAACTGGATTGCTCCCACTGTTTCTAGAATCCTTTCTCAAACCATAAAAGAAGAATTAGCCAGGACTATTCTCACTGTACAATACTTGCTTAACCGTTCAGCCAGGCTGGTGTCGGTACTTCGAGTGAGGTTTTCCAACGCTTTCGCGAAGTTCCTTAATTAAATAACCACTTTTCTCTGGGGGCATAACCCCGCTGACACCTTTCTTGACACCTACTAGGTTTATAGTATTGATCATTAAATGACAAATCTCCTGATGAGTAGCATATACTCACAGTAGGATCGGGATCCAAATATCATCATATGATATTGTTGAAGGAATCCTACCAACATTCATCAAACTCCAAATGGTATGCATCTCTTTGCAAATTTCAGTTTCTTTAGAAATTCCCGATATTAATTTTTGCCCCATGCTCTTATGACCTTGGCGTTGGTCAATGTTAGTGTATATGCCCTAAAGGCTATTATTGTATCATACTAGTTTGTATATTACTTAATGGATGCTTTGGATATTCACCTTGTATAGACAATCTTGCTCAATATAGTAGTATGCTACTTGGTTTCTTTCTGCTTTAATGTGTACATGTGTTTACTTTAGTATATCACCTATACACATTAGTGGAGCCCTTAGAATCTTTGCTTGATTACCAGCGTTGTGATGGCAGTCACACTCGTGGGGGCTGGGTAATCTATAAGCACATCCTTATGCAGGTCCCTAGTCGCAGGTCTATCGAGATAGGGCATCGATACTCAGGAGTTGACTAGCGTATGCGCTTCTCATCCCAGTGTGGGAGACGGTCTGTCCCACAGCCATCAGTACGTCGTACTTGAGATAGTATACGGGTGCTAGTTAGGTTACGAGTACACTGGACAAGACTCGTCGGGAACTGTTGGTTGGTACTATACCTATCATCAGTTATCAGTTCCCAGGTGACATGAGTACAGCTTAGTCCGCTGACTTGACACTGTCACTTCGCCTCGAGTGTGTTCCCACTGTACTTAGATTACTATCCTACCACGGCTCAAAGGAGTCGTGCAAACAGGTAGTAGTTGGGTGCAGTCCCGAAGCACTTGGAGGCAGTGACGGTTAGACAGGATTCGTCTCTCCCGGTATTGTGGTTGACATCGCGCTGTGTCTAGGAGAGCCATTACACGAGTAGTCCCTGGCCAGGGAATCCGAAATATACTGGTAGGTTTCCAGTGTTATCTCAGGGTGTTCTGGGCTTCACTCCGACACCACTTGTACCGCTATTAGAGGACTGACGTTTACAGCCCCTAGGCCAGCCATGCGATGTATCAAACGAACAGACCGGACGGTATAGAGATTGTCACATTCAGGCTCAGTAGGAGTTCAGATGGGTTTCACCTCGTTCTTCTTCTTGTCGGCATCTACCTGGGGACCGTTACGCACAGCTAGTGCCACTTGCGGTCTGTGGTTAAACCCACTGCCAGCGTAGTGTCGAGTCTTTAGAGTCCCACACAGAAAGCTATTCGCCTTTAGGCAAAAGAGTAGAGGTCGCATGGTTTTGCAACAGGTCGCATGGTTTTGCGACAGGGTTCGGTCACATCCGTGCACTTGTGCACGTACAGTGTCCGGACAGTTAACACTAGTGGGCTTTGGTTTAAGCCAGATCCTAGTGTACATTTTGGGATTGGTTTTATCTCGTTTGTATTCGTGTTCCTCGGAACGTGGATACGGGTGTGTATGCACAGTTGATAGAGAGACAGAGGCAGAGGATTCTCATTGGGGTTGTTGACTGTTGACTGTTGACTTTTGGCTAAACCCTAATGAGAATAAGAAATATGATTAATGATAATATTTATTAAGTATTATTGTGTCATGGTTGAGATGAGGGGTTGACTTTGTTGACTTGTTGACTTTGCTGACCGATTGACTAGGTTGGACTAGTTGACCATCATCATTGCAATGGCTATCATTTCATGGCAAAGACTTTTGCTTGCTTGTTATGCTTTGCAATATGAGTGCATGAATTGATAATGCCACTTGACTTGATATGAACCATCACATAATACTCAATTATTATTATTATTATTATTGTTATTATTATTATTATTATTATTATTATTATTATTATTATTCTTTTTGGATTATGAGAGGTGGGATGGCAAAAGACTCTATCATTCTCTCATTTCATTTCTCTCTCTTGCCATTACTTGCTCAAGCTCTCCCTCTTCCTCTTGCTCTCTCTAGGTCAAGGCAAACCATTCTCATGTGTTGAGACTCATTGCCTTAGAGATAAAAAGACACCAAAACAATCCTCTACTTATTCTAGTTCACAAGGCCTAGCAAGCCAAGTGTTCTAGTTTCTTCAAAGTTCGAAGAAGAAGCCAAAGGTAGAAGCTTTCGGGTGGATCCATCTTCGGCGCAAGGAGACGACGAGGTAAGGCCGATCCGTACACCGGGAGGTGTTGAAGACGAAAGAGTTCAAGAAAGGTATAGCCCCCTAACCGAGTAGGTAAAACTCAAGTTAGGTTGTTAGTTAGTTGTTTAACAAAGATCCGTATTTGTAGTCCATGTTACCACCCTCTTGAAAAATCGTTTTTCACCACTTCCGCAACCCCGTAAGTACCGGGGAAGGGTAGCATAGACTTACAGTGGTATCAGAGCCTAATTAAACACTATCTAACATGTTAGTGAAGTAACTAGAAGTTCGATCGGAGAAAAAGTCACGAAAAACACCCGGAAAATCAAGTTTCTGTCGATTCTGTATTCTGTTCAAAAAATGATAAATCATACTCCAAAAATCGACTCAGGCTTTTTAAAAGCCACTCAAGAAATTTGGTTCAGAGAACTGTTCAAAGCGCCGCGGAACCGCGGCGGGAGCACTCTCCTGCCGCGGATACGTGGCCGAGTTGAGTCGGTCGTGGCTCAAATTTCTTGCAGTGTGATTCTGTGGGTAGTTTGGGATTTTTTCAATATGTCTTTTCTGCCCAGATTTTCCAGAAAGAAAAATTAGTTTTTGGGGCTTGAAAATCCGTATTTTTATCGAACTTCTAAAGACTTAAGCTGATGGATATATATCTGTGATGTGTTATATGTATTGAACGTCCGCTAATCGCTATATGGCGATTAGTGGGGGTTATACATATCTGTGATCTGTAATGTTGATGGTATGTGTATATGAATTCATTGGATTGTCGCGGATGAATAGCCGGGGGGTTGTGAGATGAGAGTTTTCTTTTATCTTTCAATTCATGTAATATGTAAATTGATGTAATATTATTTTTGGCCGCATAACCGGGTCGGGGTTGTAGCCGTCATGGTATAATTTCTTTTTACTGTTTTTGCTCCTAGGATAGATCCAAGGTGGGGTGCACAAACTACCGGGTATCTTGAAGTGCCGAGTGGCCTACTCACGTCATTGAGGGAGGTTGCTCCGCTTCGGATATTTGGCGGGTAGTTTGCCGCACCCGTTGGGGTCTAGGGTGGGGTATTGGCTATTCATCGCGACCATGTAATCCGCTCTTCGTTACAGACACGTACGAATTGCGGATTCCTAGTATATCCAATGTGTTCATCTGTGATCTGAAATGGCTATCATTGCAATATATCTATATATGATATTATTTAGGCGTTGGTTATGTTTTGCAGCCGCGCTAGCCCAGCCCCCGCTCTGTCGTTAGTTAAGTAACCTAACGGGTAATGACGGGGCCCCGTGGCGAATGCGAATGGCATAAGCGTACGTCATATTTTGGTTGTTTTCTGCAATGGTAGGAATAAATGATAGGACGCATTAAAAGAACTAATGCAAGAAAATAAACCAAGTAAAAGTCGTTGGAACACTTTCAAAACCACTCAGTTTCTTTTCAAAATAACTTTTAGACACGGAGCTTAAGCCACTCCTTTTAAAAGCTATCTCGTTCCTTCGATTATATCAAGTTCACTACGTTCACGGTTTCGCCAAAACCATTCGTAGCCCTCCGTCGTTTCACATGGATGGACAATAGTATTCAAGCTATGTTTTTTGGCCAAAGTCAAGGCATAGTGATTGGTAGCTATTGGGTATTCATGTGCAGCATAGATAGATGTGTTGGTTTGGAGCAGTCGTTCTACCTTGTTGGCCAAAGTCAAGGGTATGTGTGGGTGGGTTCAAATTAACATGGAGAATGACGGGTAGAACTTGCAATGTGACTTATGATTTGTTGGCCAAAGTCAAGGTCGTAAGAGCATGCGGCAAAAATCCACATCGGGAGTTTCAAAAGAACTGAAACTTGCTAGCGCTGCATACCATTTGGAGTGTAATGATTCTGGTAGGATTCCTTCAGTTTTGTCACGCAATGATACTTGGATCCCGATCCTACTGTGAGTATATGCTACTCCTCGGAAAATTTCTCACTAAACGATCAATGCTATAAACCTAGTAGGTGTCTAGAAAGGTGTTAGCGGGGGTATGCCCCCAGGAAAAAGAGCTTCTTAATTAAGGAACTTTGCGAAAGCGTTGGAAAACCTCCCTCGAAGTACCGACACCAGCCTGGCCGAACGGTTAAGCAAGTATTGTACGGTAAGATTAATCCTGACTAATTCTTCCTTTTTGGTTTGAGGAGGGATTCGAGAGACAGTGAGAGCCATCCTGTTTAGACAAATTAAAAACCACTCTAAACTTGCAAGAGCATCATGCTAAAGTGTTTCTTCTCTCTCTCCTATTTGCAGCAACCAAATATCATGACCGGACTTAAGTTATTACTAGGTAAAAACATACTGACAGGGCCAAACTACAAAGATTGGCTCAGGAGAATGGCAATCACTTAAGACAAGTTGGGGCATCTCCTTACCAACAAAGCTCCCCCTGTCCCAGTTCCCACCACCAGCATCGCGGATAAGGAAATCCGTAAGACTTGGGAGATCGATTGCGCGAAGGCCAGGTGCCTCGTGCTTGCCTCTATGTACAACGAAAATCAGAGGAGGCACGAAAATATGGACCTCGAATCCATATTTCTCCATACAGAAGAACTGTATGGAGAGCAATCTCGTATCGTAAGATACGAAGTGTCCAAGAAGCTATTTTCGGCAAGGTTGGTCATCGGATCATCGGTTGTGGAACACGTGCTTAAGATGATTGGCTTCATTGAGGAGCTCGCGGACCTTGGGACCACGTTGGAGAACGAGCTATATACGGACTTGATTCTTCAGTCCCTTCCTTCCACTTACGCCCAGTTTATACTGAACTTCAACTTGCAAGAAAAAGAAGTTGAACTTTTAGAGCTCCTCAACATGCTGAGGAGTGCAGAGGGCACCCTACAGAAAGGTAGGGAAACATCCACTTTGTTTGTAGGAGGATCTTCATCTTCTAGGTCCAAGGCGAAAGCCAAGGGAAAGAAGAAGAAAGCCTCCGCCAAACCAAGGGGCGGTGTTAGTAAAGTGGATACGAAGGGAAAGACAAAAGCAACAAAGGTAGCGGGAAAGCTTGTGGATAAGGAAGTATGCTTTTACTGTCACAAGAGTGGTCACTGGAAGAAAGATTGCAGGGCTTGGAAAGCCAGAACACAAGATCTGAAGCAAGTTGCGGCTTCAGCTTCAGGTTTGTATGTTATTGAAAACTGTCTATCAATAAACTCTACTTCCTGAGTATTGGATACCGGATCAGGATCTCATATCTGTAATTCTTTGCAGGCGTTGAGAAACCGTAGGTTTTTGAAGGCAGGTGACATGACCCTCAAAGTTGCAAACGGAGCTAGCATGGATGCTAAGGCCGTGGGGGACTATCACCTGGGAATGTCAGATGGGCATGTTTTGGTTTTACGTAATTGCTTTTTTGTACCCAACTCAACTTGTAATATCATTTCTGTATCTTTGACTTCTAAAGAAGGTTATGAATTTGCGTTTGTAAGTAATGTTGTAAACATTCACCTTAATCAAGTTCTGATTGGGTCAGGTACATTAAGCAATGGTATATACGTATTAAACGAACCACAGATTTTCAATGTCCAGATTACACACAAAAGAAAGTCTCCGGAAATAAATCAGACTTTCATATGGCATTGTAGACTGGGTCACATCAATGAGAGAAGGTTGATGAAGTTACATGCAGAAGGATATTTGAATCCGTTCGAATATCAATCATATGCCACTTGTCAATCCTGTCTCAAAGGAAAGATGACAAAGACTCCGTTCACTGGACACGGAGTAAGAGCGAGCGAGCTCTTGGGACTCGTACCCAGCGACGTGTGCGGTCCAATGTATACACATGCGTGAAGCGGTTATTCTTACTTCATTACTTTTACGGATGACTTTTCAAGGTACGGTTATGTCTTCTTTATGAAACATAAGTCCGAAGCCTTTGGAAAATTCCAGGAATATAAGAATGAAGTAAAAAAACAAACCGGCAAAAGTATCAAGACACTAATATCGGATCGAGGTGGTGAATACTTAAGTGCCGAGTTCCTGGACTATTTAAAAGAGAATGGAATTCTCTCTCAGCTTACTCCTCCAAACACTCCGCAACATAACGGTGTATCGGAGAGATGGAACCGGACCCTATTGGATATGGTACGGTCCATGATGAGTAACGCTGAGTTACCGCGATCATTCTGGGGATATGCACTGGAATCAGCTGCATACCTTTTGAACCGAGTTCCAACTAAGACTGTGCCTACTACACCATATCAGATGTGGTGTGGGAAGAGACCCTATCTTAATCACAATAAGACATGGGGATGTCCAGCTTTTGTCAAAAAGCAGCATGCGGACAAGCTCGAAGCACGCTCAGTACAGTGCAAGTTTGTGGGATATCCAAAGAACTCCAAGGGATATTTTTTCTATTGCGAAGAGGAACAAAAGATTTATGTTTCTCGTCATGCCCACTTCTTGGAAACTGAGATTTTAGAAAATCAGATAAATGGGAGCGCAATAGAACTGGAAGATATTCCAGAACCACGAGCTATTACTGAAAGCTTAGTAGAACCAGAGGGTTCAAAAGAAAATGACATTCCTACGCAGCTCCGCAGGAGAAGTAGGCAGTCTCATCCGCCCGAGAGATACTACGGTTTTCTCATAGACGGGGATAGAGAGGATTGCATCATTGATTATGATGAGCCGACTAGCTTCCAGCAGGCCATTCAGAGCGTTGACTCGGTAAAATGGCTGGATGCAATGCGGACCGAAATGGAGTCCATGTACACCAACAAAGTATGGACGTTGGACGTTGCTCAAGATGGGGTAAAACCCGTAGGATGCTAGTGGATCTTCAAAAGTAAGATTGGTGTAGATGGACAGGTTGAGACCTATAAAGCTAGACTGGTTGCAAAGGGTTTTCGTCAATGACCTGGTTTGGACTATGACGAAACCTTTTCTCCAGTAGCTATGCTGAAATCCATTCAGATCCTTCTTGCCATTGCTGCCTTCCACGATTATGAGATTTGGCAGATGGACATAAAGACCGCTTTTCTAAATGGAAATTTAGAGAAGTGTGTTTATATGGACCAGCCAGAGGGTTTCATTCAGAATGGGAGCAGCGGAAAGGTGTGCAAGTTGCTCAAGTCCATCTACGGACTAAACCAGGTATCGCGGAATTGGAACATCTGTCTTGATGAGACGATCAAAGAATTTGGCTTTATAAAAAATCCAGATGAACCATGCATCTATAGAAGATTTGTAGCGAGAACTGTAGTATTCCTTGTTTTATACGTGGATGACATTCTCTTAAAAGGAAATGACATTCCTATGCTACAATCTGTCAAAGGGTTCTTGTCACACAGGTTCTCCATGAAAGACCTGGGTGATGCCTCATACATTCTGGGGATCCGGATCTATCGTGACAGATCCAAGAGCATACTGGGACTCTCACAGTCCAGGTACATCGACACCATACTGAAAAGATTCAGTATGGAAGATTCCAAGCGCCGTAATCTACCGGCTTATCACGGGATCACCCTTTGCAAAGAGATGTCTCCCAAGACTAATTTGGAAAGGGATCGCATATCTATTATACCCTACGCTTCTGCAGTAGGCTCTATAATGTATGCGATGTTGTGTACCAGACCAGATGTAGCTTATGCACTGAGTGTGGTAAGCCGGTATCAGTCAAACCCTGGAGAGAAACACTGGATAGCAGTAAAGAACATTCTCAAGTACCTGAGAAGGACTAAGGAGATGTTCTTGGTGTATGGCGGAAAAGACCTCCAGATCAAGGCCTTTGCTGACTCCAGCTTCCAAAGTGACAAGGATATTCCAAGTCCATGTCGGGTTATGTATTTACCCTCATTGGAGGGGCGGTTTGTTGGAAGAGTTCCAAACAGGAAACCATTGCTGACTCAATGATGGAAGCGGAATATATCGCTGCTGCAGATGCCGCAAAAGCAGATGTCTGGATAAGGAAGTTCTTAACTGGACTTCAGGTGGTTCCATCTATTGTTTATCCAATACCTCTGTATTGCGACAACAATGGGGCTATAGCTTTAGCAAAGGAACCCAGGTCCCATCAGAAGTCTAGACACATCTTGAGGCGGTGTCACCTGATCAGGGAGATCATGGGTCGCCAGGAGATCGAGGTTCGTAGAGTTTCTACGGAAGATAACACTGCCGATCCACTCACAAAGGCCTTACCCCAGACTCAGTTTGAGCGGATGATCGAGATGATAGGTCTTCGATACGCCAGTACATGGCCTTAGTGCAAGTGGGAGATTGTTAGTGTATATGCCCTAGAAGCCATTACTGTATCATACTAGTTTGTATCTTACTTAATGGAAGCTTGGGATATTCACCTAGTATAGACAATCTTGCTCAATATAGTAGTATGCTACTTGGTTTGTTTCTGCTTTAATGTGTACATGTGTTTATTTTAGTATATCACCTATACACATTAGTGGAGCCCTTAGGATCTTTGCTTGATTACCAGCGTTGTGATGGCAGTCACACTCGTGGGGGCAGGGTAATCTATAAGCACATCCTTATGCAGGTCCCTTGTCGCAGGACTATCGAGACAGGGCATCGATACTCCGGAGTAGACTAGAGTATGCACTTCTCATCCCAGTGTGGGAGACGGTCTGTCCCACAGCCGTCAGTACGTCTACTTGAGATAGTATGCGGGTGCTCGTTAGGTTACGAGTACACTGGACATGACTCGTCGGGAACTGTTGGTTGGTACTATACCTATCGTCAGTTATCAGTTCCAAGGTGACATGAGTACAGCTTAGTCCGCTGACTTGACACTGTCACTTCGCCTCGAGTGTGTTCCTACTGTATTTAGATTACTACCCTACCACGGCTCAAAGGAGTCGTGCAAACAGGTAGTAGTTGGGTGCAGTCCCGAAGCACTTGGAGGCAGTGATGGTTAGATAGGATTCGTCTCTCCCGGTATTGGGGTTGACATCGCGCTGTGTCTAGAAGAGCCATTACATGAGTAGTCGCTGGCCAGGGCAAGCGAGATATACTGGTTGGTTTCCAGTGTTATCTCAGCATGTTCTTGGCTTCACTCTGATATGACTTGTACCGCTATTAGGGGACTGACGTTTACCGCCCCGTAGGCCTTCCATGCGATGTATCAGACGAATAGACCGGACGGTATAGAGATTGTCACATTCAGGCTCAGTTGGAGTTCAGATGGGTTTCACCTCGTCCGTCTTCTTGTCGGCATCTACCTAGGGACCGTTACGCACAGCTAGTGCCGCTTGCGGTCTGTGGTTAAACCCACTGCCAGCGTAGTGTCGAGTCTTTAGAGTCCCACACAGAAAGCTATTCGCCTTTAGGCAAAAGAGCAGAGGTCGCATGGTTTTGCGACAGGTCGCATGATTTTGCGACAGGGTTCGGTGACATCCGTGCACTTGTGCACGTACAGTGTCCGGACAGTTAACACTAGCGGGCTTTGGTTTAAGACAGATCCTAGTGTACGTTTTGGGATTGGTTTTATCTCGTTTGTATTCGTGTTCCTCGGAACGCGGATGCGTGTGTGTATGCACAGTTGACAGAGAGACAGAGGCATAGGATTCTCAATGGGGTTGTTGACTGTTGACTGTTGACATTTGGCTAAACCCTAATGAGAATAAGAAATTTAATTAATGATAATATTAATTATGTATTATTGTGTCATGGTTAAGATGAGGGGTTGACTTTGTTGACTTGTTGACTTTGTTGACCGGTTGACTAGGTTGGACTAGTTGACTATCATCATTGCAATGGCTATCATTTCATGGCAACTTTTGCTTGCTTGTTATGCTTTGCAATATGAGTGCATGAAATGATAATGCCACTTGACTTGATAAGAACCATCACATAATACTCAATTATTATTATTATTATTATTATTATTATTATTATTATTATTCTTTTTGGATTATGAGAGGTGGGATGGCAAAAGTCTCTATCATTCTCTCATTTTATTTCTCTCTCTGGCCATCACTTGCTCAAGCTCTCCCTCTTCCTCTTGCTCTCTCTAGCTCAAGGCAAACCATTCTCATGTGTTGAGACTCATTGCCATAGAGATAAAAAGACACCAAAACAATCCACCACTCATTCTAGTTCATAAGGCCTAGCAAGCCAAGTGTTCTAGTTTCATCAAAGTTCGAAGAAGAAGCCAAAGGTAGAAGTTTTCGGGCGGATCCATCTTCGGCGCAAGGAAACGACGAGGTGAGGCCGATCCGTACACCGGGAGGAGTTGAAGACGAAGGAGTTCAAGAAAGGTATAGCCCCCTAACCGAGTAGGTAAAACTTGTTAGTGTATATGCCCTAGAGGCCATTACTGTATCATACTAGTTTGTATATTACTTAATGGATGCTTGGGATATTCACCTTGTATATACAATCTTGCTCAAAATAGTAGTATGCTACTTGGTTTGTTTCTACTTCAATGTGTACTTATGTTTATTTCAGTATATCACTTATACGCATTAGTGGAGCCCTTAGGATCTTTGCTTGATTACCAGCGTTGTGATGGCAGTCACACTAGTGGGGGCTGGGTAATCTATAAGCACATCCTTATACAGGTCCCTAGTCGCAGGACTATCGAGACAGGGCATCGATACTCCGGAGTAGACTAGCGTATGCGCTTCTCATCCCAGTGTGGGAGATGGTCTGTCCCACAGCCATCAGTACGTCGTACTGGAGATAGTATACGGGTGCTCGTTGGGTTACGAGTACACTGGACAGGACTCGTCGGGAACTGACAGGTTGGTATTATACCTATCGTCAGTTATCAGTTCCCAGGTGACATGAGTACAGCTTAGTCCGCTGACTTGACACTGGCACTTCGCCTCAAGTGTGTTCCCACTGCACTTTGATCACTACCCTACCACGGCTCAAAGGAGTCGTGCAAACAGGTGGTGGTTGGGTGCAGTCCCGAAGCACTTGGAGGCAGTGACGGTTAGACAGGATTCGTCTCTCCCGGTATTGGGGGTTGACATCGCGCTGTGTCTAGGAGAGCCATTACACGAGTAGTCCCTGGCCAGGGCAAACGAGATATACTGGTAGGTTTCCAGTGTTATCTCAGGGTATTTTGGGCTTCGCTCCGGCACGACTTGTACCGCTATTGGGGGACTGACGTTTACCACCCCCTAGGCCCGCCATGCGATGTATCTGACGAACAGACCGGACTGTACGGAGACTGTCACATTCAGACTCAGTAGGAGTACAGATGGGGTTTCACCTCGTCAGCCTTCTTGTCGACATCTACCTGGGGACCGTTACGCACAGCTTGTGCCGCTTGCGGTCTGTGGTTAAACCCACTGCCAGCGTAGTGTCGAGTCTTTAGAGTCCCACACAGAGGGTATTCGCCTCTGGGCAAAACAGAGTAGAGGTCGCATGGTTTTGCGATAGGGTTCATTCTCATCCGCGCACTTGTGCACGTTTGGAGTCCGGACGGATTATACTGGCAGGCTCTGGTTTGAGCCAGATACTGGTATATGTTTTGGGGTTGCTTTTATATCTCGGTATTCTTGTTCCTCGGAACGAGAATGCAGGTGTGTATGCACAGTTGCTTGAGGCGGAGGATGAGTTTTTTTTTCATTAGGGTTTCGGAACGGGTGCGTATGCACAGTTGACAGTTATTATTTTCCAAACCCTAATGGATTTATGGATTATCTATTTATAATAGTAATTAAATGAGAATTTTGTTATGGTTGATTTTGTTGACTTGTTGACCATGGTTGAATGTTGACCACCATCATGCTTTAAAAAGTCTTCCTTGATTTATGCTTACATTTCATTAAATGAAGCATGGTAGTGGTCATTCCAAATTACCATCAACTATTCTCATTTTCAATTATTATTATTAGATAATTCTTTTTCTTTTGCATTATGGTTGCAAGAAAGAATAGAATAGCTCATTCTATCATATTCATTCTCTCTCCTCTCTTCATCTTCCTCTTCCTCTTGCAAAGAGAAACCTTCTCATGTGTTGAGAATCGTTCTCTTTAAAAAGAAAAGCAAACCCTAGTCACTCTCTACTCACTCTAGGATCAAAGGATTAGCAAGCCGGAGATTCTAGTTCACTCCAAGTTCGAGAAAGAGCCCAAAGGTCGAGCCTTCGAGGTGGATCCATCTTCGACGGAAGAAGGCGACAAAGGAGAACCATCAACCTCTACAAAGTTTGAAGAAGAAGGAGTTCAAGTTTAGGTATAACCATCTTCATCCGAGTAGCTAACTCACTTTAGCAAAGTTTGCTAGTTTTAGTTTAGGTAACGATCCCGACCTACTTTAGTCCATGTTGCCTCTTGCACTAAAAATTTGATTTTTATACCGTTTCCGCCTCCCCGTAAGAACCGGGGGTCGCAACGTGGACTTACAGTGGTATCAGAGCCTAACTAAACTTAAACTAGCTTGGTAGTGAAGTATAACGAAGTTCGGAACCGAAAAAATCACAAAACCGGAAAATTACAAAACCTGAGTTTCTGTTGAAAATTTTTTGGCTCAAAATGAAAAACTTTATACATGTAAATTCGGCTCATGGTTTTGTGTGAACACCCAAGAAAAACGATACAGTAATTCGTCCAAACCGCCGCCCTTCCGCCGCGTGAGCTAGGCATCCGCCGCGGAAGCGCCGCGCGTTGTCGTCTTCTGTGCATCGTTTTTCGTGCAGTGTATGTCTGTGTTGGTTTTGGGATTTTTGAAATATATTATATGTGCCCAGATTTTCCAGAAAAGAAGTTTCCTTTTGGGGTCCTATAATTCCGTATTTTTCCGAACTTCACTGCACTTTGACTATGATGGTTATATCTGTGATGTTTGCATGTATTGAACGTCGGCTAATCGCTATAAGACGATTAGTCGGGGTTATACATGATCTGTGTTTGATATTGGAATGTGTATATAAATATGTTGGATTGTCGCGGGTGAATGGCCGGGGGTTGTGAGACGAGAGTTTTCTTTTCTTGCAATTTATGTAAATTTGTAAATTGATGTAATAATTATTTGTATGGCCGCACAACCGGGTCGGGGTTGTAGCCGTCATTGTATAATTTCTTTTTACTGTTTTTGCTCCTAGGATAGACCCATGGAGGGGTGCACAAACTACCGGGTATGCCGAAGTGTCGAGTGGCCTACTCATGAAGATGAGGGAGGTTGCTACGCTTCGGGTACTTGGCGGGTAGTTTGCCGCACCCGTAGGGGTCTTGGGTGGGGTTTTGGCTATTCACCGCGACCGTGTAATCTGTTTTTGTTACAGGCTCGTACAAATTACAGATTCCTAGTATATCCAATGTATTTATCTGTGATCTGAAATGTTTATCATTGCAGATATCTATATATGATATTATTTAGGCGTTGCTTATGTTTTACAGACGCGCTAGCCCAGCCCCCGCTATGTCGTTAGTTAAGTAACCTAACGGGTAATGACGGGGCCCAGTGGCGAATGCGAATGGCATAAGCGTACGTCATATTTTGGTTGTTTTCTGCAATGGTAGGATTAAATGATGGGACGCATTAAAAGAACTAATGCAAGAATATCACGCATTAAAAGAACTAATGCAAGATAGTAAACCAAGTTAAAGTCGTTGGAACACTTTCGAAAAACCACTCGGTTCTTTTCAAAAACAACTTTTAAATGCGGAGCTTGAGCCACTCCTTTTAAAAGCTATCTCGTTCCATCGACCAAATCAAGTTCACTACGTTCACGGTTTTGCCAAAACCATCCGTAGCCCTCCATCATTTCAGTTAAATATTCGGTAGTATTCAAGCTATGTATTTTGACCTCACGCCAAGGCATAGTGATTGGTAGCTGCCGGATATTTATCTGTTGCATAGATAGAATGCGTTGGTTTGAGACAGTCGTACTGCCATTTTGGCCTACGTCAAGGGTATGTACGTGTGGATTCAAATTAACCTGGATAATGATGGGACGAACTTGACATGTGACTTATGACATTTTGACCTCACGCCAAGGTCATAAGAGCATGGGGAAAAAATCCACATCGGGATTTTCATAAGTACTAAAACTTGCTAGATTTGCATACCATTTAGAGTGTGGTGATTCTGGTAGGATTCCTTCAGTTTCGTCACGCGATGATATTTGGATCCCGATCCTACTGTGAGTATATGCTACTCCTCGGGAAATTTCTCACTAAACGATCAATGCTATAAACCTAGTAGGTGCCTAGAAAGGTGTTAGCAGGGTTACGCCCCCAGGGAAAAGAGGTTATTTAATTAAGGAACTTCGCGAAAGCGTTGGAAAACCTCCCTCGAAGTACCGACACTGGCCTGGCTGAACGGTTAAGCAAGTATTGTACGGTGGGATTGATCCTGACTAATTCTTCCTTTATGGTTTGAGGAGGGATTCGAGAAACAGTGGGAGCCATCCTGTTTAGACAAACTAAAAACCACTCTAAACTTGCAAGAGCATCATGCTGAGTGTTTCTTCTTCTCTCTCCTAATTGCAGCGACCAAATCAACATGACTGGACTTAAGTTACTCCTAGATAAAAACAAACTGACAGGGCCAAACTACAAAGATTGGCTCAGCAATGTCAAGATAGCAATCACTTATGACAAGCTGGGGTATCTTCTTACCACCAAAGCTCCCCCTGTCCCTGGTCCAACTTCCAGTGTCGCGGATAAGGAAATCCGCAAGACTTGGGAGATTGATAGCGCGAAGGCCAAATGCCTCCTGCGTGCCTCGATGGACAACGAACATCAGAGGAGGCATGAGAAAATGGACATGGAGTCCATATTGCTTCATACAAAAGAACTGTATGGAGAGCAATCACGTATCGCAAGATACGAAGCGTCGAAAAAGTTATTTTCGACAAGAATGGCCGTCGGATCATCAGTAGCCGAGCACGTGCTAAAGATGATCGGCTACATTGAGGAGCTCGCTGACCTAGGGATCATATTGGAGAGAGAGCTATATACGGATATAGTTCTCCAGTCCCTTCCTTCCACTTACGCCCAGTTTATACTGAACTTCAACCTACAAGAAAAAGAGGTTGAACTATCAGAGCTCCTCAACATGCTGAGGAGCGCAGAGGGCACCCTACAGAAAAGTAGGGAAACATCCACTTTGTTTGTAGGAGGATCATCTTCTTCTAGGTCCAAGGCGAAAGCCAAGGGAAAGAAGAAGAAAGCCCCCGCCAAACCAAGGGGCGGTGTTAGTAAAGTGGATACGAAGGGAAAAGGTAAAGCAACAAAGATAGCGGGGAAGCTTGTGGATAAGGAAGAATGCTTCTTTTGTCATAAGAAAGGACACTGGAAGAATGATTGCAGGGCCTGGAAGGCCAGAACACAGGAATTGAAGCAGGTTGCAGCTTCAGCTTCAGGTGTGTATGTTATTGAAAACTGTCTTTCAATAAACACTACTTCCTGGGTATTGGATACCGGATCAGGATCTCATATCTGTAATTCTTTGCAGGCGTTGAGAAACCGTAGGGATTTGAAGGCAGGTGACATGACCCTCAGAGTTGCGAACGGAGCTAGCATGGATGCTAAAGCCGTGGGGGACTATCACCTGGGAATGTCAGATGGACATGTTTTGGTTTTGCGTAATTGCTTTTTTGTACCCAACGCAACTTGTAATATCATTTCTGTATCTTTAGTTTCTAAAGAAGGTTATGAATTTGCGTTTGTAAGTAATGTTGTAAACATTCACCTTAATCAAGTTTTGATTGGGTCAGGTACTTTGAGTAATGGTATATACGTGTTAAACCAACCACAGATTTTTAATGTCCAGAATACACACAAAAGAAAGTCTCCAGAAATAAATCAGACTTTCTTATGGCATTGTAGATTGGGTCACATCAATGAGAGAAGGTTGACGAAGTTACATACAGAAGGGTATTTGAATGCGTTCGAATATCAATCGTATGCCACTTGTCAATCCTGTCTCAAGGGAAAGATGACAAAGACTCCGTTTACTGGACATGGAGTAAGAGCGAGCGAGCTCTTGGGACTCGTACACAGTGATGTGTGCGGTCCAATGTCTACACATGCCCGAAGCGGACATTCTTACTTCATTACTTTTACGGATGACCTCTCAAGGTACGGTTATGTCTTCTTAATGAAACATAAGTCCGAGGCCTTTGGAAAATTCCAGGAGTATAAGAATGAAGTAGAGAAACAGACCGGCAAAAGTATTAAGATTCTAAGATCGGATAGAGGTGGAGAATACTTAAGTGCCGAATTCCTGGACTATTTAAAAGAGAACGGAATTCTCTCTCAGCTTACTCCTCCTTACACCCCGCAACATAACGGTGTATCGGAGAGACGGAACCGCACCCTATTGGATATGGTGCGGTCCATGATGAGTAACGCTGAGTTACCGCGATCATTCTGGGGGTATGCGCTAGAATCAGCTGCGTACCTTTTGAACCGAGTTCCGACTAAGACTGTGCCTTCCACACCATATGAAATGTGGAGTGGGAAGAAACCCTATCTTCAATATCTGAAGATCTGAGGATGTCCGGCTTTTGTCAAAAAGTAGCATGCGGACAAGCTCGAGGCACGCTCAGTACTGTGCAAGTTTGTGGGATACCCAAAGAACACCAGGGGGTATCTTTTCTACTACGCAGAGGAACAAAAAGTCCTTGTTTCTCGTAATGTCCACTTTCTAGAACACCAGTTCTTGGAAAAGGAGATTAGTGGGAGCGCAGTAGAACTGGAAGAAATTCCAGAACCACAGACTATTACTGAAAGGTTAGTGGAACCAGAGGATTCAACAGAACAGGACATTCCTACGCCGCTCCGCAGGAGTAGTAGGCAGTCTCATCCGCCCGAGAGATACTGCGGTTTTCTCATAGACGGGGATAGAGAGGATTGCATCATAGATTATGATGAGCCTACTAGCTTCCAGCAGGCCGTTCAGAGCATTGACTCGGTGAAATGGCTGGATGCAATGCGGACCGAAATGGAGTCCATGTACACCAACAAGGTATGGACGTTGGACATTGCTCCAGACGGGGTAAAACCCGTAGGATGCAAGTGGATCTTCAAAAGGAAGATTGGTGTAGATGGACAGGTTGAGACCTATAAAGCTAGGCTGGTAGCAAAGGGTTTTCGTCAAAGACCTGGCTTGGACTACGACGAAACCTTTTCTCCAGTAGCCATGCTGAAATCCATTCGGATCCTTCTTGCCATTGTTGCCTTCCACGATTATGAGATCTGGAAAATGGACGTAAAGACAGCTTTTCTGAATGGAAATTTAGAGGAGTGTGTCTATATGGACCAGCCAGAGGGTTTCTTTCAGAGTGGGAGCAGCGGAAAGGTGTGCAAGTTGCTTAAGTCCATCTATGGACTAAAGCAGGTATCGCGGAGTTGGAACATCTGCTTTGATGAGACAGTCAAAGAATTTGGCTTTATCAAAAATCCAGATGAACCATGCATCTATAGTAGATTTGTAGCGAGAACTGTAGTATTCCTCGTTTTATACGTGGATGACATTCTCTTGATAGGAAATGACATTCCTATGCTACAATCTGTCAAGGGGTTCTTGTCACAAAGGTTCTCCATGAAAGACCTGGGTGATGCCTCATACATCCTGGGGATCCGGATCCATCGTGATAGATCCAAGAGGATATTGGGACTTTCTCAGTCCAGGTACATGGACACCATAGTGAAAAGATTCAGTATTGAAGATTCCAAGCGCGGTAACCTACCGGCTTGTCACGGGATCACCCTCTCTAAAGAGATGTCTCCTAAGACTGATTTGGAGAGGGATCGCATGTCTATTATACCCAACGCTTCTGCGGTAGGCTCTATAATGTATGCGATGTTGTGTACCAGACCGGATGTAGCTTATGCACTGAGTGTGGTAAGCCGGTATCAGTCTAACCCTGGGGAGAAACACTGGATAGAAGTAAAGAACATTCTCAAGTACCTGAGAAGGACTACGGAGATGTTCTTGGTGTATGGCGGAAAAGACCTCCAGATCGAGGCCTTTGCTGACTCCAGCTTCCAGAGTGACAAGGATGATTCCAAGTCCATGTCGGGTTTTGTCTTCACCCTCAATGGAGGGGCGGTGTGTTGGAAGAGTTCCAAACAGGAAACCGTTGCAGACTCGACGATGGAAGCGGAATACATCGCTGCATCTGATGCCGCAAAAGAAGCTGTCTGGATGAGGAAGTTCTTGAAAGAACTTCAGGTGGTTCCGTCCATTGTTGACCCAATACCTCTGTATTGCGACAACAACGGGGCTATAGCTTTAGCGAAGGAACCCAGGTCCCATCAGAGATCCAGGCACATCTTGAGGCGGTATCACCTGATCAGGGAGATCGTGGATCGCAAGGAGATCGAGGTTCGGAGGGTTGCTTCAGAAGAGAACACTGCAGATCCATTCACCAAGGCCCTACCACAGACTCAGTTCGAGCGGCTGATCAAGATGATAGGTCTTCGATACGCCAGTACATGGCCTTAGTGCAAGTGGGTGATTGTTAGTGTATATGCCCTAGAGGCCATTACTGTATCATACTAGTTTGTATATTACTTAATGGATGCTTGGGATATTCACCTTGTATATACAATCTTGCTCAAAATAGTAGTATGCTACTTGGTTTGTTTCTACTTCAATGTGTACTTGTGTTTATTTCAGTATATCACTTATACGCATTAGTGGAGCCCTTAGGATCTTTGCTTGATTACCAGCGTTGTGATGGCAGTCACACTAGTGGGGGCTGGGTAATCTATAAGCACATCCTTATACAGGTCCCTAGTCGCAGGACTATCGAGACAGGGCATCGATACTCCGGAGTAGACTAGCGTATGCGCTTCTCATCCCAGTGTGGGAGATGGTCTGTCCCACAGCCATCAGTACGTCGTACTGGAGATAGTATACGGGTGCTCGTTGGGTTACGAGTACACTGGACAGGACTCGTCGGGAACTGACAGGTTGGTATTATACCTATCGTCAGTTATCAGTTCCCAGGTGACATGAGTACAGCTTAGTCCGCTGACTTGACACTGGCACTTCGCCTTAAGTGTGTTCCCACTGCACTTTGATCACTACCCTACCACGGCTCAAAGGAGTCGTGCAAACAGGTGGTGGTTGGGTGCAGTCCCGAAGCACTTGGAGGCAGTGACGGTTAGACAGGATTCGTCTCTCCCGGTATTGGGGGTTGACATCGCGCTGTGTCTAGGAGAGCCATTACACGAGTAGTCCCTGGCCAGGGCAAACGAGATATACTGGTAGGTTTCCAGTGTTATCTCAGGGTGTTTTAGGCTTCGCTCCGGCACGACTTGTACCGCTATTGGGGGACTGACGTTTACCACCCCGTAGGCCCGCTATGCGATGTATCAGACGAACAGACCGGACTGTACGGAGACTGTCACATTCAGACTCAGTAGGAGTACAGATGGGGTTTCACCTCGTCAGCCTTCTTGTCGACATCTACCTGGGGACCGTTACGCACAGCTAGTGCCGCTTGCGGTCTGTGGTTAAACCCACTGCCAGCGTAGTGTCGAGTCTTTAGAGTCCCACACAGAGGGTATTCGCCTCTGGGCAAAACAGAGTAGAGGTCGCATGGTTTTGCGACAGGGTTCGTTCTCATCCGCGCACTTGTGCACGTTTGGAGTCCGAACGGATTATACTGGCAGGCTCTGGTTTGAGCCAGATACTGGTATATGTTTTGGGGTTGCTTTTATATCTCGGTATTCTTGTTCCTCGGAACGAGAATGCAGGTGTGTATGCACAGTTGCTTGAGGCGGAGGATGAGTTTTTTTTTCATTAGGGTTTCGGAACGGGTGCGTATGCACAGTTGACAGTTATTATTTTCCAAACCCTAATGGATTTATGGATTATCTATTTATAATAGTAATTAAATGAGAATTTTGTTATGGTTGATTTTGTTGACTTGTTGACCATGGTTGACTTGTTGACCATGGTTGAATGTTGACCACCATCATGCTTTATAAAGTCTTCCTTGATTTATGCTTACATTTCATTAAATGAAGCATGGTAGTGGTCATTCCAAATTACCATCAACTATTCTCATTTTCAATTATTATTATTAGATAATTCTTTTTCTTTTGCATTATGGTTGCAAGAAAGAATAGAATAGCTCATTCTATCATATTCATTCTCTCTCCTCTCTTCATCTTCCTCTTCCTCTAGCAAAGAGAAACCTTCTCATGTGTTGAGAATCCTTCTCTTTAAAAAGAAAAGCAAACCCTAGTCACTCTCTACTCACTCTAGGATCAAAGGATTAGCAAGCCGGAGATTCTAGTTCACTCCAAGTTCGAGAAAGAGCCCAAAGGTCGAGCCTTCGAGGTGGATCCATCTTCGACGGAAGAAGGCGACAAAGGAGAACCATCAACCTCTACAAAGTTTGAAGAAGAAGGAGTTCAAGTTTAGGTATAACCATCTTCATCCGAGTAGCTATCTCACTTTAGCAAAGTTTGCTAGTTTTAGTTTAGGTAACGATCCCGACCTACTTTAGTCCATGTTGCCTCTTGCACTAAAAATTTGATTTTTATACCGTTTCCGCCTCCCCGTAAGAACCGGGGGTCGCAACGTGGACTTACAAAACTCAAGTTAGGTTGTTAGTTAGTTGTTTATCAAAGATCCGTATTTGTAGTCCATGTTACCACCCTCTTGAAAATCGCTTTTCACCACTTCCGCAACCCCGTAAGTTCCGGGGAAGGGTAGCATAGACTTACAATGGTATCAGAGCCTAGTTAAACATAATCTAACATGTTAGCGAAGTAAGTAGAAGTTCGATCGGAGAAAAAGTCACGAAAAACACCCGGAAAATCAAGTTTCTGTCGATTCTGTATTCTGTTCAAAAAATGATAAATCATACCCCAAAAATCGACTCAGGCTTTTTAAAAGACACTCAAGAAATTTGGTCCAGAGAACTGTTCAAACCGCCGCGGAACCGCGGCGCCGCGGCGGGAGCACGCTCCGGCCGCAGATCCGCGGCCGAGTTGAGTCGGTCGTGGCTCAAATTTCTTGCAGTGTGATTCTGGGGGTAGTTTGGGATTTTTACAATATGTCTTTTCTGTCCAGATTTTCCAGAAAGAAAAATTAGTTTTTGGGGCTTGAAAATTCGTATTTTTATCGAACTTCTAAAGACTTAAGCTGACGGGTATATATCTGTGATGTGTTATATGTATTGAACGTCCGCTAATCGCTATATGTCGATTAGTGGGGGTTATACATATCTGTGATCTGTAATGTTGATGGTATGTGTATATGAATTCATTGGATTGTCGCGGATGAATAGCCGGGGGGTTGTGAGATGAGTGTTTTCTTTTATCTTTCAATTCATGTAATATGTAATTTGATGTAATATTATTTTTGGCTGCACAACCGGGTCGGGGTTGTAGCCGTCATTGTATAATTTCTTTTTACTGTTTTTGCTCCTAGGATAGACCCAAGGTGGGGTACACAAACTACCGGGTATCTCGAAGTGCCGAATGGCCTACTCACGTCGTTGAGGGAGGTTGCTCCGCTTCGGATATTTGGCGGGTAGTTTGCTGCACCCGTAGGGGTCTAGGGTGCGGTATTGGCTATTCATCGCGACCGTGTAATCCCCTCTTCGTTACAGGCTCGTACGAATTGCGGATTCCTAGTATATCCAATGTGTTCATCTGTGATCTGAAATGGCTATCATTGCAGTATATATATATATGATATTATTTAGGCGTTGGTTATGTTTTGCAGCCGCGCTAGCCCAGCCCCCACTCTATCGTTAGTTAAGTAACCTAACGGGTAATGACAGGGCCCCGTGGCGAATGCGAATGGCATAAGCGTACGTCATATTTTGGTTGTTTTCTGCAATGGTAGGATTAAATGATGGGACACATTAAAATAACTAATGCAAGAAAATAAACCAAGTAAAAGCCGTTGGAACACTTTCAAAACCTCTCGGTTTCTTTTCAAAATAACTTTTAAACGCGGAGATTAAGCCACTCCTTTTAAAAGCTATCTCGTTCCTTCGATTATATCAAGTTCACTACGTTCACGGTTTCGCTAAAACCATTCGTAGCCCTCCGTCGTTTCACATTGATGGTCAATAGTATTAGAGCTATGTTTGTTGGCCAAAGTCAAGGCATAGTGATTGGTAGCTATTAGGTATTCATGTGCAGCATAGATAGATGTGTTGGTTTGGGACAGTCGTTCTACCTTGTTGGCCAAAGTCAAGGGTATGTGCGGGTGGGCTCAAATTAACCTGGAGAATGACGGGTAGAACTTGACATGTGACTTATGATTTGTTGGCCAAAGTCACGGTCATAAGAGCATGGGGCAAAAATCCACATAGGGAGTTTCAAAAGAACTGAAACTTGCTAGCGCTGCATACCATTTGGAGTGTGATGATTCTGGTAGGATTCCTTCAGTTTTGTCACGCAATGATATTTGGATCCTGATCCTACTGTGAGTATATGCTACTCCTCGGGAAATTTCTCACTAAACGATCAATGCTACAAACCTAGTAGGTGTCTAGAAAGGTGTTAGCGGGGCTATGCCCCCAGGAAAAAGAGGTTCTTAAATTAAGGAACATCGCGAAAGCGTTGGAAAAACTCCCTTGAAGTACCGACACCAGCCTGGCCAAACGGTTAAGAAAGTATTGTACGGTGAGATTGATCCTGACTAATTCTTCCTTTTTGGTTTAAGGAGGGATTCGAGAGACAGTGGGAGCCATCCTGTTTAGACAAATTAAAAACCACTCTAAACTTGCAAGAGTATCATGCTAAAGTGTTTCTTCTCTCTCTCCTAATTGCAGCGACCAAACATCATGACCAGACTTAAGTTATTAGTAGATAAAAACATACTGACGGGGCCAAACTACAAAGATTGGCTCAGGAATGTCAAAATGGCAATCATTTATGACAAGTTGGGGTATCTCCTTACCACCAAAGCTCCCCCTGTCCCAGGTCCCACCTCCAGCGTCGCGGATAAGGAAATCCGTAAGACTTGGAAGATCGATTGCGCGAAGGCCAGGTACCTCGTGCTTGCCTCTATGGACAACGAACATCAGAGGAGGCACGAGAATGTGGACCTGGAATCCATATTTCTCCATACAAAAGAACTGTATGGAGAGCAATCTCGTATCGCAAGATACGAAGTGTCGAAGAAGCTATTTTCGGCAAGGTTGGCCATCGGATCATCGGTAGCGGATTACACAGTTGTGATGAATAGCCATTACCCCACCCTAGACCCCTACGGGTACGGCAAACTACCCGCCAAATACCCGAAGTGAAGCGGTCTCCCTCAACAACATGAGTAGGCCACTAAACAGTTCAAAGTACCCGGTAGTTTATGCACCCCGCCTTGGGTCTTTCCTAGGAGCAAAAACAATAAAATGAAATAATACAACGGTGGCTACAACCGCAACCTGGATGTGCCCCGCAAAATAATATTACAACATATTACAATTTCTTTGAATGAATGAATATAACTACCCATCACAAACCCCGGCTAATCATCACAACAGTCCAATATAGTTCACAACCACAAACAGTAAAAACCATTATAGAAATGTGCAACCCCCTGCCAACCGACATACTAGCAGTTAGGAGAGGTTTACGAACACATTATACAATCACAGATATAATCAAATTAGCAAACATCGTAAGATTTCGATCGAGCAAACACTTTAGATTCTACTCCAAAACTTCTCTGTGCACCTGAGACTTGAGCAGAAAATAAACATTCCAGAAAAGACAAACACATCACAGAAGAGCCACTGGAAAAACATCGGCCGAATCAGCTCCAACTCGGCCGCGGATCAGCGGCGGATCGGTGGGATCGGCCGCGGTTCCGCGGCTGTATGGCCGATTCAACAACCCAATTTTTTTCAATGTTCTTATATTTCTCCGTAGGTTATCCTACAGGTCCCTGAAAAAATTTTAGAGCCTGTTTTAAATTCGACAGAAACTTAGTGATATCGATGTTTTTTCCGGTTCGTTTTGCGTTCGAAATTCATACGACTTTGCTAATGAGTTAGTTATTGTTTAGCGAGGCTCTGGTACCACTGTAAGTTGATGTACAACACCCCACGACTTGCGGGGAGGCGGAAAATTGAAAAACGATCTTGTTCTTTGCATAAACATCGACTAACCGAGAATCTTTGCTAAACTATAACTAACAAGAAACATAAAAGTTATGAACTACTATGATAAGTGATTATACCTAATGAACCGTGTCCTTCTCCTTTTCGTTATCCACGTCCTTCTCGGCCTCCTCCACATAATAGATGAACCACCCGAGAGCTATACTCCAAGCTTCACCTCTAACTTAAGGTAACTTGGTTTCCTAAAGTGCTAATTTAAGTAACCTAGGTGATATAGAGAAGTGTTATGCATTAAATAGTCTTTATTAATACTTGGTCTCAACACATGAGAGGGAAGGATTAGGGTTTGAAGAGAAAGAGCTTGAGGAGAGAGAAGGTGAGAATGATAATAAATTGAAATTGTTTCTCACTTCTAATATATCATGAAGCATATAAAATATCAAATAATATAAATCAAATGATTTATCATCATGCTTCATTTAATATGTGCAATGAATCATCAAGTGAGTCATTAAGCAATAAATGCTTCATTAACTCACTTGAATGATTCATCTCATGAGTCACAAAATCAATTAATGCTAATGCCACCTTAACCCTCAAGTCACCATCCTTCTAGAAACTTCCCGCGAAATTACGAGAACGCCCCTCCTATTCGTGAAAATGCGGAAAAACTTTAGATTGTATAAATCCAATAACCCGATACTAGAAACTGGCTTAAACCAAAGCCGGCTAATAAAAACTGTCCGAATGTCGTAGGTGTGTAAACGCACGTATGCATCCGAACCCTTATCGTAAAACCATACGACCTCTATATCGTTTCGCCCGGAGCAGGGAAACTCTCTGTGTGGGACTCTAAAGACTCGACTACTATGCTGGTAGTGGGTTTAACCACAGACCTCAAGCGGCACTAGCTGTCCGTAACGGTCCCCAGGGAGATGTCGATAAGAAGGCCGATGAGGAAACCCATCCGAACTCCTACTGAGTCTGATGTGACAATCTTCGTACAGTCCGGTCTGTTCTTCTAAGACTATCGCATGTCGGGCCTAGGGGGCGGCAAGCGTCAGTCCCCTAATAGCGGTATAAGTCGTGTCGGAGCGAAGCCCATTACACCATGTGAAACAACTGGAACCTACTAGTAAATCTCTCTTGCCCTGGTGAGGGACTTTGCGTAATGGCTCTCTGACACAGCGCGATATCATTTCCCAATAACGGGAGAGACGAGTCCTGTCTAACCGCCACTGCCTCCAAGTGCTCGGGACTGCACGCAACTGCTACCTGTTTGCACGAATCCTTTGAGCCGTGGTAGGGTAGTAATCTAAGAACAGTGGGACACACTCGAGGCGAAGTAGCAGTGTCAAGTCTGCGGACTAAGCTGTACTCATGTCACCCGGGAACTGTTAACTGACGACAGGTATAATACCAACCAACAGTTCCCCGTGAGTCATGTCCGGTGTACTCGTAACCCAATGAGCACCTGTATACTATCTCCAGTACGACGTACTGACGGCTGTGGGACAGACCATCTCCCCAACTGGGATGAGAAGCGTACACACTAGTCTACTCCGGAGTATCGATGCCCTGTCTCGATAATCCTACGACTAGGGACCTGAAAAAGGATATGCTTGTAGACTACCCAGCCCCCACTAGTGTGACTGTTGGAGGTAGTGCCCTCAGAGTCAATTATTGGATCACAGGTACGTGATTGCAATGATTGAGGGAGGACCTATCCCGGTAGGACAGTCTTACTCGAGATGATAGTATGCTATCTGGTTTACCTTTATCATCGTGTACTGCTTTAGGTGACATGACAGGTCGCTATTACACGTTGATAGAGCCCCTAGGATTCTTGCTTGACCACCAGCAGTATGAGGGCGATCATATAAGTGGGAGCTGGGGGTCTACAAGCATATCCTTAAAAGGTCCCTAGTCGTGGGAGTTTCGAGACCGGGCATCGATACTCCATTAGTAGACTAGTGTATACAGTCGAGACCCCGACGAGGGGCGGTGGCCGGTCTCACAAGCCACTGGTGTCAGTTGGTTCACCTAAGATGTATACAGGTGCTCATTGGGTTATGAGTACACCGGACAGGACTCGCCGGGAACATGCTAGTTGGTCATATACCAGACGTCAGATGGCAGTTCCCTGGTGACATGTGTGCAGGTTAGTTCATCGACCTGGGGATCGTCATTTGTCTCGTGTGAGTTCCCACTGTACTTTGATTACTACCCTACCACGGCTCAAAGGAGTCGTGCAAACAGGTTTTAGTTGGGTACAGTCCCGAGCCACATGGAGGCAGTGAGCGTATCTTCAGGGGTTCGTCTCTCCCGGTATTGGGGGTGAGGTCGTGCTGTGTCTAGGAGAGCCATTACACAAAGTCCTTGGCCAAGGCAAGGAGATTTACTGGTAGGTATTCCAGTAGTATCTCAGGGTGTTCTGGGCTACACTCCGACACGACTTGTACCGCTTTTGGGGGTCTGACTTTTACCAACCCCCTAGGCCCGCCATGCGATACTCATAGACGAACGGACCGGACTGCACGGATATTGTCACTGACAAGCTCAGTAGGGTGTCAGGATGAGTTCGCTCATCGACGTCCCTTTTAGTCAATAGCTGGTGGCCCGTTACGTATTGGCTTATACCTCTGACGTGCTAGTGGTTAAATCCACAGCCATAGTATTGACGAGTCTTTAGAGTCCACCACACTTTCAGTTACTCAAGTTTCGGGCGAAACGCTGTAGAGGCCGTATGGAGATATGGCAGGGTCCGATCAGATACGTGCGGTATTGCACGGATCAGGATCGGACGGTTTGTACTAGTAGCCGTATAGGATTATGGCAGGGTTCGATCAGATACGTGCGGTATTGCACGGATCAGGATCGAACGGATATTACTAGCCGGCTTTGGTATAAGCCGGTCCTAGTTTAGTACAGTGTAGATTTTGTCTCATTGCATTTGTATCCGGACGGAATACAGATGCGGGTGTGTATGCACAGTGTTGGGGTTTTCCTGTAATTTATTACGGGACCAGTTTTCTGGAGTTGCCAGTTTGCATTCCGTTCCGGCCGGTTTTCATTTGTTCTTTCCCGGCCGGACTTTTTCGATGGAGGGGGTTATTTGCAGTTTTGCAAATAACACTTTGTGGGGGGGTTTATTGCATATATATTGATTATGATAGCTTTCTTTTCTTTGCACCATAACTTGCTTTGACTTGTGATTTGATGAGGGTATGGTTTGAAAAAGTGCAAGCATGGTGCATGTTTCTTTGTCCCTTGGATATGGTCACCTTTCTTATGCTCCTACACTCACCTCCCTTTGTAATATGTGTTCATTCCTCCTCCATTCTCATTCTCACTAGAAGAAAGTTTTTCATGGTTGAGTGAGAAAAAGAAAAGAGAAGGAGAGAGCTTCATCCTTGAGAGTGTTTTTCATTCTTGATCTCTTTTCATGCCAAGAAAAATGAAAGCACCATTTTTCATACCTTCATTCCTCCATCTTCAAAAGGCAACCAAAACCCCAATGAGACATAAACCCTACACATCCTACAGCAAGCCTTAGGCATGTCGAGTTGCCGGCTTCATGCGCGAGTTGCCTCGGTATAGAGGCGGGAGCCCGTAAAAGTACCCGGCTTCGTGGTGCCCTTTCCGACGAGGAGGAGATGGACGGAGATCCCGCGAGGAGATCGGAGTGGAGATGAAGACCGGAGGACTTGGATCGTCGGTATACATCTCTTCCCTTTCTTTTTGTAGCGTAGACTTGTTAATGGTTACGATCCGGAGTTTAGTGCGCGGTGGTGCCGGTTTGCAAAGTCCGCAAAATTTAAGTTATTCACCGTTTCCGCATTCCGGCGTCGGATTGACGGCCGGGGCGCCGCCGTGCACTTACAGTGGTATCAGAGCCTCGCCATTAACTTAGTCTAGCTTTGTGTAATGTGTTTGCATTTCCGATCGATCAAAAAGTCCAAAAACCCGTATTTTTCCCACATCAGTTTCTGTCGAATTTTTTTTGAGTCCAAAAATTTTTCAGGTTGTCTCAGAGTGATGTGCAGGGAATTCTAAGGTTACTGTAAAAATTTTGTTCAATGATCTGCTCATACCGCCGCGGAAGGGCGGCCAAACCCCTTGTTTGGCCGCGCTTCCGCCGCGCATTCAACTGTTCACCCTCCAAAAGTTTTGCAGTATATTCCTGAGTTGAAAATGTGGTTTTTGGAATATTAAAATTGGGCCCAGGTTTTCTGTGGTTGCTACAGTTTTGTTTGGGGGCCCACTTGTTAATGTTTGATCAATCGGAAATTTTTTAAACACATTTTTCACAGTATTTACATTATATCTGCTACCGTGAATGTCACTCGATCGGTAAATCCGGTCTAACTGCTATAGCCCGGTTAGACGGATTTGCGAACGTGATTTTCACGTTGATGTTCTATGTATTTGCTGTGATGTTGCGGATCGGTCGTGGGGATAGCCTGGATGCAATGCTAGTACTGTGCTGTTGTATTATGTACATTTGATATTGCGGGGCGAGCGTCCGACATGTGGACTGCCGTCACTGCCTGTTTGTATTATTTTTTTGGGGCACGACCTGGTTGCGGTCGATGTACCCGGTGTATGTATATTTTACTTTCTGTACTAGGATACCCCGCGGAGGGGTGCACGGATAGCCGGGTTCTAGAAGACAACAAGCCCGCATCTCATGGCATTGGGACGCAGGGGGCTTCACTCCAGGATTGGCTGGCTATCCGCCGCACTCGTAGGGGGTACAGGTTGACCCAGGAGGGGTGCCCAAGTTACCGGATTCCGTGAAGTGCTGGGTGGTCCATTCACGGTGCTGAAGGGGGCTGCCTCGCTTCAGGTTTTGGCGGGTGACTTGCCGCGCCCGTAGGGGTCTAGGATTCTCATTGCACAGGCTATCCACACGACCAGGGGAACGTCGGGTTTCAGCGGCTCTGTGAAACCCGGGGATCCCAGATATCTGTATTGTTTCTGTGATGCTGTTCATTCTCTGTGATGTTGCATTCTATTCACGCCTTGAGCGAAATATAATATATTGGTATATATATTAGTAGATGTTGTATATGTTTTGCATCCGCGCTAGTCCAGTCCCCGCTCTGTCGTTAGTAAGCTAACCTAACGGGTAATGACGGGACCCAGTGGCGAATGCGGATGGCATATACGTACATCAGTATATTTTCGTTCTTTTTGGTGTGATCAATTGATGGGACTGCATTGATTCGGATCAATGCAAGTTAAAAACAAACCTAATCTGATGTTGTTGGAACACTTTTTCAAAAAGCTGTTATTGCAAGGACGTTCACTTTTGTTTTGCATCGTGGTATTCATTTGGAATATCCTGCTCCTCAGTCGACGAGGCAAGGGCCGAGATCCCTTCACCGGGAGTGACCCCTTGGACAGAAGTTTGCGTCAGGGCATTAACTTCACTATAGCTGATTACTTTTGCTTTGCACCGTGGTATTCATTTGGAATATCCTGCACCTCATTCTACGGGGAAAGAGCCGAGATCCCTTCACAGGGAGTGACCTCTTTAGCAACGGTTTTCGTCACTATATTTTTTAAAAGCTATCCGTTCCTTCGACGATATCAAGTTCATTACGTTAAAGGTTTTCGCCAGAAACCATTCGTAGCCCTCCGTCGTTTCATATGGGTGGTCAATAGTATTCAAGCTGTGTATGTTGGCCAAAGTCAAGGCACAGTGATTGGTAGCTATTGGGGTATTCATATGCAGCATAGATAGATGCGTTGGTTTGGGACAGTCGTGCTGCCATTTTGGCCAAAGTCAAGGGTATGTACGGGTGGATTCAAATTAACCTGGAGAATGACGGGTAGAACTTGACATGTGACTTATGATATGTTGGCCAAAGTCAAGGTCATAAGAGCATGGGGCAGAAATCACATCGGGAGTTTCAAAAGTACTGAAACTTGCCAGATATGCGCATACCTTCTGGAGTGTGATACCGTGAGCGGATTCCGTCACGTTATCATGCGATGATAGTTGGATCCCGATTCCCACTGATGAGTTAGTTTACTCCTCGGGTAACCCCGACTAATTCTTCTTTCAGGTTTGGAGGAGAATTTGAGGTACAGTGGGAGGTTTCCAGATTAGATAAATTGGTAACCATTCTGATCTAGGTTAGAGTGCACGCTGAGTGTTTCTTTTCTCTCTCTCTTTGGCAGCGACCATTGACCCGACCCTAAGACTATGACTCAGAGACCAAGTTGACCGAACCTTCTTAACACTGGCTTTTGGATTGTCAGAGTTGCAGACCTCATTGCCACTCCTACTTTTACCCTTTTCTCCAGGACACCCCGTATTACTACGAACGTTCACTTCCATTGGACAAAACCATCGTATGGTTATATACGAACTCGAAAGAATTTATTCGAGGATGGTTTCAGGTTCTGGAGAAAACGGATAGGATTATTCAGTTGTCTTTTCCTTTTACCCTCTCTCAGGTTACGAGTACTCCTTGGTTTAGGGGTAGTACACCTATTACGCAAATTGGATTGTCTTCTTCCAAACCTTAGGCTGGTGCCGACCGGTAGGGAATGAAGAAAACCAATTAGCATAACGATGGTGTGCAGAAGGTATTAAGTTCAGACAAAGCAAGGGATTAGTAAGAGGGCAAAGTAAATTGCAACAGATATTCACGACCAAACCAAATATTTCGTTACCACTCCCACATCACCTTTGTATTTCTCCAGGACACTCCGTATCACTACGAAGATCCACAGTTTATTTGGATACTCCATCGTATGGTTATATACGAACTCGAATGGAACTTGTTCCAGTTCGGGGATGGATTCTGGTTCAGGAGAAATAGGAATAAAGTACATTCAGGTGTCTTTTATCTTCACCTTCTCTCGCGTTGCGAGTGCTCCTAGGATTAGGACAGTACACCCTTTATGCTTATTGGATAGTCTTCTTCCAAACCATAGGCTGGTGCCGAACGGTAGGGAAGGAAGAAAACCAATTGGCCTAAAGGGGTGTGCAGAAGGTAATGACTAAAGACGTATGAAGGGATTTGGAGAGGTGGCAAAGAATTATACGGTTATAGTTGTGAATCTGGATAATGGAAGAGGCATTACTATGAATACCGGGATACCCCACCGAAACATTTCAATGTTTCAGTTTCACTGTGTACTGTTAAAAGAAAACTGATTTCCCGATTAGACACTTGCTCCAGGGTATGTATTTACCAGGTATGATTCTCACATCTGTATGGTTTTACAGATGATGAGTGGGAGTAAGTTATTGGGAATTGGGTGATTATCCTCATTATATCGGGATTCGTTGCAATCAGTGATATTTGAGGAAATCACCTGGGCTGTTTGCCGGTCGGCAAATATTTGGTTTTGAATATCCGCTGTTATGCACCAATTTCAAATTGATATATCTGTACGTCTATTTTCATAGAGTGAGATATACCTTTCTGAAATTATGTCTACGACATTTACCTATATCAGTGGATGGTTAGGTAAGGAGCATTAAACATCGGTGTAATTCTTCTTAACCATAAGTACAGTTTTCAACCTACGACACACAGTGAATGAGTTATCAGACTCAAGGGACTTATACAGAGTATTGTATGTTGTCCAGGGTCCATCAGGACAGAGGGGTTGGTCCTCGTACTATATTCGGTTTACTTATGACTTCTCTAGTTTTTAGACAGGTGTTTCATGGAAACACAGGGTCTAAGTTTCGAGGAGTTATAGGTATTTGAATAGAGTAGAGAACCAGGTATAGCAAGTATCGGGATTCTTCAAAGAGATCGAAGATGTAGATACTTGTGTATGGTATTCAGTTGATAGTAATGATAAAGAGAAATTGCTTCTCTTTCAGGTTACTCATAATTGGAAGCATTCCTAAGTTGAGTAACGCTGATCGGCCTCCTTCCATTTAGTTGACATGCGCTGGGGACAGCTGCATGATTTGAATCTGGTTCAATTAAATCAGTGCCTCTGTTTCTATATTGGATATAGAACAGTTCATATCTTAACGATGTTAAGGTACGGGGAGTTGTCCGGTTTATGATTAAAACCAGACACTGGACAATTCAAGGCACGTTTCTGTAATGGCTGTTTGTGGGTTGACCCAGGCTATGACGAGGGTTGACTTTCTACCATCTGGATGAACAATAGCAATATTGTTCTAGACTCGCCACAGTTTTATTAAAAATGGATTTTTTCAGAAAACAGTAGTGGGAGTATGGTAGAACTGGAAGTGATTCCAGAACCACAAACGATTACTGAAGATTTGATAAGGAACCTAAAGATTCAATCTGGATTGACATTCCATTGGCCACTCCGCAGATAAGGTGGGTAACTTCAGGCACCCGAGAGGCACTACGGTAGCCTCAAGGACGGTGACAGGGAAGTTCTTGTTTACCCACAATTACCATTGCTGTTGTTCCAGGTTGCGAGACCCGGCGGGAGGATGAGTATAGCGTCGTTCTAAACCAGTTTTAGAAGTGTGCGTCTATATGACTCTGCCAGAGGGTTGTCATAGTCAGTGGGAGCAGCGGAAGCATTGGTGGACAGGTTGCTTCTGTCTATTTATAGACTAGAGCAGATGTAGCGGAGATAGATCATCTATTTCTGACGTGACAGTCATGGGTTTGACTTCATCAGAATAGGGGATGGATCTGTTGAGAAGGTAGTAGGGTGTGATATCCTGGTATTTGGATGATATACACAGAGTAGGAAAAGAAGCTCCTACACTACGATCGGTTATACTTTGGTCGTCACACAGTTGTTTCTCCACAAAGGAAATGGATTTTATATCAGACATACTGGTTACTAGATCTATGGTTTTAGATCTAGATTTGGGTGGTTTCCCAATCAGGGTACTTGACAGCATTCTAAGAGTATTTAGGATGGACGACTCCTGGCACGGTAGTGTACCTGTAGGTAATGGAGTCACCCTCTCTAAAGGTGTCTTACAGGCTAAAGGGGAGAGGGATGTGCATGATTGGCAGATCACTTGCTCAGGCAATTGAGTCAATCATGAGATGTCAAGTACCACACCAGATGTTGTTCTTGCACCAGATGCAATAAGCTGACATTGATCCAATCCTGGAGAAACAGTCGGAAGCAGTTTTAGAACATAAGCAAATGTTCTAGGGAAATGATAACGACAGCCTCATTTAGGAGACAGTTATCATTCCAGGCTTCCAAGGTGACATGGACGATAAGGAGGTTGTCAGAGTTATAGTTTTCCTTCTGATGAGGGGCAGTATTTTGGACAGGTGGTCCAAGGCAATACTGAGGGAGGCATGGCGCGCAGGATACTGATTAAGTTCAGTTGTCAATACAGTCTAAGAAGTTTGGATTTGGAGTTCATTTATGAGCTAGGTCCCATCAGACATCCAGACATATTCTAAGACTGATTTTGCTCATTTCGGGAGATGGCTTTCTCCGCGAACTTGAGATATAGAGAGACATAGAAAGAAACAACTAAGCGGATCCACTCACTGAGGCTATTCCTCGAACGCAATAGTTCCGCAAACGAGCTTTGTGAGACTGACTAGTAGAGGAGTTGGATGTTCGGTATCACACGGGCTGTGAGTATGCGACATCGCAATAATTAGCCTTGAGTGCAAGTGGGAGATTGTTGGAGGTAGTGCCCTCAGAGTCAATTATTGGATCACAGGTACGTGATTGCAATGATTGAGGGAGGACCTATCCCGGTAGGACAGTCTTACTCGAGATGATAGTATGCTATCTGGTTTACCTTTATCATCGTGTACTGCTTTAGGTGACATGACACGTCGCTATTACACGTTGATAGAGCCCCTAGGATTCTTGCTTGACCACCAGCAGTATGAGGGCGATCATATAAGTGGGAGCTGGGGGTCTACAAGCATATCCTTAAAAGGTCCCTAGTCGTGGGAGTTTCGAGACCGGGCATCGATACTCCATTAGTAGACTAGTGTATACAGTCGAGACCCCGACGAGGGGCGGTGGCCGGTCTCACAAGCCACTGGTGTCAGTTGGTTCACCTAAGATGTATACTGGTGCTCATTGGGTTATGAGTACACCGGACAGGACTCGCCGGGAACATGCTAGTTGGTCATATACCAGACGTCAGATGGCAGTTCCCTGGTGACATGTGTGCAGGTTAGTTCATCGACCTGGGGATCGTCATTTGTCTCGTGTGAGTTCCCACTGTACTTTGATTACTACCCTACCACGGCTCAAAGGAGTCGTGCAAACAGGTTTTAGTTGGGTACAGTCCCGAGCCACATGGAGGCAGTGAGCGTATCTTCAGGGGTTCGTCTCTCTCGGTATTGGGGGTGAGGTCGTGCTGTGTCTAGGAGAGCCATTACACAAAGTCCTTGGCCAAGGCAAGGA
Organism: Agapanthus africanus; assembly: GCA_030015575.1. Lineage (NCBI taxonomy): Eukaryota > Viridiplantae > Streptophyta > Magnoliopsida > Asparagales > Amaryllidaceae > Agapanthus > Agapanthus africanus. The sequence continues at coordinate 704,666,747 of JASDDO010000024.1, read as the reverse complement.
GATTTACTGGTAGGTATTCCAGTAGTATCTCAGGGTGTTCTGGGCTACACTCCGACACGACTTGTACCGCTTTTGGGGGTCTGACTTTTACCAACCCCCTAGGCCCGCCATGCGATACTCATAGACGAACGGACCGGACTGCACGGATATTGTCACTGACAAGCTCAGTAGGGTGTCAGGATGAGTTCGCTCATCGACGTCCCTTTTAGTCAATAGCTGGTGGCCCGTTACGTATTGGCTTATACCTCTGACGTGCTAGTGGTTAAATCCACAGCCATAGTATTGACGAGTCTTTAGAGTCCACCACACTTTCAGTTACTCAAGTTTCGGGCGAAACGCTGTAGAGGCCGTATGGAGATATGGCAGGGTCCGATCAGATACGTGCGGTATTGCACGGATCAGGATCGGACGGTTTGTACTAGTAGCCGTATAGGATTATGGCAGGGTTCGATCAGATACGTGCGGTATTGCACGGATCAGGATCGAACGGATATTACTAGCCGGCTTTGGTATAAGCCGGTCCTAGTTTAGTACAGTGTAGATTTTGTCTCATTGCATTTGTATCCGGACGGAATACAGATGCGGGTGTGTATGCACAGTGTTGGGGTTTTCCTGTAATTTATTACGGGACCAGTTTTCTGGAGTTGCCAGTTTGCATTCCGTTCCGGCCGGTTTTCCTTTGTTCTTTCCCGGCCGGACTTTTTCGATGGAGGGGGTTATTTGCAGTTTTGCAAATAACACTTTGTGGGGGGGTTTATTGCATATATATTGATTATGATAGCTTTCTTTTCTTTGCACCATAACTTGCTTTGACTTGTGATTTGATGAGGGTATGGTTTGAAAAAGTGCAAGCATGGTGCATGTTTCTTTGTCCCTTGGATATGGTCACCTTTCTTATGCTCCTACACTCACCTCCCTTTGTAATATGTGTTCATTCCTCCTCCATTCTCATTCTCACTAGAAGAAAGTTTTTCATGGTTGAGTGAGAAAAAGAAAAGAGAAGGAGAGAGCTTCATCCTTGAGAGTGTTTTTCATTCTTGATCTCTTTTCATGCCAAGAAAAATGAAAGCACCATTTTTCATACCTTCATTCCTCCATCTTCAAAAGGCAACCAAAACCCCAATGAGACATAAACCCTACACATCCTACAGCAAGCCTTGGGCATGTCGAGTTGCCGGCTTCATGCGCGAGTTGCCTCGGTATAGAGGCGGGAGCCCGTAAAAGTACCCGGCTTCGTGGTGCCCTTTCCGACGAGGAGGAGATGGACGGAGATCCCGCGAGGAGATCGGAGTGGAGATGAAGACCGGAGGACTTGGATCGTCGGTATACATCTCTTCCCTTTCTTTTTGTAGCGTAGACTTGTTAATGGTTACGATCCGGAGTTTAGTGCGCGGTGGTGCCGGTTTGCAAAGTCCGCAAAATTTAAGTTATTCACCGTTTCCGCATTCCGGCGTCGGATTGACGGCCGGGGCGCCGCCGTGCACTTACAGTGACTGCCATCACAACGCTGGTAGTCAAGCAAGATCCTAAGATCTCTATCAATACGTATACTCATATATTAAGATAGATAAAACCAAGTAGCATACTACCATGTTTAGCAAAACAGCTATATAACCGTGAATATCCCAAGCTTCCATTAAGTAATATACAAACTAGTATGATACAATAATGGCCCCTAGGGCATATACACTAACAAAAGATAGCAAAGGTAGCGGGACAGCTTGTGGGAAAGGAGGAGTGCTTTTATTGTTATAAGAAAGGACACTTGAAAAAGGATTGCAGGGCTTGGAAGGCCAAGAACCAGGACCCGAAGCAAGTTGTGGCTTCGGCTTCCGGTGTGTACGTTATTGAAAACTGTCTATCAGTAAACTATACTTCCTGGGTATTGGATACCGGATCAGGATCTCATATCTGTAATTCTTTGCAGGCACTGAGAAAGCATAGGGTTTTGAAGGCAGGTGATATGACCCTCAGAGTTGCAAACGGAGCAGGCATGGATGCTGAGTCCATGGGGGACTATCACTTGGGATTGTCAGATGGACATGTTTTGGTTTTGCGTGATTGTTATTTTGTACCCAGTGCGACTTGTAATATCATATCTGTATCTTTAATGTCTAAAGAAGGTTATGATTTTGCATTTGTAAGCGATGTTGTAAACATTCACCTTAATCATGTTCTGATTGGGTCGGGTACATTAAGCAACGGTATATATGTATTAAACCAACCACTGATTTTCAATGTCCAGAATACACACAAAAGAAAGTCTCCAAAAATAAATCATGCTTTCTTTTGGCATTGAAGACTGGGTCACATCAATGAGACAAGCTTAACTAAGTTGCATAAAGAATGATATTTGGATCCGTTCGAATAACATTCATATGAAACTTGACAATCATGTCTCAAAGGAAAGATGACAAAGACTCCATTCACTGGACACGGAGTAAGAGCGAGCGAGCTCTTGGGACTCGTACACAGCGATGTATGCGGTCCAATGTCTACACATACGCGAAGTGGTTATTCTTACTTCATTACTTTTACGGATGATATTTCAAGGTTCGGGCATGTCTTCTTAATGAAGCATAAATCTGAAGCCTTTGAAAAATTTCTGGAATACAAGAATGAAGTAGAAAAACAAACAGGCAAAAGTATCAAGACACCGAGATCTGATCGAGGTGGTGAATACTTGAGTGCCGAGTTCCTGGATTACCTAAAAGTGTAAGTCCACGTTGCGACCCCCGGTTCTTACGGGGAGGCGGAAACGGTATAAAAATCAAATTTTTTGGCGCAAGGGGCAACATGGACTAAACAAGGTCGGGATCGTGTCTAAACTAAACTAGAAAACAAGCTAAAGAGAGTTAGCTACTCAGAAAGATGGTTATACCTAAACTTGAACTCCTTCTTCTTGAAACCTTGTAGAGGTTGATGGTTCTCTTCTCGTCGCCTTCTTCCGTCGAAGATGGATCCACCTGAGGGTTCAACCTTCGGGCTCTTTCTCGAACTTGGAGAGAACTAGAATCTCTGGCTTGCTAATCCTTTGATCCTAGAGTGAGTAGAGAGTGTCCAAGGGGTGCTTTTGTTTTAAGGAGAAGGATTCTCAACTCATGAGAAGGGTTCTCCTTTTGCTAGAGGAAGAAGAAGATGAAGTGAGGAGAGAGAAGCTAAATGATAGAATGAGCTCTTTTCTTTTTGCAACCATAACAAAAAGCAAAAGAATTATCAAATTAATAATAATAATGAAAATGAAAAGGTTGATGGAAAGTTTAGGAATGACCATTATCATTTCAAACATTAAATGAATTTTCTACAATCAAAGAGCATCTTTCTTTTGAAATGATGATGGTCAAAACTTCAACCATGGTCAACATGTCAACCATGGTCAACAAGTCAACATAAAAACCAACCATGACACAATTTCATTTTATTAATATTATTAATTGATATAACATAAATCCATTAGGGTTTGGAAAAAGACGACTGTCAACTGTGCATACGCACCCGTTCCGAAACCCTAATGAAAGTCCTCTTCCTCTTCCTCAAATAACTGTGCATACACACCTGCATCCTTGTTCCGAGGAACATGAATACTGAGAGATAAAAGCAACCCCAAAACATGTACCGGTATCTGACTCAAACCAGAGCCAGCCAGTAATAACCGTCCGAACTCCAAACGTGCACAAGTGCGCGAATGAGAACGAACTCTGTCACAAAACCATGCGACCTCTACTCTGTTTTGCCCAGAGGCGAATACCCTCTGTGTGGGACTCTAAAGACTCAACACTATGCTGGAAGTGGGTTTAACCACAGACCGCAAGCGGCACTAGCTGTGCGTAACGGTCCCCAGGTAGATGCCGACAAGAAGGCTGACGAGGTGAAACCCCATCTGAACTCCTACTGAGTCTGAATGTGACAGTCTCCGTACAGTCCGGTCTGTTCGTCTGATACATCGCATGTCGGGCCTAGGGGGCGGTAAAACGTCAGTCCCCTAATAGCGGTAAGAGTCGTGTCGGAGTGAAGCCCAAAACACCCTGAGATAACACTGGAAGCCTACCAGTATATCTCGCTTGCCCTGGCCAGGGAATACTCGTGTAATGGCTCTCCTAGACACAGCACGATGTCAACCCCCAATACCGGGAGAGACGAATCCTGTCTAACCGTCACTGCCTCCAAGTGCTTCGGGACTGCACCCCACCACCACCTGTTTGCACGACTCCTTTCGGCCGTGGTAGGGTAGTGATCAAAGTGTAGTGGGAACACACTCGAGGCGAAGTGCCAGTGTCAAGTCAGCGGACTAAGCTGTACTCATGTCACCTGGGAACTGATAACTGACGATAGGTATAATACCAACCTGTCAGTTCCCGACGAGTCCTGTCCAGTGTACTCGTAACCTAACGAGCACCCGTATACTATCTCCAGTACGACGTACTGATGGCTGTGGGACAGACCATCTCCCATACTGGGATGAGAAGCGCATACGCTAGTCTACTCTGGAGTATCGATGCCCTGTCTCGATAGTCCTGCGACTAGGGACCTGTATAAGGATGTGCTTATAGATTACCCAGCCCCCACTAGTGTGACTGCCATCACAACGCTGGTAATCAAGCAAAGATCCTAAGGGCTCCACTAATGCGTATAAGTGATATACTGAAATAAACACAAGTACACATTGAAGTAGAAACAAACCAAGTAGCATACTACTATATTGAGCAAGATTGTTTATACAAGGTGAATATCCCAAGCTTCCATCAAGTAATATACAAACTAGTATGATACAGTAATGGCCTCTAGGGCATATACACTAACAATCTCCCACTTGCACTAAGGCCATGTACTGGCGTATCGAAGACCTATCATCTCGATCAGCCGCTCGAACTGAGTCTGGGGTAGGGCCTTGGTGAATGGATCTGCAGTGTTCTCTTCTGAAGCAACCCTCCGAACCTCGATCTCCTTGCGATCCACGATCTCCCTGATCAGGTGATACCGCCTCAAGATGTGCCTAGATCTCTGATGGGACCTGGGTTCCTTCGCTAAAGCTATAGCCCCGTTGTTGTCGCAATACAGAGGTATTGGGTCAACAATGGATGGAACCACCTGAAGTTCTTTCAAGAACTTCCTCATCCAGACAGCTTCTTTTGCGGCATCAGATGCAGCGATGTATTCCGCTTCCATCGTTGAGTCTGCAATGGTTTCCTGTTTGGAACTCTTCCAACACACCGCCCCTCCATTGAGGGTAAAGACAAAACCCGACATGGACTTGGAATCATCCTTGTCACTCTGGAAGCTGGAGTCAGCAAAGGCCTCGATCTGGAGGTCTTTTCCGCCATACACCAAGAACATCTCCTTAGTCCTTCTCAGGTACTTGAGAATGTTCTTTACCGCTATCCAGTGTTTCTCCCCAGGGTTTGACTGATACCGGCTTACCACACTCAGTGCAAAAGCTACATCCGGTCTGGTACACAACATCGCATACATTATAGAGCCTACCGCAGAAGCGTAGGGTATAATAGACATGCGATCCCTCTCCAAATCAGTCTTGGGAGACATCTCTTTAGAGAGGGTGATCCTGTGACAAGCCGGTAGGTTACCGCGCTTGGAATCTTCCATACTGAATCTTTTCACTATGGTGTCGATGTACCTGGACTGAGAAAGTCCTAATATCCTCTTGGATCTATCACGATGGATCCGGATCCCCAGGATGTAAGAGGCCTCACCCAGGTCTTTCATGGAGAACCTGTGTGACAAGAAACCCTTGACAGATTGTAGCATAGGAATGTCATTTCCTATTAAGAGAATGTCATCCACGTATAAAACGAGGAATACTACAGTTCTCGCTACAAATCTACTATAGATGCATGGTTCATCTGGATTTTTGATAAAGCCAAATTCCTTGATCGTCTCATCAAAACAGATGTTCCAACTCCGCGATTCCTGCTTTAGTCCATAGATGGACTTAAGCAACTTGCACACCTTTCCGCTGCTCCCACTCTGAATGAAACCCTCTGGCTGATCCATATAGACACACTCCTCTAAATTTCCATTTAGAAAAGCGGTTTTTACGTCCATCTGCCAAATCTCATAATCGTGGAAGGCAGCAATGGCAAGAAGGATCCGAATGGATTTTAGCATAGCCACTGGAGAAAAGGTTTCGTCATAGTCCAAGCCAGGTCTTTGACGGAAACCCTTTGCTACAAGTCTAGCTTTATAGGTCTCAACCTGTCCATCTACACCAATCTTCCTTTTGAAGATCCACTTGCATCCTACGGGTTTTACCCCGTCTGGAGCAATGTCCAACGTCCATACTTTGTTGGTGTACATGGACTCCATTTCGGTCCGCATTGCATCCAGCCATTTTACCGAGTCAACGCTCTGAACGGCCTGCTGGAAGCTAGTAGGCTCATCATAATCTATGATGCAATTCTCTCTATCCCCGTCTATGAGAAAACCGTAGTATCTATCGGGCGGATGAGACTGCCTACTACTCCTGCGGAGCGGCGTAGGAATGTCCTGTTCTTTTGAACTTATTGGCTCTTCCAAGCTTTCAGTAATAGCTTGTGGTTCTGGAATTTCTTCCAGTTCTATTGCGTTCCCACTTATCTGGGTTTCCAAAAACTCAGTTTCCAAGAAGCGGGCATGTTGAGAAATAAAAACCTTTTGTTCCTCAGCGGAATAGAACAGATACCCCCTGGAGTTCTTTGGGTATCCCACAAACTTACACTGTACTGAACGTGCCTCGAGCTTTTCCGCATGCTGCTTTTTTACAAAAGCTGGACATCCCCATATCTTAAGGTACTTAAGACAGGGTTTCTTCCCACTCCATATCTGATATGGAGTGGTAGGCACAGTCTTAGTGGGAGCCTTGTTCAAGAGATATGTAGCTGCTTCTAGTGCATAGCCCCAGAAAGATCGCGGTAACTCAGCCTTACTCATCATGGAACGAACCATATCCAATAGGGTTCGATTCCTCCTTTCCGATACACCGTTATGTTGCGGAGTGTATGGAGGAGTACGCTGAGAGAGAATTCCATTCTCTTTTAAATAGTCCAGGAACTCGGCACTCAAGTATTCACCACCTCGATCCGATCTTAGAATCTTAATACTTTTGCCTGTTTGGTTTTCAACTTCATTCTTGTAATCCCGAAATTTCTCAAAGGCCTCGGATTTGTGCTTCATTAAGAAGACATGTCCATACCTAGAGAAATCGTCTGTGAAAGTAATGAAGTATGAATAACCGCTTCGCGCATGTGTAGACATTGGACCACACACGTCACTGTGTATGAGTCCCAAGAGCTCGCTCGCTCTTTCTCCGTGTCCAGTAAACGGAGTCTTTGTCATCTTTCCCATGAGACAAGATTCACAAGTGGCATAAGACTGATACTCGAACGGATCCAAGTATCCTTCTTTATGTAACTTAGTCAACCGTGTCTCATTGATGTGACCCAGTCTACAATGCCATAAGAAAGCCTGATTGATATCTGGAGACTTTCTTTTGTTTATATTCTGGACATTGAAAATCTGTGGCTGGTTTAATACGTATATACCATTGCTCAGTGTACCTGACCCAATCAGAACTTGATTAAGGTGAATGTTCACAACATTACTTACAAACGCAAATTCATAACCTTCTTTAGAAACCAAAGATACAGAAATGATATTACAAGTTGCGTTGGGTACAAAAAAGCAATCACGCAAAACCAAAACATGCCCATCTGTCATTCCCAGGTGATAGTCCCCCACGGCTTTAGCATCCATGCTAGCTCCGTTCGCAACTCTGAGGGTCATGTCACCTTCCTTCAAAAACCTACGATTTCTCAACGCCTGCAAAGAATTATAGATATGAGATCCTGATCCGGTATCCAATACCCAGGAAGTAGAGTTTATAGAAAGACAGTTTTCAATAACATACACACCTGAAGCTGAAGCAGCAACCTGCTTCAGTTCCTGTGTCCTGGCTTTCCAAGCCCTGCAATCTTTCTTCCAGTGTCCACTCTTGTGACAATAGAAGCATTCCTCTTTACCAACAAGCTTCCCCGCAATCTTTGTTGCCTTTTCTTTTCCCTTCGTACCCACTTTACTAACACCGCCTCTTGGTTTGGCGGGGGCTTTCTTCCTCTTTCCCTTGGCTTTCGCCTTGGACCTAGAGGAAGAAGATCCTCCTACAAACAAAGCGGGTGTTTCCCTACCTTTCTGTAGGGTGCCCTCTGCGCTCCTCAGCATGTTGAGGAGTTCTGAAAGTTCAACTTCCTTTTCTTGCAAGTTGAAATTCAGTATGAACTGGGCGTAAGTGGGAGGAAGGGACTGGAGAACTAAATCCGTATAGAGTTCACTTTCCAACGTGGTCCCAAGTTCCGCGAGCTCCTCAATGTAGCCAATCATCTTAAGCACGTGGTCCGCTACCGATGATCCGACGGCCAACTTTGCCGAAAATAACTTCTTCGACACTTCGTATCTTGCGATACAAGACTGCTCTCCATACAGTTCTTTTGTATGAAGAAATATGGATTCCAAATCCATATTCTCGTGCCTCCTCTTGTGATCATTGTCCATAGAGGCAAGCACGAGGCACTTGGCCTTCGCGCAATCAATCTCCCAAGTCTTACGGAATTCCTTATCCGCGACGCTGGAGGTGGGACCTGGGACGGGGGGAGCTTTGGTGGTAAGAAGATACCCCAGCTTGTCGTAAGTGATAGCCATTTTGACATTCCTGAGCCAATCTTTGTAGTTTGGCCCTGTCAGTATGTTTTTATCTAGAAGTAACTTAAGTCCAGTCATTTCAATTTGGTCGCTGCAGGGGGAGAGAGAAGAAACACTTTAGCATGATGCTCTTGCAGGTTTAGAGTGGTTTTTAATTTGTCTAAACAGGATGGCTCCCACTGTCTCTCGAATCCTTCCTCAAACCATAAAAGAAGAATTAGTCGGGATCAATCCCACCGCACAATACTTGCTTAACCGTTCAGCCAGGCCAGTGTTGGTACTTCGAGGGAGGTTTTCCAACGCTTTCGCGAAGTTCCTTAATTAAATAACCTCTTTTCCCTGGGGGCGTAGCCCCGCTAACACCTTTCTAGACACCTACTTGGTTTATAGCATTGATCGTTTAGCGAGAAATTTCCCGAGGAGTAGCATATACTCACAGTAGGATCGGGATCCAAATATCATCGTGTGACGAAACTGAAGGAATCCTACCAGAATCACCACACTCCAAATGGTATGCAAATCTAGCAAGTTTCAGTACTTATGAAACTCCCGATGTGGATTTTTGCCCCATGCTCTTATGACCTTGACGAAGGTCAACAAATCATAAGTCACATGTCAAGTTCTGCCCGTCACTTTCCAGGTTAATTTGAACCCACCCGTATGTACCCTTGACGAAGGTCAACAAGGCAATACGACTGTCTCAAACCAACGCATCTATCTATGCTACATATGAACACCCAACAGCTACCAATCACTACGCCTTGACGAAGGTCAACAAACATAGCTTGAATACTATTGAATATTCATATGAAACGATGGAGGGCTACGAATGGTTTTGGCGAAACCGTGAACGTAGTGAACTTGATATAATCGATGGAACGGGATAGCTTTTAAAAGGAGTGGCTCAAGCTCCGCATTTAAAAGTTAGTTTTGAAAAGAACCGAGTGGTTTTTCGAAAGTGTTCCAACGACTTTAGCTTGGTTTATTATCTTGCATTAGTTCTTTTAATGCGTGATATTCTTGCATTAGTTCTTTTAATGCGTCCCATCATTTAATCCTACCATTGCAGAAAACAACCAAAATATGACGTACGCTTATGCCATTCGCATTCGCCACGGGGTCCTGTCATCACTCGTTAGGTTACTTAACTAACGACAGAGCGGGGGCTGGGCTTGCGCGGCTGTAAAACATAAGCAACGCCTAAATATAAAGCAATGATAGACATTACAGATCACAGATGAATACATTGGATATACTAGCAATCCGCAATCCGTTCGAGCCTGCAACGAAAAGCGGATTACACGGTCGCGGTGAATAGCAAATACCCCACCCAAGACCCCTACGGGTGCGGCAAACTACCCGCCAAGTACCCGGTAGTTTGTGCACCCCTCCATGGGTCTATCCTAGGAGCAAAAACAGTAAAAAGAATTATACAATGACGGCTACAACCCCGACCCGGTTGTGCGGCCAAACAAATAATATTATTACATCAATTTACATTTACAAATGAATGAAAGAAAAACAAAAGCTCATCTCACATCCACCCTGGCTATTCACCCGCGACGGTCCAACACATTCATATACACATTCCAATATCAAACACCGATCACAGAGATGTATAACCCCGACTAATCGACTTATAGCGATTAGCCGACGTTCAATACATGCAAACATCACAGGTATAACCATCATAGTCAAAGTGCAGTGAAGTTCGGAAAAAATACGGAATTATAGGACCCAAAAAGCAAATTTCTGTTCTGGAAAATCCGGGCACATATAATATATATTAAAAATCCCAAAACCAACACAGAGACACACTGTACGAAACCCGATCACCAGAAGAATACAAACGGCGGCGGATCCGCGGCTCGAAGCAAAGGTGAGGCCGCGGATCCGCGGCTATTTAAATGAATTAGGCGATTGTTTTTCTTGGGTGTTCACACAAAACCCTGAGCCGAATTTAGGTGTATAAAAAATCTTGTTTTGACCATAAAAATTTTTAACAGAAACTAGGGTTTTGCAAAAGTTTGGTTTTTGGATTTTTTCGGTTCCGAACTTCGTTACACTTCACTACCAAGCTAGTTTAAGTTTAGTTAGGCTCTGATACCACTGTAAGTCCACGTTGCGACCCCCGGTTCTTACGGAGAGGCGGAAACGGTATAAAAATCAAATTTTTTGGCGCATGGGGCAACATGGACTAAACAAGGTCGGGATCGTGTCTAAACTAAACTAGCAAACAAGCTAAAGAGAGTTAGCTACTCGGAAAGATGGTTATACCTAAACTTGAACTCCTTCTTCTTGAAACCTTGTAGAGGTTGATGGTTCTCTTCTCGTCGCCTTCTTCCGTCGAAGATGGATCCACCTGAGGGTTCAACCTTCGGGCTCTTTCTCGAACTTGGAGAGAACTAGAATCTCCGGCTTGCTAATCCTTTGATCCTAGAGTGAGTAGAGAGTGTCCAAGGGGTGCTTTTGTTTTAAGGAGAAGGATTCTCAACTCATGAGAAGGGTTCTCCTTTTGCTAGAGGAAGAAGAAGATGAAGTGAGGAGAGAGAAGCTAAATGATAGAATGAGCTCTTTTCTTTTTGCAACCATAACAAAAAGCAAAAGAATTATCAAATTAATAATAATAATGAAAATGAAAAGGTTGATGGAAAGTTTAGGAATGACCATTATCATTTCAAACATTAAATGAATTTTCTACAATCAAAGAGCATCTTTCTTTTGAAATGATGATGGTCAAAACTTCAACCATGGTCAACATGTCAACCATGGTCAACAAGTCAACATAAAAACCAACCATGACACAATTTCATTTTATTAATATTATTAATTGATATAACATAAATCCATTAGGGTTTGGAAAAAGACGACTGTCAACTGTGCATACGCACCCGTTCCGAAACCCTAATGAAAGTCCTCTTCCTCTTCCTCAAATAACTGTGCATACACACCTGCATCCTTGTTCCGAGGAACATGAATACTGAGAGATAAAAGCAACCCCAAAACATGTACCGGTATCTGACTCAAACCAGAGCCAGCCAGTAATAACCGTCCGAACTCCAAACGTGCACAAGTGCGCGAATGAGAACGAACTCTGTCGCAAAACCATGCGACCTCTACTCTGTTTTGCCCAGAGGCGAATACCCTCTGTGTGGGACTCTAAAGACTCGACACTATGCTGGCAGTGGGTTTAACCACAGACCGCAAGCGGCACTAGTTGTGCGTAACGGTCCCCAGGTAGATGCCGACAAGAAGGCTGACGAGGTGAAACCCCATCTGAACTCCTACTGAGTCTGAATGTGACAGTCTCCGTACAGTCCGGTCTGTTCGTCTGATACATCGCATGTCGGGCCTAGGGGGCGGTAAAACGCCAGTCCCCTAATAGCGGTACAAGTCGTGTCGGAGTGAAGCCCAAAACACCCTGAGATAACACTGGAAGCCTACCAGTATATCTCGCTTGCCCTGGCCAGGGACTACACGTGTAATGGCTCTCCTAGACACAGCGCGATGTCAACCCCCAATACCGGGAGAGACGAATCCTGTCTAACCGTCACTGCCTCCAAGTGCTTCGGGACTGCACCCAACCACCACCTGTTTGCACGACTCCTTTGAGCCGTGGTAGGGTAGTGATCAAAGTGTAGTGGGAACACACTCGAGGCGAAGTGCCAGTGTTAAGTCAGCGGACTAAGATGTACTCATATCACCTGGGAACTGATAACTGACGATAGGTATAATACCAACCTGTCAGTTCTCGACGAGTCCTGTCCAGTGTACTCGTAACCTAATGAGCACCCGTATACTATCTCCAGTACGACGTACTGATGGCTGTGGGACAGACCATCTCCCATACTGGGATAAGAAGCGCATACGCTAGTCTACTCCGGAGTATCGATGCCCTGTCTCGATAGTCCTGCGACTAGGGACCTGTATAAGGATGTGCTTATAGATTACCCAGCCCCCACTAGTGTGACTGCCATCACAACGCTGGTAATCAAGCAAAGATCCTAAGGGCTCCACTAATGCGTATAAGTGATATACTGAAATAAACACAAGTACACATTGAAGTAGAAACAAACCAAGTAGCATACTACTATATTGAGCAAGATTGTTTATACAAGGTGAATATCCCAAGCTTCCATCAAGTAATATACAAACTAGTATGATACAGTAATGGCCTCTAGGGCATATACACTAACAAAAAGAGAATGGAATTCTCTCTCAGCTTACTCCTCCATACACTCCACAACATAACGGTGCATCGGAGAGACAGAACAGAACCCTATTGGATATGGTACGTTCCATGATGAGTAACGCTGAGTTGCCGTGATCATTCTGGGGATATGCACTAGAATCGGCTGCATACCTTTTGAACTGAGTTCCAACTAAGACAGTGCCTACCACACCATATCAGATGTGGAGTGGGAAGAAACCCTATCTTCAATATCTGAAGATTTGGGGATATCCAGCTTTTGTTAAAAAGCAGCACGTGGACAAACTCGAGGCACTCTCAGTACAGTGCAGGTTTGTGGGATACCTAAAGAACTCCAGGGGTATCTTTTCCATTACGCAGAAGAACAAAAGGTTTTTGTCTCTCGTCATGCCCACTTTCTGGAACATCAGTTCTTAGAAAAAGAAATAAGTGGGAGCGCAATAGAACTAGAAGAAATTCCAGAACCACAAGCTATTACTGAAAGCTTAGTGGAACTAGAGGGTTCGAAAGAACAGGACATTCCTGCACCGCTCCGCAGGAGTAGTAGGCAGTCTCATCCGCCCGAGAGATACTACGGTTTTCTTATAGAAGTAGATAGAAAGGATTGCATCATTGATAATGATGAGCCGACTAGCTTCCAGCAGGCCATTCAGAGCGCTGACTCGGTAAAATGGCTGGATGCAATGCGAACCGAAATGGAGTCCATGTACAGCAACAAAGTATGGACTTTGGACGTTGCTCCTCTTAGTTATATGTATGGCCTAGAGGCCATTACAGTACATGGGATGTATATTGTAGTGGATGCTGGGACATATATAGGTATGACTTTCTTGCTCGACATGATAGTACGCTGTCTGGTTGCTCTTTATCTTAATATGTATACTTGCAGTCTCTCTATTACATGTTGATAAAGCCCTTAGGATGTGTACTCGACTTCCAGGACTATGATGTAGATCATACTAGTGGGGCCTGGGTAGTCCATGAGTACATCCTTCAATGTTCCTAGTCGTGGGAATATCGAGACGGGGCATCGATATTCCAGAGTAGACTAGCATATATCTTCTCGACCCATGTGATGGGCGATGGATGATCCCATATCCATTGGCGTTTGACATCAGAGTTGGTATGCGGGTGCTCAGTGGTGACTGGGTACATTGAACAGACTCGCCGAGAACTCCCAGATGGTATTATACCTCACGTCAGATGGCAGTTCTCTGGTGACACTGGTACTGCTTAGTCTGTTCACCCGAGCTCGTCAAAGAGTCTTGTGTGTTTCCCACTGCGCTTTGATTTCCACCCTACCACGGCTCTACTGAGTCGTGCAAACAAGTGGTTTTTGGGTACAGTCCCGATTCACATGGAGGCAATGAGCGATAGGAGGGGATTCGTCTCTCCCGGTATTGGGGGTTGATGTTGCGCTTTGCTCGACTTGCCATAACTGGAAATCCCTGGCCAGGGTTGCACTGATTTACTGGTAAGTGTTATCAGTAGTTTCATGCTTGTTATGGACCTTACATCGGCATGACTTATCATGCTACTGGGGTCTGACGTTTACCACCCCTAGGCGAGATATGCGACATATCAGACGACCAGACCGGACTGTACGGTAAGTGTTACTGGTTGGATTCACAGGAGTGTGAGCGGTCTTGCTCGTTGATCTTCTGATCGCTCAATACCCGGGTGGCCGTTACGTTTAGCAGACCGCTTGTGGCTTATGGGTGTTTGATATGATCATCACCTGCTGCCGGCGTATTGACGAGTCTTTAGAGTCCTGCACAGAGGTTTCTTGGCTCAAGCGAAACGAAATAGGAGCGCATATGAGATATGTGCGGGACCGAGAATAATACCAGTTTGTGATACTGTATTCTATTCTCGCGATTTGTATTATTGGACGGTTATATAAGATATAGCCGGGTTACCGAATCAAGTGTTGATTCGATACATTGATTCACTTAATATTAGTCGGTTATATGCAGAATGACCGGATCATTAAATCAAGTGTTGATTTTATGATTTAATGTATAATTATATATTTGATATATTACTTTACATTAACTAGTATTTGTTCACTTAAGATTGTTTTTCTCACTTGATATGCACAAGTAGTATATGTGATATATTTTAGTGCACTAGATTGTATCATGTTTGATGGTACAAGCAAACTTGGGTGTGTGTATGATATACACCATGTTTAGTTAATGGTTAGGGTTTCATTTGCCTTATTTATTTATTTTCTTTATTTATTGGCATGAAACAAAATGGTGGTGGCTTTTCTCACATTGGCTTGAAGCTTCATGAAGCTTCATAGCATCTTTGACAAAGTCTAAGCCATTTTGTTTTATCCTTAACCCAACCATTAGCCTAAACCCTACTTTACTCTCTATATGAGTTTACTCACCCATGGTTGCTAAATGATAAGATTCACCTGAATTTTCTTTTAAGTTAATCCTTTTTCATTTTCCTTCTTCTTCTTCTTCTTGAAGAAAAGAAAAAGCTTTCTTGAAAATTCCAATTGATGAATCCAAGTGAGAAATCCAAATCCAAAGTGAACCCACTTCCTATTTCTTCATCCTCTACCACTTGCCATGTAGTAGTGTGTTATCTTCACAAGTTTTATGACCAAGTGAAGATGGTGCTTGATCTTGAGTTGCCTCGACGTAGATCATCTTCGGCATCGAAGTCGACGACCTAGCCCGATCATTTCTCCGACGAAACCATTGCTAGAGTCCGGGATCCGATGATTGCAGCAGAGGGACGTCATCACGGAGCTAAAGTGGTGGAGGACTGGATCTACAAAGGTTGTAGTCACTTTCACTTAGTAGAAAAGTAGTTTGCTTGCTTAGTTTTGCCTTACCTCTAGTTAATGATCTAGTATAGGGTTCTTTGGCACATGGAAAAATTTGATTTTGGCATGGTTGATCAGTTGTAAAATCTCATGAGTGTGCCTAGGAACCCTACTGTGGTATCAGAGCCTAGCTAGAGCTTTAGGCGTAGAGTAGACGATGTTAGAAGTCCGATCAAACCCGAGACCCTAATTGAAAACCCTTCTCTGTACAATTTTTCAAAACTGTGATTTTTGTGAATTAAAAATATGCAGAAAAATCAGCAGTGTTTTCTAAGATTTACTGTGCAGCACGTGGCCCCAAATCGTCCAAGGCGTCGCGGAACCGCGGTAGTACCCTAGGTTATGCGGCGGTTCCGCGGCCATACAGTGTCCTCTTGCTTCACTGTTTGCACAGTAATGTCCCTTTGTGATTCCTCTGTTTTCTGGGTAATTTTAATTTTTACTCAAGAGTTGAGTTTTCTGGGTTGTATTGGGAGTTCGTAGATTCGATCGGATTGTCTAATTTTGTCTATGTGTTTTTCCGGATAATTTAGAATATGTTAAAAAGTTCGACCGGATATAAATACCCAATTTTTCCCCTGCCGGAAAATTTCCAAGTGTTGGATTTTTCCATGGTTTAAGAACGTTCTAAGTAGTGCAAGTAACGCGATGGACCTTCTAGAAGACAACAAACCTTAACTCGATTTTGTGACCGTCTTGAACTGCCCTTTGATCCTTAGGGTTTGGGGCAGTACGACGTGCCACATGTGAGGCGTTGGCTTGACCCTTCTACGGCTGGACCGTTGGTACTGAGGCATGAAGTAATGTTTTTAAACTTATTTCATGTGTTGAGCTGTTTCGGGAAAACTTGGGTGTTTGATTGTTCAATCGAAAAGTTTAACATTTTCCATTTATCTGGAATGTGATTCAATATTTGGAATTCACAAGTAGTTATGAGATAACTAATATGAATGTTATAAACATAGCACTTTAGTCTCACTTGATCGGTTGCCACGGAATTTTGATGCGATCAAAAGTCCGTCGCAATCACGTAGCGTACGCGGATACTCGCCGGATAAATTTAATAGATAGCTACACCCCTTAACCCCGACCAAGTGACTGTAGAAGAACCCCGTCGCCGAAAGCATCCGTTCGGGTGCTCGTGGTAGCGGTGTTCCGCCTTGGTGCACTTCGTCGACGGCATCGGGGGTGCGGTCGTCTACTAAAGTTTGCGACGAGCATTCTTTCTGAATGTCGGGAATCCTGGTGACTTGCCCGACTTGATATTGAAAAGAGTTTTCGATAATGAGACTAAAATGCGGGGTCTATAATTTTTAGGCATGTGATGTCTAAGGAATTCAGATGGTTAGGCATGCGATGTCGAAGTAGGTTGCGGATTCCAACTGTTGTAGTTTTACACTTTCTTTTCTGTGACCGTAAGTGTAATATATGATATCGCCGGTTTCGTTTTTATATGTCAACGACAATTGGGATGGGCATATTTACTTACGTTGATGACATGTGATGTTATGTGTTGCTGGATATGTTATATTGGATCGTCGTGTTTGAATAGCCCAGGGTTTTTTTATGTGAGATGAGTTTTTTTCATTTTCATTCATGAAAAAACATGTATGTAATATTCTTTTATTGGGTCACTTCCAGGTTGCGGAAGATATCACCGTTGATGTATATTATTTACTTTTCCGCATTAGGATAGACCCAAGGAGGGGAGCACAAGTAACCGGGCTCTAGGATCCAGTGGGAGACCATCTCGAGGAGTCGAGTCCGGGTCTCCTAACCCTAGAATTGGTATGGTTGCTTATCGCTCTCGTAGGGGTCTAGGGGTGTGGGTTTGGCTATTCATCGCGACCGTGGAATCCGTGTTTTTTACTGGCTCGTATTAAAAACACAGACGTCCTAGTATATCCAATATTTCATATGATATTTTCTGCTGCGTTATCTGTGATGTGATCATATGATATGTTCAGATAGATATTGTATATAGTATATATGATATATTATATAGACATTGCTTATGTTTTACACCCGCGCTAGCCCTGCCTCGCTCTGCCGTTAGTTACCTAACCTAACGGTGCAGACGGGACATCGAGGCGAATGCGGATGGCATAAGCGTACGTTATATTTATCTGTGATGTTTAGATGGACTTAAATGATGGGATATTCATTAATGTGATTAATGAAAGAAAATAAACCTAAAAGATATTGTGGAATCGAATTTCAAAAATAAAACAGGTATCAACAGTTCTTGCTTTGCATCGCGGTGTTCCTTGTAGAACATCCTGTACCTTATTTTATAAGAAAAGGACCGAGATCCCTTCACCGGGAGTGAATCCTTTAGCAATAACTGGCAGATGCTACAACCTTCGGTTTGTCTTTTGATTGGTTCCATAGTTTTTGCTTTGCACAGCGGTATATATGATATATCTTGCACCTTATTCGATGAGGAAATGGTCGACGATCCCTTCACCGGGAGTGACCCCTTTAGCAAAACTAGAAAAGCGTCAAAAACACTCCATTCAAAAACCATTTGATTCCGCAACGAGATCAAGTTCAACGCGTTAAAGGTTTTCTTAAAAACCATCCGCAACCCTCCGTCCTTTTAGGAAGTAGAGTACTTAGTATTCGTGCTGTGTTTGTTGACCATAGTCAAGGCACAATGTACGGTAGCTAAGTGATGTCTTCCTACACCGCATATGATGCGATTAGTTAGGACGGTCGCGTGACTTTGTTGACCTTAGATAAGGGTCATGTGGGTGGGTCTAATTAATCACGAAATGACGGGTAGAACTTGACTAGTACTTATGATTTGTTGACCATAGTTAAGGTCATAGGTGCTAGGGGTAAAAACCACTATCGGGAGTTTCAAGTGTTGAAATTTGCAATGAGATTGCATACCTTCTATATGATAGTTGGATCCCGATACCCACTGCGAGTAATTGTTACTCCTGAGAGAGTTTTGTACTTTACAATTAGCCGATCAAGTAGGTGTCTAGAAAGGTGTCAACGGGGTTACGCCCCTGGGAAAACGAGGTTTACTTTAATTAGGTCCGTGCGAAAGCACGGGGAACCTCCCTCAAAGTACCGACACTGGCCTGGCTGAAAGATTGGTGAACTTGTAGAGTGTAATTAATCCCGGCTAGTCTTTCCTTTGAGGGTTTGAAGGAAGATTTGATAAAAACGGTAGGAGCCATCCTGATTAGATAAAATATATAACCAATCTAATCTTGCAAGAGCGCATGCAGAGTGTTTTCTTCTCTCTCTTTCCAGGTAGCTACCATATCACGCCTTAAATCAAGATAATAATATGGATGTATTGACCGAACCCGCTTGTTATACTGAGCTGTGGAACGTTGGTCCCTCTCCAACTTATAATTGTTATAAGACCGAGCAGGAAATAGGGGAATGCCAGGATTCCCATACCGCCCAAACGAAGAAAGTGCATAAGATGCATCTCCTTCGGGTGCGTTCATTATAAAGAACTGTTTCTCTGTATCCTCTACGTCCTGGGTATCTGATACCGGATCAGGATCCCAGATATGTAATCTGTTACATAGGGCTAAAGAAAGGCAGAGAACCGAGAACGGGTGATAAGTTTCATGAGATAGAAAACGGTGCAAGTGTTGCAGCCAAGTCTGTTGGTCACTGTCACCCTGTATTACCAATACATTGATTCTGAACAAATGCTATTAGATACCGAACCTGATATACAAAATCATATCTGTCTCTTTATTTATTAAAGAAGGATATGATTTTGTCTTGTTGAATATTGTTTTGAACATTTCAAAAGTTGATCGGTTCAGGCACGTTATCTAAAAGCATTGACGTTCTAAATCAAACTACAGTTCCTAGTAAACAGAACACACACAAGAGGAAGAGTTCAGAAATGAACGAATCCTTCTTGAGGCATTGTAGACTAGGTCATATCAATGCGACCCGACTAGCTGAAGTTACATTTAGATGCATATTTAAATCAGTTCGAATTTACATCTTATGAAACTTTCCAGTCAGGTCATAAAGATTAGATGACCATAGCTCTGTTTATTGGAAACAGAGAAAAAGTTAGTAAACTCTTGGGATTGATACATAGTGATGTATGTAAGCTTTTTTAGAATCAGCTAGAATATCAGAAACCCCTGTCTACACATGTCAGGACCGGTTCTTTGTACTTCATTACATTCTCTGATAATCTCTCAAGATTCAGACATATGCTCCTGTTGAAACACAAGTCCGAAATTTTTGAGATATTCACAGAATATAAGTTAGAAGTTGAGAACCAAATTACGGGTATATGTATTATGTCTTATGATGTGATCAGGGAAGAGAATATTTGTGCATAGAATTCCTGGACTATTCTAAAGGAGAATGGGATTCTCTCTCAGTGTTACTCCTCTGAATACACCACAGCACAACAGTGTATCGGGGTGGAGCAATTGCACCATATTAGATATGGTGCGCTCTATGATGAGTACTACTGAGTTGCCTATTTCCTTTTTGGGAGTAATGCACTTGAGAAGCTACATACCTATTGAATTGGGTTCGAATCAAATCAGTGCCTACCATTCCATATAAGATATGGTATGGGAAGAGCCTATCTCTTAAGTAAGTTAAGATTCGGGATTGTCCGGCCTATGTCAAAAGAAAAATCCGGACAAGATCGAGGCAAGGTCAGTTCTGTAGAACTGGAAGGAGTTCCAGCTATACAAACTATAGCTGATGATTTGATAGAACCAAATGATTCAATAGTCTCCGACGAAGCTCAACCTCTCCGCCGATCTAGCAGGGTTCCTCATCCGCCTGAGAGATACTTCGGTTTCTCGATGACAGTGAGAGCGAGGATTGCATCATGAGATGATGACCCAACTAGTTTCGAGCGGGCCATCAAGAGTAGGGACTCTGTAAGAATGGCTGGATGCTTAGCGATCTGAAATGGAATCCATGTACACCAATAAAGTATGGACTTTGGTTCCTATATCTGAAGGGTTAAATCCCCATCAGGAGCAAGTATACCTTGAGAAGATTACTTGGTGCAGATGGAAAACTTGAGACTTTCTAAGCTAGACTTGTTAAAGGTTTTCGTCATCGACCAGGCATGTATAATGATGAAACCTTTTCCAGGGATGATGCTTAAGTCCATCTAGATCCTACTTGCCATTGCTATATACCATAACCACGATATCTGGTGGTTGGGTGTCATGACTATTTTTCTAAATACTGATTTAGAAGAGAACGTCTATAAGTACACAGGCAGAGGGCTTCGTAAACAGTGGGAGCAGCGGAAACGTCTGCAAGTTGCTTTACAGATTAAAGCAGACATCGCGAAGTTGGAACATCTGTTTTGATGTGGTAGTCAAAGAGTTTGACTTCATCAAAATGGTAGATGAACCTTGTATATACAAAAAGGTAGTAGAGAGTAAGCTGGTGATCCTCGTAGAGTACGTGGAAAACATACTCTTTATAGAGAAGGAGTTTTTTATGCTACGCTCGGTCAATCTCCTCTTATCACAAGGATTCTCCAATAGGATAAAGGTGATACCTCCTAAATCCTGGGATTTGGATCAATGAGATAGATCTAAATGATGTTAGGCTTCTCACTAGGTTTAGTGAGGTGGTATCAATCGATCCTGAGGAGAATCACTGGAAAGGTTTCAGGGTGATAAGGACGACTGAATGTCATTCACAGGAATTGTCTTTACCCTCAGTAGAGGGACGGTATGTTGGAAGAGATCCAAGCTATATACCGTGGCAGATTAGACGATAAAGGCTGGTAACATCGCTATTATAGAAACTACCAAAGTGGCAGTTTGGGTGTATATTGGTTCATGAGATGTACTAGGTTCCTACCATTGTATGACAATGGAAGTGTGGCTTTGGCTAAGAAACCATGGTCCCATCAGTGACCCAGACATATTCTAAGGCAGCATCACCTGATCATGGAGATAGTTGTTCTCAAGGGTGATCGAGGTTAGGAGAGTAGACTCAGAGGACAACACGGCGGATCCACTCAAAAAGGCCTTTTCCCAAAGAGAGACGTTTATGGGATGGTTGAGTATTAGATACTGCAACCACTGCTACAGATGGCCCTAGTGCAAGTGGGAGATTGTTAGTTATATGTATGCCCAAGAGGCCATTACTGTACATGGGATGTATATTATAGTGGATGCTGGGACATATATAGGAATGACTTTCTTGCTCGACATGATAGTACGCTATCTGGTTGCTCTTTATCTTAACATGTATACTTGCAGTCTCTCTATTACATGTTGATAAAGCCCTTAGGATGTGTGCTCGACTACCAAGACTATGATGTAGATCATACTAGTGGGGCCTGGGTAGTCCATGAGTACATCCTTCAATGTTACTAGTCATGAGAATATCGAGACGGGGCATCGATATTCCAGAGTAGACTAGCGTATATCTTCTCGACCCATGTGATGGACGATGGATGATCTCATATCCATTGGTGTTTGACATCAGAGATAGTATGCGGATGCTCAGTGGTGACTGGGTACACTGAACGGACTCGCCGAGAACTCCCAGATGGTATTATACCTTACGTCGGATGGCGGTTCTCTGGTGACACTGGTACAGCTTAGTCTGTTGACCAGAGATCGTCATAGAGTCTTGTGTGTCTCCCACTGTGCTTTGATTTCCACCCTACCATGGCTCTACTGAGTCGTGCAAACAGGTTGTTTTTGGGTACAGTCCCGATTCACATGGAGGCAATGAGCGATAGGAGGGGATTCGTCTCTCCCGGTATTGGGGGTTGATGTTGCGCTATGCTCGACTGGCCATAACTGGAAATCCCTGGCCAGGGTTGCACTTATTACTGGTAAGTGTTATCAGTAGTTTCATGCTTGTTATAGACCTTACATCGGCATGACTTATCAAGCTACTGGGGTCTGACGTTTACCACCCCTTGGCGTGATATGCGACATATCTAACGAACAGACCGGACTGTACGGTAAGTGTTACTGGTTGAATTCACAGAAGTGTGAGCGGGCTTGCTCGTTGATCTTCTGATCGCTCAATACCCGGGTGGCCGTTACGTTTGGCAGACCGCTTGCGGCTTGTGGGTGTTTGATCTGATCATCACCTACTGCCGGCGTATTGATGAGTCTTTAGAGTCCTACATAGAGGTTTCCTGGCTCAAGCGAAACGAAATCGGAGCGCATATGAGATATGTGCGGGACCGAGAATAATACCAGTATATGATACTGTATTCTATTCTCGCGATTTGTATCATTGGACGATTATATAAGATATAGCCGGGTTACCGAATCAAGTGTTGATTTGATACATTGATACACTTAATATTAGTCGGTTATATGCAGAATGATCGGATCATTAAATCAAGTGTTGATTTAATGATTTAATGTATAATTATATATTTGATATATTACTTTACATTAACTAGTATTTGTTCACTTATGATTGTTTTTCTCACTTGATGTGCACAATTAGTATATGTGATATATTTTAGTGCACTAGATTTATCATGTTTGATGATACATCCATACTTGGGTGTGTGTATGCTATACACCATGTTTAGTTAATGGTTAGGGTTTCATTTGCCTTATTTATTTATTTTCTTTATCTATTGGCAAGAAACAAAATGGTGGTGGCTTTTATCACTTTGGCTTGAAGCTTCATAGCATCTTTGACAAAGTTTAAGCCATTTTGTTTTATCCTTAACCCAACCATTAGCCTAAACCCTAGTTTACTCTCTACATGAGTTTACTCACCTATGGTTGCTAAATGATAAGATTCACTTGAATTTTCTTTTATGATAATCCTTTTTCATTTTCCTTCTTCTTCTTCTTCATGAAGAAAAGAAAAAGCTTTCTTGAAAATTCCAAGTGATGAATCCAAGTGAGAAGTCCAAATCCAAAGTGAACCTACTTCCTATTTCTTCATCCTCTACCAATTGCCAAGTAGTAGAGTGTGTTATCTTACAAGTTTTATGACCAAGTGAAGATGGAGCTTGATCTTGAGTTGCCTCGACGTAGATCATCTTCGGCATCGAAGTCCACGACCTAGCCCGATCATTCTCCGACGAAACCATTACTCGAGTCCGGGATCCGATGATCGCAGCGGAGGGACGTCATCACGGTGATAGAGAGGTGGAGGACCGGATCTACAAAGGTTGTAGTCACTTTCACTTAGTAGCAAGTAGTTTTCTTGCATAGTTTCGCCTTACCTTGAGTTAACGATCTAGTATAGGGTTCTTTGGCACATGAAAAAATTTGATTTTGGCATGGTTGATCAGTTATAGAACCTCATGGGTGTGCCTAGGAACCCTACAGCTCCAGAAGGGATAATGCCCGTTGGCTGCAAATGGATCTTCAAAAGGAAGATTGGTGTTGATGGACAGGTTGAGACCTATAAGGCTAGACTTGTTGCAAAGGGTTTTCATCAAAGACCTGGTTTGTACTATGACAAAACCTTTTCTCCGGTGGCTATGCTCAAATCCATTCGGATCCTTCTTGCCATTGCTTCCTTCCACGATTATGAGATTTGTCAGATGGACGTTATGGCCGCTTTTCTAAATGGAAATTTAGAGGAGTGTGTCTATATGGACTACCCAGAGGGTTTCATTCAGAGTGGGAGCAGCGGGAAGGTGTGCATGTTTCTTAATTCCATCTATGGACTGAAGCAGGCATCGCGGAGTCGGAACATCTGTTTGGATAAGATGGTCAATGAATTTGGCTTTATCAAAAATCCAGATGAACCATGCATCTATAGTAAAATTGTAGCACGAACTACCGTATTCCTCGTTTTATACATGGATGACATTCTGTTGATAGGAAATGACATTCCTATACTACAATCTGTCAAAGGGTTCTTGTCACACAGGTTCTCCATGGAAGACCTGGGTGATGCCTCTTACATTCTGGGGATCCGGATCCATCGTGATAGGTCCAAGAGGATATTAGGACTTTCGCAGTCCAGGTACATCGACACCATACTGAAAAGATTCAGTATGGAAGATTCCGAGCGCGGTAATTTACCGGCTTGTCACGGGATCACCCTTTCCAAAGAGATGTCTCCCAAGACTGATTTGGAAAGGGATAGCATGTCTATTATACCCTACGCTTCTGCGGTAGGCTCTATAATGCATGCGATGTTGTGTACCAGACCAGATGTAGCTTATGCACTAAGTGTGGTAAGCCGGTATCAGTCAAACAGTGAGGAGAAGCACTGGATAGCGGTAAAGAACATTCTGAAGTACATGAGAAGGACTAATGACATTTTTTTGGTTTACGGCGGAAAAGACCTCCATATGGAGGCCTTTGCTGACTCCAGCTTCCAAAGTGACAAGGATGACTCCAAATCCATGTCGGGTTATGTCTTTACCCTCAATGGAGGGGCGGTGTGTTGGAAGAGTTCCAAACAGAAAACCGTTGCAGACTCGACGATGGAAGCGGAATATATCACTACATCTGATGTCGCAAGAGAAGCCGTCTGGATGAGGAAGTTCTTGACAGAAATTCAGGTGGTTCCGTCTATTGTTGATCCAATACCTCTGTATTGTGACAACAACGGGGCTATAGCTTAAGCGAAGGAACCCAGGTCCCATCAGAAGTCCAGACACATCTTGAGGCGGTATCACCTGATTAGGGAGATCGTGGATTGCCGGGAGATCGAGGTTCGGAGAGTTGCTACAGAAGATAACACTGCTGATCCATTCATGAATACCTTACCCCAGACTCAGTTCGAGCGGCTAATCGAGATGATAGGTCTTCGATACGCCAGTACATGGCCTTAGTGAAAGTGGGAGATTGTTAGTGTATATGCCCTAGAGGCCATTACTGTATCATACTAGTTTGTATATTACTTGACGGAAGCTTGGTATATTCACAGTTGTATAGACAATCTTGCTCGAAATGGTAGTATGCTACTTGGTTTGTTTCTGTTTTAATGTGTGCATGTGTTTCTTTTAGCATATCGCCCATACACATTAGTGGAGCCCTTAGTATCTTTTCTTGAATACCAGCGTTGTGATGGCAGTCACACTAATGGGGGCTGGGTAATCTACAAGCACATACTTATACAGGTCCCTAGTCGTTGGATTATCGATACGGGGCATCGATACTCCGGAGTAGACTAGCGTATGCTCTTCTCATCCCAGCAGGGGAGATGTTCTGTCCAACAGCCATTAGTACGTCGTACATGAGATAGTATGCGGGTACTCGTTAGGTTACGAGTACACTGGACATGACTCTTTAGGAACTGTTGGTTGGTACTATACCTATCGTCAGTTATCAGTTCCTAGGTGACATGAGTACAGCTTAGTCCGCTAACTTGACACTGTCACTTCGCCTCGAGTGTGTTCCCACTGTATTTAGATTGCTACCCTACCACGGCTCAAATGAGTCGTGCAAACAGGTAGCAGTTGGGTGTAGTCCCGAAGCACTTGGAGGCTATGATGGTTAGACAGGATTCGTCTCTCCCAGTATTGGGGGTTGATATCGCGCTGTGTCTTGGTGAGCTATTACACAAAATCCCTGGTCAGGGCAAGTGAGATATACTGGTAGTGTTCCCAGTGTTATCTCAGGGTGTTCTGGGCCACACTCTGACATGACTTATACCGCTATTAGGGGACTGACGTTTACCGACCCCAAGGCTTGCCATGCGATACTCGTAGACGAACAGACCGGACTATGCGGGAGATTGTCACATTCAGGCTCAGTAGGAGTTCGGATCGGTTCACCTCATCAGTCTTCTTATCGGCATCTACCTGTGGACCGTTAGGTATAGCTAGTACCGCTTGCGGCCTGTGGTTAAACCCTCTGCCGGTGTAGTATCGAGTCTTTAGAGTCCTACACAGAGGGCTATTCGCCTTTGGGCAAAACAGAGTAGAGGTCGCATGGTTTTGCGACAGGGTTCGTTCACATCCGCGCACTTGTGCACGTTTGGTGTCTGGACAATTATTTCTAGCGGGCTTTGGTTTAAGCCAGATCCTAATATATGTTTTGGGATTGGTTTTATCTCATTGTATTCGTGTTCCTCGGAACACGGATGCAGGTGTGTATGCACAGTTGACAGAGGCAGAGGCAGAGGATTCTCATTAGGGTTGTTGACCGTTGACTTTTTCCAAACCCTAATGAGAATGTGGAATATGGTTAATAATATTAATTAACGATAATTGTGCCATGGTTAGGGTTGTTGACAATTTGACTTTTGTTAACTTGTTGACTTTGTGGACCGGTTGACCATTGTGGACTTGTTGACCATCATCATTTCATTTCAAAGATGCTTCTTGTTCTTTGCAAAATACATTAAATGAATGAAATGATAATGGTCATTCAAAAACTAACCATCACAATTTCTTAATTATTATTATTATTATCATAATTCCTAATATGAGAGCATGAGTGTAAAATATCCTCATTCTCACTTGCTCACTCTCTCTCATACAAAGCTCATCCTCTTCCTCACTCTCAAAGCTCTCATGTCTCATGTGTTGAGAAGCATGAGCTATTGAGATAAAACCTTCATAACTTCACTCTACTCACTCTAGAGTTCTAGGTTTAGCAAGCCAAGCACTTTAGTTACCTCTAGGTTGAGGTAGGAGCTCATGGTAGAGGCCTTCAGATGGATCCTTCTTCGACAAAGAGAAGACTACGAGGAGAAGCCGTTCAAACCACTCCAAGGAGCAAGAAGAGAAGGAGTTCAAGACCTAGGTATAACCTCCTAACCGAGAAGTTAAACTTGTAGTTAGTTTTGTAGGTTTTTGTTTAGCAAAGATCTACTTTTTTGTCCATGTTGCCTTGTGTCAAAAAATCGTTTTTTACCGTTTCCGCCTCCCCATAAGAACCGAGGTGGGCAACGTGAACTTACAATATCAGGATTTTAAGTTCGTATTTCGGGGATTAAGTATTAGGTTCAGTCCACTATATCATCACAACAGCGGTTGTAGTCCCTAATTACACCTCAATTTCACCTTTGGAATCAATTCAAACCCTAATCCCTAACTTGTAATTTTCAAAGTTCGCTAGACTACACAATATCGATTCTGAACTTCTGTGGACACTTAAGGAATCGAAATACTATCATGATGGTGCAAAAATTACCTCATTTGGCAACTCAAGAATTTTCTTGAGTTGCCCCATGTGTCCAAAATCCTTGCTTTCTTGGTCCAAATTGTAGCTAGAGGTTTTGTGCACATTTTTAATGAAGTGGGGATAGAGTTTTGATGAAGATTTGATGCTGTTTTGAGGGTTTAGAGGTGCAGGGAGAGGGAATGCTGCCATGGGAGAAGAAGGGGAAAGAAAGTTGATGACAATAATGAAGAGGGAAGAGAATGGCACCGTAACGTTTTGAACATCGTTTCGGTGAAATTTCGGAAAATCGGTAAAATAAGGGGGTTTTCTGTAAAAAGTCAAAATACAAATATCTTTTTTTTATAAAATTAAATATACATATTCTAGCTAGGTAATTTATAGTATTTGGTGTTTATGGAGCCACTGGTGAAATTTCAAATTTTCTGAAAATTTTTCCGAAATTAATTATTTTAATATTATTTTAAGCCGTCACTAATACATTTAATTAGGGAAAATTACAAATTGGAATGGGTTGATACAAATTTTATAATTCATGACACACTAAACTGACATGTAAAATACTATTTCTGAAACGAAATGGTTTGCCAAAACGGTTTAGAAAATATTGAAGAAAAAGGGCTTATTTAGTGAATGTTGTGTTAGCGGGAATTGAGGTAATACATTTATCTTTTTTCTTAACCTACACACCCACACCTCACCCTCTCTCCCTCTCCCTATATGGCCGGTCCCATCTTGACAGCCCTCCCCCCTCTCTCTCCAATCACCCCACTTTTCAAAAGAAAAGAAATGAAAGAAGTCAATGTGGACTTTGACTTTTCCCCCACTTTCTCCACTTCACTCTCTCTCCTCCCTCACCCCCCACACCAACCTGGCCAAAAATTTGCAGCCCCAAACAGCAGCCCCTCTTCTCTCTTCTCCCCTCATTTTCCCTCAAAAAAATTCACCCATTTCCATCTAAAATTAAAAAAAAATTCAAATCAATGCCCTACCCATTTTCCCTCATCTCTTTTAGCATGGATCTTAGTGCTAGGTTTTCAAATTGGAGGTCTAGATCTTGAATTTGATCTCAAACATGGGAGGTATAATCTCATGCTTTTGTTAAATTTGTTGTCCAGTTGCTTTTATCTAAGTTAACTATATGATTAATTAAGTTTTTGATGAAGTTAATTGCATGATTAAGAAATTCTTGTTAGGGTTTTATTGTGGAATTGTGTTATGATCAATTGTGCATGGTTTTATGATATGGATTAACATCTTAGGTCTTTTAGAAAGCTAATCTAGTTGTTAATTACAAACCATTGGTTATAAAAGGTCCTAATTAAGCTATTTTGCTAACTAGGATTTTTGGAAAATTATTAAATGTTTTAGATTAAAATATAATTATGGTTTCATAATATTATTAATATTATAATGAGTGTTTTAATGCCTTTGGACCATGCTAAACCAAGTGTAGTTGTTGTTTTGTTCATTTTAAGTTGAAATTGTTAAAATTAGATAAATTGCAAAACGAGAATTTTTAGTCTTATGAGAATTGATGAGATTGAATTTTTGAAATGGGTTGTATGACTTATTCAAGATGTTTAATAAGTATTATGCCCGCTATATTTGTTTAAACGTCAAGTTTTGTACTAAAACGGGTAATTTTTGCTTGCTAGATTTTCGGAAAAATGGCTTTTAAAGTGAGTTTGAGGTTTTTGTGAATGTTAACCTATTTTATATTATATTTAGTGTTTGTGAATGCGCAAATGAGTGTGTTTGGGTTTTTCTCGATGGTTTGACGTTTGTACATCGACATCGAGTGTTGGTCTGGCTATTCTTGCATGCGTAGGCGATATGTTTTGACCTATGCGTGATACGCGTGCCGATTTGATTTTCATATGCCGTTTCGATTTTGAATTTAGTTTTAATGCGATACGGTGCGTTATGATATGTAGGTACCCCATGTAGACTTCGAGACGACAAGCAAGCGCGTGGCGACGTCGGCACCGACGAGCGAGGACCATGTGAGTAGATTTATATCTACGGGGAGAAGTCGGGTGGATGGCGTATAGCACCCCCGCAGTTCGTGGTGATGTATACGAATACGTATACACACATATATATTGATTATTTATTGTTGAGGTTATTGATGATAAAGATAGATTTTAGGTGTGATTGGATAGGTTTAGTGTTGCGAAACCCTAGAGTAGTGGTTGCACCACACATACACACACACCCATACATGCATACATTCTTCTTTCATTTATGCTTATGCGGGAATATGTTTTTATGTGTTCATATAGGTATGGGACTATGTGTTCACATACTGGATTTGAGGATAGTATTTGGGATTTGAGGTGAGTCGATGAGATTGATTTGTGACCGTGAGATCGGTGATATAGCAGGATTCGTATTTAAGATATGTCCTTATGTTATAGCGGATCTTGGGACGACGATACATGTGAATAGTGTTATACATTGAATAGTTGATAAGTGATCGTGATATGAGATAAGATATGTTAAGATATTCATAATAGGTCACATTAGGCGATGTATACCTCTTTATGACGATATATGATGATGATATCGGTTTGTATGAGGCTGGAGATCAGCAGTCAGATCATGATTAGATTGATGATATTAGTATCGTACTAGACGTAGATCAGTACCCAGATTATGATCTTGGATAAACGGGATACCGGATGAATAATGTGATATTTACCCGTACCCCGATTTGGGGATGCCGTACGACGGATTTACGTACGAGTTATATATTAATGATTGATCCGCACTCTTGACTTGGGATGTCTGATTATAGATATGGTATCGGATATGATATTATTGAGGCGGGATCACCAACTATATATATACAGGTATGTATATGTATCGACCCAGATGTTAGGCAGTTTTCTTACCTGTAGTTCAGCTTGTTAGTTCAGCCGTATAGTTTAGTGTAGTTGTTAGACTAGATTAGACTCCTACCTATTTCAAAACTAACGGACCATGTGTATTTTAAAAGTCAGGTCAAGGGATTCTACGGATATTTCAAAAGGCGTATCTTTTCTTAAAAACACCGTAGCCCTTATTTCCAAAACCCCACGATTTGTGCTATTTCAAATGGCAACTTAGTATGACGTGTGTGTGTGTGTATATATATATATATATATATATATATATATATATATATATATATATAAAATGTGGATTAGTTACCATTGTGTCTAGTATTTAGCTCCCGCTCATTATTGTTGTTTGCCCCGCATCGCATACTTACATTGCTATTTCATATTGTATTGTTGATATTATGTTGTTAGGACACCAGCACCATTACCGATGATGCGTATGTACTACGTACACTTACTTGCCGACTAACACACATCTTCATCGATAATTGCCATGTCACGTACACATTAGAAAATATTATTGCTTGACTTAGCTTGTTAGTTAGTAGTTTGACATGATATTAGTGT
This sequence comes from Agapanthus africanus, assembly GCA_030015575.1. NCBI lineage: Eukaryota > Viridiplantae > Streptophyta > Magnoliopsida > Asparagales > Amaryllidaceae > Agapanthus > Agapanthus africanus. The sequence continues at coordinate 704,635,490 of JASDDO010000024.1, read as the reverse complement.
ACCTGCCCTATATGCCAGTTTAGACATTGTAGTTATTACTTATCACTTCATGCATACTGTTATTCATTGTTATTCCTCATTCATAGATTTTCATGCCTATATTCATGGTTTTACGTGCTATTGATGATTTGGATTCGGATTTCATGAGATTTCTTGGATTTTGAGGAAAACCGCAAAAACATAAATAAACTTCTTCTCTCTCTTTTAAATAAAAAGTGCGGTTTTCCCATGACGTATGAGTCGTCCACCATGAGTTTGCTGATGGATTTTGATACTCGAGTTCGAGGAGTAGAGGAACCGTTTCGGGTACATGGTTGACCCGGTGTGGTACCCCGGGGCAAGAGGATCGCAGATGATGGCGTTGAGCCTGGCAGGGGAGAATTACTGATCGGTGATTTTACCCGACACGTCGGATATCCGGATGATACCGTCGTGATCTTGAGATGGATGGTAGGGGCCGGTCTGGACTGACGGCGCCCTAGATATTGAGATTGAGACATTGAGATTTCGAGATATTGAGGTACTAAGATTTGATGATACATGCCAGTCCGAATAGCCGGAGCCTGAGATTTGGAGATATTGAGATTTATGTTTTGTGTCGATGTTAGACACTGTTTATGTTGATTTCATTTATGATACCTCATTTTAAGAATACAAAGGAAATCTCTCTAAATTATGAAAGCAGTTTCTTTCGTACATGTATTCTGTTTTCATGCATTCATACATCATCCATATGATATATTGCTACGCGAAGTTGGCTAGCCGATGCGTCCAAGATTTGCTGTAGGCAAGTTTAGAATCGTTGTCTCTTTTGGGGTATATGAAGTTGCCTTGATGGTGGGATAGAAGGAATGAACTTTGGAGAGGTGAGAAGGGTTTTGTGAGCAAGCCAAAAAAATGAGATGTATCAATTTCCCTCACATATAAAATGAACTCTCTCATTCTCTCCCCAATAGTGTGGCCGGCCCCTATTTGGAATGATGAGGGAATCAAAACAAAGGGAGGTGAGTGTAGGAGATCAAGGGTGGTGACCACACCAAAAGCAAGCTTCACATCAAACACTTAATCAATCTTTTACAAATCCAATCTCAATTAAATACTAGCCATTATAAAGAATAAAGCAAAGATGCTTTATCCATCATAATCCAACAAATGTAAGAAAACCCCTTCCACAATACTAATTTGCACAATTGCAAATTAGCCCCTTCCAACAGAAAGTCCGGACTTGAAGGAACAAAGGAAAACCAGCTGGAACGGAATGCAAACTGGCAACTTCAGAAAACTGATCCCGTAATAAATTATAGGAAAACCCTGCGACTGCATATACATGCCCGCATTTGTATTCCCACTGAACACAAATGCAAAGAGACAAAATCTACACTATGTGATACTAGGATCCGGTTTAAGCCAAAGCCGGCTAGTAAAACCGTCCGATCACGATCCGTGCAATACCGCACGTATCTGATCGAACCCTGCCATATCTCCATACGGCCTCTACAGCGTTTCGCCCAAAACCTGACTAACTGTGTGTGGTGGATGTAGGGTTCCTAGGCACACTAATGAGGTCTCACAAGGCATCAACCATGCCAATTTCAAATTTTACGGTGCCGAGAAACCCTAGACTACGGATCGTTAACTAGATACTTAGGCGAAACAAGCAACTAGTTAACAAAATAACTAAAAGAACGGAAATACAACCTTTGTAGATCCGGTTCTCCACCTCCATAGCTCCATGATGAAGTCCCCTTGCTGTCCAAATCCAATCCCGGGCTCTTGCGTCGGCTTCATCGGAGAAATGGGCGGGCTAGGTCATCGACAACGATGCCGAAGATGATCTACGTCGAGGCATCACAAGATCAAGCTCCCACTTCACCAAGTCATGAAACTTGTGAAGAAAACACACTATACTACTTGGCAAGAGGTAGAGGATGAAGAAATAGGAAGTGGGTTCACTTTAGAATTGGATTTCTCACTCATTTTCAAGAGTTTCCATTGATGGAGGCAAGCTTCTTCTTGAAGAAGAAGAAGAAGAAGATGAAAAATGTTATGATAAGTATTATATCAAAAAGAAAATAAAATGAATACTTATCATAATCCAACCTTGGTCAAGTGTAAAGAATAGACTAGGGTTAAGTGGAATGGTTAGGGTTAAGCATGAGACATAATGGTCACTAAGTCAAAGCTTCATCAACAAACAAAGTTAGCCACCATTTTCTCTTTATGCTTATCATTTTCCAAAAAGAATAAATAAATAAATAAATGAATAAGAAAATGAAAAACCCTAACCATTACACAACCATGGTTTAATCTTTACACAAACCTAAGTAAGCATGCATCATCAAACATGATACAAACTTGTGCACAAAAATATATCACATATACAATGTGCACAAACAAGTGAGAAAAACCATTTAAAATGAACCAATACTAGTTAATGCAAAGTAATATATCAAATATATAATTATACATTAAATCATTAAATCAACACTTGATTCAATGATCCGGTCATATCGCATATAACCGACTAGTATTTAATGTATCGATTTATCGAATCAATCCTTGATTCGATAACTAGGTTATATCGCATACAACCAATCGACACATTCATCGTGAGAATGAAATACGGTTTCACATACACGCATTATTCTAGGTCCCGCACATATCTCATATGCGCTCCTATTTCGTTTCGCTTGAGCCAGGAAACCTCTGTGTAGGACTCTAAAGACTCATCAATACGCCGGCCGCAGGTGATAATCATATCAAACACCCACAAGCCGCAAGCAGTGTGATAAACGTAACGGCCACCCGGGTATTGAGCGATGAGAAGATTGACGAGCAAGCCCGCTCACACTCCTGTGAATCCAACCAGTAACACTTACCGTACAGTCCGGTTTGATCGTCTGATATGTCGCATATCTTGCCTAGGGGTGGTAAACGTCAGACCCTAATAGCTCGATAAGTCGTGTCTATATGAGGTCTATAACAGTTCGAGAAACTATTGGTAACACTTACCAGTAAATCTCAGCAACCCTGGCCAGGGATTTCCGGTTATAGCCAATCGAACACAGCGCAACGTCAACTCCCTATACCGGGAGAGACGAATCCCTTCCTATCGCTCATTGCCTCCATGTGATTCGGGACTGTACCCAAAAACCACCGTTTTGCACACCCTCTTGGACGTCGTAAGGTGGAAATCAAAGCACAGTGGGAACCACACAAGACTCTATGACGATCTCGGGTCAACAGACTAATCTGTACCAGTGTCACCGGAGAACTGCCATCTGACGTAAGGTATAATACCATCTGGGAGTTCTCGGCGAGTTCGTCCAGTGTACCCAGTCTCTACTGAGCACCCGTACATCATCTCTGATGTCAAACACCAATGGATATGGGATCATCCATCGCCTATTTGTATCGGTCGAGAAGGTATACGCTAGTCTACTCTGGTATATCGATGCCCCGTCTCGATACACCCACGAGTAGGGACTTTGAAGGATGTACTTATGGACTAACATGTCCCCACTAGTATGATCCGCATCATAGTCCAGATAGTCAAGTACACATCCTAAAGGCTTTACCAACATGTAACAGAGAGACAATCAGTGTATACGTTAAGGTAAAGAGTAACCAGATAGCATACTATCATGTCGAGCAAGAAAGTCCTCCCTATATATGTCCCAGCATCCACTGCAATATACATCCAATGTACAGTAATGGCCTCTAGGGCATACATATAACTAACAATGTCCCACTTGCACTAGGGCCATCTGATAGCAGTGGTTGTAGTATCTCATACAACCATCCCTTAAAAGTCTCTCTCTGGGAATAGGCCTTCGTGAGTGGATCCGCCGTGTTGTCCTCTGAGTCTACTCTCCTAACCTCGATCCCTTAGAGATCAACCATCTCCATGATCAGGTGATACTGCCTTAGAATATGTCTGGATCACTGATGGGACCGGCGTTCCTTGGCATAAGCCAGAACTCCATTGTCTCACAATGGTAGGAACGTAGTTCATCTCATGAACCAGTTTACACCCAAACAGTCTCTTTGGTAGCATCTTAAGTAGCGATGTATCCAGCCTTTATCATCTAGTTAGCCACGGTATCTAGCTTGGAACTCTTCCAACATACCGTCCCTTTACTGAGGGTAAAGACAATGCCTGTGACTGACACCCAGTCGTCTTTATCACTCTGGAATACTTCCAGTGATTCTTCGCAGGATCATTTGATACCATCTCACTTCAACTAGTGAGAATCCTAACATCTATTTAGATCTATCTCATAGATCCAAAACCCAGGATTTAGTAGGTATCACTTTTATCTTATGTGGAGAATCATTGTGATAAGCGGAGATTGATCGAGCGTAGCATAGGAAACTCCTTCCTTATCAAGAGTATGTCATCCAGGTACTCTACGAGGATCGTCACCATACTCCCTACTACCTTTTTGTTTATACAAGGTTCATCTACCATTTTGATGATGTCAAACTCTTTGACTAACACATCAAAACAGACGTTCCAGCTCCGCGATGCCTGCTTCATCCTATAAAGCATCTTGCACACGTTTCCGCTGCTCCCACTGTTTACGAAGCCCTCTGGCTGTGTACTTATAGACGCATTCTTCTAAAACATCATTTAGAAAAGCAGTCATGACACCCAACCGCCAGATATCATAGTCATGGTATGTAGCCGTGGCAAGTAGTATCTGGATGGACTTAAGCATAGGTACTGGAAAAGGTTTCATCATTATCCACGCCTGGTCGATGACGAAAACCTTTAACAAGTCTAGCTTTGAAAGTCTCAACTTTTCCATCTACACCAAGTAATCTTCTCAAGATATACTTGCTCCTGATGGGGATTTAACCCTTCAGATATAGCATCCAAAGTCCATACTCTGTTGGTGTACATGGATTCCATCTCAGATCACTAAGCATCCAGCCATTCTTACAGAGTATTACTCCTGATGGCCAGCTCGAAACTAGTTGGGTCATCATCTTATGATGCAATCCTCGCTCCCACTTTTATAGAGAAACCGAAGTATCTCTCAGGTGGGTAGAAACCTTACTAGATCGGCGGAGAGGCTGAGGTTCGTTGGAATCTACTGAATCCTTTGGTTCTTTCAAATCATCAGCTGTAGTTTGTATAGCTGGAACCTTTCCAGTTGTACATAACAAAGCTTGCCTCGAGCTTTTCCGGATTTTTCTTTTAGACATAGGCCGGACAACCCCAAATCTTAAGTATCTTAAGATATAGGCTCTTCCCTTTCCATATCATATATGAAGTGGTAGGCAACTGATTTGATTTGAACCTAATTCAATAGGTATGCAGCTTCTCAAGTGCATAACTCCCAAAAGGAAATAGGAAACTCAGTAGTACTCATCATAGAGCACACCTTATCATATAGGGTGTATCTGCTCCGCCCCGGCATACCATCGTGCTATGGTGTATACGGAGGAGTAATGCTGAGAGAGAATCTCATTCTCCTTTAGAATAGTCCAAGAATTCCGTGCTCAAGTATTCTCCTCCATGATCTCATCATAGGACATAATACTTATACCCGTATTTTGGTTCTCTACTTCTAACTTATATTCTGTGAATATCTCAAAAGGTTCGGACTTGTGTCTCAACAGGAACATATGTCTGAATCTTAAGAGATTATCAGAGAATGTAATGAAGTATAAAGAACCGGTCCTGGCATATGTAGACAGGGGACCTTACATACATCATCATGTATCAGTCCCAAGAGTTTACTAACTCTTTCTCTGTTTCCAATAAACAGAGCTATGGTCATCTTATCTCTGTGACATGACTGGCAAGTTTCACAAGATGTAAATTCAAACTGATTTAAATATGCATCTATATGTAACTTCAGCTAGTCGGGTCGCATTTGATATGACCTAGTCTTCAATACCTTAAGAAGAATTCGTTCATTTCTGAACTCTTCCTCTTGTATATGTTCTGTATACTAAGAACTGTAGTTTGATTTAAAACATCAACGCTTTTAGATAACGTGCCTGAACCGATCAACTTTTGATATAGGAAATGTTCAAAACATTATCCAACGATACAAAATTTTATCATTTCGTTACTTATAAAGAGACTGATTTGATTTTGTATATCAGGTTCGGAATCTAATAGCATTTGTTCAGAATCAATGTATTGGTAATACAGGGTGACAGTGACCAACAGACTTGGATGCAACACTTGCACCGTTTTCTGCCTCACGAAACTTATCACCCGTTCTCAGTTTTTCTACCTTTTTGCAGCCCTATGTAACAGATTACATATCTGGGATCCTGATCCGGTATCATATACTCAGGATGCAGAGGATACTGAGAAACAGTTCTTTGTAATGAACACCCGAAGATGATGCATCAGCATGCACTCTCTTCGTTTGGGTGGCACGGGAAATCTGGTATTCCCCAATTTCCTGCTCTGTCTTATAACAATTATAAGTAGGAGCGGGACCAACGTTCCCCAGCTCAGTATAACAAGCGGGTTCGGTCAATATTCCGTATTATTATCTTGATTAAGGCGTGATATGGTCGCTACCTGGAGAGAGAAAGAAGAAAACACTCAGCGTGCGCTCTTGCAAGAATAGATTGGTTTTATTTTATCTAATCAGGATGGCTCCCACTGCTTTTTATCAAATCTTCCTTCAAACCCTAAAAGGAAAGACTAGCCGGGATTAATTACACACTACAAGTTCGCCAATCTTTCAGCCAGGCCAGTGTCAGTACTTTGAGGGAGGTCCCCCGTGCTTTCGCACGAACCTAATTAATGTAAACCTCATTTTCCCAGAGGCGTAACCCCGTTAACACCTTTCTAGACACCTACTTGATCGGCTAATTGTAATGTATAAAACTCTCCCAGAAGTAACTCTTACTCGCAGCGGGTATCGGGATCCAACTATCTCATAGAAGGTATGCAATCTCATTGCAAATTTCAACACTTGAAATTCCCGATAATATTTTGCCCCTAACCTCCTATGACCTTGACAAATGCCAACAAACCATAGGATGCTAGTCAAGTTCAACCCGTCATTTCCTGATTTAATTAAACCCATCCGCACAGCCCTTGACAAAGGCCAACAAGGTCGCACGACTACCCTAACCCAATCTGCATCCTATGCATAAGCAGATAAGCACCAGTTAGCTACAGCACACTGCGCCTTGACAAAGGCCAACAAACATAGCACGAATACTAACTACTACTTATCTGAAATGACGGAGGGCTACGACAGGTTTTTCTGAAAACCTATTGCGTAATGAACTTGATATCGTTGTAGAATCAAATGATTTTGAAATGGAGTGTTTTCGAGGATTTTCTAGTTTTGCTAAAGGAGTCACTCGCGGTGAAAGAATCGTCGGTCCTTTCCTCATCGAATAAGGTGCGGGATATATCATATATTTTAGGGTTCCTAGGCACCCTAATGAGGTTTCACAAGGCATCAACCATGCCATTTTCAAATTTTAACGGTGCCGAGAAAACCTAGAACGGATCGTCGGCTAGATGTTTAGGCGAAAAAGAAACTAGTTAACAACTTAACTAAAGTTTAAACGGAAATACAACCTTTGTAGATCCGGTGCTCCACCTCCATAGCTCCGCAATGAAGTCCCCTCGCTGTCCAAATGAATTCCCGGGCTCTAGCGTCGGCTTCGTCGGAGAAATGGCGAGTTAGGTCGTCGATGTCCATGCCGAGGATGATCTACGTCGAGGCATCGCTAGATCAAGCTCCAACTTCACCAAGTGATGAAACTTGTGAAGAAAATACACTCTACTACTTGGCAAGAGGTAGAGGATGAAGAAATAGGAAGTGGGTTCACTTTAGAATTGGATTTCTCACTCATTTCATCAATCCACCATTGATGAAGTGAAGCTTTCTTCATTGAAGAAGATGAAGAAGAAGAAAGTGTTATGATAAGTTAATTTAAAATCAAAAGTAAATCAATACTTATCATAACATTAACTATAGTCAAGTGTAGAGAATTAACCAAGGTTAGTTGAATGGTTAGGGTTAGGAGAAGAAGACAAGAATGGTAGCTTTGGTCAAACCTTCATGAAGTTTCAACTAGAAACAAAGAAAGCCACCATTCTTCTCTTTAATCCTTTCTAAAAATAAATAAATAAATAAATAAATAAGATAAGGAAAACCCTAATCATTAACTTAACCATGGTTTAATCTTTACACTTAACCAAGTTAACATGCATCATCAAACATGATACAAGCAAGTGCACAAAATCATATCGCATATGCAATGCGCACATCCGAGTGAGAAAATCTATCTTTAGTGAACCGATACTACTTAATGTAATATGATATATCAAATATATAATTATACATTAAATTATTAATCAACACTTGATTTAACGATCCGGTTATATCTCATATAACCGACTAGTTTCAACAGTAACAACTTATCGAATCAACACTTGATCCGATAACCCGGCTATATCGCATATAACCGATCAATGTCACAAATCGCGAGAATCGTATACAGTATCACATACTCGTATCATTCTCGGTCCCGCACATATCTCATATGCGCTCCTATTTCGTTTCGCTTGAGCCAGGAAACCTCTGTGTAGGACTCTAAAGACTCGTCAATACGCCGGCAGCAGATGATGATCATATCAAACACCCACAAGCAGCAAGCGGTCTGCTAAACGTAACGGCCACCCGGGTATTGAGCGATCAGAAGATCGACGAGCAAGCCTGCTCACACTCCAGTGAATCCAACCAGTAACATTACCGTACAGTCCGGTCTGATCGTCTGATATGTCGCATATCTCGCCTAGGGGTGGTAAACGTCAGACCCCAATAGCTCGATAAGTCGTGTCGATATGAGGTCTATAACAATTCGAGAAACTACTGGTAACACTTACCCGTAAATCTTAGCAACCCTGGCCAGGGATTTCCTGTTATAGCCAATCGAACACAGCGCAACATCAACCCCCTATACCGGGAGAGACGAATCCCCTCCTATCGCTCATTGCCTCCATGTGACTCGGGACTGTACCCAAAAACCACCGTTTTGCATGCCCTTTTGGACGTGGTAAGATGGAAATCAAAGCACAGTGGGAACCACACAAGACTCTATGACGATCTCGGGTCAACAGACTACTCTGTACCAGTGTTACCAGAGAACTGCCATCTGACGTAAGGTATAATACCATCTGGGAGTTCTCGGCGAGTCCGTCCAGTGTACCCAGTCTCTACTGAGCACCCGTATATCTCCTCTGATGTCAAACACCAATGGATATGGGATCATCCATCGCCCATCTGTATTGGTCGAGAAGGTACACGCCAGTCTACTCTGGTATATCGATGCCCTGTCTCGATACACCCACGACTAGGGACTTTGAAGGATGTACTTATAGACTACCATGTCCCCACTAGTATGATCCGTATCATAGTCCAGGTAGTCAAGTACACATCCTAAGGGCTTTACCAACATCTAACAGAGAGACAATTAGTGTACACGTTAAGGTAAAGAGCAACCAGATAGCATACTATCATGTCGAGCAAGAAAGTCCTCCCTATATATGTCCAAGCATCTACTACAATATACATCCTATGTATAGTAATGGCCTCTAGGGCATACTTATAACTAACAATCTCCCACTTGCACTAGGGCCATCCGATAGCAGTGGTTGTAGTATCTCATACTCAACCATCCCATAAAAGTCTCTCTCTGGGAACAGGCCTTTGTGAGTGGATCCGCTGTGTTGTCCTCTGAGCCTACTCTCCTGACCTCGATCCCCTGGAGATCAACTATCTCCATGATCAGCTGATACTGCCCTAGAATATGTCTGGATCACTGATGGGACCTGCGTTCCTTGGCATAAGCCACAACTCCATTGTTACACAATGGGAGGAACATAGTTCATCTTATGAACCAATATACACCCAAACAGCCTCTTTGGTAGCATCTTAAGTAGCGATGTATCCTGCCTTTATCGTCTAGTATGCCACGGTATCTAGCTTGGAACTCTTCCAACATACCGTCCCTCGATTGAGGGTAAAGACAATGCCTGCGACTGACATTCAGTCGTCTTTATCACCCTGGAACCTTTCCAGTGATTTTCCCCAGAATCGTTTGATATCATCTCACTACAACTAGTGAGAATCCTAACATCCAATTAAATCTATCTCATAGATCTAAAACTCAGGATTTAGGAGGTATCATTTTGATCCTATATGGAGAATCATTGTGATAAGCGGAGATTGATCGAGCGTAGCATAGGAAACTCCTTCCTTATCAAGAGTATGTCATCCACGTACTCTACGAGGATCGTCACCATACTCCCTACTCCCTTTTTGTTTATACAAGGTTCATCTACCATTTTGATGATGTCAACTTCTTTGACTACTTCATCAAACAGGCGTTCCAACTCCGCGATGCCTACTTTATCCTATAAACCAGCTTGCACACATTTCCGCTGCTCCCACTGTCTACGAGGCCCTCTGGCTGTGTACTTATAGACGCATTCTTCTAAAACATCATTTAGAAAAGCAGTCATGACACCCAACCGCCAGATATCGTTGTCATGGTATGTAGCCGTGGTAAGTAGGAACTGGATGGACTTAAGCATAGCCACTTGAAAAGGATTCATCCTAATCCACGCTTGGTCGATGACGAAAAACTTTAACAAGTCTAGCTTTGAAAGTCTCAACTTTTCCATTTACACCAAGTAATCTTCTCAAGATATACTTGCTACTGATGGGGATTTAACCCTTCAGATATAGCAACCAAAGTCCATACTTTGTTGGTGTACATGGATTCCATCTCAGATCACTAAGCATCCAGCCATTTTTACAGAGTCCCACTCCTGATGGCCAGCTCGAAACTAGTTGGGTCATCATCTCATGATGCAATCCTCGCTTCCACTGTCATAGAGAAACCGAAGTATCTCTCAGGTGGGTGAGAAACCCTACTAGATCGGCGGAGAGGCTGAGGTTCGTTGGAATCTACTGAATCCTTTGGTTCTTTCAAATCATCAGCTGTAGTTTGTATAGCTGGAACCTTTCCAGTTGTACATAACAAAGCTTGCCTCGAGCTTGTCCGGATTTTGCTTTTAGACATAGGCCGGACAACCCCAAATCTTAAGTATCTTAAGATATGTGCTCTTCCCTTTCCATATCACATATGAAATGGTAGGCAATTGATTTGATTGGAACCCTATTCAATAGGTATGCAGCTTCTCAAGTGCATAACTCCCAAAAAGGAAAAAGGTAACTCAGTATTACTCATCATAGAGCACACCTTATCATATAGGGTGTGATTGCTCCGCCCTGATATACCATCGTGCTATGGTGTATACAGAGGAGTAATGCTGAGAGAGAATCCCATTCTCCTTTAGAATAGTCCAGTATTTCCGTGCTCAAGTATTCTCCTCCTTGATCACATCAAAGGACATAATACTTATACCCGTATTTTGGTTTTCTACTTCTAACTTATATTCTGTGAATATCTCAAAAGGTTCGGACTTGTGTTTCAACAGGAACATATGACTGAATCTTGAGAGATTATCAGAGAATGTAATGAAGTACAAAGAACCTGTCCTGGCATGTGCAGACAGGGGACCTTACATACATCAACATGTATCATCCCAAGAGTTTACTAACTCTTTCTCTGTTTCCAATAAACAGAGCTGTAGTCATCTTATCTTTGTGACATGACTGGCAAGTTTCACAAGATGTAAATTCAAACTAATTTAAATATGCATCTAAATGTAACTTCTGCCAGTCGGGTCGCATTGATATGACCTAGTCTACAATGCCTCAAGAAGGATTCGTTCATTTCTGAACTCTTCCTCTTGTGTGTGTTCCGTATACTAAGAACTGTGGTTTGATTTAGAACATTAATGCTTTTAGATAACGTGCCTGAACCGATCAACTTTTGATATAGGAAATGTTCAAAACATTATCCAACAATACAAAATTTTATCATTTCTTAACTAATAAAGAGACTGATATGATTTTGTATATCAGGTTCGGTATCTAATAACATTCGTTCAGAATCAATGTATTGTAATACAGGGTGACAGTGACCAACAGACTTGGCTGCAACTTTTGCCCTGTTTTCTGCCTCATGAAACTTATCACCCGTTCTCAGTTCTCTACCTATCTGTAGCCCTATGTAACAGATTACATATCTGGGATCCTGATCTGGTATCACATACCCAGGACGTATAGGATACAGAGAAACAGTTCTTTGTAATGAACACACCCGAAGATGATGCATCAACATGCACTCTCTTCGTTTGGGCGGCACGGGAATTCTGGTAATCCCCAATTTCCTGCTCTGTCTTATAACAATTATAAGTTGGAGCAGGACCAACGTTCCCCAGCTTAGTATAACAAGCGGGTTCGGTCAATACTCCGTATTATTATCTTGATTAAGGCGTGATATTGTCGCTACTAGGAGAGAGAGAAGAAAACACTCAGCGTGCGCTCTTGTAAGAATTGATTGGTTATTATTTTATCTAATCAGGATGGCTCCCACTGCTTTTTATCAAATCTTCCTTCAAATCCTAAAAGGAATGACTAGCCGGGATTAATTACACACTACAAGTTCGCCAATCTTTCAGCCAGGCCAGTGTCGGTACTTTGAGGGAGGTCCCCCGTGCTTTCGCACGAACCTAATTAATGTAAACCTCGTTTTCCCAGAGGCGTAACCCCATTAACACCTTTCTAGACACCTACTTGATCGGCTAATTGTAATGTGTAAAACTCTCCCAGGAGTAACTCTTACTCGCAGCGGGTATCAGGATCCAACTATCTCATAGAAGGTATGCAATCTCATTGCAAATTTCAACACTTGAAATTCCCGATAATTTTGCCACTAGCGTCCTATGACCTTGACGCAGGCCAACAAACCATAGTGCGCTAGTCAAGTTCAACCCGTCATTTCCTGATTGAATTAAACCCACCCGCACGACCCTTGACGCAGGCCAACAAAGTCGCACGACTACCCTAATCCAATCTGCATCATATGCATAAGCAGATAAATACTAGTTAGCTACCGCACACTACGCCTTGACGCAGGCCAACAAACGTAGCACGAATACTAACTACCACTTATCTGAAATGACGGAGGGCTATGACATGTTTTTCTGAAAACCTATTGCATAATGAACTTGATATCGTTGTAGGATCGAATGAATTTTGAAATGGAGTGTTTTTGAGGCTTTTCTAGTTTTGCTAAAGGAGTCACTCCCGGTGAAGGGATCGTCGGTCCTTTCCTCATCGAATGAGGTGCGGGATATATCATATATATCACTGTGCAAAGCAAAAAATCTTAAAAGCAATCAAAAGACAAACCGAGTGTGTAGCATCTGCCAGTTATCGCTAAAGGAGTCACTCCCGGTGAAGGGATCTCAGTCCTTTCCTCATCGAATAAGGTGCAGGATATATCACATATACCTCTATGCAAAGCAAGAACAGTAGCTCCCTGTTTTAATTTTGAAATTCGATTCTACAACATCTTAGGTTTCTTTTATTTCATTAATCACATTAATGAAGTCCCATCATTTAAATACCTAAACATCACAGATAAATACGACGTACACTTTTGCCATCCGCATTCGCCTCGATGTCCCCTCGTGCACCGTTAGGTTAGGTAACTAACGACATAGCGGGGCAGGGCTAGGCGGGTGTAAAACATAAGTAACGCCTATATAATATATCATATATACTATATACTGTATCTATCACAGAACATCACATGATCACATCACAGATATCGCAGCAGAAGAATCATATGAAATATTGGATATACTAGGACGTCCGTGTTTTCAATACGAGCCAGTATAAAACACGGATTCCACGGTCGTGATGAATAGCCAAACCCACACCCCTACAGCCCTACGAGAGCGGCAAGCAACCCTACCAATTCTAGAGTTAGGAGACCCGGACTCGACCCCTCGAGTTGGTCTCCCACTGGTCTCCAGAACCCGGTTACTTGTGCTCCCCTCCTTGGGTCTATCCTAGTGCGGAGAAGTAAATAATATACAAACGGTGACATCTTCCGCAACCTGGAAGTATCCCAATAAAAGAATATTCCATACAAGTTTTTACATGAATGAAAATGAAAAACACTCATCTCACATAAAAACCCCCGGCTATTCAAAGACGACGATCCAATATAACATATCCAGCAACACATAACATCACATGTCATCAACGTAAGTAAACATGCGTATCCCAATTGTCGTTGACATATAGCAACGAAACTGGCGATATCACATATTACACTTACGGTCATAGAAAAGAAAGTGTAAAACTACAACAGTTGGAATCCGCAATCACCTCAGACATCGCATGCTGACCAAATGAATTCTTTAGACATCGCATGCCTAACAATTATAAACCCCGCATTTTAGTCTCAAAATCGAAAACACTTTTCAATGCCAAGTCGGGCAATTCAACAAGATTCCCAACAATTTGATCGAATGCTCGTCGCAAACTTCAGTAGGCGGCCGCACCCCCGACGCCATCGACGAAGTGCACCAAGGAGGAACACCGCTACCGCGAGCACCCGGACGGATGCTTTCGGCGACGGGGTTCTCCTACAGTCACTTGGTCGGGGCTATGGAGTGAGGCTGTCTATTAAGTTTACCCGGCGAGTATCCGCGTACGCTACGTGATTGCGACGGACTTTTGATCACATCAAAATTCCGTGGCAACCGATCGAGTGAGACTAAACTGCTATGTTTATAATATTCATTCAGTTATCTCATAACTACTTGTGAATTCCAATTATTGTATCACATTCCGGATAAATAGAAAATGTTAAACTTTCCGATCGAACATTCAAACACCCAAGTTTTCCCGATACAGATCAACACATGAAACAAGTCTAAAAACATTCAGTTCGTGCCTCAGTACCAACGGTCCAGCCGTAGAAGGGTCAAGCCAACGCCTCACATGTGGCACGTCATACTGCCCCAAACACGAAGGTTCAAAGGGCAGTTCAAGATGGTCACATAATCGAGTTAAGGTTTGTTGTCTTCTAGAGGGTCCATCGAGTTACTTACACTACTTAGAACGTCTTTAAACTACGGAAAAATCCAACACTTGGAAATTTCCCGACAGGGGAAAAAGTGTGTATTTATATCCGGTCGAACTTTTTAACATATTCTAAAATTTATCCGGAAAGCCACATAGACAAAATTTGATACTCCGATCGAAACACCGAATCCCCTAAACAACCCAGAAAATAAAAATCTGGAATAAATATTAAAATATTCCCAGGAAAACCAGCACTGACTATTATTGATTATGGTGCAAATTTCGATGAGCAATACGACAAAACGGCCGCGGATCCACCGCACAAGCCATGCTCGTGCCGCGGATCCGCGGCGTAATGATGGAATTAGGTCATCAAAATTCACAGTAACTCTTAGATATCCCTGCTGATTTTTCTGCATATTTTTAATGTTGAAAAATCCCCAATTTTAGAAAAAGGACAGAGAGAATGTTTGGAATTGGGTTTCGGGTTCGTTCGGACTTCAAATTGCGTCTAGACTTCGCCTAAGGCTCTAGCTAGGCTCTGATACCACTGTAGGGTTCTTAGGCACCCTAATGAGGTCTTACAAGGTATCAACCATGCCATTTTCGAATTTTAACGGTGCCGAGAAAACCTAGAACGGATCGTCGGCTAGATGTTTAGGCGAAAAAGAAACTAGTTAACAACTTAACTAAAGTTTAAACGGAAATACAACCTTTGTAGATCCGGTGCTCCACCTCCATAGCTCCGTAACGAAGTCCCCTCGCTGTCCAAATAAATTCCCGGGCTCTAGCGTCGGCTTCGTCGGAGAAATGGCGAGCTAGGTCGTCGATGTCCATGCCGAAGATGATCTACGTCGAGGCATCGCTAGATCAAGCTCCAACTTCACCAAGTGATGAAACTTGTGAAGAAAACACACTCTACTACTTGGCAAGAGGTAGAGGTTGAAGAAATAGGAAGTGGGTTCACTTTAGAATTGGATTTCTCACTCATTTCATCAATCCACCATTGATGAAGTGAAGCTTTCTTCATTGAAGAAGAAGAAAGTGTTATGATAAGTTAATTTAAAATCAAAAGTAAATCAATACTTATCATAACATTAACTATAGTCAAGTGTAGAGAATTAACCAAGGTTAGTTGAATGGTTAGGGTTAGGAGAAGAAGACAAGAATGGTAGCTTTGGTCAAACCTTCATGAAGTTTTAACTAGAAACATAGAAAGCCACCATTCTTCTCTTTAATCCTTTCTAAAAATAAATAAATAAATAAATAAGATAAGGAAAAACCCTAATCATTAACTTAACCATGGTTTAATCTTTACACTTAACCAAGTTAACATGCATCATCAAACATGATACAAGCAAGTGCACAAAATCATATCGCATATGCAATGCGCACATCCGAGTGAGAAAATCTATCTTAAGTGAACCGATACTAGTTAATATAAGTGATATATCAAATATGTAATTATACATTAAATTATTAAATCAACACTTGATTTAACGATCTGGTCATATCGCATATAACCGACTAGTTTCAACAGTAACAACTTATCGAATCAACACTTGATCCGATAACCCGGCTATATCGCATATAACCGATCAATATCACAAATCGCGAGAATCGTATACAGTATCACATACTGGTATCATTCTCGGTCCCGCACATATCTCATATGCGCTCCTATTTCAATTCGCTTGAGCCAGGAAACCTGTGTAGGACTCTAAAGACTCGTCAATACGCCGGCAGCAGATGATGATCATATCAAACACCCACAAGCCGCAAGCGGTCTGCTAAACGTAACGGCCACCCGGGTATTGAGCGATCAGAAGATCGACGAGCAAGCCTGCTCACACTCCAGTGAATCCAACCAGTAACACTACCGTACAGTCCAGTCTGATCGTCTGATATGTCGCATATCTCGCCTAGGGGTGGTAAACGTCAGACCCCAATAGCTCGATAAGTCGTGTCGATATGAGGTCTATAAAAATTCGAGAAACTACTGGTAACACTTACTAGTAAATCTCAGCAACCCTGGCCAGGGATTTCCTGTTATAGCCAATCGAACACAGCGCAACATCAACCCCCTAAACCGGGAGAGACGAATCCCCTCCTATCGCTCATTGCCTCCATGTGACTCGGGACTGTACCCAAAAACCACCGTTTTGCACGCCCTCTTGGACGTGGTAAGATGGAAATCAAAGCACAGTGGGAACGACACAAGACTCTATGACGATCTCGGGTCAACAGACTACTCTGTACCAGTGTCACCAGAGAACTGCCATCTGACGTAAGGTATAATACCATCTGGGAGTTCTCGGCGAGTCCGTCCAGTGTACCCAGTCTCTACTGAGCACCCGTATATCTCCTCTGATGTCAAAAACTAATGGATATGGGATCATCCATCGCCCATCTGTATGGGTCGAGAAGGTACACGCTAGTCTACTCTGGTATATCGATGCCCTGTCTCGATACACCCACGACTAGGGACTTTGAAGGATGTACTTATAGACTACCATGTCCCCACTAGTATGATCCGTATCATAGTCCAGGTAGTCAAGTACGTAGATAGCATACTATCATGTCGAGCAAGAAAGTCCTCCCTAAGGGCTTTACCAACATGTAACAGAGAGACAATTAGTGTACACGTTAAGGTAAAGAGCAACAAGATAGCATACTATCATGTCGAGCAAGAAATTCCTCCCTATATATGTCCCAGCATCCACTACAATATACATCCTATATATAGTAATGGCCTCTAGGGCATACATATAACTAACATATATATCACTGTGCAAAGCAAAAACTTTTAAAAGCAATTAAAAGACAAACCAAGTGTGTAGCATCTGCCAGTTATTGCTAAAGGAGTCACTCCCGGTGAAGGAATCTCGGTCCTTTCCTCATCGAATAAGGTGCAGGATATATCATATATACCGCTGTGCAAAGCAAGAACTGTAGCTACCTGTTTTTATTTTGAAATTCGATTCCACAACATCTTAGGTTTCTTTTATTTCATTAATCTCATTAATGAAGTCCCATCATTTAAGTTACCTAAACATCACAGATAAATACGACATATACTTATGCCATCCGCATTCGCCTCGATGTCCCCTCGTGCACCGTTAGGTTAGGTAACTAACGGCAGAGCGGGGCAGGGCTAGCATGGGTGTAAAACATAAGTAACGTCTATATAATATATCATATATACTATATACTGTATCTATCACAGAACATCACATGATCACATCACAGATATCGCAGCAGAAGAATCATGTGAAATATTGGATATACTAGGACGTCCGTGTTTTTAATACGAGCCAGTATAAAACACGGATTCCACGGTCACGATGAATAGCCAAACCCACATCCCTAGACCCCTACGAGAGCGGGAAGCAACCCTACCAATTCTAGAGTTAGGAGACCTGGACTCGACCCCTCGAGTTGGTCTCCCACTGGACTCCAGAACCCGGTTACTTGTGCTCTCCTCCTTGGGTCTATCCTAGTGCGGAAAAGTACATAATATACATCAACGGTGACAACTTCTGCAACCTGGAAGCGCCCCAATAAAAGAATATTACGTACAAGTTTTTACATGAATGAAAATGAAAAACACTCATCTCACATAAAAAAAAACCCGGCTATTCGAACACGACTATCCAATATAACATATCCAGCAACACATAACATCGCATGTCATCAACGTAAGTAAATATGCGCATCCCAATTGTCGTTGACATATAGCAACGAAACCGGCGATATCACATATTACACTTACGGTCACAGAAAAGAAAGTGTAAAACTACAACAGTTGGAATCCGCAACCTCCTCAGACATCGCATGCCTGACCAAATGAATTACTTAGACATCGCATGCCTAACAATTATAAACCCCGCATTTTAGTCTCAAAATCGAAAACACTTTTCAATATCAAGTCGGGTAATTCAACAAGATTCCCGACATCCTGATCGAATACTCTTCGCAAACTTCAGTAGGCGGCCTCACCCTCGACGCCGTCGACGAAGTGCACCAAGGCGGAACACCGCTGCCGCGAGCACCCGAACGGATGCTTTCGGCGACGGGGTTCTCCTACAGTCACTTGGTCGGAGCTATGGGGCGAGGCTGTCTATTAAGTTTACCCGGCGAGTATCTCCGTACGCTACGTGATTGCGATGGAATTTTGATCACATCAAAATTTCGTGGCAACCGATCAAGTGAGACTAAACTGCTATGTTTATAACATTCATTCAGTTATCTCATAACTTTTTTGCGAATTCCAAGTATTGTATCACATTCTGGATAAATAGAAAATGTTAAACTTTTCAATCGAACAGTCGAACACCCAAGTTTTCCCGATACAGCTCAACACATGAAATAAGTCAAAAAACATTCAGTTCGTGCCTCAGTACCAACGGTCCAGCCGTAGAAGGGTCAAGCCAACGCCTCACATGTGGCACGCCGTACTGCCCCAAACCCGAAGGTTCAAAGGGCAGTTCAAGACGGTCACATAATCGAGTTAATGTTTGTTGTCTTCTAGAGGGTCCATCGAGTTACTTGCACTACTTAGAATGTCTTTAAACTACAGAAAAATCCAACACTTGGAAATTTCCCGACAGGGGAAAATTGGGTATTTATATCCGGTCGAACTTTTTAACATATTCAAAAATTATCCGGAAAACACAGAGACAAAATTAGACAATCCGATCGAAACACCGAGTCCCCAATGCAACCCAGAAAACTCAACTCTTGAGTTCAGTTTAAAAATTCCCAGAAAAACCAGCAATACAAATTAGGAGTTACTGTGTAAAATTCCAAAGCTAATGTGACAACTTGACCACGGAACCGGCGCACGAGCCATGCTCGTGCCGCGGTTCCGCCGCGCATTGGTTGAATCACGAACACGTGCTTCACAGTAATTCATTAATTTCCCTGCTGAATTTTCAGCAAATTTTTAATGTTGAAAATATCACTGTTTTAAAAAATGTACAGAGAGCAAAATGGGATTAGGGTTTCGGGTTCGATCGGGTTTCTAACTTCGTCTACTCATCGCCTAAGGCTCTAGCTAGGCTCTGATACCACTGTAGGGTTCCTAGGCACACTAATGAGGTCTCACAAGACATCAACCATGCCAATTTCAAATTTTATGGTGCCGAGAAACCCTAGACTACGGATCGTTAACTAGATATTTAGGCGAAACAAGCAACTAGTTAACAAAATAACTAAAAGAACGGAAATACAACCTTTGTAGATCCGGTTCACCACCTCCATAGCTCCATGATGAAGTCCCCTTGCTGTCCAAATCCAATCCCGGGCTCTTGCGTCGGCTTCATCGGAGAAATGGGCGGGCTAGGTCATCGACAACGATGCTGAAGATGATCTACGTCGAGGCATCACAAGATCAAGCTCCCACTTCACCAAGTCATGAAACTTGTGAAGAAAATACACTATACTACTTGGCAAGAGGTAGAGGATGAAGAAATAGGAAGTGGGTTCACTTTAGAATTGGATTTCTCACTTATTTTCAAGTGTTGCCATTGATGGAGGCAAGCTTCTTCTTGAAGAAGAAGAAGAAGAAGATGAAAAATGTTATGATAAGTATTATATCAAAAAGAAAATAAAATGAATACTTATCATAATCCAACCATGGTCAAGTGTAGAGAATAGACTAGGGTTAAGTGGAATGGTTAGGGTTAAGCATGAGACAAAATGGTCACTAAGTCAAAGCTTCATCAACAAACAAAGTTAGCCACCATTTTCTCTTTATGCTTATCATTTTCCAAAAAGAATAAATAAATAAATGAATGAATAAGAAAATGAAAACCCCTAACCATTACACAACCATGGTTTAATCTTTACACAAACCCAAGTAAGCATGCATCATCAAACATGATACAAACTTGTGCACAAAAATATATCACATATACAATGTGCACAAACAAGTGAGAAAAATCATTTAAAATGAACCAATACTAGTTAATGCAAAGTAATATATCAAATATATAATTATACATTAAATCATTAAATCAACACTTGATTCAATTATCCGGTCATATCGCATATAACCGACTAGTATTCAATGTATCGATTTATCGAATCAATCCTTGATTCGATAACTAGGTTATATCGCATACAACCAATCGACACATTCATCACGAGAATGAAATACGGTATCACATACACGCATTATTCTCGGTCCCGCAAATATCTCATATGCGCTCCTATTTCGTTTCGCTTGAGCCAGGAAACCTCTGTGTAGGACTCGAAAGACTTATCAATACGCCGGCAGCAGGTGATGATCATATCAAACACCCACAAGCCGCAAGCGGTCTGCTAAACGTAACGGCCACCCGGGTATTGAGCGATGAGAAGATCGACGAGCAAGCCCGCTCACACTCCTGTGAATCCAACCAGTAACACTTACCGTACAGTCCGGTCTGATCGTCTGATATGTCGCATATCTTGCCTAGGGGTGGTAAACGTCAGACCCCAATAGCTCGATAAGTCGTGTCGATATGAGGTCTATAACAGTTCGAGAAACTACTGGTAACACTTACCAGTAAATCTCAGTAACCCTGGCCAGGGATTTCCGGTTATAGCCAATCGAACACAGCAAAACATCAACTCCCTATACCGGGAGAGACGAATCCCCTCCTATTGCTCATTGCCTCCATGTGATTCGGGACTGTACCCAAAAACCACCATTTTGCACGCCCTCTTGGACGTCGTAAGGTGGAAATCAAAGCACTGTGGGAACCACACAAAACTCTATGACGATCTCGGGTCAACAGACTACTCTGTACCAGTGTCACCAGAGAACTGCCATCTGACGTAAGGTATAATACCATCTGGGAGTTCTCGGCGAGTCCCTCCAGTGTACCCTATCTCTATTGAGCACCCGTACATCATCTCTGATGTCAAACACCAATGGATATGGGATCATCTATCGCCCATCTGTATGGGTCGAGAAGGTATACGCTAGTCTACTCTGGTATATCGATGCCCCGTCTCGATACACTCACGACTAGGGACTTTGAAGGATGTACTTATGGACTACCATGTCCCCACTAGTATGATCCGCATCATAGTCCAGATCGTCAAGTACACATCCTAAGGGCTTTACCAACATGTAACAGAGAGACAATCAGTTTACACGTTAAGGTAAAGAGTAACCAGATAGCATACTATCATGTCGAGCAAGAAAGTCCTCCCTATATATGTCCCAGCATCCACTGCAATATACATCCAATGTACAGTAATGGCCTCTAGGGCATACGTATAACTAACAGTGGACTCTAAAGACTCGTCAATACTATGGCTGTGGATTTAACCACTAGCACGTCAGAGGTATTAGCCATACGTGACGGGCCACCAGCTATTGACCAAAAGGGACGTCGATGAGGCAACTCATCCTGACACCCTACTGAGCCTGTTAGTGACAATATCTGTACAGCCCGGTCCGTTCGTCTAGGAGTATCGCATGGCGGGCCTAGGGGGTTGGTGAAAGTCAGACCCCTAATAGCGGTACAAGTCGTGTCGGAGTGTAGCCCAGAACACCCTGAGATACAACTGGAATACCTACTAGCAAATCTCCTGCCTTGGCTAAGGACTTTTCATGTTCTGGCTCTCCTAGACACAGCGCGACCTCACCCCCAATACCGGGAGAGACGAACCCCTGCAGATCCGCTCACTGCCTCCATGTGGCTCGGGACTGTACCCAACTAAAACCTGTTTGCACGACTCATTTGAGCCGTGGTAGGGTAGTAATAAAAGCACATTGGGAACTCACATGAGACAAATGACGATCTCAGGTCGATGAACTAACATGTACACATGTTACCAGGGAACTGCTATCTGACATCAGGTATAATCCCAACTAGCGGGTTCCTGGCGAGTCCTGTCCGGTGTACTCATAACCCAATGAGCACCTGTATACATCTTCGGTGAACCAACTGACACCAGTGGCTTGTGAGACTGGCCACCGCCCCTCGTCGGGGTCTCGACTGTATAAACTAGTCTACTCCGGAGTGTCGATGCCCTGTCTCGAAACTCCCACGACTAGGGACCTTTTAAGGATGTGCTTATAGACTCCAGCTCTCACGTATATGATCGCCCTCATACTGCTGGTAGTCAAGCAAGAATCCTAGGGGCTCTATCAACGTGTAATAGCGACTCATAAGGTCACCTAAAGCAGTACACGATGATAAAGATAAACCAGATAGCATACTATCATCTCGAGTAAGAATGTCCTACCGGCATAGGTCCTCCCTCAATCATTGCAATCACGTGCCTGTGATCCAATAATTGACTCTGAGGGCACTATATCCAACAATCTCCCACTTGCACTCAAGGCTAATTATTGCGATGTCGCATACTCACAGCCCGTGTGATACCGAACACCCAATTCCTCTACTAGTCAGTCTCATAAAGCTCGTTTGGGAAACTATTGTGTTCGAGGAATAGCCTCAGTGAGTGGATCCGCTCAGGTGTTTCTTTTTATGTCTCTCTCTATCTCAAATTCGCGGAGAAAGCCATCTCCCAAAATGAGCAATACCTGTCTAAGAATGTGTCTGGATGTCTGATGGGACCTAGCTCTTGATTGAACTCCAAATCCAAACTTCTTAGACTGTATCGTCAACTGAACTTAATCAGTATCCAGCGCCATGCCTTCCCTCAGTATCCACCTGGACCATCTGTCCAAAATACTGCCCCTCGTCAGAGGGAAAACTGTGACGAGGGAAAACTATAACTCTGGCAGTCACACTGTCACCCATGTTGATTGTTAGAATTTAAAGTTTACCGCAATCAAGACGATGTCGCTATGCAGCTAGCCGGTTGAGCACGGGTCGATCCACAGGGAGATGGTTGTATGTCCTTTCTTGTCTTAGACGAGTCAATAAAGAATTTGTGTATGTTTGTTTCTAACCTATGTGTTTATTTGCAAGTATAAAGTTGTTAAGAAAAGATACGAGATTGTAAGCTATGAAAATCCGTACTCAAAACCTTTGAGCCGAGTCTTGACCAATTGAAGCTAGAGCAATCGGCAATAACGTGGATTAAGGGATTTAAGCGCGGTATTCGTGGAATCCGGCTTATTTACCCTTGTCCTTCCGTTCTTGTCTCTTGCTTTCGCCTCCGGCCAAACCGAACGCAACCGGTCGTGGTTAGGAATCACCGTTACCTTGTCAGGGTAGGGTGCCTAACGGAGCGCTTGCGTACGGTTTGGGCTGAGTTCAATAGAAAATAACGGGAAAAGGAAATGAGCAAAGAAATGTTAACTTACAATATCATATGGATTCTTAACAACAACAATAAATACAACATTCACAAAATGAACAAAAGAGAGCAAAAGAAAAGATAAACAAAGAAAAGAAAAGATTACAAGAAAGAAAGTGCATGAATAAAATTGCAAGAAAATAAAGCAAGATAATAATAAGCAAGTAATAAAAAGCGATAAAAAGAACAAGAAACTAGAACTCAAAACAAGCATGTGATCAATAGCCAACCCTTAAACATGCAAGCTCAATCAAGAGGTTGCAAGATCAAGGGAAGGGTAGAGAACGCATGTGAAATGAAGCGCTAATTCCATGAAAGAATACGACCTTTGAGATCAATAACTAACCCTTAACCATTCAAGCTCAATGAAGAGGTTGAATGATCAAGAGAAAGCAAGAATCTCAAGGGGAAGAAGAAACAAAAGAGAATGATACAAAACCCTCATCTTCATTGATCTCCCACTCAAAAAGCTCTCACTACAATTTTCATGGAAAAAGAATGAAGAAGAAGAAGAAAAAAGACTAAATCCTAAAAAGAAAGAAGAACAAAAGAATGACCCCTTGGCTTGGCTCAGTTCTGGAGTATTTATAGGCCGGGAAATGGAAACCTAGGGCAACATTCTGGCATAAGATAAAAGTACCAAACTGCCCACAAAATTTGACCCAGCAAGGAGCCTACATGGCCGCGGATCCGCGGCCAATACCCCCTATTGGCCACGGATCCGCGGCCGTATAGAGGAATTGGGTGCTCCGTTTTTCTGTGCTTCCCTGGTCTGCTGTCCCCTGTTGTCTGGTACATATATTTTCTGAAAATACTTTCACATTTCTTCCAGAATTTCTGTTGAGGAAAGGTGGACTTTTGTGGATGCTTTTGTCATGATTGCCTCGAGCTCCGCGTAGATTTCTTGGAACTTGTTGTTGCCATTGAGCCTTGTGCATGAAGGTGACATTGATTTGACATTTTGTCTTCCTAAACTGGTATCTGGCAACATACGGATGACGAGCGGAGACCGTGTTTTCTCAGTGGTTGGCAGGAACCCGGATTTTGTCGTGTTTTCCATGAATTTCACCGTTTTAGAGCCGAGAACCTGTATCCTGCAAATATGTAACAAACACGGATTAAAAGCACCTACCTATAAACAACCGAGCGTAAGAATGGGCGGTATAAAATGCAGTATTCTGTGATGAACAAATACCCCCAAACTTAACTTTTGCTCGTCCCGAGCAAAACCAATTATTCACAAAAACAAAAACCTAACCGCACTTTCGCAGGGAACGCGATTGCACTGAGCACGTGCAACAAGCCGTTAAACCTCTAGGTGTCCCTAGTAGGAGGAGTGTTGTCTCCTGAGGGTTTTCAGCGGATACTACCCACAAAATTCCGTCAAGCTAGTGTCATAAGTTAACGTCGATTCTACTCCTATAGTTTAGTATTTACGTTAGAAACTCTATCATCCTAAGTTAGAAATATCCAACCCTTATTTTTCACACCTCCTATCTATTTACCCTTAGATCCTATACGTTCCAAAAAAGTTTAGAAAGATGTTGGTTCTCCTGAGTTTTCCTTCTAAAGTGCGGCCTCAAATCAGGGATTTATATCAACTTTACAGAAAACACAAGTCTTATTCTTTATTTCTATCTTTTATTCAAACATCGATTGTATACCCCTACGTGTGTGTATATTTGCACCCCTACACTCAAGAATTCAATTCAAGCTATAATACCCTTGCCCTAATACCTAATACTACTTCTTTTCATTAAGGATGGACGGATTTGCTCACACACCTTTCATGCGACTATTAATGCTTCTTGAGGCACTAACGACCGATTACTGAATGTGTGAACTTTAAAGCGTAAATAGCAGTTTCCAGGTCTTGACTTTATTCTATTTTTCTTTTTCTTTTTCTTTTTCTTTTTCAAGACCGGATATATATTTCAATAAGCTCTTTTGGTGTTTAGCTTTAAATACCGTTTTTTCTTTCATACTAGGCTTTCAGGCAAGAGTATTTCAAGGTATCCTCTACTATCCCAAGTTTCAAGGTGCGTGTAAGTGCAGTTTGTAGGGTATATACTTTCTAATTTTTGAACTCGAGAAAAGAAACTATTTTTCTGACTTATCCTTCAGTAAAGCATCAATACTTTCCCTTCATCTTGACTTAACTCAATAACTGAACTCAAGATTACCTATTTCTCAAAAAAAACTGTAAGGACGTATACTTACCAAAGTTAGACAGAATGAGGTTTATTTAGGGTTTTCAATCCCTAAGCCTAGAATTTAGTTATTTCTATTATATCAACTAAACTTTCGGAATAAAGATCTAAGTTACCCTATTAGCTAATTTGACGACAAAGTTTTTATATTTTTTGGAAAAATTTTCGATTTTTATGGGTTTTTAAATAAGGTATGCAAATGCAAAATATACAAATGAATGCGAAGGAAGAAAGCTTACCGAGCACACCCCCAAACTTAAACTTGACAGTGCCCTCACTGTCAGGCTACACCAAGAGGGTCAAAATTGTCGGCGCTCCCTAGAAACAAATTATATACAAAACAAAAAGGAAAACAAAAAATATATACAAAAAAAGGAGTCCCCCCCAAACGTAAGTAAAACAGTGTTTCCACTGTTAAGCGTTGAAATTCAGGATTTGGGGGGAAAAGAACAGTATCAAGCTATACAAGGCCTTACACAGACCAAAAGTTAATACCAACCATTCAAAGATTTTATCATGGTGAAGCAGTGGTTGGGGAAAGAAGGTGAAGAGGTAAGAAATGGAGAATACACGAGACCGTATGGAGATAGAAGCGGGATACGGTCTCGGTATATCAGAAGAAGAATGGCGGAAGGGAAAAAGAAGTGGAGTACGAACTTGAGGGTGCAAATGGAGTGAATAGATTAGCACAATTTGTGATGAGCGATGTGTAAACAGCGATTGTGCTAATCTATTAACCTGGCGAGAGATTGGGTCAAATCCCTCAAGATTCGTAAGAAATCATGGGTACGCCGAACTTGATAAACCAGACACAAGAAGTGAAAATGATACGGGTTCTTGTAAGGTCGGAACGATGGAAAGGATGGAGGGAAGTGGTTGAGGAAGGGTATCGGTTAAGGGTTCTGGAGGGTGTATATAGTCAGTGAAAGGAACAGGATGAATTGGAAAATCCGACTCATCATCTAGAACTGTTTCATCCTCAAAAATATCCTCAAAATTCTCCTCAAAGTTAAGCTCATCCATGCATATTTCATCAAAGTCCAGACGCATATGGGTTTCGGGAAAAACATTTAATGACTCGAGATGATGAATTGGAGAGAAAAACTCAGTCAAATCAACAGGTTCATCATCCAAAATAGTCCCAGCGTCAATATCCTTAATCAAGTGAAAGTTAATTTTCTCAGACACCTCATTAAAAGCATGGATTTCAATCAATTCAGGTTCTAAGATGGAGGTGTAGAGGTCAAAAGGATTGGGTGTGGTTTCACTTGGAAGGGACCCTTCACAATCAGGTAAATCAAACACTACAAAGTCGCACAACTCATTAATCATTCTATCTTCAATTGATAAAGCATATGGGATACTCGATAGACTTTCAAAACATGAGTTGTGGGATTCAATTTGGGACGGGTAGGTTTGATTTGGAAGGGGGTACATCTCACTCTCTCCACTCAAATTCACAGCCTGTCCTGCCGCTTCTTCATACATTGGAAAACTTGGAGCTAGTTGGAAACTGGCTACCGGGTCAGTAGGTTGTATGAGAGCGGCCATGGACGCATTCAAATCCATCATCTGTTGGTTTGACGCTACCCTAAAGTCTTCCAACGACTGTTCCAGACTAGACATGGGTTGTGAAGGGGTTTCAGTAAAAGATTCAAAGTTGTTTGGATTCTGAAAATTCCCAAAAGGCTGTTCAGAAACAATGTCTATGGAAGGTGAAAAAGTAGGGTAGGACTGGTAGGAATTGAATGGTTGGACATGGGTAGGATCAATATTTGGATAAGAAGGTGAATGAAATTGTTGATCCCAAGAATTTGAAGTGGTGACAGGAGTGAAAGATCGGCTACGAGATTGTTCAATACGTTCTGCAATAGACATAGGTCTTGGAGTTGCAACATGACTCGAAGAAGGGGTATCAACGTAAGAAGGGGTGAATGTTTGAAATGGTGCATACGAAGTTGATTGCGGAGTCAAATTGTTTGTCCTAGACGCGTCTATCCGATCTCTCAATGAAATTTTTGGCATGGATGGATCGTTCGAAGTTCGGCCAAAGCAAGAACCGTAAGAAGTAATGTCTGGTTGGGGGTACCAAAGTTCGGCAAGAGTTTTTCGAGGTGGGGTACCCATGATATGAAGAGAGAGAAAGAAAGGTAGAGAAAAGGAGGGGAATTTTTTTTTTTTATACTTTATATATTAACAGAAAAATGAAATATACACACAAAAAGAATATGGACAAAAACAATCACGACACAAAAATACCACACACCTAATCGTTCTAGGGTTCACCTAGGTCAACTAGACCTGCTCCAGAACTTGATTGTCGAAGTAAAACTGTGTCGAGAAACTGGCTCAAGATACACTGATCACGAGGCCAGGTAAGTGCAGAGATAAGGGGAGGTTTTCCAACGCTTTCGCGAAGTTCCTTAATTAAATAACCCTTTCTCTTTTGGCGGTTGCGCCATTAACACTTTCCTAGACACCCCGTAAACAATATACCGTTAAGCGTGGTTCTAAACACAGTTAACTTCTCCTAGTGAGCGCGAAGTCCTTAAGGCTTAAAGTCTAATTTCTTTTAAAATTTGTGCGGGTAAACGTTATGCTCAAGTTCGTGATTTGTGGGCCACGGAAAAGGTGATGAAATTGTTAGTTGTGTGTATGCCCTAGAGGCCAGTATTGTACAGATTATATATATTATATTGGATGCTTGGACATATATAGAGATGGCTTTCTTGCTCGACATGATAGTATGCTATCTGGTTGCTCTTTATCTTAACATGTACACTAGTCTCTTTATACTGTCTTATAGTTACATGTTGGTAAAGCCCTTAGGATTTGTACTTGACTACCTGGACTATGATGTAGATCATACTAGTGGGGACATGGTAGTCCGTAAGTACATCCTTCAAGGTCCCTAGTCGTGGGTGTATCGAGACGGGGCATCGATATACCAGAGTAGACTAGCGTATACGCTTCTCGACCCATGTGATGGGCGATGGATGATCCCATATCCATTGGTGTTTGACATCAGAGATGGTGTACGGGTGCTCAGTGGAGACTGGGTACACTGGACGGACTCGTCGAGAACTCCCAGATGGTATTATACCTCACGTCAGATGGCAGTTCTCAGGTGACACTTGTACAGGTTAGTCTGTAGACCTGAGATCGCCATAGAGTCTTGTGTGATTCCCACTGTGCTTTGATCTCCACCTTACCACGTCCATGAGGGCGTGCAAAACGGTGGTCTTTGGGTACAGTCCCGAGTCAAATGGAGGCAATGAGCGATAGGAGGGGTTTCGTCTCTCCCGGTATTGGGAGTTGATGTTGCGCTGTGCTCGATTGGCCGTAACAGGGAAGTCCCTGGCCAGGGCTGATCAGAGATTTGCTAGTAAGTGTTACCAGTAGTTTCTCGACCCGTTACGAGCCTCATATCGGCACGACTTATCGGGTTATTGGGGTCTGACGTTTACCACCCCTAGACTTGATATGCGACGTATCTGACGAAGAGACCGGACTGTACGGTAAGTGTTACTGGTCGGATTCGCAGGAGTGTGAGCGGGCTAGCTCGTCGATCTTCTGATCGCTCAATGCCCGGGTGGCCGTTATGTTTAGCAGACCGCTTGCGGCTTGTGAGTGCTTGATATGATCATCATCTGCTACCGGCGTATTGACGAGTCTTTAGAGTCCTACACAGAGGTTTCCTGGTTCAAGCGAAACGAAATAGGAGCGCATATGAGATATGTGCAGGACCGAGAATAATGCGTGTATGTGATACCGCATTTCATTCTCGCGATATATGTTTTGATTGGTTATATTCGATATGACCTAGTTGTCGAATCATTGATTCGATAAATCGATACATTGGATTCTAGTCGGTTATGTGTGACATGACTGGATCATTGAATCAAATGTTGATTTAATGATTTAATGCATAATTATATATTTGATATATTGCATTGCATTAACTAGTATTGGTTCACTTTAAACGGATTTTTCTCACTTGATGCACATTGTATATGTGATATACTTTTGTGCACATTTTTGTATCATGTTTGATGATACTTGAGCATTTGGTTAAGTG
Organism: Agapanthus africanus; assembly: GCA_030015575.1. Taxonomy (NCBI): domain Eukaryota; kingdom Viridiplantae; phylum Streptophyta; class Magnoliopsida; order Asparagales; family Amaryllidaceae; genus Agapanthus; species Agapanthus africanus. The sequence continues at coordinate 704,604,921 of JASDDO010000024.1, read as the reverse complement.
TGAAGGATTAAACCATGGTTAAGTGATAATTAGGGTTTTGCTTTATCATTTATTTATTCATTTCATTATTTATTTATTTGGAAATGATTTAAAAAGGAATGGTGGCTTTTTTTGTCTTTTAGTTGAAGCTTCATGAAGCTTTGACTCATGCTTAACCCTAACCCATCTATTAACCATGGTCTATTCTCTACTCTTAACCATTGTTAGAATTATGATAAGTATTGCTTTTTCTTTTATTTTAAAAGAGACTTATCATTTTTCTAGCTCTTCTTCTTCTTCATCTTCAAGCTTGATACCTTGAGGCCATTAATGGCAACTTGAGCTTGAGAGTGAGAAATCCAAATCTAAAGAGAACCCACCTCCTATTTCTTCACCCTCTACCTCTAGCCAAGTTGTAGAGTGTGTTTTCTTCTCAAGTTTCATCACTTTGTGAAGTCGGAGCTTGAACTTGCGATGCCTCGACGTAGATCGTCTTTGACACGAAGCCGGCGACCTAGCTCACCCGTTTCTCCGACGAAGCCGACATTTGAGCCCGGGGTTCGACATGGACAGCGAGGAGACGAAGTTGCGGAGCCGTGGAGGTGGATATCCGGATCTACAAAGGTTGTAATTTCCATATCCAAGTAGTTAAGTGTTAACAAGTTTTCATTTCGCCTAAACATCTAGTTAAGATCCGTAGTCTAGGGTTTCTCGGCACCAAAAATTTTAATTTGGCATGTTCGATGCCTTGTGAGAACCCACTAGGGTGCCTAGGAACCTTTCACTGGTATCAGAGCCTAGCTAGAGCCTTAGGCGAAGTCCCGACGGAGTTTGAAGTCCGATCGACCCGAAACCCCATCTCATATATTGCTCTCTGTCCTTTTTTCAAAAACGTGGATTTTTCCATATTAAAAGTTTCTAAAAAATTCAGCAGGTGAATTTAGGAGTTTCTGTAAAATTCGTAGCCCTAACTCCTTCAAGTTACCGCGGTTCCGCGGCACGAGCAAGCCTCGTGCGGCGGTTCCGCGGCCGTACGGCCACCATATTTTATATATTTTACACAGAAACTCCTGATAAATTCTGCTGAGTTTTCTGGGAATTTTTAATATTTATTCAAGAGTTGAATTTTCTAGAATAGTTTTGGGGATTCGGTGTTTCGATCGGAGTATCAAATTTCGTCTTTGTGCTTTTCCGGATAATTTATAGAATATGTTAAAAAGTTCGACCGGATATAAATACCCAATTTTTCCCCTATCGGGAAATTTCCAAGTGTTGGAATTTTCCGTAGTTTAACGACGTTCTAAGTAGTGCAAGTAACTCGATGGTCCCTCTAGAAGACAACAAACCTTAACTCGATTATGTGACCGTCTTGAACTGCCCTTTGAACCTTCGGGTTTGGGGCAGTACGGCATGCCACATGTGAGGCGTTGGCTTGACCCTTCTACGGCTGGACCGTTGGTACTGAGGTACGAACTGAATGTTGTTAGACTTATTTCATGTGTTGATCTGTATTGGGAAAACTTGGGTGTTCGAATGTTCGATCGGAAAGTTTAACATTTTCTGTTTATCTGGAATGTGATACAATAATTGGAATTCACAAGTAGTTATGAGATAACTGAATGAATGTTATAAATCTAGCAATTTAGTCCCATATGATATTGAAAAGAGTTTTCGATAATGAGACTAAAATGCGGGATTTATATCTGTTAGGCATGCGATGTCTAAAGTAGTTGCGGATTCCAATTGTTGTAGTTTTACACTTTCTTTTCTGTGACCGTAAGTGTAGTATGTTCATATCGCCGGTTTCGTTGCTATACGTCAACGACAATTGGGGTATGCATACTTACTTACGTTGATGACATGTGATGTTATGTGTTGCTGGATATGTTATATTGGATCGTCGTGTTTGAATAGCCGGGGGTTTTTATGTGAGATGAGTGTTTTTCATTTTCATTCATGTAAAAACTTGTATGTAATATTCTTTTATTTGGGGCACTTCCAGGTAGCGGAAGTTGTCACCCTTTGTATATTATTTACTTTTCCGCATTAGGATAGACCCAAGGAGGGGAGCACAAGTAACCGGGTTCTGGGGTCCAGTGGGAGACCAACTCGAGGAGTCGAGTCCGGGTCTCCTAACCCTAGAATTGGCAGGGTTGCTTGCCGCTCTCATAGGGGTCTAGGGGTGTGGGATTGGCTATTCATCACGACCGTGGAATCCGTGTTTTATACTGGCTCGTATTGAAAACACGGACGTCCTAGTATATCCTATATTTCATATGTTTATTCTGCTGCGATATCTGTGTTGTGATTCTGTGATGGATATAGTATATAGTATATACGATATATTATATAGACGTTACTTATGTTTTACACCCGCGCTAGCCCTGCCCTGCTCTGTCGTTAGTTACCTAACCTAACGGTGCACGAGGGGACATCGAGGCGAATGCGGATGGCATAAGTGTACGTCATATCTATCTGTGATGTTTAGGTATTTAAATGATGGGACTTCATTAATGTGATTAATGAAAGAAAAGAAAATTAAGATGTTGTAGAATCGGATTTTAAAATAAAACAGGTAGCTACAGTTCTTGCTTTGCATAGCGGTATATATGATATACCCTGCACCTTATTCGATGAGGAAAGGACCGAGATCCCTTCACCGGGAGTGACTCCTTTAGCAATAACTGGCAGATGCTACACACTCGGTTTGCTTTTGATTGTTTTTGAGTTTTGCTTTGCACAGAGATATATATGATATATCCCGCACCTCATTCGACGAGGAAAGGGCCGACGATCCCTTCACCGGGAGTGACCCCTTTAGCGAAACTGGAAAAGCCTCAAAATCACTCCATTTCAAAACTTCATTTGATTCTACAACGATATCAAGTTCATTACGCAATAGGCTTTCAGAAAAACCTGTCGTAGCCCTCCGTCATTTCAGATAAAGACTATTTAGTATTCGTGCTGCGTTTGTTGACCTCTGTCAAGGCGTAGTGTGCGGTAGCTAACTAGTAATTATCTGCAAAACATGTGATGTGATTGGATTAGGGTAGTCGTACGACCTTGTTGACCTCTGTCAAGGGTCGTGCGAGTGGGTTTGATTCAATCAAGAAATAACGGGTTGAACTTGACTAGTGCACTATGATTTGTTGACCTCTGTCAAGGTCATGGCACACTAGGGGCAAAATATTATCGGGAATTTCAAGTGTTGAAATTTGCAATGAGATTGCATACCTCCTATGAGATAGTTGGATCCTGATACCCACTGCGAGTAAGAGTTACTCCTGGGAGAGTTTTACACATTGCAATTAGCCGATCAAGTAGGTGTCTAGAAAGGTGTCAACGGGGTTACGCCTCTGGGAAAACGAGGTTTACAGTAATTAGGTTCGTGCGAAAGCACGGGGGACCTCCCTCAAAGTACCGACACTGGCCTGGCTGAAAGATTGGCGAACTTGTAGTGTGTAATTAATCCCGGCTAGTCTTTCCTTTTAGGGTTTGGAGGAAGATTTGATAAAAAGCAGTAGGAGCCATCCTGATTAGATAAGATAATAACCAATCTGATCTTGCACGAGCTTACGCTAAAGTGTTTTCTTCTCTCTCTCTCCAGGTAGCGACCATTTCATGCCTTAATAAAGATAATAAAATGGATGTATTGACCGAACCCGCATGTTATACTGTGCTGGGGAACGTTGGTTCCGTTCTTTCCTATAAGAGTTATAGGACTGAACAGGATATAGGGGAATACCAGGATTCCCATGCCATCCGATTGAAGAAAGTACATGATGATGCATTTTCTTCGGGTGTGTTCGTTACTGAGAACTGTTTCTCCATTTGCTCTACGTCCTGGGTATTAGATACCGGGTCTGGATCCCATATATGTAATCAGTTACATGGGCTCAGGAAAGGTAGAGAACTTGGGGAAGGTGATAAAGACATCAGAGTTGGAAATGGTGCAATTGTTGCAGCTAAGACTGTCGGGGAATATCACCTTGTATTACCAACTGGTAATACATTGGTTCTGAACGAATGCTATTACATGCCGAACCTGATATGCAACATTATATCGGTTTCTTTATTAAGTAAAGAGGGATATAATTTTGTATTACAGGACAATGTTATGAACATTTTCCATAACCAAAAGTTGGTTGGATCAGGCACGTTATGCAATGGCATTTATGTTCTAAATCAATCAACAGTTCTGAGCATAACAAACACACACAAGAGGAAGAGTTCTGAACTCAACGAATCCTTCTTGTGGTATTGTAGACTGGGTCACATCAATGCGACACGACTGGCTAAGTTGCATAAGGATGGGTATTTGAAACCATTCGAATTTTCATCTTATGACACTTGCCAGTCATGTCTCAAAGGCAAGATGACCAAAACTCCGTTTACGGGACACGGAGAAAGAGCTACCGAACTCTTGGGACTAATACATAGTGATGTATGCGGTCCCATGTCTACACATGCCAGGGATGGTTCTTCGTACTTCATTACATTCACTGACGATCTCTCAAGATACGGACATGTGTACTTGATAAGACACAAGTCTGAAGCTTTTGAGAAATTCAGAGAATATAAACAAGAAGTCGAGAAACAAACCGGAAAAAGTATTAAAATCCTTCGATCTGATCGAGGAGGTGAATACTTGAGCAATGAATTCCTGGACTTCCTAAAAGAGAATGGGATTCTCTCTCAGCTTACTCCTCCTTATACACCACAGCACAACGGTGTATCGGAGCGGAGGAATCGCACCCTATTAGATATGGTGCGCTCTATGATGAGTACAACTGAGTTACCTATTTCCTTCTGGGGGTATGCACTTGAGACAGCGGCATACCTATTGAATCAAGTTCCAACTAAATCTGTACCTACCACACCATATGAGATATGGAGTGGGAAGAGACCATGTCTTAAACGAGTTAAGATATGGGGTTGTTTGGCCTATGTCAAAAGGCAAAATCCAGACAAACTCGAGGCACGGTCAGTTCTATGTAAGTTTGTGGGATATCCTAAACATTCAAATGGATATCTCTTCTACCACAGTGAACAACAAAAAGTGTTTATTGCTCAACATGCCACCTTTTTAGAAAAGGAATTTCTTGCAAAAGAGATTAGTGGCTCTGAGGTAGAACTGGAAGAAGTTCCAGAAACACAAACTCAAACTGAAGATTTAGTGGAACCAGAGGATTCAGTAGCTCCCGACGAACCCCAGCCTCTCCGCCGATCTAGTAGGGTTTCTCGTCCACCTGAGAGATACTATGGTTTTCTCATTGACGGTGGTAGTGAGGATTGCATCATGGAGGATGATGACCCAACTAGCTTCGAGCAGGCCATCACGAGTGGGGACTCAGTGAAATGGCTGGATGCTATGCGGTCCGAGATGGAATCCATGTACACCAACAAAGTATGGACTTTGGAAGTTGCTCCTGAAGGGGTAAAACCCATTGGGAGCAAGTGGATCTTCAAGAAGAAACTTGGTGTAGATGGGAAAGTGGAGACTTTCAAAGCTAGACTTGTAGCAAAGGGTTTTCGTCAAAGACCAGGTGTGGACTATGACGAAACCTTTTCTCCAGTGGCTATGCTTAAATCCATCCGAATCATGCTTGCCATTGCTGCCTTTCATGACTACGAAATCTGGCAAATGGATGTTAAGACCGCCTTTCTAAATGGTGATTTAGAAGAGTGCGTGTACATGACTCAGCCAGAGGGCTTCGTAGACAGTGGGAGCAGCGGGAAGGTGTGCAAGCTGCTTAAATCCATTTATGGATTAAAGCAAGCATCGCGGAGATGGAACATCTGCTTTGACGTCGTTATCAAAGAGTTTGATTTCGTCAAAAATCCAGATGAACCTTGTATCTACAAGAAGGTGGCAGAGAGTAAGGTTGTCTTCCTCGTATTGTACGTGGACGACATACTCTTGATAGGAAATGATATTCCTATGCTGCAATCGGTCAAGCTCTTCTTATCACAAAGATTCTCAATGAAAGATCTTGGTGATGCCTCCTGCATATTGGGAATCAGGATCTATAGAGATAGATCCAAAAGGATTTTGGGATTGTCCCAATCCAGGTACATTGACACCATACTAAAGAGGTTTAGTATGGAAGAGTCCAAGCGTGGGAACTTACCCACGATCTCTGGAGTCACTCTCTCCAAAGAGATGTCTCCCAAGACTGATTTGGAGAGAGCTTGCATGCAAGGGATACCCTATGCTTCGGCAGTAGGCTCTATCATGTATGCGATGCTATGTACCAGACCCGATGTAGCATACTCACTAAGTATAGTGAGCAGGTATCAAGCTGATCCTGGAGAGAGTCACTGGACAGCTGTGAAGAGCATTCTCAAGTACTTGCGAAGGACTAGAGATATGTTCTTGGTGTATGGTAACAGAGAACTCCAAGTGGAGTCCTTTACCGATTCCAGCTTCCAGAATGATAAGGACGACTCTAAGTCGCAGTCGGGTTTTGTCTTTACCCTTTACGGAGGGGCGGTTAGCTGGAAGAGTTCCAAGCAGGAAACCGTGGCAGACTCGACGATGGAGGCTGAATACATCGCTGCCAACGATGCTGCTAAAGAAGCTGTCTGGGTCAAGAAGTTCATTACTGAACTTGGAGTGGTTCCATCCATTGAGCATCCAATACCTTTGTATTGCGATAACAATAGAGCGGTGGCTTTGGCCAAGGAAGCCAGGTCCCATCAGCGATCCAGGCATATTCTGAGGCGGTATCACCTGATCCGGGAGATAGTTGATTGCCGGGAGATCGAGGTCAGGAGAGTTGACACGAAGAACAACACGGCGGATCCACTCACGAAGGCCATTCCCCAGATACAGTTTGAGAGACTCTTCGGGATGCTCGGTATGAGATACTACAGCAGCTGGCCCTAGTGCAAGTGGGAGATTGTTAGTTGCGTGTATGCCCTAGAGGCCAGTATTGTACAGATTATGTATATTATATTGGATGCTTGGACATATATAGAGATGACTTTCTTGCTCGACATGATAGTATGCTATCTGGTTGCTCTTTATCTTAACATGTACACTAGTCTCTTTATACTGTCTTATAGTTACATGTTGGTAAAGCCCTTAGGATTTGTACTTGACTACCTGGACTATGATGTAGATCATACTAGTGGGGACATGGTAGTCCGTAAGTACATCCTTCAAGGTCCCTAGTCGTGGGTGTATCGAGACGGGGCATCGATATACCAGAGTAGACTAGCGTATACGCTTCTCGACCCATGTGATGGGCGATGGATGATCCCATATCCATTGGTGTTTGACATCAGAGATGGTGTACGGGTGCTCAGTGGACACTGGGTACACTGGACGGACTCGCCGAGAACTCCCAGATGGTATTATACCTCACGTCAGATGGCAGTTCTCAGGTGACACTTGTACAGGTTAGTCTGTAGACCCGAGATCGTCATAGAGTCTTGTGTGATTCCCACTGTGCTTTGATCTCCACCTTACCACGTCCATGAGGGCGTGCAAAACGGTGGTCTTTGGGTACAGTCCCGAGTCACATGGAGGCAATGAGCGATAGGAGGGGTTTCGTCTCTCCCGGTATTGGGAGTTGATGTTGCGCTGTGCTCGATTGGCCGTAACAGGGAAGTCCCTGGCCAGGGCTGATCAGAGATTTGCTGGTAAGTGTTACCAGTAGTTTCTCGACCCGTTACGAGCCTCATATCGGCACGACTTATCGGGTTATTGGGGTCTGACGTTTACCACCCCTAGACTTGATATGCGACGTATCTGACGAAGAGACCGGACTGTACGGTAAGTGTTACTGGTCGGATTCGCAGGAGTGTGAGCGGGCTAGCTCGTCGATCTTCTGATCGCTCAATGCCCGGGTGGCCGTTATATTTAGCAAACCGCTTGCGGCTTGTGGGTGCTTGATATGATCATCATCTGCTACCGGCGTATTGACGAGTCTTTAGAGTCCTACACAGAGGTTTCCTGGTTCGAGCGAAACGAAATAGGAGCGCATATGAGATATGTGCAGGACCGAGAATAATGCGTGTCTGTGATACCGCATTTCATTCTCGCGATATATGTTTCGATTGGTTATATTCGATATGACCTAGTTGTCGAATCATTGATTCGATAAATCGATACATTGGATTCTAGTCGGTTATGTGCGACATGACCGGATCATTGAATCAAATGTTGATTTAATGATTTAATGCATAATTATATATTTGATATATTGCATTGCATTAACTAGTATTGGTTCACTTTAAACGGATTTTTCTCACTTGATGCACATTGTATATGTGATATACTTTTGTGCACATTTTTGTATCATGTTTGATGATACTTGAGCATTTGGTTAAGTGTGAAGGATTAAACCATGGTTAAGTGATAATTAGGGTTTTGCTTTATCATTTATTTATTCATTTCTTTATTTATTTATTTGGAAATGATTTAAAAAGGAATGGTGGCTTTCTTTGTCTTTTAGTTGAAGCTTCATGAAGCTTTGACTCATGCTTAACCCTAACCCATCTATTAACCATGGTCTATTCTCTACTCTTAACCATTGTTAGAATTATGATAAGTATTGCTTTTTCTTTTATTTTAAAAGAGACTTATCATTTTTCTAGCTCTTCTTCTTCTTCATCTTCAAGCTTGATACCTTGAGGCCATTAATGGCAACTTGAGCTTGAGAGTGAGAAATCCAAATCTAAAGAGAACCCACCTCCTATTTCTTCACCCTCTACCTCTAGCCAAGTTGTACAGTGTGTTTTCTTCACAAGTTTCATCACTTTGTGAAGTCGGAGCTTGAACTTGCGATGCCTCGACGTAGATCGTCTTTGACACGAAGCCGGCGACCTAGCTCACCCGTTTCTCCGACGAAGCCGACATTTGAGCCCGGGGTTCGACATGGACAGCGAGGAGACGAAGTTGCGGAGCCGTGGAGGTGGATATCCGGATCTACAAAGGTTGTAATTTCCATATCCAAGTAGTTAAGTGTTAACTAGTTTTCATTTCGCCTAAACATCTAGTTAAGATCCGTAGTCTAGGGTTTCTCGGCACCAAAAATTTTAATTTGGCATGTTCGATGCCTTGTGAGAACCCACTAGGGTGCCTAGGAACCTTTCAGAAATCCTTTACCATATATTGTGGGGTTCGCTTGCCCTTAAGTCCGTATTAATGTATGCAATGCGCAATTCAATAAAAATTCTATAAAGAATCAAAAAATCGTTTTTTTACTTTAAGCGCGGCACTGCAACAAATACGGGTTAGTCAATTTTTTTAGCATTTGCTAGCGAACTTGCAAAGAATCCTGCAAAGAATAGTATATTGGAAGTGTCGGATTTGAGAAGAAGGTGTTAGTAAAGTACGTACCGTTAAGTTTTGGGTTAGGAAACCCCCGTTGAATCAAATCCGGTAAGCTTGGAAAGTTCGCTTGCGCGGGTCAAACTACCCGGATCTTTGGCACAGTACTTCGTAGTCACCTTAACTTTGAACGTACACTTTGCTCCCACAATCGCAGTTTGCAAATACGCAAAAATCTGCACACTTGCCCACAAAAATGATCAAAAATAACAAAAAGATTATATATATATATATATACAAAAAGAATATTAACCCGAATAACAAGAAAGAAAATACGCTACCGTTTCCCCGGCAACGGCGCCATTTGATTGTTAGAATTTAAAGTTTACCGCAATCAAGACGGTGTCGCTATGCAGCTAGCCGGTTGAGCACGGGTCGATCCACAGGGAGATGGTTGTATGTCCTTTCTTGTCTTAGACGAGTCAATAATGAATTTGTGTATGTTTGTTTCTAACCTATGTGTTTATTTGCAAGTATAAAGTTGTTAAGAAAAGAAACGAGATTGTAAGCTAAGAAAATCCGTACTCAAAACTTTTGAGCCGAGTCTTGACCAATTGATGCTAGAGCAATCGGCAACAACGTGGATTAGGGGATTTAAGCGCGGTATTCGTGGAATCCGGCTTATTTACCCTTATCCTTCCGTTCTTGTCTCTTGCTTTCGCCTCCGGCCAAACCGAACGCAACCGGTCGTGGTTAGGAATCACCGTTACCTTGTCAGGGTAGGGTGCCTAACGGAGCGCTTGCGTACGGTTTGGGCGGAGTTCAATGGAAAATAACGGGAAAAGAAAATGAGCAAAGAAATGTTAACTTACAATATCATATGGATTCTTAAGAACAACAATAAATACAACATTCACAAAATGAACAAAAGAGAGCAAAAGAAAAGATAAACAAAGAAAAGAAAAGATTACAAGAAAGAAAGTGCATGAATAAAATTGCAAGAAAGTAAAGCAAGATAATAATAAGCAAGTAATAAAAAGCGATAAAAAGAACAAGAAACTAGAACTCAAAACAAGCATGTGATCAATAGCCAACCCTTAAACATGCAAGCTCAATCAAGAGGTTGCAAGATCAAGGGAAGGGTAGAGAACGCATGTGAAATGAAGCGCTAATTCCATGAAAGAATACGACCTTTGAGATCAATAACTAACCCTTAACCATTCAAGCTCAATGAAGAGGTTGAATGATCAAGAAAAAGCAAGAATCTCAAGGGGAAGAAGCAACAAAAGAGAATGATACAAAACCCTCATCTTCATTGATCTCCCACTCAAAAAGCTCTCACTACAATTTTCATGGAAAAAGAATGAAGAAGAAGAAGAAGAAGAAGAAAAAAGACTAAATCCTAAAAAGAAAGAAGAACAAAAGAATGACCCCTTGGCTTGGCTCAGTTCTGCAGTATTTATAGGCGGGGAAATGGAAACCTAGGGCAACATTCTGGCATAAGATAAAAGTACCAAACTGCCCACAAAATTTGACCCAGCAAGGAGCCTACATGGCCGCGGATCCGCGGCCAATACCCCCTATTGGCCGCGGATCCGCGGCCGTATAGAGGAATTGGGTGCTCCGTTTTTCTGTGCTTCCCTAGTCTGCTGTCCCCTGTTGTCTGGTACATATATTTTCTGAAAATACTTTCACATTTCTTCCAGAATTTCTGTTGAGGAAAGGTGGACTTTTGTGGATGCTTTTGTCATGATTGCCTCGAGCTCCGCGTAGATTTCTTGGAACTTGTTGTTGCCATTGAGCCTTGTGCATGAAGGTGACATTGATTTGACATTTTGTCTTCCTAAACTGGTATCTGGCAACATACGGATGACGAGCGGAGACCGTGTTTTCTCAGTGGTTGGCAGGAACCCGGATTTTGTCGTGTTTTCCATGAATTTCACCGTTTTAGAACCGAGAACCTGTATCCTGCAAATATGTAACAAACACGGATTAAAAGCACCTACCTATAAACAACCGAGCGTAAGAATGGACGGTATAAAATGCAGTATTCTGTGATGAACAAATGTCACCTTGGAAGCGTGGAATGATAACCATCTCCTAAAGGAGGCTGTCGTTATCATATCCCTAGAACATCCACTTATGTTTTAAAGCTGCTTCCGATTGTTTCTCCAGGATTGGATGAATATCAACTTATTGCACCTACTGCAAGAACAACATCTGGTGTGGTACTTGACATCTCATGATTGACTCAATTGCCTAAGCAAGTGATCTGCCAATCATGCGTACCCCTCTCCCCTTTAGTCTGTAAGACACCTTTAGAGAGGGTGACTCCATTACCTGTAGGTACACCACCATGCCAGGAGTCGTCCATTCTAAATACTCTTAGAATGCTGTCTAAGTACCCAGATTGGGAAACCACCGAAATCTAGATCGAAAACCGTACATCTAGTTACCAGAATGTACGATATAAGATCCAATTCCTATGTGGAGAAACTACTGTGTGACAACTAAAGTATAACCGATCGTAGTATAGGAATATCACTTCCTACTCTGTGTATGTCATCAAATACCAGGACATCACACCCTACTACCTTTTTAACAGATCCATCCCCTATTCTGATGAAGTCAAACCTATGACTGTCACATCAGAAATAGATGGTCTATCTCCGCTGTATCTGCTTTAGCCTATAAATAGACATAAGCCAACTGTCCACCAATGCTTCCGCTGCTCCCACTGACTACGACAACCCTCTGGCAGAGTCATATAGGTGTACACTTCTAAAGTTAGTTTAGAACGACGCTATACTCATCCTCCTGCCGGGTCTCACAGTCTGGAACAACAGCAATGGTCAGTCTGGGCAAACAAGAACCTCCCTGCCACCGTCCTTGAGCATACCGAAGTACCTCTCGAGTGCCTGAGGTTACCCACTTTATCTGCGGAGTGGCCAATGGAATGTCAAACCAGATTGAATCTTTAGCTTCTTATCAAATCTTCAGTAATCGTTTGCGGTTCTGGAATCACTTCCGGTTCTACCATACTCCCACTACTGTTTTCTGAAAAAATCCATTTTTAATTAAAACTGTGGCGAGTTAAGAACAATATCACTATTGATCTTCCAGATGGTAGAATATCAACCCTCGTCATAGCCCGGGTCAACCCACAAATAGCCATTACAGAAACGTGCCTTGAGTTATCAGGAGTCTGGTTTTAAGCATAAGCCGGACAACTCCCCGTATCTTAACAATGTCAAGATATGAACTGTTCTATATCCAATATAGAAACAGAGGCACTGATTTAATTGAATCAGATTCAAATCATGCAGCTGTCTCCAGTGCATGTCAACTAAATGGAAGGAGGCTGATCAGCGTTACTCAACTTAGGAATCCTTCCAATTATGAGTAATCTGAAAGAGAAGCAAGTTATCTTAACCATTACTATCAACTGAATACCATATACAAATATCTATATCTTCGATCACCTTGAAGAATCCCGATACTTGCAATATCTGGTTCTCTACTTTACCCTTATACCTATAACTTCTCAAAACTTCGACCTTGTGTTTCTACGAAACACCTGTCTAAGAACTAGAGAAGTTATAAGTAAACCGAATATAGTACGAGGACCAACCCCTCTGTCCTAATGGACACTGGACAATATACAATACACTGTATAACTCCCTTGAGTCAAATGACTCATTCACTGTGTGTCGTAGGTTGAAAACTAGACTTATGGTTAAGAAGAATCATACCGCTGTTCAATGCTCCTTACCTAACCATCCACTGATATAGGTAAATGTCATTGACATAATTTCAAAAAGAAATATCTCACTCTATAAAAATAGACATACAGATATATCAATTTGAAATTGGTGCATAACAACGGATATTCAAAACCAAATATTTGCCGATCTGCAAACAGCCCAGGTGATTTTCTCAAATATCACCAATTACAACGAATCCCTATATAATGAGGATGACCACCTAATTCCCAATAACTTACTCCCACTCATCATCTGTAAAACCATACAGATGTGAGAATCATACCTGGTAAATACATACCATGGAGCAAGTGTATAATTAGGAAATCAGTTTTCTTTTAACAGTACACAGTGAAACTGAAACATTGAAATGTTTCGATGGGGTATCCGGGTATTCCTAGTAATGCCTCTTCCATTATTCAGATTTACAACTATAATCGTATAATTCTTTGCCATCTCTCCAAATCCCTTTATATGTCTTTTGTCATTACCTTCTGAACACCCCTTTAGGCCAAATGATTTTCTTCCTTCCCTACCGTTCGGCACCAGCCTATGGTTTGGAAGCAGACTATCCCAGAAGCATAATGGGTGTACTGTCCTAATCCTAGGAGCACTCGCAATGCGAGAGAAGGTGAAGATAAAAGACAACCGAATAAACCTTATTCCTATTTCTCCTGAACGAAAATCCATCCCCGAACTAGAACAAGTTCCTTTCGAGTTCGTATATAACCATACGATGGATTATCCAATAAACTGGGATCTTCATAATGATACGGAGTGTCCTGGAGAAATACAAAGGTGATTTAGGATTGGCGAAGAAATACTTGGTTTGGTCGTGAATAGCAGTCGCAATTTACTTTGCCCTCTTACTAATCCCTTTTTTGTCTGAACTTAATACCTTCTGTACACCAGTTAGGCTAATTGGCTTTCTTCATTCCCTACCGGTCGGCACCAGCTTAAGGTCTGGAAGAAGACTATCCAATTTGCATAATTGGTGTACTATCTCCTAAACCAAGGATTACACGCAACCTGAGAGAAGGTAAAAGGAAAAGGCAACTGAATAGTCCTATTCGTTTTCTCCAGAACCAGAAATCATCCTCGAATTCCTTCGAGTTCGTATATAACCATACGATGGTTTTGTCCAATGGAAGTGGACGTTCGTAGTAATACGGGGTGTCCCGGAGAAAAGGGTAAAAGTAGGTGTGGCAATGCGGTCTGCAACTTTGACAATCCAAAAGCAAGTGTTAAGAAGGTTCGGTCAACTTGGTCACTGAGTCATAGTCTAGGGTCGGGTCAATGGTCGCTGCCAAAGAGAGAGAGAAAAGAAACACTCAGCATGCACTCTAACCTAGATCAGAATGGTTATCACTTTATCTAATCTGGAAACTTCCCACTGTAACGTCAAATTCTTCCCAAAACCTGAAAGAAGAATTAGCCGGGATCACCCGAGGAGTAAACCAACTCATCAGTGGGAATCGGGATCCAACTATCATCGCATGATAACGTGACGGAATCCGCTCACGTTATCACACTCCAGAAGGTATGCGCATATCTGGCAAGTTTCAGTTCTTTTGAAACTCCCGATGTGGATTTTTGCCCCATGCTCTTATGACCTTGACTTTGGCCAACATATCATAAGTCGCATATCAATTTCTACCCGTCATTATTCAGGTTAATTTGAACCCACCCGAACAAGCCCTTGACTTTGGCCAACAAGGCTATACGACTGTCCCAAACCAACGCATCTATCTATGCTGCATATGAATACCCAACAGCTACCAAACACTGTGCCTTGACTTTGGCCAACATACACAGCTTGAATACTATTGACTATCCATATGAAACGACGGAGGGCTACGAATGGTTTCTGGCAAAAACCTTTAACGTAATGAACTTGATATCGTTGAAGGGACTGATAGCTTTTAAAAAATATAGTGACGAAAACCTTTGCTAAAGAGGTCACTCCCGGTGAAGGGATCTCGGCTCATTCCCCGTAGAATGAGGTGCAGGATATTCCAACTGAATACCACGATGCAAAGCAAAAGTAATTGGCTATAGTGAATTTATTGCTCTGACGCAAACTTTTGTCCAAGGGGTCACTCCTGGTGAAGGGATCTCGCCCCTTGCCTCGTCGACTGAGGAGCAGGATATTCCAACTGAATACCACTGTGCAAAACAAAAGTGAACGTCCTTGGATTAACAGCTTTTTGAAAAATGTTCCAACAACATCATAATAGGTTTGTTTAACTTGCATTGATCCGAATCAATGCAGTCCCATCAATTGATCACACCATAAAAGAACGAAAATAATGATGTACGTATATGCCATTCGCATTCGCCACTGGATCCCGTCATCACCCGTTAGGTAACTTAACTAACGATAGAGCGGGGACTGGACTAGCGCGAATGCAAAACATATACAACATCTACTAGTATATATATAATATATAATTTTCGCTCAAGGCGTGATAAAATGCAACATCATAGAAATGTACAGCATCACAGAACAATAACGATATCTGGGATCCCCGGGTTTCATAGAGCCGCTACTGAAACCCGACGTTCTCCTGGTCGTGTGGATAGCCTGTGCAATGAAAACCTAGACCCCTACGGGCGCGGCAAGTCACCCGCCAAAACCTAAAGCATCAGCGACGTGAATGGACCACCCAGCACTTCACGGAATCCGGTAACTTGGGCACCCCTCCTGGGTCAACCTATACCCCCTACTACCAGTTGTATGTATGCCCTAGAGGCCAGTATTGTACAGATGATGTATATTATATTGGATGCTTGCACATATATAGAGATGACTTTCTTTCTCGATTTGATAGTATGCTATCTGGTTGCACTTTATCTTAACATGTACACTAGTCTCTTTATACTGTCTTATAGCTACATGTTGGTAAAGCCCTTAGGATGTGTACTTGACTACCTGGACTATGATGCAGATCATACTAGTGGGGATATGGTAGTCCATAGGTACATCCTTCAAGGTCCCTAGTCGTAGGTGTATCGAGACGGGGCATCGATATACTAGTGTAGACTAGCGTATACGCTTCCGACCCATGAGATGGGCGATGGATGATCCCATATCCATTGGTGTTTGACATCAGAGATGGTATACGGGTGCTCAGTGGAGACTGGGTACACTGGACGTACTCGCCGAGAACTCCCAGATGGTATTATACCTCACGTCAGATGGCAGTTCTCAGGTGACACTTGTGCAGGTAAGTCTGTAGACGCGAGATCGTCATAGAGTCTTGTATGATTCCTACTGTGCTTTCATCTCCACCTTACCAAGTCCATGAGGGCGTGCAAAACGGTGGTTTTTGGGTACAGTCCGAGTCATATGGAGGCAATGAGCGATAGGAGGGGTTTCGTCTCTCCCGGTATTGGGGGTTGATGTTGCGCTGTGCTCGATTGGCCGTAACAGGGAAGTCCCTGGCCAGGGCTGATATGAGATTTGCTGGTAAGTGTTACCAGTAGTTTCTCGACCCGTTATGAGCCTCACATCGGCACGACTTATCTATTATTGGGGTCTGACGTTTACCACCCCTAGACTTGATGTGCGACATATCAGACGAACAGACCGGACTGTACGGTAAGTGTTACTGATTGGATTCACAGGAGTGTGAGCGGGCGTGCTCGTCGATCTTCTGATCTCTCAATACCCGGGTGGCCGTTACGTTTAGCAGACCGCTTACAGCTTGTGGGTGCTTAATATGATCATCATCTGCTACCGGCGTATTGACGAGTCTTTAGAGTCCTACACAGAAGTTTCCTGGCTCAAGCGAAACGAAATAGGAGCGCATATGAGATATGTACGGGACCGAGAATAATGCGTGTATGTGATACCGTATTTCATTCTCGCGATGAATGTTTCGATTGGTTGTAAGCGATATAACCTAGTTATCGAATCGAAGATTGATTCGATAAGTCGATACATTGAATACTAGTCGGTTATGTGCGACATGACCGGATCATTGAATCAAGTGTTTATTTAATGATTTAATGTATAATTATATATTTGATATATTACTTTGCATTAACTAGTATTGGTTCACTTTAAAAGGTTTTTCTCACTTGATGTGCACATTGTATATGTGATACATTTTTGTGTACACTTGATTGTATCATGTTTGATGATACATGTTTACTTGGCTTTGTGTAAAGACTTATACCATGGTTATGATAATGATTCGGGTTTTGGTTTTATCAATTATTTATTTATCCATTCTTTTTGAGAAATAGATAAAAGAAAAACAAAATGCTTTCTTTTTATCATGAAGCTTGTTGAAGCTTCATGAAGCTTTGACTAAAGTGACCATTTTGTCTTCATGCTTAACCCTAACCATTCCCACTAACCATGGTCTACTCTCTACACCAAACCAAGGTTAGGATATGATAATTATTCATTTCTTTTCTATTTTGAAATACTTTTGATCATATTCTATCTTCTTCTTCCTCTTCATCTTCAAGATGAAAGCTTGACTCCTTTAATGGCATCTTGAGTAAAAGAGTGAGAAATCCAATTCTAAAGTAACCCACCTCCTATTTCTGCATCCTCTACCACTTGCCAAGTAGTATAGGGTGTTTTCTTTACAAGTTTCACGACTTGGTGAAGTTGGAGCTTGATCTTGTGTAACCTCGTCATAGATCATCTTCGGCATCGTAGCCGACGACTAGTCCGCTCATTTCTCCGATGAAGCCGATACTAGAGTCCGAGATCCTACATGGACAGCGAGAGGATGTCTACGTGGAGCTAAGGAAGTGGAGAACCGGATCTACAAAGGTTGTAGCTTCTTACTTTTAGTTAAGTCGTTAACTAGTTTTACTTTTCGCCCAAACTCTAGTCAACGAATCCGCATTAGGGTTTCTCGGCACTTGTAAAATATTAAATTGGCATGGTTGATGCCTTGTGAGACCTCTTTAGAGTGCCTAGGAACCCTACAGTGGTATCAGAGCCTAGCTAGAGCCTTAGGCGAAGTGTAGACGACGTTTGAAACCCGAACGAACATCGAAACCAACATCCAAAATGCTCTCTGGAAATTTTCTAAAAATCTGGTTTTTTGTGAATTAAAAATATGCAGAAAAATCAGCAGGTGTTTATAAGAGTTACTGTGAAATTCGAGAAGCTAAGTCCTTTAAACCGCCGCGGTTCCGCGACATGAGCTTGCTCATGCGGCGGTTCCGCGGCCGTACTGTCGCCTTGTCCAATGAATTTTACACAGTAATTCCTATTTTGCAGTGCTATATTTTCTGGGTATTTTTATTATGACTAAAGAGTTGAGTATTCTGGGGTTGTATTGGGAATCAGAGATTCGATCGAATTATCAAACTTTGTCTGTGTGTTTTTCCGGATAATTTTAGAATATGTTAAAAAGTTCGACCGGATGTAAATACCCAATATTTCCCCTGCCGGGAAATTTCCAATTGTTGGACTTTTCCGTAGTTTAATAACGTTCTAAGTAGTGCAAGTAACGCGATGGTCCCTCTAGAAGACAACAAACCTTAACTCGATTATGTGACCGTCTTGAACTGCCATTTGAACCTTAGGGTTTGGGGCAGTACGGCGTGCCACATGTGAGGCGTTGGCTTGACCCTTCTATGGCTGGACCGTTGGTACTGAGGCATGAAGTGAATGTCTTTGAACTTATTTCATCTGTTGGACGGTTTCGGGAAAACTTGGGTGTTCGAATGTTTGATCGGAAAGTTTATTATTTTCTATTTATCCGGAATGCGATACAATATGAGATAACTGAATGAATGTTATAATTGGAATTCACAAAACAGTTATGAGATAACTGAATGAAAGTTTATAATTGGAATTTGCAAACAGTTATGAGATAACTGAATGAATGTTATAAATCTAGCGGTTTAGTTTCACTTGATATTGAAAAGTGTTTTCGATGATGAGACTAAAATGCAGGGTTTATAATTGTTAGGCATGTGATGTCTAAGTATTTCATTTGATTAGGCATGCGATGTCTAACGAGGTTGCGGATTCCAACTGTTGTAGTTTTACACTTTCTTTTCTATGACCGTAAGTGTAGTATGTTGATATCGCCGGTTTCGTTGCTATACGTCAACGACAATTGGGGTGTCCATACGTACTTACGTTGATGACATGTGATGTTCTGTGTTGCTGGATATGTTATACTGGATCGTCGTGTTCGAATAGCCGGGGTTTTTTTATGTGAGATGAGTGTTTTTCATTTTCATTCATGTAAAAACTTGTATGTAATATTCTTTTATTGGGGCACTTCCAGGTTGCGGAAGATGTCACCTTTTGTATATTATTTACTTTTCCGCATGAGGATAGACCCAAGGAGGGGAGCACAAGTAACCGGGTTCTAAGGTCTAGTGGGAGACCATCTCGAGGAGTCGAGTCCGGGTCTCCTAACCCTAGAATTGGTAGGGTTGCTTGCCGCTCTCGTAGGGGTCTAGGGGTGTGGGATTGGCTATTCATCACGATCGTGGAATCCGTGTTTTATACTGGCTCGTATTAAAAACACGGACGTCCTAGTATATCCAATATTTCATATGATATTTTCTGCTGCGATATCTGTGATGTGATCATTTGATATGTTCTGATGGATACTGTATATATAGTATATATGATATATTATATAGACGTCACTTATGTTTTACACCCGCGCTAGCCTTGCCCCACTCTGCCGTTAGTTACCTAACCTAACGGTGCACGAGGGGACATCGAGGCGAATGTGGATGGCATAAGTGTACGTCGTATTTATCTGTGATGTTTAGGTACTTAAATGATGGGACTTCATTAATGTGATTAATGAAAGAAAAGAAACCTAAGAGGTTGTGGAATCGAATTTCAAAATAAAACAGGTAGCTACAGTTCTAGCTTTGCACAGCGATATATATGATATATCCCGCACCTCATTCGACGAGGAAAGGACCGAGATCCCTTCACCGGGAGTGACTCCTTTAGCAAGAACTGGCAGATGCTACACACTCGGTTTGTCTTTTGATTGCTTTTAAGAGTTTTTGCTTTGCACAGTGATATATATGATATATCCCGCACCTCATTCGATGAGGAAAGGACCGACGATCCCTTCACCGGGAGTGACTCCTTTAGCAAAACTAGAAAAGCCTCAAAAACACTCCATTTCAAAATTCATTCGATCCTACAACGATATCAAGTTCATTACGCAATAGGTTTTCAGAAAAACCTGTCGTAGCCCTCCGTCATTTCAGATAAGTCCTGTTTAGTATTCATGCTGCGTTTGTTGACCTTGTCAAGGCGCAGTGTGCGGTAGCTAACCAGTATTTATCTGCTTATGCATATGATGCAGATTGGGTTAGGTTAGTCGTACGGCCTTGTTGACCTTGTCAAGGGTCGTGCGGGTGGGTTTGATTCAATCAAGAAATGACGGGTTGAACTTGACTTGCAGTCTATGGTTTGTTGACCTTGTCAAGGTCATAGATCGTTCGGGGCAAAATATTATCGGGAATTTCAAGTGTTGAAATTTGCAATGAGATTGCATACCTTCTATGAGATAGTTAGATTCCGATACCCACTGCTAGTAAGAGTTACTCCTGGGAGAGTTTTACACATTACAATTAGCCGATCAAGTAGGTGTTAACGAGGTTATGCCTCTGGGAAAACGAGGTTTATATTAATTAGGTTCGTGCGAAAGCATGGGGGACCTCCCTCAAAGTACCAACACTGGCCTGGCTAAAAGATTGGCGAACTTGTAGTGTGTAATTAATCCCGGCTAGTCTTTCCTTTTAGGGATTGAAGGAAGATTTGATAAAAAAACAGTGGGAGCCATCCTGATTAGATAAGATAATAACCAATCTGATCTTGCACGAGCATACGCTAAAGTGTTTTCTTCTCTCTCTCTCCAGGTAGCGACCATGTCATGCCCTAAACAAGATAATAATATGGATGTATTGACCGAACCCGCATGTTATACTGTGCTGGGGAACGTTGGTTCCGTTCTTTCTTATAAGAGTTATAGGACTGAACAGGATATAGGGGAATACCAGGATTCCCATGCCACCCGAATGAAGAAAGAACATGATGATGCATTTTCTTCGGGTGTGTTCGTTACAGAGAACTGTTTCTCCATTTGCTCTACGTCCTGGGTATTAGATACCGGGTCAGGATCCCATATATGTAATCAGTTACATGGGCTCGGGAAAGGTAGAGAACTTGGAGAAGGTGATAAAGACATTAGAGTTGGAAATGGTGCAATAGTTGCAGCTAAGACTGTCGGGGAATATCAACTTGCATTAAATACATTGGTTCTGAACGAATTCTATTACATGCCGAACCTGATATGCAACATTATATCGGTTTCTTTGTTGAGTAAAGAGGGATATAATTTTGTATTACAGGACAATGTTATGAACATTTTCCGTAACCAAAGTTGGTTGGATCAGGCACGTTGTGCAATGGCATTTATGTTCTAAATCAAACAACAGTTCTGAGCATAACAAACACACATAAGAGGAAGAGTTCAGAACTGAACGAATCCTTCTTATGGCATTGTAGACTGGGTCACATCAATGCGACGCGACTGGCTAAGTTGCATAAGGATGGATATATGAAACCATTCGAATTTTCATCTTATGACACTTGCCAATCATGTCTCAAAGGCAAGATGACCAAAACTCCGTTTACGGGACACGGAGATAGAGTTACCGAACTCTTGGGACTGATACATAGTGATGTATGCGGTCCCATGTCTACACATGCCAGGGATGGTTCTTCGTACTTCATTACATTCACCGACGATCTCTCTAGATTCGGATATGTGTTCCTGATGAAACACAAATCAGAAGCTTTTGAGAAATTTAGAGAATATAAACAAGAAGTCGAAAACCAAACCGGAAAAAGTATTAAAATCCTTCGATCTAATCGAGGAGGTGAATACTTGAGCAATGAATTCCTGGACTTCCTAAAAGAGAATGGGATTCTCTCTCAGCTGACTCCTCCATATACACCACAGCACAACGGTGTATCAGAACGGAGGAACCGCACCCTATTAGATATGGTGCGCTCTATGATGAGCACAGCTGAGTTACCTATTTCCTTCTGGGGATATGCGCTGGAGACAGTAGCATACCTATTGAATCAAGTTCCATCTAAATCTGTACCTACCACACCATATGAGATATGGAGTGGGAAGAGGCCATATCTTAAACGAGTTAAGATATGGGGTTGTCCAGCCTATGTCAAAAGACAAAATCCGGACAAGCTCGAGGCACGGTCAGTTCTCTGCAAGTTTGTGGGATATCCAAAGAATTCATATGGGTATTTTTTCTACCACAGTGAGGAGCAAAAAGTGTTTGTTGCTCAACATGCCACCTTTTTAGAAAAGGAATTCCTTGAAAAAGAAATTAGTGGCAAAGTGGTAGAGCTGGAAGAGGTTCTAGATACACAAACCGTAACTGAAGATTTAGTAGAACCAGAAGATTCAGTAGCTCCTAATGAATCTCAGCCTCTCCGCCGATCTAGTTCCTCGCCAACCTGAGAGATACTACGGTTTTCTCATGGATGGTGGGAGCGAAGATTGCATCATGGAGGATGATGACCCAACTAGCTTCGAGCAGGCCATCACGAGTAAGGACTCAGTGAAATGGCTGGATGCTATGCGGTCCGAGATGGAATCCATGTACACCAACAAAGTATGGACTTTGGAAGTTGCTCCTGAAGGGGTAAAACCCATTAGGAGCAAGTGGATCTTCAAGAAAAAACTTAGTGTAGATGGGAAAGTGGAGACTTTCAAAGCTAGACTTGTTACAAAGGGTTTTCGTCAAAGACCAGGTGTGGACTATGACGAAACCTTTTCTCCAGTGGCTATGCTTAAATCCATCCGGATCATGCTTGCCATCGCTGCATATCATGACTACGAAATCTGGCAAATGGATGTTAAGACCGCCTTTCTAAACGGTGATTTAGAAGAGTGCGTGTAAATGACTCAGCCAGAGGGCTTCGTAGACAGTGGGACCAGCGGGAAGGTGTGCAAGCTGCTTAAATCCATTTATGGATTAAAGCAAGCATCGCGGTGTTGGAACATCTGCTTTGACGTAGTTATCAAAGAGTTTGATATCGTCAAAAATCTAGATGAACCTTGTATCTACAAGAAGGTGGCAGAGAGTAAGGTTGTCTTCCTCGTATTGTACGTGGACGACATACTCTTGATAGGAAATGATATTCCTATGCTGCAAGCGGTCAAGCTCTTCTTATCACAAAGATTCTCAATGAAAGATCTTGGTGATGCCTTCTGCATATTGGGAATTAGGATCTATAGAGATAGATCCAAACGGATTTTGGGATTGTCCCAATCCAGGTACATTGACACCATACTAAAGAGGTTTAGTATGGAAGAATCCAAGCATGGGAACTTGCCCACGATCTCTGGAGTCATTCTTTTCAAAGAGATGTCTCCCAAGACTGATTTGGAGAGAGTTCGCATGCAAGGCATACCCTATGCTTCGGCTGTAGGCTCTATCATGTACGCGATGCTATGTAACAGACCCGATGTAGCATACTCACTAAGTGTAGTGAGCAGGTATCAAGCTGATCCTGGAGAGAGTCACTGGACAGCTGTGAAGAGCATTCTCAAGTACTTGCGAAGGACTAAAGAGATGCTCTTGGTGTATGGTAACGGAGAACTCCAAGTGGAGTCCTTTATCGATTCGAGCTTCAAGAGTGATAAGGACGACTCTAAGTCGCAGTCGGGATTTGTCTTTACCCTTTACGGAGGGGCGGTTAGCTGGAAGAGTTCCAAGCAGGAAACCATGGGAGTCTCGACGATGGAGGCTGAATACATCGCTGCCAACGATGCTGCTAAAGAGGCTGTCTGGATCAAGAAGTTCATTACTGAACTTGGTGTGGTTCCATCCATTGAGCGTCCAATACCTTTGTATTGCGATAACAATGGAGCGGTGGCTTTGGCCAAGGAACCCAGGTCCCATCAGCGATCCAGGCATATTCTGAAGCGGTATCACCTGATCCGGGAGATAGTTGATCGCCGGGAGATCGAGGTCAGGAGGGTTGACACGAAGAACAATCCGGCGGATCCACTCACGAAGGCCATTCCCCAGATACAGTTTGAGAGACTCTTCGGGATGCTCGGTATGCGATACTACAGCAGCTGGCCCTAGTGCAAGTGGGAGATTGCTAGTTGTATGTATGCCCTAGAGGTCAGTATTGTACAGATGATGTATATTATATTGGATGCTTGGACATATATAGAGATGACTTTCTTGCTCGATATGATAGTATGCTATCTGGTTGCGCTTTATCTTAACATGTACACTAGTCTCTTTATACTGTCTTATAGCTACATATTGGTAAAGCCCTTAGGATGTGTACTTGACTACCTGGACTATGATGCAGATCATACTAGTGGGGACATGGTAGTCCATAGGTACATCCTTCAAGGTCCATAGTCGTAGGTGTATCGAGACGGGGCATCGACATACCAGTGTAGACTAGCGTATACGCTTCTCGACCCATGAGATGGGCAATGGATTATCCCATATCCATTGGTGTTTGACATCAGAGATGGTATACGGGTGCTCAGTGGAGACTGGGTACACTGGACGGACTCGCCGAGAACTCCTAGATGGTATTATACCTCATGTCAGATGGCAGTTCTCAGGTGACACTTGTGCAGGTTAGTCTGTAGACCCGAGATCGTCATAGAGTCTTGTGTGATTCCTACTGTGCTTTGATCTCCACCTTACCACGTCCATGAGGGCATGCAAAACGGTGGTTTTTGGGTACAGTCCTGAGTCACATGGAGGCAATGAGCGATAGGAGGGGTTTCGTCTCTCCCGGTATTGGGGGTTGATGTTGCGCTGTGCTCGATTGGCCGTAACAGGGAAGTCCCTGGCCAGGGCTGATCTGAGATTTGCTGGTAAGTGTTACCAGTAGTTTCTCGACACGTTATGAGCCTCACATCGGCATGACTTATCTGTTATTGGGGTCTGACGTTTACCACCCCTAGACTTGATGTGCGACATATCAGACGAACAGACCGGACTGTACGGTAAGAGATACTGATTGGATTCACAGGAGTGTGAGCGGGCGTGCTCGTCGGTCTTCTGATCGCTCAATACCCGGGTGGCCGTTACGTTTAGCAGACCGCTTGCGGCTTGTGGGTGCTTGATATGATCATCATCTGCTACCGGCGTATTGACGAGTCTTTAGAGTCCTACACAGAGGTTTCCTGGCTCAAGCGAAACGAAATAGGAGCGCATATGAGATATGTGCGGGACCGAGAATAATGCGTGTATGTGATACCGTATTTCATTCTCACGATGAATGTTTCGATTGGTAGTATGCGATATAACCTAGTTATCGAATCGAAGATTGATTCGATAAGTCGATACATTGAATACTAGTCGGTTATATGCGAAATGACCGGATCATTGAATCAAGTGTTGATTTAATGATTTAATGTATAATTATATATTTGATATATTACTTTGCATTAACTAGTATTGGTTCACTTTAAAAGGTTTTTCTCACTTGATGTGCACATTGTATATGTGATATATTTTTGTGTACACTTGATTGTATCATGTTTGATGATACATGTTTACTTGGCTTTGTGTAAAGACTTATACCATGGTTATGATAATGATTAGGGTTTTGATTTTATCAATTATTTATTTATCCATTCTTTTTGAGAAATAGATAAAAGAAAAACAAAATGGTTTCTTTTTATCATGAAGCTTGTTGAAACTTCATGAAGCTTTGACTAAAGTGACCATTTTGTCTTCATGCTTAACCCTAACCATTCCCACTAACCATGGTCTACTCTCTACACCTAACCAAGGTTAGGATATGATAAGTATTCATTTCTTTTCTATTTTGAAATACTTTTGATCATATTCTATCTTCTTCTTCCTCTTCATCTTCAAGAAGAAAGCTTGACTCCTTTAATGGCATCTTGAGTAAAAGAGTGAGAAATCCAATTCTAAAGTGAACCCACCTACTATTTCTTCATCCTGTACCTCTTGCCAAGAAGTATAGGGTGTTTTCTTCACAAGTTTCACGACTTGGTGAAGTTGGATCTTGATCTTGTGTAACCTCAACGTAGATCATCTTCGGCATCGTGGCCGACGACTAGTCCGCTCATTTCTCCGATGAAGCCGATACTAGAGTCCGAGATCCGACATGGACAGCGAGAGGATGTCTACGTGGAGCTAAGGAAGTGGAGAACCGGATTTACAAAGGTTGTAGCTTCTTACTTTTAGTTAAGTCGTTAACTGGTTTTACTTTTCGCCTAAACTCTAGTCAACAAATCCGCATTAGGGTTTCTCGGCACTTGTAAAATATTAAATTGGCATGGTTGATGCCTTGTGAGACCTCTTTAGAGTGCCTAGGAACCCTACACCTACGAGTGCGGCGAATAGCCCGCCAATTCTAGAGTAAAGCCCCCTCCGTCTCAATGCCATGAGATGCGGGCCCGTTGCCCTCTAGAACCCGGCTATCCGTGCACCCCTCCACGGGGTAATCCTAGTACAGAAAGTAAAATATACATACAATGGGTACATCGACCTCGAATCGGTCGTGCCCCAAAAGAATAATACAACCAGGCAGTGACGGCAGTCCACATGTCGGACGCTCGCCCTGCAATATCAAATGTACATATAAAACAAAACTGTACTAATATTGCATCCAGGCTATCCCCACGACCGATCCGCAACATCACAGCACAACACAGAATATCAACGTGAATGTCACGTTCGCAAATCCGTCTATCCGGGCTATAGCAGTTAGACAGGATTTACCGATCAAGTGACATTCACGGTCGCAGATATAATATAAATACTGTGAACTAGCATGTTTAAAATATCCGATCGAACAAATTCAACGAAGTGGGCCCCAAGCACTATTGTAGCACTTACAGAAAATCTGGGCCCAAAAATAATATCCCAAAACCCCTATTTCCAAGTCTAAAGCTCTCTGGAAAAAATTTGGCACGCTGAACAGTTAAAAGAGCGGCGGAACCACGGCACAAGCATGGGTTTGCTTAGATTTCCAAGCACAGTATTCTGCAACAACCTGAAAAATTTTTAGAGCAAAAAAAATCGACAGAAACCAGTGCATTAAAAATACGGTTTTTGCGATTTTTGTTCGATCGGGTTTTAAACATACTAGAGCAAGCTAGGCATGGTTAATGGCGTAGCTCTAATACCATTGTAAGTCCGCGGCGGTGCCCCGGCCGTCGATCCGACGCCGGAAACGTGGAAACAAAAACTTTGCAAACTAGCAAACCGACACCACCGTGCACTTTTATCCCGGATCGGGCCATTAACCTAGCTACTAGCAAACAACAAGATGGGTAGAGAAGTATACCAAGCGATCCATGTCCTTCGGTCTTCGTCTCCACTCCGATCTCCCTCGGAAACTCCGTCCGTCACCTCCTCGTCGAAACGGGCACGATATCGCCGAAGTCTTTTACGGGCTCCCACCTCTGGACCGAGGCAACTCGGACGCGAAGTTGGCTAGCCGACGCATCCAAGATTTGCTGTAGGCAAGTGTAGAATTGTTGTCTCTTTTGGGGTATATGAAGTTGCCTTGATGGAGGGATAGAAGGAATGAACTTTGGAGAGGTGAGAAGGGTTTTGTGAGCAAGCCAAAAAAATGAGATGTATCAATTTCCCTCACATATAAAATGAACTCTCTCATTCTCTCCCCAATAGTGTGGCCGGCCCCTATTTGGAATGAGGAGGGAATCAAAACAAAGGGAGGTGAGTGTAGGAGATCAAGGGTGGTGACCACATCAAAAGCAAGATTCACATCAAACACTTAATCAATCTTTTACAAATCCAATCTCAATTAAATGGTAGCCATTATGAAGAATAAAGCAAAGATGCTTTATCCATCAAAATCCAACAAATGCAAGAAAACCCCTTCCACAATACTAATTTGCACAATTGGAAATTAGCCCCCTCCATCAGAAAGTCCGGCCGTGAAGGAATAAAGGAAAACCGGCCGGAACGGAATACAAACTGGCAACTTCAGAAAACTGATCCCGTAATAAATTACAGGAAAACCCCGCGACCGCATATACATGCCCGCATTTGTATTCCCACTGAACACAAATGCAAAAAGACAAAATCAACACTATCTGATACTAGGATCCGGCTTAAGCCAAAGCCGGCTAGTAAAACCGTCCGATGATGATCCGTGCAATACCGCACGTATCTGATCGAACCCTGCCATATCTCCATACGGCCTCTACAGCGTTTCGCCTGAAACCTGAGTAACTGTGTGTGGTGGACTCTAAAGACTCGTCAATACTATGGCTGTGGATTTAACCACTAGCACGTCAGAGGTATTAGCCATACGTGACAGGCCACCAGCTATTGACCAAAAGGGACGTCGATGAGCGAACTTATCCAGACACCCTACTGAGCCTGTCAGTGACAATATCCGTACAGTTCGGTCCGTTCGTCTATGAGTATCGTATGGCGGGCCTGGGAGATTGGTGAAAGTCAGACCCCCAATAGCGGTACAAGTCGTGTCGGAGTGTAGCCCAGAACACCCTGAGATATTACTGGAATATCTACCAGCAAATCTCCTGCCTTGGCTAAGGACTTTTCATGTTCTGGCTCTCCTAGACAGAGCGCGACCTCACCCCCAATACCAGGAGAGACAAACCCCTGCAGATCCGCTCGCTACCTCCATGTGGCTCGGGACTGTACCCAACTAAAACCTGTTTGGACGACTCCTTGGAGCCGTGGTAAGGTAGTAATCAAAGTACAGTGGGAACTCACACGAGACAAATGACGATCTCAGGTCGATGAACTAACCTGTACACATGTCACCAGGGAACTGCTATCTGACATCAGGTATAATCCCAACTAGAAGGTTCCCGGCGAGTCCTGTCCGGTGTACTCATAACCCAATGAGCACCTGTATACATCTTAGGTAAACCAACTGACACCAGTGGCTTGTGAGACCGGCCACCGCCCCTCGTCGGGGTCTCGACTGTATACACTAGTCTACTCCGGAGTTTCGATGCCCTGTCTCGAAACTCCTATGACTAGGGACCTTTTAAAGATGTGCTTATAGACCCCAGCTCTCACGTATATGATCGCCCTCATACTGCTGGTAGTCAAGCAAGAATCCTAGGGGCTCTATCAACGTGTAATAGCGACTCGTAAGGTCACCTAAAGCAATACGCGATGATAAAGATAAACCAGATAGCATACTATCATTTCGAGTAAGACTGTCCTACCGGCATAGGTCCTCCCTCAATCATTGCAATCACGTGCCTGTGATCCAATAATTGACTCTGAGGGCACTATATCCAACACATGCCGAGGCATTGTGCTTGGATATACCTTCCAAAAGGAGTCGCAATGAGTATGCAGCCGTTCCAGAACAAGAAACAGATAAAGTAAAGGACGATGACTTCCGGACAGTTCGGCAGAGACATGATTTGGGAGAGACCTCGACACGATCTTTCTGGAATAAATTACGAGAAGACTTGGACCCAGGGGTTGTCATGTTATGCACATCGGCAGGCCAGTGTTCAGGATCGTCGACGAGACATGTTATGAGTGACCACGATAGTTGGCCAGAGATTCTTGGAGGATGTGCTTGATCGGGACTATTCCGCCATACTTGATTTTGGTATTTTGAGCGATATATTCACATGATTTGGTTTTGATGATTGAGTCTCATGATATCATTTTCATGCGCCATGGTTGCACCTACTGAGTATTTACGATTTTTGCACAGTTGTTGCACTTGAGATAGTTTTCGTTCCTTGGATTTTCGCGCATGTTGAGCGCATGTTTTGAGATGCGATTTGGTGCAAACCAGATGCACTAAATCGAGATTTTTCGTGCATGTCAGATGCACCTGATTTTGCTGTCAGGCACACAGGTTGCCTATGTCAGATGCTTCGTGCATACCCGATGCACTTAGATCTTATTTCTGTGCACTTGTAAGGCACATATATGGATTTTGATTTCCGTGCGCACCAGACGCACGCAGTATTCATATGCGTATTTTTGGATTGATTTCTTATAGAGCAGTACGTTTTTATGATATTTGCTATGTGTTTTCGTACCGAGGAGAACTAGTCAGAGGACAGTACCTTAATGTATTTTGCTTGCATTGATAGCTATCGAAGGGAATTCCAAAAAGCGAGCTATAATCTTAGTATTTACCTACGTGTTTGATATGACACGAAACGTTTAAAACAAGGAAACCCATCCAAATTGTTTCCCAAAACGGCGGAACGTACATTTCAAATAAAAGGTATATATGTATATCGTTATTCTTATGATGGACGTATGCCACTGTGCAGTGTTATTCGCATTGCACAGCGACTTTAAGAGATTTGGCTTGCATTTCCTTCAGATATTTACATATATAGATTTGATATTTACGTGTATAGTTTCGAGTTATATAATATTGGTTCTGTATTGGATTTGACATTTGAGTCTTTACCATGACTCCGATGATTGTGAGATGCTTGACGGAGTTTTGATTTTGAGTTATATGCTCATTTTTCATGCGCATGCGCTGTGCTACGATTTCGGAGCCCCGATGACTTAATGGTTTCGCTTAGATGTTTTAGTATTTGGGGGGATTTTTAATTTAAATTCGGGGACCGAATTTCTTTAAGGGGGGAAGATTGTAAAGTTTTGAAAATCGTTTCGGTGAAATTTCGGAAAATCGGTAAAATAATGGGGTTTTCTGTAAAACGTCATAATAAAAATATCTTTTTTATAAAATTAAATATACATATTATAGCTATGTAATTGCTAGTATTTGGTGTTTATGGAGCCACTGGTGAAATTTTAAATTTTCTGAAATTTTTTCCGAAATTCATTATTTTAAGTCGTCGCTAATACATTTAATTAGGGAAAATTACAAATTGGAATGGGTTGATACAAATTTTATAATTCATAACACACTAAATGGACATGTAAAATATTATTTTTGGAACGAAATGGTTTGCCAAAACGGTTTAGAAAATATCGAAGAAAAAGGGCTTATTTAGTGAATGTTGTGTTAGCGGGAATTGGGGTAATACATTTATCTTTTTCCCTAACCCACACACCCACACCTCACCCTCTCTCCCTCTCCCCATGTGTCCGGCCGCACCTTGACATCCCTCCCCCCCTCTCTCCAAACACCTCACTTTTCAAAAGAAAAGAAAAGAAAAGAAAAGAAATGAAAGAAGTCAATGTGGACTTTGACTTTTCCCCAACTTTCTCCGCCTCACTCTCTCTCCTCCCTCACCCCCCCCCCCACACCACAGAAAATTTGCAGCCCCAAACAGCAGCCCCTCTTCTCTCTTCTCCCTGCATTTTCCCTCAAAAAAATTCACCCATTTCCATCTAAAATCCAAACAAAAATTCAAATCAAAGCCCTACCCATTTTCCCTCATCTCTTTTAGCATGGATCATGGTGCTAGGTTTTCAAATTGTAGGTCTAGATCTTGAGTTTGATCTCAAACATGGGAGGTATAATCTCATGCTTCTGTTAAATTTGTTGTCTAGTTACTTTTATCTAAGTTAATTATGTGATTAATTAGGTCTTAGATGAGTTTATTTGCAAGATTAAGAAATTCTAGTTAGGGTTTTGTTGTGGAATTGTGATGTGATCAATTGTGCATGGTTTTTGATGTGGATTAACAACTTAAGTCTTGTAGAAAGCTAATCTAGTTGTTAATTAAAAACCATTGCTTATAAAATGTCCTAATTAAGCTATTTTGCTAACTAGGGTTTTGGGAAAATTATTAAATGCTTTAGATTAAAATATAATTTTGGTTTCATGTCATTATTAATATTATAATGAGTGATTTAATGCCTTTGGACCATGCAAAACCAAGTGTAGTTGTTATTTTGTGGATTTTTAGTTGAAATTGTTAAAATTAGATAAATTGCAAAACTAGAATTTTTAGTCTTATAAGAATTGATGAGATTGAATTTTTGAAATGAGTTGTATGACTTATTCAAGATATTTAATAAGTATTATGGCCGCTAGATTTGTTTAAACATCGAGTTTTTTACTAAAACGGTTAATTTTTGCTTGCTAGATTTTCGGAAAAATGGGTTTAAAAGTGAGTTTGGGTTTTTTGTGAATGTTAACCTATTTTATATTATAATTAGTGTTCGTGAATACGAAAATGAGTGTGTTTGGATTTTTCTCGATGGTTTGACGTTTGTACATCGACATCGAGGGTTGGTCTGGCTATTCTTGCATGCGTAGGCGATAGGTTTTAACCTATGCGTGATACACGTGCCGATTTGATTTTCGTATGCCGTTTTGATTTCGAATTTGGTTTTAATGCGATACGGTGCGTTATGATATGTAGGTACCCCATGTGGACTTCGAGACGACAAGCAAGCGCGTGGCGACGTCGATACCAACGAGCGAGAACCAGGTGAGTAGATTTATATCTACGGGGAAAAGTCGGGTGGATGGCGTATAGCACCCCCGCAGTTCGTGGTGATGTATACGAATACGTATACACACATATATATTGATTATTTATTGATGAGGTTATTGATGATAAAGATTGATTTTAGGTGTGATTGGATAGGTTTAGTGTTGCGAAACCCTAGAGTCGTGGTTGCACCACACATACACACACACCCATACTTGCATACATTCTTCTTTCATTTGTGCTATGCGGGAATATGTATTTATGTGTTCACATGGGTAAAGGACTATGTGTTCACATACTGGATTTGAGGATAGTATTTGGGATTTGAGGTGAGTCGATGAGATTGATTTGTGACCGTGAGATGGTGATATAGCAGGATTCGTATTTGAGCTATGTCCTGATGTTATAGCTGATCTTAGGATGACGATACATGTGAATAGTGTTATACATTGAATGGTTGATATGTGATCGTGATATGAGATAAGATATGTTAAGATATTCATAATAGGTCGCATTAGGCGATGTATACCTCTTTATGACGATATATGATGATGATATCGGTTTGTATGAGGCTGTAGATCAGGAGTCAGATCATGATTAAATTGATGATATTAGTATCGTACTAGACGTAGATCAGTACCCAGATTATGATCTTGGATAAAGAGGATACCTGATGAATAATGTGATATTGACCCGTACCAAGATTTGGTGATGCCGTACGACTGATTTACGTACGAGCTATATATTGATGATTGATCCGCACTCTTGACATGGGATGTCTGATTATAGATATGGTATCGACTATGATATTATTGAGGCGGGATCACCGACTATATATATACAGGTAAGTATATGTATCGACTCAGATGTTAGGCGGTTTCCTTACCGGTAGTTCAGCTTGTTAGTTCAGCCGTATAGTTTAGTGTAGTTGTTAGACTAGATCAGACTCTTGCCTATTTCAAAACTAACGGATTATGGGTATTTTAAAAGACAGGTCAAGGGATTCTATGGATATTTCAAAAGGGGTATCTTTTCTTAAAAACACCGTAGCCCTTATTTCAAAAGGCGTATCTTTTCCAAAACCCCAAGATTTGTGTTATCTCAAATGGCACCATAGTATGACGTATATATATATTAAATGCAGATTAGTTACCGTTGTGTCTAGTATTTAGCTCCCGCTCATTATTGTTGTTCGCCCCGCATCGCATACTAACATTGCTATTTCATATTGCATTGTTGATATTATGCTGTTAGGACACCAGCACCATTACCGATGATGCGTATGTACCACGTACACTTACTTGCCGGCTCACACACATCTTCATCGGTAATTGCCTAGTCACGTACACATTAGAAAATATTATTGTTTGACTTATCTTGTTAGTTAGTAATTTGACATGATATTTGTGTACGTGCCCTATATGCCAGTTTAGACATTGTAGTTATTACTTGTCATTTCATGCATACTGTTATTCATTGTTATGCCGCATTCAAAGATTTTCATGCCTATATTCATGGTTTTACGTGCTAATGATGATTTGGATTCGGATTTCATGAGATTTCTTGGATTTGGAGGAAAACCGCAAAAACATAAATAAACATCTTCTCTCTCTTTTAAATAAAAAGTGCGGTTTTCCAATGATGTATGAGTCGTCCACCATGAGTTTGCTGATGGATTTCGAGACCCGAGTTTGAGGAGTGGAGGAACCATTTCGAGTACATGGTGGACCCGGTGCGATACCCCGGGGCAAGAGGATCGCAGATGATGGCGTTGAGCCTGGCAGGGGAGCACTACCGACCGGTGATTTTACCCGACGCGTCGGAAATCCAGAGGATATCGTCGTGATCTTGATATGGATGGTAGGGGCCGGTCTGGACTGACGGCGCCCTAGATATTGAGATTGAGACATTGAGATTTCGAGAAATTGTGGTACTGAGATTTGAGGAAACAAGCCAGTCGGGATAGCCGGAGCCTGAGATTTTGAGACATTGAGATTTATCTTTTGTGTCGAAGCTAGACATTGTTTATGTTGATTTCATTTATGATACCTCATTTTAAGAATACAAAGGAAATCTTACTAAATTATGAAAGCAGTTTCTTTAGTACATGTATTCTGTTTTCATGCATTCATACATCATCCATATGATATATTGCTACCTGAGGCACTGACACGGGCATATTGGATTACACTTGGGTTAGATATTTACCCTAGCCATTGTTTAGGCTGCTGGTTATATTTGAGGATATATTATGCTCGTATGACCTAGGATTGCGTTGTTCATGCGATTTCTGTTCGTAGATGTTTTTCTACTCACGAGTTGGCAACTCACCCCTGTTGTGCCACTGTTTCTTGCAGGTTTTACTGTACAGGTTTCATTACGGCTTTGCTGGCACTGCTTCTTTCGGGTGACTTGCTAGTAAGTGGGTTTATTTTTATCGTACCCATCATTATACATTGTATATTATTGTTCAATTGTATCTAGAAGTTCTATCAACCAAACATATATTTATTTTTGAGATAGAGACCAGTGATGTTATTATTTCGAGCTTACAGTCGCGCGTTATATTTCTGTGGATTTCTTGTTGTTTTGAGTTTCCTTTTGAGTTTTGATCCTCGCCCTTGGCGTTGTATATTATATTGCTTGTGTGGTTGTGACCGTCGTTTGACGAAGAGCTAGCTCCCGCTTGGGATGCCTTTTATTGATTTCGTATACTATTCATGTTGTATCCGGTTTGGAGGCCAGTATTTACAAAGGAGACTCTGCCGAAATTTTCAGTAAATATTTGATGTTTTTAAAAACGCATAATTCGGCTTATGCTATTAAAACTACTTGATTTGAATTGGTTTTCCTTCACTCTACTACTTTTCTTGGTTTGGTTTTCTGGGTTTTCGGCTTACTTAGATTAGGTACGCCTCGAGACGTTTCGTAGTTTAAGTGCCAGTCATGTTCTATACTTTCGGGACGTGACAGACCCGAGTCAACCAAGACCCCTCACCCTCTCTTTCTCTCTCATGCCCATACCTTTTTGACTTTTCTTTTTCTTGTTTTCTTTATCCTTTCTTTTCTTATCTTTATCTTTTGTTTTCTTTTCTTTTATTTCTGAAACAAAACCTTGCAAAAGAAGGAAAAAGCCATGACAAAATGAAACAAGTGTCAAAATGTGACATGGTGTATGTTTTGCACAAAACTAGTTTAATGCGCGATTAGCGATATTTAATCGCGATTAGCACTAAATAGTGTATAATTAATCATAAAAACTTATAATTTGCATAGATAAAATAAAGCACTCATTTCAGTAATTTCCATAATTTTTCCAAAATTTCCCCAAATTTATCGGTATTTAATTTTATCGCCTTATTAAAATATTCAATATAATTATTATTTAATTATAAAAATTCCAAGAAATAATATATTATTTTTCTCAAATTTTACAATACCGTACGTGATGTTGTGAGGCTGGGTGCCGATTTGTAGATTCACCGACTCGGTCTTGTTAAATACGTATACCTTATCTCATTTAGTTGATGATTTACTTTATGCTATATTCATATTATTCTCATTGCATTGCTTATACCTGTTCTAGTACACTTACACCATTATCGATGATGTGTATATTACACTTACACAGATTTGCCGGCTCACACACTTCATCATCAATAATTGCCATGTCACTACACAGTAGGATTGCTGCATCATGATATGACTCCTTACATAATTTACTTGATATAGTTGCATATGCACCTTTATATGATGTGGCATTGGACTTTGGGAAATTTGGGAACTGCAGGATATATTTTTAAAAAAACTAGATTCATTTAAAAGAGCGGTTTTCCCTCGATATGTGCATATTACTGTTCCATGTTGCATGATATACGGATATACTCACATTTCTGTTATATGTCACATACATCATCCTTTACTATTATACGCATTGAGATATGCTGTTTTCATGAGATTTCTGGATTTGCGAACCGTGGTCATTTTAAAAGAAATTATGTACTGTTTTAAAAACCCGGTTTCTCATAATATGATATTTCAGTGAGTCCACCGTGCGTTTTCTCGGTTCTGAGACGTATAATAGAAACCCGATTCGCGAAGTTGGATGATCCATTTTCGGGTTCATGGTGGACCCGGTATGGTTCCCCGGGGCGAGAAATGATTTTTGTGGTGTAGACGATGAGCCTGGAAGTGTGGTCATTACCTATCGGTGATAGTATTTGGGCTCAGCGGCTATCCGGAGGATACCGACCGGAGTCGAGAGATGATATGGGCCGATCCGGACTGACGGAGCCTGTGGGCCGATCCGGACTGACGGATCCCGAGAGATATGAGGATTTATGTTTCGATGCTGGACACGGATTTCATGATGTTTCGAGTGTCGATATTGGACACTCAGGTTCCATGATTTTGATGTGTCGCGAGAGACACACGTTGATTTACATCCTCATATTTTCATCCATATGCTTTTTATGATATTACATCCATGATGTTGTTGTATCATTGGTTGACACGTGGACGGGATCTGCATACATACAGGCATTGATCATGTAGTTGGATGATATCCGCATACATATAGGTGTTGAGTATTTTATTGGCACATATGCAGACACGGTCACCTTAGATATCATAGTTTTACCTTCATGATATATTTGACCTAGGAAATCGTTATTTTATTCGATTTTTACCTAATGATGTTTTTCTACTCATGAGTTGGCAACTCACCCCCGTTGTGCAACAGTTCTTGCAGGTTGACCGCTTGGATCAGTAGCGGCATCGCTGGCACACAGCTACTTTTGGGTGATTTGCTTGGTATGTGGGATATTTGTATCGTGCCAACTCTTGTATTTATTATTCATATTGTATCTAGTCAACTCCATCAATCAAACTAGTATTTGTATAAGTAATGAGACTAAGTGAGACTTGTGGTCGCGAGACTTAGAGTGAGGGGTATTCCGCAACTTGTGGTTTTGATGTCTTGCTTATTTCTTTATCTTTTGTGCCGAACTTTACCGTTGGGCGTCGTATACTTATATTTATGCTTTGCGTGGTTGTGGATCCGCCGATTGGCGAAGAGCTAGCTCCCGCTTGGGGATGCCTTTATTTTATCATGTATTGTGGTTTTGGATCAAAAAATACAAAGGAGGTGCTACCCAAATTTTTTAAAAGTCGAACATATTTTCAACTAGTAACACCAACTTGCATTTTTATGTTCCATTGTTTATGTATTTAGGATAACTTTTGATTTCATCGTACCTTATTTTCAAAACTTCACCTCTTTTATTTTCTTAAAAAGCTTTAGATTTCTGGGTTTCGGCTTAGTTTAATTACGTTATTCCTTTAGACATGGCGTGATTTAAGTGCCGTTGACGAGCTAATATTTCGGGTCGTGACACTAGTAATGCCTCTTCCATTATCTAGATTCATGACTGTAACCGTATATTTCTTTGTCATATTTCTAAATCCCTTTATTTGTCTTTACTCATTACCTTCTGTACACCATCCTTAGGCTAAATGGTTTTCTTCCGTCTACCATTCGGCACCAGCCTATGGTTTGGAAGAAGACTATCCAATAAGCGTAATATGTGTACTCTGCTAATCCTAGGAGTACTCGCAACTTAAGAGAAGTTGAAGAGAAAAGACAACTGAATAATCCTTATTCAATTTCTCCTGAACCGGGGAAATGCAAAGGTGAAGTAGGAGTGGCGATGATATACGCGTGATTAGTCCAAAAATTTGTATTTACCGTAATCAGAAAAGGCGTCACATTGCAGCTAGCCGGTGAATACGGGTCGATCCGCAGAGATGTGTAATTTCTGTTTTATGTTTTAATGAGTTGATTCAGATTGTTGTTTAGTTTTTTTCGATTGATTTAAAACTAATTAATATGATAGTAAAGAACTTGTTAGGGATAGGTATAAGGTAGGGTTGATAAGATCCATATTGTCACCTCTTTCAATGCCGTTTAATTAAAGCTTTTTAGAAATTATATCAATTATTAGCAAAGGGGATTAGGATGATTTGGGAAGAAACGAAATTTCTTCCTCTAGATCCTTGTCCGTCCTTTCCTATTAATTGGTACAATCTTCATGGACGTCATGTATGCCCGGCCCTTTATACTACGGTTCACCGTTACCTCGTAGGTAGGGTGCCGTAGGGAGCGGGTCATGCATGCGTGCATGAAGTTCTAGTTATGAGAAAAAGTATCGGGATTGAAGGAGGTGAGAGAAATTCGTCTGTCACTCCCTTCCTTGTTCCCAACCCTAACAAGCGAGGATTTTACTCGCTCATTAGGGAATTTTCTAAAAACGACATTTTTGTTGTTATGTTTTAAAGTGCTATGTTCAACTCTTGAATTATTACTTACTGCAGATTAAAAGGAGCTAGACTAGTTAACTAAGGCAAATAATAAAATTACTCTACTGCAAGAATGATATTAGTTAACTAGGGCAAGAATTAAATTAGAACTAAGGCAGGAATTTAAAAGAAAACTTACAAAAGTGATGCTCTAGATCTCCCAACAATTATGATTTTATTGATTGAAAAAGAGGCATCCATTTTACAGATTTGTGAGTACAATTTATAAGCAAACAGTGAAGCTAGGGTTACAGACTCTCGCAGAAGTGCAATTACAGATTTGCCCCCTAAAAATCTCAACACCCGCACCGTCGCATCGACACAAGAAGTCGGTGCCGACAAGGGCAACAAACGGCCGCGGAACCGCGGCAATGATGGCCCTTTGGTGACTTCATGTCACCATCTTCTCTGGTCTTCATGCTGGGTACTTGGGCTTATTTGTTCTTCACTATTTTTCTCTGTTTGACTTCTTGGTCTTTTCCAGATCTTAAGTGAAAACTTGTAAGGAGCTTTTGACCGTTCACTTTGACATTTCGGACCGCATTGCGTTATACAATTGTAATCTGTTCTTCGTGACTCGGATCCATTTTCTTGTTGGTCAAAAAGTCTCTTTTTTGTATCATCTTCTGTCTTTTCTCTCTGTCTTTGCTCCAAGAGCCTGTATCCTGTATCATGTAACAAACGTGCGTCAAAAGTACCTGTTTACTTATAAAATGAATAAAAGTGGGGCGTATGAATTGCAATATTATGATATGAACAAATACCCCCAAACTTATCTTTTGCTCGTCCTCGACCAAACTTATTATTTTATTCTATCCTAGCCGCACTTTCGCAGGGAAACGCGATTGCACTGAGCATGTGCAACAAGCCGTTAAACCTCTAGGTGTCCCTAGTAGGAGGAGTGTTGTCTCCTGAGGGTTTTCAGCGGATTACACCCACAAAATCCTATCAATGTGGTTTTTCGACTTTTGCTCTCCAATTAGGTTTTCTAACAAGGAATTCTATTATCGTCGCCCTGAAAATTATCCACCCATATTCTTCACATTTCCTTATTATGTAACTTAAGATTGTACATGTTCTATAAAATTACTTAGAATTCAGCATTTCTTAAGTTTTTCTTCTAGAGTTTCATCTCCACTTGGGAATTTCTATCAACTCTATTAAAGATACAAGTTTTATTTTTCATTCCTTTCTCTTATCTAAACTCTAATCACATATCCCCACATGTGTGTAATTGTCACCCCTACGCTTGGAAATTCAAATCAAGCAATCGTACTCTCGTCCATTGTCCAAAGCACTTATTTGTGAATTTTTCTTAACTTTTGCTTACACATCCTTCATGCGACCGTTAATACGTCTTGAGGTACCAACAGCCGATTACAAGATGCGTTAGCACTTTAAAGCGTATTTTCTAGTTTTGCAATACCCAAGACTTTTAGCAGTGACTCCCAAACCAGTTGGTCTAAGGCACTAGGTGATGAAGCACCCTTGCTAAATAATTTTCTAGCCCTAAGTAATCACAAAAACCAGTGACCATTTTTTTTATTCACTTTTTTTTCATTGTGCTAAGGACTTTAGACATGAGTAATTCAAGGTCTCTTCTACTAATCCAAGTTTCGAGGTGCGTGATTGTCCATTTTGTAGGGTACATGTTTTCAGAATTTAAACTTAAGCTAGGAACTATTTTTCGAACTTATACTCTATTAAGAACATTAATACTCTTCCCTCATTTTGGTTTAGCCCAAGAAGTGAACCCAAAATTTGCCTATTCCTAAATAACCTACAAAAACATAAATTCTCTACCGTTAAACTCTAAGGATTGTTATTTTTAGGATTTTTAATTTGCTAAGTCTAAGATATAGTTTTTCCTAGCCAGTTAACCTTTTTATCAAACTCAAGTCAATTAACCAAAATTGAATACAATAATTTTTATAATTTTTGAATTTTTTTTCTATTTTTATGGGTTTTTCAGTTTTCTAAATTTTTTTTTATTTTTCAAATTTTCAAATTTTTATGATTTTTTTTATATATAAAGATGCAATGCAGAAATTAAATATGCAAAAAGAAAAGAAAAATATATACAATATGCAATGCAAACGATAACTATATACATTATCCTCTCCCCCAAACTTAAGCAAAGCAGTGCCCTCACTGCCCAGCCCCACGTCGCGCTCATGAGCGTGAACGTGATCGTTCCCCTATAGCCAAAAGTGTTTGGATTCCCCTCTCAATTTCCGTCAACCGACGGTCATGATCTCGTGCAGTCGTCCGAAACTCATCCCTCAAAGAATCGATTCTTCTCACTGTTCTACGCATTAATCGCGTATGCTCCTGAGGAGTTAGTTCTTCCCCGCTTGAAGTCGAGCTCGAGCTAGGGGTGTGTGCGGGTACATTTTCTGCCGGTTCCGTTCGTGTCCAAATATCAGTGAGTCTAGAGTAGGACGACGTGACGCCCTCTACGAGTGGTCGAATCGAAACACCGTCTATCATGTATGAGTCAAATTCCTCGACGGGGAGGAAATAACGGCAGAGTTGGGTAACAAGCATGAGAAATGGGTATACGGTACCTCGTTTCCCCATATCTATAGATTGGAGCAAAACCGTGCACATGTCGAACCTTGGATTTTTCATCATCGGTGTGTGTACGACATGTAATGAAGGGGTGAAAAAAGTCGTGTTGTGGGAACTACCAAAGATATTGTTTTGTGCCCACCGGCACACAGTTAAAACGTTCGCGAAAAGGGTCCGTGCTTGGATACCCTTACGCGGCTCTCGTGCACAGTCATTCCCCATCAAGGGTATATAATCTTCAAAGCGCAATGGGTGTTAATGTGCAGGTACACATGGTATGAGTGTAACCTCGTGTATCAAGTCCCTATCGATGTGAATTTCACGATTTTCCCAATTTAGTTTAATGTAACCTAAGTTATCAAGGCTATTATCCTCCATTGATTCATAGAATAGAGCAACTAGGTTAGGTAGGGAAAACGCAGATGAGTGATTATAGAGCAGGAAATTCCAGCCCCTTTGTTCGATTTCATGTGCGAAATATCTACCGTATACTTCGTGCGTGAAAACTGGGGTAAAATCTCTCTCAAATTGCATTTTATGTGCTATGATAATTTTATAGAAAAGGTATGCTAAAAACAGAGAGAAATATGACAGATTTACCTCCCCTGAAAATTTCAGGGGGCGACGACACCAAACGGCGGCGGAAGAGCGGCGGGAGGCGGCTGATGCGGCGGAAGCGCGGCGGTATGGAGGAGTTGCTGCGAGATTTTTCTGGAGAGGGAAGGCGGCGGCGGCTAGGGTTTTATGAAGAGGAAAAATTTAGGGTTAGAGAACAGGGGGCTCGGGTTCCTTTAAATAGGGGATGGGAGGGATATTTGTATAGAACACCCTATAAAACGAGGGTTTTATTTCTAAAATCAGCTCTTAATTCTAAAAATTTGCTATTAGGTCCAAAAAAATTTATTTATATTAATTTTTTTCTATTAATTTTTATTATATATTTTTTATGGTATTTTGAAAATATATACAAATAATATACACACCCCCAAACTTATTTGAAATAATGTTTTGAGAAAAGAAATTTGGGGGTGAAAGTGGAGGAATATCACTCAGTGTAGATCAACTCCTGCAAGAGCAGGAGCTCCTCCGAAGGGTCCGCTGTGAAGAACGGTTTCATTCGATACCCATTCACCTTGAATAAAGTACCGTCTTCAGGATTCTCAAGATCAACCGCACCGTGCGGATAAACGGTGTGGAGTACAAATGGTCCTCTCCATCTGGACCGGAGCTTGCCGGGATGAAAATGTAACCGAGTGTCATAAAGTAGAACCTGTTGACCAGGTTCAAAAGTTTTTCGCAAAAGGTGTTTATCGTGGAACACCTTAGCTCGGTTTTTAGCGATTATGGCATTATCATATGCCTCATCCCTCAGCTCCTCCAATTCATTCAATTGCAGCTTTCGATTGCTACCCGCATCTCCTAAAGATAGATTCAGCTCTTTGATAGCCCAGAAAGCTTTATGCTCAATCTCCACTAGGAGGTGGCAAGCCTTCCCGTACACAAGCCGGTATGGAGACATACCAAGATCGGTCTTATATGCAGTACGGAAAGCCCATAGTGCATCTATCAGTTTAAGTGACCAATCCTTACGGTTTTTGGAAACCGTTTTCTCCAAGTTTTGCTTTATTTACCGATTTGAAACCTCGGCTTGCCCACATGTTTGGGGGTGATATGGCGTTGACAATTTGTGGGTGATAGAGTATTTGCGCATTAAGGACTCGAAAGTCCTATTTCAGAAGTGAGAACCATTATCACTTATTATCGCCCGAGGGTGCCCAAATCGAGAAAATATGTGTTCTTTAAGAAACCGAACGACAACTTTATTATCGTTCGTTCGGCTGGGCACAGCCTCGACCCACTTTGAAACATAGTCAACCGCCAAAAGAATATACACATTTCCAAAAGAGTTAGGAAATGGTCCTATGAAATCTATACCCCAAACATCAAAAATGTCCACAACCAAAATAGGTTGGAGCGGCATTTCGTTTCTCCGCGATATCCGGCCCAAGTGTTGGCACCGGGAGCAAGTTTTGCATTATTCAAATGCATCCTTGAAGAGTCGTGGCCAATAGAAACCACACTGCAAAACTTTTTCGGCTGTTTTCTTTGGGCCAAAGTGCCCGCCACATGCTTGATCGTGGCAAAAAGACAGCACACACTTGACCTCACTTTCAGGCATACACCGATGAATGATTTGGTCGGAACAGTATTTAAAAAGATAGGGTTCATCCCAGTAAAAACGCTTTACTTGGGATAAAAATCGAAGTTTATCCTGTTTCGACCAATAATTAGGAATCAGGCCGGTGGCTAAATAGTTCACAATATCGGCGAACCATGGTTCGCAAGAAACGGTCAAGAGTTGCTCGTCGGGAAAAACATCAGTGATTGGAAGATCGAGCGTGGGCGAAGACGGAAGTCGTGATAAGTGATCAGCTACTACGTTTTCACATCCTTTTTTGTCCTTAATGACAAGGTCAAACTCTTGTAGTAAAAGGATCCAACGTATTAGCCTTGACTTAGCTTCCTTCCTCGCAAAAAGGTGGCGAAGAGCTGAATGATCAGTATATACAACGACTGGAGAGCCAATTAAATAAGGCCGAAATTTTTCGAGTGCAAACACAACAGCCAAAAACTCTTTCTCTGTTGTTGTGTAGTTGAGTTGGGCCTCATTTAGTGTTCGGCTCG
The DNA here is from genome assembly GCA_030015575.1 of Agapanthus africanus. Lineage (NCBI taxonomy): Eukaryota > Viridiplantae > Streptophyta > Magnoliopsida > Asparagales > Amaryllidaceae > Agapanthus > Agapanthus africanus. The sequence goes on along the minus strand of JASDDO010000024.1, from coordinate 704,560,876 downwards.
CATAATAAATCACGTGCGGCATCTTATTAATGTGCTGTCCAAGAACAGCGCCAATAGCAAAGTCTGATGCGTCGCACATGATTTCAAAAGGGTGCATCCAGTCGGGAGATGAGAGGATGGGCGCAGTGATGAGTGAATGTTTCAAAGACTCGAATGCTTCAATGCAAGTGGAGTCGAAAGCAAAAGTTGTGTCCTTGGCCAGTAAGAGAGTCAAGGGTCTAGCGATCTTGCTAAAGTCCTTGATGAACCATCTGTAGAAACCGGCGTGGCCAAGGAAGGCTCTGATATCTTTGACGCATTTTGGGGGAGGGAGGTTAGAAATCACTTCGATTTTAGCTCTGTCAACCTCGATGCCGTTTTACGAGATGACATGTCCTAAGACAATGCCCTCTCGCACCATGAAATGACACTTCTCCCAATTCAATGTGAGGTTCTTATCCCTGCAGTGGGTAAGAACAGCGTCAAGATGGCGTAAACACTCGTCGAAGGAGTCGCCAAAGATGGAGAAATCATCCATAAAGATCTCCAAGAACTTTTCAACCATGTCTAAAAAGATCCCCATCATACATCGCTGAAATATCGCGGGTGCATTGCATAACCCAAAGGGCATGCGACGATAAGCAAAAGTGCCAAAGGGACAAGTGAATGTTGTCTTGTCTTGATCCTCTTTGGCGATGGGGACTTGGTTGTACCCGGAATACCCATCGAGAAAGCAATAGAACTCGTGCCCTGCCAATCGCTCGAGCATTTGGTCAATGAAAGGTAAAGGAAAGTAGTCTTTCCTTGTTGCGGCATTGAGTTTCCTATAGTCTATGTAGACTCGCCACCCAGTTTGGGTACGAGTGGGAATTAACTCATTTGCCTAATTGGTAATGACCGTAATGCCCGATTTCTTTGGCACGATGTGGATTGGGCTAACCCATTGGCTATCCGAGATAGGGTAAATGATACCGCTATCCAGACACTTGACAATTTCCTTCTTAACAGCCTCTTTCATGATAGGGTTGAGGCGCCTTTGTGGATCCCGTGCTGGCTTGGCATCATCTATCAAGTGTATATGATGTTCGACTATGAGGGGACTAATCCCCTTAATGTCCGCCATAGACCAGCCGAAAGCTTGCCGATTATTATGTAAGGCCATCAAAAGAGCCTTCTCTTGCTCAAGGGCTAGAGAGGCTGATATAATGACAGGTAAAGTCTCATTATCACCTAGATAAGCATATTTTAGGTGTGTCGGCAAAACCTTTAATTCGAGTTTAGGAGGTGAAACAATAGATGGTAATAAGGGGGTAGTTGTTTCAAACTCGAAGGATTCCATCAAAGGTTCGAACCGAGTGTACGCAATAGTGTCGGATGGTTCAACTAACTCATCCGAAAAGGCAAAAGACTCCAATTCAGGTGATGAGTCTTTAAAGTCATCAACGAAGGTAAGGCACTCAAAATCGTTATCCGCTGTGAAAGTTGCGTCGGATTCTAGGAGGAACGCACTAGTGGCGTTAACATTGCTGTGATCGAACAAAAAATTCTCGAATTCACAGTCCTCCTCCGCGATCTCATTGATCGAGCAAACATCGAGTACGCTAGCATTAGGCTCAGCAGGCTGACTTCCCAACTTGAAAATATTGAGCTTAATTGTCATATTGCCGAAAGATAGGTTCATTGAACCATTACGACAATTGATCACTGCGTTGGAAGTAGCCAGAAATGGTCGACCAAGTATTACCGGAATTTGGTTCCGGGGGTTAGCAAAAGGTTGTGTATCCATCACAATAAAGTCAACGGGGAAAATGAAATCCCCTACTCTAATTAACACATCCTCCAGCTCTCCCCTAGGATGGGTTATTGACCGGTCGGCTATTTGGAGAGTACAGTGAGTGGGCTTAATCTCTCCAACGCCCAATTGCTCGTACACAGAATAGGGTAGCAAATTGACACTCGCACCAAGATCTAATAGTACTCTATTGATGTTCTTGTCCCCAATTGTTATCGAAATGGTAAGACACCCGGGGTCCTTTTGTTTTGGGGGTAAGGAATTTACAAGAGCATCACTAATAGCACTAGACACAAAAACTTTCTTTGGCACTTGCGACTTCCTCTTTTTGGTGCATAAGTCCTTTAAAAATTTTGCATATGAAGGAACTTGTTGGATTGCATCCAAAAGAGGGATATTTATGCTAACCTATTTGAACAACTCTACAATCTTTTCCATCTGTGGAGTTGGTTTATTGGATCTCAACCGATTAGGAAAAGGAACATTTTGAAAGGTGGTTGAGTCCAATATTTGCGGATCAGATTGTCGAGTTGGAACGGCACCCCGTATAGATGTGTTCGTGTTGTGAGAAATGGGTCCGTTCGAGCTAGAAGATGTAGAGCCGTGTGAAGGGTGGAGAATAGGCTCTAAAGAAGATGGTGAAGAAGATGAAGAAGGGCCTCCGGCAGGGGTGTCATTGTCAATACCCACATTGTTTTGCAACACTTTTCCCGATCTCAACGTGGTCACCGCATTTGCATTATGATTCTGCTGTTGATTTGCAGCATGTGCGTGACCTGGGTTGGGCAGTTGTTGAGATGGGAGTTTTCCTTTTTCGCGCTCGCTTAAAGCTGCATTAAGTTGTGCAATTTGTGCCTCAATAGATTTGATGCTTTGATCGTGTGAGGCACTATTTTGCACTAAAGATTGAATAGAAGTCTCAAGTCTTGCTGTAGACTGTGTAGATTGCTTAAGGAATGCATCTAGACTTCTTTCGAGCGAGCTAACCTTATTATTATTAGGTTGAACATAATTATTTGGCTGGTAAGCATTGTTATGCACAAAATTGTTCACCTGATTAAGGTAAGGTTGCTGTTCAAATTGTTGCGGTTGAAATTGAGTTTGTGAAGGTGCTTGTTGTTGTTGTGGAGGAGGAGGTCTTTGAAAATTGTTAGTTCCTTGGAATTGTTGATTTTGGTTCCAAGCGAAATTTGGGTGACTCCTCCACCCCGGATTATATGTCGAGGAGTACGGATCGTTTCTTTGTCGTTGCTGAAATGCGACATTGACTTGATCATATCCTTGAGTGGATGCATTATAAGGACACTCTTCGATTAGGTGCAATGGATCCGTACAACAAGCACAGACAGTTCGTGGGGGCATAGCAGGGGCAGGAGAAGGCGATGAGATTTTGGTCTCAATCGCTTGTAGCTTTTTCGTAAGAGCGGCCATCTCGGCCTTCATGGCAATCGACATCTCTACTTGATGTATGCCTGCCCTAGATTGACCACTCGAAGATGATGTGGTCTTGGTACTCTCCCACTGTATAGTTTGCTCACTAAGATCCTCAAGAAACTGCCATGCTTCATCACTAGATTTGGAGAGAAAATGACCTTGACTTATGGTTTCTAGCAACTGCTTCGTTGCCGAGTTCAATCCCTCGTATAATGTTTGGCAAAGTTGCCAACTTTATATCCCACGATGAGGGCATTGAACTAGTAGGTCCTTAAATCTCTCGAAGCACTTCCAAAATGGTTCGGAAGGAAGTTGCGAGAATTGAATTATTTCATTGCGGATTCTAGCAGTTTTGTGATGAGGATAGAACTTTTTCAGAAAAGCTTTCACAAACTCATCCCAATTTCTTATGGAATGTGATGCGGTGCTGTATAGCCACTTCTCGGCTAGGTCACATAAGGTGAAAGGAATGACCCTTAGCCTTATAGCGTCATCACTTAATTGGGTTGTTTTCATTATAGCGCACACATTTTGGAATTTATTAATAAAGATATATGCATCTTCAGATTCCAAATCATGAAATTTTGGCAGCATATTGATGAAATGTGGTTTTATTTCAAAATTGTCCCCATTTGCCAGTGGGGGTGAAAGACAAGTAGGTAAAGAAGTGCGGATGGGGTAAAAGAGATCCTGGAGCGCAACTCGTGCGGGCGCTTCAACAGGCGGTTCAATCGGGTTATTCGCACCTGGCGGAGGTGGAATCATTCTCGTCGGTAACATATTGTTGGGGTTGAATCCCGACATGCCTTCGGTGGAAGAATATGAAGGTGTAGGTAAGAAAGTGGATGGAATGTCGACTTCGGTGTCGAAGGGTTCGTTGGTCGGTACCAACGAAACACGGACTAATCGGGCGTTAGTATCCCTAGCCCAAAGTGACATACACTAAAAGGGGTAGTGTAGTCAGAAAAGACAGAATATGGAGGTAAGATAACGTCAGTGGAGGGAAGTGGTGTAAGTGAGTTGATATTTTTCTTAGCGGCAAGTTGCAAGTTTTGAAAAGATTTTTCTCTTTTTTTTTTATGTGAGAGTTTTGCAAAAAGGTTTTTTGGAAAGGGACTCGTGACACGAGTCAACCACACATGCACAATCAGGCCTAGATCTAGGGTCACCTAGGTCTGCTAGACAGCTCCTAAGTAGAGCTAGAAATAGGACCTCAAACCGCCTCTTCACGGACAAGTACGGCCAGCTAAGTGGGAAGGAACCACCACTACAGTGGGCCTAATTAATAACCACTAGCCTAGACACCGCAATGTCGGTTAGGATAAATGGTCGATGCCTATACTAGCCCTTTTCCTATTGAGCTCGATGTCCTTAGGTCTGAGTCTAATATTTTTTAATTACTTGTGGTCAATGCACGTGCTTTAGGTGTTTTCTGGGGTCCTGGGAAGGGTGATGAAATCCCCACCCAATCTGAGTTTTGTCAATTAGCCCCTTAAAGTCTGATTAACTTATGCAAAACAGTAAAATTCACTTGCAATCAATTTTTTTTAGCGCGGCGCAAAGAAACCTACAGAAAATCTGTTATTTAGAAGGGGAGAGAAGATTTTTAGCGCAAAGAATCCCTGCAGAAAGGTTTTACAGAGAGATATATGGAAGATTGCAGAGGGAAGAAGGAGAAAGCAAACCTTGCAAAATTGATGTGCTGACGTGGCAGGCAGAGCGCGGAACCGCGGCGGGAGACCCTCTAATGCGGCGGAAACGCGGCTTCTCAGTGGGTTCAGCCTCTGAAAAATTTTGTGCGGCTCCTGTTCACCAATTCTACTCTGTTCTGATGTTCCCTTTTCTGTTTTGATCTTCTGTAAAATTCTAGATTCGCAATCCTTCGCTGTTCCTGCAAGATTCAAACTATAAACACTTTAAACAGATAAAAATTGATAAAATGTTTTTGTACTTTTTTATATTTTCTGATTTTTCTGATTTTCGAAAATTTAAATCAACCCGAAATCATACAAAACAAAAAGATTGCGCCATCCCCGGCAACGGCGCCATTTGATTAGTCCAAAAATTTGTATTTACCGTAATCAGAAACGGCGTCGCTTTGCAGCTAGCCGGTGAATACGGGTTGATCCGCAGAGATGTGTTATTTCTGTTTTATGTTTTAACGAGTTGATTCAGATTGTTGTTTGGTTTTTGTCGATTGATTTAAAACTAATTAATATGATAGTAAAGAACTTGTTAGGGATAGGTATAAGGTAGGGTTGATAAGATCGATATTGTCACCTCTTTCAATGCCGTTTAATTAAAACTTTTTAGAAATCATATCAATTATTAGCAAAGGGGATTAGGATGATTTGGGAAGAAACGAAGTTTCTTCCTCTAGATCCTTGTCCGTCCTTTACTATTAATTGGTACAATCTTCATGGACGTCATGTATGCCCGGCCCTTTATACTACGGTCCACCGTTACCTCGTAGGTAGGGTGCCGTAGGGAGCGGGTCATGCATGCGTGTATGAAGTTCTAGTTATGAGAAAAAGTATCGGCATTGAAGGAGGTGAGAGATATTCATCTCTCACTCCCTTCCTTGTTCCTAACCCTAACAAGCGAGGATTTTACTCGCTCTTTAGGGAATTTTCTAAAAACGAGATTTTTGTTGATATGTTTTAAAGTGCTATGTTCAAATCTTGAATTATTACTTACTGCAGATTAAAAGACGCTAGACTAGTTAACTAAGGCAAATAATAAAATTACTCTACTGCAAGAATGATATTAGATAACTAGGGCAAGAATTAAATTAGAACTAAGGCAAGAATTTAAAAGAAAAACTTACAAAAGTGATGCTCTAGATCTCCCAACAATTCGGATTTTATTGATTGAAAAAGAGGCATCCATTTTACAGATTTGTGAGTACAATTTATAAGCAAACAGTGAAGCTAGGGTTACAGACTCTCGCAGAAGTGCAATTACAAATTTGCCCCGAAAAATCCCAACACCCGCACCGTCTCACCGACAAGAAGTCGGTGCCGACAAGGGCAACAAACGGCCGCGGAACCGTGGCAATGATGGGCCTTGGGCCGCGGTTCCGCGGCCGTTTGGTGACTTCATGTCACCATCTTCTCTGGTCTTCATGCTGGGTACTTGGGCTTATTTGTTCTTCACTATTTTTCTCTGTTTGACTTCTTGGTCTTTTCCAGATCTTCAGCGAAAACTTGTAAGGTGCTTTTGACCGTTCACTTTGACATTTCGGACCGCATTGCTCTATATAATTGTAACCTGTTCTTCGTGACTCGGATCCATCTTCTTGCTGGTCAAAAAGTCTCTCTTTTGTATCATCTTCTGTCTTTTCTAACTGTCTTTGCTCCAAGAGCCTGTATCCTGTATCATGCAACAAACGTGCGTCAAAAGTACCTGTTTACTTATAAAATGAATAAAAGTAGGGCGTATGAATTGCAATATTATGATATGAACAACGCGGTTTCATCATGAATGATAGCAGTCTCAATTTACTTTGCCATCTTTCTAATCCCTTTATTTGTCTTTACTTATTACCTTCTGTACACCTCACTTAGGCTAATTGGTTTTCTTCTTTCCCCACCTATTGGCACCTGCCTATATGGTTTGGAAGAAGACTATCCAATAAGCCTAATAGGTGTACCCTCTCCTACTCCTAGGAGCCCTCACAACCTGAGAGAAGGTAAAAGGAAAAGACAACTGAATAGTCCTATTCATTTTCTCTGGAGCCGGAAACATTTCTCGAAACCGAAACAAGTTTCTTCGAGTTCGTATGTAACTATACGATGGTCGTATCCAATAACCATGGATCTTCATAGTGATACGGAATGTTCCGGAGAAAAGCAAAGGGTAAAAGTAGGAGTAGCAATGAAGTATGCAACTCAGACGATCCAAAATTCAATGTGTTTTAAGAAGGTTCGGTTAACTTGGTTTATGAGTTCTAGTCTACGGTCGGGCTATGGTCGCTGCCAAAGAGAGAGGGAAAAGAATCACTCAGCGTGCACTCTAACCTAGATCATAATGGTCAATCACTTTATCTAATCAGAATGTCTCCCACTGTATCCTCAAATTCTCCTCCAAACCTGAAAAAAGAATTAGTGGGGATCATCTAAAATCACCCGAGGAGTCAACCAACTCATCAGTGGGTATCGGTATCCAACTATGATCGCATGATAACCTAATGGAATCCACTCAAGTTATCATACTCTAAAAGGTATGCGCATGCCTGGCAAGTTTCCTGTATGTTTGAAACTCCCGATGTGACCCCATGCTCTTATGACCTTGGCGAAGGCCAACATATCATAAGTCACATGTAAAGTTCTACTCGTCATTGTCCAGGTTAATTTGAACCCACCCGTACATACCCTTGACGAAGGCCATGACGAAGGTCAACAAACATAGCATGAATACTAAGTGTTACCCGTCAGAAATGATGGAGGGCTATGAATGGTTTTTGGCGAAAAACCATTAACGTAATGAACTTGATATCGTTGAAGGAATCAGATAGCTTTTTATAAATATATAGTGGCGAAAATCTTTGCTTAAGAGGTCACTCCCTGTGAAGGGATCTCGACTCTTTCCTCGTGGAATGAGGTGCAGGATATTCCCACTGACTGTCACGATGCGAAGCAAAAAATTAATCGACTATAGTGAAGTTATTACCCAGACGCAAACTTCTGCCCAAGAGGTTACTCCCGGTGAGGGGATCTCGGCTCTTGCCTCGTGGAATGAGGTGCTGGATATTCATAACCGAATACCGCTGTGCAAAACAAAAGAAAACGCCCTTGTAATAACAACTTTTGAAAATTGTTCCTACAACATCAATTAGGTCTGTTTTCTTTGCATTGACTAGAATCAACGCAGTCCCATCAATTAATCACACCACAAAAGAACGAAAGTATGTTGTACGTATATGCCATCCGCATTCGCCACTTGGCCCGTCATCACCCGTTCGGTTACTTAACTAACGACAGAGCTGGAGCTGGACTAGCATGGCTGTAAAACTTATACAATATCTACTAGTATATATATAGCAATATATAATAATCTCTCCAGGCATGATAAACGCAACATCACAAACAAGCGATAAGCATCACAAAAGAATAGAGATAATCTGGGAGCCCCGGGTTTCCTTTAAGCCGCAAGTGAAACCCGACGTTCCCCTGGTCGTGTGGATAGCCTGTGCAATGAAAACCTAAAGCACTACGAGCACGACAAGGTACCCTTCAAAACCAGAAGCGAGGCAGCCCCTTCATCAAAGTGAATAGGCCACCCAGCACTTCACGGAATACGGTAACTTGAACACCCCGTCTTGGGTCAACCTGTACCCCATACGAGTGCGGCGAATAGCCCACCAATTCAAGAGTGAGTCCCCCTCCTTCTCAATTCCATGGGATGCGGACCCGTTTCCCTCCAGAACCCGGCTATCTGTGCACTCTATCACGGGGTAATCCTAGTACAGAAAAGAAAAATATATACAATGGTTACATTGACCTCAACCCGGTCGTGCCATAAACAAATAACATACAAACAGGCAGTGACGGCAGTCCACATGTCGGACGCTCACCCCACGATATCAAATATACAAATAAAACTAAACTGTACTAACATTGCACCTAAGCTATCAACCATGAAAAATCCGCAACAACACAGCACAACACAGAACATCAACGTGAATGTCCCATTCGCAAACCCATCTAAAAGAACTATAGCAAATAGACAAGTTGTACCGCTCTAATGACATTTACGGTCGCAGATAGAAATTTAAGTACTGCAGACTTTAAACAATGTTAGAAATATCGAGTTCGAAATAACCACGAATAGCCCCAAACTACTAGATAAAACCATATCAAAACTGGGATAAACTAGCAATACCATAGAACCAATATTCCAGAGACCAGACCACACACAAAATACGAAGTCCTATGTCCTCCTTTTGGCCGGGCAGCTCGGCTTTTTGAGCATTGTGCTCGGGTCAATTCAGGTAGAAGTGGCTCATATTTGGTGTGTGCTCTAGTGGTCACGTATGTAGTCTTCTGCAGTTGCTAACATATTTTTAGACGACTCAGAAAAAAATGACAGAAACTAGAATATATCGGGTATTGATTTGGAGTTGTTTCGGTTTTGATACTTTAACATCATCTAAACCAACTAGTAAGTGATTAATGGGCTGGATCTGATACCATGTAAGGTTACGGCAGCGCCCCGTCCATCAATCCGTGGCCAAACGCAGAACAAAAACTTTAAAAATTCGGCGCTAACGGAACCCTAATCGACGAATCGTACCATTAACCCTATAGTAGTTCTATATAAAGGAGTTTAAGAGATTATACCGATCAATCCACGTCCTTCAGTATTCAATTTCTGTCCTTAGCTCGTTGCGGCTGCCTCGATCAAGTTCGCTCTCCGATCTCCCTCGTCGAAGAGGGTCCATGTCGAGGATTAGTAATACGGGCTCCCGCTTCAAAACCGAAGCAACTCGAGCATTCAGTTTGCTAGCCTAGATGCCTAAGGTGAACTAGAGAGTGTGCCTGAATACTTTATCTCAGTACACCCAAGGATTCTCAACTCATGAGATAGATTGGGCGGAGGTTGAAGAAGAAGCCATTGGTGAGGAGAAGTGTGAGCTCAAGAGTTTTGTCTTAAGAAAAGAAACTCAAGAAAGTATCTGCTCTTTTCAAGTGAGTGTGTTGTGAGGTATTTGTGATTGGCAACTAAAGAAAATTCCCAGCACAAATTAAAAGATCTGCCTCATGCTCACAAATTTCTCACAACAAACCAATAAAGAGTTAAACATGGCACAACGAAACACACCATGAGTCACCAAATTGCACATGCCACATTCAATGCAAAATGCGAAGACTTAACCTCACAATTTCCACCATAACAAATATTAAACATTTAAACTAAAATGTTTAATCCAAATGAAATAGAAACCCTAAAGTAATCTCGTAATGAATTTCAAGAATACCCCTCATCCATATATACATACCTGCATCCGTATTCCGACTGAATACGAATAGAAAGAGACTAAAGTAATCCAACAATATAATACTAGGAACCGGCTTAAACCAAAGCCTACTAGTATTATCCGTCCGATCATGATCCGTGCACAAGTGCACGAATATGATCGAACCCTGCCATAAAACCATACGGCCACTACAACGTTTCGCCCGAATGAGGGAAACCCTCTATGTGGGACTCTAAAGACTCGTCAATACGCTGGCAGTGAGTTTAACCATAAGCATTTCAGTGGCACTAGATGTACGTAACGGCTATCCAGGTATTGAGCGAAAGTGAGGCCGATGAGCAAACTCGTCCTGAAACCCTACTGAGCCTAACAGTGACAATATCCGTACAGTCCGGTCCGTTCTTCTTTGAGTATCGCATATCGAGTGTAGGGGTGGATAAAGTCAGACCCCTAATAACTTGAAATTTAGTGTCGGTATGAAGCCTATCACCAACTGAGAAACTACTGATCCTAGATCGGTAATTCTCGTTTACCCCGGCCGAGAATTTCTGGTGATGGCCACCCGTTCACACCGCGACATCAACCTCCAATACCGGGAGAGACGAATTCCCTAACGATCCGCTTACTGCATCCATGTGGCTCGGGACTGTACCCAACTAAATCCTGTTTGCACGACTACTTTGTGCCATGGTAGGGTAGCAATCAAAGCACAGTGGGAACTCACACGAGACAAATGACATTCTCAGATCGGTAGACTAACTTGTACACATGTCACCAGGGAACTGCTATATTGAAGAAGTCTCCTCCGCCTGCTGAAAGCATGACATAGGTGAAGCCAGGACAACCTCCTCAGCGGTTTTCCTCCAAGATCCACAGAGTCTGGCGGAAAGTCCAAGACTCTGTAATTGACAAAGATTACTCTCGCCGGTTAAAGAAGACGAAGGATCGGCAAGATGAGGACCATCCCTCCATCGTACCTCGGTAGGTATCAACGCATGGGTTCCTGCTGCAATGGCCCCCTCAACTTCGGCCTCATACAAAAAGTGAATGCCTGAGAATCTCCCACTACCGGCGGCAAATATCAAAGGCAGTGCACCCAGACTACCCAAGTCTGGGGGCATGGTTTTGCATACCGTCTACATGGCATCCAAAATGTAGGGTTCCTAAGAACTCTTGTGAAGGTCTATAAGGCATCAACCATGCCTGAATAAAAATTTAGACGTGCCGAACAATCCAAAACCGGGATCTTTGCTAGATTATTAGGGTTTAACATGCAAGTAAACATCTTTATAACTATGTGTGAGGGATTACAACCTTTGTAGTCCACTCCTTCGCTTCATATGCTCCAAGTAGAAGTACCATCACCGTGATCCACGATCTCCCAGACTCAAGAGAAGCTCCACGAATCGAACGATCCATGCTAGCTTGTAGTGTTCCTTTTCTCCGACGATCTACGTCGAAGTTGCTATAACTCAAGCTCTCTCACTCTAATGAGGTGATCACCCTAATCTAATTGGCTAGATTAGATGAGAATGATGGAGTAGTATTTAAGCTTTCTTTTTATATCAAATTCTCACATGAAAACATCACAAAAGGAAAACATAGTAAGCTTTCTCAAAGCTCAAGGTTGAAGAAGAAGAAGAAAAATGAATTAAACCTTTTGTGATGAATAATGAAATGAATATATGAATAATAATGCAACCATGGCCAAGGATGACAGGGATAACACTTGTAGAGAATTAACTAAGGCTACGGTTTGGTTGGGTTAGAACAATGAGTCATAAGAAAATACCAACTATAAAATCTTCTTCATGACAAAAGAAAAGCTTCTAGAAGGTGCAAGAAAAAACTAACCCTAATCAAACCCTAACCATGTTTAATCTCCACAAAACAAGTTGCATTAGTAATCATATCATGTTACAATAATATATATCATATATATATATATTATATATTTGTAACAAAAGAAAATAATACAATTAACATATATTGCATATATATCAATGCATTAACCGGTGAGAAAATGAAATAATAAAGCGAGCCAATATTAGATAATGTAATACCATATATCATATATATTATTATACATTAAATTATCGAATCAACACTTGATCCGACAATCCGGATATATCGAATATAACCGACTAATATATCATGTACCGTTTCATCAAATCAACACTTGATCCGATGACCCGGCTCATATCTAAATATCGCGAGAATATAATACGGTATCTCATATCGCATTATCCTCGGTCGTGCATATATCACATATGTGCCCCTACTCCGTTTTGCCTGAGTCAAGAAACCTCTGTGTAGGACTCTAAAGAATCGTCAATACGCCGGTAGCAGGTGATGATTATATCAAACACCCACAAGCTCCAAGCGGTCAGCTAAACTTAACAGCCACCCAGGTATTGAGCAATCAGAAGATCAACAAGCTAGCCTGTACATTCCCCTGTGAATCCAATCAGTAACACTCCCGTACAGTCCGGTCTCTTCGTATGATATATTGCATATCTAGTCTAGGGGTGGTATACGTCAGACCCCAGTAACCGATAAGTCGTGTCGATGTGAGACTCATAACGGGTTGAGAAACTACTGGTAACACTTACCAGTAAATCTCTATATCAGCCCTGGCCAGGGACTTCCAGTTATAGCCAATCGAACAAAGCACAACATCAACTCCCTATACAGGGAGAGACGAATCCCCTCCTATCGCTCATTGCCTCCATGTCATTCGGGACTGCACCCAAAAGCCATAATTTTGCACGCCCTCTTAGACGTGGTAAGGTGGAAATCAAAGCACAATGGGAATCATACAAGACTCTATGACGATCTCGGGTTTACAGACTACCCTGTACCAGTGTCACCGGAGAACTGCCATCTGACGTGTGGTATATCACCATCTGGGAGTTTTCGGCAAGTCCGTCCAGTGTACCCAGTCTCCACTAAGCACCCGTACACCATCCTTGATGTCAAACACCGATGGATATGGGATCATCCATCGCCCATCATATGGGTCAAGATGCGTATACGCTAGTCTACTCTGGTGTATCGATACCCTGTCTCGATATACCCTCGATTAGGAACAGTTATAGGGTGTACTCATCGACTACCATGGCCCCACTAGTATGATCTCATTATAGTCCTAGTAGTCGAGTACAAATCCTAAAGGCTTTATCAACATGTGAGAGTAAGACAGTAAACTAATATAAGTCAACATGTTAAGATAAAGTGAAACCAAATAGCATACTATCATGACGAGCAAGAAAGTCCTCTCTATATATATCCAAGCATCCATTATAATATACATTATATGTACAACAATGGCCTCTAGGGCATATACATAACTAACAATCTCCCACTTGCACTAAGGCCTGCTGCAGTGGTATCTCATACCTAGCATCCCGAATAATCTCTCAAACTGTATCTGGGGAATAGCCTTCTTGAGTGGATCCGCAGTGTTGTCCTTCGTATCTTCTCTCCTGACCTCGATCTCCCGGCGATCAACTATCTCCCTGATCAGGTGATACCGCCTCACAATATGTCTGGACTTTTGATTCGACCTGGGTTCCTTGGCCAAAGCCACAGCTCCATTGTTATCGCAAGACAGAGGTATTGGATGTTCAATGGATGGAACCACACCAACTTCACTAATGAACTTCTTTATCTAGACAGACTCTTTGGCAGCATCGTTGGCAGTGATGTATTCAATCTCCATCGTCGAGTCTGCAACAAAATCCTGTTTGGAACTCTTCCAACACACTGCCCCTCCATTAAGGGTAAAGACAACTCCCGAGTGCTACTTAGAGTCGTCCTTATCACTTTGGAAGCTGGAATCGGTAAAGGACTCCACCTGGAGTTCTCTGTTACTATACACCAAGAACATCTCCTTAGTCCTTCGTAAGTACTTGAGAATGTTCTTCACAGCAGTCCAGTGTCTCTCTCCAGGATCTGCTTGATACCGACTCACTACACTTAGTGAGTATGCTACATCGGGTCTGGTACATAGCATCGCATACATGATAGAGCCTACTGCCGAAGCATAGGGTATCCCTTGCATGCGAGGTCTCTCCAAATCAGTCTTCGGAGACATCTTTTTGGAGTGAGTGGGTCCAGAGATCGTGGGTAGGTTCCCACGCTTGGATTCTTCCATACTAAACCTCTTTAGTATGGTGTCAATGTACCTGGATTGGGACAATCCCAGTATCCGTTTAGATCTATCTCTATAGATCATTATTTCCAGTATGCAGGAGGCATCACCTAGATCTTTCATTGAGAATCTTTGTGATAAGAAGAGCTTGACTGATTGCAACATAGGAACATCATTTCCTATCAAGAGTATGTCATCGACGTACAATACGAGGAAGACAACCTTACTCCCTGCAACCTTCTTATAGATACAAGGTTCATCTACGTTTTTGATGAATTCAAACTCTTTGACTACAACATCAAAGAAGATGTTCCAACTCCGCGATGCTTGCTTTAACCCATAAACGGATTTAAGCAGTTTGCACACCTTTCCGCTGCTCCCACTATCTATGAAGACCTCTGACTGAGTCATGTACACGCACTCTTCTAAATCACCATTTAGAAAGGTGGTCTTAACATCCATTTGCCAGATTTCGTAGTCATGGTATGCAGCAATGGCAAGTAAGATCCGGATGGACTTAAGCATAGCCACTGGAGAAAAGGTTTCGTCAAAATCCACACCTGGTCGTTGACGAAAACCCTTTGCAATAAGTCTAGCTTTGAAAGTCATAACTTTTCCATCTACACCAAATTTCTTTTTAAAGATCCACTCGCTCCCAAAGGGTTTTACCCCTTCAGGAGCATTTTCCAAAGTCCATACTTTATTGGTGTACATGGATTCCATCTCAGATCGCATTGCATCCAGCCATTTCACAGAGTCACCACTCGTGATGACCTACTCGAAACTAGCCGGGTCTTCATCTTCCATGATGGAATTCTCGCTCCCACATCAATGAGAAAACCGTAGTATCTCTCAGGTGGATGAGAAATCCTGCTGGATCGGCGGAGAGGATGGGGTTCGTCGGGTCTTACTGAATCCTCTGGTTCCACTAAATCTTCAGTTGCATTTTGTGTTGCCGGAACCTCTTCCAGCTCTACCTCATCGCCACTAATTTCTTTTGCAAGAAATTCCTTTTCTAAAAAGGTGGCATGTTGAGCAACAAACACCTTTTGTTGTTCACTGTGGTAGAATAGATATCCATACGAATTGCTTGGATATCCTACAAATTTGCAAAGAACTGATCGTGCCTCGAGCTTGTCTGGATTTTGCCTTTTGACATAGGCCGGACAACCCCATATCTTAACTCGTTTAAGATACGGTCTCTTCCCACTCCATATCTCATATGGTGTGGTAGGTACAGATTTAGATGGAACTTGATTCAATAGGTATGCCGCTGTCTCAAGTGCATAACCCGAGAAGAAAATAGGTAACTCAGCATTGCTCATCATTGAGCGTACCATATTTAATAGGGTGGGATTCCTCCGTTCCGATACACCGTTGTGCTGTGGTGTATAACGAGGAGTAAGCTGATAAGAATCCCATTCTCTTTTAGATAGTCCAGAAAATCATTGCTTAAGTATTCTCCTCCTCGATCAGATCAGAAGATCTTAATACTTTTGCCCGTTTGGTTCTCTGCTTCGTTCTTATATTCTCTGAATTTCTCAAAAGATTCAGACTTGTGTTTCATCAGGAACACATGTCCGAATCTTGAGAGATCGTCAGTGAATGTAATGAAGTAGGAAGAACCATTCCTGGCATGCATAGACATAGGACCGCATACATCACTATGTACCAGTCCTAAGAGTTCCGTAACTCTTTCTCCGTGTCCACTAAACGGAGTTTTGGTCATTTTACCTTTGAGACATGAATGGCAAGTATCATAAGATGATAATTCGAACGGATTCAAATATCCATTCTTATGTAACTTAGCTAGTCGTGTCGTATTGATTTGACCGAGTCTACAATGCTACAAGAAGGATTCGTTCATTTCTGAACTTTTCCTCTTGTGTGTGTTTTGTACATTAAGCACTGTATTTTGATTAAGAATGAATATGCCATTATGTAACGAGCCTGATCCAATCAACTTTTGATCTAGGAATACGTTCATAACATTATCCTTTACTACAAAATTATATCCTTCTTTACTTAATAAAGAAACTGATATAATGCTGCACATCATGTTTGGTATATAATAGCACTCATTCAGAGTCAGTGTATTACCACCTGGTAATACAAGGTGATATTCACCAACTGCTTTGGCTGCAATACTTCCACCATTCCCTACTTGAACGGAATGATCACCTTTTCCCAGTTCTCTACCTTTACGTAGCCCATGTAACTATTTACATATGTGGGATCCTGATCCGGTATCTAATACCCGGGACGTAGGGTGAACTGAGAAACAGTTCTCAATAACTAACACACCCGAAGAAGATGCATCAGCATGCATGTTCTTAATTTGGGCGGTATGAGAATCCATATATCCTCCCGTTTCCTGTAAATTCTTATAACTCTTATAAGAAAGAACGGGACCAACGTTCCCTTGCTCAGTATAATAATCGGGTTCAGTCAATACATCCATATTATTATCTTGATTAAGTCCTGACACGGTCGCTACCTGGAGAGAGAGAGAAGGAAACACTTTAGCGTATGCTCTTGTAAGATTATATTGGTTATTATCTTATCTAATCAGGATGTCTCCCACTTTTTTTTATCAAATCTTCCTTCAAACCCTAAAAGGTAAGATTAGCCGGGATTAATTACACCCTACAATTTCGTCAATCTTTCAACCAGATCAGTGTTGGTACTTGAGGGAGGTTCCCCGTGCTTTCGCAAGGACCTAATTAAAATAAATCTCGTCTTCCCAGAGGCATAACCCCGTTAACACCTTTCTAGACACCTACTTGATCGGCTAATTGTCCTGTGTAAAACTCTCCCAGGAGTAACACATACTCGAAGTGGGTATCAGGATCCATCTATCTCATTTAAGGTATGCAATCTCATTGCAAATTTCAACACTTGAAATTCCCGATAATATTCTGCCCCTAACGATCTATGACGTTGACAAGGTCAATAAACCATAAATCGCAAGTCAAGTCCAACCCGTCATTTCCCGATTGAATTAAACCTACCCGCATGACCCTTGACAAGGTCAACAAGGCCGTATGAATAGCCTAATCCAATCACATCTCATATTTTAGCAGATAAACATTAATTAGCTTCCGTACACTGTGCCTTGACAAGGTCAACAAACGCAGCACGAATACTAAGTAAGATTTACCTGAAATGACAGAGGGTTACGACAGGTTTTTTTAGAAAACCATGAGCGTAATAAACTTGATATCGTTATAGAAACAAGTGATTTTGAAAAGGAGTGTTTTTTAGGCTTCTAGTTTCGCTAAAGAGGTCACTCCCGGTGAAGGGATCTCGGCTCTTTCCCCATCGAATAAGGTGCAGGGTATATCATATATACCGCTGTGCAAAGCAAGAACTATATAAGCTGTTAAAAACTAAACCGCGAGTTTGTAGCATCTGCCAGTTTCGCTAAAGAGGTCACTCCCGGTGAAGGGATCTCGGCTCTATCCTCATCGAATAAGGTGTAGGGTATATCATATATACCGTTGTGCAAAGCAAAACTATAGCTACCCTTTTATAAAGTTTTAGTTCTAGAACATCTTTTAGGTTTCTTATCTTTTATTAATCTCATTAATAAAAATCCCATCAGCTTATGCTTCTTAAGCATCAGAGAAGAAACGAAAGCAGTAATATTTATATATCAGCATATATATAGTATAAGCATTCGTCTCAGGCAGTAATATGATCTCATCACAGAGCATTGCAGCAGAAGAACATATATGAAATATTGGATATACTAGGATGTCAGTGTTTTTAATACGATCCGGTATAAAACACGGATTCCACGATCGCGATGAATAGCCAAACCCACATCCCTTGACCCCTACGAGAGCGGCAAGTAACACTGCCAATTCTAGGGTTAGGAGACCCGGTCTCGACTCCTCGAGATGGCCTCCCACTGGACCCTAGAACCTGGTTACTTTGCTCCCCTCCTTGGGTCTACCTAATGCGGAAAAGTAAAAAATATACACTGGTGACATCAACCTCATCCTGGAAGTGCCCCAATAAAAGAATATTACATAAAAATGAATTTTACATGAATTAAAACAAAAACCATCATCTCATATAAACCCCCCGGCTATTCAGAACACGACGATCCGATATAGCATATCATACCAACACATAATTGAAAGGTTCCTAGGCACCCTAATGAGGTCTCACAAGGCATCAACCACGCCAATTTCAAATTTTAATGGTGCCGAGAAACCCTAACAAGATCGTTGGCTAGATTTTTAGGCGACAAAGCAAACTAGTTAACACTTAAGTACAAGAATACGGAAATACAACCTTTGTAGATCCGGTCCTCTACCTCCATAGCTCCGCAATGAAGTCTCCTCGCTGTCCAAATGGAAACCCGGGCTCTGGCGTCGGCTTCATCGGAGAAATAGGCGGGCTAGGTCATCGACGACGTGCCGAAGATGATCTACGTCGAGGCATCGCTAGATCAAGCTCCAATTTCACCAAGTCTAGAAAACTTGTGAAGGAAACACCTTCTACTAATTGATAAGAGGTAGAGGATGAAGAAATAGGAAGTTGGTTCACTTTAGAATTGGATTTCTCACTCTTTTTCATCAATCACCATTGATGAAGAAAGGTTTTCTTCTAGTGAAGAAGAAGAAG
Source organism: Agapanthus africanus (assembly GCA_030015575.1). Classification (NCBI taxonomy): domain Eukaryota; kingdom Viridiplantae; phylum Streptophyta; class Magnoliopsida; order Asparagales; family Amaryllidaceae; genus Agapanthus; species Agapanthus africanus. Next base: position 704,541,904 of record JASDDO010000024.1, on the reverse strand, counting down.
AAGATCATTGTTATGATAAGATCTTAAAAAATGGATATAAAAAGAATACTTATCATAATAATAACCATGGTCAAGTGTAGAGACTAAACTAAGGTTAAGTGAATGGTTAGGTTAGGTATGAAGACAAAAATCGTGACTAAGTCAAAGCTTCAGGAAGCTTCAACATATATCCAAATTAGCCACCATTTTCCTTTTGCCAAAATAAATAAATAAACAAATAAATGAATAAGAAAACAAAACCCTAACCATTCATATAACCATGGTTCAATCTTTACACAAATCCTAGTTAACATGTATCATCAAACATGACACAATCAAGTGCACAAAAGTATATCACATATACAACTTGTGCAATCCAAGTGAGAAAATCCATATAAAGTGAACCAATACTAGTTAATGTAAAGTAATATATCAAAATATATAATTATACATTAAATCATTAAATCAACACTTGATTCAATGATCCGGTCATGTCGCACATAACCGACTAGTATCCAATGTATCGGCTTATCGAATCAATCCTTGATTCGATAACTAGGTTATATCGCATACAACCATTCGATACAATCATCGCGAGAATAGAATACGGTATCACATACACGCATTATTCTCGGTCCCGCACATATCTCATATGCGCTCGTATTTCGTTTCGCTTGAGCCAGGAAACCTCTGTGTAGGACTCTAAAGACTCGTCAATACGCCGGCAGCAGGTGATGATCATAACAAACACCCACAAGCCGAAAGCGGTCTGCTAAACGTAACGGCCACCCGGGTATTGAGCGATCAGAAGATCGACGAGCAAGCCAGCTCACACTCCAGTGAATCCAACCAGTAACACTACCGTACAGTCCGGTCTGATCGTCTGATATGTCGCATATCTCGCCTAGGGGTGGTAAACATCAGACCTCAATAGCTCGATAAGTCGTGTCGATATGAGGTCTATAATAATTCGAGAAACTACTGGTAACACTTACCAGTATATCTCAGCAACCCTGGCCAGGGATTTCCTGTTATAGCCAATCGAACACAGCGCAACATCAACCCCCTATACTGGGAGAGACGAATCCCCTCCTATCGCTCATTGCCTCCATGTGACTCGGGACTGTACCCAAAAACCACCGTTTTGCACGCCCTCTTGGACTTGGTAAGATGGAAATCAAAGCACAGTGAGAACCACACAAGACTCTATGACGATCTCGGGTCAACAGACTACTCTGTACCAGTGTCACCAGAGAACTGCCATCTGACGTAAGGTATAATACCATCTGGGAGTTCTCGGCGAGTCCGTCCAGTGTACCCAGTCTCCAGTGAGCACCCGTATATCATCTCTGATGTCAAACACCAATGGATATGGGATCATCCATCGCCCATCTGTATGGGTCGAGAAGGTATACGCTAGTCTACTCTGGTATATCGATGCCCCGTCTCGATACACCCACGACTAGGGACCTTGAAGGATGTACTTATGGACTACCATGTCCCCAGTAGTATGATCCGCATCATAGTCCAGGTAGTCAAGTACACATCCTAAGGGCTTTACCAACATGTAATAGAGAGACTATCTGTATACACGTTAAGGTAAAGGGTAACCAGATAGCATACTATCATGTCGAGCAAGAAAGTCCTCCCTATATATGTCCCAGCATCCACTACAATATACATCCAATGTACCGTAATGGCCTCTACGGCATACATAAAACTAACAATCCCCCACTTGCACTAGGGCCATCTGTAGCAGTGGTTGCAGTATCTCATACTCAACTATCCCATAAAAGTCTCTGTCTGGGAATAGGCTTTCGTGAGTGGATCCGCCGTGTTGTCCTCTGAGTCTACTCTCCTAACCTCGATCCCTTAGAGATCAACCATCTCCATGATCAAGTGATACTGCCTTAGAATATGTCTGGATCACTGATGGGACCTGTGTTCCTTGGCATAAGCCACAACTCCATTGTCACACAATGGTAGGAACGTAGTTCATCTCATGAACCAATATACACCTAAACATCCTCTTTGGTAGCATCTTTAGTAGCGATGTATCTTGCCTTTATCGTCTAGTATGCCACGGTATCTAGCTTGGAACTCTTCCAACATACCGTCCCTTAACTTAGGGTAAAGACAATGCCTGCGACTGATATTCAGTCGTCTTTATCACCCTGGAACCCTTCCAGTGATTCTCCCCAGGATCGATTGATATCATCTCACTACAACTAGTGAGAATCCTAACATCCAATTAAATCTATCTCATAGATCCAAAACTCAGGATTTAGGAGGTATCATTTTGATCCTATATGGAGAATCTTTGTGATAAGCGGAGATTGATCAAGCGTAGCATAGGAAACTCCTTCCCTATCAAGAGTATGTCATCCACGTACTCTACGAGGATCACCACCATACTCCCTACTACCTTTTTGTATATACAAGGTTCATCAACCATTTTGATGATGTAAAACTCTTTGACTACTTCATCAAAACAGATGTTCCAACTCCGCGATGCCTGCTTTATCCTATAAAGCATCTTGCACACGTTTCCGCTGCTCCCACTGTCTACGAGGCCCTCTGGCTGTGTACTTATAGACGCTCTCTTCTAAAACATCATTTAGAAAAGCTGTCATGACAGCCAACCACCAGATATCGTAGTCATGGTATGAAGCCGTGGCAAGTAGGATCTGGATGGACTTAAGCATAGTTGGTTGAAAAGGTTTCATCATTACCCACACCTGGTCAATGATGCAAACTTTAACAAGTCTAGCTTTGAAAGTCTCAACTTTTCCATCTACACCAAGTAATCTTCTCAAGATATACTTGCTCCTGATGGGGATTTAACCCTTCAGATATCGCAACCAAACTCCATACTTTGTTGGTGTATAAGGATTCCATCTCAGATCGCTAAGCATCCAGCCATTCTAACAGAGTCTTACTCCTGATGGCCAGCTCGAAGCTAGTTGGGTCATCATTTCATGATGCAATCCTCGCTCCCACTGTCATAGAGCAACCGAAGTATCTCTCAGGTGGGTGAGGAACCCTACTAGATCGGCGGAGAGGCTGAGGTTCGTTGGCATCTACTGAATCCTTTGGTTCTACCAAATTATCAGCTGCAGTTTGTATAGCTGGAACCTTTCCAGTTCTACATTACAGACTTTGCCTCGAGCTTGTCCGGATTTTGCTTTCAGACATAGCCCGGACAACCCCAAATCTTAACCAACTTAAGATATGGGCTCTTCCCTTTCCATATCACATATGAAATGGTAGGCAACTGATTTGATTGGAACCCTATTCAATAGGTATGCAGCTTCTCAAGTGCATAACTCCCAAAAGGAAATAGGTAACTCAGTAGTACTCATCATAGAGCACACCTTATCATATAGGGTGTGATTGCTCCGCCCCGATATACCATCGTGCTATGGTGTATACGGAGGAGTAATGCTGAGAGAGAATCTCATTCTCCTTTAGAATAGTCCAGGAATTCCGTGCTTAAGTATTCTCTTCCTTGATCCCATCAAAGGACATAATACTTATACCCGTATTGGTTCTTTACTTCTAGCTTATATTCTGTGAATATGTCAAAAGGTTCGGACTTGTGTTTCAACAGGAACATATGTCTGAATGTTGAGAGATCATCAGAGAATGTAATGAAGTATAAAGAACCGGTCTTGGCAAGTGTAGACAGGGGACCTTTCATACATCAACATGTATCATCCCAAGAGTTTACTAACTCTTTCTCTGTTTCCAATAAACAGAGCTATGGTCATCTTATCTTTGTGACATGACTGGCAAGTTTCATAAGATGTAAATTCAAACTAATTTAAATATGCATCTACATGTAACTTCAGCTAGTCGGGTCGCATTGATATGACCTAGTCTACAATGCCTCAAGAAGGATTTGTTCATTTCTGAACTCTTCCTCTTGTGTGTGTTCTGTATACTAAAGAACTGTAGTTTGATTTAGAACATCAACGCTTTTAGATAACGTGCCTGAACCGATCAACTTTTCATATAGGAAATATTCAAAACATTATCTAACAATACAGAATTTTATCATTTCTTTACTAATAAAGAGACTGATATGATTTTGTATATCAGGTTCGGTATCTAATAACATTCGTTCAGAATCAATGTATTGGTAATACAGGGTGACAGTGACCAACAGATTTGGCTGCAACACTTGCCCCGTTTTCTGCCTTATGAAACTTATCACCCGTTCTAAGTTCTCTACCTTTTTGTAGCCCTATGTAACATATTACATATCTGGGATCCTGATCTGGTATCACATACCCAGGACGTAGAGGATATAGAGAAACAGTTCTACATAATGAACACACCAGAAGATGATGCATCAGCATGCACTCTCTTCGTTTGGGCGGCACGGGAATTCTAGTAATCCCTATTTCCAGCTCTGTCTTATAACAATTATAAGTTGGAGCGGGACCAACGTTCCCCAGCTCAGTATAACAAGCGGGTTCGGTCAATTATCCGTATATTATCTTTATTAAGGAGTGACATGGTCGCTACCTGGAGAGAGAGAGAAGAAAACACTCAGCGTGCGCTCTTGTAAGAATAGATTGGTTATTATTTTATCTAATCAGGATGGCTCCCACTGTTTTTATCAAATCTTCCTTCAAACCCTAAAAGGAAAGACTAGCCGGGATTAATTACACACTACAAGTTCGCCAATCTTTCAGCCAGGCCAGTGTCGGTACTTTGAGGGAGGTCCCCCGTGCTTTCGCACGAACCTAATTAATGTAAACCTCATTTTCCCAGAGGCGTAACCCCGTTGACACCTTTCAAGGCACCTACTTGATCGGCTAATTGTAATGTGTAAAACTCTCCCAGGAGTAACTCTTACTCGCAGCGGGTATCGGGATCCAACTATCTCATAGAAGGTATGCAATCTCATTGCAAATTTCAACACTTGAAATTCCCGATAATATTTTGCCCCTAGCGTCCTATGACCTTGACGCAGGCCAACAAACCATAGTGCGTTAGTCAAGTTCAACCCGTCATTTCCTGATTGAATTAAACCCACCCGCACGACCCTTGACGCAGGCCAACAAAGTCGCACGACTACCCTAATCCAATCTGCATCATATGCATAAGCAGATAAATACTAGTTAGCTACCGCACACTACGCCTTGACGCAGGCCAACAAACGTAGCACGAATACTAACTACCATTTATCTGAAATGACGGAGGGCTACGACAGGTTTTTCTGAAAACCTATTGCGTAATGAACTTGATATCGTTGTAGAATCAAATGATTTTAAAATGGAGTGATTTTTAGGCTTTTCTAGTTTTGCTAAAGGAGTCACTCCCAGTGAAGGGATCGTCGGTCCTTTCCTCGTCGAATGAGGTGCGGGATATATCATATATATCACTGTGCAAAGCAAAAACTCTTAAAAGCAATCAAAAGACAAACCGAGTGTGTAGCATCTGCCAGTTAATGCTAAAGGAGTCACTCCCGGTGAAAGGATCTCGGTCCTTTCCTCACCGAATAAGGTGCAGGATATATCACATATACCGCTGTGCAAAGCAAGAACTGCAGCTACCTATTTTATTTTTGAAATTCGATTCTACAATATCTTAGGTTTCTTTTCTTTCATTAATCACATTAATGAAGTCCCATCATTTAAATACCTAAACATCACAGATAAATACGACGTACACTTATGCCATCCGCATTCGCCTCGATGTCCCCTCGTGCACCGTTAGGTTAGGTAACTAACGACAGAGCGGGGCAGGGCTAGCGCGGGTGTAAAACATAAGTAATGCCTATATAATATATCATATATACTATATACAGTATCTATCACAGAACATCACATGATCGCATCACAGATATCGCAGCAGAAGAAACATATGAAAAATTGGATATACTAGGACGTCCGTGTTTTCAATACGAGCCAGTATAAAACACGGATTCCACGGTCGTGATGAATAGCCAAACCCACACCCCTAGACCCCTACGAGAGCGGCAAGCAACCCTCCCAATTCTGAAGTTAGGAGACCCGGACTCGACTCCTCGAGTTGGTCTCCCACTGGACTCTAGAACCCGGTTACTTGTGCCCTCCTCCTTGGGTCTATCCTAGTGCGGAAAAGTAAATAATATACAAAAGGTGACATCTTCCGCAACCTGGAAGTGCCCCAATAAAAGAATATTACATACAAGTTTTTACATGAATGAAAATGAAAAACACTCATCTCACATAAAAACCCCCGGCTATTCATACACGACGATCCAATATAACATATCCAGCAACACATAACATCACATGTCATCAACGTAAGTAAATATGCGCATCCCAATTGTCGTTGACATATAGCAACGAAACCGGCGATATCACATATTACACTTACGGTCACAGAAAAGAAAGTGTAAAACTACAACAGTTGGAATCCGCAACCACCTCAGACATCGCATGCCTGACCAAATGAATTCTTTAGACATCGCATGCCTAACAATTATAAACCCCACATTTTAGTCTCAAAATCGAAAATTCTTTTCAATATCAAGTCGGGCAATTCAACAAGATTCCCGACATCCTGATTGAATGCTCGTCGCAAACTTCAGTAGACGGCCGCACCCCTGATGCCGTCGATGAAGTGCACCAAGGCGGAACACCGCTACCGCGAGCACCCGGACGGATGCTTTTGGCGACAGGGTTCTCCTACAGTCACCTGGTCGGGGCTATGGAGTAAGGCTGTCTGTTATGTTTACCCGGCGAGTATCCGCGTACGCTACGTGATTGCGATGGACTTTTGATCACATCAAAATTCCGTGGCAACCGATCAAGTGAGACTAAAGTGCTATGTTTATAACATTCATTCAGTTATCTCATAACATATTGTGAATTCCAATTATTGTATCACATTCCAGATAATTAGAAAATGTTAAACTTTCCGATCGAACTTTCGAACACCCAAGTTTTCCCGATACAGATCAACACATGAAACAAGTCTAAAAACATTCAGTTCGTGCCTCAGTACCAATGGTCCAGCCGTAGAAGGGTCAAGCCAACGCCTCACATGTGGCACGCCGTACTGCCCGAAACCCGAAGGTTCAAAGGGCAGTTCAAGATGGTCACATAATCGAGTTAAGGTTTGTTGTCTTCTAGAGGGTCCATTGCGTTACTTGCACTACTTAGAACGTCTTTAAACCACGGAAAAATCCAACACTTGGAAATTTCCCGACAGGGGAAAAGTTGGGTATTTATATCCGGTCGAACTTTTTAACATATTCTAAAATTTATCCGGAAAGCCACATAGACAAAATCTGATACTCCGATCGAAACACCGAATCCCCAAAATAACCCCAGAAAATTCAACTCTTGAATAAAATAGAAAAATTTCCAGAAGACTCAGCACTTTGACACAAGAATTACTGTGCAAGACACGTGGTCTAAATCACCAACATGGCCACGGAACCGCCGCGAAACCCAGGGTGGGGCTGCGGTTCCGCGGCGCTTTGGTCGTTTTAGAGTCACGTGCTTCACAGTAACTCATAGGATTCCCTGCTGAATTTTTTGGCAATTTTTAATATGGAAAAATCCCAGATTTTAGAAAAAGTCCAGAGAGCATGTTTGGTTTAGGGTTTCGAGTTCGTTCGGGTTTCAAACTTCGTCTACTCTTCGCCTAAGGCTCTAGCTAGGCTCTGATACCAGTGAAAGGTTCCTAGGCACCCTAATGAGGTCTCACAAGGTATCAACCATGCCAATTTCAAATTTTAACGGTGCCGAGAAACCCTAACAAGATCGTTGGCTAGATTTTTAGGCGACAAAGCAAACTAGTTAACACTTAACTACAAGAATAAGGAAATACAACTTTTGTAGATCCGGTCCTCCACCTCCATAGCTCCGCAATGAAGTCTCCTCGCTGTCCAAATGGAAACCTGGGCTCTAGCGTCGGCTTCATCGGAGAAATGGGCGGGCTAGGTCATCGACGACGTGCCGAAGATGATCTACGTCGAGGCATCACTAGATCAAGCTCCAACTTCACCAAGTCTAGAAAACTTGTGAAGGAAACACACTCTACTACTTGGCAAGAGGTAGAGGATGAAAAAATAGGAAGTGGGTTCACTTTAGAATTGGATTTCACACTCTTTTTCATCAATCACCATTGATGAAGAAAGGTTTTCTTCAAGTGAAGAAGAAGAAGAAGATCATTGTTATGATAAGATCATAAAAAATGGATATAAAAAGAATACTTATCATAATAATAACCATGGTCAAGTGTAGAGACTAAACTAAGGTTAAGTGAATGGTTAGGTTAGGTATGAAGACAAAAATGGTGACTAAGTCAAAGCTTCATGAAGCTTCAACATATATCCAAATTAGCCACCATTTTCCTTTTGCCAAAATAAATAAATAAACAAATAAATGAATAAGAAAACAAAACCCTAACCATTCATATAACCATGGTTCAATCTTTACACAAACCCTAGTTAACATGTATCATCAAACATGACACAATCAAGTGCACAAAAGTATATCACATATACAACTTGTGCAATCCAAGTGAGAAAATCCATATAAAGTGAACCAATACTAGTTAATGCAAAGTAATATATCAAATATATAATTATACATTAAATCATTAAATCAACAATTGATTCAATGATCCGGTCATGTCGCACATAACCGACTAGTATCCAATGTATCGGCTTATCGAATCAATCCTTGATTCGATAACTAGGTTATATCGCATACAACCATTCGATACAATCATCGCGAGAATAGAATACGGTATCACATACACGCATTATTCTCGGTTCCGCACATATCTCATATGTGCTCGTATTTCGTTTCGCTTGAGCCAGGAAACCTCTGTGTAGGACTCTAAAGACTCGTCAATACACCGGCAGCAGGTGATGATCATATCAAACACCCACAAGCCGCAAGCGGTCTGCTAAACATAACGGCCACCCGGGTATTGAGCGATCAGAAGATCGACGAGCAAGCCTGCTCACACTCCAGTGAATCCAACCAGTAACACTACCGTACAGTCCGGTCTGATCGTCTGATATGTCGCATATCTCGCCTAGGGGTGGTAAACGTCAGACCCCAATAGCTCGATAAGTCGTCGATATGAGGTGTATAACAATTCGAGAAACTACTGGTAACACTTACCAGTATATCTCAGGAACCCTGGCCAGGGATTTCCTGTTATAGCCAATCGAACACAGCGCAACATCAACCCCCTATACCGGGAGAGACGAATCCCCTCCTATCGCTCATTGCCTCCATATGACTCGGGACTGTACCCAAAAACCACCGTTTTGCACGCCCTCTTGGATGTGGTAAGATGGAAATCAAAGCACAGTGGGAACCACACAAGACCCTATGACGATCTCGGGTCAACAGACCACTCTGTACCAGTGTCACTAGAGAACTGCCATCTGACGTAAGGTATAATACCATCTGGGAGTTCTCGGCGAGTCCGTCCAGTGTACCCAGTCTCCACTGAGCACCCGTATATCATCTCTGATGTCAAACACCAATGGATATGGGATCATCCATCGCCCATCTGTATGGGTCGAGAAGGTATATGCTAGTCTACTCTGGTATATCGATGCCCCGTCTCGATACACCCACGACTAGGGACCTTGAAGGATGTACTTATGGACTACCATGTCCCCACTAGTATGATCCGCATCATAGTCCAGGTAGTCAAGTACACATCCTAAGGGCTTTACCAACATGTAATAGAGAGACTATCTTTATACACGTTAAGGTAAAGGGTAACCAGATAGCATACTATCATGTCGAGCAAGAAAGTCCTCCCTATATATGTCCCAGCATCCACTACAATATACATCCAATGTACAGTAATGGCCTCTAGGGCATACATATAACTAACAATAATATCTCATATCATCAACGTAAGTAAGTATGCTTACACGGATTGTTGTTGATGTATAGCAACGAAAACCTGCAATACAACTACGTACTGCACCTACGGTCACAGAAAAGAAATTATAAACTACAACATTTGGAATCCACGATCACTTTAGACATCGTAAATCAGAAATATCACATACTTCGCATTTCATGCCTAACTATATGAATTCCAAATATTGTGTCACATTCCAGATAAATAGACAGTATTAAACTTTCCGATCGGATAATCAAATACCCAAGATTTCCTAAATAGCTCAACACTTGAGCGGAGTTCAAATAATCCCAGAATATGTCACAGTACCCATGGTCCAGCCGTAGAAGGGTCAAGCCAACGCCTCACATATGGCACGCCGTGCTGCCCCAAACCCTAAGGTTTAGAAGCGGTTCAGACGGTCACATAATCGAGTTAGGTTTTGTGTTCTTCTAGAGGGACGGCCGCGTTACTTGCTCGTTTTTCCGAAAGATTTAAACTCAAGAAAAATTCAACACTTGAAAGTTTTTCGTGCCGGGAAAAAATGAATTATTGATATCTGTTCGATCATTTTAACAGTTTCTAAATATCTGGAAAACATAACGAAATTAAATTTTCCGATCGAATCAACGAATACAAAATAATCCCCAGAACACTCAACACTTGAGTCAGATTAAAAATAGCCAGAAAAATACTTAATCACCTATGGATATAACTGTGGCAAAACAAGTCAATAAGTCTTCTGTACGGCCGCGGATCCGCGGCAGAGGCAAGGTATTGCCGCGGTTCCACGGCGGTTTGTACGGCTTATTGCCTCGTTTTCACAGTGATGCTTATATTTCCCTGCTGGTATTCTTAAGTATTTTTAATTCAGAAAAAATCACATTTTTAAAAAAAAGTCCAGAGAGTGGTTCAAATCGTCGATTCGGGGTTTGATCGGAGTTTTAACTTCGTATACACGTCGCCTAATGCTCTAGCTAGGCTCTGATACCACTGTCGGGTTCCTAGGCACTCTTGTGAAGGTCTATAAGGCATCAACCATGCCCGAATAAAAATTTAGATGTGCCGAACAACCCAAAGCTGGATCTTTGCTAGATTATTAGGGTTTAGCATGCAAGTAAATATCTTTACAACGAAGTGTGAGGGATTACAACCTTTGTAGTCCGCTCCTTTGCTTCATAAGCTCCGAGTAGAAGTCCCTTCGCCGCGATCCACGATCTCCCGGACTCGAGAGAGGCTCCACGACTCGAACGATCCATGCTAGCTTGTAGTATTCCTTTTCTCCGATGATCTACGTCGAAGATGCTATAACTCAAGCTCTCTCACTCTAATGAGGTGAACACCCTAATCTAATTGGCTAGATTAGATGAGGATGATGGAGTAGTATTTATTCTTTCTTTTTATATCAAATTCTCACATGAAAACATCACAAAAGGAAAACCTAGTAAGCTTTCTCAAAGCTCAAGGTTGAAGAAGAAGAAGAAAAATGAATTAAACCATTTGTGATGAATAATGAAATGAATATATGAATAATAATGCAACCATGGTCAAGGATGACAAGGATAACTCTTGTAGAGAATTAACTAAGGCTAGGGTTTGGTTGGGTTAAAACAATGAGTCATAAGAAAATATCAACCATAATATTTTCTTCATGACAAAAGAAAAGCTTCTAGAAAGCGCAAAAAAGACTAACCCTAATCAAACCCTAACCTTGTTTAATGTCCACAAAACAAGTTGCATTAGTAATTATATCATCGACTAGGAACAGTTATAGGATGTATTCATGGACTACCATGGCCCCACTAGTATGATCTCATCATATTCCCAGTAGTCGAGCACAGATCCTAAGGGCTTTATCAACATGTGAGAGAAAGACAGTAAACCAATGCAAGTCAACATGTTAAGATAAAATGAAACCAAATAGCATACTATCATGACGAGCAAGAAAGTCCTCTCTGTATATATCCAAGCATCCATCATAATATACATCATATGTACAACAATGGCCTCTAGGGCATATACATAATTAACACATATTACTGCCTGAGACGAATGCTTATAATATATATATGCTGATATATAAATATTACTGCTTTCGTTTCTTCTGTGATGCTTAGGAAGCATAAGCTGATGGGATTTATTAATGAGATTAATAAAAAGAAAAGAAACCTAAAAGATGTGGTAGAATCAAAAACTTTATAAAAAAGGGTAGCTACAGTTTTTCTTTGCATAGCGGTATATATGATATACCTTGCATCTTATTCGATGAGGAAAGAGCCGAGATCCCTTCACCGGGAGTGACATCTTTAGCGAAACTAGCAGATGCTACAAACTCGCGGTTTAGTTTTTGACAGCTTATATAGTTCTTGCTTTGCACAGCGGTATATATGATATATCATGCACCTTATTTGATGAGGAAAGAGCCGAGATCCCTTCACCAGGAGTGACCTCTTTAGCGAAACTAGAAAAGACTTAAAAACACTCCTTTTTCAAAAATAACTCGATTCTACGACAATATCATGTTCATTACGCTCATGGTTTTCTAAAAAACCTGTGTAGCCCTCCGTCATTTCAGATAAAGACTATTTAGTATTCATGCTGCGTTTGTTGACCTCTGTCAAGGCGTTGTGTGCGGTAGCTGATTAGTTATTATCTGTAAAGCATATGATGCGATTGGATTAGGGTAGTCGTACGACCTTGTTGACCTCTGTCAAGGGTCGTGCGAGTGGGTTTGATTCAATCAAGAAATGACGGGTTGAACTTGACTAGTGCACTATGGTTTGTTGACCTCTGTCAAGGTCATAGCACACTAGGGGCAAAATAATATCGAGAATTTCAAGTGTTGAAATTTGCAATGAGATTGCATACCTCCTATAAGATAGTTGGATCCCGATACCCACTGCGAGTAAGTGTTACTCCTGGGAGATTTTTACACAAGACAATTAGCCGATCAAGTAGGTGTCTAGAAAAGTGTTAACAGGGTTACGCCTCTGGGAAAATGAGGTTTACTTTAATTAGGTCCGTGCGAAAGCACGGGGAGCCTCCCTCAAGTACCGACACTGATCTGGCTGAAAGATTGACGAAATTGTAGGGTGTAATTAATCCCGGTTAATCTTACCTTTTAGGGTTTGAAGGAAGATTTGAAAAAAACAGTAGGAGACATCCTGATTAGATAAGATAATAACCAATCTAATCTTGCAAGAGCATACGCTAAAGTGTTTTCTTCTCTCTCTCTCCAGGTAGCGACCATGTCAGGCCATAATAAAGATAATAATATGGATGTATTGACTGAACCATCTTATTATACTGAGCAGGGGAACGTTGGTCCCGTTCTTTCTTATAAGAGTTATAAGACTGAACAGGGAATAGTAGAATATCTGGATTCTCACGCCGACCAAACAGAGAACATGCATGTTGATGCACCATCTTCGGGTGTGTTAGTTATTGAGAACTGTTTCTCAGTTCACCCTACGTCCTGGGTATTAGATACCGGATCAGGACAACACATATGTAAATTGTTACATAGGCTACTGAAAGGTAGGGAACTGGGAAAAGGTGATCATTCCGTTCAAGTCCGGAATGGTGCAAATATTGCAGCCAAAGCAGTTGGCAAATATCACCTAGTATTACCAAGTAGTTGAAAGGTTTGTTTAGCACCCTATGAAGAGTTTTGAAGCATCACATGTCCAAAAGTTTAAATTTTTATGGTGCTAAACGAACATGCAAAGGAATCGATTCTAGAAAAATTAGGGTTTCGAAATTTAAAGCGAACTAATCTAGGGTTTCGAGACTACAACCTTTGTAGCTCCCTTTCGCTGGACTTCTTGGTCTCTAGGGTGTTGAATGGAAGTCCTCTTGAAGTCCTCTTGTGTCCACGACGATCCACCACGGAGTTCTTCGTCCAAGCTCGCAACTTCGTAAAACCGAAGAGAACACCCTAAACAAGTTGGCAAAACTTGTGTAGAATGAAGTTGTGGTTAAGATTCTCACTTCAAAAACCTTTCTTTAAGTGGTATTTGCTCACTAGAAAAAACTAGAGAGCAAATGAGAAAGAGGAAGAAGATGGTGGCAATATTTTTCACAAGAGGTAATGAGATAAAGATAACTACCAAGAAGAAAAAGAAATATATCAATATATATTTTATTTCTTCTTACTATGAACCATGGTTAAAGTGACGGAGACATTATTTAACTTGAGTTTTAAATGATAAAGAGAAGGATAACTCAAGTTAAGAGGTAGGTAAGCATGGTTAGGTCAAAGGAAGAATGTAGAAGCTAGAATGATTATCCTTTTCTTTTCATTTTCTTTTAAATCCAAAATCAAATAATAATCCATTATTTAATCCATAGTGTGAGTCTTATATTGCCACCATTTCTATATGTTAACAACCATGATAGATGGGTGTATGTATGTGTGTATGTATGCACATCCATATGTGCATGAAACTAGCATGAAAGAAAGAAAGAAAAAGCACACATGCATGCACACATCCATCATCCAAGAAATGTTTTTAAGTGAGAAAACTAATGGTTAAATGATAAATTAACACTTGATTTATCAATCCGGTCATATCTCATATGACCCCACCAAAAGCAGTTCACCCGATCAATGTTCGGTATCATATACGCACATTTCAATCGGGTGCATGTGCCTATCGCATACGCGCACCACAACGTTTCGCCTGGACTGGGTAACTCCTTGTGGGACTCTAAGACTCGTCAATACTCCGGCAGAGGGTGATGATCATATCAGGTACCCTCAAGCCGCAAGCGGTCAGCTAAACGTAACGGCCACCCGGGTATTGAGCGATCAGAAGAAAACAAGCGAACCTGCTACAACTCCCGTTGAGCCAACCAGCAACACTACCGTACAGTCCGGTCTCTTCGTCAGATACGCTGCATATCGAGCCTAGGGATGGTCACGTCGACCCCAATAACTCAATAAGTCGTTCCGGTGAGTGGTCTATAACAGATCGAGAAACTACTGATAACACTTATCAGCAAATCTCAGCAGCCCTGGCCAGGGACTTGCTGTTATAACCAGTCGGGCACAGCACATCATCAACTCCCAATACCGGGAGAGACGAATCCCCTCCTATCGCTCATCGTCTTCGTGTGTCTCGGGACTGTACCCAACGGCCACCTGTTTGCACGACTCAATAGAGCCGTGGTAGGGTGGCAATCAAAGTACAGTAGGAGAACACACAAGACTCCATGACGATCTCGGGTCTACAGACTAACCTGTACCGATGTCACCTGAGAACTGCTATCCGACGATAGATATAATTCCATATAGGAGTTCTCGGTGAGTCCGTCCAGTGTACCCAGTCACCACTGAGCACCCGTATATGATCTTGATGTCAAACATCGATGAATGTGGGAACATTCATCGCCCATCGTATGGGTCTAGTATCATATACACTAGTCTACTCTGGTATATCAATGCCCCGTCTCGATATACCTACGACTAGGGAAGTTCCAGGATATGCTTATAGACTACAGATGTTCCACTAGTATGATCTCCATCATAATCAGAGTAGTCAAGCCGATATGATCCTCAGGGCTTTATCAGCATGTATGAATGAATAAAAGCATGATCAAATCATCATGTCAGATAAAGAATAACCAGATAGCATACTATCATATCGAGCAAGAACGCACACTGAATATATATATATACATGTATAGATACATCCACTATCATATAATGACCTCTAGGGCATACATATATCCAACAATCTCCCACTTGCACAAAGGCCAGTTATTGGCGTATCTCATACCCAACATCTCAAAAAGTCGCTCATGCTGTGGCTGAGGGAGGGCCTTGGTGAGTGGATCCGCGGCGTTGTTCTTTGTGTCTACTCTCTTAATCTCGATCTCGCGGCGATCTACAATCTCCCGGATCAAATGAAAACGCCTCAGGATATGTCTGGACCGCTGATGGGATCTGGGCTCCTGGGCTAACGCCATAGCCCCATTATTATCATAATACAAGGGTATTGGATCAATAATGGTTGGAACAACTCCTAGCTCCTAGACGAACTTCTTCATCCAGACGGCTTCCTTGGCGGCATCATTTGCAGCAATATACTCAGCCTCCATCGTAGAGTCTACAACGGTATCCTGTTTGGAACTCTTCCAACTTACTGCCCCTCCATTGAGGGTAAATACAAACCCTGAGATAGATTTGCTGTCATCCTTATCGCTCTGGAAGCTCGAATCGGTAAAGGCCTCCATTTGGAGATCTGTATTACTATACACCAAGAACAATTCTTTAATCCTTCGCAAGTACTTAAGAATGTTCTTCACAGCTGTCCAGTGGTTCTCCCCTGGGTTGGATTGATACCTGCTTACAACACTAAGTGCATAAGCTACATCTGGGCGTCTACATAACATCGCATACATTATAGATCCTACTACCAAAGCATAAGGTATAATGCTCATGCGAGCTCTCTCTTCATCGGTCTTTGGACAAGAATCCTTGGAGAGAGTGACTCCATGGCAAGCGGGTAAGGCACCCCGCTTGGAGTCTTCCATACTAAACCTCTTTAGGATGGTGTTAATGTACCTGGTTTGGGACAATCCCAATAACTTTTTGGATCTATCCCTATAGATCCTTACGCCCAGGATGTATGTGGCATCACCCAGGTTCATGGAGAACCTTAGTGATAAGAATGATTTGACCGACTGTAGCATAGGAATATCATTTCCTATCAGAAGAATGTCATCCACGTACAATACGAGGAATGTGACAGCTCTTCCTACAGCCTTCTTATAAACACAAGGTTCATCTGGATTTTTGATGAAATCAAACTCTTTGATAACATCATCGAAACAGATGTTCCAACTCCGAGATGCCTGCTTTAACCCATATATGGATTTAAGCAATCTACATGCTTTCTCGCTGCTCCCACTGTCAATGAATCCCTCTGGCTGATCCATATAAACGCATTCTTCTAAATCTGCATTTAGAAATGCTGTTTTAACGTCCATCTGCCAGATTTCATAGTCGTAGTGAGCAGCAATAGAAAGTATGATCCGAATGGATTTAAGCATGGCTACGGGCGAAAAAGTTTCGTCATAGTCCAAACCTGGTCTTTGAAGAAAACCTTTCGCCACAAGTCTTGCCTTATAGGTCTCTACCTGCCCATCCACACCAATCTTTCTTTTAAAGATCCATTTGCACCCTACAGGTTTTACCCCAGGGGGTACAACGTCCAAAGTCCATACTTTGTTGGTGTACATAGACTCCATTTCGGATCTCATGGCATCCAGCCACTTCACAGAGTCACCACTCGTGATAGCTTGCTGAAAACTGGTAGGATCATCATCATCCATGATGCAATCTTCTCCGTTACCATCAATGAGGAAACCCGTAGTACCTCTCCGGTGGGCGAGAAGTCCTACCAGACCTACGGAGTGGCCGAGGTTCTTCAGTTTCTGTTGCAACAGCCGGTTCAACCAAATCGTCATTTGTAGTTTGTGTCTCCAGAACCTCTTCTAGATCTACTACCTTGCCATCATCTTTATCTGTGAAAAACTCTTTTTCCAAGAATGTGGCATACTGAGAAACAAACACCTTTTGTTCCTCTTTGTGGTAGAACAGATATCCATAAGAATTCTTTGGATATCCCACAAAGTTACACATGACTGACCGTGTCTCGAGTTTGTCCGGATTCTGCTTTTTAACATAGGCCGGGCAACCCCAAATCTTAATTCTCTTAAGAGATGGTCTCTTCTCATTCCATATCTCATATGGCATGGTAGACACGGCTTTGGTTGGAACCCTGTTTAGCAGAAACGCTGCAGTCTCCAATGCATGTCCCCAAAACGAGACTGGTAACTCAGCGTCACTCATTATGGACCGGACCATATCTAATAGGGTCCTATTCCGTCGTTCTGACACACCGTTGTGCTGTGGTGTGTAAGGAGGAGTGAGCTGAGAGAGAATCCCATTCTCTTTTAGGATGTTTGCAAATTCTGTACTGAGATACTCTCCACCTCGATCTGATCGAAGCATCTTAATACTCAAGCCGGTTTGTTTTTCTACTTCTTGTTTATATTCAATGAATTTCTCGAAAGCGTCGGACTTGTGCTTTAATAAAAATACATGACCGAATCTTGAGAAATCGTCGGTGAATGTAATGAAGTATGAAAAACCGCCTCTAGCCTGTGTAGACATTGGCCCACATACATCACTATGTATGAGGCCAAGGAGCTGAGTAGCTCTTTCTCCGTGTCCGGTAAACGGAGTTTTGGTCATTTTACCCTTGATACAAGACTGGCAAGTCGCATAAGATTTATATTCAAAAGAGTTTAAATATCCATCTTTGTGTAACCTGTTTAGTCTTGTTTCGTTAATATGACCAAGTCTACAATGCCAAAGAAAAGCTTCATTTAATTCTGAAAGTTTTCTTTTATTAGTGTGTTGTATACTGAAAACTGTGTGTTGATTTAGGACATATATTCCGTTATTAAGCGTACCATACCCAACCAACGTTTGATTTAGGTGAATGTTCATAACATTGTTCTGCAACACAAAATTATATCCTTCATTGTCTAACAAAGAAACGGATATTATATTACATAGCATACTTGGTACAAAATAACATGGATTCAAAATCAAAATACATCCAGATGGCAACCCCAAGTGATACTCTCCCACTGCGACTGTATGTACATTGGAACCATTTCCAACGCGGAGAGTATGGTCACCTGTCTTCAAAACCTTGCTTTTTCTCAGCCCCTACATAGAATTGTAAATGTGAGAACCTGAACAGGTATCCAATACCCAGGAAGCAGAGTTTATAGAAAAACAGTTTTCAGTCACAAACGCACCTGAAGCGGAAGCATCACCATGCTTCTTCTTGAGACTTAGGTACTCCATGCAATTGCGCTTCCAATGTCCTGTCTTGTGGCAATGAAAACACTCGCCTTTCCCCGGGTCTCCAGCTTTGGACTTTCCCTTTCCCTTCACCTTTTTAACTCCGCCCTTAGGATTAGTGGGTTTCTTCTTTTTCTTTCCCTTGGCCTTAGCTTTCAGGCGAGAAGAAGAAGACTGTCCAATCGTCATAACGGGAGTTTTTGCTGACTTCATAGTGCTCTCTCCACTCCTTAACATATTAAGGAGTTCAGGGAGTTCCTTTTCCATGCCATGCATGTTAAAATTCACTATGAACTGAGCAAAGGTGGAGGGGAGGGACTGCAAAATAATATCTATATATTGTTCATTGTCCATTGTCCATCCAAGGTCCTCAAGCTCTTCTATAAGAGCTATCATCTTCAAAACAAGGTCTCCTACTGGTATGCCAGGGGCCATTCGCATCTGAAACAGTTTTTTTGATGCTTCGTATCGTAATACGCGGGATTGCTCCCAATACAACTCCTTTGTATGGGGCAATATACCGTGAATGTCCATGTCCTCGTGCTGCTTTTGATGTGTGTTGTCCATCGATGCAAGCGCGAGGCATTTTGCCATGGCACAGTCAGCATCCCATGTCTTGCGGACTTCAATGTCCGCAATTGAGGATTTTGGACCTGGGACGGGCGGGGCTGAAGCCGTGAGGACATATGATACTTTATCATAAGTCAAGGCGATTTTCAGATTCCTCAACCAGTTTTTATAGTTGGTCCCATTCAGTTTGTTTTTATCTAGTAAAAGCTTGAGTCCAGTCATGGGTATCTGCCATTAAGAGAGAGAAAAGAATACACTCAGCGAAAGCTCTTGCACAGATTAGATTGGTTTATTATCCTGTCTAATCGATGTTTTCCACTGCTTTTTATCAAGTTTTTCTTTCAAACCTTAAAAAGAAAAACTAGCCAGGATTAATTACAGTCTACAACTTCGCTAACCGTTCAGCCAGGCCAGTGTCGGTACTTTGAGGGAGGTTCCCCATGCTTTCGCACGGACCTAATTAGAGTAAACCTCGTTTTCACAGAGGTGGAGCCCCGTTAACACCTTTCTAGACACCTAATGAGTTAGCTAATTATAAACTGTAAAACTCTCCTAGGAGCAACTATTGCCCACATTGGGATCGGGATCCAACCATCACATGGAAGGTATACAATCTCATTGCAAATTTCAATACTTGAAATTCCCGATGTAATTTTTACCCCTAGTACTTATGACCTTAACTATGGTCAACAAATCATAAGTACCAGTCAAGTTCTACCTGTCATTTCTTGATCAATTAGACCCACCCATATGACCCTTAACTATGGTCAACAAAGTCGCATGAATGTCCTAATTAATCTGCATCATATGCAGTGTAGGAAGACATCACTTAGCTACCGTACACTACGCCTTAACTAAAGTCAACAAACATAGCACGAATACTAAGTACTCTACTTCCTAAAATGACGGAGGGTTGCGAATGATTTTTAAGAAAATCTTTAACGCTTTGAACTTGATATCGTTGTAGAATCAAACAGTTTTCAAAAGGATTGGCTTAAGCTCCGCAGTTTTGAAATGTAGCTTTTTCATAAATAGCCGAGTAGTTTTCAAATCCGATTCTACAACATCTTTTTAGGTTTATTTTCTTTACATTAATCACATTAATGTAATCCCATCATTTAAGTCCTTAAGCCAATCACAGAAAAGAAACAAAAATAACACGTACGCTTATGCCATCCGCATTCGCCGCAATGTTCCGTTATGCACCGTTAGGTTACTTAACTAACGGCATACCGGGACGGGACTAGCGCGGGTGTAAAACATAAGCAACGTCTACTATATATCATATATATAATATGTCATTCGTCTCAGATATCACAGAACACAGGCAGCAGAAACATAGATATAACGTGGGATATCCTAGGACGTCCGTATTTAGCATTTAGCCAGAATAGAAAATACGGATTCCACAGTCGCGATGAATAGCCAAGCCCACACCCTGGACCCCTACGAGAGCGGCAAGTGACCCTACCAATTCTGGAGTTTAGGAGACCCGGTCTCGACTCCTCGAGATGGCCTCCCACTGAACCCCAGAACCCGGTCACCTGTGCTCCCCTCCTTAGGTCCAACCTAATGCGGAAAAGTAAATAATATACAACACTGGTGACACAACCTCAACCTGGAAGTGCCCCAAATAAAAGAATATTACATTACATTTGAATTTACATGATTGAAAATATAAAACTCTCATCTCATATAAAACCCCCCGGCTATTCAATCGCGACAATCCTGCACATCATATCTCAGCAACACATAATATCTCATATCATCAACATAAGTAAGTATGCATACCCCAATTGTCGTTGACGTATACCAACGAAACCGGCGATATCGAACATACTACACTGACGGTCACAGAAAAGAAAGTGTAAAACTATAATATTTGGAATCCACATTCTCTTTAGACATCATAAATGCGAAATATCACATATTTCGTATTTCATGCCTAAACTATATGAATTCCACATATTGTATCACATTCCAGACCAACAGACAGTATTAAAATTTTCGAACGAACGATCAAGTACCCAAGATTCACTAAAGCTCAACACTTGAGAAGGGTTCAAAAATCCGGAGTGTGACACAGTAGTAGCGGTCCAACCGTAGAAGGGTCAAGCCAACGCCTCACATGTGGCACGCCGTACTGCCCCAAACCCTAAGGTTCAAAGGGCAGTTCGAGACGGTCACATAATCGAGTTAAGGTTTGTTGTCTTCTAGAGGGACCACCGCAAAAAGACTTGCACGTATCTCCAAAGTATTTAAACCCCGTGAATAGTGAGCAAATGATATTCGTTCAAACACTTCAATACTTTCTAATTTACCCGGAAAAGCTACGAAATGAAAATCCCGATCGAAATGACGAGTCCAAAATCATCTCCAGAATTTTTCAAAACTAAATATAGATTAAAAATATCCAAAAAATTATACAAGCCAATTCATGAATTACTGTAAAAAAATTATTCATCAATTAATATATACGGCCGCGGAACCGCGGCCTAAGCAAGCTTAGGCCGCGTTTCCGCGGCAATAATCACTGTTCATTGAATAATTTTTGTACCGTAATCCTTATTTTTTTCCTGCTGTATTTTTTACATATTTTTAATTCTGAAAAATGTCAAATTTTAGAAAATTTCCAGAGAGCACCCGAAAAAGCCGTATTTCGGTTCGATCGGAGTTTTAACTTCGTAAAATGGTCGCCTAATGTTTTAGGTCGGCTCTGATACCAATGAAAGGTTTGTTTAGCACCCTATGAAGAGTTTTGAAGCATCACATGTCCAAAAGTATAAATTTTTATGGTGCTAAACGAACATGCAAAGGAATCGATCCTAGAAAAATTAGGGTTTCGAAATTTAAAGCGAACTAATCTAGGGTTTCGAGACTACAACCTTTGTAGCTCCCTTTTGCTGGACTTGTTGATCTCTAGGGTGTTGAATGAAAGTCCTCTTGAAGTCCTCTTGTGTCCACGACGATCCACCACGGAGTTCTTCGTCCATGCTCGCAACTTCGTAAAACCGAATAGAACATCCTAAACAAGTTGGCTAAACTTGTGTAGAATGAACTTGTGGTTAAGATTCTCACTTCAAAAACCTTTCTTTAAGTGGTATTTGCTCACTAGAAAAAACGAGAGAGCAAATTAGAAAGAGGAAGAAGATGGTGGCAATATTTTTCACAAGAGGTAATGAGATAAAGATAACTACCAAGAATAAAAAGAAATATATCAATATATATTTTATTTCTTCTTACTATGAACCATGGTTAAAGTGATGGAGATATTATTTAACTTGAGTTTTAAATGATAAAGAGAAGGATAACTCAAGTTAAGAGGTAGGTAAGCATGGTTAGGTCAAAGGAAGAATGTAGAAGCTAGAATGATTATCCTTTTCTTTTCATTTTCCTTTAAATCCAAAATCAAATAATAATCCATTATTTAATCCATGGTGTGAGTCTTATATTGCCACCATTTCCATATGTTAACAACCATGATAGATGGGTGTATGTATGTGTGTATGTGTGCACATCCATATGTGCATGAAACTAGCATGAAAGAAAGAAAGAAAATGCACACATGCATGCACACATCCATCATCCAAGAAAAGGTTTTAAGTGAGAAAACTAATGGTTAAATGATAAATCAACACTTGATTTATCAATCCGGTCATATCTCATATGACCCCACCAAAAGCAGTTCACCCGATCAATGTTCGGTATCATATACGCACATTTCAATCGGGTGCATGCGCATATCGCATACGCGCACCACAACGTTTCGCCTGGACTGGGTAACTCCTTTGTGGGACTCTAAGACTCGTCAAAACGCCGGCAGAGGGTGATGATCATATCAGGTACCCTCAAGCCGCAAGCGGTCAGCTAAACGTAACGGCCACCCGGGTATTGAGCGATCAGAAGAAAACAAGCGAACCTGCTACAACTCCCGTCGAGCCAACCGGCAACACTACCGTACAGTCCGGTCTCTTCGTCAGATATGCTGCATATCGAGCCTAGGGATGGTCACGTCGACCCTAATAACTCAATAA
Source organism: Agapanthus africanus (assembly GCA_030015575.1). Classification (NCBI taxonomy): domain Eukaryota; kingdom Viridiplantae; phylum Streptophyta; class Magnoliopsida; order Asparagales; family Amaryllidaceae; genus Agapanthus; species Agapanthus africanus. The sequence goes on along the minus strand of JASDDO010000024.1, from coordinate 704,518,555 downwards.
GTCGTGCCGGTGAATGGTCTATAACAGATCGAGAAACTACTGATAACACTTATCAACAAATCTCAGCAGCCCTGGCCAGGGACTTGCTGTTATAATCAGTCGGGCACAGCACAGCATCAACTCCCAATACCGGGAGAGACGAAACCCCTCCTATCGCTCATCACCTTCGTGTGTCTTGGGACTGTACCCAACGGCCACCTGTTTGCACGACTCAGTAGAGCCGTGGTAGGGTGGCAATCAAAGTACAGTGGGAGAACACACAAGACTCCATGACGATCTCGGGTCTACAGACTAACCTGTACCAGTGTAACCTGAGAACTGCTATCCGACGATAGATATAATTCCATATAGGAGTTCTCGGTGAGTCCGTCCAGTGTACCCAGTCACCACTGAGCACCCGTATATGATCTTGATGTCAAACATCGATGAATGTGGGAACATTCATCGCCCATCGTATGGGTCTAGTATCATATACGCTAGTCTACTCTGGTATATCAATCCCCGTCTCGATATACCTACGACTAGGGACGTTCCAGGATATGCTTATAGACTACAGATGTCCCACTAGTATGATCTCCATCATAATCAGAGTAGTCAAGCCGATATCCTCAGGGCTTTATCAGCATGTATGAATGAATAAAAGCATGATCAAATCAACATGTCAGATAAAGAATAACCAGATAGCATACTATCATGTCGAGCAAGAATGCACACTGAATATATATATATATATACATGTATAGATACATCCACTATCATATAATGGCCTCTAGGGCATATATATATCCAACAGTTGTAATACACTAATTCTGAATGAGTGCTATTATATACCGAACATGATGTGCAACATTATATCAGTTTCTTTATTAAGTAAAGAAGGATAAAATTTTGTAGTAAACGATAATGTTATGAACATATTCCTAAATCAAAAGTTGATTGCATCATGCTCGTTACATAATGGCATATTCATTCTCAATCAAAATACAGTCCTCAATATACAAAACACACACAAGAGGAAAAGTTCAGAAATGAACGAGTCTTTCTTGTGGCATTGTAGACTTGGTCATATCAATGCGACACGACTAGCTAAGTTACATAAGAATGGATATTTGAATCCGTTCGAATTATCATCTTATGATACTTGTCATTCATGTCTCAAAGGTAAATTGACCAAAGCTCCGTTTAGTGGACACGGAGAAAGAGTTACAGAACTCTTAGGACTGGTACATAGTGATGTATGCGGTCCCATGTCTACGCATGCCAGGAATGGTTCTTCTTACTTCATTACATTCACTGACGATCTCTCTAGATTTAGACATGTGTTCCTGATGAAACACAAGTCTGAAGCTTTTGAGAAATTCAGAGAATATAAGCACGAAGTAGAGAAACAAACGGGAAAAGTATTAAGGTCCTTCGATCTGATCGAGGAGGAGAATACTTAAGCAATGAGTTCTTAGATTATCTAAAAGTGAATAGGATTCTCTCTCATCTTACTCCTCCTTATACACCACAGCACAACGGTGTATCGGAACGGAAGAATCGCACCCTATTAGATATGGTGCGCTCGATGATGAGAACAGCTGAATTACCTATTTCCTTCTGGGGGTATGCGCTTGAGACAACAGCATACCTATTGAATCAAATTCCAACTAAATCTTTACCTACCACACCATATGAGATATAGAGTGGGAAGAGACCATGTCTTAAACGAGTTCAGATATAGGGTTGTCTGGCCTATGTAAAAAGGCAAAATCAAGGCAAACTCGAGGCACGGTCAGTTCTATGTAAATTTGTGGGATATCCTAAACATTCAAATGGATATTTTTTCTACCACAGTGAACAACAAAAGGTGTTTGTTGCTCAACATGCCACCTTTTTAGAAAAGGAATTTCTTACAAAAGATATTAGTGGCTCTGAGGTAGAACTGGAATAATTTCCATCAACACAAACTGCAACTGAAGATTTAGTAGAACCAGAGGATTCAGTAGTACCCGACGAACCCTAGCCTCTCCGCCGATCTAGTAGGGTTTCTCGTCCACCTGAGAGATACTACAGTTTTCTCATTGATGGTGGAAGCGAGGATTGCATCATGGAAGATGATGACCCAACTAGTTTCGAGCAGGCCATCAGGAGTGGTGACTCTATGAAATGGCTGGATGCAATGCGATCTGAGATGGAATCCATATACACCAACAAAGTATGGACTTTGGAAAATGCTCCTGAAGGGGTAAAACCCATTGGGAGCAAGTGGATCTTTAAAAAGAAATTTGGTGTAGATGGAAAAGTTGAGACTTTCAAAGCTAGACTTGTTGCAAAAGGTTTTTGTCAATGACCAGGTGTGGATTATGACGAAACCTTTTCTCCTGTGGCTATGCTTAAGTCCATCCGGATCTTACTTGCCATTGCTGCATACCATGACTACGAAATCTGGCAAATGGATGTTAAGAACGCCTTTCTAAACGGTGATTTAGAAGAGTGCGTGTACATGACTAAGCCAGAGGGCTTCGTAGATAGTAGGAGCAGCGGAAAGGAATGCAAGCTGCTTAAATCCATTTAGGCGTTAAAGCAAGCATCGCGGAGTTGGAACATCTGTTTTGATGTTGTAGTCAAAGAGTTTGACTTCATTAAAAATATAGACGAACCTTGTATTTATAAGAAGGTAGCAGAGAGTAAGGTTGTCTTCTTCGTATTGTACGTGGATGACATTCTCTTGATAGGAAATGATATGCCTATGCTACAATCAGTCAAGCTTTTCTTATCATAAAGATTCTCAATGAAAGATCTAGGTGATACCTCCTGCATATTAGGAATCATGATCTAAAGAGATAGATCTAAACGGATACTGGGATTGTCCCAATCCAGGTACATTGACACCATACTAAAAAGGTTTAGTATGGAAGAATCCAAGCGTGGGAACCAACCCACGATCTCTGGACTCACTCTCTCCAAAGAGATTCTCCCAAGACTGATTTGGAGAGAGCTCACATTCAAGGGATACCCTATGCTTCGGCAGTAGGCTCTATCATGTATGCGATGCTATGTACCAGACCCGATGTAGCATAATCACTAAGTGTATTGAGTCGGTATCAAGCAGATCCTGGAGAGAGTCACTGGACAGCCATGAAGAACATTCTCAAGAACTTACGAAGGACTAAAGAGATGTTCTTGGTGTATGGTAACGGAGAACTCCGTGTAGAGTCCTTTACTGATTCCAGCATTCAAAGTGATAAGGACGACTCTGAGTCGCAGTAGGGATTTTTCTTTACCCTCAATGGAGGGGCGGTATGTTGGAAGAGTTCCAAACAGGATACCGTTGCAGACTCGATGATGGAGGCTGAATACATCGCTGCCAACGATGCTGCCAAAGATGCTATCTTGATAAAGAAGTTCATTAGCGAACTTGGTGTGGTTCCATCCATTGATCATCCAATACCTCTGTATTGCGATAACAATGGAGTTGTGGCTTTGGCCAAGGAACACATGTCCCATCAAAAGTCTAGACATATTCTGAGGCGGTATCACCTGATCAGCGAGATAGTTTATCGCCAGGAGATCGAGGTCAGGAGAGTAGATACGAAGGAAAACAATGCGGATCCACTCACGAAGGCCATTCCCCGGATACAGTTTGAGAGATTATTCGGGATGCTGGGTATGAGATACTACAGCAGCTGGCCTTAGTGCAAGTGGGAGATTGTTAGTTATGTATATTCCCTAGAGGCCATTGTTGTACATATGATGTATATTATAATGGATGCTTGGATATATATAGAGAGGACTTTCTTGCTCATCATGATAGTATGCTATTTGGTTTTACTTTATCTTAACATGTTGACTTGTACTGGTTTATTGTCTTACTCTCACATGTTGATAAAGCCCTTAGGATCTGTACTCGACTACTAGGACTATGATGAGATCATACTAGTAGTTGATGAGTACATCCTATAACTGTTCCTAGTCGAGGGTATATCGAGACACGGCATCGATACACAAGAGTAGACTAGCGTATACACATCTTGATCCATATGATGGGCGATGGATGACCCCATATCCATCGGTGTTGGACATCAAGGATGGTGTGCGGGTGCTCAGTGGAGACTGGGTAGACTGGACAAACTCACTGAGAACTCCCAGATGGTGATATACCACACGTCACATGGCAGTTCTCCGGTGACACTGGTACAGGGTAGTCTGTAGGCCCGAGATTGTCATAGAGTCTTGTGTGATTCCCACTGTGCTTTGATTTCCACCTTACCATGTCCAAGAGGGCGTGCAAAACGGTGGCTTTTGGGTAGAGTCCCGAATCACATGGAGGCAATGAGCGATAGGAGGAGATTCGTCTCTCCCGGTATAGGGAGTTGATGTTGTGCTTTGTTCGATTTACTATAACTGGAAGTCCCTGGCCAGGGCTGATATAGAGATTTACTGGTATGTGTTACCAGTGGTTTCTCAACCCGTTATGTGCCACACATCGACACGACTTATCGGTTACTGGGGTCTGACGTATACCACCCCTAAACTTGATATGCGACATATTAGAGGAGGAGACCGGACTGTATGGGAGTGTTACTGATTGGATTCACAGGATAACGTACAGGCTAGCTTGTTGATCTTCTGATCGCTCAATACCTGGGTGGCTGTTACGTTTAGCTGACCTCTTGCAGCTTGTGGGTGTTTGATATGATCATCACCTGCTACCGGCGTATTGACGATTCTTTAGAGTCCTTCACAGAGGTTTCTTGGCTCAGGCAAAATGGAGTAGAGGCACATATGTGATATGTGCAGGATCTAGGATAATGCGATATGAGATATCGTATTATATTCTCGCGATATTTAGATATGAACCGGGTCATCGGATTAAGAGTTGATTCGATGAGTCGGTACATGGAATATTAGTCAGTTATATTCGATATAGCGGGATTGTTGGATCAAGTGTTGATTCGATGATTTAATGTATAACAATATATATGATATATTATATTACATTATCTAATATTAGCTCACTTTATTATTTCATTTTCTCACCGGGTAATACATTGATATATATGCGATATATGTTAATTTTATTATTTTCTTTTGTTGCAAATATATAATATATATGTGATATATATTATTGTGACATGATATGACTAATAATGGAACATGTTCAGTGGAGATTAAACAAGGTTAGGGCTTGATTAGGGTTAGCTCCTTCTTGCACCATCTAGAAGCTTTCCTTTTGTCGTGAGTTAGATATTATGGTTGATATTTATCTATGAATCATTCTTTAACCTAACCAAACCCTAGCCCTAGTTTATTCAATACAAAGGTTATCCTAGTCATCCTTGACCATGGTTCTTTGTTTAATCATATATTCATTTCTATTATTCATCAAAAAAGGATTATCTCATTATTCATCATCTTCTTCTCTTTTGAGCTTTGAAAAAGCTTGCTAGATTTTCCTTTTGTGATGATTTCTTGTGAGAATTTGATATAAAAAGATAGCATAAATACTACTCCATCATCATCATCTAATCTAGCCCATTAGATTAGGGTGTTCACCTCATTAGAGTGAGAGAGGTTGAGTTAATGCAACTTCGACGTAGATCATCGGAGAAACGGAACACTACAAGCTAGCATGGATCGTTCGGGTCGTGGAGCCTCTCTTCAGTCCGGGAGATCTTGGATCATGGCGAAGGGACTTCTCCTCGGAGCTTATGAAGCGAAGGAGCGGACTACAAAGGTTGTAATCCCTTACACTTAGTAGTAAAGATGTTTACATGCATGTTAAACCCTAATAATCTAGCAAAGATCCCGGCTTTGGGTTGTTCGGCACGTCTAAAATTTTATTCAAGCATGGTAGATGCCTTATGAACCCTCACAAGAGTGCCTAGGAACCCTACAGGCGGTGTGTTCCAGGTGCTGGGTTTTCGTGTTTTAGGTGTTGTTTATTTTTGCTAATTTTGCATGTGATGTAATTTTACACTATAAGCAATTCGGAGTGTTTCATATTCGTAGTTTTAACATTGTTTCGGGTGTTTCACATATTGTCTAGACAATGTTAAAAAGTTCGATCTAATGTCAAAAACCTATTTTTCCAAGTTTAACGTATTCGGAAAAACATGCAAGTGATTCTTTGGACCCTCTAGAAGAACGTAAACCTTAACTCGATTATGTGGCCGTCAAAACAATCACTTGAACCCTAGGGTTTGTGATAGTTTAGCGTTTCACATGTGAGGCATTGATTTGACCCTTCTACGGCTGGTTCATTGGTACTGTGCCATCTTCTGGGAATTATTAGAACTGTGCTCAAGTGTTGAGCTGTCGGAAAATTGTGGGACTTTGATGAATCGATCAAAAAGTTTATCGTCGTCCTGATATTATGTGATGGGATATAATATTTAGAATCCACATGTAGTTATGAGATAACTAAATTGAATGTTATAAATCTAGCGGTTTAGTCTCAGTTGATCGGTTGCCATGGGATTTTGATGTGATCAAAAGTCCGTCGCAATCACGTAGCATACGCGGATACTCGCCGGGTAAACTTAATAGATAACCATGCCCTATAGCCCCGACCAAGTGAATGTAGGAGAACCCCGTCGCCAAAAGCATCCGTTCGGGTGCTCGCGGCAGTGGTGTTCCACCTTAGTGCACTTCGTCGACGGTATCGGAGGTGCGGCCGTCTACTAAAGTTTCCAACGAGTATTCGATCAGGATGTCGGGAACCTTGTTGAATTGCCCGACTAGATATTGAAAAGTGTTTTCGATATTGAGACGAAAATGCGGGGTTTATTATTGTTAGGCATGCGATGTCTAAGGAATTCATTTGGTTAGGCATGAAATACAAAGTATGTGATACGTTGGGTTTATGATGTCTAAGGAGGTTGCGGATTCCAACTTGTGTAGTTTTTCACTTTCTTTTCTGCAACCGTAAGTGTAATATTTGGTGTATCGCCGGTTTCGGTGCTATATGTCAACGACAACTGGGATACGTATATTTACTTACGTTGATGACATGTGATGTTATATGTTGCTGTGATATGTTATATTGGATCGTCGTGTTTTGAATAGCCGGGGGTTTTATGTGAGATTAGAGTTTTTCATTTTCATTCATGTAAAATTCATTGTATGTAATATTTTTTTATTGGGGTACTTCTGGGTTGAGGATGATGTCACCATTGTATATTATTTATTTTTCCGCATTAGGATAGACCCAAGGCGGGGAGCACAAGTAATCAGGTTCTGGAGTCCAGTGGGAGACCATCTCGAGGAGTCGAGACCGGGTCTCCTAACTCTTGAATTGGTTGGGTTGCTTGCTGCTATCGTAGGGGTCTAGGGGTGTGGGATTTGCTATTCATCACGACCGTGGAATCCGTGTTTTATAAAGGCTTGAAATAAAACACGGAAATCCTAGTATGTCCAATATTTCTTATCTTGTTCTTCTGCTGCGATATCTGTGATGTGATCATTTGATATGTTGAGATGTATACAGGATATAGTATATGTGATATATTATATAGACGTAGCATATGTTTTACACCTGCGCTAGCACTGCCCCGCTCTGCCGTTAGTTACCTAACCTATCGGTGCACGAGGGGACATCGAGGCGAATGTGGATGGCATAAGCGTACGTTGTATTTATCTGTGATATTTAGGTAACTTAAAATGATAGGAATTCATTAATGAGATTAATGAAATAAAAGAAACCTAAAGATGTTGTGGAATCGAATTTTCAAAATAGGTAGCTCTAGTTGTTGCTTTGCATAGCGGTGTTCCTTGTAGGACATCCAGCACCTTATTTGATAAGGAAAGAGCCGAGATCCCTTCACCGGTAGTGACCTCTTTAGCAATAAATAGAAGATGCTACAACCCTCAGTTTCTCTTTTGATTGCTTCTATAGTTTTTAGTTTGCATAGTGTTATTTTTGAAATATCCTGCACCTTATTCGATAAGGAAAGAGCCAACGATCCCTTCACCGGGAGTAACCTTTTTAGCAAAACTACTAAAAGCCTAAAAAATATTCCATATTTAAATCATTTGATTCTACAACGATATCAAGTTCATTACGCAAAGGGTTTTCTTAAAAACATGTCATAGCCCTCCGTCATTTTAGATAAGTAATAGTTAGTATTCGTGCTGCGTTTGTTGGCCTTTGTCATATCGTAGTGTGCGGTGGCTGATTACTGCTTATCTGTATAAGCATATGATGCGATTGAGTTAGGGTAGTCGTGCGACCTTGTTGGCCTTTGTCAAGGGTTGTGCGGGTGAGTTTAATTCAATCAGGAAATGACGGGTTGAACTTGACTAGCATCCTATGGTTTGTTGGCCTTTGTCAAGGTCATAGGAGGTTAGGAGTAAAATATTATCGGGAATTTCAAGTGTTCAAATTTGCAATGAGATTACATACCTTCTATAAGATAGTTGGATCCCGATACCCACTGCGAGTAAGAGTTACTCCTGGGAGTGTTTTACACATTACAATTAGCTGATCAAGTAGGTGTCTAGAAAGGTGTCAACGGGGTTACGCCTCTAGGAAAACGAGGTTTATTTTAATTAGGTCCATGCGAAAGTACGGGGAACTTCTCTCAAAGTACCGCCGCTGGCCTGGCTAAAAGATTGGCGAACTTGTAGGGTGTAATTAATCCCGGCTAGTTTTACCTTTTAGGGTTTGAAGGAAGATTTGATTAAAACAGTGGGAGCCATCCTGATTAGATATATTGATAACCAATCTAATATTGCAAGAGCATACGCTGAGTGTTTTCTTCTCTCTCTCTCCAGGTAGCGATCATGTCACGCCTTAATCAAGATAATGATACGGATGTATTGACCGAACCCGCTTGTTATACTGCGCTAGGGAACGTTGGTCCCGCTCCAACTTATAATTGTTATATGACCGAGCAGGAAATTGGTGATTGTCAGGATTCCCGTGCCGCCCAAACGAAGAAAGTGTATGTTGATACATCTTCTTCGGGTGTTTTCATTACCGAGAACTGTTTTCAATATCCTCTACGTCCTGGGTATGTGATAGCGGATCAAGATCCCGTTATTGTAATCGGTTACATAGGCTATAGAAAGGAAAAGATCTGAGAATGGGTGATAAGTTTCAAGAGTTAGAAACGGTGCAATTGTTGCAAGCCAAGGAGTTGGTAGGTATCACCCTGTATTACCCGAATACATTGATTCTGAACGAATGTTATTAGATACCGAATCTGAGATACAACATCATATCAGTCTCTTTATTGAGATAAAGAAGGATATAATTTTGTATTGATGGATAATCTTTTGAACATTTCCTATATAAAAAGTTGATCGGTTCAGGCATGTTATCTAAAAGCATATACCTTCTAAATCAAATCACAGTTCTTAACGTATAGAACACACACAAGGGGAAGAGTTCAGGAATGAACAAATCCTTCTTGTAGCATTGTAGACTAGGTCATATCAATACGACCCGACTAGCTAAGTTACATAAAGATGCATGTTTAAATCAGTTTGAATTTACATCTTGTGAAACTTTCCAGTCATGTCCCAAAGATAAGATGACCATAACTCCGTTTATTGGAAACAGAGAAAGAGTTAGTGAACACTTGGGATTAATACATCCTGATGTATGAAAGTCCCCAGTCTACACATACCAGGACCGGTTCTTTGTACTTCATTACATTCACTGATGATCTCTCAAGATTCAGACATATGTTCCTGTTGAAACACAAGTCTGATGCTTTTGAAATATTCAAAGAATATAAGATAGAAGAAGAGAACCAAAACATGTATAAGTATTATGTCATTTGATGTGATCAAGGAGGAGAATACTTGAGCAAGGAATTTCTCGATTATTCTAAAGCAGAATGAGATTCTTTCTCAGCATTACTCCTCCGTATACACCACAGCACGTCGGTATATCGGGGCGGAGCAATTGCACCCTATGTGATATGGTGTGCTCTATGATGAGTACTACTGAGTTACCTATTTCCTTTTTGGGGTAATGCACTTGTGAAGCTGCATATCTATTGAATATGGTTCCAATCAAATCAGGTGCCTACCACTTCATATGAGATATGGTATGGGAAGAGCTCATCTCTTAAGGATGTTAAGATTTGGGGTTTTCCGGACTATGTCTAAAAGCAAAATCCGGACAAGCTCGAGGCAAGGTCAGTTCTGTGAATGTTTGTTGGATATCCCAAGCATTCGCAAGGGAATAACTTCTACCACACTGAGGAGCAAAAGGTGATTTGTTTCTCAGCATGTCACCTTTGAGAAAGGGAATTTCTTGTGAAGAAATTAGTGGTCATGAGGTAAAACTGGAAGAAGTTCCAGCTATACAAACTACAGCTGATGATTTGGTAAACCTGGAGGATTCAATAGCTTCCGACGAACCTCAGCCTCTCCGCCGATCTAGTAGGTTTCCTCATCCACTTGAGAGGTACTTCAGTTTCTCTATGACAGTGGGAGCGATGATTGCATCATGAGATGATGACCCAACTAGTTTCGAGAAGGCCATCAGGAGTGGGGACTCTATAAAAATGGCTCGATGTTAAGCGATCTGAGATGAAATCCATATACACCAACAAAGTATGGACTTTGGTTGTTTTATCAGAAGCGTTAAATCCCCATCAGAAGCAAGTATATCCTGAGAAGATTACTTGGTGTACATGGAAAAGTTGCGACTTTCAAAGCTATGCTTAAGTCCACCCAGATCCAACATGCAATTGCTACATACCATGACTACGATATCTGGCGGTTGGGTGTCATGACCGCTTTTCTAAATAGTGATTTAGAAGACAACGTCTATAAGTATACAGCCAGAGGTCTTCGTAGACAGTGGGAGCAGCGGAAACGTGAGCAAGTTGCTTAATGAGTTAAAGCAGGCATCGTAGAGTTGGAACATCTGTTTTAATGTGGTAGTCAAAGGTTTGACTTCATCAAAATGGTAGATGAACTTTGTATATACAAAAAGGTCGTAGGGTGTATGGAGGTGATACTCTTATTATACGTGGATGACAAACACTTGATAGGAAAACAATTTCCTATGCTACGATCGGTCAATCTCCTCTTATCACATGGATTCTCCATATAGGATGAAGGTGATACCTGCTAAATCCTGGGTTATGGATCTATGAGATATATCTAATTGGATGTTAGGATTCTCACTAGCTGTAGTGAGATGATATCAATCGATCCTGGGGAGAATCATTGGAAAGGTTCCAGACTGATAAGGATGACTGAATGTCAGTCACAGGCATTGTCTTTACCCACAGAGGAGGGATGGTATGTTGGAAGAGTTCCAAGCTAGATACCGTGACATACTAGACAATAAAGGCTGGATAAATTGTTACCAATGATGCTACCAAAGAAATAGCCTGGATGTACACTAGTTCATGAGATGAACTTCATTCCTACCATTGTGTAACAATGGTGTTGTGGCTTTGGCCTAGGAACCCCCGTCCCATCTGTGATGCAGACATATTCTTAGGCAGTATCACCTGATCAGTGGAGATGGTTGATCTCTTGGGAGATATTGGTTAGGAAAGTAGATACAGAGGAGAACAGGGCGGATCCACTCACAAAGGCCTATTCCCAGTAGAGACTTTAATGGGATGGTTGTGTATGGGATACTTCAACCACTGCTGATTGTTGAGTATGAGATACTACAACAGATGGCCCTAGTGCAAGTGGGAGATTGTTAGTTATATGTATGCCCTAGAGGCCATTACTTTACATACGATGTATATTGTAGTGGATGCTTGGACGTATATAGGGAGGACTTTCTTGCTAGATATGATAGTATGCTATCTGGTTGCTCTTTATCTTAACGTGTACACTGATTGTCTCTATGCAACTGTAGGGTGTTTTTTGTCACCCCATTGAGATGGGAATACGCGCGCGCTTGTCAGGCGTACTACAGATTCCCCCTGCCTAGGGTAGGCCGGGGTTTAATGATTGTGGGGATCCGAATCTCCGGCAGCCGCGGACTAAGCTGCCGTTAATTACCCCTCGCCTTTGGGGCAAGGGAACCTCCGATTAACGGGTTAAAATGGTCATGCGAACTCAATGTGCAATGTACGTGTGTTGTGTTTTGAAAGGGGGGTTTGGACATATCGGGAGCCACGCAGAGTTTTTTTACGGGGGTCCCGCTATCCGGGCTGGGGGTCAAGGGGGCTAGCAGCCCCCTTGCGGGGTTCGGGGCAGCGCCCCGGCCCGAAAATTTTTTGGAGGGGGAGAATGTTGCGGAATATGTGCATGTGTACATTTGTAAACAAATGTATATATATACATATATATATATATAAATAAAGGGGAAAAGGCATCCAAAGGATGCGTGGGGCTAGCGCCTAGATCGCTGTGCGCTAAGGTGCTGTGCGCTCAGGCGCGCGCGCGCCACGTGTCAACACGTGGGCAACTTGCGCATGAGCACTGCGCGCAGGTGCGCAAGCGCGCGCGCGCCACGTGTCGGCGCGCGGGCGCGTTGCGCACTTGCGCAAGCGCGCAGGTGCGCAAGCGCGCGCGCCACGTGTCGGCACGCGGGCGCCTTGCGCACTTGCGCAAGCGCGCAGGTGCGCAAGCGCGCGCGCCACGTGTCGGCACGCGGGCGCCTTGCGCACTTGCGCAAGCGCGCGCGCCACGTGTCGGCACGCGGGCGCCTTGCGCACTTGCACTGCGCACTGGAAGGGACAAGAGGCTTTTAGCCTGAAAAAGATTTCTCTGAAGAGAAATCAGAGAGGAGTTGGACTCCTGAGTGTGTTTTTGGGGTTAATGGAAGGGTTCTTCTTCTTCCTCCTGTTGCTTGCTGGATCTTGAAGATCAAGAGATGTGAAATCTCAAAATCTCTCCTTTTTAAGATCTGATGACAGATCCAAGTTCCCCTTTGTGGGTTTTGTGGTGGAAAACTATTTAGTTAAAAAAAAGGAGGAGTAAAACTCTTGATTTAATTCAAGAGAAAGAAGAAGGTTTTGGAACCTTGAAGAAGGAGAAAGATCTCAGATCTAATTTTTTTTGGAGAGAATGAAAGTGTTACTTTATTCATCATCATTTTGCCTTTTATAGGCTTACATATTTGCATATAGCCCCTTGGGCTTTACAAAATGGCATGTTTGCCTATCTTATGGCTCATGTGCCGTTTCATTTTTGCACATAAGCCATGGGCTCACAAAAATTTGGCTTTATGCCCATTTCGTATACATTCATGTATAAAAAATTACATGAAAATTATTTATTACATGATCTATATTTTAGCATGGAGGAGGCTGGCCGCGGGCTCGACTTGGGCATGGGCCCGCTTGACCTGGGCTTGGACCTACCTAGCTTGGGGGTTGACCTTGACTTTGACTCGGTCAACCGGGGGTGCAAATTTTGACCCCAACAAAGTGCCCCCCATCAATAAATTCACACCGCACATTTGAGTTGTGTGCATGAAATTGATGGATCTTGAAGCTAAACTTCGAGGTGGAACATCATTCCGGAGGCGAAGCATCATCCCGGGGAGCATGATTCCCGAGGATCGGAGCATCATTCCGATTCGCGGAGCATAATTCTAATATCAGAGCATCATTCCGAAGCGCGGAGCATAATTCCAGGGTCGGAGCATCATTCTGAAGCGCGGAGCATAATTCCAGGGTCGGAGCATCTTTCCGATGAGTGGAGCATAATTCCAGAGATCGGAGCATCGTTCCGATGGGCGGAGCATAATTCCAGAGATCGGAGCATCGTTCCGATGGGCGGAGCATAATTCCAGAGATCGGAGCATCATTCCGAAGGGCGGACCATGATTCCAGAGTTCGAAACATCTTTCCGAAGAGCAGAACATGATTCCAGGATTCGGAGCATCGTTCCGAAGGGCGGAGCATGATTCCAGGGATCGGAGCATCATTCCGAAGAGCGGAGCATAATTCCAGAGATCGGAGCATCGTTCCGATGGGCGGAGCATAATTCCAGAGATCGGAGCATCGTTCCGATGGGCGGAGCATAATTCCAGAGATCAGAGCATCATTCCGAAGGGCGGACCATGATTCCAGAGTTCGAAACATCTTTCCGAAGAGCGGAGCATGATTCCAGGATTCGGAGCATCGTTCCGAAGGGCGAAGCATGATTCCAGGGATCGGAGCATCATTCCGAAGAGCGGAGCATAATTCCAGAGATCGGAGCATCGTTCCGATGGGCGGAGCATAATTCCAGAGTTCGGAACATCTTTCCGAAGAGTGGAGCATGATTCCAGGATTTGGAGCATCGTTCCGAAGGGCGGAGCATAATTCCAGAGATCGGAGCATCGTTCCGACGGGTGGAGCATAATTCCAGGGTTCGGAGCATCTTTCCGAAGAGCGGAGCATGATTCCATGATTCGGAGCATCATTCCGAAGAACAGCAGACATTCTGACCGAAGCATGATTTCGATGCAGAGGTAGATTCCTAGGCGAAGTATAATTCCGACAAGGAAGGCAAATAGTCCGAGGCGAAGCATTGATTTCGACACGGGATATATTCTGAGACGGAGCATGATTCCGGCGTAGAACTTGTTGGCTAACTTGATTCCGAGACGAAGCATAATTTCGACAGGGAAGGCAGGTACACCGAGGCGAAGCATCATTTCGACACGGGGTGCATTCTGAGACGAAGCATAATTCCGACGCAGAGCTTGAGGGTTGACTTGATTCCGAGGCGGAGCATAATTCCGACGAGGAGGTCGTTGGTTGATTCCGAGCCGAAGCATAATTCCGACAGGGAAGGCAGGTATACCGAGGCGAAGCATGATTTCGACACGGGGTAAATTCTGGGACAGAGCATGATTCCGCCGTAGATGTTGTTGGTTTGATTTGATTTGGGTTGACATCAGCATCGCTACACTGGAATATGGTACCAAGTGCGAATCATCATTTGTCATGAGAGGATTTGGGAATTTTTTTGTTTGGCATCTGCATTGCTGCACTGGAATAATTCCAGGAGCAACTCATCATTTGCCCCGGGAGGACTTGGGAGAGATTGGGATCGTTTTACGCCCGTGGATTGTATACGGTTTTGCAGGATGTATGATCCAGACCGTAGGGCCGAAAAAAATATTTCGAGATTTTGTCGGCGTCTGCATCGCTGCACTAGAATATGGTACCAGGAGCGACCCATCATTCGCCATTTGGGTATAGGATTCGGAATTTGGTTGGCGTCTGCATCGCTGCACTGGAATATGGTACCAGGAGCGACTCATCATTCGCCGTTGGGGTATGGGGAGCGATGGCTTAGGAGACAGGTTTGGATCCCTATCACCTAAGGCTTTTCAATTTTATGGGCCGTGAGGGTCCCATAAAAGCATTTTCTCCCTGCGAGTCGTAAGGATCCCGCAGGTGTATGTTCTCCTTAGGAGTCGTGAGGACTCCTAAGTGTGTTTTTCCTTGGTGAGTCGTAAGGATCTCACGAAGGTTTGTTCTCCTCATACATCGTGAGGACACATGAGTGGGTCTTTCCAATGAAGC
This sequence comes from Agapanthus africanus, assembly GCA_030015575.1. Lineage (NCBI taxonomy): Eukaryota > Viridiplantae > Streptophyta > Magnoliopsida > Asparagales > Amaryllidaceae > Agapanthus > Agapanthus africanus. Next base: position 704,503,118 of record JASDDO010000024.1, on the reverse strand, counting down.
ATAATTCCAAAGGCTGAGACCAGCCGCGTAACTGGTGGTTGCGGTGGGGCATGGGTATACTGAGAATTATTTGAGCCCGTGGATTGTATGCGGTAGTCAATTTGGGGACGGGCCGTAGGGCTGGGAGAATTTTGGAAATTTGAATTTTTGTTTGGCGTCTGCATTGCTGCACTGGAATAATACCAGGAGCAACTCATCATCCGCCCTTGTTTTTTTTTTTTGTTTTTTTTGTTTTTTTTTATTTTACCGCGATTGCTCTATCATTTCAGCTTTTCTTATCGCGAAGGTCGCGATTGCCCTATCATTTCGGCTATTTATTCGCCGTTGCCCCATCATTTCGGCTTTATTTTCATTTTTATTTTTACTCGCTGATTTTTATTGCGAGTTGCCCTATCATTTCGGCTTTTCTTTATTTTTCTTTTATTTACACATTTTTTTTATTTACATTTTTTTTACATTCCCAGTTTAACGACTTAGAGGTCGATTGTTCCCAGTTTAATGACGTGGTGGTCGATTGTTTTCAGAGAAAGGAAGATGCCTGAGAGAATCGGTTTCATGAAGAACTTCGGTCTCCGTTTGTAAGAAATTGGCGGTTGCAGCTTGACTGTTTGTTAACACGCCTTTGGACAGCTCTATCTCTCCTGCCTTGTATTGCTTTTCGACCCAATCTTTGAAGACGAAGCAGTCCTCAATGGCATGGCCTATCACTCTGTGATAGGGGCAGTATTTGGGTTCGTCGGTCCTATTCGCTTCCTGCGGTCTTTTTGACTCTGGCAGTTGTAGACCGTTCTTCAGGGCATCTTTGAATATTTTACGGATTTTGTCCTTTCTGAAGGAATAGACCTTATCCAGCTTCTCTTTCAGTGGAGATTCTCCTCCCTCTCCGAACATTGGCTTCCGAGGCTGGTTGGCACTAGGCCCGCTCATCCTTTGATTATTTTGGTTAGCCGAAGTGTTAAGAGATTCAGTATCGTCAGAACCTCCGTCTTTGCGATTTTCGTCCTTACGGTTTCTCCAGGACCTATTGTTATTTTGGGAGTCAGAGGAGGACTCCTGCTTTGAGCGCTCCAGCATTTGAACTTTTCTGGTCAGTTCTTGGAATGTTTTAAGACCCGCGGTGCATAGAAACGGGGCCATCCAATTGTTGAGATTTCCGACAAGAAGACTGACAGATTGGTCCTGCTCTATCGGTGGTTCACATTTGACGGAGAGATTGCGCTATCGGGTTATAAAATCCGTATTGCTTTCGTTGTTCTTGGGCTTGGTCCTTACGAGCTCGGTAATGGTGATCTTATCGCTGACGCTCATGAATCTTTGTCGAAACAAAGACTCCATTTGGACGAAAGTAGTAACGGAGCCATCCGGTATGCTCGCGTACCAGTCGAAAGCAACATCGGTCAAGCTATTAACGAACTGGCGGAGGAGAAGCGCATCATTGCCCCCAGTATTCCCGCATGAGGCTTTGAAGTGGGCGATGTGTTGATTCGCATTTCCCGTCCCATCGAATCTTCCGAATTTGGGGATGACATAGCCGCTAGGAAATTCTACCAGATCATACTGAGCAGGATATGGTCACCCACTACTGCTGATATCTTTTTGCGCTTCGGCTTCGGCCACCAATGTTTTGACTTTGCTGGCAACCAAATCCATGATTTGATCTTGAGTTAGCGGGCTACTGTCATCGGTAGCCAAGACATTTGCTGAGATAGGATGCGACTGATTTTCATGCGGTCCGCCCACTTTTGGATTTGAGGGAACTGGCGTTGGCTGTCTCGGGACACCGTTTCCCGGTTCATGAGCTGAGCCCTGTGCTTGATTGGGCGGCTGAGAGGCAAGTTGGGCCGTAAGCCGTAAGACGACATTTGTCAAGTCGTCGATCTTTGAGTAGAGCTTGGCCATCTCCTTATCTTTGCTTCTAAGCTGTTTTCGGAGCTCTTGAAGAAGTTGCTGCTCTGCGGTCTTAGGACGGAAAGTTGGCTCATCTTCGCTTTCCGAGCCTGACTCCTCATGAATTGAGGGCTCTCTCTGCCTATCAGCCTCATCGAGAGGGTTTTCATCATCCAGCGGAGGCGGCTGTTCTTGGGAAGTGGCAACCACATTAAAGCCAGATTGGATTTGAGATGTGGTAGCCCCGTCCTTGCTCTTGCTGCGCGTGCCCACCACATAGACAGTGTGGATAACACATTCAGCCATCCCTTCATCTTTGGCGGGGTAACCCTGTTCTTCGGACCTCATGAGGTTTAGCCTGGCAGTAGCCCTAGCCCTTTTGTTGGCTCTATATCTGAGCCTTTTCTCCCTCAGCTTCTCAATTTTGAAGGCTTGGCGGGCATCTGCTACCCGGGAAGCCATTGTGAGTTGATCATAGGGGAGCTTAGAGAAGACACCCGATCGAGCAGTGGTCAAGGGCATCGCTGGAGCTTGCTCAGGATGTGTTGTAGCTTTATTGGTGTTGATGGCTTTGCCCCCAGCTGGGGCCAAGGAAATTCGTTCAGACACCGACTTGCGTTTGGGTTGGGGCGCCCTTGAGATCACCACATTTGGTCTCCTGCCTTTCGAGACCGGTTTGTCTTCCACCGGGGCTTGAGGAGCTGGGATGGTGCCAACTGGCATGAATATAATAGAGCCGAACGGTTGCAGCGGCTCCTCCCATTGTCGCCCGAGACTGGCCGGGAGGACCGTCCTAGAGTCTATCCTCATCGTGTAGGAGACGGGAGCCGTGCTGAGAGCTGAGTTCATCATCGGAGACATTGTTGAAAGGTGATCGCTTGAAAATCCTGCATGAAAAAAGAATTATTTTTAGTATAAATATAGGTATGTATATTGATTGAGTTCGCATGAACGTTTAACCCGAAATATGGGAGGAGAGATTCGTCCCACCGGGCGTGCCAGAATCTGTAGGGTGTTTTTTGTCACCCCATTGAGATGGGAATACGCGCGCGCTTGTCAGGCGTACTACAGATTCCCCCTGCCTAGGGTAGGCCGGGGTTTAATGATTGTGGGGATCCGAATCTCCGGCAGCCGCGGACTAAGCTGCCGTTAATTACCCCTCGCCTTTGGGGCGAGGGAACCTCCGATTAACGGGTTAAAATGGTCATGCGAACTCAATGTGCAGTGTACGTGTGTTGTGTTTTGAAAGGGGGGTTTGGACATATCGGGAGCCACGCAGAGTTTTTTTACGGGGGTCCCGCTACCCGGATAGCGGGCTGGGGGTCAAGGGGGCTAGCAGCCCTCTTGCGGGGTTCGGGGCAGCGCCCCGGCCCGAAAATTTTTTGGAGGGGGAGAATGTTGCGGAATATGTGCATGTGTACATTTGTAAACAAATGTATATATATACATATATATATATAAATAAAGGGGAAAAGGCATCCAAAGGATGCGTGGGGCCAGCGCCTAGATCGCTGTGCGCTAAGGCGCGCGCGCGCCACGTGTCAACACGTGGGCAACTTGCGCATGAGCACTGCGCGCAGGTGCGCAAGCGCGCGCGCACCACGTGTCGGCGCGCGGGCGCGTTGCGCACTTGCGCAAGCGTGCAGGTGCCCAAGCGCGCGCTCGCCACGTGTCGGCGCGCGGGCGCGTTACGCACTTGCGCAAGCGCGCAGGTGCGCAAGCGCACGCGCCACGTGTCGGCATGCGGGCGCGTTGCGCACTTGCGCAAGCACGCAGGTGCGCAAGCGCGCGCGCCACGTGTCGGCACGCGGGCGCCTTGCGCACTTGCGCAAGCGCGCGCGCCACGTGTCGGCACGCGGGCGCCTTGCGCACTTGCACTGCGCACTGGAAGGGACAAGAGGCTTTTAGCCTGAAAAAGATTTCTCTGAAGAGAAATCAGAGAGGAGTTGGACTCCTGAGTGTGTTTTTGGGGTTAATGGAAGGGTTCTTCTTCTTCCTCCTGTTGCTTGCTGGATCTTGAAGATCAAGAGATGTGAAATCTCAAAATCTCTCCTTTTTAAGATCTGATGACAGATCCAAGTTCCCCTTTGTGGGTTTTGTGGTGGAAAACTATTTAGTTAAAAAAAAGGAGGAGTAAAACTCTTGATTTAATTCAAGAGAAAGAAGAAGGTTTTGGAACCTTGAAGAAGGAGAAAGATCTCAGATCTAATTTTTTTTGGAGAGAATGAAAGTGTTACTTTATTCATCATCATTTTGCCATTTATAGGCTTACATATTTGCATATAGCCCCTTGGGCTTTACAAAATGGCATGTTTGCCTATCTTATGGCTCATGTGCCGTTTCATTTTTGCACATAAGCCATGGGCTCACAAAAATTTGGCTTTATGCCCATTTCGTATACATTCATGTATAAAAAATTACATGAAAATTATTTATTACATGATCTATATTTTAGCATGGAGGAGGCTGGCCGCGGGCTCGACTTGGGCATGGGCCCGCTTGACCTGGGCTTGGACTTTGACTCGGTCAACCGGGGGTGCAAATTTTGACCCCAACAGCAACATGTTGATAAAGCCCTTAGGATAAGTACTTGACTACCGGGACTATAATGCAAATCATACTAGTGGGGACAGTGTAGTCTCTAAGTACATCCTTCAAATGTTCCTAGTCGTATACGTATCGAGACAGGGCATCGATATACCAGAGTAGACTAGCGTATAACTTCTCGACCCATGTAGATGGGCGGTGGATGATCCCATATCCATTGGTGTTTGACATCAGAGACAGTATACGGGTGCTCAGTGGAGACTGGGTATACTGGACGGACTCGCTGCAGGGTTACTAGGCACTCTCAAAAGGGTCTATAAGGCATCAACCATGCCCGATTCAAAATTTGGACGTGCCAAACAACCCTAACCAAGATCTTTAAACTAGAGATTAGGCGAAACAAAGCATGTTAAACACTTTAATATCTAAGAGTTTGGGATTACAACCTTTGTAGTCCGGTCCTTCACTTCTAAAGCTCCGTGTTGAGGTCCCTTCGCTGCGATCATCGAGTTCCCGGACTCTAGAGAGGCTCCACGAAGAGAAAGATGCAAGCTTGCTTCCGATCTTCGATAACAAAGATGATCTACCTTGAAGTTTCTTTAACACAAGCTATCACTCACTAAATGAAGTAAACACCCTAATCTAAATGGCTAGGATAGATTCGGATGATGATGTAGGATTTTAGCTCTCATTTGTTTTCATAATCTCACTCAAAATCATCACTAATGAAAAAGCTAGTAAGCTTTTTCATTAAGAACTCAAGGAAGAAGAAGAAGAATAGTAATCCTTTTGTGATGAAAAATGAAAGTGTTGTGATAATTCCTTATGCAACCATGGTTGCTAATAAAATAATAGCTAACCATTGTAGAGAGTTAACTTGTGTTAAGGGTGTGGTTTGGATTACAAAATATCATACAAAAATATCTTAGCTCATGACAAAAAGAAAAGCTTCTAGAAGCTTCAAGAATGAGCTAACCCAAATCAAACTCTAACCTTGTTTAATCTCCACTAATCATGTTGCATTAGTAATTATAACATGTTATAAAATTATTTATCACATATATAATATATTTTGTAACAAAAGAAAATAATACAATTAACATATATCGCATATATATATCAATGGATTACCCGAGTGAGAAAATTAATCAATAAGTGAGCTAATATTAGTTAATGTGATTTAATATATCTGTAAGTCCACGTTGCTCACCCCAGTTCTTACGGGGAGGCGGAAACGGCGAAAAACAATTTTGGCACAAAGGCAACATGGACTAAAAGCCGGATCTTTGCTAAACTAGAAACTAGCAAACTACTAGAGGCGTTAACTACTATGTCGTAGAAATTATACCTCATGAAAACAGTCCTTCGGGTCTTCCCTCCGCTGTCCGGATCATCCATCCACGCTCCGAGGGTCGATCCGGATCTTGGTCACCTCCGCGGACTTCTTGAGTCGAAGACGATCAACCCGAGAGATGTACACCGAGCTCCACCTCGAGCCGAGGCAACTAGGGCAACAAGATCGCTAGTCTTGAAGTCCTAGGTTGGGTAGAATAGGTTGATGGAAGTATTTGTCTATGTGGATTATTTTTCTCTCAACACATGAGATCAAAAGAATGAATCAAGAGGAGGAAAAAGAAGGAGCACTGGCAAGCATGGAGCTTTTCTTTTCTTCTCACTTTTTAGGAGAGAGAATGAGAAAAGAATAATGAACGAAGAAAATGAACCATGGTTCAATAATACTCAAAATCATCATTACTAATCCTATCATGATAAAGTTGATGGCTACATTGACATGATCATTTTCATAATCCAAAAAGAAAACCAAAGAAGAGTGTAGACCTCTCATGAAGGTCAAGGTCAACTTTGGTCAACTGGTCAACAAAGTCAAGAGTGGTACAGGTGGTCAAATGGTCAAAGCAATTAGACATCACAAAATTATCACTGAAATGATTAGTAAGTAATGTCCGCGGCTCATAATGGTTTTGACCGAACGAATTGCCAAAACCCTAATGAGCCTGCCACATAACGGTTTTGGCCGAACCAACTGCCAAAACCCTAATGTGGCACCTCCTCCTTCTTCGCTCCTCACAACTGTGCATACACACCCGCATCCGCATTCCGTAGAATGTGAATACACTGAAGACAAAACAAATCCATCCGTGCAATACTAGGATCCGGCTTAAACCAAAGCCCACTAGTATTGCCTGCCCGAGCAGCATACGCACACAAGTGTACGTAAGTGATCGCAGCCCTGCCGTTAAACCATACGGCCTCTACACGTTTCGCTTAGTGCAGGAAAACTCTCTGTGTGGGACTCTAAAGACTAGACACTACGCTGGCAGTGGGTTTAACCATAGACCGCAAGCGACACTAGCTGTACGTAACGGTCCCCAGGTAGATGTCGATAAGAAGGCCGATGAGGTAAACCCATCCGAACTCCTACTGAGCCTGTATGTGACAATCTCAGTACAGTCCGGTCTGTTCGTCTGATACATCGCATGGCGGGCCTAGGGGGCGGTAAACGTCAGTCCCCTACTAGCGGTACAAGTTGTGTCGGAGTATAGCCCAGAACACCTGAGATAACACTGGAAACCTACCAGTCTATCTCGCTTGCCCTGGCCAGGGACTTTGTGTAATGGCTCTCCTAGACACAGCGCGATATCAACCCCCAATACCGGGAGAGACAAATCCCGTCTAACCGTCACTGCCTCCAAGTGCTTCGGGACTGCACCCAACTACTACATGTTTGCACGACTCCTTTGAGCCGTGGTAGGGTAGTAATCAAAGTACAGTCGGAACACACTCGAGGCGAAGTGACAGTGTCAAGTCAATGGACTAAGCTGTACTAATGTCACCTGGGAACTGATAACTGACGATAGGTATAATACCAACCAACAGTTCCCGACGAGTCCTGTCCAGTATACTCGTAACCTAATGAGCACCCGCATACTATCTCCAGTACGACGTACTGATGGCTGTGGGACATACCACCTCCCGTGCTGGGATGATAAGCGTATACGCTAGTCTACTCCGGAGTATCGATGCCCCCTCTTGATAGTCCTACGACTAGGGACCTGTATAAGGATGTGCTTGTAGATTACCCAGCCCCCACTAGTGTGACTGCCATCACAATGCTAGTGATCAAGCAAAGATCTTAAGGGCTCTAATAATATGTATAAGCGATATGCTAAAAGAAACACATGCACATATTGAAGTAGAAACAAACCAAGTAGCATACTACCATTTTGAGCAAGATTGTCTATACAACTGTGAATATCCCAAGCTTCCATCAAGTAATATACAAGCTAGTATGATACAGTAATGGCCTCTAGGGCATATACACTAACAATATCAAATATATATTATTATACATTAAATTATCAAATCAACACTTGATCCGATAATCCGTCTATTTCATAAATAACCGACTAATATAACCAGTATCAGTTCATCGAATCAACACTTGATCCGATGACTCGGCTATATCTCATATACTCGGCCGATTTCTTATATCGTGAGAATCTAATACGGTATCACAGACACGTATTGTTCTCGGTCCCGTACATATCATATATGTGCTCCTACTCCGTTTTGCCTGAGCCAAGAAACCTCTGTGTAGGACTCTAAAGAATCATCAATACGCCGGCAGTGGATGATGATCATATCAAACACCCACAAGCTGCAAGCGGTTAGCTAAACGTAACAGCCACTGATGTATTGAGCGATCAGAAGATCAACAAGCAAGCCTGTACATTCTCCTGCGAATCCAATCATTAGTACTCCCGTACAATTCGGTCTCTTCGTCTGATATGTCGCATATCTCGCCTAGGGGTGGTAAACGTCAGACCCCAGTAGCTTGATAAATCGTGTCGATATGAGGTCTATAACAGTTCGAGAAACTACTGATAACATTTACCAGTAAATCTCAGCAACCCTGTCCAGGGATTTCCAGTTATAGCCAATCTAGCACAGTGTAACATCAACTCCCTATACCAGGAGAGACGAATCCCCTCCTATCGCTCATTGCCTCCATGTGATTCGGGACTGTACCCAAAAGCCACCTTTTTACACGCCCTCTTGGACGTGGTATGATGTAAATCAAAGCACAATGGGAATCACACAAGACTCTATGGCGATCTCGGGTCTACAGATTAACCTGTACTAGTGTCACTAGAGAACTGCAATCTGACGTGAGGTATAATACCATCTGAGAGTTCTCGGCGAGTCCGTCCAGTGTACCCAGTCTTCCCTGAGCACCCATACACTATCCTTGATGTCAAACACCGATGGATATAGGATCATCCATCGCCCATCATATGGGTCAAGATGCGTACGCTAGTATACTCTGGTGTATCGATGCCCTGTCTTGATACACAACCCTCGACTAGGAACAGTTATAGGATATACTCGTCGACTGCCGTGGCCCCACTAGTATGATCTCATCATAGTGCCAGTAGTCGAGTACATATCCTAAGGGCTTTATCAACATGTAACATAGAGACTATCATAGTACATGTTAAGATAAAGAGCAACCAGATAGCGTACTATCATGTCGAGCAAGAAAGTCCTCCCTATATATGTCCAAGCATCCACTACAATATACATCGTATGTACAGTAATGGCCTCTAGGGCATACATATAACTAACAATCTCCCACTTTCACTAGGGCCATCTGTTGTAGTATCGCATACCTAACAATTAGCTGTGGTTGAAGTATCTCATAATCAACCATTCCATAAAAGTCTCTACTGAGAAAAAGGCCTTTGTGGGTGGATCCGCACTGTTGTCCTCTGTGTCTACTCTCCAAACCTCGATCTCCCTGGAGATCAACTATCTCCATGATCAGGTGATACTGCCTAAGAATTATATCTGGATTTCTGATGGGACGGTGGTTCCTTGGCTAAAGCCACAACTCCATTGTCACACAATGGCAGGAACAAAGTTCATCTCATGAACTATTATCTATATCCAGACTGCCTCTTTGGTAGCATCTTTGGTAACGATGTATCTTGCCTTTAAACGTCTAGTATGTCACGGTATCTAGCTTGGAACTCTTCCAACATACCGTCCCTTCAATGAGGGTAAAGTCAATGCCAGCGACTGATATTCAGTCGTCCTTATCACCCTGGAACCTTTCCAGTGATTCTCCCTAGGATCGATTGATACCATCTCACTACACCTAGTGAGAACCCTAACATCCAACATAACCCAGGACTTAGGAGGTATCACCTTGATCCAATATGGAGAATCTTTGTGATAAGAGGAGATTGACCGAGCGTAGCATAGGAAACTCCTTCCCTATCAATAGTATGTCATCCACGTACTCTACGAGGATCACCACCAGACTCTCTACTACTTTTTTGTATATACAAGGTTCATCTACCATTTTGATGAAGTCAAACTCTTTAAATACCACATCAAAACAGACATTCCAACTCCGCGATGCCTGACTTATCACATAAAACATCTTGCTCACGTTTCCGCTGCTCCCACTGTCTACGAAGCCCTCTGGTTGTGTACTTATAGACGCTCTCTACCAAATCATCATTCAGAAAAGCAGTCATGACACCCAACCCCCAGATATCGTAGTCATGTTATGTAGCCGTGGCAAGTAGGAACTGGATGGACTTAAGCATAGCTTTGAAAGTCTCAACTTTTCCATGTTGTCACGACCCGAAATTGGCACGTGACGGCCCTAATACTACGCAACGCCTAAAGACGTAACGCGGAAAAAGAAAGCCCTAACCCAGAAATCTAAACAATGAAAATACAGAAAAGATAATAAAAGTTTTGAAACATTTGAAATCGCAACCCAAATTCTTTAAAAGTCATACTTTCTTTCTTTAAAATTTTGGCAACACCCCCTTTGTAAAAACTAGCCCAAGATGAATACAACACATATATACGACGCCGTAGCGAAGAAATAAAGACAATAGAGAGAAAGCTGTATAAAAGACGACAACTCCAAAATTAATTTACAATAACGTCCTCACCAAGTCTCTAAGTCAATAACATAATAGTAGATGGAGAGTACAAGATACAACGAATGTACAATACTAAATACAGATAACCACCAATACCCACCTAAGCAAAATAGTACACTGTGAGCCGATGCGGTATCTGTAGCAAAAAATGATAGGTGAATAGCCTGCCTCGACTACTCTGGGGAATACCCTGCAAAACAACTGTGGCACAACGGGGGTGAGTTGCCAACTCGTGAATAGTAGATAACATACGCAGGTAATCGCAGGAATGTACGTACAGCATGAATCGAAGGTATGCAATTTACAGTAATAACAGGTCATGTCAATACAAAATAATGGAAAGTACACTGGCAGGTACAATCAATATGTGAAGCAATAATAACATGACAATAGTAGGCAATAATCATGCAATAGGGATATGAGAATGTACATATGCAACTAACATGAAGGGTACACTAACAGGTACTCATAATATATGGAACCTTGCATAAATAAATATGTATGAGGTTTGGAGTAGAATATGTCATTCCCACGGAAACCTGACATCATGGTAGGATCACAATCCATCAAGACAAACAAATCCCAATTCCTCAAATTAGCCCCCAAGTTGGGCTCACGAATTATATAAGTCTTACATCTCCCAAATGTACAATATCGAGTAATCACCTATATCCCGAATGTACAAATCAGTAATCTCATATGGTATCCAATCTCAATGAATCACCTAATATCCCAAATCAAACTCAAGTGAAATTCTAATATACTAAATAAATATATATATATATATGCAGAAATAAATATGATGGGGTTAATACACATATATTAGCGTCCCATTCCACTAATATTGGTGTAAGGGTATATATAACAACGGCTAAATCCCCTGTTATATATACAAAGGTGTTGAAATAAATATCATGAAAACAATGTGCCGAGCATCGACACAGAAATCCAGATCTATCAGATACCGTCACCAAGACTAGCATCCTGATAGGTAAGTATCATACGCTATCCCGAAAGCACAAGTGCCTATCTCTGACCCTCGCCTTTCGACGTATGCATACATGCATGACTCCCAACGGTATCTCCATGATCCCCGCCGAGTCGTTGGTACTGTCACCGGTAGGTACTAGCCCACGTCCAGGCTCAATCGGAAAAATCCATCGATCTTCTTGCCGAGGGGAACCATACCGGGCCCGACCATGTACTCTCATACGGCAACCACACTTCGTATGGAGTATATAATCAGAACCGATAAATCTCATGGTGGCTGCGCAAATATCATATGAAGGAAACCGGGTTTTTCAATGTATGCATAATTTCATGAACTCCCACGGTTCCCAAATCCAGAAAAAATCATGTAAAATCCAAATAACAATACGTAAATCCAGGAATAAATATGTGCGATATATCTGAAATGCGAGTATATAAATGAAATTATGTAGCTGAAACCAGATGTATGCGAAATCAATAAGGTACAGCTAAGTATAGGTGTCTACCTATAAATAAATGATATGGTATACCCAACTGGGTATAAGTAAAATATGAGCAATGTATCTATAATGGTTTGTGTGTGACATGACAATTATTGACGGTGTGTGTGTAGCATACAATCCGTGCTCGTGCAACATGAACCGTCAATAATATGTGCAGTGTCCTATGGCTACTAGTCACAGTACAACTATTTCAAAGTGAATAGGATAAAGGCGCATTTCTAACAACGATATAGAATATGCGACAAGTATAAGAATCCTAGCCCAGACGCATAACGCCATGCGGATGATTCCCCTGTAGATGTTAAATCCACTCACCTACGCTCCAAGCTAGGTAAATCCTACCACCTGTTTCCCCCTATAGCTGCGTCCGATGTACTCGCCTGCAAACCTGAAAATGAGACAAGAAACCCATATATAAGCCAAATATCTCGCAAAACGCGATAAACTTGCGTCGCGAAATAAACGCGCGTGTGCACGATACGCTGAAACGTATGAATATGCGTCTAAAACTACCGCGACACGCCGCGACACGCTGGATCACAGAACCCACTCACGTATCGCGTGTATCACGCAAACACAACGAACACGAAAAACGATATATTGTCCTAGATTTTCCTACAGGACCAATCTTACAAAACTACACATGCCAAAACAGTACAAATTATAGCAGACTACAGTATCTAAAACCCTAAGACCCCACCCCCCTTCCTGGCCGCAAATTGCGGCCATATGGATTAAAATTGCGGCCAAGTTTGGGAATTAAGGGCTCGTGTTCTGGAGGTGTTGTCCTGACCTAATAAGCATGTTCCAGTTTCCTCAATTTTGTTCTGAAGGGCCCGGGTCAATAGCAGATTACAGAAAGCTAATATATCACCTAAAAACACCGATTTTGCACAAAACACAAACCCTTTGGTATTTTAGTAAAATCCGGGGTTACACTCAGTTATGGTGACCCTAACAATACTAAAATAAGCTAGGTTAACTAACACAATCATCACTTAACCAACATTCTACATAATTCACCATTTTAGCACAAAACTAACTATTTAACACAAACCGATGCTAAACTACACGCAACTTAAGCAAACCATGAAATTGGGTTAAGGAAATATACCCTATAGGATCCTAATAAGCAGGAGAAGAAGTGTATGGGGGAGGAAGAGCTGCTGCAAGTAGCTGGAGCTCCTACTGCTGCTGCTGCTGCTGCGTGCTGTTGCTGCTGCTGCTGTTTGCTGATGCTGATGCTGCTGATGGCTGCTGCTGATGCTGTTGAGGCTGCTGAACCTGCTAGCTTCAAGTGCTGGTGTGTTTGTGTGTGTGTGAGAATGAGAGAAAGATAAAATGAGAGGAGAATGAGAGAAACAAAGCCAAGACCCCCCTCTCTCTCCCCTCATAAATGAGGCATGGCTCACCATGTAGCCCATGCTTTCTCTCTCTCTCAAGGTCAACATTCAACCCATTAATCAAATCAATTTAAAACCCTTTTTTATTTTTAACAACCATGCACACTTAAAAACCCATAACACTTAAACAATTATTAAAACTAGCTTAAAGAAAAATGGTTAGCTCACCATGATTGCTAATCGTGGTTAACCTTCAAATTCGCACCCTAGTTATCATGCACAAGTGTGTGCAAGCCTAGGAAAAATCTAATAAAATATTCAATAAATAGGATAAAATAATTAAAAACTAATTTGGTAAACTTTTTATTAAAATCCATACATTAAAATATAAATAGCCACAAAACACATTCTAAGGTGTTACAATCTCCCCCCCCCTCCCGTAAAAGAAATTCGTCCCCGAATTTAAAAATATACTAAACGTACCTTCAAAGAGAAGATTATAATTCCCTAATCTCGCTCGCAGCCTCCCAAGTGATTACCTCACTATACGGCTACGTCCAAGGAAACGCTTCACAGATGGCAAGACCCTTGACCGACGTTTCTCCACCTGCCGAGCCATTAACACAAATGGCTGCCGGTGAGTGAAACGATCGCGTCCATGCCAAGGTGCCAAATCATGTGAGAAAGGTCATGAAGGTAATTGTAAAGTATCATCACAAGGAATACGGGGTGAAAACTCAATAATCTGGGCGGAAGTGCCAAATTAAAGGCAACGAAACTAACTCGCTTATAGGATCTCGAAAGGACCTAAAAATCCTGGGACAAGCTTCCCATAATCCAACATGTCATTCATCGGAAAAGTCCGTAGGAATACATGATTTGTCCCTGCGAACTCGAGTCTATGACCAACACAGTCAGCATAAGACCTCTGTTCGCAATGGACAATTTCCATCCTGACCTAACACAACTGGACCATCTCCGAAGTCTCTAAACTAGCTGGGGTCCAAAACCCTACGTACGCAGAGTCAGAAAAAAACAGGCTGGTGATCGACGTGACCTAACCCCTAAACCTAAAGGTTGCCAATTGGAGTGTCTCCTGATAACAGCTATCGAAGGAGAACCCTAACAATGGCGAGTGACGATCCTCAACTGCTGACACCAATAATGACCTACGAACAAATCTTAACAAAGAACAACTGAGCAAACTGAGTATAACCGGACGACAAACATCCGCATGGAGTCACACCATGACTAAACCTGGGTAGACACTATAACGAAATTCATGGAGATTTGCTCCCACTCCTTCTTCGGAACGGTTAAAGGTTGCAACTCTCCAGCCGGCCTCAGATGCTCAACCCAAGCATACAACAAGATATACACGTTGAAACGAAACCCAAATCTTCTATTTACATCCTTTGCCACCGGTAACTATCACCCAAGTCACGTCAATGTTGGTGGAACTCGAATGGAAACAGAGAGTTGACTGATGTGCTTGCTCTAGGATTCCACGTCTCTACCCGATAACATCAGGTATACAAACACGTCCCAAACTTAGCACACCGTGTCACAACTCAAGGATTCCAAATCATTACCCAACCGAGTATGCTCAAGTTTCTCTGACAAAGGAGCATCGGCAGGCAGTGTCTCGCGAAAGCGATTAAAGAAAAATGGTCGGGCGCGGACATGAGCAAGTTGTCCCCTCCGTAGAGACGAACTTAAGCTGTACTCGACGATCGCACAAGAACTGTAAATCTGCAGAAGACTACCACAACAATCAAAAACTGCTGCATGAAGATGTATATTAAGCTCGGGTGGTCCGGGAAAATCTGACACGACTCTCGAACCAGTAGTGTCTCCAAATCTCCAGCGCAAAACCACCACGGCCATCTCCAGATCATGAGTGGAATATCCTTCTCGTACTTCCTCCAAATGTAGGGAAGCAAAAGCGATAACTCTATAGTGTCACCTCAGTACACACTCGAGCCCACTCAAGAAACATTACAATTAAACAACAAAGTTGCCCGAACCAAAAGCAAAGAAAGAAATGATGCAGTTGTTAACAAAATCTTCAACTACCGAAAACTCTGCACACATGCCTCAGTTCGAAGAAAAGAAACCTCTATTGCGGTCAATTCAGTCGACAGTGCAGCACTACTCTAGCAATCCTGCACGAAACGATGGTAAGAACCTGCTAAGACCTAAATTTGCTGACCTCCGTCCTGCACACAAGTCTGGGCTTAAGCTGTTCGGCAACGATCTTCCTCGGAACCATACGAAACCGTCTCCCGAGACAACAAGACCTAGGAGTCTAAACAAATAAGACTGAAGAAACACTCCGAGAATCTAGGAAACCGCTGGTGCTCTCCCAGTATCTTCATAACAAATCCTCAGGTGCTACTCCTGTCCCTCAAGACACATTAAATAGACCAGAATGTCGTAAATAACACAACAATAACTGGTCGAGGAACGGCCTGAAGAAATCTGGTTCCTCATATCTACGAATGCTGCTAGGGCACTGGTGAGTCCAATGACACACCAAAACACACAAAGTCCGTAGCACGCGCAAGGCAGTCTTCGGAATGCCATCACTCCGAACCCGCAATAATGATGACCCGATCCCAATCAAACTTAGAAAATGTCTTGCACTCTGGAGCTGATCTAAGAAATCGTCAATGCGAGGTAAAGGATACCTACCTGCTCCGTAAGCTGGTTCAATTAACGATCTGTCGATACACAACCCTAAACTGACGTCTTTCTTCATGACGAACAGAAATAGGAGCTTGCAAAAGCAAAACACTCAGACGCACAAAACTCCCAAACAACAACTCCCCAGCTGATCCTTAAGCTCCCTAAGCTTTGCCAGCTCATCTGGAACAACGTCGGAAAACTCTCGCACAAAAGGAAACCGGTCCAACAATCCTAATTGTGGCTCCGGTAACACGAATGAACGCCAAGAATCCACGACATCTCCTCAAAAGCCGACTAGCGAAAAAGGCTGAATTCAAGCTGTGAGAGGCGGCACAACTATCCGCCTGCACAACAAGAACTGACTTGCCGGGAAAACAATTCCTGACCGTTTCCTCATGGTAGTCCTCAGATGCCTAGCACGTAGCTAACCAGTCCGTGCCCAGGAAAACGTCAAATCCAACATCTCAAGAAAGACCAAAACGACGGACGAATCTCTATCTCCTATCCGATTGGCACACAACTGAAATACGTGTCGCGCAACAAAAGAATCGCTGACAGAACTTAACAAAACAAACGGCTAATCTACCTAACACGACTCTCGTTCCAACCACGGCACAAGTGTGAAAAACAACAGATACAGCAAAAGAACATGCGAATTAAGGATACCTGAAAACTCTGCATTGGACGCCTGTACGTCCCGATGAGTAGAAGCAAACTCCTGTGTCTGCCCTCTACTCGCAACTGGCTGAACTTCTCTGGTAGACTGACTCCTCTGAGCGAACCTTCCACGTCCACGGCTTCTCTGAATAAGATCCTGACGAGGTGCTAAGGAACAATCCCTCACGAAGTGATGAAGGCTTCCGCATCGAAAGCATCCATGCGCTGACTGCTGACCCTCGTGGGAATGAGAGCTGAACGAATGTCCCCGTCCTAAGCCTCTGCTACTCCCACGACGGCCACGAAATCTGTCTCGACGACTAAGCCTCTGTCTCTGGGCTAGTACACTAGTACGAGTCATCCACTGTCCTGGAACTCTCAGAGTCTCTGGAAAATGCGCCTCGTCAACTGGAGCTGCAACCACTGGTGCTATGTAGGTGACGGACTGCTGCATGCTGATCGCAAAGGACAACTGAGTAACAGGGGTGACAACCTCCTGTCGTAGCTCCCGAAGGACATCAACCAATGAACTCATAGTCTGGCGGAAGTCCTGCATCTCTGCCAAAAGCCTATCGATACTATATTGTAAGTCCATGCTACCTCTCCCGGTACTTTCGGGCATGCGGAATTTGATAAAAAACGATTTTTATAGAGGTGGCAACATGGACTTATAACCCGGATCTTGGTTAAACATCTAACTAACAACCTAACTACGAGTTGCTAACTACTCGGTTAGGGGGTTATACCTTGCTTGTCTTGAACTCCTTCGTCTTCAAACTCCAATGGTGGTCCGGATCGGCTTCTTCCCGTCGTCTCCTTACGCCGAAGATAGATCCACCTGAAAGCTCCAACCTTTGGCTCCTTCTTCGTTCTTTGAAGAAACTAGTTCACTTGGTTTGCTAAACCTTGTGAACTAGAATGAGTAGAGAAGAGCTTGTATGGGATTTTATCTATGGTTCTTGATTCTCAACTCATGAGACATATGAACCATAGAGTCAAGAGAGGGAGCTAGAGGAAGAGGGTGAAAGCAAGAGCAAGAGAGCTCAAGAACAAGAGAGAGAATGAGAAAGTAAGAATGAGCCTCTCTTTTGTCTTTCATCCTCTCATAATCCAAAAGCATCATAACTCATCATACCAATCAAGTGTTATGTGATGGTTGAAGCAACCATAACAATATCATTTAATGCACTCATTTTGCATAAAGGAGCAAGCAAGCAAAAGTCTTTGCCATGAAATGATAGCTATGGTTATCATGATGGTCAACTAGTCAAGCCTAGTCAACCGGTCAACAAAGTCAACATGTCAACAACCATGTCACCATAATACTTAATTGATATAATTGTTAATCATATATCATATTCTCATTAGGGTTGAGCAAAAAGTCAAAAGTCAACGGTCAACGGTCAACGGTCAACAACCCTAATGAGAATCCTCTGCCTCTGTCTCTCCGCCAACTGTGCATACACACCCGTATCCGCGTTCCGAGGAACATGAATACAGACTGGATAAATCCAATCCCAATACGTACACTAGGATCTGGCTTAAACCAAAGCCCGCTAGTGCAAACTGTCCGGACACTGTACGTGTACAAGTGCACGGATGTGACCGAACCCTGTCGCAAAACCATGCGACCTGTCGCAAAACCATGCGACCTCTACTCTTTTGCCTAAAGGCGAAAAGCTTTCTGTGTGGGACTCTAAAGACTCAACACTACGCTGGCAGTGGGTTTAACCATAGACCGCAAGCGGCACTAGCTGTGCATAACGGACCCCAGGTAGTACCGACAAGAAGACCGACGAGGCGAAACCCATCTGAACTCCTACTGAGCCTGAATGTGACATTCTCCGTACAGTCCGGTCTGTTCGTCTGATACATCGCATGGCGGGCCTAGGGGCGGTAAACGTCAGTCCCCCAATAGCGGTACAAGTCGTGTCGGAGTGAAGCTCAAAACACCCTGAGTTAACACTGGAAGCCTACCAGTATATCTCGTTTGCCCTGGCCAGGGACTACTCGTGTAATGGCTCTCCTAGACACAGCGCGATGTCAACCCCCAATACCGGGAGAGACGAATCCTGTCTAACCGTCACTGCCTCCAAGTGCATCGGGACTGCACCCAACTACTACCTGTTTGCACGGCTCCTTTGAGCCGTGGTAGGGTAGTAATCAAAGTGCAGTGGGAACACACTCGAGGCGAAGTGACAGTGTCAAGTCAGCGGACTAAGCTGTACTCATGTCACCTGGGAACTGATAACTGACGATAGGCATAATACCAACTAGTCAGTTCCCGACGAGTCCTGTCCAGTGTACCCGTAACCTAACGAGCACCCGCAAACTGTCTCAAGTACGACGTACTGACGGCTGTGGGACAGACCATCTCCCATACTGGGATGAGAAGCACATGCGCTAGTCTACTCCGGAGTATCGATGCCCTGTCTCGATAGTCCTGCGACTTGGGACCTGCATAAGGATGTGCTTATAGATTACCCAGCCCCACTGGTGTGACTGCCATCACATCGCTCGTAATCAAGCAAAGATCCTAAGAGCTCCACTAATGTGTATAGGTGATATACTAAAATAAACACATGTACACATTGAAGTAGAAAACAAACGAAGTAGCATACTACTATTTTGAGTAATATTGTATATACAAGGTGAATATCCCAAGCTTCCATTAAGTAATATACAAACTAGTATGATACAGTAATGGCCTCTAGGGCATATACACTAACAATCTCCCACTTGCACTAAGGCCATGTACTGGCGTATCGAAGACCTATCATCTCGATCAGCCGCTCGAACTGAGACTGGGGCAAGGCCTTGGTGAATGGATTTGCAGTTTTATCTTCTGAATTTACTCTCTTTACCTCGATCTCCCGGCGATCAATGATCTCCCTAATCAGGTGGAACCGCCTCAAAATGTGCCTGGACTTCTGATGGGACCTTGGTTCCTTCGCTAAAGCTATAGCGCCGTTGTTGTCACAATACAGAGGCATTGGATCAACACTGGTAGGAACCACCTGAAGTTCCGTTAGGAACTTCTTCATCCAGACAGCTTCCTTTGCGGCATCGCAAGCAGCTATGTACTCCGCTTCCATGGTTGAGTCAGCAACGGTTTCCTGCTTGGAACTCTTCCAGCAAACCGCCCCTCCATTGAGGGTAAAGACATAACCCGACATGGACTTGGAGTCATCCTTGTCACTCTGGAAGCTGGAGTCAGCAAAGGCCTCAATCTGGAGGTCTTTTCCACCATACACCAAGAACATCTCCTTAGTCCTTCTCAGGTACTTGAGAATGTTCTTTACTGCTATCCAGTGTTTCTCCCCTGGGTTCTGTTGGATATATGTATGCCCTAGAGGCCATTATGTGATAGTGGATGTATCTATACATGTATATATATTCAGTTTACTTTCTTGCTCGACATGATAGTATGCTATCTGGTTATTCTTTATCTGACATGTTTATTTGATCATGCTTCTATTCATTCATACATGCTGATAAAGCCCTGAGGATATCGGCTTGACTACTCTGATTATGATGGAGATCATACTAGTGGGACATCTGTAGTCTATAAGCATATCCTGAAATGTCCCTAGTCGGAGGTGTATCGAG
Source organism: Agapanthus africanus (assembly GCA_030015575.1). NCBI lineage: Eukaryota > Viridiplantae > Streptophyta > Magnoliopsida > Asparagales > Amaryllidaceae > Agapanthus > Agapanthus africanus. The sequence goes on along the minus strand of JASDDO010000024.1, from coordinate 704,482,910 downwards.
ACGGGGCATCGATATACCAGAGTAGACTAGCGTATATGATACTAGACCCATGTGATGGGCAATGGATGTTCCCACATTCATCGATGTTTGACATCAAGATCATATACGGGTGCTCAGTGGTGACTGGGTACACTGGACGGACTCGCCGAGAACTCCTATATGGAATTATATCTATCGTCGGATAGCAGTTCTCAGGTGACACTGGTACAGGTTAGTCTGTAGACCCGAGATCGTCATAGAGCCTTGTGTGTTCTCCCACTGTACTTTGATTGCCACCCTACCACGGCTCTACTGAGTCGTGCAAACAGGTGGCCGTTGGGTACAGTCCCGAGACACATGAAGACGATGAGCGATAGGAGGGGTTTCGTCTCTCCCGGTATTGGGAGTTGATGCTGTGCTGTGCTCGACTGGTTATAACGGCAAGTCCCTGGCCAGGGCTGCTGAGATTTGCTGATAAGTGTTATCAGTAGTTTCTCGATCTGTTATAGACCATTCACCGACACGACTTATTGAGTTATTGGGGTCGACGTGACCATCCCTAGGCTCGATATGCAGCATATCTGACGAAGAGACCGGACTGTACGGTAGTGTTGCCGGATGGCTCGACGGGAGTTGTAGCAGGTTCGCTTGTTGTCTTCTGATCGCTCAATACCCGGGTGGCCGTTACGTTTAGCTGACCTCTTGCGGCTTGAGGGCACTTGATATGATCATTACCCTCTGCCGGCGTATTGACGAGTCTTAGAGTCCCACAGAGGAGTTACCCAGTCCAGGCGAAACGTTGTGGTGCGCATATGCGATATGCGCATGCACCCGATTGAAATGTGCGTATATGATACCGAACATTGATCGGGTGAACTGCTTTTGGTGGGGTCATATGAGATATGACCGGATTGATAAATCAAGTGTTGATTTATCATTTAACCATTAGTTTTCTCACTCAAAACCTTTCTAGGGTTTGATGGATGTATGCATGCATGCATGTGTTTCTATTTTTCTTTTCTAGTTTCATGCACATGAAGATGTGTATACATGTACACATACATACATCAAACTATCATGGTTGTTTATATATGGAAATGGTGGCAATATAAGCTTCACACCATAGATTAATCTATGGATAATTATTTAATTTTGGTTTTAAAAGAAAATGAAAAGGAAAGGATAATTATGCTAGTTTCTACATGCTTCTTTTAACCTAACCATTCTCACCCACCACCATACCATGGTTATCTTTTCCTTTATCATTCTAAACCCAAGTTAAATTAATCATCCATCATTTAATCATGGTTAGTGTCAAGAAGGATTAAAATATATATTGTGATATTCATTTCTTTTTCTTCTTAAGAAAAAGAGTTATCTTTTTATCTCTTCATAATATTAGCCATCATCTTCATCTTCCTTCATCTTCTCCTCTCTAGATCTTTTCTAGTGAGTGAAATACAACAAAAGAAAGGTTTTTGAAGTGAGATCCAAAGCCACAACAACATTCTACACAAGCTTAGCCGTTTCGTTTAGAGTGTTATCTTCGATTTGACGAAGTAGCGAGCTTGGACGGATATCTCCGCGGTGGATCATCGTGGACACAAGGGGAGTTCAAGAGAACCTTGATTCAACACAAAAGAGCCTAAGGAGCGAAGCAAAAACGGGAGCTACAAAGGTTGTAGCCTTCAAACCCTAATTTTGTTAGCTTTATGTTTAGCAAACCCTAATTTTCTAGGATCCATCCTTTGCATGTTAGTTTAGCACCTTAAAAATGAAAACTTTAGGTCATGTGAAGCTTGTAATCTCTTCATAGGGTGCTATACTAACCTTACATTGGTATCAGAGACGACCTAGAACATTAGGCGACCTTTTTGCGGAGTAAAAAGTCCGATCGAAACAAAAATACGGGTTTATGGGATGCTCTCTGGAAATTTTTTAAAAATTAATCTTTTTCAGAATTAAAAATTCTCAAAAATTAAAGCAGGTAAAAATTAGATGATCTGCAAATTTCGTACCTGTGAACAGTAAGTTTGACCGCGGAAGGGCGGCATAAGCAAGCTTGTGCCGCGCTTCCGCGGCCAAATGTGGGGCCCTCTGATATTTTTTTGTACAGTAATTTTCTTTACCTGCTTCAGTACATTTTGAGAGTATTTAATCTGAATCTTCTGTTGAAAATTCTGGAGATGGTTTTGAACTAGTTGTTTCGATCGGAATTTTCATTTCGTATTTCTTTTCCGGGTAAACTAGAAAGTATTGAAGTGTTTGAACGATTATCATTTACTCAATATTCACGGGGTTTAAATAGTTTGGAGATGTGTGCAAGTCTTTTTGCGGTGGTCCCTCTAGAAGACAACAAACCTTAACTCGATTATGTGACCGTCTCGAACTGCCCTTTGAACCTTAGGGTTTGGGGCAGTACGGCGTGCCACATGTGAGGCGTTGGCTTGACCCTTCTACGGCTGGACCGCCGCTACTGTGTCACACTCCGGATCTTTGAACCCTGCTCAAGTGTTGAGCTTTAGTGAATCTTGGGTGCTTGACAGTTCGTTCGAAAACTTTAATACTGTCTGTTTATCTGGAATGTGATACAATATGTGGAATTCAAATAGTGTAGACATGAAATACGAAATATGTGATATTTCGCATTTATGATGTCTAATGAGAATCTGGATTCCAAATATTGTAGTTTTACACTTTCTTTTCTGTGACCGTAAGTGTAGTATGTAAGATATCGCCGGTTTCGTTGCTATACATCAACGACAATCGGGGTACGCATACTTACTTACGTTGATGATATATATTATTATGTGTTGCTGAGATATGATGTGTAGGATTGTCGCGATCGAATAGCCGGGGGGTTTTGTGAGATGAGAGTTTTATATTTTCATTCATGTAAATTCAAATGTAATGTAATATTCTTTTATTTGGGGCACTTCCAGGTTGCGGTTGTGTCACCAGTGTTGTATATTATTTACTTTTCCGTATTAGGATGGACCCAAGGAGGGGAGCACAAGTGACCGGGTTCTGGGGTTCAGTGGGAGGCCATCTCGAAGAGTCGAGACCGGGTCTCCTAAACTCCAGGATTGGTAGGGTCACTTGCCGCTCTCGTAGGGGTCCAGGGTGTGGGCTTGGCTATTCATCGCGACTGTGGAATCCGTATTTTCTATTCTGGCTAAATACTAAATACGGACGTCCTAGTATATCCCACGTTATATCTATATTTCTGCTGCCTGTGTTCTGTGAAATCTGAGACGAATGACTTATTATATATATGATATATAGTAGACGTTGCTTATGTTTTACACCCGCGCTAGTCCCGTCCCGGTATGCCGTTAGTTAAGTAACCTAACGGTGCATAACGGAACATTGCGGCGAATGCGGATGGCATAAGCGTACGTGATATTTTCGTTTCTTTTCTGTGATTGGCTTTAGGACTTAAATGATGGGATTACATTAATGTGATTAATGTAAAGAAAATAAACCTAAAAAGATGTTGTAGAATCGGATTTAAAAACTACTCGGCTATTTATGAAAAAGCTTTATTTCAAAACTGCGGAGCTTAAGCCACTCCTTTTGAAAAACTGTTTGATTCTACAACGATATTAAGTTCAAAGCGTTAAAGATTTTCTTAAAAATCATTCGCAACCCTCCGTCATTTTAGGAAGTAGAGTACTTAGTATTCGTGCTACGTTTGTTGACTTTAGTTAAGGCGTAGTGTACGGTAGCTAAGTGATGTCTTCCTACACTGCATATGATGCAGATTAATTAGGACATTCATACGACTTTGTTGACCATAGTTAAGGGTCATATGGGTGGGTCTAATTGATCAAGAAATGACGGGTAGAACTTGACTGGTACTTATGATTTGTTGACCATAGTTAAGGTCATAAGTACTAGGGGTAAAAATCACATCGGGAATTTCAAGTGTTGAAATTTGCAATGAGATTGCATACCTTCCATATGATGGTTGGATCCCGATCCCACTGTGGGCAATAGTTGCTCCTAGGAGAGTTTTGCAGTTTACAATTAGCTAACTCATTAGGTGTCTAGAAAGGTGTTAACGGGGCTCCGCCTCTGGGAAAACGAGGTTTACTCTAATTAGGTCCGTGCGAAAGCACGGGGAACCTCCCTCAAAGTACCGACACTGGCCTGGCTGAACGGTTAGCGAAGTTGTAGACTGTAATTAATCCTGGCTAGTTTTTCTTTTTATGGTTTGAAAGAAAAACTTGATAAAAAGCAGTGGGAAACATCGATTAGACAAGATAATAAAACCAATCTAATCTATGCAAGAGCTTTCGCTGAGTGTATTCTTTTCTCTCTCTTAATGGCAGATACCAATGACTGGACTTAAGCTTCTACTAGATAAAAACAAACTGAACGGGACCAACTATAAAGACTGGCTAAGGAATCTGAAGATCGCCTTGACTTATGATAAAGTATCATATGTCCTCACGGCTTCAGCCCCGCCCGTCCCAGGCCCAAAATCCTCAGTTGCGGACATAGAAGTCCGCAAGACATGGGACGCTGACTGTGCCACGGCCACATGCCTCGCGCTTGCATCGATGGATAACACACATCAAAAGCAGCACGAGGACATGGACATCCACGGGATACTGCTCCTTACAAAGGAGTTGTATGGGGAGCAGTCCCGCGTATTACGATACGAGGCATCAAAGAAACTGTTTCACATGCGGATGGCCCCTGGCACACCAGTAGCAGACCATGTTTTGAAGATGATAGCTCTTATAGAAGAGCTTGAGGACCTCGGATGGACTATGGACAATGAACAATATATAGATATTATTCTGCAGTCCCTCCCCTCCACCTTTGCTCAGTTCATAGTGAACTTCAACATGCACGGCATGGAGAAGGACCTCCCTGAACTCCTTAATATGTTAAGGAGTGCAGAGAGCACTATGAAGTCAGCAAAGACTCCCGTTATGACGATTGGACAGTCTTCTTCTTCTCGCCCGAAAGCTAAGGCCAAGGGAAAGAAAAAGAAGAAACCCACTAATCCTAAGGGCGGAGTCAAAAAGGTGAAGGGAAAGGGAAAATCCACGGCTGGAGACCCAGGGAAAGGCGAGTGTTTTCATTGCCACAAGACAGGACATTGGAAGCGCAACTGCACGGAGTACCTAAGTCTTAAGAAGAAGCATGGTGATGCTTCTGCTTCAGGTGCGTTTGTGACTGAAAACTGTTTTTCTATAAACTCTGCTTCCTGGGTATTGGATACCGGTTCAGGTTCTCACATTTGCAATTCTATGCAGGGGCTGAGAAATAGCAAGGTTTTGAAGACAGGTGACCATACTCTCCGCGTTGGAAATGGTTCCAATGTACATACAGTCGCAGTGGGAGAGTATCACTTGGGGTTGCCGTCTGGATGTATTTTGATTTTGAATCCATGTTATTTTGTACCTGATATGCTATGTAATATAATATCCGTATCTTTGTTGGACAATGAAGGATATAATTTTGTGTTGCAGAACAATGTTATGAACATTCACCTGAATCAAATGTTGGTTGGGTATGGTACACTTAATAACGGAATATATGTCCTAAATCAACACACAGTTTTCAGTATACAACACACTAATAAAAGAAAAATTTCAGAATTAAATGAAGCTTTTCTTTGGCACTGTAGACTTGGTCATATTAACGAAACAAGACTAAACAAGTTACATAAAGATGGATATTTAAACTCTTTTGAATATAAATCTTATGCGACTTGCCAATCTTGTATCAAGGGTAAAATGACCAAAACTCCGTTTACTGGACACGGAGAAAGAGCTACTCAGCTCCTGGGCCTCATACATAGTGATGTATGTGGGCCAATGTCTACACAGGCTAGAGGCGGTTTTTCATACTTCATTACATTCACCGATGATTTCTCAAGATTCGGTCATGTATTTTTATTAAAACACAAGTCCGACACTTTTGAGAAGTTCGTTGAATATAAACAAGAAGTAGAAAAACAAACCGGCTTGAGTATTAAGATGCTTCGATCAGATCGAGGTGGTGAGTATCTCAGTACAGAATTTGCAAACTTCCTAAAAGAGAATGGGATTCTCTCTCAGCTCACTCCGCCTTACACACCACAGCACAACGGTGTGTCAGAACGACGGAATAGGACCCTATTAGATATGGTCCGGTCCATGATGAGTGACACTGAGTTACCAGTCTCGTTTTGGGGGCATGCATTGGAGACTGCGGCGTTTCTACTAAACAGGGTTCCAACCAAAGCCGTGTCTACCACGCCATATGAGATATGGAATGGAAAGAGACCATCTCTTAAAAGAATTAAGATTTGGGGTTGCCCGGCCTATGTTAAAAAGCAGAATCCGGACAAACTCGAGACACGGTCAGTCATGTGTAACTTTGTGGGATACCCAAAGAATTCTTATGGATATCTGTTCTACCACAAAGAGGAACAAAAGGTGTTTGTTTCTCAGTATGCCACATTCTTGGAAAAAGAGTTTTTCACAGATAAAGATGATGGCAAGGTAGTAGATCTGGAAGAGGTTCTGGAGACACAAACTACAAATGACGATTTGGTTGAACCGGCTGTTGCAACAGAAACTGAAGAACCTCGGCCACTCCGTAGGTCTGGTAGGACTTCTCGCCCACCGGAGAGGTACTACGGTTTCCTCATTGATGGTGACAGAGAAGACTGTATCATGGAAGATGATGATCCTACCAGTTTTCAGCAAGCTATCACGAGTGGTGACTCTGTGAAGTGGCTGGATGCCATGAGATCCGAAATGGAGTCTATGTACACCAACAAAGTATGGACTTTGGACGTTGTACCCCCTGGGGTAAAACCTGTAGGGTGCAAATGGATCTTTAAAAGAAAGATTGGTGTGGATGGGCAGGTAGAGACCTATAAAGCAAGACTTGTGGCGAAGGGTTTTCGTCAAAGACCAGGTTTGGAATATGACGAAACTTTTTCGCCCGTAGCCATGCTTAAATCTATTCGGATCCTACTTGCTATTGCTGCTCACTACGACTATGAAATCTGGCAGATGGACGTTAAAACGGCATTTCTAAATGGAGATTTAGAAGAATGTGTTTATATGGATCAGCCGGAGGGCTTCATTGACAGTGGGAGCAGCGAGAAAGCATGTAGATTGCTTAAATCCATATATGGGTTAAAGCAGGCATCTCGGAGTTGGAACATCTGTTTCGATGATGTTATCAAAGAGTTTGATTTCATCAAAAATCCGGATGAACCTTGTGTTTATAGGAAGGCTGTAGGAAGAGCTGTCACATTCCTCGTATTGTACGTGGATGACATTCTTCTGATAGGAAATGACATTCCTATGCTACAGTCGGTCAAATCATTCTTATCACTGAGGTTCTCCATGAAGGACCTGGGTGATGCCACATACATCCTGGGCATAAGGATCTATAGGGATAGATCCAAAAAGTTATTAGGATTGTCCCAAACCAGGTACATCAACACCATCCTAAAGAGGTTTAGTATGGAAGACTCCAAGCGGGGTGCCTTACCCGCTTGCCATGGAGTCACTCTCTCCAAGGATTCTTGTCCAAAGACCGATGAAGAGAGAGCTCGCATGAGCATTATACCTTATGCTTCGGCAGTAGGGTCTATAATGTATGCGATGTTATGTACACGCCCAGATGTAGCTTATGCACTTAGTGTTGTAAGCAGGTATCAATCCAACCCAGGGGAGAACCACTGGACAGCTGTGAAGAACATTCTTAAGTACTTACGAAGGACTAAAGAATTGTTCTTGGTGTATGGTAATAAAGATCTCCAAATGGAGGCCTTTACCGATTCGAGCTTTCAGAGCGACAAGGATGACAGCAAATCTATCTCAGGGTTTGTATTTACCCTCGATGGAGGGGCGGTAAGTTGGAAGAGTTCCAAACAAGATACCGTTGCAGACTCTACGATGGAAGCTGAGTACATTGCTGCAAATGATGCCGCCAAGGAAGCCGTCTGGATGAAGAAGTTCGTCTCGGAGCTAGGAGTAGTTCCAATCATTATTGATCCAATACCCTTGTATTGTGATAATAATGGGGCTATGGCGTTAGCCAAGGAGCCCAGATCCCATCAGCGGTCCAGACACATCCTGAGGCGATTTCATTTGATCCGGGAGATTGTAGATCGCCGCGAGATCGAGATTAAGAGAGTAGACACAAAGAACAACGCCGCGGATCCATTCACCAAGGCTCTCCCTCAGCCGCAGCATGAGCGACTTTTTGAGATGTTGGGTATGAGATACGCCAATAACTGGCCTTAGTGCAAGTGGGAGATTGTTGGATATATGTATGCCCTAGAGGCCATTATGTGATAGTGGATGTATCTATACATGTATATATATTCAGTTTACTTTCTTGCTCGACATGATAGTATGCTATCTGGTTATTCTTTATCTGACATGTTTATTTGATCATGCTTCTATTCATTCATACATGCTGATAAAGCCCTGAGGATATCGGCTTGACTACTCTGATTATGATGGAGATCATACTAGTGGGACATCTGTAGTCTATAAGCATATCCTGAAATGTCCCTAGTCGGAGGTGTATCGAGACGGGGCATCGATATACCAGAGTAGACTAGCGTATATGATACTAGACCCATGTGATGGGCAATGGATGTTCCCACATTCATCGATGTTTGACATCAAGATCATATACGGGTGCTCAGTGGTGACTGGGTACACTGGACGGACTCGCCGAGAACTCCTATATGGAATTATATCTATCGTCGGATAGCAGTTCTCAGGTGACACTGGTACAGGTTAGTCTGTAGACCCGAGATCGTCATAGAGCCTTGTGTGTTCTCCCACTGTACTTTGATTGCCACCCTACCACGGCTCTACTGAGTCGTGCAAACAGGTGGCCGTTGGGTACAGTCCCGAGACACATGAAGACGATGAGCGATAGGAGGGGTTTCGTCTCTCCCGGTATTGGGAGTTGATGCTGTGCTGTGCTCGACTGGTTATAACGGCAAGTCCCTGGCCAGGGCTGCTGAGATTTGCTGATAAGTGTTATCAGTAGTTTCTCGATCTGTTATAGACCATTCACCGACACGACTTATTGAGTTATTGGGGTCGACGTGACCATCCCTAGGCTCGATATGCAGCATATCTGACGAAGAGACCGGACTGTACGGTAGTGTTGCCGGATGGCTCGACGGGAGTTGTAGCAGGTTCGCTTGTTGTCTTCTGATCGCTCAATACCCGGGTGGCCGTTACGTTTAGCTGACCTCTTGCGGCTTGAGGGCACTTGATATGATCATTACCCTCTGCCGGCGTATTGACGAGTCTTAGAGTCCCACAGAGGAGTTACCCAGTCCAGGCGAAACGTTGTGGTGCGCATATGCGATATGCGCATGCACCCTATTGAAATGTGCGTATATGATACCGAACATTGATCGGGTGAACTGCTTTTGGTGGGGTCATATGAGATATGACCGGATTGATAAATCAAGTGTTGATTTATCATTTAACCATTAGTTTTCTCACTCAAAACCTTTCTAGGGTTTGATGGATGTATGCATGCATGCATGTGTTTCTATTTTTCTTTTCTAGTTTCATGCACATGAAGATGTGTATACATGTACACATACATACATCAAACTATCATGGTTGTTTATATATGGAAATGGTGGCAATATAAGCTTCACACCATAGATTAATCTATGGATAATTATTTAATTTTGGTTTTAAAAGAAAATGAAAAGGAAAGGATAATTATGCTAGTTTCTACATGCTTCTTTTAACCTAACCATTCTCACCCACCACCATACCATGGTTATCTTTTCCTTTATCATTCTAAACCCAAGTTAAATTAATCATCCATCATTTAATCATGGTTAGTGTCAAGAAGGATTAAAATATATATTGTGATATTCATTTCTTTTTCTTCTTAAGAAAAAGAGTTATCTTTTTATCTCTTCATAATATTAGCCATCATCTTCATCTTCCTTCATCTTCTCCTCTCTAGATCTTTTCTAGTGAGTGAAATACAACAAAAGAAAGGTTTTTGAAGTGAGATCCAAAGCCACAACAACATTCTACACAAGCTTAGCCGTTTCGTTTAGAGTGTTATCTTCGATTTGACGAAGTAGCGAGCTTGGACGGATATCTCCGCGGTGGATCATCGTGGACACAAGGGGAGTTCAAGAGAACCTTGATTCAACACAAAAGAGCCTAAGGAGCGAAGCAAAAACGGGAGCTACAAAGGTTGTAGCCTTCAAACCCTAATTTTGTTAGCTTTATGTTTAGCAAACCCTAATTTTCTAGGATCCATCCTTTGCATGTTAGTTTAGCACCTTAAAAATGAAAACTTTAGGTCATGTGAAGCTTGTAATCTCTTCATAGGGTGCTATACTAACCTTACAGGTTCGACTCATACCGGCTTACAACGCTCAATGCGTATGCTACATATAGTCTGGTACATAACATCGCATACATAATAGAGCCTACCGCAGATGCGTAGGGTATTGATGACATGTGAGCCCTTTCCAAATCAGTCTTGGGAGACATCTCTTTGGAGAGGGTGATTCCGTGACAAGCCGGTAGATTACCGCGCTTGGAATCTTCCATACTGAATCGTTTCGGTATGGTGTCGATGTACCTTGACTGTGAAAGTCCCAACATCCTCTTAGATCTATCACGATAGATCTGGATCCCCAGAATGTAGTTGGCATCGCCCAGGTCCTTCTTAGAGAACCTCTGTGATAAGAATCCTTTGACTGACTGTAGCATAGGAATATCATTTCCTATTAGGAGAATGTCATCGACGTACCAGACGAGGAATACCACATTTCTCCCTACAATCTTACTGTAAATGCATGGTTCATCTGGGTTTTTGACAAAGTCGAATTCTTTGACATTATCATCAAAGCAGATGTTCCAACTCCGCGATGCCTGCTTAAGTCTATAGATGGACTTGAGCAACTTGCACACTTTACCGCTGCTCCCACTGTGAATGAATCCCTCTGGCTGATCCATATAGACGCACTCTTCCAAATTTCTATTTAGGAAAGCCGTCTTTACGTCCATCTGCCAGATCTCATAATCGTGGAAGGCAGCAATGGCAAGAAGGATCCGAATAGATTTAAGCATGGCTACCGGAGAAAAAGTCTCGTCATAGTCCAAACCAGGTCTTTGACGAAAGCCCTTTGCAACGAGCCTAGCTTTATAGGTTTCAACCTGCCCATCTACACTAATCTTCTTTCTAAAGATCCATTTGCAGCCTACGGGTTTTACCCCTTCTGGAGCAAAGTCCAAAGTCCAAACTTTGTTGGTGTACATGGACTCCATCTCGGTACGCATTGCATCCAGCCATTTTACCGAGTCACCGCTCTGAATGGCTTGCTGGAAGCTAGTAGGCTCATCATAATCTATGATGCAATTCTCTCTATCCCCGTCTATGAGAAAACCGTAGTATCTCTCCGGCGGATGAGACTGCCTACTACTCCTGCGGAGCGGCGTAGGAATGTTCGGTTCCCCTGAACCTTCTGGTTCTACTAAGGTTTCAGTAATAGCTTGTTGTTCTGGAATTTCTTCCAGTTCTATTGCGCTCCCACTTATCTGATTTTCTAAAAACTCAGTTTCCAAGAAGCGGGCATGACGAGAAACAAGGACTTTTTGCTCCTCTGCGTAATAGAAAAGATACCCCTTGGAGTTCTTTGGGTATCCCATAAACTTGCACTGTACTGAGCATGCCTCGAGCTTGTCCGCATGCCGCTTTTTTACAAAAGCCGGACATCCCCATTTCTTAAAGGATTTAAGACAGGGTTTCTTCCCACTCCACATCTGATATGGTGTGGTAGGCACTGTCTTAGTGGGAACTTGGTTCAAGAGATGTGCAGCTGTTTCTAGTGCAAAACCCCAGAAAGATCGCGGTAACTCAGCCTTACTCATCATAGAACGAACCATATCTAATAGGGTTCGATTCCTCCTTTCCGATACACCGTTGTGTTGTGGTGTGTATGGAGGAGTACGCTGAGAGAGAATTCCATTCTCTTTTAAGTAGTCCAGAAACTCGGCACTCAAGTATTCACCACCTCGATCCGATCTTAGGATCTTGATACTTTTGCCTTTTTGTTTTTCTACTTCATTCTTATATTCCCGAAATTTCTCAAAGGCCTCGGATTTGTGCTTCATTAAGAAGACATGTCCGTACCTAGAGAAATCATCTGTGAAAGTAATGAAGTATGAATAACCGCTTCGTGCATGTGTAGACATTGGACAACACACGTCACTGTGTATAAGTCCCAAGAGTTCGCTTGCTCTTACTCCTTGTCCAGTGAACGGAGTCTTTGTCATCTTTCCCATGAGACAAGATTCACAAGTGGCATAAGACTGGTACTCGAACGGATCCAAGTATCCTTCTTTATGTAACTTAGTCAACCGTGTCTCATTGATGTGACCCAGTCTACAATGCCATAAGAAAGCCTGATTTAATTCTGGAGACTTTCTTTTAAGTGTGTTCTGGACACTGAATATCTGAACTTGATTCAATACGTATATACCGTTATTTAATGTACCTGACCCAATCAGTGCTTGATTTAGGTGGATGTTTACTACAACGCTTACAAAAGCAAAATCATATCCTTCCTTAGAAAGTAAAGATACAGATATGATATTACAAGTCGCACTTGGTACATACAAACAGTCACGCAGAATCAATATCTGCCCAGTTGTCAATCCTAGGTGATATTCCCCTACGGATACAGCATCCATGCTCATTCCGTTAGCAACCCTGAGAGTCATATCACCTTTCCTGATAACCCTACGGTTTCTCAGACCCTGTAACGAATTACAGATATGAGATCCTGATCCGGTATCCAATACCCAGGAAGTAGGGTTAACTGACAAACAGTTCTCAATTACAAACACACTCGAGCCGAAGCCACAACATGCTTCGAATTCTGGCTACTGGCTTTACAAGCCCTGCAATCTCTCTGCCATAGTTCATTCCCGTTACAATAGGAACGTCCCTCTTTTACTGTATCCAGTCCTGAAACTTTTGCCCTTGCTTTTCCTTTTTCTTCCCTGGTTTCCTTCAGGGTATAAGCAGAGGGCAGGGACTGTAGAATTAGGTCAGTACTTGACCCATTCTCCTTTGTGGTCTCCAGGTCCTTGAGCTCAAAATAGATGGTCTCTGTAAGGACGTTGCCCCCTACAGATGACCCGACAGCCAACCTCGCTTGAAGCAATTCGTTCGAGGTCTCATATCTTGCGATACGAGATTGCTCTCCATATAAAACTTTGTTATGGAGGAAGATAGAAACTGAGTCCATCTTCTCGTGCTGCCTCTGGTTTGCACCATCAACTGAGGCTAACACGAGGCACTTGGCTTTCGCATAATCCCTTTCCGATGTCCTGCGGATGTGAACATCCGTGACAGGGGAAACTGGACCTGAGACAGCAGGGATTTGATTACTTAAGTGGTGTCCCAGCTTGTCATGGGCAATGGACATCTGGACAGACCTTTGCCAGTCATAACAGTCAGGTTCAGTCATCTTTTTATCTAGATGTAACCTAGGTGTGGTCACAGGGTCGCTGCAATTAAGAGAGAGAGAAGAAAACACTCAGCATGATGCTCTTGCAAGTTTAGAGTGGTTTTTAGTTTGTTTAAACAGGATGGCTCCCACTGTTTCTCGAATCCCTCCTTAAAACCAAAAAGGAAGAATTAGTCAGGATCAATCTCACCGTACAATACTTGCTTAACCGTTCGGCCAGGCTGGTGTCGGTACTTCGAGGGAGGTTTTCCAACGCTTTCGCGAAGTTCCCTAATTTAGGAACCTCTTTTCCCTGGGGGCGTAGCCCCGCTAACACCTTTCTAGACACCAACTAGGTTTATAGCATTGATCGTTAAGTGAGAAATTTCCCGAGGAGTAGCATATACTCACAGTAGGATCGGGATCCAAATATCATTGCGTGACAAAACTGAAGGAATCCTACCAGAATCATCACACTCCAAATGGTATGCAGTACTAGCAAGTTTCAGTTCTTTTGAAACTCCCGATGTGGATTTTTTCCCCATGCTCTTATGACCTTGACTAAGGCCAACAAATCATAAGTCACATGTCAAGTTCTACCCGTCGTTGTCCAGGTTAATTTGAACCCATCCGTATATACCCTTGACTATGGCCAACAAAGTAATACGACTGTCCCAAACCAACGCATCTATCTATGCAACATATGAATATCCACCAGCTACCAATCACTGTGCCTTGACTAAGGCCAACAAACATAGCTTGAATACTGTTGAATATTCATATGAAACGACGGAGGGCTACGAATGGTTTTGGCGAAACCGTGAACGTATTGAACTTGATTTAGTCGATGGAACGAGATAGCTTTTAAATGGAGTGGCTCAAACTCCGCATTTTAAAAGTTTGTTTTGAAAAGAACTGAGTGGTTTTTCGAATGTGTTCCAGCGACTTATACTTGGTTTATTTTCTTGCATTAGTTCTTTTAATGCGTGATATTCTTGCATTAGTTCTTTTAATACGTCCCATCATTTAATCCTACCATTGCAGAAAACAACCAAAATATGACGTACGCTTATGCCATTCGCATTCGCCACTGGGCCCCGTCATTACCCGTTAGGTTACTTAACTAACGACAGAGCGGGGGCTGGGCTAACGTGGCTGTAAAACATAAGCAACGCCTAAATAATATCAAATACAGATATATTGCAATGATAGCCATTTCAGATCACAGATGAATACATTGGATATACTAGGAATCTGTAATTCGTACGAGCCTGTAACGAAAAACAGATTACACGGTCGCGGTGAATAGCCAATACCCCACCCAAGACCCCTACGGGTGCGACAAACTACCCGCCAAGTACCCGAAGCGAAGCAACCTCCCTCATCTCCATGAGTAGGCCACTCGGCACTTCGGCATACCCGGTAGTTTGTGCACCCACTCCATGGGTCTATCCTAGGAGCAAAAACAGTAAAAAGAAATTATACAATGACGGCTACAACCCCGACCCGGTTGTGCGGCCATACAAATAATTATTACATCAATTTACAAATTTACATGAATTGAAAGAAAAGAAACACTCTCGTCTCAGAACCCCCGGCTATTCACCCGCGACAATCCAACATATTCATATACACATTCCAACAACATTACAGATCACAGATTTGTATAACCCCCACTAATCGACATATAGCGATTACGTTCAATACAAATATCACATTACAGAAAAACCCGTTAGCTTAAGTCTTTTAGAAGTTCGATAAAAAATACGGATTTTCGGGACCCCAAAAATAAAATTTTCGTTCTGGAAAATCTGGGCAGAAAACACATATTCCAAAAATCCCAAAACAATCCCAGAAACACACTGCACCAAAGATGGACCTCGGCCGAGTCAACTCGGCCGTGGAACCACGGCGGGAGCGTGCTCCCGCCGCGTTTCCGCGGCGCCTTGAAACGATCGAGCGACCAAATTTGGTGGTTATTCTAATAAAAGCCTGAGCCGATTTTTAAGATGAAAATTATCAACTTTTGAACAGAATAAAAATCGACAGAAACTTGAAATTCTCGGGTTCGTTTTCGTGACTTTTTCTTTGATCGATCTTCTAGTTACTTGCTAACATGTTAGATAGAGTTTAACTAGGCTCTGATACTACTGTAAGTCCATGCTACCTCTCCCGGTACTTTCGGGCATGCGGAATTTGATAAAAAAACGATTTTTATAGAGGTGGCAACATGGACTTATAACCCGGATCTTGGTTAAACATCTAACTAACAACCTAACTACGAGTTGCTAACTACTCGGTTAGGGGGTTATACCTTGCTTGTCTTGAACTCCTTCGTCTTCAAACTCCAATGGTGGTCCGGATCGGCTTCTTCCCGTCGTCTCCTTACGCCGAAGATAGATCCACCTGAAAGCTCCAACCTTTGGCTCCTTCTTCGTTCTTTGAAGAAACTAGTTCACTTGGTTTGCTAAACCTTGTTAACTAGAATGAGTAGAGAAGAGTTTGTATGGGATTTTATCTATGGTTCTTGATTCTCAACTCATAAGACATATGAACCATAGAGTCAAGAGAGGGAGCTAGAGGAAGAGAGTGAAAGCAAGAGCAAGAGAGCTCAAGAACAAGAGAGAGAATGTGAAAGTAAGAATGAGCCTCTCTTTTGTCTTTCATCCTCTCATAATCCAGAAGCATCATAACTCATCATACCAATCAAGTGTTATGTGATGGTTGAAGCAACCATAACCATATCATTTCATGCACTCATTTTGCACAAAGGAGCAAGCAAGCAAAAGTCTTTGCCATGAAATGATAGTTATGGTTATCATGATGGTCAACTAGTCAAGCCTAGTCAACCGGTCAACAAAGTCAACAAAAGTCAACAAAGTCAACAAGACAACAACCATGTCACCATAATACTTAATTAATATAATTGTTAATCATATATCATATTCTCATTAGAGTTGAGCAAAAAGTCAATAGTCAACGGTCAACGGTCAACAGTCAACAACCCTAAAGAGAATCCTCTGCCTCTGTCTCTCTGCCAACTGTACATACACACCCGTATCCGCGTTTCGAGGAACATGAATACAAACTGGATAAATCCAATCCCAATACGTACACTAGGATCTAGCTTCAACCAAAGCCCGCTAGTGCAAACTGTCCGGACACTGTACGTGCACAAGTGCACGGATGTGACCGAACCCTGTCGCAAAACCATGCGACCTGTCGCAAAACCATGCGACCTCTACTCTTTTGCCTAAAGGCGAAAAGCTTTCTGTGTGGGACTCTAAAGACTCGACACTACGCTGGCAGTGGGTTTAACCACAGACAGCAAGCGGCACTAGCTTTGCGTAACGGTCCCCAGGTAGTGCCCACAAGAAGACCGACGAGGCGAAACCCATCTGAACTCTTACTGAGCCTGAATGTGACATTCTCCGTACAGTCAGGTCTGTTCGTCTGATACATCGCATGGCGGGCCTAGGGGGCGGTAAACGTCAGTCCCCCAATAGAGGTACAAGTCGTGTCGGAGTGAAGCCCAAAACACCCTTAGATAACACTGGAAGCCTACCAGTATATCTCATTTGCCCTGGCCAGGGACTACTCATGTAATGGCTCTCCTAGACACAGCGCGATGTCAACCCCCAATACCGGGAGAGACGAATCCTGTCAAACCGTCACTGCCTCCAAGTGCTTCGGGACTGCACCCAACTACTACCTGTTTGCACGGCTCCTTTGAGCCGTAGTAGGGTAGTAATCAAAGTGCAGTGAGAACACACTCGAGGCGAAGTGACAGTGTCAAGTCAGCAGACTAAGCTGTACTCATGTCACCTGGGAACTGATAACTGACGATAGGCATAATACCAACTAGTCAGTTCCCGACGAGTCCTGTCCAGTGTACCCGTAACCTAACGAGCACCCGCATACTGTCTCAAGTACGACGTACTGACGGCTGTGGGACAGACCGTCTCCCACACTGGGATGAGAAGCACATGCGCTAGTCTACTCCGGAGTATCGATGCCCTGTCTCGATAGTCCTGCTACTAGGGACCTGCATAAGGATGTGCTTATAGATTACCCAGCCCCACTGGTGTGACTGCCTTCACATCGCTGGTAATCAAGCAAAGATCCTAAGAGCTCTACTAATGTGTATAGGTGATATACTAAAATAAACACATGTACACATTGAAGTAGAAACAAACCAAGTAGCATACTACTATTTTGAGCAAGATTGTATATACAAGGTGAATATCCCAAGCTTCCATTAAGTAATATACAAACTAGTATGATACAGTAATGGCCTCTAGGGCATATACACTAACATATATGTCGAAGGCTGATCCGTCAGCACCTGTGCAACTAGAGTGCCATCCTGGTCAGTACTCGTCTCACCCGAGCCAACTCTGACCTCGGCCCTCGCAGCATCACTCTGGGTCCCCATAGTCATCGGTGGCAAGGCTATAAATAGAGATAAGATTCGATAAGAATAAGGAAATGGAATCGCAAGGATATGAGTCATCAAAGAAGGAATTTCAAGCAATTTGTACTTAGGTCATTTAAGGAGAAGTACCGCATCATGGGTATGCTGCAGACATACACACACTACATTACTTTGCTTAAGCTAGTTACTCCATCATACCAAGGTCATCCTACACTCCGAAAGGTAAAACCTAGCGCTCTGATACCAACTTTGTCATGCCCCGAAATTGGCACGTGACGGCCCTAATACTATGCAACGACTAAAGATGTAACGCAGTAAAAGAAAGCTAAACCCCAGAAATCTAAACCATGAAAATACGGAAAATATAATAAAAGTTTTGAAACATTTGAAATCGCAACCCAAATTCTTTAAAAGTCCTACTTTCTTTCTTTAAAATTTGGCAACACTCCCTTTGTAAAAACTAGCCCAAGATGAATACAAGACATATATAAGATGCCGTAGCGAAGAAATAAAGACAATAGAGAGAAAGCTGTATAAAAGACGACAAATCCAAAATTAATATAAAATAATGTCCTCACCAATCTCTAAGTCAACAACATAATAGTAGATGGAGAGTACAAGATACAACGAATGTACAATAATAAATACAGATAACCAGCAATACCCACCTAAGCAAAATAGCATACTGTGAGCCGATGCGGTATCTGTAGTAAAAGATAATAGGTGAATAGCCTGCCTCGACTACTCTAGGGAATACCCTGCAAAACAACTGTGGCACAACGTGGGTGAGTTGCCAACTCGTGAATAGTAGATAACATATGCAGATAATCGCATGAATGTACATACAACATGAATCTAAGATATGCAATTTACAGTAATAACAGGTCATGTGAATGCAAAATAATGGAAAGTACACTGACAGGTACAATTAATATGTGAAGCAATAATGTCACGTCCCGAAAATACGGAACAAGACCGGCACTTAGACTACGAACGTCTCGAGGCGTACGTAATCTAAGTAAACCGAAACCCTAGAAAACCAAACCAAGAAAAGTAGTAGAGTGAAGGAAAACCAATTCAAATCAAGTAGTTTTAAAACCATAAGCCGAATTATGCGGTTTTCTAAAAACATCAAAAAATTCCTAAAAATTTCGGCAGAGTCTCCTTTGTAAATACTGGCCCCCAAACGGGATACAACATGAATAGTATACGAAATCAATAAAAATGCATCCCCAAGCGGGAGCTAGCTCTTCGTCAATCGACGGTCACAACCACACAAGCAATATAATATACAACGCCAACGGCGAGGATAAAAACTCAAAAGGAAACTCAAAACCACAAGAAATCTGCAGAAATATAACGCGCGACTCTAAGGTCGAAAGAATAACATCACTGGTCTCTATCTCAAAAATAACACATGTTTGTTTGATGGAACTTCTAGATACAACAGAATAATGATATACAAGATATATAATGGGGGTACGATACAAGTAAACCCACCTACTAGCAAGTCACCCGAAGGAAACTGTGCCCGCAAAGCCGTAATGAAACCTGTACGACAAACCTGCAAGAAACTGGGGCACAACGGGGGTGAGTTGCCAACTCGTGAGTAGAAAAACATCTACGAAAAAATTCGCATAAATAACGCAATCCTAGGTCAATGATCATAATATATCCTCAAATATATAACCAGCAACCCATAACAATGGTTAGGGCAAATGTCTAACCCGAGTGTGATCTCATGTGCCCGTGTCAGTGCCTCAGGTAGTAATGTAACAGATGGATGATATATGAATGCATGAAACAGAATGCATGTACTGAATAAAACTGCTTTCATAATTTAGTGAGATTTTTGTATTTTTAAAATGAGCTATCATGATGAAATCAGCATAAAACGGTGCCTAGCATCGGCACAAAACGTAATCCCAATATCTCAAAGTCTCAGGCTCCGGCTATCCGGACTGGCCTGTATCATCAAATCTCAGTACCTCAATATCTCGAAATCTCAATGTCTAAATCTCAATCTCTAGGGCGCCGTCAGCCCAGACCGGCTTCTACCATCCATCTCAAGACTACGATGGTATCCTCCGGATATCCGACGCGTCGGGTAAAATCACCGGTGGGTAGTCTCCCCCTGCCAGGCTCATCGTCATCACCACGAGCTTCTTGCCCCGGGGTACCTTACCGGGTCCACCATGTACCCGAAACGGTTCCTCCACTCCTCGAACTCGGGTCTCACATGTCGCTCTCAGCACCGAGAAAACACATAGTGGACCCACTGAAATATCATAACAAGGGTAACCGGGTTTTTAAAACTATTACATACTCTCTTTTGAAATCCCCACGGTTCCCAAATCCAGAAATATCATGGAAATACGAATCCAAAACCTCAATAGCACATAAACTATTGAATATAGGCATAAGAATTCATGAATGCGGCATAACAATGAATAATAGTATGCATGAAGCGACAAGTAATAACTACAATGTCTAAACTGGCATATAAGGCAAGTACACTAATATCATGTCGAAACAACTAGCTAACAAGCTAAGTCATGCAAATAGTCTTTTCTAAAGTGTACGTGATATGGAAATTACCGATGAAGATGTGTGTGAGCCGGCAAGTAAGTGTACGTGGTACATACGCTTCATCGGTAATGGTGCTGGTGTCCTAACAGCATGATATCAATAATGGCATATGAATCACAATATATATGCGATGCAGAGCAACAGCAATAATGTGCGGGAGCTGAATACTAGACACAACGATAACTAATCTGCATTACCCTAATATAAGTCCTACAATGGTGCCTTTTGAAATAACACGAATCGTGGGGTTTTGAAAATAGGGCTACGGTGTTTTTAAGAAAAGATACGTTTTTGAAATATCCGTAGCATCCCTTGACCTGTCTTTTTAAAATACGCCCGATTCGTAAGCTTTGAAATAGGTAGGAACCGAATCTAATCTAACAACTAACTAAACTAAAAGGCTAAGCTACAAGCTAAACTACAGGTAAGGAAACCGCCTAACATCTGAGTCGATACATATACATACCTGTATATATATTAGTCGGTGATCCCGCCTCAATAATATCATATCCGATACCATATCTATAATTAGACATCCCAAGTCAAGAGTGCGGATCAATTATCAAGATATATTTCGTACGTAAATCCGTCGTACGGCATCCCCAAATCTGGGTACAGGTCAATATCATATTCCTCACACCATTCCTCTGGTATCCTCTTTATTCAAGATCACAGTCTAGGGTACTGACCTATGTCTAGTACAATACTAATATTCTCAATATACTCATGATCTGACTACTGATCGACAATCTCGTACCAACCGATATCGTTAGCACATATCATCATCAAGGGCTATACATCGCCCAATACGGCCTAGTATCAATATCCTAGCATATCATGCCTCATATCACGATCACATGACGACCATTTTATTTATAACACTATTCACCCGTATCGCCGCCCCAAGATCCGCTATAACATCAGGACGTATCTCAAATACGAATCCAGTCATATCACCAATATCACAACCTCATCCCAAATCTCATCGACTCCTCTCAAACCTATGTATCCTCCTCAAATCCGTATGTGAACACATCGTCCCATACCCATGTGAACACATAACTATATATTCCCGAATAAGCACAAATGAAAGAAAGCATGCAAGTATGAGTGGTCGTGTACATGTGTGGTGCGACCACTGTTGGAGATAATGCCCTCAGAGTCAATTATTGGATCACAGGCACGTGATTGCAATGATTGAGGGAGGACCTATCCCGGTAGGACAGTCTTACTCGAGATGATAGTATGCTATCTGGTTTATCTTTATCATCGTGTACTGTTTTAGGTGACCTGACATGTCGCTATTACACGTTGATAGAGCCCCTAGGATTCTTGCTTGACTGCCAGCAGTATGATGGCGATCATATACGTGGGAGCTGGTGGTCTATAAGCACATCCTTAAAAGGTCCCTAGTTGTAGGAGTTTCGAGACAGGGCATCGATACTCCATTAGTAGACTAGTGTATACAGTCGAGACCCCGACGAGGGGCGGTGGCCGGTCTCATAAGCCACTGGTGTCAGTTGGTTCACCTAAGATGTATACAGGTGCTCATTGGGTTATGAGTACACCGGACAGGACTCGCCGGGAACCTGCTAGTTGGTCTTATACCAGATGTCAGATAGCAGTTCCCTGGTGACATGTGTACAGGTTAGTTCATCGACCTGAGATCGTCATTTGTCTCGTGTGAGTTCCCACTGTTCTTTGATTACTACCCTACCACGGCTCAAAGGAGTCGTGCAAACAGGTTTTAGTTGGGTACAGTCCCGAGCCACATGGAGGCAGTGAGCGGATCTGCAGGGGTTCGTCTCTCCCGGTATTGGGGGTGAGGTCGCGCTGTGTCTAGGAGAGCCATTACACAAAGCCCTCGGCCGAGGCAGGAGATTTACTGGTAGGTATTCCAGTAGTATCTCAGGGTGTTCTGGGCTACGCTCCGACACGACTTGTACCGCTTTTGGGGGTCTGACTTTTACCAACCCCCTAGGCCCGCCATGCGATACTCATAGACGAACGGACCGGACTGTACGGATATTGTCACTGACAGGCTCAGTTGGGTGTCGGGGTGAGCTTCCTCATCGACGTCCCATTTGGTCAATAGCTGGTGGCCCGTCATGTATTGGCTTATACCTCTGACGTGCTAGTGGTTAAATCCACAGCCAGAATATTGACGAGTCTTTAGAGTCCACCACACTCAGTTACTCAAGTTTCGGGCGAAACGCTGTAGAGGCCGTATGGAGATATGGCAGGGTTCGATCAGATACGTGCGGTATTGCACGGATCGTGATCGGACGGTTTTTACTAGCCGGCTTTGGCTTAAGCCGGATTCTAGTATTTGATAGTGTAGTTTTGTCTCTTTGCATTTGTGTTCAGTAGGAATACAAATGCGGGCATGTATTTGCAGCAGTGGGGTTTTCCTGTAATTTATTACGGGATCGATTTTCTGAAGTTGCCAGTTTGCATTCCGTTCCGGCCGGTTTTCCTTCATTCCTTCTCGGTCGGACTTTCTCGGTGGAGGGTGTTAATTGCAAGTTTGCAATTAACATTTAGTGGAGGGCTTTCTTGCATATATAGCTTTTTGATGAGACTAGCCTCATGATGATATTCTATTTTGGTCATTTCCATTGCTTATCTTATGAGTGGATTTGTGATGAGAGAGATGTGTGACTTTAATCATTACTTTTCTTTTCTTTTGAGATATATTTGTAGAAGTATTCTTTTTCTCTCTCCAATCTTCTTCATTCTTGAGAGGGGCCGGCCATTCTTGAGGGAGGAGAATGAGAGGATCATTTTTCTAGTGGTGAAAAGATATCATCTCATTCTCATGCTTGCTTGCTTGCAAAAAAATTACACAAATCCCTCCATAGCCTTTGATTCCATTCCTCCACATCAAGGCAACCTCATAACCCCAAGAGACAAGTTCACTACACTATTCTACAGCAAGTCTTGGACGCGTCGGCTAGCCAACTTCGCGCCCGAGTTGCCTCGGTCAAGAGGCGGGAGCCCGTAAAAGATTCCGGCTACGTGGTGCCCTTTCCGACGAGCGAGGAGGTGACGGAGATTCCGCGGGAGATCGGAGTGGAGACGAAGACCGAAGGACACGGATCGCTCGGTATACCTCTCACCCTATCTCTAGATTGCTAGCATTAGGTTAATAGTTTCGATCCGGGTTTTCTTTGTCCGCGGTAGCGCCGGTTTCCGAGTAAGGAAAAAATTTTTATTCCGCATTTTGGCCTCGAGTACGAGGCCGGGGCGCTGCCGTGGCGCAACATGGTATCAGAGCCACGCCATTAACCTTACCTAGCTTGTTCTAATGTGTTTTGCATTTCCGATCGACCAAAATCCCAAAAAAAAACCACATTTTCCTTTGCATCAGTTTTCTGTTGGAATTGTTTGGTGTCAGAAAATTTTTCAGATTGTCGAAAACTACTGTACAAGACATTATAAGACCACTGTAAAATTTCGACAGTGTCAGTCGTACAGTGGAGAGCGGAAGGGCGGCCAAACCCACATTCGGGCCGCGCTTCCGCCGCGGTCTCCTGTGCTCAACTTGTCAAAATTCTACAGTGGGCTTATGGGCTGTTTTTGGGTTATTTGGGATATTAAATTTGGGCCCAGATCTTCTGTGACTGCTACAGTATTACTTGGGGGCCCACTTGTTAATTGTTTGATCGATCGGATATGTTTTAACACATTATTTCACAGTATTTACATTATATCTGCGACCGTGAATGTCACTTGATCGGTAAATCCGGTCTAACTGCTATAGCCCGGTTAGACGGATTTGCGAACGTGATTTTCACGTTGATGTTCTATGTTTATGCTGTGTTGTTGCGGATCGGTCGTGGGGGATAGCCTGGATGCAATGCTAGTACAGTGCTGTTGTATTATGTACATTTGATATTGCGGGGCGAGCGTCCGACATGTGGACTGCCGTCACTGCCTGTTTGTATTATTCTTTTGGGGCACGGCCTGGTTGCGGTCGATATACCCGGTGTATGTATATTTTACTTTCTGTACTAGGTTTGCCCCGCGGTGGGGTGCACGGATAGCCGGGTTCTGGAGGGCAACAAGCCCGCATCTCAGGGAATTGAGACGGAGGGGGCTTCACTCTGGGATCGGCGGGCTATTCGCCGCACTCGTAGGGGGTACAGGTTGACCCAGGAGGGGTGCCTAAGTTACCGGATTCCGTGAAGTGCTGGGTGGTCCATTCACGGCGCTGAAGGGGGCTGCCTCGCTTCAGGTTTTGGCGGGTGACTTGCCGCGCCCGTAGGGGTCTAGGATTTCATTGCACAGGCTATCCACACGACCAGGGGAACGTCGGGTTTCAGCAGCGGCTCTGTGAAACCCGGGGTTTCCAGATATCTGTATTGTTCTGTGTTGCTATACATTTCTGTGTTGCTGCATTTTTATCACGCCTTGAGCGAAAATTATATATTATATATATATTAGTAGATGTTGTATATATTTTTCATCCGCGCTAGTCCAGTCCCCGCTCTGTCGTTAGTAAGCTAACCTAACGAGTGATGACGGGACCCAGTGGCGAATGCGGATGGCATATACGTACGTCATTATATTTTCGTTCTTTGTGGTGTGATTAATTGATGGGACTGCGTTGATTCGGATCAATGCAAGATAAACAAACCTATTCTGATGTTGTTGGAACACTTTTCAAAAGCTGTTATTGCAAGGACGTTCACTTTTGTTTTGCATCGTGGTATTCATTTGGAATATCCTGCTCCTCAGTCGACGAGGCAAGGGCCGAGATCCCTTTACCGGGAGTGACCCCTTGGACAAAAGTTTGCGTCAGGGCATTAACTTCACTATAGCCGATTACTTTTGCTTTGCATCGTGGTATTCAGTTGGAATATCCTGCACCTCATTCTACGGGGAAAGAGCCGAGATCCCTTCACCGGGAGTGACCTCTTTAGTAAAGGTTTTCGTCACTATATTTTATAAAAGGCTATGCAGTTCCTTCAACGATATCAAGTTCATTACGTTAAAGGTTTTTCGCCAAAAACCATTCGTAGCCCTCCGTCATTTCTTATGGGTATTATTTAGTATTCGTGCTGCGTTTGTTGACTCCGTCAAGGCGTAGTGTACGGTAGCTAAGTGGTGCTTGTTTGTTGCATAAGTGGGATTGGTTAGGACAGTCGTGCGGCCTTGTTGACTCCGTCAAGGGCACGTACGGGTGGGTTTAATGCAATCCAGATAATGACGGGTTGAACTTGACTAGGACTCTTTGATTTGTTGACTCCGTCAAGGTCACTTGAGTCCTAGGGGTAAAAATCACATCGGGAGTTTCAAAAGAACTGAAACATGCTAGGCATGCGCATACCTTCTGGAGTGTGGTGACTTGAGTGGATTCTGTCAGGTTATCATGCGATGATAGTTGGATCCCGATTCCCACTGATGAGTTAGTTTACTCCTCGGGTGATCCCGACTAATTCTTCTTTCAGGTTTGGAGGAGAATTTGAGGTACAGTGGGAGGTTTCCTGATTAGATAGATTGGTAATCATTCTGATCTAGGTTAGAGTGCACGCTGAGTGTTTCTTTTCTCTCTCTCTGGCAGCGACCATTGACCCGATCCTGGACTATGACTCAGTGACCAAGTTGACCGAACCTTCTTAACACTGGCTTTTGGATTGTCAGAGTTGCAGACCTCATTGCCACTCCTACTTTTACCCTTTTCTCCAGGACACCCCGTATTACTACGAACGTCCACTTCCATTGGACAAAACCATCGTATGGTTAGATACGAACTCGAAGGACTTCGAGGATGGTTTCTGGTTCTGGAGAAAACGGATAGGATTATTCAGTTGTCTTTTCTTTTCACCTTCTCTCATTGCGAGTACTCCTTGGTTTAGGAGATAGTACGCCTATTACGCAAATTGGATAGTCTTCTTCCAAACCTTAGGCTGGTGCCGAACGGTGGGGAATGAAGAAAACCAATTAGCATAATGATGGTGTGCAGAAGGTATTAAGATTAAGACAAAGCAAGGGATTAGTAAGAGGGCAAAGTAAATTGCGACTGATATTCACGACCAAACCAAGTATTTCTTCGCCAATCCTAAATCACCTTTGTATTTCTCCAGGACACTCCGTATCACTACGAAAATCCACAGTTTATTGGATACTCCATTGTATGGTTATATACGAACTCGAAAGGAACTTGTTCCAGTTCGGGGATGGATTCTGGTTCAGGAGAGATAGGAATAAAGTACATTCAGGTGTCTTTTATCTTCACATTCTCTCGCGTTGCGAGTGCTCCTAGGATTAGGACAGTACACCTTTATGCTTTTTGGATAGTCTTCTTCCAAACCATAGGCTGGTGTCGAACGGTAGGGAAGGAAGAAAACCATTTGGCTTAAAGGGGTGTACAGAAGGTAATGTCTAAAGACATATAAAGGGATTTGGAAAGGTGGCAAAGAATTATACGGTTACAGTTGTGAATCTGAATAATGGAAGAGGCATTACTAGGAATACCAGGATTCCCCACAGAAACATTTCAATGTTTCAGTCTCACTGTGTAATGTTAAAAGAAAACTGATTTCCCGATTAGACACTTACTCCAGGGTATGTATTTACCAGGTATGATTCTCACATCTGTATGGTTTTACAGATGATGAGTGGGAGTAAGTTATTGGGAATTGGGTGATCATCCTCATTATATCGGGATTCGTTGTAGTCGGTGATATTTGAGGAAGTCACCTGGGTTGTTTGCCGGTCGGCAAATATTTGGTTTTGAATATCCGCTGTTGTGCACCAATTTCAAATCGATATATCTGTACGTCTATTTTCATAGAGTGAGATATACATTTTGATATTATGTCGATGACATTTACCTATATCAGTGGATGGTTAGGTAAAGAGCATTGAACAGCGGTGTAATTCTTCTTAACCATAAGTACAGTTTTCGACCTACGAAGCACAGTGAAAGAGTTGTTAGACTCAGCGGACTTATACAGAGTATTGTATGTTGTCCAGTGTCCATTAGGACAGAGGGGTTGGTCCTCATACTATATTCTGTTTACTTTTAACTTCTCTAGTTCTTAGACACATGTTTCGATGAAACACAGGGTCTAAGTTTTGAGGAGTTATAGGTATTTGAATAGAGTAGAGAACCAAGTGTAGCAAGTATCGGGATTCTTCAAGGTGATCGAAGATGTAGATACTTGTGTATGGTATTCAGTTGATAGTAATGATTAAGAGAGCTTGCTTCTCTTTCAGGATACTCATAATTGGAAGCATTCCTAAGTTGAGTAACGCTGATCGACCTCCTTCCATTTACTTTACATGCACTGGAGATAGCTGCATGATTTGAATCTGGTTCAATTAAATCAGTGCCTCTGTTTCTATATTGGATATAGAACAGTTCATATCTTGACATTGTTAAGGTACGGGGAGTTGTCCGGCTTATGCTTAAAACCAGACACTGGACAACTCAAGGCACGTTTCTGTAATGGCTGTTTGTGGGTTGACCCAGGCTATGACGAGGGTTGACTTTCTACCATCTGGGTGAACAATAGTGATATTGTTCTTAACTCGCCACAGTTTTATTAAAAATGGATTTTTTCAGAAAAAGTAGTGGGAGTATGGTAGAACTGGAAGTGATTCCCGAACCGCAAACGATTACTGAAGATTTGATAAGGAACCTAAAGATTCAATCTGATTTGACATTCCATTGGCCACTCCGCAGATAAGGTGGGGTAACTTCAGGCACCCGAGAGGTACTCCGGTAGCCTCAAGGACGGTGACAGGGAAGTTCTTGTTTACCCACACTTGCCATTGTTGTTGTTCCAGGCTGCGAGACCCGGCAGGAGAATGAGTATAGCGTCGTTCTAAACTAGCTTTGGAAGTGCACGTCTATATGACTCTGCCAGAGGGTTGTCGTAGTCAGTGGGAGCAGCGGGAAGCATTGGTGGACATCAGGCTTATGTCTATTTATAGACTAAAGCAGATGTAGCGGAGATAGATGATCTATTTCTGATGTGACAGTCATAGGTTTGACGTCATCAGAATAGGGGATGGATCAGTTGAGAAGGTAGTGGGAAGTGATATTCCTATACTACGATCGGTTATACTTTGGTCGTCACACAGTGGTTTCTCCACAAGGGACTTGGATATTATATCAGACATACTGGTTACTAGATCTATGGTTTTAGATCTAGATTTGGGTGGTTTCCCAATCTGGGTACCTTGACAGCATTCTATGAGTATTTAGAATGGACGACTCCTGGCATGGTAGTGTACCAGCAGGTGATGGAGTCACCCTCTCTAAAGGTGTCTTACAGACTAAAGGGGAGAGGGATACGCATGATTGACAGATCACTTGCTTAGGCAATTGAGTCAATCATGAGATGTCAAGTACCACACCAGATGTTGTTCTTGCAGTAGGTGCAATAAGTTGATATTAATCCAATCCTGGAAAAACAGTCGGAAGCAGTTTTAGAACATAAGTGAATGTTCTAGGGATATGATAACGGCTGCCTCCTTTAGCGGTTATCACTCCGGGCTTCCAAGGTGACATGGACGACAAGCAGGTTGTCAGAGTTATAGATTTTCCTTCTGACGAGGGGCAGTATTTTGGACAGGTGGTCCAAGGCAATACTGAGGGAAGCATGGCGCAGGATACTGATTAAGTTCAGTTGTTGATACAGTCTAAGAAGTTTGGATTTGGAGTTCATTTATGAGCTAGGTCCCATCAGACATCCAGACATTCTAAGACAGGTATTGCTCATTTCGGGAGATGGCTTTCTCCGCGAACTTGAGATATAGAGAGACATAGAAAGAAAGAAACATCACAGCGGATCCACTCACTGAGGCTATTCCTCGAACGCAATAGTTTCGCAAACGAGCTTTGTGAGACTGACTAGTAGAGGAGTTGGGTGTTCGGTATCACACGGGCTGTGAGTATGCGGCATCGTAATAATTAGCCTTGAGTGCAAGTGGGAGATTGTTGGAGAGAATGCCCTCAGAGTCAATTATTGGATCACAGGCACATGATTGCAATGATTGAGGGAGGACCTATCCCGGTAGGACAGTCTTACTCGAGATGATAGTATGCTATCTGGTTTATCTTTATCATCGTGTACTGTTTTAGGTGACCTGACATGTCGCTATTACACGTTGATAGATCCCCTAGGATTCTTGCTTGACTGCCAGCAGTATGATGGCGATCATATACGTGGGAGCTGGTGGTCTATAAGCACATCCTTAAAAGGTCCCTAGTCGTAGGAGTTTCGAGACAGGGCATCGATACTCCATTAGTAGACTAGTGTATACAGTCGAGACCCCGACGAGGGGCGGTGGCCGGTCTCACAAGCCACTGGTGTCAGTTGGTTCACCTAAGATGTATACAGGTGCTCATTGGGTTATGAGTACACCGGACAGGACTCGCTGGGAACCTGCTAGTTGGTCTTATACCAGATGTCAGATAGCAGTTCCCTGGTGACATGTGTACAGGTTAGTTCATCGACCTGAGATCGTCATTTGTCTCGTGTGAGTTCCCACTGTTCTTTGATTACTACCCTACCACGGCTCAAAGGAGTCGTGCAAACAGGTTTTAGTTGGGTACAGTCCCGAGCCACATGGAGGCAGTGAGCGGATCTGCAGGGGTTCGTCTCTCCCGGTATTGGGGGTGAGGTCGCGCTGTGTCTAGGAGAGCCATTACACAAAGCCCTCGGCCGAGGCAGGAGATTTACTGGTAGGTATTCCAGTAGTATCTCAGGGTGTTCTGGGCTACGCTCCGACACGACTTGTACCGCTTTTGGGGGTCTGACTTTACCAACCCCCTAGGCCCGCCATGCGATACTCATAGACGAACGGACCGGACTGTACGGATATTGTCACTGACAGGCTCAGTTGGGTGTCGGGGTGAGCTTCCTCATCGACGTCCCATTTGGTCAATAACTGGTGGCCCGTCATGTATTGGCTTATACCTCTGACGTGCTAGTGGTTAAATCCACAGCCAGAGTATTGACGAGTCTTTAGAGTCCACCACACTCAGTTACTCAAGTTTCGGGCGAAACGCTGTAGAGGCCGTATGGAGATATGGCAGGGTTCGATCAGATACGTGCGGTATTGCACGGATCGTGATCGGACGGTTTTTACTAGCCGGCTTTGGCTTAAGCCGGATTCTAGTATTGGATAGTGTAGTTTTGTCTCTTTGCATTTGTGTTCAGTGGGAATACAAATGCGGGCATGTATTTGCAGCAGTGGGGTTTTCCTGTAATTTATTACGGGATCGATTTTCTGAAGTTGCCAGTTTGCATTCCGTTCCGGCCGGTTTTCCTTCATTCCTTCTCGGTCGGACTTTCTCGGTGGAGGGTGTTAATTGCAAGTTTGCAATTAACATTTAGTGGAGGGCTTTCTTGCATATATAGCTTTTTGATGAGACTAGCCTCATGATGATATTCTATTTTGGTCATTTCCATTGCTTATCTTATGAGTGGATTTATGATGAGAGAGATGTGTGACTTTAATCATTACTTTTCTTTTCTTTTGAGATATATTTGGAGAAGTATTCTTTTTCTCTCTCCAATCTTCTTCATTCTTGAGAGGGGCCGGCCATTCTTGAGGGAGGAGAATGAGAGGATCATTTTTCTAGTGGTGAAAAGATATCATCTCATTCTCATGCTTGCTTGCTTGCAAAAAAATTACACAAATCCCTCCATAGCCTTTTATTCCATTCCTCCACATCAAGGCAACCTCATAACCCCAAGAGACAAGTTCACTACACTATTCTACAGCAAGTCTTGGACGCGTCGGCTAGCCAACTTCGCGCCCGAGTTGCCTCGGTCAAGAGGCGGGAGCCCGTAAAAGATTCCGGCTACGTGGTGCCCTTTCCGACGAGCGAGGAGGTGACGGAGATTCCGCGGGAGATCGGAGTGGAGACGAAGACCGAAGGACACGGATCGCTCGGTATACCTCTCACCCTATCTCTAGATTGCTAGCATTAGGTTAATGGTTTCGATCCGGGTTTTCTTTGTCCGCGGTAGCGCCGGTTTCCGAGTAAGGAAAAATTTTTTATTCCGCATTTTGGCCTCGAGTACGAGGCCGGGGCGCTGCCGTGGCGCAACAACCACTACTCTAGGGTTTCGCGACACTAAATCATCCAAGAACACCAAATATCCATATTATCATCAATATACTCAAACAAAATATAATCAATATATATATGTGTGTATACGTATTCGTATACATCACCACGAACTGCGGGGGTGCTATACGCCATCCACCCGACTTCTCCCTGTAGATATAAATCTACTCACCTGGTCCTCGCTCGCCGGTGCCGACGTCGCCATGCGCTTGCTTGCCGTCTCAAAGTCCACATGGGGGTACCTACATATCATAACGTACCGCATCGCATTAAAATCTGACTTATGACCAAAACGACACACGAATCCCACATAGGTCAAAACCTATTGTTGATTCCACAAATCAACTCAAAATCCCTCGACATCGGCGTACAAACGCCAGACCATCGAGAAAAACCCAAATACACTCATTTGCACATTCACGAACACTAACTTTAATATAAAATAGGTTAAAACTCACAAAAACCCCAAATTCACTTTAAAAGCCGTATTTCCGAAAAACTAGCAAGCAAAATTTCCCGTTTTAGTACCAAAACTCGACGTTTAAACAATTCTATGGGCCATAATACTTATTAAATAACATAAATAAGTCATAAAAACCTTTTCCATAATTTAATCTCATAAATTTGCATAATTTCCAAAATCCTAGTTTGCAAAAATATCAATTTTTTAACACCTTTTAAAGAAAAATTCACAATTTTACAATTAAACTTGGTTTTGCATATATTAAATGGTTAAACCACTCATGGAAACCTTAATGATGTGCTAAAAATCCTAACTAGATTTTAATCCCACGTTTTTATTTAATTTCTAAAACCGAGTTAGCAATTTAGCATAATTATCACCATTTTTTAAACTAACAAATTAGCAACTAGTAACCAAATTAGATTTTGCATTCAATTACATGTTAATCCCCTTATTACTATCATAAGCTAATGATAAAGAACCTAATTTAATTCAAACCCTAGCTTCAATTCAAAATCCCCACTTGAATTTCCAAACATTCAATTAAACCCACAATTTAACACCTAATTAGACTACATTGAAGTAATTAATCGAAAATTACATTATGGTTTAGGATTTATACCTCAACATGATTGAGATCTAGCATGCTAACATAGCCTCCAAATTGGTTCACTAGCTCCAAGATCCATGCTTGAATGACAAGGGAATAATGGGTAAAGGTTGGATTTGGATTAGCTTTGATTTTGTATGGATTTTGAGGCAAAATTTGGGGATTTTTTATGAGAATGAGAGGAGAAGAAATGGGAGGGGCTGATGCAGAATTTTTGGAAGGGGAGGCTCGGCCATTTAGTTAGGGGGGAGTGAGAGAGTGATTGTTTGTATTGGAACAATACCACAAGTCCACAAAGCCCATTCTTCATTCTTTTCTTTTCTTTTTCTATATTAAAAGTAGTGAAAAAAATAAGGTGATTGGAGAGAGAAAGAGAGAGAGAGGGCTATCAAAAAGTTGGCCGGCCATGTGAGTGGGTGAGAAGAGAGGGTGTGTGTGTGAAGCAATGAACACCAAACACCAATACAATATGCACCATAACCCTTTTATTTTCACAAAATAAGCCTTTTTCTTCAATATTTTCTAAACCGTTTTGGCAAACGATTTCATTTCAAAAACCATATGATAAAATTTTATTTAATGTTTTATGATGTACAAAAATTTTTTCAACTCATTCCAATTTGTAATTTTCCCTAATTAAATATATTAGTGACGGCTTAAAATAATATTAAAATAATTAATTTCGGTAAATTTTTCAAAAAATTTGAAATTTCACCAGTGGCTCAATAAACACCATATACTAGCAATTACATATCTAGAATATATATATATTTAATTTTATAATAAAGATATTTGCATTTTGACTTTTTTACAGAAAACCCACCTTATTTTACCGTTTTTTCGAAATTTCACCGAAACGATTTTCAAAACGTTACAATCTTCCCCCCTTAAAGAAATTCGGTCCCCGAATTTAAATTAAAACTCCCCCCAAATACTAAAACATCTAAGCCAAAACCATCAAGTCGTCGGGGTTCCGAAATCGTAAATATATAAACCAAATCGTAGCGCAGCGCGTGCGCAAGAAAAATGAGCATATAACTCAAAATCAAAACTCCGTCAAGCATCCCGCAATCATCGGAGTCATGGTAAAGACAAAAATGTCAAATCCAATACAAAACAAATATGACATAACTCGAAACTATACATGTAAAATATATTCAGGTACTGTCCTCTGACTAGTCCTGCTCAGTACGAAAATACATAGCAATATCATAAAAACGTACTGCTCTATAAGAAAAATCAATCCCAAAATACGCGTATGAATACTACGCACGTCTTGTGCGCACGGAAATTAAAATCCAAATATGTGCCATACATATGAACAGAAACAACATCTAAGTGCATCGGGTGTGCACGAAACATCTGTCGTAGGCAACATGTGTGCCTGACAGCAAAATCAGGTGCATCTGACATGCACGAAAATCTCGATTTAGTGCATCTGGTGTGCACCAAAATCACACTTCAAAACATGCGCCCAACATGCGCGAAAACCCAAATCAGGTGCATCCATCGTGCACGAAATCATGAAATCCAATATCAAGTGCCAAACATGCGCAAAATCAAATCAGGTGCACAAAACAAATATCGAACATCACCATCGAAATCAAAGTCCAATGCATCTAAGTGCACAAAAGGCGTATCACTGCACTGTAAGCATATATAAACTATACAGAGTGCAGGAACCAAATCGTGTGCGTGCATACGCACAAAATCAACTCAAATTTCTAAAACGGTAAAATCACAAACATGTGAAACCCAAGCGTGAAAACGATATCTAGCGCAACAATGTGCAAAGATCGTAAATCCTCAATCATCAAAATCAAATCATGCGAACAAATCCCCCAAAACATCGAAATCAATAATGGCGGAATAGTACCGCTCAAGCGCATCCTCTAAGAATCTCGGGCCAACTGTCGCTGTCACTAGTGGGACATCTCGTCGATGATCATAAACTCTGGCCAGCTGGTGTGCGTAACAATGACCACTCCTGGGTCAAGGTCTTCACTGGGAATTGCCAATCTCTCGGTCCATCGGCCCATCAGCCCTGTCAGGTGTGCTAACGGGGATGATCCGGTTCTGGCACGTCTCTTGTCATCTCCCGGTCAATCATCGCGACCACTCGTAAGACAGCATATCACTGGCGTCGGCCTCTGGCTCTCTGAATGTATGTGACACATCTGATCCTGTGTGCAAGTATCCTTGCAGCAGTGTCCTGGAAGGAATCCTGCTCACGGTCTCTTCTCTGCCAACTGTCCGGAAGTCATCGTCCTTTCCTATATCTGCATCTTGCTCCGGAACGACTGCATACTCATCGCGACTCCTTCTGGAAGGTAAATCCAAGTACCATGCCTCAGCATGCGCATCACATCTCTGATGTCGGCGGAGTGGAACGTCATCTCATCTAGATCTGGTACGAACCTCTTACTTCACTTTTCTCTAATGTCGTCTGCTTTGGACTCGTCTCGTCGCAGCTGCATGGACTGAGCTCCAATGGCTATCCTCGTATCGGGAGTCTCCCAAAAAAAATGCATCTCACCACCTAGCATCCGAATTAAGTCGAGCCATCCGATCGAGTCGTCAAAACTTCATAATCCCCCAAGGGCTCAACCTCTTGGGCACAGTTTAATAGTATCGAGTACATACCACAGCATCGGTGGTCCAGCCGTAGAAGGGCAAACCCAAGCCTCACTAATGGCGCCGCGGAACTGCCACAAACCCTAAGGTTCAAAGGCTTTCACACGGTCATTAAGTCGAGTTAGGGTTTCATTCTTCTAGAGGGACCATAGAATTGCCTGCATGTCTTTCCGACTACTTTAAACTTGGAATAATAGGTTTCTGACATTCGATCGTCTCTGTCGACTCCCAACGTCTCCGCGTGAAGTCGTCTCTAGCTGGAATCAATCTATCTGATGACCTCGCATCGGGGTAGGCGAACGATCCACATGTCCTAGTCATTCATCCTCGATGACTAGCGACCTTCTATCATCTCTTAGTACAACTCGTTCTGCACTAATTCCAGCATGTGGGGCAATACCTCGTCGTTCGCAGCAATAACTGGCTCGCTCGTCTGCACGCTGAACAGTGCCTCGATCATCATGAATAAGCAACACACCAACGGTCATCAAGATCTGGCTGGCCTCTATCATTGGCTCAATCCTCTAGTGTCAATCAGCACATCCGAGTAACCTCATAAAGGCGATCCGCCAAATGCTCGTGGCGCGGAAACACAGTAAAAAGACACATCTCCGCAATCGTGTGTCGTCGGAATTTCGCCCTGGTCAGTCCTCGTTCGTGACGAGCTCATGCTGACCGCAAGTCTAGCTGTAGCTCTCCCTGGCCGTAATCATGGCAGCAAAACCATAACTGTTACCGATGAAGCTAGATCAGGAATAAATATAATACAGAACAAGGAAATGTACATCCTAAGGCTTCTTAAGTGGAGTAGCGTATTGTAAGTATGCCGCGGAACAAACCCACGGTACGTCATTCTACTTTAGTCGCCTATTCCATCAACCAAGGGTCATCATACGCTCCGAAGGTAAAACCTAACGCTGTGATACCAACTTTGTCACGTCCCGAAAATACGGAACAAGACCGGCACTTAGACTATGAACGTCTCGAGGCGTACGTAATCTAAGTAAACCGAAAACCCAGAAAACCAAACCAAGAAAAGTAGTAGAGTGAAGGAAAACCAATTCAAATCAAGTAGTTTTAAAAGCATAAGCCGAATTATGCGGTTTTCTAAAAACATAAAAAAATTCCTGAAAATTTCGGCAGAGTCTCCTTTGTAAATACTGGCCCCCAAACGGGATACAACATGAATAGTATACGAAATCAATAAAAATGCATCCCCAAGCGGGAGCTAGCTCTTAGTCAATCGACGGTCACAACCACACAAGCAATATAATATACAACGCCAACGGCGAGGATCAAAACTCAAAAGAAAACTCAAAACCACAAGAAATCTGCAGAAATATAACGCGCGACTCTAAGGTCGAAAGAATAACATCACTGGTCTCTATCTCAAAAATAACACATGTTTGTTTGATGGAACTTCTAGATACAACAGAATAATAATATACAAGATATATAATGGGGGTACGATACAAGTAAACCCACCTACTTGCAAGTCACCCGAAGGAAACTATGCCCGCAAAGCCGTAATGAAACCTGTACGGCAAACCTGCAAAAAACTGGGGCACAACGGGGGTGAGTTGCCAACTCGTGAATAGAAAAACATCTACGAAAAAATATCGCATAAATAACGTAATCCTAGGTCAATGATCATAATATATCCTCAAATATATAACCAGCAACCCATAACAATGGTTAGGGCAAATATCTAACCCGAGTGTGATCTCATGTGCCCGTGTCAGTGCCTCAGGTAGCAATGTAACAGATGGATGATGTATGAATGCATGAAACAGAATGCATGTACAGAATAAAACTGCTTTCATAATTTAGTGAGATTTCTGTATTTTTAAAATGAGGTATCATGATGAAATCAGCATAAAACGGTGCCTAGCATCGGCACAAAACGTAATCCCAATATCTCAAAGTCTCAAGCTCCGGCTATCCGGACTGGCCTATATCATCAAATCTCAGTATCTCAATATCTCGAAATCTCAATGTCTAAATCTCAATCTCTAGGGTGCCGTCAGCCCAGACCGGCCCCTACCATCCATATCAAGACTACGACGGTATCCTCCGGATATCCGACGCGTCGGGTAAAATCACCGGTAGGTAGTCTCCCCCTGCCAGGCTCATCGTTATCACCACGAGCTTCTTGCCCTGGGGTACCTTACCGGGTCCACCATGTACCCGAAACGGTTCCTCCACTCCTCGAACTCGGGTCTCACATGTCGCTCTCAGCACCGAGAAAACACATGGTGGACGCACTGAAATATCATATCAAGGGTAACCGGGTTTTTAAAACAATTACATACTTTCTTTTGAAATCCCCACGGTTCCCAAATCCAGAAATATCATGGAAATCCGAATCCAAAACCTCAATAGCACATAAACTAGTGAATATAGGCATAAGAATTCATGAATGTGGCATAACAATGAATAACAGTATGCATGAAGCGACAAGTAATAACTACAAAGTCTAAACTGGCATATAAGGCAAGTACACTAATATCATGTCGAAACAACTAGCTAATAAGCTAAGTCATGCAAATAGTCTTTTCTATAGCGTACATGACATGGCAATTACCGATGAAGATGTGTGTGAGCCGGCAAGTAAGTGTACGTGGTACATACGCTTCATCGGTAATGGTGCTGGTGTCCTAACAGCATGATATCAATAATGGCATATGAATCACAATATGTATGCGATGCGGAGCAACAACAATAATGTGCGGGAGCTGAATACTAGACACAACGATAACTAATCTGCATTACCCTAATATAAGTCCAACAATGGTGCCTTTTGAAATAACACGAATCGTGGGGTTTTGAAAATAGGGCTATGGTGTTTTTAAGAAAAGGTACGTTTTTGAAATATCCGTAGCATCCCTTGACCTGTCTTTTTAAAATACGCACGATTCGTAAGCTTTGAAATAGGTAGGAACCGAATCTAATCTAACAACTAACTAAACTAAAAGGCTAAGCTACAAGCTAAACTACAGGTAAGAAAACCGCCTAACATCTGAGTCGATACATATACATACCTGTATATATATTAGTCGGTGATCCCGCCTCAATAATATCATATCCGATACCATATCTATAATTAGACATCCCAAGTCAAGAGTGCGGATCAATCATCAAGATATAGCTCGTACGTAAATCCGTTGTACGGCATCCCCAAATCTGGGTACGGGTCAATATCATATTCCTCACACCATTCCTCTGGTATCCTCTTTATTCAAGATCACAGTCTAGGGTACTGACCTATGTCTAGTACAATACAAATATCCTCAATATACTCATGATCTGACCACTGATCGACAATCTCGTACCAACCGATATCGTTAGCACATATCATCATCAAGGGGTATACATCGCCCAATACGGCCTAGTATCAATATCCTAGCATATCATGCCTCATATCACGATCACATGACGACCATTTTATTTATAACACTATTCACCTGTATCGCCGCCCCAAGATCCGCTATAACATCAGGATGTATCTCAAATACGAATCCTGTCATATCACCGATACCACAACCTCAACCCAAATCTCATCAACTCCTCTCAAACCCAAGTATCCTCCTTAAATCCGTATGTGAACACATAGTCCCATACCCATGTGAACACATAACTATATAATCCCGAATAAGCACAAATGAAAGAAAGCATGCAAGTATGAGTGGTCGTGTACATGTGTGGTGCGACCACTACTCTAGGGTTTCGCGACACTAAATCATCCAAGAACACCAAATATCCATATTATCATCAATATACTCAAACAAAATATAATCAATATATATATTTGTGCATACGTATTCGTATACATCACCACGAACTGCGGGGGTGCTATACGCCATCCACCCGACTTCTCCCCATAGATATAAATCTACTCACCTGGTCCTCGCTTGCCGGTGCCGACGTCGCTATGCGCTTGCTTGCCGTCTCAAAGTCCACATGGGGGTACCTACATATCATAACACACCGCATCGCATTAAAATCTGACTTATGACCAAAACGACACACGAATCCCACATAGGTCAAAACATATTGTTGCTTCCACAAATCAACTCAAAAACTCTCGACATCGGCGTACAAACGCCAGACCATCGAGAAAAACCCAAATACACTCATTTGCACATTCACGAACACTAACTTTAGTATAAAATAGGTTAAAACTCACAAAAACCCCAAATTCACTTTAAAAGCCGTTTTTCCGAAAAACTAGCAAGCAAAATTTCCCGTTTTAGTACCAAAACTCGACGTTTAAACAATTCTAGCGGCCATAATACTTATTAAATAACTTAAATAAGTCATAAAAACCATTTCCATAATTTAATCTCATAAATTTGCATAATTTCCAAAATCCTAGTTTGCAAAAATATCAATTTTTTAACACCTTTTAAAGCAAAATTCACAATTTTACAATTAAACTTGGTTTTTCATATATTAAATGGTTAAACCACTCATGGAAACCTTAATGATGTGCTAAAAATCCTAACTAGATTTTAATCCCACGTTTTTATTTAATTTCAAAAACCTAGTTAGCAATTTAGCATAATTATCACCATTTTTTAAACTAACAAATTAGCAACTACTAACCAAATTAGATTTTGCATTCAATTACATGTTAATCCCCTCATTACAATCATAAGCTAATTATAAAGAACCTAATTTAATTCAAACCCTAGCTTCAATTCAAAATCCCCACTTGAATTTCCAAACATTCAATTAAACCCACAATTTAACACCTAATTAGACTACATTGAAGTAATTAATCGAAAACTACATTATGGTTTAGGATTTATACCTCAACATGATTGAGATCTAGCATGCTAACATAGCCTCCAAATTGGTTCACTAGCTCCAAGATCCATGCTTGAATGATAAGGGAATAATGGGTAAAGGTTGGATTTGGATTAGCTTTGATTTTGTATGGATTTTGAGGCAAAATTTAGGGATTTTTGATGAGAATGAGAGGAGAAGAAATGGGAGGGGCTGATGCAGAATTTTTGGAAGGGGAGGCTCGGCCATTTAGTTAGGGGGGACAGAGAGAGTGATTGTTTGTATTGGAACAAAACCACAAGTCAACAAAGCCCATTCTTCTTTCTTTTCTTTTTCCATATTAAAAGTAGTGAAAAAAAATGAGGTGATTGGAGAGAGAAAGAGAGAGAGAGGGCTGTCAAAAAGAGGGCCGGCCATGTGAGTGGGTGAGAAGAGAGGGTGTGTGTGTGGAGCAATGAACACAAAACACCAATACAATATGTACCATAACCCATTTATTTTCACAAAATAAGCCTTTTTCTTCAATATTTTCTAAACCGTTTTGGTAAACGATTTCATTTCAAAAACCACATGATAAAATTTTATTTAATGTTTTATGATGTGCAAAATTTGTTTCAACTCATTCCAATTTGTAATTTTCCCTAATTAAATATATTAGTGACGACTTAAAATAATATTAAAATAATTAATTTCGGAAATTTTTTTAGAAAATTTGAAATTTCACCTGTGGCTCAATAAACACCAAATACTAGCAAATACATATCTAGAATATGTATATTTAATTTTATAATAAAAATATTTGCATTTTGACTTTTTTACAGAAAACCCCCCTTATTTTACCGTTTTTTCGAAATTTCTCCGAAACGATTTTCAAAACGTTACAAACAATAACATGATAATAGTAGGCAATAATTATGAAATAGGGATATGAGAATGTAGATATGCAAATAACATGAAGGGTACACTAACAGGTACTCCTAATAAATGGAACGGTGCATAAATAATTAGGTATGGGGTATCGAGTAAAATATGTCATTCTCACGGAAACCTGACATCTTGGTAGGATCACAATCCATCAAGACACTCAAATCCAAATTCCTCAAATCAGCCCCCAAGTTGGGCTCTCGAATCATATAAGTCTCACATCTCCCAAATGTACAATATCGAGTAATCTCCTATATCCCGAATGTACAAATCAGTAATCTCATATGGTATCCAATCTCAATGAATCACCTAATATCCCAAATCAAAGTCAAGTGAAATTCTAACATCCTAAATATATATATATATATATATATATATATATAGATATATATATATGCAGAAATAAATATGATGGGGTCAATACACATATATTAGCGTTTCATTCCACTAATATTGGTGTAAGGGTATATATATAACAACGGCTAAATCCCCTGTTATATATACAAAGGTGTTGAAAGAAATATCATGAAAACAATGTGCCAAACATTGACACAGAAATCCGGATCTATCAGATACCGTCTCCAAGACTAGCATCCTGATAGGTACGTATCATACGCTATCCCGAAAGCACGAGTGCCTAGCTCTGACCCTCGCCTTTCGACGTATGCATACGTGCATAACTCCCAACGGTATCTCCATGATCCCCGCCGAGTCATTGGTACTGTCACCGGTAGGTACTAGCTCGCCTCTTGGCTCAATCGGCAAAATCCATCGATCTTCTTGCCGAGGGGAACCATACCGGGCCCCACCATGTACCCTCATATGGAAACCACACCTCATATGGAGTATATAATCAGAACCGATAAATCTCATGGGGGCTGGGCAAATATCTTATCAAGGAAACCGGGTTTTTCAATGTATGCATAATTTCATGAACTCCCACGGTTCCCAAATCCAGAAAACATCATGTAAAATCCAAATAACATGCGTAAATCCAGGAATAAATATGTGCGATATATCTGAAATGCGAGTATATAAACAAAATTATGTAGCTGAAACCAGATGTATGCGAAATCAATAAGGTACAGCTAAGTATGGGTGTCTACCTATAAGTAAATGATATGGTATACCCCACTTGGTATAAGTAAAATATGAGCAAGGTATCTATAATGGTTTGTGTGTGACATGGCAATTATTGTGTTGGAGATAGTGCCCTCAGAGTCAATTATTGGATCACAGGCACGTGATTGCAATGATTGAGGGAGGACCTGTCCCTGTAGGACAGTCTTACTCGAGATGATAGTATGCTATCTGGTTTATCTTTATCATCGTGTACTGCTTTAGGTGACCTGACATGTCGCTATTACACGTTGATAGAGCCCCTGGGATTCTTGCTTGACGACCAGCAGTATGATGGCGATCATATACGTGGGAGCTGGGGTCTATAAGCACATCCTTAAAAGGTCCCTAGTCGTAGGAGTTTCGAGACAGGGTATCGATACTCCATTAGTAGACTAGTGTATACAGTCGAGACCCCGACGAGGGGCGGTGGCCGGTCTCACAAGCCACTGGTGTCAGTTGGTTCACCTAAGATGTATACAGGTGCTCATTGGGTTATGAGTACACCGGACAGGACTC
Organism: Agapanthus africanus; assembly: GCA_030015575.1. Taxonomy (NCBI): domain Eukaryota; kingdom Viridiplantae; phylum Streptophyta; class Magnoliopsida; order Asparagales; family Amaryllidaceae; genus Agapanthus; species Agapanthus africanus. The sequence goes on along the minus strand of JASDDO010000024.1, from coordinate 704,440,269 downwards.
GCCGGGAACCTGCTAGTTGGTCTTATACCAGACGTCAGATAGCAGTTCCCAGGTGACATGTGTACAGGTTAGTTCATCGACCTGAGATCGTCATTTGTCTCGTGTGAGTTCCCACTGTGCTTTGATTACTACCCTACCACGGCTCAAAGGAGTCGTGCAAACAGGTTTTAGTTGGGCACAGTCCCGAGCCACATGGAGGCAGTGAGCGGATCTTCAGGGGTTCGTCTCTCCCGGTATTGGGGGTGAGGTCGCGCTGTGTCTAGGAGAGCCATTACGCAAAGCCCTCGGCCGAGGCAGGAGATTTACTGGTAGGTATTCCAGTAGTATCTCAGGGCGTTCTGGGCTACACTCCGACACGACTTGTACCGCTTTTGGGGGTCTGACTTTCACCAACCCCCTAGGCCCGCCATGCGATACTCATAGACGAACGGACCGGACTGTACGGATATTGTCACTGACAGGCTCAGTTGGGTGTCGGGGTGAGCTTCCTCATCGACGTCCCTTTTGGTCAATAGCTGGTGGCCCGTCATGTATTGGCTTATACCTCTGACGTGCCAGTGGTTAAATCCACAGCCATTGTATTGACGAGTCTTTAGAGTCCACCACACTTTCAGTTACTCAGCTTTCGGGCGAAACGCTGTAGAGGCCGTATGGAGATATGGCAGGGTCCGATCAGATACGTGCGGTATTGCACGGATCAGGATCGGACAGCTTTGTACTAGTGGCCGTATAGTAATATGGCAGGGTTTGATCTGATACGTGCGGTATTGCACGGATCAGGATCGAACGGATTTAACTAGCCGGCTTTGGCTTAAGCCGGTCCTAGTTTAGTACAGTGTAGATTTTGTCTCATTGCATTTGTATCCGGTCGGAATACAGATGCGGGTGTGTATGCACAGTTTCGGGGTTTTCCTGTAATTTATTACGGGACCAGTTTTCTGGAGTTGCCAGTTTGCATTCCGTTCCGGCCGGTTTTCCTTTGTTCTTTCCCGGCCGGACTTTTCCGATGGAGGGGGTTATTTGCAGTTTTGCAAATAACACTTTGTGGAGGGGTTTCTTGCATAAAGTTTGATTATGATAGATATCATTTCTTTCATCCATTGACTTGCTTTTTAAAGTGAAGTGAAAGGTTATGGAGTGCATAGTGTTTTAAGCATGGTTGATATTTTGTTGACCTTGGATGTGGTCACCCCTCTCTTGCTCCTACACTCACCTCCCTCTTGCTATCATATTCATTCCTCCACCATCTTCTTCTCACTTGAAGAAAAAGTCTTTCATGGTTATGAAAAAAAAAAAAGAGAGAAAGAAAAAGAATGAGAGAGTTGATTTCATCTTCTTCTTGCTAGAAAAATGAAAGCACCATATTTTCCTTGTCCTCTTTCCTCCATCCAAAGGCAACAAACCCCAAAGTGAGACTATGATTCTACACTACACATCCTACAGCAAATCTTGAGCATGTCGAGTTGCCGGCTTCATGCTCGAGTTGCCTCGGTATTGAGGCGGGAGCCCGTAAAAGACGAAGGCGATGTGGTGCCCTTTCCGGCGAGGAGGCGACGATGTGGAGGCAACACTTTCCGCGGGAGATCGGGACGATGACGAGAAGACCGGAGGACTCGGATCACTCGGTATACTTCTCACCCTATCTCTTGTTAGCTAGCGTAGGTTAATGGTAAACGATCCGGGTTTTCTTTGTCCGCGGTAGCGCCGGTTTCCGAGTAAGGAAAAATTTTGATTCCGCAATTTGGCCTCGAGTAAGACGGCCGGGGCGTTGCCGTGGCGCAACATGGTATCAGAGCCACGCCATTAACCTTACCTAGCTTCGTTTGATGTGTTTGCGTTTCCGATCGACCGAAATTTCCAAAAACCGTATTTTTATTGCATATCAGTTTCTGTCGAAATTTTTTGAAGTCCAAAAATTTTTCAGGTGGTTGCAGAATGATATGCAGGGAAATATAAGATATCTGGTAAAATTTGGTAGCCTAATTCCCTGTTTTCACCGCGGAAGCGCGGCCAAAGCCTTGCTTTGGCCGCTCTTCCGCCGCGCTTTAATTTTTGCACTGTACCAAATTCTGCCAGATTGTCTTGTACATGAAAATGGGGTATTTGGAATATTAAAATTGGGCCCAGGTTTTCTGTGAGTGCTACAGTTTTGATTGGGGGCCCACTTGTTAATTTTTGGTCAATCGGAAAATTTTAAACACATTATTTCACAGTATTTACATTATATCTGCGACCGTGAATGTCACTCGATCGGTAAATCCGGTCTAACTGCTATAGCCCGGTTAGACGGATTTGCGAACGTGACTTTCACGTTGATGTTCTATGTTTATGCTGTGTTGTTGCGGATCGGTCGTGGGGGATAGCCTGGATGCAATGCTAGTACAGTTTTGTTGTATTATGTATATTTGATATTGCGGGGCGAGCGTCCGACATGTGGACTGCCGTCACTGCCTGTTTGTATTATTCTTTTGGGGCACGACCTGGTTGCGGTCGATGTACCCGGTGTATGTATATTTTACTTTCTGTACTAGGGTTGCCCCGCGGTGGGGTGCACGGATAGCCGGGTTCTGGAGGGCAACGGGCCCGCATCTCAGGGCATTGAGACGGAGGGGGCTTCAGTCCAGGATTGGCGGGCTATTCGCCGCACTCGTAGGGGGTACAGGTTGACCCAGGAGGGGTGCCCAAGTTACCGGATTCCGTGAAGTGCTGGGTGGTCCATTCACGGAGCTGAAGGGGGCTGCCTCGCTTCAGGTTTTGGCGGGTGACTTGCCGCACCCGTAGGGGTCTAGGATTTCATTGCACAGGCTATCCACACGACCAGGGGAACGTCGGGTTTCAGCAGCGGCTCTGTGAAACCCGGGGCTTCCTGATATCTGTATTGTTCTGTGATGCTGTACATTTCTGTGATGTTGCATTTTATTCACGCCTTGAGCGAAATACTATATATTGGTATATATATTAGTAGATGTTGTATATGTTTTACATCCGCGCTAGTCCAGTCCCCGCTCTGCCGTTAGTTAGCTAACCTAACGGGTGATGACGGGACCCAGTGGCGAATGCGGATGGCATATACGTACGTCAGTATATTTTCGTTCTTTGTGGTGTGATCATTTGATGGGACTGCATTGATTCGGATCAATGCAAGATAAACAAACCTAATCTGATGTTGTTGGAACATTTTTCAAAAAGCTGTTATTGCAAGGACGTTCACTTTTGTTTTGCATCGTGGTATTCATTTGGAATATCCTGCTCCTCAGTCGACGAGGCAAGGGCCGAGATCCCTTCACCGGGAGTGACCCCTTGGACAGAAGTTTGCGTCAGGGCATTAACTTCACTATAGCCGATTACTTTTGCTTTGCATCATGGTATTCAGTTGGAATATCCTGCACCTCATTCTACGGGGAAAGAGCCGAGATCCCTTCACCGGGAGTGACCTCTTTAGTAAAGGTTTTCGTCACTATATTTTTATAAAAAGGCTATGCAGTTCCTTCAACGATATCAAGTTCATTACGTTAAAGGTTTTTCGCCAAAAACCAGTCGTAGCCCTCCGTCATTTCTTACAAGTATTACTTAGTATTCGTGCTGCGTTTGTTGACTGTGTCAAGGCGTAGTGTGCGGTAGCTAAGTAGTGTTTGTTTGCAGCATATTAATAGGATTGGTTAGGACAGTCGTGCGGCCTTGTTGACTGTGTCAAGGGCTCGTACGGGTGGGTTTAATGCAATCCAGGATAATGACGGGCTGAACTTGACTAGGACTCTTTGATTTGTTGACTGTGTCAAGGTCACTTGGGTCCTAGGGGTAAAAATCATATCGGGAGTTTCAAAAGAACTGAAACTTGCCAGGCATGCGCATACCTTCTGGAGTGTGGTGACGTGAGTGGATTCCGTCACGTTATCATGCGGTGATAGTTGGATCCCGATTTCCACTGATGAGTTAGTTTACTCCTCGGGCGATCCCGACTAATTCTTCTTTCAGGTTTGGAGGAGAATTTGAGCTACAGTGGGAGGTTTTCCAGATTAGACAAAGTGATAACCATTCTGATCTAGGATAGAGTGCACGCTGAGTGTTTCTTTTCTCTCTCTCTGGCAGCGACCATTGACCCGACCCTGGACTATGACTCAGTGACCAAGTTGACCGAACCTTCTTAACACAGGCTTTGGATTGTCAGAGTTGCAGACCTCATTGCCACTCCTACTTTTACCCTTTTCTCCAGGACACCCCGTATTACTGCGAACGTCCACTTCCATTGGACAAAACCATCGTATGGTTATATACGAACTCGAAGGACTTCGAGGATGGTTTCTGGTTCTGGAGAAAACGGATAGGTTTATTCAGTTGTCTTTTCTTTTCACCTTCTCTCAGGTTGTGAGTACTCCTTGGTTTAGGAGTAGTACACCTATTACGCAAATTGGATAGTCTTCTTCCAAACCTTAGGCTGGTGCCGACCGGTAGGGAATGAAGAAAACCAATTGGCATAACGATGGTGTGCAGAAGGTATTAAGTTAAGACAAAGCAAGGGATTAGTAGGAGGGCAAAGTAAATTGCGACTGATATTCACGACCAAACCAAGTATTTCTTCGCCAATCCTAAATCACCTTTGTATTTCTCCAGGACACTCCGTATCACTACGAAGATCCCATTTTATTGGATACTCCATCGTATGGTTATATACGAACTCGAAAGGAACTAGTTCCAGTTCGGGGATGGATTCTGGTTCAGGAGAAATAGGAATAAAGTACATTCAGGTGTCTTTTATCTTCACCTTCTCTCGCGTTGCGAGTGCTCCTAGGATTAGGACAGTACACCCTTTATGCTTTTTGGATAGTCTTCTTCCAAACCATAGGCTGGTGCCGAACGGTAGGGACGGAAGAAAACCATTTGGCTTAAAAGGGTGTACAGAAGGTAATGACTAAAGACATATAAAGGGATTTGGAAAGGTGGCAAAGAATTATACGGTTACAGTTGTGAATCTGGATAATGGAAGAGGCATTACTAGGAATACCAGAATTCCCCACAGAAACATTTCAATGTTTCAGTTTCACTGTGTAATGTTAAAAGAAAACTGATTTCCCGATTAGACACTTACTCCAGGGTATGTATTTACCAGGTTGGATTCTCACATTTGCATGGTTTTACAGATGATGAGTGGGAGTAAGTTATTGGGAATTGGGTGATCATCCTTATTATATCAGGATTCGTTGTAATCGGTGATATTTAAGGAAGTCACCTGGGTTGTTTGCCGGACGGCAATTATTTGGTTTTGAATATCCGCGGTTATGCACCAATTTCAAGTTGATATATCTGTACGTCTATTTTCATAGAGTGAGATATACCTTTTGATATTATGTCGATGACATTTACCTATATCAGTGGATGGTTAGGTAAGGAGCATTAAACAGCGGTGTAATTCTTCTTAACCATAAGTACAGTTTTCAACCTGCGACGCACAGTGAAAGAGTTGTTAGACTCAGCGGACTTATACAGAGTATTGTATGTTGTCCAGTGTCCATCAGGACAGAGGGGTTGGTCCTCGTACTATATTCGGTTTACTTATGACTTCTCTAGATTTTAGACAGCTGTTTCGTGGAAACACAGGGTCTAAGTTTTGAGGAGTTATAGGTATTTGAATAGAGTAGAGAACCAGGTGTAGCAAGTATCGGGATTCTTCAAAGAGATCGAAGATGTAGATACTTGTGTATGGTATTCAGTTGATAGTAATGATGAAGACAGATTGCTTCTCTTTCAGGATACTCATAATTGGAAGCATTCCTAAGTTGAGTAACGCTGATTGGCCTCTCTCCATTTAGTTGACATGCACTGGAGACAGCTGCATGATTTGAATCTGGTTCAAATAAATCAGTGCCTCTGGTTCTATATTGGATATAGAACAGTTCATATCTTAACGATGTTAAGGTACGGGGAGTTGTCCGGCTTATGCTTAAAACCAGACACTGGACAACTCAAGGCACGTTTCTGTAATGGCTGTTTGTGGGTTGACCCAGGCTATGACGAGGGTTGACTTTCTACCATCTGGATGAACAATAGCAATATTGTTCTAGACTCGCCACAGTTTTATTAAAAATGGATTTTTTCAAAAACAGCAGTGGGAGTATGGTAGAACTGGAAGTGATTCCAGAACCGCAAACGATTACTGAAGATTTAATAAGGAACCTAAAGATTCAATCTGATTTGACATTCCATTGGCCACTCCGCAGATAAGGTGGGTAACTTCAGGCACCCGAGAGGTACTCCGGTAGCCTCAAGGACGGTGACAGGGAAGTTCTTGTTTACCCACACTTGCCATTGTTGTTGTTCCAGGCTGCGAGACCCGGCAGGAGGATGAGTATAGCGTCGTTCTAAACTAGCTTTGGAAGTGCACGTCTATATGACTCTGGCAGAGGGTTGTTGTAGTCAGTGGGAGCAGCGGAAGCATTGGTGGACATCAGGCTTATGTCTATTTATAGACTAAAGAAGATATAGCGGAGATAGATCATCTGTTTCTGATGTGACAGTCATGGGTTTGACGTCATCAGAATAGGGGATGGATCTGTTGAGAAGGTAGTGGGAAGTGATATTCCTATACTACGGTCGGTTATACTTTGGTCGTCACACAGCGTTTTCTCCACAAGGGACTTGGACATTATATCAGACATACTGGTTACTAGATCTATGGTTTTAGATCTAGATTTGGGTGGTTTCCCAATCAGGATACTTTGACAGCATTCTAAGAGTATTTAGAATGGACGACTCCTGGCACGGTAGTGTACCTGCAGGTAATGGAGTCACCCTCTCTAAAGGTGTCTTACAGACTAAAGGGGAGAGGGATACGCATGATTGACAGATCACTTGCTTAGGCAATTGAGTCAATCATGAGATGTCAAGTACCACACCAGATGTTGTTCTTGCAGTAGGTGCAATAAGTTGATATTGATCCAATCCTGGAGGAACAGTCGGAAGCGGTTTTAGAACACAAGTGAATGTTCTAGGGATATGATAACGGCTGCCTCCTTTAGGAGACGGTTATCACTCCAGGCTTCCAAGGTGACATGGACGACAAGGAGGTTGTCAGAGTTGTAGTTTTTCCTTCTGACGAGGGGCAGTATTTTGGACAGGTGCTCCAAGGCAATACTGAGGGAGGCATGGCGCAGGATACTGATTAAGTTCAGTTGACGATACAGTCTAAGAAGTTTGGATTTGGAGTTCATTTATGAGCTAGGTCCCATCAGACATCCAGACATATTCTAAGACAGGTATTGCTCATTTCGGGAGATGGTTTTCTCCGCGAACATGAGATATAGAGAGACATAGAAAGAAACATCCCTGCGGATCCACTCACTGAGGCTATTCCTCGAACGCAATAGTTTCGCAAACGGGTTTTGTGAGACTGACTAGTAGAGGAGTTGGGTGTTCGGTATCACACGGGCTGTGAGTATGCGACATCGCAATAATTAGCCTTGAGTGCAAGTGGGAGATTGTTGGAGATAGTGCCCTCAGAGTCAATTATTGGATCACAGGCACGTGATTGCAATGATTGAGGGAGGACCTGTCCCTGTAGGACAGTCTTACTCGAGATGATAGTATGCTATCTGGTTTATCTTTATCATCGTGTACTGCTTTAGGTGACCTGACATGTCGCTATTACACGTTGATAGAGCCCCTGGGATTCTTGCTTGACGACCAGCAGTATGATGGCGATCATATACGTGGGAGCTGGGGTCTATAAGCACATCCTTAAAAGGTCCCTAGTCGTAGGAGTTTCGAGACAGGGTATCGATACTCCATTAGTAGACTAGTGTATACAGTCGAGACCCCGACGAGGGGCGGTGGCCGGTCTCACAAGCCACTGGTGTCAGTTGGTTCACCTAAGATGTATACAGGTGCTCATTGGGTTATGAGTACACCGGACAGGACTCGCCGGGAACCTGCTAGTTGGTCTTATACCAGACGTCAGATAGCAGTTCCCAGGTGACATGTGTACAGGTTAGTTCATCGACCTGAGATCGTCATTTGTCTCGTGTGAGTTCCCACTGTGCTTTGATTACTACCCTACCACGGCTCAAAGGAGTCGTGCAAACAGGTTTTAGTTGGGCACAGTCCCGAGCCACATGGAGGCAGTGAGCGGATCTTCAGGGGTTCGTCTCTCCCGGTATTGGGGGTGAGGTCGCGCTGTGTCTAGGAGAGCCATTACGCAAAGCCCTCGGCCGAGGCAGGAGATTTACTGGTAGGTATTCCAGTAGTATCTCAGGGCGTTCTGGGCTACACTCCGACACGACTTGTACCGCTTTTGGGGGTCTGACTTTCACCAACCCCCTAGGCCCGCCATGCGATACTCATAGACGAACGGACCGGACTGTACGGATATTGTCACTGACAGGCTCAGTTGGGTGTCGGGGTGAGCTTCCTCATCGACGTCCCTTTTGGTCAATAGCTGGTGGCCCGTCATGTATTGGCTTATACCTCTGACGTGCCAGTGGTTAAATCCACAGCCATTGTATTGACGAGTCTTCAGAGTCCACCACACTTTCAGTTACTCAGCTTTCGGGCGAAACGCTGTAGAGGCCGTATGGAGATATGGCAGGGTCCGATCAGATACGTGCGGTATTGCACGGATCAGGATCGGACAGCTTTGTACTAGTGGCCGTATAGTAATATGGCAGGGTTTGATCTGATACGTGCGGTATTGCACGGATCAGGATCGAACGGATTTAACTAGCCGGCTTTGGCTTAAGCCGGTCCTAGTTTAGTACAGTGTAGATTTTGTCTCATTGCATTTGTATCCGGTCGGAATACAGATGCGGGTGTGTATGCACAGTTTCGGGGTTTTCCTGTAATTTATTACGGGACCAGTTTTCTGGAGTTGCCAGTTTGCATTCCGTTCCGGCCGGTTTTCCTTTGTTCTTTCCCGGCCGGACTTTTCCGATGGAGGGGGTTATTTGCAGTTTTGCAAATAACACTTTGTGGAGGGGTTTCTTGCATAAAGTTTGATTATGATAGATATCATTTCTTTCATCCATTGACTTGCTTTTTAAAGTGAAGTGAAAGGTTATGGAGTGCATAGTGTTTTAAGCATGGTTGATGTTTTGTTGACCTTGGATGTGGTCACCCCTCTCTTGCTCCTACACTCACCTCCCTCTTGCTATCATATTCATTCCTCCACCATCTTCTTCTCACTTGAAGAAAAAGTCTTTCATGGTTATGAAAAAAAAAAGAGAGAAAGAAAAAGAATGAGAGAGTTGATTTCATCTTCTTCTTGCTAGAAAAATGAAAGCACCATATTTTCCTTGTCCTCTTTCCTCCATCCAAAGGCAACAAACCCCAAAGTGAGACTATGATTCTACACTACACATCCTACAGCAAATCTTGAGCATGTCGAGTTGCTGGCTTCATGCTCAAGTTGCCTCGGTATTGAGGCGGGAGCCCGTAAAAGACGAAGGCGATGTGGTGCCCTTTCCGGCGAGGAGGCGACGATGTGGAGGCAACACTTTCCGCGGGAGATCGGGACGATGACGAGAAGACCGGAGGACTCGGATCACTCGGTATACTTCTCACCCTATCTCTTGTTAGCTAGCGTAGGTTAATGGTAAACGATCCGGGTTTTCTTTGTCCGCGGTAGCGCCGGTTTCCGAGTAAGGAAAAATTTTGATTCCGCAATTTGGCCTCGAGTAAGACGGCCGGGGCGTTGCCGTGGCGCAACATATTGACGGTGTGTGTGTAGCATACAATCCGTGCTCGTGCAATATGAACCGTCAATAATATGTGCAGTGTCCTACGGCTACTAGTCACAGTACAACTATATCTAAATGAATAGGGTAAAGGCGTATTTTTAACAATAATGTAGAATATGCGACAAGTATAAGATATCTAGCCCAGACGCATAACGCCATACAGGCGATTCCCCTGTAGATGTTAAATCTACTCACCTACGCTACAAGCTAGGTGAATCCTACCACCTATTTCTCCCCTGTAACTGCGTCCGATGTACTCTCCTGCAAACCTGAAAATGAGACAAAAAACCCATATACAAGCTAAATATCTCGTAAAACGCGATATCGACACTAAACGAGAGACTCGCGTCGCGAACTAAACGCACATGTGCACGATACACTGAAACGTGTGAATACGCGTCTAAAACTACCGTGACACGCTGGATCACAGAACCCACTCGCGTATCGCGCGTATCGCGCAAACACAACGAACACGAAAAACGATATATTGTCCCAGATTTTCCTACAGGACCAATCTTACAAAACTACACATACCAAAACACTACAAATTATAGCTGACTACAGTAGTCAAAACCCCAAGACCCCACCCCCCTTCCTGGCCGCAAATTGAGGCCATATGGATTAAAATTGCGGCCAAGTTTGGGAATTAGGGGCTCATGTTCTGGTGGTGTGGTCCTGACCTAAGCATGTTCCAGTTTCCTCAATTTTGTTCTGAAGGGTCCGGGTCAATAGTAGATTACAGAAAGCTAATATATCGTCTAAAAACACCGATTTTGCACAAAACACAAACCCTATGGTATTTTAGTGAAATCCGGGGTTGCACTTAGTTAAGGTGATCCTAACAACACTAAATAAGCTAGGTTAACTAACACAATCATCACATAACCAACATTCCACATAATTCACCATTTTAGCACAAAACTAACTATTTAACACAAACCGATGCTAAACTACACACAACTTAAGCAAACCATGAAATTGGGTTAAGGAAATATACCCTATAGGAACCTAATAATTAGGATAAGAAGTGTAAGGGGGAGGAAGAGCTGCTGCATGTAGCTGGAGCTCCTGCTGCATGTAGCTAGAGCTCCTGCTGCTGTTGCTGCTGCCTGCTGTTGCTGTTGCTGATGCTGCTGATGGCTGCTGCTGATGATGCTGTTGTGGCTGTTGAAGCTGCTAGCTTCAAGTGCTGGTGTGTGTGCGTGAGAATGAAAGAAATAGAAAATGAGAGAAACAAATCCAAGACCCCTCCTCTCTCTCCTCATAAATGAGGCATGGTTCACCATGTAGCCCATGCTTTCTCTCTCTCTCTCTCAAGGTCAACATTCAACCCATTAATCAAATCAATTTAAAACCCTTTTTTTATTTTTAACAACCATGCACACTTAAAAACCAATAATACTTAAATAATTATTAAAACTAGCTTAAAGAAAAATGGTTATCTCACCATGATTGCTAATCATGGTTAACCTTCAAATTAGCACCCTAGTTATCATGCACAAGTGTGTGCAAGCCTAGGAAAAATCTAATAAAATATTCAATAAATAGGATAAAATAATTAAAAACCAATTTGGTAAACTTTTTATTAAAATCCATACATTAAAATATAAATAGCCACAAAACACATTCTAAGGTGTTACACATGTACACCAAGTAATCTTCTGAAGATATACTTGCTCCTGATGGGGATTTAACCCTTAAGATAAAGCAACCAAAGTCCATACTTTGTTGGTGTGTAAGGATTCCATCTCAGATCGATAAGTATCCAGCCATTCTTATAGAGTCCCACTCCTGATGGCCAGCTCGAAACAAGTTGGGTCATCTTCTCATGATGCATTCCCCGCTCCCACTGTAATAGAGAAACCGAAGTATCTCTCAGGTGGGTGAGGAACCCTACTAGATCGGCGGAGAGGCTGAGGTTCGTTGGTTACTATTGAATCCTTTGATTCTACCAAATCATCAGCTGCAGTTTATATAGCTGGAACTCTTTCCAGTTGTACCTCATGACCACTAATTTCTTCACAAGAAATTCCCTTTCACAAAGGTGGCATGCTGAGAAACAAAACATCTTTTGTTCCACGGTTAGGTAGAAGATATTCCCTTACGAATGCTTGGGATATCCAATAAACCTCTACAGAACTGACTTTGCCTCAAGCTTTTCCAGATTATGCTTTTACACATAGGCCGGACAACCCCAAATCTTAACTTACTTAAGATATGGGCTCTTCTCATTCCATATCACATATGAAGTGGTAGGCATCTGATTTGATTGGAACACTATTCAATAGGTATGCAGTTTCACAAGTGCATAACTCCCAAAAGGAAAAAGGAAACTCAGTAGTACTCATCATAGAGCACACCATATCAAATAGGATGCGATTGCTCCGCCCCTATACACTGACGTGCTGTGGTGTATACAGAGGAGTAATGCTGAGAGAGAATCTCATTCTTCTTTAGAATAGTCCAGGACTCCCGTGCTCAAGTATTCTCCTCCTTGATCTCATCAAGGACATAATACTTATACCCGTTTTTGGTTCTCTACTTCTAACTTATATTCTGTGATTATCTCAAAAGTTTCGGACTTGTGTTTCAACAGGAACATATGTCTGAATCTTGAGAGATCATTAGTGAATGTAATGAAGTACAACGAACCGGTCCTGGCATGTATAGACAGGGGGCCTTCATACATCAGCATGTATCAATCCCAAGAGTTCACTAACTCTTTCCCTGTTTTCAATAAACGGAGCTGTGGTCATCTTATCTTAGTGACATGACTGGCAAGTTTCACAAGATGTAAATTCAAACTAATTTAAATATGCATCTAAATGTAACATAAGCTAGTCGGGTCTCATTGATATGACCTAGTCAACAATACCTCAAGAAGGATTCATTCGTTTCTGAACTCTTCCACTTGTGTGTGTTCTGTACGTTAAGAACTGTGGTTTGATTTTGAACGTCTATGGCTTTAGATAACGTGACTGATCCGATCAACTCTTGATATAGGAAATGTTCAAAACATTATCCAACAATAAAAAATTATATCCTTCTTTATTAATAAAGAGACTGATTGGATGTTGTATATCAGGTTCGGTATCTAATAACATTCGTTCAGAATCAATGTATTCTGGTATTACAAGGCGATAACTACCAACAGACTTGGTGGCAACACTTGCACTGTTTCTATCTCGTGAAATTTATCACCCGTTCTCAGTTCTCTACCTATCTGTAGCCCATGTAACAAATTACATATGCGGGATCCTGATCCGGTATCTCATACCCAGGACGCAAAGGATATTGAGAAAAAGTTCTGTGTAATGAACACACCAGAAGAAGATGCATCAACATGTACTTTCTTCATTTGGGCGGCACGGGAATTCTGGTAATCCCCTATTTCCTGCTCTATCATATAATAATTATAAGTTGGAGCGGGACCAACATTTTCTAGCGCAGTATAACAGGCGGGTTCGGTCAAATACATCCGTATTATTATCTTGATTAAGGCGTGACATAGTCGTAACCAGGAGAGAGAGAGAGGGAAGAAAATACTCAGCGTGCACTTTTACAAGATTAGATTGGTTATCAATTTATCTAATCAGGATATCTCCCACTATTTTAGTCAAATCTTCCTTCAAACCCTAAATGAAAAGACTAGCCGGGATTAATTACACTCGACAAGTTCGCTAATTTTTCAGCCAGGCCAGTGCCGGTACTTTGAGGGAGGTTCCCCGTGCTTTAGCATGGACCTAATAAAAGTAAACCTCGTTTTCCCAGGAGCGTAACCATATTGATACCTTTCTAGACACCTACGTGATTGGCTAATTGTAATGTGTAAAACTCTCCCAGGAGTAACTCTTACTCGCAGCGGGTATCGGGATCCAACTTGTTAGTTATATGTATGCCCTAGAGGCCATTACTATACATAGGATGTATATTGTAGTGGATGCTTGGACATATATAGGGATGAATTTCTTGCTCGATATGATAGTATGCTATCTGGTTACTCTTTACTTTAACGTGTACACTGATTGTCTCTCTGTTACATGTTGGTAAAGCCCTTAGGATGTGTACTTGACTACCTGAACTATGATGCGGATCATACTAGTGGGGACATGGTAGTCCATAATTACAACCTTCAAAGTCCCTAGTCGTGGGTGTATCGAGACGGGGCATCGATATACCAGAGTAGACTAGCGTATATTGGAGATAATGCCCTCAGAGTCAATTATTGGATCACAGGCACGTGATTGCGATGATTGAGGGAGGACCTATCCCGGTAAGACAGTCTTACTCGAGATGATAGTATGCTATCTGGTTTACCTTTATCATCGTGTATTGCTTTAGGTGACCTGACAGGTGACTATTGCACGTTGATAGAGCCCCTAGGATTCTTGCTTGGCTGACAGCAGTATGAGGGCGATCATATAAGTGAGAGCTGGAGTCTATAAGCACATCCTTAAAAGGTCCCTAGTCGTGGGAGTTTCGAGACAGGGCATCGATTCTCCAGAGCAGACTAGTGTATACAGTCGAGACCCCGACGAGGGGCGGTGGCCGGTCTCACAAGCCACTGGTGTCAGTTGGTTCACCTAAGATGTATACATGTGCTCATTGGGTTATGAGTACACCGGACAGGACTCGCCGGGAACATGCTAGTTGGTCTTATACCTGACGTCAGATAGCAGTTCCCTGGTGACATGTGTCCAGGTTAGTTCATCGACCTGGGGATCGTCATTTGTCTCGTGTGAGTTCCCACTGTGCTTTGATTACTACCCTACCACGGCTCAAAGGAGTCGTGCAAACAGGTTTTAGTTGGGTACAGTCCCGAGCCACATGGAGGCAGTGAGCGGATCTTCGGGGGTTCGTCTCTCCCGGTATTGGGGGTGAGGTCGCGCTGTGTCTAGGAGAGCCATTACACGAAGTCCTTGGCCAAGGCAGGAGATTTACTGGTAGGTATTCCAGTAGTATCTCAGGGTATTCTGGGCTACACTCCGACACGACTTGTACCGCTTTTCGGGGTCTTACTTTTACCAACCCCCTAGGCCCGCCATGCGATGCTCAAAGACGAACGGACCGGACTGTACGGATATTGTCACTGACAGGCTCAGTAGGGTGTCAGGATGAGCTCGCTCATCGACGTCCTTTTTGGTCAATAGCTGGTGGCCCGTTACGTATTGGCTTATACCTCTGACGTGCTAGTGGTTAAATCCACAGCCATAGTATTGACGAGTCTTTAGAGTCCACCACACATTCAGTTACTCAGCTTTCGGGCGAAACGCTGTAGAGGCCGTATGGAGATGTGGCAGGGTCCGATCAGATACGTGCGGTATTGCACGGATCAGGATCGGACGGTTTATACTAGAGGCCGTATAGATATATGGCAGGGTTCGATCAGATAAGTGCGGTATTGCACGGATCAGGATCGGACGAACAGAACTAGCCGGCTTTGGTTTAAGCCGGATCCTAGTTTAGTACAGTGTAGATTTTGTCTCTTTGCATTTGTATCCGGACGGAATACAGATGCGGGTGTGTATGCACAGTATCGGGGTTTTCCTGTAATTTATTACGGGACCAGTTTTCTGGAGTTGCCAGTTTGCATTCCGTTCCGGCCGATTTTCCTTTGTTCTTTCCCGGCCGGACTTTTCCGATGGAGGGGGTTATTTGCAAGTTTGCAAATAACATTTGTGGAGGGGTTTTCTTGCATATGGATTAATTATGATACCATTCTTTTCTACGTCATTCTTTTGCATTAATTGTGATTGGAAAGGGTATGGGTTGATTAAGGTGTAAGCATGGTTGATGTTTGTTTATGGTCACCTCTTCTCATCTCCTACCATCACCTCCCTCTTGTTTTTGGTTCACACTCCACCACCATTCCACACATGAAATTGGCCGGCCACTTGAGTGAGAAGAGATAGGGTTTTTCATTTTGTGAAGGGGGAAATTATCATCTCATTTTGATACACCAAAGTTCATCTCCATTTTGTTTCATTAATTCCCTCCATCCAATGGCAACTTCATTACTCCAATGAGACATAGACTCTACACATCCTACAGCAAGTCTTAAGCATGTCGACTTGCCAGCTTCATGCCCGAGTTGCCTCGGTATAGAGGCGGGAGCCCGTAAAAGAAACAGGCGATGTGGTGCCCTTCCGGCGAGGAGGCGACGACCAAAGTTTCCGTGGGAGATCGGGACGATGACGAGAAGACCGGAGGACTCGGATCACTCGGTATATCTCTTCCCATCTTGTAGTTAGCTAGAACTAGTTTAATGGTCCGATCCGGGTGTTTAGTGCGCGGTGGTGCCGGTTTGCAAAGTTCGCAAAATTAAAGTTTATCACTGTTTCCGCATTTGGCCGTCGGATTGACGACCGGGGCGCCGCCGTGCACTTACACTGGTATCAGAGCCTCGTCATTAACTTCGTCTAGCTTCGTTTGATATGTTTTGCATTTCCGATCGACCAAAATTCCAAAATCTACATTTTTTGTTAGCATCAGTTTCTGTTGAAAATTTTTGGTCTCGAAAAATTTTTCAGGTTGTCTCAGAATGATGTGCAGGGAGTTCTAAGAACCCTGGAAAAATTCGACAACATGATCCCTAAGTAAGACCGCGGATCCGCGGCTATTAACCTTTCTCAGGCCGCGGATCCGCCGCAGTAATGATTGATCATGTCATCGTTTTTTTGCAGTGGGCTTGTGGGCTAAAAATAGGGGTTTTGGAATATTAAAATTGGGCCCAGAATTTCTGTTAGTGCTACAGTATTGCTTGGGGGCCCACTTGTTAATTTTTGATTGATCGGATTTTTTAAACACATTATTTCACAGTATTTACATTGTATCTGCGACCGTGAATGTCACTCGATCGGTAAATCCTGTCTAACTGCTTTAGCCCGGTTAGACGGATTTGCGAACGTGACTTTCACGTTGATGTTCTATGTTTTTGTTGTGATGTTGCGGATCGGTCGTGGGGGATAGCCTGGATGCAATGCTAGTACAGTTTCTGTTGTATTATGTACATTTGATATTGCGGGACGAGCGTCCGACATGTGGACTGCCGTCATTGCCTGATTGTATTATTCTTTTGGGGTATGACCTGGTTGCGGTCGGTGTACCCGTTGTATGTATATTTTACTTTCTGTACAAGGGTTACCCCGCGGAGGGGTGCACGGATAGCCGGGTTCTAGAGGGCAACGGGCCTGCATCTCAGTGCATTGAGATGGAGGGGGCTTCAGTCTGGAATTGGCGGGCTATTCGCCGCACTCGTAGGGGGTACAGGTTGACCCAGGAGGGGTGCCCAAGTTACCGGATTTCGTGAAGTGCTGGGTGGTCCATTCACGGCGCTGAAGGGGGCTGCCTCGCTTCAGGTTTTGGCGGGTGACTTGCTGCGCCCGTAGGGGTCTAGGATTTCATTGCACAGGCTATCCACACGACCAGGGGAACGTCGGGTTTCAGTAGTGGCTCTGTGAAACCCGGGGATCCCAGATATCTGTATTGTTCTGTGATGCTGTACATTTCTGTGATGTTGCATTTTTATCACGCCTTGAGCGAAATACTATATATTGGTATATATATTAGTAGATGTTGTATATATTTTTCATCCGCGCTAGTCCAGTCCCCGCTCTGCCATTAGTTAGCTAACCTAACGGGTGATGACGGGACCCAGTGGCGAATGCAGATGGCATATACGTACGTCGGTATATTTTCGTTCTTTGTGGTGTGATCAATTGATGGGACTGCATTGATCCGGATCAATGCAAGTTAAACAAACCTAATCTGATGTTGTTGGAACACTTTTCAAAAAGCTGTTATTGCAAGGACGTTCACTTTTGTTTTGCATCGTGGTATTCATTTAGAATATCCTGCTCCTCAGTCGACGAGGCAAGGGCCGAGATCCCTTCACCGGGAGTGACCCCTTGGACCGAAGTTTGCGTCAGGGCATTAACTTCACTATAGCCGATTACTTTTGCTTTGCACAGTGATATTCGGTTATGAATATCCAGCACCCCATTCTACGGGGAAAGAGCCGAGATCCCTTCACCGGGAGTGACCTCTTTAGTAAAGGTTTTCGTCACTATATTTTCTAAAAAGCTATCCGTTCCTTCAACGATATCAAGTTCATTACGTTAAAGGTTTTCGCCAGAAACCATTCGTAGCCCTCCGTCGTTTCATATGGATAGTCAATAGTATTCAAGCTGTGTATGTTGGCCAAAGTCAAGGCACAGTGTTTGGTAGCTGTTGGTTATTCATATGCAGCATAGATAGATGTGTTGGTTTGGGGCAGTCGTACTACCATTTTGGCCAAAGTCAAGGGTATGTACGGGTGGGCTCAAATTAACCTGGAGAATGACGGGTTGAACTTGACATGTGACTTATGATATGTTGGCCAAAGTCAGGGTCATAAGAGCATGGGGTAAAAATCACATCGGGAGTTTCAAAAGAACTGAAACTTTCCAGATATGCGCATACCTTCTGGAGTGTGATACCGTGAGCGGATTCCATCACGTTATCATGCGATGATAGTTGGATCCCGATTCCCACTGATGAGTTGGTTTACTCCTCGGGTGACCCCGACTAATTCTTCTTTCAGGTTTGGAGGAGAATTTGCGGTACAGTGGGAGGTTTCCAGATTAGATAAATTGGTAACCATTCTGATCTTGGTTAGAGTGCACGCTGAGTGTTTCTTTTCTCTCTCTCTTGGCAGAGACCATTGACCCGACCCTAAGACTATGACTCAGTGACCAAGTTGACCGAACCTTCTTAACATTGGCTTTTGGATTGTCAGAGTTGCAGACCTCATTGCCACTCCTACTTTTACCCTTTTCTCCAGGACACCCCGTATTACTACGAACGTCCACTTCCATTGGACAAAACCATCGTATGGTTAGATACGAACTCGAAGGAATTCGAGGATGGTTTCCGGTTCTGGAGAAAACGGATAGGATTATTCAGTTGTCTTTTCCTTTTTGCCTTCTCTCAAGTTACGAGTACTCCTTAGTTTAGGACACCTATTACGCAAATTGGATAGTCTTCTTCCAAACTTTAGGCTGGTGCCGAACAGTGGGGAATGAAGAAAACCAATTAGCATAACGATGGTGTGCAGAAGGTATTAAGATTAAGACAAAGCAAGGGATTAGTAAGAGGGCAAAGTAAATTGCGACTGATATTCACGACCAAACCAAGTATTTCTTCGCCAATCCTAAATCACCTTTGTATTTCTCCAGGACACTCTGTATCACTACGAAGATCCACAGTTTATTGGATACTCCATCGTATGGTTATATACGAACTCGAAAGGAACTTGTTCCAGTTCGGGGATGGATTCTGGTCCAGGAGAAATAGGAATAAGGTTTATTCGGTTGTCTTTTATCTTCACCTTCTCTCGCATTGCGAGTGCTCCTAGGATTAGGACAGTACACCCATTATGCTTATTGGATAGTCTTCTTCCAAACCATAGGCTAGTGCCGAACGGTAGGGAAGGAAGAAAACCATTTGGCCTAAGGGGTGTGCAGAAGGTAACGACTAAAGACATATAAAGGGATTTGGAGAGGTGGCAAAGAATTATACGGTTATAGTTGTGAATCTGGATAATGGTAGAGGCATTACTAGGAATACCAGGATACCCTGTCGAAACATTTCAATGTTTCAGTTCTACTGTGTACTGTTAAAAGAAAACTGATTTCCTGATTAGACACTTGCTCCAGGGTATGTATTTACCAGGTTTGATTCTCACATCTGTATGGCGTTACAGATGATGAGTGGGAGTAAGTTATTGGGAATTGGGTGATCATCCTCATTATATCGGGATTCGTTGTAATCGGTGATATTTGAGGAGATCACCTGGGCTGTTTGCCGGTCGGCAAATTTTTGGTTTTGAATATCCGCTGTTGTGCACCAATTTCAAATTGATATATCTGTACGTCTATTTTCATAGAGTGAGATATACCTTTTGATATTATGTCGATGACATTTACCTATATCATTGGATGGTTAGGTAAGGAGCACTAAACAGTGGTGTAATTCTTCTTAACCATAAGTACAGTTTTCAACCTACGACACACAGTGAAAGAGTTGTTAGACTCAGCGGACTTATACAGAGTATTGTATGTTGTCCAGTGTCCATTAGGACAGAGGGGTTGGTCCTCATACTATATTCTGTTTACTTTTAACTTCTCTAGTTCTTAGACTTGTGTTTCGTAGAAACACAGGGTCTAAGTTTTGAGGAGTTATAGGTATTTGAATAGAGTAGGGAACCAGGTGTAGCAAGTATCGGGATGCTTCAAAGTGATCGAAGATGTAGATATTTGTGTATGGTATTCAGTTGATAGTAATGATTAAGAGAACTTGCTTCTCTTACAGGTTACTCATAATTGGAAGTATTCCTAAGTTGAGTAACGCTGATCGGCCTCCTTCCATTTAGTTGACATGCACTGGAGATAACTGCATGATTTGAATCTAGTTCAATTAAATCAGTGCCTCTGG
Organism: Agapanthus africanus; assembly: GCA_030015575.1. NCBI lineage: Eukaryota > Viridiplantae > Streptophyta > Magnoliopsida > Asparagales > Amaryllidaceae > Agapanthus > Agapanthus africanus. The sequence goes on along the minus strand of JASDDO010000024.1, from coordinate 704,420,071 downwards.
TTCTATATTGGATATAGTACAATTCATATCTTAACATTGTTAAGGTACGGGGAGTTTTCCGGCTTATGATTAAAACCAGACTCTGGATAACTCAAGGCACGTTTCTGTAATGGCTGTTTGTGGGTTGACCCAGGCTATGAAGAGGGTTGACTTTCTACCATAAGAAAGATCAATAGTGATATTGTTCTTGACTCGCCACAGTTTTAATAAAAATGGATTTTTTCAAAAACAGTAGTGGGAGTATGGTAGAACTGGAAGTGATTCCAGAACCGCAAACGATTACTGAAGATTTGATAAAGAACCTAAAGATTCAATCTGATTTGACATTCCATTGGCCACTCCGCAGATAAGGTGGGTAACTTCAGGCACCCGAGAGGTACTCCGGTAGCCTCAAGGACGGTGACAGGGAAGTTCTTGTTTACCCACACTTGCCATTGTTGTTGTTCCAGGCTGCGAGACCCGGCAGGAGGATGAATATAGCGTCGTTCTAAACTAGCTTTAGAAGTGCACGTCTATATGACTCTGCCAGAGGGTTGTCGTAGTCAGTGGGAGCAGCGGAAGCATTGGTGGATATCAGGCTTATGTCTATTTATAGACTAAAGCAGATATAGCGGAGATAGATCATCTATTTCTGATATGACAGTCATGGATTTGACGTTATCAGTGTAGGGTTCCTAGGCACCCTAATGAGGTCTCACAAGGCATCGAACATGCCAATTTCAAAAATTCTAGGTGCCGAGAGACCCGACTACGGATCGTTGGCTAGATTTCTAGGCGAAAAAGCTAACTAGTTAACACTTAACAATGAGAATAGGAAATACAACCTTTGTAGATCCGGTGCTCCACCTCCATCGCTCCGCAATGAAGTCGTCTCCGCTGTCCAAAAGGAATCCTGGCTCTAGAGTCGGCTTCGTCGGAGAAAAAGCGAGCTAGGTCGTCGATGTCCATGCCGAAGATGATCTACGTCGAGGCATCGCTAAATCAAGCTCCACCTTCACAAAGCCCTAAAAACTTGTGAAGGAAACACACTCTACTACTTGGCAAGAGGTAGAGGATGAAGAAATAGGATGTGGGTAGACTTTAGAATTGGATTTCTCACTCTTTATCATCAATCACCATTGATGACCTTGCTTTCTTCACTTGAAGAAAAATGAGGAAGAAGAAGATAATAGTTATGATAAGTTGATTAAAAATGAAATGAATAATCAAATCTTATCATAACAAGACCATGGTTAATTGTAGAGAGTTAACTCAAGTTAGATGAATGGTTAGGGTTTGTATAAGAAGACAAAATGGTTGCTATGGTCAAAGTTCATGAAGCTTCAAAGAATACAAACAAAATAGCAACCATTTTCTCATTTCCTTTTTCCTTTTTCCAAAAAGTAAAAGATTAATAAATGAATAAGGAAATCAAAACCCTAATTATCCACTTGAAACATGGTTTAATTCTTTACATTTAACCAAAATGCATGTATCATCAAACATGATACAATATAGTGCACAAAATCATATCGCATATGTAATGCGCACATCCGAGTGAGAAAATCCATTATAAAGTGAACCGATACTAGTTAATGCAAAGTAATATATCAAATATATAATTATGCATTAAATCATTAAATCAACACTTGATTTAACGATCCGGTCATGACGCACATAACCGACTGGTATCATTAGTAACATCTTATCGAATCAACACTTGATCCGATAACCCGGCGATATCGCATATAACCGATCAATGTCACATCACGAGAATCGAATACAGTATCACATACTCGTATTATTCTCGGTCCCGCACATATCTCATACGCGCTCCTATTTCGTTTCGCTTGAGCCAGGAAACCTCTGTGTAGGACTCTAAAGACTCGTCAATACGCCGGCAGCAGGTGATGATCATATCAAACACCCATAAGCCGCAAGCGGTCTGCTAAACGTAACGGCTACCTAGGTATTGAGCGATCTGAAGATCGACGAGCAAGCCCGCTCACACTCCAGTGAATCCATCCAGCAACACTACCGTACAATCCGGTCTGAACGTCTGATATGTCGCATATCTCGCCTAGGGGTGGTAAACGTCAGACCCCAATAGCTCGATAAGTCGTGTCGATATGAGGTCTATAACAATTCGAGAAACTACTGGTAACACTTACCAGTAAATCTCAGCAACCCTGGCCAGGGATTTCCTGTTATAGCTAATCGAACACAGCGCAACATCAACTCCCTATACCGGGAGAGACGAATCCCCTCCTATCGCTCATTGCCTCCATGTGATTCGGGACTGTACCCAAAAACCACCGTTTTGCACGCCCTCTTGGACGTGGTAAGATGGAAATTAGAGCACAGTGGGAACCACACAAGACTCTATGATGATCTCGGGTCAATAGACTACTCTGTACCAGTGTCACCAGAGAACTGCCATCTGACGTGAGGTATAATACCATCTGGGAGTTCTCGGCGAGTCCGTCCAGTGTACCCAGTCTCTACTGAGCACCCGTATATCATCTCTGATGTCAAACACCAATAGATATGGGATCATCCATCGCCCATCTGTATGGGTCGAGAAGGTACACGCTAGTCTACTCTGGTATATCGATGCCCCGTCTCGATACAACCACGACTAGGGACTTTGAAGGATGTACTTATGGACTACCATGTCCCCATTAGTATGATCCGCATCATAGTCAAGGTAGTCAAGTACAGATCCTAAGGGCTTTACCAACATGTAACAGAGAGACAATCAGCATACACGTTAAGGTAAAGGGTAACCAGATAGCATACTATCATGTCGAGCAAGAAGGTCCTCCCTATATATGTCCCAGCATCCACTACAATATACATCCTATGTACAGTAATGGCCTCTAGGGCATACATATAACTAACAATCTTCCACTTGCACTAGGGCCATCTGTAGCAGTGGTTGCTGTATCTCATACTCAACCATTCCATAAAAGTCTCTCTCTGGGAACAGGCCTTTGTGAGCGGATCCGCTGTGTTGTCCTCTGAGTCTACTCACCTAACCTCGATCCCCTGGAGATTAACCATCTCCATGATCAGGTGATACTGCCATAGAATATGTCTGGATCACTGATGGGACGGACGTTCCTTGGCATAAGCCACGACTCCATTGTCACACAATGGGAGGAACATAGTTCATCTCATGAACCAATATACACCCAAACAGCCTCTTTGGTAGCATCTTAAGTAGCGATGTATCCTTCCTTTATCGTCTAGTATGTCACGGTATCTAGCTTGGAACTCTTCCAACATACCGTCCCTTTACTGAGGGTAAAGACAATGCCTGCGACTGACATTCAGTCGTCTTTATCACCCTGGAACACTTCCAGTGATTTTCCCCAGGATCAACTGATACCATCTCACTATAACTAGTGAGTGTCCTAATATCCATTTAGATCTATCTCATAGATCCAAAACCTAGGATTTAGTAGGTATCATTTTGATCCTATATGGAGAATCATAGTGATAAGCGGAGATTGATCGAGCGTAGCATAGGAAACTCCTTCCCTATCAAGAGTATGTCATCCACGTACTCTACGAGGATCGTCACCATACTTCCTACTACCTTCTTGTTTATACAAGGTTCATCTACCATTTTGATGATGTCAACTTCTTTGACTAACACATCAAAACAGACGTTCCAACTCCGCGATGCCTGCTTTATCCTATAAAGCATCTTGCACACGTTTCCACTGCTCCCACTGTCTACAAAGCCCTCTGGCTGTGTACTTATAGACGCTTTCTTCCAAATCATCATTTAGAAAAGCAGTCATGACACCCAACCACCAGATATCGTAGTCATGGTATGTAGCCGTGACAAGTAGGATCTGGATGGACTTAAGCATAGCTACTTGAAAAGATTTCATCATTATCCACTCCTGGTCAATGATGCAAACTTTTAACAAGTCTAGCTTTGAAAGTCTCAACTTTTCCATGTACACCAAGTAATCTTCTCAAGATATACCTGCTCCTGATGGGGATTTAACCCTTCAGATATAGCAACCAAAGTCCATACTTTGTTGGTGTATAAGGATTCCATCTCAGATCGATAAACATCCAGCCATTCTTACAGAGTCTCACTCTTGATGGCCAGCTCGAAGCTAGTTGGGTCATCATCTCATGATGCAATCCTCGCTCCCACTGTCATAGAGAAACCGAAGTATCTCTCAAGTGGGTGAGGAACCCTACTAGATCAGCGGAGAGGCTGAGGTTCATTGGAATCTACTGAATCCTTTGGCTCTATCAAATCATCTACTGTAGTTTGTATTGCTGGAACCTTTCCAGTTCTACATAACAGACTTTGCCTCGAGCTGTCCAGATTTTGCTTTTAGACATAGGCCGGACCACCCCAAATCTTAACTGGCTTAAGATATGGGCTCTTCCCATACCATATCACATATGAAGTGGTAGGCAACTGATTTGATTCGAACCTAATTCAATAGGTATGCAGCTTCTCAAGCGCATAACTCCCAAAAGGAAAAAGGTAACTCAGTAGTACTCATCATAGAGCACACCTTATCATATAGGGTGTGATTGCTCCGCCCCGATACACCAACGTGCTATGGTGTATTCAGAGGAGTAATGCTGAGAGAGAATCTCATTCTCCTTTAGAATAATCCAGGATTTCCGTGCGCAAGTATTCTCCTCCTTGATCTCATCACAGGACATAATACTTATACCCGTATTGGTTCTCTACTTCTAACTTATATTCTGTGAATATCTCAAAAGGTTCGGACTTGTGTTTCAACAGGAACATACGTCTGAATCTTGAGAGATTATCAGAGAACGTAATGAAGTATAAAGAACCAGTCCTGGCATGTGTAGACAGGGGACCTACATACATCAACATGTATCATCCCAAGAGTTCACTAACTCTTTCTCTGTTTCCAATAAACAGAGCTAGTGTCATTATATCTTTGTGACATGACTGGCAAGTTTCACAAGATGTAGATTCAAACTGATTTAAATATGCATCTACATGTAACTTCAGCTAGTCGGGTCACATTGATCTGACCTAGTCTACAATACCTCAAGAAGAATTCGTTCATTTCTGAACTCTTCCTCTTGTGTGTGTTCCGTATACTAAGAACTGTAGTTTGATTTAGAACATCAATGCTTTAGATAACGTGCCTGAACCGATCAACTTTTGATATAGGAAATGTTCAAAACATTATCCAACAATACAAAATTTTATCATTTCTTTACTAATAAAGAGATAGATACGATTTTGTATATCAGGTTCGGTATCTAATAACATTCGTTCAGAATCAATGTATTTGTAATACAGGATGACAGTGACCAACAGACTTGGCTGCAACATTTGCCCCGTTTTCTGCCTCATGAAACTTATCACCCGTTCTCAGTTCTCTACCTATCTGTAGCCCTATGTAACAGATTACATATCTGGGATCCGGATCCGGTATCATATACCAAGGATTTGGAGGATACTGAGAAACAATTCTGTATAATGAACACACCCGAAGATAATGCATCAGCATGCACTCTCTTCGTTTGGGCGGTACGGGAAATCTGGTATTCCCCAATTTCCTGCTCTGTCTTATAACAATTATAAGTTGGAGCGGGACCAACGATCCCCAGCTCAGAATAACAAGCGGGTTCGGTCAATAATCCGTTTTATTATCTTGATTAAGGCGTGATATGGTCGCTACCAGGAGAGAGAGAGAAGAAAACACTCAGCGTGCGCTCTTGCAAGAATAACTTGGTTATTATTTTATCTAATCAGGCCCACTGCTTTTTATCAAATCTTCCTTCAAACCCTAAAAGGAAAGACTAGCCGGGATTAATTACACACTACAAGTTCGCCAATCTTTCAGCCAGGCCAGTGTCGGTACTTTGAGGGAGGTCCCCCGTGCTTTCGCACGAACCTAATTAATGTAAACCTCGTTTTTCCAGAGGCGTAACCTCGTTGACACCTTTCTAGACACCTACTTGATCGGCTAATTGTAATGTATAAAACTCTCCCAGGAGTAACAATTACTCGCAGCGGGTATCGGGATCCAACTATCTCATAGAAGGTATGCAATCTCATTGCAAATTTCAACACTTGAAATTCCCGATAATATTTTGCCCCTAACGTCCTATGACCTTGACGCAGGCCAACAAACCATAGTCTGCTAGTCAAGTTCAACCCGTCATTTTCTGATTGAATTAAACCAACCCGCACGACCCTTGACGCAGGACAACAAAGTCGCACGACTACCCTAATCCAATCACATCATATGCTTATGCAGATAAGCACCAGTTAGCTACCGCACACTACGCCTGGACGCAGGCCAACAAACGTAGCATGAATACTAACTACTACTTATCTGAAATGATGGAGGGCTACGACAGGTTTTTCTGAAAACCTATTGCGTAATGAACTTGATATCGTTGTAGAATCAAATGAATTTTGAAATGGAGTGTTTTTGAGGCTTTTCTAGTTTTGCTAAAGGAGTCACTCCCGGTGAAGGGATCGTCGGTCCTTTCCTCGTCGAATGAGGTGCGGGATATATCATATATATCACTGTGCAAAGCAAAAACTCTTAAAAGCAATCAAAAGACAAACCGAGTGTGTAGCATCTGCCAGTTATTGCTAAAGGAGTCACTCCCGGTGAAGGGATCTCGGTCCTTTCCTTATCGAATAAGGTGCAGGATATATCATATACACCGCTGTGCAAAGCAAGAACTGTAGCTACCTGTTTTATTTTGAAATTCGATTCTACAACATCTTAGGTTTCTTTTATTTCATTAATCACATTAATGAAGTCCCATCATTTAAGTACCTAAACATCACAGATAAATACGACGTACACTTATGCCATCCGCATTCGCCTCGATGTCCCCTCGTGCACCGTTAGGTTAGGTAACTAACGGCAGTGCAGGGCAGGGCTAGCGTGGGTGTAAAACATAAGTAACGCCTATATAATATATCATATATACTATATACTGTATCTATCACAGAACATTACATGATCATATCACAGATATCGCAGCAGAAGAAACATATGAAATATTGGATAGACTAGGACGTCCGTGTTTTCAATACGAGCCAGTATAAAACACGGATTCCACGGTCGTGATGAATAGCCAAACCCACACCCCTAGACCCCTACGAGAGCGGCAAGCAACCCTACCAATTCTGGAGTTAGGAGACCCGGACTCGACTCCTCGAGTTGGTCTCCCACTGGACCCCAGAACCCGGTTACATTGCTCTCCTCCTTGGGTCTATCTTAGTGCGGAAAAGTAAATAATATACAAGAGGTGACAACTTCCGCAACCTGGAAGTGCCCCAATAAAAGAATATTACATACAAGTTTTTACATGAATGAAAATGAAAAACACTCATCTCACATAAAAAACCCCCGGCTATTCAAACACGACGATCCAATATAACATATCCAGCAACACATAACATCACATGTCATCAACGTAAGTAAATATGTCCATCCCAATTGTCGTTGACATATAGCAACGAAACCGGCGATATCACATATTACACTTACGGTCACAGAAAAGAAAGTGTAAAACTACAACAGTTGGAATCCGCAACCTCTTTAGACATCGCATGCCTAATCAAATGAAATACTTAGACATCGCATGCCTAACAATTATAAACCCCGCATTTTAGTCTCATCATCGAAAACACTTTTCAATATCAAGTCGGGGAATTCAACAAGATTCCTGACATCCTGATCGAATGCTCGTCGCAAACTTCAGTAGACGGCCGCACCCCCGGTACCGTCGACGAAGTGCACCAAGGCGGAACACCGCCACCGCGAGCACCCGAACGGATGCTTTCGGCGACGGGGTTCTCCTACAGTCACTTGGTCGGGGCTATGGAGTGAAGCTGTCTATCAAGTTTACCCGGCGAGTATCCGCGTACGCTACGTGATTGCGACGGACTTTTGATCACATCAAAATCCCGTGGCAACCGATCAAGTGAGACTAAACTGCTACGTTTATAACATTCATTTAGTTATCTCATAACTACTTGTGAATTCCAATAATTGTATCCCATTCCGGAAAATAGAAAATGTCAAACTTTCCGATCGAACAATCGAACACCCAAGTTTTCCCGATACAGATCAACACATGAAATAAGTCTTACAACATTCAGTTCGTACCTCAGTAGCAACGGTCCAGCCGTAGAAGGGTCAAGCCAACGCCTCACATGTGGCACGCCGTACTGCCCCAAACCCGAAGGTTCAAAGGGCAGTGCAAGACGGTCACATAATCGAGTTAAGGTTTGTTGTCTTCTAGAGGGTCCATCGCGTTACTTGCACTACTTAGAACGTCGTTAAACTTCAGAAAAATCCAACACTTGGAAATTTCCCTACAGGGGAAAAATTGGGTATTTATATCCGGTCGAACTTTTTAACATAATCAAAAAAATATCCGGAAAGCCAAATAGACAAAATTTGATACCCCGATCGAAACACCGAATCCCCAAAACAAATCAAGAAAATTCAACTCTAGAATAAATTTTAAAAATACCCAGAAAACTCAGCACTGAAAACAATGAATTACTGTGCAACCGTTAAAGGCTGACGTCATCAATATGCCGCGGAACCGCCGCCTAAGGCAGGCTTCTGCCGCGGTTCCGCACCATCTTGCACTGTTCATGACTCCAATTTTGCTCTGTAATTCTTATATTTTCCTGCTGGGTTTTCTGCATATTTTTAATTTGAAAAAATCCACGTTTTCTGAAAACGTCCAGAGAGCATTTTCCGGTTGGGGTTTCGGGTCGTTCGGACTTCAAAATCTGTCTAGACTTCGCCTAAGGCTCTAGCTAGGCTCTGATACTACTGTAGGGTTCCTAGGCACCCTAATGAGGTCTCACAAGGCATCGAACATGCCAATTTAAAAAATTCTAGGTGCCGAGAGACCCGACTACGGATCGTTGGCTAGATTTCTAGGCGAAAAAGCTAACTAGTTAACACTTAACTATGAGAATAGGAAATACAACCTTTGTAGATCCGGTGCTCCACCTCCATAGCTCCACAACGAAGTCGTCTCCGCTGTCCAAAAGGAATCCGGGCTCTAGAGTCGGCTTCGTCGGAGAAAAAGCGAGCTAGGTCGTCGATGTCCATGCCGAAGATGATCTACGTCGAGGCATCGCTAAATCAAGCTCCACCTTCACCAAGCCCTAAAAACTTGTGAAGGAAACACACTCTACTACTTGGCAAGAGGTAGAGGATGAAGAAATAGGAAGTGGGTAGACTTTAGAATTGGATTTCTCACTCTTTATCATCAATCACCATTGATGACCTTGCTTTCTTCACTTGAAGAAAAATGAGGAAGAAGAAGATAATAGTTATGATAAGTTGATTAAAAATGAAATGAATAATCAAACCTTATCATAACAAGACCATGGTTAATTGTAGAGAGTTAACTCAAGTTAGATGAATGGTTAGGGTTTGTATAAGAAGACAAAATGGTTGCTATGGTCAAAGTTCATGAAGCTTCAAAGAATACAAACAAAATAGCAACCATTTTCTCATTTCCTTTTTCCTTTTTCCAAAAAGTAAAAGATTAATAAATGAATAAGGAAATCAAAACCCTAATTATCCACTTGAAACATGGTTTAATTCTTTACATTTAACCAAAATGCATGTATCATCAAACATGATACAATCTAGTGCACAAAATCATATCGCATATGTAATGCGCACATCCGAGTGAGAAAATCCATTATAAAGTGAACCGATACTAGTTAATGCAAAGTAATATATCAAATATATAATTATGCATTAAATCATTAAATCAACACTTGATTTAACGATCCGGTCATGACGCACATAACCGACTGGTATCATTAGTAACATCTTATCGAATCAACACTTGATCCGATAACCCGGCTATATCGCATATAACCGATCAATGTCACATCGCGAGAATCGAATACAGTATCACATACTCGTATTATTCTCGGTCCCGCACATATCTCATACGCACTCCTATTTCATTTCGCTTGAGCCAGGAAACCTCTGTGTAGGACTCTAAAGACTCGTCAATACGCCGGCAGCAGGTGATGATCATATCAAACACCCACAAGCCGCAAGCGGTCTGCTAAACGTAACGGCCACCTGGGTATTGAGCGATCTGAAGATCGACGAGCAAGCCCGCTCACACTCCAGTGAATCCAACCAGCAACACTACCGTACAGTCCGGTCTGATCGTCTGATATGTCGCATATCTCGCCTAGGGGTGGTAAACGTCAGACCCCAATAGCTCGATAAGTCGTGTCGATATGAGGTCTATAACAATTCGAGAAACTACTGGTAACACTTACCAGTAAATCTCAGCAACCCTGGCTAGGGATTTCCTGTTATAGCCAATCGAATACAGCGCAACATCAACTCCCTATACCGGGAGAGACGAATCCCCTCCTATCGCTCATTGCCTCCATGTGATTCGGGACTGTACCCAAAAACCACCTTTTTGCACGCCCTCTTGGACGTGGTAAGATGGAAATCAAAGCACAGTGGGAACCACACAAGACTCTAAGACGATCTCGGGTCAACAGACTACTCTGTACCAGTATCACCAGAGAACTGCCATCTGACGTGAAGTATAATACCATCTGGGAGTTCTCGGCGAGTCCGTCCAGTGTACCCAGTCTCTACTGAGCACCCGTATATCATCTCTGATGTCAAACACCAATAGATATGGGATCATCCATCGCCTATCTGTATGGGTCGAGAAGGTACACGCTAGTCTACTCTGGTATATCGATGCCCCGTCTCGATACACCCACGACTAAGGACTTTGAAGGATGTACTTATGGACTACCATGTCCCCATTAGTATGATCCGCATCATAGTCCAGGTAGTCAAGTACAGATCCTAAGGGCTTTACCAACATGTAACAGAGAGACAATCAGCATACACGTTAAGGTAAAGGGTAACCAGATAGCATACTATCATGTCGAGCAAGAAAGCCCTCCCTATATATGTCCCAGCATCCATTACAATATACATCCTATGTACAGTAATGGCCTCTAGGGCATACATATAACTAACAATCAGAATAAGGGATGGATCTGTTGAGAAGGTAGTAGGGTGTGATATCCGGGTTTTGGATGACATACACAAAGTAGGAAGTGACATTCCTATACTACGATCGGTTATACTTTGGTCGTCACACAGTGGTTTTTCCACATGGGACTTGGACATTATATCAGACATACTGGTTACTAGATCTATGGTTTTAGATCTAGATTTGGGTGGTTTCCCAATCAGGGTACTTTGACAGCATTCTAAGAGTATTTAGAATGGTCGACTCCTGGCACGGTAGTATACCTGCAGGTGATGGAGTCACCCTCTCTAAAGGTGTCTTATAGACTGAAGTAGAGAGGGATGCGCATGATTGGCAGATCACTTGCTCAGGCAATTGAGTCAATCATGAGATGTCAAGTACCACACCAGATGCTGTTCTTGCAGTAGGTGCAATAAGTTGATATTGATCCAATCCTGGAGAAACAGTCGGAAGCAGCTTTAGAACATAAGTGGATGTTCTAGGGATATGATAATGACAGCCTCATTTGGGAGACAGTTATCATTCCAGGCTTCCAAGGTGACATGGACGACAAGGAGGTTGTCAGAGTTATATTTTTCCTTCTGACGAGGGGCAGTATTCTGGACAGGTGATCCAGGCAGATACTGAGGGAGGCAAGGCGCAGGATACTGATTAAGTTCAGTTGACGATACAGTCGAAGAAGTTTGGATTTGGAGTTCATTTATGAGCTAGGTCCCATCAGACATCCAGACATTCTAAGACAGGTATTGCTCATTTTGGGAGATGGCATTCTCCGCGAACTTGAGATTTAGAGAGACATAGAAAGAAACATCAGAGCGGATCCACTCACTGAGACTGTTCCTCGAACGTAATAGTTTCGCAAACGAGCTTTGTGAGACTGACTAGTAGAGGAGTTGGGTGTTCGGTATCACACGGGCTGTGAGTATGCGACATCGCAATAATTAGCCTTGAGTGCTAGTGGGAGATTGTTGGAGATAATGCCCTCAGAGTCAATTATTGGATCACAGGCACGTGATTGCGATGATTGAGGGAGGACCTATCCCGATAAGACAGTCTTACTCGAGATGATAGTATGCTATCTGGTTTACCTTTATCATCGTGTACTGCTTTAGGTGACCTGACAGGTCACTATTGCACGTTGATAGAGCCCCTAGGATTCTTGCTTGGCTGCCAGCAGTATGAGGGCGATCATATAAGTGAGAGCTGGAGTCTATAAGCACATCCTTAAAAGGTCCCTAGTCGTGGGAGTTTTGAGACAGGGCATCGATTCTCCAGAGTAGACTAGTGTATACAGTCGAGACCCCGACGAGGGGCGGTGGCCGGTCTCACAAGCCACTGGTGTCAGTTAGTTCACCTAAGATGTATACAGGTGCTCATTGGGTTATGAGTACACCGGACAGGACTCGCCGGGAACATGCTAGTTGGTCTTATACCTGACGTCAGATAGCAGTTCCCTGGTGACATGTGTACAGGTTAGTTCATCGACCTGGGGATCGTCATTTGTCTCGTGTGAGTTCCCACTGTGCTTTGATTACTACCCTACCACGGCTCAAAGGAGTCGTGCAAACAGGTTTTAGTTGGGTACAGTCCCGAGCCACATGGAGGCAGTGAGCGGATCTTCGGGGGTTCGTCTCTCCCGGTATTGGGGGTGAGGTCGCGCTGTGTCTAGGAGAGCCATTACACGAAGTCCTTGGCCAAGGAAGGAGATTTACTGGTAGGTATTCCAGTAGTATCTTAGGGTGTTCTGGGCTACACTCCGACACGACTTGTACCGCTTTTGGGGGTCTGACTTTTACCAACCCCCTAGGCCCGCCATGCGATGCTCATAGACGAACGGACCGGACTGTACGGATATTGTCACTGACAGGCTCAGTAGGGTGTCAGGATGAGCTCGCTCATCGACGTCCCTTTTGGTCAATAGCTGGTGGACCGTTACGTATTGGCTTATACCTCTGACGTGCTATGGGTTAAATCCACAGCCATAGTATTGACGAGTCTTTAGAGTCCACCACACATTCAGTTACTCAGCTTTCGGGCGAAACGCTGTAGAGGCCGTATGGAGATATGCAGGGTCCGATCAGATACGTGCGGTATTGCACGGATCAGGATCGGACGGTTTGTAATAGAGGCCGTATAGATATATGGCAGGGTTCGATCAGATACGTGCGGTATTGCACGGATCAGGATCGGACGAACAGAACTAGCCGGCTTTGGTTTAAGCCGGATCCTAGTTTAGTACAGTGTAGATTTTTTCTCTTTGCATTTGTATCCGGACGGAATACAGATGCGGGTGTGTATGCACAGTATCGGGGTTTTCCTGTAATTTATTACGGGACCAGTTTTCTGGAGTTGCCAGTTTGCATTCCGTTCCGGCCGGTTTTCCTTTGTTCTTTCCCGGCCGGACTTTTCCGATGGAGGGGGTTATTTGCAAGTTTGCAAATAACATTTGTGGAGGGGTTTTCTTGCATATGGATTAATTATGATACCATTCTTTTCTACATCATTCTTTTGCATTAATTGTGATTGGAAAGGGTATGGGTTGATTAAAGTGTAAGCATGGTTGATGTTTGTTTATGGTCACCTCTTCTCATCTCCTACCATCACCTCCCTCTTGTTTTTGGTTCACACTCCACCACCATTCCACACATGAAATTGGCCGGCCACTTGAGTGAGAAGAGATAGGGTTTTTCATTTTGTGAAGGGGGAAATTATCATCTCATTTTGATACACCAAAGTTCATCTGCATTTTGGTTCATTAATTCCCTCCATCTAATGGCAACTTCATTACTCCAATGAGACATAAACTCTACACATCCTACAGCAAGTCTTGGGCATGTCGACTTGCCAGCTTCATGCCCGAGTAGCCTCGGTATAGAGGCAGGAGCCCGTAAAAGAAACAGGCGATGTGGTGCCCTTCCGGCGAGGAGGCGACGACCGGAGTTTCCGCGGGAGATCGGGACGATGACGAGAAGACCGGAGGACTCGGATCACTCGGTATATCTCTTCCCATCTTGTAGTTAGCTAGAACTAGTTTAATGGTCCGATCCGGGTGTTTAGTGCGCGGTGGTGCCGGTTTGCAAAGTTCGCAAAATTAAAGTTTATCACCGTTTCCGCATTTGGCCGTCGGATTGACAACCGGGGAGCCGCCGTGCACTTACAGCGTATACCTTCTCGACCCATATAGATGGGCGATGGATGATCCCATATCCATTGGTGTTTGACATTAGAGATGATATACAGGTGCTCAGTGGAGACTGAGTACACTGGACGGACTCGCCGTGAACTCCCATCTGGTATTATACCTTACGTCAGATGGCAGTTCTCTGGTGACACTGGTGCAGGTTAGTCTGTAGACCCGAGATCGTCATAGAGTCTTGTGTGATTCCCACTGTGCTTTGATTTCCACCTTACCACGTCCAAGAGGGCGTGCAAAACGGTGGTTTTTGGGTACAGTCCCGAATCACATGGAGGCAATGAGCGATAGGAGGGGTTTCGTCTCTCCCTGTATAGGGAGTTGATGTCGCGCTGTGCTCGATTGGCTATAACAGGAAGTACTTGGCCAAGGCAGTTTTAGGGATTTACTGGTAAGTGTTACCAGTAGTTTCTCGACCCGTTATGAGCCTCATATCGACACGACTTATCGATTTATTGGGGTCTGACGTTTACCACCCCTAGATGAGATATGCGACATATCAGACGAACAGACCGGACTGTACGGTAGTGTTACTGGTTGGATTCACAGGAGTGTGAGTGGGCTTGCTCGTTGATCTTCTGATCGCTCAATACCCGGGTGGCCATTACATTTAGCAGACCGCTTGCGGCTTGTGGGTGTTTGATATGATCATCACCTACTGCCGGCGTATTGACGAGTCTTTAGAGTCCTACACAGGGGTTTCCTGGCTCAAGCGAAACGAAATAGGAGTGCATACGAGATTTGTGCGGGACCGAGAATAATACCAGTATGTGATACTGTATTCTATTATCATGATTTGTATCATTGGACGGTTATATGAGATATAGCCGGGTTACCGAATCAAGTGTTGATTCGATACATTGATACACTTGATATTAGTCGGTTATATGCAGTATGACCGGATGATTAAATCAAGTGCTGATTTAGTGATTTAATGTATAATTATATATTTGATATATTACTTTACATGAACTAGTATTGGTTCACTTAAGATTATTTTCTCACTAGATTGTGGACATTGTATATATGATATATTTTTGTGCACTTGTTTGTATCATGTTTGATGATACATGCAAACTTGGGTGTGTGTATACTTTAAACTATGATTAGGTTAATGGTTATGGTTTGATTTACTCATTTATTTATTATTTTGGGAAAAAATAAATATGGTGTCTTTCTTTGTTTTATTCTTGGAGTTTGATGAAGCTTCACCAATTTGTTTTTATTCTTAAACCTAAACATTATCTAAACCCTAGTTTATTCTCTACATGAGTTAAACTAACCCATGGATGCTATATGATAAGAATAACTTGAATTTTCTAATTAATTAATTCTTTTTCCTTCTTCTTCATCTTCTTCATGAAGAAAGAAAAAGCTTGCTAGAAAATTCTAAGTGATGATTCCAAGTGAGAAATCCAAATCCAAAGTGAACCCACTTCCTATTTCTTCATCCTCTATCACTTGCCATGTAGTAGAGGGTGTTTTCATCACAAGTTTCTTGACCTAGTGAAGATGGAGCTTGAGTTTGAGTCGCCTCGACGTAGATCATCTTCGGTATCGAAGTCAACGACCTAGCCCGATTATTTCTCCGATGAAACCATCGCTAGAGTCCGGGATTCCGATGATCGCAGTGGAGGGACGTCAACACGGAGCTAAAGAAATGGTGGAGCGGATCTACAAAGGTTGTAGTCCCTTTCACTTAGTAGCAAAGTCGTTTGCTTGCATTTGTTTTCGCCTATCCTCTTGTTAACGATCTTACATAGGGTTGTTAGGCACATAAAAAATTTGAATTTGGCATGGTCGATACCTTGTAGAACCTCTTGTGTGCGCCTAGTAACCCTACAGTGGTATCAAAGACTAGCTAGAGGCTTAGGTGAAGTGTAAACGATGTTAGAAATCCGATCGAACCCCGAAACCCATCTCTGTACATTTTTTTAAAATGTGGATTTTTCCAAATTAAAAATATGCAGAAAAATAAGCGGGCGTTTTTATGAGTTACTGTGCAAAACGAGTGGCTAATTCGATTAAGGCGCCGCGGAAACGAGGCACGAGCATGGCTCGTGCGGCGGTTCCGCGGCCGTAAAGTCACATTGATACTTTATTTTTGCACAGTAACTTCCTTATTTGTTTACTGAATCTTCTGGAAATTTTTAATGTATACTCAAGTGTTCAGTTTTCTGGGATGTATTAGGAGTTCGACGATTCTATCGGAATCTTTAACTTTGTCTGTGTTTTTCCGGATAATTTTTGAATATGTTAAAAAGTTCGACCGGATATAAATACCCACTTTTTCCCCAGCCGGGAAATTTCCATGTGTTGGATTTTTCCGTGGTTTAAGAACGTTCTATGTAGTGCAAGTAACGCGATGGACCCTCTAGAAGACAACAAACCTTAACTCGATTATGTGACCTTCCTGAACTGCCCTTTGAACCTTCGGGTTTGGGGCAGTATGACGTGCCACATGTGAGGCGTTGGCTTGACCCTTCTACGGCTGGACCGTTGGTACTGTGGCATGAAGTGGATGTTTTTGAACTTATTTCAAGAGTCGAGCTGTTTCGGGAAAACTTGGGTGTTTGATTGTTCGATCGGAAAGTTTAACATTTTCTATTTATCTGGAATGTGATACAATATTTGGAATCCACAAATAGTTATGAGATAGCTAATTTGAATGTTATAAACATAACAGTTTAGTCTCACTTGATCGGTTGCCACGGGATTTTGATGTGATCAAAATTCCGTCGCAATCACGTAGCATACGCGAATACTCGCCGGGTAAACTTAATAGACAGCCATGCCCCATAGCCCCGACCAAGTGACTGTAGGAGAACCCCGTCGCCAAAAGCATCCGTTCGGGTGCTCGCGGTAATGGTGTTCCTCCTTAGTGCACTTCGACGACGACATCCGGGGGTGCGGCCGCCTACTAAAGTTTGCGACGAGCATTCGATCAAAATGTCGGGAATCTTGTTGAATTGCCCGACTTGATATTGAAAAGGGTTTTCGATAATGAGACTAAAATGCGGGGTTTATAATTGTTAGGCATGTGATGACTAAGGAATTCAGATGGTTAGGCATGCGATGTCTAATGAGTTTGCGAATTCCAGCTGTTGTAGTTTTATATTTTCTTTTCTGTGACCGTAAGTGTAATATGTGACATCGCCGGTTTCGTTGCTATATGTCAACGACAATTGGGATGCGCATATTTACTTACGTTGATGACATGTGATGTTATGTGTTGCTGGATATGTTATATTGGATCGTCGTGTTTGAATAGCCGGGGTTTTTTTATGTGAGATGAGAGTTTTTATTTTCATTCATGTAAAATAAATTATATGTAATATTCTTTTATTGGGGCACTTCCTGGTTGCGGAAGATGTCACCATTGTATATTATTTACTTTTCCGCACTAGAATAGACCCAAGGAGGAGAGCACAAGTAACCGGGTTCTGGAGTCCAGTGGGAGACCAACTCGAGGAGTCGAGTCCGGGTCTCCTAACTCTAGAATTGGTAGGGTTCCTTGCTGCTCTCATAGGGGTCTAGGGGTGTGGGTTTGGCTATTCATCACGACCGTTGAATCCGTGTTTTATACAGGCTCGTATTGAAAACACGGACGTCCTACTATATCCAATGTTTCATATGTTTCTTCTGTTGCTATATCTGTGATGTGATAATTTGATATGTGATGATAGATACTGTATATGATATATATGATATATTATATAGACGTTACTTATGTTTTGCACTTGCGCTAGCCCTGGCCCTCTCTGCCGTTAGTTACCTAACCTAACGGTGCACGAGGGGACATCGAGGCGAATGCGGATGGCATAAGTGTACGTCGTATTTATCAGTGATGTTTAGGTGATTTAAATGATGGGACTTCATTAATATGATTAATGAAATAAAAGAAACCTAAAAGATGTCATGGAATCGAATTTTCAAAAAACAGGTATCTACAGTTCTTGCTTCGCATCGCAGTGTTCCTTGTAGAACATCCTGCACCTTATTCGATAAGGAAAGGGCCGAGATCCCTTCACCGGGAGTGACCCCTTTAGCAATAACTGGCAGATGCTACAACCCTCGGTTTTTCTTTTGATTGCTTCTATAGTTCTTGCTTTGCATAGTGATATTTGTGAAATATCTTGCACCTTATTCGATGAGGAAAGGGCCGATGATCCCTTCTCTGGGAGTGACCCCTTTAGCAAAACTAGAAAAGCCTCAAAAAGACTCAATTTTAAAATCATTTGATTCTACAACGATATCAAGTTCATTACGAAATAGGTTTTCAGAAAAACCTGTCGTAGCCCTCCGTCATTTCAGATAAGTTGTATATAGTATTCGTGCTACATTTGTTGGCTTTCGTCAAGGTGTAGTGTGCGGTAGCTATATGCTGCTTATCTACTGCATACGATGCGATTGGATTAGGGTAGTCGTATGGCTTTGTTGGCTTTCGTCAAGGGTCGTGCGGGTGGATTTAATTCAATCAAGAAATGAACGGGTTGAACTTGACTAGCGGGCTGTGGTTTGTTGGCTTTCGTCAAAATCATAGTACGTTAGGGGCAAAATTATCCGGAATTCCAAGTGTTGAAATTTGCAATGAGATTGCATACCTTCTATGAGATAGTTAGATCCCGATACCCACTGCGAGTAATTGTTACTCCTGGGAGAGTTTTACACATTACAATTAGCCGATCATGTAGGTCTCTAGAAAGGTGTCAACGGGGTTATGCCTCTGGGAAAACGAGGTTTACTTTAATTAGGTCCGTGCGAAAGCACGGGGAACCTCCCTCAAAGTACCGACACTGGCCTGGCTGAAAGATTGGTGAACTTGTAGCGTGTAATTAATCCCGGCTAGACTTTCCTTTTAGGGTTTGAAGAAAGATTTGATAAAAACAGTGGGAGCCATCCTGATTAGAAAAAATAATAACCAATCTGATCTTGCAAGAGCGCACGCAGAGTGTTTTCTTCTCTCTCTCTCTCCAGGTAGCGACCCTGTCACGCCTTATTCAAGATAATAAAACGGATATATTGACCGAACCCGCTTGTTATACTGAGTTGGGGAACGTTGGTCCCGCTCCAACTTATAATTGTTATAAGACAGAGAAGGAATTTGGGGAACAGATTTCCCGTGCCGCCCAAACGAAGAAAGTGCATGTTGATGCATCATCTTCGGGTGTGTTCATTACAAAGAACTGTTTCTCAATGTCCTTTACGTCCTGGTATATGATACCGGATCAGGATCCCACATATGTAATTTATTACATGGGCTACATAAAGGTAGAGAACTGAGGACAGGTGATAAGTTTCGTGAGGCAGAAAACGGTGCAAGTGTTGCAGCCAACTCTGTTGGTCACTGTCACGCTGTATTACCAGAATACATTGATTCTGAACAGATGTTATTAGTTACCGAACCTGATATACTAAATCATATCAGTATCTTTATTTAGATAAAGAAGGATATAATTTTGTATTGATTGGATAATGTTTTGAACATTTCCTATATCAAGAGTTGATCGGTTCAGGCACGTTATCTAAAAGCATTGACGTTCTAAATCAAACTACAGTTCTTAGTATACAGAACACACACAAGAGGAAGAGTTCAAAAATGAACGAATCCTTCTTAAGGCATTGTAGACTAGGTCATATCAATGCGACCCGACTGGCTAAAGTTACAATTAGATGCATATTTAAATTAGTTTGAATTTACATCTTGTAAAACATGCCAGTCATGTCACAGAGATAAGATGACCATAGCTCTGTTTATTGGAAACAGAGAAATAGTTAGTGAACTCTTGGGATTGATACATGCTGATGTATGAAAGTCCCTTGTCTACACATGCCAAAACCGGTTCTTTGTACTTCATTACATTCTCTGATAATCTCTCAAGATTCAGACATATGTTCCTGTTGAAACACAAGTCCGAACCTTTTGAGATATTCATAGAATATAAGTTAGAAGTAGAGAACCAAAATACGGGTAAAAGTATTATGTCCTTTGATATGATCAAGGAGGAGAATACTTGAGTACGGAATTCCTGGATTATTCTAAACTAGAATGAGATTCTCTCTCAGCATTACTCCTCCGTATACACCTCAGCACCTCGGTGTATCGGGGCGGAGCAATAGCACCCTATGTGATATGGTGTGCTCTATGATGAATACTACTGAGTTTCTTATTTCCTTTTAGGGAGTTATGCACTTATGAAGTTGCATACCTATTGAATAAGGTTCCGATCAAATCAGACGCCTGCCATTTCGTATGAGATATGGAAAGGGAAGAGCCCATCTCTTAAGTCAGTTAAGATTTAGGGTTGTCCGGCCTATGTCTGAAAAGCATAATCCGGACAAGCTCGAGGCAAAGACAGATCTGTGGAAGTTTGTTGGATATCCCAAGCATACGCAAGGAAATATCTTCTACCTAACCGAGGAACAAAAATGTTTTGTTTCTCAGCATGCCACCTTTGTGAAAGGGAATTTCTTGTGAAGAAATTATTGGTCATAAGGTGGAACTGGAAACAGTTCCAGCTATACAAACTGCAGCTGATAGTTTGGTAGAACCAAAGGATTCAATAACCACCAACGAACCTCAGCCTCTCCGCCGATCTAGTAAGGTTCCTCACCCACCTGAGAGATACTTTGGTTTCTCTATGACAGTGGGAGCGAGGATTGCATCATGAGATGATGACCCAACTAGTTTCGAGCTGGCTATCAGAAGTGGGACTCTATAAGAATGGCTGGATGTTTATCGATCTGAGATGGAATCCTTATACACCAACAAAGTATGGACTTTGGTTGCTTTATCTGAAGGGTTAAATCCACATCAAGAGCAAGTATATCTTGAGAAGACTACTTGGTGTACATGGAAAAGTTAATACTTTCGAACCTAGACTTGTTAAAAGTTTGCATCATTGACCAGGTATGGATTGTGATGAAACCTCTTCTAAGTACCTATGCTTAAGTCCATCCAGATCCTACTTGCCACGGCTACATACCATGACTACGATATCTGGCGGTTGGGTGTCATGACTGCTTTTGTAAATGATGTTTTAGAAGAGAGAGTCTGTAAGTACACAGTCAGAGGGCTTCATAGACAGTGGGAGCAGCGGAAACGTATGCAAGATGTTTTATGTGATAAAACAGGCATCGCGGAGTTGAAATATCTATTTTGATGTGGTAGTCAAAGAGTTTGACATCATCAAAATGGTAGATGAACCTTGTATATACAAAAAGGTAGTAGGGAGTATGGTGGTGATCCTCGTAGAGTACGTGGATGACATACTCTTGATGGGAAAGGAGTTTCCTATGCTACGCTCGGTCAATCTCCGCTTATCACAAATGATTCTCCACATAGGATCAAAGTGATACCTGCTAAATCCTAGGTTTTGGATCTATGAGATAGATCTAATTGGATATTAGGATACTCACTAGTTGCAGTGAGATGGTATCAATTGATCCTGGGGAGAATTACTGGAAAGGTTCCAGGGTGATAAGGATGACTGAATGTCAGTCGCAGGCATTGCCTTTACCCTTAGTAAAGGGACGGTATGTTGGAAGAGTTCCAAGCTAGATACCGTGTCATACTAGACTATTAAAGGCAAGATACAGCGTTACCAAAGATGCTACCAAAGAGGAAGTCTGGATGTATATTAGTTCATGAGATGAACTTCGTTCCTACCATTGTGAGACAATGGAGTTGTGGCTTATGCCAAGGAACGCCCGTCCCATCAGTGATCCAGACATATTCTTGGGCAGTATCACCTGATCATGGAGATAGTTAATCTCCAGGGGATCGAGGTTAGGAGAGCAGACTCAGAGGACAACACGGCGGATCCACTCACAAAGGGCTTTTCCCAGAGAGAGACTTTTATGGGATGGTTGAGTATGAGATACTACAACCACTGCTATCAGATAGGCCTAGTGCAAGTGGGAGATTGTTAGTTATATGTATGCCCTAGAGGCCATTACTATACATAGGATGTATATTATAGTGGATACTTAGACATATATAGGGATGACATTCTTGCTCGATATGATAGTGTGCTATCTGGTTACTCTTTATTTTAACGTGTACACTGATTGTCTCTCTGTTACATGTTGGTAAAGCCCTTAGGATGTGTACTTGACTACTTGGACTATGATGTGGATCATACTAGTGGGGACATGGTAGTCCATAAGTACATCATTCAAAATCCCTAGTCATGGGTGTATCGAGACGGGGCATCGATATACCAGAGTAGACTAGCGTATACCTTCTCCACCCATATAGATGGGCGATGGATGATCCCATATCCATTGGTGTTTGACATCAGAGATGATATACGGGTGCTCAGTGGAGACTGGGTACACTGGACGGACTCGCCGAGAACTCCCAGCTGGTATTATACCTTACGTCAGATGGCAGTTCTCTGGTGACACTGGTGCAGGTTAGTCTGTAGACCCGAGATCGTCATAGAGTCTTGTGTGATTCCCACTGTGCTTTGATTTCCACCTTACCACGTCCAAGAAGGCATTCAAAATGGTGGTTTTTGGGTACAGTCCCGAATCACATGGAGGCAATGAACGATAGGAGGGGTTTCGTCTCTCCCGGTATAGGGAGTTGATGTTGCGCTGTGCTCGGTTGGCTATAACAGGAAGTCCTTGGCCAAGGCTTTTTTAGGGATTTAGTGGTAAGTGTTACCAGTAATTTCTCGACCCGTTGTGAGCCTCATATCGACACGACTTATCGAGTTATTGGGGTCTAACATTTACCATCCCTAGATGAGATATGCGACATATCAGACGAACAGACCAGACTGTACGGTAGTGTTACTGGTTGGATTCACAGGAGTGTGAGCGGGCTTGCTCGTTGATCTTCTGATTTATCAATACCCGGGCGGCCGTTACGTTTAGCAGACCGCTTGCGGCTTGTGGATGTTTGATATGATCATCACCTACTGCTGGCGTATTGACGAGTCTTTAGAGTCCTACACAGGTGTTTCCTTGCACAAGCGAAACGAAATAGGAGCGCATATGAGATATGTGCGGGACCGAGAATAATACCAGTATGTGATACTGTATTCTATTCTCACGATTTGTATCATTGGACGGTTATATGAGATATAGCCGGGTTACCGAATCAAGTGTTGATTCGATACATTGATACACTTGATATTAGTCGGTTATATGCAGTATGACCGGATCATAAAATCAAGTGTTGATTTAGTGATTTAATGTATAATTATATATTTGATATATTACTTTACATTAACTAGTATTGGTTTACTTAAGATTATTTTCTCACTAGATTGTGCACATCGTATATATGATATATTTTTGTGCACTTGTTTGTATCATGTTTGATGATACATGAAAACTTGGGTGTGTGTATGCTTTAAACTATGATTAGGTTAATGGTTAGGGTTTGATTTACTCATTTATTTATTCATTTATTTTTTTGGGCAAAAACAAATATGGTGGCTTTCTTTGTTTTATTCTTGGAGTTTGATGAAGCTTCACCATTTTGTTTTTATTCTTAAACCTAACCATTATCTAAACCCTAGTTTATTCTCTACATGAGTTAAACTAACCCATGGTTGCTACATGATAAGAATCACTTGCATTTTCTAATTAATTAATTCTTTTTCCTTCTTCATCTTCTTCATGAAGAAAGAAAAAGCTTGCTAGAAAATTCTAAGTGATGATTCCAAGTGAGAAATCCAAATCCAAAGTGAACTCACTTCCTACATCCTCTATCACTTGCCATGTTGTAGAGGGTGTTTTCTTCATAAGTTTCTTGACCTAGTGAAGATGGAGCTTGAGTTTGAGTCGCCTCGACGTAGATCATCTTCGGCATCGAAGTCAACGACCTAGCCCGATTATTTCTCCGACGAAACCATCGCTAGAGTCCGGGATTCCGATGATCGCAGCGGAGGGACATCAAAACGGAGCTAAAGAAATGGTGGAGCGGATCTACAATGGTTGTAGTCCCTTTCACTTAGTAGCAAAGTCGTTTGCTTGCATTTTTTTTCGCCTATCCTCTAGTTAACGATCTTACATAGGGTTGTTAGGCACATAAAAAATTTGAATTTGGCATGGTTGATGCCTTATGGAACCTCTTGTGTGTGCTTAGTAACCCTACACAACTATCTCATAGAAGGTATGCAGTCTCATAGAAAATTTCAACACTAGAAATTCCCAATAATATTTTACCCCTAGCGTCCTTTGACCTTGACGAATGCCAAACCACCCATAGTCCGCTAGTCAAGTTAAACCCGTACATTTGCTGATTGAATTAAACTCACCCGCACGACCCTTGATGAATGCCAAACAACGTCGCACGAATACCCTAATCCAATCGCATCGTATGCTAGTAGATAAGCACTAGTTAGCTACCGTACACTACGGCTTGACGAATGCCAAACTACCGCAGCACAAATACTAAGTAGTATTTATCTGAAATGACGGAGGGCTACGACAGGTTTTTAAGAAAACCATTTGCGTAATAAACTTGATATCGTTGTAAAATTGAGTGATTTTGAATGGAATGTTTTTGTTGCCTTTTCTAGTTTTGCTAAAGAGGTCACTCCCGGTGAATGGATCGTCGGCTCTTTCCATATCAAATAAGGTGCAAGATATTTCACAAATATCACTATGCAAAGTAAAAACTTTAGAAACAATCAATAGACAAACCGAGTTTGTAGCATCTGCTAGTTTCACTAAAGAGGTCACTCCCGGTGAAGGGATCTTGGCTCTATCCTTATCGAATAAGGTGCTGGATGTTCTACAAGGAACACCGCTATTCAAAGCAAGAACTAGAGCCACCAGTTTTTTCAACAAGTTTCTACAACATCTTTAGGTTTCTTTTATTTCATTAATCTCATTAATGAAGTCCCATTTTAATATGCTTCACAAGCATCTTATTTGAAACGAAATCTGCAGTATAACATATATCTCATATATATAATATAAACATTCGTCTCAGGCAGTAATATGATCTCATCACAGAACATTGCAGCAGAAGAACATATATGAAATATTGGATATACTAGGAGGTCCGTGTTTTTAATACGAGCCTGTATAAAACACGGATTCCACGGTCGCGATGAATAGCCAAACACACATCCCTAGACCCCTTCGAGAGCAGCAAGCAACACTGCAAATTCTAGGGTTAGGAGACCCGATCTCGACTCCTCGAGATGGTCTTCGACTGGACCCTAGAACCCGGTTACTTGTGCTCCACGTCTTGGGTCTACTTAATGCGAAAAAGTAAATAATATACAATGGTGACATCATCCTCATCCCGGAAGTGCCCCAATAAAAGAATATTACTTACAAATGAATTTTACATGAATGAAATTAAAAACTCTCATCTCACATAAGATCCCAAGCTATTCAGAACACGATGATCCAAATATAACATATCACAACAACACATAATATCTCATATCATCAACGTAAGCATGTATGCGTATTCCGATTGTCGTTGATGTATAGCAATGAAGCCGGCGATACACCACATACTACGCTTACGGTCGTAGAAAAGAAAGTTTAAAAGTACAACAGTTGGAATCCACAACCTCATTAGACATCGCATGCCTAACCAAATGAATTCCTTAGACATCACATGCCTAACAATTATAAACCCCGTATTTCAGTCTCAATATCGAAAACTCTTTTCAATATCTAGTTAGGCAATTCAACAAGATTCCCGACATCCTGATCGAATGCTCGTCATAAACTTTAGTAGACGGCCGCACCCCCGGATGCCGTCGACGAAGTGCACTAAGGCGGAACACCGCTGCCGCGAGCACCCGAACGGATGCTTTGGGCGACGGGGTTCTCCTACAGTCACTTGGTCGGGGCTATGGGGCATGGCTGTCTATTAAATTTACCCGGCGAGTATCCGCGTACACTACGTGATTGCAACGGACTTTTGATCACATCAAAATCCCGTGGCAACCGATCATCAAAGACTGAATTGCTTGATTTATAACATTCAAATTAGTTATCTCATAACTACTTATGGATTCTAAATATTGTATCATATTCCAGATAAACAGACAATGTTAAACTTTCCGATCGAATAAACAAACACCCAAGTTTTCCCAAATAGCTCAACACTTGAGCGGAGTTCAAAAAATATCCATCACATGCCACAGTACCAATGGTCCTGCCGTAGAAGGGTCAAGCCAACGCCTCACACGTGGTAACGCCATAATGCCCCCAAACCCTATGGTTTAGAGGCGGCTCAGACGGTCACATAATCGAGTTACGATTTGTGTTCTTCTAGAGGGTCCACCGCGTTACTTGCATGATTTTCCGGAAGTTTCAAACTCGAGAAAAAAAACCAACTTTTGAAAAAAATTCTGACAGGGGAAAAAGTGAGTTATTGATATCCGTTCGAACTTTTTAATACGTTCTAAAATTACCTGGACTAGACAAACGAAGTCATACTTTCCAATAGAATCAACGAGTTCCTAATACAACCCAGAAAACTCAACACTTGAGAATAATTAAAAATTCCCAGAAGCATCAGGAAGTACCTACGGATCAATTGTAGCAAAATCTAACCCTCAATACCCATGTCTTGCCGCGGAACAGCCGCCAATGCCCTAGTTTAGCCGTGGTTCCGCGGCGCTTTAGTGGATTTAGGGTGTCGTTTTGCACAATAATTCCTAAAATACCCTGCTGATTTTTTTGAGTATTTTTAATATGAAAAAATCAACAGTTTTGAAAAAATTCCAGAAACTAGGGTTTTACAGGTATTCGGAGTTCGATAGGACTTTAAACTTCGCCTAGAATTCGCCCAAAGCTCTAGCTTGACTCTGATACCATTGCAGGGTTACTAGGCACTCTCACAAGGGTCTATAAGGCATCAACCATGCCCGATCAAAAATTTAGACGTGCCGAACAACCCTAACCAAGATCTTTAAACTAGAGATTAGGTGAAACAAAGTATGTTAAACACTTTAACATCTAAGAGTTTGGGATTACAACCATTGTAGTCCGGTCCTTCACTTCTAAAGCTCCATGTTAAGGTCCATTCGCTGCGATCATCGAGTTCCCGGACTGTAGAGAGGCTCCACGAAGAGAAAGATGGAAGCTTGCTTCCGATCTTCGATAACAAAGATGATCTACCTTGAAGTTTCTTTAACACAAGGTCTCACTCACTAAATGAAGTGAACACCCTAATCTAAATGGCTAGGATAGATTCGGATGATGAAGTAAGATTTTAGCTCTCATTTGTTTTCATAATCTCACTCAAAATCATCACTAATGAAAAAGCTAGTAAGCTTTTTCATCAAGAACTCAAGGAAGAAGAAGAAGAAGAATAGTAATCCTTTTGTGATGAACAATGAAAGTGTTGTGATAATTCCTTATGCAACCATGGTTGCTAATAAAATAATAGCTTACCATTGTAGAGAGTTAACTTGAGTTAATGGTGTGGTTTGGGTTACAAAATATCATAGAAAAATATCTTAGCTCATGACAAAAAGAAAAGCTTCTAGAAGCTTCAAGAATGAGCTTACCCAAATCAAACCTAACCTTGTTTAATCTCCACTAATCATGTTGCATTAGTAATTGTAACATGTTACAATATTATATATCATATATATAATATATTTTGTAACAAAAGAAAATAATACAATTAACATATATCGCACATATATCAATGTATTAACCGAGCGAGAAAATGAATCAATAAGTGAGCTAATATTAGTTAATGTAATTTAATATAACAAATATATATTATTATACATTAAATTATCAAATCAACACTTGATCCGATAATCCGTCTATTTCACAAATAACTGACTAATATAATCTGTTTCAGTTCATCGAATCAACACTTGATCCGATGACCTGGCTATATCTCATATACCCGGCTGATATCTCATATCGTGAGAATCTAATACGGTATCACATACACGTATTGTTCTCGGTCCCGCACATATCATATATGTGCTCCTACTCCGTTTTGCCTAAGTTAAGAAACCTCTGTGTAGGACTCTAAAGAGTCGTCAATACCCCGGAAGTAGGTGATGATCATATCAAACACCCACAAGCTGCAAGCGGTCAGCTAAACGTAACAGCCACCCAGGTATTGAGCGATCAGAAGATCAACAAGCTAGCATGTACATTCTCCTGCGAATCCAATCAGTAACACTCCTGTACAGTCCGGTCTCTTCGTCTGATATGTCGCATATCTCGCCTAGGGGTGGTAAACGTCAGACCCTAGTAGCTTGATAAGTCGTGTCGATATGAGGTCTATAAGAGTTCGAGAAACTACTGATAACACTTACCAGTAAATCACAGCATCTCTGGCCAGGGATTTCCAGTTATATCCAATCGAACACAGCGCAACATCAACTCCCTATACCGAGACAGACGAATCCCCTCCCATCGCTCATTGCCTCCAAGTGATTAGGGACTGTACCCAAAAGCCACCTTTTTGCATGCCCTCTTGGACATGGTATGATGGAAATCAAAGCACACTAGGAATCATACAAGACTCTATGAAGATCTCGGGTCTACAGACTAACCTGTACCAGTGTCACCAGAGAACTATCATCTGACGTGAGGTATAATACCATCTGGGAGTTCTCGGCCAGTCCGTCCAGTGTACCCAGTCTTCACTGTGTAGGGTTCCTAGGCATACTCATGAGGTTCTACAAGGCATCAACCATGCTCATTTCAAAATTTTGATGTGCCGAACAACCATATGCAAGATCCTTAACTAGAGGTAAGGCGCAACTAAAAACAAGCAAACTACTTTGCTACTAAGTGAAAGGGATAACAACCTTTGTAGATCCGGTCCTTCATTTCTAAAGCTCTGTGTTGACGTCCCTTCATTGCTATCATCGGGATCCCGGACCCTAGCGTTGGTTTCTTCGGAGAAATGAGCGGGCTAGGTCGTTGACTTCGAGGCCGAAGATGATCTACGTCGGAGAGACTCAAACTCAAGCTATTCCTTCACTTGGTCAATAACATTGAGAAGAGAACACCCTATACAACATGGAAAGTGGTAGAGGATGAAGAAATAGGAAGTTTGTTCACTTTGGATTTGGATTTCTCACTCTTTTTCTTCACTTGAAAATTTTCAAGAAAGCTTTCTTCACTTCAAGAAGAAGATGAAGAAGAAGAAAAGAATAATGAATAATATTAGAAAATGAATAATCAAGTGAAGTCTATCATGTTGCAACCATGGGTGAGTAAACCATTGTAGAGACTAAACTAGAGTTTAGGTTGACGGTTAGGTCAAAGAACAAAACAAAATGGTTAGACTTTTTCAAAGATGCTAAGAAGCTTCATGAAGCTTCATGCCAAAACAAGAAAAGCCACCATTTAGTTTTATGAAAAGAAAATAAATAAATAAAACCCTAACCATTAACCTAAACATGGTGTAAGTCATACACACACCCTAGTTTGCATGTATTATCAAACATGATACAAACTAGTGCACAAAAATATATCACATATACAACTTGTGCACATCAAGTGAGAAAGACAATCTTAAGTGAACCAATACTAGTTAATGTAAAGTAATATATCAAATATATAATTATACATTAAATCATTAAATCAACACTTGATTTAACGATCCGGTCATAACCGAGTAATATCATGTGTAACAACTTATCGAATCAACACTTGATCCGATAACCCGGCTATATCGTATACAACCGATCAATGTCACAAATTGTGAGAATAGAATATGGTATATCATATCGTATCAATCTCGGTCCCGCACATATCTCATATGCACTCCTATTTCGTTTCAGTTGAACCAGGAAACCCCTGTGTAGGACTCTAAAGACTTATCAATATGCCGGCAGTAGGTGATGATCATATCAAACACCCATAAGCCGTAAGCGGTCTGCTAAACGTAACGGCCACCCGGGTATTGAGCGATCAGATGATCAACGAGCAAGCCTGCTCACACTCCTGTGAATCCAATCAGTAACACTTCCCGCACAGTCCGGTCTGTTCGTCTGATATGTCGCATATCTCGCCTAAGGGTGGTAAACGTCAGACCCCAGTAGCTTGATAAGTCATGCCGATGTAAGGTCCATAAGAAGCATGAAACTACTGATAACACTTACCAGTAAAACAGTGCAACCCTGGCCAGGGATTTCCAGTTATGGCCACTCGAGCATAGCGCAACATCAACCCCTAATACCGGGAGAGACGAATCCCCTCCTATCGCTCATTGCCTCCATGTGAATCGGGACTGTACCCAAAAACCACCTGTTTTCATGACTCAGTAGAGCTGTGGTAGGGTGGAAATCAAAGCACAGTAGGAGACACACAAGACTCTATGACGATCTCGGGTCAACAAACTAAGCTGTACCAGTGTCACTAGAGAACTGCCATCTGACATGAGGTATAATACCATCTGGGAGTTCTCGGCGAGTCCGTTCAGTGTGCCCAGTCACCACTGAGCATCCGCATACCATCTCTGATGTCAAACACCAATGGATATGGGATCATCCATCGCCCATCACATGGGTCGAGAAGATATACGCTAGTCTACACTGGAATATCGATGCCCCGTCTCGATATTCCCACGACTAGGAACATTGAAGGATGTTCACATGGACTACCTAGGCCCCACTAGTATGATCTATATCATAGTCCTGGAAGTCGAGCACACATCCTAAGGGCTTTATCAACATGTAACAGAGAGACAATAAGTATACATGTTAAGATAAAGAGCAACCAGATAGCGTACTATCATGTCGAGCAAGAAAGTCCTACCTATATATGTCCCAGCATCCACTACAATATACAACTCATGTACATTAATGGCCTCTAGGGCATACATATAACTAACAATCTCCCACTTTCACTAGGGCCATCTGTATCAGTGGTTGCAGTATCACATATTCAACCATCCCATATAAGTCTCTCTCTGGGAAAATGCCTTTGTGAGTGGATCCTCCGTGTTGTCCTCTGAGTCTTCTCTCCTAACCTTGATCACCCTGGAGATCAACTATCTCCATGATCAGGTGATGCTGCCTCAGAATATGTCTGTGTCACTGATGGGACCGGGGTTCCTGGGTCACAGCCACACTTCCGTTGTCACACAATGGTAGGAACCAAGTTCATCTCATGAACTAATATACACCCAAGCTGCCTCTTTGGTAGTATCTTTGATAGCGATGTCACCAGCCTTTATCGTCTAGTTTGCCACGGTATCTCTCTTGGAACTCCTCCAACATACCGTCCCTCCACTGAGGGTAAAGACAATTCCTGCGACTGACATTCAGTCGTCCTTTTCACCCTTAAACCTTTCCAGTAATTCTCCCCAGGATCGATTGATACCATCTCACTACAACTAGTGAGAATCCTAATATCCATTTAGATCTATCTCATAGATCCAAAACCCAGGATTTAGGAGGTATCACTTTGATCCTATTTGGAGAATCTTTGTGATAAGAGGAGATTGACCGAGCGTAGCATAGGAAACTCTTTTCCTATCAAGAGTATGTTGTTCACGTATAATACGAGGATGGCCACCTTACTCTCTACTACCTTTTTGTATATACAAGGTTCATCTACCATTTTCATGAAGCCAAACTCTTTGACTACCACATCAAAATGGATGTTCCAACTCCGCGATGCCTGCTTTATTCTGTAAAGCATCTTGCACACGTTTCCGCTGCTCCCACTGTTTACGAAGCCCTCTGGCTGTGTTCTTATAGACGTTCTCTTCTAAATCAATATTTAGAAAAACAGTCATGACACCTAACAACCAGATATCGCGGTCATGGTATGCAATAATGGCAAGTAGGATCCGGATGGACTTAAGCACAACCACTGGAAAAGGTTTCATCATTATCCATGTCTGGTCGATGACGAAAAACCTTTAATAAGTCTAGCTTTGAAAGTCTCAACTTTTCCATCTACACCAAGTAATCTTCTCAAGATATACTTGCTCCTGATGAGGATTTAACCCTTCAGATATAGCATCCAAAGTCCATACTTTGTTGGTGTACATGGATTCCATCATAGATCGCTAAGCACCTAGCCATTCTTATAGAGTCCCACTCCTGATGGCCAGCTCAAAACTAGTTGGGTCATCATCTCATGATGCAATCCTCGCTCCCATTGTCATAGAGAAACCGAAGTATCTCTCAGGCGGATGAGGAACCCTACCAGATCGGCGGAGAGGCTGAGGTTCGTCGGGGACTATAGAATCCTTTGGTTCTGTCAAATCATCATCTGTAGTTTGTATAGCTGGAACTCCTTCCCGTTCTACAGAACTGACCTTACCTCGATCTTGTCCGGATTTTTCTTTTGACATAGGCCGGACAACCCCAAATCTTAACTTACTTAAGAGATAGGCTTTTCCCATACCATATCTTATATGAACTGGCAGGCAGTGAGCTGATTCGAACCTAATTCAATAGGTATGCAGCTTCTCAAGTGCATAACCCCCAAAAGGAAATAGGTAACTCAGCAGTACTCATCATAGAGCGTACCATATCATATAGGGTGCGATTGCTCCGCCCCGATACACTGTTGTGCTGTGGTGTATACATAGGAGTAACACTGAGAGAGAATCTCATTCTCCTTTTGAATAGTCCAAGAATTCCATGCACAAGTATTCTCCTCCCTGATCTTATCATAGGACATAATACTTATACCTGTATTGGTTCTCTACTTCTAGCTTATATTCATTGAATTTCTCAAAAGCTTCAGACATGTGTTTCAACAGGAACATGTGTCCGAATCTTGAGAGATTATCAGCGAATGTAAGGAAGTACAAAGAACCAGTCCTGGCATATGTAGACTGGGGACCGTTATAAATCACTATGAATCAGTCCTAAGAGTTCACTAACTCTTTCTCTGTTTCGAGTAAACGGAGCTATGGTCATCTTATCTTTGTGATATGACTGCCAAGTTTAATAAGATGTAAATTCAAACTGATTTAAATATGATTCTAAATGTAACTTTAGCTAGTCGGGTCACACTGATACGACCTAGTCTACAATACCTCTAGAAGGAATCGTCCAATTTTGAACTCTTCCTCTTGTGTGTGTTCTGTACGTTAACTGTAGTTTGATTTAGAATGTATATGCTTTTAGATAACGTGCCTGAACCGACCAACTATTGATATAGGAAATGTTCAAAACATTATTCAACAATACAAAATTATATCCTTCTTTAGTAAATAAAGAGACTGATATGATTTTGTATATCAGGTTCGGTATCTAATAACATTCGTTCAGAATCAACATATTTGGAAATACAAGGTGATAGTAACCAACAGACTTGGCTGCAACACTTGCACCATTTTCTGTCCCATGAAACTTATCACTCGTTCTAAGTTCTCTACATTTCTGTAGCCCATGTAACAGATTACATATGCGGGATCCTGATTCGGTATCTAATACCCAGGACGTAGAGGATACTGAGAAACAGTTCTTTGTAATGAACACACCCGAAGAAGATGCATCATTATGCACTTTCTTCGTTTGGGCGGCATGGGAATTCTGGTATTCCCCTATTTCCTGCTCTGTCTTATAACAATTATAAGTTGGAGCGGGACCAACGTTCCCCGGCTCAGTATAACAAGCGGGTTCGGTCAATACATCCATATTATTATCTTGATTAAGGCGTGACATGGTCGCTACCTGGAGAGAGAGAGAGAAGAAAACACTCTGCGTGCGCTGTTGCAAGATTAGATTGGTTATATATTTATCTAATCAGGATAGCTCCCACTGTTTTTATCAAATCTTCCTTCAAACCCTAAAAGGAAAGACTAGCCGGGATTAATTACACTCTACAAGTTCGCCAATCTTTCAGCCAGGCCAGTGCCGGTAATTTGAGGGAGGTTCACCGTGCTTTCGCACGGACCTAATTAAAATAAACCTCGTTTTCCCAGGGGCGTAACCCTGT
Organism: Agapanthus africanus; assembly: GCA_030015575.1. NCBI lineage: Eukaryota > Viridiplantae > Streptophyta > Magnoliopsida > Asparagales > Amaryllidaceae > Agapanthus > Agapanthus africanus. The sequence goes on along the minus strand of JASDDO010000024.1, from coordinate 704,385,945 downwards.
TGACACCTTTCTAAACACCTACCTGATCGGCTAATTATAAAGTGTAAAACTCTTCCAGGAGTAACAATTACTCGCAGTGAGTATCAGGATCCAACTATCTCATAAAAGGTATGCAATCTCATTGCAAATTTCAACACTTGAAACTCCCGATAAAGGTTTTTACCCCTAGCACTTATGACCTTAACTATGGTCAACAAATCATAAGCACTAGTCAAGTTCTACCCGTCATTTTGTGATTAATTAGACCCACCCATGTGATCCTTAACTAAGGTCAACAAAGTCACGCGACTGTCCTAACTAATCGCATCATATGCGGTGTAGGAAGACATCACTTAGCTACCGTACACTGTGCCTTGACTATGGTGAACAAACACAGCATGAATAATAAGTACTCCACTTCCTAAAATGACGGAGGGTTGCGGATGGTTTTTAAGAAAAGCTTTAACGCTTTGAACTTGATCTCGTTGCGTAATCAAATGGTTTTTAAATGGAATGTTTTTGAGGCTTTTAAAGGGGTCACTCCTGGTGAAGGGATCGTCGGCCCTTTCCTCGTCGAATGAGGTGCAGGATATTCACAATACCACTATGCAAAGCAAGAACTAGAAAAGCAGTCAAAAGACAAACCGAAGGTTGTAGCATCTGCTAGTTATTGCTAAAGAGGTCACTCCCGGTGAAGGGATCTCGGCTCTTTCCTCATCGAATAAGGTGCTGGATGTTCTACAAGGAACACCGCTATGCAAAGCAACAACTAGAGCGACCTAATTTTATTTTTGAAATTCGATTCCACAACATCTTTTAGGTTTATTTTCTTTCATTTATCTCATTAATGAATGTCCCGTCATTTAAGTCCACCTAAACATCACAGATAAATACAACGTGCGCTTATGCCATCCGCAATCGCCTCGATGTCCCGTCTGCACCGTTAGGTTAGGTAACTAACGGCAGTGCGAGGAAGGGCTAGCGCGGGTGTAAAACATAAGCAACGTTTATATAATATATCATATATACTATATACAATATCTATCTGAACAAATCACATGATCACATCACAGATAACGCAGCAGAAAATATCATATGAAATATTGGATATACTAAGACGTCCGTGTTTTATTTTGAGCCTGTATAAAACATGGATTCCACGGTCATGATGAATAGCCAATCCCACACCCCTAGACCCCTACGAGAGCGGCAAGCAACCCTACCAATTCTAGTGTTAGGAGACCCGGACTCGACTCCTCGAGGTGGTCTCCGGTTACTTGTGCTCCCCGCCTTGGGTCTATCCTAATGCGGAAAAGTAACTAATATACAACACTGATGACATCAACCTCAACCTGGAAGTGCCCCAAAAAAAGAATATTACATACAAGTTTTTACATGAATGAAAAAGAAAAACTCTCATCTCACATTAAAAAAAACCCGGCTATTCAAACACGACGATCCAATATAACATATCCAGTAACACATAACATCATATGACATCAACGTAAGTAAATATGTCCATCCTAATTGTCGTTGACTTATAGCAACGAAACCGGCGATATCACATATTACACTTACGGTCGTAGAAAAGAAGTGTAAAACTACAACAGTTGGAATCCGCAACCTACTTAGACATCGCATGCCTAACAATTACAAACCCCGTATTTTAGTCTCATTATCGAAAACACTTTTCAAAATCAAGTCGGGCAATTAAACAAGATTCCCAGCATCCTGAACGAATGCTCGTTGCAAACTTTAGCAGATGGCCGCACCCCTGATACCGTCGACGAAGTGCACTAAGGCGGAACACCGCTGCCATGAGCACCCGAACGGATGCTTTCGGCGACGGGGTTCTCCTACAGTCACTTGGTCGGGGCTATAAGGCGTGGCTATCTATTAAGTTTACCGGTGAGTATCCTCGTATGCAACGTGATTGCGACGGACTTTTGATCATATCAAAATCCCGTGGCAACCGATCAAGTGAGACTAAACTGTTAGATTTATAACATTCATAATAGTTATCTCATAACTACTTGTGGATTCCAAATATTGTATCACATTCCAGATAAATAGACACTGTTAAACTTTCCGATCGAATAATCAAAGACCCAAGTTTTCCCGAAAAGATCAACACTTGAAATAAGTTTAAAAACATCCATTTCATGCCACAGTATCAACGGTCCAGCCGTAGAAGGGTCAAGCCAACGCCTCACATGTGGCACGCCGTACTGCCCCAAACCCTAAGGTTCAAAGGGCAGTTCAAGACGGTCACATAATCGAGTTAAGATTTGTTGTCTTCTAGAGGGTCCATCACGTTACTTGCACTACTTAGACGTTCTTAAACTACGGAAAAATCCAACACTTGGAAATTTTTCGGCAGGGGAAAAGGTGAGATATTGATATCCGGTCGAACATTTTAACAGGTTCTTAAATACCCGGAAAAACAAAATAAACAAAGTTAAATGATCCGATCGAATCATCGAGTCCCTAATACAACCCAGAAAACTCAACTCTTGAGTATAAATTAAAAATACCCAGAAAACACAGGAATTACATACGGGCATTACTGTGCAAACCATGACTAATGATTCATCTTTATGGCCGCGGAACCGCCGCGCAAACCAGGGTGGGGCCGCGGTTCTGCGGCTCATTGGTCGACTTAGAGTCACGTGCTCCACAGTAATTCCTAGAAAACCCTGCTGAATTTTTTGGATATTTTTAATTTAGAAAAATCCACAGTTTCAGAAAAAGTATAGAGAAGGGTATCTATTAGGGTTTCGGGGTTCGATCGGGTTTCTAACTTCGTATACACTTCGCCTAAAGTTCTAGCTAGGCTCTGATACCACTGTAGGGTTCCTAGGCACACTCATGCGGTTCTACAAGGCATTAACCATACCCGTTTCAAAATTTTGATGCGCCGAACAACCCTATGCAAGATCGTTGACAAGAGGTAAGGCGAAACTAAAAGCAAGCAAACTACTTTGCTACTAAGTGAAAGGGATAACAACGTTTGTAGATCTGGTCCGTCATTTCTAAACCTCCGTGTTGACGTCCCTTCGCTGCGATCATCGGGATCCCGGACCCTAGCGTTGGTTTCTTCGGAGAAATGAGCGGGCTAGGTCGTTGACTTTGAGGCCGAAGATGATCTACGTCGGAAAGACTCAAACTCACGCTATTCCTTCACTTGGTCAATAATTTTGTGAAGAGAACACCCTATACAACATGGCAAGTGGTAGAGGAAGAAGAAATAGTAAGTGGGTTCACTTTGGATTTGGATTTCTCACTCTTTTTCTTCACTTGAAAATTTTCAAGAAAGCTTTCTTCACTTCAAGAAGAAGATGATGAAGAAGAAAAGAATAATGAATAATATTAGAAAATGAATAATGAAGTGAAGTCTATCATGTTGCAACCATGGGTGAGTAAACCATTGTACAGACTAAACTAGAGTTTAGGTTGATGGTTAGGTCAAAGAACAAAACAAAATGGTTAGACTTTTTCAAGGATGCTAAGAAGCTTCATGAAGCTTCAAGCCAAAACAAGAAAAGCCACCATTTAGTTTTACGAAAAGAAAATAAATAAATAAAACCATAACCATTAACCAAAACATGGTGTAAGTCATACATACACCCAAGTTTGCATGTATTATCAAACATGATACAAACTAATGCACAAAAATATATCACATATACAACTTGTGCACATCAAGTGAGAAAGACAATCTTAAGTGAACCAATACTAGTTAATGTAAAGTAATATATCAAATATATAATTATACATTAAATCATTAAATCAACACTTGATTTAACGATCCGGTCATAACTGACTAATATCATGTGTAACAACTTATCAAATCAACACTTGATCCGATAACCCGGCTATATCGTATACAACCGATCAACGTCATAAATCGCGAGAATAGAATACAGTATCTCATAACGTATCAATCTCGGTCCCGCACATATCTCATATGCGCTCCTATTTCGTTTCGCTTGAGCCAGGAAACCCCTGTGTAGGACTCTAAAGACTCGTCAATACGCCGGCAATAGGTGATGATCATATCAAACACCCACAAGCCGCAAGCAGTCTGCTAAACGTAACGGCCACCCGGGTATTGAGCGATCAGAAGATCAATGAGCAAGCCTGCTCACACACCTGCGAATCCAATCAGTAACACTTACCGCACAGTCCGGTCTGTTCGTCTGATATGTCGCATATCTCGCCTAGGGGTGGTAAATGTCAGACCCCAGTAGCTTGATAAGTCATGCCGATGTAAGGTCCATAACAAGCATGAAAATACTGTTAACACTTACCAGTAAATCAGTGCAACCCTGGCCAGGAATTTCCAGTTATGGCAAGTCGAGTATAGCTCAACATCAACCCCCAATACCGGGAGAGATGAATCCCCTCCTATCGCTCATTGCCTCCATGTGAATCGGGACTGTACCCAAAAACCATCTGTTTGCACGACTCAGTAGAGCCGTGGTAGGGTAGAAATCAAAGCACAGTGGGAGACACACAAGACTCTATGACGATCTCGGGTCAACAGACTAAGTTGTACCAGTATCACCAGAGAACTTCCATCTGACGTGAGGTATAATACCAACTTGGAGTTCTCGGCGAGTCCGTTCAGTGTACCCAGTCACCACTGAGCACCCGCATACCATCTCGGATGTCAAACACCAATGGATATGGGATCATCCATCGCCCATCACATGGGTCGAGAAGATATACGCTAGTCTACACTGGAATATTGATGCCCCGTCTCGATATTCCCACGACTAGGAACATTGAAGGATGTACTCATGGACTACCCAGGCCCCACTAGTATGATCTACATCATAGTCCTGGAAGTTGAGCACACATCCTAAGGGCTTTATCAACATGTAACAGAGAGATAATAAGTATACATGTTAAGATAAAGAGCAACCAGATAGCATACTATCATGTCGAGCAAGAAAGTCCTACCTATATATGTCCCAGCATCCACTACAATATACATCTCATATACAGTAATGGCCTCTAGGGCATACATACAACTAACACTCTGAGCACCCATACACCATCCTTGATGTCAAACACCGATGGATATGGGATCATCCATCGCCCATCATATGGGTCAAGATGCGTATACGCTAGTCTACTCTGGTGTATCGATGCCCTGTCTCGATACACCCTCGACTAGGAACAATTATAGGATGTACTCGTCGACTACCTTGGCCCCTCTAGTATGATCTCATCATAGTCCCAGTAGTCGAGTACATATCCTAAGGGCTTTATCAACATGTAACATAGAGACTATCATAGTACATATTAAGATAAAGAGCAACCATATATCGTACTATTATGTCGAGCAAGAAAGTCCTCCCTATATATGTCCAAGCATCCATTACAATATACATCGTATGTACAGTAATGGCCTATAGGGCATACATATAACTAACACTCGCCGAGAACTCCCAGATGGTATTATACCTCACGTCAGATGGAAGTTCCCTGGTGACACTGGTACAGGTTAGTCTGTAGACCCGAGATCGTCATAGAGCCTTGTGTGATTCCCACTGTGCTTTGATTTTCATCATACCACGTCCAAGTGGGTATGCAAAACGGTGGCTTTTGGGTACAGTCCCGAGTCACATAGAGGCAATGAGCGATAGGAGGGGTTTCGTCTCTCCCGGTATAGGGAGTTGATGTTGCGCAGTGTTCGATTGGCTATAACAGGAAGTCCTTGGCTAAGACAGCTTCAGAGATATACTGGTTAGTGTTATCAGTAGTTTCTCGACCGGTTATAAGCCTCATATCGACACGACTTATCGAGTTACTGGGGTCTGACGTTTACCACCCCTAGACGAGATATGGGACATATCAAAAGAAGAGACCGGACTGTACGGTATTGTTACTGATTGGATTCACAGGAGTGTGAGCAGGCTTGCTTGTTGATCTTCTGATCGCTCAATACCCGGGTGGCCGTTACGTTTAGAAGACCGCTTGCGGCTTTTGGGTGTTTGATATGATCATCACCTGCTGCCAGCGTATTGACGAGTCTTTAGTGTCAAGCGAAACGGAGTAGGAGCACATATGTGATATGTGCGGGACCGAGATTGACACGATATGAGATACCGTATTCTTTTCTCGCGATTCGTGATATTGATCGGTTGTATGCGATATAACGGGGTTATCGGATCAAATGTTGATTCGATAAGTTGTTACACATGATATTAGTCGGTCATAGCCGGATTATTAAATCAAGAGTTGATTTAAAAATTTAATTTATAATTATATATTTGATATATTACATTACATTAACTAGTATTTGCTCACTTATGATTTGTTTGCTCACTTTGTATGCACTTTGTACATATGTGATATGTATGTTTGTGTACATGAATTGTGTCATGGTTGATGATACATGAAAGATTGGTGTATGAGACTTATACCATGATTTGGGTTAAGTTAGGGTTTTGTTTATTATCTTAAGATTTAACATAAGAGTTAAACGTGGCCAAAGTTATCAAGCTTGAAGAAGCTTGGAGAAATTTTGACAAAGTCCACTTTTTTGTGATAACCTAAGATATTATTTGACCCAACCCTTAACCTCATACCTTGGTTAATTCTCTACATGAGTTAAGCATGAGGGTTTAACTCAACCATGGTGCAATAATTCATTGGATAAGTTTTCATTTGGATGAATTATTCACAAGAGTTCTTCTTCCTCATCTTCTTCCTCCTCAAAAGCTTAGTAGCTCTAATGGTGGAATGAGGAAAAATGTGAGAAAATCAATTCTAAAGTGATCCCACTTCCTACTTCATCATCCTCTACTACTTGCCATGTAGTATAGGTTGTTCTCTTCACAAAGTTCATGACCTAGTGACGGAATAACTTGAGATAGTGTCTTCCCGACGTAGATCATCTTCGGTCTCGAAGTCTTCGAAGTAAGCACGTTCGTTTCTTCTACGGAGCCTTTCTATGTTTGAGATAGTGCCCTCAGAGTCAATTATTGGATCACAGGCACGTGATTGCAATGATTGAGGGAGGACCTGTCCCAGAAGGAAAGTCTTATTCAAGATGATAGTATGCTATCTGGTTTGTCTTTATCATCGTGTACTGCTTTAGGTGACATTATTGATCACTATTGCACGTTTATAGAGCCCGTACGATTCTTGCTTGACTGCCAGCAGTATGAGGGCGATCAAATACATAGGAGCTGGAGTCTATAAGCAAATCCTTAAAAGGTCCCTAGTCGTGGAAGTTTCGAGACTGGGCATCGATACTCCATTAGTAGACTAGTGTATACAGTCGAGACCCGGACGAGGGGCGGTGGCCGGTCTCACAAGCCACTGGTGTCAGTTGGTTCACCTAAGATGTATATAGGTGCTCATTGGGTTATGAGTACACCGGACAGGACTCGCCGGGATCATGCTAGTTGGGATTATACCAGACGTCAGATAGCAGTTCCCTGGTGACATATGTACAAGTTAGTTCATCAACCTGAGATCGTCATTTGTCTCGTGTGAGTTCCCACTGTACTTTGACTACTACCCTACCACGGCTTAAAGGAATCGTGCAAACAGGTTTTAGTTGGGTACAGTCCCGAGCCACATGGAGCCAGTGAGCAGATCTGCAGGGGTTCGTCTCTCCCGGTATTGGGGTTGAGGTCGTGCTGTGTCTAGGAGAGCCATTACACCAAGCTCTCGGCCGAGGCAGGAGATAACCTGGTAGGTATTCCAGTAGTATCTCAGGGTGTTCTGTGCTACACTCCGACACGACTTGTACCGCTTTTGGGGGTCTGACTTTTACCAACCCCCTAGGTCCGCCATGCGATACTCATAGAAGAACGGACCGGACTGTACGGATATTGTCACTGAACGGCTCAGTAGGGTGTCAGGATGAGTTCGCTCATCGACGTCCCTTTTTGGTCAATAGCTGGTAGCCCGTCACGTATGGCTAATACCTCCAACGTGCTAGTGGTTAAATCCACAGCCACAGTATTGACGAGTCTTTAGAGTCCACCACACACTCAGTTACTCAAGTTTCGGGCGAAACGCTGTAGAGGCCGTATGGAGATATGGCAGGGTTCGATCATTTACGTGCGGTATTGCACGGATCGTGATCGGACGGTTTTTACTAGCCTGCTTTGGCTTAAGCCGGATCCTAGTATTAGACAGTGTAGATTTTGTCTATTTGCATTTGTCATCGGTGGGAATACAAATGCCGGCATGTATGTGCAGTAGCTGGGTTTTCCTGTAATTTATTATGGGATCAGTTTTCTGAAGTTGCTTGTTTGTATTCCGTTATGGCCGATTTTCCTTTGTTCCTTCACGGCCGGACTTTCCGATGGAAGGGGTTATTTGCAAGTTTGCAAATAACTTATTGTGGAGGGGTTTCTTGCATATTGGTGGCATCATGATTGTTATTCATCATGAGATTCTTTTTCCTTCTTATCACTTGCATTGTTTACGATGGTTAATGAGAAGAGATTGATTTGCTTAATGATGTGAGGTTTGCTTTGGATGTGGTCACCCCCTTCTTGTTTCCTACACACACCTCCCTTGTGCTTTTTCTTTTTCTCACCTCCACCATTCAAAAAAGGGGGGCCGGCCACATTGGATGAGAGGAAGGGAGAGAGGTTCTTTTTGATGAGGGAATTTTTATCATCTCATTTTTTCATGCTTCACAAATTCATCCACCTCACTCCAAAGTCCATTCTTCATTCCTCCATCACCAAAGGCAACTTCATACAACCCCAAGAGACATGGTTTCTACACTTGCCTACAGCATTCCTTGGACGCGTCGGCTAGCCAACTTCGTGTCCGAGTTGCCTCGGTCCAGAGGTGGGAGCTCGTAAAAGAATCCGGCTACGTGGTGCCCCTTTCCGGTTAGGAGATGAAGACCGGAGATTCCGCGGAAGATCGGGACGACGACGAGAAGACCGGAGGACACGGAACACTCGGTATATCTCTCACCCTTTCTCTTGATTGCTAAGATTAGGTTAATGGTTACGATCTGGGTATATTGTCCGCGGTAGCGCCGGTTTAAAGTTAAGAAAATTTTTGATTCCGCATTTTGGCCTCTAGCAGACGGCCGGGGTGCTCCCATGGCGCAACATTCTAGAGTCCGGAGCTTGAGATCGCGGCGGAGGGGTCTACTACACGGAGCTATTTGATGTGAAGGACCGGTCTACAAAGGTTGTATTCCTTTCTCACTATTAGTTGCAAAGTGTTTGCAAATGTTTCCCGCATTATTTCTGGTTAACGATCTAGTTTAGGGTTAGCTAAAATGGCAATATTTTAATTTGGCATGGACGATGCCTCCTGAAACCTTGCTGCCATTGTAGGTAACCCTTCTTTTGCTACATGGTATCTCACCAATCGTTAAAAGACGAAGAAGCTCCCTCGGCATTAGAAAGCAACGCAGAGGAACTGGGGCCAGGACCGACGTCAAAATCCCTTGAACCGTCAAACGACCTGATCGATAAGCTGCTGAACGAAGCCCTCCAAAGGAGTAAAGCTTACCGAGGACGCGAAACTGCCATATACGAAAAGTCCAAGCGTCGGCGTCAAGCAGAAGAAGCTCCGGTATTGAGAAGTCATAAAGTACCCCAACCGGATCGAAGCGCACCTGCAACCAGCAAGAGCATAGTCAAGGTAGGGAAGCAATTTGCCAAAGCTCTGTCAATAGGAATGGAGCTGCCACCTTTCGAAGGAAATACTCCCGGGAGTACGTGCCTTGACGGAACAGACGTACATCTGAACTACTGCTTGTATTATCAAAGGGTCACACACCCTACCGAAGAGTGCAATGCCTTCAAGAAGTGGTGGCAGGGATACGTTGCTCACCGAAAACACGTCAAGCGGATGAGGTGCAAAGATCGTCGGGAACAGAGAAGCATGATAGATGAGCATAAAGGAATAGCCGGAAACTGTCATATGGTTTATTCCATCCCAACAAAAGGGAAATCTCAAGTCCTTACCTTCGGGAGCGATTCGGACGAAGAAATAGCCCTCGGCCCTCTCTTCAAGGAATCTACCTCTGGAAAAGAACAAGAGGTGAAGAAATGTGAGAACATCCAGCTGCGTAACCGTACGCTGCTTAAAAAGAATCTCGGACCCTTAAACAAAGGTTCGGGTAAGAGAGACAAGGGGAAGGAAAAGGTCCCTGAGGAAATTTCCCTCGATAGTAGAGTCATTGAAGAGCACATAGCTAAGGACCCGCCTAAGAAAAACAAGGTGGATTACAATGTCCTGGCACGCCTGAGGAAGATACGTTCACAACTGAGCATACTGGATGCTCTCCTCCTGTCCAAAGAGGCACGCGATTATCTGATCAAGGCATTACAAGAGCCCGATCAGTTTCAAGCCTTCCTGGCAGAAGAAAAGATGAAGGACGAGCTGGAAGAAGTTCAAACAGTTGACATTACATTCGGCGATGAAGTTCTCCTCTTCGGAACGTGCGAGCACAACCATCCTCTGTATGTCACTGGGTACTGCCACAACATCAAGATAGGGAAGATCTTGGTTGACAACGGGTCATCCGTCAACCTTCTCAATGTGAGAGTGTTGAAGGAGATCTGCATGAACGTTCAACACCTGGCTCAGGACAAAATTACTATCTATGGGTTCGACTCGCAGTCATCACGGACGCTTAGGTCCGTAATACTGACATTACGCTTAGGGATGCTCGCTACTGACAACAAGATTCATGTCATCGACGCCAAAACTCGTTATAACGCTTTGCTCGGCCGGCCTTGGTTACACGAGTACAATATCATCCCTTCTACATAACATCATTGTATGAAATACTTCAAAGACGGCTTTGAGTATACAGTTAAAGGTGAGCTAAACTTATTCTCCGTAAATACAGTCCGCAAATATGAAGACGCTAAGTACTTCCTACCAGACTTTGAAGACACGGAAAGATGTCCTAAATCGGAGAATAAACAGAAAGCCGTCGCCATACCAAAGATGATGAAGAAATGGTTTCCTCGGAGCAACCCCAAGACAGTAGGCCAAGACCATCTACTCCTATTTTGGTCTTTGTCAGCGACTCTGAAGACGAGGTCAACGCAGTATTCTCTGTTCGTCCATCAATACAAACCTTCAGTGGAACTGATCAGTGTTTGCAAATCACCATAGTTCCGCAGCACCATTACAGAGAACTTGATGCTCTCGATACGTATGGTGTGCAAGAGCTGCAGACTTTCTATGTTCGTCGTAGGCGAAAAGGTGAAAAGGCGATCCTCTTCTACCAATCTACGTAGACTAAAGTAGAGAAAGAAATCTGGAATGATGCTGATTCTGCACTCGATAGGCTTCAACCATTCCGTCTGACCAGATATTACACATAGGGATTGAAAAGGCTGTTAAGATGCCAAGACGTACCCTTTAAACAAACGGCTCGACAAGCCCAGTTCTACAACAAGATTTAGGACATTCCCGGGACTCAGCGAAAAATGCCCAATGGGAGGATGGAGACGACTGAGATTGGATACGTTCGGTGCAAGAAACGGGAACGATACCTTGGCTGCCATGTCATAAATAACTTCGGTGGAGAAGCGAATGCATTTCCAGATAGTGCTGATATCAAAACAGAGCGAGATCCCGCCGTGGGAATACCAAGCCCGTCATTCGAAGACCAGATTGACAAGCTAATAAGAGAAGCAGTTCAAAAGGTTCAGGATGACCACAGCAGCGAAATGGCCATTTATGAAAAAGCCAGGATGCAACGTATCATTCAACAGGCTATGGAGGATGACGATCCTCTTCACCCTCAACCCGATGTGCGCTCTCGTGGAGAAAAGGAAGCCAGATGTAGAAGCAACAATAAGGTAAAGAACGGGAATGACGTTCAAAAATAGCGAAGCGGATTCAAGAAGCCACGCGATTGAGAAAAAGTCAGTTGGAATCCGTCTTTTATGAAAAAGATGGGCCGAGAATACTCTTTCCCTCAAGACAAAACAAGGAAAATATTCAGCCTTGTCATGAAGCATCAAATGATGACACTCCCGGAGTCTCGGTACCCTGAGCAAGTAAATGAGATCCACCATCCGGCTTATTGCTCCTACCATCGAGCAATAGGACATCCTCTTGAAAATTGCTTCACCTTCAAAGACTAGGTCGAAGACCAGTATCAATGAGGCGGGTTCGCTCTATCCGAAAGTTAGAACGTAACCCCGCCATAAAAGCATGAGCCAAGGGCAACCTACACTGCGAAGGAAAGTTCGGATCAACATCGAGCTTGGAAGCGAACCCGTACCTGTCATATGATAACATTCTCAAAGGAGGAGGAGGAGCACTAGAATATGGATGACTTCCTCTGGTGCTTCGCAAATGATGATGAATACGAGGTGATCTCAGAATTTCCATCGGTGCTAAAAGAGCTGGAAAATGGGATACACACCACGACAGAAAATCTGAGGAAAATTAACTATGAAACAGAAAACGATCCGAGGCCAACGTTCGTCAGTGAGCTGCTGTCTAAAGAGCAGGTGGATACACTAAAAGACATGCTTATGCAGTATAAATACTTCTTCTCATGGAACTACTCCGAGATACCGGGATTTGATCCAGAAATAGCGGTGCATAAATTAGCCATATCGCCGGACGTTATGCCAATCAAGCAGGCGCCCAGAAGAATGCGGCTCGAACTTGAAATGAGTATCAACGCCGAAGTCAAGAAACTAATTGATTCTGGCTTCATCCAAGAATTACAATATCCCAACTGGATCTCCAACATTGTCCCAGTGATGAAGATGAATGGGATAGTACACATATGTGTAGACTTTCAAGACCCCAACAAGGATTTCCCGAAGGACGACTTCCCAGTACATGTTACCGAGCTGATGGTCGATAACACATCCACTCACGAGGTATTCTCCTTCATGGATAGATCTTCAGGCTACAATCAAATAAAAATGCATCCTGAAGACCAAAAGCATACCGCCTTCTTGACTCTGCTAGGCATATTCTGCTATAAGGTGGTGCGCTTCGGCTTGAAGAATGCTGGCGCTACCTACCTGAAGGCTATGGCAAAGATATTTGATGACCTCATCCATGAGATAGTTGAATGCTATATTGACGACCTTGTGGTGAAAAGAAAATCGTACGAGGAGAACTGCGAGCATTTGAAAATAATGTTCCAGCGTCTTCGGAAATTTAGTCCGAAGATGGACCCTTTGAAATGCATGTTTGGTGTCTCCTCAGGAAATTTCCTACGATTCATCGTACGACACCGAGGCATTGAAATAGACCCATAAAAGTTCAAGGCGATTATGGAAATGCCTTCGCCAAGAACTCTCAAGCAACTAAGGTCCCTCCAAGGAAACCTCGCGTATATCCGACGGTTCATAGCTAAACTCTCCGGCAAATGCCATCCCTACAGCCATCTAATGAAGAAGGGGACCCCGTTCATGTGGGATCGTAAATGCCAAAGTGCATTGGACGAAATGAAGCAATATTTGCAGAACCCACCGGTACTAACCACTCCGGTCAAGGGAAAGCCCCTCATCTTGTACACAACAGCCCTTGAAGGTTCTTTAGGCGCGCTATGGGCACAGGAGAACGATCAGAGAAAGGAGAAAACTCTCTAATATTTGAGTCGAGCCCTTCTCGGGGTAGAAAACAACTACTCCCCCATTGAAAAGCACTGTCTGACACTGATCTTCATGATAAAGAAGCTTCTGCATTATGCCTTGGCACATGAAGTCCATCTTATATCAAAAGTGGATCCTCTCAAATATTTGGTTTCAAGGGCCATACTAACGGGAAGGCTTGCCAAATGGGCTCTCCTCTTGATGGAGTTCTCGATAATATATCGACCCCTCATGGTGGTAAAAGGCCAAGCTATCACCGACTTTCTCGCTGAGTATCCGATACCAGCTGATTCTCTCTTAAATTGCGAATTGCCAGATGAACATGCATTCGATGCAATTGAAGGGAAGACGAAAAGAAATAATTCCCGATGGGAACAATACTTCGATGGAGCATCTTCCATGAAGGAGCGAAAGAAAAACACCCCCATAATCAAAGCTGGGGTATGCCTTATCCTCGTGACTCCACAAGGAAGGATAATGTGTTTCACCCTATCCTTAACAGAACCAAGAACAAACAACGAAGTGGAATATGAAGCTTTGATAGCAGGTTTTGAGATTGCTATTGACATGGGCATCGAATACCTCCTCATATATGGAGACTCCCAGCTAGTCCTTCGCCAAGTGATTAGTGATTATCAGACATGCAAACCGGAGTTGGTAAAATATGGCGAAAGAGTCCGACAACTGCTGACACAAATTACCTCCTGCATCCTAGAAAGCATACCGCGTGCGGAAAATAGCAATGTGGATGCGCTAGCCAAGCTTGCTAAGGAGCTAGCCGACGAAAACCTCGATGACGTAAGGATCATTATGCAAAGCCACCGGATTCTCGTGCCAGTAGAAATATCTCCGGAGTCTTCTGAAGAAGTGGTAGCTACAAAACAACCGGCTTTCCAAGTAGGGGACGGAGAAAGGGCTACGGATTGGAGTGAAATCTTCATAGACTATATCAAGTCCCATCGATCACCCGAAGACGCTTCGTCAATACATCAGTTCATGGAGCGAGCCCTGTCTTTCGCCATCGTCAATGATACTCTTTAAAAGTGATCATTCGACACTCTATGGCTGAGATGCTTGGGACCATAAGAAGCAAGGAGAGTCGTCCAAGGAACTCATGATGGACTCTGCGGTTCTCATCAACCTGGGCCAAAGATGAAGTTGAAGATCAAAAGAATGGGTTACTATTGGCCCACAATGATTCAAGACTGGCTTGAATATTCGATGCAGTTTCACTCGTGCCAAATTCACGGGGACTTCATCCACCAGCATCAAAATCCGCTACACCCAACACTGGCTAATTGTCCATTCGAAATGTGTGGAACCGATATAATTGGGCCCATTGAGCCGGCATCATCCAAGGGACATTGGTTCATATTGGCAACGACCGATTACTTCTCTAAGTGGGCAGAAGAAGTGCAACTAAAGGATGTGAAAACAGAGAACATCCTCCATTTTTTCAAGACACATGTCATCTACCGGTTTGGCACTCTGCGACGGATCATCTCGGATAACGGGCCAGCCTACAGAAGCTATAAGATCAGCTGCTTTGCACAGCAACACAATATATATTGGAGATACTGTTCGGTCTATAATCCCCGAGCTAATAGTCTAGCTGAGGTTTTCAACAAGACCTTGACGAAGATCATTTAGAAGACAGTGTCCAGAAATAGGAAAGACTGGCACGAGAGATTGCATGAAGCACTCTGGGCGTATCGAATCACGTTCAAAATTGCCACGAATACAATGTCATTCGTGTTGGTATTCGGCACGGAAGCGGTACCTCTCTTGGAAATAGAGCTACCCACTGTACAAGTACCAGTTCGATACGAGTTGACGGATGAAGAAAATGCTTATCTTCGGCTGGAGGTGCTCGATGCCCTCGATGAAACTCGTCTCATGGCACAGCAAAACCTAGAAGCTTACAAAGCAAGGATGACGCGCTCATACGAAAGACTGACTAGGTCGAGAACATTCCATCAAGGCGAACTCGTGCTAGTCGTAAAAAGACCTATGATCCCCAATCGTGCCAAACGTGGGAAATTTGAGCCGAACTATGAGGGCCCGTACATCATAGACAAGGTCTACCAATGTGGGGCCTACTTTCTCATATATATGAAAGGCGAAAGAACCTTCCAACAAGTAAACGGTCGGTTCCTTAAGAAATACTATGCTTAACAAGTCATGGCTCAGGTTAATGAGGGATGAAGAAGCTCGCGTTCGCTCTATATCTTCCCGAGTCCAAACTCTATAAGTAGTATCTGGCAAAACCTCGCCTCGAAATCCCAATGAACCACAATGTCCTAATACTAGCTGTGGACCGAGATGTCCTTAAACTAACATTGGACCGAGATGTCCTTAAAATAACATCGGACCGAGATGTCCCTAAACTAACAATGGACCACAATGTCTTTAAACTAAATAATTCTCCACAAACACGGCGACGGTGGAGTCTAGGTCCACAAGTCCTAGCGGCGAGGATTACAACTTAAGTCCCGCTGGCTGCACAACCGCTCCAGTGGTGAAATCCCCCTAAGTGCTATTGGCAAACAGAGGAGTTAAAAAAAGGTACGTCCATAAGAGAAATGGGCACAGATGAAAACCCGAAAGGACTCCATGAGTAAAAACAGCAGGGCTACCGGTGAGTTTGTGAAAACCCGAAAGGGCGCAATCTCGTTAAAATAAAGACGCCAGCAAGGTCCTCTCGTCCTTGTGAGGAGAAAACACCTGCGTGAGATCCTTACGACTCACAAGGGAGCAACACACCTAGGGATCCCCACGATTCCTAAGGAGTACACTTACGATATCCTCACGACTCGTAAGGAGAATTCCCTCTATGAGATACTCACGACTCATAGGATTCAAGAGCCTTAAGTTACAGGGATCTAAACCTGTTCTTAAGCCATCACATTCCCCAAATTGCCCTACAAGCGGTCAATATAGATCCTTGTATACAATCCACGGTCACTAATAAACGTTCCCTCACCAAGTCCCACCAATGACGAGGAGTGTCCTCATATGGTGAACGACACTTGTAAGTCCTCTTAACTTATAAGGAGAAAATACTATTATGAGATCCTTATGACTTATAGGAGAACACACACTAAGGAATCCTCACGACTCCTAAGGAGAAAATACACGTACGACATCCTCATGACTCAAAAGGAGAAATACCTTTATGAGACCCTTACGGCTTATGAAGTCAAAAAGCCTTCGTCGGCAGGATCCTAACCCTGTTTGCTAAGCCATCTTTGTTCAAATCAGCAAAGGAAAATGATGATTCGCTCGTGATCATATTCCAGTCGCAGCGATGCTGATGCTAAGATTGGCATCAGATCTTAAGTTCCAAACTCGCAATAAAAACCAGCGACCCATAAATGCATATGAAATAGCCGAAGTGATGGGGCAACTCGCAATAAAAATCAGCGAGTAAAATATATGCATATAAAAAAAAGCCGAAATGTTTTGGAAACTCGCAATAAAAAGCAGCGAGTAAAAAGAAAATAGCCGAAATGATTGAGCACCGCGAAAAATTGCCGAAATGATTGGGCAATCGCGACTTTCGCGATATAAAAATCTGAAATGATAGAGAATCGCGGAAAGATAAAAAAATGAATGAAACTTCTGCCCTGTAGGTGAGTTCGCATCGACCCCTGTATACAATCCATCGCATAAATGAACAAGGGAACCACATTTCCCACCATGCTCCATCAGAAAGAGAGTAAAATCTCAACGTCAACATTTACGGCCTAGAGATCAACATCGGCATTCCCTCTCACACCAGCAGGATGCAGATGCAACGTCAACAACATGCCTCAGGATCAAAACAACGAATCCATGGCAAAGTCCTTAGTTCCAAACCTCGATGGTTCACTGACGACCTAGAGATAAACTCGACATTCGTCACAATATGGTGGACACAATGTCAACGGGTGAAGCAAAGGAAGATCCATAGCTTCAGTGTCTCGACGGCAACATCTACAGCCTAGAGATCATAAAGGCATTTCTTCTCCACTCCAGGGAGATGCAGACGCAACGTCAACAACCGACCCCAGGGTCAAAACAAAGGATCAATGACAAAGTCCCTAGTTCCAACCCTCGACGGTTCACTGACAATCAAGAGACAACCTCGACAGTCGTCGCAATATTGCAGACACAATGTCAACAAATGAAGCAAAGGAAGATCCCTCGCTTCAGGGTCTTGACTGTTGACTATAGTTGCCTGAAGGCAATTATAATAGTCACAGGCAGGTGATTATGATGATTGAGGGAGAACCTATACCGGTAAAACAGTCTTACTCAAGATGATAGTTTGCTATCTGGTTTGTTTTTATCATCATGTACAGTATTAGGTGGCATTACAGATCACTATTACATTTTGATAGAGCCCACAGGATTCTTGCTTGACTACCAGCAGTATGATGGCGATCATAAACGTGGGAGCTGGGTGATCTATAAGAACATCCTTAAATGTCCCTAGTCAAGGGAGTTTCGAGACTGGGCATCGATACTCCAGAGTAGACTAGTGTACACTGATCGAGACCCCGATGAAAACAAAATTAGTGGACAAAGTCAATGGTTTCTACAAGCATCCACTAAGCATCAACCATGACTAATTTCCACCTAATTTTATATTTACCTTAAATAAATATAACCTTAATTATCTAAAGTATGGTATGAGTCTCATACACCCATGTACAATGTATCATCAAGCCTGATACAAATAAACAATACATTAATATATATCACATATATATTAAATGTATAAGTGAGATAAAAAAATGCTTAAGTGAGATAATATTAGTTAATGTAAAATTAATATATCAAATATATAATCATACAATAAATTATTAAATCAACACTTGATTTAATAATCCGGCTATATCACATATAACCGACTAATATCATTTGTATCAACTTTTCGAATCAACACTTGATTCGATAACCCGGCTATATCAAATATAACAGACCGATATCGAATATCGTGAGATTAGAATTTGGTATCACATACGCGTATTAATCTCGGTCCCGCACATATCACATATGTGCTCCAACTTCGTTTCGCCTGAGCTAGGAAACCTCTGTGTAGGACTCTAAAGACTCGTCAATACGCCGGCAGTAGGTAATGATCATTTCAGTCACCCACAAGCCGTCAGTGGTACTAGCTGGATGTAACGGCTACCCGGGTATTGAGCTGTCAGAAGATCAACAAGCAAGCCAGCTCATACTCTTATGAATCCAATAAGTAACACTACCGTGCAGTCCGGTCTCTTCGTTTAATATGTCGCATATATAGCCTGGGGTGGTATATGTCAGACCCCAATAGCCTGATAAGTCATGCCGATGTAAGGCCCATAACGGTTTGAGAAATTTCTGATAACACTTACAAGTAAAACTCAGCAACCCTGGCCAGGGATTTCTTGTTATGGCCAATCGAGCACAGCGCAACATCAACACCAAATACCGGGATAGACGAAATCCACTCCTATCGCTCATTGCCTCCACGTGACTCAGGACTGTACCTAAAAACCACTGTTTTGAACATTCTCTTGAACGTGGTAAGGTGGAAATCAAAGAAAAGTGAGAATCACATAAGACTCTATGACGATCTCGGGTCTACAGACTAACATGTACCAGTGTCACCAAAGAACTGTTATCTAACATACGATATAATATAATCTAGGATTTCTCGGCGAGTCCTGTTCAGTGTACCCAGTCTCCACAGAGCACCCGTTTACAATTTTTGATGTCAAACACCAATGGATGTGTAATCATCCATCACCCATCATATGGGTCAAGAAACGTATACGCTATTCTACTTTAGAATATCGATGCCCCATCTCGATACTCCCACGACTAGGAACAATTGAAGAATGTACTTATAGAATACCTTGGCCCTACTAGTATGATCTGCATCATAATCCTGGTAGTCAAGTACGCATCCTAAGGGCTTTATCAACATGTAACCAAGAGATAATAAGTGTACATGTTAAGATAAAGAGTAACCAGATAGCATACTATCATATCGAGCAAGAAATTCCTCCCTATATATTTCAACGGATCCACTATAATATACATTATATGTACAATAATGGCCTCTAGGGAATACATACAACTAAAAATCTCCCACTTGCATTAATACCATTTGTTGTAATATCTCATACCCAACGTCCTATAAAAGTCTCTTTAGGGAAAGGGCTCTGTGAGTGGATCCACCGTATTATCCTTCTGTAACGTTTTGAAAATCGTTTAGGTGAAATTTCGGAAAATCGGTAAAATAAAGGGTGTTTTCCGTAAAAATCAAGATATAAACATCTTTTAATATAAAATTAAATATACATATTCTAGCAATGTATTTGCTAGTATTTGGTGTTTATTGAGCCACTTGTAAAATTTCTAATTTACTGGAAAAAAATTCCGAAACTAATTATTTTAATATTATTTTAAGTCGTTACTAATATATTTAATTAGGGATAATTACAAATTCGAATGGGTTGATACAAATTTTGTGCATCATGACAGATTAAACTAACATGTAAAATATTGTTTCTGAAATGAAATGATATTATCAAACGGTTTTAGAAATATCAAGTACAAGGGGCTTAAACAGTGAAATTAGTGTAAATAGAAATTGGGGTATAACATTTATCATTTTTGCCTCACCCAAACTCACCCCTCACACACTCTCTCTCCCCTCACTAATTTCTGGCTCACCAAAGGGGGGGCTGCCCATTTCCCACTTCCAAAAGTCAATGAAAAGAAAAGAAAAGAAA
The DNA here is from genome assembly GCA_030015575.1 of Agapanthus africanus. Lineage (NCBI taxonomy): Eukaryota > Viridiplantae > Streptophyta > Magnoliopsida > Asparagales > Amaryllidaceae > Agapanthus > Agapanthus africanus. The sequence continues at coordinate 704,365,610 of JASDDO010000024.1, read as the reverse complement.
ATGAAATCAATAAAGAAGTGCGTGTGTTGACTTGAGATAATGGTCTTCTTTTCTTCCCTTGACTTCACCCACCCACACCATACCTCACCCCTCTCCTCTCCTTGGCCGAAACTGATCACCCCACCCCCTCTCCAAAATCCTCACACTCTTCACATCAAAATTCATCAATTTTCACTCAAAAATCACACAAAATCAAAATCCAACTCTTACCCATTTTTCTTTAGCCTTACAAGCATGGATCTAGGGAACAAGAGAGCATTTTGGGATGGAAATGTTGCAAGCTAGATCTATGGTTGTGAGGTATAAATCCAAACCAAGTTACTAAATTGTTGCTATCGTACTTCAATTGAAGCTAATTAAGTGTTTAATTAGATTTAGTTCTTAATTTGGAAATTCAAGATTTAGGGTTTTTAAATCAATTAGGGTTTTTATAAAATGTTTATGATTACATGGTGTAGTTAGCATGCTAAGACACAAAAAAACTTAATCTTGTTGCTTATTTGTAAATTGCTACATTTAAAATTGTCCAAATTGCATCATATTGCAAACTAGGGTTTTTTAAATAATATAAATAGGAGAGATAAAAATTCAAGTGAGGGTTTTATGAATTCAAGATTTGGGTTTGATCACTTGGTACTAGTTATGATTTCTAGTTTAACATCTTAATTTATGTAAAACCTAGTTTAGTTGTTAAATAGTGTATTATTACTTTAAAATGGTTAAAATTGGATAAATTCGCAAACTAAATTTTAGCTATTAATACAAAATGGTGTGATAAAAATCTAGTAAATTTTTATGTGGCCTAATTAAGATAATTAATGAATAGTGTGACCACTAGTATTGCTAAAACATCAAGTTTTGTACTAAAATGGTTAATTTTTGCTTGCTAGGTTTTCGGAAAAATGGCTTTTAAAGTGAGTTTGGGGTTTTTGTGAATTTTAACCTATTTCATATTGTAATTAGTGTTTGTGAATGTGCAAATGGGTGCGTTTGGGTTTTATCTCGATCAAATGGCGTTTATACGCCAATATCGAGGGATATTTTGTTCTTTTACTTGAGCGGATCTGTTAGTTATATGTATGCCCTAGAGGCCATTACTGTACATACGATGTATATTGTAGTGGATGCTTGGACATATATAGGGAGGACTCTCTTGCTCGACATGATAGTATGCTATCTGGTTGCTCTTTATCTTAACATGTACTCTGATTGTCTCTATGTTACATGTTGATAAAGCCCTTAGGATGAGTACTTGACTAGCAGGACTATGATGCCGATCATAATAGTGGAGACAGTGTAGTCCCCAAGTACATCCTTTAAAATGTTCCTAGTCATGTGAGTACCGAGACAGGGCATCGATACTCCAGAGTAGACTAACGTATGCGCTTCTTGACCTAAATGATGGGCGATGGATGATCCCATATCCATTGGTGTTTGACATCAGAGAAGGTATACGGGTGCTCAGTAGAGACCGGGTACACTGGACGGACTCGGCGAGAACTCCAAGATGGTATTATACCTTACGTCAGATTACAGTTCTCTGGTGACACTGGTACAGGTTAGCCTGTAGACCCAAGATCGTCATAGAGTCTTGTGTGATTCCCACAGTGCTTTGATTTCCATCATACCACGTCCAAGAGGGCGTGCAAAAAGGTGGCTTTTGGGTAAAGTCCCGAATCACATGGAGGCAATGAGCGATAGGAGGGATTTCGTCTCTTCCGGTATTGGGAGTTGATGTTGCGCTTTGTTCGATTGGCTATAACTGGAAATCCCTGGCCAGGGTTGCTGAGATTTACTGGTAAGTGTTATCAGTAGTTTCTCGAACTGTTATAGACCTCATATCGACAGGACATATCAAGCTACCGGGGTCTGACGTTTACCACCCTTAGGCGAGATATGCGACATATCAGACGAAAAGACCGGACTGTACGATAGTGTTACTGATTGGATTCGCAGGAGAATGTACATGCTTCCTTATTGATCTTCTGATCGCTCAATACCTAGGTGGCTGTTACGTTTAGCTGACCGCTTGCAGCTTGTGGGTGTTTGATATGATCATCACCTACTGCCGGCGTATTGACGATTCTTTAGAGTCCTACACAGAGGTTTCCTGGCTCAGGCAAAATGGAGTAGGAGCACATATGTGATATGTGCGGGACCGAGAAAAATACGTGTATGTGATACCGTATTAGATTCTCGTGATATGTGATATCGGCCGGGTATATGTGATATAGCCGGGTCATCGGATCAAGTGTTGATTCGATGAACTGATACAGAATATATTAGTTGGTTATTTGTGAAATAGCTGGATTATCGGATCAAGTGTTGATTCGATAATTTAATGTATATTTATATATTAGATATATTAAATTACATTAACTAATATAAGCTCACTTAAAGATTCTTTTTCTCACTTGGGTTATATATTGATATATATGTGATATATGTTAAATGTATTATTTTATTTTGTTACAATAAATATTGCATATGTGATATATAATATTGTAACATGTTATGGTTATAAATGCAACATGATTAGTGGAGATTAAACATGGTTAGGGTTTGATTTGGGTTAATTTTTTCTAGAAGTTTCTAGAAGCTTTTGTTTTGTTTCTTGCAAAGTTATTATGTGTTGATATATTTGTAGATATTTGTTTAACCCAACCCAACCCTTTAACCATGGTTGAATCTCTACAAGGGTTAAGTTTTCTTATTTAACCTATGGTTGCATTTCTAACCTTACTTGATTTCATTATTCATCACAAAAGGATTTGATAATATTCTTCTTCTTCTTCCTTGGTGAAAAGCTTTCTAGCTTTTTCATTAGTGATGAAAATGAGTGAGAAATTAAAAACAATTGAGAGCTAAATTACTACTTCATCATCCTCATCTATTCTTGACACTTAGATTAAGGTGTTTTCTTTGCTAATACTTGATTAGCAAAGCAAGAGCTTGGGTTTGAGTTTCTTCAAGGTAGATCATCTTTGTTATCGAAGATCGGAAGTAAGCTTGCATCTTTCTTTTGTGGAGCCTCTCTAGAGTCCAGATACTCGATGATCGCAGCGAAGGGACCTCAACACGGAGCTTTATAAGTGAAGGAATGGACTACAAAGGTTGTAATCCCTAACTCGTAGAAGTAAAGTTGTTTACTTGCTTTTTGTTTCGCCTAATCTCTAATCTAAGATCTTGGTTGGGGTTGTTTGGCACGTCTAAAATTTAAATCGGGCATGGTTGATGTCTTGTAGAACTTTCTGAGAGTGCCTAGTAACCCTACAGTGGTATCAGAGCCAAGCTGGAGCTTTAGGCGATGTCTAGACGAATTTAAAGTCCGATCGAACCCCGAAACGTCGATATACACCCCCTCTCTGGAAAATTTTTAAAATGTTGATTTTTTCTGTATTAAAAATACTCAGAAAATTAAGCAGGTAATTTTATGGATATGTGTGAAAAACGACCCCCTGAATCCATTAAAGCGCCGCGGAACCGCGGCCAAACCAGGGTATTGGCGGTGGTTCCACGGCAAGTCTTGAGGATTGATGGATCGTTTTTCAACAGTTGATCCGTAGGTACTTTTGCATGTTTCTCGGAATTTTTAATCTTACTCAAGTTTTGAGTTTTTTGGAGATCTTTTGTATTCGTTGATTCGATCGGAAAGTTTAACTTCGTTTAAGTTTTTCCGGATTATTATAGAACGTGTTAAAAAGTTCGAACGGATATCAATAACTCACTGTTTCCCCTGTCGAAAAATTTCTAATTGTTGGATTTTTCCTTAGTTAAAGAACGTTCAAAGTCGTGCAAGTAACGCGGTGGGCCCTCTAAAGGAATACAAACCTTAACTCGATTATGTGACCGTCTGTACCGCCTCTAAACCTTAAGGTTTGGTGCAGTACGGGGTTGCCACATGTGAGGCGTTGGTTTGACCCTTCTACGACTGGACCATTGGTACGGTGGCATGTGATGGATGCTTTTAAACTCCGCTCAAGTGTTGAGCCATTTGGGAAATTTTGGGTGTTTGTTTATTCGATCGGAAAGTTTTACATTGTCTATTCATCTGGAATGTGATACAATATTTGGAATCCTCAAGTGGTTATGAGATAACTAATTTGAATGTTATAAATCTAGCAGTTCAGTCTTAGAGGATCGGTTGCCACGGGATTTTGATGCGATCAAAAGTCTGTCACAATCACGTAGCGTACGCAGATACTCGCTGGGTAAACTTAACTGACTGCTACGCACCATAGCCCCGACCAAGTGACTGTACGAGAACCCCGTCGCCAAAAGCATCCGTTCGGGTGCTCGCGGCAGCGGTGTTCCGCCCTAGTGCACTTCGTCGACGGCATCGGGGGTGCGGCCGTCTACTAAAGTTTTCGAGGAGCATTCAATCTGGATATCGGGTATCTTATTGAATTGCCCGACTAGATATTGAAAAGTGTTTTCGATAAAGAGACTAAAATGCGGGGTTTATAATTGTTAGGCATGAGATGTCAAAGGAATTCATTTGGTTAGGCATGCGATATCTAAAGAGGTTGCGGATTCCAACTGTTGTAGTTTTACACTTTCTTTTCTGCGACCGTAAATCTAATATGTAGTGTATCGCCGGTTTCGTTGCTATACATAAACGACAATTGGGATACACATATTTACTTACGTTGATAACATGTGATGTTATGTGTTGCTGTGATATGTTATATTGGATCGTCATGTTTTTCAATAGCCGGGGTTTTTTATGTGAGATGAGAGTTTTTCATTTTCATTCATGTAAAATTCATTTGTATGTAATATTCTTTTATTGGAGCACTTCCGGGATGAGGATGATCTCACCATTGTATATTATTTACTTTTCCGCATTAGGATAGACCCAAAGCGGGGAGCACAAGTAACCGGGGTCTAGGTCCAGTGGGAGACCATCTCGAGGAGTCGAGACCGAGTCTCCTAACTCTAGAATTGGCAGGCTTAATTGCCGCTCTCGTAGTGGTCTAGGAATGTGGATTTGGTTATTCATCGTGACTGTGGAATCCGTGTTTTATACAGGCTCGTATTAAAACACGGACCTCCGAGTATATCCAATATTTCATATATGTTCTTCTGCTGCAATGTTCTATGATGAGATCATATTACTGCCCGAGACGAATGTTTATATTGTATATATAAGATATATATTATATATTGCTGATTTCGTTTCAAATCTGATGCTTGTGAACCATAATTAAAATGGGACTTAATTAATGGGATTAGTGAATTAAAAGAAACCTAAAAATGTTGTAGAAACTTGTTTAAAAACTACTAGCTCCAGTTCTTGCTTTGCATAGCGGTATTCTTTGTAGAATATTCAGCACCTTATTCGATAAGGAAAGAGCCGAGATCCCTTCACCGGGAGTGACCTCTTTACCGAAACTAGCAGATGCTACAAACTTGGTTTATCTTTTGATTGTTTATATTGTTCTTACTTTGCATAGCGGTATATATGATATACCCTGCACCTTATTCGATGAGGAAAGAGCCCAGATCCCTTCACCGGAAGTGACCTCTTTAAAAAACTAGAAAAGGCCTAAAAAACATTCTTTTTAAAATCACTCGATTCTACAACGATATCAACTACATTACGCAAAGGATTTTCTTAAAAAAACCTGTCGTAGCCCTCCGTCATTTCAGATAAGTACTTCATAATATTCGTTCTGCGTTTGTTGGCCTGCGTCAAGGCGTAGTGTTTGGTAGCTATTTATGCTTATCTGCAAAAGTATATGATGCGATTGAGTTAGGATAGTCGTGTGATTTTGTTGGCCTGCGTCAAGGGTCGTGCGGATAGGTTTAATTCAATCGGGAAATATACGGGTTGAACTTGACTAGCGGACTATGGTTTGTTGCCCTGCGTCAAGGTCATAGGACGCTAGGGGTAAAATATGTTTGGGAATTTCAAGTTTTGAAATTTGCAAAGAGATTTCATACCTTTTATGAGATAGTTGGATCCCGATACTCACTGCGAGTAAGAGTTACTCCTGGGAGAGTTTTATACATTACAATTAGCCGATCAAGTAGGTGTCTAGAAAGGTGTCAACGGGGTTACGCCCCTGGAAAAATGAGGTTTACTTTAATTAGGTCCGTGTGAAAGCACGGGGAACCTCCCTCAAAGTACAGGCACTGGCCTGGCGGAAATATTGGCGAACTTGTAGGGTGTAATTAATCCCGGCTAGTCTTTCCTTTTAGGGTTTGAAGGAAGATTTGACCAGATTAGATATATTAATAACCAATCTAATCTTGCAAGAGCATACACTGAGTGTTTTCTTCTCTCTCTCTCTCCTGGTAGCGACATGTTATGGCTTAATCAAGATAATAAGAAGAATGTATTGACCGAACCCGCTTGTTATACTGCGCAGGGAATGTTGGCCACGCTCAAACTTATAAATGTCATAAGACCGAGCAGGAAATTGGGGAATACCAGATTTCCTGTGCCGCCCAAATGAAGAAAGTGCATGCTGATGCATCTTCTTCGGGTGTGTTCATTACCGAGAACTATTTCTCAGTATCCTTTACGTCCTGGGTATGAGATTCCAGATCAGGATCCTTCATATGTAATCTGTTACATGGGCTACTAATAGGTAGAGAACTGTGAACGGGTGATAAGTTTCAATGTTGGAAACAGTGCAATTGTTGCAAGCCAAGTCTGTTGGCAGTTATCACCCTGTATTACCAGAATACATTGATTCTGAACGAATGTTATTAGATACCGAACCTGATATACAATATCATATCAGTCTCTTTATTTAGTAAAGAAGGATATAATTTTGTTTTGTTGGATAATATTTTGAACAATTCCTATATCAAGAGTTGATCAGTTCAGGCACGTTATCTAAAAGGATTGACGTTCTAAATCAAACTACAGTTCTTAGTATACAGAACACATACAAGAGGAAGAGTTCAAAAATGAACGAATTCTTCTTGAGGCATTGTAGACTAGGTCATATCAATGCGACCCGACTAGCTAAGTTACATTTAGATGCATATTTAAATTAGTTTGAATTTACATCTTGTGAAACTTGTCGGTCATGTCACAAAGATAAGATGACCATAGTTATGTTTATTGGAAACAGAGAAAGAGTTAGTGAACTCTTGGGATTGATACATGATGATGTATGTATGTTCCCTGTTTACACATGCCACGACCGGTTCTTTTTACTTCATTACATTCACTGATTATCTTTCAAGTTTCGGAAATATGTTGTTGTTAAAACATAAGTCTGAACCTTTTAAGAAATTCAAAGAATATGAGTTAGAAGTAGAGAACCTAAATAGGTATAAGTATTATATCCTATGATGAGATCATAGAGAAGAATACTTGAGCACGGGATTCCTGGACTATTCTAAAGGGGAATGATATTCTCTCTCAGCATTACTCCTCCGAATACACCACAGCACGTCGGTATATCGGGGCAGAGCAATCACAGCCTATTAGATATGACGAGCTCTATGATGAGTACTACTGTGTTTACTATTTCCTTTTGGGAGTTATGCACTTGACAAGCTGCATACCTATTGAATAGAGTTCCAATCAAATCAGGTGCCTACCACTTCATATGTGATATGGAATAGGAAGAGCCCATATCTTAAGTATGTTAAGATTTGGGGTTGTCCGGCCTATGTCTAAAGCATAATCTGGACAATCTCAAGGCAAAGTCAGTTCTGTAGAAGTTTATAGGATATCCCAAGCATTCGCAAAGGAATATCTTCTACCAAACCGAGGAACAAAAGATGTTTTGTTTCTCAGCATGCCACCTTTGTGAAAGGGAATTTCTTGTGAAGAAATTAGTGGTCATGAGGTAGAACCGGAAAGTGTTCCAGCTATACAAACTGCAGCTGATGATTTGGTAGAACCAAAGGATTCAATAGTTTCCAATGAATCTCAGCCTCTCCGCCGATCTAGTAGGATTCCTCACCCACGTGATAGATACTTCGGTTTTCTCTATGACAGTGGGAGCGAGGATTGCATCATGAGATGATGACCCAACTTATTTCGAGCAAGCCATCAGGAGTGGGACTCTGTAAGAATGGATGGATGCTAAGTAATCGGAGATGGAATCCTAATACACCAACAAAGTATGGACTTTGGTTTCTTTATCTGAAGGGTTAAATCCCCATCAGGAGCAAGTATATGTTGAAAAGATTACATGGTGTACATGTAAAAGTTGAGACTTTCAAAGCTATGCTTAAGTCCATCAAGATCCTACTTGCCACTGCTACATACCATGATTACGATATCAGGTGGTTGGGTGTCATGACTGCTTTTCTAAATGATGTTTTGTAAGAGAGCGTCTAAAACAGCTAGAGAGCTTTCTAAATGATGTTTTGGAAAAGTTGAGACTTTCTAAATGATGTATAAGTACACAGCTAGAGAGCTTCGTAGATAGTAGGAGCAGCGGAAATGTGTGCAAGATGTTTTTGCGATAAAACAGGCATCGCGGAGTTGGAACGTCTATTTTGATATGGTAGTCAAAGAGTTTGACTTCATCAAAACGGTAGATGAACCTTGTATATACAAAAAGGTAGTAGAGAGTATGGTGGTGATCCTCGTATTGTACGTGAATGACATACTCTTGATAGGGAAGGAGTTTCCTATGCTACGCTCGGTCCATCCCCGCTTATCACAAGGATTCTCCATATAGGATCAAAGTGATACCTCCTAAATCCTAGGTTTTATATCTATGAGATAGATCTAATTGGATAGGATTCTCACTAGGTGTAGTGAGATGGTATCAATCGATCCTGGGGAGAATCACTGGAAAAGTTCCAGGGTGATAAGGACGACTGAATGTCAGTCACAGGCATTGTCTTCACCCTCAGAAGAGGGACGGTATGTTCGAAGAGTTCCAAGCTAGATACCATGACATACAAGACGATAAAGGCAGGATAAATCACTCCCAAGGATGCTACCTAAGAAATAGTCTGGATGTACACTAGTTCATGAGATAAACTTCGTTCCTACCATTGTGTGACAATAGAGTTCTGGCATTTGCCAAGGACCCCGGTCCCATCTGAGAGCCAGACATATTCTTAGGAAGTATCGCTAGATCATGGAGATGGTTGATCTACAGGGTGATCGAGTTTAGGAGAGTAGACACAGAGGACAACAGCGCGGATCCACTCACAAAGGCATGTTTCCCAGTAGAGACATTTATAGGATGGTTGAGTATGAGATACTTCAACCACAGCTGATTGTTGGGTATGCGATACCACAACAGATGGCCCTAGTGCATGTGGGAGATTGTTAGTTATATGTATGCCCTAGATGCCATTACTGTACATACGATGTATATTGTTGTGGATGCTTGGACATATATAGGGATGACTCTCTTGCTCTACATGATAGTATGCTATCTGGTTGCTCTTTATCTTAACATGTACTCTGATTGTCTCTATGTTACATGTTGATAAAGCCCTTAGGATGAGTACTTGACTACCAGGACTATGATGCGGATCATACTAGTGGGGACAGTGTATTTGCCAAGTACATCCTTCAAAATGATCCTAGTCGTGGGAGTACCGAGACAGGGCATCGATACTCCAGAGTAGACTAGCGTATGTGCTTCTTGACCCATATGATGGGTGATGGATAATCCCATATTCAAGGGTGTTTGACAACAGAGAAGGTATACGGGTTCTCAGTAGAGACTAGGTACACTGGACGGACTCTCCATGAACTCCCAGATGGTATTATACCTCACGTCTGATGCCAGTTCTCTGGTGACACTGGTATAGGTTAGTCTGTAGACCCGAGATAGTCATAGAGTCTTGTGTGATTACGACTGTGCTTTGATTTCTATCATACACATCCAAGAGGGCGTGCAAAAAGGTGGCTTTTGGGTACAGTCCCAAATCACATGGAGGCAATGAGCGATAGGAGGGGTTTCGTCTCTCCCGGTATAGGGAGTTGAAGTTGCACTGTGTTCGATTGGCTATAACAGGAAATCCCTGGCCAGGGTTGCTGAGATTTACTGGTAAGTGTTGTCAGTAGTTTCTTGAATTGTTATAAACCTTATATCGACACGACTTATGAAGCTACTGGTGTCTGACGTTTACCACCCCAAGGTGAGATATGCGACATATCAGACGAAGTGACAGGACTGTACGGAAGTGTTACTGATTGGATTCGCAGGAGAATATACAAGCTTGCTTGTTGATCTTCTGATCGCTCAATACCTGGGTGGCTGTTACGTTTAGCTGACCGCTTGCAGCTTTTCGGTGTTTGCTATGATCATCACCTACTGCCGGCGTATTGACAATTCTTTAGAATCCTACACAGAGGTTTCCTGGCTCAGGAAAAATAGTGTAGGAGCAAATATGTGAAATGTGCGGGACCGAGAAAAATACGTGTATATGATACCGTATTAGATTCTCACGATATGTGATATCGGCCGGGTATATGTGATATAGCCGGGTCATCGGATCAATTGTTGATTCGACGAACTGATACAGAATATATTAGTCGGTTATTTGTGAAATAGCTGGATTATCGGATCAAGTGTTGATTCAATAATTTAATGTATAATTATATATTTGATATATTAAATTGCATTAACTAATATAACCTCACTTAAAGATTCTTTTTCTCACTCGGGTAATTCATTGATATATATATGATATATGTTAATTGTATCATTTTATTTTGTTACAATAAATATTGTATATTTGATATATAATATTGTAACATGTTATGGTTATAAATACAACATGATTAGTGGAGATTAAGCATGGTTAGGGTTTGATTTGGGTTAATTTTTTCTAGATGCTTCTAGAAGCTTTTGTTTTGTTTCTTGCAAAGATATTATGTGTTGATAATTTTGTAGATATTTGTTTAACCCAACCCAATCCTTTAACCATGGTTGAATCTTTACAAGGGTTAAGTTTTCTTACTTAACCCATGGTTGCATTTCTAACATCGCTTGATTTCATTTTTCATCACAAAAGTATTTGATAATATTCTCCCTCTTCCTTGGCGAAAAGATTTCTAGCTTTTTCATTAGTGATGAAAATGAGTGAGAAATTGAAAACAAATGAGAGCTAAATTCCTACTTCATCATTCTCATCTATTCTTGCCACTTAGATTAAGGTGTTTGCTTTGCTAATACATGATTAGCAAAGCAAGAGCTTGGGTTTGAGTTTCTTCAAGGTAGATCATCTTTGTTATCGAAGATCGGAAGCAAACTTGCATCTTTCTTTTGTGGAGCCTCTCTAGAGTCCAGATACTCGATGATCGCAGTGAATGGACCTCAACACGGAGCTTTAGAAGTGAAGAAACGGACTACAAAAGTTGTAATCCCTAACTCTTAGATGTAAAGTTGTTTACTTGCTCTTTGTTTCGCCTAATCTCTAGTCTAAGATCTTGGTTTGGGTTGTTCGGCACGTTTAAAATTTAAATCGGGCATGGTTGATGCCTTGTAGAACCTTGTGAGAGTGCCTAGTAACCCTACAGTGGTATCAGAGCCAAGCTAGAGCTTTAGACGATGTCTAGATGAAGTTTAAAGTCCGATCGAACCCCGAAACATCGATATACACCCCCTCTCTGGAAATTTTTATAAATGATTCTTTTTTCTGTATTAAATATACTCAGAAAATTAAGCAGGTAATTTTATGGATATGTGTGAAAAACGACCCCCTGAATCCATCAAAGAGCCTCGGAACCACAACCAAACAATGGTATTGGCGGCGGTTCCGCGGCAAGTCTTGAGGATTGAGGGATCGTTTTTCAACAGTTGATCCGTATGTACTTTTGCATGTTTCTGTGAATTTTTAATCTTACTCAAGTTTTGAGTTTTCTAGAGATCTTTTGTATTCGTTGATTCGATCGGAAAGTTTAACTTCGTTCAAGTTTTTCCGGATTATTTTAGAACGTGTTAAAAAGTTCGAACGGATATCAATAACTCACTTTTTCCCCTGTCGGAAAATTTCCAAGTGTTGAATTTTTCCTTAGTTAAAGAACGTTCAAAGTCGTGCAAGTAACGTGGTGGACCCTCTAGAAGAACACAAACCTTAACTCGATTATGTGACAGTCTGAACCGCCTCTAAACCTTAGGGTTTGGGGCAGTACGGCGTTGCCACATGTGAGGCGTTGGTTTGACCCTTCTACGGCTGGACCATTGGTACTGTGGCATATGATGAATGCTTTTAATCTCCGCTCTAGTGTTGAGCCATTTGGGAAATTTTGGGTGTTTGTTTATTCGATCGGAAATTTTGACATTTTCTATTCATCTTGAATGTGATACAATATTTGGAATCCACAAGTAGTTATGAGATAACTAATTTGAATGTTTTAAATCTAGCAGTTCAGTCTCAGATGATCGGTTGCCACGGGATTTTGATGCGATCAAAAGTTCGTCGCAATCACGTAGCGTACGCGGATACTAACCGGGTAAACTTAATAGACAGCCAGGCCCCATAGCCCCGACCAAGTGACTGTTGGAGAACCCCGTCGCCAGAAGCATCCGTTTGGGTGCTCACGGTAGCGGCGTTCCGCCTTAGTGCACTTCGTCGACGGCATCGGAGGTGCGGCCGTTTACTAAAGTTTTCGATAAGCATTCGATCAGGCTATCGGGAATCTTGTTGAATTTCCTGACTAGATATTAAAAAGTGTTTTCGATAAAGAGACTAAAATGCGGGGTTTATAATTGTTAGGCATGAAATGTCTAAGGAATTCATTTGGTTAAGCATGCGATGTCTAAGGAGGTTGCGGATTCCAACTGTTGTAGTTTTACACTTTCTTTTCTGCGACCGTAAGTGTAATATGTGGTGTATCGCCGGTTTCGTTAGTATACATCAACGAAAATTAGGATACGCATATTTGCTTACGTTGATGACATGTGATGTTATGTGTTGCTGTGGTATGTTATATTGGATCGTCGTGTTTTTGAATAGCCGGGGGTTTTATGTGAGATGAGAGTTTTTCATTTTCATTCATATAAAATTCTTTTGTATGTAATATTCTTTTATTGGGGCACTTCCGGGCTGAGGATGATGTCACCATTGTATATTATTTACTTTTCCGCATTAGGATAGACCCAAGGCGGGGAGCACAAGTAACCGGGTTCTAGGGTCCAGTGGGAGACCATCTCGAGGAGTCGAGACCGGGTCTCCTAACTCTAGAATTAGCAGGCTTAATTGCCGCTTTCGTAGGGGTCTAGGGATGTGGGTTTGGCTATTCGTCGCGACCGTGGAATCCATGTTTTATACAGGCTCGTATTAAAACACGGACCTCCTAGTATATACAATATTTCATATATGTTCTTCTGCTGCAATTTTCTGTGATGAGATCATATTACTGCCTGAGACGAATGTTTATATTGTATATATGAGTTATATATTATATATTGCTGATTTCGTTTCATATCTGATGCTTGTGAAGCATAATTGAAATGGGACTTCATTAATGAGATTAATGAAATAAAAGAAAGCTAAAGATGTTGTAGAAACATGTTTAAAACTGCTAGCTCTAGTTCTTTCTTTGCATAGCGGTATTCCTTGTAGAATATTCAGCACCTTATTCGATAAGGAAAGAGCCGAGATCCCTTCACCGGAAGGGATCTCTTTAGCGAAACTAGCAGATGCTACAAACTCGGTTTGTCTTTTGATTGTTTATATATTTCTTCCTTTGCATAGCAGTATATATGATATACCCTGCACCTTGTTCGATGAGGAAAGAGCCCGGATCCCTTCACCGGGAGTGAGCTCTTTAGCAAAACTAGAAAAGGCCTTAAAAACATTCCTTGTAAAATTACTCAATTTTACAACGATATAAGGTACATTACGCAAAGGGTTTTCTTAAAAAAACCTGTCGTAGCCCTCCATCATTTCAGATAAGTACTTCATACTATTCGTGCTGCGTTTGTTGGCCTGCGTCAAGGCGTAGTGTTCGGTAGCTATTTATGCTTATCTGCAAAAGCATATGATGCGATTGAGTTAGGGTAGTCGTGCGATTTTGTTGGCCTGCATCAAGAGTCGTGCGGGTAGGTTTAATTCAATCGGAAAATATACGGGTTGAACTTGACTAGCGGACTATGGTTTGTTGGCCTGCGTCGAGGTCATAGGACGCTAGGGGTAAAATATTATTGGGAATTTCAAGCGTTGAAATTTGCAATGAGATTGCATACCTTCTATGAGATAGTTGGATTCCGATACTTACTGCGAGTAAGAGTTACTCCTGGGAGAGTTTTATACATTACAATTAGCCGATCAAGTAGGTGTCTAAAAATGTGTCAACGGGGTTACGCCCCTGGGAAAACGAGGTTTACTTTAATTAGGTCCGTGTGAAAGTACGCGGAACCTCCCTCAACGTATCGGCACTGGCCTCGCTGAATGATTGGCAAACTTGTAGGGTGTAATTAATCCTGGCTAGTCTTTCCTTTTAGGGTTTGAAGAAAGATTTGACTAAAACAGTGGGAGACATCCTGATTAGATATATTAATAACCAATCTAATCTTGCAAGAGCATACGCTGAGTGTTTTCTTCTCTCTCTCCAGATAGCGACCATGTCACGCCTTAATCAAGATAATAATAAGGATGTATTGACCGAACCAGCTTGTTATACTGTGCTAGGGAACGTTGGTCCCACTTCAACTTATAAATGTCATAAGACCGAGCAGGAAATTGGGGAATACCAGATTTCCCTTGCCACCCAAATAAAGAAAGTGCATGCTGATGCATCTTCTTCGAGTGTGTTCATTACCGAGAACTGTTTCTCAGTATCCTTTACGTCCTGGGTATGTGATACCGGATCAGGATCCCGCATATGTAATCTGTTACATGGACTACTAATAAGTAGAGAACTGAGAACGGGAGTTAAGTTTCAAGAGTTGGAAACGGTGCAATTGTTGCAAGCCAAGTCTGTTGGCAGTTATCATTCTGTATTAGCAGAATACATTGATTCTGAACCAATATTATTAGATACCGAACCTGATATACAATATCATATCGGTCTCTTTATTTAGTAAAGAAGGATATAATTTTTTATTTTTGGATAATGTTTTGAACATTTCCTATATCAAGAGTTTATCGGTTCAGGCACGTTATCTAAAAGCATTGACATTCTAAATCAAACTACAGTTCTTAGTATACCGAACACACACAAGAGGAAGAGTTCATAAATGAACCAATCCTTCTTAAGGCATTATAGACTAAGTCATATCAATGCGACCCGACTAGCTAAGTTACATTGAGATGCATATTTAAATTAGTTTGAATTTACATCTTATGAAACTTGCCGGTCATGTAACAAATAAAAGATGACCATAGCTCTGTTTATTGGAAACAGAGAAAGAGTTAGTGAACTCTTGCGATTGATACATGATGATGTATGTAAGTTCCCTGTCTACACATGCCAGGACCGGTTCTTTATACTTCATTACATTAACTGATTATCTCTCAAGGTTCGAACATATGTTCCTGTTGAAACATAAGTCTGAACATTTTGAGAAATTCAATGAATATGAGTTATAAGTAGAGAACAAAAACAGGTATAACTATTATGTCCTATGATGAGATCAGGGAGGAGATTACTTGAGCACGGGATTCCTGGACTATTCTAAAGGAGAATGAGGTTCTCTCTCAGCATTACTCCTCCAAAAACACCACAGCACGTCGGTATATCGGGGCAGAGCAATCACACCCTATTAGGTATGGTGAGCTCTATGATGAGTACTACTGAGTTTACTATTTCCTTTTGGGAGTTATGCACATGAGAAGCTGCATACCTATTGAATAGGGTTCCAATCAAATCAGGTGCCTACCACTTCATATGTGATATGGAATGGGAAGAGCCCATATCTTAAGTATGTTAAGATTTGGGGTTGTCCGGCCTATGTCTAAAAGCATAATCTGGATAAGCTCGAGGAAAAGTCAGTTCTGTAGAAATTTGTTGGATATCCCAAACATTCGCAAAGGAATATCTTCTACCAAACCTTGGAACAAAAGTTGTTTTGTTTCTCAGCATGCCACCTTTGTGAAAGGGAATTTCTTGTGAAGAAATTAGTGGTCATGAGGCAGAACCGGAAGGAGTTCCAGCTATACAAACTGCAGCTGATGATTTGGTAGAACCAAAGGATTCAATAGTTTCCAATGAACCTCAGCCTCTCCGCCGATCTAATAGGGTTCCTCACCCACCTGAGAGATACTTCGGTTTTCTCTGTGACAGTGGGAGCGAGGATTGCATCATGAGATGATGACCCAACTTATTTCGAGCAGGCCATCAGGAGTGGGACTCTGTAAGAATGGCTGGATGCTAAGTAATCTGAGATGGAATACTAATACACCAACAAAGTATGGACTTTGGTTGCTTTATCTGAAGGGTTAAATCCCCATCAGGAGCAAGTATATGTTGTGAAGAATACATGGTGTACATGGAAGAGTTGAGACTTTCAAAACTATGCTTATGTCCATCCAGATCCTACATGCCACTGCTATAAACCATGACTACGATATCTGGTGGTTGGGTGTCATGACTGCTTTTCTAAATGATGTTTTAGAAGAGAGCGTCTATAAGTACACAGCTAGAGAGCATCGTAGATAATGGGAGCAGCGAAAATGTTTGCAAGATGTTTTATGCGGTAAAACTGGTATCATGGAGTTGGAACGTCTGTTTTGATATGGTAGTCAAAGAGTTTGACTTCATCAAAATGGTAGATGAACCTTGTATATACAAAAAGGTAGTAGAGAGTATGGTGGTGATCCTCGTATTGTACGTGAATGGCATACTCTTGATAAGGAAGGAGTTTCCTATGCTACGCTCGGTCAATCTCCGCTTATCACAAAGATTCTCCATATAGGATCAAAGCGATACCTCTTAAATCCTAGGTTTTATATCTATTAGATAGATCTAATTGGATGTTAGGATTCTCACTAGGTGTAGTATGATGGTATCAATCGATCCTGGGGAGAATCACTGGAAAAGTTCTAGGGTGATAAGGACGACTGAATGTCAGTTGCAGGCATTGTCTTTACCCTCAGTGGAGGGACGGTATGTTCGAAGAGTTCTAAGCTAGATACCGTGACAAACTAGACGATAATGGAAGGATAAATCACTACCAAGGATGCTACAAAAGAAATAGTACACTAGTTCATGAGATGAACTTCGTTCCTACCATTGTGTGACAATGGAGTTGTGGCTTTTGCCAAGGAACCCCCTGTCCCATCTGAGATCTAGACATATTCTTATGCAGTATCGCCTGATCATGGAGATGGTTGATCTCCGGGGAGATCAAGGATAGGAGAGTAGACACAGAGGACAACAGCGTGGATCCACTCACAAAGGCATGTTTCGCAGTAGAGACTTTTATGGGATGGTTGGGTATGAGATACTTCAACCACAGCTGATTGTTTGGTATGCGATACCACAACTGATGGCCCTAGTGAAAGTGGAAGATTGTTAGTTATATGTATGCCCTAGAGGCCATTACTGTACATACGATATATATTGTAGTGGATGCTTGGACATATATAGGGAGGACTCTCTTGCTCGACATGATAGTATGCTATCTGGTTGCTTTTTATCTTAACATGCACTCTGATTGTCTCTATGTTACATGTTGATAAAGCATTTAGAATGAGTACTTGACTACCCGGACTATAATGCAGATCATACTAGTGGGGACAGTGTAGGCTCCAAGTACATCCTTCAAAATGTTCCTAGTCGTGGGAGTACCGAGACAGGGCATCTGTAGGGTTCCTAGGCACACTAATGAGGTCTCACAAGGCATTAACCATGCCAATTTCAAATTTTACAAGTGCCGAGAAACCCTAATGCGATCGTTGACTAGAGATTAGGCGAAAACTACAACTGGTAAACTGCTTTACTGCTAAGTGAACGGAAATACAACCTTTGTAGATCCGGTCCTCCACCTCCATAGCTCCGTGACGGTGTACCCTCGCTGCGATCATCAGATCCCGGACTCTAGCGTCGGCTTCATCGGAGAAATGGGCGGACTAGGTCGTCGACTTCGATGCCGAAGATGATCTACGTCGAGGCAACACAAGATCAAGCTCCAACTTCACCAAACCATGAAACTTGTGAAGAAAACACCCTATACTACTTGGCAAGTGGTAGAGGATGAAGAAATAGGAAGTGGGTTCACTTTAGAATTGGATTTCTCACTCTTTTTTTCTCATTTCACCATTGAAGCTAGCAAGCTTCTTTTTCTTGAAGAAGAAGAAGATGATGATGATGATGATAATATGATAAGTATTATTCAATAATAGAAAATAAAATGATACTTATCATATTTGCAACCATGGTTTTGTGTAGAGAATTAACTAGAGTTTAGTTGAATGGTTAGGGTTAAAGGAAAGAAACAAAATGGTCAAGCTTTCAAACCTTCATGAAGTTTCAAAGAAAAAAGACAAAGCAAGCCACCATTTCATTTTCCTTTACCAAAATAAATAAACAAAATAAATAAATGAATAAGTGAATCAAATGAAACCCTAACCATTAACTAACCATGGTTTAAATCACAAACTAACCGAAGTTTGCATGTATCATCAAACATGATACAAACTAGTGCACGAAACTATATCAAATATACAATGTGCACATCAAGTGAGAAAATCCATCTTAAGTGAACTAATACTAGTTAATGTAAAGTAATATATCAAATATATAATTATACATTAAATCATTAAATCGACACTTGATATAACGATCCGGTCATATCGCATATAACCGACTAATATCAAGTGTATCAATGTATCGAATCAACACTTGATTCGGTAACCCGGCTATATCACATATAACTGACCTATGATACAAATCGCGAGAATAGAATACAATATCACATACTGGTATATTTCTCGGTCCCGCACATATCTCATATGCGCTCCTATTTCGTTTCGCTTGATCAAGGAAACCTCTGTGTAGGACTCTAAAGACTCGTCAATACGCCGGCAGCAGGTGATAATCATATCAATCACCCAAAAGCCGCAAGCGGTCTGCTAAACGTAACGGCCACCCGGGAATTGAGCGATCAGAAGATCGATGAGCAAGCCCGCTCACACTCCTGTGAATCCAACCAGTAACACTTACCGTACAGTCCAGTCTGATAGTCTGATATGTCGCATATCTCGCCTAGGGGTGGTAAACGTCAGACCCCAGTAGCTCGATAAGTCGTGTCAATATGCGGTCTATAACAGTTCAAGAAGCTACTGGTAACACTTACCAGTAAATCTCAGCAACCCTAGCCAGGGATTTCCGGTTATAGCCAATCGAACACAGCGCAACATCAACTCCCTATACCGGGAGAGACGAATCCCCTCCTATCGGTCATTGCCTCCATGTGATTCGGGACTGTACCTAAAAGCCACCGTTTTGCATGCCCTCTTAGACGTGGTAAGGTGGATATCAAAGCACAATAGGAATCACACAAGACTCTATGACGATCTCGGGTCAACAGACTACTCTGTACCAGTGTCACCAGAGAACTGCCATCTGACGTAAGGTATAATTCCATCTGGGAGTTCTCGGCGAGTCCATCTAGTGTACCCAATCTCCACTGAGCACCCGTATATCATCTCTGATGTCAAACACCAATGGATATGGGATCATCCATCGCCCATCTGTATGGGTCGAGAAGGTATACGCTAGTCTACTATGGTATATCGATGCCCCGTCTCGATACACCCATGACTAGGGACTTTGAAGGATGTACTTATGAACTACCATGTCCCCACTAGTATGATCCGCATCATAGTCCAGGTAGTCAAGTACACATCCTAAGGGCTTTACCAATATGTAACAGAGAGACAATCAGTGTACACGTTAAGGTAAAGAGTAACCAGATAGCATACTACCATGTCGAGCAAGAAAGTCCTCCCTATATATGTCCCAGCATCCACTACAATATACATCCAATGTACAGTAATGGCCTCTAGGGCATACATATAACTAACAATCTCCCACTTGCACTAGGGCCATCTGTAGCAGTGGTTGCAGTAGCTCATACTCAACCATCCCATAAAAGTCTCTCTCTAGGAAAAGGCCTTCGTGAGTGGATCCGCCGTGTTATCCTCTGAATCTGCTCTCCTAACCTCGATCCCCTGGAGATCAACCATCTCCACGATCAGGTGACACTGCCTTAGAATATGTCTGGATCACTGATGGGACAGGTGTTCCTTGGCATAAGGCACAACTCCATTGTCACACAATGGGAGGAATGAAGTTCATCTCATAAACTAATATACATCCAGACTGCCTCTTTGGTAGCATCTCAAGTAGCGATGTATCCAGCCTTTATCTTCTAGAATGCCACGGTATCTAGCTTGGAACTCTTCCAACATACCGTCCCTTTACTTAGGGTAAAGACAATGCCTGTGACTGACATTCAGCCATCCTTATCATTCTGGAACCTTTCCAGTGATTCTCCCCAGGATCAACTAATACCTTCTCACTACAACTAGTGAGTATCCTAATATCCAATTAGATCTATCTCATAGATCCAAAACCCAGGATTTAGGAGGTATCAATTTGATCCTATATGGAGAATCATTGTGATAAGCGGAGATTGACCGAGCGTAGCATAGGAAACTCCTTCCCTATCAAGAGTATGTCATCCACGTACTCTTACGAGGATCACCACCATACTCCCTACTACCTTTTTGTTTATACAAGGCTCATCTACCATTTTGATGATGTCAAACTCTTTGACTAAGACATCAAAACAGACGTTCCAACTCCGCGATGCCTGCTTTATCACATAAAACATCATGCACGCGTTTTCGCTGCTCCCACTGTTTACGAAGCCCTCTGGCTGTGTTCTTACAGACGTTCTCTTCTAAATCATTATTTAGAAAAGCAGTCATGGCACCCAACCACCAGATATCGTAGTCATGGTATGTAGCCGTGGCAAGTAAGATCTGGATGGACTTAAGCATAGCTACTAGAAAAGGTTTCATCATTCTCCACGCCCGGTTGATGACGAAAACCTTTAACAAGTCTAGCTTTGAGAGTCTCAACTTTTCCATGTACACCAAGTAATCTTCTCAAGATATACTTGCTCCTGATGGGAATTTAACCCTTCAGATAAAGCAACCAAAGTCCATACTTTGTTGGTGTATAAGGATTCCATCTCAGATCGTTAAACATCCAGCCATTCTTACAGAGTCTCACTCCTGATGGCCAGCTCGAAACTAGTTGGGTCATCATCTTATGATGCATTCCTCGCTCCTACTGTCATAGAGAAACAGAAGTATCTCTCAGGCGGGTGAGGAACCCTACTAGATCGGCGGAGAGGCAGAGGTTCGTTGGTAACTATTGAATCCTTTGGTTCTTCCAAATCATCAGCTCCAGTTTGTATAGCTGGAACATTTCTAGTTCTACATAACAGATCTTGCCTCGAGCTTGTCCAGATTATGCTTTTAGACGTAGGCCGGACAACCCCAAATCTTAACTAACTTAAGATATGGGCTCTTTCCTTTCCATATCACATATGAAGTGGTAGGCAACTGATTTGATTTGAACCCTATTCAATAGGTATGCAACTTCCCAAGTGCATAACTCCCAAAATGAAATAGGTAACTCAGTAGTACTCATCATAGAGCACACCTTATCATATAGGGTGTGATTGCTCCATCCCGATACAACGTTGTGCTGTGGTGTATTCGGAGGAGTAATGCTGAGAGAGAATCTCATTCTCTTTTAGAATAGTCCAGGAATTCCATGCACAAGTATTCTCTTCCCTGATCTCATCATTGGACATAATACTTATACCCGTATTTTGGTTCTCTAGTTCTAACTTATATTCTATGAATATCTCAAAAGGTTCGGACTTGTGTTTCAACAGGAACATATGTCTGAATCTCGAGAGATTATCAGAGAATGTAATGAAGTACAAAGAACCGGGCTTGGCATGTGTAGACAGGGGATCTACATACATCAACATGTATCAATCCCAAAAGTTCACTAACTCTTTATCTGTTTCCAATAAACAGAGCTATGGTCATCTTATCTTTGTGACATGACTGGCGAGTTTCACAAGATGTAAATTCAAACTAATTTAAATATGCATCTTTATGTAACTCCAGCTAGTCGGGTCGCACTGATATGACCTAGTCTACAATACCTTAAGAAGGATCCGTTCATTTCTGAACTCTTCCTCTAGTGTGTGTTCCGTATACTAAGAACTGTAGTTTTATTTAGAACATCAATTCTTTTAGATAACGTGCCTAAACCGATCAACTTTTGATATAAGAAATGTTCAAAACATTATCAAACAATACAAAATTTTATCATTTCCTTACTAATAAAGATGTTGGGTTAGCATAGCACCTCATGAAGGGTTTGGAAGCATCACATGAACCAAATATGTAGTCTTTAGGGTGCTAAGCTAATGAACATAGAATCGTTCCTAGAATCGATTAGGGTTTCAAAATTTTCATATCGATATATGAAAGAAATGCTAGGGTTTAGAGAGTACAACCTTTGTAGCTCCCTACGCTAGACTCCTCGGCTACTTGGGGTTTGGAAGAACTCCGCTTGAACTCCTCGACATCACTGATGATCCACCCGGAGTCCGCTTTGTCCAAGCTAGCGACTTTTTCGGATCAAGTGAACGAAATCGAGTCAACACTCCAAACAAGTGGGCTAGGTTTGTGTAGAATGGTGTTGTGGTTCTCTTTCTCACTTCAAAATCCTAACTTGTTGATTATATAGCTCACTACAAAAATCTAGAGAGCTATGAAGGAGGAGGAAGAAGATGATGGCAACATTAGAAGATGATAAGTTCAACTCACCTTTTTCAAAAAGGAAAAATATATCAATATATATTTTAAATCTATCATCTCAAACCATGGTTGAATCATTATTGTACTAGGGTTAAAACACAAAAGGAAACTTAACCGAAGGTTAAGTGGTGGGTGAGAATGGTTAGGTCAAAAGAAGTGTGTAGAACAAATCAATAATACACCTTTTCTTTCCTTTTATGTTTTTAGCGTAAATACAATAATAATTCATAAAAATACCATGGTGTGAGTCTTATATTGCCACCATTTTCATATACATCCAACCATGATAAATGTATGTATGCATGTATGTATGTATACACATCCATATGTGCATGAAACAAGAATGAAAGAAAAACATACATGCATTCATACATCCATCCAACACAAGAAAGGATTTCTAGTGAGCAACTAATAGTTAAATGATAAATCAACACTTGATTTACCAATCCGGCCATATCTCATATGACCCCTACCAAAAGCAAGCCGCCCGATCAATAAACGGTATCCTATACGCGCATTTTAATCGTGTCCATGCGCATATCGCATACGCGCAGCACAACGTTTCGCCTGGATTAGGAAACTCCATTGTGGGACTCTGAGACTCGTCAATACGCCGGCAGTGGGTGATGATCATATCAAGCACCCCAAGCCGCAAGCGGTCAGCTAAACGTAACGGCCACCCGGGTATTGAGCGATCAGAAGAGAACAAGCGAACCTTCTACAACTCCCGTCGAGCCGATCAACAACACTTCCCGTACAGTCCGGTCTCCTTGTCTGATATGTCGCATATCAAGTCTAGGGGTGGTAAACGTCAGACCCCAATAACCGATAAGTCGTGCCGATGTGAGGCTCATAACGGGTCGAGAAACTACTGGTAACACTTACTAGCAAATCTCTGAATCAGCCCTGGCCAGGGACATCCCTGTTACGGCCAATCGAGCACAGCGCAACATCAACCCCCAATACCGGGAGAGACGAAACCCCTCCTATCGCTCATTGCCTCCATGTGACTCGGGACTGTACCCAAAAACCACCGTTTTACACGCCCTCATGGACGTGGTAAGGTGGTGATCAAAGTACAGTGGGAATCACACAAGACTCTATGACGATCTCGGGTCTACAGACTAACCTGCACAAGTGTCACCTGAGAACTGCCATCTGACGTGAGGTATAATACCATCTAGGAGTTCTCGGCGAGTCCGTCCAGTGTACCCAGTCTCCACTGAGCACCCGTATACCATCTCTGATGTCAAACACCAATGGATATGGGATCATCCATCGCCCATCTCATGGGTCGAGAGGCGTATACGCTAGTCTACACTGGTATATCGATGCCCCATCTCGATACACCCACGACTAGGGACCTTGAAGGATGTACTTATGGACTACCATGTCCCCACTAGTATGATCTGCATCATAGTCCAGGTAGTCAAGTACACATCCTAAGGGCTTTATCAACATGTAACTATAAGACAGTTTAAAGAGACTAGTATACATGTTAAGATAAAGAGCAACCAGATAGCATACTATCATATTGAGCAAGAAAGTCATCTCTATATATGTCCAAGCATCCAATATAATATACATCATCTGTACAATACTGGCCTCTAGGGCATACATACAACTAACAATCTCCCACTTGCACTAGGGCCAGCTGCTGTAGTATCGCTTACCGAGTATCCCGAAGAGTCTCTCAAACTGTATCTGGGGAATTTCCTTCGTGAGTGGATCCGCCGTGTTGTTCTTCGTGTCAACCCTCCTGACCTCGATCTCCTAGCGATCAACTATCTCCCGGATCAGGTGATACCGCCTCAGAATATGCCTGGATCGCTGATGGGACCTGGGTTCCTTGGCCAAAGCCACTGCTCCATTGTTATTGCAATACAAAGGTATTGGATGCTCAATGGATGGAACCACACCAAGTTCAGTAATGAACTTCTTGATCCAGACAGCCTCTTTAGCAGCATCGTTGGCAGCAATGTATTCAGCCTCCATCGTCGAGTCTGCCACGGTTTCCTGCTTGGAACTCTTCCAGCTAACCGCCCCTCCGTAAAGGGTAAAGACAAATCCCGACTGCGACTTAGAGTCGTCCTTATCACTCTGGAAGCTCGAATCAATAAAGGACTCCACTTGGAGTTCTCCGTTACCGTACACCAAGAGCATCTCTTTAGTCCTTCGTAAGTACTTGAGAATGCTCTTCACAGCTGTCCAGTGACTCTCTCCAGGATCAGCTTGATACTTGCTCACTATATTTAGTGAGTATGCAATATCGGGTCTGGTACATAGCATCGCGTACATGATAGAGCCTACAGCCGAAGCATAGGGTATCCCTTGCATGCGAGCTCTCTCCAAATCAGTCTTGGGAGACATCTCTTTGGAGAGAGTGACTCCAGAAATCGTGGGCAAGTTCCCACGCTTGGATTCTTCCATACTAAACCTCTTTAGTATGGTGTCAATGTACCTGGATTGGGACAATCCCAAAATACGTTTGGGTCTATCTCTATAGATCCTAATTCCCAATATACAGGAGGCATCACCAAGATCTTTCATTGAGAATCTTTGTGATAAGAAGAGCTTGACCGATTGCAGCATATGAATATCATTTCCTGTCAAGAGTATGTCGTCCACGTACAATACGAGGAAGACAACCTTACTCTCTGCCACCTTCTTGTAGATACAAGGTTCATCTGGGTTTTTGACGAAATCAAACTCTTTGATAACGACGTCAAAGCAGATGTTCCAACTCCGCGATGCTTGCTTTAATCCATAAATGGATTTAAGCAGCTTGCACACCTTCCCGCTGCTCCCACTGTCTACGAAGCCCTCTAGCTGAGTCATGTACACGCACACTTCTAAATCACCATTTAGAAAGGCGGTCTTAACATCCATTTGCCAGATTTCGTAATCATGATATGCAGCGATGGCAAGCATGATCCTGATGGATTTAAGCATAGCCACTAGAGAAAAGGTTTCGTCATAGTCCACACCTGGTCTTTGACGAAAACCCTTTGCAACAAGTCTAGCTTTGAAAGTCTCCACTTCCCATCTACACCAAGTTTCTTTTTGAAGATCCACTTGCTCCCAATGGGTTTTACCCCTTTAGGAGCAACTTCCAAAGTCCATACTTTGTTGGTGTACATGGATTCCATCTCGGACCGCATTGCATCCAGCCGTTTCACTGAGTCCCTACTCGTGATGGCCTGCTCGAAGCTAGTTGGGTCATCATCCTCCATGATGCAATCCTCGCTCCCACCATCCATGAGAAAACCGTAGTATCTGTCAGGTTGGCAAGAAACCCTACTAGATCGGCGGAGAGGCTGGGGTTCATCGGGAACTACGGAATCCTCTGGTTCCACCAGATCTTCTGTTGTAGCTTTTGTAGCTGGAACCTCTTCCAGTTCTACCTCATGCCACTAATCTCTTTTTCAAGAAATTCCTTTTCTAAAAAGGTGGCATGCCGAGAAACAAACACTCTTTGTTCCTCAGGGTGGTAGAAGATATACCCTTGAGAATTCTTGGGATATCCTATAAATTTGCATAGAACAGACCGTGCCTCGAGTTTGTCCGGATTTTGTCGTTTGACATAGGCTGGACAACCCCATATCTTAACATAGTTAAGACATGGTCTCTTTCATTTCCATATCTCATATGGAGTGGTAGGCACAGATTTGGTGGGGACCATATTCAATAGATGTATGGCTGTCTCAAGCGCATACCCCCAGAAGGAAATAGGTAACTCAGCTGTGCTCATCATAGAGCGCACCATATCTAATAGGGTGCGCTTCCTCCGTTCTGATACACCATTGTGCTGTGGTGTATATGGAGGAGTCAGCTGAGAGAGAATCCCATTCTCTTTTAGGAAGTCCAGGAATTCATTGCTCAAGTATTCACCTCCTCGATCAGATCGAAAGATTTTAATACTTTTTCCGGTTTGGTTCTCGACTTCTTGTTTATATTCTCTAAATTTCTCAAAAGCTTCAGACTTGTGTCTTATCAAGTACACATGTCCGTATCTTGAGAGATCGTCAGTGAATGTAATGAAGTACGAAGAACCATCCCCGGCATGTGTAGACATGGGACCGCATACATCACTATGTATCAGTCCAAAGAGTTCAGTAACTCTTTCTCCGTGTCCCGTAAACGGAGTTTTGGTCATCTTTCCTTTGAGACATGACTGGCAAGTGTCATAAGATGAAAATTCGAATGGTTTCAAATATCCATCTTTATGTAACTTAGCCAGTCGTGTCGCGTTGATGTGACCCAGTCTACAATGCCACAAGAAGGATTCGTTCAGTTCTGAACTCTTCCTCTTGTGTGTGTTTTTTTTGCTCAGAACTGTAGATTGATTTAGAACATAAATGCCATTGCACAACGTGCCTGATCCAACCAACTTTTGGTTACGGAAAATGTTCATACCATTATCCTGTAATACAAAATTATATCCTTCTTTACTCAACAAAGAAACCGATATAATATTGCTAATCAGTTTCGGCATGTAATAGCATTCGTTCAGAACCAATGTATTACAAGATGGTAATACAAGGTAATATTCCCCGACAGTCTTAGCTGGAACAATTGCACCATTTCCAACTCTAATGTCTTTATCACCTTCTCCAAGTTCTCTACCTTTACTAAGCCCATGTAACTGATTACATATATGGGATCCTGACCCGGTATCTAATACCCAGGACGTAGAGAAAATGGAGAAACAGTTCTCTGTAACGAACACATCCGAAGAAAATGCATCGACATGAACTTTCTTCAATCGGGTGGCATGGGAATCCTGGCATTTCCCTATATCCTGTTCAGTCCTATAACTCTTATAGGAAAGAACGGAACCAACGTTCCCCAGCACAGTATAACATGCGGGTTCGGTTAATACATCCATATTATTATCTTGATTAGGGCATGATATGGTCGCTACCTGGATAGAGAGAGAAGAAAACACTTTAGCGTATGCTCCTGCAAGATCAGATTGGTTATTATCTTATCTAATCAGGATGGCTCCCACTGGTTTTTATCAAATCTTCCTTCAAACCCTAAAAGGAAAGACTAGCCGGGATTAATTACATACTACAAGTTCGCCAATCTTTCAGCCAGGCCAGTGTCGGTACTTTGAGGGAGGTCCCCCGTGCTTTCGCACGAACCTAATTAATGTAAACCTCGTTTTCTCAGAGGCGTAACCCCGTTGACACCTTTCTAGACACCTACTTGATTAGCTAATTGCAATGTGTAAAACCCTCCCAGGAGTAACTCTTACTCGCAGTGGGTATCGGGATCCAACTATCTCATTGAAGGTATGCAATCTCATTGCAAATTTCAACACTTGAAACTCCCGATAATGCTTTTGCCCCTAGCGTGCTATGACCTTGACGAAAGCCAACAAACCACAGCCCGCTAGTCAAGTTCAACCCGTACATTTCTTGACTGAATTAAACCCACCCGCACGACCCTTGACGAAAGCCAACAAAGCCGTACGATTACCCTGATCCAGTCGCATCATATGCAGCAGATAAGCAGCACATAGCTACCGCACACTACACTTTGACGAAAGCCAACAAATGTAGCACGAATACTATATGCAACTTATCTGAAATGACGGAGGGCTACGACAGGTTTTTCTGAAAACCTATTGCGTAATGAACTTGATATCGTTGTAGGATCGAATGAATTTTGAAATGGAGTGTTTTTTAGGCTTTTCTAGTTTTGCTAAAGGAGTCACTCCCGGTGAAGGGATCGTCGGTCCTTTCCTCGTCGAATGAGGTGCGGGATATATCATATATATCACTGTGCAAAGCAAAAACTCTCAAAAGCAATCAAAAGACAAACCGAGTGTGTAGCATCTGCCAGTTATTGCTAAAGGAGTCACTCCCGGTGAAGGGATCTCGGTCCTTTCCTCGTCGAATGAGGTGCGGGATATATCATATATATCGCTGTGCAAAGCAAGAACTGTAGCTACCTGTTTTGATTAAAATTTGATTCTACAACATCTTTTAGGTTTCTTTTCTTTCATTAATCACATTAATGAAGTCCCATCATTTATATACCTAAACATCACAGATAAATACGACGTACACTTATGCCATCCGCATTGGCCTCGATGTCCCCTCGTGCACCGTTAGATTAGGTAACTAACGACAGAGCAGGGAAGGGCTAGTGCGGGTGTAAATAATAAGTAACGTCTATATAATATATCATATATACTATATACTGTATCCATCAGAACATATCAAATGATCACATCACAGATATCGCAGCAGAAACATAGATATAATGTGGGATATACTAGGACGTCCGTATTTAGTATTTAGCCAAAATAGAAAATACGGATTCCACAGTCGCGATGAATAGCCAAGCCCACACCCTGGACCCCTACAAGAGCGGCAAGCGACCCTACCAATTCTGGAGTTTAGGAGACCCGGTCTCGTCTCCTCGAGATGGCCTCCCACTGAACCCCAGAACCCGGTCACCCATGCTCCCCTCCTTGGGTCCATCCTAATGCGGAAAAGTAAATAATATACAACACAGGTGGCATCGACCTCAACCCGGAAGTGCCCCAAATAAAAGAATATTACATTACATTTGAATTTACATGAATGAAAATATAAAACTCTCATCTCACATAAAACCCCCCGGCTATTCAATCGCGACAATCCTGCACATCATATCTCAGCAATACATAATATCACATATCATCAACATAAGTAAGTATGCGTACCCCAATTGTCGTTGATGTATAGCAACGAAACCGGCGATATCGACATACTACACTTACGGTCACAGAAAAGAAAGTGTAAAACTGCAATATCTGGAATCCACATTATCCTTAGACATCATAAATGCGAAATATCACATACCTCGTATTTCATGTCTTATAATATGAATTCCACACATTGCATCACAATCCAGATAATTAGACAGTATTAAAGTTTTCGAACGAACGATCAAATACCCAAGACTCACTAAAGCTCAATACTTGAGCGGAGTTCAAAAACCTGGAGTATGACATAGTGGCAGCGGTCCAGCCGTAGAAGGGTCAAGCCAACGCCTCACATGTGGCACGCCGTACTGCCCCAAACCCTAAGGTTCAAAAGGCAGTTCAAGACGGTCACATAATCGAGTTAAGGTTTGTTTTCTTCTAGAGGGTCCACCACAAACAAACTTGCACGAACCTCCGAAGGATTTAAACCCCGTGAAAAGTGAGCAAACGATACCCGTTCAAACACTTCACTACTTTCTAATTTACCCGGAAAAGACACGAAATCAAAATTCCGATCGAATCGACGAGTCCAAAAACATCTCCAGAATTTTTCAGCACCAAAAACAGATTAAAAATACCCTAAAAATTATACTTGCAGAATTAAACATTAAGGCATAAAATTTATACAGTGATATAGGAGTACGGCCGCGGAACCGCGGCCTAAGCAAGCTTAGGCCGCGTGTCCGCGGCAGGAAAGATGGATCATGGGATAATTTTTATGCCATAATTCTTAATTTTTCCTGCTGTAATTTTTACATATTTTTAATTCTGAAAATAACCAGGTTTTGGAAAAAGTCCAGAGAGCACCCGTAAAACCGTATTTTCGGTTCGATCGGAGTTTTAACTTCGTAAAGGTGTCGCCTAATGTTCTAGGTCGGCTCTGATACCAATGTTGGGTTAGCATAGCACCTCATGAAGGGTTTGGAAGTATCACATGAACCAAATATGTAGTCTTTAGGGTGCTAAGCTAATGAACATAGAATCGTTCCTAGAATCGATTAGGGTTTCAAAATTTTCATATCGACATATGAAAGAAATGCTAGGGTTTAGAGAGTACAACCTTTGTAGCTCCCTACGCTAGACTCCTCGGCTACTTGGGGTTTGGAAGAACTTCGCTTGAACTCCTCGACGTCACCGATGATCCACCCGGAGTCCGCTTTGTCCAAGCTAGCGACTTTTTCCGATCAAGTGAACGAAATCGAGTCAACACTCCAAACAAGTGGGCTAGGCTTATGTAGAATGGTGTTGTGGTTCTCTTTCTCACTTCAAAATCCTAACTTGTTGATTATATAGCTCACTACAAAAATCTAGAGAGCTATGAAGGAGGAGGAAGAAGATGATGGCAACATTAGAAGATGATAAGTTCAACTCACCTTTTTCAAAAAGGAAAAATATATCAATATATATTTTAAATCTATCATCTCAAACCATAGTTGAATCATTATTGTACTAGGGTTAAAACACAAAAGGAAACTTAACCTAAGGTTAAGTGGTGGGTGAGAATGGTTAGGTCAAAAGAAGTGGGTAGAACAAATCAATAATACACCTTTTCTTTCCTTTTATGTTTTTAGCATAAATACAATAATAATTCATAAAAAATACCATGGTGTGAGTCTTATATTGCCACCATTTTCATATACATCCAACCATTATAAATGTATGTATGCATGCATGTATGTATACACATCCATATGTGCATGAAACAAGAATGAAAGAAAAACATACATGCATTCATACATCCATCCAACACAAGAAAGGATTTCTAGTGATCAACTAATGGTTAAATGATAAATCAACACTTGATTTACCAATCCGGCCATATCTCATATGACCCCTACCAAAAGCAAGCCGCCCGATCAATATACGGTATCCTATACGCGCATTTTAATCGGGTCCATGCGCATATCGCATACGCGCAGCACAACGTTTCGCCTGGATTAGGAAACTCCATTGTGGGACTCTGAGACTCGTCAATACGCCGGTAGTGGGTGATGATCATATCAAGCACCCCCAAGCCGCAAGCGGTCAGCTAAACGTAACGGCCACCCGGGTATTAAGCGATCAGAAGAGAACAAGCGAACCTGCTACAACTCCCGTCGAGCCGATCGGCAACACTTCCCGTACAGTCCGGTCTCCTCGTCTGATATGTCGCATATCAAGTCTAGGGGTGGTAAACGTCAGACCCCAATAACCGATAAGTCGTGCCGATGTGAGGCTCATAACGGGTCGAGAAATGACTGGTAACACTTACCAGCAAATCTCTGAATCAGCCCTGGCCAGGGACTTCCCTGTTACGGCCAATCGAGCACAGCGCAACATCAACCCCCAATACCGAGAGAGACGAAACCCCTCCTATCGCTCATTGCCTCCTTGTGACTCGGGACTGTACCCAAAAACCACCGTTTTACACGCCCTCATGGACGTGGTAAGGTGGAGATCAAAGTACAGTGGGAATCACACAAGACTCTATGACGATCTCGGGTCTACAGACTAACCTGCACAAGTGTCACCTGAGAACTGCCATCTGACGTGAGGTATAATACCATCTGGGAGTTCTCGGCGAGTCCGTCCAGTGTACCCAGTCTCCACTGAGCACCCGTATACCATCTCTGATGTCAAACACCAATGGATATGGGATCATCCATCGCCCATCTCATGGGTCGAGAGGCGTATACGCTAGTCTACACTGGTATATCGATGCCCCGTCTCGATACACCCACGACTAGGGACCTTGAAGGATGTACTTATGGACTACCATGTCCCCACTAGTATGATCTGCATCATAGTCCAGGTAGTCAAGTACACATCCTAAGGGCTTTATCAACATGTAACTATAAGACAGTTTAAAGAGACTAGTATACATGTTAAGATAAAGAGCAACCAGATAGCATACTATCATATTGAGCAAGAAAGTCATCTCTATATATGTCCAAGCATCCAATATAATATACATCATCTGTACAATACTGGCCTCTAGGGCATACATACAACTAACAAAAGAGACTGATAGGATTTTGTATATCAGGTTCGGTATCTAATAACATTTGTTCAGAATCAATGTATTGGTAATACAGGGTGACAGTAACCGACAGACTTGGCTGCAACACTTGCACCGTTTTCTGCCTCATGAAACTTATCACCCGTTCTAAGTTCTCTACCTATCTATTGCCCAATGTAACAGATTACATATCTGGGATCCTGATCCTGTATCAAATACCCAGGACGTAGAGGATACAGAGAAACAGTTCTTTGTAATGAACACACCCGAAGGAGATGCATCATATGCACTTTCTTCGTTTGGGCGGCACGGGAAATCTGGTATTCCCCAATTTCCTGCTCTGTCTTATAACAATTATAAGTTGGATCGGGACCAACGTTCCCCAGCTTAGTATAACAAGCGGGTTCGGTCAATTATCCGTATTATTATCTTGATTAAGGCGTGACATGGTCGCTGCCTGGAGAGAGAGAGAAGAAAACACTCTGCGTGCGCTCTTGCAAGATCAGATTGGTTATTATTTTATCTAATCAGAATGGCTCCCACTGTTTTTATCAAATCTTCCTTCAAACCCTAAAAGGAAAGACTAGCCGGGATTAATTACACGCTACAAGTTCGCCAATCTTTCAGCCAGGCCAGTGTCGGTACATTGAGGGAGGTCCCCCGTACTTTCGCACGAACCTAATTAATGTAAACCTCGTTTTTCTAGAGGCGTAACCCCATTGACACCTTTCTAGACACCTACTTGATCGGCTAATTGTAATGTGTAAAACTCTCATAGGAGTAACAATTACTCACAGTGGGTATCGGGATCCAACTATCTCATAGAAGATATGCAAACTCATTGCAAATTTCAACTCTTGAAATTCCCGATAATATTTTGCCCCTAACCTCCTACAACCTTGACAAAGGCCAACAAAGCATAGCATGCTAGTCAAGTTCAACCCGTCATTTCCTGATTGAATTAAACCCACCCGCACGACCCTTGACAAAGGCCAACAAGTTCGCACGACTACCCTAATCCAATTTGCTTCATATGCATAAGTAGATAAGCACCAGTTAGCTACCGCACACTATGCCTTGACAAAGGCCAACAAACGCAGCACGAATACAAACTACTACTTATCTGAAATGAAGGAGGGCTACGACAGGTTTTTCTGAAAACTTATTGCGTAATGAACTTGATATCATTGTAGGATCGAATGATTTTAAAATGGAGTGTTTCTGAGGCTTTTCTAGTTTTGCTAAAGGAGTCACTCTCGGTGAACGGATCGTCGGTCCTTTCCTCGTCGAATGAGGTGCGGGATATATCATATATATCACTGTGCAAAGCAGAAACTATAGAAGCAATCAAAAGACAAACCGAGAGTTGTAGCATCTGCCAGTTATTGCAAAAGGAGTCACTCCCGGTGATGGGATCTCGGTCCTTTCCTTATCGAATAAGGTGCAGGATGTTCTACAAGGAACACCGCGATGCAAGGCAAGAACTGTAGCTACCTTTATTATTTTTGAAATTCGATTCCACAACATCTTAGGTTTCTTTTATTTCATTAATCATATTAATGAAGTCCCATCATTTAAGTATCTAAACATTACAGATAAATACGACGTACACTTATGCCATCCGCATTCGCCTCGATGTCCCCTCGTGCACCGTTAGGTTAGGTAACTAACTGCAGAGCAGGGTAGGGCTAGCGCGGGTGTAAAACATAAGTAACATCTATATAATATATCATATATATACTATATACTGTATCTATCACAGAACATCACATGATCACATCACAGATATCGCAGCAGAAGAATCATATGAAATATTGGATATATTAGGACGTCCGTGTTTTCAATACGAGCCAGTATAAAACACGGATTCCACGGTCGCGATGAATAGCCAAACCCACACCCCTAGACCCCTACGAGAGCAGCAAGCAACCCTACCAATTCTAGAGTTAGGAGACCCGGACTCGACTCCTCGAGTTGGTCTCCCACTGGACTCCAGAACCCGGTTACTTGTGCCCTCCACCTTGGGTCTATCTTAGTACGGAAAAGTAAATAATATACATCAACGGTGACAACTTCCGCAACCTGGAAGTGCCCCAATAAAAGAATATTACATACAAGTTTTTACATGAATGAAAATGAAAAACACGCATCTCACATAAAACCCCCCCGGCTATTCAAACACGACGATCCAATATAACATATCCAGCAACACATAACATCACATGTCATCAACGTAAGTAAACATGCGTATCCCGATTGTCGTTGACATATAGCAACGAAACCGGCGATATCACATATTACACTTACGGTCATAGAAAAGAAAGTGTAAAACTAAAACAGTTGGAATCCGCAACCTCCTCAGACATCGCATGCCTGACCAAATGAATTCCTTAGACATCGTATGCCTAACAATTATAAACCCCACATTTTAGTCTCATTATCGAAAACACTTTTCAATATCAAGTCGGTCAATTCAACAAGATTCCCGACATCCTGATCGCAAACTTTAGTGGACGGTCGCACCCCCGATACCGTCGACGAAGTGCACTAAGGCGGAACACCGCTGCCGCGAGCACCCGAACGGATGCTTTCGGTGATGGGGTTCTCCTACAGTCACTTGGTCGGGGCTATGGGATGTAGCCGTCTATTAAGTTTACCCGGCGACTATCCGCGTACGCTACGTGATTGCGACGGACTTTTGATCACATCAAAATTCCGTGGCAACCGATCAAGTGAGACTAAACCGCTAGATTTATAACATTCATTCAGTTATCTCATAACTATTTATGAATTCCAGTTATTGTATCACATTCCGGGTAAATAGAAAATGTTAAACTTTCCGATCGAACAATCGAACACCCAAGTTTTCCCGAAACAGCTCAACACATGAAATAAGTTTAAAAACATTCACTTCGTGCCTCAGTACCAACGGTCCAGCCGTAGAAGGGTCAAGCCAACGCCTCACATGTGGCACGCCGTACTGCCCCAAACCCTAAGGTTCAAAGGGCAGTTCAAGACGGTCACATAATCGAGTTAAGGTTTGTTGTCTTCTAGAGAGACCATCGCGTTACTTGCACTACTTAGAACGTCATTAAACTGTGGAAAAATCCAACAATTGGAAATTTCCCGGCAGGGGAAAAAGTGGGTATTTATATACGGTCGAACTTTTAAACATATTCTAAAATTATCCGGAAAAACACATAGACAAAGTTTGATAATCCGATCGAATCTATGAACTCCCAATACAACCCAGAAAACTCAACTCTTGAGTAAGATTTAAAAATTTCCAGAAAATACAGCACCAGAATATAGGAATTACTGTGCAAAAATGAATTGAAGAAGAGACTAAGTGGCCGCGGAACGGCCGCATTAGCCATGCTAATGCCGCGGTTCCGCCGCGCTTTGATGGAATCAAGAGTACGGGCTTCACAGTAATTCTTATAATCTCCTGCTGATTTTTCTGCATATTTTTAATTCTCAAAAATCCCCGATTTCAAAAAATGTACAGAGAGCATTTTTGAGTTAGGGTTTCGGTTCGATCGGACTTCTAACTCCGTCTGTGCTTCGCCTAAGGCTCTAGCTAGGCTCTGATACCACTGTAGGGTGCCTAGGCACACTAATGAGGTCTCACAAGGCATCAACCATGCCAATTTCAAATTTTACAAGTGCCGAGTAACCCTAATGCGATCGTTGACTAGAGATTAGGCGAAAACTACAACTTGTAAACTGCTTTACAGCTAAGTCAATGGAAATACAACCTTTGAAGATCCGGTCCTCCACCTCCATAGCTCCGTTACGGTGTACCCTCGCTGTGATCATCGGATCCCGGACTCTAGCGTCGGCTTCATCGGAGAAATGGGCGGGCTAGGTCGTCGACTTCGATGCCGAAGATGATCTACGTCGAGGCAACACAAGATCAAGCTCCAACTTCACCAAGACATGAAACTTGTGAAGAAAACACCCTATACTACTTGGCAAGTGGTAGAGGATGAAGAAATAGGAAGTGGGTTCACTTTAGAATTGGATTTCTCACTCTTTTTCTCATTTCACCATTGAAGCTAGCAAGCTTCTTTTTCTTGAAGAAGAAGAAGAAGAAGAAGAAGAAGAAGAAGAAGAAGAAGATGATAATATGATAAGTATTATTCAGTGATAGAAAATAAAATGATACTTATCATATTTGCAACCATGGTTTAGTGTAGAGAATTAACTAGAGTTTAGTTGAATGGATAGGGTTAAAGGAAAGAAACAAAATGGTCAAGCTTTCAAACCTTCATGAAGTTTCAAAGAAAAGACAAAGCAAGCCACCATTTCATTTTCCTTTGCCAACATAAATAAACAAAATAAATAAATGAATAAGTGAATCAAATGAAACCATAACCATTAACTAAACATGGTTTAAATCACACACTAACCTAAGTTTGCATGTATCATCAAACATGATACAAACTAGTGCACGAAACTATATCAAATATACAATGTGCACATCAAGTGAGAAAATCCATCTTAAGTGAACTAATACAAGTTAATGTAAAGTAATATATCAAATAGATAATTATACATTAAATCATTAAATCAACACGTGATTTAACGATCCGGTCATATCGCATATAACCGACTAATATCAAGTGTATCAATGTATCGAATCAACACTTGATTCGGTAACCCGGCTATATCACATATAACCGACCAATGATACAAATCGCGGGAATAGAATACAGTATCACATACTGGTATAATTCTCGGTCCCGTACATATCTCATATGCGCTCCTATTTCGTTTCGCTTGATCAAGGAAACCTCTGTATAGGACTCTAAAGACTCGTCAATACGCCGGCAGCAGGTGACGATCATATCAATCACCCACAAGACGCAAGCGGTCTGCTAAACGTAACGGCCACCCGGGTATTGAGCGATCAGAAGATCGACGTGCAAGCCCGCTCACACTCCTGTGAATCCAACCAGTAACACTTACCGTACAGTATCGTCTGATATGTCGCATATCTCGCCTAGTGGGGTAAACATCAGACCCCAGTAGCTCGATAAGTCGTGTCAATATGAGGTCTATAATAGTTCGAGAAGCTACTGGTAACACTTACCAATAAATCTCAGTAACCCTGGCTAGGGATTTCCGGTTATAGCCAATCGAACACAGCGCAACATCAACTCCCTATACCGGGAGAGACGAATCCCTTCCTATCGCTCATTGCCACCATGTGATTCGGGACTGTACCCAAAAGCCACCGTTTTGCACGCCCTCTTGGACGTGGTAAGGTGGAAATCAAAGCACAGTGGGAATCACACAAGACTCTATGACGATCTCGGGTCAACAGACTACTCTGTACCAGTGTCACCAAAGAACTGCCATCTGACGTAAGGTATAATACCATCTGGGAGTTCTCGGCGAGTCCATCCAGTGTACCCAGTCTCCACTGAGCACCCGTATATCATCTCTGATGTCAAACTCCATTGGATATGGGATCATCCATCGCCCATCTGTATGGGTCGAGAAGGTATACGCTAGTCAACTCTGGTATATCGATGCCCCGTCTCGATACACCCATGACTAGGGACTTTGAAGGATGTACTTATGAACTACCATGTCCCCACTAGTATGATCCACATCATAGTCCAGGTAGTCAAGTACACATCCTAAGGGCTTTACCAACATGTAATAGAGAGACAATCAGTGTACACGTTAAGGTAAAGAGTAACCAGATAGCATACTACCATGTCGAGCAAGAAAGTCCTCCCTATATATGTCCCAGCATCCACTACAATATACATCCAATGTACAGTAATGGCCTCTAGGGCATACATATAACTAACAGCATCGATACTCCAGAGTAGACTAGCATATGCGCTACTTGACCCATATGATGGGCAATGGATAATCCGATATCCACTGGTGTTTGACATCAGAGAAGGTATACGGGTGCTCAGTAGAGTCTGGGTACACTGGACGGACACTCCAAGAATTCCCAGATGGTATTATACCTCATGTCATATGGCAGTTCTCTAGTGACACTAGTACAGGTTAGTCTGTAGACCCGAGATCGTCATAGAGTCTTGTGTGATTCCTACTGTGCTTTGATTTCCATCATACCACGTCCAAGAGGGCATGCAAAAAAGTGGCTTTTGGGTACAGTCCCGAATCACATGGAGGCAATGAGCGATAGGAGGGGTTTCGTCTCTCCCGGTATAGGGAGTTGATGTTGCGCTCTGTTCGATTGGATATAACTGGAAATCCCTGGCCAGGGTTGCTGAAATTTACTGGTAAGTGTTATCTGTAGTTTCTCCAAATGTTATAGACCTCATATTGACACGACTTATCAAGCTACTGGGGTCTGACGTTTACCACCCCTAGGCGAGATATGCAATATATTAGACGAAGAGACCGGACTGTACGAAAGTGTTACTGATTGGATTCGCAGGAGAATGTACAGGCTTGCATGTTGATTTTCTGATCGCTCAATACCTGGGTGGCTGTTATGTTTAGCTGACCGCTTACAGCTTGTAGGTGTTTGATATGATCATCACCTACTGCCGGCGTATTAACGATTGTTTAGAGTCCTACAGAGAAGTTTCCTGGCTCAGGAAAAATGGAGTTGGAGCACATATGTGATATGTGCGAGACCGAGAACAATATGTGTATGTGATACCGTATTAGATTCTGGCGATATGTGTTATTGTCTGGGTATATGTGATATAGCCGGGTCATCGGATCAAGTGTTGATTCGATAAACTAATACAGAATATATTAGTCGGTTATTTGTGAAATAGCCGGATTATCGGATCAAGTGTGTTGGAGATAGTGCCCTCAGAGTCAATTATTGGATCACAGGCACGTGATTGCAATGATTGAGGGAGGACCTATCCCGGTAGGACAGTCTTACTCGAGATGATAGTATGCTATCTGGTTTACCTTTATCATCGTGTACTGCTTTAGGTGACCTGACAGGTCGTTATTGCACGTTGATAGAGCCCTTAGGATTCTTACTTGACTGCCAGTAGTATGAGGGCGATCATATAAGTGAGAGCTGGAGTCTATAAGCACATTCTTAAAAGGTCCTTAGTCGTGGGAGTTTCGATACAGGGCATCGATTCTCCAGAGTAGACTAGTGTATACAGTCGAGACCCCGACGAGGGGCGGTGGCCGGTCTCACAAGCCACTGGTGTCAGTTGGTTCACCTAAGATGTATACAGGTGCTCATTGGGTTATGAGTACACCGGACAGGACTCGCCGGGAACATGCTAGTTGGTCTTATACCTGACGTCAGATAGCAGTTCCCAGGTGACATGTGTACAGGTTAGTTCATCGACCTGGGGATCGTCATTTGTCTCGTGTGAGTTCCCACTGTGCTTTGATTACTACCCTACCACGGCTCAAAGGAGTCGTGCAAACAGGTTTTAGTTGGGTACAGTCTCGAGCCACATGGAGACAGTGAGCGGATCTTCAGCGGTTCGTCTCTCCCGGTATTGGGGGTGAGGTCGCGCTGTGTCTAGGAGAGCCATTACACGAAGTCCTTGGCCAAGGCAGGTGATTTTCTGGTAGGTATTCCAGTAGTATCTCAGGGTGTTCTGGGCTACACTCCGACACGAATTGTACCGCTTTTGGGGGTCTGACTTTTACCAACCCCCTAGGCCCGACATGCGATGCTCATAGACGAACGGACCGGACTGTACGGATATTTCACTGACAGGCTCAGTAGGGTGTCAGGATGAGTTCGCTCATCGACGTCCCTTTTGGTCAATAGCTGGTGGCCCGTCACGTATTGGCTTATACCTCTGACGTGCTGGTGGTTAAATCCACAGCCATAGTATTGACGAGTCTTTAGAGTCCACCACACTTTCTGTTACTCAAGCTTTCGGGCGAAACGCTGTAGAGGCCGTATGGAAATATGGCAGGGTCCGATCAGATACGTGCGGTATTGCACGGATCAGGATCGGACGGTTAGTACTAGAGGCCGTATAGATATATGGCAAGGTTCGATTAGATACGTGCGGTATTGCACGGATCAGGATCGAACGGATATTACTAGCCGGCTTTTGTTTAAGCCGGATCCTAGTTTAGTACAGTGTAGATTTTGTCTCATTGCATTTGTATCCGGTCGGAATACAGATGCGGGTGTGTATGCACAGTATCGGGGTTTTCCTGTAATTTATTACGGGACCAGTTTTCTGGAGTTGCCAGTTTGCATTCCGTTCCGGCCGGTTTTCCTTTGTTCTTTCCCAGCCGGACTTTTCCGATGGGGGGGTTATTTGCAAGTTTGCAAATAACAATTGTGGAGGGGTTTTTCTTGCATATGGATTAATTATGAAAGCATCTTTTGATACCATTCTTTTCTATCATCATCACTTGCTTTATGGTGAT
The DNA here is from genome assembly GCA_030015575.1 of Agapanthus africanus. NCBI lineage: Eukaryota > Viridiplantae > Streptophyta > Magnoliopsida > Asparagales > Amaryllidaceae > Agapanthus > Agapanthus africanus. The sequence goes on along the minus strand of JASDDO010000024.1, from coordinate 704,324,736 downwards.
TAGAGGTGATTAGAGTTTGATGTGAGATTGTTATGATGATGTTTGGATATGGTCACCCTTTCTCTTTTCCTACACTCACCTCCCTTTTGCATTATGTATTCTTTCCTCCACCATTCTAAATGAGAGAGGTTAGGGCTTCACTTGAAAAAGGAGAAGAAGAGAGTTTCATTTTGAGCTTGTGGGATTTTTCTTGATCTCATTTCATGCTAGGAAAAATGCAAGCACCATTTTTCCTTATCTTGTTTCCTCCATCATCTTCAAATGGCAACAAACCCCAAATGAGACATAGACTCTACACTACACATTCTACAGCAAATCTTGGGCACGTCGACTTTCCAGCTTCGTGCCCGAGTTGCCTCGGTATTGAGGTGGGAGCCCGTAAAAGATGCAGACGATGTGGTGCCTTTCCGGCAAGGAGGCGACGACCGGAGTTTCCGCAGGAGATCGGGACGACGACGAGAAGACCGGAGGACTCGGATCACTCGGTATATCTCTAACCCGTCTTGTAGTTAGCTAGAACTAGTTTAATGGTCCGATCCGGGTGTTTAGTGCGCGGTGGTGCCGGTTTGCTAAGTTCGCAAAATTAAAGTTTATCACCGCTTCCGCATTTGGCCGTCGGATTGACGGTCGGGGCGCCGCCGTGCACTTACAGTGGTATCAGAGCCTCGCCATTAACTTCTTCTAGCTTTGTTTGATGTGTTTGCATTTTCGATCGACCAAAATTCTAAAAACCCGCGTTTTTCCTTACATCAGTTTTCTGTCGAAATTTTTTGAAGTCCAAAAATTTTTCAGGTTGTAAAAAACTAATGTACTGGAAATTCTAAGACTGCTGTAAAAATTTGATACAGTGAATCGACCACTGAAGCGCGGAACCACGGCCAAACCCCCCTTGGGCCGCGGTTCCGCCGCACATTGGTGTCCTCGCTGCATCGATTTTTTCCAGTGGGCTTCTGGGATGATTTTAGGGGTTTTGGAAAATTAAAATTGGGCCCAGCGTTTCTGTGAGTGCTACAGTATTGCTTGGGGGCCCACTTGTTAATTTTTTATCGATCGGATATTTTGAACACATTATTTCACAGTATTTACATTATATCTGCGACCGTGAATGTCACTCGATCGGTAAATCCGGTCTAACTGCTATAGCCCGGTTAGGTGGATTTGCGGACGTGACTTTCACGTTGATGTTCTGTGTTTTGCTGTGATGTTGCGCATCGGTCGTGGGGGATAGCCTGGAAGCAATGCTAGTACAGTTGTGTTTGTATTATGTACATTTAGTATTGCGGGGGCGAGCGTCCGACATGTGGACTGCCGTCACTGCCTGTTTGTATTATTCTTTTGGGGCACGGTCAGGTTGCGGTCGATGTACCCGTTGTATGTATATTTTACTTTCTGTACTAGGATTGCCCCGCGGTGGGGTGCACGGATAGCCGGGTTCTGGAGGGCAACAAGCCCACATCTCATGGCATTGGGACAGAGGGGGCTTCACTCTAGAATTGGCGGGCTATTCGCCGCACTCGTAGGGGGTACAGGTTGACCCAGGAGGGGTGCCCAAGTTACCGGATTCCGTGAAGTTCTGGGTGGTCCATTCACGGTGTTGAAGGGGGCTGCCTCACTTCAGGTTTTGGCGGGTAACTTGCCGCGCCCGTAGGGATCTAGGATTTCATTGCACAGGCTATCCACACGACCAAGGGAACGTCGGGTTTCAGTAGTGGCTTTGTGAAACCCAGGGATCCCAGATATCTGTATTGTTCTGTGATGCTGTACATTTCTGTGATGTTGCATTTTTATCATGCCTTGAGCGAATATAATATATTGGTATATATATTAGTAGATGTTGTATATGTTTTACATCCGCGCTAGTCCATTCCCCGCTCTGTCGTTAGTTAGCTAACCTAACGGGTAATGACGGGACCTAGTGGCGAATGCGGATGGCATATACGTACATCAGTATATTTTCGTTCTTTGTGGTGTGATCAATTGATGGGACTGCGTTGATTCGGATCAATGCAATCTAAACAAACCTATTCTGATGTTGTTGGAACACTTTTCAAAAAGCTTTTATTGCAAGGACGTTCACTTTTTTTTTGCATCGTGGTATTCATTTGGAATATCCTGCTCCTCAGTCGACGAGGCAAGGGCCGAGATCCCTTCACCGGGAGTGACCCCTTGGACAGAAGTTTGCGTCAGGGCATTAACTTCACTATAGCCGATTACTTTTGCTTTGCACCGTGGTATTCATTTGGAATATCCTGCACCCCATTCTACGGGGAAAGAGCCGTGATCCCTTCACCGGGAGTGACCTCTTTAGTAAAGGTTTTCGTCACTATATTTTCTAAAAAGCTATCCGTTCCTTCAACGATATCAAGTTCATTACGTTAAAGGTTTTCGCTAGAAACCATTCGTAGCCCTCCATCATTTCAGTTAAATATTCGGTAGTATTCAAGCTATGTATTTTGACCTCACGCCAAGGCATAGCATTTGGTAGCTGCCGGGTATTTATCTATTGCATAGATAGATGCGTTGGTTTAGGACAGTCGTACTACTATTTTGGCCTACGTCAAAGGTATGTACGGGTGGGTTCAAATTAACCTGGACAATGATGGGTAGAACTTGACATGTGACTTATGATATTTTGACCTCACGCCAAGGTCATAAGAGCATGGGGTAAAAATCACATCGGGAGTTTCAAAAGAACTGAAACTTGCCAGATATGCGCATACCTTCTGGAGTGTGATACCGTGAGCGGATTCCATCACGTTATCATGCGATGATAGTTGGATCCCGATTCCCACTAATGAGTTGGTTTACTCCTCGGATGACCACGACTAATTCTTCTTTCAGGTTTGGAGGAGAATTTGAGGTACAGTGGAAGGTTTCCTGATTAGATAAATTGGCAACCATTCTAATCTAGGATAGAGTGCACGCTGAGTGTTTCTTTTCTCTCTCTCTCTGGAAGCGACCATTGACCCGACCCTAAAGCTAATGACTCAGTGACCAAGTTGACCGAACCTTCTTAACACTGGCTTTTGGATTGTCAGAGTTGTAGACCTCATTGCCACTCCTACTTTTACCCTTTTCTCCAGGACACCCCGTATTACTGCGAACGTCCACTTCCATTGGAAAAAACCATCGTATGGTTAGATACGAACTCGAAGGAATTCGAGGATGGTTTCCGGTTTTGGAGAAAAAGGATAGGATTATTCAGTTGTCTTTTCCTTTTACCTTCTCTCAGGTTGCGAGTACTCCTTGGTTTAGGAGATAGTACACCTATTACGCAAATTGGATAGTCTTCTTCCAAACCTTAGGCTAGTGCCAACCGGTAGGGAATGAAGAAAACCAATTAGCATAACGATGGTGTGCAGAAGGTATTAAGATTAAGACAAAGCAAGGAATTAGTAAGAGGGCAAAGTAAATTGCGACTGATATTCACGACCAAACCAAGTATTTCTTCGCCAATCCTAAAATCACCTTTGTATTTCTCCAGGATACTCCGTATCACTACGAAGATCCACAGTTTATTGGATGCTCCATCGTATGGTTATATACGAACTCGAAAGGAACTTGTTCCAGTTCGGGGATGGATTCTGGTCCAGGAGAAATAGGAATAAGGTTTATTCGGTTGTCTTTTATCTTCACCTTCTCTCGCATTGCGAGTGCTCCTAGGATTAGGACAGTACACCCATTATGCTTATTGGATAGCCTTCTTCCAAACCATAGGCTGGTGCCGAACGGTAGGGAAGGAAGAAAACCATTTGGCCTAAGGGGTGTGCAGAAGGTTATGACTAAAGACATATAAAGGGATTTGGAGAGGTGGTAAAGAATTATACGGTTATAGTTGTGAATCTGGATAATGGTAGAGGCATTACTAGGAATACAAGGATACCCCATCGAAACATTTCAATGTTTCAGTTCAACTGTGTACTGTTGAAGGAAAACTGATTTCCCGATTGGACACTTGCTCCAGGGTATGTATTTACCAAGTTTGATTCTCACATCTGTATGGTTTTACAGATGATGAGTGGAAGTAAGTTATTGGGAATAGGGTGATCATCCTCATTATATCGGGATTCGTTGTAATCGGTGATATTTGAGGAGATCATCTGGGCTGTTTGCCGGTCGGCGAATATTTGGTTTTGAATATCCGCTGTTGTGCACCAATTTCAAATTGATATATCTGTACATCTATTTTCATAGAGTGAGATATACCTTTTCATATTATGTCGATGACATTTACCTATATTAGTGGATGGTTAGGTAAGGAGCATTAAACAGCGGTGTAATTCTTCTTAACCATAAGTACAGTTTTCAACCTACGACACACAGTGAAAGAGTTGTTAGACTCAGCGGACTTATACAGAGTATTGTATGTTGTCCAGTGTCCATTAGGACAGAGTGGTTGGTCCTCATACTATATTCTGTTTACTTTTAACTTCTCTAGTTCTTAGACATGTATTTCGTAGAAACACAGGGTCTAAGTTTTGAGGAGTAATAGGTATTTGAATAAAGTAGAGAACCGGGTGTAGCAAGTATCGGGATTCTTCAAAGTGATCGAAGGTGTAGATACTTGTGTATGGTATTCAGTTGATAGTAATGATAAAGAGAAATTGCTTCTCTTTCAGGTTACTCATAATTGGAAGCATTCCTAAGTTGAGTAACGCTGATCAGCCTTCTTCCATTTAGTTGACATGCACTGGAGATAGCTGCATGATTTGAATCTGGTTCAATTAAATCAGTGCCTCTGGTTCCATATTGGATATAGAACAGTTCATATCTTAACGATGTTAAGGTGCGGGGAGTTGTCCGACTTATGATTAAAACCAGACACTGGACAACTCAAGGCATATTTCTGTAATGGCTGTTTGTGGGTTGACCCAGGCTATGACGAGGGTTGATTTTCTACCATCTGGCAGATCAATAGAAATATTGTTCTAGACTCGCCACAGTTTCATTAAAAATGGATTTTTTCAAAAACAGTAGTGGGAGTATGGTAGAACTGGAAGTGATTCCAAAACCGTAAACGATTACTTAAGATTTGATAAGGAACCTAAAGATTCAATCTGATTTGACATTCCATTGGCCACTCCGCAGATAAGGTGGGTAAATTCAGGCACCCGAGAGGTACTCTGGTAGCCTCAAGGACGGTGACAGGGAAGTTCTTGTTTACCCACACTTGCCATTGTTGTTGTTCCAGGCTGCGAGACCCGGCAGGAGGATGAGTATAGCGTCGTTCTAAACTAGCTTTAGAAGTGCACGTCTATATGACTCTGCCAGAGGGCTGTCGTAGTCAGTGGGAGCAGCGGAAGCATTGGTGGACATCAGGCTTATGTCTATTTATAGACTAAAGCAGATATAGCGGAGATAGATCATCTATTTCTGATGTGACTGTCATGGGTTTGAGGTCATCAGAATAGGGGATGGATCTGTTGAAAAGGTAGTAGGGTGTGATATCCGGGTTTTGGATAACATACACAAAGTAGGAAGTGATATTCCTATACTACGATCGGTTATACTTTGGTCGTCACACAGTGGTTTCTCCACAAAGGACTTGGAACAGTCGGAAGCAGCTTTAGAACATAAGTGGATGTTCTAGGGATATGATAACGACAGCCTCATTTGGGAGACAATTATCATTCCAGGCTTCCAAGATGACCTGGACGAGAAGGAGGTTGTCAGAGTTATAGTTTTTCCCTCTGACGAGGGGAAGTATTTTGGACAGGTGATCCAAGGCAATACTGAGGGAGGCATGGCGCAGGATACTGATTAAATTCAGTTGATGATACAGTCTAAGAAGTTTGGATTTGGAGTTCATTTATGAGCTAGGTCCCATCAGGCATCCAGACATTCTAAGACAGGTATTGCTCATTTCGGGAGATGACTTTCTCCGCGAACTTGAGATATAGAGAGACATAGAAAGAAACATCTAGGCGGATCCACTCACTGAGGCTATTCCTCGAACGCAACAGTTTCGCAAACAAGTTTTGTGAGACTGACTAGTAGGGGAGTTGGGTGTTCGGTATCACACGGGCTGTGAGTATGCGACATCGCTGTTAGTGTATATGCCCTAGAGGCCATTACTGTATCATACTAGTTTGTATATTACTTGATGGAAGCTTGGGATATTCACCTTGTATAAACAATCTTGCTCAATATAGTAGTATGCTACTTGGTTTGTTTCTACTTCAATGTGTACTTGTGTTTATTTCAGTATATCACTTATACGCATTAGTGGAGCCCTTAGGATCTTTGCTTGATCACCAGCGTTGTGATGGCAGTCACACTAGTGGGAGCTGGGTAATCTATAGGCACATCCTTATACAGGTCCCTAGTCGTAGGACTATCGAGACAGGGCATCGATACTCCGGAGTAGACTAGCGTATGCGCTTCTCATCCCAGTGTGGGAGATGGTCTGTCCCACAGCCATCAGTACGTCGTACTGGAGATAGTATACGGGTGCTCGTTGGGTTACGAGTACACTGGACAGGACTCGTCGGGAACTGACAGGTTGGTATTATACCTATCGTCAGTTATCAGTTCCCAGGTGACATGAGTACAGCTTAGTCCGCTGACTTGACACTGACACTTCGCCTCGAGTGTGTTCCCACTGCACTTTGATCACTACCCTACCACGGCTCAAAGGAGTCGTGCAAACAGGTGGTGGTTGGGTGCAGTCCCGAAGCACTTGGAGGCAGTGACGGTTAGACAGGATTCGTCTCTCCCGGTATTGGGGGTTGACATCGCGCTGTGTCTAGGAGAGCCATTACACGAGTAGTCCCTGGCCAGGGCAAGCGAGATATACTGGTAGGTTTCCAGTGTTATCTCAGGGTGTTTTGGGCTTCACTCCGACACGACTTGTACCGCTATTGGGGGACTGACGTTTTACCGCCCCCTAGGCCCGCCATGCGATGTATCAGACGAACAGACCGGACTGTACGGAGAATGTCACATTCAGACTCAGTAGGAGTTCAGATGGGGTTTCACCTCGTCAGCCTTCTTGTCGGCATCTACCTGGGGACCGTTATGCACAGCTAGTGCCGCTTGCGGTCTGTGGTTAAACCCACTGCCAGCGTAGTGTCGAGTCTTTAGAGTCCCACACAGAGGGTATTCGCCTCTGGGCAAAACAGAGTAGAGGTCGCATGGTTTTGCGACAGGGTTCGTTCTCATCCGCGCACTTGTGCACGTTTGGAGTCCGGACGGATTATACTGGCAGGCTCTGGTTTGAGCCAGATACTGGTATATGTTTTGGGGGTTGCTTTTATATCTTGGTATTCTTGTTCCTCGGAACGAGAATGCAGGTGTGTATGCACAGTTGCTTGAGGCGGAGAATGAGGTTTTTCATTAGGGTTTCGGATCGGGTGCGTATGCACAGTTGACAGTTATCATTTTCCAAACCCTAATGGATTTATATATTATCTATTAATAATAGTAATTAAATAAGAATTATGTTATGGTTGTTTTTTGTTGACTTATTGACTTTGGTTGACTTGTTGACCATTGACCACTTTCATGCCTTGAAAGTCTTCCTTGATTCATGCTTACACTTCATTTAAAGAAGCATGATAGTGGTCATTCCAAAATTACCATCAACTATTCTTATTTCAATTATTATCATTTAGATAATTCTTTTCTTTTGCAATATGGTTGCAAGAAAGAAATAATTGAGCTCATTCTATCATAACCTCTCTCTCTCCTCATTTTCATCTTCTTCTTCCTCTAGCAAAGAGAAACCTTCTCATGTGTTGAGAATCATTCTCTTTAGAAAGAAAAGCAAACCCTAATCACTCTCTACTCATTCTAGGATGAAGGTTTAGCAAGCCGGAAACCCTAGTTCACTCAAAGATCGAGGAAGAGCCTAAAGGTCGAACCTTCGAGGTGGATCCATCTTCGACGGGAGAAGGCGACGAAAAGAGAACCATCAACCTCTACAAGGTTTGAAGAAGAAGGAGTTCAAGTTTAGGTATAACCATCTTCCATAGTAGCTAACTCTCTTTAGCTAGAATACTAGTTTTAGTTTAGACAACGATCCCGACCTTGTTTAGTCCATGTTGCCTCTTGCGATAAAAATTTGTTTTTTATACCGTTTCCGCCTCCCCGTAAGCACCGGGGGTCGCAATATGGACTTACAGTGGTATCAGAGCCTAACTAAACTTAAACTAGCTTGGTAGTAAGGTGTAACGAAGTTCGGAACCGAAAAATCGCAAAACCGGAAAACCAAAACCCTAAGTTTCTGTTGATTTTTTTTCTGCTCAAAATGAAAAACTTTATACTTGTAAAATCTTCTCAGGGTTTTCTAAGAACACACACCAAAAACGATAGCATGTTTCCTCCAAACCGCCGCCCTTCCGCGGCCTCACCTATTCATCTGGCCGCGGAACCGCCGCAGGTTCTTTTCATCTTTGCATCGTTTTTCGTGCAGTGTTCTTCTGTGTTGGTTTTGGGATTTTTCAGATATATTATATGTACCCAGATTTTCCAGAACTGAAATTCACTTTTGGGGTCCTATAATTCCGTATTTTTTTCCGAACTTCACTGCACTTTGACTATGATGGTTATATCTGTGATGTTTGCATGTATTGAACGTCGGCTAATCGCTATAAGTCGATTAGTCGGGGTTATACATGATCTGTAATGTGCTGGAATGTGTATATGAATGTGTTGGACTGTCGCGGGTGAATAGCCGGGGTGGATGTGAGATGAGCTTTTGTTTTTCTTTCATTCATTTGTAAATGTAAATTGATGTAATTATATTATTTGTTTGGCCGCACAACCGGGTCGGGGTTGTAGCCGTCATTGTATAATTCTTTTTACTGTTTTTGCTCCTAGGATAGACCCATGGTGGGGTGCACAAACTACCGGGAACTTGGCGGGTAGTTTGCCGCACCCGTAGGGGTCTTGGGTGGGGTATTTGCTATTCACCGCGACCGTGTTATTCGCTTTTCGTTTCAGGCTCGAAAGGATTGCGGATTGCTAGTATATCCAATGTATTCATCTGTGATCTGTAATGTCTATCATTGCTTTCTATTTAGGCGTTGCTTATGTTTTACAGCCGCGCTAGCCCAGCCCCCGCTCTGTCGTTAGTTAAGTAACCTAACGAGTGATGACGTGACCCCGTGGCGAATGCGAATGGCATAAGCGTACGTCATATTTTGGTTGTTTTCTGCAATGGTAGGAATTAAATGATGGGACGCATTAAAAGAACTAATGCAAGAATATCACGCATTAAAAGAACTAATGCAAGATAATAAACCAAGTTTAAGTCGATGGAACACTTTCGAAAAACCACTCGGTTCTTTTCAAAACTAACTTTTAAATGCGGAGCTTGAGCCACTCCTTCTAAAAGCTATCTCGTTCCATCGATTATATCAAGTTCACTACGTTCACGGTTTCGCCAAAACCATTCGTAGCCCTCCGTCGTTTCGTATGAAAACTCAATAGTATTCAAGCTATGTTTGTTGACCTTCGTCAAGACATAGAGATTGGTAGCTGTTGGGTGTTCATATGTAGCATAGATAGATGCGTTGGTTTGGGACAGTCATATTGCCTTGTTGACCTTCGTCAAGGGTATATACGGGTGGGTTCAAATTAACCTGGATAATGACGGGCAGAACTTGACATGTGACTTATGATTTGTTGACCTTCGTCAAGGTTATAAGAGCATGGGGCAAAAATCCACATCGGGAGTTTCATAAGTACTGAAACTTGCTAGATTTGCATACCATTTGGAGTGTGATGATTATGGTAGGATTCCTTCATTTTCGTCACGCGATGATATTTGGATCCCGATCCTACTGTGAGTATATGCTACTCCTCGGGAAATTTCTCACTAAACGATCAATGCTATAAACCTAGTAGGTGCCTAGAAAGGTGTTAGCGGGGCTACGCCCCCAGGGAAAAGAGGTTCTTAAATTAAGGAACTTCGCGAAAGCGTTGGAAAACCTCCCTCGAAGTACCGACACTGGCCTGGCTGAACGGTTAAGCAAGTATTGTACGGTGGGATTGATCCCGGCTAATTCTTCCTTTGTGGTTTGAGGAGGGATTCGAGAGACAGTGGGAGCCATCCTGTTTAGACAAATTAAAAACCATTCTAAACTTGCAAGAGCATCGTGCTAAGTGTTTCTTCTCTCCCCCTGCAGCGACCAAATCGAAATGACTGGACTTAAGTTACTTCTAGATAAAAACATATTGACAGGGCCAAACTACAAAGATTGGCTCAGGAATGTCAAATTGGCAATCTCTTACGACAAGCTGGGGTATCTTCTTACCACCAAAGCTCCCCCCGTCCCAGGTCCCACCTCCAGCGTCGCGGATAAGGAAATCCGTAAGACTTGGGAGATTGACAGCGCGAAGGCCAGATGCCTCGTACTTGCCTCGATGGACAACGACCATCAGAGGAGGCACGAGAATATGGATTTGGAATCCATATTTCTTCATACAAAAGAACTGTATGGAGAGCAGTCTCGTATCGCAAGATACGAAGTGTCGAAGAAGTTATTTTCGACTAAGTTGGCCGTCGGATCATCGGTAGCGGACCACGTGCTTAAGATGATTGGCTACACTGAGGAGCTCGCGGAACTTGGGACCACGTTGGATAGTGAACTCTATACGGATATAATTCTCCAGTCCCTTCCATCCACTTACGCCCAGTTCATACTGAATTTCAACTTGCAAGAAAAGGAAGTTGAACTTTCAGAACTCCTCAATCTGCTGAGGAGCGCAGAGGGCACCCTACAGAAGGGTAGGGAAACACCCGCTTTGTTTGTAGGAGGATCTTCTTCCTCTAGGTCCAAGGTGAAAGCCAAGGGAAAGAGGAAGAAAGCCCCCGCCAAACCAAGAGGCGGTGTTAGTAAAGTGGGTACGAAGGGAAAGGAAAAGGCAACAAAGATAGCGGGGAAGCTTGTTGGTAAAGAGGAATGCTTCTATTGTCACAAGAGTGGACACTGGAAGAAAGATTGCAGGGCTTGGAAAGCCAGGACACAGGAACTGAAGCAGGTTGCGGCTTCAGCTTCAGGTGTGTATGTTATTGAAAACTGTCTTTCTATAAACTCTACTTCCTGGGTATTGGATACCGGATCAGGATCTCATATCTGTAATTCTTTGCAGGCGTTGAGAAACCGTAGGTTTTTGAAGGAAGGTGACATGACCCTCAGAGTTGCGAACGGAGCTAGCATGGATGCTAAAGCCGTGGGGGACTATCACCTAGGAATGCCAGATGGACATGTTTTGGTTTTGCGTAATTGCTTTTTTGTACCCAACGCAACTTGTAATATCATTTATGTATCTTTGGTTTCTAAAGAAGGTTATGAATTTGCGTTTGTAAGTAATGTTGTAAACATTCACCTTAATCAAGTTCTGATTGGGTCAGGTACACTGAGCAATGGTATATACGTATTAAACCAACCACAGATTTTCAATGTCCAGAATACACACAAAAGAAAGTCTCCAGATATCAATCAGGCTTTCTTATGGCATTGTAGACTGGGTCACATCAATGAAACATGGTTGACTAAGTTACATAAAGAAGGATACTTGGATCCGTTCGAGTATCAGTCTTATGCCACTTGTGAATCTTGTCTCATGGGAAAGATGACAAAGACTCCGTTCACTGGACACGGAGAAAGAGCGAGCGAGCTCTTGGGACTCATACACAGTGACGTGTGTGGTCCAATGTCTACACATGCCCGAGGCGGTTATTCATACTTCATTACTTTCACAGACGATTTCTCTAGGTATAGACATGTCTTCTTAATGAAGCACAAATCCGAGGCTTTTGAGAAATTTCGGGATTACAAGAATGAAGTTGAAAAACAAACAGGCAAAAGTATCAAGATCCTAAGATCGGATCGAGGTGGTGAATACCTGAGTGCCGAGTTCCTGGACTATTTAAAAGAGAATGGGATTCTCTCTCAGCGTACTCCTCCATACACTCCGCAACATAACGGTGTATCGGAAAGGAGGAATCGAACCCTATTGGATATGGTTCGTTCCATGATGAGTAAGGCTGAGTTACCGCGATCTTTCTGGGGCTATGCACTAGAAGCAGCTGCATATCTCTTGAACAAAGCTCCTACCAAGACTGTGCCTACCACTCCATATCAGATGTGGAGTGGGAAGAAACCCTGTCTTAAGTACCTTAAGATATGGGGATGTCCAGCTTTTGTAAAAAAGCAGCATGCGGACAAGCTCGAGGCACGTTCAGTACAGTGTAAGTTTGTGGGATACCCAAAGAACTCCAGGGGGTATCTGTTCTATTCCGCTGAGGAACAAAAAGTTTTTGTTTCTCAACATGCCCGCTTCTTGGAAACTGAGTTTTTGGAAACCCAGATAAGTGGGAACGCAATAGAACTGGAAGAGATTCTAGAACCACAAGCTATTACTGAAGACTTGGAAGAGCCAGTAAGTTCAAAAGAACAGGACATTTCTATGCCGCTCCGCAGGAGTAGTAGGCAGTCTCATCCGCCCGAGAGATACTACGGTTTTCTCATAGACGGGGATCGAGAGGATTGCATCATAGATTATGATGAGCCTACTAGCTTCCAGCAGGCCGTTCAGAGCGTTGACTCGGTAAAATGGCTGGATGCAATGCGGACCGAAATGGAGTCCATGTACACCAACAAAGTATGGACGTTGGACATTGCTCCAGAAGGGGTAAAACCCGTAGGATGCAAGTGGATCTTCAAAAGGAAGATTGGTGTAGATGGACAGATTGAGACCTATAAAGCTAGACTTGTAGCAAAGGGTTTCCGTCAAAGACCTGGCTTGGACTACGACGAAACCTTTTCTCCAGTGGCTATGCTGAAATCCATTCGGATCCTTCTTGCCATTGCTGCCTTCCACGATTATGAGATTTGGCAGATGGACGTAAAAACCGCTTTTCTAAATGGAAATTTAGAGGAGTGTGTCTATATGGATCAGCCAGAGGGTTTCATTCAGAGTGGGAGCAGCGGAAAGGTGTGCAAGTTGCTTAAGTCCATCTATGGACTAAAGCAGGCATCGCGGAGTTGGAACATCTGTTTTGATGAGACGGTCAAGGAATTTGACTTTATCAAAAATCCAGATGAACCATGCATCTATAGTAGATTTGTAGCGAGAACTGTAGTATTCCTTGTTTTATACGTGGATGACATTCTCTTTATAGGAAATGACATTCCTATGCTACAATCTGTCAAGGGTTTCTTGTCACACAGGTTCTCCATGAAAGACCTGGGTGATGCCTCATACATCCTGGGGATCCGGATCCATCGTGATAGATCCAAGAGGATATTAGGACTTTCACAGTCCAGGTACATCGACACCGTACTGAAAAGATTCAGTATGGAAGATTCCAAGCGCGGTAACTTACCGGCTTGTCACGGGATCACCCTCTCTAAAGAGATGTCTCCCAAGACTGATTTGGAGAGGGATCGCATGTCTATTATACCCTACGCTTCTGCGGTAGGCTCTATAATGTATGCGATGTTGTGTACCAGACCGGATGTAGCTTATGCACTGAGTGTAGTAAGCCGGTATCAGTCAAACCCTGGGGAGAAACATTGGATAGCGGTAAAGAACATTCTCAAGTACCTGAGGAGGACTAAAGAGATGTTCTTGGTGTATGGCGGAAAAGACCTCCAGATTGAGGCCTTTGCTGACTCCAGCTTCCAGAGTGACAAAGATGATTCCAAGTCCATGTCGGGTTTTGTCTTTACCCTCAATGGAGGGGCGGTGTGTTGGAAGAGTTCCAAACAGGAAACCGTTGCAGACTCGACTATGGAAGCGGAATACATCGCTGCATCTGATGCCGCAAAAGAAGCTGTCTGGATAAGGAAGTTCTTAAAAGAACTTCAGGTGGTTCCGTCCATTGTTGACCCAGTACCTCTGTATTGCGACAACAACGGGGCTATAGCTTTAGCAAAGGAACCCAGGTCCCATCAAAGATCCAGGCACATCTTGAGGCGGTATCACCTGATCAGGGAGATCGTGGATCGCAAGGAGATCGAGGTTCGGAGGGTTGCTTCAGAAGAGAACACTGCAGATCCATTCACCAAGGCCCTACCCCAGACTCAGTTCGAGCGGCTGATCGAGATGATAGGTCTTCGATACGCCAGTACATGGCCTTAGTGCAAATGGGAGATTGTTAGTGTATATGCCCTAGAGGCCATTACTGTATCATACTAGTTTGTATATTACTTGATGGAAGCTTGGGATATTCACCTTGTATAAACAATCTTGCTCAATATAGTAGTATGCTACTTGGTTTGTTTCTACTTCAATGTGTACTTGTGTTTATTTCAGTATATCACTTATACGCATTAGTGGAGCCCTTAGGATCTTTGCTTGATTACCAGCGTTGTGATGGCAGTCACACTAGTGGGAGCTGGGTAATCTATAGGCACATCCTTATACAGGTCCCTAGTCGTAGGACTATCGAGACAGGGCATCGATACTCCGGAGTAGACTAGCGTATGCGCTTCTCATCCCAGTGTGGGAGATGGTCTGTCCCACAGCCATCAGTACGTCGTACTGGAGATAGTATACGGGTGCTCGTTGGGTTACGAGTACACTGGACAGGACTCGTCGGGAACTGACAGGTTGGTATTATACCTATCGTCAGTTATCAGTTCCCAGGTGACATGAGTACAGCTTAGTCCGCTGACTTAACACTGACACTTCGCCTCGAGTGTGTTCCCACTGCACTTTGATCACTACCCTACCACGGCTTAAAGGAGTCGTGCAAACAGGTGGTGGTTGGGTGCAGTCCTGAAGCACTTGGAGGCAGTGACGGTTAGACAGGATTCGTCTCTCCCGGTATTGGGGGTTGACATCGCGCTGTGTCTAGGAGAGCCATTACACGAGTAGTCCCTGGCCAGGGCAAGCGAGATATACTGGTAGGTTTCCAGTGTTATCTCAAGGTGTTTTGGGCTTCACTCCGACACGACTTGTACCGCTATTGAGGGACTGACGTTTTACCGCCCCCTAGGCCCGCCATGCGATGTATCAGACGAACAGACCGGACTGTACGGAGAATGTCACATTCAGACTCAGTAGGAGTTCAGATGGGGTTTCACCTCGTCAGCCTTCTTGTCGGCATCTACCTGGGGACCGTTATGCACAGCTAGTGCCGCTTGCGGTCTGTGGTTAAACCCACTGCCTGCGTAGTGTCGAGTCTTTAGAGTCCCACACAGAGGGTATTCGCCTCTGGGCAAAACAGAGTAGAGGTCGCATGGTTTTGCGACAGGGTTCGTTCTCATCCGCGCACTTGTGCACGTTTGGAGTCCGGACGGATTATACTGGCAGGCTCTGGTTTGAGCCAGATACTGGTATATGTTTTGGGGGTTGCTTTTATATCTTGGTATTCTTGTTCCTCGGAACGAGAATGCAGGTGTGTATGCACAGTTGCTTGAGGCGGAGAATGAGGTTTTTCATTAGGGTTTCGGATCGGGTGCGTATGCACAGTTGACAGTTATCATTTTCCAAACCCTAATGGATTTATATATTATCTATTAATAATAGTAATTAAATAAGAATTATGTTATGGTTGTTTTTTGTTGACTTATTGACTTTGGTTGACTTGTTGACCATTGACCACTTTCATGCCTTGAAAGTCTTCCTTGATTCATGCTTACACTTCATTTAAAGAAGCATGATAGTGGTCATTCCAAAATTACCATCAACTATTCTTATTTCAATTATTATCATTTAGATAATTCTTTTCTTTTGCAATATGGTTGCAAGAAAGAAATAATTGAGCTCATTCTATCATAACCTCTCTCTCTCCTCATTTTCATCTTCTTCTTCCTCTAGCAAAGAGAAACCTTCTCATGTGTTGAGAATCATTCTCTTTAGAAAGAAAAGCAAACCCTAATCACTCTCTACTCATTCTAGGATGAAGGTTTAGCAAGCCGGAAACCCTAGTTCACTCAAAGATCGAGGAAGAGCCCAAAGGTCGAACCTTCGAGGTGGATCCATCTTCGACGGGAGAAGGCGACGAAAAGAGAACCATCAACCTCTACAAGGTTTGAAGAAGAAGGAGTTCAAGTTTAGGTATAACCATCTTCCATAGTAGCTAACTCTCTTTAGCTAGAATACTAGTTTTAGTTTAGACAACGATCCCGACCTTGTTTAGTCCATGTTGCCTCTTGCAATAAAAATTCGTTTTTTATACCGTTTCCGCCTCCCCGTAAGCACCGGGGGTCGCAATATGGACTTACAATCGCAATAATTAGCCTTGAGTGCAAGTGGGAGATTGTTGGAGATAGTGCCCTCAGAGTCAATTATTGGATCACAGGCACGTGATTGCAATGATTGAGGGAGGACCTATCCCGGTAGGACAGTCTTACTCGAGATGATAGTATGCTATCTGGTTTACCTTTATCGTCGTGTACTGCTTTAGGTGACCTGACAGGTCGCTATTGCACGTTGATAGAGCCCCTAGGATTCTTGCTTGACTGCCAGCAGTATGAGGGCTATCATATAAGTGAGAGCTGGAGTCTATAAGCACATCCTTAAAAGGTCCCTAGTCGTGGGAGTTTCGAGACAGGGCATCAATTCTCCAGAGTAGACTAGTGTATACAGTCGAGACCCCGACGAGGGGCGGTGGCCGGTCTCACAAGCCACTGGTGTCAGTTGGTTCACCTAAGATGTATACAGGTGCTCATTGGGTTATGAGTACACCGGACAGGACTCGCCGGGAACATGCTAGTTGGTCTTATACCTGACGTCAGATAGCAGTTCCCAGGTGACATGTGTACAGGTTAGTTCATCGACCTGGGGATCGTCATTTGTCTCATGTGAGTTCCCACTGTGCTTTGATTACTACCCTACCACGGCTTAAAGGAGTCGTGCAAACAGGTTTTAGTTGGGTACAGTCCCAGCCACATGGAGACAGTGAGCGGATCTTCAGGGGTTCGTCTCTCCCGGTATTGGGGGTGAGGTCGCGCTGTGTCTAGGAGAGCCATTACACGAAGTCCTTGGCCAAGGCAGGAGATTTACTGGTCGGTATTCCAGTAGTATCTCAGGGTGTTCTGGGCTACACTCCGACACGACTTGTACCGCTTTTGGGGGTCTGACTTTTACCAACCCCCTAGGCCCGACATGCGACGCTCATAGACGAACGGACCGGACTGTACGGATATTTCACTGACAGGCTCAGTAGGGTGTCAGGATGAGTTCGCTCATCGACGTCCCTTTTGGTCAATAGCTGGTGGCTCGTCACGTATTGGCTTATACCTCTGACGTGCTGGTGGTTAAATCCACAGCCATAGTATTGATGAGTCTTTAGAGTCCACCACACTTTCAGTTACTCAAGCTTTCGGGCGAAACGCTGTAGAGGCCGTATGGAAATATGGCAAGGTCCGATCAGATACGTGCGGTATTGCACGGATCAGGATCGGACGGTTAGTACTAGTGGCCGTATAGATATATGGCAAGGTTCGATCAGATACGTGCGGTATTGCACGGATCAGGATCGAACGGATATTACTAGCCGACTTTGGTTTAAGCCGGATCCTAGTTTAGTACAGTGTAGATTTTGTCTCATTGCATTTGTATCCGGTCGGAATACAGATGCGGGTGTGTATGCACAGTATCGAGGTTTTCCTGTAATTTATTATGGGACCAGTTTTCTGGAGTTGCCAGTTTGCATTCCGTTCCGGCCGGTTTTCCTTTGTTCTTTCCCGGCCGGACTTTTCCGATGGGGGGGTTATTTGCAAGTTTGCAAATAACAATTGTGGAGGGGTTATCCTTGCATATGGATTAATTATGAAAGCATCTTTTGATACCATTCTTTTCTATCATCATCACTTGCTTTATGGTGATTAGAGGTGATTAGAGTTTGATGTGAGATTGTTATGATGATGTTTGGATATGGTCACCCTTTCTCTTTTCCTACACTCACCTCCCTCTTGCATTATGTATTCTTTCCTCCACCATTCTAAATGAGAGAGGTTAGGGCTTCACTTGAAAAAGGAGAAGAAGAGAATTTCATTTTGAGCTTGTGGGATTTTTCTTGATCTCATTTCATGCTAGGAAAAATGCAAGCACCATTTTCCCTTATCTTGTTTCCTCCATCATCTTCAAATGGCAACAAACCCCAAATGAGACATAGACTCTACACTACACATTCTACAGCAAATCTTGGGCACGTCGACTTGCCAGCTTCGTGCCCGAGTTGCCTCGGTATTGAGGTGGTAGCCCGTAAAAGATGCAGACGATGTGGTGCCTTTCCGGCAAGGAGGCGACGACCGGAGTTTCCGCAGGAGATCGGGATGACGACGAGAAGACCGGAGGACTCGGATCACTCGGTATATCTCTAACCCGTCTTGTAGTTAGCTAGAACTAGTTTAATGGTCCCATCCGGGTGTTTAGTGCGCGGTGGTGCCGGTTTGCTAAGTTCGCAAAATTAAAGTTTATCACCGCTTCCGCATTTGGCCGTCGGATTGACGGCCGGGGCGCCGCCGTGCACTTACAAAGTGTTGATTCGATAATTTAATGTATAATTATATATTTGATATATTAAATTACATTAACTAATATAAGCTCACTTAAAGATTCTTTTTCTCACTCGGGTAATACATTGATATATATGTGATATATGTTAATTGTATTATTTTATTTTGTTACAATAAATATTGTATATGTGATATATAATATTGTAACATGTTATGGTTATAAATTCAACATGATTTGTGGAGATTAAACATGGTTAGGATTTGATTTGGGTCAAATTTTTGTAGAAGCTTCTAGAAGCTTTTGTTTTGTTTCTTGCAAAGATATTATGTGTTGATATTTTTGTAGATATTTGTTTAACCCAACCCAACCCTTTAATCATGGTTGAATCTCTAAAAGGGTTAAGTTTTCTTACTTAACCCATGGTTGCATTTCTAACCTCACTTGATTTCATTATTCATTACAAAAGGATTTGATAATATTCTTCTTCTTCTTCCTTGGTGAAAAGCTTTCTAGCTCTTTCATTAGTGATGAAAATGAGTGAGAAATTGAAAAAAAATGAGAGCTAAATTCCTACTTCATCATCCTCATCTATTCTTGCCACTTAGATTAAGGTGTTTACTTTGCTAATACTTGATTAGCAAAGCAAGAGCTTGGGTTTGAGTTTCTGAAAGGTAGATCATCTTTGTTATCGA
Organism: Agapanthus africanus; assembly: GCA_030015575.1. Classification (NCBI taxonomy): domain Eukaryota; kingdom Viridiplantae; phylum Streptophyta; class Magnoliopsida; order Asparagales; family Amaryllidaceae; genus Agapanthus; species Agapanthus africanus. Next base: position 704,305,621 of record JASDDO010000024.1, on the reverse strand, counting down.
AGATCGGATGCAAGATTTCATCTTTCTTTTGTGGATCCTCTCTAGAGTCCAGATACTCGATGATCTTAGTGAAGGGACCTCAACACGGAGCTTTAGAAGTGAAGAAACTGACTACAAAGGTTGTAATCCCTAACTCTTAGAAGTAAAGTTGTTTACTTGCTTTTTGTTTCACCTAATCTCTAGTCTAAGATCTTGGTTAGGGTTGTTCGGCATGTCTAAAATTTAAATCGGGCCTGGTTGATGCCTTGTAGAACCTTGTGAGAGTGCCTAGTAACCCTACATGATCCTAGGTTTTAAGCTATGTGAAATTCGTATGCTGTTTTGGACTTTCATTCGCAATTTCGGTTTACGATACTATATGTTTATATGTAGGCATCCCCATGTGGACTTCGAGACGACAAGCAAGCGCGTGGCAACGTCAGCATCGGCAAACGAAGCTCGGGTGAGTAGATTATATCTACGGGGGAAGTCGGGTGGATGGCGTATAGCCACCCCGCAGTTTGTAGTATAGTCATGATATATAGATGTTTATATATGTGATACATGATACTTGGATGTTTATCAAGAGATGATTATTGTGTTCATGGTTTAGTTTAGGGTAATTAGAAGTAAACTAGCATAGCTTCTTTGTCGCGAACCCTAGAATAGGTTCACACCCACACGCACACACGCTTTTGCATACATCTATTTTACATGTGCGTATATGGGGATATGTATACACACACACACACAGATGGGTATGGGAATATGTATGTATATATATACGTATACATATACACGGATTATGAGGATAGTACTTGGGATTGGAGATAAGTCGATGAGATTGGGCTTGAGGCCGTGAGATCGGTGATGTGACAGGGTTCGTATTCGAGTTACAACGTGATATGTTTAGCGGGTCCTTTAGACGTGGTGTTTTCATACACACGCATGCATACATAGATGGTATCAGTTTTGTACTAGACGTAGATCATTTCCCCGATCATGATATTTGATAAAGAGGATACCAGATGAATAATATGATAGATGTGACATTTGACCCCTACCCAGATTTGGGAAGCCGTACTACGGATTTACCGTACGAGCTATATATTGATGATAGATCCGCACTCTTAACTCGAGAATGTCATATTATATAGGGTATCGTATGGGATACTATTGGGGCGGGATCACCGACAATTATACACATATATGTCGAATCTGATCTAGGTAGTTTCCATACCCCTTCCGATTAGTTGTTAGTTAGACATGTAGTTACCTAGTAGATGTTAGAATGGACCGAGACATACCTATTTCCAAAACTAACGAATCGTGAGGATTTTAAAGACATGTCAAGGGATGCTACTGATATTTCAAAAGACGTACCTTTTCTTAAAAACACCGTAGCCCTTATTTTCAAAACACCATGATTCGTACTAATTCAAACGACAAAACAATATAACACAGGTGTAGCGATGTAGATTTTTATTGTTACGTTATCATTCATGTTCCGCATATTATTGTTGCAATTACTATTCACTGCCATTTATCATGTTGTTATTGTCTCATTGCATGATTATTGTGTGCTTAGTGATTATGAAACCCTGCTGTCAGGACACCAGCACCATTACGATGATGCATGTGTTTTACATACACCTGCTTGCCGGCTCACACCCATCATCATCGGTAATTGCCATGTCACGTACACTTTAGAGAATATTATTTCATTGACATAGCTTATTAACTGATAGTTGCAATATGTTATCGCTTTCATATGCTAGTTTAACTATAGCACTCATTGCGTGATATTAGATGCATTCATATATTCATTGTTTATGAAGTATTATGGAGATTTATTCCGGTTTTCACTGTTTATTGATATGGTAATTTGATGATTTCGGATCCTTCTTGAGATTTTTCTGGATTTGTAAACCGCATGTGAACGTTTATTTAAACTGATGAATTGTTTTAAAGAGAAAGATGAGGTTTTCCTTGATATGATGTGTCTTGTCCACCATGATGTTTTTCTTGGTTCTGAGATGGTTTTCGAGACCCGATCCGAGGAGCTGGACGAACCGTCTGTGGGTAAATGGTGGACCCTGTATGGTATCCCCGGGCAAGAAGCTCGAGTAGTAGACGATGAGCCCAGCAAGGGCAGACTGCCTACCGGTGATTGTCCGGCGCGGCGGATATCCGGAGGATACATTTCTTAGTTGTGAGATTGATGATATGGACCGATCCGGACTGATAGAGCTCGATGTTTTTAGATATTGAGATATTGAGATTTGAGATACTGAGATATTGAGATATTGAGAATAGTGTTTTGTGTCGATACATGACACGGATTCTATGTTGATTTCATTGATGATACCTCGATTTATATACATACAAAAATCTCATTGATTGAAGAAAAACAGTTCTTCGATTCATGATGTACTCTATTCTCATTATATGCATTGCACATCATTTTAGAGACATATTGTTACCTGACATTTGTATATCATATTCGTGGCATGTTGTTACCTGAGGCACTGACACGGGTACTTGGTATTATAATTAGGGATAGATGTTTACCCCTACCATTATATTATGCTTCAGGACATATTATTATTTTGAGGATATTACTATTCGTATGACCTAGGATATCGTCATGCATGCGATTTCTACTCGTAGATGTTTTCTACTCACGAGTTGGCAACTCACCCCCGTTGTGCCACAGTTCTTTGCAGGTTTTTTCGTACAGGTTTCGTTGCGGCTTTGCTGGCACATTGTTCCTTCCGGGTGATTGCTTTGGTAGGTGGGTTCTTTTGCATCAGGACCACCATCGTTTATTTATTATCTCAGTTGTATCTAGAAACTCCATCAACCGGATTATGTATTTGATAGAGATAGAAGACCAGACTTGTTATTATTTTGACCTTAAAGTCGTGCGTTGTATTATTGTGGTTTTCATGCTGATTTTGGGTTTTCTTTTGAGTTTTGATTCTCGCCCTTCGGCGTTGTATATTATATTGCTTCTGTGGTTATGACCATCGATTGACGACGAGCGGCTCCCGCCTGGGGATACCTTTTTATTTATTTCATATACTATTCATGTTGTATCCCTTTTGGGGGCCAGTATTTATAAAGGAGACTCTGCCGAAATTTTCAAAAAATACTTGAGATTTTAAAAATACATACTTCGTCCTATGTTTTTGAAACTACTTTCTTTAAATTGGTTTTTCCTTCACTCTACTGCTTCTTTGGTTTTGATTTCTGGGTTTTGGCTTACTTAGATTACATACGCCTCGAGACGTTTTGTAATTTAAGTGCCGGTCATGTTCCATACTTTTCGGGTCGTGCCAAAGTTGGTATCAGAGCGTTAGGTTTTACCTTCGGAGTGTAGGATGACCCTTGGTTGATGGAGTAGGTAGTTTGAGTAGAGTGACGTACCGTACTTATGTTCCACGGAATAATTACTATATGATACTCCACTTAAGAAGCCTTAGGATGTACATTTCTTTGCACAGCATTATATTCATTCCTATGATCTAGCCTCATTAGTACCAGTTTATGCTTTTGTTATCACGGTGTTACGGGCAGAGAGGTACGGCTAGAGTTGCGGTCAGCACGAGCTCGTCACGAACGAGGACTGACCAGGGCATGATTCTAGGGACATACGGTTTGCATAGAGGTGCCATTTTGTTGTGTTTTCACGCCACGAGCGTTTGATGGATCGCTTTTACGAGATTTCTCGGACATGCAGATCAGCACCAGAGGATTGGGCATCTTCAAGAGGCCAGCCAGATTGTGATGACCGTCAGAGAACATATTATTTTGATGATTGAGGCACTGTTCAGCGTGCGGACGAATGAGCCAGTGATTTTAGCGAATGAAAAGATATCGCCCCAGATGTTTGAAGCTAACGCTGCACGAGTTATACTTCGAGATATGATAGAAGATCGCTAATCACCAGTGATGAAAGACTAGGACATATGATTCATTGCCTACCCCGATACGAGGTCATCAGATAGATTGATTCCAGCTAGAGACGACTTCACGCTGACAAGTTGAGAGTCGATAGAGACGATCGAATGTCAGGAACCCATTTTCCAAGTTTAAAGTATTCGGAAACACTGCAAGAAATTCTATGGACTCTCTAGAAGAATGAAACCCTAACTCGACTTAATGACCATGAAAACGCCAGTGAACCTTAGGGTTTGCGGCAGTTCAGCGGTGCCATTAGTAAGGCTTGGGTCTGCCCTTCTACAGTTGGTTCATAGGTGCTGTGGTATATATTCGATACTATTAAACTGTACCCAAGATGTTGAGCTCTTAGGGGATTATGAGGTTTTGACAATTGATCGGATGGTTCGACTTCATTCGGACATCATGTGATGGGATACGTTACTTGGGAGACTCCAGATACGCGTATAGCCGTTGGAGCGCAGTCCTTGCAGCAATGAGGAGGCGAGTCCGAATCGGTCGGCACTAGAGAAAAGTGGAGTAAGAGGTTCGTAAAAGACCTTGATGAGATAACGTTCGACTCCGCCAACATCATAGATGTGATACGCAAGCAGAAGCGTTAACTTTGGATATATCTTCCATCGTGATGAGTATGTGTTCAGTTGATAAAACTGCACATTTAATATGACATTTATCCTACTATTTCTATATAGTAAACGGTGTTTATTATAATATATGACACATATGAGGGTCTATCTGTAAAAATACTATTTTCAAGTGTTTATATATTATAATTAGCATTTGGTTGGAAAAAGTAAGCATAAAATATCCACGTAACATTTGTCCCATTTAAAATATGCTAACCTTATTAAATGGTTATGTTAATATCTCAATAAAACAAACCCTACTAATATTATTTATTGAGTTTGTTGGGCAGAATTTTCAGGGCTGAAATCAAGGAAATCAAAGTTGTTAGAACAAACCTGCCTAATTAAGAAAGCAAACTAAAGAAATCAAGTCTGCCAGTGACGTAGAAATGTTTTTCAGTTTCTAGAGATTAAAAAGATCACCACGTGTCATGAAGATAAAGCTCCAGAAGACCAAATCAAATGATTCTCCTATAAGGCCATGGATCCATGGCCAAACCCACCAATTGGCCGCGATTCCACCGCGTGTTGGACGAGTTGGAAGCTAAGATTAGATATGTTAGGATCTTAACCACTGGTTTCTATATTAGGAAAATAGGGTAGTTATGGCATGAGATTTTTTCTGTTGGGATCTTAACCACTGGTTTCCATATTAGGAAACTAGGGTTCTGGCTCTGGGACTATAAATAAGGACCGAGAGCCTCTTCGAAAATTGATCAAGCTGAAGAGATCACGAAGTCCGCGACATGCTCACACATCCAGGCTAATCATCAATTGTTCATCTACCTCCTTAGAAGAGATCGAGAAGCAAACTACGGTTTTGTAATCATTTTCTAAGGAAACAAAGTGTACTTGATCTTGTTGATTAATAAAGGTAGTTTATTTTATTGCATTTTATTTTCTTCATGATTTCTATCTTTTGTTATCCCAACATGCACGAGTAATTCTTTGCTTGTTAGCGTTCATGGGATTATGGTAGGTTAATGGATGATGAAGACAAAGTTTATAAATTCTATCAAAAGAATAGTTAACATCCTAATTGGGCGCGCTATCAATTCATTAATAATCGCGACCACGATTAGAGATTAGATTAACAATTGCTTTGGTAAAGGCTAGATATGAACGGAGTTCCATGTCGAGATAAGGGTTAAGAGTGGGAACCCTTTTCCCTCCAGAAACCCTAATCTACATGCATCACTGTCAATCTAGTTTTAAATCTATTAAAGGATAAAAAGAGTAATCTTTAATTAATCATCCATGACTACTAAATCCTAATGAACCCTACAAACCCCCTTTTAATATAAAACTTACCTCCGTAGTTAAACTAGATCTATATTTTGCATCCGTGATTAACATAGATCTAGATCCTACAACCATTCCTCACCATTCTTTATTCTTCCTCCTTTCTTTCTCAATACGCCTAAAGTAAGAATAAAATATTCAACGTTTCCCAGAGAACGACCCATACTCATCACGGTCTAGCTACATGCGACACCATTATTGATCGCGGTTACACTAAAAACAGACCAATCAAATGGCGCCGTTGCCGGGGATACGTGCGTAATTTTTTATTCTTACTATTTGTGTTGAATTCTTATTCGATTTATATCATAATTAAAACAAAACAGCAAATTTTATATTTAACGATTTGTGTGTGAGTTTTGCAAGGAGATCTGGAGTCACAAACTTGAGGAAACAGAAAGACAGAGACATTCATCAAGATCCAGAGGAGTACAGAAGGACACGGAGCAAAAATTCATCAGCTGATCCTTCTTCCTTGCGGCGGAACCGCTACACAAGTAGCATATTAGCGGTGGAAGCGCAGCTAAAGGGAGGAGTTAGGGGTCGTAACTTCTCTAGTAAGTTTCTCAACTCTTTCTCTCCTCTGAAATCCAATAAAATATCTTTTCTGCTGGATTCTTTGCAAAATATCGCCGCTCAAAAATCTTTTTGCAAAGTTTTGTTATTGGTTTGTTGTTGTATATTTTAATACGGACTTTAAGGGGCAAGACGACAATTCAGATTAGGTGGGGATTTCATCACCCTTCCTAGGCCCCACAAATCACAAAATGAGCATCCGCAACTGTAGGGTTCCTTGGCACAATCATGAGGTTCTACAACTGATCAAACATGTCCAATTCAAAATTTTCTATGTGCCGAGAAACCCTAAGCAAGATCGATACTAGAGGTAAGGCGAAAGAACATGCAAGTTAACAGTTTAACTACAAGTGAATGTGACTACAACCTTGGAAGATCCGGTCCTCCACCTCTTTAGCTCCGTGATGACGTCCCTCCGCTGCGATCATCGGATCCCGGACTCTAGCGATGATCTCGTCGGAGAAATGATCGGGCTAGGTCGTTGCCTTCAATGCCGAAGATGATCTACATCGAGGCGACTCTTACTCAAGCTGCATCATCACTTGGTCATGAAACTTGTGAAGATAACACACTCTACTACATAGCAAGTGGTAGAGGATGAAGAAATAAGAAGTGGGTTCACTTTGGAATTGGATATCTCACTTGGATTCATCACTTGGAATTTTCTAGCAAATGGTTTTCTTCTTCATGAAGAAGATGAAGAAGAAGAAAGAAAATAATGAAATGAATATTATCAAAAAATAGAAAATCAAGTTATGTCTATCATTTAGCAACTATGAGTGAGTAAACTCATGTAGAGAGTAAACTAGGGTTTAGGCTAATGGTTTGGTTAAGGAAAGAAACAAAATGGTTAAGACTTTCAAAGCTTCATGAAGCTTCAAGAGTAAAACAAAAAAAAGCCACCATTTTATTTCTTTCTAAAAATAAATAAAGAAAATAAATAAAACAAAAGAAACCCTAACCATTAACTAAACATGGTGTATAGTACACACACCCAAGTTTGCATGTATCATCAAACATGATACAATCAAGGGCACAAAAATATATCACATATACTACTTGTGCACATCAAGTGAGAAAATCAATCTTAAGTGAACAAATACTAGTTAATGTAAAGTAATATATCATATATTTAATTATACAATAAATCATTAAATCAACAATTGATTTAATAATCCGGTCATAACGCATATAACCAACTAATATCAAGTGTATCTTTATTTCGAATCAACATTTGATTCGGTAACCGAGCTATATCTTATAAAACCGTCCGATGATACGAATCGCGAGAATAGAATTCAGTATCACATTCTGGTATTATTCTCGGTCCCGCACATATCTCATATACGCTCCTATTTCATTTCGCTTGAGCCAGGAAACCTCTGTGTAGGACTCTAAAGACTCGTCAATATGCCGGCAGCAGGTGATGATCATATCAAGCACCCGCAAGCCGCAAGCGGTCTACTAAACGTAACGGCCACCCGGGTATTGAGCGATCAGAGGATCAACGAGCAAGCCCGCTCACACTCCTGTGAATCCAACCAGCAACACTTATCGTACAGTCCGGTCTGTTCGTCTGATATGTCGCATTTGTCGCCTAGGTGTAGGAAACGTCAGACCCCAGTAGCTTGATAAGTCATGCCGACGTAAGGTCCATAACAAGCGTAAAACTACTGATAACTCTTACCAGCAATTCACAGCAACCCTGGCCAGGGATTTCCAGTTATGGCCAGTCGAGCATAGCGCAACATCAACCCCCAATACCGGGAGACACGAATCCCCTCCTATCTCTCATTGTCTCCATGTGAATCGGGACCGTACCCAAAAACCACCTATTTGCATGACTCAGTAGAGCCGTGGTAGGGTGGAAATCAAAGCACAGTGGAAGACACACAAGACTCTATGACGATCTCGGGTCAACAGACTAAGCTGTACTAGTGTCACCAGAGAACTGCCATCTGACGTGAGGTATAATACCATCTGGGAGTTCTCGGCGAGTCCGTTCAGTGTACCAAGTCTTCACTGAGCACCCGCATACCATCTATGATGTCAAACACCAATGGATATGGGATCATCCATCGCCCATCACATGGGTCAAGAAGATATACGCTAGTCTACTATGGAATATCGATGCCCCGTCTCGATATTCCCACGACTAGGAACATTGAAGGAAGTACTCATGAACTACCCAGGCCCTACTAGTATGATCTACATCATAGTCCTGGAAGTCGAGTACACATCCTAAGGGCTTTATCAACATGTAACAGAGAGACGGAAAGTATACATGTTAAGATTAAGAGAAACCAGATAGCATAATATCATGTCGAGCAAGAAAGTCCTACCTATATATGTCTCAGCATCCACTACAATATACATCCAATGTACAGTAATGGCCTCTAGGGCATACATATAACTAACAATCTCCCACTTGCACTAGGGCCATCTGTAACAGTGGTTGCAATATCTAATACTCAACCATCCCATATAAGTCTCTCTCTGGGAAAAAGGCCTTTGTGAGTGGATCCGCCGTGTTATTCTCTGAGTCTACTCTCCTAACCTCGATCACCCTGGAGATCAACTATCTCCATGATCAGGTGATGCTGCCTCAGAATATGTCTGGGTCACTGATGGGACCAGGGTTCCTGGGACAAAGCCACACTTCCATTGTCACATAATGTTAGGAACCTAGTTCATCTAGTGAACCATTATACACCCAAACTTCCTCTTTGGTAGTATGTTTAATAACGATGTTACCAGCCTTTATCGTCTAGTTTGCCATGGTATCTAGCTTGGAACTCTTCCAACATACCGTCCCTTTACTGATGGTAAAGACAATACCTGCGACTGACATTCAGTCGACCTTATCAACCTGGAACTTTTCCAGTGATTCTCCCCAGGATCAACTGATACCATCTCACTACAACTAGTGAGAATCCTAACATCCATTTAGATCTATCTCATAGATCCAAAACCCAGAATTTAGGAGGTATCATTTTGATACTATATGGAGAATCTATGTGATAAGAGGAGATTGACCGTGCGTAGCATAAGAAACTCTTTTCTTATCAAGAGTATGTTATCCACGTACAGTACGAGGATGACCACCTTACTCTCTACTACCGTTTTGTATATACAAGGTTCATCTACCATTTTGATGAAGTCAAACTTTTTGACTACCACATCAAAACAGACGTTCCAACTCCGCGATGCCTGCTTTATTCTTTAAAGCAACTTGCACACGTTTCCGCTGCTCCCACTGTTTACGAAGCCCTCTGGCTGTATACTTATAGACGTTCTCTCCTAAATCATTATTTAGAAGAGCAGTCATGACACCCAACCACCAGATATCATAATCATGGTATGTAGCCGTGGCAAGTAGGATCCGGATAGACATAAGCATAGCCACTGGAAAAGGTTTCATCATTTTCAATGCCTGGTCGATGACGAAAACCATTAACATGTCTAGCTTTGAAAGTCTCAACTTTTCCATCTACACCAAATAATCTTCTCAAGATATACTTGTTCCTGATGGGGATTTAACCCTTCAGATATAGCAACCAAAGTCCATACTTTGTTGGTTTACATGGATTCCATCTCAGATCGCTAAGCATCCAGCCATTCTTACAGAGTCCCTACTCTTGATGGCCTGCTCGAAACTAGTTGGGTCATCATCTCATGATGCATTCCTCGCTCCCACTATCATGGAGAAACCAAAGTATCTCTCAGGCGGATGAGAAACCCTACCAGATCGGCGGAGAGGCTGAGGTTCGTCGGGGACTATTGAATCCTTTAGTTCTGTAAAATCATCAGCTGCAGTTTTGTATAGCTGGAACCTTTCCAGTTCTACAGAACCGACCTTGCCTCGATCTTGTCCGGATTTTGCTTTTGACATAGGCCTGACAATCCCAAATCCTAACTTACTTAAGAGATGGGCTCTTCCCATACCATATCTTATATGGAATGGTAGGCATTGATCTAATTCGAACCCAATTCAATAGGTATGTAGCTTTTCAAGCGCATAACCCCCAAAAGGAAATAGGCAACTCAGTAGTACTCATCATAGAGCACACCATATCTAATATGGTGCGATTGCTCCGCCCCGATACACCGTTGTGCTGTGGTGTATTCATAGGAGTAACACCGAGAGAGAATCTCATTCTCCTTTAGAATAATTCAAGAATTCCATGCACAAGTATTCTCCTCCCTGATCTTATTATAGGACATAATACTTATACTCGGTTTTTGGTTCTCTACTTCTAACTTATATTCTGTGAATATCTCAAAAACTTCGGACTTATGTTTCAACAGGAACATATGGCTGAATCTTGAGAGATTATCAGAGAATGTAATGAAGTACAATGAACCAGTCCTGGCATGTGTAGACAGGGGACCTTGCATACATCACTATGTATCAGTCCCAAAAGTTCACTAACTCTTTCTCTGTTTCTAATAAACAGAGCAATGGTCATCTAAACTTTGTGACATGACTGGCAAGTTTCATAAGATGTAAATTCAAACTAATTTAAATATGCATCTAAATGTAACTTCAGCCAGTCGGGTCGCATTGATATGACCTAGTCTACAATACCTCAAGAAGGATTCGTTCATTTCTGAACTCTTCCTCTTTTGTGTATTACGCATATTAGGAACTATAGTTTGATTTAGAACGTCAATGCTTTTAGATAACGTGCCTGAACCGATCAACTTTTCAAATGTTCAAAACAATATTCAACAATACAAAATTATATCCTTTCTTTACTAATAAAGAGATTGATATGATTTTGTATATCAGGTTCGGTATCTAATAGCATTTGTTCAGAATCAATGTATTGGTAATACATGGTGACAGTAACCAATAGACTTGGCTGCAACACTTGCACCGTTTTCTGTCTCATGAAACTTATCACCCGCTCTCAGTTCTCCACCTTTCCATAGCCCTATGTAACTGATTACTTATCTGAGATCCTGATCCGGCATCAAATACCCAGGACGTAGAGAATACTGAGAAACAGTTCTGTGTAACGAACACAACTGAAGAAGTTGAATCATATGCACTTTCTTCATTTGGGCGGCATGGGAATCCTGGTATTCCCCTATTTCCCGCTCTGTCGTATAATAATTATAAGTTGGAGCGGGACCAACGTTCCCCAGCCCAGTAAAACAAGCGGGTTCGGTCAATACATCCATATTATTATCTTGTTTAAGGCATGATATGGTCACTACCTGGAGAGAGAGAGAATAAAACACTCTGCGTGCGCTCTTGCAAGATTAGATTGGTTATTTATTTTATCTAATCAGGATGGCTCCCACTGTTTTTATCAAATCTTCCTTCAAACCCTAAAAGGAAAGACTAGCCGGGATTAATTATACTCTACAAGTTCGCCGATCTTTCAGCCAGGCCAGTATCGGTACTTTGAGGGAGGTTCCCCGTGTTGCGCCACGGCAGCGCCCCGGCCGTCTTACTCGAGGCCAAATTGCGGAATAAAAAATTTTCCTTGCTCGGAAAACCGGCGCTACCGCGGACAAAGAAAACCCGGATCGATAACCATTAACCTACGCTAGCAAACAAGAGATAGGGTGAGAAGTATACCGAGTGATCCGAGTCCTCCGGTCTTCTCTTCATCATCCCGATCTCCCGCGGAAAGTCTTGGCTCCACATCGTCGCCTCCTCGCCGGAAGGGGCACCACATCGCCTTCGTCTTTTACGGGCTCCCGCCTCAATACCGAGGCAACTCGAGCATGAAGCCGGCAACTCGACATGCTCAAGATATGCTGTAGAATGTAGTGTAGAAGATGGTTGTCTCACTTGGGGTTTGTAGTTGCCATGATGGAGGATTGGGGTTAGGAAAAATGGTGCTTTCATTTTTCCGAAACAAGAAGAAGAAGGAGATGAAGAATTCCTCACAAAACTAAGATGAACTCTCTCATTCTTTTTCTTTCTCTCTTTCTTTTTCTTCTTCTTCTTTTCTAAATGAGAAACTTATCATCTCCAAAATGAGAAGGGTGGAGGAGGTAATAAGAAGTAAGAAGGAAGGTGAGTGTAGGGTGAAAAGAGGAGGTAACCACATCAAGAGACAAATAAACATTCAACCATGCTTATTTCTTTTCCAAGCCATACCCTTTCACTTCACCTTTAAATCAAGTCAATGTGCAAGATAAGAAAGCCATCATAATCAACACAATTGCATAAAACCCCTCCACAAAGTGTAATTTGCAAAACTGCAAATTACCCCCTCCATCGGAAAAGTCCGGCCGGGAAAGAACAAAGGAAAACCGGCCGGAACGGAATGCAAACTGGCAACTCCAGAAAACTGGTCCCGTAATAAATTACAGGAAAACCCCGATACTGTGCATACACACCCGCATCTGTATTCCGTCCGGATACAAATGCAATGAGACAAAATCTACACTGTACTAAACTAAGACCGGCTTAAGCCAAAGCCGGCTAGTAAAATCCGTTCGATCCTGATCCGTGCAATACCGCACGTATCTGATCGAACCCTGCCATATACCTATACGGCTACTAGTACAAACCGTCCGATCCTGATCCGTGCAATACCGCACGTATCTGATCGGACCCTGCCATATCTCCATACGGCCTCTACAGCGTTTCGCCCGAAAGCTGAGTAACTGAAAGTGTGGTGGACTCTAAAGACTCGTCAATACTATGGCTGTGGATTTAACCACTGGCACGTCAGAGGTATAAGCCAATACGTGACGGGCCACCAGCTATTGACCAAAAGGGACGTCGATGAGGAAGCTCACCCCGACACCCAACTGAGCCTGTCAGTGACAATATCCGTACAGTCCGGTCCGTTCGTCTATGAGTATCGCATGGCGGGCCTAGGGGGTTGGTAAAAGTCAGACCCCCAAAAGCGGTACAAGTCGTGTCGGAGCGTAGCCCAGAACGCCCTGAGATACTACTGGAATACCTACCAGTAAATCTCCTGCCTCGGCCGAGGGCTTTGCGTAATGGCTCTCCTAGACACAGCGCGACCTCACTCCCAATACCGGGAGAGACGAACCCCTGAAGATCCGCTCACTGCCTCCATGTGGCTCGGGACTGTACCCAACTAAAACCTGTTTGCACGACTCCTTTGAGCCGTGGTAGGGTAGTAATCAAAGCACAGTGGGAACTCACACGAGACAAATGACGATCTCAGGTCGATGAACTAACCTGTACACATGTCACCTGGGAACTGCTATCTGACGTCTGGTATAAGACCAACTAGCAGGTTCCCGGCGAGTCCTGTCCGGTGTACTCATAACCCAATGAGCACCTGTATACATCTTAGGTGAACCAACTGACACCAGTGGCTTGTGAGACCGGCCACCGCCCCTCGTCGGGGTCTCGACTGTATACACTAGTCTACTAATGGAGTATCGATGCCCAGTCTCGAAACTCCCACGACTAGGGACCTTTTAAGGATGTGCTTATAGACTACCAGCTCCCACGTATATGATCGCCATCATACTGCTGGTCGTCAAGCAAGAATCCTAGGGGCTCTATCAACGTGTAATAGCGACATGTCAGGTCACCTAAAGCAGTACACGATGATAAAGATAAACCAGATAGCATACTATCATCTCGAGTAAGACTGTCCTACCGGGATAGGTCCTCCCTCAATCATTGCAATCACGTGCCTGTGATCCAATAATTGACTCTGAGGGCACTATCTCCAACAATCTCCCACTTGCACTCAAGGCTAATTATTGCGATGTCGCATACTCACAGCCCGTGTGATATCGAACACCCAACTCCTCTACAAGTCAGTCTCACAAAGCTCGTTTGCGAAACTATTGCGTTCGAGGAATAGCCTTAGTGAGTGGATCCGCTGTGATGTTTCTTTCTATGTCTCTCTATATCTCATGTTCGCGGAGAAAGCCATCTCCCGAAATGAGCAATACCTGTCTTAGAATGTCTGGATGTCTGATGGGACCTAGCTCATAAATGAACTCCAAATCCAAACTTCTTAGACTGTATCGTCAACTGAAACTAATCAGTATCCCGCGCCATGCCTCCCTCAGTATTGCCTTGGACCACCTGTCCAAAATACTGCCCCTCGTCAGAGGGAGAACTATAACTCTGACAACCTCCTTGTCGTCCATGTCACCTTGGAAGCCTGGAGTGATAACCGTCTCCTAGAGGAGGCAGCCGTTATCATATTCCTAGAACATTCACTTATGTTCTAAAACTGCTTCCGACTGTTTTTCCAGGTTTGGATCAATATCAACTTATTGCATCTAGTGCAAGAACAACATCTGGTGTGATACTTGACATATCATGATTGACTCAATTGCCTAAGCAAGTGATCTGTCAATCATGCACATCCTCTCCCCTTTAGTCTGTAAGACACCTTTAGAGAGGGTGACTCCATTACCTGCAGGTATACTACCGTGCCAGGAGTCGTCCATTCTAAATACTCTTAGAATGCTGTCAAAGTACCCTGATTGGGAAACCACCCAAATCTAGATCTAAAACCATAGATCTAGTAACCAGTATGTCTGATATAATGTCCAAGTCCCTTGTGGAGAAACCACTGTGTGACGACCAAAGTATAACCGATCGTAGTATAGGAATATCACTTCCTACTACCTCTCAACAGATCCATCCCCTATTCTGATGACGTCAAACCTATGACTGTCACATCAGAAATAGATGATCTATCTCCGCTACATCTGCTTTAGTCTATAAATAGACATAAGCCTGATGTCCACCAATGCTTCCGCTGCTCCCACTGACTACGACAACCCTCTGGCAGAGTCATATAGACGTGCACTTCCAAAGCTAGTTTAGAACGACGCTATACTCATTCTCCTGCCGGGTCTCGCAGCCTGGAACAATCAGCAATGGCAAGTGTGGGTAAACAAGAACTTCCCTGTCACCGTCCTTGAGGCTACCGGAGTACCTCTCGGGTGCCTGAAGTTACCCACCGTATCTGCGGAGTGGCCAATGGAATGTTAATCCAGATTGAATCTTTAGGTTCCTTATTAAAACTTCAGTAATCGTTTGCGGTTCTGGAATCACTTCCAGTTCTACCATACTCCCACTACTGTTTTCTGAAAAAATCCATTTTTAATAAAAACTGTGGCGAGTCTAGAACAATATTGCTATTGTTCATCCAGATGGTAGAAAATCAACCCTCGTCATAGCCTGGGTCAACCCACAAAACAGCCATTACAGAAACGTGCCTTGAGTTGTCCAGTGTCTGGTTTTAAGCATAAGCCGGACAACTCCCCGTACCTTAACATCGTTAAGATATGAACTGTTCTATATCCAATATAGAACCAGAGGCACTGATTTAATTGAACCAGATTCAAATCATGCAGCTGTCTCCAGTGCATGTTAACTAAATGGAAGGAGGCCGATCAGCGTTACTCAACTTAGGAATGCTTCCAATTATGAGTAACCTGAAAGAGAAGCAAGTTCTCTTTATCATCACTATCAACTGAATACCATACACAAGTATCTACATCTTCGATCACTTTGAAGAATCCCGATACTTGCTACACCTGGTTCTCTACTCTATTCAAATACCTATAACTCCTCAAAACTTAGACCATGTGTTCCTACGAAACACATGTCTATGAACTAGAGAAGTTAAAAGTAAACAGAATATAGTATGAGGACCAACCCCTCTGTCCTAATGGACACTGGACAACATACAATACTCTGTATAAGTCCGCTGAGTCTAACAACTCTTTCACTGTGTGTCGTAGGTTGAAAAATGTACTTATGGTTAAGAAGAATTACACCGCTGTTCAATACTCCTTACCTAACCATCCACTGATATAGGTAAATGTCATCGACATAATATCAAAAGGTATATCTCACTCTATGAAAATAGACGTACAGATATATCAATTTGAAATTGGTGCACAACAGCGGATATTCAAAACCAAATATTTGCCGACCGGCAAACAGCCCAGGTGATCTCCTCAAATATCACCGATTACAACGAATCCCGATATAATGAGGATGATCACCCAATTCCCAATAACTTACTCCCACTCATCATCTGTAAAACCATACAGATGTGAGAATCATACCTGGTAAATACATACCCTGGAGTAAGTATCTAATCGGGAAATCAGTTTTCTTTTAACATTACACAGTGAAGCTGAAACATTGAAATGTTTCGTTGGGGTATCCTGGTATTCCTAGTAATGCCTCTTCCATTATCCAGATTCACAACTGTAACCGTATAATTCTTTGCCACCTCTCCAAATCCCTTTATATGTCTTTAGTCATTACCTTCTGTACACCCCTTTAAGCCAAATGGTTTTCTTCCTTCCCTACCGTTCGGCACCAGCCTATGGTTTGGAAGAAGACTATCCAAAAAGCATAAAGGGTGTACTGTCCTAATCCTAGGAGCACTCGCAACGCGAGAGAAGGTGAGGATAAAAGACACCTGAATGTACTTTATTCCTATTTCTCCTGAACCAGAATCCATCCCCGAACTGGAACTAGTTCCTTTCGAGTTCGTATATAACCATACGATGGATTATCCAATAAAATGGGATCTTCGTAGTGATACGGAGTGTCCTGGAGAAATACAAAGGTGATTTAGGATTGGCGAAGAAATACTTGGTTTGGTCGTGAATAGCAGTCGCAACTTACTTTGCCCTCTTACTAATCCCTTGCTTTGTCTAAACTTAATACCTTCGGTACACCGTTTTAGGCTAACTGGTTTTCTTCATTCCCTACCGGTCGGCACCAGCCTATGGTTTGGAAGAAGACTATCCAATTTGCGTAATAGGTGTACTACTCCTAAACTAAGGAGTACTCGCAACCTGAGAGAAGGTGAAAAGAAAAGACAACTGAATAATCCTATCCGTTTTCTCCAGAACCAGAAACCATCCTCGAAGTCCTTCGAGTTCGTATATAACCATACGATGGTTTTGTCCAATGGAAGTGGACGTTCGTAGTAATACGGGGTGTCCTGGAGAAAAGGGTAAAAGTAGGAGTGGCAATGAGGTCTGTAACTCTGACAATCCAAAAGCCTGTGTTAAGAAGGTTCGGTCAACTTGGTCACTGAGTCATAGTCCAGGGTTGGGTCAATGGTCGCTGCCAGAGAGAGAGAGAAAAGAAACACTCAGCGTGCACTCTAACCTAGATCAGAATGGTTATCACTTTATCTAATCAGGAAACCTCCCACTGTACCTCAAATTCTCCTCCAAACCTGAAAGAAGAATTAGTCGGGATCACCCGAGGAGTAAACTAACTCATCAGTGGAAATCGGGATCCAACTATCATCGCATGATAACGTGACGGAATCCACTCACGTCACCACACTCCAGAAGGTATGCGCATGCCTGGCAAGTTTCAGTTCTTTTGAAACTCCCGATGTGATTTTTACCCCTAGGACCCAAGTGACCTTGACGAATAATCAACAAATCAAAAGGTCCTAGTCAAGTTCAACCCGTCATTATCTTGATTGCGTTAAACCCACCCGCACGACCCTTGACGAATAATCAACAAAGTCGCACGACTGTCCTAACCAATCCACATATCCATGCGACAGAAAGCATTACAGAGCTACCGCACACTACGCCTCGGCGAATAGCAACGACAAACGTAGCGCGAATACTAAGCAATACTAATCCGAAATGACGGAGGGCTACGAATGGTTTCTGGCGAAAACCTTTAACGTAATGAACTTGATATCGTTGAAGGAACTGGATAACTTTTATAAAAAATATAGTGACGAAAACCTTTACTAAAGAGGTCACTCCCGGTGAAGGGATCTCGGCTCTTTTCCCGTAGAATGAGGTGCAGGATATTCCAACTGAATACCACGATGCAAAGAAAAAGTAATCGGCTATAGTGAAGTTAATGCCCTGACGCAAACTTCTGTCCAAGGGGTCACTCCCGGTGAAGGGATCTCGGCCCTTGCCTCGTCGACTGAGGAGCAGGATATTCCAAATGAATACCACGATGCAAAACAAAAGTGAACGTCCTTGCAATAACAGCTTTTTGAAAAAATGTTCCAACAACATCAGATTAGGTTTGTTTAAACTTGCATTGATCCGAATCAATGCAGTCCCATCAATTGATCACACCACAAAGAACGAAAATATACTGACGTACGTATATGCCATCCGCATTCGCCACTGGGTCCCGTCATCACCCGTTAGGTTAGCTAACTAACGGCAGAGCGGGGACTGGACTAGCGCGGATGTAAAACATATACAACATCTACTAATATATATACCAATATATAGTATTTCGCTCAAGGCGTGAATAAAATGCAACATCACAGAAATGTACAGTATCACAGAACAATACAGATATCTGGAAGCCCCGGGTTTCACAGACCCGCTGCTGAAACCCGACGTTCCCCTAGTCGTGTGGATAGCCTGTGCAATGAAATCCTAGACCCCTACGGGCGCGGCAAGTCACCCGCCAAAACCTGAAGCGAGGCAGCCCCCTTCAGTACCGTGAATGGACCACCCAGCACTTCACGGAATCCGGTAACTTGGGCACCCCTCCTGGGTCAACCTGTACCCCCTACGAGTGCGGCGAATAGCCAGCCAATCCTGGAGTGAAGCCCCCTCCGTCCCAATGCCATGAGATGCGGGCTCATTGCCCTCCAGAACCCGGCTATCCGTGCACCCCACCGCGGGGCAATCCTAGTACAGAAAAGTAAAATATACATACACCGGGTACATCGACCGCAACCAGGTCGTGCCCCAAAAGAATAATACAAACAGGCAGTGACGGCAGTCCACATGTCGGACGCTCGCCCCGCAATATCAAATGTACATAATACAACAAAACTGTACTAGCATTGCATCCAGGCTATCCCCACGACCGATCCGCAACATCACAGCATAAACATAGAACATCAACGTGAAAGTCACGTTCGCAAATCCGTCTAACCGGGCTATAGCAGTCAGACCGGATTTACCGATCGAGTGACATTCACGGTCGCAGATATAATGTAAATACTGTGAAAAATGTGTTTAAACTTTTCCGATTGACCAAAAATTAACAAGTGGGCCCCCAATCAAAACTGTAGCACTTACAGAAAACCTGGGCCCATTTTTAATATTCCAAAACCCCTAATTTTATCCCATAAGCCCACTGAAAAAAGTTGGTGAAGTGAAGCTTAAATCCTGCGGCGGAAGCGCGGCCAAAATGGGGTTTTGGCCGCCCTTCCGCGGTCGTACGGATCGATCGTCTCACCAAATTTTGTCAGTTTTCTTAGAAATCCCTGCACATCATTCTGAAACCACTTGAAAAATTTTTAGACTCCAAAAAATTTCGACAGAAACTGATTGTGCTAGAAAATACGGTTTTTCGGAAATTTTGGTCGATCGGAAACGCAAACACATCAAACGAAGCTAGGTAAGGTTAATGGCGTGGCTCTGATACCATGTTGCGCCACGGCAGCGCCCCGGCCGTCTTACTCGAGGCCAAATTGCGGAATAAAAAATTTTCCTTGCTCGGAAAACCGGCGCTACCGCGGACAAAGAAAACCCGGATCGATAACCATTAACCTACGCTAGCAAACAAGAGATAGGGTGAGAAGTATACCGAGTGATCCGAGTCCTCCGGTCTTCTCTTCATCATCCCGATCTCCCGCGGAAAGTCTTGGCTCCACATCGTCGCCTCCTCGCCGGAAGGGGCACCACATCGCCTTCGTCTTTTACGGGCTCCCGCCTCAATACCGAGGCAACTCGAGCATGAAGCCGGCAACTCGACATGCTCAAGATATGCTGTAGAATGTAGTGTAGAAGATGGTTGTCTCACTTGGGGTTTGTAGTTGCCATGATGGAGGATTGGGGTTAGGAAAAATGGTGCTTTCATTTTTCCGAAACAAGAAGAAGAAGGAGATGAAGAATTCCTCACAAAACTAAGATGAACTCTCTCATTCTTTTTCTTTCTCTCTTTCTTTTTCTTCTTCTTCTTTTCTAAATGAGAAACTTATCATCTCCAAAATGAGAAGGGTGGAGGAGGTAATAAGAAGTAAGAAGGAAGGTGAGTGTAGGGTGAAAAGAGGAGGTAACCACATCAAGAGACAAATAAACATTCAACCATGCTTATTTCTTTTCCAAGCCATACCCTTTCACTTCACCTTTAAATCAAGTCAATGTGCAAGATAAGAAAGCCATCATAATCAACACAATTGCATAAAACCCCTCCACAAAGTGTAATTTGCAAAACTGCAAATTACCCCCTCCATCGGAAAAGTCCGGCCGGGAAAGAACAAAGGAAAACCGGCCGGAACGGAATGCAAACTGGCAACTCCAGAAAACTGGTCCCGTAATAAATTACAGGAAAACCCCGATACTGTGCATACACACCCGCATCTGTATTCCGTCCGGATACAAATGCAATGAGACAAAATCTACACTGTACTAAACTAAGACCGGCTTAAGCCAAAGCCGGCTAGTAAAATCCGTTCGATCCTGATCCGTGCAATACCGCACGTATCTGATCGAACCCTGCCATATACCTATACGGCTACTAGTACAAACCGTCCGATCCTGATCCGTGCAATACCGCACGTATCTGATCGGACCCTGCCATATCTCCATACGGCCTCTACAGCGTTTCGCCCGAAAGCTGAGTAACTGAAAGTGTGGTGGACTCTAAAGACTCGTCAATACTATGGCTGTGGATTTAACCACTGGCACGTCAGAGGTATAAGCCAATACGTGACGGGCCACCAGCTATTGACCAAAAGGGACGTCGATGAGGAAGCTCACCCCGACACCCAACTGAGCCTGTCAGTGACAATATCCGTACAGTCCGGTCCGTTCGTCTATGAGTATCGCATGGCGGGCCTAGGGGGTTGGTAAAAGTCAGACCCCCAAAAGCGGTACAAGTCGTGTCGGAGCGTAGCCCAGAACGCCCTGAGATACTACTGGAATACCTACCAGTAAATCTCCTGCCTCGGCCGAGGGCTTTGCGTAATGGCTCTCCTAGACACAGCGCGACCTCACTCCCAATACCGGGAGAGACGAACCCCTGAAGATCCGCTCACTGCCTCCATGTGGCTCGGGACTGTACCCAACTAAAACCTGTTTGCACGACTCCTTTGAGCCGTGGTAGGGTAGTAATCAAAGCACAGTGGGAACTCACACGAGACAAATGACGATCTCAGGTCGATGAACTAACCTGTACACATGTCACCTGGGAACTGCTATCTGACGTCTGGTATAAGACCAACTAGCAGGTTCCCGGCGAGTCCTGTCCGGTGTACTCATAACCCAATGAGCACCTGTATACATCTTAGGTGAACCAACTGACACCAGTGGCTTGTGAGACCGGCCACCGCCCCTCGTCGGGGTCTCGACTGTATACACTAGTCTACTAATGGAGTATCGATGCCCAGTCTCGAAACTCCCACGACTAGGGACCTTTTAAGGATGTGCTTATAGACTACCAGCTCCCACGTATATGATCGCCATCATACTGCTGGTCGTCAAGCAAGAATCCTAGGGGCTCTATCAACGTGTAATAGCGACATGTCAGGTCACCTAAAGCAGTACACGATGATAAAGATAAACCAGATAGCATACTATCATCTCGAGTAAGACTGTCCTACCGGGATAGGTCCTCCCTCAATCATTGCAATCACGTGCCTGTGATCCAATAATTGACTCTGAGGGCACTATCTCCAACACCCCGTGCTTTCGCACGGACCTAATTAAAGTAAACCTCGTTTTCCCAGGGGCTTAACCCCGTTGACACCTTTCTAGACACCTACTTGATCGGCTAATTGTAAAGTGCAAAACTCTCCTAGGAGTAACAATTACTCGCAGTGGGTATCAGGATCCAACTATCATATAGAAGGTATGCAATCTCATTGCAAATTTCAACACTTGAAACTCCCGATAATTGTTTTTACCCCTAGCACCTATGACCTTGGCTAAGGTCAACAAATCATAAGCACTAGTCAAGTTCTACCCGTCATTTCATGATTAATTAGACCCACCTATATGACCCTTGGCTAAGGTCAACAAAGCCACATGACTGTCCTAACTAATCGCATCATATGCGGTGTAGGAAGACATCACTTAGCTATCGTACACCGTGCCTTGACTATGGTCAACAAACACAGCACGAATACTAAGTACTCTACTTCCTAAAATGACGGAGGGTTGCGGATGGTTTTTATGAAAACTTTTAACTCTTTGAACTTGATCTCGTTGCGAAATCAAATGGTTTTTAAATGGAGTGTATTTGAGGCTTTTCTAGTTTTGCTAAAGGGGTCACTCCCGGCGAAGGGATCGTCGGCCCTTTCCTCATCGAATAAGGTGCAGGATATATCATATATACCGCTGTGCAAAGCAAAAACTATAGAAGCAATCAAAAGAAAAACCGAGGGTTGTATCATCTGCCAGTTATTGCTGAAGGAGCCACTCCCGGTGAAGAGATCTCGGTCCTTTCCTTATCGAATAAGGTGCAGGTTGTTCTACAAGGAACACCGTGACGCAAAGCAAGAACTGTAGCTACCTGTTTTTGAAAATTCGATTCCACAACATCTTTTAGGTTTATTTTCTTTCATTAATCTCATTAATGAATGTCCCATTATTTAAGTCCACCTAAACATCACAGATAAATATAACGTACGCATATGCCATCCGCATTCGCCTCGATATCCCGTCTGCACCGTTAGGTTAGGTAACTAACGCCAGAGCGAGGCAGGGCTAGCGCGGGTGTAAAACATAAGAAACTCCTATATAATATATCATATATACTACATACAATATCTATCTGAACATATCACATGATCACATCACATATAACGCAGCAGAAAATATCATATGAAATTTTGGATATACTAAGACGTCCGTGTTTTTAATACGAGCCAGTATAAAACACGGATTCCACGGCCGCGATGAATAGCCAATCCCACACCCCTAGACCCCTACGAGAGAGGCAAGCAACCCTACCAATTCTAGGATTAGGAGACCCGGACTCGACTCCTCGAGATGGTCTCCCTCTGTACCCTAGAACCCGGTTACTTGTGCTCCCCTCCTTAGGTCTATACTAATGCGGAAAAAGTAAATAATATACAAATGGTGAAATCATCCGCAACCTGGAAGTGCCCCAATAAAAGATTATTACGTACAAGTTTTTACATGAATGAAAATGAAAAACACTCATCTCATATAAAAAACCCCGGCTATTCAAACACGACGATCCAATATAACATATCCAGCAACACATAACATCACATATCATCAACGTAAGTAAACATGCGTATCCCAATTTTCGTTGACATATAGCAACGAAACCGGCGATATCACATATTACACTTACGGTCACAGAAAAGAAAGTGTAAAATTACAACAGTTGGAATCCGCAAACTCTTTAGACATCGCATGCCTAACCAAATGAATTCCTTAGACATCGCATGCCTAACAATTATAAACCCCGCATTTTAGTCTCATTATCGAAAAATCTTTTCAATATCAAGCCGGGCAATTCAACAAGATTCCCGATATATTGATCGAATGATCGTCGCAAACTTTAGTAGACGGCCGCACCCCCGATACCGTCGACGAAGTGCACCAAGGCGGAACACCGCTGCCGCGAGCACCCGAACGGATGCTTTCGGCGACGGGTTCTCCTACAGTCACTTGGTCGGGGCTATGGTGTGTGGCTGTCTATTAAGTTTTCCCGGCGAGTATCCGCGTATGCTACGTGATTGCGACGGACTTTTGATCACATCAAAATTCCGTGGCAACCGATCGAGTGAGACTAAAGTGCTAGATTTATAATATTCAAATCAATTATCTCATAACTCCTTGTGGATTCCAAATATTGTATCACATTCCAGATAAATAGAAAATGTTAAACTTTCCGATCGAACAACCAAACACCCAAGTTTTCCCGAAACAGCTCAACACATGAAATAAGTTTAAGAACATTCACTTCATGCCACAGTACCAACGGTCCAGCCGTAGAAGGGTCAATCCAATGCCTCACATGTGGCATGCCGTACTGCCCCAAACCCTAAGGTTCAAAGGGCAGTTCAAGACGGTCACAAAATCGAGTTAAGGTTTGTTGTCTTCTAGAGGGTCCATCACGTTACTTGCACTACTTAGAACGTTCTTAAACAACGGAAAAATCCAACACTTGGAAATTTCCCGGCAGGGGAAAAATCGGGTATTTATATCCGGTGATCTTTTTAACAGTTTCTAAAATATCCGGAAAACATAAACGAAGTTAAATTATCCGATCGAAATAACGAGTCCCTAATAAAACCCTAGAAAACTCAACACTTGAGTGGAATTAAAAAATTCCCAGAAAAAAATGACAATAAAGGACCTAAGAATAAATATGTGAAGTTTGAGGGACTAATTCACAATTTGGGCCGCGGAGCCGCCGCCAAACCCTTGGTTTGGCAAATTTTTGAGTTAGGGGTCCGTACTTTACAGTAATTCTTATATTTTCCTGCTTATTTTTCTGAGCATTTTTAATTCACAAAAATCCACAGTTTGAAAAAATGTACAGAGAAGGGTTCTGATCGGGGTTTTGGGGTTCGATCGGATCTCTAACTTCGTCTACACTTTGCCTAAAGCTCTAGCTAGGCTTTGATACCACTGTAGGGTTCCTTGCACAATCATGAGGTTCTACAACTGATCAAACATGTCCAATTCAAAATTTTCCATGTGCCGAGAAACCCTAAGCAAGATTGATAGTAGAGGTAAGGCGGAAGAACATGCAAGTTAACAGTTTAACTACAAGTGAAAGTGACTAGAACCTTTGTAGATCCGGTCCTCCACCTCTTTATCTCCGTGATGACGTCCCTCCACTGCGATCATCTGATCCCGGACTCTAGCGATGGTTTCGTCGGAGAAATGATCGGGCTAGATCGTTGACTTCGATGCCGAAGATGATCTACGTCGAGGCGAGTCTAACTCAAGCTGCATCTTCACTTGGTCATGAAACATGTGAAGATAACACACTCTACTACATGGCAAGTGATAGAGGATGAAGAAATAGGAAGTGGGTTCACTTTGGAATTGGATTTCTCACTTGGAATTTTCTAGCAAATGGTTTTCTTCTTCATGAAGAAGATGAAGAAGAAGAAAGAAAATAATGAAATGAATATTATAAAAAAATAGAAAATCAAGGGATGTCTATCATTTAGCAACCATGGGTGAGTAAACTCATGTAGAGAGTAAACTAGGGTTTAGGCTAATGGTTGGGTTAAGGAAAGAAACAAAATGGTTAAGACTTTCAAAGCTTCATGAAGCTTCAAGAGTAAAACAAAACAAGCCACTATTTTATTTCTTGCCAAAAATAAATAAAGAAAATAAATAAAATAAAAGAAACACTAACCATTAACTAAACATGGTGTATAGTACACACACCTAAGTTTGCATGTATCATCAAACATGATACAATAAAGTGCACAAAAATATATCACATATACTACTTGTGCACATCAAGTAAGAAAATCAATCTTAAGTGAACAAATACTAGTTAA
Source organism: Agapanthus africanus (assembly GCA_030015575.1). NCBI lineage: Eukaryota > Viridiplantae > Streptophyta > Magnoliopsida > Asparagales > Amaryllidaceae > Agapanthus > Agapanthus africanus. The sequence continues at coordinate 704,279,721 of JASDDO010000024.1, read as the reverse complement.
TGTAAAGTAATATATCATATATATAATTATACATTAAATCATTAAATCAACACTTGATTTAATGATCCGGTCATAACGCATATAACCGACTAATATCAAGTGTATCATTATATGGAATCAACATTTGATTCGGTAACCCGGATATATCTTATATAACCGTCCGATGATACGAATCGCGAGAATAGAATTCAATATCACATACTGGTATTATTCTGGGTCCCGCACATATCTCATATGCGCTCCTATTTCTTTTCGCTTGAGCCAGGAAACCTCTGTGTATGACTCTAACAACTCGTCAATACGCGGGCAGCAGGTGATGATCATATCAAGCACCCACAAGCCGCAAGCTGTCTGCTAAACGTAACGGCCACCCGGGTATTGAGCGATCAGAAAATCAACGAGCAAGCCCTCTCACACTCCTGTGAATCCAACCAGTAACACTTACCGTACAGTCCGGTCTGTTCGTCTGATATGTCGCATATCTCGCCTAGGGGTGGTAAACGTCAGACCCCAGTAGCTTGATAAGTCATGCCGACGTAAGGTCCATAACAAACGTGAAACTACTGATAACTCTTACCAGCAATTCACAGCAACCATGGCCAGGGATTTCCAGTTATGGCCAGTCGAGCATAGCGCAACATCAACCCCCAATACCGGGAAAGACGAATCCCCTCCTATCGCTCATTGCCTCCATGTGAATCGGGACCGTACCCAAAAACCACCTGTTTGCACGACTCAGTAGAGCTGTGGTAGGGTGGAAATCAAAGCACAGTGGGAGACACACAAGACTCTATGACGATCTCGGGTCAACAGACTAAGCTGTACCAGTGTCACCAGAGAACTGCCATCTGAGGTGAGGTGTAATACCATCTGGGAGTTCTCGGCGAGTCCGTTCAGTATACCCAGTCTTCACTGAGCACCCGCATACTATCTCTGATATCAAACACCAATGGATATGGGATCATCTATCGCCCATCACATGGGTCGAAAAGATATACACTAGTCTACTCTGGAATATCGATGCCTCGTCTCGATATTCCCACGACTAGGAACATTGAAGGATGTACTCATGGACTACCCAGGCCCTACTGGTATGATCTACATCATAGTCCTGGAAGTCGAGTACACATCCTAAGGGCTTTATCAACATGTAACAGAGAGACAGAAAATATACATGTTAAGATAAAGAGCGACCAAATAGCGTACTATCATGTCGAGCAAGAAAGTCCTACCTATATATGTCCCAGCATCCACTACAATATACATCCAATGTACAGTAATGGCCTCTAGGGCATATATATAACTAACAGCATCAACCCTACATTAATTAAAAAATATCTAGACAAGACTCGAAGGACTGTCCCGCTCAATAAGGACAAAGGAAGGTCGTGGGTAATTTATCGCTTATCCACATTACTTTTATGGTTCCTAGGAAAGTGGTTACTTAATTAGGCCCGCTATTTTCGGTGATTCATATAGCGGATACCTCCCACTTACCTGACACTTACCTACCTACAAGAGTAGTAAAGAGGTGGTAGAGGATTGATCCTACGGCTTGCCCTTTGGAAGTCTAGGAGCGGTCTAGAGACTTGACCTAGGTAACCTTAGTTTCAGGGTAGTTTGTGCATTTTTGTGTGATTTGTCTAAGTCCGACACACTTTTTCAAAAACAAACCAATTTTAAATCACACACACACTGCCACTTGCGCTAAACCCGCTTAGTGCATGCTCGGCTGGACACGGGATTCTAGTGCCCGTCTTGTCCGCGTTCCTGCTATCGACTCCGAAGTCGGTGGTTCTTCATCTTCTTTTCCCTACCACACACTACATCAACCGAGATGGACGGTGCTCTATCACACTTTAACACCACACTGCCGCCGCCCGCAGGTGAGCAGAATCCACCACGCATCTCTCTCCAAGAGAGATGCTATCCTATCCGTGGTCCACTTCCCACTTGTCTATCTATTCTACCAGCTAACGGGGATAATTGCTGAAGAACTCCCATTCTTAGAAAATACGGGTGGTGTGATGAATCAACCTCAAAACAATGAAGTTGAACCATCACCACTTCTTCTTATCGATAACAAGAATGCGAGTAATCCATCATCATTGTTTCGTCTCTACAAACGGAGACGTAAACCTTTTCCATTATACCTCTTATCCTTTCCCCACCTCTTCACATCAATAGGCGACATGTTCTTCCACCAACCTTGGTGCTTCATTGATAAAATTTTTGAATGGTTGGTGTTGACTTTTGATCTTTGCAAGGCTTTACTTTGACCAATAATTTTAACCCCGCCAAATAATTTTAAATGCTTAATATGATTTTACTTAAGTTTGGGGGGGATATTTTGGCTCTTGAAAGAAATTTTTTTTTAAGATTGTGAGCCAAAAATAAGTTCGGAGGAGGATTTCACTTTCATTATTTCTTGTCCCTTTTTTCCTCCAAAGTTTACAAGTTTTTGAGCTTAACAGATGACATCAGTGAGGACACTGCTGTAAACAGGTTTGGGGAAGGTTTGTGCTTATTTACGCGTTACTTTGCATAAGCAAAAAAAAATTTTGATAATGAAAATTGGAAAGTGAAAATTTACATATGAAAGATAGGAATAGTTTGAGAAAACCAAGAAAATTAGAAGTTTTCTTAAACGAAACTAGTAATAAGTTGTTATGAGCCGTTGTCCTAAGGGTTAGTAAGATGAAGGAAATCACTAATCTTAGGATAAAAATAAGTCTGAAAAATAGTTCCTATTCCGGAATCCAAACATTTGAATGTTGATACCCTACTATATGCACTTACACACGTCTTGAAACTCGGGATAGTAGAGGATACCTTGAAATGCTCTTGTCTAAAAGCCAAAGTATGAAGGAAGTGAAAAAAATGAATAAAAGATAAAATGGTGAAGAAAAATGAACACTGGTTTTTTTATCATCGAGGCAGCAATAAAAAAATATAGCGAGGGTGCTTCATCACCTAGTGCCTTAGAGCAACTGGTCTGGGAGTCACTGCTAAGTCGTAGGTGGTGCAAGACTAGGAAAATACTAATACACCTAATCAGCAAGCACATGAGTAATCGGTCGGTTAGTACCTCAAGAAGTATTAACGATCGCATGAAAAATGTGTGAGCAAATCCATCCAAATATTCATCAAATTAAAAGGTACTGAGGTAGATGGACAAGAGTATGATAGCTTGAATTTAATTCTCCGAGTGTTGGGATGTTCTATACACACACGTAGGGGTATATGATCGATGTTTGGATGAAAGATAGGAATGAAGAATAAAGACGATATTTTATTGAGGGTTCATATGATTTCTAACATCTTTTCATGACTTTTAAGATAGGGCTCATGACAACTGAAAAGCTAGTGTAGTTGGAAACTCTAAGTTTTCAAAGTCTTTCTTTTATGGTTCTTATCATTATATGTAACTTTCACCATATCTCTTTTATTATAGGATTTTGTAGGTGTAATCCGCTGAAAACCCCCAGAAGACAACACTCCTCTTACTAGGGACACCTAGAGGTTTAACGGCTTGTTACACGTGCTCAGTGCAATCGTGTTGCCTACGAAAGTGTACTTAGTTTCCTCCTTTCTTTTTCGCCTTCTCTTGAATAAACTAGTTTACTCGGGACGATCAAAGATAAGTTTAGGGGTATTTGTTCAGTTCATAAAACTGCAGATTTAATATGACATTTTTCCTACTATTTCTATATAGTAAAAGGTGTTTATTATAATATATGATACATGTGAGGGTTTATCTGTAAAAATACTATTTTCATGTGTTTATATTTTATAATTAACATTTGGTAGGAAAAAGTAAGCATATAATATCCATGTAACATTTGGTTCATTTAAAATATGCTTACCTTATTAAATGGTTAAGTTAATATCTCAATAAAACAAACCCAACTAATATTATTTGTTGAGTTTATTGTGCAGAAATTTCAGGGCTGAAATCAAGGAAGATCAAAGTTGCTAGAACAAACCTTCCTAATTAAGAAAGCAAACTAAAGAAATCAAGTCTGGCAGTGACGTAGAAAAGATTTTCAGTTTCCAGAGATTAAAATGATCACCACGTGTCATGAAGATAAAGTTCCAGAAGACCAAATCAAATGATTCTCTTATAAAGCCGCGGATCCGCGGCCAAACCCACCTATTTGCCGCAGTTCCGCCGCGTGTTGGACGAGTTGGGAGTTGGGATTAGATTTGTTAGGATCTTAACCACTAGTTTCCATATTAGGAAACTAGGGTAGTTAGGGCATGAGATTTTTTCTGTTGGGATCTTAACCACTGGTTTCCCTATTGGGAAACTAGGGTTCTGGCTCTAGGACTATAAATACGTACCGAGAGCCTCTTAAAAAATTGATCATGTTGAAGAGATCACGAAGTTCGCGACAGGCTCACGCATCCAGGCTGATCATCAACTGTTCGTCAACCTCCTTAGAAGAGATCGAGAAGTAAACTAGGGTTTTGTAATCATTTTCTAAGAAAACAAAGTGTACTTGATCTTGTTGATTAATAAAGGTAGTTTATTTTACTGCATTTTATTTTCTTCATGATTTCTATCTTTTCTTATCCCAACATGCACGAGTAATTCTTTGCGTGTTTGGGTTTATGGTATTAGGGTAGGTTAATGGATGATGAAGATCCTTAAACTCTTTTTAAGTCCTATAAAATTTATAAACTCTATCAAAAGAATAGTTAACATCCTAATTGGGCGCGCTATCAATTCATTAATAATCGCGACGACGATTAGAGATTAGATTAACAATTGCTTTGGTAAAGGCTAGATATGAACGGTGTTCCATATCGAGATGGGGGTTAAGAGTAGGAACCCTTTTCCCTCCAGAAACCCTAATCTACATGCATCCCTGTCAATCTAGTTTTAAATATATTAAAGGATAAAAAGAGTAATCTTTAATTAATCATCCATGACTACTAAATCCTAATGAACCCTACAAGCCCCCTTTTGATATAAAACTTATCTCCGTAGTTAGTCTAGATCTATATTTTTCATCCGTGTTTAACATAGATCTAGATCCTACAACCATTCTTCACCATTCTTTATTCTTCCTCCTTTCTTTTTCAACACGCCTGAAGTAAGAATAAAATATTCAAAGTTTCCCAGAGGACGACCCGTACTCATCTCGGTCTAGCTACATTCGACACAGTTATTGATTGCGGTTACACTAAAAACAGATCAATCAGTATGCAGCAGTTCCGGAACAAGAAATAAATTTGGTAAGGATGATGCTATTCTTACTTCCGCTTTCTCCAAGCTTGATCGGAATCGTTTGACTTCCGGGCAGTTCGACAGAAACGAGACTTGGGAGAGACTTCGACAGAATCTTTCTGGAAATACTGAACGAGAAGACCTGGACCCAAGGGTGGTTATATGACGTACACCCAGCAGGCCAGAGTTCACCATCGTCGACGAGACATGTTATGAGTGACCATAAGATTTGGCCAGAGATCTTTAGAGGATGTGCCAGAGCGGACTACTTCTATTATCGTTTCCATATAGGACCGTTGAGACGAGGAGCTATGTACTTAGCAATTCGCAGTGAGAGACGAGTGCCTAAGAGCATTAGGCGACAGGCCATGATCAGAAGGCAAGTAGATATCTTGCTCTGCTAGAATTGGATGCACCGACACCTTCTCGACTTTGAAGGACGGACATATCGACGACAGTATTTATGATTTGTGATTTTGTTATTGACCATCACATATCTGTCACTTTGGATTTTCAGTATTTTGGGTGATTTATTTCATGATTGAGTTTTGATGACCGAGATTCATGACATTTGATTTCATGCCTAGGAAAAGCATATTATTTGACTTATGCTTTCGGTATAGTTTTCATGTACTTTTAGTATTTGATTTGCTTTTGTGGATGCCGATGCACAGGATGGTTAGATTTTATACCACGGTATAGCTGATTGGGATTTTGATTGAAATTTGTTGTATACCATCGATTTCGATTGTGATATTCGATATTCGTTTTCGTGCACATTGTGCAGTTGATTTGGATTTTGCGCATACTTAAGGTGCTTGATGCGATTTAGGTGCACACTAGATGCACCAAATCGAGATTCTTAGTGCATACCAGATGCACCTGGTTTTGCTGTCAGGCACACACGTTACCTTTGACAGGTGTTTTCGTGCGCATCTGTTGCACTCAGATTTTGTTTCCGTGCACATGTATGGCACATTCATGGATTTCGATTTCCGTGCGCACCAGATGCACGTGGCATTCATATATATATATATATATATTTGGGAATAATTTCTTTTGGAGCACTATATTTTATGATACTTACTATTTGGTTTTGTACTGAGCAGGACTAGTCAGAGGACAGTACCTGAGTATATTTTTGCATGCATTGATAGTTATAGAAGGGATTTCCAAAGATGAGCTATAGTCTCAATATTTACCTACGTGTCCGAGATGAAAAGAAACATTTTATAAAGGAAACCCTTCTAAAATTGCTTTCAAAACAGTAGGACGTGCATATTAAACAGAGGATATATATGTATATATATAGTTATTTTCTTAGAATAGACGTCCGCCACTGTGCAGTGTTGCGAACATCGCACGACGATTTGAAAAAGGTTTGGCATGCATTACTTCCAGATGTTTTAATGATATATATCATGTTGGTTTTCATATTGGATCTTGACAATTATGTCTTCCCCATAACTTCGATGATTTCGGGATGCTTGACGAAGTTTTGATTTTGGTTTATATATCTATTTTTCATGCTCATGCATTGCGCTACGATGTGTTTTATGTATTTATGATTTCGAAGCCCCGATGACTTGATGATTTTGCTTAAATGTTTTAGTATTTGGGGGGAGTTTTAATTTAAATTTGTGGACCGAATTTCTTTAAGGGGGGAAGATTGTAACGTTTTGAAAATCGTTTAGGTGAAATTTCGGAAAATCGGTAAAATAACGGGTGTTTTCCGTAAAAATCAAGATATAAATATCTTTTAATATAAAATTAAATATACATATTCTAGCTATATAGTTTCTAGTATTTGGTGTTTATTGAGCCGCTTGTAAAATTTCTAATTTACTGAAATTTTTTCCGAAATTAATTATTTTAATATTATTTTAAGCCATTACTAATACATTTAATTAGGGACAATTAAAAATTGGAATGGGTTGATACAAATTTTGTGTATCATGACACATTAAACTAACATGTAAAATATTATTTCTGAAAAAAAATGATATTGTCAAACGGTTTTAGAAATATCAAGTAAAAAGGGCTTCAATAGTGAAATTAGTGTAAATAGAAATCGGGGTATAACATTTATCATTTTTCCCTCACCCAAACACACCCCTCACACACTCTCTCTTCGCTCACTAATTTCTGGTCGACCAAAGGGAGGGTGCCCATTTCCCACTTCCAAATGTGAATGAAAAGAAAAGAAAAGAAAATGAAATCAATAAAGAAGTGGGTGTGCTGACTTGAGGTATTGGTCTTCTTTTCATCCATTGACTTCACCCACCCACACCACACCTCACCCCTCTCTTCTCCTTGGTCAAAACTGATCAGCCCCCCCTCTCCAAAATCCTCACACTCTTCACATCAAAATTCATCAATTTTCACTCAAAAATCAATGTAAAAATCCCACAAAATCAAAATCCAACTCTTACCCATTTTTCCTTAGCCTTACATGAATGGATCTAGGGAAAAAGAGAGCATTTTGGGATAGAAATGTTGCAAGCTAGATCTATGGTTGTGAGGTATAAATCCTAACCAAGTTACTAAATTGTTGCTATCATACTTCAATTGAAGCTAATTAGTTGTTTAATTTGGTTTAGTTGTTAATTTGGAAATTCAAGATTTAGGGTTTTTAAATCAATTAGGGTTTTTATAAAATGTTTATGATTACATGGTGTAGTTAGCATGCTAAGACACAAAAAAAACTTAATCTTGTTGCTTATTTGTAAATTGCTACATTTAAAATTGTCCAAATTGCATAATATTGCAAACTATGGTTTTTTAAATAATATAAATAGGAGAGATAAAAATTCAAGTGAGGGTTTTATAAATTCAAGATTTGGGTTTGATCACTTGGTGCTAGTTATGATGTCTAGTTTAATATCTTAATTTATGCAAAACCTAGTTTAGTTGTTAAATAGTGTATTATTACTTTAAAATGGTTAAAATTGGATAAATTCGCAAACTAAATTTTATCGATTAATACAAAATGGTGTGATAAAAATCTAGTAAATGTTTATGTGGCCTAATTAAGATAATTAGTGAATAGTGTGACCACTAGTTTTGCTAAAACATCAAGTTTTGTACTAAAACGGTTAATTTTTGCTTGCTAGGTTTTCGGAAAAATGGCTTTTACAGTGAGTTTGGGGTTTTTGTGAATTTTAAACTATTTCATATTATAATTATTGTTTGTGAATGTGAAAATGGGTGTGTTTGGGTTTTATCTCGATCAATTGGTGTTTATACGCTGATTTCGAGGGACATTTGGTTCCTTTACTTGAGCGGATCCTAGGTTTTAACCTATGTGAAATTTGTATGCTGTTTTGGACTTTCATCCACGATTTCGGTTTACAATACTATATGTTTACATGTAGGCACCCCCATGTGGAGTTCGAGACGGCAAGAAAGCGCGTGGCGACGTCAGCATCGGTAAACGAAGCTCAGTTGAGTAGATTATATCTACGGGGGAAGTCGGGTGGATGGCATATAGCACCCCCATGTTTTATAGATGTTTATATATGTGATACATGATACTTGGATGTTTATCAAGAGATGATTATTGTGTTCATGGTTTAGTTTAGGGTAATTAGAAGTAAACTAGCATAGCTTCTTAGTCGCGAACCTTAGAATAGGTTCACACCCACACACACACACGCTTTTCCATAAATCTATTTTACATGTGCGTATATGGGGATATGTATATATATATATATATATACACACATGGGTATGGGACTTTGTATATATATACGTATACATATACACGGATTATGAGGATAGTACTTGGGATTGGAGATGAGTCGATGAGATTGGGCTTGAGGCCGTGAGATCGGTGGTGTGACATGGTTCGTATTCAAGTAACGACGTGTGTTTAGCGGGTCCTTTAGGCGTGGCGTTTTCATACACATGCATGCATACATAGATGGTATCAGTTTTGTACTAGACGTAGATCAGTACCCTGATCATGATATTTGATAAAGAGTATACCAGATGAATAATGTGATAGATGTGACATTTGACCCGTACCCAGATTTGGGAGGCCGTACGAAGGATTTACCGTTCGAGCTATATATTGATGATAGATCCGCACTCTTGACTCGAGGATGTCATATTATATAGGGTATCGTATGGAATACTATTGGGGCAGGATCACCGACTATTATACACACATATATATCGACTCAGATCTAGGTAGTTTCCATACCCCTTCCGATTGGTTGTTAGTTAGAGGTGTAGTTACCTAGTAGATATTAGACTGGACCGAGTCATGCCTATTTCCAAAACTAACGAATCGTGAGGATTTTAAAGACATGTCAAGAGATACTATGAATATTTCAAAAGACATACCTTTTCTTAAAAACACCGTAGCCCTTATTTTCAAAACACCATGATTCGTACTAATTCAAATGGCAAAACAGTATAACACAGGTGTAGCGATGTAGATTCTTATTGTTACGTTATAATTCATGTTCCGCATATTATTGTTGCAATTACTATTCACTGCCATTTATCATGTTGTTATCGCCTCATTGCATGATTATTGTGTACTTAGTGATTATGAAACCCTGCTGTCAGGACACCAACACCATTACCGATGATCCATATGTTCCACGTACACCTGCTTGCCGGCTCACACACATCATCATCGGTAATTGCCATGTCACGTACACTTTAGAGAATATTATTTCATTGACATAGCTTGCTAGCTGATAGTTGTAATATGTTATCACTTTCATATGCTAGTTTAACTATTGCACCCATTGCGTGATATTAGATGCATTCATATATTCATTGATTATGCAGTATTATGGAAATTTATGCCGGTTTTCACTGTTTATTGATATGGTGATTTGATGATTTCGGATCCTTCTTGAGATTTTTCTGGGTTTGGAAACCGCATGTGAAAGTTTATTTAAACTGATGAATTTTTTTAAAGAGAAAGTTGCAATTTTCCTTGATATGATGAGTCTTGTCCACCATGATGTTTTTCTCGGTTTTGAGATGGTTTTCGAGACCCGATTCGGGGAGTTAGATGAACCATCTGCGTGTACTTGGTGGACCCGGAATGGTACCCCGGGGCAAGAAGATCGTGTAGTAGACGATGAGCCCGGTAGGGGCAGACTGCCTACCGGTGATTGTCTGGCACAGTGGATATCCAGAGGATATCGTTCGTGGTCGTGAGATTGATGCTAAGGGCCGATCCGGACTAACGGAGCTTGAGGTTTTTAGATATTGAGATATCGAGATTTGAGACACTGAGATATTGAGATTAGTGTTTTGTGTCGATGCTTGACACGGATTCTATGTTGATTTCATTGATGATATCTCGATTTATATACATACAGAAATCTCATTGATTAAAGAAAAACAGTTCTTCGATTCATGATGTACTATATTCTCATTATATGCATTGCACATCATTTTAGTAACATATTGTTACCTGACATTTGTACATCATATTCGTGGCATGTTGTTACCTGAGGCACTGACACGAGTACTTGGTATTACACTTAGGGATAGATGTTTACCCTTACCATTATATTATGTTTCGGGCCATATTATTATTTTAAAAATATTACTGATCGTATGACCTAGGATAGTGTCATGCACGCGATTTCTACTAGTAAATCACTACTACAAATAAGGGTTGCCCCTACGGATTTATCCGTAGGAGCAAACCACTGCCCCTACGGATATATCCGTAGGGGCAAGAAAATACCCTGTAGGTGCAAATGCCGTAGGTGCAAGTCTTAGCCCTGAACATGCCCCACGGTCAAAAACATGCCCCTACGGAGTAATGTGTAGGTCCAGTTGTCCCTACGGATTAGGCTGTAGGGACAAAATATTTATTTAATTTATGTGTTATAAAATAAATTAGGTGTCCTTACGGACTTATCCGTAGGGCCAAATTGTTGTCCCTACGGATAAGTGCATAGGTATAAATCTGTAGGGACAAAATATCAGGTATCCTGATATTTTGTCCCTACGGATACCTGTGCAGGGGCATTTGTTTGCCCCTACGGATCTATCCGTAGGGGCAAGCATAATCCCTAATACTGAGATCATAGGGGAAAAATATCAGGTATCCTGATATTTTTCCCCTACAGATAAATCGGTATGTACATTGTTGGGCCTTACGGATTAATCCGTAGGGGCAATGTTGGGGCCTACGGATTAATCCGTAGGTACATATTATCAAGGTTTTTTTAAAAAGGGCTGCTTATTTTTTTCTCGCCTGTGTAAAATAATATATACATCATATTTAAAATTAATCATCACGCAAAATAGATATCGCAGTATTCATAATCACATCTCACGCATAATATACAAAAGAAATCAACAAGCAGAATATGATATCAATATAAACACGCAAAAACCACCAATATCAATATCGTCCAAAATATTGTACAATATGTATCATATGAATAAATACATGTTTAAAATATAAGAATCAAAAAGCTACCCTAGCTCGGTCCAGCTCCACCTCTGATAAACGCCATAATCTGGCACACCTGCTCCTCGGATATACCCTGGGTCAATAAATCATGAAATGCGGAGTGTGCGTGAGTCTGAGCGGGCTGTGGAGCCATAGGAGTGGTCTGCGCAGCCGCAGCCGAAGTAGTGGCTTGCGGAGCCGCGGCTGCGGGAGTCTAAGCGGCCAGTGGAGCTATAGAAGCTGTCTGCGGAATAGCAGCCGATGTAGTGGCTTGCGGAGCCGCAGCCGAAGGAGATGCATGTGGAGGCTTGGCCGATGTACCCTGTCGCGTCTGGACCTACGTGTGTAATAAACGAGTAAGAACTGTGTATTATTCAAATTCGTATCGTTATCAAGTTATTTCGAAACAAAAATCTATGCATACTTAAGGACTTAGGCCTTGTTTGGATATCTAGTTTGAAAAACCGTAGTTTATTTTAATTAGATATGTATGTATGATTAATCAAAGCTAAGTCTACAACCAAATAAGCTCAGGCTACGCACTAATATTAGATATGTTGCTATCTATAATATGACATAATATTTTACTATTAAGTAGTATACATACCAACACCTCTTTCAACTCCTGAATGGTGGCCATCAAGCTCTCCAGTTCTTGCAGGAAACGTCGCTCACTGGAGACGGAGGATGTAACCGCCGGGGTGGAGTCCAACCTCATATGGGCCCTGCTAGGGCCCAGTCCCCGGCTTCTCTCCCAACCTCCATGGTGCCCTCCGTATGCAGCGTCCAGGACTGGGGTCAGCAGCATCGGATCGTTCTGTCCAGTAAAATCAATCCCCGATGCCTCGGCCTGCTCAACCACCCGCTCTTACACCCACATTAACTAGAAAATTATAATTATATCATTTAAATTTGAACCTTTCAAAACTAAAATTTCAAATAGGGGTTGAATAAATATTAACACTTATGCAATACTCCTGGGTAGCGGCGTCGGGGTATCGAAGCTCGCCCGTGGCGGGATCTGTTGAGGTGCCGTGGACGGCAAGATATGCGAACATCATGCTCGGTGTACCACCTTGCGCCAGGGTCTGAGCTCTCTGAAATTTTAGAAAATAACTCTTAATATTATATATATTATATAATTACTCTTAATATTGCATTATATCACAAAGGCCGGTCTATTGTAATTTACCAATAACTCCATGGCACGAGTAATATTCCTCGAGCCACCTGTATAAGTGGTGCGACCCCTCTTCGCCGACTTCGAATACTCTATCTTTTGAGCGGCATGTTTCTGCACAACACATTCACATTTAGTTTTATAATTAAGCAACACAAAAAAATAAATTATATACTAAACAATGATTACATTTAAAATACATACCTGTTTGCGTTGAGAGTTGAAATATTCGCACAATAGAGGCCATGTCTTCACGTCGACTCTCGCAAAGGCCGGAGTAGATAGGAGGGCCGCTCTCTCTGCCTCGGGGGTCGCCATCCACAGGGAGTAGCAGTCGGTCTTTAGCTCATTCCTGTTGTATCGGACCTTCGTCTGCATGTTCATCATCAGGCCATTATACAGAGCGTGAGGATCGAGCACCCTCCCAGGGTGATCAGGGTCGGGTACAGGCTGAAAATCGTAATCCAACTGAAAATACAAAAAAACATTGTTATTAGATTGCAAGTGTTAATAATAAATATATTGGATAAATCAAATGAAAATATATATTAATACCCGAGCCTGATCCCAGAAGAGGGCGAATGAGCGCCGGTGCTGGTCGCCCCACTCAATTTTAAGTGGATAGTTCTTCACGAGACGGCACTCATCCCCCATATACCGGCCGAACCTCTCGGCATGATCGCCGGTATAGCGATAATCAGGTGTAAAAAAGAGGGGGAATGCTGCCCCCTAGCTCTGTCGGGCCTCAGCCTGTAGAACTGATTCGGGCCTTGAGTCCCCTTCTGGGATAGGGAGGCCCTGCGTCTGCAAGAAATATCAAGACAATCAATATTAAGACAAAGTTGTATTAAGAAATCAAGGTTTAACGAAATTAAAGTGTGATATATACCTCCGGTGACTAAAGCACGAGCCTGGGCCCGGGCAGCAGCACGAACGGGACGATAGTTCCTCCGGTGAGGAACAGCTGGTGACCCGGATGCGGACACATCCCCTCCAACTAGAAAATAAACATTGACGCTAAATTTCCATGAAGTTCATATTTATTCTTTAGAGGATTTGTAAAATGAATAAATATTTTATATTTATTCATACTAACCTACAGGCTGAGCGGATGGTACGGAAGTGGCGGGAGTGGCCCCTGCGTCAGATGTGGACGCACCATCTATAATTAGACAATTAAAAATAGATTATATAAGTAATTGAATAAATAATGTGTATATCAATAATATAACATTCTAAGTCAATATGCAAGCACTATAGGATATATAAACATACCCGCAGTTGCGGTGGTGGCCTCTGCCCGAGATGCGGATGCACCACCTACAGCTAGACAATAAAAAAAATTATTATCTAAGTAAGAGCAAAAGGAATGTGTGTGTATTTATGATATAACATTCTAAATCAATATACATGCACTATATGATATATAAACATACCTGGAGTTGCGGGAGTGGTTCTGTCCCTGATGTGGACGCATCACTAACAGCTTGACAATGAAACATTGACAATATAAGTAATTTTGACATGAACAGGCATGAATATCTATAATATTACATTCAAAATGGTTATGCGTGCAATATACCTGGAGGTTTGGAAAAGTCCACACGGAAGGAGGCATCCGTAGGGGTCTCCGATCGGGGTGCAAGACTAGCCCTGTGAAGCTCCCTACGCAGCTCTCCTTGCGGCAGAAACGCTCTGCCTCTGCCTCTGCCGGTGCCACGGCTGGAGCTCCTGTCGCTCCTCGCTGCTCCCGTCATCGTCATCAAATCTAGATAAACGGTTCATGGACGCATTAGACAATCATTACAAGTATTGACTATATATGTATAGATCGTAAAATGTGAAGTAATATATAACATTACTGATAACCTTTTTCATTTCATAGGCGCATTAGACATATCTATTTGGATTTCATCATCGATATCATTTCTAACCCACGTAACTTCATGATCGGCCGAAGACAACTCGTCTTTCGAAACAGACGGTCGGAGCACTCTATGTCTTCTCTCTTCTTTATCCTCATCGCCGTCCTCAAATTCTTGGACATCGTAGACATCCCTGGGTTTCCAACGGCATACGACACTCCATCCCGGATGCTTCAAACACTGTGACTAGTATATATGGAACGCTTAGTTCGGAAAGATAAACGGATCTTCCTGACCGTAAAATCGAAGTGTGTTCATACTGGTCAATCTATATTCATCTTTCCAAGTCCCAAGATTGCTTCTCCACTTATCCGTATCGGTTCGCGTATCGTACCAAGTACACTGGAATATATAAAAGGGTTCTGATAATCCGGGATAGTAGATGCCTAGTATACAATTTAAGTATCCATAATAAATCACACTGTCCGATCTTACCGTCGCAATCCCACTATTCTGAGTGGTTCTAGATGTTTCTATGTCCTTAACTTCGAATTTGTATCCAAGGACACCGAATCCTTTATAATATGCAACCTCCATACTAGGAAATTGAGCTAAATATCTTGAATCACTCTCAAATGATGCAGACAAGTTCGATCATGGATTTAAAAAAATAAATTTTACGACAAATACATAACGATATGAGTTTAGATTAAAACTGATAGCAATAACATGTTATTCCAATAACTTACATGATCTGTGACCCAATCGCAAAAATTATCCTGATGATATTTTTCCAATCGTTCATCGTTCCAATCTGGATGCCCATCACGTACCTTGTTAAAATGAATTCTGTTTTCGGCAATAAATTATCACATTAATATTATATCATTTCATACACACTCAAACACAAATATAACAATTAATCCAAAAAAAATTACTCTCTAATTTGTTCAAGACATGCGCAATTAAGCAAGATAAACCAGTATATCTTGTTGATAAACATAATGTCTACCCTCTTATAATCGGCTTTACCATATGGCCCGTCTTGAATCTTCGAGGCCGGTTAAGTCTTGTCTTAATGTTCTCATCCAGATAGCGGGAACAAAATGTGGTCGCTTCATCAAGAAGATAACCTTGCATGATAGAACCCTCTGGTCGATTTCTATTGCGTATATACTTTTTAAGACTTTAGAGGTACCTAAAGAAAATTTGTTGAATAACTAAATACGGGAATACAGGACAACAATAATTTTAAAAATTGCGCGAAACGAAAAATTCCACGTACCTCTCGACGGGATACATCGATCGATATTGTACCGGTCTGGCTAACTTAGCCTCAGTTGCAAGATGAACCGTCAGGTGTATTATGATATCGAAGAATGACGGTGGGAAAATACGCTCAAACTTGCAAAGTATGAACGCAACAGAATTTTCTAGTTTATCCAGCGTCACAACCTCCAGTGTTTTAGCACACAACTCTCTGAAAAAACAACATAGGTCGTTGATTACTAGACTAACCGATTCGGGGAAAGAAGTCCTTAGGGCTAATGGAAGAAGGTGCTCCATGATAACATGGTGATCATGACTTTTCAGCCCATCGATCTTGCCTTTCACAATTTTTATCTTCTTGCTGAATGATCCTGAGAAACCTGTAGGAACTTTCAAATCATGCAACACCTGCAGGAATCTTTTCTTCTCCGGTTGTGACATATGATAAGCGGCATAGGGAAGTACAAACTTTCCTGGTTTAACCGCTACCGGTCTAGGGTGCAATTCACTTCTTATTCCCCACTCTTGCAGATCCATCCGAGCATTCAGGTTGTCTTTCGATTTGCCGTCTTTATAAAGAAGCAAGTTGAGTATGTGCTCTGATACTCCCTTCTCTATATGCATAACGTCCAGACAATGATGCACTAAATTTGTTGACCAGTACGGAAGCTCGAAGAAAATGGTTAACTTGTTCCAAAATAGTGGTTTGACCTGTTTTATCGGATCCATCCCGAAGGTCACATTATTGTAACCATCTCACCGAGCAGTCACGTCCTCTCCAGACAATGGGGCTAGAGGTCCAAGAAGCTCCTGATGACCATCAAAGTGAACAGTTTCTAACTTGTAGGGGTGGTCTAGAGGCAGGAAACGTAGATGGCCGCAATAACAAACCTTCCTGCTAAATTTCAAGAATTTCGATGTTGTGTGTTGATGGTAATGAGGACATTCTTTGTGACCATGTACGGACCAACCTTATAGCATTCCATACGCAGGAAAGTCATTAATTGTCCATATTAAAGCCGCACGCAGTATGAAGGTTGTATTTGTGTTTGCATCGTAAGTCTCTACACCATCAATGAACAAAGATTTTAACTCCTCGATCAGAGGTCGGAGATAGACGTCGATATTGTTTCCCGGTGAGTTTGGTCCGTCGATAAGAAGAGGCATCATAAAGTATGATGGTCCATAGCCAACCAAGGCGACAAATTATAAATTATCATTACAACGGGCCATGTGCTGTGACTTCCAGCCATATAGTTGAATGGGCAGAAGCCATCACTAGCCAGTCCGAGCCAGACATTGCGAGGATCGCTAATGAATATTGTGTGCCTCCTATCGAAATCCTTCCATGCCGGTGAGTCTCTTGGATGGCTCATTTTTCCATTTTCACTTGGGGGAGCACGGTGATGCCAAATCATTACCTCGGCTGTTTTCTTGCACCTGAATAGCCTATGTAGCCTCTGTGTTATGGGAAAGTATCGTGCTATCTTGACAGGTATATCAGGCTTCTTATTAGAATCTTTCGGCTTATACCTGGCCTCTCCGCATGTTGGACACTCTTTCAAATCTGAATTCACTTTCCGGTACAACACGCAATTTTTAGAACATGATTGAATCTTCTCTCAGTTCAGACCAAAATCAGACACCATCTTCTGGGCTCCGTACCAGCTGTCGGGCACGTTATTTCCCGGGGGCATATAATCTTTCAAGAATGAAAGAAGCATTGTGAATGACTTGTTGCTCCATCCATTTAGGCACTTAATCTGGAAAAGTTGGACGAACCATGAGAGGGTGGATTACTTTGCATTCTCATAAATTGGTTTTCTAGCATCATTCATGAAATTTTCATATTTATCCGCACGCGGTCCTCGACCGGAAGGAATGTCATCTTCGGTACGAATAGATTCACCTAGGGCAACCTCTACCATATCCTCCATTTCTTCTGATGGAAATAAATTACCGTCTTCTTCTTCTTCCGTATTACCGTCTTCTCCTTCTTCTCCTGCCGCATTATCGTGTTCTCCTTCTTATTCTTCCGCATTACTGCGTTCTTCTCCTTCCCCGTGATATTTTCAAGTTCTATAAAGTCTAGTAAAACTATATTTTACGATATGAAGCACTGCCAATTCTACCTTCTGCCAGTACTTATTCCTACATTTATCGCACGGGCAAAGAATCTTCTCTATCACAATCTTATTATGTGCGCGTGCAAATTCAATAAAAGCAGCAACTCCTGCGACAAATTTAGGTTGCATACGTTGTTGCCAATCCATATACATCCAGTCCTTAACTCTGACGTACTCATAGGCTATGTTAGACTGTATAACATATAAATTGTAGGTTATGGTGACTATATTGAGAAATCTAAGAACATGATGGTTACTGATAAAGGAGAAAGTCCGTGTATATGCTTTGTGTGTGCGTTTGTCGTTGAAAAGAATAAATTATCGAACGTATGTTAACCGATAGATGGGGACTAAGTGGCGCTTTTAGTTTTATATATGAGTATCGATGAGAATATGAATGTTTCATATTATCATTGAGTATAATATTTTGGTTTTAACTTTAACATCTTGAATCACTCTATAATGATGCGTTTGTTGTGTATTCTTGTTGTATGTATGTGTTTCTGCTGTCGGGGGTAAGGCTTCAATCCCATTAAGAATGTATAGAGCGAACACCCATTCGCTTGTGCTTTCAACCGTTTCGAGTAAATTTCGGCAGCACCTCCCCGCTTTTCTCCCAGTACACAGTAATAGAATAGATAATCATTTCAAAGCTGTGAAACAACGTTGCAATGAACATCCAATCTATCTTTGTACATGGAGAACCAGCGGAAAGGTACGGACGAAATATCTCGAAATGGATGAAAACACAAGTGAATGAAGCTGTTTGTTTTATACATTCCTAACTTGTCCACACGGGACAAATCTATCGGTTATCATACGATTGAATCTTCTCATCACATAGACTATACGACGGTTGTTAGTATTGAGCTATACCGTCCGATATTTAACAACCTTCGTATAGTTCTATGTCATGACAAATATCGAACGTATGTTAACCGATAGACAGGGACTAAGTGGCGCTTTGAGTTTCATATATGAGTTTCGATGAGAATATGAAAGTTTCATATTATCATCGAGTATCATATATTGGTTTTAAATTGAACATCTTGAATCACTCTCTAATGATGTGTTTGTTGTGTATTCTTGTTGTATGTGTGTGTTTCGGCTGTCGAGGGTATGGCTTCTATCGATTATCATACGATTGAATTTTCTTGTCACATAGACTATACGAAGTATTTAAATAAAATATAAAGTAACTGATATAACATGATTTTAAAATTGTTCAATAAACTACCAAACTTGTTCAATAAACTTCTAAGTGTACAGAAACTTGTAAAATTAATAAACAATAAACTACCATACTTGTTTCGTAAATGTTCAATAAACTACCAAACTTGTTCAGTAAATATTCAATAAACTAATAAACTTTTTTACTAAATATTCAATAAGCTACCAAACTTCTTTACGAAACATTAAGGTAGTTTTCTGTAAGTTTCAAAGGATTTTGGTAGTTACTTGCCGTAACCCCTAAGTTAAGTAGTTTTTGAGAATCAAGACCTTTTTAATCATACTTTGGATAGACTGTCACAAACAGTAGGGCATATTCAAAAAACCATATAACCCGCATGCAGTTTTTCCTTCAACTCGTGTGCTTTTCTAGAATCTAGCTATCCACTTTGCACTTTTCGAAAGTTAAATATGCATATTTAAAAATCTATCATTTAAAGCAGTGTTTGGATATACTTTTTTTACTTCATTATAATAAAGTGAAACTTTTTTTTTGATTTCTTCATTATAATAAAGTGAAACTTTTGAAAATGAGGAACTGAAACTTTAGGTCGAAACCTAAAGTTGTTATCTCGTTTTCAAGCATGGAGAAATACAAATTAATCAGAAATTGTCAATTATTCATTTAAAGTTCTACTGTTTAACACAAAATTCTACAGTTAAAGACACAACTATAGATGAGACAAAATATAAACTATACTGAATTCCTAAGGCTACACCATACAGACTTCAAACTACCCAATGAAGTGAGAAGACCGAGAAATAAAATGGCACTTTCAAATATTTATAAAAGGGAAAACGCTTGCTTACTAGAATATTACATCTTATAGATTTTAAGAATTGATATTAATCAAAAACTTGCAAGAGGCATGTTTAAAGATCAAGCATATCAACTGAGAGTGAATGAGAAATATGCAGCACCTTTTAGTTAAGTACAACTGTACAAAGGAGATGGTCAGACTCGGTTTCTTTCGCTAATCCTAAACCCAGACTCTTAATCATTTTCAAGAACACCTTCTACAAAACACTCCTTCCACAATCCTAACCCCAATCGCAACCCTAACCCTAACCCTAGCCCCAGCCCCAGCCCCAGCCGAACCCCAACCCTAACCCTAACCCTAAACGTAACCCCAGCCCCAACCCCAGCCGAACCCCAACCCTAACCATAACCCCAACACCAACCCCAACCCCACCCGCAACCCCAGCCGAACCCCAACCGCAACACCAGCCCTAGCCCCAACCGTAACCCCAACCCTAACCCTAACGCTAACCCCAACCGATGCCTAACCCTAACCCTCATCGGTACCCAAGCCATGAACCCTAGCCCTAAAATAATCAGAAATTTGTTTAATTGATGATTTACTAACCTGTGCGGTGGAGGAGACGATCGATCAGTGGTCGACAACGCGCGGAATCGGCGACGAGGAAGAAGGGCGGTGGCGACGATGAAACGGAGGGCGGTGGCGACGACGAGAACGGCGATCGGCGGGAATGAGAGATTTGGGGATTTTGGGTTCGCATGCAACAGATCGAGAGCGATAATCAGCGTAGTGGTTTCTGTACCTTTTTAATTAAATCCCTATTTAGATACCCCTACAGATTAGTCCGTACGTCATTTGTTTACGGCTCCGTAGGGGAAAACAACAATTTACGATTTAATATTTTTAAATTAATACGTCTTGGACCGTAGGGGCAACCGTCTGGCCTTACGGACTAATCCGTTGGGGCAAAATAAATCTGCCCCTACGGATTTCATTATTCGTAGGGGCAACCCCCCTATTTTAGTAATGGATGTTTTCTACTCACGAGTTGGAACCTCACCCCCGTTGTGCCACAGTTCCTTGCACGTTTTGCCGTACAGGTTTCATTGCTGCTTTGCTGGCACACTGTTCCTTCCGGGTGATTGCTTTGGTAGGTGGGTTCTTTTGCATCAGGACCAACATCGTTTATTTATTATTTCAGTTGTATCTAGAAACTCCATCAACCATATTGTATATTTGATAGAGATAGAAGACCAGACTTGTCATTATTTCAACCTTAGAGTCGCGCGTTGTATTATTAAGGTTTTCAAGCTGATTTTGGGTTTTCTTTTGAGTTTTGATCCTCGCCCTTCCGCGTTGTATATTATATTGCTTGCGTGGTTGTGACCGTCGATTGACGAAGAGCTAGCTCCCGCTTGGGGATGTTTTTTTATTTATTTCGTATACTATTCATGTTGTATCCTATTTTTGGGCCAGTATTTACAAAGGAGACTCTGCCGAAATTTTCAGAAAATACTTGAGATTTTAAAAATATATACTTCGGCTTATGTTGTTGAAACTACTTGCTTTAAATTGGTTTTTCCTTCATTCTACTACTTCTTTGGTTTTGATTTCCGAGTTTTGGCTTACTTAGATTACGTACGCCTCCAGACGTTTCGTAATTTAAGTGCCGGTCATGTTCCGTACTTTTCGGGTCGTGACACCTTCGAGTCAACTCTCCTTACCTCAATTCCTTAGAGATCAACCATCTCCCTGATCTGGTGATACTGCCTCAGAATATATCTGGATCGCAGATGGGACCGGGGTTCCTAGACAAAAGCTACAACTCTATTATTGTCACAATACTAGTTATTGGACGCTCAATGGTAGGAACCAAGTTCATTTCATGAACAATAAATATACAGACTACATCTTTGGTAGCAAAGTATTTAGCCTTTATCGTCTAGTTTTCCATTGTATCTAGCTTGGAACTCTTCCAACATATCGTTCCTCCGCTGAGGGTAAAGACAAAGCCTGAGACTAACTTTTAATCAACCTTATCACTCCGGTAGCTCGAATCGGTAAAGGACTCCCACTGGAGTTCACCGTTACCAAACACCAAGAACATTTATTTAGTGCTTCTTGTTTGTGCATGATGCATGCTCCCACAACTCTTGTAAGGCAGCGGAAGTTGTAATAAAAAATTTTCTTTGCATACATCATGCACTTTCCATTAAATCTTGTCTAAGCCACAACTAGAAAACCCTAACTATAGATGTTATCTACTATGTTAGGGATTATACCTTGATGATCCTGTCCTTCGGGTCTTCTTTGATGAACTCCTTAGCTCCTTGGACGTTGCTGATGAACTCGATCTCCGGCCACCCCAAGACCTAGATGATCCACGCGAGATTTGTCGTGCAAGCTAGAAACTCTTCACAAGAGTTTAACCTAGAGACCAAGTGTGCTAGAAGAGGTCACTAGGATTATGTAGAGATTAGTGTATTGGATTAACTTAAGGTCCTAAGCTTTGGATTCACATCTCATGTGAGGGTTAAAGCTAGGAAGAAGAAGGAGGAGAGAAGAAGGAAAGAGAAAGTGTTTTTGATAATGAGAGAGTTCAAGAATGAGAAAAATGATATATTGCAAATGAAATAATTGAAGCATATAATATAAAATTAGCACCATGCTTCAATAGTAATTCCAAAACAATATAAAATTAAACAACCCATTCTTTCAACCATGATTGGACTTTCTTATTTCCACCTCATTTATTTATTTTCATAAAATAAATAATGCCATTATAAGGTGGCACCTTCTAGAAGGCATTCTTGTAACAATTAATAGAATACCCCTCCTCCGTATACCGTATACTACATACCGTATACCCGTATCCGAATTCTGAAAAAAATTTGAATACTATTAATCCAATAATATAATACCGGTATCCAGCTTAAACCAAAGCCTGCCAGTATTATTGTTCCGATTATTATTACTGTAACAATTACACGAACATAATCGAAACCCTGTCGTAACACCTTACGGCTGCCGTAAAAACTTACGGCCTCTACACATTCGCCTGAACGAGAGAGCTCTCTATGTGGGACTCTAAAGACTCCACAGTACGCCGGCAGTGGGTTTAACCACAAGCATGTCAGCAGCACTAGCTGTGCGTAACGGCTACCCAGCTACGTGACAAAAAAGTGGCCGACGAGCGAACTTATGACAACCCTAACGAGCCTGTAAGCAACATATACAGTACAGTCCGGTCTCTTCGTCTGATACGTCGCATATGAAGACTAGGGGTGGTAAATGTCAGACCCTAGTAACTTTATAAGTCATACTGATTTACGGCTCATAACAGTTCGAGGAACTACTGATAACACTTATCAGTAAACCTCAAGAACCCTGGCCAGGGATTTAGGTGTTATAGCCGATAAAACATAGCGGACATCAACTCCCTATACCGTGAGAGACGAAACCACTCCTATCGCTCATTGTCTCCATGTGATTCAGGACTGTACCCAAAGTCCACCTGTTTGCACGACTCATTAGAGTCGTGGTATGGTGGAAATCAAAGCACAGTGGGAATCACACAAGACACCATGACGATCTCGGGTCTACAGACTAACCAGTACTAGTGTCACCAGAGAACTGCTATCTGACAATAGGTATATATACCATCTAGGAGTTCTCGGCGAGTCCTGTTCGGTGTACCCATTCTCCAATGAGCACCTGTGTACAATCTTTGATGTCAAACACCAATGGTTATGGAATCAACCATCGCCCACAGGGTCAAGAAACGTACACACTAGTCTAATCCGGTAATACCGATGCCCTGTCTCGATTTCCCCTCGACCAGGAACTGTTAAAGGATATGCTTATAGACTGTCCAAGCCCCACTAGTATGATCTCATCATAATCCTCGTAGCCAAGCAAAATCCTAAGGGCTTCCTCAACATGCATTTAAAGATATGAAATATAACACAACACATCATATGTTAAGATGAAGATAATCCAGATAGCATACTATCATTTCGAGCAAAGATTGTTTCTATACATATACATGCCTGGCATCCTATACAATACAGGCCTCTAGGGCATACATATCTAACAATCTCCCACTTGCACTAAGGCATGTAGTTGATGAAATAAGTACCCACTGTCTGCACTAGAACAGTTGCCGGCGTACCGCATGCCCAACAACTCGAACAATTTCTCAAACTGGACTTGAGGGATGGCCTTGGTGAATGGATCTGCTGTGTTGTCTTTCGTGTCTACTCTCCGTGCCTTGATATCCTGGCGATCCACTATCACCCTGATGAGGTGATACCGCCTCAAGATATGTCTGGATTTCTGATGGGACCTCGGTTCCTTTGCCAAAGATTGGCTCCATTATTATCGCAATACAGATGTATTGGATTAGCAATGGATGGAACCATATGAAGTTCAGAAATGAACTTCCTCATCCAGACTGCCTTTATTGCGGCATCATTAGCAGCAATATATTCAGCTTCCATCGTGGAGTCAGCGACGGTATCTTTCTTGGAACTCTTCCAACATACTGCCCCTCCATTTAGGGTAAATACAAACCCTGAGATGGACTTACTATCATCCTTGTCGCTCTGGGAGCTGGAGTCGGTAAATCCCTCCATTTGGAGATCTCTACTACCATACACCAAGAACATTTCTTTAGTTCTTCTCAGGTACTTCAGAATGTTCTTCACAGCAGTCCAGTGTTTCTCCCCTGGGTTAGATTGATACTTGCTTACTTCACTCAGTGCATAAGCCACATCTGGGCGAGTGCATCAGCCACATCTGGGCGAGTGCATAACATCACATACATTATAGATCCTACTGTCGAAGCATAGGGTATAATGCTCATTCGAGCCCTCTCATCATCAGTCTTTGGAGACATCTCTTTGGAGAGAGTGATCCCTTGACAAGCGGGTAAATTACCCCTCTTGGAATCTTCCATACTAAACCTCTTTAGTATGGTGTCAATGTATCTCGATTGGGACAATCCCAATAATTTCTTAGATCTATCTCTATAGATCTTAATCCCCAGAATGTACGAGGCATCGCCCAGGTCTTTCATGGAGAACCTTTGCGATAAGAATAGTTTGACCGATTGTAGTATAGTAATATCATTTCCTATCAAGAGAATGTCATCCACGTACAATAAGAGTAATGTAATAGTACTCTCTACAATCCTTTTATAAATACATGGTTCATTCTCATTTTTGATAAAGCCAAACTCATTGATTGTATCATCAAAGCTGATGTTCCAACTCCGTGATGCCTGCTTTAATCCATAGATGGATTTAAGCAGCCTGCATGCCTTTCCGCTGCTCCCACTATCAATGAAGCCTTCTAGCTGATCCATAAAAACGTATTCTTCTAAATCACCATTTAGAAATGCCGTTTTAACATCCATCTGTCAGATCTCATAATCATAGTGAGCAGCTATAGCAAGCAGGATTCGAATGGATTTGAGCATCGCGACTGGTGAAAAAGTTTCATCATAGTCCAAGCCTGGTCTCTGACGAAATCCTTTTGCTACCAGCCTAGCTTTATAGGTCTCCACCTGACCATCCACACCGATCTTTCTTTTAAAGATCCATTTGCACCCTATGGGTGTTACTTTAGAAGGTGCAACCTCCAAAGTCCATACATTGTTGGTGTGCATAGATTCCATTTCGGATCTCATGGCATCCAGCCACTTCACTGAGTCACCACTCGTGATAGCTTGCTGAAAACTAGTAGGGTCATCATCATCCATGATGCAATCTTCTCTATCACCATTAATTAGAAAACCATAGTATCTATCAGGTGTGCGATAATTCCTACTAGACCTACGGAGTGGCTGAGGTTCAACCAAATCATCGGTAATTTTTTGTGTATCTGGAATTTCTTCCAGTTCTACCGTATTGCCAACAGTATCATTTGTAAAAATTTCATCTTCTAAAAATGTGGCATACTGAGAAACAAACACACTTTGTTCCTCCGTGTGGTATAAAAAATATCCATATGAGTGTTTTTGATATCCTACAAATCTACACAAAACCAACCGTGTATCAAGTTTATCCGGATTCTGCTTTTTCACAAAAGCCGGACAACCCCATATCTTAACTCTTTTAAGAGATGGTCTCTTCCCATACCATATCTCATATGGAGTGGTAGACAGGGTTTTGGTCGGAACCCTGTTCAATAGATAAATCGCAGTCTCCAATGCGTGACCCCAAAATGATATTGGTAACTCAGCATCACTTATCATAGATCGTACCATATCAAATAAGGTATGATTTCTCCTTTCCGATACACTGTTGTGCTGTGATGTGTACGAAGGAGTGAGCTGAGAGAGAATCCCATTCTCTTTTAGGAAATCTATCTCTGAGCTTAGATACTCATCTCCTCGATCTGATCGAAGTTTCTTGATACTTAAGCCTGTTTTTTTTTTTCTACTTCAGATTTGTACTCCTTGAATTTTTCGAAGGCTTCGGACTTATGTTTCAACAAGAACACGTGCCCGAATCTTGATAAATCATCAGTGATGGTTATGAAGTACGAAAAACCACCTCTCGCATGTTTAGACATTGGTCCACATACATCACTATGTATGAGGCCTAAGAGTTCAATAGCTCTCTCTCCGTATCCAGCAAACGGAGTTTTGGTCATTTTACCCTTGATACAAGACTGGCAAGTCGCATAAGATTTATTTTCAAACGGGTTCAAATATCCATCTTTATGTAGCTTGGTTAGTCTTGTTTCATTAATATGACCAAGTCTATAATGCCAAATGAAAGTTTCATTTATGTCTGAAACCTTTTTATTGTTTGCGTGTTGTATATGAAAACCTGTATGCTGATTTAGGACGTATATCCCATTATTTAATGTACCATACCCAATCAACTCTTGATTAAGGTTAATGTTCATAATATTAGATTGCAATACAAAATTATATCCAGCATTGTCCAACAACGATACAGATATAATATTACATAATATCGAAGGTACAAAATAACATGGGTTCAAAACTATTATACAACCCGACGGCAAACTAAGATGATACTCTCCCACTGCAGTAGCATATACCGAGGAAACATTCCCAACCCGGAGAGTGTGATCACCTTTCTTCAAAAACCTGCTATTTCTCAGCCCCTGCACACAATTGCAGATGTAAGATCCTGACCCAGTAGCTAATACCCAGGATGCAGATTTAATTGAAAAACAGTTTTCCATTACAAACACAAACACACCTGAAGTGGAAGAATCACCATGCTTCTTCTTCTTGAGGTCGGCCAGGTATCCAACGCAGTTTCTCTTCCAGTGCTCAGTCTGGTGGCAGTGGAAACATTCTCCTCATCCTGTCGTAGCAGCCCCTTTCTTGTCCCTTCCCGGTGCCTTTTTCACTCCGCCTCTCTGCTTGATGGGATTCTTCTTCTTCTTTCCCTTGGCCTTGGCTTTCGGGATGGATGAAGAAGATGGCCCAGCAATAAGAGCAGGAGTTTTCGCTAGCTTTAGTGTGCTCTCGGCACTCCTCAACATATTGAGGAGTTCAGGTAAAGACTTTTCCATGTTGTGCATGTTGAAATTTACAATGAATTGAGCAAAGGCAGGGGGAAGGGACTGCAGAACAATATCAACATACTGATCGTTCTCCATGGTCCAACCCAGGTCCTCAAGTTCTTCGATAAGTCCAATCATCTTCAATACATGGTCACCTACAGACGTGCCAGCAGCCATCCGCATCTGAAACAACTTTCGAGATGCCTCGTATCGGAGAGTACAAGATTGCTCTCCATACAACTCCTTTGTATAGAGAAAGATGGATTGAACATCCATCTTCTTGTGCTGCTTCTAATGTTCATTATTCATAGAAGCAAGCGTGAGGCACTTGGCTATTGCGCGGTCTATATCCCATGTCTTGCGGATTTCTTTATCTGCAACTGAAGAATCAGCGCCTGGGCTAGGAGGGGCTGGAGTAGTCAGGACATATCCGACCTTATCATAGGTCAGGGAAATATTCACATTCTTTAGCTAATCATTGTAATTCGGTCCCGTGAGTTTATTTTTGTCTAATAAAAGTTTAAGTCCCGTCATAGGTATCTGCCATTAGGAGAGAGAAAAGAAGACTCTCAGCGATTGCTCTTGCATAATTAGATTGGTTATTAATCTTATCTAATTGATGTCTCCCACTGCTTTTTATCAAATTTTCCTTCAAACCTTTTAAAAGGAAAACTAGCCAGGATTAATTGCAATCTACAAGTTTGCTAACCAGTCGGGCAGGCCAGTGTCGGTACTCCGAGGGAGGTTCTCCGTGCTTTCTCACGGACCTAATTAAAATAAACCTCGTTTTCCTAGAGGCCTAACCCCGTTGAGACCTTTCTAGATACCTACTGGATTACCTAATTGTAAAGTGCAAAACTCTCCCTGGAGTAACCTTCACTCACAGTAGGATCGGAATCCAACTATCATATAGAAGATATGCAATCTCTTTGCAAATTTCAACTCTTGAAATTCCCGATATGATTTTTACCACTAGTGTCTTATGACCATAACTATGGCCAACAAATCATAAGCACTAGTCAAGTTCTACCCGCCATTTCGGGATTGATTTAGACCCACCCGCATGGCCCTTAACTATGGTCAACAATGTCATGCGAATGTCCTAATCGATAGTATCAAATGCTTTGTAGGAAGACATCACTTAGCTACTGTACACCACGCCTTAACTATAGTCAACAGACGTGGGACGAATACTAAGTACTCTGCTTCCAGAAATGGTGGAGGGCTGCGGATTGTTTTTATGAAAACCTTTAATGTTTTGAACTTGATATCATTGTAGAATCGAGTGAGAAGGAGTGGTTTAAGCTCCAATTTTTAAAAATCGAATGGTTTTATAGCATTTTTCTAATCTTGCTAAATAGGTCATTCCCTGTGAAGGGATCTCGACTCTTTCCTTATCGAATAATGTGTTGGATATGTAAATACCACGATGCAAAGCAAAATTAGATCAACTATAAAATCAAATCGAGTTCTTTGTAACATTTCCCAGTTTCGCTAAAGGGGTCACTCCCGATGAAGGGATCTCGGCCCTTTCCTCATCGAATGAGGTGCAGGATATTCAAGAATACCACTATGCAAAGCAAAAGCTAGAGCTACCCATTTATTAAAAAATTTGATTCTACAACATCTTTAGGTTGTTTTTTCTTAACATTAATCACATTAATGCTGTCCCATCATTTATGTTTCCTAAACATCACAGAAAATAAATGAAAATAGAACGTACGCTTATGCCATCCGCATTCGCCATGGGGTCCATCATGCACCGTTAGGTTACTTAACTAACGGCAGAGCGGGGGCTGGACTAGTGCGGGTGCAAAACATAAGCAACGTTTATTATATATCTCATATATAAATATAGACATTTCAGATCACAGATGAATACATTGGATATACTTGGAATTCCGTATTTCATTCAAGCCCTTAATGAAAGACGGGTTCCACGGTCGTGATGAATAGCCAAAACCCCACCCTATACCCCTACGGGTGCGGCAAACTACTCGCCAAATTCCCGAAGTGAAGCAACCTCCCTAAACAAAGTGAGTAGGCAACTCGGCATTTCGAAAACCCGGTAGTTTGTGCACCCCACCTTGGGTCTATCCTAGGAGCAAAAACAGTAAAAAAGAAATTATACAATGGTGTCTACAACCTCAACCCGGATGTGCCCCGCAAAATAATATTACATTGCTTTTTACAAATTACATTGAATGAAAAAATGGAAAAAACACTCTTCTCACACCCCCCGGCCATTCATCACGACGATCCAACATATTCATATACACATACCATCAAAGAAGTGTGCAATCCCGACTAATCAATTTATAGCAATTAATCGACATTTCAAACACACATATAAAAAGAACCGATAAACGATATTAAAAGTTCGAATTTCAAACACTCGATATTTCCCTAACACTTAGTTTACATCATATGTAATCTAGAAATAATCAAACACTACCATAAATCCCCAAACCTAGTGTACAGATAACCCTAAAAAACCCAAGCCCAAACCAAGTAGGAAATTCGGCGACGCCGGAAATGATGCTCTCGTCGCCGGCAAAAGGCCGGTGGTAGGGGGTTGTTTTTCTAGGGTTTTCTAGTTATCATATAAAAATTATTCTGCACATGTTTAAAAAAATTTCAGAACACTTTTGAATAATTTCTAGAGAGCAGGGTTTAAAAATACGGTTTTTGGAGTTATTTCGGGTTCGAAACTTTAAACATCGTCTAATCATCTAGTTGTGGTTTAGTTAGGCTTTGATACCATGTGTAGGGTTCCTAGGCACACTCAAGAGGTTCCACAAGGCATCAACCATGCCAATTTCAAATTTTTCCGGTGCCGAGAAACCCTAACTAGATGGTTAACTAGAGATTAGGCGATAACAAATGCGAGCAAACAACTTTACTCTAAAGTGAACAGAAATACAACCTTTGTAGATCTGGTCCTCTACCTCCATAGCTCCGTGATGAAGTCCCTCCGCTGCAATCATCTGATCCCGGACTCCAGCGATCCTTTCGTCGAAGAAATGATCGGGTTTGGTCGTCGACTTCGATGTCGAAGATGATCTACGTCGAGGCAACTCAAGATCAAGCTCCAACATCACCATGTCAAGAAACTTGTGAAGAAAACACCCTATACTACTTGGCAAGTGGTAGAGGATGAAGAAATAGGAAGTGGGTTCACTTTAGAATTGGATTTCTCACTCTTTTTCTCAAGTCACCATTGAAGCTAGCAAGCTTCTTTCTTCTTAAAGAAGAAGAAGAAGAAGAAAAAGAATTTGATAAGAATTATGGAAAAAGAAAATAAAGTCATTCTTATCATTTTAGCAACCATGGTTTAGTGTAGAGAATAAACTATAGTTAGGTGAATGGTTAAGTTTAGGAAAGGAACAAAAAAGGTCAAAGCTTCATGAAGCTTCAACAAAAGAACAAAAGAAGCAACCATTTTTGTTTCTTGCCATAAAGTAAATAAATAAGAATAGATAACAAAACCCTAGCCATTCACTTAAATATGGTTTAAAGTAAACATACACCCAGGTTTGCATGTATCATCAAACATGATACAATCAAGTGCACAAAAATATATCACATATACAATGTGCACATCAAGTGAGAAAATCCATCTTAAGTGAACCAATACTAGTTAATGCAAAGTAATATATCAAATATATAATTATAAATTAAATCATTAAATCAACATTTGATTTAACGATCTGGTCATATCGTATATGACCGACTAATATCCAATGTATCGACTTATCGAATCAATCCTCGATTCGATAACTAGGTTATGTCGCATACAACCAATCGATACATTCATCGCGAGAATAGAATACGGTATCACATACACGCATTGTTCTCGGTCCCGCACATATCTCTTATGCGCTCCTATTTCGTTTCGCTTGAGCCAGGAAACCTCTGTGTAGGACTCTAAAGACTCGTCAATACGCCGGCAGCAGGTGATGATCATATTAAATTCCCACAAGCCGCAAGTGGTCTGCTAAACGTAACGGCCACCCAGGTATTGAGTGATCAGAAGATCGACGAGCAAGCCCGCTCACACTCCTGTGAATCCAACCAGTAACACTTACCGCACAGTCCGGTCTGTTCTTCTGATATGTCGCATATCTTGCCTAGGGGTGGTAAACGTGAGACCCAAGTAGCTCGATAAGTCGTGTTGATATGAGGTCTATAACAGTTCAAGAAACTACTGGTAACACTTACCAGTAAATCTCAGCAACCCTGGCCAGGGATTTCCGGTTATAGCCAATCGAACACAGCGCAACATCAACTCCCTATACCGGGAGAGACGAATCCCCTCCTATCGTTCATTGCCTCCATGTGATTCGGGACTGTACCCAAAAACCACCGTTTTGAACGCCCTCTTGGACGTGGTAAGGTGGAAATCAAAGCACAGTGGGAATCACACAAGACTCTATGACGATCTTGGGTCTACAGACTAACCTGTACCAGTTTCATCAGAGAACTGCCATCTGATGTAAGGTATAATACCATCTGGGAGTTCTCGGCGAGTCTGTCCAGTGTACCCAGTCTCCACTGAGAACCCATATATCATCTCCGATGTCAAACACCAATGGATATGGGATCATCCATCGCCCATCTGTATGGGTTGAGAAGGTATACGCTAGTCTACTCTGGTATATCGATGCCCCGTCTCGATACACCCACGACTAGGTACTTTGAAGGATGTACTTATGGACTACCATGTCCCCACTAGTATGATCCGAATCATAGTCCAGGTAGTCAAGTACACATGCTAAGGGCTTTACCAACATGTAACAGAGAGACAATCAGTGTACACGTTACGATAAAGAGCAACCAGAAAGCATACTATCATGTCGAGCAAGAATGTCCTCCCTATATATGTCCCAGTATCCACTACAATATACAACCTATGTACAGTAATGGCCTCTAGGGCATACATATAACTAACAATCTCCCACTTGCACTAGGGCCATCTATAGCAGTGGTTATAGTATCTCATACTCAACCATCCCATAAAAGTCTCTCCCTAGGAATAGGCCTTCGTGAGTTGATCCGCCGTGTTATCCTCTGAGTCTGATCTCCTAACCTCGATCACCCTAGAGATCAACTATCTCCATGATCAGGTGATACTGCCTCAGAATACGTCTGGGTCACTGATGGGACCGGGGTTCCTGGGCTAAATCCACACTTCTATTGTCACACAATGGTGGGAACCTAGTTCATCTCATGAACCAATATACACCCAAACTGCCTCTTTGGTAGCATCTTAAGTAGCGATGTATCCAGCCTTTATCGTCTAGTATGCCACGGTATCTAGCTTGGAAATCTTCCAACATATCGTCCCTTTACTGAGGGTAAGGACAATGCCTGTGACTGACTTTTAGTCGTCCTTATCACCCTGGAACACTTCCAGTGATTCTCCCCTGGACCAATTGATACCTTCTCACTACAACTAGTGAGAATCCTAATATCCAATTAGATCTAACTCATAGATCCAAAACCCAGGATTTAGTAGGTATCACTTTGATCCTTTTTAGAGAATCATTGTGATAAGCAGAGATTGACCGAGCGTAGCATAGGAAACTCCTTCCCTATCAAGAGTATGTCATCCACGTACTCTACGAGGATCACTACTATACTCCCTACTACCTTTTTGTATATACAAGGTTCATCTACCATTTTGATGATGCCAAACTGTTTGACTAACTCATCAAAACAGATGTTCCAACTCCGCGATGCCCGCTTCATCACATAAAACATGTTGCACACGTTTCCGCTGCTCCTACTATTTACGAAGCCCTCTGGCTGTGTACTTATAGACGTTCTCTTCTAAAACATCATTTAGAAAAGCAGTCATGGCACCCAACCACCAGATATCGTAGTCATGGTATGTAGCCGTGGCATGTAGGATCTGGATGGACTTAAGCATAGGCACTGGAAAAAAGGTTTCATCATTATCCACACCTGGTCGATGACGAAAACCTTCAACAAGTCTAGCTTTGAAAGTCCCAACTTTTCCATCTACACCAAGTAATCTTCTCAAGATATACTTGCTCCTTATGGGGATTTAACCCTTCATATATAGCAACCAAAGACCATACTTTGTTGGTGTATAAGGATTCCATCTCAGATCGATAAACATCCAGCCATTCTTACAGTGTCTCGCTCCTGATGGCCAGCTCGAAACTTGTTGGGTCATTATCTCATGATGCAATCCTCGCTCCCACTGTCATAGAGAAACCGAAGTAACTCTCAGATGGGTGAGGAACCCTACTAGATCCGCGGAGAGGCTGAGGTTCGTTGGTTACTATTGAATCCTTCGGTTCTACCAAATCATCAGCTGCAGTTTGTATAGCTGGAACATTTCCAGTTCTACATAACAGACCTTGCCTCGAGCTTGTCCGGATTTTGCTTTTAGACATAGGCAAACTTAAGATATGGGCTCTTCCCTTTCCATATATCATATGAAGTAGTAGGCAACTGATTTGATCGGAACCCTATTCAATAGGTATACAACTTCATAAGTGCATAACTCCGTAAAGGAAATAGGAAACTCAGTAGTACTCATCATAGAGAACACCATATCATATAGGGTGCAGTTGCTCCGCCCCTATATACCATCGTGCTATGGTGTATTCGGAGGAGTAATGCTGAGAGAGAATCTCATTCTCTTTTAGAATAGTCCAAGAATTCCACGCTCAAGTATTCTCCTCCTTGATCACATCAAAGGACACAATACTTTTACCCGTTTTGGTTCTCTAATTCTAACTTATATTATGTGAATATCTCAAAAGGTTTGGACTTATGTTTCAACAGGAACATATATCTGAATCTTGAGTGATTATCAGAGAATGTAATGAAATACAAAGAACCGGTGGCATGTGTAGACAGGGGACCTACATACATCAACATGTATCATCCCAAGAGTTCACTAAATCTTTCTCTGTTTCCAGTAAACAGAGCTATGGTCATCTTATCTCTGTGACATGACTGGCAAGTTTCACAAGATGTAAATTTAAACTAATTTAAATATGCATCTATGTGCAACTTAGCTAGTCGGGACGTATTGATATGACCTAGTCTACAATACCTCAAGAAGGATTCATTCATTTCTGAACTCTTCCTCTTGTGTGTGTTCCGTATACTAAGAACTGTGGTTTGATTTAGAACTTTAATGCTTTTAGATAACGGCCTGAACTGATCAACTTTTGATATAGGAAATGTTCAAAACATTGTCAAACAATTCAAAATTTTATCATTTCTTTACTGATAAAGAGACTGATATGATTTTGTATATCAGGTTCGGTATCTAATAACATTCGTTAAGAATCAATGTATTTGGAATACAGCGTGACAGTGACCAACAGACTTGGCTGCAACACTTGCACCGTTTTCTGTCTCATGAAACTTATCACCCGTTCTCAGTTATCTACCTATCTGTAGCCCTATGTAACAGATTACATATCTGGGATCCTGATCCGGTATCAAATACCCAGGACGTAGAGGATACAGAGAAACAATTCTATGTAACGAACACACTCGAAGATGATGCATCATATGCACTTTCTTCGTTTGGGCGGCACGGGAAATCTGGTATTCCCCAATTTTCCTGCTCTGTCTTATAACAATTATAAGTTGAAGCGGGACAAACATTCCCCAGCTCAGTATAACAAGCGGGTTCGGTCAATACATCCGTATTATTATCTTGATTAAGGCGTGACATGGTCGCTACTTGGAGAGAGAGAAGAAAACACTCAGCGTATGCTCTTGCAAGATCAGATTGGTTATTATTTTATCTAATCAGGATGGCTCCCACTGTTTCTATCAAATCTTCCTTCTAACCCTAAAAGGAAAGACTAGCCGGGATTAATTACATACTACAAGTTCGCCAATCTTTCAGCCAGGCCAGTGTCGGTACTTTAAGGGAGGTTCCCCGTGCTTTCGCACGGACCTAATTACAGTAAATATCATTTTCCCAGAGGCATAACCCCGTTGACACCTTTCTAGACACCTACTTGATCGGCTAATTGTAATGTGTAAAACTCTCCCAGGAGTAACTCTTACTCGCAGCAGGTATCGGGATCCAACTATCTCATAGAAGGTATGCAATCTCATTGCAAATTTCAACACTTGAAATTCCCGATAATTTTGCCCCTAGCACCCTATGACCTTGACGGAGGTCAACAAACCATAGGCTACTAGTCAAGTTCAACCCATCATTTCTTGATTGAATCAAACCCACCAGCACGACCCTTGACGGTGGTCAACAAGGTCGCAGGACTACCCTAATCCAATCTGCATCATATGCATAAGCAGATAAATACTAGTTAGCTACCGCACACTACGCCTTGACGGAGGTCAATAAACGTAGCACGAATACTAAGTAGGACTTATCTAAAATGACGGAGGGCTACGACGGGTTTTTCTGAAAACCTATTGCGTAATGAACTTGATATCGTTGTAGAATCAAATGATTTTAAAATGGAGTGCTTTTAAGGCTTTTCTAGTTTTGCTAAAGGAGTCACTCCCGGTGAAGGGATCGTCGGTCCTTTCCTCGTCAAATGAGGTGCGGGATATATCATATATATCACTGTGCAAAGCATAAAGTATAGCAGCAATCAAAAGATAAACCAAGGGTTGTTGCATCTGCCAGTTATTGCTAAAGGGGTCACTCCCGGTGAAGGGATCTCGGCCCTTTCCTTATCGAATAAGGTGCAGGATGTTCTACAAGGAACACCGCGATGCAAAGCAAGAACTGTAGCTACCTGTTTTTGAAAATTCGATTCCACACATCTTAGGTTTCTTTTCTTTCATTAATCATATTAATGAAGTCCCATCATTTAAGTCACCTAAACATCACAGATAAATACGACGTACACTTTGTTAGTGTATATGCCCTAGAGGCCATTACTGTATCATACTAGCTTGTATATTACCTAATGGAAGCTTGGGATATTCACAGTTGTATATACAATCTTGCTCGAAATGGTAGTATGCTACTTGGTTTGTCTCTGCTTTAATATGTGCATGTGTTTCTTTTAGCATATTGCTGGCATACATATTAGTAGAGCCCTTAGGATCTTTGCTTGATTACCAGCGTTGTGATGGCGCTCGCACTCGTGGGAGCTGGGTAATCTATAAGCACATCCTTATACAGGTCCCTGGTCGTTGGACTATAGAGACAGGGCATCGATACTCCGGAGTAGACTAGCGTATGCGCTTCTCATCCCAGTGTGGGAGACGGTCTGTCCCACAGCCGTTAGTACGTCGTACTTGGGATAGTATGCGGGTGCTCGTTAGGTTACGAGTACACTGGACAGGACTCGTCGGGAACTGTTGGTTGGTAATATACCTATCGTCAGTTATCAGTTCCCAGGTGACATGAGTACAGCTTAGTCCGCTGACTTGACACTGTCACTTCGCCTCGAGTGTGTTCCCACTGCACTTTGATTACTACCCTACCACGGCTCAAAGGAGCTGTGCAAACAGGTAGTTTTTGGGTGCAGTCCCGAAGCACTTGGAGGCAGTGACGGTTAGACAGGATTCGTCTCTCCCGGTATTGGGGGTTGACATCGCGCTGTGTCCAGGAGAGCCATTACATGAGTAGTCCCTGGCCAGGGCAAGCGAGATATACTGGTAGGTTTCCAGTGTTATCTCAGGGTGTTCTGGGCTACACTCCGACACGACTTGTACCGCTATTAGGGGACTGACGTTCACCGCCCCCCTAGGCCCGCCATGCGATGTATCAGACGAACAGACCGGACTGTACGGAGACTGTCACATACAGGCTCAGTAGGAGTGCAGATGGGGTTCACCTCGTCAGTCTTCTTATCGACATCTACCTGGGGACCGTTACGTACAGCTAGTGCCGCTTGCGGTCTGTGGTTAAACCCACTGCCAGCGTAGTGTCGAGTCTTTAGAGTCCCACACAGAGAGCTATTCGCCTTTAGGCAAAACGAGTAGAGGTCGCATGGTTTTGCGACAGGGTTCGTTCGCATCCGCGCACTTGTGCACGTTTGCTGTCCGGACAGTTTATACTAGCGGGCTTTGGTTTAAGCCGGATCCTAGTATATGATTTGAGATTGGTTTTTCTCATTGTGTTCGTGTTCCTCGGATCACGAATGCGGGTGCGTATGCACAGTTGCTTGAGATTGGGGGAGAGGACCTTGTTTAGGGTTAATGGCATTTGTCATTTTATTAACCCTATTGTTTTTGTGTGGATTATTGTTAATTGATAATTAGCTTAATTATTGTGCATGGTTGTTGTTGACAATTTGACTTCATTGACTTGTTGACCATGTTGACAACTTGACCATAATCATTTCATTTGGAAGATGCTCTTTGATCTTTGCAAAAATTGAAATGATAATGGTCAAGTCATGATTTATCATGACAATTTTCACGCTAATTATCTAATTAAAATTGTCCACACATATTAGTGAGAATGGCTCACTAATATTCTCATTCTCTCATTCTATTTCTCTCTCTTGCTCATCCTCTCCCTCAAGCTCTCTCCCTCTCATGTGTTGAGAAACAAAAATCTTGAGAAAAACCCTCTCTTGATCTTCTCTACTCACTTCTAGGGTTCAAGTCTTAGCATTTCTTGCACTCTAGTTACTCCTAGCTTGGAGTTGAAGCTAAAGGTGGTGGCTTTCGGGTGGATCCTTCTTTGACGGGAGAAGACAAGCAAGGTGATCCTTTTCTACCATACCTAGGAGCAAGGAGAGAAGGACTAAAGACCAAAGGTATAACCTTTCATCACTTAGCTACTTTGTAGTTAGGGTTAGCTAGTTTATGTTTAGCAAAGATCCTCACAAGCTTAGTCCATGTTGCCTAAGTCATTAAAAATCCGATTTTTATTATGTTTTCCGCCTCCCCGTAAGCACCGGGGTGGGCAACACGGACCTACAGTGGTATCAGAGCCTAACTAAACCTAAACTAGTTAAGTAGTTAAGTGTAACGAAGTTCGGAACCGGAAAAATCACAAAACCAAACTTTTTCAAAATCCAAGTTTCTGTTAAAATTTATTCTGCTCAAAATGAAAAACTTTATACATGTAAAATCGTCTCAGGGTTTTGTGAACACACCCAAGAAAAACGATACCCTAATTCCCTCAAGTCGCCGCCCTTCCGCCGCATAAAGTAGGTATGTGCGGCGGAACCGCCGCGGATTGTGGTTATCGGCGCATCGTTTTTCGTGCAGTGTGTGTTGTTTTTGGTTTTGGCATTTTTAGGATATATTATATGTACCCAGATTTTCCAGAAAAGAAATTTCCTTTTGGGGTCCTATAATTCCGTATTTTTCCGAACTTCACTGCACTTTAACTATATCGGTTATATCTGTAATGCTTGCATGTATTGAACGTCGGCTAATCGCTATAAGACGATTAGTCGGGGTTATACATGATCTGTGATTGTTATTGGTTTGTGGATATGAATGGATTGGATTGTCGCGGGTGAATGGCCGCGGTGGATGTGAGATGAGCGTTGTTTTTCTTTCATTCATTTGTAACATGTAAATTGATGTAATAATATTCTTTGTATGGCCGCACAACCGGGTCGGGGTTGTAGCCGTCATTGTATAATTCTTTTTACTGTTTTTGCTCCTAGGATAGACCCATGGAGGGGGTGCACAAACTACCGGGTATCTCGAAGCGCCGAGTGGCCTACTCACGGTGGTGAGGGAGGTTGCTTCGCTTCGGGTGCTTGGCGGGTAGTTTGCCGCACCCGTAGGGGTCTTGGGTGGGGTTTTGGCTATTCACCGCGACCGTGTAATCCGCTTTGCGTTGCAGGCTCGAACGCATTGCGGATTCCTAGTATATCCAATGTATTCATCTGTGATCTGTAATGTCTATCATTGCTATATATTTATATATAATAACTATTTAGGCGTTGCTTATGTTTTACAGCCGCGCTAGCCCAGCCCCCGCTCTGTCGTTAGTTAAGTAACCTAACGGGTGATGACGGGGCCCCGTGGCGAATGCGAATGGCATAAGCGTACGTCATATTTTGGTTGTTTTCTGCAATGGTAGGATTAAATGATGGGACGCATTAAAAGAACTAATGCAAGAAATAAACCAAGTAAAAGTCGATTGGAACACTTTGAAAACCACTCGGTTCTTTTCAAAACTAAAACTTTTAAACGCGGAGCTTGAACCACTCCTTTTAAAAGCTATCTCGTTCCATCGATTATATCAAGTTCACTACGTTCACGGTTTCGCCAAAACCATCCGTAGCCCTCCATCATTTCGGTTAAATATTCGGTAGTATTCAAGCTATGTATTTTGACCTCACGCCAAGGCATAGTGATTGGTAGCTGCCGGATATTTATCCGTTGCATAGATAGAATGCGTTGATTTGAGACAGTCGTACTGCCGTTTTGGCCTACGTCAAGGGTAGGTACGGGTGGGTTCAAATTAACCAGGATAATGATGGGAAGAACTTGACATGTGACTTATGACATTTTGACCTCACGCCAAGGTCATAAGAGCATGGGGCAAAAATCCACATCGGGAGTTTCATAAGTACTGAAACTTGCTAGCGTTGCATACCATTTGGAGTGTGATAATTCTGGTAGGATTCCTTCGGTTTTATCACGCGATGATATTTGGATCCCGATCCTACTGTGAGTATATGCTACTCCTCGGGAAAACTCTCACTTAACGATCAATGCTATAAACCTAGTAGGTGCCTAGAAAGGTGTTAGCGGGGCTACGCCCACAGGGAAAAGAGGTTACTTAATTAAGGAACTTCGCGAAAGCGTTGGAAAACCTCCCTCGAAGTACCGACACTGGCCTGGCTGAACGGTTAAGCAAGTATTGTACGGTGAGAATGATCCCGGCTAATCCTTTTCTTTATGGTTTGAGAAGGGATTCGAGAAACAGTGGGAGCCATCCAGTTTAGACAAACTAAAAACCACTCTAAACTTGCAAGAGCATCATGCTAAAGTGTTTCTTTTCTCTCTCCTAATTGCAGCGACCATTCAAGATGACCGGACTTAAGTTACTGTTAGATAAAAATATATTGACAGGGCCAAACTACAAAGATTGGCTCAGGAATGTCAAGATGGCTATCACTTATGACAAGCTGGGGTATATACTTACCACCAAAGCTCCCCCCGTCCCAGGTCCCACCTCCAGCGTCGCGGATGTAGAAATCCGTAAGACATGGGAGATAGATTGCGCGAGGGCCAAATGCCTCGTACTAGCCTCGATGGACAACGACCATCAGAGGAGGCACGAGAATATGGACCTAGAGTCCATATTTCTCCATACAAAAGAACTGTATGGAGAGCAGTCTCGTATCGCAAGATACGAAGTGTCGAAGAAGCTCTTTTCGGCAAGGTTGGCCGTCGGATCATCGGTAGCGGACCACGTGCTTAAGATGATCGGCTACATAGAGGAGCTCGCGGACCTTGGGACCACGTTGGAGAATGAACTCTATACTGATCTGATTCTCCAGTCCCTTCCTTCCACTTACGCCCAGTTCATTCTTAACTTCAACATGCAAGGAAAGGAGGTTGAACTTGCCGAGCTTCTGAACATGTTGAGGACTGCTGAGGGCACCCTACAGAAGGGTAGGGAGACATCCACTTTGTTTGTAGGAGGATCTTCCTCTTCTAGGTCCAGGGCGAAAGCCAAGGGCAAGAAGAAGAAAGCCCCCGCCAAACCAAGAGGCGGTGTCGGTAAAGTGGATACGAAGGGAAAGGGTAAAGCAACAAAGGTAGCGGGGAAGCTGGTGGGGAAGGAAGAATGCTTCTATTGTCACAAAAGTGGCCACTGGAAACAAGATTGCAAGGCTTGGAAAGCCAGAACACAGGATTTGAAGCGAGTTGCAGCTTCAGCTTCAGGTGTGTATGTTATTGAAAACTGTCTATCAATAAACTCTACATCCTGGGTATTGGATACCGGATCAGGATCTCATATCTGTAATTCTTTGCAGGCGTTGAGAAAGCGTAGAGTTTTGAAGGCAGGTGACATGACCCTCAGAGTTGCGAACGGTGCTAGCATGGATGCAGAGGCCGTGGGGGACTATCACCTGGGATTATCAGATGGACACTTTTTGGTTTTGCGTAGTTGTTATTATGTACCAAATGCAACCTGTAATATCATTTCTGTATCTTTATTATCTAAAGAAGGTTATGAATTTGCATTTGTAAGTAATGTAGTGAACATTCACCTTAATCAAGTGTTGATTGGGTCAGGTACATTGAACAACGGTATTTACGTTTTAAACCAACCACAGGTTTTCAATATCCAGAATACACACAAAAGAAAGTCTCCAGAAATTAATAAAACTTTCTTATGGCATTGTAGACTGGGTCACATCAATGAGAGAAGATTGACTAAGTTACATACTGAAGGATATTTAGATCCGTTCGAATATCAATCGTATGCAACTTGTCAATCCTGTCTCAAAGGAAAGATGACAAAGGCTCCGTTTTCTGGACACGGAGAAAGAGCGAGCGAGCTCTTGGGACTCGTACACAGCGACGTGTGCGGTCCAATGTCTACACATGCGCGAAGCGGTTTTTCTTACTTCATAACTTTTACGGATGATTTCTCAAGATTCGGACATGTCTTCTTAATGAAGCATAAATCCGAAGCTTTTGATAAGTTCCAGGAATATAAGAATGAAGTAGAAAAACAAACAGGCAAAAGTATCAAGATCCTAAGATCGGATCGAGGAGGAGAATACTTAAGTGCCGAATTCCTGAATTACTTAAAAGAGAATGGAATTCTCTCTCAGCTTACTCCTC
The DNA here is from genome assembly GCA_030015575.1 of Agapanthus africanus. NCBI lineage: Eukaryota > Viridiplantae > Streptophyta > Magnoliopsida > Asparagales > Amaryllidaceae > Agapanthus > Agapanthus africanus. The sequence continues at coordinate 704,237,313 of JASDDO010000024.1, read as the reverse complement.
CATACACCCCGCAACATAACGGTGTATCGGAGAGACGGAACCGAACCCTATTGGATATGGTACGGTCCATGATGAGTAACGCTGAGTTACCGCGATCATTCTGGGGATATGCGCTAGAAACAGCTGCATATATTTTGAACCGTGTTCCCACTAAGACTGTGCCTACCACACCATATGAATTATGGAGTGGGAAGAAACCCTATCTTCAATACTTGAAGATTTGGGGATGTCCAGCTTATGTCAAAAAGCAGCATACGGACAAGCTCGAGGCACGCTCAGTACTGTGCAAGTTTGTGGGATACCCAAAGAACTCCAGGGGGTATCTTTTCTATTACGCAGAGGAACAAAAAGTCCTTGTTTCTCGCAATGCCCACTTTCTGGAACATCAGATTTTAGAAAAAGAAATAAGTGGGAGCGCAATAGAACTGGAAGAAATTCCAGAACCACAAACTATTACTGAAAGTTTAGTGGAACCAGAAGGTTCAAAAGAACAGGACATTCCCATGCCACTCCGCAGGAGTAGTAGGCAGTCTCATCCGCCCGAGAGGTACTACGGTTTCCTCATTGACGGGGATAGAGAGGACTGCATCCTAGATTGTGATGAGCCTACTAGCTTCCAGCAAGCCATTCAGAGCGTCGACTCGGTAAAATGGCTGGATGCAATGCGGACCGAGATGGAGTCCATGTACACCAACAAAGTATGGACGTTGGACATTGCTCCAGACGGGGTAAAACCCGTAGGATGCAAGTGGATCTTCAAAAGGAAGATTGGTGTAGATGGACAGGTTGAGACCTATAAAGCTAGACTGGTAGCAAAGGGTTTTCGTCAGCGACCTGGTTTGGACTATGACGAAACCTTTTCTCCAGTAGCTATGCTGAAATCCATTCGGATCCTTCTTGCCATCGCTGCTTTCCACGATTATGAGATTTGGCAGATGGACGTAAAGACAGCTTTTCTAAATGGTCATTTAGAGGAGTGTGTCTATATGGACCAGCCAGAGGGTTTCATTCAGGGTGGGAGCAGCGGAAAGGTGTGCAAGTTGCTCAAGTCCATTTATGGACTCAAGCAGGCATCGCGGAGTTGGAACATCTGTTTTGATGAGACGGTCAAAGAATTTGGCTTTATCAAAAATCCAGATGAACCATGCATCTATTGTAGATTTGTAGCGAGAACTGTAGTATTCCTCGTTTTATACGTGGATGACATTCTCTTAATAGGAAATGACATTCCTATGCTACAATCTGTCAAGGGGTTCTTGTCACACAGGTTCTCCATGAAAGACCTGGGTGATGCCTCCTACATTCTGGGTATCCGGATCTACCGTGACAGATCCAAGAGGATATTAGGACTCTCGCAGTCCAGGTACATCGACACCATACTGAAGAGATTCAGTATGGAAGATTCCAAGCGCGGTAATCTACCGGCTTGTCACGGGATCACCCTCTCCAAAGAGATGTCTCCCAAGACTGATTTGGAGAGGGATCGCATGTCTATTATACCCTACGCTTCTGCGGTAGGCTCTATAATGTATGCGATGTTGTGTACCAGACCGGATGTGGCTTATGCACTGAGTGTGGTAAGCAGGTATCAGTCAAACCCTGGGGAGAAACATTGGATAGCAGTAAAGAACATTCTCAAGTACCTGAGAAGGACTAAGGAGATGTTCTTGGTGTATGGCGGAAAAGACCTGCAGATTGAGGCCTTTGCTGACTCCAGCTTCCAGAGTGACAAGGATGATTCCAAGTCCATGTCGGGTTTTGTCTTTACCCTCAATGGAGGGGCGGTGTGTTGGAAGAGCTCCAAACAGGAAACCGTTGCTGACTCGACTATGGAAGCGGAATACATCGCTGCATCTGATGCCGCAAAAGAAGCTGTCTGGATGAGGAAGTTCTTGAAAGAACTTCAGGTGGTTCCGTCCATTGTTGACCCAATACCTCTGTATTGCGACAACAACGGGGCTATAGCTTTAGCGAAGGAACCCAGGTCCCATCAGAAATCCAGACACATCTTAAGGCGGTATCACCTGATCAGGGAGATCGTGGATCGCCAGGAGATCGAGGTCCGGAGAGTTGCATCAGAGGATAACACAGCAGATCCATTCACCAAGGCCTTGCCCCAGACTCAGTTCGAGCGGCTGATCGAGATGATAGGTCTTCGATACGCCAGTACATGGCCTTAGTGCAAGTGGGAGATTGTTAGTGTATATGCCCTAGAGGCCATTACTGTATCATACTAGCTTGTATATTACTTAATGGAAGCTTGGGATATTCACAGTTGTATATACAATCTTGCTCGAAATGGTAGTACGCTACTTGGTTTGTCTCTGCTTTAATATGTGCATGTGTTTCTTTTAGCATATTGCTGGTATACATATTAGTAGAGCCCTTAGGATCTTTGCTTGATTACCAGCGTTGTGATGGCGCTCGCACTCGTGGGTGCTGGGTAATCTATAAGCACATCCTTATACAGGTCCCTGGTCATTGGACTATCGAGACAGGGCATCGATACTCCGGAGTAGACTAGCGTATGCGCTTCTCATCCCAGTGTGGGAGACGGTCTGTCCCACAGCCGTTAGTACGTCGTACTTGGGATAGTATGCGGGTGCTCGTTAGGTTACGAGTACACTGGACAGGACTCGTCGGGAACTGTTGGTTGGTAATATACCTATCGTCAGTTATCAGTTCCCAGGTGACATGAGTACAGCTTAGTCCGCTGACTTGACACTGTCACTTCGCCTCGAGTGTGTTCCCACTGCACTTTGATTACTACCCTACCACGGCTCAAAGGAGCTGTGCAAACAGGTAGTTTTTGGGTGCAGTCCCGAAGCACTTGGAGGCAGTGACGGTTAGACAGGATTCGTCTCTCCCGGTATTGGGGGTTGACATCGCGCTGTGTCCAGGAGAGCCATTACACGAGTAGTCCCTGGCCAGGGCAAGCGAGATATACTGGTAGGTTTCCAGTGTTATCTCAGGGTGTTCTGGGCTACACTCCGACACGACTTGTACCGCTATTAGGGGACTGACGTTCACCGCCCCCCTAGGCCCGCCATGCGATGTATCAGACGAACAGACCGGACTGTACGGAGACTGTCACATACAGGCTCAGTAGGAGTGCAGATGGGGTTCACCTCGTCAGTCTTCTTATCGACATCTACCTGGGGACCGTTACGTACAGCTAGTGCCGCTTGCGGTCTGTGGTTAAACCCACTGCCAGCGTAGTGTCGAGTCTTTAGAGTCCCACACAGAGTGCTATTCGCCTTTAGGCAAAACGAGTAGAGGTCGCATGGTTTTGCGACAGGGTTCGTTCGCATCCGCGCACTTGTGCACGTTTGCTGTCCGGACAGTTTATACTAGCGGGCTTTGGTTTAAGCCGGATCCTAGTATATGATTTGAGATTGGTTTTTCTCATTGTGTTCGTGTTCCTCGGATCACGAATGCGGGTGCGTATGCACAGTTGCTTGAGATTGGGGGAGAGGACCTTGTTTAGGGTTAATGGCATTTGTCATTTTATTAACCCTATTGTTTTTGTGTGGATTATTGTTAATTGATAATTAGCTTAATTATTGTGCATGGTTGTTGTTGACAATTTGACTTCATTGACTTGTTGACCATGTTGACAACTTGACCATAATCATTTCATTTGGAAGATGCTCTTTGATCTTTGCAAAAATTGAAATGATAATGGTCAAGTCATGATTTATCATGACAATTTTCAAGCTAATTATCTAATTAAAATTGTCCACACATATTAGTGAGAATGGCTCACTAATATTCTCATTCTCTCATTCTATTTCTCTCTCTTGCTCATCCTCTCCCTCAAGCTCTCTCCCTCTCATGTGTTGAGAAACAAAAAGCTTGAGAAAAACCCTCTCTTGATCTTCTCTACTCACTTCTAGGGTTCAAGTCTTAGCATTTCTTGCACTCTAGTTACTCCTAGCTTGGAGTTGAAGCTAAAGGTGGTGGCTTTCGGGTGGATCCTTCTTTGACGGGAGAAGACAAGCAAGGTGATCCTTTTCTACCATACCTAGGAGCAAGGAGAGAAGGACTAAAGACCAAAGGTATAACCTTTCATCACTTAGCTACTTTGTAGTTAGGGTTAGCTAGTTTATGTTTAGCAAAGATCCTCACAAGCTTAGTCCATGTTGCCTAAGTCATTAAAAATCCGATTTTTATTATGTTTTCCGCCTCCCCGTAAGCACCGGGGTGGGCAACACGGACCTACACACTTATGCCATCCGCATTCGCCTCGATGTCCCCTCGTGCACCGTTAGGTTAGGTAACTAACGGCAGAGCGGGGCAGGGCTAGCGCGGGTGTAAAACATAAGTAACGTGTATATAATATATCATATATACTATATACAGTATTTATCACAGAACATATCAAATGATCACATCACAGATATCGCAGCAGAAGAAACATATGAAACATTGGATATACTAGGACGTCCGTGTTTTAAATACGAGCCAGTATAAAACATGGATTCCACGGTCGTGATGAATAGCCAAACCCACACCCCTAGACCCCTACGAGAGCGGCAAGTAACCCTACCAATTCTAGAGTTAGGAGACCCGGACTCGACTCCTCGAGTTGGTCTCCCACTGGACTCCAGAACCTGGTTACTTGTGCCCTCCTCCTGGGTCTATCCTAGTGCGGAAAAGTAAATAATATACAAATGGTGACATCTTTCGCAACCTGGAAGTGCCCCAATAAAGAATATTACATACAAGTTTTTACATGAATGAAAATGAAAAACACTCATCTCACATAAAAACCTCCCGGCTATTCAAACACGACGATCAAATATAACATATCCAGCAATACATAACATCACATGTCATCAACGTAAGTAAATATGCCCATCCCAATTGTCGTTGTCATATAGCAACGAAACCGGCGATATCACATATTACACTTACGGTCGCAGAAAAGAATGTGTAAAACTACAAAAGTTGGAATCCATAACCTACTTAGACATCGCATGCCTAACTATCTGAATTTCTTAAACATCGCATGCCTAACAATTATAAACCCTGCATTTTAGTCTCATTATCGAAAACTCTTTCCAATATCAAGTCGGGCAATTCAACAGGATTCACGACATTCTGATCGAATGCTCGTCGCAAACTTTAGTAGGCGGCCGCACCCCCGATACCGTCGACGAAGTGCACCAAGGCGGAACACCGCTACCGCGAGCACCCGAACGGATGCTTTCGGCGATGGGGTTCTCCTACAGTCACTTGGTCATGGCTAAGGGGTGTAGCTGTCTATTAAGTTTATCGGCGAATATCTGCGTACGCTACGTGATTGCGACGGACTTTTGATCACATCAAAATTCCGTGGCAACCGATCATGTGAGACTAAACTGCTATGTTTATAACATTCAAATCAGTTATCTCATAACTACATGTGGATTCCAAATATTGTATCACATTCCAGATAAATAGAAAATGTTAAACTTTCCGATCGAACAATCGAACAGCCAAGTTTTCCCGAAACAACTCAACACATGAAATAAGTTTAAAAACATTCACTTCATACCTCAGTACCAACGGTCCAGCCTTAGAAAGGTCAAGCCAACGCCTCACATGTGGCACGTCGTACTGCCCCAAACCCTAAGGTTCAAAGGGCAGTTCAAGACAGTCACATAATCGAGTTAAGGTTTGTTGTCCTCTAGAGGGACTATTGCGTTACTTGCACTACTTAGAACGTCATTAAACTACGGAAAGATCCAACAATTGGAAATTTCCCGGCAGGGGAAAAAGTGGGTATTCATATCTGGTCGAACTTTTTAACATATTCAAAAGTTATCCGGAAAAACACATATACGAAGTTAAATAAACCGATCGAATTATCGAATCCCCAAAACAACCCAGAAAATTCAACTGTTGAATATCAATTAAAAATTCCCATAAAATACAGCATCTGAAGAAAGAAATTACTGTGGAAAAATAAGTGAACAATCTCTCTGTATTGCCGCGGAACTGCCGCCCAACCTAGGGTACGGCCGCGGTTCCACGGTGGCTTAATTGAATTAGGTCCACGAATTTCACAGTAATTCCTATAAAACCCTGCTGAATTTTTTGGCTATTTTTAATTCACAAAAATCCAAAATTCCAGAAAATTTCCAGAGAGTGGTTTGAGTTAGGGTTTCGGGGTTCGTTCGGATTTCTAACATCGTCTACGCATCGCCTAAGGCTCTAGCTAGGCTCTGATACCACTGTAGGGTTCCTAGGCACACTCAAGAGGTCCATAAGGCATCAACCATGCCAATTTCAAATTTTTCCGGTGCCGAGAAACCCTAACTAGATCGTTAACTAGAGATTAGGCGATAACAAATGCGAGCAAACAACTTTACTCCAAAGTGAACGGAAATACAACCTTTGTAGATCCAGTCCTCCACCTCCGTAGCTCCGTGATGAAGTCCCTCCACTGCGATCATTGGATCCTGGACTCTAGCGATGGTTTCGTCGAAGAAATGATCGGGCTAGGTCGTCGACTTCGTTGCCGAAGATGATCTACGTCGAGGCAACTCAAGATCAAGCTCTAACTTCACCATGTCAAGAAACTTGTGATGAAAACACCCTATACTTCTTGGCAAGTGATAGAGGATGAAGAAATATGAAGTGGGTTCACTTTAGAATTGGATTTCTCACTCTTTTTCTCAAGTCACCACTGAAGCTAGCAAGCTTCTTTCTTCTTGAAGAAGAAGAAGAAGAAGAAGAAGAAGAAGAAGAAAAAGATTATGATAAGAGTTATGGAAAAAGAAAATAAAGTCATTCTTATCATTTTAGCAACCATGGTTTAGTGTAGAGAATAAACTATAGTCAGGTGAATGGTTGGGTTTAGGAAAGGAACAAAAATGGTCAAAGCTTCATGAAGTTTCAACAAAGAACAAAAGAAGCAACCATTTTTGTTTCTTCCCCTAAAGTAAATAAATAAATAAATAAATAAGAATAGATAACAAAACCCTAACCATTCACTTAAATATGGTTTAAAGTAAACATACACCCAGGTTTGCATGTATCATCAAACATGATACAATCAAGTGCACAAAAATATATCACATATACAATGTGCACATCAAGTGAGAAAATCCATCTTAAGTGAACCAATACTAGTTAATGCAAAGTTATATATCAAATATATAATTATACATTAAATCATTAAATCAACATTTGATTTAACGATCCGGTCATATCGCATATGACCGACTAATATCCAATGTATCGACTTATCGAATCAATCCTCGATTCGATAACTAGGTTATATCGCATACATCCAATCGATACATTCATCGCGAGAATAGAATACGGTATCACATACAAGCATTGTTCTCGGTCCCGCACATATCTCATATGCGCTCCTATTTCGTTTCACTTGAGCCAGGAAACCTCTGTGTAGGACTCTAAAGACTCGTCAATACGCCGGCAGCAGGTGATGATCATATCAAATACCCACAAGCCGCAAGCGGTCTGCTAAACGTAACGGCCACCCGGGTATTGAGTGATCAGAAGATCGACGAGCAAGTCCACTCACACTCCTGTGAATCCAACCAGTAACACTTACCGCACAGTCCGGTCCGTTCGTCTGATATGTCGTATATCTTGCCTAGAGGTGGTAAACGTCAGACCCCGGTAGCTCGATAAGTCGTGTCGATATATGGTCTATAACAGTTCGAGAAACTACTGGTAACACTTACCAGTAAATCTCAGCAACCTTGGCCAGGGATTTCCGGTTATAGCCAATCGAACACAGTGCAACATAAACTCCCTATACCGGGAGAGACGAATCCCCTCCTATCGCTCATTGCCTCCATGTGATTCGGGACTGTACCTAAAATCTACCGTTTTACATGTCTTCTTGGACGTGGTAAGGTGGAAATCAAAGCACAGTGGGAATCACACAAGACTCTATGACGATCTCGGGTCTAGAGACTAACCTATACCAGTGTCTCCAGAGAGCTGCCATCTGACGTAAGGTATAATACCATCTGGGAGTTCTCGGCGAGTCCGTCCAGTGTACCCAGTCTCCACTGAGCACCCGTATATCATCTTCGATGTCAAACACCAATGGATATGGGATCATCCATCGCCCATTTGTATGGGTCGAGAAGGTATACGCTAGTCTACTCTGGTATATCGATGCCCCGTCTCGATACACCCACGACTAGGGACCTTGAAGGATGTACTTATGGACTACCATGGCCCCACTAGTATGATCAGCATCATAGTCCAGGTAGTCAAGTACACATGCTAAGGTCTTTACCAACATGTAACAGAGAGACAATCAGTGTACACGTTAAGGTAAAGAGCAACCAAATAGCATACTATCATGTCGAGCAAGAAAGTCCTCCTATATATGTCCCAGCATCCTCTACAATATACATCCTATTTACAGTAATGGCCTCTAGGGCATACATATAACTAACACCATGTTAGTGCATGATGCATGCTCCCACAACTCTTATGATGCAGCGGAAGTGATAATCAAAATATTTCTTTGCATACAACACGCACTTTCCATTAGATCTTGTCTAAGGCATAACTAGAAAACCCTAACTATAGATGTTATCTACTATGTTAGGGATTATACCTTGATGATCCGGTCCTTTGGGTCTTCTTTGATGAACTCCTTGGCTCCTTGGACATTGCTGATGAACTCGATCTCCGGCCACCCCAAGACCTAGATGATCCACGCGAGAGTTGTCGTGCAAGTTAGAAACTCTTCACAAGAGTTTAACCTAGAGACCAACTTTGCTAGAAGTGGTCACTAGAATTATGTAGAGATTAGTGTGTTGGATTAACTTAAGGTCCTAAGATTTGGATTCACATCTCATGTGGGGTTAAAGCTAGGAAGAAGAAGGAGGAAAGAAGAAGGAGAGAGAAAGTGTTTTTGATAATGAGAGAATTCAAGCATGAGAAAAACGATATATTGCAAATGAAATAATTGAAGCATATAATATAAAATTAGCACCATGCTTCAATAGTAATTCCAAAACAATATAAAATTAAACAACCCATTCTTTCAACCATGCTTGGACTTTCTTATTTCCACCTTATTTATTTATTTTCATAAAATAAATAATGCCATTATGAGGTGGCACCTTTCTAGAAGGCATTCTTGTAACAATTACAAGAATACCCCTCCCCCGTATACCGTATACTGTATACCGTATACCCGTATCCGAATTCCGAAAAAATACGAATACTATTAATCTAATATTATAATATCGGTATCCGGCTTAAACCAAAGACTACGAGTATTATCGTTCCGATTATTTTTCCTATAACATTTACGCGAACATAATCGAAACCCTGTCGTAACACCTTACGGCTGCCGTAACAACTTACGGCTGTTAGTGTATATGCCCTAGAGGCCATTACTGTATCATACTAGTATGTATATTACTTGATGGAAGCTTGGGATATTCACAGTTGTACAGACAATCTTGCTCAATATAGTAGTATGCTACTTGGTTTGCCTCTGCTTTAATGTGTACATGTGTGTTTATTTATTATATCACCTATACGCATTAGTAGAGCCCTTAGGATCTTTGCTTGATTACCGGCGTTGTGATGGCGATCACACTCGTGGGGGCTGGGTAATCTACAAGCACATCCTTATACACGTCCCTAGTCGTGGGAGTACCGAGATAGGGCATCGATACTCCGGAGTAGACTAGCGTATGCGCTTCTCATCCCAGCACGGGAGACGGTCTGTCCCACAGCCGTCAGTACGTCGTACTGGAGATAGTATGCGGGTGCTCGTTGGGTTACGAGTACACTGGACAGGACTCGTCGGGAACTGATGGTTGGTATTATACCTATCGTCAGTTATCAGTTCCCAGGTGACATGAGTACAGCTTAGTCCGCTGACTTGACACTTGTCACTTCGCCTCGAGTGTGTTCCCACTGTTCTTTGATTACTACCCTACCACGGCTCTACTGAGTCGTGCAAACAGGTAGTAGTTGGGAGCAGTCCCGAAGCACTTGGAGGCAGTGACGGTTAGACAGGATTCGTCTTTCCCGGTATTGGGGGTTGACATCGCGCTGTGTCTAGGAGAGCCATTACACAAGTAGTCCCTGGCCAGGGCAAGCGAGATGTACTGGTAGGTTCCAGTGTTATCTCAGGGTGTATTGGGCTTCACTCCGACACGACTTGTACCGCTATTAGGGGACTGACGTTTACCCGCCCCCCTAGGCCCGCCATGCGATGTATCAGACGAACAGACCGGACTGTACGGAGAATGTCACATTCAGACTCAGTAGGAGTTCAGATGGGGTTTCACCTCGTCAGCCTTCTTGTCGGCATCTACCTGGGGATCGTTACGCACAGCTAGTGCCGCTTGCGGTCTGTGGTTAAACCCACTGCCAGCGTAGTGTCGAGTCTTTAGAGTCCCACACAGAGGGTATTCGCCTCTGGGCAAAACAGAGTAGAGGTCGCATGGTTTTGCGACAGGGTTCGTTCTCATCCGCGCACTTGTACACGTTTGGAGTCCGGACGGATTATACTGGCAGGCTCTGGTTTGAGCCAGATACTGGTATATGTTTTAGGGTTGCTTTTATATCTTGGTATTCTTGTTCCTCGGAACGAGAATGCAGGTGTGTATGCACAGTTGCTTGAGGCAGAGAATGAGGTTTTTCATTAGGGTTTCGGAACGGGTGCGTATGCACAGTTGACAAGTCTTCATTTTCCAAACCCTAATGGATTTATATATTATCTATTAATAATAGTAATTAAATGAGAATTATGTTATGGTTGAGTTTTTGTTGACTTGTTGACCTTGGTTGACTTGTTGACCATTGACCACTTTCATGCCTTGAAAGTCTTCCTTGATTCATGCTTACTTTTTATTAAATGAAGCATGGTTGTGGTCATTCAAAATACTACCATCAACTATTCTCATTTTCAATTATTATCATTTAGATAATATTTTTCTTTTGCATTATGGTTGCTAGAAAGAAAAAGAGAGCTCATTCTATCATAACCTCTCTCTCTCCTCATTTTCATCTTCTTCTTCCTCTAGCAAAGAGAAACCTTCTCATGTGTTGAGAATCATTCTCTTTAAAAGGAAAAGCAAACCCTAATCACTCTCTACTCATTCTAGGATGAAGGTTTAGCAAGCCGGAAACCCCAGTTCACTGAAAGATCGAGGAAGAGCCAAAGTCGAACCTTCGAGGTGGATCTATCTTCGGCAAGAAGAAGGCGACGAGAAGAGGACCATTCAAGCTTCTACAAAGAACAAGAAAGAAGAACAACAACAAGAAGAGAAGGAGTTCAAGTTTAGGTATAACCATCAACATAGTAGCTAACTCTCTTTAGCTAGAATACTAGTTTTAGTTTAGCAAAGATCCGGCTTTTACGGTCCATGTTACAAAGTTTAGAAAAAATTTTGATTTACCGTTTCCGCAACCCCGTAAGTACCGGGAGAGGTAACGTGGACCTAACAGTGGTATCAGAGACTAACTAAACTTAAACTAGCTTGTAGCGAAGTGTATGGAAGTTCGAAACCGAAAAATCGCAAAACCGGAAAAACAAAACCCTAAGTTTCTGTTGAATTTTTTTTCTGCTCTAAATGAAAAACTTTATACTTGTAAAATCGTCTCAGGGTTTTGTTTGAACACAGAAGAAAAACGATGACATAATTCTTTTAAATAGCCGCGCTTCCGCGGCACGAGGTAGGATGTGCCGCGGAAGCGCAGCAATATGGTTTCCTTGATGCATCGTTTTTCGTGCAGTGTTCTTCTAGTGGGATTTTGGGATTTTTCAGATATATTATATGTGCCCAGATTTTCCAGAACTGAAATTCACTTTTGGGGTCCTATAATTCCGTATTTTTTTTCAAACTTCGCTACACTTTGGCTATGTTGGTTATATCTGTGATGTTTGCATGTATAACGTCGGCTAATCGCTATAAGACGATTAGTCGGGGTTATACATGATCTGTGTTTGATATTGGAATGTGTATATGAATCTGTTGGACTGTCGCGGGTGAATAGCCGGGTTGGATGTGAGATGAGCTTTTGTTTTTCTTTCATTCATTGTAAATGTAAATTGATGTAATAATATTTTTGTTTGGCCGCACAACCGGGTCGGGGTTGTAGCCGTCATTGTATAATTCTTTTTACTGTTTTTGCTCCTAGGATAGACCCATGGAGGGGTGCACAAACTACCGGGTAGCTCGAAGTGCCGAGTGGCCTACTCATGGAATTGAGGGAGGTTGCTTCGCTTCGGGTACTTGGCGGGTGGTTTGCCGCACCCGTAGGGGTCTTGGGTGGGGTTTTGGCTATTCACCGCGACCGTGTTATCCGCTTTTCGTTCCAGGCTCGAAAGGATTGCGGATTGCTAGTATATCCAATGTATTCATCTGTGATCTGTAATGTCTATCATTGCTTTACTATTTAGGCGTTGCTTATGTTTTACAGCCGCGCTAGCCCAGCCCCCGCTCTGTCGTTAGTTAAGTAACCTAACGAGTGATGACGGGACCCCGTGGCGAATGCGAATGGCATAAGCGTACGTCATATTTTGGTTGTTTTCTGCAATGGTAGGATTAAATGATGGGACGCATTAAAAGAACTAATGCAAGAATATCACGCATTAAAAGAACTAATGCAAGAAAATAAACCTAAAAGACGTTGTTGGAACAAATTTTTTCAAAAAGCTGTTATTGCAAGGACGTTCATTTTTGTTTTGCATCGCGGTATTCGGTTATGAATACCCAGCACCTCAGTCGACGAGGCAAGGGCCGAGATCCCTTCACCGGGAGTGACCCCTTGGACAAAAAATTTGCGTCAGGGTAATAACTTCACTATAGTCGATTATTCTTGCTTTGCATCGAGGTATTCATCTTACGAATGCCCAGCACCTCACTCGACGAGGAAAGAGCCGAGATCCCTTCACCGGGAGTGACCTCTTTAGCAAAAGTTTTTCGCCACTATATTTTCAAAAGGGTGTATCACGTTCCTTCAACGAAATCAAGTTCATTACGTTAACGGGTTTTTCGCCAAAAACCCAGTCGTAGCCCTCCGTCGTTTCGGATTAATATTGCTTAGTATTCGTGCTACGTATTTCGTGCTCAGCCGAGGCGTAGTGAACGGTAGCTATGTAATATTTTTCCGTAGGATACAAAGTGATTGGTTAGGACAGTCGTGCGGTCATTTTGGCTCAGTCAAGGACTCGTACGGGTGGGTCTAATGCAGTCAAGATAATGACGGGTTGAACTTGACTAGGATCTTTTGACATTTTGGCTCAGTCAAGGTCATTTGGATCCTAGGGGCAAAAACCACATCGGGAGTTTCAAAAGAACTGAAACTTGCAGGTTTAGCATACCTTCTGGAGTGTGGTGACTAGAGTGGATTCCATCTAGGTTATCACACAATGACAGTTGGATCCCGATCCCACTGATGAGTTGGTTTACTCTCGGGAGATTATTTCACTTAACGATCAATGCTATAAACCTAGTAGGTGTCTAGAAAGGTGTTAGCGGGGTTACGCCCACAGGGAAAAGAGGTTCTTTAATTAAGGAACTTCGCGAAAGCGTTGGAAAACCTCCCTCGAAGTACCGACACTAGCCTGGCTGAAAGGTTAAGCAAGTATTGTAACGTGAATTAAAACCCGGCTAGTTCTTCTTTTAAAAAGGTTTTAAGAAGGATTTGAGGAAACAGTGGGAGACACCCTGGTTAGATAAATTAATAAACCAATCTAATCTTGCACGAGCATACGCTGAGTGTTTCTTTTCTCTCTCTCCAGGCAGCAACCTTTTCACGCCCTAATCAAGATAATAAAATGTATCGCTTGACCGAACCGAATTCTTATTCGGGACTGGGGAAAGTTGGTTCAGCTCTAACTTGTGACAACCGTCATGAGTATGAGAATGGGAAAGAGGAAAGTATGGATTTCCAGGATACCCAGTTGAAGAAGAAGCATGGTTTTGCATCTACTTCAGGTGTTCTTGTAATTGAGAACTGTTTTACGGTCAGCCCTACCTCCTGGGTACTTGATACCGGATCAGAATCTCATATTTGTAATTTATTGCAAGGACTGAGAAAAAGTAGGAAAGTTGCACCGGGTGATATGTCGCTCAGAGTAGCGAACGGAGCACAAGTTTATGCGGCAGCCGTCGGTGAATATCACCTAGTATTGCCAAATGGCAAGACTATGATTTTGAACGATTGCTACTATGTACCCTCTATGGTTTGCAACATCATATCAGTTTTTTTACTCGATAAAGATAGATATAAGTTTGTTCTTGAAAAGAATATCATGAACATTTACCTTGATAAGGTACTGGTTGCAGAGGGTACACTGTTTAATGGTATCTACGTTCTAAATCAGAATACAGTTCTCAATATACAAAACACACGCAAGAGGAAGAATTCAGATACGAATGAATCCTACTTGTGGCATTGTAGACTCGGTCATATCGGAGAGAAAAGACTGAGTAAGTTGCATAGAGATGGACTCTTGAATGCGTTCGAGTTTTCATCTTATGAAACTTGTCAGTCTTGTCTCAAAGGGAAGATGACCAAATCTCCGTTCACCGGACATGGAGAAAGAGCAAGAGAGCTCTTGGGACTTATACACAGTGATGTGTGTGGTCCGATGTCTATACATGCAAGGGGTGGGTTCTCGTACTTCATCACATTCACTGACGATCTCTCTAGGTTCGGATATGTGTATCTGATGAAACACAAATCTGAAGCTTTTGAGAAATTCAAGGAATTCAGAAAGGAAGTAGAGAACCAGATTGGCAAAAGTATCAAGATCCTCCGGTCTGACAGGGGAGGGGAGTACTTAAGCACGGAATTCCTAGATTACTTAAAAGAGAATGGTATTCTCTCTCAGCTTACTCCTCCTTATACACCACAGCACAACGGTGTTTCGGAGCGGAGGAATCGTACCCTATTGGATATGGTTCGCTCCATGATGAGTAGTGCTGAGTTGCCTCTTTCATTTTGGGGACATGCGCTTCAGACAGCGGCGTACCTATTGAACGATGTTCCGTCTAAATCTGTGCCTAAGACACCGTTCGAGATATGGAATGGTAAGAAGCCGTATCTTAAAGGCATTAAGATATGGGGTTGTCCGGCCTATGTAAAAGTACAAAATCCGGACAAACTTAAGGCACGTTCAGTTCTATGTAAATTTGTGGGATATCCTAAGAACTCCGCAGGATATCTGTTCTACCACACCGAGGAACAGAAGGTGTTTGTATCTCGCCACGCCACCTTTTTAGAGTGGCAATTTCTTGCAAAAGAAACTAGTGGGAGTTCGATAGAACTGGAAGAAATTCAGCGACCACAAAATGTAACTGAAAATTTGGAGGAACCGCTAGATTCAATAACCCCAAACGAACCTCAGCCACTCCGCAGATCTGGTAGGATTTCTCATCCGCCCGAGAGATACTACGGTTTTCTCATAGACGGGGATCGAGAGGATTGCATCTTGGAAGAAGATGGCCCTACCAGTTTCAGGCAGGCCATTATCAGTAGGGACTCTGATAAGTGGTAGGAAGCAATGCAATCCGAAATGGAGTCCATGTACGCCAATAAAGTGTGGACCATGGATATTGCTCCACCTGTGGTAAAACCCGTTGGATGCAAATGGATCTACAAAAGGAAACTTGGTGTAGATGGGCAGGTGGAAACCTATAAAGCTAGACTCGTTGCAAAAGGTTTCCGTCAAAAACCTGATTTGGACTATGATGAAACTTTTTCTCCGGTGGCTATGCTCAAATCCATTCGGATCCTACTTGCCATTGCTGCCTTCCATGACTATGAAATCTGGCAGATGGATGTTAAGACGGCTTTCCTAAACGGTTGTTTGGAAGAGTGCGTTTACATGGATCAACCAGAAGGTTTCGTAGACAGTGGGAGCAGCGGAAGGGTGTGCAAGTTGCTTAAATCCATTTATGGATTAAAGCAGGCATCGCGGAGCTGGAACATCTGTTTTGATGAGGCAATCAAGGAATTTGATTTCATCAAGAACGAAGATGAACCCTGTGTGTATAAGAAGATTGTAGGACGAACTGTCGTGTTCCTAGTCTTGTACGTGGACGACATTCTTTTGATAGGAAATGATGTTCCTATGCTACAATCGGTCAAGCTGTTTTTGTCACAAAGGTTCTCCATGAAGGACCTGGGTGATGCCTCGTACATTCTGGGGATCAAGATCTATAGAGATAGATCCAAGAGACTATTGGGACTTTCGCAGTCCAGGTACATAGAGACCGTACTAAAGAGATTTAGTATGGAGGATTCCAAGCGCGGTAACATACCCGCATTGCACGGAATTACCCTCTCCAAGAAGATGTCTCCTAAGACTGACGAGGAGAGGGTTCGCATGAGCACTATACCCTACGCTTCGGCGGTAGGATCTATAATGTATGCGATGCTATGTACAAGACCAGATGTAGCTTACGCGTTGAGCGCGGTAAGCCGGTATCAGTCAGACCCAGGGGAGGACCACTGGACAGCAGTGAAGAACATTCTCAAGTACCTGAGGAGGACTAAGGAGATGTTCCTGGTTTACGGTAATGGAGACCTCAGGGTCGAGTCCTTTACCGATTCAAGCTTCCAGAGTGACAAAGATGACAGCAAGTCTGTCTCGGGTTTTGTGTTTACCCTCAACGGAGGGGCGGTATGTTGGAGGAGTTCCAAGCAGGATACCGTCGCAGACTCGACGATGGAGGCTGAATACATTGCTGCAAGCGATGCCGCAAAAGAGGCGGTCTGGATTAAGAAGTTCATTAGTGAACTTCAGGTGGTTCCGTCCATTGTTGACCCAATACCTTTGTATTGCGATAACAATGGGGCTATAGCTTTAGCGAAGGAACCAAGGTCCCATCAGAAATCCAGGCACATCTTAAGGCGGTATCACCTGATCAGGGAGATCATTGATCGACAGGAGATCGAGGTGCGGAGAGTGGACACAAAGGACAACACTGCGGACCCATTCACGAAGGCTTTACCCCAGACTCAGTTCGAGCGGCTGATCGAGATGATAGGTCTTCGATACGCCAGTACATGGCCTTAGTGCAAGTGGGAGATTGTTAGTGTATATGCCCTAAAGGCCATTACTGTATCATACTAGTATGTATATTACTTGATGGAAGCTTGGGATATTCACAGTTGTACAGACAATCTTGCTCAATATAGTAGTATGCTACTTGGTTTTCCTCTGCTTTAATGTGTACATGTGTGTTTATTTATTATATCACCTATACGCATTAGTAGAGCCCTTAGGATCTTTGCTTGATTACCGGCGTTGTGATGGCGATCACACTCGTGGGGGCTGGGTAATCTACAAGCACATCCTTATACACGTCCCTAGTCGTGGGAGTACCGAGATAGGGCATCGATACTCCGGAGTAGACTAGCGTATGCGCTTCTCATCCCAGCACGGGAGACGGTCTGTCCCACAGCCGTCAGTACGTCGTACTTGAGATAGTATGCGGGTGCTCGTTGGGTTACGAGTACACTGGACAGGACTCGTCGGGAACTGATGGTTGGTATTATACCTATCGTCAGTTATCAGTTCCCAGGTGACATGAGTACAGCTTAGTCCGCTGACTTGACACTGTCACTTCGCCTCGAGTGTGTTCCCACTGTTCTTTGATTACTACCCTACCACGGCTCTACTGAGTCGTGCAAACAGGTAGTAGTTGGGAGCAGTCCCGAAGCACTTGGAGGCAGTGACGGTTAGACAGGATTCGTCTCTCCCGGTATTGGGGGTTGGCATCGCGCTGTGTCTAGGAGAGCCATTACACAAGTAGTCCCTGGCCAGGGCAAGCGAGATGTACTGGTAGGTTCCAGTGTTATCTCAGGGTGTATTGGGCTTCACTCCGACACGACTTGTACCGCTATTAGGGGACTGACGTTTACCGCCCCCCTAGGCCCGCCATGCGATGTATCAGACGAACAGACCGGACTGTACGGAGAATGTCACATTCAGACTCAGTAGGAGTTCAGATGGGGTTTCACCTCGTCAGCCTTCTTGTCGGCATCTACCTGGGGATCGTTACGCACAGCTAGTGCCGCTTGCGGTCTGTGGTTAAACCCACTGCCAGCGTAGTGTCGAGTCTTTAGAGTCCCACACAGAGAGTATTCGCCTCTGGGCAAAACAGAGTAGAGGTCGCATGGTTTTGCGACAGGGTTCGTTCTCATCCGCGCACTTGTGCACGTTTGGAGTCCGGACGGATTATACTGGCAGGCTCTGGTTTGAGCCAGATACTGGTATATGTTTTGGGGTTGCTTTTATATCTTGGTATTCTTGTTCCTCGGAACGAGAATGCAGGTGTGTATGCACAGTTGCTTGAGGCGGAGAATGAGGTTTTTCATTAGGGTTTCGGAACGGGTGCGTATGCACAGTTGACAGTCTTCATTTTCCAAACCCTAATGGATTTATATATTATCTATTAATAATAGTAATTAAATGAGAATTATGTTATGGTTGAGTTTTTGTTGACTTGTTGACCTTGGTTGACTTGTTGACCATTGACCACTTTCATGCCTTGAAAGTCTTCCTTGATTCATGCTTACTTTTTATTAAATGAAGCATGGTTGTGGTCATTCAAAATACTACCATCAACTATTCTCATTTTCAATTATTATCATTTAGATAATATTTTTCTTTTGCATTATGGTTGCTAGAAAGAAAAAGAGAGCTCATTCTATCATAACCTCTCTCTCTCCTCATTTTCATCTTCTTCTTCCTCTAGCAAAGAGAAACCTTCTCATGTGTTGAGAATCATTCTCTTTAAAAGGAAAAGCAAACCCTAATCACTCTCTACTCATTCTAGGATGAAGGTTTAGCAAGCCGGAAACCCTAGTTCACTCAAAGATCGAGGAAGAGCCCAAAGTCGAACCTTCGAGGTGGATCTATCTTCGGCAAGAAGAAGGCGACGAGAAGAGGACCATTCAAGCTTCTACAAAGAACAAGAAAGAAGAACAACAACAAGAAGAGAAGGAGTTCAAGTTTAGGTATAACCATCAACCTAGTAGCTAACTCTCTTTAGCTAGAATACTAGTTTTAGTTTAGCAAAGATCCGGCTTTTACGGTCCATGTTACAAAGTTTAGAAAAAATTTTGATTTACCGTTTCCGCAACCCCGTAAGTACCGGGAGAGGTAACGTGGACCTAACAACGGCCTCTACTGTTAGGTCCACATTACCTCTCCCGGTACTTTCGGGGTTGCGGAAACGGTAAATCAAAATTTTTCTAAACTTTGTAACATGGACCGTAAAAGCCGGATCTTTGCTAAACTAAACTAGCATACTTGCAAAGAAGAGTTAACTACTATGCAAAATGGTTATACCTCAACTTGAACTCCTTCTCTTCTTGTTGTTGTTCTTCTTTCTTGTTCTTTGTAGTAGCTTGAATGGCTTCCCCTCCTCGCCTCCTCTTTGCCGAAGATAGATCCACCTGAGGGCTTCATCCTTTGGGCTCTTCCTCGATCTTTGAGTGAACTAGGGTTTCCGGCTTGCTAAACCTTGAACCCTAGAGAGAGTAGAGAGTATCTATGGAGTGCTTTCTTTTCAAGGTGATGGATTCTCAACACATGAGAAGGAATCACCTTGAGCTTGAGGAAGAAGAAGATGAAATGAGGAGAGAGAGAGGTTATGATAGAATGAGCTATGTTTTTCTTTCTTGCAACCATAATGCCAAAAGAAAAACAATTATCTAAATAATAATAATTCAAAATGAGAATAGTTGATGGCAATTTGGAATGACCACAACCATGCTTCATGTAAGCATGAATCAAGGAGGACTTTTTAAAGCATGATGGTGGTCAACATTCAACCATGGTCAACAAGTCAACCATGGTCAACAAGTCAACAAAATCAACCATAACCTAATTCTCATTTAATTACTATTATTAATAGATAATTCATAAATCCATTAGGGTTTGGAAAATGATAACTGTCAACTGTGCATACGCACCCGTTCCGAAACCCTAATGAAAAAAAACTTCATCCTCCGCCTCAAGCAACTGTGCATACACACCTGCATTCTCGTTCCGAGGAACAAGAATACCAAGATATAAAAGCAACCCCAAATATATATACCAGTATCTGGCTCAAACCAGAGCCTGCCAGTATAATCCGTCCGGACTCCAAACGTGCACAAGTGCGCGGATGAGAACGAACCCTGTCGCAAAACCATGCGACCTCTACTCTGTTTTGCCCAGAGGCGAATGCCCTCTGTGTGGGACTCTAAAGACTCGACACTACGCTGGCAGTGGGTTTAACCACAGACCGCAAGCGGCACTAGCTGTGCGTAACGGTCCCCAGGTAGATGCCGACAAGAAGGAAGACGAGGTGAAACCCCATCTGAACTCCTACTGAGTCTGAATGTGACATTCTCCGTACAGTCCGGTCTGTTCGTCTGATACATCGCATGGCGGGCCTAGGGGGGCGGTAAACGTCAGTCCCCTAATAGCGGTACAAGTCGTGTCGGAGTGAAGCCCAATACACCCTGAGATAACACTGGAACCTACCAGTACATCTCGCTTGCCCTGGCCAGGGACTACTTTTGTAATGGCTCTCCTAGACACAGGGCGATGTCAACCCCCAATACCGGGAGAGACGAATCCTGTCTAACCGTCACTGCCTCCAAGTGCTTCGGGACTGCTCCCAACTACTACCTGTTTGCACGACTCAGTAGAGCCGTGGTAGGGTAGTAATCAAAGAACAGTGGGAACACACTCGAGGCGAAGTGACAGTGTCAAGTCAGCGGACTAAGCTGTACTCATGTCACCTGGGAACTGATAACTGACGATAGGTATAATACCAACCATCAGTTTCCGACGAGTCCTGTCCAGTGTACTCGTAACCCAACGAGCACCCGCATACTATCTCAAGTACGACGTACTGACGGCTGTGGGACAGACCGTCTCCCGTGCTGGGATGAGAAGCGCATACGCTAGTCTACTCCGGAGTATCGATGCCCTATCTCGGTACTCCCACGACTAGGGACGTGTATAAGGATGTGCTTGTAGATTACCCAGCCCCCACGAGTGTGATCGCCATCACAACGCCGGTAATCAAGCAAAGATCCTAAGGGCTCTACTAATGCGTATAGGTGATATAATAAATAAACACACATGTACACATTAAAGCAGAGGCAAACCAAGTAGCATACTACTATATTGAGCAAGATTGTCTGTACAACTGTGAATATCCCAAGCTTCCATCAAGTAATATACATACTAGTATGATACAGTAATGGCCTCTAGGGCATATACACTAACAATCTCCCACTTGCACTAAGGCCATGTACTGGCGTATCGAAGACCTATCATCTCGATCAGTCGCTCGAACTGAGTCTGGGGTAAAGCCTTCGTGAATGGGTCCGCAGTGTTGTCCTTTGTGTCCACTCTCCGCACCTCGATCTCCTGTCGATCAATGATCTCCCGGATCAGGTGATACCGCCTTAAGATGTGCCTGGATTTCTGATGGGACCTTGGTTCCTTCGCTAAAGCTATAGCCCCATTGTTATCGCAATACAAAGGTATTGGGTCAACAATGGACGGAACCACCTCAAGTTCACTAATGAACTTCTTAATCCAGACCGCCTCTTTTGCGGCATCGCTTGCAGCAATGTATTCAGCCTCCATCGTCGAGTCTGCGACGGTATCCTGCTTGGAACTCCTCCAACATACCGCCCCTCCGTTGAGGGTAAACACAAAACCCGAGACAGACTTGCTGTCATCTTTGTCACTCTGGAAGCTTGAATCGGTAAAGGACTCGACCCTGAGGTCTCCATTACCGTAAACCAGGAACATCTCCTTAGTCCTTCTCAGGTACTTGAGAATGTTCTTCACTGCTATCCAGTGGTCCTCCCCTGGGTCTGACTGATACCGGCTTACCGTGCTCAACGCGTAAGCTACATCTGGTCTTGTACATAGCATCGCATACATTATAGATCCTACCGCCGAAGCGTAGGGTATAGTGCTCATGCGAACCCTCTCCTCGTCAGTCTTAGGAGACATCTTCTTGGAGAGGGTAATTCCGTGCAATGCGGGTATGTTACCGCGCTTGGAACCCTCCATACTAAATCTCTTTAGTACGGTCTCTATGTACCTGGACTGTGAAAGTCCCAATAGTTTCTTGGATTTATCACTATAGATCTTGATCCCCAGAATGTACGAGGCATCACCCAGGTCCTTCATGGAGAACCTTTGTGACAAAAACAGCTTGACCGATTGTAGCATAGGAACATCATTTCCTATCAAAAGAATGTCGTCCACGTATAAGACTAGGAACACGACAGTTCGTCCTACAATCTTCTTATACACACAGGGTTCATCTTCGTTCTTGATGAAATCAAATTCCTTGATTGCCTCATCAAAACAGATGTTCCAGCTCCGCGATGCCTGCTTTAATCCATAAATGGATTTAAGCAACTTGCACACCTTTCCGCTGCTCCCACTGTCTACGAAACCTTCTGGTTGATCCATGTAAACGCACTCTTCCAAACAACCGTTTAGGAAAGCCGTCTTAACATCCATCTGCCAGATTTCATAGTCATGGAAGGCAGCAATGGCAAGTAGGATCCGAATGGATTTGAGCATAGCCACCGGAGAAAAAGTCTCATCATAGTCCAAACCAGGTCTTTGACGAAAACCTTTTGCAACGAGTCTAGCTTTATAGGTTTCCACCTGCCCATCTACACCAAGTTTCCTTTTGTAGATCCATTTGCATCCAACGGGTTTTACCCCAGGTGGAGCAATATCCAAGGTCCACACTTTATTGGCGTACATGGACTCCATTTCGGATTGCATTGCTTCCTGCCACTTATCAGAGTCCCTACTGATAATGGCCTGCCTGAAACTGGTAGGGTCATCTTCTTCCAAGATGCAATCCTCTCGATCCCCGTCTATGAGAAAACCGTAGTATCTCTCGGGCGGATGAGAAATCCTACCAGATCTGCGGAGTGGCTGAGGTTCGTTTGGGGTTATTGAATCTAGCGGTTCCTCCAAATTTTCAGTTACATTTTGTGGTCGCTGAATTTCTTCCAGTTCTACCGAACTCCCACTAGTTTCTTTTGCAAGAAACTCCCTTTCTAAGAAGGTGGCGTGGCGAGATACAAACACCTTCTGTTCCTCAGTGTGGTAGAACAGATATCCTAATGAGTCTTTAGGATATCCCACAAATTTACAGAGAACTGATCGTGCCTCTAACTTGTCCGGTTTCTGTGTTTTCACATAGGCCGGACATCCCCATATCTTAATAAACTTCCGACATGGTTTCTTACTGCTCCATATTTCATACGGAGTTTTAGGCACAGATTTGGACGGAACTTGATTCAAAAGGTATGCCGCTGTCTGAAGCGCATGTCCCCAAAATGAAAGAGGTAACTCAGCACTACTCATCATGGAGCGAACCATATCCAGTAGGGTACGATTCCTCCGCTCCGATACACCGTTGTGCTGTGGTGTATAAGGAGGAGTAAGCTGAGAGAGAATACCATTCTCTTTTAAGTAATCTAGGAATTCCGTGCTTAAGTACTCCCCTCCCCTGTCAGACCGGAGGATCTTGATACTTTTGCCTGTCTGGTTCTCTACTTCCTTTCTGAATTCCTTGAATTTCTCAAAAGCTTCAGATTTGTGTTTCATCAGATACACATATCCGAACCTAGAGAGATCGTCAGTGAATGTGATGAAGTACGAGAACCCACCCCTTGCATGTATAGACATCGGACCACATACATCACTATGTACGAGTCCCAAGAGCTCTGCTGCTCTTTCTCCATGTCCGGTGAACGGAGATTTGGTCATCTTCCCTTTGAGACAAGACTGACAAGTTTCATAAGATGAAAACTCGAACGCATCCAAGAGTCCATCTCTATGCAACTTACTCAGTCTTTTCTCTCCGACATGACCAAGTCTACAATGCCACAAGTAGGATTCATTCGTATCTGAATTCTTCCTCTTGCATGTGTTTTGTATATTGAGAACTGTATTCTGATTTAGAACGTAGATACCATTAAACAGTGTACCCTCTGCAACCAGTACCTTATCAAGGTAAATGTTCATGATATTCTTTTCAAGAACAAACTTATATCTATCTTTATCGAGTAAAGAAACTGATATGATGTTGCAAACCATAGAGGGTACATAGTAGCAATCGTTCAAAATCATAGTCTTGCCATTTGGCAATACTAGGTGATATTCACCGACGGCTGCCGCATAAACTTGTGCTCCGTTCGCTACTCTGAGTGACATATCACCCGGTGCAACTTTCCTACTTTTTCTCAGTCCTTGCAATAAATTACAAATATGAGATCCTGATCCGGTATCAAGTACCCAGGAGGTAGGGCTGACCGTAAAACTGTTCTCAATTACAAGAACACCTGAAGTAGATGCAAAACCATGCTTCTTCTTCAACTGGGTATCCTGGAAATCCATACTTTCCTCTTTCCCATTCTCATACTCATGACGATTGTCACAAGTTAGAGCTGAACCAACTTTCCCCGGTCCTGAATAAGAATTCGGTTCGGTCAAGCGATACATTTTATTATCTTGATTAGGGCGTGAAAAGGTTGCTGCCTGGAGAGAGAGAAAAGAAACACTCAGCGTATGCTCGTGCAAGATTAGATTGGTTTATTAATTTATCTAACCAGGGTGTCTCCCACTGTTTCCTCAAATCCTTCTTAAAACCTTTTAAAAGAAGAACTAGCCGGGTTTTAATTCACGTCACAATACTTGCTTAACCTTTCAGCCAGGCTAGTGTCGGTACTTCGAGGGAGGTTTTCCAACGCTTTCGCGAAGTTCCTTAATTAAAGAACCTCTTTTCCCTGGGGGCGTAACCCCGCTAACACCTTTCTAGACACCTACTAGGTTTATAGCATTGATCGTTAAGTGAAATAATCTCCCGAGAGTAAACCAACTCATCAGTGGGATCGGGATCCAACTGTCATTGTGTGATAACCTAGATGGAATCCACTCTAGTCACCACACTCCAGAAGGTATGCTAAATCTGCAAGTTTCAGTTCTTTTGAAACTCCCGATGTGGTTTTTGCCCCTAGGACCCAAGTGACCTTGACGAATAATCAACAAATCAAAAGGTCCTAGTCAAGTTCAACCCGTCGTTATCCAGGATTGCATTAGACCCGCCCGCATGACCCTTGACGAATAATCAACAAAATCATGCGACCCGTCCTAACCAATCGCATCTATCAGTGCAACAGAGAATTATTACTCAGCTACCGTTCACTGTGTCTTGACGAATAATCAACAAACGCAGCACGAATACTAAGTATTAATTATCCGAAACGACGGAGGGCTACGGCTGGGTTTTTGGCGAAAAACCCGTTAACGTAATGAACTTGATATCGTTGAAGGAACGTGATACACCTTTTTTTTGAAAAATAGTGGCGAAAAACTTTTTGCTAAAGAGGTCACTCAATGTGAAGGGATCTCGGCTCTTTCCTCGTCGAATAAGGTGCAGGATATTACAAAATGAATACCTCGATGCAAAGCAAGAATAATCGACTATAGTGAAGTTATTACCCTGACGCAAACTTTTGTCCAAGGGGTCACTCCCAGTGAAGGGATCTCGGCCCTTGCCTCGTCGACTGAGGTGCTGGGTATTCATAACCGAATACCGCGATGAAAAACAAAAATGAACGTCCTTGTAATAACAGCTTTTTGAAAAACTTGTTCCAACAACGTCTTTTAGGTTTATTTTCTTGCATTAGTTCTTTTAATGCGTGATATTCTTGCATTAGTTCTTTTAATGCGTCCCATCATTTAATCCTACCATTGCAGAAAACAACCAAAATATGACGTACGCTTATGCCATTCGCATTCGCCACGGGGTCCCGTCATCACTCGTTAGGTTACTTAACTAACGACAGAGCGGGGGCTGGGCTAGCGCGGCTGTAAAACATAAGCAACGCCTAAATAGTAAAGCAATGATAGACATTACAGATCACAGATGAATACATTGGATATACTAGCAATCCGCAATCCTTTCGAGCCTGCAACGAAAAGCGGATTACACGGTCGCGGTGAATAGCCAAATACCCCACCCAAGACCCCTACGGGTGCGGCAAACTACCCACCATGTACTCGGCAGTTTGTGCACCCCTCCATGGGTCTATCCTAGGAGCAAAAACAGTAAAAAGAATTATACAATGACGGCTACAACCCCGACCCGGTTGTGCGGCCAAACGAATAATATTATTTCATCAATTTACATTTACAATGAATGAAAGAAAAACAAAAGCTCATCTCACATCCACCCCGGCTATTCACCCGCGACAGTCCAACACATTAATATACACATTCCAATATCAAACACAGATCATGTATAACCCCGACTAATCGGCTTATAGCGATTAGCCGACGTTCAATACATGCAAGCAACACAGATATAACCAACATAGCCAAAGTGCAGTGAAGTTCGGAAAAATACGGAATTATAGGACCCCAAAAGTGAATTTCAGTTCTGGAAAATCTGGGCACATATAATATATCTTAAAAATCCCAAAATCCCACCATAAGAACACTGCACGAAAAACGATGCAGCAAGGAAACCAACCTGCGGCGCTTCCGCGGCACATGCCTACCTCGTGCCGCGGAAGCGCGGCGATTTAAATGAATTAGCTCATCATTTTTCTTCTGTGTTCAAACAAAACCCTGAGACGATTTTACAAGTATAAAGTTTTTCATTTAGAGCAGAAAAAATTTCAACAGAAACTTAGGGTTTTGTTTTTCCGGTTTTGCGATTTTTCGGTTTCGAACTTCCATACACTTCGCTACCAAGCTAGTTTAAGTTTAGTTAGGCTCTGATACCACTGTTAGGTCCACGTTACCTCTCCCGGTACTTTCAGGGTTGCGGAAACGGTAAATCAAAATTTTTCTAAACTTTGTAACATGGACCGTAAAAGCCGGATCTTTGCTAAACTAAACTAGCATACTTGCAAAGAAGAGTTAACTACTATGCAAAATGGTTATACCTCAACTTGAACTCCTTCTCTTCTTGTTGTTGTTCTTCTTTCTTGTTCTTTGTAGTAGCTTGAATGGCTTCCCCTCCTCGCCTCCTCTTTGCCGAAGATAGATCCACCTGAGGGCTTCATCCTTTGGGCTCTTCCTCGATCTTTGAGTGAACTAGGGTTTCCGGCTTGCTAAACCTTGAACCCTAGAGAGAGTAGAGAGTATCTATGGAGTGCTTTCTTTTCAAGGTGATGGATTCTCAACACATGAGAAGGAATCACCTTGAGCTTGAGGAAGAAGAAGATGAAATGAGGAGAGAGAGAGGTTATGATAGAATGAGCTATGTTTTTCTTTCTTGCAACCATAATGCCAAAAGAAAAACAATTATCTAAATAATAATAATTCAAAATGAGAATAGTTGATGGCAATTTGGAATGACCACAACCATGCTTCATGTAAGCATGAATCAAGGAGGACTTTTTAAAGCATGATGGTGGTCAACATTCAACCATGGTCAACAAGTCAACCATGGTCAACAAGTCAACAAAATCAACCATAACATAATTCTCATTTAATTACTATTATTAATAGATAATTCATAAATCCATTAGGGTTTGGAAAATGATATCTGTCAACTGTGCATACGCACCCGTTCCGAAACCCTAATGAAAAAAAACTTCATCCTCCGCCTCAAGCAACTGTGCATACACACCTGCATTCTCGTTCCGAGGAACAAGAATACCATGATATAAAAGCAACCCCAAATATATATACCAGTATCTGGCTCAAACCAGAGCCTGCCAGTATAATCCGTCCGGACTCCAAACGTGCACAAGTGCGCGGATGAGAACGAACACTGTCGCAAAACCATGCGACCTCTACTCTGTTTTGCCCAGAGGCGAATGCCCTCTGTGTGGGACTCTAAAGACTCGACACTACGCTGGCAGTGGGTTTAACCACAGACCGTAAGCGGCACTAGCTGTGCGTAACGGTCCCCAGGTAGATGCCGACAAGAAGGCTGACGAGGTGAAACCCCATCTGAACTCCTACTGAGTCTGAATGTGACATTCTCCGTACAGTCCGGTCTGTTCGTCTGATACATCGCATGGCGGGCCTAGGGGGGCGGTAAACGTCAGTCCCCTAATAGCGGTACAAGTCGTGTCGGAGTGAAGCCCAATACACCCTGAGATAACACTGGAACCTACCAGTACATCTCGCTTGCCCTGGCCAGGGACTACTTGTGTAATGGCTCTCCTAGACACAGCGCGATGTCAACCCCCAATACCGGGAGACGAATCCTGTCTAACCGTCACTGCCTCCAAGTGCTTTCGGGACTGCTCCCCAACTACTACCTGTTTGCACGACTCAGTAGAGCCGTGGTAGGGTAGTAATCAAAGAACAGTGGGAACACACTCGAGGCGAAGTGACAGTGTCAAGTCAGCGGACTAAGCTGTACTCATGTCACCTGGGAACTGATAACTGACGATAGGTATAATACCAACCATCAGTTCCCTACGAGTCCTGTCCAGTGTACTCGTAACCCAACGAGCACCCGCATACTATCTCAAGTACGACGTACTGACGGCTGTGGGACAGACCGTCTCCCGTGCTGGAATGAGAAGCGCATACGCTAGTCTACTCCGGAGTATCGATGCCCTATCTCGGTACTCCCACGACTAGGGACGTGTATAAGGATGTGCTTGTAGATTACCCAGCCCCCACGAGTGTGATCGCCATCACAACGCCGGTAATCAAGCAAAGATCCTAAGGGCTCTACTAATGCGTATAGGTGATATAATAAATAAACACACATGTACACATTAAAGCAGAGGCAAACCAAGTAGCATACTACTATATTGAGCAAGATTGTCTGTACAACTGTGAATATCCCAAGCTTCCATCAAGTAATATACATAGTAGTATGATACAGTAATGGCCTCTAGGGCATATACACTAACATCTACATCTTTCGCCTGAACGAGGGAACTCTCTGTATGAGACTCTAAAGACTCGACAGTATGCTAGTAGTGGGTTTAACCACAACTACGTCAGAGGCACTAGCTGTGCGTAACGGCTACCCAGGTACATGACGAAAAAGTGGCCGACGAGCGAACTCATGACAACCCTAACGAGCATGTAAGCAACACATACCGTACAGTCCGGTCTCTTTGTCTGATATGTCACATATGAAGTCTAGGGGTGGTAAATGTCAGACCCCGGTAACTTTATAAGTCATGCTGATTTACGGCTCATAACAGTTCGAGGAACTACTGATAACACTTATCAGTAAACCTCGAGAACCCTGGCCAGGGATTTAGGTGTTATAGCCGATCAAACATAGCGCCACATCAACTCCCTATACCGCGATAGACGAAACCCCTCCTATCGCTCACTGTCTCCATGTGATTCGGGACTGTACCCAAAGTCCACCTGTTTGCACGACTCAATAGAGCCATGGTAGGGTGGAAATGAAAGCATAGTGGGAATCACACAAGACACAACATGACGATCTCGGGTCTACAGACTAACCTGTACAAGTGTCACAAGAGAACTGCTATCTGACAATAGGTATATATACCATCTAGAGTTCTCGGAGAGTCCTGTTCGATGTACCTATTCTCCAATGAGCACATGTGTACAATCTTTGATGTCAAATACCAATGGTTGTGGAATCAACCATCGCCCTTAGGGTCAAGAAACGTACATACTAGTATAATCTGGTAATACCGATGCCCTATCTCGATATACCCTCAACTAGGAACTATTAAAGGATATGCTTATAGACTGCTCAGGCCCCACTAGTATGATCTCATCATAATCCTGGCAGCCAAGCATAATCCTAAGGGCTTCATCAACATGCATATAAAGATATGAAATATAACATAACAAATCACATGTTAAAATGAAGATAAACCGGATAGCATACTATCATTTCGAGCAAAGATTATTTCTATACATATACATGCCTAGCATCCTATACAATACAGGCCTCTAGGGCATACATATCTAACACTTCTCAAGTACTTAAGAATGTCTTTCACAGCTATCTAGTGATTCTCCCAAGATCTGATTGATTCCTGATCACTACACCTAGTGAGTTAACTACATCTTGTTTGGTACATAACATCGCATACATGATAGAGCCTACTGCCGAAGCATAGGCCCTTGCACGCGAGCTCTCTCCAAATCAGTCTTGGAAGTCATCCTTTTGGAGAGAGTGATTCTTGAGTAAGTGAGCGAACTGCCATGCTTAGAGTCTTCCATACTAAACCCCTTTAGTATTGTGTTAATATACCTAGATTTGGGACACTCGCAACATCCACTTAAATCAATCTCTATAGATCAAAATCCCCAAGATGTAGTAGGTATCATCCAGATCTTTCATGGTGAATCCTCATGATAAGAGGAGCTTGACTGAGTGTAGAATAGGAACAACCATTTCCTATCAACAGTATGTCATCTACGTACAATACGAGGAAGACACTCTTACTCTTACAACCTTCTTGTATGGGACAAGCTTCATCTAGCTTTTGGATGAAGTCAAATTCTTTGATTACCGCATCAAAACAGATGTTCCAACTCCGTGATACAGCTTGCACACCTTTCCACTTCTTCCACTATCTACAAAGCCCTCTGGCAGTGTCATGCACACGCTCTCTTCTGAATCACCATTTAGAAAAGCGGTCTTGATGTCAATGTTAGTGTATATGCCCTAGAGGCCATTACTGTATCATACTAGTTTGTATATTACTTGATGGAAGTTTGGGATATTCACCTTGTATAAACAATCTTGCTCAATATAGTAGTATGCTACTTGGTTTGTTTCTACTTCAATGTGTACTTGTGTTTATTTCAGTATATCACTTATACGCATTAGTGGAGCCCTTAGGATCTTTGCTTGATTACCAGCGTTGTGATGGCATTCACACTAGTGGGGGCTGGGTAATCTATAGGCACATCCTTATACAGGTCCCTAGTCGTAGGACTATCGAGACAGGGCATCGATACTCCGGAGTAGACTAGCGTATGCGCTTCTCATCCCAGTGTGGGAGATGGTCTGTCCCACAGCCATCAGTACGTCGTACTGGAGATAGTATACGGGTGCTCGTTGGGTTACGAGTACATTGGACAGGACTCGTCGGGAACTGACAGGTTGGTATTATACCTATCGTACAGTTATCAGTTCCCAGGTGACATGAGTACAGCTTAGTCCCGACTGACTGACACTGACACTTCGCCTCGAGTGTGTTCCCATTGCACTTTGATCACTACCCTACCACGGCTCAAAGGAGTCGTGCAAACAGGTGGTGGTTGGGTGCAGTCCCGAAGCACTTGGAGGCAGTGACGGTTAGACAGGATTCGTCTCTCCCGGTATTGGGGGTTGACATCGCGCTGTGTCTAGGAGAGCCATTACACGAGTAGTCCCTGGCCAGGGCAAGCGAGATATACTGGTAGGTTTCCAGTGTTATCTCAGGGTGTTTTGGGCTTCACTCCGACACTACTTGTACCGCTATTGGGGGACTGACGTTTTACCGCCCCCTAGGCCCACCATGCGATGTATCAGACGAACAGACCGGACTTTACGGAGAATGTCACATTCAGACTCAGTAGGAGTTCAGATGGGGTTTCACCTCGTCAGCCTTCTTGTCGGCATCTACCTGGGGACCGTTACGCACAGCTAGTGCCGCTTGCGGTCTGTGGTTAAACCCACTGCCAGCGTAGTGTCGAGTCTTTAGAGTCCCACACAAAGGGTATTCGCCTCTGGGCAAAACAGAGTAGAGGTCGCATGGTTTTGCGACAGGGTTCGTTCTCATCCGCGCACTTATGCACGTTTGGAGTCCGGACGGATTATACTGGCAGGCTCTGGTTTAAGCCAGATACCTGGTAATAATGTTTTTGGGGGTTTTGCTTTTATATCTTGGTATTCTTGTTCCTCGGAACGAGAATGCAGGTGTCTATGCACAGTTGCTTGAGGCGGAGAATGAGGTTTTTCATTAGGGTTTCGGATCGGGGTGCGTATGCACAGTTGACAGTTATCATTTTTCCAAACCCTAATGGATTTATATATTATCTATTAATAATAGTAATTAAATAAGAATTATGTTATGGTTTTTTTTGTTGACTTATTGACTTGGTTGACTTGTTGACCATTGACCACTTTCATGCCTTGAAAGTCTTCCTTGATTCATGCTTACACTTCATTTAAAGAAGCATGATAGTGGTCATTCCAAAATTACCATCAACTATTCTTATTTCAATTATTATCATTTAGATAATTCTTTTCTTTTGCAATATGGTTGCAAGAAAGAAATAATTGAGCTCATTCTATCATAACCTCTCTCTCTCCTCATTTCATCTTCTTCTTCCTCTAGCAAAGAGAAACCTTCTCATGTGTTAAGAATCATTCTCTTTAGAAGAAAAGCAAACCCTAATCACTCTCTACTCATTCTAGGATGAAGGTTTAGCAAGCCGGAAACCCTAGTTCACTCAAAGATCGAGGAAGAGCCAAAGGTCGAACCTTCGAGGTGGATCCATCTTCGACGGGAGAAGGCGACGAAAAGAGAACCATCAACCTCTACAAGGTTTGAAGAAGAAGGAGTTCAAGTTTAGGTATAACCATCTTCCATAGTAGCTAACTCTCTTTAGCTTGTATACTAGTTTTAGTTTAGACAACGATCCCGACCTAGTTTAGTCCATGTTGCCTCTTGCGATAAAAATTCGTTTTTTATACCGTTTCGCCTCCCCCCGTAAGCACCAGGGGTCGCAATATGGACTTACAGTGGTATCAGAGCCTAACTAAACTTAAACTAGCTTGGTAGTGAAGTGTAAACGAAGTTCGGAACCGAAAAATCGCAAAACCGGAAAACTAAAAACCTGAGTTTCTGTTGAATTTTTTTTTGGCTCAAAATGAAAAACTTTATACTTGTAAATTCGGCTCAGGGTTTTGTTTGAACACACAAGAAAAACGATGCACCAATTCACTTAAAGCGCCGCGCTTCCGCGGCACGAGGTAGGCATGTGCCGCGGAAGCGCCGCAGTATGGTTTCTTTCACTGCATCGTTTTTCATGCAGTGTTCTTCTGTGTTGGTTTTGGGATTTTTAAAATATATTATATGTACCCAGATTTTCCAGAAAAGAAATTTCCTTTTGGGGTCCAATAATTCCGTATTTTTTCCGAACTTCACTGCACTTTAGCTATGATGGTTATATCTGTGATGTTTGCATGTATTGAACGTCGGCTAATCGCTATAAGTCGATTAGTCGGGGTTATACATGATCTGTAATGTGCTGGAATGTGTATATGAATGTGTTGGACTGTCGCGGGTGAATAGCCGGGGTGGATGTGAGATGAGCTTTTGTTTTTTCTTTCATTCATTGTAAATGTAAATTGATGTAATAATATTATTTGTTTGGCCGCACAACCGGGTCGGGGTTGTAGCCGTCATTGTATAATTCTTTTTACTGTTTATGCTCCTAGGATAGACCCA
Organism: Agapanthus africanus; assembly: GCA_030015575.1. NCBI lineage: Eukaryota > Viridiplantae > Streptophyta > Magnoliopsida > Asparagales > Amaryllidaceae > Agapanthus > Agapanthus africanus. Next base: position 704,203,884 of record JASDDO010000024.1, on the reverse strand, counting down.
TGGAGGGGTGCACAAACTGCCGTGTACTTGGCGGGTAGTTTGCCGCACCCGTAGGGGTCTTGGGTGGGGTATTTGGCTATTCACCGCGACCGTGTTATCCGCTTTTCGTTTCAGGCTCGAAAGGATTGCGGATTGCTAGTATATCCAATGTATTCATCTGTGATCTGTAATGTCTATCATTGCTTTCTATTTAGGCGTTGCTTATGTTTTACAGCCGCGCTAGCCCAGCCCCCGCTCTGTCGTTAGTTAAGTAACCTAACGAGTGATGACGGGACCCCGTGGCGAATGCGAATGGCATAAGCGTACGTCATATTTTGGTTGTTTTCTGCAATGGTAGGAATTAAATGATGGGACGCATTAAAAGAACTAATGCAAGAATATCACGCATTAAAAGAACTAATGCAAGATAATAAACCAAGTTTAAGTCGATGGAACACTTTCGAAAAACCACTCGGTTCTTTTCAAAACTAACTTTTAAATGCGGAGCTTGAGCCACTCCTTCTAAAAGCTATCTCGTTCATCGATTATATCAAGTTCACTACGTTCACGGTTTTACCAAAACCATTCGTAGCCCTCCGTCGTTTCGCATGAATAGGCAATAGTATTCAAGCTGTGTATTTTGGCCAAAGTCAAGGCACAGTGATTGGTAGCTATTGGGTGTTCATGTGTAGCATAGATAGATGCGTTGGTTTGGGACAGTCGTGCTGCCATTTTGGCCAAAGTCAAGGGTATGTACGGATGGATCCAAATTAACCTGGAAAGTGACGGGAAGAACTTGACATGTGACTTATGATATTTTGGCCAAAGTCAAGGTCATAAGAGCATGGGGCAAAAATCCACATCGGGAGTTTCATAAGTACTGAAACTTGCTAGATTTGCATACCATTTGGAGTGTGATGATTATGGTAGGATTCCTTCATTTTCGTCACGCGATGATATTTGGTTCCCGATCCTACTGTGAGTATATGCAACTCCTCGGGAAATTTCTCACTAAACGATCAATGCTATAAACCTAGTAGGTGCCTAGAAAGGTGTTAGCGGGGCTACGCCCCCAGGGAAAAGAGGTTCTTAAATTAAGGAACTTCGCGAAAGCGTTGGAAAACCTCCCTCGAAGTACCGACACTGGCCTGGCTGAACGGTTAAGCAAGTATTGTACGGTGGGATTGATCCCGGCTAATTCTTCCTTTGTGGTTTGAGGAGGGATTCGAGAGACAGTGGGAGCCATCCTGTTTAGACAAATTAAAAACCATTCTAAACTTGTAAGAGCATCGTGCTAAGTGTTTCTTCTCTCCCCCTGCAGCGACCAAATCGAAATGACTGGACTTAAGTTACTTCTAGATAAAAACATATTGACAGGGCCAAACTACAAAGATTGGCTCAGGAATGTCAAATTGGCAATCTCTTACGACAAGCTGGGGTATCTTCTTACCAGCAAAGCTCCCCCCGTCCCAGGTCCCACCTCCAGCGTCGCGGATAAGGAAATCCGTAAGACTTGGGAGATTGACAGCGCGAAGGCCAGATGCCTCGTACTTGCTTCGATGGACAATGACCATCAGAGGAGGCACGAGAATATGGATTTGGAATCCATATTTCTTCATACAAAAGAACTGTATGGAGAGCAGTCTCGTATCGCAAGATACGAAGTGTCGAAGAAGTTATTTTCGACTAAGTTGGCCGTCGGATCATCGGTAGCGGACCACGTGCTTAAGATGATTGGCTACACTGAGGAGCTCGCGGAACTTGGGACCACGTTGGACAGTGAACTTTATACAGATATAATTCTCCAGTCCCTTCCATCCACTTACGCCCAGTTCATACTGAATTTCAACTTGCAAGAAAAGGAAGTTGAACTTTCAGAACTCCTCAACCTGCTGAGGAGCGCAGAGGGCACCCTACAGAAGGGTAGGGATACATCCACTTTGTTTGTAGGAGGATCTTCTTCTTCTAGGTCCAAGGCGAAAGCCAAGGGAAAGAAGAAGAAAGCCCCCGCCAAACCAAGAGGCGGTGTTAGTAAAGTGGGTGCGAAGGGAAAGGAAAAGGCAACAAAGATAGCGGGGAAGCTTGTTGGTAAAGAGGAATGCTTCTATTGTCACAAGAGTGGACACTGGAAGAAAGATTGCAGGGCTTGGAAAGCCAGGACACAGGAACTGAAGCAGGTTGCGGCTTCAGCTTCAGGTGTGTATGTTATTGAAAACTGTCTTTCTATAAACTCTACTTCCTGGGTATTGGATACCGGATCAGGATCTCATATCTGTAATTCTTTGCAGGCGTTGAGAAACCGTAGGGTTTTGAAGGCAGGTGACATGACCCTCAGAGTTGCGAACGGAGCTAGCATGGATGCTAAAGCCGTGGGGAACTATCACCTGGTAATGTCAGATGGGCATGTTTTGGTTTTGCGTAATTGCTTTTTTGTACCCAACGCAACTTGTAATATCATTTCTGTATCTTTGGATTCTAAAGAAGGTTATGAATTTGCGTTTGTAAGTAATGTTGTTAACATTCACCTTAATCAAGTTCTGATTGGGTCAGGTACATTGAGCAATGGTATATACGTATTAAACCAACCACAGATTTTCAATGTCCAGAATACACACAAAAGAAAGTCTCCAGATATCAATCAGACTTTCTTATGGCATTGTAGACTGGGTCACATCAATGAGAGAAGGTTGACTAAGTTACATACAGAAGGATATTTGGATCCGTTCGAATATCAATCGTATGCCACTTGTCAATCCTGTCTCAAAGGAAAGATGACAAAGACTCCGTTCACTGGACACGGAGTAAGAGCGAGCGAGCTCTTGGGACTCGTACACAGCGACGTGTGCGGTCCAATGTCTACACATGCGCGAAGCGGTTATTCTTACTTCATTACTTTTACGGATGATTTTTCAAGATACGGTTATGTCTTCTTAATGAAACATAAGTCCGAAGCTTTTGAAAAATTCCAGGAATTTAAGAATGAAGTAGAAAAACAAACCGGCAAAAGTATCAAGATTCTAAGATCGGATCGAGGTGGAGAATACTTAAGTGCCGAGTTCCTGAATTATTTAAAAGAGAATGGGATTCTCTCTCAGCTTACTCCTCCATACACTCCGCAACACAACGGTGTATCGGAGAGACGGAACCGAACCCTATTGGATATGGTACGGTCCATGATGAGTAACGCTGAGTTACCGCGATCATTCTGGGGGTATGCGCTAGAATCAGCTGCATACCTATTGAACCGAGTTCCTACTAAGACTGTGCCTACTACACCATATGAGATGTGGTGTGGGAAGAAACCCCATCTCAGTCACATTAAGACTTGGGGAAGTCCAGCTTTTGTTAAAAAGCAGCATGCGGACAAGCTCGAGGCGCGCTCAGTACTGTGTAAGTTTGTGGGATATCCAAAGAATTCCAAGGGATATCTCTTCTACTACGAAGAGGAACAAAAAGTTCTTGTTTCTCGTCATGCCCACTTTCTAGAACATCAGTTCTTAGAAAAAGAATTAAGTGGGAGCGCAGTAGAACTGGAAGAAATTCCAGAACCACAGACTATTACTGAAATCTTAGTGGAACCAGAGGGTTCAAATGAACAGGACATTCCTACGCCGCTCCGCAGGAGTAGTAGGCAGTCTCATCTGCCCGAGAGATACTACGGTTTTCTCATAGACGGGGATAGAGAGGATTGCATCATAGACTATGATGAGCCTACTAGCTTCCAGCAGGCCGTTCAGAGCGTTGACTCGGTAAAATGGCTGGATGCAATGCGGACCGAAATGGAGTCCATGTACACCAACAAAGTATGGACGTTGGACATTGCTCCAGACGGGGTAAAACCCGTAGGATGCAAGTGGATCTTCAAAAGGAAGATTGGTGTAGATGGACAGGTTGAGACCTATAAAGCTAGACTTGTAGCAAAGGGTTTCCGTCAAAGACCTGGCTTGAACTATGACGAAACCTTTTCTCCAGTGGCTATGCTGAAATCCATTCGGATCCTTCTTGCCATTGCTGCCTTCCACGATTATGAGATTTGGCAGATGGACGTAAAAACCGCTTTTCTAAATGGAAATTTAGAGGAGTGTGTCTATATGGATCAGCCAGAGGGTTTCATTCAGAGTGGGAGCAGCGGAAAGGTGTGCAAGTTGCTTAAGTCCATCTATGGACTAAAGCAGGCATCGCGGAGTTGGAACATCTGTTTTGATGAGACGGTCAAGGAATTTGACTTTATCAAAAATCCAGATGAACCGTGCATCTATAGTAGATTTGTAGCGAGAACTGTAGTATTCCTTGTTTTATACGTGGATGACATTCTCTTAATAGGAAATGACATTCCTATGCTACAATCTGTCAAGGGTTTCTTGTCACACAGGTTCTCCATGAAAGACCTGGGTGATGCCTCTTAAATCCTGGGGATCCGGATCCATCGTGATAGATCCAAGAGGATATTAGGACTTTCACAGTCCAGGTACATCGACACCGTACTGAAAAGATTCAGTATGGAAGATTCCAAGCGCGGTAACTTACCGGCTTGTCACGGGATCACCCTCTCTAAAGAGATGTCTCCCAAGACGGATTTGGAGAGGGATCGCATGTCTATTATATCCTACGCTTCTGCGGTAGGCTCTATAATGTATGCGATGTTGTGTACCAGACCGGATGTAGCTTATGCACTGAGTGTAGTAAGCCGGTATCAGTCAAACCCTGGGAGAAACATTGGATAGCGGTAAAGAACATTCTCAAGTACCTGAGGAGGACTAAGGAGATGTTCTTGGTGTATGGCGGAAAAGACCTCCAGATTGAGGCCTTTGCTGACTCCAGCTTCCAGAGTGACAAGGATGATTCCAAGTCCATGTCGGGTTTTGTCTTTACCCTCAATGGAGGGGCGATGTGTTGGAAGAGTTCCAAACAGGAAACCGTTGCAGACTCGACTATGGAAGCGGAATACATCGCTGCATCTGATGCCGCAAAAGAAGCTGTCTGGATAAGGAAGTTCTTAAAAGAACTTCAGGTGGTTCCGTCCATTGTTGACCCAGTACCTCTGTATTGCGACAACAACGGGGCTATAGCTTTAGCAAAGGAACCCAGGTCCCATCAGAGATCCAGGCACATCTTGAGGCGGTATCACCTGATCAGGGAGATCGTGGATCGCAAGGAGATCGAGGTTCCGAGGGTTGCTTCAGAAGAGAACACTGCAGATCCATTCACCAAGGACCTACCCCAGACTCAGTTCGAGCGGCTGATCGAGATGATAGGTCTTCGATACGCCAGTACATGGCCTTAGTGCAAGTGGAGATTGTTAGTGTATATGCCCTAGAGGCCATTACTGTATCATACTAGTTTGTATATTACTTGATGGAAGCTTGGGATATTCACCTTGTATAAACAATCTTGCTCAATATAGTAGTATGCTACTTGGTTTGTTTCTACTTCAATGTGTACTTGTGTTTATTTCAGTATATCACTTATACGCATTAGTGGAGCCCTTAGGATCTTTGCTTGATTACCAGCGTTGTGATGGCAGTCACACTAGTGGGGGCTGGGTAATCTATAGGCACATCCTTATACAGGTCCCTAGTCGTAGGACTATCGAGACAGGGCATCGATACTCCGGAGTAGACTAGCGTATGCGCTTCTCATCCAGTGTGGGAGATGGTCTGTCCCACAGCCATCAGTACGTCGTACTGGAGATAGTATACGGGTGCTCGTTGGGTTACGAGTACACTGGACAGGACTCGTCGGGAACTGACAGGTTGGTATTATACCTATCGTCAGTTATCAGTTCCCAGGTGACATGAGTACAGCTTAGTCCGCTGACTTGACACTGACACTTCGCCTCGAGTGTGTTCCCACTGCACTTTGATCACTACCCTACCACGGCTCAAAGGAGTCGTGCAAACAGGTGGTGGTTGGGTGCAGTCCCGAAGCACTTAGAGGCAGTGACGGTTAGACAGGATTCGTCTCTCCCGGTATTGGGGGTTGACATCGCGCTGTGTCTAGGAGAGCCATTACACGAGTAGTCCCTGGCCAGGGCAAGCGAGATATACTGGTAGGTTTCCAGTGTTATCTCAGGGTGTTTTGGGCTTCACTCCGACACGACTTGTACCGCTATTGGGGGACTGACGTATTACCATCCCTAGGCCCGCCATGCGATGTATCAGACGAACAGACCGGACTGTACGGAGAATGTCACATTCAGACTCAGTAGGAGTTCAGATGGGGTTTCACCTCGTCAGCCTTCTTGTCGGCATCTACCTGGGGACCGTTACGCACAGCTAGTGCCGCTTGCGGTCTGTGGTTAAACCCACTGCCAGCGTAGTGTCGAGTCTTTAGAGTCCCACACAGAGGGTATTCGCCTCTGGGCAAAACAGAGTAGAGGTCGCATGGTTTTGCGACAGGGTTCGTTCTCATCCGCGCACTTATGCACGTTTGGAGTCCGGACGGATTATACTGGCAGGCTCTGGTTTGAGCCAGATACTGGTATATGTTTTGGGGGTTGCTTTTATATCTTGGTATTCTTGTTCCTCGGAACGAGAATGCAGGTGTGTATGCACAGTTGCTTGAGGCGGAGAATGAGGTTTTTCATTAGGGTTTCGGATCGGGTACGTATGCACAGTTGACAGTTATCATTTTCCAAACCCTAATGGATTTATATATTATCTATTAATAATAGTAATTAAATAAGAATTATGTTATGGTTGTTTTTGTTGACTTATTGACTTTGGTTGACTTGTTGACCATTGACCACTTTCATGCCTTGAAAGTCTTCCTTGATTCATGCTTACACTTCATTTAAAGAAGCATGATAGTGGTCATTCCAAAATTACCATCAACTATTCTTATTTCAATTATTATCATTTAGATAATTCTTTTCTTTTGCAATATGGTTGCAAGAAAGAAATAATTGAGCTCATTCTATCATAACCTCTCTCTCTCCTCATTTCATCTTCTTCTTCCTCTAGCAAAGAGAAACCTTCTCATGTGTTGAGAATCATTCTCTTTAGAAAGAAAAGCAAACCCTAATCACTCTCTACTCATTCTAGGATGAAGGTTTAGCATGCCGGAAACCCTAGTTCACTCAAAGATCGAGGAAGAGCCCAAAGGTCGAACCTTCGAGGTGGATCCATCTTCGACGGGAGAAGGCGACGAAAAGAGAACCATCAACCTCTACAAGGTTTGAAGAAGAAGGAGTTCAAGTTTAGGTATAACCATCTTCCATAGTAGCTAACTCTCTTTAGCTTGTATACTAGTTTTAGTTTAGACAACGATCCCGACCTAGTTTAGTCCATGTTGCCTCTTGCGATAAAAATTCGTTTTTTATACCGTTTCCGCCTCCCCGTAAGCACCGGGGGTCGCAATATGGACTTACAGTCAATCTGGCAGATATCGTAGTTATAGTATGCAGCAATGGCAAGTAGGATCCGGATGGTCTTAAGCATAGCCACTGGAGAAAAGGTTTCATCAAAATCCACAGTTGGTTATTGACGACAACCTTTTGCAATAAGTCAAGCTTTGAAAGTCTCAAATTTTCCATCTACACCAAGAATCTTCTCATGATCCACTTGCTCCGATGGGTTTTACCCCTTTAGGTGCAACTACCAAAGTCACTATTTTGTTGGTGTATATGGATTCCATCTCAGTTCATATAGCATCCAGCCATTTCACAAAGTCCCCACTTGTGATGGCCAGCTCGAAACTAGTTGGGTCATCATCTTCCATGATGCAATCCCCATTCCCACTGTCATTGAGAAAACCGTAGTATCTCTCAGGTGGATGAGGAACCCTACCAGATTTGCGGAGAGGCTGAGGTTCGTTGGAGAACTATTGAATACTCTGGTTCTACCAAATCATCAGCTGTTAGTTTGTCTAGCTGGAACATCTTCCAGTTCTACCTCATGACCACTAATTTCATTCACAAGAAATTCCTTTTCTAAAAAGATGGCATGCCGAGAAACAAAACACCTTTTGTTCCTCGGTTTTGTAGAAGATATTCCCCCGTAAATGTTTGGGATATCCAACAAACATACGGAACTGACCTTGCCTTGAGTTTGTCTGGATTTTGCCTTTCAGCATAGGCCAGACAGCCCCATATCTTAACTCGTTTAAGACATGGTCACATCTCGTACCATATCGCATTTAGAGTGGCAGGCATTTGATTTGGTTGGAACCCTATTCAACAAGTATGCAGCTTCTCAAGTGCATAACTCCAAAAGGAAACATGTAACTCAGCAGTACCATATCTAATACAGTGCGATTCATCCGCCCCGATATACCGTTATGCTGTGAGAGAGAATCCTATTTCCTTTTCAGAAAATCCAGGAACTCCATTGATCGGTCGAAAATATTGCATTCTTAACACATCAATTTCCCAACTCTTTCTAATCATCTAAAGGTGTTTGGTATAAATTAGCACATATTAGCAATTCATCTGCAAAATATCAAATAACATGTGTTGTACATTATAACCTGCATTATGAGGGAAATTGTTTGTTTATTACTAAAGGCATGATTTTGTATATCTCAACATATTTTATCAAGATTGTGTGCAGATAATTCTTCAGGTAAAAGAACCGGAATCGCAAAAGTGACGATAAAGTGCAGCAAGTCAAAGACTTCAAATATGGCAGCAACCAAGAAAGGATTATAAGATTCCAGACATCAAAAGAACATCCTAAAGCCAACACAAGAATTACCCCTGTGAAATAATGCAGAATGTTCCTTAAATGGCCATGGATCTATGGCCGATCCAGGCCGAGTCGCCGCGGTTCCGCGGCCGAGTTGACTCATCAGCGCTCGAGACTTTTCCTGTCACGTCCCGAAAAGTACGGAACATGACCGTCACTTAAATTACGAAACGTCTCGAGGCGTACGTAATCTAAGTAAGCCAAAACCCAAAAATCAAAACCGAGTAAAGCCGTAGAGTGAAGGAAAAACCAATTTAAATTAAGTAGTTTAACAACATAAGCCGAAATATGTATTTTTAAAACCATAAGTCTTTTCTGAAAATTTCGGCAGAGTTTCCTTCGTAAATACTGGCCCCGAACGGGGTACAACATGATAAATATATGCATAATGATAAAAGGCATCCCCAAGCGGGAGCTAGCTCTTCGTCAAACGACGGTCACAACCACGCAAGAAATAATATACAACGCCGAAGGGCGAGGATCAAAACAGAAAGGAAAACTCTATAACAACATGAAAACCCATAATAGTACAGCACACGACTCCAAGGTCGAAAGAATGCACACTGGTCATCTATCTCTGTCAAATATACAAGTCTGGTTGATGGAGTTTACTAGATACAACTGAAATTACAAATATACAATAGTGGTCCTGATGCAAAAGAACCCACCTACCAAAGCAATCACCCAGAAGTGACAGTGTGCTAGCAAAATCGCAATGAAACCTGTGCGGCAAAACCTGCAAGAAACTATGGCACAACGGGGGTGAGTTGCCAACTCATGAGTAGAAATCATCTACGAGTAGAAATCGCATGCATGACGCTATCCTAGGTCAATACGATCAATATACATATATATAAGCTCAAATGATAAGTCTAACGCAAAAAAATGAAGCAAGGGTAAACATCTATACATAAGTGTAATCCTATGTGCTGGTGTCGGTGCCTCGGGTAACAACATATCATATGAATGAGGTATGAATGCATGAAAACAGAATAAATGTAAATGAAGAAACTGCTTTCATAACTTAGTGAGATTTCTGTATATTTAAAACGAGGTATCATCAATGAAATCAACATAAACAGTGTCTAGCATCGACACAAAACATAAATCCCAATATCTCAATATCTCAGGCTCCGGCTATCTGGACTGGCCTGTATCAACAAATATCAATAGCTCAATATCTCAAAATCTTAGTGTCTCAAATCTTACTATCTAGGGCTCCGTCAGTCCTGATCGGCCCCTGACAACAATCACACGACCACGAACGGTATCCTCCGGATATCCGACGCGCCAGGCAAAATGACCGGTAGGAAGTCTGCCCCTGCCGGGCTCATCGTCTACACCTCGATCTTCTTGCCCCGAGATACCTTACCGGGGTCCACCATGTACCCGCAGACAGTTCATCCAACTCCTCAAATCGGGTCTTGAAATCCATCTCATAACCAAGAAAACAACATGCTGGACGACTCATACATTACGAGAAAACCGCACTTCTCATTTTAAAAAGAGAGAGAGAGAGAGGTAGAGAGAAGTTTATATATATTCTTACGGTTTTCTCCCAAATCCAGGAAATCTCAAGAAAATCCAAATCCAATCATCAATAGCACGTAAACAGTGAATATCGGCATAAAACTCCATAATACTGCATAACAGTGAATAATAATATGGATGCAGTAGCAAGTAATAACTGCAATGTCTAAACTAGCATATAAAGACGAGTATGCTAATACCATGTCGAACTATCAGTTAACGAGCTATGTCAATGAGTAATATTCTCTAAAGTGTTCGTAACATGGTAATTACCGATGATGATGTGTGAGCCGGCAAGTAAGTGTATGTGGAATATACGCATCATCGATAATGGTGCTGGTGTCCTGACAGCATGATCTCAATAATGGCATATGAAACACAATATAAGCATGCGGTGCAATGAGAACAGCAAGAATATGCTGGAGCTGAATAATGTTAGTGTTTATGCCCTAGAAGGCCATTACTGTATCATACTAGTTTGTATATTACTTAATGGAAGCTTGGGATATTCACATGTATATAACAGCCTTGCTAAACATGGTAGTATGCTACTTGGTTTTTCTATCTTAATATGTGAGTAAACGTATTGATAGAGCTCTTAGGATCTTGCTTGACTACCAGCGTTGTGATGGCAGTCACACTAGTGGGGGCTGGGTAGTCTACAAGCACATCCTTATTCAGGTCCCTGGTCGTTGGATTATCGAGACAGAGCATCGATACTCCGGAGTAGACTAGTGTGTACGCTTCTCATCCCAGTTGGGGAGATGGTCTGTCCCACAGCCGTCAGTACGTCGTACTGGAGATGGTATGCAGGTGCTCGTTAGGTTACGGGTACACCGGGCAGGACTCATAGGGAACTGTTGGTTGGTTTTATACCAGTCGTCAGTGAACAGTTCCCAGGTGACATGAGTACAGCATAGTCCGCAGACTTGACACTGCTACTTCGCCTCGAGTGTGTCCCACTGTTCTTAGATTGCTACCCTACCACGGCTCAAAGGAGTCGTGCAAACAGGTAGCAGTTGGGTGCAGTCCCGAGCACTTGGAGGCAGTGGCGGTTAGACAGGATTCATCTCTCCCGGTATTGGGAGTTGATATCGCGCTGTGTCAGAGAGCCATTACGCAAAGTCCCTGGCCAGGGCAAGAGAGATTTGCTGGTAGGTTCCAGTAGTTTCGCAGGGTGTAATGGACTTCCCTCCGACACGACTTATACCGCTATTAGGGGACTGACGCTTGCCGCCCCCTAGGCCCGATATGCGATAGTCTTGGACGAACGGACCGGACTGTATGGAGATTGTCACATCAGACTCAGTAAAAGTTCGTATGGGTTCCCTCATCGGCCTTCTTATCGACATCTACCTGGGGACCGTTACGTACAGCTAGTGCCGCTTGCTGTCTGTGGTTAAACCCACTGCCAGCGTAGTAGTCGAGTCTCTAGAGTCCCACACAGAGAGTTTCCCTACTCCAAGCGAAACGATATAGAGGTCCGTATGGTTTTTACGACAAGGGTTCGGACGCATACGTGCGTTTTACGCGCGTACGACTTTCGGACAGTTTTTTACCAGTCGGCTTTGGTTTAAGCCAGTTACTGGTATCCGGTTTATTGGTTTTATACAGTCTAAAGTTTTTCCGTATTTTTTTGCGGAAAGGAGGGGCGTTCTCGTAATTGCGCGAGAAGCTTCTAGAAGATGGTGACTAAGGAGGTTTAGGTGGCATATGCAATGAATGAGATTAGTGAGTCATATGGATGATTCATCCATGTCATTAATGCATGATAAATGCTTAATGACTCATGGAGTGAATCATCACTAGATATTATCAAGCATGGTTGCTAAATTCATTTCTTATTCATTTCATGATAAAAAGAAATGCTTGATATATATCATGTTATCTCACTATTCTCATATCATTATCTTTATTATCTTCTCTCTCCTCAAGCTCTCCCTCTTAAAAACACTAATCCTCCCCTCTCATGAGTTGAGTACAAGGATTAGTAAGACTACCTTAATCCATAACCCCTCTCTATATTTCACCTAGCTTCTTTGATTAGCACTTAAAGAAGTTTAGTTGCCTCAAGTTTAGAGGCTAAGCTTGGAGTAAAGCTCTCGGGGTGGATCGTCTACTACTTCGAAAAGGCCGAGGAGGAGGAGGAGTTCACAAAGACGAAGGACATGATTCGTTAGGTATAATCTCTAAACATAGTAGCATAGAAACTCTATGTTTTTAAGTTAGTTATCGTTTAGCTTCGATTCAAGCGGTTAGTCGATGTTTGTTCACTAAACAAGTTCGTTTTTGAAAATTCCGCCTCCCCACAAGTATTGGGGTGTTGTACATCGACTTACAGTGGTATCAGAGCCTCGCTAAACAATAAATAACTTACTTGCAAATTTGTATGAATTTCGAACGGAAAAAAACGAAACCGGAAAAAGCCCGAAAAACTTCAGTTTCTGTCGATTTTTTAAATGAAGTCCTAAAATTTTTTCAGGGAGGTTCAGAAGGCTTAAAAAGACAGTAGAAGAACACCCAAGAAAAATTGGGCACATGATTCAGCTACAGCGCCGCGGAAACGCGGCGGATCCCACCGATCCGCCGCGGTTCCGCCGCCGAGTTGCCGAGTCATGAAACCCAATTTTTCCTGTGTTGGTTCTGTGTGATATTTGGGATTTTCTGGAATATTTAATTTTTGCTCAGGTTTTCAGATTTGCAGAGCAGTATTGGAGCAAAATTAAAAGTGTTTAATCGATCGAAATTATACAGTATTTGCTTGTTGGATTATATTTGTGATTGTATAATGTGTTCGTAAACCTCCCCTAACTGCTAGTATATCAGTTGGCAGGGGGTTGCACATTTCTGAAATGGATTTTATCTGTTTGTGCATATGAACTGTGTTGGACTGTTGTGATGTATAGCCGGGGTTATGTGATGGGTTATTATTTAATTCATTTGATGTAAATGTAATTTGTTGTAATATTATTTTGCGGGGCACATCCAGGTTGCGGTTGTAGCCACCGTTGTATTATTTCATTTTACTGTTTTTGCTCCTAGGACAGATCCAATGTGGGGTGCACAAACTGCCGGGCGGGTAGTTTGCCATACCCGTTGGGGTCTTGGGTGGGGTAATGGCTATTCATCACAACTGTGTAATCCGTCTTTTGTTGCAGGCTCGAAACAAACACGGATTACTTGCAAATCCAATAAAGTTCATCTGTGATCTGGAATGCCTATTATTGCGTCTGACGAATGTACCATATCTATATATGATAGCTATTTAGACGTCACTTATGTTTTACACCCGCGCTAGCCCAGCCCCCGCTCTGTCGTTAGTTAAGTAACCTAACGGGTGATGTCGGGACCCCGTGGCGAATGCGGATGGCATAAGAGGACGTTGTATTTTCGTTGTTTTCTGCAATGATAGGTTAATGATGGGACGCATTATCTATAATGCAAAGAAAAACAAACCAAAGTTTAAATCCTTGGAACAATTTAAAAGAAACCACTCGGTTAATTTTAAAACAGATATTTTTAAATGCGGAGACTTAACCACTCCTTTTAAAAGCTATCAGGTTCCTTCGGTTATATCAAGTTCACTACGTTCACGGTTTCGCCAAAACCAGTCGTAGCCCTCCGTCATTTCTTATGGATGGTCAGTAGTATTCAAGCTATGCCTGTTGGCTTACGTCAAGGTATAGTGTTTGGTAGCTGCTGGGGTATTCATTTATTGCATAGATAGATGTGTTGGTTTGGGACAGTCGCATTACCTTGTTGGCTTACGTCAAGGGTATATATGGGTGGGTTCAAATTAACAAGATAATGATGGGCAGAACTTGACATGTGACTTATGATTTGTTGGCATACGTCAAGGTCATAAGAGCATGGGGCAAAAACTTATATCGGGAATTTCTAAAAAAACTGAAATTTGCAAAGAGATGCATACCATTTGGAGTTTGATGAATGCTGGTAGGATTCCTTCAACATTATCATACGATAATATTTGGATCCCGATCCTACTGTGAGTATATGCTACTTATCAGGATATTCGTCACTTAACGATCAGTGCTATAAACCTAGTAGGTGTCCAGAAAAGTGTCAGCGGGGTTACGCCCCCAGAGAAAAGAGGTTATTTAATTAAGGAACTTCGCGAAAGCGTTGGAAAACCTCCCTCGAAGTACCGACACCAGCCTGGCTGAACGGTTAAGCAAGTATTGTACAGTGAGAATAGTCCTGGGTAATTCTTCTTTTATGGTTTGAGGAAGGATTCGAGAAACAGTGGGAGCCATCCAGTTTAGATAAACTAAAAACCACTCTAAACTTGCAAGAGCATCATGCTAAAGAGTTTTCTTCTCTCTCTCTCCTAATTGCAGCGACCCTGAAAATGACTGGACTTAAGTTACTTTTAGAGAAAAATATACTGAAAGGGCCAAACTATAAAGATTGGCTGCGGAATGTCAAAATGGCTTTGACCTATGACAAATTGGGGTACATCCTCACCGCTACGGCACCTGCTGTCCCTGGTCCCAAATCCAGCAATGCGGATAAGGAAATCCGCAAAACCTGGGATTTAGATTGCGCGAAAGCCAAGTGCATCGTGCTTGCCTCAATGAACAATGAACATCAGAGGAGGCACGAGGATATGACCCTAGATGGCATATTTCTCCATACAAAGGAACTTTATGGAGAGCAATCTCGTATAGCAAGATACGAGACCTCTAAGAACTTGTTTCGAGCGAGGTTGGCTGTCGGGTCATCAGTGGGAGAACATGTCCTAAAGATGACCGGCTATATTGAAGAGCTCGCAGACCTTGGGACGACTTTGGATAATGAGCTCTATACAGACCTTATTCTCCAGTCCCTTCCTCACACCTACGCCCAGTTTATCCTGAACTTCAACCTTCAAAGAAAAGAAGTTGAACTTCCGGAACTCCTGAACATGTTAAGGAGTGCAGAGGGCACCTTGCAGAAAGCAAGGGAAACACCCGCTATGTTTGTTAGCGGTGCATCTTCTTCCGGGTCCAAGGCTAGGGCTAAAGGAAGGAAGAAGAAGGCCGCCAACAAACCTAGAGGAGGTGTTAGTAAGGTGGGAGGGAAAGGAAAGAAAAAGTTTGCGGTACCGGTAGTTGGCCAGGATGAGTGCTTCCATTGTCACAGGAAAGGGCACTGGAAGAAGGATTGCAAGGCGTGGAACGCCAAGAACCAGGAACCGAAGCAAGCTGTGGCTTCGACTTCAGGTGTGTTTGTAATTGAGAATTGTCTGTCGATCAACTCTACTTCCTGGGTATTGGATACCGGATCAGGATCTCATATTTGCAATTCATTGTAGGCACTGAGAAACCGTAGAGTGCTTAAGGAAGGTGATATGACCCTAAAGGTTGCTAACGGAGCTAGCGTGGGAGCTGCGTCCGTTGGGGATTATCACCTAGGATTGACGAGTGGACACATTTTGGTTTTACATAACTGTTATTTTGTACCAAGCTTAACGTGTAATATCATATCAGTTTCCTTGTTATCAAATAAAGGTTATGATTTCACCGTTGTAAGAGATGTTGTCAACATCCACCTTAATCATGGTTTGATTGGGTCCGGTACACTAAATAACGGTATATATGTTTTAAACCAACTCCAAATTTTCAATGTCCAGAACACACCAAGAAGAAAGTCTCCAGATTTAAATAAAGCTTTCTTATGGCATTGTAGACTGGGTCACATCAATGAGAGAAGGTTGACTAAGTTGCATAGAGAAGAATATTTGGACTCGTTCGAATATCAAACCTATGACACTTGTCAATCTTGTCTCAAAGGAAAGATGACAAAGACTCCATTTACTAGACAAGGAGTAAGAGCGAGCGAGCTCTTAGGACTCATACACAGCGATGTATGTGGTCCAATGTCTACACATGCGAGAGGTGGTTATTCCTACTTCATTACTTTTACAGATGATTTCTCTAGGTTTGGACATGTCTTCTTAATGAAGCATAAATCCGAGGCCTTTGAGAAATTCAAGGAATACAAGAGTGAAGCGGAAAACCAAACAGGCAAAAGTATTAAGGCACTAAGATCTGATCGAGGTGGAGAATACTTAAGTGCCGAGTTCCTAGGTTACCTAAAAGAGAAAGGAATTCTCTCTCAGCTTACTCCTCCATACACTCCACAGCACAACGGTGTATCGGAGAGACGGAATAGAACCCTATTGGATATGGTACGATCCATGATGAGTAATGCTGAGTTACCGCGATCTTTCTGGGGTTATGCGCTAGAATCAGCGACATATCTTTTGAACAGAGTTCCAACCAAAACTGTGCCTGCCACACCATATCAGATATGGAGTGGGAAGAAACCCTATCTTCAGTACCTGAAGACATGGGGATGTCCATCTTTTGTAAAAAAGTAGCTTCCGGACAAGATCGAGGCACGCTCAGTAGAGTGTAAGTTTGTGGGATATCCAAAGAACTCTATGGGATATTTTTTCTATTACGCAGAAGAACAAAAGGTTTTTGTTTCTCGTCATGCCCGCTTCTTAGAAACTGAATTTTTAGAAAATCAGAAGAGTGGGAGCGTAGTAGAACTGGAAGAAATTCCAGAACCATAAACTGCTACTGAAAGTTTGGTAGAACCAGAAGTTCAAGAAGTACAGGACATTCCCGCACCCCTCCGCAGGAGCAGTAGGCCGTCTCATCCGCTTGGGAGATACTACGGTTTTCTCGTAGATGGGGATAGAGAGGATTGCATCATAGATGTTGATGAACCTACTGACTTCCAGCAGGCCATCCAGAGCGGCGACTCGGTACGATGGCTAGATGCAATGCGGACCGAAATGGAGTCCATGTACACCAACAAAGTATGGACTTTGGACTTTGCTCCAGATGGGGTAAAACCCATAGGATGCAAATGGATCTTCAAGAAAAAGATTGGTGTAGATGGACAGGTGGAAACCTATAAGGCTAGACTTGTTGCAAAGGGTTTTCGTCAAAGACCTGGTTTGGACTATGACGAAACTTTTTCTCCAGTGGCTATGCTCAAATCCATTCGGGTCCTTCTTGCTATTGCTGCCTTCCATGATTATGAAATCTGGCAGATGGACGTAAAGACGGCGTTTCTGAATGGAAATTTAGAAGAGTGCGTCTATATGGATCAGCCAGAGGGCTTCAATCAGAGTGGGAGCAGCGGGAAAGTATGCAAGCTGCTTAAGTCCATTTATGGACTAAAGCAGGTATCGCGGAGTTGGAACATCTGTTTTGATGAGACAGTCAAAGAATATGACTTTATCAAAAATTCAGATGAACCGTGCATATATAGTAAAGTT
This sequence comes from Agapanthus africanus, assembly GCA_030015575.1. Taxonomy (NCBI): domain Eukaryota; kingdom Viridiplantae; phylum Streptophyta; class Magnoliopsida; order Asparagales; family Amaryllidaceae; genus Agapanthus; species Agapanthus africanus. The sequence continues at coordinate 704,186,397 of JASDDO010000024.1, read as the reverse complement.
GTAGCCAGAAGTGTCGTATTCCTCGTCTTGTACGTGGATGATATTCTATTGATAGGTAATGATATTCCTATGCTACAATCTGTCAAAGGATTCTTGTCACACAGGTTCTCCATGAAAGACCTGGGTGATGCCTCTTACATTCTAGGGATCCGGATCTATCGTGATAGATCCAAGAGGATGTTGGGACTTTCGCAGTCCAGGTATATCGACACTGTACTGAAAAGATTCAGTATGGAAGATTCTAAGCGCAGTAATCTACCGGCTTGTCACGGAATCACCCTCTCCAAAGAGATGTCTCCCAAGACTGATTTGGAAAGGGAACGCATGTCTATTATACCCTACGCTTCTGCGGTAGGCTCTATAATGTATGCGATGTTGTGCACCAGACCAGATGTAGCTTACGCACTAAGCGTGGTAAGCCGGTATCAGTCAGACCCAGGGGAGAAGCACTGGATAGCAGTAAAGAACATTCTCAAGTACCTGAGAAGGACTAAGGAGATGTTCTTGGTTTACGGCGGAAAAGACCTCAGGTTGGAAGCCTTTGCAGATTCCGGCTTCCAGAGTGATAAGGACGATTCCAAGTCTATGTCGGGTTATGTCTTTACCCTCAATGGAGGGGCGGTGTGCTGGAAGAGCTCCAAGCAGGACACCGTTGCTGACTCGACGATGGAAGCGGAGTATATAGCTGCTTGCGATGCCGCAAAAGAAGCAGTCTGGATGAAGAAGTTCCAAACAGAACTTCAGGTGGTTCCTACCATAGTTGATCCAATACCTCTGTATTGCGACAACAACGGAGCTATAGCTTTAGCGAAGGAACCAAGGTCCCATCAGAAGTCCAGACACATCTTGAGGCGGTATCACCTGATCAGGGAGATCATTGGTCGTCAGGAGATCGAGGTTCGGAGAGTTGCTTCTGAAGAGAACATTGCTGATCCATTCACGGAGGCCCTACCTCAGATTCAGTTCGAGAGGCTACTCGAGATCATTGGTCTTCGATATGCCAGTACATGGCCCTAGTGCAAGTGGGAGATTGTTAGTGTTTATGCCATAGAAGGCTATTACTGTATCATACTAGTTTGTATATTACTTAATGGAAGCTTGGGATATTCACATGTATATAACAGTCTTGCTAAACATGGTAGTATGCTACTTGGTTTTTCTATCTTAATATGTGAGTAAACGTATTGATAGAGCTCTTAGGATCTTGCTTGACTACCAGCGTTGTGATGGCAGTCACACTAGTGGGGGCTGGGTAGTCTACATGCACATCCTTATTCAGGTCCCTGGTCGTTGGATTATCGAGACAGAGCATCGATACTCCGGAGTAGACTAGTGTGTATGCTTCTCATCCCAGTTGGGGAGATGGTCTGTCCCACAGCCGTCAGTACGTCGTACTGGAGATAGTATGCAGGTGCTCGTAAGGTTACGGGTACACCGGACAGGACTCACAGGGAACTGTTGGTTGGTTTTATACCAGTCATCAGTGAACAGTTCCCAGGTGACATGAGTACAGCATAGTCCGCAGACTTGACACTGCTACTTCGCCTCGAGTGTGTCTCACTGTTCTTAGATTGCTACCGTACCACGGCTCAAAGGAGTCGTGCAAACAGGTAGCAGTTGGGTGCAGTCCCGAGCACTTGGAGGCAGTGGCGGTTAGACAGGATTCGTCTCTCCCGGTATTGGGAGTTGATATCGCGCTGTGTCAGAGAGCCATTACGCAAAGTCCCTGGCCAGGGCAAGCGAGATTTGCTGGTAGGTTCCAGTAGTTTCTCAGGGTGTAATGGGCTTCCCTCCGACACGACTTATACCGCTATTAGGGGACTGACGCTTGCCGCCCCTAGGCCCGATATGCGATAGTCTTGGACGAACGGACCGGACTGTATGGAGATTGTCACATCAGACTCAGTAGGAGTTCGGATGGGTTCCCTCATCGGCCTTCTTATCGACATCTACCTGGGGACCGTTACGTACAGCTAGTGCCGCTTGCGGTCTGTGGTTAAACCCACTTCCAGCGTAGTAGTCAAGTCTCTAGAGTCCCACACAGAGAGTTTCCCTACTCCAGGCGAAACGATATAGAGGTCGTATGGTTTTACGACAAGGGTTCGGACGCATACGTGCATTTACGCGCGTACGACTTTCGGACAGTTTTTACCAGTCGGCTTTGGTTTAAGCCAGTTACTGGTATCCAGTTATTGGATTTATACAGTCTAAAGTTTTTCCGTATTTTTTTGCGGAAAGGAGGGGCGTTCTCGTAATTGCGCGAGAAGCTTCTAGAAGATGGTGACTAAGGAGGTTTAGGTGGCATATGCAATGAATATGATTAGTGAGTCATATGGATGATTCATCCATGTCATTAATGCATGATAAATGCTTAATGACTCATGGAGTGAATCATCACTAGATATTATCAAGAATGGTTGCTAAATTCATTTCTTATTCTTTTCTTGATAAAAAGAAATGCTTGATATATATCATGTTATCTCACTATTCTCATATCATTATCTTTATCATCTTCTCTCTCCTCAAGCTCTCCCTCTTAAAACACTAGTCCTCCCCTCTCATGAGTTGAGTGCAAGGATTAGTAAGACTACTTAATCCATAACCCTCTCTATATTTCACCTAGCTTCTTTGATTAGCACTTAAAGAAGTTTAGTTGCCTCAAGTTTAGAGGCTAAGCTTGGAGTAAAGCTCTCGGGTGGATCGTCTACTACTTCGAGAAGGCCGAGGAGGAGGAGGAGTTCACAAAGACGAAGGACACGATTCGTTAGGTATAATCCCTAAACATAGTAGCATAGAAACTCTTTGTTTTAAGTTAGTTATCGTTTAGCTTCGATTCAAGCGGTTAGTCGATGTTTGTTCACTAAACAAGTTCGTTTTTGAAAATTCCGCCTCCCCACAAGTATTGGAGTGTTGTACATCGACTTACAAATAATAAACACAATGATAACTAATCTGCATTTATATAAAAATGAGTCATACAGGTTTGTTATTTGAGATCACACGAATCGTGGTGTTTTGAAAATAAGGGCTACGGTGTTTTTAAGAAAAGATACATCCTTTGAAATATCCCTAGAATCCCTTGGCATGTCTTTAAAATACTCACGATTCGTTAGTTTTGAAATAGGTATGACTCGAGTCTAATATATCATGTACATGCAAACTACTGGACTAAACTGAACCGGCTGATCGAAAAGTAAGAAAACCGCATAACATCTGAGTCTATATATATATATATATATATATATATATATATATATAATAGCCGGTGATCCCGCCTCAATAGTAACCTATACGATATCCTAATACAATATGACATCCTCGAGTAAAGAGTGCGGATCTATCATCAATATAGCTCGTACTTTAAATCCGTTATACGACATCCCAAATCTGGGTATGGGTCAATGTCATATCAATCACACTATTCATCTAGTATCCTCTTTATAAATTATCATAATCGGGGGCACAGATCCACGTCTAGTACAATACTGATACCACATATGTATATGCATGCGTTTGTCTGAAAACACCATGTCGAAAGGACCCGCTAAAACATCACGTCGTATCTTAAATACGAACCATATCACATCACCAATCTCACGGCCTCAAGCCCAATCTCATCGACTCATCTCCAATCCCAAGTACTATCCTTATAAGCCGTGTATATGTATACGTATATATATATATATATATATACATAGTCCCATACCCATGTGTATACATACATATATATATATATATATATATATATATATACATATCCCCATGTACGCACAAGTAATAGAATGAATGCAGGTGTGTGCGTGTGGGTGTAAACCTATTCTAGGTTTCGCGACTAAGAAGCTATGCTAGTTCACTTCTAATAACCCCAAACTAACCATAAACACATAATCATATCCTCATAATCATCCACGTATCATAAACCACATATATATCCAGTTATATATCATAAATATACTGCGAATTGCGGGGGTGCTATACGCCATCCATCCGACTTCTCCCCGTAGATATAAATCTACTGATCTTGACCTTCGCTTGCCGATGCCGATGTCTCCACACGCTCGCTTTTCGTCTTGAATTCTTCGCGATGGTACCTACATATAGTAACGTATCGTATCGCATTAAAATCCAAATCGAAACCAAACCGACACACGAAACTCACATAGGTCCAAACCTATGGTTTGCCCTCGCAACTTAACCAAATAACACCCGATAGAGACGTACAAACGTCAAGTGATCGATGCTAAACACAAATACCAAAACTTTAATCTATAAACATCACGAAACGAAAAGCAGCAACTAAGAAAACTTGCTCCAGATTTTGTCTCAGGTGAAAACATGGTAAGCAAACAACACTAGGGGGATATATAGGGTGTATATGACCCACTGAAGCAACCAGGACCCTATCCCTCACCAAGTGACGAGCACATTCAAGGGAAAACGGGCCAGATCAGTTTTCGCATGGTGGAATGGCCTCGTACTCTTAGGGTAGCCTCCTAGGGTCTTAATTAGGTCACTAGAGTTGTTTGCTTGAGTCAAAAATGTTCCAGGTCATCCCAGATTCCCCTGCCCACCCCAAAAGTTCACAAGCCGACATGAAAAGTTCTGTTTCTCGGTATTTTGGTTTTCAGGTTTGGTTAGGTCCGGGTTTCTATCATTATAGGGGGTCTAAGGTCCTCAATAAGGCTCAAGTTCATCAACACAACTCAAATAAAACCCTAGCCCTCTCTAGAATTTTCCAAGGTGCAAAAAACTACACGAAATCAATTTTAATCTTGAATAGAGGATAAAACAATTGAAATACTATTCTATTTGTGAAGGGATTACCTCATTTGTCACTCATGAATCCCCAAGATCATAAAATCTGAATTTTCTTGGTCCAATGTGCTTCCCTTGAGCTTGTTCAAGTTTTTAATGAAATGGGTATGGGGTTTTGGTGAATATTTCATATAGGGTCATGAGGGTAGAAGATGGGGTTTGAAGAGGAAGAAGGTGAAGCAAAGAAATGGTTTGAGAAATGAATTGAGGCAGCCCCTCTCTCTCCCTCTCAATTATTCTCACTTCTCTCTCTTACTAAAAGCTTACATACCCTAATCATTATGTCCCCTTTGAGTTTTCTTTTTCCTTTTCTTTTCTTTTCACTTTTCTCCTAAAAAAGCCATGCATGATAAACATAAAGAAAAATCCATAATAGAAAAATGTAACAAGATTAAAAAATATGACATGTGCATGTCATGTACACAAAACACGCTTAATGCGCGATTAGTGATATCTAATCGCGATTAGCACAAAATTAGTGTATAATAAATCATAAAATTTCATAATTTGCTTATATCACATAAAACACCCTCTTTTCAGTAATTTCCATAATTTTCCAAATTTTTCCCAATTTATTGGTATTTAATTATACCGCCCTATTAAAATATTCATTATATTTATTATTTAATTATAAAAATTCCCAAAAATAATATTTTATTTTTTCTGAAATGTTACAATCTTCCCCCTTAAAGAAATTCGGTCCCCGAATTTAAATTTAAAACTCTCAAATACTAAAACATTTCAGTAAAAAGTCCAAGTCGTCGGGACTCCGAAATCATCAATACATAAAACGCATCATAGCGCAATGCATGCGCATGAACAACAGATAACTCCAAAAACAACACTCCGTCAAGCATCCCGCAATCATCGGAGTCACGGTGAAGACATAAATGTCAAACCAAAAACGGAACCAATATAATACACATCAAAACTATCCATGTAAACATCAAATCTATACATGTAAGCATCTGAAGGAAATGCATGCCAAACCTTTTTAAGTCGCTGTGCGATACGCATAACACTGCACAGTGGCGGACGTCTAATATAAGAAAATAACTGTACATTCATATACATATACATATACATATATATATATATATATATATATATATATTCTTTGTTTAATATTTACGTCCCGCCGTTTTGAAAAGAATTTAGAAGGGTTCCCTGGCTTTTAAACATTTCGTGTCTTATCAGACATGTAGGTAAATACTGAGACTATAACTCCCTGTAGGGAAATCCCTTCGATAACTCTCAATGAATGCATATTATATTCAGGTACTGTCCTCTGACTAGTCCTGCTCAGTACGAAAACAAATAGCAACATCATAAAAACGTACTGCTCCATAAGGAATCAATCACAAAACGTGCATATGAAAGCTATGTGCGTCTGCTGCGCACGGAGATCAAAATCCATGAATGTGCCATACATGTGCACAAAAACAACATCTAAGTGCAATGGGTGTTCACGAAACACCTGTCAGAGGCAACATGGGTGCCTGACAGCAAAATCGGGTGCATCTAATATGCACGAAGAATCTCGATTTAGTGCATCTGGTGTGCACCAATATCGCATTAAGCGCCCAAATATGTGCAAGAATCCAAATCCAGTGCACAAGGTGCATGAAAACAATATCGAATATCGCAATCGAAATCGACGGTATACAACACATCTCAATCAAAATCCAAATCAGGTATACCGTGGTATATAATCTCACAACCATGTGCATCAGCGTGCACAAAAGAAAATCAAAATAGTAAAAGTGCATAAAATCTATGCCGAAAGCATAAGTAAAATCACACACATGCCCTAGGCATGAAATCACAATCAATATCACAAATGACATCTAAACGAAGTCCGGTGCAACTGTGGTGCACAGAATCTCAATCATGCAAATAAATCGCTCGAAATATCAGGCATGGAATCAAAATCAACCTCAAGTGCAATAAATATGCATAACTCATAAATCAACACGACGGTGTATGAAAACACATCTCAATGCAATAACTATGCACAAAACGTAAACACCCAGTAGGTGCAACCATGGTGCACAAAAGCAAATATCATGAAACTCGGTTATCAAAACTCAACCATGCAAAAAAACACTCAAAATACCGAAATCCAAAGTGACTGACATGTGATAGTCAACTCAAGAAATCACTAATCGTAACTATTGTCGTCGATATGTCCTTCCTTCAAGGTCGAGAAGGTGTCGGTGTATCTAATGCTAGCGGAGCAAGATATCTACTGCCTCCTGATCATGGCCCGTCGTCTGGTTCCCTTAGGCTCTCGTATCTCACTGTGAATTGCTAAGTACATAGCTCCCCGGCTCAACGGTCCAATATGGAAACGATAATGGAAGTAGTCCGCTCTGGCACGTCCTCTAAAGATCTTTGGCCAATTCTTATGGTCACTCATAACATGTCCCTTCGACGATGCTGAACTCTGGCCTGTTGGGCATGTGCAATATGACTGATCCTAGGTCTAAGTCTTGTTGTGCATTATTCCAGAAAGGTCCTATCGAGGTCTCTTCCAAATCACGTCTCTACCGAACTGTCCGGAAGTTATCACCCTTTACTAAATCTGTTTCTTGTTCCGGAACGGCTGCATACTCATCGCGACTCCTTCTGGAAGATATATCCATATACAACGCCTCTGTATGCGTATCACATCTCTGATGTCGGCGGAGTGGAACGTCATCTCATCAAGATCTCGTACGGACCTCTACCTCCACCTTTCACTACTGTCGACTGCTTTGGACTCCTCTCATCGTGGTTGCATGGACTGCGCTCCAACGGCTATACTCGTATCCAGAGTCTCCCAAGCAATGCATCTCACCACATAGCATCCGAATGAAGTCGAACCATTCAATCGATTCGTCAAAACCTCATAATCCCCCAAGAGCTCAACATCTTGGGTACGGTTTAATAGTATCGAGTACATACCACAGCATCAGAGGACCAGCTGTAAAAGGGCAAACCCAAGCTTCACTAATGGTACCGCGGAGGTTTAAAGTCTTTCACACGGTCATTATGTCGAGTTAGGTTTTCATTCTTCTAGAGGTCCATAGAATTGCTTTCATGTCTTTCCGAATACTTTAAACATGGAATATGGGTTTCTGACATTCGATCGCCTCTATCGACTCTCAACGTACCTGCGTGTAGTCATCTCTAGCTGGAATCAATCTATCTGATGACCTCGCATCAGGGTAAGCGAACGAACCACTTATCCTAGTCATTCATCCTCGGGTGACTAGCGATCTTTTATCATATCTCTAAGTACAACTCTTACTGCAATAGCTCTAACATCTGGGGCAATATCTCGTCGTTCGCAGCAACAACTGGCTCATTCATCTGCACACTGAACAATGCCTCAATCATCATAAATAAGCGACACATCAATGGTCATCACATTCTGGCTGGCCTCTATCAGTGGCTCAATCCTCTGGTGCAAATCTGCACGCCCGATAAATTTGATAACAGTGATCCATCAAATGCACATGGCGCGAAAACACAATAACACGGTGCATCTATGCAAATCGTATGTCCCTGGAATCACTCCCTGGTCAGTCCTCGTCCGTGACGAGCTCGTGCTGACCGCAACTCTAGCCGTAGCTCTCTATGCCCATACAACCGTGGTAACAAAACCATAACTGGTACTGATGAGGATAGATCATACGGAGGAATATAATACTGTGCAAGAAAATGCACAATCTAAGGCTTCTTAAGCGGAGTAGCGTATCGTAAATATGCCGCGGAACATACGTACGATACGTCACTCTACTCAAGCTACTACTCCATCAACCAAGGGTCATCACACTCCGAAAGTAAAACCAAATGCTCTGATACAAACTTTGTCACGTCCCGAAAAGTACGGAACATGAGCGGCACTTAAATTACAAAACGTCTCGAGTTGTACGTAATCTAAGTAAGCCAAAACCTAGAAATCAAAACCAAGTAAAGCAGTAGAGTGAAGGAAAAACCAATTTAAATTAAGAAGTTTAACAACATAAGCCGAAGTAAGTATTTTTAAAATCACAAGTCTTTTCTGAAAATTTCGGCAGAGTTTCCTTTGTAAATACTGGCCCCGAACGGGGTACAACATGATAAATATATGCATAATGATAAAAGGCATCTCTAAGCGGGAGTTAGCTCTTCGTCAAACGACAGCCACAACCACGCAAGCAATAATATACAACGCCGAAGGGCGAGGATCAAAACAGAAAGGAAAACTCTATAACAACATGAAAACCCATAATAATACAGCACACGACTCTAAGGTCGAAAGAATAAACACTGGTCATCTATCTCTGTCAAATATACAAGTCTGGTTGATGGAATTTACTATATATAACTGAAATAACAAATAAACAATGGTGGTCCTGATGCAAAAGAACCCACCAGCCAAAGCAATCACCCGGAAGGGACAATGTTCCAGCAAAACCGCAACGAAACCTGTGCGGCAAAACCTGCAAGAAACTGTGGCACAACGAGGGTGAGTTACCAACGCGTGAGTGTAGGGGTTGCTAGGCACGCGCACAAGGGTCTACGAGGTATCAAACATTCCCGATTAAAAATTTAGCCGTGCCGAACAACCCGAATACGGAACTTTATACTAGAGATTTGGCGAAAACTAACATGCTAAACAATTTAACACTAAGTGAGAGGGATTACAACCTTTGTAGATCCGGTCCTTCACTTCATATGCTCCGTGTTGTGGTCCCTTCGCTATGATCATCGGGATCCGGACTCTCGAGAGGTTCCACGAAGAGAAAGACGCAACCTTTACTTCCGATCTTCGATACTAAGATGATCTACCTTGAAGTTTCTTTAACACAAGCTAACACTCATGAAATGATGTGAACACCTTCATCTAAATGGCAAGGGAAGATGAGGATGATGAAGTAGGATTTTTGCTCTCTTTATTTATCTTTTTCTCATATTTATCCATCACAAAAATCAAATCAAGAAACCATTTCAAGCAAAGAAGAAGAAGGAAGAAGATGAACAATAATGTTGAATCCTTTTGTGATGAATAGTAAATGAAATGATATGATGAATAATGTAACCATGGTCAAACTAACCCTTGTAGAGATTTGACTAAGGTTAAAGGTTTGGTTAGGTTAAGGAAATATCTAGCAAAATATCTTTTCCAAAACAAAAAAGGAAAGCTTCTAGAAACTTCTAGAAAACCTTAACCCTAATCAAACCCTAACCATGTTTAATCTCTACTAAACAAGTTGCATTAGTTATCATATCATGTCACAATATTATATATCACATATATAATATTTATCGTAACAAAATAAAATAATACATTTAACATATATCGCATATATATCAATGTATTACCCGACTGAGAAAAAGAATCTTTTAGTGAGCAAATATTAGTTAATGCAATTTAATATATCAAATATATTATTATACATTAAATTATCGAATCAACACATGGTCCGACAATTCGGCTATATCGCATATAACCGACTAATATTTATCCGTACCGATTCATCGAATCAACACTTGATCCGATGACCCGGCTGATATCAAATATCTCGAGAATATAATACGGTATCACATATCGCATTATCCTCGGTCCCGCACATATCACATATGTGCTCCTACTCCGTTTTGCCTGTGCCAAGAAACCTCTGTGTAGGACTCTAAAGAATCGTCAATACGCCGGCAGTAGGTGATGATCATATCAAATACCCACAAGCTGCAAGCGGTCAGCTAAACGTAATAGCTACCCAGGTATTGAGCGCTCAGAAGATCAACAAGCAAGCCTGTACATTCTCCTGTGAATCCAAACAGTAACACTCCTGTACAGTCCGGTCTCGTCGTCTGATATGTCGCATATCTCGCCTAGGGGTGGTAAACGTCAGACCCCAGTAGCTCGATAAGTCGTGTCGATATGAGGTCTATAACAGTTCGAGAAACTACTGATAACACTTACCAGTAAATCTCAGCAACCCTGGCCAGGGATTTTCGGTTATAGCCAATCGAATACAGCACAACATCAACTCCCTATACCGGGAGAGACGAATCCCCTCCTATCGCTCATTGCCTCCATGTGATTCGGGACTGTACCCAAAAGCCACCTTTTTGCACGCCCTCTTGGACGTGGTATGATGGAAATCAAAGCACAGTGGGAATCACACAAGACTCTATGACGATCTCGGGTCGACAGACTACTCTGTACCAGTGTCACCGGAGAACTGCCATTTGACGTATGGTATAATACCATCTGGGAGTTCTCGGCGAGTCCGTCCAGTGTACCCAGTCTCTACTGAGCACCCGTACACCATCCTTGATGTCAAACACCGATGGATATGGGATCATCCATCGCCCATCTTATGGGTCAAGATGCGTATACGCTAGTCTACTCTGGTGTATCGATGCCCTATCTCGATACACCCTCGACTAGGAACAGTTATAGGATGTACTCATCGACTACCGTGGCCTCACTAGTATGATCTCATCATAGTCCCAGTAGTCGAGTACATATCCTAAGGGCTTTATCAACATGTAATATAGAGACAATCAGAGTACATGTTAAGATAAAGTACAACCAGATAGCATACTATCATGTCGATGAAGAAAGTCCTCCCTATATATGTCCTAGCATCCACTACAATATACATCGTATGTACAGTAATGGCCTCTAGGGCATACATAAAACTAACAATCTCCCACTTGCACTAGGGCCATCTGTTATGGTATCACATACCCAACAATTAGCTGCGGTTGAAGTATCTCATACTCAACCATCCCGTAAAAGTCTCTACTGGGAAAAAGGCCTTTGTGAGTGGATCCGCGCTGTTGTCCTCTGTGTCTGCTCTCCTAACCTCGATCTCCCTGGAGATCAACTATCTCCATGATCAGGTGATACTGCCTAAGAATTATATCTGGATTTCTGATGGGATGGTAGTTCCTTGGCAAAAGCCACCTCCATTGTCATACAATGGTAGGAACGAAGTTCATCTTATGAACTTATATATATCCAGACTGCCTCTTTGGTAGCATCCTTGGTAACGATGTATCTTGCCTCTAATCATCTAGTATGTCACGGTATCTAGCTTGGAACTCTTCCAACATACCGTCCCTCCACTGAGGGTAAAGACAATGCCTTCGACTGACATTCAGTCGTCCTTATCACCCTGGAACCATTCCAGTGATTCTCCCCAGGATCGATTGATACCATCTCACTACAACTAGTGAGTGTCCTAACATCCAATTAGATCTATCTCATAGATCCAAAACCCAGGATTTAGGAGGTATCACTTTGATCCTATATGGAGAATCCTTGTGATAAGCGGAGATTGACCGAGCGTAGCATAGAAAACTCCTTCCCTATCAAGAGTATGTCATCCACGTACTCTACGAGGATCACCACCATACTCTCTACTACCTTTTTGTATATGCAAGGTTCATCTACCATTTTGATGAAGTCAAACTCTTTGACTACCACATCAAAACAGATGTTCCAACTCCGCGATGCCTGTTTTATCATATAAAACATCTTGCACACGTTTCCGCTGCTCCCACTGTCTACGAAGCCCTCTGGCTGTGTACTTATAGACGCTATCTTCTAAATCATCATTTAGAAAAGCAGTCATGACACCCAACCACCAGATATCGTAGTCATGGTATGTAGCCGTGGCAAGTAGGATCTGGATGGACTTAAGCATAGATCCTTAGAAAAGGTTTCAACATAATCCATACCTGGTCTATGATGCAAACCTTTAACAAGTCTAGCTTTGAAAGTCTCAACTTTTCCATGTACACCAAGTAGTCTTCTCAAGATATACTTGCTCCTGATGGGGATTTAACCCTTCAGATAAAGCAACCAAAGTCCATACTTTGTTGGTGTATAAGGATTCCATCTCAGATCGATAAGCATCCAGCCATTCTTACAGAGTCCCACTCCTGATGGCTAGCTCGAAAATAGTTGCATCATCATCTCATGATGTATTCCTTGCTCCCACTGTCATAGAGAAACCGAAGTGTCTCTCAGGTGGGTGAGGAACCCTACTAGATCGGCGGAGAGGCTGAGGTTCGTTGGAAACTATTGAATCCTTTGGTTCTATCAAATCATCAGCTGCATTTTGTATAGCTGGAACATTTCCAGTTCTACATAACAGACCTTGCCTCGAGCTTGTCCGGATTTTTCTTTTTAGACATAGGCCGGACAACCCCAAATCTTAACAAGCTTAAGATATGGGCTCTTCCCTTTGCATATCATATATGAAGTGGTAGGCAACTGATTTGATTTGAACCCTATTCAATAGGTATGCAACTTCACAAGTGCATAACTCCCTAAAGGAAATAGGAAACTCAGTAGTACTCATCATAGAGCACACCATATCACATAGGGTGCTATGGCTCCACCCCGATACACCGATGTGCTGTGGTGTATACGGAGGAGTAATGCTGAGAGAGAATCTCATTCTCCTTTAGAATAGTCCAGGAATCCCGTACACAAGTATTCTCCTCCTTGATCTCATCAAAGGACATAATACTTATACCCGTATTTTGGTTCTCTACTTCTAATTTATATTCTGTGAATATCTCAAAAGGTTCGGACCTGTGTTTCAACAGAAACATATGTCTGAATCTTGAGAGATTATCAGAGAATGTAATGAAGTACAAAGAACCAGTCTTAGCATGTATAGACAGGAGACTTACATACATCACCATGTATCAATCACAAGAGTTCACTAACTCTTTCTCTGTTTCCAATAAACAGAGCTATGGTCATCTCATCTTTGTGACATGACAGGCAAGTTTCACAAGATGTAAATTCGAACTAATTTAAATATGCGTCTATATGTAACTTCAACCAGTCGGGTCGCATTGATATGACCCAGTCTACAATACCTCAAGAAGGATTCATTCATTTCTGAACTCTTCCTCTTGTGTGTGTTCCGTATACTAAGAACTGTAGTTTGATTTAGAACGTCAATGCTTTTAGATAACGTGCCTGAACCGATCAACTCTTGATATAGGAAATGTTCAAAACATTATCCAACAATACAAAATTATATCCTTTCTTTACTAATAAAGAGACTGACATGATTTTGTATATCAGGTTCGGTATCTAATAACATTTGTTCAGAATCAATGTATTCTCGTAATACAGGGTGATAGTGACCAACAGACTTGGCTGCAACACTTGCACCGTTTTCTGTCTCATGAAACTTATCACCCGTTCTCAGTTCTTTACCTATCTGTAGCCCATGTAACAGATTACATATACGGGATCCTGATCCGGTATCACATACCCAGGACGTAAAGGATACTGAGAAACAGTTCTGTGTAATGAACACACCCGAAGATGATGCATCAACATGCACTTTCTTCGTTTGGGCGGCACGGGAAATCTGGTATTCCCCAATTTCCTGCTCTGTCTTATAACAATTATAAGTTGGAGCGGGACCAACGTTCCTCAACTCAGTATAACAAGCGGGTTCGGTCAATATATCCGTATTATTATCTTGATTAAGGCGTGATATAGTGGCTACCTTGAGAGAGAGAGAAGAAAACACTCAGCGTATGCTCTTGCAAGATTAGATTGGTTATCTAATATATCTAATCAGGATGTCTCCCACTGTTTTAATCAAATCTTCCTTCAAACCCCAAAAGGAAAGACTAGACGAGATTAATTACACTCTACAAGTTCGCCAATCTTTCAGCCAGGCCAGTATCGGTACTTTGAGGGAGGTCCCCCGTGCTTTCGCACGAACCTAATTAAAGTAAACCTCATTTTCCCAGAGGCGTAACCCCGTTAACACCTTTCTAGACACCTACTTGATCGGCTAATTGTAATGTGTAAAACTCTCCCAGGAGTAACTCTTACTCGCAGCGGGTATCGGGATCCAACTATCTTATAAAAGGTATGCAATCTCATTGCAAATTTCAACACTTGAAATTCCCAATAATATTTTACCCCTAGCATCCCATGACCTTAACGCAGGCCAACAAACCACAGTGCGCTAGTCAAGTTCAACCCGTCATTTCTTGATTGAATTAAACCCACCCGCACGACTCTTGACGCAGGCCAACAAAGTCGCACGACTACCCTAACTCAATCTGCATCATATGCATAAGCAGATAAATACTAGTTAGCTACCGCACACTACGCCTTGACGCAGGCCAACAAACGTAGCACGAATACTAACTACTACTTATCTGAAATGACGGAGGGCTACGACAGGTTTTTATGAAAACCCTTTGCGTAATGAACTTGATATCGTTGTAGAATCGAGTGATTTTTAAATGGAGTTTTTTTGAGGCTTTTCTAGTTTTGCTAAAGGGGTCACTCCCGGTGAAGGGATCGTCGGCCCTTTCCTCATCGAATAAGGTGCAGGATATTTCACAAATACCACTATGCAAAGCAAGAACTATAGAAGCAATCAAAAGGCAAACCGAGTTTGTAGCATCTGCCAGTTATTTCTAAAGGAGTCACTCCCGGTGAAGGGATCTCGGTCCTTTCCTTATCGAATAAGGTGCTGGATGTTCTACAAGGAACACCGCTATGCAAAGCAACAACTAGAGCTACCAGTTTTTGTAAACAAGTTTCTACAACATCTTAGGTTTCTTTTATTTCATTAATCTCATTAATGAAGTTCCATTTTATTATGCTTCACAAGCATCTCTTTTGAAACGAAATCTGCAATATAACATATATCTCATATATATAATATAAACATTCGTCTCAGGAAGTAATATGATCTCATCACAGAACATTGCAGCAGAAGAAACATATATGAAATATTGGATATACTAGGACGTCCGTGTTTTCAATACGAGCCTGTATAAAACACGGATTCCACGGTCGCGATGAATAGCCAAACCCACATCCCTAGACCCCTACAAGAGCGGCAAGTAACACTGCCAATTCTAGGGTTAGGAGACCCGGTCTCGACTCCTCGAGATGGTCTCCCACTGGACCCTAGAACCCGGTTACTTATGCTCCCCTCCTTGGGTCTACCTAATGCGGAAAAGTAAATAATATACAACGGTGACATCTTCCGCTACCTGGAAGTGCCCCAATAAAAGAATATTACATACAAATGAATTTTATATGAATGAAAAAGAAAAAACTCTCATCTCACATAAAACCCCCGGCTATTCAAACGCGACGATCCAGTACAACATATCACAGCAACACATAATATCTCATATCATCAACGTAAACAAGTATGCGTATCCCGATTGTCGTTGATGTATAGCAACGAAGCCGGCGATACACCACATACTACGCTTACGGTCACAGAAAAGAAAGTGTAAAACTACAACAGTTGGAATCCGCAACTTCCTTAGACATCGCATGCCTAACCAAATGAATTCCTTAGACATCACATGCCTAACAATTATAAACCCCGCATTTTAGTCTCATTTATCGAAAACTCTTTTCAATATCAATTCGGGCAATTCAACAAGATTCCCGAAAAACTGATCGAATGCTCGTCGCAAACTTTAGTAGACGGCCGCACCCCCGATACCGTCGACGAAGTGCACCAAGGCGGAACACCGCTACCGCGAGCACCCGAACGGATGCTTTCGGCGACGGGGTTCTCCTACAGTCACTTGGTCGGGGCTATGGGGCGTAGCTGTCTATTAAGTTTACCCGGCGAGTATCCGCGTACGCTACGTGATTGCGACGGACTTTTGATCACATCAAAATTCCGTGGCAACCGATCATCTGAGACTAAACTGCTATGTTTATAATATTCAAATTAGTTATCTCATAACTACTTGTGGATTCCAAATATTGTATCACATTCCAGATAAATAGACAAAGTTAAACTTTCCGATCGAATCATCAAACACCCAAGATTTCCCCAATATATCTCAACACTTGAAATCAGTTTAAAAACATCCATCACATGCCACAGTACCAATGGTCCAGCCGTAGAAGGGTCAAGCCAACGCCTCACATGTGGCACGCCGTACTGCCCCAAACCCTAAGGTTCAGAAGGCAGTTCAAGACGGTCACATAATCGAGTTAAGGTTTGTTGTCTTCTAGAGGGTCCACCGCGTTACTTGCACGACTTAGAACGTTCTTAAACTCGAGAGAAAAAAAATCCAACTTTTGAAAAAATTTCCGACTGGGGAAAAAGTGAGTTATTGATATCCGTTCGAACTTTTTAACAGTTTCTAAAAATTATCCGGACAAAACTAAACAAAGTTAAAATATCCGATCGAATCTTTAAGTCCCCAATACAACCCAGATAATTCAACAGTTGAATAAATATTAAAAATTCCCAGAAAATACAACATTAATAAATAGGAGTTACTGTGAAAAGCACGTGCCAAGAATCGACTATGTGGCAGCGGAACCGCCGTACATGCTAGGGTGGGGCCGCGGTTCCATGGCTCTTTAGTCGAATTGCGCTCACGTGCTTCACAGTAATTCTTATAATTACCTGCTGTAATTTTTGGATATTTTTAATTCACAAAAATCCAAATTTTCAGAAAATTTCCAGAGAGTGGGTTTTATCGGGTTTTCCGGGTTCGATCGGACTTTAAACTTCTTCTAGACTTCGCCTAAAGCTCTAGCTTGGCTCTGATACCACTGTAGGGGTTGCTAGGCACGCGCACAAGGGTCTACGAGGTATCAAACATACCCGATTAAAAATTTAGCCGTGCCGAACAACCCGAATACGGAACTTTAAACTAGAGATTTGGCGAAACTAACATGCTAAACATTTTAACACTAAGTGAGAGGGATTACAACCTTTGTAGATCCGGTCCTTCACTTCATATGCTGCGTGTTATAGTCCCTTCGCTGCGATCATCGGGATCCGGACTCTCGAGAGGTTCCACGAAGAGAAAGACGCAACCTTTACTTCCGATCTTCGATACTAAGATGATCTACCTTGAAGTTTCTTTAACACAAGCTAACACTCATGAAATGATGTGAACACCCTCATCTAAATGGCAAGGGAAGATGAGGATGATGAAGTAGGATTTTTGCTCTCTTTATTTATCTTTTTCTCATATTTATCCATCACAAAAATCAAAGCAAGAAACCATTTCAAGCAAAGAAGAAGAAGGAAGAAGATGAACAATAATGTTGAATCCTTTTGTGATGAATAGTAAATGAAATGATATGATGAATAATGTAACCATGGTCAAACTAACCCTTGTAGAGATTTGACTAAGGTTAAAGGTTTGGTTAGGTTAAGGAAATATCTAGCAAAATATCTTTTCCAAAACAAAAAAGGAAAGCTTCTAGAAACTTCTAGAAAACCTTAACCCTAATCAAACCCTAACCATGTTTAATCTCTACTAAACAAGTTGCATTAATTATCATATCATGTTACAATATTATATATCACATATATAATACTTATCGTAACAAAATAAAATAATACATTTAACATATATCGCATATATATCAATGTATTACCCGAGTGAGAAAAAGAATCTTTTAGTGAGCAAATATTAGTTAATGCAATTTAATATATCAAATATATTATTATACATTAAATTATCGAATCAACACTTGATCCGAAAATCCGGCTATATCGCATATAACCGACTAATATTTATCCGTACCGATTCATCGAATCAACACTTGATCCGATGACCCGGCTGATATCAAATATCTCGAGAATATAATACGGTATCACATATCGCATTATCCTCGGTCCCGCACATATCACATATGTGCTCCAACTCCGTTTTTCCTGTGCCAAGAAACTTCTGTGTAGGACTCTAAAGAATCGTCAATACGCCGGCAGTAGGTGATGATCATATCAAACACCCACAAGCTGCAAGCGGTCAGCTAAACATAACAGCTACCCAGGTATTGAGCGCTCAGAAGATCAACAAGAAAGCCTGTACATTCTCCTGTGAATCCAAACAGTAACACTCCCGTACAGTCCGGTCTTGTCGTCTGATATGTCGCATATCTCGCCTAGGGGTGGTAAACGTCAGACCCCAGTAGCTCGATAAGTCGTGTCGATATGAGGTCTATAACAGTTCGAGAAACTACTGATAACACTTACCAGTAAATCTCAGCAACCCTGGCCAGGGATTTCAGATTATAGCCAATCAAACACAGCACAACATCAACTCCCTATACGGGGAGAGACGAATCCCCTCCTATCGCTCATTGCCTCCATGTGATTCGGGACTGTACCCAAAAGCCACCTTTTTGCACGCCCTCTTAGACGTGGTATGATGGAAATCAAAGCACAGTGGGAATCACACAAGACTCTATGACGATCTCGGGTCGACAGACTACTCTGTACCAGTGTCACCGGAGAACTGCCATCTGACGTATGGTATAATACCATCTAGGAGTTCTCGGCGAGTCCGTCCATTGTACCTAGTCTCTACTGAGCACCCGTACACCATCCTTGATGTCAAACACCGATGGATATGGGATCATCCATCACCCATCTTATGGGTCAAGATGCGTATACGCTAGTCTACTCTGGTGTATCGATGCCCTGTCTCGATACACCCTCGACTAGGAACAGTTATAGGATGTACTCATCGACTACCGTAGCCCCACTAGTATGATCTCATCATAGTCCCAGTAGTCGAGTACATATCCTAAGGGCTTTATCAACATGTAATATAGAGACAATCAGAGTACATGTTAAGATAAAGTACAACCAGATAGCATACTATCATGTTGAGCAAGAAAGTCCTCCCTATATATGTCCTAACATCCACTACAATATACATCGTATGTACAGTAATGGCCTCTAGGGTATACATACAACTAACAGTGAGTAGAAAACATCCACGAGTGGAAATCGCATGCATGACACTATTTTAGGTCAATACGATCAATATACATATATATAACCTTAATTGATAAGTCTGAAGCAAGAAAAAGTGGCAAGGCTAAACATCTATACATAAGTGTAATCCCACGTGCTCGTGTCAGTGCCTCAGGCAGCAACATATCATATGAATGGGGTAAGAATGCAAGAAAACAGAATACGTGTAAATTAAAAAACTGCTTTCATAACTTAGTGAGATTTCTGTATATTTAAAACGAGGTATCATCAATGAAATCAACATAAGCAGTGTCTAGCATCGACACAAAACATAAACTCCAATATCTCAATATCTCAGGCTCCGGCTATCCGGACTGGCCTGTATCAAAAAATCTCAATACCTCAATATCTCAAATCTCAGTGTCTCAAATCTCACTATCTAGGGCTCCGTCAGTCCTGATCGGCCCCGAACATCAATCACACGACCATGAACGATATCTTCCGGATATCCGACGCGCCAGGTAAAATCACCGGTAGGCAGTCTGCCCCTGCTGAGCTAATCGTCTACACCTCGATCTTCTTGCCCTGGGTACCTTACCGGGTCCACCATGTACCCGCATAGGTTCATCCAACTCCTCCAACCGGGTCTCGAAATCCATCTTATAACCGTGAAAACATCATGGTGAACGACTCATACATCATGAGAAGACCGCACTTTTCATTTTCAAGAGAGAGAGAGAGGTTTATATATATTCTTGCGGTTTTCTCCCAAATCCAGGAAATCTCATGAAAATCCAAAATCCAATCGTCAATAGAACGTTAGTGAATATCGGCATAAAACTCCATAATACTGCATAACAGTGAATAATAATATGCATGCAGTAGAAAGTAATTACTGCAATGTCTAAACTAGCATATAAAGACGAGTATGCTAATACCATGTCAAACTATCAGTTAACGAGCTATGTCAATGAGTAATATTCTCTTAAGTGTTCATGACATGGCAATTACCGATGATGATGTGTGTGAGCCGGCAAGTAAGTGTATGTGGAACATACGCATCATCAGTAATGGTGCTGGTGTCCTGACAGGATGATCTCAATAATGGCATATGAAAACACAAATAACCATGCGGTGCAATGCAAACAGCAAGAATATGCGGGAGCTGAATAATAAACACAATGATAACTAATCTGCATATATATAAAAATGAGTCATATAGGTTTGTCATTTGAGATCACACGAATCGTGGTGTTTTGAAAACAAGGGCTACGGTGTTTTAAAGAAAAGATACATCCTTTGAAATATCCGTAGAGCCCCTTGGCCTGTGTTTAAAATACTCACGATTCGTTAGTTTTGAAATAGGTATGACTCGAGTCTAATCTATCATGTACATGCAAACTATCGGACTAAACTAAACCGGCTGATCGAAAGGTAAGAAAACCGCCTAACATTTGTTGATATATATATATAATATTCGGTGATCCCGCCTCAATAGTATCACATACGATACCTTAATACAATATGAAATCCTGGAGTCAAGAGTGCGGATCTATCATCAATATAGCTCGTACGGCATCCCAAATCTGGATACGTGTCAATGTCACATCAATCACACTATTCACCTGGTATCCTCTTTATCAATTATCATGCTCGGGGGTACTGATCCATGTCTAGTACAATACTGATACCTCATATGTATATGCATGCGTGTGTCTGAAAACACCACGTCGAAAGGAACTGCTAAAACATCACGTTGTATCTCAAATACGAACCATATCACATCACCAATCTCATGGCCCCAAGCCCAATCTCATCGACTAATCTCCAATCCCATGTACTATTCTCATAATCTGTATATATGTATACGTATATATATACACATAGTCCCACACCCATGTGTGTATATATATGTAGGGTTCCTAGGCACACTCAAGAGGTTCCACAAGGCATCAACCATGCCAAAATCAAATTTTTTATGTTCCTAAAAATCCTATGCAAGATCTTTAACTAGAGATTAGGCGAAAAGCAAGCAAGTAAACAACTTTATTGCTAAGTGAAAGGGATTACAACCTTTGTAGATCCGGTCCACCACTACTTTAGCTCCGTGTTGACATCCTTCCGCTGCGATCATCGGGATCCCGGACTCTAGCGATGGTTTCGTCGGAGAAATGATCGGGCTAGGTCATTGACTTCGAGGCCGAAGATGATCTACATCGGGGAGACTCAAACTCAAGCTATTCATTCACTTGGTCGAAAACTTTGTGAAGAGAACACCCTATACTACATGGCAAGTGGTAGAGGATGAAGAAATAGGAAGTGGGTTCACTTTAGAATTGGATTTCTCACTCTTTTTCTCATGGCACCATTGGAGCTCTCAAGCTTTTGTGAGCTTGAAGAAGATGAAGAAGAAGAAAAGAATCATATGAATTAAAAGAATAATATAAATACTTATCCTTTTAATCATGGTACCATGGTTGAGTTAAGCCCTCATGCTTAACTCTTGTAGAGAATTAACCAAACCATTAGGTTAAAAGTTGCGTTAACTAATATCTTTAAACATATGACAAAAGAGTTGACTTTGTCAATGATTATCAAGCTTCATGAAGCTTGATAACTTTGACCAAAGTCACACTCTTTTGTTATATGCAAGGAAAATAGTAAACCCTAATTCAACCTTGATTTGGTTCAAGTCTCATACACACAACTTGTTTGTATCATCAAGCATGATACAAACATGTACACTTGCATATATCACATATAAACAATGTGCACATTCAAGTGAGAAAATCAATCCTAAATGAATCAATACTAGTTAATGTAAAGTAATATATCAAATATATAATTATACATTAAATAATTAAATCAACACTTGATTTAACGATCCGGTCATATCGCATATAACCGACTAATATCTAGTGTATCAATATATTGAATCAACACTTGATTCGGTAACCCGGTTATATCTCATACAACCGCCCGATGATACATATCGCGAGAATAGAATACAGTATCACATACTTATATTATTCTCGGTCCCGCACATATCTCATATGCGCTCCAATTTCGTTTCGCTTGAGCCAGGAAACCCCTGTGTAGGACTCAAAAGACTCGTCAATACGCCGGCAGCAGGTGATGATCATATCAAACACCCGCAAGCCACAAGCGGTCTGCTAAACGTAACGGCCACCTGGGTATTGAGCGATAAGAAGATCAACGAGCAAGCCCGCTCACACTCCTGTGAATCCAACAAGTAACACTACCGTACAGTCCGGTATCTTCGTCTGATATGTCGCATATCTCGTTTAGGGGTGGTAAACGTCAGACCCCAATAACTCGATAAGTCGGGTCGATATGAGGCTCATAACGGGTCGAGAAACTACTGGTAACACTTACCAGTAAAACCCTAAAGCAGTCTTGGCCAAGGACTTCCTGTTATAGCCAATCGAGCACAGCGCAACATCAACTCCCTATACCGGGAGAGACGAAACCCCTCCTATCGCTCATTGCTTCCATGTGATTCGGGACTGTACCTAAAAACCACCGTTTTGCACGCCCTCTTGGAAGTGGTAAGGTGGAAATCAAAGCACAGTGGGAATCACACAAGACTCTATGATGATCTCGGGTCTACAGACTAACTTGCACCATTGTTACCAGAGAACTGCCATCTGACGTAAGGTATAATACCATCTGGGAGTTCTCGGCGAGTTCGTCCAGTGTACCCAGTCTCCACTGAGCACCCGTATATCATCTCTGATGTTAAACACCAATGGATATGGGATCATCCATCGCCCAACTGTATGGGTCGAGAAGCTACACGCTAGTCTACTCTGGTATATCGATGCCCCGTCTCGATACACCCATGACTAGGGACTTTGAAGGATGTACTTATGGACTACCACGTCCCTACTAGTATGATCCGCATCATAGTCCAGGTAGTCAAGTACACATCCTAAGGGCTTTACCAACATGTAACAAAGAGACAATTCTATGTACACGTTAAGGTAAAATGTCACCAGATAGCATACTATCATATCGAGCAAGAAAGTCATCCCTATATATGTCCAAGCATCCACTACAATATACATCCTTTGTATAGTAATGGCCTCTAGGGCATACATATAACTAACAATCTCCCACTTGCACTTGGGCTATCTGATAGCAATGGTTGTAGTATCTCATACTCGACCATCCCATAAAAGTTTCTCTCTGGGAAAAGGCTTTTGTGAATGGATCCGCTGTGTTCTCCTCTGAGTCTACTCTCCTTACCTCGATCCCCTGGAGATCAACCATCTCCATGATCAGGTGATACTGCCTAAGAATATGTCTGGATCACTGATTGGATGGGCGTTCCTTGGCATAAGCCGAAACTCCATTGTCACACAATGGTAGGAACAAAGTTCATCTCATGAACTAATATATACCCAGACTTCCTCTTTGGTAGCATCTTTGGTAACGATGTATCTTGCCTTTAATCGTCCAGTATGTCACGGTATCTAGCTTGGAACTTTTCCAACATACCGTCCCTTTACTGAGGGTAAAGACAGTGCCTGTGATTGACATTCAGTCATCCTTATCACCCTGGAACCTTTTCAGTGATTCTCCCCAGGATCAATTGATACCGTCTCACTACAACTAGTGAGTATTCTAACATCCAATTAGATCTATCTCATAGATCCGAAACCCAGGATTTAGTAGGTATCACTTTGATCCTATATGGAGAATCCTTGTGATAAGCGGAGATTGACCGGGCGTAGCATAGGAAACTCCTTCCCTATCATGAGTATGTCATCCACGTACTCTATGATGATCACCACCATACTCCCTACTTCCTTTTTGTATATACAAGGTTCATCTACCATTTTGACGAAGTCAAACTCTTTGACTAACTCATCAAAACAGATGTTCCAACTCCGTGATGCCTGCTTTATCTCATAAAACATCTCGCTCACGTTTCCGCTGCTCCCACTGTCTACGAAGCCCTCTGACTGTGTACTTACAAACTCTCTCTTCTAAAACATCATTTAGAAAAGCAGTCATGACACCCAACCGCCAGATATCATAGTCATGGTATGTAGCCGTGGCAAGTAGGATCTGGATGGACTTAAGCATAAGTACTTAGAAGAGGCTTCACCACAATCCATACCTGTTCAATGATGCAAACCTTTAACAAGTCTAGCTTTGAAAGTCTTAACTTTTCCATGTACACCAAGTAATCTTCTCAAGATATACTTGCTCTTGATGGGGATTTAACCCTTTAGATAAAGCAACCAAAGTCCATACATTGTTGGTATATAAGGATTCCATCTCAGATCGATAAGCATCCAGCCATTCTTACAGAGTCCCACTCCTGATGGCCAGCTCGAAACTAGTTAGGTCATCATCCAATGATGCAATCCTCGCTCGCACTGTCATAGAGAAACCAAAGTATCTCTCAGGTGGGTGAGGAACCCTACTAGATCGGCGGAGAGGCTGAGGTTCATCGGTTGCTATTGAATCCTTTGGTTTTACCAAATCATCAGCTGCAGTTTGTATAGCTGGAACTGTTTCCAGTTCTACCTCATGTCCACAAATTTCTTCATAAGAAATTCCCTTTCACAAAGGTGGCATGCTGAGTAACAAAACATCTTTTGTTCCTCGGTTAGGTAGAAGATATTCCCTTGCGTACGCTTGGGATATCCAACAAAGTTCTACAGATCTGACTTTGCCTTGAGCTTGTCCGGATTTTGCTTTTTAGACATAGGCCGGACAACCCCAAATCTTAACAAACTTAAGATATGGGCTCTTCCCTTTCCATATCTCATATGAAGTGGTAGGCAACTGATTTGATCGGAACTCTATTGAATAGGTATGCAACTTCATAAGTGCATAACTCCCTAAAAGGAAATAGGAAACTCAGTAGTACACATCATAGAGCGCACCATATCTAATAGGGTATGATTGCTCCGCCCCGATATACCATCGTGCTATGGTGTATACGGAGGAGTAATGCTGAGATAGAATCTCAATCTCCTTTAGAATAATCCAGGAATTCCGTGCTCAAGTATTCTCCTCCTTGATCACATCAAAGGACATAATACTTATACCCTGATTTTGTTTCTTTACTTCTAACATATATTCTGTGAATATCTCAAAAGGTTCGGACTTGTGTTTCAACAGGAATATATGACTGAATCATGAGAGATCATCAGAGAATTTAATGAAGTATAAAGAACAGGTCTTGGCTTTTGTAGACAGGGGACCTTCATACATCAATATGTATCATCCCAAGAGTTCAATAACTCTTTCTCTGTTTCCATTAAACAGAGCTATGGTCATCTTATCTTCGTGACATGACTGGCAAGTTTCACAAGATGTAAATTCAAACTGATTTAAAAATGCATCTTAATGTAACTTAGCTAGTCGGGTCGTATTGATATGACCTAGTTTATAATGCCTCAAGAAGGATTCGTTCATTTCTGAACTTTTCCACTTATGTGTGTTCTGTATACTAAGAACTGTAGCTTGATTTAGAACATTAATGCTTTTAGATAACATGCCTGAACCGATCAACTCTTGATATAGGAAATGTTCAAAACATTATCCAACAATACAAAATTATATCTTTCTTTACTAATAAAGAGACTGATACGATTTTGTATATCAGGTTCGGTATCGAATAACATTTGTTCAGAATCAATGTATTCTGGTAATACAGGGTGACAGTGACCAACAGACTTGGCTGCAACACTTGCACCATTTTCTGTCTCATGAAACTTATCACCCGTTCTCAGTTCTCTACCTTTCTGTAGCCCTATGTAACAGATTACATATCTGGGATCCTAATTCGGTATCAAATACCCAGGACGTAGAGGATATTTGAGAAACAGTTCTCTGTAATGAACACACCCAAAGATGATGCATCAGTATGCACTTTCTTCGTTTGGGCTGCACGGGAATTCTTGTAATTCCCAATTTCCTGCTCTGTCTTAGAACAATTATAAGTTGGAGCGGGACCAACGTTCCCCAGCACAGTGAAACAAGCGGGTTCGGTCAATATATCCATTTTATTATCTTGATTAAGGCGTGATATGGTCACTACCTGGAGAGAAATAGAAGAAAACACTCAGCGTATACTCTAGCAAGATCAGATTGGTTATTATTTTATCTAATCAGGATGGCTCCCACTGTTTTTATCAAATCATCCTTCAAACCCTAAAAGGAAAGACTAGCCGGGATTAATTACACGCTACAAGTTCGCCAATCTTTCAGCCAGGCCAGTGTCGGTATTTTGAGGGAGGTTCCCCGTGCTTTCGTACGGACCTAATTAAAGTAAACCTCGTTTTCCAAGAGGCATAACCCTGTTGACACCTTTCCAGACACCTACTTGATCGGCTAATTGTAATGTGTAAAACTCTCCCAGGAGTAACAATTACTCGCAGTGGGTATCGGGATCCAACTATCTCATAGAAGGTTTGCAATCTCATTGCAAATATTAACACTTGAAATTCCCGATAATATTTTTCCCCTAGCCTCCTATGACCTTGACAAAGGCCAATAAACCATAGGCTGCTAGTCAAGTTCAACCCGTCATTTCTTGATTGTATTAAACCCACCCGAACGGCCCTTGACAAAGGCTAACAAGGTCGCTCGACTACCCTAATCCAATCTAAATCATAAGCATAAGCAGATAAGTACTATTCAGCTACAGCACACTACGCCTTGACAACGGCCAACAAACGCAGCACGAATACTAAACAGTCCTTATCTGAAATGACGGAGGGCTACGACAGGTTTTTCTGAAAACCTATTGCGTAATGAACTTGATATCTTTGTAGAATCAAATAAATTTAAAATGGAGTGCTTTTGAGGCTTTTCTAGTTTTGCTAAAGGGGTCACACCCGGTGAAGGGATCGTCGGCCCTTTCCTCATCGAATAAGGTGCAGGATATATCATATATACCAATGTGCAAAGAAAGAACTATAGGAGCAATAGAAATACAAACCGAGGGTGTAGCATCTTCCAGTCATTGCTAAAGGGGTCACTCCCGGTGAAGGGATCTCGGCCCTTTCCTTATCGAATAAGGTGCAGGATGTTCTACAAGGAACACCACGATGCAAAGCAAGAACTGTAGCAACCTGTTTTTTAAAATTCGATTCCACAACATCTTTTAGGTTTCTTTTCTTTCCTTAATCACATTAATGAAGTCCCATCATTTAAGTACCTAAACATCACAGATAAATACGACATACACTTATGCCATCCGCATTCGCCTCGATGTCCCCTCGTGCACCGTTAGGTTAGGTAACTAACGGCAGAGCTGGGTAGGGCTAGCGCGGGTGTAAAACATAAGTAACGCCTATATAATATATCATATATACTATATACAGTATCTATCACAGAACATCAAATGATCACATCACAGATATCGCAGCAGAAGAAACATATGAAACATTGGATATATTAGGACGTCCGTGTTTTCAATACGAGCCAGTATAAAACACAGATTCCACGGCCGCGATGAATAGCCAAACCCATACCCCTAGACCCCTACGAGAGCAGCAAGCAACCCTACCAATGCTAGAGTTAGGAGACCCGGACTCGACTCCTCGAGTTGGTCTCCCACTGGACTCTAGAACCCGGTTACTTGTGCCCTCCTCCTTGGGTCTATCCTAGTGCGGAAATGTAAATAATATACAAAAGGTGACATCTTCCGTAACCTGGAAGTGCCTCAATAAAAGAATATTACATACAAATTTTTTACATGAATGAAAATGAAAAACACTCATCTCACATAAAAAAAAACCCGGCTATTCAAACACGACGATCCAATATAACATATCCAGCAACACATAACATCACATGTCATCAACGTAAGTAAATATGCCCATCCCAATTGTCGTTGACATATAGAAACGAAACCGTCGATATCACATATTACACTTACGGTCGCAGAAAAGAAAGTGTAAAACTACAACAATTGGAATCCGCAAACTCTTTAGACATCGCATGCCTAACCATCTGAATTCCTTAGACATCACATGCCTAACAATTATAAACCCCGCATTTTAGTCTCATTATCGAAAACTCTTTTCAATATCAAGTCGGGAAATTCAGCAAGATTCCCGACAACCCGATCGATTGCTCGTCGCAAACTTTAGTAGACGGCCGCACCCCCGATACCGTCGATGAAGTGCACCAAGGCGGAACATCGCTACCGCGAGCACCCGAACGGATGCTTTCGGCGACGGGGTTCTCCTACAGTCACTTGGTCGGGGCTAAGGGGTGTAGCTATCTATTAAGTTTATCCGGTGAGTATCCGCGAACCCTACGTGATTGCGACGGACTTTTGATCACATCAAAATTCCATGGTAACCGATCAAGTGAGACTAAACTGCTATGTTTATAACATCCAAATCAGTTATCTCATAACTACTTGTGGATTCCAAATATTGTATCATATTCCAGATAAACAGAAAATGTTAAACTTTCCGATCGAACAGTCAAACACCCAAGTTTTCCCGAAATAGCTCAACACATGAAATAAGTTTAAAAAACATTCACTTCATGCCTCGGTACCAACGGTCCAGCCGTAGAAGGGTCAAGCCAACGCCTCACATGTGGCACGCCGTAATGCCCCAAATCCTAAGGTTCAAAGGGCAGTTCAAGACGGTCACATAATCGAGTTAAGGTTTGTTGTCTTCTAGAGGGTCCATCGCGTTACTTGCACTACTTAAAACGTTTTCAAACTACGGAAAAATCCAACACTTGGAAATTTCCCGGCAGGGGAAAAATTGGGTATTTATATCCGGTCGAACTTTTTAACATATTCAAAAATTATCCTGAAAAACACAGACAAAGTTAAACAATCCGATCGAATATACGAACTCCCAATACAATCCAGAAAACTCAACTCTTGAGCAGTAATTAAAATTACCCCGAAAACACAGGCATTACAGACGGGGATTACTGTGCAAAGTACGTGACATGAAGCTTCTTTATGGCCGCGGAACCGCCGCAAGTGCCAGGGTGGGGCCGCGGTTCCGCGGCGCATTAGTTGATTCATGGACACATGCTTCACAGTAACCCCTAGAAAACCCTGCTGAATTTTCTGCATATTTTTAATTCACAAGAATCCCAGTTTTGAAAAATTGTACAAAGAAGGGTTTTGGATTAGGGTTTCGGGTTCGATCGGACTTCTAACATCGTCTACACTTCGCCTAAAGCTCTAGCTAGGCTCTGATTCCACTGTAGGGTTCCTAGGCACACTCAAGAGGTTCCACAAGGCATCAACCCTGCCAAAATCAAATTTTTCATGTGCCTAAGAATCCAATGCAAGATCGTTAACTAGAGATTTGGCGAAAAGCAAGCAAGTAAACAACTTTATTGCTAAGTGAAAGGGATTAGAACCTTTGTAGATCCGGTCCTCCACTTCTTTAGCTCCATGTTGACGTCCCTCCGCTGCAATCATCGGGATCCCGGACTCTAGGGATGGTTTCGTCAGAGAAATGATCGGGCAAGGTCATCGACTTCGAGGCCGAAGGTTATCTACGTCAGGGAGACTCAAACTCAAGCTATTCCTTCACTTGGTCGAAAACTTTGTGAAGAGAACACCCTATACTATATGGCATGTGGTAGAGGATGAAGAAATAGGAAGTGAGTTCACTTTAGAATTGGATTTCTCACTTTTTTTCTCATGGCACCATTGGAGCTCTCAAGCTTTTGTGAGCTTGAAGAAGATGAAGAAGAAGAAAAGAATCATATGAATTAAAAGAATAATATGAATACTTATCCTTTTAATCAGGGTACCATGGATGAGTTAAGCCCTCATGCTTAACTCTTGTAGAGAATTAACCAAACCATTAGGTTAAAGGTTGGGTTAACTAATATGTTGAAACATATGACAAAAGAGTTGACTTTGTCAATGATTATCAAGCTTCATGAAGCTTGATAACTTTGACCAAAGTCACACTCTTTTGTTATATGCTAGGAAAATAGTAAACCCTAATTCAACCTTGATTTGGTTCAAGTCTCATACACACAACTTGTTTGAATCATCAAGCATGATACAAACATGTACACTTGCATATATCACATATAAACAATGTGCACATTCAAGTGAGAAAATCAATCTTAAATGAACCAATACTAGTTAATGTAAAGTAATATATCAAATATATAATTATACATTAAATCATTAAATCAACACTTGATTTAACGATCCGGTCATATAGCATATAACCGACTAATATCTAGTGTATCAATGTATCGAATCAACACTTGATTCGGTAACCCGGCTATATCTCATACAACCGTCCGATGATACATATCGCGAGAATAGAATACAGTATCACATACTTGTATTATTCTCGGTCCCGTACATATCTCATATGCGCTCTTATTTCGTTTCGCTTGAGCCAGGAAACCCCTGTGTAGGACTCTAAAGAC
This sequence comes from Agapanthus africanus, assembly GCA_030015575.1. NCBI lineage: Eukaryota > Viridiplantae > Streptophyta > Magnoliopsida > Asparagales > Amaryllidaceae > Agapanthus > Agapanthus africanus. The sequence continues at coordinate 704,155,414 of JASDDO010000024.1, read as the reverse complement.
ACGTCAATACCCCGGCAGCAGGTGATGATCATATCAAACACCCACAAGCCGCAAGCGGTCTGCCAAACGTAACGGCCACCCAGGTATTGAGCGATCAGAAGATCAATTTGCAAGCCCACTCACACTCTTGTGAATCCTACCAGTAACACTACCGTACAGTCCGGTCTCTTCGTCTGATATGTCGCATATCTCGTCTAGGGGTGGTAAACGTCAGACCCCAATAACTCGATAAGTCGTGTCGATATGAGGGTCATAACGGGTCGAGAAACTACTGGTAACACTTACCAGTAAATCCCTAAAGCAGCCTTGGCCAAGGACTTCCTGTTATAGCCAATCGAGTGCAGCGCAACATCAACTCCCTATACCGGGAGAGACGAAACCCCTCCTATCGCTCATTGCCTCCATGTGATTCGGGACTGTACCCAAAAACCACCGTTTTGCACGCCCTCTTGGACGTGGTAAGGTGGAAATCAAAGCACAGTTGGAATTACACAAGATTCTATGACGATCTCGGGTCTACAGACTAACCTGCACCAGTGTCGCCAGAGAACTGCCATCTGACGTAAGGTATAATACCATCTGGGAGTTCTCGGCGAGTCCGTCCAGTGTACCCAGTCTCCACTGAGCACCCGTATATCATCTCTGATGTCAAACACCAATGGATATGGGATCATCCAACGCCCATCTGTATGGGTCGAGAAGCTACACGCTAGTTTACTCTGGTATATCGATGCCCCGTCTCGATACACCCACGACTAGGGACTTTGAAGGATGTACTTATGGACTACCACGTCCCCACTAGTATGATCCGTATCATAGTCCAGGTAGTCAAGTACACATCCTAAGGGCTTTACTAACATGTACAGAGAGACAATTCAGTGTACATGTTAAGGTAAAGTGTAACCAGATAGCATACTATCATATCGAGCAAGAAAGTCATCCCTATGTATGTCCAAGCATCCACTACAATATACATCCTGTTGCGCCACGGCAGCGCCCCGGCCTCGTACTCGAGGCCAAAATGCGGAATCAAAAATTTTCCTTACTCGGAAACCGGCGCTACAGCGGACAAAGAAAAACCCGGATCGTTTACCATTAACCTAATGCTAGCAATCAAGAGATAGGGTGAGAAGTATACCGAGTGATCCGAGTCCTCCGGTCTTCTCATCATCGTCCCGATCTCCCGCGGAAAGTCTTGCCTCCACATCGTCGCCTCCTCGCCGGAAAGGGCACCACAACGCCTGCGTCTTTTACGGGCTCCCGCCTCAATACCGAGGCAACTCGGGCATGAAGCCGGCAACTCGACATGCTCAAGATATACTGTAGAATGTGTAGTGTAGAGGCTATGTCTCATTTGGGGTTTGTTGCCATTTGAAGATGATGGAGGAAATGAGATAAGAAAAATGGTGCTTGCATTTTTCTAGCATGAATGAGATCAAGAAATGAAACTCTCTCAAAGATGAAGCTCTCCTCTTTTTCTTTTCTTCTCCTCTCTTTTCTAATGAAAACTCTCATACTTAGAAAATGTGGAGCAAAGATTACGAAGCATGAAGGGAGGTGAGTGTAGGAGTGAAGAAAAGGTGACCACATCAAGAGACAAAGAAACATCAACCATGCTTCACACATTTAAACCCATACCCTTTCATAAATCACAATTAATGCAAGTGATGGAGCAAAAGATATGAAGCTATCATAATCAAAGCATTTACATGAAACCCCTCCACAAAGTGTAATTTGCAAAACTGCAAATTACCCCCTCCACCGGAAAAGTCCGGCCGGGAAAGAACAAAGGAAAACCGGCCGGAACGGAATGCAAACTGGCTACTCCAGAAAACTGGTCCCCTAATAAATTACAGGAAAACCCCGATACTGTGCATACACACCCGCATCTGTATTCCGTCCGGATACAAATGTAATGAGACAAAATCTACACTGTACTAAACTAGGACCGGCTTAAGCCAAAGCCGGCTAGTAAAATCCGTTCGATCCTGATCCGTGCAATACCGCACGTATCAGATCAAACCCTGCCATATAACTATACGGCCACTAGTACAAAACTGTCCGATCCTGATCCGTGCAATACCGCACATATCTGATCGGACCCTGCCATATCTCCATACGGCCTCTACAGCGTTTCGCCCGAAAGCTTGAGTAACTGTAAGTGTGGTGGACTCTAAAGACTCGTCAATACTATGGCTGTGGATTTAACCACTAGCACGTCAGAGGTATAAGCCAATACGTGACGGGCCACCAGCTATTGACCAAAAGGGACGTCGATGAGCGAACTCTTCCTGACACCCTACTGAGCCTGTCAGTGACAATATCCGTACAGTCCGGTCCGTTCGTCTATGAGGATCGCATGTCGGGCCTAGGGGGTTGGTAAAAGTCAGACCCCCAAAGGCGGTACAAGTCGTGTCGGAGTGTAGCCCAGAACGCCCTGAGATACTACTGGAATACCTACCAGTAAATCTCCTGCCTCGGCCGAAGGCTTTGCGTAATGGCTTTCCTAGACACAGCGTGACCTCACCCCCAATACCGGGAGAGACGAACCCCTGCAGATCCGCTCACTGCCTCCATGTGGCTCGGGACTGTACCCAACTAAAACCTGTTTGCACGACTCCTTTGAGCCGTGGTAGGGTATTAATCAAAGCACAGTGGGAACTCACACGAGACAAATGACGATCTCAGGTCGATGAACTAACCTGTACACATGTCACCTGGGAACTGCTATCTGACATCTGGTATAAGACCAACTAGCAGGTTCCCGGCGAGTCCTGTCCGGTGTACTCATAACCCAATGAGCACCTGTATACATCTTAGGTGAACCAACTGACACCAGTGGCTTGTGAGACCGGCCACCGCCCCTCGTCGGGGTCTCGACTGTATACACCAGTCTACTAATGGAGTATCGATGCCCATTCTCGAAACTCCCACGACTAGGGACCTTTTAAGGATGTGCTTATAGACCCCAGCTCCCACGTATATGATCGCCATCATACTGCTGGTCGTCAAGCAAGAATCCTAGGGGCTCTATCAACGTGTAATAGCGACATGTCAGGTCACCTAAAGCAGTACACGATGATAAAGATGAACCAGATAGCATACTATCATCTCGAGTAAGACTGTCCTACCGGGATAGGTCCTCCCTCAATCATTGCAATCACGTGCCTGTGATCCAATAATTGACTCTGAGGGCACTATCTCCAACAATCTCCCACTTGCACTCAAGGCTAATTATTGCGATATCGCATACTCACAGCCCGTGTGATACCGAACACCCAACTCCTCTACTAGTCAGTCTCACAAAGCTCGTTTGCGAAACTATTGCGTTCGAGGATAGCCTCAGTGAGTGGATCCGCTGTGATGTTTCTTTCTATGTCTCTCTATATCTCAAGTTCGCGGAGAAAGCCATCTCCCGAAATGAGCAATACCTGTCTTAGAATGTCTGGATGTCTGATGGGACCTAGCTCATAAATGAACTCCAAATCCAAACTTCTTAGACTGTATCATCAACTGAACTTAATCAGTATCCTGCGCCATGCCTCCCTCAGTATTGCCTTGGACCACCTGTCCAAAATATAGTCCCTCATCAGAGGGAGAACTATAACTCTGACAACCTCCTTGTCGTCCATGTCACCTTGGAAGCCTGGAGTGATAACCGTCTCCTAAAGGAGGCAGCCGTTATCATATCCCTAGAACATTCACTTATGTTCTAAAACTGCTTCCGACTGTTCCTCCAGGATTGGATCAATATCAACTTATTGCATCTAGTGCAAGAACAACATCTGGTGTGGTACTTGACATCTCATGATTGACTCAATTGCCTAAGCAAGTGATCTGCCAATCATGCACATCCCTCTCTACTTTAGTCTATAAGACACCTTTAGAGAGGGTGACTCCATTACCTGCAGGTACACTACCATGCCAGGAGTCGTCCATTCTGAATACTCATAGAATGCTGTCAAAATACCCTGATTGGGAAACCACCCAAATCTAGATCTAAAACCATAGATCTAGTAACCAGCATGTCTGATATAATGTCCAAGTCCCATATGGAGAAAACACCGTGTGATGACCAAAGTATAACCGATCGTAGTATAGGAATATCACTTCCTACTACCTTCTCAACAGATCCATCCCCTATTCTGATGAAGTCAAACCCATGACTGTCACATCAGAAACAGATGATCTAACTCCGCTATATCTGCTTTAGTCTATAAATAGACATAAGCCTGATGTCCACCAATGCTTCCGCTGCTCCCACTGACTACGACAACCCTCTGGCAGAGTCATATAGACGTGCACTTCTAAAGCTAGTTTAGAACGACGCTATACTCATCCTCCTGCCGGGTCTCGCAGCCTGGAACAACAACAATGGCAAGTGTGGGTAAACAAGAACTTCCTTGTCACTGTCCTTGAGGTTACCGGAGTACCTCTCGGGTGCCTGAAGTTACCCACCTTATCTGCGGAGTGGCCAATGGAATGTCAAATCAGATTGAATCTTTAGGTTCCTTATCAAATCTTCGGTAATCGTTTGCGGTTCTGGAATCGCTTCCAGTTCTACCATACTCACACTACTGTTTTCTGAAAAATAACCATTTCCTTTTAAAAATGTGGCGAGTTAAGAACAATATCACTATTGATCTTCCTGATGGTAGAAAGTCAACCCTCGTCATAGCCTGGGTCAACCCACAAACAGCCATTACAGAAACGTGCCTTGAGTTGTCCAGTGTCTGGTTTTAAGCATAAGCCGGACAACTCCCCGTACCTTAACAATGTCAAGATATGAACTGTTCTATATCCAATATAGAAACAGAGGCACTGATTTAATTGAACCAGATTCAAAATCATGCAGCTGTCTCCAGTGCATGTCAACTAAATAGAAGGAGGCCGATCAGCGTTACTCAACTTAGGAATGCTTCCAATTATGAGTAACCTGAAAGAGAAGCAAGTTCTCATTACTATCATACACAAGTATCTACATCTTCGATCACCTTGAAGAATCCCGATACTTGCTACACCTGGTTCTCTACTCTATTCAAATACCTATAACTCCTCAAAACTTAGACCCTGTGTTTCCACGAAACAGCTGTCTAAAATCTAGAGAAGTCATAAGTAAACCGAATATAGTACGAGGACCAACCCCTCTGTCCTGATGGACGCTGGACAATATACAATACTCTGTATAAGTCCGCTGAGTCTAACAACTCTTTCACTGTGCGTCGTAGGTTGAAAACTGTACTTATGATTAAGAAGAATTACACCGCTGTTTGATGCTCCTTACCTAAACATCCAATGATATAGGTAAATGTCATCGACATAATATCAAAAGGTATATCTCACTCTATTCAAATAGACGTACAGATATATCAATTTGAAATTGGTGCACAACAGCGGATATTCAAAACCAAATATTTGCCGACCGGCAAACAGCCCAGGTGATCTCCTCAAATATCACCGATTACAACGAATCCCGATATAATGAGGATGATCACCCAATTCCCAATAACTTACTCCCACTCATCATCTGTAAAACCATACAGATGTGAGAATCAAACCTGGTAAATACATACCCTGGAGCAAGTGTCTAATCGGGAAATCAGTTTTCTTTTAACAGTACACAGTTGAAACTGAAACATTGAAATGTTTCGATGGGGTATCCTGGTATTCCTAGTAATGCCTCTACCATTATCCAGATTCACAACTGTAACCGTATATCTCTTTGCCATCTGTCCAAATCCCTTTATATGTCTTTAGTCATTACCGTCTGCACACCCCCTTAGGCCAAATGGTTTTCTTCCTTCCCTACCGTTCGGCACCAGCCTATGGTTTGGAAGAAGACTATCCAGTAAGCATAATGGGTGTACTGTCCTAATCCTAGGAGCACTCGCAATGCGAGAGAAGGTGAAGATAAAAGACAACCGAATAAACCTTATTCCTATTTCTTCTGGACCAGAATCCATCCCCGAACTGGAACAAGTTCCTTTCGAGTTCGTATATAACCATACGATGGAGTATCCAAATAAACTGTGGATCTTCGTAGTGATACGGAGTGTCCTGGAGAAATACAAAGGTGATTTAGGATTGGCGAAGAAATACTTGGTTCGGTCGTGAATAGTAGTTGCAATTTATTTTGCCCTCTTACTAATCCCTTGCTTTGTCTTAATCTTAATACCTTCTGCACACCATTTAGGCTAATTGGTTTTCTTCATTCCCTACCGGTCGGCACCAGCCTAAGGTTTGGAAGAAGACTATCCAACTTGCGTAATAGGTGTGCTATCTCCTAAACCAAGGAGTACTCACAACTTGAGAGAATGTAAAAGGGAAAAGACAACTGAATAATCCTATTCGTTTTCTCCAGAACCAGAAACCATCCTCGAAGTCCTTCGAGTTCGTATATAACCATACGATGGTTTTGTCCAATGGAAGTGGACGTTAGTAGTAATACGGGGTGTCCTGGAGAAAAGGGTAAAAGTAGGAGTGGCAATGAGGTCTGCAACTCTGACAATCCAAAAGCCAGTATTAAGAAGGTTCGGTCAACTTGGTCACTGAGTCATAGTCCAGGGTCGGGTCAATGGTCGCTGCCAAAGAGAGAGAGAAAAGAAACACTCAGCGTGCACTCTAACCTAGATCAGAATGGTTATCACTTTGTCTAATCTGGAAACCTCCCACTGTACCTCAAATTCTCCTCCAAACCTGAAAGAAGAATTAGTCGGGATCACCCGAGGAGTAAACCAACTCATCAGTGGGAATCGGGATCCAACTATCATCGCATGATAACTTGACGGAATCCACTCAAGTCACCACACTCCAAAAGGTATGCGCATATCTGGCAAGTTTCAGTTCTTTTGAAACTCCCGATGTGATTTTTACCCCTAGGACCCAAGTGACCTTGACAATGCCAACATATCAAAGAGTCCTAGTCAAGTTCAACCCGTCATTATCTTGATTGCGTTAAACCCACCCGTACGAGTCCTTGACAATGCCAACATAACCGTACGACTGTCCTAACCAATCCACTTATCCAAGCGACAGAAAAATATTACATAGCTACCGAACACTACGCCTCGGCAATGCACGACATACGTAGCACGAATACTAAGCAATACTAATCTGAAATGACGGAGGGCTACGGATGGTTTTTGGCGAAAAACCTTTTACCGTAATGAACTTGATATCGTTGAAGGAACTGCATAACCTTTTGTAAAAATATAGTGACGAAAACCTTTGCTAAAGAGGTCACTCCCGGTGAAGGGATCTCGGCTCTTTCCCCGTAGAATGAGGTGCAGGATATTCCAACTGAATACCACGATGCAAAGCAAAAGTAATCGGCTATAGTGAAGTTAATGCCCTGACGCAAACTTTTGTCCAAGGGGTCACTCCCGGTGAAGGGATCTCGGCCCTTGCCTCGTCGACTGAGGAGCAGTATATTCCAAATGAATACCACGATGCAAAACAAAAGTGAACGTCCTTGCAATAACAGCTTTTTGAAAAATGTTCCAACAACATCAGAATAGGTTTGTTTATCGTGCATTGATCCGAATCAATGCAGTCCCATCAATTGATCACACCACAAAGAACGAAAATATACTGACGTACGTATATGCCATCCGCATTTGCCACTGGGTCCCGTCATCACCCGTTAGGTTAGCTAACTAACGGCAGAGCGGGGACTGGACTAGCGCGGATGAAAAACATATACAACATCTACTAATATATATACCAATATATAGTATTTCGCTCAAGGCGTGAATAAAATGCAACATCACAGAAATGTACAGCATCACAGAACAATACAGATATCTGGAAGCCCCGGGTTTCACAGAGCCGCTGCTGAAACCCGACGTTCCCCTGGTCGTGTGGATAGCCTGTGCAATGAAAACCTAGACCCCTACGGGCGCGGCAAGTCACCCGCCAAAACCTGAAGCGAGGCAGCCCCCCTTCAGCACCGTGAATGGACCACCCAGCACTTCACGGAATCCGGTAACTTGGGCACCCCTCCTGGGTCAACCTGTACCCCCTATGAGTGCGTCGAACAGCCCGCCAATTCCAGACTGAAGCCCCCCTCCGTCCTAATGCCATGAGATGCGAGCTTGTTGCCCTCCAGAACCCGGCTATCCGTGCACCCCACCGCGGGGCAATCCTAGTACAGAAAGTAAAATATACATACAACGGGTACATCGACCGCAACCAGGTCGTGCCCCAAAAGAATAATACAATCTGGCAGTGACGGCAGTCCACATGTCGGACGCTCGTCCCGCAATATCAAATGTACATAATACAACACTGTACTAACATTGCAACCAGGCTATCCCCCACGACCGATCCGCAACATCACAGCATAAACATAGAACATCAACGTGAAAGCCACGTTCGCAAATCCGTCTAACCGGGCTATAGCAGTTAGACCGGATTTACCGATCGAGTGACATTCACGATCGCAGATATAATGTAAATACTGTGAAATAATGTGTTTAAAATTTTCCGATTGACCAAAAATTAACAAGTGGGCCCCCAATCAAAACTGTAGCACTCACAGAAAACCTGGGCCCAATTTTAAGATTCCAAAACCCCTAATATTATCCCACAAGCCCACTGGAAAAATTGGGAACAGTGACGACACCAGCGTGCGGCGGAAGCGCGGCCCAAGGTGGGGTTTGGCCACGCTTCGGCGCTCAGGTAATCGACTGAAGTTGTCGAATTTTTACAGTGGTCTTATAACTCCCTGCACATCATTCTGAGACCACCTGAAAAAATTTTATACTTCAAAAAATTTCAACAGAAACTGATGTGAAGGAAAAATACGGTTTTTGGAATTTCGGTCGATCGGATAAGCAAAACACATTAGAACAAGCTAGGTAAGGTTAATGGCGTGGCTCTGATACCATGTTGCGCCACGGCAGCACCCCGGCCTCGTACTCGAGGCCAAAATGCGGAATCAAAAATTTTCCTTACTCGGAAACCGGCGCTACCGCGGACAAAGAAAAACCCGGATCGTTTACCATTAACCTAATGCTAGCAATCAAGAGATAGGGTGAGAAGTATACCGAGTGATCCGAGTCCTCCGGTCTTCTCGTCATCGTCCCGATCTCCCGCGGAAAGTCTTGCCTCCACATCGTCGCCTCCTCGCCGGAAAGGGCACCACAACGCCTGCGTCTTTTACGGGCTCCCGCCTCAATACCGAGGCAACTCGGGCATGAAGCCGGCAACTCGACATGCTCAAGATATACTGTAGAATGTGTAGTGTAGAGGCTATGTCTCATTTGGGGTTTGTTGCCATTTGAAGATGATGGAGGAAATGAGATAAGAAAAATGGTGCTTGCATTTTTCTAGCATGAATGAGATCAAGAAATGAAACTCTCTCAAAGATGAAGCTCTCCTCTTTTTCTTTTCTTCTCCTCTCTTTTCTAATGAAAACTCTCATACTTAGAAAATGGTGGAGCAAAGATTATGAAGCATGAAGGGAGGTGAGTGTAAGTGTGAAGAAAAGGTGACCACATCTAGAGACAAAGAAACATCAACCATGCTTCACACATTTAAACCCATACCCTTTCATAAATCACAATTAATTCTAGTGATGGAGCAAAAGATATGAAGCTATCATAATCAAAGCATTTACATGAAACCCCTCCACAAAGTGTAATTTGCAAAACTGCAAATTACCCCCTCGACAGGAAAAGTCCGGCCGGGAAAGAACAAAGGAAAACCGGCCGGAACGGAATGCAAACTGGCAACTCCAGAAAACTGGTCCCGTAATAAATTACTGGAAAACCCCGATACTGTGCATACACACCCGCATCTGTATTCCGTCCGGATACAAATGCAATGAGACAAAATCTACACTGTACTAAACTAGGACCGGCTTAAGCCAAAGCCGGCTAGTAAAATCCGTTCGATCCTGATCCGTGCAATACCGCATGTATCAGATCAAACCCTGACATATAACTATACGGCCACTAGTACAAAACTGTCCGATCCTGATCCGTGCAATACCGCACGTATCTGATCGGACCCTGCCATATCTCCATACGGCCTCTACAGCGTTTCGCCCGAAAGCTTGACTAACTGTAAGTGTGGTGGACTCTAAAGACTCGTCAATACTATGGCTGTGGATTTAACCACTAGCACGTCAGAGGTATAAGCCAATACGTGACGGGCCACCAGCTATTGACCAAAAGAGACGTCGATGAGCGAACTCATCCTGACACCCTACTGAGCCTGTCAGTGACAATATCCGTACAGTCCGGTCCGTTCGTCTATGAGGATCGCATGTCGGGCCTAGGTGTTGGTAAAAGTCAGACCCCCAAAGGCGGTACAAGTCGTGTCGGAGTGTAGCCCAGAACGTCCTAAGATACTACTGGAATACCTACCAGTAAATCTCCTGCCTCGGCCGAGGGCTTTGTGTAATGGCTCTCCTAGACACAGCGCGACCTCACCCCCAATACCGGGAGAGACGAACCCCTGCAGATCCGCTCACTGCCTCCAGTGGCTCGGGACTGTACCCAACTAAAACCTGTTTGCACGACTCCTTTGAGCCGTGGTAGGGTAGTAATCAAAGCACAGTGGGAACTCACACGAGACAAATGACGATCTCAGGTCGATGAACTAACCTGTACACATGTCACCTGGGAACTGCTATCTGACATCTGGTATAAGACCAACTAGCAGGTTCCCGGCGAGTCCTGTCCGGTGTACTCATAACCCAATGAGCATCTGTATACATCTTAGGTGAACCAACTGACACCAGTGGCTTGTGAGACCGGCCACCGCCCCTCGTCGGGGTCTCGACTGTATACACTAGTCTACTAATGGAGTATCGATGCCCAGTCTCGAAACTCCCACGACTAGGGACCTTTTAAGGATGTGCTTATAGACCCCAGCTCCCACGTATATGATCGCCATCATACTGCTGGTCGTCAAGCAAGAATCCTAGGGCCTCTATCAACGTGTAATAGCGACATGTCAGGTCACCTAAAGCAGTACACGATGATAAAGATGAACCAGATAGCATACTATCATCTCGAGTAAGACTGTCCTACCGGGATAGGTCCTCCCTCAATCATTGCAATCACGTGCCTGTGATCCAATAATTGACTCTGAGGGCACTATCTCCAACACATCCTATGTATAGTAATGGCCTCTATGGCAAATATATAACTAACAATATATACATATCCCCATATACGCACAGGTAATAGAATGAATGCAGGTGTGTGCGTGTGGGTGTAATCCTATTCTAGGTTTTGCGACTAAGAAGCAATACTAGTTCACTTCTAATAACCCCAAACCAACCATGAACACTTAATCATATCCTGATAATCATCCACGTATTATAAACCACATATATATCCAGTTATATATCATAAATATACTACGAACTGCGGGGGTGTTATACGCTATCCACCCGACTTCTCCCCGTAGATATAAATCTACTCACCTTGACCTTCGCATGCCGATGCCGATGTCTCCACACGATCTCTTTTCATCTTGAAGTCTTCACGAGGGCACCTACATATAGTAACGTATCGTATCACATTAAAATCCAAATCGAAACCAAAACAACACGCGGAACTCACATAGGTCCAAACCTATGGTTTGCCCTCGCAACTTAACCAAATAACACCCGATAGAGACGTACAAACGTCAAGTGATCGATGCTAAACACAAATACCAAAACTTAAATCCATAAACATCATGAAAAGAAAAGCAGCAACTGTGAAAACATGCTCCAGATTTTGTCTCAGCTGAAAACAAGGTAAGCAAACAATACTAGGGTGATATATAAGGTGTATATGAACTACTGAAGCAACCTGGACCCTATCCCACACCAAGTGGCCGAGAAAATTCAAGGGAAAAATGGCCAGATCGGTTTTGGCATGGTGGAACGGCCTCGTACTCTTAGGGTAGCATCCTAGGGTCTTAATTGTGTCACTAGAGTTGTTTGCTTGACTCAAAAATGTCCCAGGTCATCCCAGATTCCACTTCACACCTTAAAAGTTCACAAACCGACATGAAAACTTCCGTTTTTCCGTATTATAGTTTTCAGGTTTAGTTAGGTCTGGGTTTCTATCATTATAGGGGGTCTAAGGTCCTCAATAAGGCTCAAGTTCACCAACACAACTCAAATAAAACCCCAACCCTCTCTAGAATTTTCCAAAGTGCACAAAACGACACGAAATCGATTTTAATCTCGAATAGAGGCTAAAACAATTGAAATACTATTCGATTTGTGAAGGGATTAACTCATTTGACACTCCTGAATCCCCAAGATCATCAAAATCTGAATTTTCTTGGTCCAATGTGCTTCCCTTAAGCTTGTGCAAGTTTTTAATGAAATGGGTATGGGGTTTTGGTAAATATTTTATATAAGGTTATGAAGTTAGAAGATGGGGTATGAAGAGGAAGAAGGAGAAGCAATGAAATGGTGGGGGAAATGAATTGAGGCAGCCCCTCTCTTTCCCTCTCAATTATTCTCACTTTTCTCTCTCACTAAAAGCTTACCGACCCTAATCATTATGTACCTTTTGACTTTTCTTTTTCCTTTTCTTTTCTCTTTTCTTCTAAAAAAGCCATGCATGATAAACATAAGGAAAAATGTAACAAGTGTAAAAAAATATGACATGTGCATGTCATGTACACAAAACACGCTTATTGCGCGATTAGTGATATCTAATCGCGATTAACACAAAATTAGTGTATAATAAATTAAAAAATTTCATAATTTGCTTATATCACATAAAACACCCTATTTTCAGTAATTTCCATAATCTTCCAAATTTTTCCCAATTTATCGTTATTTAATTTGTTGGATATAGTGCCCTCAAAGTCAATTATTGGATCGCAGGCACGTGATTGCAATGATTAAGGGATGACCTATGCCGGTAGGACAGTCTTACTCAAGATGATAGTATGCTATCTGGTTTATCTTTATCATCGTGTACTGTTTTAGGTGACCTTACAGATCACTATTACACATTGATAGAGCCATTAGGATTTTTGCTTGACGGCCAGCAGTATGATGAAGATCATATACGTGGGAGCTGGGGTCTATAAGCACATCCTTAAAAGGTCCCTAGTCGAGAGAGTTTCGAGATAGGGCATCGATACTCCAGACTAGACTAGTGTATACGGATCGAGACCCCAACGAGGGGCGGTGGCTGGTCTCACAAGCCATTGATGTCAGTTGGTTCACTTAAGACGTATACAGGTGCTCATTGGGTTATGAGTACACCAGACAGGACTCGCCGGGAACATGCTAGTTGGTTTTATACCTAGTGTCAGATAACAGTTCCCTGGTGGCATGTGTACAGGTCAGTTCATCGACCTGAGATAGTCATTTTCTCGTGTGAGTTCCCACTGTGCTTTGATTACTACCCTACCACGGCTCAAAGGAGTCGTGCAAAAAGGTTTTAGTTGGGTACAGTCCCGAGCCATATGGAGGCAATGAGCGGATCGGCAGGGGTTTCGTCTCTCACGGTATTGGGGGTGAGATAGCGCTGTGTTTAGGAGAGCCATTACACGAAGTCCTTGGCCAAGGAAGGAGATTTAATGGTCGGTATTCCAGTAGTATCTCAGGGTGTTCTGGGCTACCCTCCGACACGACTTGTACCGCTTTTGGGGGTCTAACTTTTACCAACCCCCTATGCCTGACATGCGATACTCATAGATGAACGGACTGGACTGTACGGATATTGTCACTGACAGGCTCAGTAGGGTGTCAGGATGAGTTCGCTCATCGACCTCCCTTTTGGTCAATACCTGGTGGCCCGTTACTATAGCTAGTACCACTGAAGTGCTAGTGGTTAAATCCATAGCCAGTGTATTGACGAGTCTTTAGAGTCCCCCACAGACAGTTTCTCAAGTTTTAGGCTAAACGTTGTAGAGGCCGTATGGATTTATGGCAGGGTTCGAACATACGCGTGCACTTGTGCACGTTTCATGGTTCGGACGGATAATACTAGCGGGCTTTGGTTTAAGTCGGATCCTAGTATTATACTGTGTAGATTTTGTCTCATTACATTTGTATTCGGTCGGAATACAAATGCGGGTATGTATATACAGTCGCGGGGCTATCCTGTAATTTATTACGGGATCGCTTTTTGAAGTTGCCAGTTTGCATTCATTTTGGCCAAATTCCCTTCAATCCTTTCATGGCTAATTTTTGTGTTGAAAGGGGGTTTATTTGCAAATGTAAAATTAGTAAAGGAGGGGTTTTTCTGTGGTGCGAGGGCCCCAGCAGAATTCTGGAATGCTCTTGGATAAGCTTTCTTTCTTTTGTGCATTATTGGTGCTTAAATTGTGATTGGATTGAAAAGAGATATGTTGTGGTTTTTTGTTGCCTTTATGCTTATGATCAGCCCACTCCCTCTTACCTTGTGCTTACCCCATCCATCCTTGGCCAAGCCCTCATTAGGCAGCCCCCCATGGTGGTTGTGTGAATTTTTCATTTGATTATGCACAAAAATTCCTTTGTTCATTCAAAAGCTCATTTCTCCTCAAATTTCCCTATATGTCAACTTCGATTAACCCTCGAGACAAAGCATTCTACACGTACTCTACTACAACCTTGGACAGGTCGGCTAGCAAACTTCATTTCCGAGTTGCTTCGGATGAAGCGGGAGCCCGTAAAAAGACTTCTTGATTTAGTGCCCTTCCGACGAGGAGACCGAAGATCAGAGATGCTGCGAGGAGCTTGGGATGGAGGCCAAAGACCGAAGGACACGGATTGATCGGTATAGCCATTCTAACCCTTCTCTAGTTAGCTAGTTTGTGTTAATAGTTCGATCCGGGTGAAAGTATACGATAGCGCCAGTTTCAAGTTTATGAAAAAGTTTTTGTTTCCGCATTTTGGCCTCGGATTGACGACAAGGGCGCTACCGTAGACTTACATGGTATCAGAGCCACGCCACTAACCTTTACTAGCTTGTTCTAACTTATTTGAAACATCGATCGAACAAAATTTCCGAAACCGCATTTCCAATACTAAAGTTTCTTTCGAATTTATTTTGTCGTCTTATTCCGAGTGTTTCAGAAAATCAGGCACGCTTTTTTAAGATCACTGTAGAAATTTGGTAGAGTGATCCCACAGGAGCGCCGCAGAACCGCGACCTTACCCATGTTTTGTCCGCGGTTCCGCCGCCGTTGTGTTGTTTCATTGCACCATTTTTCTTCAGGTGGTCTTTCTCTTGGAATTGTGGATCCTGGAATTTTTGGTTTTGGCCCAGATTATTTTGAGTGCAGCAGTTGTGCTTGGGGCCCACTTTGGGAAATTTTGTCGATCGAAAATTTTAAATAAGTTAGTTCACAGTGCTTACTTTATATCTGTGACCGTGAATGTCATTCAAACGGTAAATCTTGTCTAATTCCTATAGCTCTTTTAGACGGATTTGCGAGCGTGACATTCACGTTGATGTTCTGTGTTGTGCTGTGATGTTGCGGATTGTCGTGGTGGATAGCTTGGTACAATGGTAGTACAGTTTGGTTATATTTGTACATTTGATATTGCGGGGCGAGCGTCCGATATGTGGACTGTCGTCACTGCCTATTTGTATATTATTCTTTTGGGATACGACCGGGTTGAGGTCGATGTACCCATTGTATATTTTACTTTCTGTACTAGGATTACCCCGCGGTGTGGTGCACGGATAGCTGTGTTCTAGAGGGCAATGAGCTCGCATCTCATGGCTTTGAGACGGAAGGGGCTTTAATCTAGAATTAGCGGGTTATTCACCACACTCGTAGGGGGTATAGGTTGACCCAAGGAGGGGTGCTCAAGTTACCAGATTCCGTGAAGTGCTGGGTGGTCCATTCACTTTGTTGAAGGGGGCTGCTTCGCTACACGTTTTGGCGGGTAACTTGCCGCACCTGTAGGGGTCTAGGATTTCATTACACAGGCTATCCACACGACCAGGGGAACATCGGGTTTCAGTTGTGGCTCAATGAAACCCGGGGATCCCAGATTATCTATATTGTTCTGTGATGATTATTACTTTTCTGTGATGTTGCATTTATCACGCCTGGAGTGATTATTATATATTGCTATATATATACTAGTAGATGTTGTATATGTTTTACACCCGCGCTAGTCCAGTCCCCGCTCTGTCGTTAGTTAAGTAACCTAACGGGTGATGATGGGACCCAGTGGCGAATGCTGATGGCATATACGTACATCATATTTTCATTCTTTTGTAGTGTGATTAATTGATAGGACTGCATTGATTCGGATCAATGCAAGCTAAACAAACATGTTTGATGTTGTTGGAACATTTTTCAAAAAGCTGTTATTGCAAGGAAGTTTTCTTTTGTTTTGCACAGTGATATTCAGTTATGAATATCCAGCACCTCAGTCGACGAGGTAAGGGCCAAGATCCCTTCACCGGGAGTTACCCCTTGGACAGAAGTTTGCGTCAGGGTAATAACTTCACTATAGCCGATTGCCTTTTTGCTTTGCATCGTGGTATTCAGTTGGAATATCCTGCACCTCATTCTACAGGGAAAGAGCTGAGATCCCTTCACCAGGAGTGACCTCTTTAGCCAAGGTTTTCGCCACTATATTTTTATAAAAAGCTATTCGGATCCTTCAACGATATCAAGTTCATTACGTTAAAGGTTTTTCGCCAAAAACCAGTCGTAACCCTTCGTCATTTCAGACGGGTAGCACTTAGTATTCATGCTATGCTTGTTGGCCAAAGTCAAGGCATAGTGTATGGTAGCTATTTGTTACTTTTCTGTTGCATAGATAGATGAGTTGGTTTGGGAAAGTCGTACTGCTTTGTTGGCCAAAGTCAAGGGTAGGTACGGGTGGGTTCAAATTAACCTGGATAATAAGGGTAGAACTTTACATGTTACTTATGATTTGTTGGCCAAAGTCAAGGTCATAAGACCATGGGGTAAAAATCACATCGGGAGTTTCTAAAGAAACTGAAACTTTCCAGGCATGCGCATAACTTCTAGAGTGTGATAACGTAAGTGGATTCCATCACATTATCATGCGATGATAGTAGGATCCCGATTCCCACCGATGAGTTGGTTTACCCTTGGGTGATCCTGACTAATTCTTCTTTCAGGTTTGGAGGAGAATTTAAGGTTGCTGTGGGAGGTTTTCTGATTAGATTAATTGGTAACCATTCTTATCTAGGTTAGAGTGCACGCTGAGTGTTTCTTTTCTCTCTCTCTTTGGCAGCAACCATGGCCCGACCCTGCACTATAACTCAGTGACCAAGTTCACCGAACCTTGTTAAAAACACTGGCTTTTGCATTGTCTGAGTTGTATACATCATTGCCACTCCTACTTTTACCCTTTGCATTTCTCCAGAACACACCGTATTATTACGAACGTCAACTTCCATTGGATAAATCCATCGTATGGTTATATACGAACTCGAAGGAACTTGTTCCAGATTCGAGGATGGATTCTGGTTCTGGAGAGATTGAATAGGACTATTAAGTTGTCTTTTCCTTTTACATTCTATCAGGTTGCGAGTGCTCCTTGGATTAGGACGGTACACCTATTACGCTAATTGGATAGTCTTCTTCCAAACCATAGGTAGGTGCCGAACGGTGAGGAATTAAGAAAACCAATTAGCCTAACGATGGTATACAGAAGGTAATAAGTTAAGACAAATAAAAGGATTAGAAAGAGGGCAAAATAAATTGCGACTGCTATCATTCATGACCAAACCAAGTATTTCATCGGCACTCTTACTTCACCTTTTTATTTCTCCGGAACACCCCATATCACTATGAAGATCCACAGTTTATTGGATACTCCATCGTATGGTTATATACGAACTCGAAGGGACTTGTTCAAGTTCGGGGATGAATTCTGGTTCAGGAGAAATAGGAATGAGATTTATTTAGTTGTCTTTTATCTTTACCTTCTCTCGGATTGCGAGTGCTCCTAGGATTATGACAATACACCTATTACTCTTATTGGATAGTCTTCTTCCAAACCATAGGCTGGTGCCGAACGGTAGGGAAGGAAGAAAACCATTTAGCCTAAGAAGGTGTACAGAAGGTAATGACTAAAGAAATATAAAGGGATTCGGAGAGATGGCAAAGAAATATACGGTTACAGTTATGAATCTGATAATGAAAGAGGCATTACTAAGAATTCACGGATACCACTTCGAAACATTTTCATGTCTCAGTTTCACTGTGGATTGTTAGAAGAAAACTGATTTCCCTATAAGCCCTTACTCCAGGTTATGTATTTACCTGGTATGATTCTCACATCTGTATGGTTTTACAGATGATGAGTGGGAGTAACTTATTTGGAATTGGGTGATCATCCTCATTATATCGGGATTCGTTTTAATTGGTGATATTTAAGGAAATCGCCTGGGTTGTTTGCCGGACGACAAATATTTGGTTTTGAATATCCGTTGTTATGAACCAATTTCAAATTGATATATCTGTACGTTTATTTTTATAAAGTGAGATATAACTTTTTGAAATTATGTGTATGACATTTACCTATATCAGTGGATGGTTAGCTAAGGAGCATTCAATAGCGGTGTAATTCTTCATAACCATAGTACAGTTTTCAACCTATGACGCACAAGTTTTGAGTTATTCAACTCAGGGGACTCAAACAAAGTATTGTATGTTGTCTAGTGTCCATTAGGACAGAGGGGTTGGTACTCGTACTATATTTTTTTTACTTATGATTTCTCTAGTTTTTAGACATGTGTTTCATAGAAATACAAGATCCACATTTTGAGAAGTTATAGGTATATGAATAAAGTAGAGAACCAATATGAATAAAGTAGAGAACCAGGTATTGCAAGTATCAGAATTCTTCAAGGTGATCGAAGATGTAGATACTTGTGTATGGTATTCAGTTGATAGTAATGGTTTTGATAAACTTGTTTCTCTTTCAGGTTACTCATATATGGATGCATTCTAAGTTGAGTAACGTTGATCGGCCTCCTTCCATTTAGTTGACATGCACTGGAGACAGCTGCATGATTTGAATCTAGTTCCAATTAAATCAGTGCCTCTATTTTTGTATTGGATATAGAATAGTTCATATCTTAACAATGTTAAGGTACGGGGAGTTGTCCGGCTTATGCTTAAAACCAGACTCTGGATAACTTAAGGCGCATTTCTGTAATGGCTGTTTATGGGTTAACCAGGGCTATGACGAGGGTTGACTTTCTACCATCTGGAAGATCAATAGTGATATTGTTCCTGACTCGCCACAGTTTTTGTAAAATGGATTTTTTCAGAAAACGGTAGTGGGAGTATAGTAGAACTGGAAGTGATTCCAGACGTAGGGTGTTTTTCGTACACCATTGAGCTGGGAATACGCGCGCGCTTGTCGGGCGCATTACAGATTCCCCCTGCCTAGGGTAGGCTGGGGTTTAATGATTGTGGGGATCCAAATCTCCGCCAACCGCGGACTAAGCTGCCATTAATTACCCCTCGCATTTGGAGCGAAGGAACCTCCGATTAACGGGTTAAACTGGTCATACGAACTCAATGTGCAGTATCGTGTTTTGAAGGGGTTTTGGAAATATCGGGGGCCCCGCATAGTTTTTTATGGGGGTCCCGCTACCCGGATAGCAGGCTGGGGGTCAAGGGGGCTAGCAGCCCCCTTGCGGGGTGCGGGGCAGCGCCCTGTTAGAAATTTTTTTCTAACGGAAAACAGTGTCGTAGACTCTGTGTATGTTTTCCTTCCCCCCTTTTTTTAAAAGTGGAGTTCAATTTCAAAAGGGATTTTATTGTGGAGTTAAATTCCTAAAATAGAACTTTATTGTGGAGTTAAACTCCAAAGAATATATATATATATATATATATATATATATATATATATTTATGAAAGGTATGAACTCCAGAAGGGATTTTGTTGGGGAGTGCACGTAAAACGAGAGGGAAAAGAAAACGAAATGGCGTCTAAAGGACGCTCGCACGGCAGGTGGGCACCTTAATGCCCGGGGTCACGTGCGCGCACCTGACCAATGGGCACTTTGGCGCCCCCCCAGGGTCACGTGTGTTGGAGATAGTGCCCTCAGAGTCAATTATTGGATCACAGGCACGTGATTGCAATGATTGAGGGAGGACCTATCCCGGTACGACAGTCTTACTCGAGATGATAGTATGCTATCTGGTTTACCTTTATCATCGTGTACTGTTTCAGGTGACCTTACAGGTCGCTATTACATGTTGATAGAGCCCCTAGGATTCTTGCTTGACTGCCAGCAGTATGAGGGCGATCATATACGTGGGAGCTGGTAGTCTATAAGCACATCCTTAAATGGTCCCTAGTCGTGGGAGTTTCGAGACAGGGCATCGATTCTCCAGACTAGACTAGTGTATACAGTCGAGACCCCGACCAGGGGCGGTGGCCAATCTCACAGGCCACTGGTGTCAGTTGGTTCACCTAAGATGTATACAGGTGCTCATTGGGTTATGAGTACACCGGACAGGACTCGCCGGGAACATGCTAGTTGGTCTTATACCTCATGTCAGATAGCAGTTCCCAGGTGACATGTGTACAGGTTAGTTCATCGACCTGGGGATCGTCATTTGTCTCGTGTGAGTTCCCACTGTGCTTTGATTACTACCCTACCGCGGCTCAAAGGAGTCGTGCAAACAGGTTTTAGTTGGGAACAGTCCCGATCCACATAGAGGCAGTGAGCGGATCTTCGGGGGTTCGTCTCTCCCGGTATTGGGGGTGAGGTCGCGCTGTGTCTAGGAGAGCCATTACACGAAGTCCTTGGCCAAGGCAGGAGATTTACTGGTAGGTATTCCAGTAGTATCTCAGGGTGTTCTTGGCTACACTCCGACATGACTTGTACCACTTTTGGGGGTCTGACTTTTACCCACCCCCTAGGCCCGACATGCGATGCTCATAGACGAACGGACCGGACTGTATGGATATTGTCACTGACAGGCTCAGTAGGGTGTCAGGATGAGTTCGCTCATCGACGTCCCTTTTGGTCAATAGCTGGTGGCCCGTTACGTATTGGCTTATACCTCTGACGTGCTAGTGGTTAAATCCACAGCCATAGTATTGACGATTCTTTAGAGTCCACCACACATTCAGTTACTCAGCTTTCGGGCGAAACGCTGTAGAGGACGTATGGAGATATGGCAGGGTCCGATCAGATACGTGCGGTATTGCACGGATCAGGATCGGACGGTTAGTACTAGGGGCCGTATGGATATATGGCAGGGTTCGATCAGATACGTGCGGTATTGCACGGATCAGGATCGGACGGTTTTTACTGGCCGGCTTTGGTTTAAGCCGGATCCTAGTATAGTACAGTGTAGATTTGTCTCATTGCATTTGTATCCGGTCGGAATACAAATGCGGGCATGTATATGCAGTAGCATGGTTTTCCTGTAATTAATTACGGGACCAGTTTTCTGGAGTTTCCAGTTTGCATTCCGTTCCGGCCGGTTTTCCTTTGTTCTTTCCCGGCCGGACTTTTCCGATGGAGGGGGTTATTTGCAATTGTGCAAATAACATTTGTGGAGGGGGTTTCTTGCAAATGTATTCATTATGATAGGATAAGCATCTTTGCTTTTTCATGATGGTTTTTGCTTTTATGAGATTTGATAGGATATGGGTTGATTAAGGGTTTGATTTGAGGTTTACCTTGAAGGAAGGGGTCACCCTCCACCTTTTCCTACACTCACCACCCTTCTTGTTATGTTTGATATATCATTCCTCCACCATTCTCACTTTTTGTGAGAGGGGCTACACTTGTGAGAAAAATATGAGAGAGTTTCATTTTGGGAGTGTGGCATTCTTGATCTCATTTCAAGCTAGAAAAATGCAAGCACCATTTTTCTTATCTTGATTCCTCCATCATCTTCAAAGGCAACAAAACCCCAAATGAGACACAACCCTACACATTCTACAGCAATTCTTGGGCATGTCAACTTGCCAGCTTCATGCCCGAGTTGCCTCGGTATAGAGGCGGGAGCCCGTAAAAGAAACAGGCGACGTGGTGCCCTTCCGGCGAGGAGATGGAGACCGGACTTTCCGCGTGAGATCGGGACGACGACGAGAAGACCGGAGGACTCGGATCACTCGGTATATCTCTTCCCTATCTTGTTAGTTAGCTAGGACAAGTTTAATGGCCCGATCCGGGGTTTAGTGCGCAGTGGTGCCGGTTTGCTAAGTTCGCAAAATTAAAGTTTATCACCGCTTCCGCATTTGGCCGTCTGTTTGACGGACGGGGCACCGCCGCGAACTTACAGTGGTATCAGAGCCTCGCCATTAACTTCGTCTAGCTTTGTTTGATGTGTTTGCATTTCCGATCGACCAAAATTCCAGAAACCCGCGTTTTTCTTTACATCAGTTTTCTGTCGAAATTTTTTGAAGTCCAAAAATTTTTCAGGTTGTCTCAGAATGATGTGCGAGGAGTTCTAAGAACACTGGAAAAATTCGACAACACGATCCCTCCGTATGACCGCGGAACCGCGGCCATAACCCCTCTTTGGCCGCAGTTCCGCCGCAGGAATGAGGGATCATGTCATCGTTTTTTTGCAGTGGGCTTGTGGGCTAAAAATAGGGGTTTTGGAATATTAAAATTGGGCCCAGAATTTCTGTGAGTGCTACAGTATTGCTTGGGGGCCCACTTGTTAATTTTTGATCGATCGGATATTTTAAACATATTATTTCACAGTATTTACATTATATCTACGACCGTGAATGTCACTTGATCGGTAAATCCTGTCTAACTGCTATAGCCCGGTTAAACGGATTTGCGAACGTGACATTCACGTTGATGTTCTGTGTTTTTGCTGTGATGTTGCGGATCTGTCGTGGTGGATAGCCTGGATGCAATGCTAGTACAGTTTACTTGTATTATGTACATTTGATATTGCGGGGCGAGCGTCCGACATGTGGACTGCCGTCACTGCCTGTTTGTATTATTCCTTTGGGGCACGACCTGGTTGCGGTCGATGTACCCGTTGTATGTATATTTTACTTTCTGTACTAGGATTACCTCGCCGTGCGGTGCACGGATAGCCGGGTTCTGGAGAGCAACAAGCCCGCATCTCATAGTATTGAGACGGAGGGGGCTTCACTCTAGGATTGGCGGGCTATTCGCCGCACTCGTAGGGGGTACAGGTTGACCCAGGAGGAGTGCCCAAGTTGCCGGATTCCGTGAAGTGCTGGGTGGTCCATTCACGGTGCTGAAAGGGGCTGCCTCGCTTCAGGTTTTGGCGGGTAACTTGCCGCGCCCGTAGGGGTCTAGGATTTCATTGCACAGGCTATCCACACGACCAGGGGAACGTCGGGTTTCAGTAGTGGCTCTGTGAAACCCGGGGTCCCAAAAACTGTATTGTTCTGTGATGCTGTACATTTCTGTGATGTTGCATTTTTATCACGCCTTGAGCGAAATATAATATATTGGTATATATATTAGTAGATGTTGTATATGTTTTGCATCCGCGCTAGTCCAGTCCCCGCTCTGTCGTTAGTTAGCTAACCTAACGGGTAATGACGGGACCCAGTGGCGAATGCGGATGGCATATACGTACATCAGTATATTTTCGTTCTTTGTGGTGTGATCAATTGATGGGGCTGCGTTGATTCGGATCAATGCAAGTTAAAACAAACCTATTCTGATGTTGTTGGAACACTTTTCAAAAAGCTGTTATTGCAAGGACGTTCACTTTTGTTTTGCATCGTGGTATTCATTTGGAATATCCTGCTCCTCAGTCGACGAGGCAAGGGCCGAGATCCCTTCACCGGGAGTGACCCCTTGGACAGAAGCTTGCGTCATGGCATTAACTTTACTATAGCCGATTACTTTTGCTTTGCACAGTGATATTCGGTTATGAATATCCAGCACCCCATTCTACGGGGAAAGAGCCGAGATCTCTTCACCGGGAGTGACCTCTTTAGTAAAGGTTTTCGTCACTATATTTTCTAAAAAGCTATCCGTTCCTTCAACGATATCAAGTTCATTACGTTAAAGGTTTTCGCCAGAAACCATTCGTAGCCCTCCGTCATTTCATATGGGTAGTCAATAGTATTCAAGCTGTGTATGTTGGCCAAAGTCAAGGCACAGTGATTGGTAGCTATTGGGTATTCATATGCAGCATAGATAGATGCGTTGGTTTGGGACAGTCGTACTGCCATTTTGGCCAAAGTCAAGGGTAGGTACGGGTGGATTCAAATTAACCTGGAGAATGACGGGTTGAACTTGACATGTGACTTATGATATGTTGGCCAAAGTCAAGGTCATAAGAGCATGGGGTAAAAATCACATCGGGAGTTTCAAAAGAACTGAAACTTGCCAGATATGCGCATACCTTCTGGAGTGTGATAACGTGAGCGGATTCCGTCACTTTATCATGCGATGAGAGTTGGATCCCGATTCCCACTGATGAGTTAGTTTACTCCTCGGGTATTCCCGACTAATTCTTCTTTTAGGTTTGGAGGAGAATTTGAGGTACAGTGGGAGGTTTCCTGATTAGATAAATTGGTAACCATTCTTATCTAGGTTAGAGTGTACGCTGAGTGTTTCTTTTCTCTCTCTCTTTGGCAGCGACCATTGACCCGACCCTAATACTATGACTCAGAGACCAAGTTAACCGAACCTTCTTTACACTGGCTTTTGGATTGTCAGAGTTGCAGACCTCATTGCCACTCCTACTTTTACCCTTTTCTCCAGGACACCCCGTATTACTACGAACGTCCACTTCCATTGGACAAAACCATCGTATGGTTAGATACGAACTCGAAGGAATTCGAGGATGGTTTCCGGTTCTGGAGAAAACGGATAGGATTATTCAGTTGTCTTTTCCCTTTTACCTTCTCTCAAGTTGTGAGTACTTCTTGGTTTAGGAGATAGTACACCTATTATGCAAATTGGATAGTCTTCTTCCAAACCTTAGGCTGGTGCCGACCGGTAGGGAATGAAGAAAACCAATTAGCCTAAACGGTGTGCAGAAGGTATTAAGATTAAGACAAAGCAAGGGATTAGTAAGAGGGCAAAGTAAATTGCGACTGATATTCACGACCAAACCAAGTATTTCTTCGCCAATCCTAAATCACCTTTGTATTTCTCCAGGACACTCCGTATCACTACGAAGATCCACAGTTTATTGGATAATCCATCGTATGGGTATATACGAACTCGAAAGGAACTTGTTCCAGTTCGGGGATGGATTCTGGTCCAGGAGAAATAGGAATAAGGTTTATTCGGTTGTCTTTTATCTTCACCTTCTCTCGCATTGCGAGTGCTCCTAGG
Organism: Agapanthus africanus; assembly: GCA_030015575.1. NCBI lineage: Eukaryota > Viridiplantae > Streptophyta > Magnoliopsida > Asparagales > Amaryllidaceae > Agapanthus > Agapanthus africanus. The sequence goes on along the minus strand of JASDDO010000024.1, from coordinate 704,130,194 downwards.
ACTAGGACAGTACACCCATTATGCTTATTGGATAGTCTTCTTCCGAACCATAGGCTGGTGCCGAACGGTAGGGAAGGAAGAAAACTAATTGGCCTAAAGGGGTGTGCAGAAGGTAATGACTAAAGACATATAAAAGGATTTGGAGAGGTGGCAAAGAATTATACGGTTATAGTTATGAATCTGGATAATGGAAGAGGCATTACTAGGAATACCAGAATACCCCATCGAAACATTTCAATGTTTCAGTTCAACTGTGTACTGTTAAAAGAAAACTGATTTCCCGATTAGACACTTGCTCCAGGGTATGTACCAGGCATGATTCTCACATCTGTATGATTTTACAGATGATGAGTGGGAGTAAGTTATTGGGAATTAGGTGATCATCCTCATTATATCGGGATTCGTTGCAATCAGTGATATTTGAGGAAATCACCTGAGCTGTTTGCCGGTCGACAAATATTTGGTTTTGAATATCCGCTGTTATGCACCAATTTCAAATTGATATATCTGTACGTCTATTTTTATAGAGTGAGATATACCTTTTGAAATTATGTCTGTGACATTTGCCTATATCAGTAGATGGTTAGGTAAGGAGCATTGAACAGCGGTGTAATTCTTCTTAACCAAAAGTGCAGTTTTCAACCTACGACACACAGTGAAAGAGTTGTTAGACTCAGCGGACTTATACAGAGTATTGTATGTTGTCCAGTGTCCATTGGGACAGAGGGGTTGGTCCTCATACTATATTCTGTTCACTTTTAACTTCTCTAGTTCTTCGACATGTGTTTCGTAGAAACACAGGGTCTAAGTTTTGAGGAGTTATAGGTATTTGAATAGAGTAGAGAACAAGGTGTAGCAAGTATCGGGATTCTTCAAAGTGATCGAAGATGTAGATACTTATGTATGGTATTCAGTTGATAGTAATGATAAAGAGAAATTGCTTCTTTTTCAGGTTACTCATAATTGGAAGCATTCCTAAGTTGAGTAACGCTGATCGGCCTCTCTCCATTTAGTTGACATGCACTGGAGACAGCTGCATGATTTGAATCTGGTTAAATTAAATCAGTGCCTCTGGTTCTATATTAGATATAGAGCAGTTCATATCTTAACGTTGTTAAGGTACGGGGAGTTGTCCGGCTTATGATTAAAACCAGACACTGGAAAACTCAAGGCACATTTCTGTAATGGCTGTTTGTGGGTTGACCCAGGCTATGACGAGGGTTGACTTTCTACCATCTGGGAGAACAACAGTAATATTGTTCAAGACTCGCCACAGTTTTAATAAAAATGGATTTTTTCAGAAAACAGTAGTGGGAGTATGGTAGAACTGGAAGTGATTCCAGAACCGCAAACGATTACTGAAGATTTGATAAGGAACCTAAAGATTCAATATGGATTGACATTCCATTGGCCACTCCGCAGATAAGGTGGGTAACTTCAGGCACCCAAGAGGTACCCCGGTAGCCTCAAGGACGGTGACACGGAAGTTCTTGTTTACCCACACTTGCCATTGTTGTTGTTCCAGGCTGCGAGACCCGATAGGAGGATGAGTATAGCGTCGTTCCAAACTAGCTTTAGAAGTGCACGTCTATATGACTCTGCCAGAGGGTTGTCGTAGTCAGTGGGAGCAGCGGAAGCATTGGTGGACATCAGGCTTATGTCTATTTATAGACTAAAGCAGATATAGCGGAGATAGATCATCTATTTATGATGTGACAGTCATGGGTTTGACCTCATCAGAATAGGGGATGGATCTGTTGAGAAGGTAGTAGGGTGTGATGTCATGGTATTTGGATGACATACACAAAGTAGGAAAGGAAACTCCTATACTACGATCGGTTATTCTTTGGTTGTCACACAGTGGTTTCTCCACATAGGACTTGAATATTATATCAGACATACTGGTTACTAGGTCTATGGTTTTAGATCTAGATTTGGGTGGTTTCCCAATCAGGGTACTTAGACAGCATTCTAAGAGTATTTAGAATGAACGACTCCTGGCACGGTAGTGTATCTGCAGGTAATGGAGTCACCCTCTCTAAAGGTGTCTTATAGACTAAAGTAGAGAGGGATGTGCATGATTGGCAGATCACTCGCTTAGGCAATTGAGTCAATCATGAGATGTCAAGTACCACACCAGATGTTGTTCTTGCACTAGCTGCAATAAGATGATATTGATCCAATCCTGGAGAAACAATCGGAAGCAGTTTTAGAACATAAGTTAATGTTCTAGGGAATTGATAACGGCAGCCTCCTTTAGGAGACGGTTATCATTCCAGGCTTCCAAGGTGACCTGGACGACAAGGAGGTTTTCAGAGTTATAGTTTTCCCTCTGACGAGGGGAAGTATTTTGGACAGGTGATCCAAGGCAATACTGAGGGAGGCATGGCGCAGGATACTGATTAAGTTCAGTTGACGATACAGTCTAAGAAGTTTGGATTTGGAGTTCATTAATGAGCTAAGTCCCATCAGACATCCAGACACATTCTAAGACAGATATTGCTCATTTCGGGAGATGGCTTTCTCCGCGAACTTGAGATATAGAGAGACATAGAAAGAAACTTCAAGGCGGATCCACTCACTGAGGCTATTCCTCGATCGCAAGAGTTTCGCAAACAGGCTTAGTGAGACTGACTCGTAGAGGAGTTGGGTGTTCGGTATCACACGGGCTGTGAGTATGCGACATCGCAATAATTAGCCTTGAGTGCCAGTGGGAGATTGTTGGAGATAGTGCCCTCAGAGTCAATTATTGGATCACAGGCACGTGATTGCAATGATTGAGGGAGGACCTATCCCGGTACGACAGTCTTACTCGAGATGATAGTATGCTATCTGGTTTACCTTTATCATCGTGTACTGTTTCAGGTGACCTTACAGGTCGCTATTACACATTGATAGAGCCCCTAGGATTCTTGCTTGACTGCCAGCAGTATGAGGGCGATCATATAAGTGGGAGCTGGTAGTCTATAAGCACATCCTTAAATGGTCCCTAGTCGTGGGAGTTTCGAGACAGGGCATCGATTCTCCAGAGTAGACTAGTGTATACAGTCGAGACCCCGACGAGGGGCGGTGGCCGGTCTCACAGGCCACTGGTGTCAGTTGGTTCACCTAAGATGTATACAGGTACTCATTGGGTTATGAGTACACCGGACAGGACTCGCCGGGAACATGCTAGTTGGTCTTATACCTCATGTCAGATAGCAGTTCCCAGGTGACATGTGTACAGGTTAGTTCATCGACCTGGGGATCGTCATTTGTCTCGTGTGAGTTCCCACTGTGCTTTGATTACTACCCTACCACGGCTCAAAGGAGTCGTGCAAACAGGTTTTAGTTGGGAACAGTCCCGAGCCACATGGAGGCAGTGAGCGGATCTTCGGGGATTCGTCTCTCCCGGTATTGGGGGTGAGGTCGCGTTGTGTCTAGGAGAGCCATTACACGAAGTCCTTGGCCAAGGCAGGAGATTTATTGGTAGGTATTCCAGTAGTATCTCAGGGTGTTCTGGGCTACACTCCGACACGACTTGTACCGCTTTTGGGGGTCCGACTTTTACCCACCCCCTAGGCCCGACATGCGATGCTTATAGATGAACAGACCGGACTGTACGGATATTGTCACTGACAAGCTCAGTAGGGTGTCAGGATGAGTTCGCTCATCGACGTCCCTTTTGGTCAATAGATGGTGGCCCGTTACGTATTGGCTTATACCTCTGACGTGCTAGTGGTTAAATCCCCAGCCATAGTATTGACGAGTCTTTAGAGTCCACCACACATTCAATTACTCAGCTTTCGGGCGAAACGCTGTAGAGGCCGTATGGAGATATGGCAGGGTCCGATCAGATACGTGCGGTATTGCATGGATCAGGATCGGACGGTTAGTATTAGAGGCCGTATGGATATATGGCAGGGTTTGATCAGATACGTGCGGTATTGCACGGATCAGGATCGGACGGTTTTTACTGGCCGTCTTGGGTTTAAGCCGGATCCTAGTATAGTACAGTGTTGATTTGTCTCATTGCATTTGTATCCGGTCGGAATACAAATGCGGGCATGTATATGCAGTAGCGGGGTTTTCCTGTAATTAATTACGGGACCAGTTTTCTGGAATTGCCTGTTTGCATTCCGTTCCGGCCGGTTTTTCTTTGTTCTTTCCCGGCCGGACTTTTCCAATGGAGGGGGTTATTTGCAATTGTGCAAATAACATTTGTGGAGGGGGTTTCTTGCAAATGTATTCATTATGATAGGATAAGAATCTTTGCTTTTTCATGATGGTTTTTGCTTTTATGAGATTTGATAGGATATGTGTTGATTAAGGGTTTGATTTGAGGTTTAACTTGAAGGAAGGGGTCACCCTCCACCTTTTCCTACACTCACCTCCCTTCTTGTTATGTTTGATATATCATTCCTCCACCATTCTCACTTTTTGAGAGAGGGGCTACACTTGTGAGAAAAATATGAGGGAGTTTCATTTTGAGAGTGTGGCATTCTTGATTTCATTTCATGCTAGAAAAATGCAAGCACCATTTTTCTTATCTTGATTCCTCCATCATCTTCAAAGGAAACAAAACCCCAAATGAGACACAACCCTACACATTCTACAGCAATTCTTGGGCATGTCGACTTGCCAGCTTCATGCCCGAGTTGCCTCGGTATAGAGGCGGGAGCCCGTAAAAGAAACAGGCGACGTGGTGCCCTTCCGGCGAGGAGATGGAGACCGAACTTTCCGCGTGAGATCGGGACGACGACGAGAAGACCGGAGGACTCGGATCACTCGGTATATCTCTTCCCTATCTTGTTAGTTAGCTAGGACAAGTTTAATGGCCCGATCCGGGGTTTAGTGCGCGGTGGTGCCGGTTTGCTAAGTTCGCAAAATTATAGTTTATCACCGCTTCCGCATTTGGCCGTCGGTTTGACGGCCGGGGTGCCGCCGCGAACTTACACCGTGGGCACACGTGACCGATGGGCGCCTTGGTGCCCCGGGGTCACGTGGGCACACGTAACCGATAGGCGCCTTAGCTCCCTGGGGTCATATGGGCACACGTGACCGATGGGCGCCTTGGCGCCCTAGGGGTCACGTGGGCACACGTGACCGATAGGCGCCTTGGCGCCCTAGGGGTCACGTGGGCACACGTGACCGATGGGCGTCTTGGCGCCCCACGGGTCACGTGCGCACACGTGGCCGATGGGCGCTTTGGCACCCCGGCGTCACGTGCGCATACATGACCGATGGGCACCTTACCGCCCCGGGTTCACGTGCGCACACGTGACCGATGGGCGCCTTAGCGCCCTGGGGTCACGTGGGCACACGTGACCGTGGGAAAAACCCGCGAAAAGGGAAGCCTAGCCCCTAGGCTGGGGAGTTGATCTCCTAAGGGAATTTTCGGAGTTGAACTCCTAACAGAAACAAATTTATGGAGTTAACCTCCAACAGAAATTAATTTATGGAGTTAAACTCAAGCAGATTTAGAAAGGAGTTAAACTTCTGGGGACTTATTGCTCTTCTCTTGAGCCTTGGGTCTGTCCAAAGTTAAATTTTTGGAGATGGGTCTCCTTCTTCTTGCTCTTGACCGGCGGGATCTTGGAGAAAAGGGGATGAGCCTTAAAAGCCTCCCCTTTTCGAGATCTAATTGGAGATCCGAGCTCCCCTTCGGAGGTTTTGTGGTGGAAATCTACTTATTTTCTGGAAAAGGAAGAGTTAAACTCTTGATTTAATTCAAAAGGAAAAAGAAGCTTTTAGAACCTTGAGGATGGAGGAAGAGATCTCCGATCTAGAAAATTTCTGGAGAGAGAAAAAGTTGTTGAGATATTTCACTATCTTTGCCTTTATAGAAAATACACTTTGCACATAGCCCCTTGGGCTTCACAAAAATGGCATTTTGCTTATCCAATGGCTCATGTGCCATTTCTTTTTGCGCATAAGCCATGGGCTTTACAAAAATTTGGCTTTATGCCCATTTTCTTACATTTATCCATAAAATAAAATTACAAAAATTTTATCTTGGCGTGGGGGGAGGCCGGCCGCTTCATGTTCGGGCTCGACCCGGGCATGGGCCCACTAGGTCTGGGCTTGGGCTCACTTGGCTTGGGGTTGACTTGGATTTTGACTTGGTCAACTGGGGTGTAAATTTTTACCCCAACAAATTGCCCCTCCATCAATAAATGCACACCACATATGTGGGTCGTGTGCATGAAATTGATGGATCTTCTTTTACTTGGAGGCGACCTGATTTGGTTCCCGCTTTTTAGGAAGCTGGCACTGCCCTTTTTATGACATGGACGGTCATTGCTTGACATGTCTCCGAGACGGAATGTCCGTGACAGACGTTTCCCTGGCCCGGAGCGATCTGGTTCCCGCTTTGTAGAAATCCTGCGCTGCCCTTTTTGCGACTTGGACGGTCGATGCTGACCTTTTTGCGACTTGGACGGTCGATTCTGCCCTTTTTGTGACGTGGAAGGTCGGTGCTGCCCTTTTAGCGACGTGGACGGTCGGTGCTGCTCTTTTAGCGACGTGGATGGTCGGTGCTGCCCTTTTAGCGACGTGGACGGTCGGTTCTGGCCTTTTTGCGACGTGAACGGTCGGTGCGGCCCTTTTAGCAACGTGGACGGTCGATACTGCCCTTTTTGCGACTTGGACGGTCGATACTGCCCTTTTTACGACTTGGACGGTCGATGCTGCCCTTTTAGCGACTTGGACGGTCGGTTCTTCCATTTTAGCTACTTGGACGGTCGATTCTGCCCTTTTTGCGACTTGGACGGTCGATGCTGCCCTTTTTGCGACTTGGACGGTCGATGCTGCCATTTTTGTGACTTGGACGGTCGATTCTGCCATTTTAGCGACGTGGACGGCTGCCATTTTTACGACTTGGACGGTCGATGCTTCCATTTTTGCGACTTGGACGGTCGGTGCTGCCCTTTTAGCGACGTGGACGGTCGGTGCTGCCCTTTTTGCGACTTGGACGGTCGGTGCTGCCCTTTTAGCGACATGGACGGTCGGTGCTACCCTTTTTACGACGTAGACGGTCGGTGCTGCCCTTTTTGCCACTTGGACGGTCGATACTGCCCTTTTTGCGACTTGGACGGTCGATGCTGCCCTTTTTGCGACTTGGACGATCGATGCTGCCCTTTTTGCGACTTGGACAGTCGATTCTGCTATTTTAGCGACGTGGACGGTCGGTGCTGCCATTTTAGCGACGTGGACGGTCGGTGCTGCCCTTTTTGCGATGTGGACGGTCGGTGTTGCCCTTTTTGCGACTTGGACGGTCGATACTGCCCTTTTTGCGACTTGGACGATCGATGCTGCCATTTTTGCGACTTGGACAGTCGAGTCTGCCATTTTAGCGACGTGGACGGTCGGTGTGCCATTTTAGCGACGTGGATGGTTGGTTCATGATTTGACTTGCTCTGCTTCTTGCAGCATCAGGGGTAGACTTGACTTGCTTCGCTTCTCGCGGTGTCGAGATGGGATTCTGACTTACTCCACTTTCTGCGGTGTCGGTGTGGAGGTTGACTTGTTGATTTTGATTTGGGTTGACATCAGCATCGCTATACTAGAATATGGTACCTGGAGCGTATCATCGTCTGCCATGAGAGGATCTGGGATTGGTTTTTTGTTTGGCATCTGCATTGCTGCACTGGAATAATGCCAGGAGCAACTCATCATGTGCCCCGAGAGGATTTGGATTGGGTTTGTTTGGCATCGGTATCACTACACTGGAATATGGTACCAGGAGCGACTCATCATTCGCCACTTGGGGATTGGGGAGCGAATTTGGTTGGCGTCTGCATTGCTGCACTGGAATGTAATACCAGGAGCGACTCATCATTCGCCGCTTGAGGATCGGGAGTGATGGCTTAGGACACGGGTTTAGATCCCTATCACCTAAGGCTTTTCAATTTTATAGGTCGTGAGGGTCCCATAAAAGCATTTTCTCCCTACGAGTCGTAAGGATCTCGCAGGTGTATTTTCTCCTTAGGAGTCGTGAGAACTCCCAAGTGTGTGTTTCCTTCGTGAGTCGTAAGGATCCCACGAAGGTTTGTTCTCCTCATGCATCGTAAGGACACATGAGTGGGTCTACTTAATGGAGCATAATTCCAAAGGCGGAGACCAACGGCGTAACTGGTGATTACGGTGGGATATGAGTATGATGAGAATTATTTGAGCCCATGGATTGTATACGGTAGTCAATTTGGGGACTGGCCGTTGGGCTGGTGAATTTTGAGAACTTGGATTTTGGTTGGCGTCTGCATCGCTACACTGGAATATGGTACCAGGAGCGACTCATCATTCGCCGTTTGGGGACTTGGAATTTTGATTCTTGGTCGGCATCAGCACCGCTAACACTGAAGCGAAATGCCAGGAGCGACTCATTATTTGCCGTTGCCCGTTGGAGAAGGATGGCTTAGGAGACAGGTTTGGGTCCCTATCACCTAAGGCTTTTCGATTTTATGAGCCGTGAGGGTCTCATAAAAGCATTTTCTACCTACAAGTCGAGAGGATCTCGCAGGGGTATGTTCTCCTTAGGAATCGTGAGGATTCCTAAGTGTATTGCTCCTTTGTGAGTCGTAAAGATCTCACGCAGGGGTTTTCTCCTCACAAGGTCGAGAGGACTTTGCGAGTGTATTCATCTCTTTTCACGAGTTTGCACCCTTTCGGGTTTTTACAAACTCGCCAGTAGTCCTGCTGTTTTTACTCACGGAGCCCTTCCGGGTTTTCATCCGTGCCCGTTTTGCTTGTAGACATACCTTTTCTTTCTTTTTTCTTTTTTCTTCTTCTTTTTCTTTTTTTCTTTTTTTTTTTGCCGCTGGTGGGACTTTAAAAGTAGTCTCACCGGCAGGATTTGGGAGAGATAGGGGTCATTTTCGCCCGTGGATTGTATACGGTTTTGCAGGATGTATGATCCAGACCGTAAGGTTGGTGTGCTCAATTCGCCTGCGACTTGGAGCATTCACGTGTAGTATTTCTTGAGATATTGGCCATTGGTGGGTGGCATGGGCCTTTCACACTCGACACTTATTAGTTGGTAGGATCCACCATCGAAGACTTTCTCGATGACGTATGGTCCTTCCCAGGTTGGCTCGAATTTTCCCTTGGCATGTCGATTGGGGACGATCGGTCTTTTGAGGACCAACACCAATTCACCTTTCTTGAAAGCACGGAGATGGGTTATCTTGTCATAGGCCTGTGACATTTGGGCTCGGTATAGCTCCAGACTTTGCTTCACCGCGAGCCTCTTTTCTTCGAGGGCATCTAGTTCTTCAAGTCGAAGGAGCACGTTTTCCTCCTCCGTCAACTCATGCTGAACGGCCATTCATAAGCTTGGAACTTCGACTTCGAGGGGGAGGACCGCCTCCACTCCGAAGAGCAATGAGTATGGAGTGGACTGAGTTGGAGTACGGTGCGTGGTACGATATGCCCACAATGCCTCGTTATGCTTGAGATTCCAGTCTCTCTTATTGGCTGAAGCATTTTTCCTCAGGAGCTTGCATAGGGTCTTATTGAAGGCTTCGGCTAGCCCATTGGCTCTTGGATTATAAATGGAGGAATATCTCCAATCTATCTTATGCTGAGTAGCGATCCTTGAGACATTGAAGCTCTTGAAAGAAGGCCCGTTGTCAGAAATGATTCTTCTTGGTGTACCGAAGTGGTATAGAATATTATGTTGGAAGAATGTCAGAATATCTTTTGTCTTGACTTCTTTTAGCGGGACAGCTTCAGCCCATCTAGAGAAGTAGTCTGTGGCGGCCAGTATAAACCGATGACCTTTGGATGACGGAGGATCAATTGGGCCAACAATGTTGGCTACCGTAGGATGCAATGGATTGGGATGCTTATGAATAAAATCACCGTGAATTTGGTAGATATAACATTTCTTTGCATGCTCTCCGCAATCCCGTATCATGGTGGTCCAGTAATACCCAAGCCGTTTGATTTGAAGTTGTATCTTGGGGCCAGATTGGTGAGCACCGCAAACACCCGAGTGAACATCTTTCATGACCTTTTGGGCCTCGGCCAATGACAGACACCTGAGCCAGAGTTGGTCATATGACCTACGGTATAACGTGTCCTTTACAAACACGTATCGGAGAGCTCTTTTCTTCAGCTGAATCCTCGCAGATTTTTCTTCGGGCAACTTGTTGTATCGGAGGTACTCTATGAAGGGTTCTCTCCAATCGGGCTCGTCTTGGATGATCAAAGTTTCTTCGGCAGGACTGCTCTTCTGTTCCGCGCTTTCCTCTTCTCGTAGAGAGACTGGGGGTAGAATTTGTCGGCTCCTGACTGTGATAAGAATTTCGTCCACATCAGGATTAGCCAGCTCCTTGGCTAGGCGAGCGAGTATGTCGGCTTTTCCGTTCAATGCTCTAGGGACACTTGTTAGTTCGATATGAGTGAACCGTTTCATGAGTTCCACCACCCGGCTTCTGTACCGAGCTAACTCGGGTTTGTATATCTTATAGTCGCCGCTTACTTGGTTGACGACAAGCTGGGAGTCACCGTAAACCCGTAGCCGAAGGATTCCCATTTCTATGGCGAGCTCCAAACCAGCTATCAGAGATTCATACTCGGCCTCATTGTTTGTGCGAGGCTCGGTGAGAGCGAAAGAACGCCGTAGGGTTCCTATTGATGGTGTGATGAACACCAATCCTATCCCTGCTTTTATCTCCGGGATGCTTGATTTACCGGAGGTCCTTATTGATGAGGCTCCATCGAAGTAGAGCTCCTAACATGGCTCATCTTCCTCGAGGTGCAGCACTTGCTCGTCGGGTAACTCGCAATCTAGCGGCGACCCTTCTGGTATAGGATGAGCGGCGAGAAAGTCTGCAAGAGCTTGCCTTTTTACTGCTTTCTGGGGAGTATAAACTATGTCGAACTCAAGTGGCATGACAGCCCATCTTGCCATTCTGTCGGCTAGACTTGCTTTGGTCATCAAGTGTTTGAGCGGGTCGACCTTGGTGATCAGCATAACCCGATGAGCCAGCAGATAGTGCCTCAGCTTCTTCACAGCAAATATCAGAGCCAGGCATTGCTTTTCGATTTGGGAATAGTTGTGTTCCGCCCCGACTAGAGTTCGACTGAGGTAGTAGAGGGCATTTTCCTTTCCCTCCTCGTTATTCTGAGTGAGGAGCACACCGAGTGACTCATCTAGCACGGCAGTGTAGAGAATCAACGGTTTATTTGGAATGGGAGCGGCCAGCACTGGAGGGTGCAACAAGTATTGTTTGATGCATTCGAACACTGCTTGACATTCGGCATCCCAGATAAAAGGAGCTCCTTTCTTCATGAGCTTTGAGAAGGGCCTACATCTCCCTGACAAATTTGAGATAAACCTCCCTATATAAGCAAGCTTGTCTTGAAAAGATCTTAGCTGCGTCAGACTCTTCGGAGTGGGCATCTCTATAATGGCCTTTATCTTTGATGGGTCAACTTCGATCCCTCGATGTCGGACTATGAAGCCCAGGAATGTTCCCGATGATACGCCAAAAGCGCACTTCAGAGGATTCATCTTCAGATCGTATTCCCTCAGTATGGTGAGAACGGTCCTGAGATCTTGGATATGATCGGCCTTGGCCTTAGTCTTGACGACCAGATCATCAACATAGCATTCGACAACTTTATGGATTAGGTCATCAAAGATATTAGTCATTGCCCTTTGATATGTAGCACCTACGTTCTTCAGTCCGAATGGCATTACCTCGTAGCTATATATTCCGATCGCGGTTCGAAATGCTGTGTGCTTCTCATCCTCAGGCGACATCTTGATCTGATTATATCCAGACGAGCCATCCATAAAGGTGAACAGTTCATAATTTGAGGTGTCATCGACCATCATTTCCATGACCGGTAGCGGGAAGTCGTCTTTAGAACATGCCTTGTTGAGATCCCTGAAATCGACACAAACTCGGATCTGCCCATTTTTCTTCTTCACTGGGACTATACATGCGATCCAGTCTGCATACTTCTCTTCCTTGATGAAGCCGGCATCGATGAGTTTCTTAGTTTCCTCGATGACCTTTTCTTCCAACTCCCTTCTCATTCTTTGAGGAGCTTGTTTGACTGGCTTAGCATCAGGAGATATAGCCAGCTTATGCACGGCTACATCAGGGGAAAGGCCAGGCATTTCTTTGTACGTCCACGCGAAGCAGTCGACGAACTCATGCAGCAGGGCAATTATCTGCGCTTTCGTTTCCTCTGACAAGAGCGAGCTGATGTAGGTCGGCCTTGGATGATCGGGCGTTCCTAAGTCAATCTCGGTTAGCTCGTCAAAGGTTGCTTGTCCTCCATCTTCGAGCTCTTGAGGAGCTTCTTCTGGCTTGGCTATCTCGTAATCATCATTTGATCTTTCGCTGGCCTCACCAACACGGATCATGTAGCACGCTTTGGAATCAGGTTGAATGTAGCCTATGCCCCGTCTATCTGGAATTCGTGCATCGATGAGTGCTCTGACCTGGGGCGGATACCAAAGCCCTTCGTAAAACTTTGCTTCGGACTCCGTTTGATATAACCGGCATCCGCACTTCTTAAAGTATTCCCGCATCTCGGGCGCAAGGTATCTGGGATTGAGGACGGCTCTTATGCAACTCTCATAGGGAAGGCACGCGACAGAAAGATCGTCCGGGTGCACAACGGGGTTTGACCTGTAAAACAGGATGCCCTTCTGTCCATTTTTCCTACCGGGCACATAGAAAGTTTTCAGCTGGTCCACGGTAGAGACTGACAATGCGTCGAGCACTTTGCACATCCGTTCCGGCACCCTTGTGATGGCCAGGGACCCTTCTGCGACTTTGAAGGTCTCTCGTAGTTTTGCTTGCTGCATGGGGGGCCAATCTGCACAGCTGTTGCACGGCAGGTCCTCTTCTTCTGACTCTTCAGTGTCACTGCCAAGATGAGGGCGGACTTTGTTGCTAGATGGGCCTTCAGTAACAGATTCGTCCGTATCGCTGCCGAAATGAGGGCGAGTTTTACGGAAGGACGGGCTTCCAGCGTCGGACTCATCAGTGTCGCCGCCGAAATGCGAGCGCACTTGGGTATTTTTGCTTTTGAAAGTGACAGCCGGCGCAGATTTGCTTTTGAGTCTTGGGGCCGGTCTATCCTCAGTCAGTTGTGGCTTAGCATTTTGGTGGTTCATAAAGTACCGAGAATCTTCATATCGGACTTCATGCACACCGAACGGCTGGATGTCTCCGTCAATTCGTCTTTCTTCGCCATTTTTAGTATACTTCATGCATTGATGGAGAGTTGACGGAATGATGCCATAATCGTGGAGCCATGGCCGCCCCAAGAGAATCTTATAAGACGTGTCGGCGTCGATCACGTATATCTTAGCTTCAGTTTGCAGCTCCCCGAATTTGATTGGCAAAGCTATAAACCCCAGAACTTGCTGGCAATTTTGGTTGAAGCCTTGAATGACAACCCTTTCCCTTGACAGGTGTCGGACGTCCATTGACAAACTCTTCAGAGTTCGCAAGTTCATGATGTTCACTGAGGACCCCGGATCAATCAATATGCGATTAATTCGATCTCCGTCGCTGTACCCGGTTACGTAAAGCGGCCGATTATGCTCAGCCATTCCCAGCAGTAGGTCTTCATCCTTAAATGTGACTGCGGCGGCATGCAAAGCGTGCTGGGCTTCATTCATATTAATTTCCGCAAAGTGAGCCTGATACCGCTCAGGGTTTTGCAGAGCGTGAATGAGAACATCTCTAAGCTCCTTAGACAGGACCAAGGCGTCGTAGATGCTCAGGAGAGACGGAAGCTTCCGGAGATGTGCCAAGACATTATAGTCCACCGAGGAAGGATTTATGTTTTCATCAGTCGGTTCTCTGCCATCTACTTCATTAGTGACTTGTTTTTCCTTCCCTTTTGGGGCGTTGCCCTGATTTGGCGGTAGAGCCCTGCCGCTTCTGAGCTGGATTTGATTGGCCTTTGTGGTGAGCTCCTCGTCCTCTTCAGGAAAACAGAGCTCATCCTCGGAGTCGCTGCCAAGATGGATGGCGTAGCAGGTTACTACTAGGATTTCTTCATTGGAGTCTTCTTCTAACTCCTCCAGAATTTCAGCCGCTTGTACAGGGAAGAACTCCTTTAATTGAAAATGTTCTTTCCTTTTGTTCATATTCTTCGAGGGAATCGATATATTTTTGAATGGTCGATCTCCCTGCAGACTCTTTTTTGCGCCGAGCTGCACTTTTCTTCTTCTTGAGCTTCTTAGATTTTGAGCTTGATGGAACCGCATTGGCAGCTGGACTGATAGGCTTCTTCTGCCCTTCCCATTCCGTCCTGGGTTCTTTCCGAAGTAGCTTTATCATCTTCTTCGTCTTATTAGATATGTGCATACTCCACAGAGGCCGCGACGAGTCCATTTCATTTCTCAGGGCAGCGGGTTCGGCTGTCTGCTCCCAGAAGGCTTCAGCTTCTGTCTGTATAAAGTTGACGGTTGCAACTTGATTGTTTACCAACACGCTTTTGGATAGCTCGATCTCTCCAGCCTTGTACTGCTTCTCGACCCAGTCCTTGAAGATATAGCAATCCTCGATCGCATGGCTCACTACTCGGTGGTACGGGCAATACAGGGGATTGTCGGTCATTTTTGCTTCTTGGGGTCTTTTCGACTCCGGCAATTGTAGGCCGTTGTTCAAGGCATCTTTAAATATCTTACGGACCTTGTCCCTTCTGAAAGAGTAAACCTTGTTCTTCTTCTCCTCTAGGGAAGGCCCATCTCCTCCCAGCAATGGCTTTCGAGACCGGTTGGTTTTGGATTCGCCCGCCCTTCGCTTTTCTTCATTGTCGGACGCATTGAAAACATTGGTACTACTGGAACTCCCGCTTGTACGGCTGTCGTCCCGCTTGCTTTTCCAAGTTTTGTCTGTCTGAGAGTCTGGTGGGGACTCTTGCTTCGAGCGTTCCAGCATTTGTACTTTCTTGGTTAGCTCCTGGAATGTCTTGAGGCCCGCTGTACACAAGAATGGGACCATCCAATTGCTGAGGTTCCCAATAAGAAGGCTGACGAACTGGTCCTGCTCCAGCGGCGGTTCGCACTTGACCGTGAGATTACGCCATCGGGCGATAAAGTCAGTGTTGCTTTCATTCTTCCCCGGCTTGGTCCTCACAAGGTCAGCAATGGAGGTTTTATCACTGACGCTCATGAACCTTTGCCGGAACAGAGACTCTATTTGGGCAAAGGTAATGACGGACCCGTCTGGTATGCTCGCGTACCAGTCGAAAGCGACCCCGGTCAGGCTGTTGACAAATTAACAAAGAAGGAGTGCGTCATTGCCCCCTGTATTTCCGCACGATGCTTTGAAGTGGGCAACGTGCTGATTCGCATTCCCCGTTCCATCAAATCTTCCGAACATAGGAATGACATAGCCGCTTGGGAACTCAATCAGATCGTACTACGCGGGATATGGCCGTCCACTACTGCCGATTTCTTTCTGAGCTTCAGCTTCGGCCACCAATGTTTTAACCTTGCTGGTGACTAAATCCATTATACGATCCTGTGTTAGCGGGATAGTGCTGTCTGGGGCCAAGGCGTCCCCAGAAGCGGAGTGTGGCCGGCTTTCATGTGGCTCGACCAGTCTTGGACCCGAAGGAACAGGCATTGGCTGCCTCGGATTGTCATCAGCTGCCTGATTAGTAGCGGCTTGTGCTTGATTAGGAGGCGCTCGACCAATTTGAGCCGTAAGCTGCATCACCACGTTCGTTAAGTCGTCAATCTTCGAATAGAGCTTAGCCATCTCTTTATCTTTGCTCTTGAGCTGTTTTCGAAGCTCTTGAAGCAGCTCTTGCTCCGCAGTCCTGGGGTGGAAAGTCGGCTCTTCCTCGCTGTCCGAGCTTGATTCTGTATGGACCGAGGGGTCTGTCTGCCTATCATCCTCATCGAGAGGGTTTTCTTCATCCAGCAGGGGCGGCTGTTCTTGGGCAGCGGCAACCACATTCAGGCTAGATTGGGCTTGGGATGTGGTGGCCCCATCCTTGCTTTTGCTGCGAAGGCTGTCGCTGGGGCGCCCGCCCGCCATATAGACCGTATG
The DNA here is from genome assembly GCA_030015575.1 of Agapanthus africanus. Lineage (NCBI taxonomy): Eukaryota > Viridiplantae > Streptophyta > Magnoliopsida > Asparagales > Amaryllidaceae > Agapanthus > Agapanthus africanus. Next base: position 704,114,175 of record JASDDO010000024.1, on the reverse strand, counting down.
GATGATATATCCGCCCGTCTTTCGATCATTGGCGGCTGATTTCACGGATCGCTGTCTTGACCCCCTTGCTTCGGTAACTGGTAGTCGATTGAAGGCGGCTGGCCTAACCAGGTTCTTGAATGGTGCTGGCGCTTCTTTTCTGGGTTTGCCCCACTGCTTTCATGCGGCACAGAGTGCTTGATAGACTCTTGAAGAGACAGTGTCATACTTCTTCTATTGGGGCCGGGACACGTCTCTTTGTGGCACTGTTCGGACCGCTGTCTTCTTGATTCTGGCGGTCATGGCATTTTTCTGAACCCACTTCAGAGGCTCGAAGGAATTGCTGATTCTCACGTCCGACTCAGCCGTCGTCGCGAGGCAACCCTGCACTTGGAACTTCATACAATTCCATTTGGCCGAAGCCCTGGCCCTTTTGTTGGCTCGATACCTGAGACGCTTCTGCCTTAACTTTTCTGTTCTAAGCACCTGGCAGACTTCGTCTCTTTGGGAAGACGCCGCAGACCGGGCGATGGAGGGCCTTGGAGATACGCTCGATTGTGCATTTGTTGGAGTCATCTCCTGAGCTTGTCCGCAACATTTGATGTTGCCCTTTGTACCGAAGTTCTTGCCCCCCGCTGGAGCACCAGAGAATCGTTCAGATACCGTCTTAAGTTTCGGTTGTGGTGCCTTGGCGATCACGACATTCGGCCTCTTACCCTTTGAGACCGGCTTGGCCACCTGTTCCGCCGGGATCTCCGCCAGATGAGCGCTTCCGGCAGGGTAGATGATGATGGAGCCAAACTGGCGGGGCGGTTCCTCCCACTGTCGACTGAGGCTTGCGGGGAGAACCACGCGGGCATTGATTTTGACTACGTATGAGATCGGGGTCGCGTCGTAAGCCGAATTCGTCTTGGGAGACATCGCCATTGAAAGTTGATTTCTGCACGAAAGAAAGAAATTATTTCAGTACAAACATCGGCATATATGTTAAAGGAGTTCGCATGAACGCTTAACCCGAGATATGGGAGGAGAGATGGTCCCACCGGGCGTACCAGAATCTGTAGGGTATTTTTCGTCACCCCATTGAGATGGGAATACGCGCGCGCTTGTCGGGCGCATTACAGATTCCCCCTGCCAAGGGTAGGCTGGGGTTTATTGATTGTGGGGATCCGAATCTCCGGCAACTACGGACTAAGCTGCCGTTAATTAGCCCTCGCATTTGGAGCGAAGGAACCTCCGATTAACGGGTTAAACTGGTCATGCGAACTCAATGTGCAGTAACGTGTTTTGAAGGGGTTTTGGAAATATCGGGGGCCCCGTAGAGTTTTTTACGAGGGTCCCGCTACCCGGATAGCGGGCTGGGGGTCAAGGGGGCTAGCAGCCCCCTTGCGGGGTGCGGGGCAGCGCCCCATTAGAAATTTTTTTCTAACGGAAGACAGTGTCGTAGAGTCTGTGTATGTTTTCCTTCCCCCCTTTTTTTAAAAGTGGAGTTTAATTTCAAAAGGGATTTTATTGTGGAGTTAAATTCCTAAAATAGAACTTTATTGTGGAGTTAAACTCTAAAGAATATATATATATATATATATATATATATATATATATATATATATTTATATTTTAAAAGGTTTGAACTCCAGAAGGGATTTTGTTGGGGAGTGTACGTAAAACGACGGGGAAAAGAAAACAAAATGGCGTCTAAAGGACGCTCGAACGGCAGGTGGGCGCCTTAATGCCCGGGGTCACGTGCGCGCATGTGACCAATGGGCACTTTGGCGCCCCCCCAGGGTCACGTGGGCACACGTGACCGATGGGCGCTTTGGCGCCCCGGGGTCACGTGGGTACACGTGACCGATGGGCGCCTTGGCGCCCCAGGGGTCACGTGGGCACACGTGACCGATGGGCGTCTTGGCTCCCCAGGGGTCACGTGCGCACACGTGACCGATGGGCGCTTTGGCACCCCGGGGTCCTGTGCGCACACGTAACCGATAGGCGCCTTAGCGCCCCGGGGTCACGTGCGCACACGTGACCGATGGGCGCCTTAGCGCCCTGGGGTCACGTGGGCACACGTGACCGCGGGAAAAACCAGCGGAAAGGGAAGCCTAGCCCCTAGGCTGGGGAGTTGAACTCCCAAGGGAATTTTCGGAGTTGAACTCCTAACAGAAACAAATTTATGGAGTTAAACTCCAACAGAAATTAATTTATGGAGTTAAACTCCAGCAGATTTAGAAAGGAGTTAAACTCCTGGGGATTTATTGCTCTTCTCTTGAGCCTTAGGTCTGTCCAAAGTTAAATTTTTGGAGATGGGTCTCCTTCTTCTTGCTCTTGACCGGCGGGATCTTGGAGAAAAGGGGATGAGCCTTAAAAGCCTCCCCTTTTCGAGATCTGATTGGAGATCCGAGCTCCCCTTCGGAGGTTTTGTGGTGGAAATCTACTTATTTTCTGGAAAAGGAAGAGTTAAACTCTTGATTTAATTCAAAAGGAAAAGAAGGTTTTAGAACCTTGAGGAAGGAGGAAGAGATCTCAGATCTAGAAAATTTCTGGAGAGAGAAAAAGTTGTTGAGATATTTCACTATCTTTGCCTTTATAAGCCATACACTTTACACATAGCCCCTTGGGCTTCACAAAAATAGCATTTTGCCAATCCCATGGCTCATGTGCCATTTCTTTTCGCGCATAAGCCATGGGCTTTACAAAAATTTGGCTTTATGCCCATTTTCTTACATTTATCCATAAAATAAAATTACAAAAATTTAATCTTGGCATGGGGGGAGGCCGGCCGCTTCATGTTCGGGCTCGACCCGGGCATGGGCCCACTGGGTCTGGGCTTGGGCCCACTTGGCTTGGGGTTGACTTGGATTTTGACTTGGTCAACCGGGGTGTAAATTTTTACCCCAACACCAGAACCACAAACGATTACTGAAAATTTGATAAGTGTTAGTTGTATGTATGCCCTAGAGGCCAGCATTGTACAGATGATGTATATTATATTGGATGCTTCGACATATATAGAGAGGACTTTCATGATCGATATGATAGTATGCTGTCCGGTTGCTCTTTACTTTAACATGTATACTTGTCTCTTTATACTGTCTTATCGTTATATGTTGGTAAACCCCTTAGGATGTGTACTTGACTACCTGGACTATGATGCGGATCATACTAGTGGGGACATGGTGGTCCATAAATACATCCTTCAAGGTCCCTAGTCGTGGGTGTATCGAGACGGGGCATCGATATACCAGTGTAGACTAGCGTATATGCTTCTCGACCCATGAGATGGGTGATGGATGATCCCATATCCATTGCTTTTTGACAACAGAGATGGTTATGGGTGCTCAGTGGAGATTGGGTACACTAGACGAACTCGCCGAGAACTCCTAGATGGTATTATACCACACGTCAGATGGCAGTTCTCTGGTGACACTTGTGCAGGTTAGTCTGTAGACCCGAGATCGTCATAGAGTCTTGTGTGATTCCCACTGTGCTTTGATTTCCACCATATCACGTCCATCAGGGCATGCAAAACGGTGGTTTTTAGGTACGGTCCTGAGTCATATGGAGGAAATGAGTGATAGGAGAGGTTTCGTCTCTCCCGGTATTGGGGGTTGATGTTGCGCTGTGCTCGATTGGCCGTAACAGAGAAGTCCCTGGCCAGGGCTGATTTAGAGATTTACTGGTAAGTGTTACCAGTAGTTTCTCGACCCGTTATGAGCCTCACATCGGCACGACTTATCGGTTATTGGGGTCTGACGTTCACCACCCCTAGACTTGATATGCGATATTTCAGACGAGGAGACCGGACTGTACGGGAAGTGTTACCGGCAGGCTTTTACAGGAGTTGGAGCGGGCTTGCTCGCTGATCTTCTGATCGCTCAATACCCGGGTAGCCGTTACGTCCAGCTAGTACCGCTGACGGCTTGTGGGTGCGTGATGTGATCATCACCTACTGCCGGCGTATTGACGAGTCTTTAGAGTCCTACATAGAGGTTTTACTGGCTCAGGCAAAACGAAATAGGAGCACGTATGTGATATGTGCAAGACCGAGAATAAATGCGTGTATGTGATACCGTATTCTATTCTCGCGACTTTTTGTATCGGTCGGTTTTATATGATATGACCGGGTTATCGAATCAAGTGTTTATTTGATAAGTCGATACGATGAATGTTAGTCGGTTATATGAGATATGACCGAATTATTAAGTCAAGTGTTGATTTAATAATTAAATGTATAATTGTATATTAGATATACTAGTTTACATTTACTAACAAATGTTCACTAAGGGTTTTTTCTCACATGTACACATTTTTACTATATATATGATATATATATGAAAATGTGTTGTATTTTTGTATCATGGTTGATGATACACTATACATGGGTGTATGAGACTTACACTATGCTAATTTTCATTTTGGGTTTTTAATATCTAAAGTAATTACAAAATCATGTGGAGGATTACAAAATGCATGAAGCTTGTGGAAGCTTGTTGATGCATTGACTAATTCAACTTGGTTTTGTTTTTACTATGGATATTTCTTAACCCAACGATAAAGATTAGCCTAGGGTTAAGTCTCTACAAGGGTTAGTATATGATACTCACTCACCATGGTTAGCCTTGACACTTGATCATTATCCTTTTCACTTTCTTTTGTTCATCTTCTTCTTCATTGAACAAGAGAAAAAGAAAACTAGGGTTTGATCCAATGTGAGAAAGATTGTGAGAAACAGAAATCTAAAGAGAACCCCCTTCCTATTTCTCCATCCTCTACTAGACTAGCACTTTAGTATAGGGTGTTATTTCACTAATTCTCTAGCTAGTGAAGTAGGAGCTTGAGTCGGAATTCCCTCGACGTAGATCATCTTCGGCCTCGGATACTTCAAGCAAGGTCGCATCCTTCGCGTCGTGAAGCCATGCAAGAGCGCGGGAGAACCTTGATCGCAGCGAAGGGACTTCAACAAGGAGCAAATGAAGTGGAGGACCAATCTAGAGAGGTTGTATTTCGTGTTCCCTTTAGAGTAAAGTTGTTTACTTGCCTTTAGATTCGCCTAATCTTTTGTATAAGATCTTGCAAAGGGTTTTTAGGCACATAAATTTTTTAAACGGGCATGGTCGATGCCTAGTAGAGCCTTGTTAGTGTGCCTAGTTACCCTACAGTGGTATCGGAGCCTAGCTAGAGCATTAGGCGATGTGTTAATGAAGTAAAAACTCCGAACGAACCCGACAACGTCGAAATCAACCCCACTCTGTACAATTTTTAAAATCTGGTATTTTTCTAAATTATAAATGCTTAAAAAAATCAGCAGGAAAATATAAGGAAAACTGTGCAAAACGACAAAGATTGGCGCCCAAAGCGCCGCGGAACCGTGGCACCAGCATGGCTCGGGCGGCGGTTCCGCGGCCATATGGTGACGTCACCCTTGTCGTTTTGCGCAGTAAAGTTCCTATTTGTTTACTAATTTTTTCTGGGTTTTTTCTATCTGACTCAAGTGTTGAGTAATATAGGGGTTTGTTTTGAAATCGTCGATTCGATCGGAGAATATAATTTTGTTCTGTTATTCCGGAAAATTTAGAAAGTACTAAAATGTTCGAACGGATATCGTTAACTCAATTTTTCCCGGCACGAAAAACATTCAAGTGTTGAATTTTTCTTGGCTTTAAATATTTCGAAAAAACTTGCATGTGATGCGATGGATCCTCTAGAAGACAACAAACCATAACTCGATTATGTGACCATCTTGAACTGCCCTTTGAACCTTAGGGTTTGGGGCAGTACGGCGTGCCACATGTGAGGCGTTGGCTTGACCCTTCTACGGCTGGACCGTTGCTACTGTGACGTATTCTGGAATCTTTAAACTCCGCTCAAGTGTTGAGCTATTATGGAAATCTTGAGTATTTGATTATTCGATCGGAAAGTTTAATACTGTCTATTTATCTGGAATATGATACAATATGTGGAATTCAGACAAGTTAGGCATGAAATGCGAAATATGTGATATTTCGGATTTACGATGTCTAAAGAGATTGTGGATTCCAAATGTTGTAGTTTTACACTTTCTTTTCTGCAACCGTAAGTGTAATATGTGATCGCCGGTTTCGTTGCTATATGTCAACGACAATTGGGATGCGCATATTTAGTTACGTTGATGACATATGATTTCTATGTTGCTGGATATGTTATATTGGATCGTCGCGTTCTGAATAGCCGGGGGCTTTATGTGAGATGAGAGCTTTTATTTTCATTCATGTAAATTTAAATGTATGCAATATTCTTTTATCGGGACACTTCCGGGATGAAGTCGTTGTCACCATTTGTATATTATTTACTTTTCCGCACTAGGATAGACCGAAGGAGGAGAGCATAAGTAACGGGTTCTGGAGTCCAGTGGGTGACCAACTCGGGGAGTCGAGTCCGGGTCTCCTAACTCCAGAATTGGTATGGTTGCTTACCGTTCTCGTAGGGGCCTAGGGGTGTGGCTTTGGCTATTCATCGCGACCGTGGAATCCGTGTTTTATAGAGGCTCAAAATAAAACACGGACGTCCTAGTATATCCAATGTTTCATATATTTCTTCTGCTGCGATATATGTGATGTGATCATTTGATGTTCTGTGATAAATACTGTATATAGTATATATAATATATTATATAGGCGTTACTTATGTTTTACACCCGCGCTAGCCCTGCCCTGCTCTGCCGTTAGTTACCTAACCTAACGGTGCACGAGGGGACATCGAGGCGAATGCGTATGGCATAAGCGTACGTCGTATTTATCTGTGCTGTTTAGGTGACTTAAATGATGGGACTTCATTAATGTGATTAATGAAAGAAAAGAAACCTAAAAGATGTTGTAGAATCAAATTTTAATAAAAAGGGTAGGTACAGTTTTGCTTTTCATAGTGATATATATGATATATCCCGCACCTTATTAGATGAGGAAAGAGCCGAGATCCCTTCACCGGGAGTGACCTCTTTAGCAAAATTGGCAGATGCTACAACACTCGGTTTGACTTTTGACTGCTTTTAGAGTTTTGCTTTGCATAGTGATGTATATGATATATCCTGCACCTTATTCCATAAGGAAAGAGCCGAGATCCCTTCACCGGGAGTGACCTCTTTATCAAAACTAATAAAAGCCTCAAAATCACTCCATTTCAAAATTCACATGATTCTACGACGATATCAAGTTCATTACGCAATAGGTTTTCAGAAAAACCTGACGTAGCCCTCCGTCATTTCAGATAAGAACTGTTTAGTATTCGTGCTGCGTTTGTTGGCCTTTGTAAAGGCGTAGTGTGCGGTAGCTGAATGGTGCTTATCTGCTTATGCATATGATGCAGATTGTTTTGGGGTAGTCGTACGACCTTGTTGTCCTTTGTGAAGGGTCGTGCGGATGGGTTTGATTCAATCAAGAAATGACGGGTTGATATTGACTAACATCCTATGATTTGTTGGCCTTTGTCAAGGTCATAGGGGTTAGGGGCAAAATATTATCGGGAATTTCAAGTGTTTAGATTTGCAATGATTTTGCATACCTTCTATGAGATAGTTGGATCCCAATACCCATTGTGAGTAATTGTTACTCCCGGTAGAGTTTTACACAGGACAATTAGCCGATCAAGTAGGTGTCTAGAAAGGTGTCAACGGGGTTACGCCTCTGGGAAAACGAGCTTTACTTTAATTAGGTCTGTGCGAAAGCACGGGGAAAATCCCTCAAAGTACCGACACTGGCCTGGCTGAAAGATCGGCGAAGTTGTAGGGTGTAATTAACCCTGGCTAGTCTTTTCTTTTAGCGTTTGAAGGAAGATTTGATAAAAAAACAGTGGGAGCCATCCTGATTAGATAAAATAATAACCAATCTGATCTTGCAAGAGCATACGCTAAAGTGTTTTCTTCTCTCTCTCTCCAGGTAGCGACCATATCATGCCTTAATAAAGATAATAATATGGATTTGTTGACCGAACCCGCATGTTATATTGTGCTGGGGAACGTTGGTTCCGTTCTTTCTTATAAGAGTTATAAGACTGAACAGGGTATAGGGGAATACCAGGATTCTCATGCCACCCGAATGAAGAAAGTATATATTGATGCATTTTCTTCGGGTGTGTTCGTTATAGAGAACTGTTTCTCTATTTGCTCTACGTCCTGGGTATTAGATACCGGGTCAGGATCCTATATATGTAATCAGTTATATGGGCTTAGGAAAGGTAGAGAACTTGGAGAAGGTGATAAAGACATAAGGGTTGAAAATGGTGCAATTGTTGCTGCTAAAACCGTCGGGGAATATCACCTTGTATTGCCAACTGGTAATACATTGGTTCTGAACGAATGTTATTACATGTCGAACCTGATATGCAACATTATATCGGTATCTTTACTAAGTAAAGAGGGATATAATTTTGTATTACAGTGTAACGTTTTGAAAATCGTTTCGGTGAAATGTCGAAAAAACGGTAAAATAAGTGGGCTTTCTGTAAAAATTCAAAATGCAAATATCTTTTTTATAAAATTAAATATACATATTCTAGCTATGTAATTACTAGTATTTGGTGTTTATTGAGTCACTGGTGAAATTTCAAATTTTCTGAAAAAAAATATTATTTTAATATTATTTTAAGCCGGTAAGAAAATACATTAAATTAGCGATAAATACAAATTTAAATGTTCTAATTTTAATCTTTAAAATCATGTTAATTAAAATCTAGTTGTAATATAAATTTTTAGTATTTTATTTCATGTTTTAATGGGTTTTTATTATGGAGAACAAAAAATAATTAATTTAAGCTAAAACTTGCAATTTTGAGATTGTGGGGGGTCTTTTTGCATAGAAATTCTGTGTAAAATCTCTCACACTCATCCCCACTTCTTCATGGCCGACCCCACATCCAAACACAGCCCATTTTTCCTCCTCTCAAATTTTCTTCTACTCATGTGAAGAAATGCTTTATGGAATGGTATAAAATATATTAATTTGACTAAGTATACTTATGTAATGGTTGTCTTTGACCTTGTGTAAATTTTCCCCAACTCCCAAACCACTCCCCATCACCCCTGGCCAAAAAAAATCTGCAGGAATTCCCCACTTGCCTCTCTCATTTCATATAAATCCAACTCCATTTCCTTATCTTATTAAATTAAGCTTTTATTATTATATTGAGTATGGTGCATGTCATGTGAGGTATGGGTTGATTATTGACTTGGACACTCTCTCTCTTCCTCTCACTACTACAAAGAAGGGTTGCCCCTACGGTTATATACGTAGGGGCGAAAAAATACCCCGTAGGTGCAAAGGCCGCAGGTGCAAGTTGAGGCCCTATACTTGCCCCTACGGGCAATTTTTTGCCCCTACGGTTATATGTGTAGGTCCAGATTCCCCTACGGATTAAGCCGTAGGGTATAAGATTTTATATTATTTACGGTTTATTTTAATAAATTACTTGGACCTACGGCTATAGCCGTAGGGGCATTAACTACCCCCTACGGATATATTCGTAGGTACTTTTCCGTAGGGGCACAAATTCAGGATTTCTGATATTTGCCCCTACGGATAACGCCGTAGGGCATTGTCAGTGGCCCCTACAGACATATCCGTAGGGGTATTCCCAAACAACTGGCACTGACATCTGGGGGAAATATCAGTTACTGCTGATATTTAGCCCCTACGGATATATCCGTAGGGGTAACATGTGTGCCTACTGATTAATCCGTAGGTACATATTGTCTGTAATTTTTTTTTAAAAATGGGCTGCTTGATTTTTTCCCGCCCTGTGCACAATAATGTATACATCAATCAAATCATATATTGCAGTATTCATAATCACATCTCACGCATATATATAATATACAAAAGAAACACAAAAACTGAATATGATATAAATACAAACAAATATCAATATCGTTTCAAAATGTAGTACAATGTGTATGATATAAATAAATACATGTTTCAAAAAAAAAGAACCAAAAGTCTACCCTTGCTCGGTCCAGCTCGGTCCTGCTCCTCGGTCAATAAACTCTGCAATTCGTCGCGAGCGGGAGTCTAAGTGGGCGGTGGAGCTACAGGAGCTGTCTGCGGAACCGCAGCCGAAGGAGATGCGTGTGGAGGCTCGGCCGATCTACCCTGTCGCGTCTGGATATAACGTGTGTAAGAAGCGTGAAAGAACTGTTTATTATTCAAATTCGTTTCATTATTAAGTTATTTCGAAACCCTGTTTGGATATCTAGTTTGGAAAAGCGTTGTTTATTTCAATTACATATGTATGTATGATTAATAAAACATAAGTCTACAACCAAATAAGCTCAGGCTATGTACTGATATTGGATATGTTGATATCTATAATATGACATTATATTTTACTATTAAGTAGTATACATACCAGCATCTCATTCAACTCCTGAACGGTGGCCTTCAAGCTCTCCTGTTCCTGCTGGATACGTCGCTAACTGGAGACGGAGGAAGTAACCACCGGGGTGGAGTCCAACCTCATATGGGCCCTGCTAGAGCCCAGTCCTCGGCCTATCTCCAAACCTCCGTGGTGCCGTCCGTGTGCGGCGTCCAGGACTGGGGTCAGCAGCCTCGAATGTTGCCTTCCCCCTAGCAACTGTCAGAACATTATATTTAGCATATACTGGTCTATAAAATTGACAAGAAATACCAAAATCAACAAATTCAAAGCCTTACCTACAGAGATAGAAGATGTGCTCCTCTGGTATCTGCATGTATCAAAATTTGAATAATATTAATTAATTTCAGTACATACATACTAACAAGGTAAACTCGCATATAGCGCTGCTTACACATATGACAGGGAGTGAACAAGCTCTTGTAGATCATCAGGCGCAAATCTAATCTCATCAAGCAGCCCATGATAATGAGTTGGACGACTAAGAGCAAAAGAAATGTGTGTATATTTATGATATAGCATTCTAAATCAATAAACATGCCCTATATAATATATAAACATACCTGGAGGAACGAGAGTGGCCTCTGTCCCTGATATGGACGCATCACCAACAACTAGACAATCAAACATTGACAATATAAGTAATTTTGACATAAACAGGCATGGATATCTATAATATTACATTCAAAATGGATATTAGAGAGCGCACCTGCAGTGAGAAGTGGTAAAAGTATCACCCAACTAGGGTGTAATTTACAGAATCAGTTGAGACTCTTAAAAGTCATAGAAGAACCCGACCTGCACAAATCTGATGTATGCTTTCCATTGGACACTAAGAAGTCTCTAAAGGGAAAAGCCTATGTGAAAGCCATCATTAGTTCATATCAGAAGATTGACGCTGAAACAGAGAACGAGAAATGTCATTTTTTTCTTCTTCCGCCACATTACTGTCTTCTTCTTCTGCCACATTACTGTCTTCTCCTTCTTATTATGTGCGCGTGCAAATTCAATGACTATATTGAGAATATGGATTAATAGTGGGTAGGAAAAGTATTTCTCAAATGGCTTTTGCGTCTTAAAACCATAAACTACTAAGTAATGACATACATAATTTTTTTAGTATAAAGGTTGTTATTTTAAGTTTTCCCTTATAGAGATATGATCTAACTGCATCTATCAACTATAAGTGTGCAGAAAATTATGATAAGAAATCATAAGAAAGGGTCGTAGCCATGCATAACCTTGAATCTACATACCAAATCATGCAAAAGCATGCACTTATTGTCACCTTGCCTTAGAATATAAAATATCTTGGAAGACTATAAGCGAGCATTTAAATCATGATAGCTTTTGACTTCAACATATATTTTTCTCAAGTACCATGAAATATACTTGCTCCGTATAAACCGTTTTCAGGAAGATGGATTAATAATGATAAATTATCCATTGTGGCTCACTAGGTTAGCATTTTCTCTTCTATTGACCATCTTTCTAATCTGCTTGGTAAATTTATTCGGAACCGGCTGCGAATCATTAAAAGACATGCATAAGAAAGAAAACTAAAATACAGATATATAGCATACCGATACATCGAAACTTCATAGTTGCGATGGCAATCCAGAGATATTTATTTCTACACACGTGGTGCGCGTGCGAATGCGTCAGGCATGATGGACAAATATTTCAGAACATGGAAAGTATTATTCGTATAAATTAATTAAAACTTTTAAACACCTTGGGTAGATATTTTCTTAGGTGATGCAATCATATCATGAGGATTAAATTTAAGCTATTATACATATGCATATGTATTTTTCTAACCTAAAATATCACACACACACAGAGAGAGAGAGAGAGAGAACACCTTGTAGGTAAAGAAATCAGGTAGCAGGATCCTGAAGAAATAGAGTCCATAGCATTGCTCATCATCATCATCCATGATCCCTTTGATAATATTTTTTCAAAGGGATCACGGATGATGATGATGAGCAATGCTATGGACTCCATTTCTTCAGGATCCTGCTACCTGATTTCTCTATCTACCTGGTGTTCTCCCCCTCTCTCTCTCTCTCTGTGTGAGATATATTAGATTAGAAAAATACATAAGCATATGTATAATAGCTTAAATTTAGTCCTCATGATATGATTGCATCAACTAAGAAAATATCTATCCAAGGTGTTTAAAAGTTTTAATTACTTTATACGAATAATACTTTCCATGTTCTGAAATATTTGTCCATGATGCCTAACGCATTGGCACGCGCACCACGTGTGTAGAAAAAAATATCTCTGGATTGCCATCGCAACTATGAAGTTTCGATGTATCGGTATGCTATATATCTGTATTTTAGTTTTCTTTCTTATGCATGTCTTTTAATGATTCGCAGCCGGTTCTGAATAAATTTACCAAGCAGATTAGAAAGATGGTCAATAGAAGAGAAAATGCTAACCTAGTGAGCCACAATGGATAATTTGTCATTATTAATCCATCTTCCTGAAAACGGTTTATACGGAGCAAGTATATTTCATGGTACTTGAGAAAAATATATGTTGAAGTCAAAAGCTATCAAGATTTAAATGCTCGCTTATAGTCTTCCAAGATATTTTATATTCTAAGGCAAGGTGACAATAAGTGCATGCTTTTGCATGATTTGGTATGTAGATTCAAGGTTATGCCTGGCTACGACCCTTTCTTATGATTTCTTATCATAATTTTATGCACACTTATAGTTGATAGATGCAGTTAGATCATATCTCTATAAGGGAAAACTTAAAATAACAACCTTTATACTAAAAAAATTATGCATGCCATTACTTAGTAGTTTATGGTTTTAAGACGCAAAAGCCATTTGAGAAATACTTTTCCTACCCACTATTAATCCATATTCTCAATATAGTCATTGAATTTGCACGCGAACATCATAAGAAGGAGAATACAGTAATGTGGCAGAAGGAGAAGACAGTAATGTGGCGGAAGAAGAAAAAAATGACATTTCTCGTTCTCTGTTTCAGCATCAATCTTCTGATATGAACTAATGATGGCTTTCACATAGGCTTTTCCCTTTAGAGACTTCTTAGTGTCCAATGGAAAGCATACATCAGATTTGTGCAGGTCGGGTTCTTCTATGACTTTTAAGAGTCTCAACTGATTCTGTAAATTACACCCTAGTTGGGTGATACTTTTACCACTTCTCACTGCAGGTGCGCTCTCTAATATCCATTTTGAATATCGATAATATTACATTCAAAATGGATATTAGAGATCGCACCTGCAGTGAGAAGTGGTAAAAGTACCACCCAACTAGAGTGCAATTTACAGAATCAGTTGAGACTCTTAAAAGTCATAGAAAAACCCGACCTGCACAAATCTGATGTATGCTTTCCATTGGACACTAAGAAGTCTCTAAAGGGAAAAGCCTATGTGAAAGCCATCATTAGTTCATATCAGAAGATTGATGCTGAAACAGAGAACGAGAAATGTCATTTTTTTCTTCTTCCGCCACATTACTGTCCTCTCCTTCTGCCACATTACTGTATTCTCCTTCTTATGATGTTCGCGTGCAAATTCAATGACTATATTGAGAATATGGATTAATAGTGGGTAGCAAAAGTATTTCTCAAATGGCTTTTGCGTCTTAAAACCATAAACTACTAAGTAATGGCATACATAATTTTTTTAGTATAAAGGTTGTTATTTTAAGTGCGCGTGCAAATTCAATGAAAGTTAGATTTGAGGATACCCATGTATGAGTTGTATTCTATATATGTGTGTTTCGATTTATGATTTCGCTTAAGTGTAGGGTTGTTTTTACTTAAAGAAGTATCACCATCTACTATATATAAAAAAATATAGCAAACTAGGATTAGTATTCAAATCCCAGTCCAGATTGGTATTCAAAATTTATTTAATTAGTTTGTGATCCACATCATTTGATTCGTTGCTTGAGGCATCAATGTAGGCACAAATATCGGCGACGAGGAACTCGACGAGGAAGAACGAGGGCGGTGGCGGGCTGAGAACGGAGGGCGCGCGGTGGCGACGAAGAGAAAATTGGCGCGGGAACGAGAGAAAATTTTGGGAACGAGAGGGAAAGATATCGAGGCGTATATTGGTATCGATGGGAATATGAAGGTTTCATATTATCATCGAGTATCATATATTGGTTTTAACCTGAATATCTTGAGTCGCTCTCTAATTATGCGTTTGTTGTGCATTCGTGTTGTATGTGTAACATGATTTTAAACCATTGAGATCAAGATTGATAGAACTGATCATCCTACATTGCAATAGCATTCATCGACCAAAAACTATTATTGCAATGGTATTCATCTATAACTATTAAGAGGCATGTTTGAGTTTTATACTGGGATCACAAATAGCATGATGGCTGCAAACAGGTTGCTTGAATACTTGCAGACAATCCAATGTTGCCTCGCCATTTCTATAAATTTTAAACTCCCTCGAAAATTATCATCACTCAGGATTACTTTAGGGCCAGTTTGTCTGCTTCTTGCTTGTGATTCAACATTCAGCTTTTTGTTGATTTGGAACTCAGAGAGTGTTGCAAAAAAAATCCAAAACTAAATAAACCTCAAACTAGCTACAGAGAAGGCAAACAGCAAACCCCATGAAGTTTGGCTTTCAAGGGTTTTCCCACTAAAATACACTTAGATGTAGCACTTTAAGGAAGCTTGCAGCAATATAAAAACTTTTAGGTAGTTTAGTGAAAAACTGCAGTGCTTCAAGATTGTTTAAGTTTTATGTGTGCTTAAGCTGTCATACAGAAATTATCGTTGCAAAAATGTTCGCAACCCTAGCTTTTCCAGCAACGATACTGGAATACGAGCTTCAGATATGCCAGCTTGGGAATCAAAATAAGAAAGAGATTTGGGGTTATCCTAAGTCCAAAGTCAAACGGGCTCGAGAAATATATAAACCCAAAAAAATGACTGCATAAAGATCTCATAAAGATGAAAAGGATGTTATGCAAGCTCTGAACAAATCTTGAACGGAACTTTCACAAGAATTTACAATACCCGACCAGAATCCAATCCTGAGTTTGATGAAGCTTCAGGCCTTCAGCTTCCCTACAGAAAATAGTTAGGGCAAACCCTTTGCAAAACCATAGCTTTCATGCAGAGATGACGCTCAGAACATGCCAGCTTCCAAACACATTGAATAATACATAATCTCCCATACTCTCTCTCTCTCTCAATCAGACAGTTTATATTTGGATTTGAATTTAGGAAAAGAAATAAGATGGCTACAAACCAGCTTGCCTCGCCAATCTCATAACTATAAAGCTCATAAAAGTGGAAGCTTGAGGGCAAGCCATCATCGCCTCCATTCAATTGAAGCCAAATCATCCACAAAAAATAGAAATAAATATAATAATTGATCGATAGGAAAAATTGCAAGAAACCTATTCAGATTTTTGCATGAAAAAATAAGAGATGTAAAATAAGTAAAAGATTACCAAATGAAATTATCCCATCACTTGAACCCCCTCTCAAGACATTTTAGCAAAAATTCCCCCAGTAATTTTCTTCGGTTTAACCGTTTTATATCATAGAAGAAGGATAAATTTCAAATGTATATACATGCATACACACACACACATCATATACACAGTTTTTGAATGTTGCCAGAATTTCAACGGTAATTCTAGATTTTTCCAAACTCTGAAGGCTTCACAAAAATTTTAACTACAGATACTAATATGATTGAAGAAATCAATCACCAATTTTTTAATGAGGATCAACTGAAACCCCAAACAGAGCAAGAAAATTACAAAGATCCCAAAACCCCGCGTGGCCCAGCCCCAGCCCCCAGCCCCAGCCCCAGCCCCCAGCCCCCAGCCCCAGCCCCAGCCCCCAGCCCCAGCCCAACCCTAACCCCAGCGTGGCCAGCTAAACCCCAACACCAACCCTAAGGCAAACCCTAACCCCAGCCCCACCCCAGCAGCAGCCGAACCCCAACCCTGATCCCGACCCCGACCCCGACCCCGACCGCGACCGCGACCCCTGCCCAACCCTAACTCGCGCGCGCAACCCCAGACCCAGCCATGAACCCTAAGCCCAAAATAATCCAAAAATTCTTTAATTTACCTCGAGATTTACTCACCTGAACGGCTGCTGCTGGGGCTGGGGCGACGAACTGAACCGCGGTGGCGACGAGAACTGCGGTGGCGACGAAACCGGCGGTGGCGACGAGGAGAACTACGGTGGCGACGACGGCGTGGCGATTTGGGGATTTTTCTCGTGCCCGATCGAGAGAGAGAGAGAAAGTGAGCGTAGGCGATCGGTCTGGGGTCTTAATAAATCGATATTTACTTGCCCTTACGGATATATCCGTAGGTCCTTTGTTTGCGCCACCGTAGGGGCAAACACCAAATTAAGAATTAATTTTTTTATTCTTGAACGTCAGTGCCCGTAGGGGCAACCCTTTAGCCCTACGGAGTAATCCGTAGGGCCAAGTAAAATCTGCCCCAATGGATAATTCCATCCGTAGGGGCAACCCCCTATTTAACTAGTGTCTCCCCACTCCTAAAGCTCGGCCACTCAAACTGCAGCCCTCCCATTTTCTTTTTCCTCTCATTTCCATGGCCAAAAAGCCTCATTTTCTTACCAAAAATCCATAAATTTAACCCTAAATTCTAGCCAAATATTCATCACCAATTTCTTGGTTCAAAGCTAGCTTGGATCCTTGAAGCTAGAAGCCATTTTGGGAGACCAAGTTTACATGTTGATCGCATGATTTTGAGGTATAAGTCTTCACCTTATAGTTGCCTTGTTAGCTAGTTCTTGAATCTTAATTAATTAAGCATTTAAATTGGTTCAATTTCAAACTTGAAATTTCATGAGAATTGGTTCAAGATTAGATTCTTACCTATTTCGAAAACTAACGAATCGTGGGTATTTTAAAAGACAGCCCAAGGGATCCTACGGAGATTTCAAAAGACGTATTTTTTCATAAAAACACCGTAGCCCCTATTTTCAAAACCCCATGATTCGTGTTATTTCAAAAGGCACCATTTGTAGAACTTATATTAGATTAATGCAGATTAGTTATAGTTGCGTCTAGTATTCAGCTCCCGCTTATTATTGTGGTTCGCTTCGCATCGCATACTTATGTTATAATTTCTTATTGAAATGTTGATATCTTATTGTTAGGACACCAGCACCATTACCGATGATGCGTATGTACCACGTACACTTACTTGCCGGCTCACACACATCTTCATCGGTAATTGCCATATCACGTACACCTTAGAAAATATTATTGCTTAACTTAGCTTGATAGCTAGTATTTTGACATAATATTAGTGTACTTAGTTTATATGCCAGCTTAGATATTGTAGTTATTACTTGTCGCTTCATGCATACTGTTATTCATTCTCATGCTTATATTCATGGTTTTACATGCTATTGATGATTCGGATTTCCATGATATTTTCTGGATTTGGAGGAAAACCGCAAAACATATATAAACTGCTTTCTCTCTTTTAAAATAAAAATGCGGTTTTCCCATGATGTATGAGTCGTCCACCATGAGTTTGCTGATGGATTTCAAGACCCGATTCGAGGAGTTGGATGAACCGTTTCGGGTACATGGTGGACCCGATATGGTACCCCGGGGCAAGATGAATGTGGTGTTGACGTTGAGCCTGGCAGGGGGAGACTACCTACCGGTGATTTTACCCGACACGTCGGATATCCGGAGGATACCGTCGTGGTCTTGAGATGGATGGTAGGGGCCGGTCTGGACTGACGGTGCCCTAGATATTGAGATTGAGATATTGAGATTTTGAGATATTGAGATTTATGTTTTGTGTCGATGCTAGACACTGTTGATGCTGATTTCATTTATGATACCTCATTTTAAAAATACAAAGGAAATCTCACTAAATTATGAAAACAGTTTCTTCATTTACATGTACTCTATTTTCATGCATTCATACCTCATTCATATGATATATTGCTACCCGAGGCACTGACACGGGCATATGAGATTACACTCGGGTTAGATATTTACCCTAGTCATTGTTATAGACTACTGGTTTATTTGAGGATTATATATATTATCGTATGACCTAGGATTGCGTCATACTTGCGATTTCTGTTCGTAGATGTTTTTCTATTCACGAGTTGGCAACTCACCCCCGTTGTGCCCCAGTTTCTTGCAGGTTTGCCGTACAGGTTTCACTACGGCTTGCGGGCATAGTTTCCTTCGGGTGATTTGCTAGTAGGTGGGTTTACTGTATCGTACCCCCCATTATATAACTTGTATATTATTATTCAGTTGTATCTAGAAGTTCCATCAACCAAACATGTATTTTTGAGATAGAGACCACTGTTGTTTATTCTTTCGACCTTAGAGTCGTGTGTATATTTCTGCAGATTTCTTGTGGTTTTGAGTTTCCATTGAGTTTTGATCCTCGCCGTTGGCGTTGTATATTATATTGCTTGTGTGGTTGTGACCGTCGATTGACGAAGAGCTAGCTCCCGCTTGGGGATGCCTTTTTATTGATTTCGTATACTATTCATGTTGTATCCCGTTTGGGAGCCAGTATTTACAACGGAGACTCTGCCGAAATTTTCAGTAAAATTTGATGTTCTTAAAAACCGCATAATTCGGCTTATGCTATTAAAACTACTTGTTTTAAATTGGTTTTCCTTCACTCTACTTCTTTTCTTGGTTTGGATTTCTGGGTTTTCGGTTTACTTAGATTACGTACGCCTCGAGACGTTTCGTAGTTTAAGTGCCGGTCATGTTCCGTACTTTCGGGACGTGACATACAGGATAATGTTATGAACATTTTCCTTAACCAAAAGTTGGTTGGATCAGGCACGTTGTGCAATGGCATTTATGTTCTAAATCAATCTACAGTTCTGAGCATAACAAACCCATACAAGAGGAAGAGTTCAGAACTAAACGAATCCTTCTTGTGGCATTGTAGACTTTGTCATATAAATGCGACACGGCTAGCTAAGTTGCAAAAGGATGGATATTTAAATCCGTTTGAATTTTCATCTTATGACACTTGCCAGTCATGTCTCAAAGGCAAGATGACCAAAACTCCATTTACGGGACACGGAGAGAGAGTTACAGAACTCTTGGGACTGGTACATAATGATGTATGCGGCCCCATGTCTACACATGCCAGGAATGGTTCTGCGTACTTCATTACATTCACTAACAATCTCTCTAGATTCGGATATGTGTTCCTGATGAAACACAAATCAGAAGCTTTTGAGAAATTTAGAGAATATAAACAAGAAGTCGAGAACCAAACCGGGAAAAGTATTAAAATCCTTCGATCTGATCGAGGAGGTGAATACTTGAGCAATGAATTCCTGGACATCCTAAAAGACAATGGGATTCTCTCTCAGCTGACTCCTCCATATACACCACAGCACAACGGTGTATCAGAATGGAGGAACCGCACCCTATTTGATATGGTGCGCTCTATGATGAGCACAGCTGAGTTACCTATTTCTTTCTGTGGTTATGCGCTGGAGACAGCAGCATACCTATTGAATCAAATTCCATCTAAATCTGTACCTACCATACCATATGAGATATGGAGTGGGAAGAGACCATGTCTTAAACGAGTTAAGATATGGGGTTGTCCGGCCTATGTTAAAATGCAAAACCCGGAAAAACTCGAAGCACGGTCAGTTCTATGCAAGTTTGTGGGATATCCCAAATATTCACATGGATATCTTTTCTACCATACTGAGGAACAAAAAGAGTTTGTTTCTCGACATGCCACCTTTTTAGAAAAGGAATTTCTTACAAAAGAAATTAGTGGCGACAAGGTAGAACTGGAAGAAATTCCGGCTACACAAACTCAAACTGAAGATTTAGTGGAACCGGAGGATTCGGTAGTTCCTAATGAACCTCAGCCTCTCCGCCGATCTAGTAGGGTTTCTCACCCACCTGAGAGATACTATGGTTTTCTCATGGACGGTGGGAGCGAGGATTGCATCATGGTTGATGGTGACCCAACTAGTTTCGAGCAGGCCATCACGAGTGGGGACTCGGTGAAATGGCTGGATGCAATGCGGTCCGAGATGGAATCTATGTACACCAACAAAGTATGGACTTTGGAAGATGCTCCTGAAGGGGTAAAACCCATTGGGAGCAAGTGGATCTTCAAGAAAAAACTTGGTGTAGATGAGAAAGTGGAGACTTTCAAAGATAGACTTGTTGCAAAGGGTTTTCGTCAAAGACCAGGTGTGGCCTATGACGAAACCTTTTCTCCAGTAGCTATGCTTAAATCCATCCGGATCATGCTTGCCATCGCTGCATATCATGACTACGAAATATGGTAAATGGATGTTAAGACCGCCTTTCTAAATGGTGATTTAGAAGAGTGCGTGTACATGACTCAGCCAGAGGGCTTCGTAGATAGTAGGAGCAGCGGCAAGGTGTGCAAGCTGCTTAAATCCATTTATGGATTAAAGCAAGCATCGCGGAGTTGAAACATCTGCTTTGATGTCGTTATCAAAGAGTTTGATTTCGTCAAAAACGTAGATGAACCTTGTATCTACAAGAAGGTGGCAGAGAGTAAGGTTGTCTTCCTCGTATTGTACGTAGACGACATACTCTTGAAATGACATTCCTATGCTGCAATCGGTCAAGCTCTTCTTATCACAAAGATTCTCAATGAAAGATCTTGGTGATTCCTCCTGCATATTGGGAATCATGATCAATAGAGATAGATCTAAAAGGATATCGGGATTGTCCTAGTCCAGGTACATTGACACCATACTAAAGAGGTTTAGTATGGAAGAGTCCAAACGTGGATTTTTACCCACGATCTCAGGGCTCACTCACTCCAAAGAGATGTCTCCCAAGACTGATTTGGAGAGAGCTCGCATGCAAGGGATACCCTATGCTTCGGCTGTAGGCTCTATCATGTATGCGATGCTATGTACCAGACCCAATGTAGCATACCCACTAAGTGTAGTGAGTAGGTATCAAGCTGATCCTGGAGAGAGTCACTGGACAGCTGTGAAGAGCATTCTCAAGTACTTACGAAGGAATAAAGAGATTCTCTTCGTATATGGTAACGGAGAACTCCAAGTGGAGTCCTTTACCGATTCGAGCTTCCAAAGTGATAAGGACGACTCTAAGTCGCAGTCGGGATTTGTCTTTACGCTTTACGGAGGGGCGGTTAGCTGGAAGAGTTCCAAGCAAGAAACCATGACCAACTCGACGATGGAGGCTGAATACATCGCTGCCAACGATGCTGCCAAAGAGGCTGTCTGGATCAAGAAGTTCGTTACTGAACTTGGAGGGGTTCCATCCATTGAGCATCCAATACCTTTGTACTGCGATAACAATGGAGCGGTGCCTTTGGCCAAGGAACCCAGGTCCCATCAGCGATCCAGGCATATTCTGAGGCGGTATCACCTGATCCGGGAGATTGATGATCGCCAGGAGATCGAGGTCAGGTGGGTTGACACGAAGAACAATACAGCGGATCCACTCACGAAGGCCATTCCCTAGATACTGTTTGAGAGACTCTTCGGTATGCTTGGTATGCTATACTACAGCAACTGGCCCTAGTGCAAGTAGGAGATTGTTAGTTGTATGTATGCCCTAGAGGCCAGTATTGTACAGATGATGTATATTATATTGGATGCTTGGACATATATAGAGAGGAATTTCTTGCTCGATATGATAGTATGCTATCTGGTTGGTCTTTACTTTAACATGTATAATTGTCTCTTTATACTGTCTTATCGTTACATGTTGGTAAAGCCCTTAGGATGTGTACTTGACTACCTGGACTATGATGCGGATCATACTAGTGAGGACATGGTGGTCCATAAGTACATCCTTTAAGGTCCCTAGTCATGGGTGTATCGAGACGGGGCATCGATATACCAGTGTAGACTAGCGTATATGCTTCTCGACCCATGAGATGGCCGATGGATGATCCCATATCCATTGGTGTTTGACATCCGAGATGGTATACAGGTGCTCGTGGAGACTGGGTACACTGGACGGACTCACCGAGAACTCCTAGATGATATTATACCTCACATCAGATGGCAGTTCTCTGGTGACACTTGTGCAGGTTAGTCTGTAGACCTGAGATCGTCATAGAGTCTTGTGTGATTCCCACTGTGCTTTGATTTCCACCTTACCACATCCATGAGGGCGTGCAAAACAGTGGTTTTTGGGTACAGTCCCGAGTCACATGGAGGAAATGAGCGATAGGACGGGTTTCGTCTCTCCCGGTATTGGGGGTTGATGTTGCACTGTGCTCGATTGGCTGTAACAGGGAAGTCCGTGGCCAGGGCTGATTTAGAGATTTACTGGTAAGTGTTACCAGTAGTTTCTCGGCCCGTTATGAGCCTCACATCAGCATGACTTATCGGTTATTGGGGTCTGACGTTCACCACACCTAGACTTGATATGCGACATATTAGACGAGGAGACCGGACTGTACGGGAAGTGTTACCGGTAGGTTTTTACAGGTGTTGGAGCGTGCTTGCTTGCTGATCTTCTAATTTCTCAATACCCGAGTAGCCGATACGTCCAGCTAGTACCGCTGACGGTTTGTTGATGCGTGATGTGATCATCACCTACTGCCGGGGTATTGACGAATCTTTAGAGTCCTACATAGAGGTTTTACTGGCTCAGGCCAAACCAAATAGGAGCACGTATATGATATGTGCAAGACTGAGAATAAATGCGTGTATGTTATACCGTATTCTATTCTCGCGACTTTTTGTATCGGTCGGTTATATATGATATGACAGGGTTATCGAATCAAGTGTTGATTCGATAAGTCGATACGATGAATGTTAGTCGGTTATATGAGATATGACCGGATTATTAAGTCAAGTGTTGATTTAATACTTAAGTGTATAATTGTATATTAGATATACTAGTTCACATTTACTAATAAATGTTCACTTCGGGTTTTTTCTCACATGTACACATTTTTACTATATATATGAAAATGTGTTGTATTTTTGTATCATGGTTGATGATACAATATACATGGGTGTATGAGACTTACACTATGCTAATTTTTATTTTGGGTTTTTAATATCTAAAGTAATTACAAAATCAAGTGGAGGATTAGAAAATGCATGAAGCTTGTGGAAGCTTGTGGATGCATTGACTAATTCAACTTGGTTTTTTTTTTTACTATGGATATTTCTTAACCCAACGATAAAGATTAGCCTAGGGTTAAGTCTCTACAAGGGTTAGTATATGATACTCACTCACCATGGTTAGCCTTGACACTTGATCATTATCCTTTTCACTTTCTTTTGTTCATCATCTTCTTCATTGAACAAGAGAAAAAGAAAAATAGGGTTTGATCCAAAGTAAGAAAGATTGTGAGAAACAAAAATTTAAAGAGAACCCACTTCCTATTTCTCCATTCTCTACTAGACTAACACTTTAGTTTAGGGTGTTTACTTCGCTAATTCTCTAGTTAGTGAAGTAGGAGCTTGAGTCGGAATTCCCTCGACGTAGATCATCTTCGGCCTCGGAGACTTCAACCAAGGTCGCATCCTTCGCGTCGTGAAGCCATGTAAGAGCCCGGGGGAACCTTTATCGCAGCGAAGGGACTTCCACAAGGAGCGAATGAAGTGGAGGACCGATCTACAAAGGTTGTATTCCGTGTTCCCTTTAGAGTAAAGTTGTTTACTTGCCTTTAGATTCGCCTAATCTTTAGTATAAGATCTTGCTTAGGGTTTTTAGGCACATAAATTTTTTAAACGGGCATGGTCGATGACTAGTAGAGCCATGTTAGTGTGCCTAGTAACCCTACAATAAGAACCTAAAGATTCAGTTAGGTTTTACATTCCATTAGCCACTCCACAGATATGGTGGGTAACCTCAGGCACTCGAGAGGTACTTCGGTATGCTCAAGGACGGTGACAGGGGGTTCATGTTTACCCAGACTTGCCATTGCTGTTGTTCCAGACTGTGAGACCCAGCAGGCGGATGAGTATAACGTCGTTCTAAACTAGCTTTAGATGTGTATGTGTATATGACTCTACCAGGGAGTTGTCGTAGTCAGTGGGAGTAGCGGAAGCATAGTGGACAAATAGCTTATGTCTATTTATGGACTAAAGCAGATATAGCGGAGATAGATCATTTATTTCTGATGTGACAGTCATAGGTTTGACTTCATCAGAATAGGGGTGGATAAGAAGGTAGTAGGGTGTGATGTCCTGGTATTTGGATGACATACACAGAGTAGGAAGTGAAATTCCTATACTACGATAGGTTATACTTTGGTTGTCACACGGTGCTTTTTCCACATAGGACTTGGATATTATATCAGTCATTCTGGTTACTAGATCTATGTTTTTAGATCTAGATTTAGGTAGTTTCCCAATCTGGGTACTTAGACAGCATTCTACAGGTGTTTTAGAATGGACGACTCCTGGCACGGTAGCATACCTGCAGGTGATGGAGTCATCCTCTCTAAAGGTGTCTTACAGAATAAAAAGGAGAGGGATGTGCATGATTGACATATCACTTGCTTGGGCAATTGAGTCAATCATGAGATGTCAAGTACCACACCAGATGTTGCTTTTGCACTAGATGCAATAAGTTAATATTGATCCAATCCTGGAGAGACATTCAGAAGCAGTTTTAGAACATAAGTGGATGTTCTAGGGATATGATAACGACAGCCTCTTTCGGGAGACGGTTATCATTCCAGGCTTCTAAGGTGACCTGGATGACAGAGTGACTGTCAGATTTATAGTTTTCTCTCTGACGAGGGCCAGTTATTTGGACAGGAGGTCCAAGCGGATACTGAGGGAGGCATGGCGCAGGATACTGATTAAGTTCGGTTAACGATACTGTCTAAGAAGTTTGGATTTGGAGTTCATTTATGAACTAGGTCCCATCAGATATAAAGACATATTCTAAGACAGGTATTGCTCAATTCGGGAGATGGCTTTCTCCGCGAACTTGAGATAAAGAGAGACATAGAAAGAAACATCAGGGCGGATCCACTCACTGAGGTTATTCCTCGAATGCAATAGTTTCGCAAATGGGCTTTGTGAGACTGATCAGTAGAGGAGTTGAGTGTTCGGTATCACACGGGCTGTGAGTATGCGACATCGCAATAATTAGCCTTGAGTACAAGTGGGAGATTGTTGGATATAGTGCCCTCAAAGTCAATTATTGGATCACAGGCACGTGATTGCAATGATTGAGGGAGGACCTATGCCGGTAGGACAGTCTTACTCAAGATGATAGTATGCTATCTGATTTATCTTTATCATCGTGTACAGTTTTAGGTGACCTTACAAATCACTATTACACATTGATAGAGCTCTTAGGATTTTTTCTTGACAGCCAGCAGTATGATGGCGATCATATACGTGGGAGCTGGGGTCTATAAGCATATCCTTAAAAGGTCCCTAGACGAGGGAGTTTCGAGGCAGGGCATCGAAACTCCATAGTAGACTAGTGTATACGGATCGAGATCCCGACGAGGGGCGGTGGCTGGTCTCATAAGCCATTGATGTCAGTTGGTTCACCTAAGACATATACAGGTGCTCAATGGGTTATGAGTACACCGGACAGGAATCGCCAGGAAAATGCTAGTTGGTTTTATACCTAGCGTCAGATAGCAGTTCCCTGGTGACATGTGTACAGGTTTGTTCATCGACCTGAGATCATCATTTATCTCTTGTGCGTTCCCACTGTGCTTTGATTACTACCCTACCACGGCTCAAAGGAGTCGTGAAAACAGTTTTTAGTTGGGTACAGTCCCAAGCCACATGGAGGCAGTGAGCGGATTGGCAGGGGTTTCGTCTCTCCCGGTATTGGCGGTGAGATCGCGCTGTTTCTAGGAGAGCCATTACACGAAGTCCTTGGCCAAGGTAGGAGATTTACTGGTAGATATTCCAGTAGTATCTCAGGGTGTTTTGGGCTACACTCCGACACGACTTGTACCGCTTTTGGGGGTCTGACTTTTACCAACCTCCTAGGCCTGACATGCGATACTCATAGACGAACGGACCGGACTGTACGGATATTGTCACTGACAGGCTCAGTACGGTGATGGGATAAGTTCGCTCATCGACCTCCCTTTTGGTCAATACCTGGTGGCCCGTTACGTACAGCTAGTACCACTGACGTGCTAGTGGTTAAATCCACAGCCAGTGTATTGACGAGTCTTTAGAGTCCCCCACAGACAGTTTCTCAAGTTTCAAGAGAAACGTTGTAGAGGCCGTATGGATTTATGGTAGGTTTCGAAAATACACGTGCACTTGTGCACGTGTCATGGTTCGGACGGATAATACTAGCGGGCTTTGGTTTAAGCCGGATCCTAGTATTATACTGTGTAGATTTTGTCTCATTACATTTGTATTTGGTCGGAATACAAATGCGGGTATGTATATACAGTCGCGGGGTTATCCTGTAATTTATTACGGGATCGCTTTTTGAAGTTGCCAGTTTGCATTCATTTTGGCCAAATTCCCTTCAATCCTTTCATGGCTGAATTTTATGTTGAAAGGGGGTTTATTTGCAAATGTTAAATTAGTAAAGGAGGTTTTTTTTTTGGTGTGAGGGCCCCTGCAGAATTTTGGAATGCTCTTGGATAAGCTTGCTTTCTTTTGTGCATTATTGGTGCTTTAATTGTGATTGGATTGAAAAAAGATATGTTATGGTTTGTTGTTGCCTTTTTGCTTATGATCACCCCACTCCCTCTTGCCTTGTGCTCACCCCATCCATCCTTTGCCGAGCCCTCATTAGGCAGCTCCCCCATGGTGGTTGTGAGAATTTTTCATTTCATTATGCATAAAAATTCCTTTGTTCATTCAAAAGCTCATTTCTCCTCAAATTTCCTTATATGGCAACTTCGATTAACCCTCGAGACAAAGTATTCTACACGTACTCAACTACAACCTTGGACATATCGGCTAGAAAACTTCGTGTCCGAGTTGCTTCGGATGAAGCGGGAGACCGTAAAAACACTTCTTGATATGGTGCCCTTCCGACAAGGAGACCGGAGATCGGAGATGCCGCGAGGAGCTTGGGATGGTGGCCAAAGACCGAAGGACACGGATCGATCGGTATAGCCTTTCTAACCCTTCTCTAGTTAGCTAGTTTGTGTTAATGGTTCGATCCGGGTGAAAGTATACGATAGCGCCTATTTCAAGTTTATGAAAAAGTTTTTGTTTCCGCATTTTGGCCACGGATTGACGGCCGGGGCGCTACCGTAGACTTACATAATTATACCGCCCTATTAAAATATTCATTATATTTATTATTTAATTATAAAAATTCCCAAAATAATATTTTATTTTTTCTGAAATGTTATATTTCCAGAGCCTTCCTTGTAATGGCCTAGCTTCCTCAAGACGCTCCATTTGCACATGGCATCTTCTGGAAGGCTCTGCATAACTACCAAGCTTTGGAAGGAAGATTCATTTTAAAATTATAAAAAGGGATCTAGATCTACAATTTTGGTTGTTGTGAAGTTGTTCAATAGTTAGTTAGATAATTGGAGCCAAAATTCAAATTCAAGTTGAGTGACACAACATGATACCAAAACCCTAGCCCAAATCCATTTTCTAAAGCCAAATCAAGATCATTTTGAGAAACAAATCAAGCGAGCAATCATCGATACTTAATTCGTGAAGCCAATCTTCATCAAGAGCGCGAGATCTACGACGATCCAAGTCTCAAGGAGATCGAGCAGGGCGAACTTCGACGGATCTAGTTACCTCTTCAAAGGAGCGATCGAGAGCAACTCTTGTAATCTCGAATTGAGAGAATGTGTAATTAGTCGTTGATTTAATAAAATTGATAATTAGTTAATTATTTCTTTCTTTATATTCTTGCACTATGAAATTTCTAGATCTTGAATCTTTTATTTTCATGATGCTTGAGTAAATCTCCGCTTGTGACGGAATCGAGAGATTTGGTAGATCCAGTGATGATAAAATCCTAATACTAATTATAAGTCTTATGAAATTTATGAACTTTCGGAAAAAGAATCATCAATGACCTAATTTGGATCGATATCACATTCTTGATTAGTTCATTGCAAATTAGGGATCGAATGATTGATGACTCTCTTTGCTAGAGGCTAGATCCGAATGATGATCAATGAAAAGTCAAGGGATAGAGAAGGAGAAACCCTAGTTTCTTCAATAGATCTCTAATCTTCATTCATCGCCATCGATCTAGCTACAAATTATCCATAGATAAGATTAGTCGTTATTAGATTCATCATTGCTACCAATTCAATCGATTCCTAAAAATCTTGATAACTAAATTGATTGGGACATTTCTTGATTATTGATTCTAGATCTTTATTTTCTTTATGTTTCTTGAAATTAACAATTACAAATCTTGAATCACTTTTCTTGCATTTTCTTTTATATTTTCATTTCGACTCATCTAAAATAAGATCGATCAAAACACACACCTCAGTGGACGATCCGTGCTTATTAACGCGCTACATCGACACCGTTAAATGATTGCGGTATAAATTCTTTGATTGTGAATAAAAAATTTCCAAATACACACGAATATGATCAATCATCCATGCTAAAGTATTCCCCTCTCCGATCAGATCGAAGGACTTAATACTTATACCCGTCTAGTTCTCAACTTCTAGTTTATATTCCTTGAATTTCTCAAAAAGTTTCAAACATGTGTTTCAACAGGAACATATGTCCGAATCTTGAGAGATGGTCAGTGAATATAATGAAGTAAAAGGAACCAACCCTGGCATTTATAGACATAGCACCGTATACATCATCATGTATCAGTTCTAAGAGTTCAGTAACTCTTTCTCTGTTTCCAGTAAACGGAGTATTGGTCATTTTACCTTTGAGACAAGACTGTAATGTATCATAAGATGAATATTCGAACGGATTCAAATAGTCATCCTTATCTAACTTAGCTAGTTGTGTCGCATTGATATGACCTAGCCTACAATGCCACAAGAAGATTCGTTCATTTCTGAACTACTCCCCTTGTGTGTGTTCTATATACTTTGAACTGTGCTTTGATTTAGAACATATATGCCATTACATAACGTGCCTCATCCAATCAACTCTTGATTAAGGAAAATTTTCACAACATTATCCTGCAATACAAAATTATATCTTTCTTTAACTTAATAAAGAAACTGATGAAAAGTTGTATATCAGGTTTGGCATGTAATAACATTTATTCAGAATCAATGTATTTACCACTTGGTAATACAAGGTGATATTTGCCAACTGATTTAGCTGCAACAATTGCACCATTCTCTACACTTAGAGACATATCACCCTATCCGAGTTCTCTACCTTTCTGTAGCTCATGTAACAGATTACATATGTGGGATCCTGATCCGGTATCTCATACCTAGGACCAAGAGGATACTAAGAAACAATTCTTGTTAACGAACACACCCGATGAATATACATCAACATGCTTTTCCTCGATTGGGTAGCATGGGAATCCTGATATTCCCCTATTTCCTGCTCAGACTTATAACAATTATAAGGTAGAGCGGAACCAACGTTTCCCAGCACAGCATAATAAGCAGGTTCGGTCAATACATCCATATTATTATGTTGATTAAGGCATGTCATGGTCACTACCAGGAGAGAGAGAGAAGAAAAACACTCAGCGTATACTCTTGCAAGATTAGATTGGTTATTATCTTATCTAATCAGGATGACTCCGACTGTTTTTATCAAATCTTCCTTCAAACACTAAAAGGTAAGACTAGCCGGGATTAATTACACCCTACAGGTTCGCCAATCTTTCGGCCTGGCCAGTGTCGGTACTTTGAGGGAAGTTCCCTGTGCTTTCGCACAGACCTACTTAAAATAAACCTTTATTCCTAGGGGTGTAACCCCGTTAACACCTTTCTAGACACCTACTTTGATTGGCTAATTGTTATGTGCAAAACTCTCTCAGGAGTAACTCTTACTCGCAGTGGGTATCAGGATCCAACTATCTCATAGAAGGTATACAATCTCATTGCAAATATCAACACATGAAATTCCCGATAAAATTTTGCTCCAAGCGATCTATGACCTTGACAAGGTCAACAAACCATAAATCGCAAGTCAAGTTCTGTTAGTTATATGTATGCCCTAGAGGCCATTACTGTACATTGGATATATATTGTAGTGGATGCTGGGACATATATAGGTAGGACTTTCTTGCTCGACATGATAGTATGCTATCTGGTTTCTCTTTATCTTAGCATGTATACTTTCTGTCTCTCTGTTACATGTTGATAAAGCCCTTAGGATGTGTACTCGACTTTCAGGAATATGATGTAGATCATACTAGTGGGGCCTGGGTAGTCAATGAGTACATCCCTCATTGTTCCTAGTCGTGGGAATATCGAGACGGGGCATCGATATTCCAGAGTAGACTGGCGTATATCTTCTCGACCCATGTGATGGCCGATGGATGATCCCATATCCATTGGTGTTTGACATCAGAGATGGTATGCGGGTGCTCAGTAGTGACTAGGTACACTGAACGGACTCGCCGAGAACTCCCAGATGGTATTATACCTCACGTCAGATGGCAGTTCTCTGGTGACACTGGTACAGCTTAATCTGTTGACCCGAGATCGTCATAGAGTCTTGTGTGTCTCCCACTGTGCTTTGATTTCCACCCTACCACGGCTCTACTGAGTCGTGCAAACAGGTGGTTTTTGGGTACAGTCCCGATTCACATGGAGGCATTGAGCGATAAGAGGGGATTCTTCTCTCCCGGTATTGGGGGTTTATGTTGCGCTATGCTCGACTGGCCATAACAGGAAATCCCTGGCCAGGGTTGCAGTGATATACTGGTAAGAGTTATCAGTAGTTTCACGAATGTTATGGACCTCACGTCGGCATGATTTATCGAGCAATTAGGGTCTGACGTTTACCACCCCTAGGCGAGATATGCTACATATCAAACGAACAGACCGGACTGTACGGTAAGTGTTACTGGTTGGATTCACAGGAGTGTGAGCGGGCTTGCTCGTCGATCTTCTGATCGCTCAATACCCGGATGGCCGTTACGTTTAGCAGACCGCTTGCGGCTTGTGGGTGTTTGATATGATCATCATCTGCTGCCGGCGAATTGACGAGACTTTAGAGTCCTACACAGAGGTTTCCTGGCTCAAGCGAAACGAAATAGGAGCGTATATGAGATATGTGCGGGACCGAGAATAATGCGTGTATGTAATACCGTATTCTATTCTCGCGATGAATGTGTTGAATGGTTGTATGAGATGTAACCTAGTTATCGAATCGAGGATTGATTCGATAAGTCGATACATTGGATATTAGTCGGTCATATGCGATATGACCGGATTGTTAAATCAAGTGTTGATTTAATGATTTAATGCGTAATTATATATTTGATATATTACCTTGCATTAACTAGTATTGGTTCACTTAAGATGGATTTTCTCACTTGATGTCCACATTGTATATATGATATATTTTTATGCACTTGATTGTATCATGTTTGATGATACATGCAAGTTTGGGTGTATGTTTAGTTTAAACCATGTTTAAGTGAATGGTTAGGGTTTTATTACCTTCTCTTGATTATTTAGTTTAATTATTTATTCTTTATTTTAGGAAAAGAAAAGATATGGTTGCTTATTTTGTTTGTTTTGTTGAAACTTCAAGAAGCTTTGACCATTCTTGTTTTTTCCTAAACCTAACCATTCACCTAACCTTGGTTCATTCTCTACACTTAACCATGGTTGCTATTATGATAAGAATGAATGAGATTTTCTTTTTAAGTAAATTCTTTTTATTCTATCATATTCTTTTCTTCTTCTTGTTAGTTGTATGTATGCCCTAGAGGACAGTATTGTACAGATGATGTATATTATATTGGATGCTTGGACATATATAGAGATGACTTTCTTGCTCGATATGATAGTATGCTATCTGGTTACTCTTTATCTTAACATGTACACTTGTCTCTTTAAACTGTCTTATGGTTACATGTTGGTAAAGCCCTTAGGATGTGTACTTGACTACCTGGACTATGATGCAGATCATACTAGTGGGGATATGGTAGTCCATAAGTACATCCTTCAAGGTCCCTAGTCGTGGGTGTATCGAGATGGGGCATCGATATACCAGAGTAGACTAGCGTATACGCTTCTCGACCCATGAGATGGGCGATGGATGATCCCATATCCATTGGTGTTTGACATCAGAGATGGTATACGGGTGCTCAGTGGAGACTGGGTACACTGGACGGACTCTCCGAGAACTCCCAGATGGTATTATACCTCACGTCAGATGGCAGTTCTCAGGTGACACTTGTACAGGTTAGTCTGTAGACCCGAGATCGTTATAGAGACTTGTGTGATTCCCACTGTACTTTGATCTCCACCTTACCACGTCCATGAGGGCGTGCAAAACGGTGGTCTTTAGGTACAGTCCCGAGTCACATGGAGGCAATGAGCGATAGGAGGGGTTTCGTCTCTCCCGGTATAGAGGGTTGATGTTGCGCTGTGCTCGATTAGCCGTAACATGGAAGTCCCTGGCCAGGGCTGATCAGTGATTTGCTGGTAAGTGTTACCAGTAGTTTCTCGACCCGTTATGAGCCTCACATCGGCACGACATATCGTTTATTGGGGTCTGACGTTTACCACCCCTAGACTTGATATGCGACGTATCAGACGAACAGACCGGACTGTACGGTAAGTGTTCTGGTTGGATTCACAGGAGTGTGAGCGGGCTAGCTCGTCGATCTTCTGATCGCTCAATACCCGGATGGCCGTTACGTTTAGCAGACCGCTTGCGGCTTGTGGATGCTTGATATGATCATCATCTGCTACCGGCGTATTGACGAGTCTTTAGAGTCCTACACAGAGGTTTCCTGGCTCAAGCGAAACGAAATAGGTGCGCATATGAGATATGTGCGGGAGCGAGAATAATGCGTGTATGTGATACTGCATTTCATTCTCGCGATAAATGTTTCGATTGGTTATATTCGATATGACATAGTTATCGAATCATTGATTCGATAAATCGATACATTGGATACTAGTCGGTTATGTGCGACATGACCGGATCATTGAATCAAATGTTGATTTAATGATTTAATGTATAATTATATATTTGATATATTACTTTGCATTAACTAGTATTGGTTCACTTTAAATGGATTTTCTCACTTGATGTGCAAGTTGTATATATGATATACTTTTGTGCATATGTTTGTATCATGTTTGATGATACTTGCTCACATGGTTAAGTGTAAAGAATTAAACCATGGTTAAGTAGATAATTAAGGTTTTGATTTATTCTCTCATTTATTTATCCATTCTTTATTTATATAAATGGATAAATGAAAACATAATGGTTTCTTTTTATCATGAAGCTTGTTGAAGCTTCATGAAGCT
Organism: Agapanthus africanus; assembly: GCA_030015575.1. NCBI lineage: Eukaryota > Viridiplantae > Streptophyta > Magnoliopsida > Asparagales > Amaryllidaceae > Agapanthus > Agapanthus africanus. The sequence continues at coordinate 704,080,405 of JASDDO010000024.1, read as the reverse complement.
TTGACTAAAGAAACCATTTTGTCTTCTAGCTTAACCCTAACCCTTCTCATTTACCATGGTCTTTTCTCTACACTTAACCTTGGTTAAGATATGATAAGTATTGATTTATTTTTATATTATGAAAACACTTATCATATTCTAGCTTCATCTTCTCCTTCTTCTTCAAGATAGAAACCTTGATGCCTTCAATGGCAACTTGAGTTCTAGTGAGTGAAATCCAATTCTAAAGTGAACCCACCTCCTATTTCTTCACCCTCTACCTCTTGCCAAGTTGTTTTGGGTATTTTCTTCACAAGTTTCACAACTTTGTGAAGTCGGAGCTTGAACTTGTGATGCCTCGACGTAGATCGTCTTTGACACGAAGTCGACGACCTAGCTCGCCCGTTTCTCCGATGAAGCCGATGATTGAGTTCGGGATTCATGATGGACAGCGAGAGGACACCTACGTGGAGCTTAGGAAGTGGAGAAACGGATCTACAAAGGTTGTAGCATCTAACTTTTAGTTAAGTAGTTAACTAGATTATCTTTTCGCCTAAACTTCTAGTCAACGATCTAGTCTAGTGTTTCTCGGCACCGTAAATTTTGAAATTGGCATAGTTGATGCCTTGTGAGACTTTATTAGAGTGCCTAGGAACCCTACAGTGGTATCAGAGCCTAGCTAGAGCCTTAGGCGAAGTCTAGACGGAGTTTGAAGTCCGAACGAACCGAAACCCTAACTCACAAAATGCTCTCTGTACATTTTCTAAAATCTAGGATTTTTCCAAATTAAAAATATGCAGAAAAATCAGCAGGTGATTCTAAGCGTTACTGTGAAATTCGACAGCCCAAATCCACCAAGTCGCCGCGGTTCCGCGGCATGAGCATGGCTCATGCGGCGGTTCCGCGGCCGTACGGCCTCATTAAACAAAGAATTCTGCACAGTAATTCTTATTTTCCAGTGCTGGTTTTCCTGGGAATTTTTAAAATTTATTCAAGAGTTGCATTTTCTGGGGTTGTTTTGGAGCTTCGATAGTTCGATCGGATTATCAAATTTCGTCTATGTGTTTTTCTGGATATTTTAAGAATATGTTAAAAAGGTTCGACCGGATGAAAATACCCAACTTTTCCCCGGCCGGAATGTTTCCAAGTGTTGGATCTTTCTATGGTTTAAAGACGTTCTGAGTAGTGCAAGTAACGCGATGGTCCCTCTAGAAGACAACAAACCTTAACTCGATTATGTGACCGTCTTGAACTGCCCTTTGAACATTCGGGTTTGGGGTAGTACGGCGTGCCACATGTGAGGCGTTGGCTTGACCCTTCTACGGCTGGACCGTTGGTACTGAGGCATGAAGTGAATGTCTTTGAACCTATTTCATGTGTTGAACGGTTTCGGGAAAACTTGGGTGTTCGAATGTTCGATCGGAAAGTTTAATATATTCTATTTATTCGGAATGGGATACAATAATTGGAATTCACAAACAGTTATGAGATAACTGAATGAATGTTATAAATCTAGCAGTTTAGTCCCATATGATATTGAAAAGAGTTTTCGATAATGAGACTAAAATGCGGGGTTTGTAACTGTTAGGTATGTGATGTCTAAGTATTCCATTTGATTAGGCATGTGATGTCTAAAGAGGTTGCGGATTCCAACTGTTGTAGTTTTACACTTTCTTTTCTGTGACCGTAAGTGTAGTATGTTCATATCACCGGTTTCGTTGCTATACGTCAACGATAATTGGGGTATGCATACTTACTTACGTTGATGACATGTGATGTTATGTGTTGCTGGATATGTTTTATTGGATCGTCGTGTTTGAATAGCCGGGGGTTTTTATGTGAGATGAGTGTTTTTCATTTTCATTCATGTAAAAACTTATATGTAATATTTTTTTATTGGGGCACTTCCAGGTTGTGGAAGTTGTCACCCTTTGTATATTATTTACTTTTCCGCATTAGGATAGACCCAAGGAGGGGAGCACAGGTAACTGGGTTCTGGGGTCCAGTGGGAGACCAACTCGAGGAGTCGAGTCCGGGTCTCCTAACCCTAGAATTGGCAGGGTTGCTTGCCGCTCTCGTAGGGGTCTAGGGGTGTGGGATTGGCTATTCATCACGACCGTGGAATCCGTGTTTTATACTGGCTCGTATTGAAAAACACGGACGTCCTAGTATATCCAATATTTCATATGTTTCTTCTGCTGCGATATCTGTGATGTGATCATGTGATGTTCTGTGATGGATACAGTATATGATATATTATATAGACGTTACTTATGTTTTACACCCGCGCTAGCCGTGCCCCGCTCTGCCGTTAGTTACCTAACCTAACGGTGCACGAGGGGACATCGAGGCGAATGCGGATGGCATAAGTGTACGTCGTATTTATCTGTGATGTTTAGGTACTTAAATGATGGGACTTCATTAATGTGATTAATGAAAGAAAAGAAATCTAAGATGTTGTAGGATTAAATTTTAAACAAAACAGGTAGCTACAGTTCTTGCTTTGCATAGCGGTATATATGATATACCCCGCACCTTATTCGATGAGGAAAGGACCGAGATCCCTTCACCGAGAGTGACTCCTTTAGCAATAACTGGAAGATGCTACACACTCGGTTTGCTTCTGATTGCATCTATAGTTTATGCTTTGCACAGTGATATATATGATATATCCCGCACCTCATTCGACGAGGAAAGGGCCGACGATCCCTTCACCGGGAGTGACCCCTTTAGCAAAACTAGAAAAGCCTCTAAATCACTCCATTTCAAAACTTCATTTGATTCTACAACGATATCAAGTTCATTACGCAATAGGTTTTCAGAAAAACCTGACGTAGCCCTCCGTCATTTCGGATAAATACTAGTTAGTATTCGTGCTACGTTTATTGACTATGTTAAGGCGTAGTGTGCGGTAGCTAATTAGTGCTTATCTGTATAAGCATATGATGCGATTGGATTAGGGTAGTCGTGCGACTTTGTTGACTATGTTAGGGGTCGTGCGGGTGGGTTTAATTCAATCGGGAAATGACGGGTTGAACTTGACTAGCACTTATGATTTGTTGACTATGTTAAGGTCATATAGCTGCTAGGGGCAAAATATTATCAGGAATTTTAAGTGTTGAAATTTGCAATGAGATTGCATACCTTCTATGAGATAGTTGGATCCCGATACCCACTGCGAGTAAGAGTTACTCCTGGGAGAGTTTTACACATTACAATTAGCCGATCAAGTAGGTGTCTAGAAAGGTGTTAACGAGGTTACGCCTCTGGGAAAACGAGGTTTATATTAATTAGGTTCGTGCGAAAGTACGGGGGACCTCCCTCAAAGTACCGACACTGGCCTGGCTGAAAGATTGGCGAAATTGTAGTGTGTAATTAATCCCGGCTAGTCTTTCCTTTTAGGGTTTGGAGGAAGATTTGATAAAAAGCAATGGGAGCCATCCTGATTAGATAAGATAATAACCAATCTGATCTTGCACGAGCATACGCTAAAGTGTTTTCTTCTCTCCCTCTCCAGGTAGCGACCATTTCATGCCCTAATGAAGATAATAATATGGATGTATTGACCGAACCCGCATGTTATACTGTGCTGGGGAACGTTGGTTCCGTCTTTCCTATAAGAGTTATAGGACTAAACAGATATAGGGGAATACCAGGATTCCCATGCCACCCGTTTGAAGAAAGTACATGTTGATGCATTTTCTTCCGGTGTGTTCGTTACAGAGAACTGTTTCTCCATTTGCCCTACGTCCTGGGTATTAGATACCGGGTCAGGATCCCATATATGTAATCAGTTGCATGGGCTTAGAAAAGGAAGAGAACTTGGAGAAGGTGATAAAGACATCAGAGTTGGAAATGGTGCAATTGTTGCAGCTAAGACTGTCGGGGAATATCACCTTGTATTACCAACTGGTAATACATTGGTTCTGAACGAATGCTATTACATGCCGAACCTGATATGCAACATTATATCGGTTTCTTTGCTAAGTAAAGAAGGATATAATTTTGTATTACAGGACAATGTTATGAACATTTTCCATAACCAAAAGTTGGTTGGATCAGGCACGTTGTGCAATGGCATTTATGTTCTAAACCAATCAACAGTTCTGAGCATAACAAACACACACAAGAGGAAGAGTTCAGAACTGAACGATTCTTTCTTGTGGCATTGTAGACTAGGTCACATCAATGCGACACGACTGGCTAAGTTGCATAAAGATGGATATTTGAAACCTTTCGAATTTTCATCTTATGACACTTGCCAGTCATGTCTCAAAGGCAAGATGACCAAAACTCTGTTTACGGGACACGGAGAAAGAGTTACTGAACTCTTGGGACTGATACATAGTGATGTATGCGGTCCCATGTCTACACATGCCAGGGATGGTTCTTCATACTTCATTACATTCACTGACGATCTCTCTAGGTTCGGGTATGTGTTCCTGATGAAACACAAATCAGAAGCTTTTGAGAAATTTAGAGAATATAAACAAAAAGTCGAGAACCAAACCGGAAAAAGTATTAAAATCCTTCGATCTGATCGAGGAGGTGAATACTTGAGCAATGAATTCCTAGACATCCTAAAAGAGAATGGGATTCTCTCTCAGCTGACTCCTCCATATACACCACAGCACAACGGTGTATCAGAACGGAGGAACCGCACCGTATTAGATATGGTGCGCTCTATGATGAGCATAGCTGAGTTACCTATTTCCTTCTGGGGATATGCGCTGGAGACGGCTGCATACCTATTGAATCAAGTTCCATCTAAATCTGTACCTACCACACCATATGAAATATGGAGTGGGAAGAGACCATATTTTAAACGAGTTAAGATATGGGGTTGTCCGGCCTATGTCAAAAGGCAAAATCCAGAAAAACTCGAGGCACGGTCAGTTCTCTGCAAGTTTGTGGGATATCCTAAGAATTCACAAGGATATTTTTTCTACCATGCTGAAGAACAAAAGGTGTTTGTTTCACAATATGCCACCTTTTTAGAAAACGAATTTCTTGAAAAAGAAATTAGTGGCGAAATGGTAGAGCTGGAAGAGGTTCCAGATACACAAACCGTAACTGAAGATTTAGTGGAACCACAAGATTCAGTAGCTCCCAATGAACCTCAGCCTCTCCGCCGATCTAGTAGGGTTCCTCGCCAACCAGAGAGATACTACGGTTTTCTCATGGATGGTGGGAGCGAGGATTGCATCATGACTAGCTTCGAGCAGGCCATCACGAGTGGGGACTCAGTGAAATGGCTGGATGCTATGCGGTCCGAAATGGAATCCATGTACACCAACAAAGTATGGACTTTGGAAGTTGCTCCTGAAGGGGTAAAACCCATTGGGAGCAAGTGGATCTTCAAGAAGAAATTTGGTGTAGATGGGAAAGTGGAGACTTTCAAAGCTAGACTTGTTGCAAAAGGTTTTCGTCAAAGACCAGGTGTGGACTATGACGAAACCTTTTCTCCAGTGGCTATGCTTAAATCCATCCGGATCATGCTTGCCATCGCTGCATATCATGATTACGAAATCTGGCAAATGGATGTTAAGACCGCCTTTCTAAATGGTGATTTAGAAGAGTGCGTGTACATGACTCAGCCAGAGGGCTTCGTAGACAGTGGGAGCAGCGGGAAGGTGTGCAAGCTGCTTAAATCCATTTATGGATTAAAGCAAGCATCACGGAGTTGGAATATCTGCTTTGACGTCGTTATCAAAGAGTTTGATTTCGTCAAAAACCCAGATGAACCTTGTAACTACAAGAAGGTGGCAGAGAGTAAGGTTGTCTTCCTCGTATTGTACGTGGACGACATACTCTTGATAGGAAATGATATTCCTATGCTGCAATCGGTCATGCTCTTCTTATCACAAAGATTCTCGATGAAAGATCTTGGTGATGCCTCCTGTATATTGGGGATTAGGATCTATAGAGATAGATCCAAACAGATATTGGGATTGTCCCAATCCAGGTACATTGACACCATACTAAAGAGGTTTAGTATGGAAGAATCCAAGCGTGGGAACTTGCCCACGATCTCTGGAGTCACTCTCTCTAAAGAGATGTCTCCCAAGACTGATTTGGAGAGAGCTCGCATGCAAGGGATACCCTATGCTTCGGCTGTGGGCTCTATCATGTATGCGATGCTATGTACCAGACCCGATGTAGCATACTCACTAAGTGTAGTGAGCAGGTATCAAGCTGATCCTGGAGAGAGTCACTGGACAGCTGTGAAGAGCATTCTCAAGTACTTACGAAGGACTAAAGAGATGCTCTTGGTGTATGGTAACGGAGAACTCCAAGTGGAGTCCTTTACCGATTCGAGCTTCCAGAGTGATAAGGACGACTCTAAGTCGCAGTCGGGCTTTGTCTTTACCCTTTATGGAGGGGCGGTTAGCTGGAAGAGTTCCAAGCAGGAAACCGTGGCAGACTCGACGATGGAGGCTGAATACATCGCTGCCAACGATGCTGCCAAAGAGGCTGTCTGGATAAAGAAGTTCATTAGTGAACTTGGAGTGGTTCCATCCATTGAGCATCCAATACCTTTGTATTGCGATAACAAAGGAGCGATGGCTTTGGCCAAGGAACCCAGGTCCCATCAGCGATCCAGGCATATTCTGAGGCGGTATCACCTGATCCGGGAGATAGTTGATCGCCGGGTGATCGAGGTCAGGAGGGTTGACACGAAGAACAACACGGCGGATCCACTCACGAAGGCCATGTAGGGTTCCTAGGCACCCTAGTGAGGTCTCACAAGGCATCAACCATGCCAATTTTAAAAATTCTAGGTGCCGAGAAACCCTAATACGGATCGTTGGCTAAAGTTTAAGCAAAACTAGAAACAAGTTAACAACTTAACTATAAAGAATACGGAAATACAACCTTTGTAGATCCGGTGCTCCACCTCCATAGCTCCGCAACGAAGTCCCCTCGCTGTCCAAATGAGTTCCCGGGCTCTAGCGTCGGCTTCGTCGGAGAATAGGCAAGCTAGGTCGTCGATGTCCATGCCGAAGATGATCTACGTCGAGGCATCGCTAGATCAAGCTCCAACTTCACCAAGTCATGAAAACTTGTGAAGGAAACACACTCTACTACTTGGCAAGAGGTAGAGGATGAAGAAATAGGATGTGGGTTCAATTTAGAATTGGATTTCTCACTCAAATACATCAAACACCATTGATGAAGAAAGCTTTTCTTCTTTGAAGAAGATGAAGAAGAAGAAGCTAATTGTTATGATAAGTTAATTAAAATTAGAAAAGAAATTAATACTTATCATATTAGAACCATGGTTAGGTGTAGAGAATCAATCATGGTTAATAGAAATGGTTAGGGTTAAGCATGAGACAAAATTGGTGACAAAGTCAAACATTCATGAAAGTTCATGAAAGAATAAAAGAAAGCCACCAATTCTTCTTATGCAAAATAATTTCCAAAAAGGAATAAATGAATAATTTAAGAAAATAAAACCCTAATCATTTAGTTAACCATGGTTTAATTCTTTGCACTTAACCAAGTAGGCATGCATCATCAACCATGATACAAACAAGTGCACAAAATCATATCGCATATGCAATGCGCAAATCCGAGTGAGAAAATCCATTCAAAGTCAACCGATACTAGTTAATGCAAAGTAATATATCAAATATATATAATTATACATTAAATCATTAAATCAACACTTGATTCAATGATCCGGTCATGTCGCACATAACCGACTGGTATCAATAGTAACAACTTATCGAATCAACACTTGATCCGATAACCCGGCTATATCGCATATAACCGATCAATGTCACATCGCGAGAATCGAATACAGTATCACATACTGGTATTATTCTCGGTCCCGCACATATCTCATATGCGCTCCTATTTCGTTTCGCTTGAGCCAGGAAACCTCTGTGTAGGACTCTAAAGACTCGTCAATACGCCGGCAGCAGATGATGATCATATCAATCATCCACAAGCCGCAAGCGGTCTGCTAAACGTAACGGCCACCCGGGTATTGAGCGATCAGAAGATCGACGAGCAAGCCCGCTCACACTCCTGTGAATCCAACCAGTAACACTTACCGTACAGTCCGGTCTGTTCGTCTGATATGTCGCATATCTCGCCTAGGGGTGGTAAACGACAGACCCCAATAGCTCGATAAGTCGTGTCGATATGAGGTCTATAACAATTCGAGAAACTACTGGTAACACTTACCAGTAAATCTCAACAACTCTGCTCAGGGATTTCCTGTTATAGCCAATCGAACACAGCGCAACATCAACTCCCTATACCGGGAGAGACGAATCCCCTCCTATCGCTCATTGCCTCCATGTGACTCGGGACTGTACCCAAAAACCACCGTTTTGCATGCCCTTTTGGACGTGGTAAGATGGAAATCAAAGCACAGTGGGAACCACACAAGACTCTATGACGATCTCGGGTCAACAGACTACTCTGTACCAGTGTCACCAGAGAACTGCCATCTGACGTGAGGTATAATACCATCTGGGAGTTCTCGGCGAGTCCGTCCAGTGTACCCAGTCTCCACTGAGCAGCCTTATATCATCTCTGATGTCAAACACTAATGGATATGGGATCATCCAACGCCCATCTGTATGGGTCGAGAAGGTATACGCTAGTCTACTCTGGTATATCGATGCCCTGTCTCGATACACCCACGACTAGGGACTTTGAAGGATGTACTTATGGACTACCATGTCCCCACTAGTATGATCCGCATCATAGTCCAGGTAGTCAAGTACACATCCTAAGGGCTTTACCAACACGTAACAGAGAGGCAATCAGTATACACGTTAAGGTAAAGATCAACCAGATAGCATACTATCATGTCGAGCAAGAAAGTCCTCCCTATATATGTCCCAGCATCCACTACAATATACAACCAATGTACAGTAATGGCCTCTAGGGCATACATATAACTAACAATCTCCTACTTGCACTAGGGCCATCTGTAGCAGTGGCTGTAGTATCTCATACTCAACCATCCATAAAAGTCTCTCTTTGGGAACAGGCCTTTGTGAGTGGATCCGCTGTGTTTGTCCTCTGAGTCTACTCTCCAAACCTCGATCACCCTGGAGATCAACCATCTCCATGATCAGGTGATACTGCCTTAGAATTTGTCTGGATCACTGATGGGACAGGCGTTCCTTGGCATAAGCCACAACTCCATTGTCTCACAATGGTAGGAACCTAGTTCATCTCATGAACCAATATACACCCAAACAGCCTCTTTGGTAGCATCTTAAGTAGCGATGTATCCTGCCTTTATCGTCTAGTATGTCACGGTATCTCTCTTGGAACTCTTCCAACATACCGTCCCTTTTGAGGGCAAAGACAATGCCTGTGACTGACATTCAGTAGTTCTTATCACTCTGGAACACTTCCAGCGATTCTCCCCAGGATCAATTGATATCATCTCACTACAACTAGTGAGAATCCTAACATCCAATTAAATCTATCTCATAGATCCAAAATCCAGGATTTAGTAGGTATCACTTTGATCCTATATGGAGAATCCTAGTGATAAGCGGAGATTGATCGAGCTAGCATAGGAAACTCTTTCCCTATCAAGAGTATGTTATCCACGTACCCTACGAGGATCATCACCATACTCCCTACTACCTTTTTGTTTATACAAGGTTCATCTACCATTTTGATGATGTCAACTTCTTTGACTACTTCATCAAAACAGACGTTCCAACTCCGCGATACCTGCTTTATCCTATAAAGCATCTTGCACACGTTTCCGCTGCTCCCACTGTCTACAAAGCCCTCTGGCTGTGTACTTATAGACGCACTCTTCTAAAACATCATTTAGAAAAGCAGTCATGACACCCAACCGCCAGATATCGTAGTCATGGTATGTAGCCGTGGCAAGTAGGATCTGGATGGACTTAAGCATAGCTACTTGAAAAGGTTTCATCATTATCCACACCTGGTCAATGATGCAAACTTTTAACAAGTCTAGCTTTGAAAGTCTCAACTTTTCCATGTACACCAAGTAATATTCTCAAGATATACTTGCTCCTGATGGGAATTTAACCCTTCAGATATAGCAACCAAAGTCCATACTTTGTTGGTGTATAAGGATTCCAACTCAGATCGATAAACATCCAGCCATTCTCACAGAGTCCTACTCCTGATGGCCAGGTCGAAACTAGTTGGGTCATCATCTCATGATGCAATCCTCGCTCCCACTGTCATAGAGAAACAGAAGTATCTCTCAGGTGGGTGAGGAACCCTACTAGATCGGCGGAGAGGCTGAGGTTCGTTAGAATCTACTGAATCCTTTGGTTCTATCAAATCATCAGCTGCAGTCTGTATAGTTGGAACATTTCCAGTTCTACATAACAGACCTCGCCTCGAACTTGTCCGGATTATGGTTTTAGACATAGCCCGGACAACCCCAAATCTTAACCAACTTAAGATATGGGCTCTTCCCTTTCCATATTATATATGAAGCGGTAGGCATTGATTTGATTCGAACCCAATTCAATAGGTATGCAGGTTCTCAAGCGCATAATTCCCAAAAGGAAATAGAAAACTCAGTAGTACTCATCATAGAGCACACCATATCATATAGGGTGCTATTGCTCCGCCCCGATATACCATCGTGCTATGGTGTATGCGGAGGAGTAATGCTGAGAGAGAATCTCATTCTCCTTTGGAATAATCCAGGATTTTCGTGCTCAAGTATTCTCCTCCTCGATCACATCAAAGGACATAATACTTATACCCGTATTTTGGTTCTCTACTTCTAACTTATATTCTGTGAATATCTCAAAAGGTTCGGACTTTTGTTTCAACAAGAACATATGTCTGAATCTAAAGAGATCATCAGAGAACGTAATGAAGTATAAAGAACCAGTCCTGGCATGTGTAGACAGGGGACCTTACATACATCAACATGTATCATCCCAAGAGTTTACTAACTCTTTCTCTGTTTCCAATAAACAGAGCTATGGTCATCTTATCGTTGTGACATGACTGGCGAGTTTCACAAGATGTAAATTCAAACTGATTTAAATATGCATCTAAATGTAACTTCAGCCAGTCGGGTCGCATTGATCTGACCTAGTCTACAATACCTCAAGAAGGATTCGTTCATTTCTGAACACTTCCTCTTGTGTGTGTTCCGTATGCTAAGAACTGTAGTTTGATTTAGAACATTAACGCTTTTAGATAACGTGCCTGAACCGATCAACTTTTGATATAGGAAATGTTCAAAACATTATCCAACAATACAAAATTTTATCATTTCTTTACTAATAAAGAGACTGATATGATTTTGTATATCAGGTTCGGTATCTAATAACATTCATTCAGAATCAATGTATTGGTAATACAGGGTGACAGTGACCAACAGACTTGGCTGCAATGCTTGCCCCTGTCACGACCCGAAAGAGCACGTGACTGGCCCTTGAACCATATGAAGTCTATAGGACCCCATCTGATCCAAGTAAGCCAAAAGCCCAGAAATCTAAAACCATTTAAAGAGTAAATAAGGAAAACTGGTTTTGAAAAGTAAAGAAATCATGTTTCGAAAATCAAAGTTTTTAAATAACTAAGCCGAATGTGTATTTTTAAAATGTGTAACCTTTCCTGAAAATTTCGGCAGAGTTTCCTTTGTAAAAACTGGCCCCGAACGGGGTACAACAAGAATAATATATATGAAATGATAAAAGGCATCCCCAAGCGGGAGCTAGCTCTTCGTCCATCGAGGGTCACAACCACGCAAGCAATAATAATATACAACGCCAAAGGGCGAGGATCAAAACCCAAAAAAAAAGAAACTCAAAACAACCAGAAAACCGTAATACTACTAGCGCGACTCTAAGGTCGAAATAAAACAACAATGTTTTCTAAGTCTGAAGCAATATACAAGTTTTGGTTGATGGAAATTCTAGATACAATAAATAATACATGAGCAATGGCGGTTCTGATACAAAGAACCCACCTACCAACGCAAGTCACCCATAAGGAAGCAGTGTGCCAGAAATGCCGCTATGGAATCTGTACGGCAAAAACCTGCAAGGACTGGGGCACAACGGGGGTGAGTTGCCAACTCGTGAATAGAAAATATCTACAAGCAGAGATCGAATGCATGACCCATCCTAGGTCAATACGATCAGATATAAATAAAGCTCAATATGAATAAAGCTGAAGCATGCTAAACTGGCAATGTAATCTCTACATGAGTGTAATGCCAAGTGCTCGTGCTAGTGCCTCAGGTAATAGCATGTCATGAATATGAGGTATGATCAATGTAATCAAATCTGCACACACGTGGATCCCGTCCACTCGTCACCCAATGACAATAACCATCATGCAAGTAAATATCATGAAACCTGTGCATGGAAATATGAGGATATAACCCACCCGTGTCCCTCACGACACGTCAAAATCATGGAACCGGAGTGCCCAGCATCGGCACTCGAAAACATCATGAAAACTGTGCCCAGCATCGGCACATAAATCCTCATATATCGGGCTCCGTCAGTCCGGATCGGCCCGCGGGCTCTGTCTGCGGTATCGGCCCTCGGCCCCGGCAGGACGCCCAAATCTATCCATCGACTCCGGTCAGTATCCTCCGGATAACCGCCAGGTCCAACCAATCACCGGTAGGTACTTGCCCGCCTCCAGGCTCAATCGGCAAAGCTCATCGATCATCTTGCCGAGGGGAACCATACCGGGTCCACCATGTACCCGCAATCGGCTCATCCACTTCTCGATTCGGGTTTCACATGTCACTCTCAGCACCGAGAAAACACATGGTGGACATACTGAAATATCATATCAAGGGTAACCGGGTTTTTAAAGCAATGACATATTCTCTTTTGAAACACTCTCGGTTCCCAAATCCAGAAATATCATATAAACAACATATCTCAATGCGTATAATCAAAAGCATGAAGTATGCGACATGTAAAGGAAGGTATGCATATCATCATGTCATGCAAGGATCATATACTGAATGCAATAGTACTACAGTGTTGTGACATGGCAAATATCGATGATGAGTGTGTGAGCCGGTAACAAGTGTACGTGGAACATATGCATCATCGATAATGGTGGTGGTATCCTAGCAGCATGACTGAAATATAACCACAGTACAACCGATGCAATGCAAATAGCATGAATATGCGGAATCGAATAATCAACGCAAAAGTAAAGAATGTACACCAATCTGTACAAGTCATGCAGGGGTGCCATTTGAAATAAGACGAATCAGGGCTTTTGGAAAAACAAGGGCTACGGTGTTTTAAGAAAAGATACATCATTTGAAAATATCCGTATGACCTTTCTGCCTATCTTTAAAATATCCCCGATTCGTTAGTTTGAAATAGGTATGACTCGGTCCAGTCTAATGTCTACTAAGTAATCTAGACAGGAGGGGTAAGAAACCACCTAATCTGAGTCAATATATATAGATATGATAGTCGGTGATCTCGCCTCAATAACATATCGTAAGATATCCTCGAGTCATGAGTGCGGATCTATCATCAATATCGGCTCGTACGGTAGATCGTCGTACGGCATCCCAATAGCTGGGTAGGGGTCAATATCACAGTACCTCATCACATATCAGGTATCACTATCATCAGATCGCATAATCTGGGGTACTACTCTAAGTCTAGTACAAATCGATACCATCTATAAAAATATGAATGCGGGTAAAGCACATGTCCAAAGGCCCGCTAAAACTATCATATCGCACCTCGAAGACAAGCTATGTCACATCGCCGATCTCACGGCCTCACATCAAGTATCATCTCAAACCACGTATCATCCTCAAATCCCATATATAAACACTTAGTCCCATACCCATGTGTAGATATACGCACCATCATATGCACTCTAATAAATGAAAGAATGAATGCAAGTATGTGTGTAAATGTATGTGTGAGTGCAACCACTACTCTAGGGTTCACACTATACTAAACCAATATATTCTTATCATCAAAATATCATTATTACCATCAATAACCCTAAACAACACATAATAAATATTCGTGTGTATACGTATTCGTATACATCACCACGGACTGCGGGTGTGCTATACGCCATCCACCCGACTTCTCCCCGTAGATATAAATCTACTCACATTGCTTCTCGTGTGCCAAAGCCAATGTCGCTATCTTCACCTCCTTTGCCTCAACATCCCGCGGGGTACCTACAAGTATATCACAATGCTAAAGCACATGAAAATCACATCGGAAACCAAAATAGCACACGCTGCCCGCATAGGTAAAAACCTATCGACTCGCATGTAAACACAATCAAAATCCACTTGTCGTTGACGTCCAAACGCCACCCGACAGGAATGAATCACCAAATACCAAAATCCATGCTAAAACAAGTCCCAAATTATACACCAACATAGGAAAATCAACACAGATTTCACCCTAGATGGAATCAGTCAAAACTAGTCATACTCAGAGTCAAAACTAGAGGAAATGGGGGCATGCACAGAAAATGAGGCAATTCCTTAAAATACCTTATTTTAGAATTTTCCATAATTTTTCCCCATTTATCTGTATTTAATTATACCAGAATATTAAAATATTCATTAAAATAATATTAAATTATAAAATTTCCTAAAAATCATATTTTATTATTTTGAAGACGTTACAATCTACCCCCCCTTAAAGAAATTCGGTCCCCGAATTTAAATTTAAACCCCCAAATACTAAAATATTTCAATACAAATTCCAAGTCATCGGGGCTCCGAAATCATCTATACATAAAACATCATAGCGCAATGCATGCTCATGCGTACTGAGCAGATAACTCAAAAGCAACACTCCATCAAGCATCCGCAATCATCGGAATCATGGTAACGACACAATGTCAAATCCAGTACAAAATCAATATGATATGGACCAAGACTATACATGTAGACACCCAATCTATACATGTAATTAGCTGATGCAACTGTATGCCAAATTTTTTTAAGTCGCTGTGCGATGCGCGTAACACTGCACAGTGGCGGACGTTTCTCATAAGAAAATAACTATATATGTGTATATATATCCTTTGTTTAATAAGCACGTTCCACCATTTTGAAAATAATCAGAAGGGTTTCCTTCTTTTTAAAACATTTTGTGTCATATCGGACACGTAGGTATATACTGAGACTATAGCTCGCTTTTCGGAAATCCCTTCGATAACTATCGATGCATGCAAAATATATCCAGGCACTGTCCACTGACTAGTCCTGCTCAGTATGAAAGCAAATATCCCACATCATAAGAATGTTCTGCTCCAAAAGGAATAAATTCCAAAAATGCACTTAACACCACCCTGTGCGTCTGACGCGCCCGGAAATCAAAATCCATATATGCGCTAAACATGTGCACAAAACAACATCTAGGTGCAACGGGTGTGCACGAAGCATCTGTCATAGGCAACATGTGTGCCTGACAGCCAAAACAGGTGCATCTGACATGCACGAAGAATCTCGATTTAGTGCATCTGGTGTGCCCCAAAATCGTATCTCAAAACATGCGCCCAACATGCGCGAAAATCCAAATCGGTGCATCCATCATGCACGAATGAAAATCTAGACCCTGCGCACTCAATATGCACGGAATCACAAAATCCAATAGCAACGTCGAATATGCGTAAGTCCAGTCAAAAGCACGGAGTGCAAGAATCCACATCAATATCACAATCAAAATCGACATACCGAAAGGCATCGAATCGAAGTCAGGTGCAATCGTAATGCACAAAATATAAATCCGGTGCAACAAAGGCACGAAATATAAATCTGATGCGATAAACGCAAGAAACATAAAACTGGTGCGACAAATGTACGAAGTATAGAACTGGTGCATCCCATGCACAAATATCAAGCAATAACTCAAATACGTAAGCAGCAACACCAAGTGTACCCAGGTATAAAGGAAATCATAAACGTGTGCAACTGCGTGCACAAAACACACATCAATGCACTACAAGTACATATAAGCTATACCGAGTGCAAAAATCGAATCGTGTGCGTCACATATGCACAAATCAAATCAACCGTATGAAATCCATAAGGTCATAAGCAGGTGCAGCCAAGGCACGAAACGATATACAACGCGGCTCAATCGAAATCAGGTGTACCGCGATGGAAAACTCACAACCGCGTGCATCAGCGTGCACAAATCAAAACACTAAAAGTGCATGAAACTATGCTGGAAGCGTAAATCAAATCACCGGCATAAAATAGGCATGAAATCACAATCAATACCTCAAGAGTAATAACTATGTGCAAGGTATAAATACCCAGTAGGTGCAACCATGGTGCACGAAATCAAATATCATAGAACTCGGTCACCCAAAACCAATCATGCAAATAGATCGCCCAAATACCGAAATCCCAAAGTGACGGATACGTGATAGTCGAATCACAAAATCACAAAGCATAAATACCGTTGTCGGTATATCCTCCTTCAAAGTCAAGAAGGTGCCGGTACATCCAATGCTAGCGGCGCAAGATATCTACTTGCCTCTTGCTCGCGGCTGGCATCCTCTGCCTCTGGTTCCTGATCTTTCCTGTAGATTACCAACCTCGCAATCCACCGGCTCATCGGCCCGGTCAGGTGTGCTGACAGGAACGATTCCGTTCTGGCGCTTCTTTGGAAATCTCTCGGTCAATCCTCACGACTGCTCGTAAAGCAATATGTCACTGGCGCCGACCTCGGGTCCTCTGAATGCATATCACACATCCGATCCTGGGTGTAACTCTTATTGCAGCAGTGTACTGGAAGGAATCCTACTCAAGGTCTCATCTGATCTTGCTTAGGCCAAACTGTACAGGGCTGGTACTCTTGCGTAGTCTTTTCTCGCTCTCTGGACCTCTGCGTCCTTAGTACAACATCTCCTCGGAAGCTGGTCGCATCTCTGCGCCTCTGTATGCATGTCCGGCCTTTAATCTTAACGGGGTGTAGTAACAGCTCGTCTGCCTCTCGCACGAACTTCTTGTCCCGCTTGTCTGTATCATCGACCATTCGACGTCGCGTCTTTATCTGCACACTGCAATGTCCTCGGCTACAGTCCACCCGAAGTCTCTAACACGGACTCGAAATCACGAACTCAGTATCTTCATCACTCAGTAGAAGATATCTAGCCGAACACGTCTTCAGCGTGCATATCGCATCTCTGATGTCAGCGGAGTGGAACGTTATCTCGTCGAAATCTCGTGCAAACTCTTTACTCCACCTTGCTCCACTATCGACTGATTCGGACTCATCTCATCATGGCTACACACACTGCGCTCCGACGGCTATGCTCGTATCTGGAGTCTCCCAAGCAGTGTCCCATCACATGATATCCGAATGATGTCGAATCATCCGATCGACTCGTCAGAACCTCACAATCCCCCAAGAGCTCAACATCTCAGGTACAGTTTAATAGTATCGAGTACATGCCACAGCGTCGGTGGTCCAGCCGTAGAAGGGCAAACCCAAGCCTCACTAATGGCGCCGAGGAACCGCCGTAAACCCTAAGGTTCAAAGGCTTTCACACGGTCATTAAGTCGAGTTAGGGTTTCATTCTTCTAGAGGGTCCATAGAGTCACCTGCATGTCTTTCCGTATACTTTAAACTTGGAAAAGGGGTTCCTGACATTCGATCGTCTCAATCGACTCTCAACGAACCTGCGTGAAGTCGCCTCTAGCTGGAATCAATCTTCCTGATGACCTCGCATCGGGGTAGGCGAACGAACCACACGTCCTAGTCATTAATCCTCGGTGACTAGCGACTCACTATCATATCTCTAAGAATATGCTCATGTTGCAGTAGCTCAAATCATCTGGGCGATATCTCATCATTCGCAGCTACAACTGGCTCATTCGCCGGTACGCTAAGCAGCGCCTCAACCATCCTGGATAAGCGATAATATCAACGGTCATCATAACCTGGCTGGCCTCTATCAGTGGCTCAATCCTCTGGTACCAACCGGTACATCCGAAAAATCTCGCAACAGCGATCTGTCAAACGCCCAATGTGCGGAAACACAATAAGGCAACGCCTCAATATGCAATCGTATGCCTCGGGAATCACGCCCTGGTCAGCCCTCGTCCCCGACGAGCTCATGCTGACACAACTCGAGCCGTAGCTCACTCTGCCCGTGCAATCGCGGCAGCAAAACCACAACCAGTATCGATGAAGGAAGATCATAGGAAGGAATATAATACGGTGCAAGGAAATGTACAACCTAAGGTTTCTTAAGCGAAGTGGCGTGTCGTAAGTATGCCGCGGAACATACCCACGGTACGTCACTCTACTTTAGTCACCTATTCCATCAACCAAGGGTCATCCTACACGACGAAAGTTCGGGTCTAATACCCCCTCGACTAAGTCTAAGTTCCGTAAGGTCAAGCCTAAGTTCCGTATATAAATAACGCCCTAGGCTCCACATAGTCAAACTCAGACTCGAACCAAGGTCAACCTAGCGCTCTGATACCAACTTTGTCACGACCCGAAAGAGCACGTGACGGGCCCTTGAACCATATGAAGTCTATAGGACCCCATCTGATCCAAGTAAGCCAAAAGCCCAGAAATCTAAAACCATTTAAAGAGTAAATAAGGAAAAATGGTTTTGAAAAGTAAAGAAATCATGTTTCGAAAATCAAAGTTTTTAAATAACTAAGCCGAATGTGTATTTTTAAAATGTGTAACCTTTCCTGAAAATTTCGGCAGAGTTTCCTTTGCAAAAACTGGCCCCGAACGGGGTATAACAAGAATAATATATATGAAATGATAAAAGGCATCCCCAAGCGGGAGCTAGCTCTTCGTCCATCGACGGTCACAACCATGCAAGCAATAATATACAACGCCAAAGGGCGAGGATCAAAACCCAAAAAAAAAGAAACTCAAAACAGCCAGAAAACCGTAATACTACTAGCGCGACTCTAAGGTCGAAATAAAACAACACTGTTTTCTATGTCTGAAGCAATATACAAGTTTTGGTTGATGGAAATTTTAGATACAATAAATAATACATGAGCAATGGCGGTTCTGATACAAAGAACCCACCTACCAACGCAAGTCACCCATAAGGAAGCAGTGTGCCAGAAATGCCGCTATGGAATCTGTACAGCAAAAACCTGCAAGGACTGGGGCACAACGGGGGTGAGTTGCCAACTCGTGAATAGAAAATATCTACAAGCAGAGATCGAATGCATGACCCATCCTAGGTCAATACGATCAGATATAAATAAACCTCAATATGAATAAAGCTGAAGCATGCTAAACTGGCAATGTAATCTCTACATGAGTGTAATGCCAAGTGCTCGTGCTAGTGCCTCAGGTAATAGCATGTCATGAATATGAGGTATGATCAATGTAATCAAATCTGCACACACGTGGATCCCGTCCACTCGTCACCCAATGACAATAACCATCATGCAAGTAAATATCATGAAACCTGTGCATGGAAATATGAGGATATAACCCACCCGTGTCCCTCGCGACACGTCAAAATCATGGAACCGGAGTGCCCAGCATCGGCACTCGAAAACATCATGAAAACTGTGCCCAGCATCGGCACATAAATCCTCATATATCGGGCTCCGTCAGTCCGGATCGGCCCGCGGGCTTTGTCTGTGGTATCGGCCCTCGGCCCCGGCAGGACGCCCAAATCTATCCATCGACTCTGGTCAGTATCCTCCGGGTAACCGCCAGGTCCAACCAATCACCGGTAGGTACTCGCCCGCCTCAAGGCTCAATCGGCAAAGCTCATCGATCATCTTGCCGAGGGGAACCATACCGGGTCCACCATGTACCCGCAATCGGGTCATCCACTCCTCGATTCGGGTTTCACATGTCGCTCTCAGCACCGAGAAAACACATGGTGGACGCACTGAAATATCATATCATGGGTAACCGGGTTTTTAAAGCAATGACATATTCTCTTTTGAAACACTCTCGGTTCCCAAATCCAGAAATATCATAGAAACAACATATCTCAATACGTATAATCAAAAGCATGAAGTATGCGACATGTAAAGGAAGGTATGCATATCATCATGTCATGCAAGGATCATATACTGAATGCAATAGTACTACAGTGTAGTGACATGGCAATTATCGATGATGAGTGTGTGAGCCGGCAACAAGTGTACGTGGAACATATGCATCATCGATAATGGTGCTGGTGTCCTAGCAGCATGACTGAAATATAACCACAGTACAAGCGATGCAATGCAAATAGCATGAATATGCGGAATCGAATAATCAACGCAAAAGTAAAGAATCTACACCAATCTGTACAAGTCATGCAGGGGTGCCATTTGAAATAAGACGAATCAGGGCTTTTGGAAAAACAAGGGCTACGGTGTTTTAAGAAAAGATACATCATTTGAAAATATCCGTATGACCCTTCTGCCTATCTTTAAAATATCCCCGATTCGTTAGTTTGAAATAGGTATGACTCGGTCCAGTCTAATGTCTACTAAGTAATCTAGACAGGAGGGGTAAGAAACCACCTAATCTGAGTCAATATATATAGATATGATAGTCGGTGATCCCGCCTCAATAACATATCGTAAGATATCCTCGAGTCATGAGTGCGGATCTATCATCAATATCGGCTCGTACGGTAGATCGTCGTACGGCATCCCAATAGCTGGGTAGGGGTCAATATCACAGTACCTCATCACATATCAGGTATCACTATCATCAGATCGCATAATCAGGGGTACTACTCTAAGTGTAGTACAAATCGATACCATCTATAAAAATATGAATGCGGGTAAAGCACATGTCCAAAGGCCCGCTAAAACTATCATATCGCACCTCGAAGACAAGCTATGTCACATCGCCGATCTCACGGCCTCGCATCAAGTATTATCTCAAACCACGTATCATCCTCAAATCCCGTATATAAACACATAGTCCCATACCCATGTGTAGATATACGCACCATCATATGCACTCTAATAAATGAAAGAATGAATGCAAGTATGTGTGTAAATGTATGTGTGAGTGCAACCACTACTCTAGGGTTCGCACTATACTAAACCAATATATTCTTATCATCAAAATATCATTATTACCATCAATAACCCTAAACAACACATAATAAATATTCATGTGTATACGTATTCGTATACATCACCACGGACTGCGGGGGTGCTATACGCCATCCACCCGACTTCTCCCCGTAGATATAAATCTACTCACATTGCTTCTCGTGTGCCAAAGCCGATGTCGCTATCTTCACCTCCTTTGCCTCAACATCCCGCGGGGTACCTACAAGTATATCACAATGCTAAAGCACATGAAAACCATATCGGAAACCAAAATAGCACACCCTGCCCGCATAGGTAAAAACCTATCGACTCGCATGTAAACACAATCAAAATCCACTTGTCGTTGACGTCCAAACGCCACCCGACAGGAATGAATCACCAAATACCAAAATCCATGCTAAAACAAGTCCCAAATTATACACCAACATAGGAAAATCAACCCAGATTTCACCCTAGATGGAATCAGTCAAAACTAGATATACTCAGGGTCAAAACTAGAGGAAATGGGGGCATGCACAGAAAACGAGGCAATTCCTTAAAATACCTTATTTTAGAATTTTCCATAATTTTTCCCCATTTATCTGTATTTAATTATACCAGAATATTAAAATATTCATTAAAATAATATTAAATTATAAAATTTCCCAAAAATCATATTTTATTATTTTGAAGACGTTACAGCCCCGTTTTCTGCCTCATGAAACTTATCACCCGTTCTCAGTTCTTTCCCTATCTGTAGCCTATGTAACATATTACATATGTGGGATCCTGATCCGGTATCATATACCCAGGACGTAAAGGACACTGAGAAACAATTCTATATAATGAACAACCCAAAGATGATGCATCAGCATGCACTCTCTTCGTTTGGGCGGCATGGGAATTCTGGTAATCCCCAATTTCCTGCTCTGTCTTATAACAATTATAAGTTAGAGCGGGACCAACGTTCCCCAGCTCAGTATAACAAGCGGGTTCAGTCAATATTCCGTATTATTATCTTGATTAAGGCGTGAAATGGTTGCTACCTGGAGAGAGAGAGAAGAAAACACTCAGCGTGCGCTCTAGCAAGAATAGATTGGTTATTATTTTATCTAATCAGGATGACTCCCACTGCTTTTTATCAAATCTTCCTTCAAACCCTAAAAGGAAAGACTAGCCGGGATTAATTACACACTACAAGTTCGCCAATCTTTCAGCCAGGCCAGTGTCGGTACTTTGAGGGAGGTCCCCCGTGCTTTTGCACGAACCTAATTAATGTAAACCTCGTTTTCCCAGAGGCGTAACCTCGTTGACACCTTTCTAGACACCTACTTGATCGGCTAATTGTAATGTATAAAACTCTCCCAGGAGTAACAATTACTCGCAGCGGGTATCGGGATCCAACTATCTCATAGAAGGTATGCAATCTCATTGCAAATTTCAACACTTGAAATTCCCGATAATATTTTGCCCCTAACCTCCTATGACCTTGACAAAGGCCAACAAACCATAGGATGCTAGTCAAGTTCAACCCGTCATTTCCTGATTGAATTAAACCCACCCGCACGGCCCTTGACAAAGGCCAACAAGGTCGCACGACTACCCTAACTCAATCTGCATCATATGCATAAGCAGATAAGCACCAGTTAGTTACCGCACACTGCGCCTTGACAAAGGCCAACAAACGCAGCACGAATACTAACTACTACTTATCTGAAATGACGGAGGGCTACGACAGGTTTTTCTGAAAACCTATTGCGTAATGAACTTGATATCGTTGTAGGATCGAATGAATTTTAAAATGGAGTGCTTTTGAGGCTTTTCTAGTTTTGCTAAAGGAGTCACTCCCGGTGAAGGGATAGTTGGTCCTTTCCTCGTCGAATGAGGTGCGGGATATATCACATATATCACTGTGCAAAGCAAAAACTTTTAAAAGAAATCAAAAGACAAACCGAGTGTGTAGCATATGCCAGTTATTTCTAAAGGAGTCACTCCCGGTGAAGGGATCTCGGTCCTTTCCTTATCGAATAAGGTGCAGGATATATCATATATACCTCTGTGCAAAGCAAGAACTGTAGCTACCTGTTTTATTTTTGAAATTCGATTCTACAACATCTTAGGTTTCTTTTATTTCATTAATCACATTAATGAAGTCCCATCATTTAAGTACCTAAACATCACAGATAAATACGACGTACACTTATGCCATCCGCATTCGCCTCGATGTCCCCTCGTGCACCGTTAGGTTAGGTAACTAACGGCAGAGCAGGGCAGGGGTAGCGCGGGTGTAAAACATAAGTAACGCCTATATAATATATCATATATACTATATACTGTATCTATCACAGAACATCACATGATCACATCACAGATATCGCAGCAGAAGAAACATATGAAATATTGGATATACTAGGACGTCCGTGTTTTCAATACGAGCCAGTATAAAATACGGATTCCACGGTCGCGACGAATAGCCAAACCCACACCCCTAGACCCCTACGAGAGCGGCAAGCAACCCTACCAATTCTGGAGTTAGGAAGACCCAGACTCGACTACTCGAGTTGGTCTCCCACCGGACTCCAGAACCCGGTTACTTGTGCCCTCCTCCTTGGGTCTATCCTAGTGCGGAAAAGTAAATAATATACAAAGGGTGACAACTTCCGCAACCTGGAAGCGTCCCAATAAAAGAATATTACATACAAGTTTTTACATGAATGAAAATGAAAAACACTCATCTCACATAAAAAAACCCCGGCTATTCAAACACGACGATCCAATATAACATATCCAGCAACACATAACATCACATGTCATCAACGTAAGTAAATATGCGCATCCCAATTGTCGTTGACATATAGCAACGAAACCGGCGATATCACATATTACACTTACGGTCACAGAAAAGAAAGTGTAAAACTACAACAGTTGGAATCCGCAACCTCCTCAGACATCGCATGCCTGACCAAATGAATTACTTAGACATCGCATGCCTAACAATTATAAACCCCGCATTTTAGTCTCAAAATTGAAAACACTTTTCAATACCAAGTCGGGCAATTCAACAAGATTCCCGACATCCTGATCGAATGCTCGTCGCAAACTTCAGTAGGCGGCCGCACCCCCGACGCCGTCGACGAAGTGCACCAAGGCGGAACACCGCTGCCGCGAGCACCCAAACGGATGCTTTCGGCGACGGGGTTCTCCTACAGTCACTTGGTCAGGGTTGTCTATTAAGTTTACCTGGCGAGTATCCGTGTACGCTACGTGATTGCGACGGACTTTTGATCACATCAAAATTCCGTGGCAACCGATCAAGTGAGACTAAACCGCTAAATTTATAACATTCATTCAGTTATCTCATAACTTCTTATGAATTCCAATTATTGTATCACATTCCAGATAATTAGAAAATGTTAAACTTTCCGATTGAACATTCGAACACCCAAGTTTTCCCGATACAGATCAACACATGAAATAAGTCTAACAACATTCAGTTCGTGCCTCAGTACAAACGGTCCAGCCATAGAAGGGTCAAGCCAACGCCTCACATGTGGCACGCCGTACTGCCCCAAACCCGAAGGTTCAAAGGGCAGTTCAAGACGGTCACATAATCGTGTTAAGGTTTGTTGTCTTCTAGAGGGACCATCGCGTTACTTGCACTACTTAGAACGTCGTTAAACTACGGAAAAATCCAACACTTGGAAATTTCCCGACAGGGGAAAAGTTGGGTATTTATATCCGGTCGAACTTTTTAACATATTCTAAAATTATCCAGAAAGCCACACAGACAAAATTTGATAATCCGATCAAAACACCGAATCCCCAAAACATCTCCAGAAAATTCAACTCTTGAATAAATATTAAAAATTCCCAGAAAAATCAGCATCTGAAAACATAAATTACTGTGTAGAAAGGGGAGGATGACGTCACCATGTAGCCGCGGAACCGCCGCAGAAGAAAGTCTTCTGCCGCGGTTCCGCCGCCTTTTATACTGTTCATGAATATATTTTTGCGCCGTAATTCTTATATTTCCCTGCTGAATTTTTTAGCAATTTTTAATTTGGAAAAATCCCGGTTTTTGAAAAAAGGACAGAGAGCTATTTTGGGATGGGTTTTAGGGTTCGTTCGGACTTCAAACTCTGTCTAGACTTCGCCTAAGGCTCTAGTTAGGCTCTGATACCACTGTAGGGTTCCTAGGCACCCTAGTGAGGTCTCACAAGGCATCAACCATGCCAATTTCAAAAATTCTAGGTGCCGAGAAACCCGAATACGGATCGTTGGCTAAAGTTTAGGCGAAACTAGAAACAAGTTAACAACTTAACTATAAAGAATACGGAAATACAACCTTTGTAGATCCAGTGCTCCACCTCCATAGCTCCGCAACGAAGTCCCCTCGCTGTCCAAATGAGTTCCCGGGCTCTAGCGTCGGCCTCGTCGGAGAATGGGCAAGCTAGGTCGTCGATGTCCATGCCGAAGATGATCTACGTCGAGGCATCGCTAGATAAAGCTCCAACTTCACCAAGTCATGAAAACTTGTGAAGGAAACACACTCTACTACTTGGCAAGAGGTAGAGGATGAAGAAATAGGAAGTGGGTTCAATTTAGAATTGGATTTCTCACTCAAATACATCAAACACCATTGATGAAGAAAGCTTTTCTTCTTTGAAGAAGATGAAGAAGAAGAAGCTAATTGTTATGATAACTTAATTAAAATTAGAAAAGAAATTAATACTTATCATATTAGAACCATGGTTAGGTGTAGAGAATCAATCATGGTTAAAAGAAATGGTTAGGGTTAAGCATGAGACAAAATTGGTGACAAAGTCAAACATTCATGAAAGTTCATGAAAGAATAAAAGAAAGCCACCAATTCTTCTTATGCAAAATAATTTCCAAAAAGGAATAAATGAATAATTTAAGAAAATAAAACCCTAATCATTTAGTTAACCATGGTTTAATTCTTTGCACTTAACCAAGTAGGCATGCATCATCAACCATGATACAAACAAGTGCACAAAATCATATCGCATATGCAATGCGCACATCCGAGTGAGAAAATCCATTCAAAGTGAACCGATCTTAGTTAATGCAAAGTAATATATCAAATATATATAATTATACATTAAATCATTAAATCAACACTTGATTCAATGATCCGGTCATGTCGCACATAACCGACTGGTATCAATAGTAACAACTTATCGAATCAACACTTGATCCGATAACCCGGCTATATCGCATATAACCGATCAATGTCACATCGCGAGAATCGAATACAGTATCACATACTGGTATTATTCTCGGTCCCGCACATATCTCATATGCGCTCCTATTTCGTTTAGCTTGAGCCAGGAAACCTCTGTGTAGGACTCTAAAGACTCGTCAATACACCGGCAGCAGATGATGATCATATCAAACATCCACAAGCCGCAAGCGGTCTGCTAAACGTAATGGCCACCCGGGTATTGAGCGATCAGAAGATCGACGAGCAAGCCCGCTCACACTTCTGTGAATCCAACCAGTAACACTTACCGTACAGTCCGGTCTGTTCGTCTGATATGTCGCATATCTCGCCTAGGGGTGGTAAACGTCATACCCCAATAACTCGATAAGTCGTGTCGATATGAGGTCTATAACAATTCGACAAACTACTGGTAACACTTACCAGTAAATCTCAGCAACCCTGGCCAGGGATTTCCTGTTATAGCCAATCGAACACAGCGCAACATCAACTCCCTATACCGGGAGAGACGAATCCCCTCCTATCGCTCATTGCCTCCATGTGACTCGGGACTGTACCTAAAAACCACTATTTTGCACGCCCTCTTGGACGTGGTAAGATAGAAATCAAATCACAGTGGGAACCACACAAGACTCTATGACGATCTCGGGTCAACAGACTACTCTGTACCAGTGTCACCAGAGAACTGCCATCTGACGTGAGGTATAATACCATCTGGGAGTTCTCGGCGAGTCCGTCCAGTTTATCCAGTCTCCACTGAGCACCCGTATATCATCTCTGATGTCCAACACCAATGGAAATAGGATCATCCATCGCCCATCTGTATGGGTCGAGAAGGTATACGCTAGTCTACTTTGGTATAACGATGCCCCGGCTCGATACACCCACGACTAGGGACTTTGAAGGATGTACTTATGGACTACCATGTCCCCACTAGTATGATCCGCATCATAGTCCAGGTAGTCAAGTACACATCCTAAGGGCTTTACCAACATGTAACAGAGAGACAATCAGTATACACGTTAAGGTAAAGATCAACCAGATAGCATACTATCATGTCGAGCAAGAAAGTCCTCCCTATATATGTCCCAGCATCCACTACAATATACATCCAATGTACAGTAATGGCCTCTAGGGCATACATATAACTAACAGGCCATTCCCCAGATACAGTTTGAGAGACTCTTCGGGATACTCGGTATGCGATACTACAGCCGCTGGCCCTAGTGCAAGTGGGATATTGTTAGTTGTATGTATGCCCTAGAGGCCAGTATTGTGCAGATGATGTATATTATATTGGATGCTTGGACATATATAGAGATGACTTTCTTGCTCGATATGATAGTATGCTATCTGGTTACTCTTTATCTTAACATGTACACTTGTCTCTTTAAACTGTCTTATGGTTACATGTTGGTAAAGCCCTTAGGATGTGTATTTGACTACCTGGACTATGATGCAGATCATACTAGTGGGGACATGGTAGTCCATAAGTACATCCTTCGAGGTCCCTAGTCGTGGGTGTATCGAGACGGGGCATCGATATACCAGAGTAGACTAGCGTATACGCTTCTCGACCCATGAGATAGGCGATGGATGATCCCATATCCATTGGTGTTTGACATCAGAGATGGTATACGGGTGCTCAGTGGAGACTGGGTACACTGGACGGACTCGCCGAGAACTCCCAGATGGTATTATACCTCACGTCAGATGGCAGTTCTCAGGTGACACTTGTACAGGTTAGTCTGTAGACCCGAGATCGTCATAGAGTCTTGTGTGATTCCCACTCTGCTTTGATCTCCACCTTACCACGTCCATGAGGGCGTGCAAAACGGTGGTCTTTGGGTACAGTCCCGAGTCACATGGAGGCAATGAGCGATAGGAGGGGTTTCGTCTCTCCCGGTATTGGGGGTTGATGTTGCGCTGTGCTCGATTGGCCGTAACAGGGAAGTCCCTAGCCAGGGCTGATCAGAGATTTGCTGGTAAGTGTTACCAGTAGTCTCTCGACCCGTTATGAGCCTCACATCAGCACGACTTATCGGTTATTGGGGTCTGACGTTTACCACCCCTAGACTTGATATGCGAAGTATCAGACGAACAGACCGGACTGTACGGTAAGTGCTACTGGTTGGATTCACAGGAGTGTGAGCGGGCTAGCTCGTCGATCTTCTGATCGCTCAATACCCGGATGGCCGTTACGTTTAGCAGACCGCTTGCGGCTTGTGGATGCTTGATATGATCATCATCTGCTACCGGCGTATTGACGAGTCTTTAGAGTCCTACACAGAGGTTTCCTGGCTCAAGCGAAACGAAATAGGTGCGCATATGAGATATGTGCGGGAGCGAGAATAATGCGTGTATGTGATACCGCATTTCATACTCGCGATAAATGTTTCGATTGGTTATATTCGATATGACCTAGTTATCGAATCATTGATTCGATATATCGATACATTGGATACTAGTCGGTTATGTGCGACATGACCGGATCATTGAATCAAATGTTGATTTAATGATTTAATGTATAATTATATATTTGATATATTACTTTGCATTAACTAGTATTGGTTCACTTTAAATGGATTTTCTCACTTGATGTGCAAGTTGTATATATGATATACTTTTGTGCACATGTTTGTATCATGTTTGATGATACTTGCTCACATGGTTAAGTGTAAAGAATTAAACCATGGTTAAGTAGATAATTAGGGTTTTGATTTATTCTCTCATTTATTTATCCATTCTTTATTTATATAAATGGATAAATGAAAACATAATGGTTTCTTTTTATCATGAAGCTTGTTGAAGCTTCATGAAGCTTTGACTAAAGAAACCATTTTGTCTTCTAGCTTAACCCTAACCCTTCTCATTTACCATGTTCTTTTTTCTACACTTAACCTTGGTTAAAATATGATAAGTATTGATTTATTTTTATATTATGAAAACACTTATCATATTGTAGCTTCATCTTTTCCTTCTTCTTCAAGATAGAAACCTTGATGCCTTCAATGGCAACTTGAGTTCTAGTGAGAGAAATCCAATTCTAAAGTGAACCCACCTCCTATTTCTTCACCCTCTACCTCTTGCCAAGTTGTTTTGGGTGTTTTATTCACAAGTTTCACAACTTTGTGAAGTCGGATCTTGAACTTGTAATGCCTCGACGTAGATCGTCTTTGACACGAAGCCGACGACCTAGCTCGCCCGTTTCTCCGATGAAGCCGATGATTGAGTTCGGGATTCATGATGGACAGCGAGAGGACACCTACGTGGAGCTTAGGAAGTGGAGAAACGGATCTACAAAGGTTGTAGCATCTAACTTTTAGTTAAGTAGTTAACTAGATTATATTTTCGCCTAAACTTCTAGTCAACGATCTAGTCTAGGGTTTCTCGGCACCGTAAATTTTGAAATTGGCATGGTTGATGCCTTGTGAGACTTCATTAGAGTGCCTAGGAACCCTACACTTCTTCTTCTTCTTCTTATTCTTCAACATGAAGAAAGCTTGCTACCATTAATGGCAACATGAGTAAAAGAGTGAGAAATCCAATTCTAAAGTTAACCCACTTCCTATTTCTTCATCCTCTACCACTTGCCAAGTGGTATAGGGTGTTTTCTTCACAAGTTTCATGACTTGGTGAAGTTGGAGCTTGATCTTTAGTTGCCTCGACGTAGATCATCTTCGGCATCGAAGTCGATGACCTAGGCCGATCATTTCTTCGATGAAGCCGACGCTAGAGTCCGGGATCCGATGATTGCAGCGGAGGGATATCAACGCGGAGCTATGGAGGTGGAGAACCGGATTTACAAAGGTTGTAGCCCCTTTCACTTATAGCTAAAGTAGTTTACTTTCTTGCAACGCCTATACCTCTAGTTAACGATCCGTATTAGGGTTTGTAGGAACATGAAAAAATTTGAATTGGGCATGTTTGATCACTTGTGAGACCTCATTAGTGTGCCTAGGAACCCAACAGTGGTATCAGAGCCTAGCTAGAGCCTTAGGCGATGCGTAGACGGAGTTAGAAGTCCGATCGAACCGAAACCCTAATCTCAAATTGCTCTCTGTACATTTTTTGAAATCGTGGATTTTTGAGAATTAAAAATATGCAGAAAAATCAGCAGGAGTTTCTAAGAATTACTGTGAAGCACGTGCTTCTGATTCGATCAAAGCGCGGCGGAACCGCGGCATTAGCATGGCTAATGCGGCGGTTCCGTGGCAACTTTGTCTCTTCTTCCATTTATTTTTACACAGTAATTCCTATATTTTGGTGCTGTATTTTCTGGGAATTTTTAAATCTTACTCAAGAGTTGAGTTTTCTGGGTTGTATTGGGAGTTCGGAGATTCGATCAGACTGTCTAATTTTGTCTGTGTTTTTCCTGGGTATTTCTAGAGCATGTTAAAAGGTTCGACCGGATATAAATATCCATTTTTTCCCCTGCCGGGAAATTTTCAATTGTTGGATTTTTCCGTAGTTTAATGAAGTTCCAAGTAGTGCAAGTAACGCGATGGTCCCTCTAGAAGACAACAAACCTTAACTCGATTATGTGACCGTCTTGAACTGCCCTTTGAATCTTAGGGTTTGGGGCAGTACGGCGTGCCACATGTAAGGCGTTGGCTTGACCATTCTACGGCTGGACCGTTGGTACTGAGGCACGAAGTGAATGTTTTTAAACTTATTTCATGTGTTGAGCTGTTTAGGGAAAACTTCGGTGTTCGATTGTTCGATCGGAAAGTTTAACATTTTCTATTTATCCGGAATTTGATACAATAATTGGAATTTACAAGAAGTTATGAGATAACTGAATGAATGTTATAAACATAGCAGTTTAGTCTCACTTGATCGGTTGCCACGGAATTTTGATGTGATCAAAATTCCATCGCAATCGGGTAGCGTACGCGGATACTCGCCGGATAAACTTAATAGACAGCCTCACCCCATAGCCCCGACCAAGTGACTGTAGGAGAACCCCGTCGCCGAAAGGATCCGTTCGGGTGCTCGCGGCAGCGGTGTTCCGCCTTGGTGCACTTCGTTGACGGCGTCAGGGGTGCAGCCGCCTACTAAAGTTTGTTACGAGCATTCGATCAGAATATCGGGAATCTTGTTGAATTGCCCGACTTGATATTGAAAAGAGTTTTCGATAATGAGACTGAAATGCGGGGTTTATAATTGTTAGGCATGTGATGTCTAAGGAATTCATTTGATTAGGCATGTGATGTCTAAAGGGTTTGCGGATTCCAACTGTTGTAGTTTTACGCTTTCTTTTCTGTGACCGTAAGTGTAATATGTGATATCGCCGGTTTCATTGCTACATGTCAACGGCAATTGGGATACGCATGTTTGCTTATGTTGATGACATGTGATGTTATGTGTTGCTGGATATGTTATATTGGTTTGTCGTGTTTGAATAGCCGTGGGTTTTTTATGTGAGATGAGTGTTTTTCATTTTCATTCATGTAAAAACTTGTATGTAATATTCTTTTATTGGGGCACTTCCAGGTTGCGGATGATGTCACCATTTGTATATTATCTACTTTTCCGCATTAGGATAGACCCAAGGAGGGGTACACAAGTAACCGGGTTTTAGGGTCCAGTGGGAGACCATCTCGAGGAGTCGAGTCCGGGTCTCCTAACCCTAGAATTGGTAGGGTCGCTTGCTGCTCTCGTAGGGGTCTAGGGGTGTGGGATTGGCTATTCATCGCGACCGTGGAATCCGTGTTTTATACTGGCTCGTATTAAAAACACGGACGTCCTAGTATATCCAATATTTCATATGATGTTTTCTGCTGCGTTATCTGTGATGTGATCATGTGATATGTTCAGATAGATATTGTATATAGTTTATATGATATATTATATAGACGTTGCTTATGTTTTACACCCGCGCTAGCCCTGCCTCGCTCTGGCGTTAGTTACCTAACGGTGCAGACGGGACATCGAGGCGAATGCGGATGGCATAAGCGTACGGTATATTTATCTGTGATGTTTAGGTGGGCTTAAATGATGGGACATTCATTAATGAGATTAGTGAAAGAAAATAAACCTAATTGATGTTGTGGAATCGAATTTCAAAATAAAACAAGTAGCTACAGTTCTTGCTTTTCATCGCGGTGTTCCTTGTAGAACATCCTGCACCTTATTCGATAAGGAAAGGACCGAGATCCCTTCACCGGGAGTGACTCCTTTAGCAATAACTGGCAGATGCTACACACTCGGTTTTTCTTTTGAATGCTTCTATAGTTTCTGCTTTGCACAGTGATATATATGATATATCCCGCACCTCATTCGACGAGGAAAGGGCCGACGATCCCTTCACCGGGAGTGGCCCCTTTAGCAAAACTAGAAAAGCCTAAAAAACACTCCATTTAAAAACCATTTGATTCCGCAATGAGATCAAGTTCAAAGCGTTAAAGGTTTTCATAAAAACCATTCGCAACCCTCCGTTATTTTAGGAAGTAGAGTACTTAGTATTCGTGCTGTGTTTGTTGACCATAGTCAAGGCACAGTGTACGGTAGCTAAGTGATGTCTTCCTACACCGCATATGATGAGATTAGTTAGGACAGTCGCGTGACTTTGTTGACCTTAGTTAAGGGTCATGTGGGTGGATCTAATTAATCATGAAATGACGGGTAGAACTTGACTAGTGCTTATGATTTGTTGACCACAGTTAAGGTCATAGGTGCTAGGGGTAAAAACCATATCGGGAGTTTCATGTGTTAAAATTTGCAATGAGATTGCATACCTTCTATGTGATAGTTGGATCCCGATACCCACTGCGAGTAATTGTTACTCCTGGGAGAGTTTTGCACTTTGCAATTAGCCGATCAAGTAGGTGTCTAGAAAGGTGTCAATGGGGTTACGCCTCTGGGAAAACGAGGTTTACTGTAATTAGGTCTGTGTGAAAGCACGGGGAACCTCCCTCAATGTACCGACACTGGCCTGGCTAAAAGATTGGCGAACTTGTAGAGTGTAATTAATCCCGGCTAGTCTTTCCTTTTAAGGTTTGAAGGAATATTTGATAAAAACAGTGGGAGCCATCCTTATTAGATAAAATATATAACCAATCTAATCTTGCAAGAGCGCACGCAGAGTGTTTTCTTCTCTCTCTCTCCTGGTAGCGACCATATCACGCCTTAATCAAGATAATAATATGGACGTATTGACCGAACCCGCTTGTTATACTGAGCTGGGGAACGTTGGTCCCACTCCAACTTATAATTGTTATAAGACAGAGCAGGAAATAGGGGAATACCAGGATTCCCATGCCGCCCAAACGAAGAAAGTGCATGAGATGCATCTCCTTCAGGTGTGTTCATTATAAAGTACTGTGTCTCAGTATCCTCTGCATCCTGGGTATTTGATACCGGATCAGGATCCCAGATATGTAATATGTTACATAGGGCTACAAAAAGGTAGAAAACTGAGAATGGGTGATAAGTTTCATGAGACAGAAAACGGGGCAAGTGTTGCAGCCAAATCTGTTGGTCACTGTCACCCTGTATTACCAATACATTGATTTTGAACAAATGCTATTAGATACCGAACCTGATATACAAAATCATATCAGTCTCTTTACAAGTAAAGAAATGATAAAAAATTTTATTGTTGGATAATGTTTTGAACATTTCCTATTTCAAAAGTTGATCAGTTCAGGCACATTATCTAAAAGCATTGACGTTCTAAATCAAACTACAGTTCCTAGTATACAAAACACACACAAGAGGAAGAGTTCAGAAATGAACAAATTCTTCTTGAGGTATTGTAGACTAGGTCATATCAATGCGACCCGACTAGCTGAAGTTACATTTAGATGCATATTTAAATCAGTTTGAATTTACATCTTTTGAAACTTGCCAGTCATGTCGCAAAGATTATATGACCATAGCTCTGTTTATTGGAAATAGAGAAAGAGTTAGTAAACTCTTGGGACTGATACATGATGATATATGTAAGGTCCCCTTTCTACACATGCCAGGACTAGTTCTTTGTACTTCATTACATTCTCTCATGATCTCTCAAGATTCAGCCATATGTTCCTGTTGAAACATAAGTCCGAAGCTTTTGAGATATTCACAGAATATAAGTTAGAAGTAGAGAACCGAAAACCGGGTATAAGTATTATGTCCTATGATAAGATCAGGGAAGAGAATACTTGTGCATAGAATTCCTGGATTATTCTAAAGGAGAATGAGATTCACTCTCAGTATTACTCCTCTGAATACACCACAGCACAACGGTGTATCAGGGCGGAGCAATCGCACCGTATTAGATATGGTGTGCTCTATGATGAGTACTACCGAGTTACCTATTTCCTTTTGGGGTTGTGCACTTGAGAAGATGCATACCTATTGAATAAGATTCGATCAAATCAGTGCCTACCACTCCATATAAGATATGGTATGGGAAGAGCCTATCTCTTAAGTAAGTTAAGATTTGGGATTGTCCGACCTATGTCAAAAGCAAAATCCGGACAAGATCAAGGCAAGGTCAGTTCTGTAGAACTGGAAAGGTTCCAACCATACAAAACTGCAGCTGATTTGACAGAACCAGAGGATTCAATAGTCCCTGACGAACCTCAGCCTCCCCGCCGATCTAGCAGGGTTCCTCACCTGCCTGAGAGATACTTCGGTTTCTCGATGACAGTGGGAGCGAGGATTGCATCATGAGATGATGACCCAACTAGTTTCGAGCAGGCCATCGAAAGTAGCGACTCTGTAAGAATGGCTGGATGCTTAGCGATCTGAGATGGAATCCATGTACTCCAACAAAGTATGGACTTTGGATGCTATATCTAAAGGGTTAAATCCCCATCAGGAGCAAGTATATCTTCAGAAGATTACTTGGTGTAGATGGAAAGGTTAAGACTTTCAAAGCTAGACTTGTTGAAGGTTTTCGTCATCGACCAGGCGTGGATAATGATGAAACCTTTTCCAAGTGGCTATGCTTAAGTCCATCCGGATCCTACTTAACATTGCTACATACCATGACTACGATATCTGGTGGTTGGATGTCATGACTATTTTTCTAAATACTGATTTAGAAGAGAACGTCTATAAGTACACAGCCAGAGAGCTTCGTAAACAGTGGGAGCAGCGGAAACATGTGCAAGTTGCTTTACATGATAAAGCAGGCATCGCGGAGTTGGAACGTCTGTTTTGATGTGGTAGTCAAAGAGTTTGACTTCATCAAAATGGTAGACGAACCTTGTATATACAAAAAGGTAGTAGAAAGAAAGGTGGTCATCCTCGTATTGTACGTGGACAACATACTCTTGATAAGAAAAGAGTTTCTTATGCTACGCACGGTCAATCTCCTCTTATCACATGGATTCTCCGTATAGGATAAAGTTGATACCTCCTAAATCCTGGGATTTGGGTCTATGAGATAGATCTAAATAGATGTTAGGATTCTCACTAGCTGTAGTAAGATAGTATCAATCGATCCTGGGGAGAATCACTGGAATGGTTCCAGGGTGATAAGGACGACTGAATGTCAGTCGCAGGCATTGGCTTTACCCTCAGTGAAGGGATGGTATGTTGGAAGAGTTCCAAGCTAAATACCGTGGCAAACTAGACGATAAAGGCAGGTAACATCGCTATTAAAGATACTACCAAAGAGGCAGTTTGGGTGTATATTGGTTCATGAGATGAACTAAGTTCCTATCATTGTATGAAAATGAAAGTGTGGCTTTGGCCAAGGAACCCAGGTCCCATCAGTGACCCAGACATGTTCTGAGGCAGAATCACCTGATCAAGGAGATATTTGATCTCCAGGGTGATCGAGGTATAGAGAGTAGACTCAGAGGACAACACGGCGGATCCACTCACAAAGGCCTTTTCCCAAAGAGAGACTTTTAATGGACGGTTGAGTATGTGATACTGCAACCACTGCTACAGACGGCCCTAGTGCAAGTGGGAGATTGTTAGTTATATGTATGCCCTAGAGGCCATTACTGTACATTGGATGTATATTGTAGTGGATGCTGGGACATATATAGGTAGGACTTTCTTGCTCGACATGATAGTATGCTATCTGGTTGCTCTTTATCTTAGCATGTATAGTTTCTGTCTCTCTGTTACATGTTGATAAAGCCCTTAGGATGTGTACTCGACTTCTAGGAATATGATGTAGATCATACTAGTGGGGCCTCGGTAGTCAATGAGTACATCCTTCATTGTTCCTAGTCGTGGGAATATCGAGACAGGGCATCTGTTAGTTATATGTATGCCCTAGAGGCCATTACTGTACATAGGATGTATATTGTAGTGGATGCTGGGACATATATAGGGAGGACTTTCTGGCTCGACATGATAGTATGCTATCTTGTTACCCTTTACCTTAACGTGTATGCTGATTGTCTCTCTGTTATATGTTGGTAAAGCCCTTAGGATCTGTACTTGACTACCTGGACTATGATGCGGATCATACTAGTGGGGGCATGGTAGTCCATAAGTACATCCTTCAAAGTCCCTAGTCGTGGGTGTATCGAGACGGGGCATCGATATACCAGAGTAGACTAGCGTATACCTTCTCGACCCATACAGATAGGCGATGGATGATCCCATATCCATTGGTGTTTGACATCAGAGATGATATACGGGTGCTCAGTAGAGACTGGGTACACTGGACGGACTCGCCGAGAACTCCCAGATGGTATTATACCTCACGTCAGATGGCAGTTCTCTGGTGACACTGGTACAAAGTAGTCTGTTGACCCGAGATCGTCATAGAGTCTTGTGTGGTTCCCACTGTGATTTGATTTCCATCTTACCACGTCCAAGAGGGCGTGCAAAACGGTAGTTTTTGGGTACAGTCCGGAGTCACATGGAGGCAATGAGCGATAGGAGGGGATTCGTCTCTCCCGGTATAGGGAGTTGATGTTGCGCTGTGTTCGATTGGCTATAACAGGAAATCCCTGGCCAGGGTTGCTGAAATTTACTGGTAAGTGTTGCTAGTAGTTTCTCGAACAGTTATAGACCTCATATCGACACGACTTATCGAACTATTGTGGTCTGACGTTTACCACCCTAGGCGAGATATACGACATATCAGACGATCAGACCGGACTGTACGGTAGTGTTACTGGTTGGATTCACTGGAGTGTGAGCAGGCTTGCTCGTCGATCTTCAGATCGCTCAATACCCGGGTGGCCGTTACGTTTAGCAGACCGCTTGCAGCTTGTGGGTGATTGATATGATCATCACCTGCTGCCGGCGTATTGACGAGTCTTTAGTGTCCTACACAGAGGTTTCCTGGCTCAAGCGAAACGAAATAGGAGCGCATATGATATATGTGCGGGACCGAGAATAATGCGTGTATGTGATATCGTATTCCATTCTCGCGATGAATATATCGATTAGGTTATATGCGATATACCCTAGTTGTCGAATCAAAGGTTGATTCGATAAGCCGATACAAAGGATACTGGTCGGTTATATGCGATATGACCACATCGTTAAATCAAGTGTTGATTTAATGATTTAATGCAGAATTATATATTTGATATATTACTTTGCGTTAACTAGTATTGGTTCACTTTAAATGGATTTTCTCACTCGGGTGTGCACATTGTATATGTGATATATTTTTTTTTGTGCACTTGTTTGTATCATGTTTGATGATGCAAGATTACTAGGTTTTGTGTAAAGAGTTAAACCTTAGTTAAGTAAATGGTTAGGGTTTCATTTATTATTCATTTATTCTTTTATCTTTTAATTTGGATTAAAAGATAAAGGGAAAAGAAAATAAAAAGGGTTGCTTTCTTACATGAAGCTTCATGAAGCTTCATGCAACTTTGACTCATGATAACCTTTTTGTCTTCTTCTTCCAACCCTAACCATTCATCTAACTTGAGTTAACTCTCTACATCAAACCATGGTTCATGTTATGATAAGGATAATTCTTTTTCTATTATTCTAATTATTCTTATCATAATATTCTTCTTCTTCTTCCTTCAACTCAAGAAGAAAAACCTTCACTTCATCAATGGTAGATTGATGAAATGTGTGAGAAATCCAATTCTAAAGTCTACCCACTTCCTATTTCTTCATCCTCTACCTCTTACCAAGTAGTAGAGTGTGTTTCCTTCATAAGTTTTTAGGGCTTGGTGAAGGTGGAGCTTGATTTAGCGATGCCTCGACGTAGATCATCTTCGGCATGGACATCGACGACCTAGCTTGCCCATTCTCCGACGAAGCCGACGCTTGAGCCCGGATTTGATTTGGACAGCGGAAGGACCTCGTTGCGGAGCTATGGAGGTGGAGCACCGGATCTACAAAGGTTGTATTTTCGTATCTTGTAGTTAAGTGTTAACTAGTTAGCTTTTTCGCCTAGTTTTCTAGCAAACGATCCGTAGTCGGGTCTCTCGGCACCCGTAATGTTTTATATTGGCATGTTCGATGCCTTGTGAGAACTCATTAGGGTGCCTAGGAACCCTACAGTGGTATTAGAGCCTAGCTAGAGCCTTAGGCGAAGTCCAGACGGAATTTGAAGTCCGAACGAACCCGGAACCCCAAACTAAACTTGCTCTCTGTACTTTTTTCAAAACAGTGCATTTTTCCATATTAAAAATATTCAGTGAAATTAGCAGGAAATTTTAAGGAATACTGCAAAATTCGAGTTCCTGATTCCATCATTGCGCCGTGTTTCCACGGCACGAGCCTGGATCGTGCGGCGGAAACGCGCCAGTTTTGTCGTTTTGCACATCTAGTTTTGTGCAGTAATTCCTCTTTTGCTGTGCTGATTTTCCTAGGATATTTTAATATTTATTATACAGTTGAGTTTTCAGGGGTTGTTTTGGGTTTTCATGAGTTCGATCGGATTATCAAATTTTGTCTGTGTGGCTTTCCGGATAAATTTTAGAATATGTTAAAAAGTTCGACCGGATATAAATACCCAATCTTTCCCCTGCCGGGAAATTTCCAAGTGTTGGATTTTTCCGTAGTTTAACGACGTTCTAAGTAGTGCAAGTAACGCGATGGACCCTCTAGAAAACAACAAACCTTAACTCGATTATGTGACCGTCTTGAACTGCCCTTTGAACCTTCGGGTTTGGGGTAGTACGGCGTGCCACATGTGAGGCGTTGGCTTGACCCTTCTACGGCTGGACCGTTGCTACTGAGGCATGAAGTGAATGTTGTTAGACTTATTTCATGTGTTGAGTAGTATCGGGAAAACTTGGGTGTTCGATTGTTCGATCGAAAAGTTTAGCATTTTCTATTTATCCGGAATGTGATACAATAATTGGAATTCGCAAATTGTTATGAGATAACGGAATGAATATTATAAACATAGCAGTTTAGTCTTACTTGATCGGTTGCCATGGAATTTTGATGTGATCAGAAGTCCGTCGCAATCACGTAGCGTACGCGGATACTCGCCGGGTAAACTTAATAGACAGCCTCACTCCATAGCCCCAACCAAGTGACTGTAGGAGA
The DNA here is from genome assembly GCA_030015575.1 of Agapanthus africanus. NCBI lineage: Eukaryota > Viridiplantae > Streptophyta > Magnoliopsida > Asparagales > Amaryllidaceae > Agapanthus > Agapanthus africanus. The sequence goes on along the minus strand of JASDDO010000024.1, from coordinate 704,040,746 downwards.
ACCCCGTCACCGAAAGCATCCGTTCGGGTGCTCGCGGTAGCGGTGTTCCGCCTTGGTGCACTTCGTCGACGGTATTAGGGGTGCGGCCGTCTACTGAAGTTTGCGACGAGCATTCGATCAGAATGTCGGGAATCCTGTTGAATTGCCCGACTTGATATTGAAAAGAGTTTTCGATAATGAGACTAAAATGCGGGGTTTATAATTGTTAGGCATGCGATGTCTAAGTAATTCATTTAGTCAGGCATGCGATGTCTAAGGTGGTTGCGGATTCCAACTGTTGTAGTTTTACACTTTCTTTTCTGTGATCGTAAGTGTAATATGTGATATCGCCGGTTTCGTTGCTATATGTCAACGACAATTGGGATGGACATATTTACTTACGTTGATGACATGTGATGTTATGTGTTGCTGGATATGTTATATTGGATCGTCGTGTTTGAATAGCCGGGGTTTTTTATGTGAGATGAGTGTTTTTCATTTTCATTCATGTAAAAACTTGTATGTAATATTCTTTTATTGGGGCGGTTCCAGGTTGCGGAAGTTGTCACCTCTTGTATATTATTTACTTTTCCGCACTAGGATAGACCCAAGGAGGAGGGCACAAGTAACCGGGTTCTGGAGTCCAGTGGGAGACCAACTCGAGGAGTCGAGTCCGGGTCTCCTAACTCTAGAATTGGTAGGGTTGCTTGCCGCTCTCGTAGGGGTCTAGGGGTGTGGGTTTGGCTATTCATCACGACCGTGGAATCCGTGTTTTATACTGGCTCGTATTGAAAACACGGACGTCCTAGTATATCCAATATTTCATATGTTTCTTCTGCTGCGATATCTCTGATGTGTTTCTGTGATAGATACTTTATATAGTATATATGATATATATTATATAGGCGTTACTTATGTTTTACACCCGTGCTAGCACTGCCCCGCTCTGCCGTTAGTTACCTAACCTAAAGGTGCACGAGGGGACATCGAGGCGAATGCGGATGGCATAAGTGTACGTCGTATTTATCTGTAATGTTTAGGTATTTAAATGATGGGACTTCATTAATGTGATTAATCAAATAAAAGAAACCTAAGATGTTGTAGAATCGAATTTCAAAATAAAACAGGTAGCTACAGTTCTTTCTTTGCACAGAGGTATATATGATATATCCTGCACCTTATTCGATGAGGAAAGGACCGAGATCCCTTCACCGGGAGTGACTCCTTTAGTAATAACTGGCAGATGCTACACACTCGGTTTGTTTTTTGTTGCTTTTAAGAGTTTTTGCTTTGCACAGTGATATATATGATATATCCCGCACCTCATTCGACGAGGAAAGGACCGACGATCCCTTCACCGGGAGTGACTCCTTTAGCAAAACTAGAAAAGCCTCAAAAGCACTCCATTTTAAAATCATTTGATTCTACAACGATATCAAGTTCATTACGCAATAGGTTTTCAGAAAAACCTGTCGTAGCCCTCCGTCATTTCAGATAAGTAGTAGTCAGTATTCGTGCTGCGTTTGTTGGCCTTTGTCAAGGCGCAGTGTGCGGTAGCTAACTAGTGCTTATCTGCTTATGCATATGATGCAGATTGAGTTAGGGTAGTCGTGTGACCTTGTTGGCCTTTGTCAAGGGCCGTGCGGGTGGGTTTAATTCAATCAGGAAATGACGGGTTGAACTTGACTAGCATCCTATGGTTTGTTGGCCTTTGTCAAGGTCATAGGAGGTTAGGGGCAAAATATTATCGGGAATTTCAAGTGTTGAAATTTGCAATGAGATTGCATACCTTCTATGTGATAGTTGGATCCCGATACCCGCTGCGAGTAAGTGTTACTCCTGGGAGAGTTTTATACATTACAATTAGCCGATCAAGTAGGTGTCTAGAAAGGTGTTAACGGGGTTACGCCTCTGGGAAAACGAGGTTTACATTAATTAGGTTCGTCCGAAAGCACGGGGGACCTCCCTCAAAGTACCGACACTGGCCTGGCTGAATGATTGGCGAACTTGTAGTGTGTAATTAATCCCGGCTAGTCTTTCCTTTTAGGGTTTGAAGGAAGATTTGATAAAAAGCAGTGGGAGCCATCCTGATTAGATAAAATAATAACCAATCTATTCTTGACAGAGCGCACGCTGAGTGTTTTCTTCTCTCTCTCTCCAGATGGCGACCATATCACGCCTTAATCAAGATAATAATATGGATATTTGACCGAACCCGCTTGTTATACTGGGGAACGTTGGTCCCGCTCCAACTTATAATTGTTATAAGACAGAGCAGGAAATTGGGGATTACCAGAATTCCCGTGCCGCCCAAACGAAGAGAGTGCATGATGATGCATCATCTTCGGGTGTGTTCATTATACAGAACTGTTTCTCAGTATCCTTTACGTCCTGGGTATGTGATACCAGAGCAGGATCCCATATATGTAATCTGTTACATAGGGCTACAGATAGGTAGAGAACTGAGAACGGGTGATAAGTTTCATGAGGCAGAAAACGGGGCAAATGTTGCAGCCAAGTCTGTTGGTCACTGTCACCCTCTATTACAAATACATTGATTCTGAACGAATGTTATTAGATACCGAACCTGATATACAAAATCGTATCTATCTCTTTATTAGTAAAGAAATGATAAAATTTTGTATTGTTGGATAATGTTTTGAACATTTCCTATATCAAAAGTTGATCGTATCAGGCACGTTATCTAAAAGCGTTGATGTTCTAAATCAAACTACAGTTCTTAGTATATGGAACACACACAAGAGGAAGAGTTCAGAAATGAACGAATTCTTCTTGAGGTATTGTAGACAAGGTCAGATCAATGTGACCCTACTAGCTGAAGTTACATGTAGATGCATATTTAAATCGGTTTGAATCTACATCTTGTGAAACTTGCCAGTCATGTCACAAAGATATAATGACCATAGCTCCGTTTACTGGAAACAGAGAAAGAGTTAATGAACTTTTGGGATGATACATGTTGATGTATGTAAGCTCCCCTGTCTACACATGCCAAGACTGGATCTTTATACTTCATTACGTTCTCTGATGATCTTTCGAGTTTCAGACCTATGTTCCTATTGAAACACAAGTCCGAACCTTTTGAGATATTCACAGAATATAAGTTAGAAGTAGAGAACCAAAATACGGGTATAAGTATTATGTCCTTTGATGTGATCAAGGAGGAGAATACTTGAGCACGGAAATACTGGACTATTCTAAAGGAGAATGAGATTCTCTCTCAGCATTACTCCTCTGTATACACCATAGCACGATGGTATATCGGGGCGGAGCTATCTCACCCTATATGATAAGGTGTGCTCTATGATGAGTATTACTGAGTTACCTATTTCCCATTTTGGAGTTATGCACTTGAGAAGCTGCATACCAATTGAATAGGTTCGAATCAAATCAGTTGCCTACCACTCCATATGAGATATGGAAAGGGAAGAGCCCATGTCTTAAGCTAGTTAAGATTTGGGGTTGTCCGGCCTATGTCTGAAAGCAAAATCCGGACAAGCTCGAGGCAAAGTATGTAATGTAGAACTGGAAAGGTTCCAGCTATACAAACTGCAGCTGATGATTTGATAGAACCAAAGGATTCAGTAGATTCCAACGAACCTCAGCCTCTCCGCCGATCTAGTAGGGTTCCTCACCCACCTGAGAGATACTTCGGTTACTCTATGACAGTGGGAGCGAGGATTGCATCATGAGATGATGACCCAACTAGCTTCGAGCTGGCCATCAGGAGTGAGACTCTGTAAGAATGGCTGGATGTTTAGTAATCTGAGATGGAATCCTTATACACCAACAAAGTATGGACTTTGGTTGCTATATCTGAAGGGTTAAATCCCTATCAGGAGCAAGTATATCTTGAGAAGATTACTTGGTGTACATGGAAAAGTTGAGACTTTCAAAGCTAGACTTGTTAAAGGTTTTCGTCATCGACCAGGTGCGGATAATGATGAAACCTTTTCAAGTAGCTATGCTTAAGTCCATCCAGATCCTACTTGCCACGGCTACATACCATGACTACGATATCTGGTGGTTGGGTGTCATGACAGCTTTTCTAAATGATGTTTAGAAGAGAGCGTCTATAAGTACACAGCCAGAGGGCTTCGTAGACAGTGGGAGCAGCGGAAACGTGTGCAAGATGCTTTATAGGATAAAGCAGGCATCGCGGAGTTGGAACATCTGTTTTGATGAAGCGGTCAAAGAAGTTGACATCATCAAAATGGTAGATGAACCTTGTATAAACAAGAAGGTAGTAGGGAGTATGGTGACGATCCTCGTAGAGTACGTGGATGACATACTCTTGATAGGGAAAGAGTTTCCTATGCTACGCTCGGTCAATCTCCGTTTATCACAATGATTCTCCATATAGGATCATAATGATACCTACTAACTCCTGGATTTTGGATCTATGAGATAGATTTAATTGGATGTTAGGATTCTCACTAGTTGTAGTGAGGTGGTATCAATCGATCCTGGGGAGAATCACTGGAAGGGTTCCAGGGTGATAAAGACGACTGAATGTCAGTCGCAGGCATTGTCTTTACCCTCAGTAAAGGGACGGTATGTTGGAAGAGTTCCAAGCTAGATACCGTGGCATACTAGACGATAAAGGCGGGATACATCGCTACTTAAGATGCTGCCAAAGAGGCTGTTTTGGGTGTATATTGGCTCATGAGATGAACTATGTTCCTTCCATTGTGTGACAATGGAGTTGTGGCTTATGCCAAGGAACGCCGGTCCCATCAGTGATCCAGACATATTCTAAGGCAGTGTCACCAGATCATGGAGATGGTTGATCTCCAGGGAGATCGAGGTTAGGAGAGTAGACTCAGAGGACAACACAGCGGATCCACTCACAAAGGCCTGTTCCCAGAGAGAGACTTTTATGGGATGGTTGAGTATGAGATATTACAACCACTGCTACAGATGGCCCTAGTGCAAGTGGGAGATTGTTAGTTATATGTATGCCCTAGAGGCCATTACTGTACATAGGATGTATATTGTAGTGGATGCTGGGACATATATAGGGAGGACTTTCTTGCTCGACATGATAGTATGCTATCTGGTTACCCTTTACCTTAACGTGTATGCTGATTGTCTCTCTGTTACATGTTGGTAAAGCCCTGTGGATCTGTACTTGACTACCTGGACTATGATGCGGATCATACTAGTGGGGACATGGTAGTCCATAAGTACATCCTTCAAAGTCCCTAGTCGTGGGTGTATCGAGACGGGGCATCGATATACCAGAGTAGACTAGCGTATACCTTCTCGACCCATACAGATGGGCGATGGATGATCCCATATCCATTGGTGTTTGACATCAGAGATGATATACGGGTGCTCAGTAGAGACTGGGTACACTGGACGGACTCGCCGAGAACTCCCAGATGGTATTATACCTCACGTCAGATGGCAGTTCTCTGGTGACACTGGTACAGAGTAGTCTGTTGACCTGATATCGTCATAGAGTCTTGTGTGGTTCCCACTGTGCTTTGATTTCCATCTTACCACGTCCAATAGGGCGTGTAAAATGGTGGTTTTTGGGTACAGTCCCGGGTCACATGGAGGCAATGAGCGATAGGAGGGGATTCGTCTACCCCGGTATAGGGAGTTAATGTTGCGCTGTGTTCGATTTGCTATAACAGGAAATCCCTGGCCAGGGTTGCTGAGATTTACTGGTAAGTGTTGCCAGTAGTTTCTCGAACAGTTATAGACCTCATATCGACACGACTTATCGAACTATTGGGGTCTGACGTTTACCACCCCTAGGCGAGATATGCGACATATCAGACGATCAGACCGGACTGTACGGTAGTGTTACTGGTTGGATTCACTGGAGTGTGAGCGGGCTTGCTCGTCGATCTTCAGATCGCTCAATACCCGGGTGGCCGTTACGTTTAGCAGATCGCTTGCGGCTTGTGGGTGATTGATATGATCATCACCTGCTGCCGGCGTATTGACGAGTCTTTAGAGTCCTACACAGAGGTTTCCTGGCTCAAGCGAAACGAAATAGGAGCGCATATGAGATATGTGCGGGACCGAGAATAATGCGTGTATGTGATACCGTATTCCATTTTCGCGATGAATGTATCGATTAGGTTATATGCGATATACCCTAGTTGTCGAATCAAAGGTTGTTCGATAAGCCGATACAAAGGATACTGGTCGGTTATATGCGATATGACCGCATCGTTAAATCAAGTGTTGATTTAATGATTTAATGCAGAATTATATATTTGATATATTACTTTGCGTTAACTAGTATTGGTTCACTTTAAATGGATTTTCTCACTCGGGTGTGCACATTGTATATGTGATATATTTTTTTTTGTGCACTTGTTTGTATCATGTTTGATGATGCAAGATTACCAGGTTTTGTGTAAAGAGTTAAACCTTAGTTAAGTAAATGGTTAGGGTTTCATTTATTATTCATTTATTCTTTTATCTTTTAATTTGGATTAAAAGATAAAGGGAAAAGAAAATAAAAAGGGTTGCTTTCTTACATGAAGCTTCATGAAGCTTCATGCAACTTTGACTCATGATAACATTTTTGTCTTCTTCTTCCAACCCTAACCATTCATCTAACTTGAGTTAACTCTCTACATCAAACCATGGTTCATGTTATGATAAGGATAATTCTTTTTCTATTATTCTAATTATTCTTATCATAATATTCTTCTTCTTCTTCCTTCAACTCAAGAAGAAAAACCTTCACTTCATCAATGGTAGATTGATGAAATGAGTGAGAAATCCAATTCTAAAGTCTACCCAGTTCCTATTTCTTCATCCTCTACCTCTTGCCAAGTAGTAGAGTGTGTTTCCTTCACAAGTTTTTAGGGCTTTGTGAAGGTGGAGCTTGATTTAGCGATGCCTCGACGTAGATCATCTTCGGCATGGACATCGACGACCTAGCTTGCCCATTCTCCGACGAAGCCGACGCTTGAGCCCGGATTTGATTTGGACAGCGGAGAGGACCTCGTTGCAGAGCTATGGAGGTGGAGCACCGGATTTACAAAGGTTGTATTTCCGTATCTTGTAGTTAAGTGTTAACTAGTTAGCTTTTTCGCCTAGTCTTCTAGCAAACGATCCGTAGTCGGGTCTCTCGGCACCCGTAATTTTTTTATTGGCATGTTCGATGCCTTGTGAGAACTCATTAGGGTGCCTAGGAACCCTACAGCATCGATATTCCAGAGTAGATTAGCGTATATCTTCTCGACCTATGTGATGGGCGATGGATGATCCCATATCCATTGGTGTTTGACATCAGAGATGGTATGCGGGTGCTCAGTGGTGACTGGGTACACTGAACGGACTCGCCGAGAACTCCCAGATGGTATTATACCTCACGTCAGATGGCAGTTCTCTGGTGACACTGGTACAGCTTAGTCTGTTGACCCGAGATCGTCATAGAGTCTTGTGTGTCTCCCACTGTGCTTTGATTTCCACCCTACCACGGCGCTACTGAGTCATGCAAACAGGTGGTTTTTTGGTACAGTCCCGATTCACATGGAGTCAATGAGCGATAGGAGGGGATTCGTCTCTCCCGGTATTGGGGGTTGATGTTGCGCTATGCTCGACAGGCCATAACAGGAAATCCCTGGCCAGGGTTGCAGTGATATACTGGTAAGAGTTATCAGTAGTTTCACGAATGTTATGGACCTCACATCGGCATGACTTATTGAGCTATTGGGGTCCGACGTTTACCACCCCTAGGCAAGATATGCTACATATCAGACGAACAGACCGGACTGTACGGTAAGTGTTACTGGTTGGATTCACAGGAGTGTGAGCGGGCTTGCTCGTCGATCTTCTGATCACTCAATACCCGGGTGGCCATTATGTTTAGCAGACCGCTTGCGGCTTGTGGGTGTTTGATATGATCATCATCTGCTGCCGGCGTATTGACGAGTCTTTAGAGTCCTATACAGAGGTTTTCTGGCTCAAGCGAAACGAAATAGGAGCGCATATGAGATATATGCGGGACCGAGAATAACGCATGTATGTGATACTGTATTCTATTCTCGTGATGAATGTGTTGAATGGTTTCATGCGATATAACCTAGTTATCGAATCGAGGATTGATTCGATAAGTCGATACATTGGATATTAGTCGGTCATATGCGATATGACCGGATCGTTAAATCAAGTGTTGATTTAATGATTTAATGCATAATTATATATTTGATATATTACCTTGCATTAACTAGTATTGGTTCACTTAAGATGGATTTTCTCACTTGATGTGCACATTGTATATATGATATATTTTTGTGCACTTGATTGTATCATGTTTGATGATACATGCAAGTTTGGGTCTATGTTTAGTTTAAACCATGTTTAAGTGAATGGTTAGGGTTTTATTATCTTCTCTTGATTATTTAGTTTATTTATTTATTCTTTATTTTAGGAAAAGAAAAGATATGGTGGCTTATTTTGTTTGTTTTGTTGAAACTTCAAGAAGCTTTGACCATTCTTGTTCTTTTCCTAAACCTAACCATTCACCTAACCATGGTTCATTCTTTACACTTAACCATGGTTGCTATTATGATAAGAATGAATGGGATTTTCTTTTTAAGTAAATTCTTTTTATTCTATCATATTCTTTTCTTCTTCTTCTTCTTCTTCTTATTCTTCAACATGAAGAAAGCTTGCTACCATTAATGGCAACATGAGAAAAAGTGTGAGAAATCCAATTCTAAAGTGAACCCACTTCCTATTTCTTCATCCTCTACCACTTGCCAAGTAGTATAGGGTGTTTTCTTCACAAGTTTCATGACTTGGTGAAGTTGGAGCTTGATCTTGAGTTGCCTCGACGTAGATCATCTTCGGCATTGATGTCGACGGCCTAGCCCGATCATTTCTCCGATGAAGCCGACGCTAGAGTCCGGGATCCGATGATTGCAGCGGAGGGATGTCAGCGCGGAGCTATGGAGGTGGAGAACCGGATCTACAAAGGTTGTGGCCCCTTTCACTTATAGCTAAAGTAGTTTACTTGCTTGCATCGCCTATACCTCTAGTTAACGATCCGTATTATGGTTTGTAGGCACATGAAAAAATTTGAATTGGGCATGTTTGATCACTTGTGAGACCTTATTAGTGTGCCTAGGAACCCTACAAGTCAACCCGTACATTTCATGATTGAATTAAACCCACCCGCACGACCCTTGACAAGGTCAACAAGGCCGCACGACTACCCTAATCCAATCGCATCTCATGCTTTAGAAGATAAGCACTAATCAGTTACCGTACACTACGCCTTGACAAGGTCAACAAACGTAGCACGAATACTAAATAGTCCTTATCTGAAATGACGGAGGACTACGACAGGTTTTTAAGAAAACCTTTTGCGTAATGAACTTGATATCATTGTAGAGTCGAGTGATTTTGAAAAGGAGTGGTTTAATCTCCACTTATAAAATCGAGTTTTTTTTCAAAATAAACCGAGTGGGTGTAGCATCTGCTGGTTTCACTAAAGTGGTCACTCCCGGTGAAGGGATCTCGGCTCTTTACTCATCGAATGAGGTAATGGATATTCATCAAGGAATACCACTATGCAAAGCAAAAACTAGAGCTACCCATTTTGAAAATTTGATTCCACAACATCAATAGGTTTCTTTCCTTTCATTAATCTCATTAATGAATTCCTATCATTTATGCTTCATAAGCATCATAGATAAAGAAACGAAAATAGAACGTATGCTTATGCCATCCGCATTCGCCACAGTATCCCGTTATGCACCGTTAAGTTACTTAACTAACGGCATAGCGGGGCGGGACTAGCGCGGGTGCAAAACATAAGCAACGTTTATTATATATCATATATATAATAACAGCATTCGTCTCATCATATAAAGTGATCACATCACAGAATATCAGCAGCATAAGTCCGCATATGAAATATTGGATATACTAAGAATTCCGTGTTTTAAATTAAGCCAGTAAAAAACACAGATTCCACGATCGTGATGAATAGCCAAACCCACATCCCTAGACCCCTACGAAAGAGGCAAGAAACCCTACCAATTCTAGAGTTAGGAGATCCGGTCTCGACTCCTCGAGATGGTCTCTCACTGGACTCTATAACTCGCTTACTTGTGCTCCCCACCTTGGGTCTATCCTAATGCGGAAAGGTAAATAATATACATCAGTGGTGACATCATCCTCAACCCGTAAGTGCCACAATAAAAGAATATTACATACATGTTTTTACATGAATGAAAATGAAAAACTCTCATCTCACGCAAAACCCCCCGGCTATTCAAACACGACGATCCAACATAACATATCACATCAACACATAACATCACATGTCATCAACGTAAGTAAATATGCGTATCCCAATTGTCATTGACATATAGTAACGAAACCGGCAATATAACACATATTACCCTTACGGTCGTAGAAAGGAAAGTGAAAACTACAACAATTGGAATCCGCAACCACCTTACACATCTTAAACCCGAAATATCACATACTTCGGATTTCATGCCTAACCATATGAATTCCTTAGACACCATAGATCCGGAATATCTCATATTACGAATTTCATGCCGAACAATATAAACCCCACATTTTATTCTCGATATTGAAAACACTTTTCAATAATAAGTCGGCCAATTCAACAAGATTCCCGACAAATTGATTATATACATGTCGGAAACATAAGTAGACGGCCGCACCCCCGCAATGTCATCGATGAAGTGTACTTATGCGGAACGCCACGGCCGCGAGCACCCGGGAGGATGCCTTTGGCAACGGGGTTCTCCTCCAGTCACTTGGTCGGGGCTATGGGGCATGGCTATCTAGTAATGTTACCCGGCGAGTATCCTCATACACTACGTGATTGCGATAGAGTTTTGATCCATATCAAAACCATGTGGCAACCGATCAAATGAAACTAAATTGCTAGGTTTACAAAATTCAAACTAGTTTTCACAAAACTAATTATTGTGAATTCCAAATATTGTATTAGATTCATAAAAGTTAGACGATGTTAAACTTTTCGATTGATCGATCAACCACCCAAAATTCTCAGAGGACTCAACACTTGAGTTAGATTCAAAAATTCCCAGACAGTGCCACAAGCACATACGGACATGCACAAGAGAGCATATCCTAAGCCTCACCAACGGCGCCGCGGAACCGTCGCCAAAACCACCTTTTGGTCGTGGTTCCACGGTCGTTAGATCGAGTTAGGGATTCATTTTTCTTGGGGATCCACACAATACTTTACACAATTTTCCGAACATTTTTACACCCAAAAAATTCCAACTTTTCAAAAATTTCCATAGAGCAATCTTGAGGTGGTGTTTGATGTTCGTTTGAACTTTTTAACGACGTCTATATTACCCGAAACGATGATAGAATTACGACTACAAAACACTCCGAATTGCCTTTACAGAAAGATAACATCACATGCAATCTTAGTAAAAACAACTAATACCTGACACACCAAACCCCAGAGACTGGAATACCAAAGAAAAACTATGCCCAAACTTAACAAGAAAATCGGCCATCTCGGATTTTATCTACATTTCGCCGGCCAAAATCCGTTTTATTGGGCTCATTTTTCTCTGGTGTTCTTAATACACAATAAAGAGCACTCTTCAATTATTTTAAAAAAATTAAGATGCTCAGAAAAATTCGACAGAAACTAGGGTTTTGTTTCGACTGTTTCGGAGTTGTTTCGGTTTCGTAATTCTACTAATATCATCTAATTCTCTAGCTTGGCTCTGATACCGCTGCTGGGTTCTTTAGCACCCTCACTATGTTTTCAAGGGCATCAAGTATGCAATTTTAAAAAATTTAGTGAGCTAAGTATCCCAAACCAAGGATCTAACTAGAGGATTAGGAGTAAGCTAGCATGTAATTAAACATTACACTAAGTGAATGAGGAATACAACTTTTGTAGACCGGTCGTTCACTTCTAACGCTCTGTGTAGTAGTCCCTTCGCTCCAAGTAGTGATCTCCTGGACTCAAGTTAGGCTCCACAATGTGAAATGAACAAGCTTGCTTGAAGTCTTCGAGGCCGAAGATGATCTACGTTGAGGAGACACTAACTCAAGCTACCTCTTCACTAATTGGGAATTGGTGAAGCAAACAACCTAAACGAAATGGATAATCTAGTGTAGGTTGATGAAGTAGGATTTTTGCTCATTTTAGAATTATTTTCTCACTAATTTTCTTCACCTCTTGAAAACCTAGAGAGTTTTCTTGAGATGAAGAAGAAGCTGAAGTGTAGAATGAATGAGAGCATCAAAATAACCATGGGTGAGAAAATATCATATATTTTCTCATGTAAAAACTAAACCATGGCTAAAGTTCATAGTTGGGTTAATAAATATCTAATGTAAAACAAAATTAGTGGACTAAGTCAATGATTTCTACAAGCTTCCATTAAGCATCAACCATGACTAATTTCCATCTAGTTTTGTATAACTTTAAATAAATAAAGCCCTAATTATCTAAAGTATGGTATGAGTCTCATACTCCCATGTACAATGTATCATCAAGCATGATACAAATAAATAATACATTAATATATATCACATATATATTAGATGTATAAGTGAGATAAATAAATGCTTAAATGAGGTAATATTAGTTAGTGCAAAATTAATATATCAAATTTATAATCATACATTAAATTATTTAATAAACACTTGATTTAATAATCCGACGATATCACATATAACCGACTAATATCATTTGTATCAACTTATCGAATCAACACTTAATTCGATAACCCGGCTATATCACATATAACCGACCGATATCACATATCGCAAGATTAGAATACAGTATCACAAATGCATATTAATCTCGATCCCGCACATATCACATATATGCTCCTACTTCATTTCTCCTGAGACCGGAAACCTCTGTGTAGGACTCTGAAGACTCGTCAATATGCCGGCAGTAGGTAATGATCATATGTCACCCACAAGCCGTCAGCGGTACTAGCTGTACGTAACGGCTACCCGGGTATTGATCGATCAGAAGATCAACAAGAAAATATGCTCATACTCCTGTGAATCCAATAAGTAAAACTACCATACAGTCCGGTTTCTTCGTCTAATATGTCGCATATCTAGATTGAGGGTGGTATACGTCAGACCCCAATAGCCTGATAAGTCATGCCGATGTGGGGCCTATAACGGTTTGAGAAACTACTGATAACACTTACCAGTATATCTCAGCAACCCTGGCCAAGGTTTTCTTGTTACGGCCAATCGAGCACAGCGCAACATCAACCCTCGGTACTGGGAGAGATGAAATCCCCTCCTATCGCTCATTGCCTCCATGTAACTCAGGACTGTACCTAAAAACCACTGTTTTGCATGTTCTCTTGAACGTGGTAAGATAGAAATCAAAGCACAGTGGGAATCACACAAGACTCTATGACGATCTTGGGTGTACAAACTAACCTGTACCAGTATCACCAGAGAATAGCTATATGACATGTGGTATAATTGTAAGGTTACGGCAGCGCCCCGACCATCAATCCGTGGACAAATGTGGAACAAAAACTTTTAAAACCCGGCGCTAACAGAACCCTAATCAACGGATCGTACCATTAACCCTATACTAGCTATATGAAAAGAGATTAGAGAGGTTATACCGATCGATCCATGTCCTTCGGTCTTCGGTCCTCGCGGCTTCCTCGATCAAGTTCGATCTCCGGTCTCCCTCGTCGAAGATGATCCACGTCAAGGATTAGTAATACGGGCTCCCGCCTCAAAAACGAAGCAACTCGGGTATCCAATTTTCTAAACTAGATAGCCAAGATGAACTAGAGAGAGTGTATGAATACTTTGTCTCAATACACCCAAGGATTCTCAACTCATGAGAGGGTTTAGGTGGAGGTTGAAGAAGATGCCAAAGAATAAGAGTGTGAGCTCAAGAAATGGTTTGTGAAGAAAATGAGTGTTGTGTGATCTTTATGTTGTGAGCAACTAATGAAAACCTCTCTCAAAAAAATATATTCTGCCCACTTGCTCACCTCATAAATATCTCACAAGAAAACAATAAAGAATCAAGCATGGCACATGTGCTTCATGAGTCACTACATGACTCACACCATGAGTCATGATATGGACATGCTAGAACAATGACTCACACCCTCCACATAATAAACATTTAAATCTAAATGTTTAATCCAAAAATGAAATGGCATATTCTAAACTAATCTTGTAACGAATTACAAGAATACCCCTCATTCGTATATACACACCCACATCCGTATTCCGACTGAATACGAATACAACGAGACGAAAAAAATCCAACAATATAATACTAGGATCTGGCTTAAACTAAAGCCCACTAGTATTATCCGTCCGATCACGATCCATGCACAAGTGCACGTATATCATCGAACCCTGCTATAAAACCATACGGACTCTACAATGTTTCGCCCGAATCATGCAAACCCTCTATGTGGGACTCTAAATACTCGTCAATACGGTAGCAGTGGGTTTAACCACAAGCATGTCATTGGCACTAGCTGTACGTAACGGCTACCCAGGTATTGAGTGAAAGGGAGGCCGACGAGCAAACTCATCCTGAAACCCTACTGAGCCTGACAGTGACAATATACGTACAGTTTGGTCCGTTCGTCTATGAGTATCGCATATCGAGTTTAGGGGGTGGATAAAGTCAGACCCTAATAACTTAGCATTTAGTGTCGGCATGAAACCTATCACCAACTGAGAAACTACCGATTATATCGGTAATTCTCGTCTACCCCGACCGAGGATTTTTGGTGATGGCCACCCATGCACACCGCTATATCAACCCCCAATACCGGAAGAGAAGAATCCCTTGACGATCCGCTCACTGCCTCCATATAGCTCAGGACTGTTCCCAACTAAAACCTGTTTGCATGACTCTTTTGAGCCGTGGTAGGGTAGTAATCAAAGCACAATGGGAACTCACACAAGGCAAATGACGATCTCAGGTCGATAGACTAACATGTATACCTGTCACCTGGGAACTGCTATCTGACAATAGGTATAATACCAACTAGCATGTTCCCGGCGAGTCCGTCCGGTGTACTCATAACCCAATGAGCACCTGCATACATCTTAGGTGAACCGACTAACACCAATGGCTTGTGAGACCGTCCACCGCCCCTTTTCGGGGTCTCGATCCATATAAACTAATCTACTCCTTCAGTATCGATGCCTAGTCTCGAAACTCCCATGACTATAGACACTTTAAGGATGTTCTTATAGACCACCCAACTCCCACGACTTGGGACACTTTAAGAATGTGCTTATAGACCACCCAACTCCCATGTATATGATCACCATCATACTGCTGGTAGTCAAGCAAGAATCTTATGGGCTCTATCAACATGTAATAGTGATCTGTAATGTCACCTGAAATATGTACACGATGATAAAGACAAACCAAATAGCATACTATCATCTTGAGTAAGACTTTTCTACCGGTGTAGGTCTCCCTCAATCATTGCAATCACGTGCATGTGATCCAATAATTGACTTAAGGGCACTATAGCCAACAATCTCCCACTTGCACTTAAGGCTAATTATTGCGGTGTCGCATACTCACAGCCCGCGTGATACCGAACACCCAACTTCTTTACTAATCAGTTTCACAAAGCTCATTTGTAAAACTATTGCGTTCGAGAAATAGCCTCAGTGAGTGGATCCGCTCCAATATTTCTTTGTATGTCTCTCTTTATCTCAAGTTCGCAGAGAAAACCATCTCCGGAAATGAGCAATGCTTGTCTTAGAATATGTCTGGATATCTGATGGGACCCAGTTCACAAATTATCTCCAAATCCAGTAAACTTCTTAGACTGTATCGTCAACTGAATTTAATCAGTATCCTGCGCTATGCCTCCTTCAGTATCCGCTTAGACCACCTGTACAAATTACTGTCCCTCGTTAAGAGGGAAAACTATAACTCTGACAGTCACTCTGTCATCCAGGTCACCTTGGAAGCCTGGAATGATAACCGTCTCCCGGAAGAGGCTGTCATTAACATATCCCTAGAACATCCACTTATGTTTAAAAAATTCTTTCGAACGTTTCTCCAGGATTGGATTAATATATTAACTTATTGCATTTAGTGCAAAAACAACATCTGGTGTGGTATTTGATATCTCATGATTGACTCAATTGCCTAAGCAAGTGACATGCCAATCATGCACATCCCTCTCCTGTTTAGTCTATAAGATACCTTCAGAGAGGGTGACTCCATCACCTGTAGGTACACCACCATGCCAGGAGTCGTCTATTCTAATAACACCTTTATAATTCTTTCTAAGTACCCAGACTGGGAAACTACCCA
This sequence comes from Agapanthus africanus, assembly GCA_030015575.1. Lineage (NCBI taxonomy): Eukaryota > Viridiplantae > Streptophyta > Magnoliopsida > Asparagales > Amaryllidaceae > Agapanthus > Agapanthus africanus. The sequence goes on along the minus strand of JASDDO010000024.1, from coordinate 704,024,431 downwards.
AATCTAGAACTAAAACCATAGATCTAGTAACCAGAATGTCTTATATAATATCCATATCCTATGTGGAGAAACCACTGTATGACAACCACAATATAACCGATCGTAGTGTATGAATTTAACTTCCTACATAGTGTATGTCATCCAAATACCAGGATATCACACCGTACTACCTTGTTAACAGATCCATCTCTTATTCTGATGAAGTCAAAGCTTATGACTGTCACATCAAAAATATATGATCTATCTCCGCTATACCTTCTATAGTCTATAAATAGACACAAGCTCCTTGTCCACTATGCTTCCGCTGCTCCCACTCACTACAACAACCCTCTGACAGAGTCATATACACGTGCACTTCTAAAACTAGTTTAGAACGACGCTACATTCATCCTCCTGCCGGGTCTCATTGTCTAGAAAAATAGTAATGGCAAGTTTGGGTAAACAAGAACCTCCCTCTCACCGTCTTTGAGGATACCAAAGTACCTCTTGGGCGCCTGAGGTTACCCACCATATCTGCATAGTGGCTAATGGAATGTCAAACCCGATTGAATCTGTAGGTTCTATTAAATTTTCAATAATCGTTTGTTATTCTGGAATCACTTCAAGTTCTACCATACCCCCGCTACTGTTTTCTAAAAAAATTCATTTTCCTAATACTGTGGCGAGTCAAGAACAATATCACTATTGATCTTCTAGATGATAGAAAGTTAACCCTCGTCATAGCCCGGGATAACCCAAAAACTGCCATTACAGAAACATGCATTAGGTTATCCAGAGTCTGGTTTTAGGCGTAAGCCAGACAACTCCATATACCTTAACATCATTAAGATATGAACCATTCTATATACAACATAGAAATAGAGGCACAGATTTAATTGGAACCACATTCAAATCATGCAGCTGTCTACAGTGCATATCAACTAAATGGAGAGAGGCCGATCAACATTACTCAACTTAGGAGTGCATGCATATATGAGTAACCTGAAAGAGAAGCAAGTTATCAAAATCATTACTATCAACTGCATACCTAACATAAGTATCTACATGTTCGATCACCTTGAAGAATCCTGATACTTGCAACACATGGTTCTCTACTTTATTCTTGTACCTATAAATTCTCAAAATTTGGACCTTATATTTTTACGAAATACTTGTCTAAAACAGGAGAAGTCATAAGTAAACAGAATTTAGTACGAGTGTTAGTTATATGTATGCCCTAGAGGCCATTACTGTACATACGATGTATATTGTAGTGGATGCTAGGACATATATAGGGAGGACTTTCTTGCTCGACATGATAGTATGCTATCTGGTTGTACTTTATCTTAACATGTACTCTGATTATCTCTATGTTACATGTTGATAAAGCCCTTAGGATATGTACTCGACTACTGGGACTATGATGAGATCATACTAGTGGGGCCACGGTAGTCGACGAGTACATCCTATAATTTTTCCTAGTCGAGGGTGTATCGAGATAAGGCATCGATGCACAAGAGTAGACTAGCGTATACGCATCTTGACCCATATGATGGGCGATGGATGATCCAATATCCATCGGTGTTTGACATCAAGGATGGTGTACAGGTGCTCAGTGGAGACTGGGTACACTGGACGGACTCGCCGAGAACTCCCAGATGGTATTATACCTCACGTCAGATGGCAGTTCTCCGGTGACACTGGTACAGAGTAGTCTGTTGACCCGAGATCGTCATAGAGTCTTGTGTGATTCCCACTGTGCTTTGATTTCCATCATACCACGTCCAATAGGGCGTGCAAAAAGGTGGCTTTTAGGTACAGTCCCGAATCATATGGAGACAATGAGCGATAGGAGGGGATTCGTCTCTCCCGGTATCGGGAGTTGATGTTGTGCTGTGTTCGATTGGCTATAACCGGAAATCCCTGGCTAGGGTTGCTGAGATTTACTGGTAAGTGTTATCAATAGTTTCTCGAACTGGTATAGACCTCATATCGACACGATTTATTGAGCTACTGGGGTCTGACGTTTACCACCCCTAGGCGAGATATGCGACATATCAGACGACGAGACCAGACTGTACGGGAGTGTTACTGTTTGGATTTACAAGAGAATGTACAGGCTTGCTTGTTGATCTTCTGAGCGCTCAATACCTGGGTAGCTGTTACGTTTAGCTGACCGCTTGCAGCTTGTGGGTGTTTGATATGATCATCACCTACTGCCGGCGTATTGACGATTCTTTAGAGTCCTACACAGAGGTTTCTTGGCTCAGGCAAAACGGAGTAGGAGCACATATGTGATATGTGCGGGACCGAGGATAATGCGATATGTGATACCGTATTATATTCTCGCGATATTTGATATCAGCCGGATCATCGGATCAAGTGTTGATTCGATGAATCGGTACGGATATATATTAGTCGGTTATATGCGATATAGCCGGATTGTCGGATCAAGTGTTGATTCGATAATTTAATGTATAATAATATATATGATATATTAAATGACATTAACTAATATTTGCTCACTAAAAGATTCTTTTCCTCACTCGGGTAATACATTGATATATATGCGATATATGTTAATTGTATTATTTTATTTTGTTACAATAAATATTATATATGTGATATATAATATTGTAACATGATATGATAACTAATGCAACATGTTTAGTGGAGTTTAAACATGATTAGGGTTAAGCTTTTTAGATGATTCTAGAAGGTTTTTGTTTTGTTTTGTGAAAGATATTTTCAAGTGACTCGTTCTTAACCTAACCCAAACCCCTAGCCTTGCTTAATTCTCTACAAAGGTTTACTTGACCATGGTTGCATTATTCATCATATGATTTCTTTTTCTATTCATCACAAAAGGATTCTTAGTTTATTGTTCATCTTCTTCCTTCATTCTTTTCATGGAAAAAGCTTACTAGCTTTTTCCAAGTGATGAATAAATATGAGAAAAAGATAAATAAAGAGAGCAAAAAATCCTACTTCATCATCCTCATCTTCCCTTGCCATTTAGATGAGGGTGTTCTCATCATTTCATGAGTGTTATCTTGTGTTAACGAAACTTCAGGGTAGATCATCTTAGTATCGAAGATCGGAAGCAAAGGTTGCATCTTTCTCTTCGTGGAACCTCTCGAGAGTCCGTAACCCGATGATCGCAGCGAAGGGACCACAACACGGAGCATATGAAGTGAAGGACCGGATCTACAAAGGTTGTAATCCCTCTCACTTAGTGTTAAAGTTGTTAACATGCTAGTTTTCGCTTAATCTCTAGTTTAAAGATCCGTATTCGGGTTGTTCGGCACGGCTAAATTTTTAATCGGGCATGATTGATGCCTCGTAGACCCTTGTGCGCGTGCCTAGCAACTCTACAGTGGTATCAGAGCCAAGCTAGAGCCTTAGGTGATGCGTAGACGAAGTTAGAAACCCGATCGAACCCGAAACCCCAATTTTACATGCTCTCTGGACTTTTTTCAAAAACAGGGATTTTTTGGAATTAAAAATTCACAGGAAATTATAAGGGTTACTGCAGAAAACGAAACCCTAATTCCACTGTAGCGCCGCGGAACCGCGGCGCTAGCCTCCTATTGCGGCGGTTCCGCGGCCGTTTGTACTGGTTAGGGATTCGTTTTGATACAGTAATGCCTGTATCTGTTGCCTCTGTTCTCTGGGAAGCTTTAATCTGCACTCAACAGTTGAGTTTTCTGGGGTTGTATTGGGACTTCGGTGATTCGATCGGATTGTCTAATCTTGTCTGTATTTTTTCGGATATTTTTTGAATATGTTAAAAAGTTCGACCGGATATAAATACCCAATTTTTCCCCTGTCGGGAAATTTCCAAGTGTTGGATTTTTCCGTGGTTTAAAGACGTTCTAAGTAGTTCTAGTAACGCGATGGTCCCTCTAGAAGACAACAAACCTTAACTCGATTATGTGACCGTCTTGAACTGCCCTTTGAACCTTAGGGTTTGGGGCAGTACGGCGTGCCACATGTGAGGCGTTGGCTTGACCCTTCTACGGCTGGACCGTTGATACTGAGGCACGAAGTGATTGTTTTCAAACTTATTTCATGTATTGAGCTGGTTCGGGAAAACATGGGTGTTCGATTGTTCGATCGGAAAGTTTGACATTTTCTATTTATCCGGAATGTGATACAATAATTGGAATTCACAAGTAGTTATGAGATAACTGAATGAATGTTATAAACATAGCAGTTTAGTCTCACTTGATCGGTTGCCACGGAATTTTGATATGATCAAAAGTCCGTCGCAATCACGTAGTGTACGCGGATACTCGCCGGGTAAACTTAATAGACAGCCACGCCCCATAGCCCCGACCAAGTGACTGTAGGAGAACCCCGTCACCGAAAGCATCCGTTCGGGTGCTCGCGGCGACGGTGTTCCGCCTTAGTGCACTTCGTCGACGGTATCGGGGGTACGGCCGTTTACTAAAGTTTGCGACGAGCATTCGATCAGGATGTCGGCAATCTTGTTGAATTCCCCGACTTGACATTGAAAAGAGTTTTCGATAAATGAGACTAAAATGCGGGGTTTATAATTGTTAGGCATGTGATATCTAAGAAATTCATTTGGTTAGGCATGCGATGTCTAAAGAGGTTGCGGATTCCAACTGTTGTAGTTTTACACTTTCTTTTCTGTGACCATAAGCGTAGTATGTGGTGTATCGCCGGCTTCGTTGCTATACATCAACGACAATCGGGATACGCATACTTGCTTACGTTGATGATATGAGATATTATGTGTTGCTGTGATATGTTATATTGGATCGTCGCGTTCTGAATAGCCGGGGGTTTTATGTGAGATGAGAGTTTTTTCTTTTTCATTCATGTAAAATTCATTTGTATGTAATATTCTTTTATTGGGGCACTTCCAGGTAGCGGAAGATGTCACCGTTGTATATTATTTACTTTTCCGCATTAGGTAGACCCAAGGCGGGGAGCACAAGTAACCGGGTTCTAGGGTCCAGTGGGTGACCATCTCGAGGAGTCGAGACCGGGTCTCCTAACCCTAGAATTGGTAGTGTTGCTTGCCGCTCTCGTAGGGGTCCAGGGATGTGGGTTTGGCTATTCATCGCGACCGTGGAATCCGTGTTTTATACAGGCTCGTATTGAAAATACGGACGTCCTAGTATATCCAATATTTCATATATGTTCTTCTGCTGCAATGTTCTGTGATGAGATCATATTACTGCCTGTGACGAATGTTTATATTATATATATGAGATATATGTTATATTGCAGATTTCGTTTCAAAAGAGATGCTTGTGAAGCATATTAATATGGGACTTCATTAATGAGATTAATGAAATTAAAGAAACCTAAAGATGTTGTAGAAACTTATTTAAAAACTGGTAGCTCTAGTTCTTGCTTTGCATAGCGGTGTTCCTTGTAGAACATCCATCACCTTATTCGATAAGGAAATGACCGAGATCCCTTCACCGGGAGTGACTCCTTTTGCAATAACTGGCAGATGCTACAAACTCGGTTTGTCATTTGATTGCTTCTATAGTTCTTGCTTTTCATAGTGGTATATATAATATATCCTGCACCTTATTCGATGAGGAAAGTGCCGACGATCCCTTCACCGGGGGTGACCCCTTTAGCAAAACTAGAAAAGCCTCAAAAACACTCCATTTAAAATCACTCGATTCTACAACGATATCAAGTTCATTACGCAAAGGATTTTCTGAAAAACCCGTCGTAGCCCTCCGTCATTTCAGCTAAGTAATAGTTAGTATTCGTGCTGCGTTTGTTGACCTTGTCAAGGCGTAGTGTGCGGTAGCTGATTACTGCTTATCTGTATAAGCATATGATGCGATTGGATTAGGGTAGTCGTGCGACTTTGTTGACCTTGTCAAGGGTCGTGCGGGTGGGTTTAATTCAATCAGGAAATGACGGGTTGAACTTGACTTGCGGTCTATGCTTTGTTGACCTTGTCAAGGTCATAGATCGCTTGGGGCAAAAATATTATTGGGAATTTCAAGTGTTGAAATTTGCAATGAGATTGCATACCTTCTATGAGATAGTTGGATCCCGATACCCACTGCGAGTAAGAGTTACTCCTGGGAGAGTTTTACACATTACAATTAGCCGATCAAGTAGGTGTCTAGAAAAGTGTTAACGGGGTTACGCCTCTGGGAAAACGACGTTTACTTTAATTAGGTTCGTGCGAAAGCAAGGGGGACCTCCATCAAAGTACCGACACTGGCCTGGCTGAAAGATTGGCGAACTTGTAGCATGTAATTAATCCCGGCTAGTCTTTCCTTTTAGGGTTTGAAGGAAGATTTGATTAAAACAGTGGGAGACATCCTGATTAGATATATTAGATAACCAATCTAATCTTGCAAGAGCATACGCTGAGTGTTTTCTTCTCTCTCTCTCCAGGTAGCGACTATATCACGCCTTAATCAAGATAATAATACGGATATATTGACCGAACCCACTTGTTATACTGAGCTGGGGAACGTTGGTCCCGCTCCAACTTATAATTGTTATAAGACAGAGCAGGAAATTGGGGAATACCAGATTTCCCGTACTTCCCAAACGAAGAAAGTGCATATTGATGCATCATCTTCGGGTGTGTTCATTACAGAGAACTGTTTCTCAGTATCCTTTACGTCCTGGGTATGTGATACCGGATCAGGATCCCGCATATGTAATCTGTTACATGGGCTACAGATAGGTAGAGAACTGAGAACGGGTGATAAGTTTCATAAGATAGAAAACGGTGCAAGTGTTGCAGCCAAGTCTGTTGGTCACTATCACCCTGTATTACCAGAATACATTGATTCTGAACAAATGTTATTAGATACCGAACCTGATATACAAAATCATATCAGTCTCTTTATTAGTAAAGAAAAGATATAATTTTGTATTGTTGGATAATGTTTTAAACATTTCCTATATCAAGAGTTGATCGGTTCAGGCACGTTATCTAAAAGCATTGACGTTCTAAATCAAACTACAGTTCTAAGTATACAGAACACACACGAGAGGAAGAGTTCAGAAATGAACGAATCCTTCTTGAGGCATTGTAGACTAGGTCATATCAATGTGACCCGACTAGCTAAGTTACATTTAGATGCATATTTAAATCTGTTTGAATTTACATCTTGTGAAACATGCCGGTCATGTCACAAAGATAAGATGACCATAGCTCTGTTTATTGGAAACAGAGAAAGAGTTAGTGAACTCTTGGGATTGATACATGCTGATGTATGAAGGTCCCCTGTCTACACATGCCAAGACCGGTTCTTTGTACTTCATTACATTCTACGATAATCTCTCAAGATTCAGACATGTGTTCCTATTGAAACATAAGTCCGAACCTTTTGAGATATTCACAGAATATAATTTAGAAGTAGAGAACCAAATACGGGTATAAGTATTATGTCCTTTGATGAGATCAAGGAGGAGAATACTTGAGCACGGGATTCCTGGACTATTCTAAAGGAGAATGAGATTCTCTCTCAGCATTACTCCTCCGTATACACCATAGCACGATGGTATATCGGGGTGGAGCAATAGCACCCTATGTGATATGGTGTGCTCTATGATGAGTACTACTGAGTTTCTTATTTCCTTTTAGATGTTATGCGCTTGAGAAGCTGCAAACCTATTGAATAGGGTTCAAATCAAATCAGCTGTCTACCATTTTATATGTGATATGGAAAGGGAAGAGCCCATATCTTAAGTCTGTTAAGGTTTGGGGTTGTCCGGCCTATGTCTAAAAGCAAAATCCGGACAAGCTCGAGGCAAGGTCTGTTATGTACAACTGGAAAGGTTCCAGCTATACAAAATGCAGCTGATGATTTGGAAGAACCAAAGGATTCAATATTTTCCAACGAACCTCAGCCTCTCCGCCGATCTAGTAGGGTTCCTCACCCACCTGAGAGATACTTCGGTTTCTCTATGACAGTGGGAGCGAGGATTGCATCATGAGATGATGACCCAACTAGTTTCGAGCTGGCCATCAGGAGTGGGACTCTGTAAGAATGGCTTGGTGCTTATCGATCTGAGATGGAATCCTTATACACCAACAAAGTATGGACTTTGGTTGCTTTATCTGAAGGGTTAAATCTCCATCAGGAGCGAGTATATCTTGAGAAGATTACTTGGTCTACATGGAAAAGTTAAGACTTTCAAAGCTATGCTTAAGTCCATCCAGATCCTACTTGCCACGGCTACATACCATGACTACGATATCTGGTGGTTGGGTGTCATGACTGCTTTTCTAAATGATGTTTCAGAAGAGAACGTCTATAAGTACACAGCCAGATGGCTTCGTAGACAATGGGAGCAGCGGAAACGTGTGCAAGATGTTTTATGTGATAAAGCAGGCATCGCGGAGTTGGAACGTCTGATTTGATGTGGTAATCAAAGAGTTTGACTTCATCAAAATGGTAGATGAACCTTGTATATACAAAAAGGTAGTAGAGAGTATGGTGGTGATCCTCGTAGAGTACGTGGATGACATACTCTTGATAGGGAAGGAGTTTCCTATACTACGCTCGGTCAATCTCCGCTTATCACAAGGATTCTCCATATAGGATCAAAGTGATACCTCCTAAATCCTGGGTTTTGGATCTATGAGATAGATCTAATTGGATGTTAGGACACTCACTAGTTGTAGTGAGATGGTATCAATCGATCCTGGGGGAATCACTGGAAAGGTTCCAGGCTGATAAGAACGACTGAATGTCAGTCGCAGGCATTGTCTACACCCTCAGTGGAGGGACGGTATGTTGGAAGTATTCCAAGCTAGATACCGTGACATACTAGACGATTAAAGGCAAGATACATCTTTACCAAGGATACTACCAAAGAGGCAGTCTGGATAAATATAAGTTCATAAGATGAACTTCGTTCCTACCATTGTGTGACAATGGAGTTGTGGCTTCAGCCAAGGAACTACCGTCCCATCAGAAATCCAGATATAATTCTTAGGCAGTATCACCTGATCATGGAGATGGATGATCTCCATGGTGATCGAGGTTAGGAGAGTAGATACAGAGGACAACAGCACGGATCCACTCACAAAGGCATTTTTCCCAGTAGAGACTCTTACGGGATGGTTGAGTATGAGATACTTCAACCGCAGCTAATTGTTGGGTATGCGATACCACAACAGATGGCCCTAGTGCAAGTGGGAGATTGTTAGTTATATGTATGCCCAAGAGGCCATTACTGTACATACGATGTATATTGTAGTGGATGCTACGACATATATAGGGAGGACTTTCTTGCTCGACATGATAGTATGCTATCTGGTTGTACTTTATCTTAACATGTACTCTGATTATCTCTATGTTACATATTGATAAAGCCCTTAGGATATGTACTCGACTACTGAGACTATGATGAGATCATACTAGTGGGGCCACGGTAGTCGACGAGTACATCCTATAATTGTTCCTAGTCGTGGGTGTATCGCGACAGGGCATCGATGCACGAGAGTAGACTAGCGTATACGCATCTTGACCCATATGATGGGCGATGGATGATCCCATATCCATCGGTGTTTGACATCAAGGATGGTGTACGGGTGCTTAGTGGAGACTGGTTACACTGGACGGACTCGCCGAGAACTCCCAGATGGTATTATACCTCACGTCAGATGCCAGTTCTCCGGTGACACTGGTACAGAGTAGTCTGTTGACCCGAGATCTTCATAGAGTCTTGTGTGATTCCCACTGTGCTTTGATTTCCATCATACCATGTCCAAGAGGGCGTGCAAAAAGGTGGCTTTTGGGTACAGTCCCGAATCATATGGAGGCAATGAGCGATAGGAAGGGATTCGTCTCTCCCGGTATAGGGAGTTGATGTTGTACTGTGTTCGATTGGCTATAACCGGAAATCCCTGGCCAGGGTTGCTGAGATTTACTGGTAAGTGTTATCAGTAGTTTCTCGAACTGTTATAGACCTCATATCGACACGACTTATCGAGCTACTGGGGTCTGACGTTTACCACCCCTAGGCAAGATATGCGACATATCAGACGACGAGACCGGACTGTACGGGAGTGTTACTGTTTGGATTCACAGGAGAATGTACAGGCATGCTTGTTGATCTTCTGAGCACTCAATACCTGGGTAGCTGTTACGTTTAGCTGACCGCTTGCAGCTTGTGGGTGTTTGATATGATCATCACTTACTGCCGGCGTATTGACGATTCTTTAGAGTCCTACACAGAGGTTTCTTGGCTCAGGCAAAACGGAGTAGGAGCACATATGTGATATGTGCGGGACCGAGGATAATTCGATATGTGATACCGTATTATATTCTCGCGATATTTGATATCAGCCTGGTCATCGGATCAAGTGTTGATTCGATGAATCGGTACGGATATATATTAGTCGGTTATATGCGATATTGCCGGATTGTCGGATCAAGTGTTGATTCGATAATTTAATGTATAATAATATATATGATATATTAAATGACATTAACTAATATTTGCTCACTAAAATATTCTTTTTCTCACTCGGGTAATACATTGATATATATGCGATATATGTTAATTGTATTATTTTATTTTGTTACAATAAATATTATATATGTGATATATAATATTGTAACATGATATGATAACTAATGCAACATGTTTAGTGGAGTTTAAACATGATTAGGGTTTGGATTAAGGTTAAGCTTTCTAGATGATTCTAGAAGGTTTTGGTTTTGTTTTGTGAAAGATATTTTCAAGTGACTCATTCTTAACCTAACCCAAAACCCTAGCCTTGGTTAATTCTCTACAAAGGTTTACTTGACCATGGTTGCATTATTCATTATATGATTTCTTTTTCTATTCATCATAAAAGGATTCTTAGTTTATTGTTCATCTTCTTCCTTCATTCTTTTCATGGAAAAAGCTTACTAGCTTTTTCCAAGTGATGAATAAATATGAGAAAAAGATAAATAAAGAGAGCAAAAAATCCAACTTCATCATCCTCATCTTCCCTTGCCATTTAGATGAGGGTGTTCTCATCATTTCATGAGTGTTAGCTTGTGTTAACGAAACTTCAAGGTAGATCATCTTAGTATCGAAGATCGGAAGCAAAGGTTGCAACTTTCTCTTCGTGGAACCTCTCGAGAGTCCGGAATCCGATGATCGCAGCGAAGGGACCACAACACGGAGCATATGAAGTGAAGGACCGGATCTACAAAGGTTGTAATCCCTGTCACTTAGTGTTAAAGTTGTTAACATGCTAGTTTTCGCCTAATCTCTAGTTTAAAGATCCGTATTCGGGTTGTTCGGCACGGCTAAATTTTTAATCGGGCATGGTTGATGCCTCGTAGACCCTTGTGCGCGTGCCTAGCAACCCTACAACGAGTACCAACCCCTCTGTCCTAATGGACACTGGACGACATATAATACTTTGTATAAGTCTCCTGAGTTGAATAACTCAAATCCTGTTCGTCGTCGGTTGAAAACTGTATTATGGTTAAGAAGAATTACACATCTGATTAATGCTCCTTACCCAATCATCAACTGATATAGGTAAATGTCATGGACATAATTTCAAAAGTTTATATCTCACATATAAAATAAACGTACAGATATATCAGTTTGAAATTGGTGCATAACAACGGATATTCAAAACCAAATATTTGCCATCAGACAAAACCCAGGTGATTTCCATAAATATCACCAATTACAACGAATTCCGATATAAAGAGTATTTAATCACCTATTTTCCAATAACTTACCCCCACTCATCATCTGTAAAACCATACAGATGTGAGAATCAAACCTAGTAAATACATACCCTGGATTAAGGATCTAATTGGGAAATCAGTTTTCAATTAACAACGCATAGTGAGACTGAAACATGGAAATGTTTCGAAGGGGTAGCCCGGTATTCCTAGTAATGCCTCTTCCATTATCCAGATTTATGACTGTAACCGTATATTTCTTTGTCATCTCTCCAAATCACTTTATTTGTATTTGCTCATTACCTTCTGTACACCGCACTTAGGCTAAATGGTTTTCTTCCTTCCTTACCATTCGGTATCAGCCTATGGTTTGGAAGAAGACTATCCAATAAGCGTAATAGTTGTACTCTCCTAATCCTAGGAGTACTCGCAACTTCAAAGAAGGTAAAGATAAAAGACAATTTAATAATCCTTTATTCTATTTCTCCAGAACAAAAATCCATCCTCGAACTGGACAAGTTCCTTCAAGTTCGTATATAACTATATAATGGATCATCCAATAAATGCGGATTTTCATAGTGATACAGGGTGTTCTGGAGAAATTAAAGGTGAAGTAAGAGTGGCGATGAAATACGCGGTTTGTTTGTGAATGATAGCATTCGCAATTTATATTGCTCTTTTTCTAATACCTTTATTTGTCTTTACTTATTACCATCTGCACACCTCATTTAGGCTAATTAGTTTTCTTCCTTCCCCAGCTTTCATCATCTGCCTATGGTTTAGAAGAAGACTATCCAATAAGCGCAATATGTGTACCATCTCCTAATCCTAGGAGCCCTCACATACCGAGAGAAGGTAAAACGAAAAGACAACTGAATAGCCCTATTCAATTTCTCCAGAACCAGAAACCATTCCCGAATCTGAAACAAGTTTCTTCGAGTTTGTATGTCACTATACGATGGTCATATCTAATAAATGTGGATCTTCGTAGTGATGCGGAATGTTCCAGATAAAATCAAAGGGTAAAAGTAGGAGTGGCAATGATATATTCAACTCTGACAAACCAAAAACCAATGTGTTTTAAGAAGGTTCGGTTAACTTTGTTACTGAGTTATAGTATAGGGCTGGGCCATGGTCACTGCCAAAGAAAGAGAGAGAGAAAAGAAACCCTCAGCGCGCACTCTAATCTAGATCAGAATGGTTAATCACTTTATCTAATCAGGATGTCTCCTACTGTATCCTCAAATTCTCCTCCAAACATGAAAGTAAAATTAGTCGGGATCATCTAAAATCACGCGAAGAGTAAACCAACTCATCAGTGGAAATATGGATCCAACTATCATCGCATGATAACCTGATGGAACCCACTCAAGTTATCACACTCCAGAAGGTATGCACATGCCTGGAAAGTTTTCTGTATCTTTGAAACTCCCGATGTGATTTCTACCCCATGCTATTATGACCTTGACGAAGGCCAACATATCATAAGTAACATTTCAAGTTCTACCCATCATTGTCCAGGTTAATCTGAACCCACCCATACATAGCCTTGACGAAGGCCAAAATAGTAGTACGACTGTCCCAAACTAATGCATTTATCTATGCTATAGAAAATTAACAAATAGCTACCATACACTATGCCATAATGAAAGCCAACAAACATAGCATGAATACTATGTGCTACCCGTCTGAAATGACGGAGGGCTACGAATGGTTTCTGGCGAAAAACCATTAACATAATGAACAAGATATCGTTGAAGGAACCATGTATCTTTTACAAATATATAGTGGCGAATACTTTTGATAAAGAGGTCATTCCCGGTGAAAGGATCTCGGATCTTTCCTCGTCGAATGAGGTGCAGGATATTCCAAACTGAATACCATGACGCAAAGAAAAAAAGTAATTGACTATAGTGAAGTTATTACCCTGACACAAACTTCTACCTAAGAGGTCACTCCCGGTGAGGGGATCTCGGCCCTTGCCTCGTCAAATATGGTACTGGATATTCATAACCAAATACAGCTTTGCAAAACAAAAGAAAATATCTTTATAATAATAACTTTTGAAAATTGTCGCAACAACATCGAATAGGTCTATTTTCTTTGCATTGATCCGAATCAACGCAGTCCAGCCGATTAATCACACCAGAAAAAACGAAAATATGATGTACGTATATGCCATCCGTATTCGCTACTGGGCCCCGTCATCACCCGTTAGGTTACTTAACTAACGACAGAGCAGGGGCTGGACTAGCGTGGGTGCAAAACATATACAAAATCTACTAGTATATATATAATAATATATAATAATGTCCCGACCCGAAATTCGGATGTGACCGGCACATAGATTGTATAACATCTAAAAATGTCGACACTATCTGAGTAAGCCAGAAACCAAGATCAAACACCCTCTTTGCGGAATTATGGAAATTTTAGTTTTTAAGTAAAAGAATGAGGTAGCATGTCGAATGATTTTTAAGAAATGATATCTAAACAACTGATTCTTAGCATTTAAAATGTTCGACAACACCTCCTTATTAATAATTTATAAAGGCAGTTACACAATGTTTAAATAAGTTGCGTCCCTAGTTGGGAGCAAAATAACGCCAAACAGCGGAAATCAATATGCACCAATAATACGACGCTTAGGTGAAGAATTTCATGCATAAGTAAAGAAAGCATAAATCAATAAAACTAGACGATCTCACTTAATCGAAACAAATATATACAAACATATCTAGTTCTAAGTCAAATATACAGGGTCTGATGGAGAATTTCTAGATCCAATATACATATACCAAAATAGGAGGTTACTATATTGGTAACCTACCTAGAAAAATAAACGATGAGAGCTGACAAGTGGATCCGTGCGACTGCTACGTGTCCACACGTCTACTGCAAGGAACTATGGCACAACGGGGGTGAGTTGCCAACTCAATGAATAAAACTAACATCTAACAGCTGATAATGTAAGTATGACGAACTAGAGTTAACAGTAGTAAATATAAGTATAATGTATGATAACATGTGGAAGCATGAATATGTACTAAATAAATTTATAAATCAACAACGAAATCTCAATAATTACTTCCAAATAAGGCTCATTTTTTCGTGTCCAACATCGACACAAATCTTCTGTTTCCAGCAGGCATTGTTCCCCGAACGATCCTGTCAATCTATAACATCGGTCGGTATCCTCCAGATATCCACCGTGTTTCACAACTATCACCGGTATCGAGTATCCTCGTTAGGCTCCCCGCCTCAAATACGGCTATCCTGCCACTCGGTCTCGACCGGGTCCACCATGTATCCGATTGTATAACTCCCTCACTCAGTCCGGATAACGTAAAAATCCGCAACCGTATAGCTCCCTCACTCGGTTCGTAATAAAACCAAATCATAAAAACAACATGTCATGGTGGACATATCACATCAAACCTGAAGAATCGCCGAATATACTACTAGCACATAAAACTCAAAACCAGAAATCCGCACAATTCAATGCATCTATTATCATAATTAATAATACTCAAAATTGAAGCATGATATGTGTTCATAATAACATTGTTGCAAAATTACCACTATTACTGATTCTTACGGTACGAAGTAAATCATATGTAACATAGCAAATCCTAAGTGTATATGTGACATGTCAATATCGACGAAGCGTAGTATAACATGTAGATATGTGCACGCGCAACATGAATCGTCGATAACTTGTGGAGTGTTCTAGCAATTGTTAAACATGAAGTTTTATATATATGAATGCATATGAGAAAAGTTCTAAATTCAATTTTATACACAAGGAACAATTATAACTAACTTAATTTCACGGTCGTACTACGCCATCCCTACCAAATCCCCCGGTAGATGTTTAGTCTACTTACCGGAATACGTTGAAGCTATTCGGATGTCATCAATCCTTTTCCCTTCCTTGCGGTCTGTGAAGTCCCCGCGGTCGATCCTAACATCGAAATTAACTTTCGTATAAGAGTGGCAAGAGTCTGATACGGCGAAAACATGAAACAAATTGACTTACATACTAAACGTGCTATGTGAGAATATCGTGAGTTAACAGGACCTAGTTTAACTAGAGATAACCCTATTCTGGTCGCAACAGGCATAAATAGAAATCGTGACACGATATATCCGTATCGTATTTAGAACTTTAACCCCAAAACAGATATTTGCTTCCAGATTTTATATACAGAAAATATAACTTAAACTAACAATACCAGACACACTAAAATACGTACAGAGAGCTACATGTAACGCCTAAGATTTCGGTTAGTGTTAGTTTAGACGTTAATGCGGGTTTTTAGTAAAAAGTTTACCAATTCGGGTTCCTCACATTTTATAACATTTAATTAATAATTTATTATAATTTGTTATGGCATGCACACACATGTGCATGTTTATGTGAGATTTTGTTTGGTGTTAATCTAGATTAGCAACCATGACAACTTAACCCTAATTTAATCATTTTCTTTATCCTAATCCTTTTTTTAATCTTATCCTTAATCTAATCCTAGATATTTTGTATGAGGAGTGAGATATTTCTTTTGGAAGTGAGGAGGTGGCATGGTGGTGTGTGAATGCATTAATGGTGGCTTAATGCAAAGGGTTTACTCACCTCACTCTCACCGTACACACACACCCCTCTCTCATTATCCTCACACTCTCTCATTTTCTCTATCTCTTTTTATTTTCTCATTCCTTTCTCATCTCAACTGAAAACTTCATCATTCCATTACAAATCCATCTCAAATCTTCACAAAAACTCACAAAAATCACATCTTTTGCCTCTTGGATGCCTTGGAGCTTCGGAAGCTAGGATCTTTGAGTTCTTTTAGTTAGGTAATGATCTCTTTCTATTAGTTAAGTGTTTATTGTGTAGCGTAGCTTGTTAGTTTCAGTTTAGATAGCGTTATGTATCGTTTCAGGTAAATATCGTATTTTTAGTGTCAATATATGACATCTGTGACCCCCAGAGTTTAGTAGAAAACCAAACAACATAGTTGTGTTGTACCAGAGACCCTGAGCCTCACCTCAAGCACGAGACCCCCTGCTCGGACCATGGCCGGTGAAGAGAAGGGAAAATCCGGCGACATCGATTTTTGGGTTGAGTTAGGGTGTGGGTTTTTTTGGGTAGGTCTTTGCAGTGGTTTAGGTGTGTTTGGTCATGTTTGAGTTTTGGGTTTTCTCTGTATACAAAATCTGGGATCACATAGCTAGTTTCTTGTATTACGATTACGTGCGATACGTTATACGACACAGATTGTGCACTTTGTGCGATTTTTCTCTTGGGTTGGTTTCGTCGTGTCGCTACGCACGTTAGCCACAATACGAACAGTTAAGAGTATGTTTTGTGTTGTTGTGTCGGTCAAACGTAGTTTGTACGTGTTTTGGGTCTATTGCTAATAAATACTTGTAATATTGTTATTTGCTTACAGGATCGCAGGCGGGGATTTCGTACGCTGCGAAGAAAGGAAAATAGGTGGTAGGCTTTACTTAGCCAGGAGCGTTGGTGAGTAGATTTAACATCTACAGGGGAATCGCCCGCATGGCGTTATGTGTCTGGGCTAGAGATGTTATGATATTATCACATATTCTATTGCATATATAGAGTTGCGCATACACCTTATTTCCTATTTACTAGTTGTGCTTGCACTTGTACCCTTAGGACACTGCACAATTATTGACGGCGCATGTTGCATGAGCACTGATTGTATGCCACACACACTGTCAATAATTGCCATAACACGCACAACACACATACATATCTGAAATTGTTTGGTTAGGGACACTGAGACATTGATTCATATTCCTTATTGCATATGACATATAGCATACCTGTATACCTACATGCTTACACATATGCCTTGACATGCTTACATTCTAGTTACCTGTATACCTATATGGTATAGTACCATTAGTGATAGGTATATTTCACACATAATGACATAGCTACATGTATACCTTGCATACATACTTCACTTATACCTGGAGGGTATATTACATCATTACTGTTAGGTAGATACATATACCTTTCTATACCTTTATGTTTACACATATATCTTGCTATAGTTACATGTTTACCTTTATTTGATGTTATATAGACTTGGTGAAATTAGAAACCGCATGATATATATTTTAACTAGTTGCAGTTAAATAGTGGCTTTTCTATTATATGCTCGTATTTCAGTTTTATGTTGCGTATATTATATTCATGGATTTTCGCATTGAGATATGGATTTTTCATGATGTTTTCTGGATTTGATGACCGTGGTAGTTTCAAGAAATTATGCATTATTTGGAAAACCCTATTTCTCTTGATATTATATTTCAGCATCCACCATGAGATTTATCGGTTCTGATATATATATATACCCCACACGAGGAAAGGAGGGGCCCGTGTGCGGGTACATGGTGGGGCCTGGAGGTACCCTGGGCCAAGAATTTCGTGGAGCAGACGATGAGTTAGTGGGGGAACCATGCCTACCGGTGACAGTACCTATGACTCGGCGGTTATCGTGGGGATACTGACGGGAGTCATGTACGTATGGATACGTCGAAAGACGAGGGTCGAAGCTGGGCACTCGGGTTTTCGGGATAGCGTATAATACGTACCTATCAGGGGCCAGTCGTGTTGACAGCACCTGATAGATCAGTATTTTTGTGTCGATACTTGACACATTGGTTTCATGATATTTTTACTCCTAAGTATATATAACTGTGAAATGGGACGCTGTTATATATGCATACATATATATATATATATATATTAGTGGAATGGGATGCTAATATATATGTATACATATCAGATTATATACATCATCATATTTATTCATGCAAATATTGTATTCAGGATATTTGAGATTCACTTGATATTGGATTCAGGATATTTGAGATTCACTTGATATTGGATTCAGGATATTTTAGATTCATTTGATATTGGATACAGGATATATGAGATTTACTTGATATTGTACTTTCAGGATTTGTGAGACTTACATGATATGAGAGCCAATTTGGGGGCTGATTTGAGCAAATTGGGATTTGGTTGTTTGAAGGACATTGGTCCTACCACGAGGTCAGTATTCCGTGGAAATCACATGTATCATCCCATACTTCGCAATTATTGTTTATGCACTGCTACATGTATTAGGTGTACCTGATAGAGTACCTTCCATGACTGTTGCATTTACATACCTTATTTATATGCATTGCTTCATGTATTAGTTGTACCTGCTATAGTACCTTTTATAACTGTTGCATATATACGTTGTCATATCATTACTTCATGTATTAGTAGTTACTGATAGAGTACCATACATGTTTGTTGCTTATAGATTGTCATATTATTGCTTCATGTATTAGTTATACCTGCTAGTGTACCTTTCATGACTATTGCATACATATGACCTTTTATTGCTATTAGTTTGCACATGTTAGATTCGCGCTATACGCGCATACTTGCGATTACCTGCATATGTTATTTACTATTCACGAGTTGGCAACTCACCCCCGTTGTACTACACTGTTTTGCAGGTTGTTTCCTAGAGTAGTCGAGGCAGGCTATTCATCTATCATATCATCTTTTGCAGCGGATACCGCTTCGGCTCATAGTGTGCAGTTTTGCTTAGGTGGGTTTTGCGGTTATCCGATATTGTTTATTGTATATTCGTTGTATCATGTACTCTCCATCTACCATTATCTTGTATGACTTAGAGACTTGATGTGAGGACGATATTGTTTACTATTTAGTGACTTGGAGGTCTTTTATGCAGTTTTATTTATATCGTCTTTTATTTTTTCGCTACGGCGTCGTATATCTGTTGTGGTGGTTGTTTTTCGCCTTTTGGCGTGTTTTTGCTCCCATTTGGGGATGGTTTACTTTTATCTTTGTTGTACCCATTTTTGGGGCTGGTTTTTACAAAAGGAGGTGCTGCTAAAATTTTAAAGGAATTAAAGTTGGACTTTTTAAGAATTTGGGTTGAGATTTCAAAGATTTTGAAAATACTATAATTTTTACTACTTTTGATGGTTTAGATTGCTGTGTTTTCGGCTTACTTAAATTGCGTTATGCCTGTCGACGTTGCGTAGTTTAAGGGCCATCACGTGCCAATTTCGGGTCGTGACAAAGTTGGTATCAGAGCGCCAGGTTTTACCTTTCGGAGTGTAGGATGACCTTGGTATGATAGAGTAGGTAGCTTAAGCAGAGTAACGTTGTAGGTGCATGTCCGTGGCATACTCACGACGCGGTACTTCGGCTAAAGTGACCTAAGTACTAATTGCTTGAAATTCCTTCCTTGATGATTCATATCCTTGTGATTCGATTTCTGTGTTCTTATCGAATCCTCTTTCCATTTATAGCCTTTGTCGCCGATGACTATGGAGTCTCAGAGAGGTGCAGCAAGGGCAGAGGTCAGAGTTGACTCGTGTGGGACGACGACTGACCAGGATGGTACGCTCGCTGTACAGGATCAGATAGATCCACCTTCGACAGATCGTATCGCTAGGCTTGTGGCAGAGATGCAGGACTTGTTCCAGGCGATGAGGTCTTTGGTTAAGGCCAGCAGAGCGCAGCGACAGGAGATTGCCACCCCTGTTACCCAGTTGTTTCTTGCGATCAGCACACAGTATAGTGTTACGTATACAGTACCAGTGGATCCAGCCATAGTTGACGAAGCCCATCTTCCAGATACTTTGGGAGTTCGAGGACCGAGGAGGGCTATTACAGGTGATTCATCCCCGAGACAGAGGTTCAGTCGCCGAGACCGATTTCGTGACCGTCGTGAATGTAGTAGAGTCTTAGGACGAGGACAGTCGTTCAGCTCTAATCCCCAGAAGGGTAAGCAGTCATCGCGTGGATGTTTCTGGTGCGGGAGCCTTCATCACCTCATCAGGGATTTTTCCTTAGCACCACGTCAGACTCATGTTCAGAGAGGTCATGGTCGCGGTGGATTAGCTCAGAGGGGACAGGTTAGGAGAGGAGGGGTTCAGTCAGTTGCGGGTAGGGGGCAGACACGAGAGTTTGCTTCTACTCATCGGGACGCACGGGCGTACAATGCAGAGTTTTCATGTATTCTTAATTCATATGTTCTTTTTATGCACTTATTTTTTTTACACACTTTGTGCCATAGTTGGGCCGAGAGTCATATTAGCTAGATCAGTCATTTGTTGTGTTAACTTCTATCAGCGATTCTTTTGTTGCGCAACGCGTGTTTCGGTCATGTGCCAATCGGATAGGAGATAGAGATTCATCCGTCGTTTTGATCCTTCTAGAGATGTTGGATTTGACGTTCTCCTGGGCATGGACTGGTTAGCTATGCGCTAGGCGTTTGTGGACTGCCGCGAGAAAACAGCCAGGTTTTGTTTTTCCGGCGAGTTAGTTCATGTTGTACATGGGAGGACAGTGATGACGCCTCTCATAGCTTGAATTCAACCTTTTTCGCTAGTCGGCTTTTGAGGAGAGTATGTCGAGGATTCTTGGCTTTCTTTCATGATACCGGATCCACAGTGGGTTTGTTGGACCGGGTTCCTATCGTGCGAGAGTTTCCGACGTTGTTCCAGATGAGCCGACAGAGCTTAGGGAGCTTAGGGATCAGCTGCAGAGTTGTTTTTGGGGGGGCTTGTGTGTCTGAGTGTTTTGCTTTGGGGAGATCCTATTCTGTTCGTCAGGAGAAGGACGGCAGTTGAGGTTGTGTATTGAGGGATCGTCAATTGAACCGGGTTACGGTGCAGTTAGGTATCCTTTACCTCGCATTGACGATTTCTTCGATCAGCTCCAGAGTGCGAGACTTTTTCTAAGTTGTTTGGGATCTGGTCATCATTGGTTGCGGGTTCGGAGTGATGTCATTCCGAAGACTTCTTTTGTGCTCGCTACGGGCAGTATGAGTTTTGGTGGTGTCGTTGGACTCACCAATGCCCTAGCAGCATTCATGGATGTGATGAACCAGATTTCTTCAGGCCGTTCCTTGACCAGTTTATTTTTGTGTTATTGATGACATTCTGGTCTATTCTAATGTGTCATGAGGAACCTGAGCAGCACCTGAGGATTTGCTTTACAGATATTGGGAGCACACCAGCTGTTTGCTAAATTCTTGGAGTGTTCCTTCATGCTTGATTATGTTGACTCCTAGATCTTGTAGTTACGGGAGACGGTTTCGTATGGTCCCGAGGAAGATCGAGGCCGTACAGCTTTGGCTCAAACTTGTGTATGGGATGGAGGTCTGCTGATTTTTGGGCTTAGCAGGTTTTTACCGCCATTTCATGCAGGATTGTTTGTTTATCGCTGCACCGTTGACTGAACTGACCGAAAAGGTGGTCCTTTTTCCTTGGACTGAGGCATGCGTGCAGATTTTTTAGCAGTTGAAGACTCAGTTGACAACTGCACCAGTTTTTTCTTTTGCTTTCTGGTTCGGGCAACTTTGTTGTTTAACTGTGATGTTTCGCGAGTGGGGCTCGAATGTGTACTGATGTGACACTATAGAGTTATCACTTTTGCTTCCCGACAATTGGAGGAAGTACGAGCAGGATATCCCACTCATGATCTGGAGATGGCCGCAGTGGTCGAGCGTTGGAGATTTGGACACACTACTTGTTCAGAGAGTCGTATCAGATTTTCACGGACCACCAGAGCTTAATGTACATCTTCCTGCAGCGGGTTTTGATTGTTGAGACAGCGCCGTTGGATGGAGCTTGTGAAGGATTGTGTTTGTGAGATCCTCGTTTCTCGTGGCAAGGCAATTGTGGTAGCTAATGCTGGAGTCGTAGGCCCGGGGTTAGCTTGTCCCAGTTGTGCACAGTTCTAAGACAGTCTTTTGCAGATTTACAGTTCATGTACGATCGTTGAGTACAGCTTAAGTTCGCCTCTACTGATGGGACAGCTTGCTCATGTCCGTGCCCGTCCACTTTTCCTTAATCGTTTTCACGAGGCACTGCCCGCCGATGCTCGTTCGTCAGAGATTCTTGAGCATACTCGGCTGGGTAAAGATTCGGAGTCCTTGATTTGTGACTAGGGTGTGCTACGTTTAGGGATGCGGTTGTGTGTACCTGATATTGTTGGGTAGAAACGCGAAATCTTAGAGCAGGCACATCAGTCAGCTTTCTGTGTTCATTAAAGTTCCTCCAATAGGTGACGTGACTTGTGAGATAGTTACGGGTCGGCAGGGATGAAGATTGAAGTTTCGGATTTTGTTTCAAGGTGTCTGTCTTGTTGTGAGCTAAGGTTGAGCATCTGAGACCGGCTGAAGAGTTGCAATCTTTTAACCGTTCCAGAGTGAGAATTGGAGTAGATCTCAATGAATTTCATTGCGGTGTCAACCTAGGTTTAGTCAGGGTGTGACTTCATTTGGGTGTTTGTTGTCCGGTTTTGCTCAGTTTCCTCGGTTGTTCTTCATTAAGTTTGTGCATTTGCACGGAGTTCCTTCATGTGTTGTATCCAATGGAGGCACCCTGTTCGCTTGCCTTCTTGGGCAGAAGTTTCAGGAAGCCTTCGGTACTGGTTGAGCTTTAGCTTCGCTTTTCCATCCACAGGATGATGGTTTTGTGAGTGCAGACTATACAAACTTTGGAGGATATGATTTTTCATGCGTACTAATTGTTGTAGGCAGTTGGTATCGTCACTTGTCATTGTTAGGCATCTCCTTCGATAGCAGTTATCAGGAGACACTCCAATTGGCAACCTTTAGGATTTTGTTTGGTAGGTCGTGTCGATCGCCAGTCTGTTTTTCTGACTCTGCGAGAGGAGGATTTTTTGGACCCCGGCTAGTGTAGAGATTTCGGAGATGATCCAGTTGATTCAGGTCAGGATGAAGACAGCCCAGTGCAGACAGAGGTCTTATGCCGACCTTGGTGGTCACAGACTTGAGTTCGCAGAGAGAGATCATGTATTCCTAAGAAATTTCCGATGAATGACATGTTGAGTTTTGGGAAGCATATCACAGGATTGTAGGTCCTTTTGAGATCCTAAAAGCGAGTTACTTCCATTGCCTATAATTTGGCACTTGTTAGTATTTATACCCTAGAGCCCATTACTGTATCATACTAGTTTGTATATTACTTAATGGAAGCTTAGGATATTCACAGTTGTATTGACAATCTTGCTAAAAATTGTAGCATGCTACTTGGTTTGTGTCTACTTTAATATGTGCATATATTTCTTTTAACATATCGCTTATACCTATTAGTAGAGCCCTTAGGATCTCTGCTTGATTACCAGCGTTGTGATGGCAGTCATATTAGTGGGGGCTGGGTAGTCTATAAGCAACATCCTATACAGGTCCCTGGTCGTTGGATTATCGAGATAGGGCTTCGATACTCCGGAGTAGACTGGTGTATACGCTTCTCATCCCAGCATAGGGAGATGGTCTGTCCCACAGCCATCAGTACGTCGTACTGGAGATAGTATGCAGGTGCTCGTTAGGTTACGGGTACACCGGACAGGACTCGTCGGGAACTGCAGTTTTGTTTTATACCCATCGTCAGATAGCAGTTCCCAGGTGATATGAGTACAGCTTAGTCCGTCGACTTGACACTGCTACTTCGCCTCGGGTGTGTTCCCACTGTACTTAGATTACTACCCTACCACGGCTCAAAGGAGTCGTGTAAACAGGTAATAGTTGGGTGCAGTCCCGAAGCACTTGGAGGCAGTGGCGGTTAGACAGGATTCGTCTCTCCCGGTATTGGGGGTTGATATCGCGCTGTGTATGGAGAGCCATTACGCAAAGTCCCTGGCCAGGGCAAACGAGATTTACTGGTAGGTTTCCAGTAGTTTCTCAAGGTGTAATGGGCTTCACTCCGACACGACATATACTGCTATTAGGGGTCTGACGTTTACCGCCCCTCTAGGCCTCATATGCGATAGTCCTAGACGAACAGACCGGACTGTACGGAGATTATCACATCAGACTCAGTTGGAGTTCAGATGGGTTTCCTCATCGTCCTTCTTATCGACATCTACCTTGGGACCGTTACGTACAGCTAGTACCGCTTGCGGCATGTGGTTAAACCCACTGCCAGCGTAGTATCGAATCTTTAGAGTCCCACACAGAGAGTTTCCCTACACCGGGCAAAAGGTGTAGAGGCCGTATGGTTTTACGGCAGGGCCACGATCACTTACGTACACTTGTGCACGTATTATGATCGGGAAGTTAATACTAGCGGGCTTCGGTTTAAGCCAGATTCTAGTATTATACAGATGGATTTATTCAGTCAAAGATTATCCTTGTTTTTCGGAAATACGGATGGGAGTGGCAGTCTCGTAATTTGTCGGGAAGCTTCTAGAAGAAGATGACTCATTTGTATTTATTTCTTTTTGGATTAAACACAAATGAGGTGGAGAAATAATGTGTAGGTTTTCATTAAATGCTTAATGACTCATGAGGTGATTCACCATTAGGATTAAATGAAGCTTACAAGATAATTCTAGATATATATCAAAGAGATATTTGTATGCTTGATATTATTCTATCATGAGTTATTATTCATTTCATTATCACAAAAGCTTTCTCTCTCCTCAAGTCTTCATCTTCTTCCTCAAAACCCTAAAAGCTCTCATGATTTGAGAATCCTAGGGTTTAATTGACTAAGTAATCCATCTAATTACTCCACGCCCTCTAGGACTTCTAGATTAGCGATCTAGAAACCGTAGTTATCTCAGATTCGAGATAGGAGCTCGGACTATAGACTCTCGGGGGGATCGTCTTTGACTCGAGGAGGCCGTTGAGGTGGCCATATTCCATAGAGCCTACGAGGTGTGGAGGATAGCGATGAAGACCTGAAGGACATGTAACGTGGGTATAAGTTCGAATCCGAGTAGTTAAACCTCTCGTAGTTTGCTAGTAATGGTTTAGACACGATCCGTGTGCTCAAGTCCGTGTTACGAAGCTTTGATAATTGTTTTTCATATATTCCGCATCCCTGCAAACTCGTGGGGTGCGTGACATGGACTTACAGTAGTATCAGAGCCAACTAAACCTATACTAGCTTGTTAGCAACTAATTAGAAATTCGATTGTCGGAAAAACACAAAAACATAACCCCGAACCCCTCAAGTTTCTGTCAATTTTAAACTTGTCGAAAAAATTATTTCAGATGTATAAAAATTCACAGTAGGGAATTCTAAGAATACTGAAGAAATACGAGATCCCAACTCGGTGATACTGCCGCGGAAGCATGGCGGATTAGTGCAATCCGCCGCGGATCCATGGCCGAGTCAACTCCGAGTTGACTCGTATTTACACAGTAACTCTTAGTTTTGGGTGTTCTGTTTTTCTGTATATTTTGTTTCTGCCCAGGTTATTTCAGGGCTGGCTTGCATTTGGGGTAGAGACGGAAAAAGGTTATCGATCGAAATTCTAAGCTATTTGCTAATCAAGTTTTATCTGTGATGTTTAATTTGTTCCCCTAATTGCTATTATATCGGTTAGCAGGGGGTTGCACATTTCTGTAATGGTTTTTACTGGTTTGTGTATATGAACTTCATTGGATCATTGTGATGATTAGCCGGGATTTGAGATGAGTTTTTATATTCTTTCATTCGATGTGAATTGTAATATAATGTAATATTCTTTTGCGGGGCACATCCGGACTGAGGTTGTAGCCACCGTTGTATTATTTCATTTACTGTTTTCTTCTCCTAGGATAGACCTATGGTGGGGTGCACAAACTACCGGGTACTTTGAATTGTTTAGTGGCCTACTCACTTTGTTGAGGGAGACCTCTTCACATCGGGTGCTTGGCAGGTAGTTTGCCGTACCAGTAGGGGTCTAGGGTGGGGTAATGGCTATTCATCACAACTGTGTAATCCGTGTTTCGTTGCAGGCTTAAAGGAAACGTGGATTGCTTTTATATCCAATAATGTTCATCTGTGATCTGTAATGCCTGTTATTGCGTCTGACGAATGTACAATATCTATATATGATATCTAGTAGTCGTTGCTTATGTTTTGCATCGGCGCTAGCCCAGCCCCCGCTCTGTCGTTAGTTAAGTAACCTAACGGGTGAATGACGGGACCCAGTGGCGAATGTGGATGGCATAAGAGAACGTTGTATTTTCGTTGTTTTCTGCAATGATAGGATAAATGATGGGACACATAATTTTAATACAAAGAAAACAAACCAATGTTAAATCGTTGGAACAAATTTAAAAGAAGCCACTCGGTTATTTTAAAAAAGAGCAGAATTTTTAATTGCGGAGCTTTAACGACTCCTTTTAAAAAGCTATCAGGTTCCTTCGATTATATCAAGTTCACTACGTTCACGGTTTCACCAAAACTAGTCATAGCCCTCCGTCATTTCGTATTGATGGTCAGTAGTATTCAAGCTATGTTTGTTGTCCTTTGTCAAGGCGTAGTGTTTGGTAGCTGCTGGGGTATTCATATGTAGTATAGATAGATGCGTTGGTTTGGGACAGTCGTATTACCTTGTTGGCCTTTGTCAAGGGTATGTACGGGTGGGTTCAAATTAACAGGGATAATGATTGGCAGAACTTGATATGTGACTTATGATTTGTTGGCCTTCGTCAAGGTCAAAAGTGCATGGGACAAAAATCCACATCAGGAGTTTCTAAAGAAACGGAAACTTGCTAGTATTGCATACCATTTGGAGTCTGATAATGTTGGTAGGATTCCTTCAGCATTATCACACGATGATATTTGGATCCCGATCCTACTGTGAGTATCTTCTACTCATCAGGAGATTCGCCACTTAACGATCAATGCTATAAACCAAGTAGGTGTCTAGAACAGTATCAGCGGGGCTACGCCTACAGAGAAACGCGGTTATTTAATTAAGAAACTTCGCGAAAGCATCGTAAAACCTCCCTCGAATTACCGACACTAACCTGGCTGAATGGTTAAGCAAGTATTGTACGGTGAGATCAGTCCTGACTAATTCTTCTTTTATGGTTTGAAGAAAGATCGAGAAACAGTGGGAGCCATCTAGTAGATAAACTAAAAGCCAATCTAAACTTCCAAGAGCATCATGCTAATGTGTTCCATCTCTCTCTTTCTTTGCAGCGACCTTGTGACCATGACTAGGTTACATCTAGATAACAATATGACTGAATCTAACTTTTATGATTGGCAAAGGTCTGTCCAGATATCCGTTGCCTATGACAAGCTGGACCACCCTATTACTACTCAAGCCCCTATCGTCCCAGGTCTAGTTTCCACCGTCGCGGATATGGATATCCGTCAGACAAGGGAAAAGGATAGTGCGAATGCCAAGTGTCTCATGTTGGCTTCATTTGATGGTGTATACCAGAAGCAGCACGAGAAGATGGACATAATTTCCATTTTTTTCCATAACAAAGATTCATATGGAGAGCAATCTCGTATCGCAAGTTATGAGACCTCGAATGAATTACTTCAAGCGAGGTTGGCTGTCGGGTCATCTGTAAGGGACGACATCCTTACAATGACTAGCTATATTGATGAGCTCAAGGTCTTGGATACCACGTTGGGAAACAGGTCATACGCTGACTTATTTCCACAGTCCCTACCCTCTACTTACACCCTAAAAGAAACCAGGGAGACACCCGCTCTGCTTAATGGGGGACCTTCTTCTTCTGCATTTAGGGCAAAAGCAAAGGGTGAAAAGAAGAAGACCTCCACAGAGCCGATATACGGTGTCAGTGAAGTAGAAGGAAAGGGAAGAGCAAAAGTTTTGGGACTTGGTGTAGGTAAGGAGGGATGTTCCTATTGTTATGGGAACGGGCATTGGCAAAAGGATTTCAGGGCTTTGGAAGCCATTTGCCAGGATTCGAAGCATGTTGTGGCTTCGGCCTCGAGTGTGTATGTAATAGAGAACTGTTTGTCAATTAACTCTACTTCCTGGGTGCTAGATACCGGAGAAGGATCTCATATCTGTAATTCATTACATGCTTTGAGAAACCGTAAAGTTATCAGGTTAGGTGATTTGTCTCTCAGAGTTGCGAACGGAATGAGCGTGGACGCTGAATCCGTGGGAGAATATCGCCTAAGTATGACAAGTGGGAATATATTGATTCTACGTAACTGTTTGTATGTACCTAGTTTAACTTGAAATATCATATCAGTGTCCTCACTTTCGAGAGAAAGATATGATTTTACATTCATAAGCGATGTAGTTCACATCCACCTAAATGAAGTTCTGATTGGGTCCGGTACATTAGATAACGGTATATACGTATTAAGTCAAGCTCAGGTTTTCAATGTCCAGAACACACTTTAAAGAAAGTCTCCGTAAATATATCAGGATTTCTTATGGCATTGTAGACTAGGTCACATCAATGAAACACGGTTGACTAAGTTACATAGAGAAGGATATTTGAATCCGTTCAAATATCAATCTTATGCTACTTGTGAATCTTGTCTCATGAGAAAGATGACAAAGACTCCGTTTATTGGATACGGAGTAAGAGCGAGCGAGCTCTTGGGACTCATACACAGTGATGTGTGTGGTCCAATGTATGCACATGCGCGAGGTGGTTATTCCTACTTCATTACTTTTACGGATGATTTCTCTAGGTATGGACATATCTTCTTGATGAAGCATAAATTCGAGGCCTTTGAGAAGTTCCGCGAATACAAGAATGAAGTAGAAAACCAAACAGGCAAAAGTATCAAGACACTGAGATTTGATCGAGGTGGTGATTACTTAAGTTCCGAGTTCCTAGGTTAGTTAAAAGAGAATGAAATTCTCTCTCAGCTTACTCCTCCATACACACCATAACATAACGGTGTATCGGAAAGGAGGAATCGAACCCTATTGGATATGGTTCGTTCCATGATGAGTAAGGCTGAGTTTCCATGATCTTTCTGAGGTTCTACACTAGAATCAGCTGCATATCTTTTGAACAAGGTTCCAACCAAAACTGTGCCTAACACACCATATCAGATGTGGAGTGGGAAGAAACCCTATCTTCAGTATCTGAAGATATGGGGATGTCCAGCTTTTGTAAAAAAGCAGCATTCGGACAAGCTCGAGGCACGCTCAGTACAGTATAAGTTTATGGGATATCCGAAGAACTCCAAGGGGTATCATTTCTATTACGCAGAGGAACAAAAGGTTTTTTTTTCTCGTCATGCCCACTTCTTGGAAGCTGAATTTTTAGAAAATCAGAAGAGTGGGAGCGCAATAGAACTGGAAAAAATTTCAGAATTACAAGTTGTTACTGAAAGTATGGTAGAACCATAAGTTTCAGAAGAAAGGGACATGCCAGCGCTTATCCGCAGAAGTAGTAGGAAGTCTCATCCGCCTGAGAGATACTAAGGTTTTCTCATAGACGGGGATCGACATGATTGCATCATTGACAATGATGACCCTACTAGCTTCCAGCAAGCAATTCAGAGCGGCGACTCGGTAAAATGGATGGATGAAATGCGGACCGAAATGGAGTCTATGTACACCAACAAATTATGGACTTTGGACATTGCTCCAGATGGGGTAAAACCCGTAGGATGCAAATGGATCTTCAGAAAGAAGACTGGTGTGGATGGACAGGTTGAAACCTATAAGGCTAGACTTATTGCAAAGGGTTTTTGTCAAAGACCTGGTTTGGACTATGACAAAACTTTTTCTCCAGTGGCTATGCTCAAATCCATTCGGGTCCTTCTTGCCATTGCTGCCTTCCACGATTATGAGATCTGGCAGATGGACGTAAAGACGGCTTTTCTAAATGGTAATTTGGAAGAATGCGTCTATATGGATCAGCCAGAGGGATTCATTCAGAGTGGGAGCAGCGGTAAAATGTGCAAGTTGCTTACCTCCATTTATGGACTAAAGTAGGCGTCGCGGAATTAGAACATCTGTTTTGATGATACTGCCAAAGAATTCGACTATATCAAGAATCCAGATGAACCATGCATATACAGTAAGATTGTAGCGAGAGCTATAGTATTCCTCTTCTTTTACGTGGATGACATTCTCCTAATAGGAAATGATATTCCTATGCTACAGTCAGTCAAAGGATTCTTGTCACAGAAGTTCTCCAAGAAGGACCTGGGTGATGCCACCTACATTCTGGGGATCCAGATCTATCGTGATAGAACAAAGAGGATGTTGGGACTTTCGCAGTCTAAGTACATAGGCACCATATTGAAAAGATTCAGTATGGAAGATTCTAAGTGCGGTAACCTACCGGCTTGCCACGGAATCATGCTCTCCAAAGAGATGTCTTCCAAGACTGATTTTGAAAGGGCTCGCATGTCGATTATACCTTACGCTTCTGCGGTAGGCTCTATAATGTATGCGATGTTATGTACCGGACCAGATGTAGCATATGTTAGTTGTATGTATGCCGTAGAGGCTAGTATTGTACAGATGATGTATATTATATTGGATGCTTGGACATATATAGAGAGGAATTTCTTGCTCGATATGATAGTATGCTATCTGGTTGCTCTTTATCTTAACATGTATACTTGTTTCTTGATACTGTCTTATAGTTATATGTTGGTAAAGCCCTTATGATGTGTACTTGACTACCTGGACTATGATGCAGATCATACTAGTGGGGACAGAGTAGTCTATAAGTACATCCTTTAATGTTCCTAATCGTAGGTATATCGAGACAGGGCATCGATATACCAGAGTAGACTAGCATATACGCTTCTCGACCCATGAGATGGGCGATGGATGATCCCATATCCATTGTTATTTGACATCAGAGATGGTATACGGGTGCTCAGTGAGGACTGGGTACACTGGACGGACTCGCAGAGAACTCCCAGATGGTATTATACCTCACGTTAGATGGCAGTTCTCTGGTGACACTTGTGCAGGTTAGTCTGTAGACCCGAGATCGTCATAGAGTCTTGTGTAATTCCCACTCTGCTTTGATTTCCACCTTACCACGTCTAAGAGGGCATCCAAAACGGTGGTTTTTGGGTACAGTCCCGAGTCCCATGGAGGCAATGAGCGATACGAGGGGTTTCTTCTCTCCCGGTATTGGGGGTTGATGTTGCGCTGTGCTCGATTGGCCATAACAGGGAAGTCCCTGGCCAGGGCTGATTTTGAGATTTACTGGTAAGTGTTACCAGTAGTTTCTCGACCCGTTATGAGCCTCATATCGGCACGACTTATCAGTTATTGGGGTCTGACGTTTGCCACCCCCAGACATGATATGCGACATATCAGACGAGGAGACCGGACTGTATGGGAAGTGTTACCGTTAGGCTTTTACAACAGTTGGAGCGGGCTTGCTTGGTGATCTTCTGATCGCTCAATACCCGGGTAGCCGTTATGTCCAGCTATGACCCCTGACGGCTTGTGGGTGCTTGATGTGATCATCACCTACTGCCGGCGTATTGACGAATCTTTAGAGTCCTACATAGAGGTTTTAATGGCTCGGGCAAAACGAAATAGGAGAGCATATGTGATATGTGCGGGACCGAGAATAATGCGTGTATGTGATACCGTATTCTATTCTCACGACTTTTTGTATTGGTCAGTTATATGAGATATAGCCGGGTTATCAAATCAAGTGTTGATTCGATAAGTCGATACATAGGATGTTAGTCGGTTATATGAGATATAACCGGATTATTAAGTCAAGTGTTGATTTAATAATTTAGTGTATAATTGTATATTTGATATACTAATCTACGTTAACTAACATTTGTTCACTTAAGGATTTTTCTCACATATGCACAACTTTAATATATATGTGATATATATTAAAATGTGTTTTATTTATGTATCATGGTTGTTGATACACTTGACATGGGTGTATAAGACATACACCATTCTAATTTTAGTGGAGGGGTTTTCATATTTAAAGTAAATCTAAATTGGTTGATATTTATTAAGTGCATGAAGCTTCTGGAAGCTTTTAGTGCTTTGACAAATTCAACTCAATTTGTTTTACTTAAGATATTTAGTTAACCCAACCATTATAATTAGTCATGGTTATGTCTCTACATGAGTTAGTATATGATACTCACTGACCCATGGTTAGCTCACTTGACTTGACTTGATCATTATCTTTCTCTCTTTATTTCATCATCTTCTTCCTTGAGCTAAAATGCTCTCTAGGGTTTGATCCAAAGTGAGAAACATTGTGAGAAAATAAATTCTAAAGTGAACCCACTTCCTATTTCTCCATCCTCTACTAGACTAGCAGTTTAGTTTAGGGTGTTTGCTTCACTAATTCTCTAGTTAGTGAAGTAGTAGCTTGAGTTGCTATTCCCTCGACGTAGATCATCTTCGGCCTCGAAGACTTCAAGCAAGGATGCTTCTTTCGCCTCGTGAAGCCATGCAAGAGCCCGGGAGAACCATGATCGCAGCGAAGGTACTATGACAAGGAGCTTTAGAAGTGAAGGACCGATCAACAAAGGTTGTATTTCTTATTCACTTAGTAGTAAATGTTATTTACTTGCATGTGTAACCCTAATTATCTTGCAAAGATCTTGTTTAGGGTTGTTCGGCATACCTAAAATTTTAATCGGGCATGGTTGATGCCTTGTAGAACCTTGTTGGAGTGTCTAGCAACCCTACAGTGGTATCAGAGCCTAACTAGAGCATTAGGCGATGTGTTTAAGAAGTTAAAACTCCGATCGAACCTCGTAACGTCAAAACGATCCCCTCTCTGGACAAATTTTAAAAATGCGATTTTTTCTGTATTAAAAATACCTAAAAAAATCAGCAGAGAATTTTAAGCATCACTGTGAAAAACGAGGAGCTAAACCGTACGGACCGCCGTGGAACTGCGGCAATACCTTGCATGGCCGCGGATCCGCGGCCGTACAGTTGGGTTTGACTTTTTGTTTTGCACATTTATGACCATATCTACTAGTGTATCTTTCTGGGTATTTTTAATCGGCCTCAAGTGTTGAGTGTTCTGGGGATTATTTTGTATACGTTTATTCGATCGGAAAATTTAATTTCGTTATGTTTTCCTGATAATTTAGAAAGTATTAAAATGGTCGAACGTATATCATTAACTCATTTTTCCCGGCACGAAAAACTTTCAAGTGTTGAATTTTTCTTGAGTTTAAATCTTTCGAAAAAACGTGCAAGTAACGCGATGGGCCCTCTAGAAGAACACAAAGCTTAACTCGATTATGAAACCGTATGAACCGCCTCTAAATGTCACGACCCGAAAGAGCACGTGACTGGCCCTTGAACCATATTAAGTCTATAGGACTCCATCTGATCCAAGTAAGCCAAAAGCCCGGAAATCTTAAACCATTATAAGAGTAAGTAAAGAAAACCGGTTTAAAGAAGTGAAGAAAAACATGTTTGAAGTCAATGTTTTTAAATAACTAAGCCGAATATGCATTTTTAAATGTAAAGTCTTTTCTCAAAATTTCGGCAGACTTTCTTTTGTAAATACTGGCCCCGAACGGGATACAACAAGAACAATATATATGCAATGATAAAAGGCATCCCCAAGCGGGAGCTAGCTCTTCGTCAATCGACGGTCACAACCACGAAAGCAATAATAATATACAACGCAAAAAAGCGAGGATCAAAACCAAAAAAGAAACTCAAAACAGCCAGAAAACCATAATACTACAAGCGCGACTCTAAGGTCGAAATAATACATCACTGTATCTAAGTCTGAAACAATATACAAGTTTTGGCTGATGGAATGACTAGATACAACTGAAAGTACATGTACAAGGGTGGTTCTGGTGCAAAAGAACCCACCTACCAATGCAAGTCACCCATATGGATGCAGTGTGCCAGAAATGCCGCTATGGAATCTGTACGGCAAAAACCTGCAAGAACTATGGCACAACGGGTGTGAGTTGCCAACTCGTGAATAGAAAATATCTATACGCAGAAATCGAATGTATGACCCATCCTCGGTCAATACGATCCGATATATATATATAAACCTCAATATGAACAAGTCTGTAGCATGCTAAACTGGCAATGTAATCTATATACAAGAGTGTAGTGCCAAGTGCTCGTGCCAGTGCCTCAGGTAATAGCATATCATAAATGTGAGGTATGATCAATGAAATCAATCTGCATGTATGTGGATCCCGTCCACTCGTCACCCAATGACAATAACCATCATGCATGTAAATGTCATCAGTATATGCATGGAAATAGGAGGATATAAACCACATGTGTCCCTCGGGACACGTCAAAATCATGGAATCGGAGTGCCTAGCATCGACACTTGAAAACATCATGAAAACTGTGCCCAGCATCGGCACGTAAATCCTCATATATCGGGCTCCATCAGTCCGGACCAGCCCACGAGCTCCGTCTGCGGAATCGACCCTCGGCCCCAGCAGTACGCCCATATCCATCTATCGACTCCGGTCGGTATCCTCCGGATAACCACCAGGTCCAACCAATCACCGGTAGGTACTCGCCCTCCTTAAGGCTCAATCGGCAAAGTCCTTCGATCATTTTGCCGAGGGGAACCATACCGGGTCCTCCATGTACCCGCAATCGGCTCGTCCGCTCCTCGAATCAGGTTTCACTTGTCGCTCTCAGCATCGAGAAAACACATAGTGGACGCACTGAAATATCATATCAAGGGTAACTGGGTTGTTAAAGGAATGACATATTCTCTTTTGAAATACCCACGGTTCCCAAAATCCAGAAATATCATGGAAACAGCAACTCTCAATGCGTATAATCAGTAAGCATGATGTATATGACATGTAAAAGAAATGTAAGCATATCAGTCTGTCATGCAAGAATCATATCCTGAATGCAACAGTACTACAGTGTAGTGACATGGCAATTATCAATGATGAAGTATGTGAGCCGGCAAATAATGTACGTGGAACATACGCATCATCGATACGGGTGCTGGTGTCCTAGCAGCATGACTGTAATATATCAATAAACATAAGCAATGCAATGCAAATAGCATGAGTATGCGGAATTGAATAATCAACGAAACAATAAAGAATCTATCTCAATAAATATATCATGCAGCCTTGCCTTTTGAAATAAGACGAATCAGGGGTTTTGGTAAAATAAGGGCTACGGTATTTTAAGAAAAGATGCGTCGTTTGAAAATATCCGTAAAATCCCCATTTGCCTATCTTTAAAATATCCCCGATTCGTTAGTTTTGAAATAGGTATGACTCGGGTCTAGTCTAACGCCTACTATGTGAACTACGAACCCACAATCAAGTCAATCGGGAGGGGTATGAAAACCACCTAAATCTGAGTCAATATACATATATACACAACAGTCGGTGATCTCGCCTCAATAGTATCACGTACGATACAGTATATCATATAACATCCTCGAGTCATGAGTGCGGATCTAACATCAATATAAAGCTCGTACGGTAAATCGTCGTACGGCATCCCAATAGCTGGGTACGGGTCAATATCACATTCATCTCATCATATATCAGGTATCACTACCATCATATCACATAATCTAGGGTACAAGTCCAAGTCTAGTACCATCTATATAAATATGAATGCGGGGTAAAACACATGCCCAAAGGCCCGCTAAAACCATCATGTCGCATCTCAAATACGAACTCTGTCATATCGCCGAATCTCACGGCCTCAAACCTCATCGACTTATCTCAATCCCACGTATCATCCTCAAATCCCGTATATGAACACATAGTCCCATACCTATTTGTAGATATACACACCTCCAAATGCGCACAGATAAAAGAAAGAATGTATGCAAGTATATATGTGTACATGTATGTGTGGGTGCAACCACTACTCCAGGGTTTCGCACTATACTAAACCAATACGTCCTTATCATCAATAATCCATTATTACCATCAACAAACTTAAACAACACATAATAAATATACGTATGTATACGTATTCGTATACATCACCACGGACTGCGGGGATGCTATATGCCATCCACCCGACTTCTCCCCGTAGATATAAATCTACTCACTTTGCGTCTTCATTGTCGACGTCACCACGCGTTTGCTTGTCGTCCCGAAGTCTTCATGGGGTACCTACACATTAACGTATCGCAAATGCGTATCAAAACCAAATCCAAACTAAAACGGCATACGAAAACCAAAACGATACGCTATGGAGTCTATAGGTTAGAACCTATGGATACGCCTCCAAAACCAACAACAACCCTCGATATCATCGTATAAACGCCAAATAGTCGAGGTAAAACACAATACACAAATTCAGATTTAAAAATGCGGAATACGGAAACATGAATCCAAAACAGCAACTAAGGAAATAGGCTCCAGATTTCACCCTAGGTCAAATTAGACAAATCTATACATGCCAGGGGTCTAAACTACAGATAAGGGAACACCAAAACCAAAACGAGCCAAAATGGGGTAGGTCTGGCTGTAAATTGCGGCCAAACAGAATAAATCTGCGGCTGGGTCTTAGAGTTTAGGGCTTGGGTCTTGTGTGCTGGTTCTAGGGTGCCTGCACATCTCACTGTCCAATCAATTTTATTTTCAGGTGTCTCGGGTGAAAGCAGATTCAATATAACCTTCACAGATTTCACAAATTCTCCGATATCGGTTTCTAAATCCGTATTAAGGATTTCAAGTCTCAGGTTAGGTCTCAATTCATGCACTAGGGTGTTGGTGTAGCCTCTACAGAGCTCAATTTCACATTACAACACAAAATTCCCTCAAACCCTAACTAGGTTTTCTCTAAGTCCACAAAATCATACAATATCGGTTCTATCACAACATGGGGGGTATAAGGAATGCTAAAATTAATCTAATGGTCCAGAAAATATCTCATTTGGCAACTCAAGAATTTCCTTGAGTTGCCTCTAGTGGCCAAAATCCTTGCTTTCTTGGTCCAATGTGTAGATCTTGAGCTTGTGCACACTTTTTATGAAATGGTGGCAGGGTTTTGTTGATGTTTTAGAGATGAATTGAAAGGATTAAGTAGGAGAGAGGAAGGGGCAGCAGCAGCTGCTGTGAATGGAGAGGGAGAGATGAAGGATAACCAGAGGGAGAGAGATCCAAGTCAAAAGATGCACCATGCCTCATTAAATGCACTTGTCCCTTTTTCTTTTCCTTTTTCTTTTTTTCTTTTCTTTTCTTTTCACCCAAATCCTTTCTCACAAGAATAGTAACCCCAAATAACATGATAGAAAATGCACAAGTGTGATAAAAATGATATGTGCATGTTTTGCACAAAATGCTAAAATCCGATTAGCGATTTTTAATCGCGATTAGCACTAAATTAGTGTCAAAAAAATCATAAAAACTTTAAAATGGCATAATTCCATAAAATACCCTATTTTCGAATTTTCCATAATTTTTGCCCATTTATTTGTATTTAATTATACCGGAATATTAAAATATTCATTAAAATAATATTAAATTATAAAAATTCCCAAAAATAATATTTTATTATTTGGAAATGTTACAATCTACCCCCTTAAAGAAATTCGGTCCCCGAATTTAAATTTAAATGTAAACCCCCAAATACTAAAACATTTCGATACAAATTCCAAGTTGTCGGGGCTCCGAATCATCAATACATATAACATCATAGCGCAATGCATGCGCATGAGTAATGAGCAGATATCTCAAAAGCAAAACTCCGTCGAGCATCCCGCAATCATCGGAGTCATGGTAAAGACACAAATGTCAAATCCAATACAAAACTAATATGATATAGATCAGAACTATACATGTAGACATCCAATCTATACATGTGAATAGCTGATGTAAATGCATGCCAAATCTTTTTAAGTCGCCTTTTTGAAAACAATTCAGAAGGGTTTCCTTGTTTTTAAAACGTTTCGTGCCATATCGGACACGTAGGTATATATATACTGAGATTATACCTCGCTTTTTGGAAATCCCGTCGATAACTATCAATGCATGCAAAAATATATCCAGGTACTGTCCTCTGACTAGTCCTGCACAGTACAAAACGAATATCAAATATCATATAAATGTACTGCTCCAAAAGGAATAAATCCTAAAATGCACATAACACCACAATGTGCGTCTAGTGCGCACGGAAATCAAAATCCATATATGTGCCATACAGGTGCACAAAACAACATCTAGGTGCAACGGGTGTGCACGAAGTATCTGTCATAGGCAACGTGTGTGCCTGACAGCCAAATCAGGTGCATCTGATATGCACGAAGAATCTCGATTTAGTGCATCTGGTGTGCACTAAAATCGTATCTCAAAACATGTGCCCAACATGCGCGAAAATCCAAATCGGCACATCCATCGTGCACGAATGAAAATCTAAACCCTGCGCACTCAACATGCACGGAATCACGAAATCCAATGGCAAACGCCAAACATGCGTAAGTCCAGTCAAAAGCACGGAGTGCAAGAATCATGATATCAGGGTCAAAGTCGACGATATACAATGCGGCTCAATCAAAATCAAGTGTACCGTGATAGAAAAGCTCACAACCGCGTGCGTCAGCATGCACAAATCAAATCAAAACACTAAAAGTACATGAAAACTATGCTGGAAGCGTAAATCAAATCACCGGCATAAAATAGGCATGAAATTACAATCAGTACCTCAAGAATAATAACTATGCGCCAGGTATAAATACCCAGTAGGTGCAACCATGGTGCACAAAATCAAATATCATGGAACTCAGTCATCAAGACTAAATCATGCGAAAAGATCGCCCAAAATACCGAAATCCAAAGTGACGGATACGTGATAATCAAATCACAAAGTCACAAATCATAAATACAGCCGTCGGTATACCCTCTTTCGAAGTCAAGATGGTATCGGCACATCCAATGCTACCGGCGCAAGATATCTACTTGCCTCTTGCTCGCGGCTGGGGTCCTCTGCCTCTGGTTCCTTATCTTCCCTGTGGATTACCAATCTTGCAATCCATCGGCTCATCAGCCTGTCAGGTGTGTTAACGGGAACGATTCCGTTCTGGCACTTCTCTGGTCATCTCTCGGTCAATTCTTACAACCACTCGTAAGGCAGTACATCTCTGGAGCCGACCTCTGGTCCTCTGAATGCACATCACACATCTGCTCCTGGTGCAAATCTTATTGCAGCAGTGTACTGGAAGGAATCCTGCTCAAGGTCTCTTCTGATCTCGCCTAGGACAAACTGTACGGAGGCTGGTACTCTGGCGTAATCTTTTCTCGCTCTCTGGACATCTGCGTCCTTAGTACAACAACTACTCGGAAGCTGGTCGCATCCCTGCGCCTCTGTATGCATATTCGACCTTTAATCTTCACGAGGAGTAGTAACGGCTCGTCTGTATCTCGCACGAACTTCTTGTCCCGCTTGTCTGTATCATTGTCCATTTCGACGTCGCATCTCTATCTGCGCACTGCAATGTCCTCGGCTACGGTCCATCTGACGTCCCTCACACGGACTCGAAATCAAGAACTCGGTATCTTCATCACTCAGTAGAAGATATCTAGCCAAACACGTCCTCAGCGTTCATATCGCATCTCTGATGTCAGCGGAGTGGAACGTCATCTCGTCGAAATCTCGTGCGAACTCTTTACTTCACTTGTTCCAAGGTCGACTGATTCGGACCCATCTCATCCTGGCTACGCGGACTGCGCTACAACGACTATACTCGTATCTGGAATCTCCCAAGCAGTGTCCTATCACAATATCCGAAAGATATCGAACCATCCGATCGACTCGTCAGAACCTCGTAATCCCCCAAGAGATTAACATCTTGAGTACAGTTTAATAGTATCGAGTACATACCACAGCATCGGTAGTCCAACCGTAGAAGGGCAAACCCAAGCCTCACTAATGGCGCCGCGGAACTCCCGCAAACCCTAAGGTTCAAAGGCTTTCACACGGTCATTATGTCGAGTTCGGGTTTCATTCTTCTAGAGGCTACATAGAATCGCTTGCATGTCTTTCCGAATACTTTAAACTTGGAAAATGGGTTCCGGACATTCGATCGTCTCAGTCGACTCTCAACGAATCTGCGTGAAGTCGTCTCTAGCTGGAATCAATATATCTGATGACCTTGCATCGGGGTAAGCGAACGAACTACATGTCTTAGTCATTCACCCTCGGGTGACTAGCGACTCATCATCACATCTCTAAGTATATGCTCAAGCTGCAGTAGCTCCAATCATCTGGGCGATATCTCGTCATTCGCAGCAACAACTGGCTCATTCGTCTGTATGCTGAACAGCGCCTCAATCATCATGAATAAGCGATATATCAATGGTCATCACATCCTAGCTGGCCTCTAGCAGTTGCCTGATCCACTGGTACCAATCGGCACGTCCGAGAAATCCCGTAAAGCGATCTGACAAACGCTCATGGCGCGAAAACACAATAGAACGATGCCTCTATATACAATTGTATGCCTTTAGAAACACGCCCTCGTCAGTCCTCGTCCACGACGAGCTCATACTGACGCAACTTGAGCCATACCTCACTCTGCCCGTGCAATCGTGGCAGCAAAACCATAACCAGTCTCGATAAGGATAGATCATAGGAAGGAATACAATACTGTGTAAGGAAATGTACATCCTAAGGTTTCTTAAGCGGAGTGGCATGTCGTAAGTATGCCGCGGAACATACGTACGGTACGTCCCACTATTCAAGCTACCCACTGCATCAACCAAGGGTCATCCTATGTGACGAAAGTTCGGGTATAATACCCCCTCGACTAAGTCTAAGTTCCGTAAGGTCAAGCCTAAGTTCCGTATATATATAAACGCCCTAGGTTCCACATAGTCAAACTTAGACTCGAACCAAGGTTAACCTAGCGCTCTGATACCAACTTTGTCACGACCCGAAAAAGTACGTGACTGGCCCTTGAACCATATGAAGTCTATAGGACTCCATCTGATCCAAGTAAGCCAAAAGCCCAGAAATCTAAAACCATTTTAAGAGTAAGTAAAGAAAACCGGTTTAAAGAAGTGAAAAAAAAACATGTTTGAAGTCAATGTTTTTAAATAACTAAGCCGAATATGCATTTTTAAATGTAAAGCCTTTTCTAAAAATATCGGCAGAGTTTCTTTTGTAAATACTGGCCCCGAACGGGGTACTACAAGAACAATATATATGCAATGATAAAAGTCATCCCCAAGCGGGAGCTAGCTCTTCGTCAATTGACGGTCACAACCACGCAAGCAATAATAATATACAATGCAAAAGGGCGAGGATCAAAACCCAAAAAGAAACTCAAAACAGCCAGAAAACCATAATACTACAGGCGCGATTCTAAGGTCGAAATAATACATCACTGTCTCTAAGTTTGAAACAATATACAAGTTTTGGTTGATGGAATGACTAGATACAACTGAAAGTACTTATACAAGGGTGGTTCTGATGCAAAAGAACCCACCTACCAACGCAAGTCACCCATATGGAAGCAGTGTGCCAGAAATGCCGCTATGGAATCTGTACGGCAAAAACCTCCAAGAACTGAGGCACAACGGGGGTGAGTTGCCAACTCGTGAATAGAAAATATATACACGCAGAAATCGAATGTATGACCCATCCTAGGTCAATACGATCCGATATATATATATATAAACCTCAATATGAACAAGTCTGAAGCATGCTAAACTAGCAATTTAATCTCAATACAAGAGTGTAGTGCCAAGTGCTCGTGCCAGTGCCTCAGGTAATAGCATATCATAAATGTGAGGTATGATCAATGAAATCAATCTGCATGTACGTGCATCCCGTCCACTCGTCACCCAATGATAATAACCATCATGCATGTAAATATCATCAGCATATGCATGGAAATATGAGGATATAAACCACCTGTGTCCCTCGCGACACGTCAAAATCATAGAACCGGAGTGCCAAGCATCGACACTCGAAAACTTCATGAAAATTGTGCCCAGATTCTGCACGTAAATCCTCATATATCGGGCTCCGTCATTCCGGACCAGCCCACGAGCTCCGTCTGCGGAATCGGCCCTCGGCCCCAGCAGTACGCCCATATCCATCTATCAACTCCGGTCGGTATCCTCCGGATAACTGTCAGATCCAAGCAATCACCGATAGGTATTCGCCCGCCTCCAGGCTCAATCGGCAAAGTCCTTCGATCATCTTGCCGAGGGGAACCATACTGGGTCCACCATGTACCCGCAATCGGCTCGTCCGCTCCCCGAATCGGGTTTCACATGTCGCTCTCAGCACCGAGAAAACACATGGTGGACGCACTCAAATATCATATCAAGGGTAACCGGGTTTTTAAAGCAATGACATATTCTCTTTTGAAATACCCACGGTTCCCAAAATTCAGAAATATCATGGAAACAGCAACTCTAAATGCGTATAATCAGTAAGCATGATGCATGTGACATGTAAAAGAAATGTAAGCATATCAGTCTCTCATGCAAGAATCATATCCTGAATGCAACAGTACTACAGTGTAGTTACATGGCAATTATCGATGATGAAGTGTGTGAGCCGGCAAACAGTGTACGTGAAACATACGCATCTTCGATAATGGTGCTGGTGTCCTAGCAGCAAGACTGTAATATATCAATAAACACAAGAAATTCAATGCAAATAGCATGAGTATGCGGAATCGAATAATCAATGCAACAATAAAGAATCTATCTCAATAAATATATCATGCAGCTTGCCTTTTGAAATAAGACGAATCGGGGTTTTTGGTAAAATAAGGGCTACGGTGTTTTAAGAAAAGATGCGTCGTTTGAAAATATCCGTAGAATCCCCTTTTGCCTATCTTTAAAATATCCCCGATTCGTTAGATTTGAAATAGGTATGACTTGGGTCTAGTCTAACGCCTACTATGCGAACTACGGACCCACAATCAAGTCAATCGGGAGGGGTATGAAAACCACCTAAATCTGAGTCAATATACATATATATACACAACAGTCGGTGATCTCGCCTCAATAGTATCACGTACGATACAGTACATTATATAACATCCTCGAGTCATGAGTGCGGATCTAACATCAATATAAAGCTCGTACGGTAAATCGTCGTACTGCATCCCAATAGCTGGGTACGGGTTAATATCACATTCATCTCATCACATATCAGGTATCACTACCATCATATCACATAATCTAGGGTACAAGTCTAAGTCTAGTACCATCTATATAAATATGAATGCGGGGTAAAACACATGCCCGAAGGCCCGCTAAAACCATCTTGTCGCATCTCAAATACGAACTCTGTCATATCGCCGAATCTCACGGCCTCAAACCTCATCGACTCATCTCAATCCCACGTATCATCCTCAAATCCTGTATATGAACACGTTGTCCCATACCCATGTGTAGATATATACACCTCCAAATGCGCACAGATAAAAGAAAGAATGTATGCAAGTATATGTGTGTACGTGTGTGTGTGGGTGCAACCACTACTCTAGGGTTTCGCATTATACTAAACCAATACGTCCTTATCATCAATAATCCATTATTACCATCAACAAACTTAAACAACACATAATAAATATATGTGTGTATACGTATTCGTATACATCACCACGGACTGCGGGGGTGCTATACGCCATCCACCCGACTTCTCCCCGTAGATATAAATCTACTCACTTTGCGTCTTCATTGTCGACGTCACCACGCGTTTGCTTGTCGTCCCGAAGTCTTCATGGGGTACCTACACATTAACGTATCGCAAATGCGTATCAAAACCAAATCCAAACTAAAACGGCATACGAAAACCAAAACGATACACTATGGGGCCTATAGGTTAGAACCTATGGATACGCCTCCAAAACAAACAACAACCCTCGATATCGTCGTATAAACTCCATATAGTCGAGGTAAAACACAATACAGAAATTCAGATTTAAAAATACGGAATACGGAAACACGAATCCAAAACAGCAACTAAGGAAATAAGCTCCTGATTTCACCCTAGGTCAAATTAGACAAATCTATACATACCAGGGGTCTAAACTACAGATAAGGGAACACCAAAACCAAAACGAGCCAAAATGGGGTAGGTTTGGCCAAAAATTGCGGCCAAACAGAGTAAATCTGCGGCCGGGTCTTGGAGTTAGCGGCTGGGGTCTTGTTTGGTGGTTCTAGGGTGCCTGCACATCTCACTGTCCAATCAATTTTATTTTCAGGTGTCTCGTGTGAAAGCAGATTCAGTATAACCTTCACAGATTTCACAAATTCTCTGATATCGGTTTCTAAATCTGTATTCCGGGTTTCAAGTCTCAGATTAGGTCTCAATTCATGCACTAGTGTGTTGGTGTAGCCTCTACTGAGCTCAATTTCAC
This sequence comes from Agapanthus africanus, assembly GCA_030015575.1. NCBI lineage: Eukaryota > Viridiplantae > Streptophyta > Magnoliopsida > Asparagales > Amaryllidaceae > Agapanthus > Agapanthus africanus. Next base: position 703,979,664 of record JASDDO010000024.1, on the reverse strand, counting down.
ATTACAACACAAAATTCCCTCAAACCCTAACTAGGTTTTCTTTAAGTCCATAAAATCAAACAATATCGGTTCTATCACAACATGGGGGTATAAGGAATGCTAAAATTAAGCTAATGGTCCAGAAAATACCTCATTTGGCAACTCAAGAATTTCCTTGAGTTGCCCTTGGTGGCCAAAATCCTTGCTTCTTTGGTCCAATGTGTAGATCTTGAGCTTGTGCACACTTTTATGAAATGAGGGTAGGGTTTTGGTGATGTTGTAGAGATGAATTGAATGGATTAAGTAGGAGAGAGGAAGGGGCAGCAGCAGCTGCTGAGAATGGAGAGGGTGAGATGAGGGATAATGAGAGGGAGAGAGAGATCCAAGTCAAAAGATGCACCATGCCTCATTAAATGCACTTGTCCCCTTTTCTTTTCCTTTTTCTTTTTTTCTTTTCTTTTCTTTTCTCCCAAATCCTTTCTCACAAGAATAGTAACCTCAAATAACATGATAGAAAATGCACAAGTGTGATAAAAATGATATGTGCATGTTTTGCACAAAATGCTAAAATCCGATTAGCGATTTTTAATCGCGATTAGCACTAAATTAGTGTCAAACAAATCATAAAAACTTTAAAATGCCATAATTCCATAAAATACCCTATTTTAGAATTTTCCATAATTTTTCCCCATTTATTTGTATTTAATTATACCGGAATATTAAAATATTCATTAAAATAATATTAAATTTTAAAAATTCCCAAAAATAATATTTTATTATTTGGAAATGTTACACTAAACCTTAGGGTTTGGGGCAGTACGGCGTGCCACATGTGAGGCGTTGGCTTGACCCTTCTACGGTTGGACCGTTGGTACTGTGACGTATTCTGGAATTTTTAAACTCCGCTCAAGTGTTGAGCTATTTAGGAAATCTTAGGTATTTGATTATTCGATCGGAAAGTTTAATACTGTCTCTTTATCTAGAATGTGATAAAATATGTGGAATTCATATAGTTAGGAATGAAATGCGAAGTATGTGATATTTCGGATTTATGATGTCTAAAGACAATTGTGGATTCCAAATGTTGTAGTTTTACACGTTCTTTTCTGGGACCGTAAGTGTAATATGTGATATCGCCGGTTTCGTTGCTATATATCAACGACAATTGGGATGCGCATATTTACTTACGTTGATGATATATGATGTTATGTGTTGCTGGATATGTTATATTTGATCGTCATGTTCTAAATAGCCGGGGGTTTTATGTGAGATTAGGGTTTTTATTTTCATTCATGTAAAATTCATTGTTTGTAATATTCTTTTATTGGGGCACTTCCGGGATGAGGATGATGTCACCATTGTATATTATTTACTTTTCCGCATTAGGTAGACCCAAGGAGGAGAGCACAAGTAACCGGGTTCTAGAGTCCAGTGGGAGACCAACTCGAGGAGTCGAGTCCGGGTCTTCTAACTCTAGAATTGGAAGGGTTGCTTGCCGCTCTCGTAGGGGTCTAGGGGTGTGGGTTTGGCTATTCATCGCGACCATGGAATCCGTGTTTTATAGAGGCTCAAAATAAAACACGGACCTCCTAGTATATCCATTATTTCATATGTTTCTTCTGCTGCAATATCTGTGATGTGATAATTTGATATGTTGAGATGGATACTGTATATAGTATATATGATATATTATACAGACGTTACTTATGTTTTACACTCACACTAGCCTTGCCCTGCTCTGCCGTTAGTTACCTAACCTAACGGTGCACGAGGGGACATCGAAGCGAATTCGGATGGCATAAGTGTATGTCGTATTTATCTGTGATGTTTAGGTGAATTAAATGATAGGACTTCATTAATGTGATTAATGAAAGAAAAGAAACCTAAAAGATGTTGTAGAATCAAATTTTCAAAAAGGGTAGCTACAATTTTTGCTTTGCATAGCGATATATATGATATATCCTGCACCTTATTCGATGAGGAAAGAGCCGAGATCCTTTCACCGGGAGTGACCTCTTCAGCCAAACAGGCAGATGCTACAACACTCGGTTTGTTTTTGATTGCTTTTGGAGTTTTTGCTTTGCATAGCGATATATATGATATATCCTGCACCTTATTCCATAAGGAAAGACCCGAGATCCCTTCACCGGGAGTGACCTCTTTAGCAAAACTAATAAAAGTCTCAAAATCACTCCATTTCAAAATTCACTTGATTCTACAACGATATCAAGTTCATTACGCTATAGGTTTTTAGAAAAACCTGTCGTAGCCCTCCGTCATTTGAGATAAATCCTACTTAGTATTCGTGCTACGTTTATTGGCCTGTGTCAAGGCGTATTGTGCGGTAGCTAACTAGTATTTATCTATTTATGCATATGATGCAGATTGGATTAAGGTAGTCATGCGACTTTGTTGGCCTGCATCAAGGGTCGTACGGGTGGGTTTAATTCAATCAAGAAATGACGGGTTAAACTTGACTAGCGCACTATGGTTTGTTAGCCTGCGTCAAGGTCATGGGACGCTAGGGGCAAAATATTATCGGGAATTTCAAGTGTTGAAATTTGCAATGAGATTGCTTACCTTTTATGAGATAGTTGGATCCCGATACCCACTGCGAGTAATTGTTACTCCTGGGAGAGTTTTACACAGGACAATTAGCCGATCAAGTAGGTATCTAGAAAGGTGTCAGTGGGGTTACGCCTCTTGAAAAATGAGGTTTACTTTAATTAGGTCCGTGCGAAAACATGGGGAACCTCCCTCAAAGTATTGACACTGGCCTGGCTGAAAGATTGGCGAAGTTGTATGGTGTAATTAATCTCGGCTAGTCTTTCCTTTTAGGATTTGAAGGAAGATTTGATAAAAACAGTGGGAGCCATCCTGATTAGATAAAATAATAACCAATCTGATCTTGCAAGAGTATACGCTAAAGTGTTTTTCTTCTCTCTCTTTCCAGGTAGCGACCATATCATGCCTTAATCAAGATAATAATATGGATGTATTGTCCGAACCCGCATGTTATACTGTGCTGGGGAACGTTGGTTCCGTTCATTCTTATAAGAGTTATAGGACTGAACAGGATATAGGGGAATAGCAGGATTCCCGAGCCACCCGAATGAAGAAAGTACATGTTGACGCATTTTCTTCGGGTGTTGTCACACCCCGCTTCCCAAAATACGGAAAACGAGAGATGACTAGGCCAGCCATACTCCTACGGTCAAGGAATAATCCCGCCGTAGTCACACTTCGGCTTCTAGCATTACATGGTAATCAGTAAATAAAGCACAGTAGTAAGGGAATTACATCACTAATTTATTACATTAAAATCCATTGTTCACAAATTACGAATAAACATGAAGAGTTACTAACCAAGTTCAATTACACGATCACTTTTATGGAAAGCAGAAAAGAAATTGAAGTACTCCAGACTAGATCTCCGTCAGCTCGAAAGGTAAATCCGTCTCCGACGCTGATTCTTCCACGGGATCTGAGCATGCATACTCAGGTCATCAGAGTGACACAATAGAATATTATTATAATAAGGTGAAACAGGTAAATGAGATAATAACAGTGAAGGTACAATGCGTGTAATCGCTATGTCACTATATGATGCAAAGTATGATCTATGTCCCTATCAGTCTCTAGGTCATATTTGAAATCGTATAATGGAAAGGATGATCATGTTTAACAGGATTCTCGTACATACCCGAGACAACGGCCCACATGCCCGGGACATAACCCTGTCAGCCGGATCGCTAGATCCTACCTAATATATATATATATATATATATATATATATATATATATATATATATATCACTGCTCGAATGATCATCCTCTAAAACACGGTCCCGCTAAATACGATTCTCTTTCCACTTCGATTTCCCCCTTTTCTCCAGGTTTACACTATTTATGAATTTTGATTTAGTCGTGTACAAGTATACCAATGGCACTGTTTTATCACTGTTCACTGAATCAATCACTGTCACGAATCATTCACTTTCTACTGGTGTACTCGACACTCCTAAACCAATATCATTCACACACGATAATGCAATGTCCACTGAATACTAATATGCACTAACACTATGTATATGGCAAATGGGGTAAGATATGTATATGTATGCCATTAACAAGCCAAGTATGTTATGAACTAATATGCACGTCATCAACTTACAAAATTTGCATAAATTAATATGTTCGGAATTCAACGAAATGATACAAATACGATAAATAGCACACTCTATCATCAGTTCATCAAAATTAGTTTCAGTTAGATCGGGTTTCCGGTGTTCAAGTTACAGCCGTTTCATTTTAAGTGTTCGCGGCTGGAAATTCAGTTTCTGAACTGAACGTCCGTTTCGCGACACGAATTTCACCCAGTTGGGTTGAGAATTTAGTGATGCTACAGTTGAATAAAATATAGGATTTTCAATAGGGTATTCAACTCAATAGACAGATTCTCAATCGCATCTGTACATCGAAAGTTATACACTGTTTAACACTAGTATATCACTTCTGAATCTGTTTTGGACTGTTATACGTCCTTCCCTTCTAATTTACAAATTAAATAGCAAACTATTATGAAACGGAATGAAACCACTTGCATTATTTAGATAACAGATTCACATTTAATCAAATGCAGAGTTCCGCAACATACGAGTTCAGGAATCAAGGCGGTACACATTACGGAACAGTAAACAATAACCAGAGTCTCTCTGGACTGCAGTCCAGAGCCGCACTCCGATCCAAATATCGTCACAATTTCAGTACATAAACCATTAGAAACTTGCATAGGGTTATAGCTCGTCGAGTCGGCTTCGATTTAAGCCCTTGAACGCATAATTTCAGTATGTACAAAATTTATGGTGATTTTAATAATTTTCAGATACGGGAAAGTTCCAGTTTTACGGGTATATTTGGGGGTAATCGTTTTAGTCATTAACAATCGTATTTTCCAGTGAAATTTGTACACAGTATTCATCACAACATGGGCCAGGATAGACAATCCAATACCGTCAAATTAGTTGAATATTTTCATTGAGATCATACATCGAACAAGTATATCATATAAGTTACCATGAATTGTAAATTTGCAATTTATACGATTTGACTTTGTAACATGAATAGATTAGCATGTAGCAAGTAAAAATACTTGCCTGGAAATGTTTTGAGTGATGTATAACAGCGGCAACGCCACGAGCGCGCGACGAACGGTGGGAATCGGTTTGCATGACCTTGGCTCGCGATACGGGTTTGACGTCGGAGCTTCCCGGAGACGTTTCACGGTCACTGGAAGCGGAGGGGGTGCTCAGTGGTTCTCAGCGAGTGGACTGGGGTCGATGACGGTCGGCGGCGTCGCTCCGGCGATGGGCAGCAGCAAGGGTGTTTGGAGTTGGGTGATTTTGGTGTGGTTTTAGAAAGAGAGAGGGTAGGTAGTGGGGCTTGGCTGTGCTGATAATGATGCGGGGGTTCCAGTGGAGGTGTCGATGAGGGGTTTAAGTGAAGTGGAGAGCTCGCCGGCGTGAGGTGCAGGGTGGCTGAGCTCGGGTGTGCAGGGGGTTTGTGTGCAGGGGTTCGGTCGATGGAGTGAAGTGGTGAATGGTTTTGATGTTGGAGGAGAACCAAGGGAGGAGTACGAATGAGTGGTTGCAGTCGTCTTCGTCGACGGCGACGGCGAGGGCATCGACAGTGGGCTTTAGGGGTCTTCGAGAGAGAGAGAAGTGGGTTCTGGAGAGTGAGGGTGTGAGGGAGATAGGAGTTGGAGAGGCGAGGGTTTGAGGTAGATGGGATCGCGAGGGGTGCGCGACGTGGGGTAACGGCACACGAGCGCGGGCGTGGGCGTGGGCACGTGGTAAGGCGAAGAAAATGGATCGGGGAAACAGTGAGTGGGAAAAAGGGAAGGAGCCATTGGGAGAAGAAGAGGGAAGAAGCGGGTCGGGTTGGGTGAAGCGGGCTCGGTGAAGAGGGAAGAGTGCTGGGCTGAGAGGGAGTGAGCCGCTGATGTTGGCTGGGCTGAAGGGGTTAAATAAATTCCTTTTTTTTTATGTGGGCTGAGGAGATGGGTAAAGGGCCGGGAATTAAAAGAATTTTTCTGTTAAATTTCTGTTGGGCTGGGGGTGATCTAAATGCTAATGTTTTATTTAAATTGGTTTATGTTTAGAAGTTTTGTTTTAAATTTAGGTCTGGTCTGTGATTGGTTTTAGAAAAAAAATACTACAACTTACGCACTACTCCTCATACGAAAATAATGGTACGGAAAAAGAAATGATATTCAGGATCTTGGAAATATAGGGAAAGCTTTATTGAAGGAAACGGGGATTTACATCATACCCCCCTTACAAAAATTTCGTCCTCGAAATTTAACAAGAATACAAGGAAACAAGGTACTAAACAAGAGATGTGGATAACGAGCACGGATATCTTCCTCCTGTTCCCAGGTGGATTCCCCTGGGGAACGACCGCCCCAAGACACTCGGACTAACGGAATGACCTTGTTCTTCAGCACTTTCTTTCTGCGGTCGAGGATGGTAGTGAGCTGCTCCTCGTATGACAGATCGGTACCCAAAACTAGCTCCGAATTTTCCAGGACATGGCTCTCATCCCGAACATAACGCCGCAACTGTGACACGTGTAAGGTATTGTGCACACCAGCTAGCGATGGAGGCAAGGCAAGTCGGTAGGCCACCTCTCCTATTCGCACTAGCACCTCAAAAGGTCCGATGAAACGGGGACTGAGCTTTCCCCGACCTCCGAACCTGATGACTCCATGGGTAGGGGAAATCTTCAAGAACACGTGATCTCCGACTTCGTATTCTAGTGCCCTCCTGCTGATATCTGCCCAACTCTTCTGTCGATCCTGAGCCATCTTAATACGCTGCCTGATCATTTGGACCTTGTCGACTGTCTGAACAATGAGTTCGGGACCCAATAATCTTCGCTCTCCTACATCATCCCAACACACTGGAGATCGACACTTCCGCCCGTAAAGTGCTTCGAAAGGGTCCATCTGAATGCTAGCCTGATAACTGTTGTTATAAGAAAACTCGACTAGATGCAGATGGCCCTCCCAGGAACCATGAAAGTCCAACATACAGGCTCTCAACATATCCTCCAGCGTCTGAATCGTATGCTCGGATTGTCCATCCGTCTGTGAGTAATAAGCTGTGCAGAATTTGAGGCGGGTACCCAAGCTCTCCTGTAGGCTCCTCCAAAAGTGCGACACGAATCTGGTGTCCCGATCTGACACAATGCTGACTGGAACACCGCGAAGTCGCACAATCTCCTGCATATATCTCTCTGCCAGCGACTCTGTCGACTGTCCCACTCGGAATGGTATGAAGTGTGCAGCTTTCGTGAGGCGATCGACGATAACCCAAATGGCGTTATTGCCCCTATGGCTCCGTGGTAAGGCCGTCACGAAATCCATGGTAATGTGCTCCCACTTCCATTCTGGTATCGGCAGTGGTTTTAAGAATCCCGCTGTCCTCTGATGCTGAGCCTTCACCTGCTGGCATACTAGGCACCTGGATACGAACCTCGCAATTTCCCGCTTCATTCCGTTCCACCAAAAGTGCTGTTTTAGATCCCGATACATTTTTGTGCCTTCCGGATGCACAGAATAAGCTGAACAATGCGCTTCAGCCAATACTTCTTCTCGGACATCTCCCTTGGGTATGCAAAGTCTGCTACCGAATCTCAGAGAGCCATCTTCATGTATGATCAAGTCTGTTCTCAGCCCGGCTTCTACTTGCGCTATGAAAATTTGCAATCGGGGATCATCCGCTTATGCAGCCTTGATGCGATCCACCAGGGAAGCCTGCACCTGTAGTTGCCAAAGTTGACTGAGTGCGCTCGGTCTAACGACTTCAAGCTCGAGTCTCTGAAAGTCTTCAATAATGCTCCTCTGACCGGTCAACATCATGACCGTTGGCTTGCGACTGAGCGCATCTGGTAAAACATTCGCCTTCCGCGGGTGATACTGAAGGTCCAAGTCATAATATGCCATCAGATCTAGCCATTGGCACTGCCTCATGTTTAGTTCCTTCTGAGTGAAGACGTACTTCAGACTTTTATGATCCGTGTACACCTTCACTTTCTCGCCCAATAGATAGTGTCTCCAAATCTTCAACGTAAAGACTACTGCAGCTAACTCCAAGTCATGCATAGGATAGTTCTTCTTGTGATTTCTCAATTTTCGAGAGGCGTAAGCAACCACTCGGCCGTGCTGCATCAGAATACAGCCTAAACCCTTTCCTGAGGCATCACTGCGTATCACCAAAACCGCCGGAATCATCTGGTACTGTAAGGATAGGCGCCGTGGTTAACTTCTGCTTCAGCGTGTCAAATGCCTGAGTGCACTCCTCTGTCCATGAAAATGATACATCCTTCCATGTCAGCCTCGTCAAAGGTTCAGCGATTCTCGAGAAGTCTTGGACAAACCTCCAATAATATCTTACCAATCCCAGAAAGCTTCTGATCTCGGCCACTGACTTCGGCGTTTGCCAATCTCTGACAGATTCTATCTTTGCCGGGTCCACTGAGATGCCTTCGCTTGAAACGATGTGTCCCAAAAACTGAACCTTGTCGAGCCAGAATTCACACTTGCTTAATTTTGTATATAGCTTCTCTTCTCGAAGAATTTGTAGAACCGTGCGCAAATGCTCAACATGCTGCTCCCGGATCTTCGAGTAGACAAGTATGTCGTCGATAAACACAACGGCAAACGTTTCTATGTACTTTGCAAACACCCTGTTCATCAAGTCCATGAAAATCGCTAGGGCATTGGTAACAACGAAAGACATCACAAGGAATTCGTAATGTCCGTATCGGGTCCTGAAAGCCGTCTTGCATACATCCTCTGCTGCTGCTCTGATTTGATGATATCCAGAATGGAGGTCCAACTTCGAGAATACCTTGGCCCCACTTAACTGATCGAATAAGTCGTCGATGCGCGGGATTGGGTACCTGTTCTTTATAGTGACTTTGTTCAACTCCCGATAATCTATACACATTCGCAGCGATCCATCCTTCTTCTTTACTAACAGAACGGGTGCACCCCACGGTGAAGCGCTTGGCCGAATAATTCCCTTCTCCAATAGTTCTTCAATTTGCTTCTTTAACTCCGCCAACTCGACTGTTGCCATTCTGTATGGGGCCTTGGATACTGAGGCCGTACCTGGAGTCAAATAGATCGAGAACTCCAAGATGCGAGGGGGTGGTAGACTTGGTAGATCCTCAGGAAATACTTCCAGAAAGTCCCGAACAATCTCTGGGGCTGGGCTCTCATCAATCTCTATAGCTGTCAGCTCCTTAAGCTTGGCTCTGTACTTGGCTGGCTCCAAAGATTCGCATCCGCCCTCGAAAAAAAACTCCGGGTGATTGGGAATGCGGAAGATCACCTTTCCTTGCATGGCAATCAATAACTGCATTGAAGGTACTCATCCAATCCATCCCAAGAATTACGTCATAACTGCCTGTCCTAATCAGAAGGAAATCCGCATAGAATTCCCGGCCACACACTACAACCGGACATGATCTACATTCTCGAATAGATATTATAATGCCATTACCCGTATGTATCTCTAAGCCCTTGGTTAGTGGTTCATGTGGTATGGAGTGTGTATCCGTGAAATGCTCAGACAAGAAACAGTGCGATGCTCCAGAATCAAATAGTACTCTAGCTGGAAAGGAATGTACGAGTAGAGTACCTGTAACAACGCCTCCTGACGCCTCTGTCTGCTCAGCGGTCAAGGTGAAAGCCCGTCCCGGACCGCGTCCTGTAAAGGGTTGCCTCTGCTCCTGTGGCCTCTGCTGCGGCGGTCCAGAACCTCCCTGTATCTCTGCTCGCTCAGGGCAACTGCTAATCCTTTGTTGACTGGATCCGCAAATCAAGCACTATCCCTTGGCATGACGACAGTCCTTCTGGGTATGCCCACCTCTACCGCTGTAGCCGTAAACTACGTTCTGTCTCTGGGGGCGATGCTGTGGCGTGAACGGGCGCTTCATTTATGTCGTTCCAGGCCTGTGAACCAGTATCGCTCCTTGAGAAGGTGCAGGGGTACATGCTGGAATGACTGGGGGTTTCCTGAACTTGTTGATCAATTGCTCCTGAATTCTCGCTGCGTTGTGTACCTGTGCGAAAGTCTGCAACTCCAGTGATGCAATCAACTGCTGCAACTAGAAATCAAGCCCCTGCAAGAAGCGTCTAGCCCTGGTGGCCTCTGAGGCGACCATGTATGAGGCAAAACGGCTCAAACTGTTGAACTCTACCGCATATACGTCCACTGGACGTCCATTCTGCTTCAATAGAATAAATCTTTCCTCCATCTCTGCCTTGGCGGTGGAAGGGAAATAATGGTCTAGGAAGCACTCCTTAAATTTTCCCCACTCAATCAGCCTGTCCAACCTACTTTCTTCCACTGACCACCATGTACGGGCTTCATCTTCCAATTGGATATTTATCACGTCCAGCCTATCTTCATCTGGAACCCTGGCAGCTGTCAGAAAGTTCTCCATGTTCACTAACCATTGCTCGGCCTCTAGGGGTTCAGCTAGCCCTGTGAAGGCAGCTGGATGCAACCATCGAAAGTCTTATACGGTACCAGCCCTAGCATAATAGGCTGGTGGGGTAGCGCCCTCGGGGGCATTAATGAGTGCGGAGGGTCCTCCTGCAGCGGTAATCGCCCTGAGTTCCTCAGCGAGTAAGTCTGTCATCCTCTCCTGAGCTTCCGCGAGAGAGGTCAGTGCACTAAGTATTCTTTCCGTGCGGTCCTAAGAGCTGGAGTCCGAAGAGGGGTCGTTCGAGAACGTCATATCGCTGGATGATTCAAAAGGATAAGATCAGATTCAAAGATGAGAACCATGAATAGTCAAACGAAAATAATGTAATACCATATAGTCAAAGTTATCTCTTGTTACTAAACACGGCTCTGATACCAACAAAACCATGTTACGCCCCGCTTCCCAAAATACGGAAAACAAGGGATGACTAGGCCAGCCATGCTCCTACGGTCAAGGAATAATCTCTCCGTAGTCACACTTCGGCTTCTAGCATTACATGGTAATCAGTAAATAAAGCACAGTAGTAAAGGAATTACATCACAAATTTATTACATTAAAATCCCTTGTTCACAAATTACAAATAAACATGAAGAGTTACTAACCAAGTTCAATTACACGATCACTTTTATGGAAAGCAGAAAAGAAATTGAAGTACTCCAGACTAGATCTCCGTCAGCTCGAAAGGTAAATCCGTCTCCTGCGCTGATTCTTCCACGGGATCTGAGCATGCATACTCAGGTCGTCAGAGCGACACAATAGCAATATTATTATAATAAGGTGAAACAGGTAAATGAGGTAATAACAGTGAAGGTACAATGCGTGTAATTTCTATATCACTATATGATGCAAAGTATGATCTATGTCGCTATCAGTCTCTATGTCATGTTTGAAATCGTATAGTGGGAAGGAGGATCATGTTTAACAGGAGTCTCGTACATACCCGAAACAACGGCCCACATGCCCGGGACATAACCCTGTCAGCCGGATCGCTAGATCCAACCTAATATATATATATATATATATATATATATATATATATATATATTTCACTTGTAACGTTTTGAAAATCGTTTCGGTAATATTTCGGAAAAATCCGTAAAGTAAAGAGGTTTTCTATAAAAAGTCAAAATATAAATATCATTATTATAAAATTAAATATACATATTCCGTCTATCAAATTGCTAGTATTTGGTGTTTATTGAGCCATTGGTGAAATTTCAAATTTTCCGAAAAAAATATTTTTAATATTATTTTAAGCCGTCACTAATACATTTAATTAGGGAAAATAACAAACTGGAATGGGTTGAAACAAATTTTGTGCATCATATTACATTAAAGAAAATTTTAATATGTGGTTTTTGAATTAAAATGAAGTTGCTAAGCGGTGTTAGCAAATATCGAAGAAAAAGGCTTTTTTTGGTGAAATTAGCTAAAACTTGCAATTTGGTAACTTGAGGGGTTCTTTTTGCATGGTACTTTTTTTGTCAATCACTCACTCACATGCTCACCCCTCCGTGTCCGGCCCCACCCCTATCAAAAGCCCATATTTTCTTCCCTCTTGTTTGTCTTCATCTCATGTGAAGGAAATGGTTTAAAAAGGGTTTTATATATATTATTTTGAGGTAAGGGTATTGTGGTCATTGGGATGGGCTTTGACTTGGAACTTTTTGGCACCATCCCCTCACTTTTTCCCCTCCTTCCCTTGGCCGAAACCTGCACAGCAGGAGCCCCCATTTCTTCTCCTCTTTTCTCTTCAAAACTCCATCAAAAAAATCATCCAAAATGCTTCAAAAAAATCCCACAAAATCAAATTCTAATCCCTACCCATTTCTTCTTGACCTATTCTAGTGTGGATCATGGATCAAGAGAGCAAATTGGAGGCCAAGATTTTGTTGTTAGATCTCTAATTTTGTGAGGTATAATCTTAGCATTTTGCATAAGTTATTGTTTGATTACTTGAATCTAGTTATTATGTGTTTAATTAGGAGTTAATTGTGGTTTTGATATTAAAGATTTAACTTTCAAGAAAGGGTTTTGAATGCAACTTAGGGTTTTATGATGTGAGATTATGGTTGTGTGATGTTTTTGACATATTAATGTTATGCTAAATCAAATCTAGTTGTTAGTTGCATTTTTGTTAATTTAAATTGTGTTAATTACGCTAATTTGCTAACTAGGTTTTTTATAATTGGTTAAATAATTAAGAGAAAAATGTGATTTGGGTATTCATAACATTATTAACATTATAAAATGTAGTTTAATGCTTTAGTTCATGAAAATCCAAGCTAAATTGTTGTTTGTGGATTTTTATTATAAAATTGTTAAAATTGGGTATAATGTAAACTAGAATTTTGGGCTTAAAGAAATTTATTAAGATTAAATTGTGGAAATTGTTTTTATGACTTAATTAAGATGTTTAGGAACCTTTATGGCCATTATTTTTGTTAAAACGTCAAGTTTCGAATTAAAACGGTAATTAACTGTTTTCTAGGTTTTGTGAAATAAACCGATTTGATCAATTTATTGGTTTTGATGAATTGCATCGTATTTAATATATTTTTAGTGAGTTGTAAAACCGTGATTGGTATGTTTGTTGTTTTTCTCGATGGTGTGACGTTTGTATATCGACATCGAGGGTACTTTGGCTATTCTTGCATGCGTAGGCGATAGGTTTTGACCTATGCGTGATGCGCGTGGCAATTTGGTTTTCGTATGCCATTTCGATTTCGAATTGGGTTTTAATACGATACGGTGCATTATGATATGTAGGTACCCCCATGTGGACTTCGAGACGACAAGCAAGCGTGTGGCGACGTCGGCACCGCCGAGCGAGGACCAGGTGAGTGGATTTATATCTACGGGGAGAAGTCGGGTGGATGGCATATAGCACCCCCGCAGTCCATAGTATAGTTCATATATATATGTTTATATAGGTGTTTTATGATACGAGAATGTTTATTCATTATATGATTATGTGTTCATGGATTAGCTTTGGGTTAGTTGTGAAACCCTAGGGTAGTTGTTATACCCACATACGCACACACAGACATGCATACATTACTTTCTTGTGCGTAGATGGGATGTGTATATATGTATATATGCGTGGGTATGGGACTATGCATATATACATTCATATACACATGCATGGATGATGAGGATAGTACTTGGTATTTAAGATGAGTCGATGAGATTTGATTTGAGGCCGTGAGATCGGTGATATGGAAGGGTTCGTATTTGAGATACGACTTGTCGTTGTAGCGGGTCCTTGATGTAGTGTTTAACACACATGCATGCATACTTAGGCGGTATCAGTATTGTACTAGACGTAGATCAGTATCCCGATCATGATAATTGATAAAGAGGATACCAGATGAATAGTATGATCAATGTGATATTGACCCGTACCCAGGTTTGGGATGTCGTACGACGGATTTACGTACGAGCTATATATTGATGATTGATCCTCACTCTTGACTTGGGATGTCTGATTATAGATATGGTATCGGTTATGATATTATTGAGGCGGGATCACCGACTATACATATACAGGTATGTATATGTATCGACTTGGATGATAGACGGTGTCCTTACCTGTAGTTCAGCTTGTTAGTTCAGCAGTATAGTTTAGTGTAGTTGTTAGATTAGATTAGACTCCTACCTATTTCAAAACTAGCGGATCGTGGGTATTTTAAAAGGCAGGTCAAGAGATCTACGGATATTTCAAAAGACTCATCCTTTCTTAAAACCACTGCAGCCCTTATTTTCAAAACTCCACGATTCGTGTTATTTCAAATGGCACCATTATTTAATATTTAGCTCCCGCTCATTTGGTTGCTCGCTCCGCATCGCATACTTACATTGTTATTTCATATTGCATTATTGACATTATGCTGTTAGGACACCAGCACCATTACCGATGATGCGTATGTACCATGTACACTTACTTGCCGGCTCACACACATCTTCATCGGTAATTGCCATGTCACATACACCTTAGAAAATATTATTGCTTAACTTAGCTTGATAGCTAGTAGTTTGACATAATATTAGTGTACTTACCTTATATGCCAGCTTAGATATTGTAGTTATTACTTGTCACTTCATGCATACTGTTATTCATTGTTATGCCGTATTCATGGATTCTCATGCCTGTATTCATGGGTTTACATGCTATTGATTTTTTGGATTTGGATTTCCATGAGATTTTCTGGATTTAAGGGAAAACCGCAAAACTTGTATAAGCTTCTTTCTACTCTTTTAAATAAAAAATGTGGTTTTCCCATAATGTATGAGTCGTCCACCATGAGTTTGCTGATGGATTTCGAGACCCGATTCGAGGAGATGGATGAACCGTTTCGGGTACATGGTGTGCCCGGTGCGGTACCCCGGGGCAAGAAGATCGTGTTGTTGATGTTGAGCCTGTGCAGGGGAGCACGACCGACCGGTGATTTTACCCGACGCATCGGGTATCCGGAGGATACCGACGTGGTCATGAGATGGATGGTAGGGGCCGGTCTGGACTGACGGCGTCCTAGATATTGTGATTGAGACATTGAGATTTTGAGATATTGAGATACAAAGATTGTGATACAGAGACATCGAGATATTTGGACACTTGTTTTGTGTCGATGCTGGGCACTGTTTTATGCTGATTTCATTTATGGTACCTCATTTTTGAAATACAGAAATCTCACTGATTTATGAAAGCAGTTTTCTGCAGTACATGCATTCTATTTCATGCATTCATACATCATCCATATGATACATTGCTACCTGAGGCACTGACACGGGCACATAGGATTACACTTGGGTTAGATATTTTCCCTAGCCATGGTAATGGGTTACTCGTTATATATTTGAGGATTTTATATTTTGATCGTATGACCTAGGATTGCGTCATACATGCGATTTGTATTCGTAGATGTTTTTCTAGTCATGAGTTGGCAACTCACCCCCGTTGTGCCCCAGTTTCTTGCAGGTTTGCCGTACAGGTTTCATTACGGCTTTGCGGGCACAGTATCATTCGAGTGACTTGCTAGTAGGTAGGTTTATTTGTATCGTACCCATCATTATACATTGTATATTATTATTTAGTTGTATCTAGAAGTTCCATCAACCAAACATGTATTTAGTTTTGAGATAGAGACCAGTGATTCTATTCTTTTGACCTTAGAGTGGCGCGTTGTATTTCTGTGGATTTCTTGTTGCTTTGAGTTCCTTTTGAGTTTTAATCCTCGTCCTTGGCATTGTATATTATATTGCTTGTGTGATTGTGACCGTCGATTGACGAAGAGCTAGCTCCCGCTTGGGGATGCCTTTTATTGATTTCGTATATTATTCATGTTGTATCCCGTTTGGGAGCCAGTATTTACAAAGGATACTCTGCCGAAATTTTCAGGAAATATTTGATGTTTTTAAAACCGCATAATTCTGCTTATGCTATTAAAACTACTTGATTTTAATTTATTTTCCTTCACTCTACTACTTTTCTTGGTTTGGATTTCTGGGTTTTCGGCTTACTTAGATTGCGTACGCCTCGAGACGTTTCGTACTTTAAGTGCTGGTCATGTTCCGTACTCTCGGGACGTGACAAAGTTGGTATCAGAGCGTTAGGTTTTACCTTCGGAGCGTAGGATGACCCTTGGTTGATGGAATAGGTGACTAAAGTTGAGTGACATGCCGTAGGTATGTTCCGCGGCACACTTACGATATGCTACTCCACTTAAGGAGCCTTAGGATATACATTTCTTTGGTCAGTATCATATTCATTCCTGATCTAGCCTCATCGGTACCAGTTATGGTTTTGCTGCCATGATTACGGGCAGGGAGAGCTACGGCTAGAGTTGCGGTCAGCATGAGCTCGTGACGAACGAGGACTGGCCAGGGCGTAATTTCGGCGACACACGATTGCTGAGATGTGTCTTTTTACTGTGTTTTCGCGCCACGAGCATTTGGCGGATCTCCTTTACGAGATTTCTCGGTCGTGCTGATCAGTACCAGAGGATTGGGCCACCGACAGAGGCCAGCCAGATTTTTGATGACAGCTGGCGCATTGCTTATTCATGATAATTGAGGCACTGTTCAGCGTGAAGACGAGTGAGCCAGTTATTGCTGCTAACGACGAGATATCTCCCCAGATATTAGAGCTATTGCAGTACGAGTTGTACTAAGAGATGATAAAAGGTCGCCAGACACCCGGAGACGAATGACTAGGACATGTAGTTCGTTCGCTACCCCGATGCGAGGTCATTAGATAGATTGATTCCAGCTAGAGATGACTTCACGCGGAGATGTTGAGAGTCGACAGAGACGATCGAATGTCAGGAACCTATTGTTCCAAGTTTAAAGTATTCGGAAGGACATGCAGGCAATTCTATGGACCCTCTAGAAGAATGAAACCCTAACTCGACTTAATGACCGTGTGAAAGCCTTTGAACCTTAGGGTTTGCGGCAGTTCCGCGGCGCTATTAGTGAGGCTTGGGTTTGCCCTTCTACGGCTGGACCATCGATGCTGTGGTATGTACTCGATGCTGTTAAACTGTACCCAAGATGTTGAGCTCTTGGGGGATTATGAGGTTTTGACAAATCGATCGGATGGTTCGACTTCATTCGAATGCCAGGTGGTGAGATGCATTTCTTGGGAGACTCCAAACACGAGGATAGCCGTAGGATCTCAGTCTATACAGCCACGACGAGACGATTCTGAAGCAGTCGACATTAGAGAAAGTGGAGTAAGAGGTTCATACGAGATCTTGATGAGACGACGTTCCACTCCGCCGACATCAAAGATGCGATACGCATGCCGAGGCATTGTACTTGGATATACCTTCCAGAAGGAGTCGTAATGAGTATGCAGCCGTTCTGGAACAAGAACAGATCTAGTAAGGCACGATGAGTTCCGGACAGTTCGGCAGAGACGAAATTTGGGAGAGATCTCGACAGGACCTTTCTGGGGTGAATTACGAGAAGATTTGGACCCAGGAGTGGTCATGTTACGCACACCGGCAGGCCAGAGTTCAGGATCGTCGACGAGACATGCTATGAGTAACCACGACAGTTGGCCAGAGGTTCTTGGAGGATGTGCTCGAGCGGGACTATTCCGCCATACTTGATTTCGGTATTTTGGGCGATCTATTCGCATAACTTATTTTGATGATTGAGTTTCAGGATATTTGTTTTCATGCACCATGGTTGCACCTGCTAAGTATTTATGATTTCTGCACGGTGTTGCACTTGATATCGTTTTCGTGCCTTGGTTTCTCATGTTTATGATTTTATGGGTTTCATACAGTTGAGTTGATTTTGGGCGTATGTACGCACACAATTTGGTTTTTGCACTCGGTATAGTTCATATATGCTTGTAGTGCAGTGATACGTATTTTGTGCACTTAGATGCACTAGATTTCGATTTCGATTATGATACTCAATATTTTTTTTATACACCTTGTGCACCTGAATTGATTTTGCGCATGTTCGGCGCTTGATATTGGATTTCATGATATCGTGCATAATGGATTCACCTGGTTTTGATTTTTGTGCATGTTGAGCGCATGTTTTGAGAAGCGATTTCGGTGCACACCAGATGCACTAAATCGAGATTCTTCGTGCATGTCAGATGCACTTGTCCTTGCTGTCAGGCACACACGTTGCCTATGACCGATGTTGTGTGCATACCCAATGCACTTAGATGTTGTTTCTGTGCGCATATATGGCACATATATGGTTTTAATTTCCGTGCGCACCAGACGCACGTTGTATTCATATGCGTATTTTGGGATTGATTTCTTATAGAGCAGTAGGTTTTTATGATATTTGCTATGTGTTTTCATACTGAGCAGGACTATTCAGAGGACAGTACCTGAATGTATTTTGCATGCATTGATAGCTATCGAAGGGAATTCCAAAAAGCGAGCTATAGTCTCAGTATTTACCTACGTGTCTGATACGACACGAAACGTTTAAAATAAGGAAACCCTTCAAAATTGTTTCCCAAAACAGCGGAACGTACATTTCAAACAAAAGGTATATATGTATATGGTTATTTTCTTATGAGAGACGTCCGCCACTGTGCAGTGTTATGCGCATTGCACAGCGACTTTAAGAGATTTGGCATGCATTTCCTTCAGATAATTACATATATAGATTTGATATTTACGTGTATAGTTTCGAGTTATATCATATTGGTTTTGTATTGGGTTTGACATTTTTGTCTTTACCAGGACTCCGATGATTGCGAGATACTTGACGGAGTTTTGATTTTGAGTTATATGCTCATTTTTCATGCGCATGCGCTGCGCTACGATTTGTTTTATGTATTTACAATTTCGGAGCCCCGACGACTTGATGGTTTCGGCTTAAATGTTTTAGTATTTGGAGGGAGTTTTAATTTAAATTCGGGGACCGAATTTCTTTAAGAGGGGAAGATTGTAACGTTTTGAAAATCGTTTCGGTGAAATTTCGGAAAAATCGGTAAAGTAAAGGGGTTTTATGTAAAAAGTCAAAATACAAATATCTTTATTATAAAATTAAATATACATATTCTAGATTTGAAATTGCTAGCATTTGGTGTTTATTGAGCCACTGTTGAAATTTCAAATTTTCCGAAAAAAAATATTTTTAATATTATTTTAAGCCGCCACTAATACATTTAATTAGGAAAAATTACAAACTGGAATCGGTTGAAACAAATTTTGTGCATCATATTACATTAAGGAAAATTTTAATATGTGGTTTTTGAATTAAAATGAAGTTGCTAAGCGGCGTTAGAAAATATCGAAGAAAAAGGCTTTTTTTGGTGAAATTATCGAAAACTTGCAATTTGGTAACTTGAGGGGTTCTTTTTGCATGGAACTTTTTTTGTCAATCACTCACTCACATGCTCACCCCTCCTTGGCTGGCCCCACCCCCATTAACAGCCCATATTTTCTTCCCACTTGTTTGTCTTCATCTCATGTGTAGGAAATGGTTTAAAAAGGGTTTTATATATATTATTTTGAGGTAAGGGTATTGTGGTGATTGGGAGAGGCTTTGACTTGGAACTTTTTGGCACCATCCACTCACTTTTTCCCCTCCTTCCCTTGGCCGAAACATGCACAGCAGCAGCCCCCATTTCTTCTCCTCTTTTCTGTTCAAAACTCCATCAAAAAAATCATCCAAAATGCTTCAAAAAAATCCCACAAAATCAAATTCTAATCCCTACCCATTTCTTCTTGACCTATTCTAGTGTGGATCATGGATCAAGAGAGAAAATTGGTGGCCAAGATTTTGGTGTTAGATCTCCAATTTTGTGAGGTATAATCTTAGCATTTTGCATAAGTTATTGTTTGATTACTTTAATCTAGCCATTATGTGTTTAACTAGGAGTTAATTGTGGTTTTGATATTAAAGATTTAACTTTCAAGAAAGGGTTTTGAATGCAACTTAGGGTTTTATGATATGAGATTATGGTTGTGTGATGTTTTTGACATATTAATGTTATGCTAAATCAAATCTAGTTGTTAGTTGCATTTTTGTTAATTTAAATTGTGTTAATTACGCTAATTTGCTAACTAGGTTTTTTATAATTGTTTAAATAATTAAGAGAAAAATGTGATTAAGGTATTCATAACATTATTAACATTATAAAATGTAGTTTAATGCTTTAGTTCATGAAAATCCAAGCTAAATTGTTGTTTGTGCATTTTTGCTACAAAATTGTTAAAATTGGGTATATTGTAAACTAGAATTTTGGTGTTAATGAAATTTAATAAGATTAAATTGTGGAAATTGTTTTTATGACTTAATTAAGATGTTTAGTAACCTTTATGGCCATTAGTTTTGTTAAAACGTCAAGTTTCGAATTAAAACGGTAATTAACTGTTTTCTAGGTTTTGTGAAATAAACCGATTTGATCAATTTAATAGTTTTGATGAATTGCATCGTATTTAATATATTTTTAGTGAGTTGTAAAATAGTGATTGGTACGTTTGTTTTTTTTCTCGATGGTGTGACGTTTGTACATCGACATCGAGGGTACTTTGGCTATTCTTGCATGCGTAGGTGATAGGTTTTGACCTATGCGTGATGCGCGTGCCGATTTGGTTTTAGTATGCCGTTTCAATTTCGAATTGGGTTTTAATACGATACGGTGCATTATGATATGTAGGTACCCCAATGTGGACTTCGAGACGACAAGCAAGCGCGTGGCGACGCCGGCACCGCCAAGCGAGGACCAGGTGAGTGGATTTATATCTACGGGGAGAAGTTGGGTGGATGGCGTATAGCACCCCCGCAGTCCGTAGTATAGTTCATATATATATGTTTATATAGGTGTTTTATGATACGAGAATGTTTATTCATGATATGATTATGTGTTCATGGATTAGCTTTGGGTTAGTTGTGAAACCCTAGAGTAGTTGTTATACCCACATACGCACACACAGACTTGCATACATTACTTTCTTGTGCGTAGATGGGATGTGTATATATGTATATATGCATGGGTATGGGACTATGCATATATACATTCATATACACATTCATGGATGATGAGGATAGTACTTGGGATTTAAGATGAGTCGATGAGATTTGATTTGAGGCTGTGAGATCGGTGATATGGAAGGGATCGTATTTGAGATACGACATGTCGTTGTAGCGGGTCCTTGACGTAGTGTTTCACACACATGCATGCATACTTAGGCGGTATCAGTATTGTACTAGACGTAGATCAGTACCCCGATCATGATAATTGATAAAGAGGATACCAGATGAATAGTATGATGAATGTGATATTGACCCGTACCCAGATTTGGGATGCCGTACGACGGATTTACGTACGAGCTATATATTGATGATTGATCCGCACTCTTGACTTGGGATGACTGATTATAAATTTGGTATCGGATATGATATTATTGAGGCGGGATCACCGACTATACATATACATGTATGTATATGTATCGACATGGATGATAGGCGGTGTCCTTACCTGTAGTTCAGCTTGTTAGTTCAGCCGTATATTTAGTGTAGTTGTTAGATTAGATTAGACTCCTACCTATTTCAAAACTAGCGGATCATGGGTATTTTAAAAGACAGGTCAAGGGATCTACGGATATTTCAAAAGACGTATCCTTTCTTAAAACTACTGTAGCCCTTATTTTCAAAACTCTACGATTCGTGTTATTTCAAATGGCACCATTGTTTAATATTTAGCTCCCACTCATTTGGTTGCTTGCTCCGCATCGCATACTTACATCGTTATTTCATATTTCATTATTGACATTATGCTGTTAGGACACCAGCACCATTACCGATGATGCATATGTACCACCTACACTTACTTGCCAGCTCACACACATCTTCATCGGTAATTGCCATGTCACGTACACCTTAGAAAATATTATTGCTTAACTTAGCTTGATAGCTAGTAGTTTGACATAATATTAGTGTACTTACCTTTTATGCCAGCTTAGATATTGTAGTTATTACTTGTCACTTCATGCATACTGTTATTCATTGTTATGCCGTATTCATGGATTCTCATGCCTATATTCATGGGTTTACAAGCTATTGATGATTTGGATTTGGATTTCTATGAGATTTTCTGAATTTAAGGGAAAACCGCAAAACTTGTATAAGCTTCTTTCCTCTCTTTTAAATAAAAAGTGCGGTTTTTCCATGATGTATGAGTCGTCTACCATGAGTTTGCTGATGGATTTCGAGACCCGATTCGAGGAGATGGATGAACAGTTTCGGGTACATGGTGTGCCCGGTGCGGTACCCCGGGGCAAGAAGATCGTGTTCTTGATGTTGAGCCTGTGCAGGGGAGCACGACCGACCGGTGATTTTACCCGACTCGTCAGATATCCGGAGGATACCGTCGTGGTCATGAGATGGATGGTAGGGGCCGTTCTGGACTGACGGCGCCCGAGATATTGTCATTGAGACAGTGAGATTTTGGGATATTGAGGTACAAAGATTGTGATACAGAGATATCGATATATTTTGACACTTGTTTTGTGTCGATGCTGGGCACTGTTTTATGCTGATTTCATTTATGGTACCTCATTTTTCAAATGTAGAAATCTTACTGATTTATGAAAGCAGTTTTCTGCAGTACATGCATTCTGTTTCATGCATTCATACATCATCCATATGATACATTGCTACCTGAGGCACTGACACGGGCACATAGGATTACACTTGGGTTAGATGTTTGCCCTAGCCATGGTTATGGGTTGCTGGTTTTGTATTTGAGGATTTTATATTTTGATCGTATGACCTAGGATTGCGTCATGCATGCGATTTCTATTTGTAGATGTTTTTCTATTCACGAGTTGGCAACTCATCCCCGTTGTGCCCCAGTTTCTTGCAGGTTTGCTATACAGGTTTCATTACGGCTTTGCGGGCACAGTTTCGTTCGGATGACTTGCTAGTAGGTGGGTTTATTTGTATCGTACCCATCATTATACATTGTATATTATTATTCAGTTGTATCTAGAAGTTCCAACAACCAAACATGTATTTATTTTTTAGATAGAGACCAGTGATGTTATTCTTTCGACCTTAGAGTCGCGCGTTGTATTTCTGTTGATTTCTTGTTGTTTTGAGTTCCTTTTGAGTTTTGATCCTCGCCCTTGGCGTTGTATATTATATTGCTTGTGTGGTTGTGAACGTCGATTGACGAAGAGCTAGCTCCCGCTTGGGGATGCCTTTTATTGATTTCGTATACTATTCATGTTGTATCCCGTTTGGGAGCCAGTATTTACAAAGGAGACTCTGCCGAAATTTTCAGGAAATATTTGATGTTTTTAAAACCGCATAATTCGGCTTATACTATTAAAACTACTTGATTTTAAATTGTTTTCCTTCACTCTACTACTTTTCTTTGTTTGGATTTCTGGGTTTTTAGCTTTCTTAGATTACGTACGCCTCAAGACGTTTCGTAGTTTAACTACCGGTCATGTTCTGTTCTCTCGGGACGTGACATCACTGCTCGAATGATCATCCTCTAAAACACGGTCCCGCTAAATACGATTCTCTTTCCACTTCGATTTCCCCCTTTTCCTCAGGTTTACACTATTTATAAATTTTGATTTAGTCGTGTACAAGTATAGCAATGGCACTGTTTTATCACTGTTCACTGAATCAATCACTGTCACGAATCATTCACTTTCCATTGGTGTACTCGACACTCCTAAACCAATATCATTCACGCACGATAATGCAATGCCCACTAAACACTAACACGCACTAACACTATGTATATGGAAAATGGGGTAAGATATCGATATGTATGCCATTAACAAGCCAAGTATGTTATGAACCAATATGCACGTCATCAACTTACAAAATTTGCATAAATTCATATGTTCGGACTTCAACGAAATGATACAAATACGATAAATAGCACACTCTGTCATAAGTTCATCAAAATTAGTTTCAGTTCGATCGGGTTTCCGGTGTTCGAGTTACATCCGTTTCATTTTAAGTGTTCGCGGCTGGAAATTCAGTTTCTGAACTGAACGTCCGTTTCGCGACACGAATTTCACCCAGTTGGGTTAAGAATTTAGCGACGCTACAGTTGAATAAAATCTAGGGTTTTCAATTGGGTATTCAACGCAATAGATGGATTCTCAATCATATCTGTACATCGAATGTTATACACTGTTTAACACTAGTATATCACTTCAGAATCTGTTTTGGACTGTTATACGTCCTGCCCTTCTAATTTACAAATTCAATAGCAAACTACGATGAAACGGAATGAAACCACTTGTATTATTTAGCTAACAGATTCAACTTTAATCAACTACAGAGTTCCGCAACATACGAGTTCAGAAAACAAGGTGGCACACATTACGGAACAGTAAACAATAACCAGAGTTGCTCTGGACTGCAGTCCAGAGCCGCACTCCGATCCAATATCGTCACAATTTCAGTAAATAAACCATTAGAAACTTGCATAGGGTTATAGTTCGTCGATTCGGCTTCGATTTAAGCCCTTGAACGCATCAGTTCAGTACGTACATAATTTATGGTGATTTTAACAATTTTCAGATGCGGGAAAGTTCCAGTTTTTCGGGTATATTTGGGCGTAATCGTTTTAGTCATTAACAGTCGTATTTTCCAGTGAAATTTGTACACGGTATTCATCACTACATGGGCCAGCATGGACAATCCAATACCATTAAATTAGCTGAATATTTTCATTGAGATCATACATCGAACAGGTATATCATATAAGTTACCATGAATTGTAAATTTGCAATTTATACGATTTGACTTTGTAACATGAATAGATTAGCATGTAGCAAGTAAAAATACTTTCCTGGAAATGTTTTGAGTGATGTATAACAGTGGCAACGCCATGAGCGCGCGACGAACGGTGGGAATCGGTTTGCACGACCTTGGCTCGCGATACGGGTTTGACGTCGGAGCTGCTCGGAGACGTTTCACCGTCACTGGAAGCGGAGGGGGTGATCAGTGGTTCTCAGCGAGGGCACTGGAGTCGATTTGACGGTCGGCGGCGTCGCTCCGGCGATGGGCAGCAGCAAGGGTGTTTGGAGTTGGGTGGTTTTGGTGTGGTTTTAGAGAGAGAGAGAGGGTAGGTAGTGGGGCTTGGCTGTGGTGATAATGATGCGGGGGTTCCAGTGGAGGTGCCGACGAGGGGTTTGAGTGCAGTGGAGAGCTCGCCGGCGTGAGGTGCAGGGTGGCCGAGCTCAGGTGTGCAGGGGGTTTGTGTGCAGGGGGTTCGGTAAATGGAGTGAAGTGGTGAAGGGTTTTGATGTTGGAGGAGAACCGAGGGAGGAGTACGAATGAGTTGTTGCAGTCGTCGTCGTCGACGGCGACGGCGAGGTCATCGACAGTGGGCATAGGGGGTCTTCGATAGAGATAGAAGTGTGTTCTGGAGAGTGAGCGTATGAGGGAGATAGGAGTTGGAGAGGCGAGGGTTTGAGGTAGATGGGATCGCGAGGGGTGAGCGACGTGGGGTAACGGTGCACGAGCACTGGCGTGGGCATGGGCATGGGCATGGGCGCGAGGTAGGGCAAAGAAAATGGATCTGGGAAACAGTGAGCGGGAAAAAGGGAAGGAGCCGTTGGGAGAAGAAGAGGGAAGAAGCGGGTCGGGTTGGGTGAAGCGGGCGCGGTGAAGAGGGAAGAGTGCTGGGCTGAAAGGGAGTGGGCCGGTGATGTTGGCTGGGCTGAAGGGGTTAAATAAATTCCTTTTTTTTATGTGGGCTGAGGAGATGGGTAAAGGGCCGGGAATTAAAAGAATTTTATTGTTAAATTTCTGTTGGGCTGGGGGTGATTTAAATGCTAATGTTTAATTTAAATTGGTTTATGTTTAGATGTTTTGTTTTAAATTTAGGTTTGGTCTGTGATTGGTTTTAGAAAAAAAATACTACAACTTACGCACTACTCCTCACACGAAAATAATGGTACGGAAAAAGAAATGATATCCGGGAACTTGGAAAAATAGGGAAAGCTTTATTGAAGGAAACGGGAATTTACAGGTGTGTTCGTTACAGAGAACTGTTTATCCATTTGCTCTACGTCCTGGGTATTAGATACCGGGTCAGGATCCCATATATGTAATCGGTTACATGGGCTTAGGGGAGGTAGAGAACTTGAAGAAGGTGATAAAGACGTAAGGGTTGGAAATGGTGCAATTGTTGCAGCTAAAGCCGTCAGGGAATATCACCTTGTATTGCCAATTGGTAATACAATGATTCTGAACGAATGCTATCACATGCCGAACCTGATATGTAACATTATATTGGTTTCTTTGTTGAGTAAAGAAGGATATAATTTTGTATTACAGGATAATGTTATGAACATTTTTCTGAGCCAAAAGTTGGTTGGGTCAGGCACGATGTGCAATGGCGTTTATGTTCTAAATCAATCAACAGTTCTGAGCATAACAAACACACACAAGAGGAAGAGTTCAGAACTGAACGAATCCTTCTTGTGGTATTGTAGACTATGTCACATCAATGCGACACGGCTAGCTAAGTTGCATAAGAATGGATATTTGAATCCTTTTGAATTTTCATCTTATGATACTTGCTAGACATGTCTCAAAGGAATGATGACCAAAAGTCCGTTTACGGGACACGGAGAAAGAGTTACGGAACTCTTAGGACTGGTACATAGTGATGTATGCGGTCCCACGTCTACACTTGCCAGGGATGGTTCTTTGTACATCATTACATTCAATGACGATCTCTGTAGATTCGGGTATGTGTTCCTGATGAAACACAAGTCTGAAACTTTTGAGAAATTTAGAGAATATAAACAAGAAGTTGAGAACCAAAGCGGGAAAAGTATTAAAATCCTTCGATCTGATCGAGAAGGTGAATACTTGAGCAATGAATTCATGGACTTCATAAAAGAGAATGGGATTCTCTCTCAGCTGACTCCTCCATATACACCACAACACAACGGTGTATCAGAATGGAAGAACCGCACCCTAATAGATATGGTGCGCTCTATGATGAGCGCAGCTGAGTTACCTATTTCCTTCTGGGGTTATGCGCTAGAGACAGCCATACATCTATTGAATATGGTTCCCACCAAATTTGTGCCAACTACTCCATATGAGATATGGAAAGGAAAGAGACCATGTCTTAATTATGTTAAGATATGGGGTTGTCCGGCATATGTAAAAACGCAAAATCTGGACAAACTGGCGTTAAGGTCCATTCTGTGTAAGTTTATTGGATATCCCAAACATTCGCGCGGGTATATCTTCTACCACACCGAGGAACAAAAGGTGTTTGTTTCTCGACATGCCACCTTTTTAGAAAAAGGAATTTCTTAAAAAAGAGATTAGTGGTAAGGAGGTAGAACTGAAAAAGGTTCCAGCAATACAGACTACGACAGAAGATTTGGTTGAACCGGAGGATTCGGTAGTTCCCAACGAATCTCGGCCTCTCCGCCGATCTAGTTGGGTTCCTCACCCACCGGATAGATACTACGGTTTTCTCATGGATGGTGGGAGCGAGGATTGCATCATGGTTGATGATGACCCAACTAGCTTCGAGCAGGCCATCACGAGTGGGGCCTCAGTGAAATGGCTGGATGCAATGCTGTCCGAGATGGAATCCATGTACACCAACAAAGTATGGACTTTGGATGATGCTCCTAAAGGGGTAAAACCCATTGGGAGCTAGTGGATCTTCAAGAAAAAACTTGGTATAGATGGGAAAGTGGAGACTTTCATAGCTAGACTTGTTGCAAAGGGCTTTCGTCAAAGACCAGGTGTGGACTATGACGAAACCTTTTCTCCAGTGGCTATGCATAAATCCATCCGGATCATGCTTGCCATCGCTGCATATCATGACTACGAAATCTGGCAAATGGATGTTAAGACCGCCTTTCTAAACGGTGATTTAGAAGAGAGCGTGTACATGACTCATCCAGAGGGCTTCGTAGCTAGTGGGAGCAACGGGAAGTTGTGCAAGCTGCTTAAATCCATTTATGGATTAAAAAATGTATCGCGGAGTTGGAACATCTGCTTTGACGTCGCTATCAAAGAGTTTGATTTCGTCAAAAACGTAGATGAACCTTGTATCTACAAGAAGGTGGAAGAGAGTAAGGTTGTCTTCCATGTATTGTACGTGGACGACATACTCTTGATAGGAAATGACATTCCTATGCTGCAATCGGTCAAGCTCTTCTTATTACAAAGATTCTCAATGAAAGATCTAGGTGATGCCTCCTGCATACTGGGAATTATGATCTATAGAGATAGATCTAAAAGGATATTGGGATTGTCCCAATCCAAGTACACTGACACCATACTAAAGTGGTTTAGTATGGAAGAATCCAAGCGTGGGAACTTACCCACGATCTCTGGACTCACTCTCTCCAAAGAGATGTCTCCCAAGACTGATTTGGAGAGAGCTCGCATGCAAGGGATACCCTATGCTTCAGCTGTAGGCTCTATCATGTACGCGATGCT
Organism: Agapanthus africanus; assembly: GCA_030015575.1. Taxonomy (NCBI): domain Eukaryota; kingdom Viridiplantae; phylum Streptophyta; class Magnoliopsida; order Asparagales; family Amaryllidaceae; genus Agapanthus; species Agapanthus africanus. The sequence continues at coordinate 703,951,182 of JASDDO010000024.1, read as the reverse complement.
ATGTACGAGACCCGATATAGCACACTCACTAAGTGTAGTGAGTAGGTATCAAGTAGATCCTGGAGAGAGTCACTGGACAGCTATGAAGAGCATTCTCAAGTACTTGCGAAGGACTAAAGAGATGCTCTTGGTGTATGGTAACGGAGAACTCCAAGTGGAGTCCTTTACCGATTAGAGTTTCCAGAGTGATAAGGACGACTCTAAGTGGCACTCGGGATTTGTCTTTACCCTTTACGGAGGGGCGGTTAGCTGCAAGAGTTCCAAGCAGGAAACCGTGGTAGACTCGACGATGGAGGCTGAATACATCGCTGCCAACGATGCTGCAAAAGAGGCTGTCTGGATCAAGAAGTGCATTACTGAACTTGGAGTGGTTACATCCATTGAGCATCCAATACCTTTGTATTGTGATAACAATGGAGCGGTGGCTTTGGCAACCCAGGTCCCATCAGCGATACAGGCATATTCTGAGGCGGTATCACCTGATCCGGGAGATAGTTGATCGCCGGGAGATCGAGGTCAGGACGGTTGATACGAAGAACAACACTGCGGATCCACTCAGGAAGGCCATTCCCCAGATACAGTTTGAGAGACTCTTCGGGATGCTTAGTATGCGATACCACAGCAACTGGCCCTAGTGCAAGTGGGAGATTGTTAGTTATATGTATGCCTTAGAGGCCAGTATTGTACAGATGATGTATATTATATTGGATGCTTGGACATATATAGAGAGGACTTTCTTGCTCGATATGATAGTATGCTATCTACTTGCTCTTTTTCTTAACATGTATACTTGTCTCTTGATACTGTCTTATAGTTACATGTTGGTAAAGCCCTTAGGATGTGTACTTGACTACCTGGACTATGATGCAGATCATACTAGTGGGGATAGAGTAGTCCATAAGTACATCCTTTAATGTTCCTAGTCGTAGGTGTATCGAGACAGGGCATCGATATACCAGAGTAGACTAGCGTATACGCTTCTCGACCCATGAGATGGGCGATAGATGATCCCATATCCATTGGTGTTTGACATCAGAGATGGTATACGGGTGCTCAGTGAGGACTGGGTACACTGGACGGACTCGCAGAGAACTCCCAGATGGTATTATACCTCACGTCAGATGGCAGTTCTCTAGTGACACTTGTGCAGGTTAGTCTGTAGACCAGAGGTCGTCATAGAGTCTTGTGTGATTCCCACTGTTCTTTGATTTACACCTTACCAGGTCCAAGAAGGCATGCAAAACGGTGGTTTTTTGGTATAGTCCCGAGTCACATGGAGGCAATGAGCGATAGGAGGGGTTTCGTCTCTCCCGGTATTGGGGGTTGATGTTGCGCTGTGCTCGATTGGCCATAACAGGGAAGTCCCTGGCCAGGGCTGATTTAGAGATTTACTGGTAAGTGTTACCAGTAGTTTCTCGACCCGTTATGAGCCTCAAATCGGCATGACTTATCGGTTATTAGGGTCTGACGTTTACCACCCCTAGACATGATATGCGACATATCAGACAAGGAGATCGGACTATACGGGAAGTGTTACCGTTAAGCTTTTACAGGAGTTGGAGCGGGTTTTCTTGATGATCTTCTGATCGCTCAATACCCGGATAGCCGTTACGTCCAGCTTGTACCGCTGACGGCTTGTGGGTGCTTAATGTGATCATCACCAACTGCAGGCGTATTAACGAGTCTTCAGAGTCCTACATAGAGGTTTTACTGGATCAAGCAAAACGAAATAGGAGCGCATATGTGATATGTACGGGACCGAGAATAATGCGTGTATGTGATATCGTAATCTATTCTAGCGACTTTTTGTATCGGTCGGTTCTATGAGATATAGCCGGGTTATCGAATCAAGTGTTGATTCGATAAGTCGATACATTGGATGTTAGTCGGTTATATGAGATATAACCGGATTATTAAGTCAAGTGTTGATTTAATAATTTAGTGTATAATTGTATATTTGATATACTAATTTACATTAACTAACATTTGTTCACATAAGGATTTTTCTCACTTGTGCACAACTTTAATATATATGTGATATATATTAAAATGTGTTTTCTTTATGTATCATGGTTGTTGATACACTTGACATGGGTGTATAAGACATACACCATTCTAATTTTAGTGGAGGGGTTTTTATATTTAAAGTATATCTAAATTGGTTGATATTTGTTAAGTGCATGAAGCTTGTAGAAGCTTTTAGTGCTTTGACAAATTCAACTCAATTTGTTTTACTTAAGATATTTAGTTAACCCAACCATTAGAATTAGCCATGGTTATGTCTCTACATGAGTTAGTATATGATACTCACCCATGGTTAGCTCACTTGACTTGACTTGGTCATTATCTTTCTCTCTTTATTTCTTCATCTTCTTCCTTGAGCTATAAAGCACTCTAGGGTTTGATCCAAAGTGAGAAACATTGTGAGAAAATAAATTCTAAAGTGAACCAACTTCCTATTTCTCCATCCTCTACTAGACTAGCAGTTTAGTTTAGGGTGTTTGCTTCACTAATTCTCTAGTTAGTGAAGTAGTAGCTTGAGTTGGTATTCTCTCGACGTAGATCATTTTCGGCCTCGAAGACTTCAAAAAAGGACGCTTCTTTCGCCTCGTGAAGCCATGCAATAGCCCGGGAGAACCATGATCGTAGCGAAGGGACTACGACAAGGGGCTTTAGAAGTGAAGGACCGATCTACAAAAGTTGTATTCCGTATTCACTTAGTAGTAAATGTTATTTACTTGCATGTGTAACCCTAATTATCCTGCAAAGATCTTGTTTAGGGTTGTTCGGCATGGCTAAACTTTTAATCGGGCATGGTTGATGCCTTGTAGAACCATGTTAGAATGCCTAGCAACCCTACAGCATACGCATTGAGCGTTGTAAGCCGGTATCAGGCAAACCCAGGGGAGAAGCAGTAGATAGCAGTAAAGAACATTCTCAAGTACCTGAGGAGGACTAAGGAGATGTTCTTGGTGTATGGCGAAAAAGACCTCCAGATCGAGGCCTTTGCCGACTCCAGCTTCCAGAGTGACAAGGATGACTCCAAGTCCATGTCAGGTTATGTCTTTACCCTCAATGGAGGGGCGGTCTGTTGGAAGAGTTCCAAGCAGGACACCGTTGGTGACTCAACGATGGAAGTGGAGTGTATAGCTGCTTGCGATGTCGCAAAAGAAGCTGTCTGGATGAAGAAGTTCCTCACAGAACTTCAGGTGGTTCCAACCAGTGTTAATCCAATACCTCTGTATTGCGAAAACAACGGTGCTATAGCTTTAGCGAAAGAACCTAAATCCCATCAGAAGTCCAGACGCATCTTAAGGCAGTATGACCGGATCAGGGAGATCGTAGATCACCGGGAGATCGAGGCGAAGAGAGTAGATATGGAGAATAACACTGCGGATCCATTCACAAAAGCCATTCCTGAGACGCAGTTCGAGAGGCCATTCGAGATGATAGGTCTGCGATATGCCAGTACATGGCTCTAGTGCAAGTGGGAGATTGATACAGTTTATACCCTAGAGGTCATTACTGTATCATACTAGTTTGTATATTACTTAATGGAAGCTTGGGATATTCACAGTTGTATTGACAGTCTTGCTAAAAATGGTAGTATGCTACTTGGTCTGTGTCTACTTTAATATGCACATATGTTTCTTTTAACATATCGCTTATACATATTAGTAAAGCCCTTAGGATCTTTTCTTGATTACTAACGTTGTGATGGCAGTCACACTAGTGGGGGCTGGGTAGTCTATAAGCAACATCCTATACAGGTCCCTTGTCATAGGATTATCGAGACAGGGCATCGATACTCCGGAGTAAACTGGTGTATACGTTTCTCATCCCAGCATAGGGAGATGGTCTGTCCCACAGCCATCAGTACGTCGTACTGGAGATAGTATGCAGGTGCTCGTTAGGTTAGGGTACACCGGACAGGACTCGTCGAGAACTGCAGGTTGGTTTTATACCCATCGTCAGATAGCAGTTCCCAGGTGACATGAGTACAGCTTAGTCCGTCGACTTGACACTGCTACTTTGCCTCGGGTGTGTTCCCACTGTACTTAGATTACTACCCTACCACGGTTCAAAGGAGTCGTGCAAACAGGTTGTAGTTCGGTGCAGTCTCGAAGTACTTGGAGGCAGTGGCGGTTTGACAGGATTCGTCTCTCCCTGTATTGGGGGTTGATATCGCGCTGTGTATGGAGAGCCATTACGCAAAGTCCCTGGCCAGGACAAACGAGATTTACTGGTAGGCTTCCAGTAGTTTCTCAAGGTGTAATGGGCTTCACTCCGACACGACTTATACCGCTATTAGGGGTCTGACGTTTACCACCTCCTAGGCCTGATAAGCGATAGTCCTCGATGAACAGACCGGACTCTACGGAGATTGTCACATCAGACTCAGTTGGAGTTCGGATGGGTTTCCTCATCGTCCTTCTTCTCGATGTCTACCTTGGGACGGTTACGTACAGCTAGTACCGCTTGCGGTCTGTGGTTAAACCCACTGCCAGCGTAGTGTCGAGTCTTTAGAGTCCCACACAGAGAGTTTCCCTGCATCGGGCAAAAGGTGTAGAGGCCGTATGGTTTTACGGCAGGGCCGCGATCACTTACGTACACTTGTGCACGTATTATGATCGAGCAGATAATACTAGCGGGCTTTGGTTTAAGCCAGATTCTAGTATTATACAGATGGATTTTTTCTGTCAAAGATTATCCATGTTTTTTGGAAATACGGATGGGAGGGGAAGTCTCGTAAATTGTCGGGAAGCTTCTAGAAGAAGATGACTCATTTGTATTTATTACTTTTTTGATTAAACACAAATGAGGTGGAGAGATGAGGTGTAGGTTTTCATTAAATGCTTAATGACTCATGAGGTGATTCACCATTAGGATTAAATGAAGCTTACAAGATATTTCTAGATATTTATCAAAGAGATATTTGTATGCTTAATATTATTCTATCATGAGTTATTATTCATTTCATTATCACAAAAGCTTTCTCTCTCCTCAAGTCTTCATTTTCTTCCTCAAAACCCTAAAAGCTCTCATGAGTTTAGAATCCTAGGATTTAAGTGACTAAGTAATTCATCTAATTACTCTACACCCTCTAGGACTTCTAGATTAGCGATCTAGAAGCCGTAGTTATCTCAGATTTGAGGTAGGAGCTCGGACTATAGATTCTCGGGTAGATCGTCTTTGACTCGAGGAGGCTGTTGAGGTGCCCATGTTCCATAGAGCCTACGAGGTGTGGAGGATAGCGATGAAGACCCGAAGGACAAGTAACGTGAGGTATAACTTTGAATCCGAGCAGTTAAACCTTTCGTAGTTTGCTAGTAATGGTTTAGACACGATCCGTGTGCTCAAGTCCGTGTTACGAAGCTTTGATAATTGTTTTTCATATATTTCGCATCCCCGCGAGCTCGTGGGGTGTGTGACATGAACTTACAGCACTTCCGTCCAGATTATTGAGTATTCACCCCGTATTCCTTGTGTCGATAATTTGCAATACCTTCATGACTTTTCTCACATGATTAAGCATCAGACCATTTTTTTTGGGACGTGATCTTTTCGTTCGCCGGCAGCCAATCGTGTTAGTGGTTCGGCAGGTGGAGAAAATTCGGTCAAGGGTCTTGCCATCTGTGGAGGGTTTTCTTAGGCATAGCCATATAGTGAGGTGATCACTTAGGAGGCTGTGAGCGATATTTGGGAGTTTTGTACTTTCCTCTTTGAAGGTACGCTTAGTGAGAATTTTTAATTCGGGGACGAATTTTTATACCGGGGAGATTGTAACGCCTTAGATTTCGGTTAGTGTTAGTTTAGAAGTTAATGCGGGTTTTTGGTAAATAGATTACCAATTCGGGTTCCTCACATTTTATAACATTTAATTAATAATTTATTATTATTTTTTATGGCATTTTCATGACCCGAAAGTACGGAACATGACCGGCACTTAGACTACGAAACGTCTCGAGGTGTACGTAATCTAAGTAAGCCGAAAACCTAGAAAACCAAAACAAGAAAAGTAGTAGAGTGAAGGAAAACGAATTTAAATCAAATAGTTTTAATGGCATAAGCCGAATTATGCGTTTTTAAAAACATCAATTATTTCCTGAAAATTTCGGCAGAGTCTCCTTTGTAAATACTGGCCCCCAAACGGGATACAACATGAATAGTATACGAAATCAATAAAAGGCATCACCAAACGGGAGCTAGCTCTTCGTCAATCGACGGTCACTACCACAAAAGCAATATAATATACAACGCCAAGGGCGAGGATCAAAACTCAAAAGGAAACTCAAAACAACAAGAAATCCACAGAAATATAACACGCGACTCTAAGGTCGAAAGAATAACATCACTGGTCTCTATCTCAAAAATAAATATATGTTTGGTTGATGGAATTTACTAGATACAACTGAATAATATTTTACAAAGTAATATGATTGGTACGATACCAATAAATTCATCTACTAGCAAGTCACCCGAAAGAAGCAGTGCCAGCAAAGCCATAATGAAACCTCTAGGGCAAAACCTGCAAGAAACTGTGGCACAACGGGGGTGAGTTGCCAACTCGTGAGTAGAAAAATATCTACGAACAGAAACCGCATGAACAACGTAATCCGAGGTCAACGATCATAGTATATCCTCAAATAAATATAACATGCAGCCTATAACAATGGCTAGGGTAAATATCTAACCCGAGTGTAATCCTATGTGCCCGTGTCAGTACCTCAGGTAGCAATATATCATATGGATGATGTATGAATGCATGAAACAGAATGCATGTACTGAAGAAAATTGCTTTCATAAATTAATGAGATTTCTGTATCTTTTTTTTTAAAATGAGGTATCATAAATGGAATCAGCATAAACAGTGCCTAGCATCGACACAAAAAAATATCCAAATATCTCGATATCTCTTTGTCGAAATCTCTGTACCTCAATATCTTAAATATCTCTATACGTCTCAATCTCACTATCTAGGGCGCCGTCAGTCCAGACCGGCCCCTACCATCAATCTCAAGACCACGACGGTATCCTCCGGATATCCGATGTGTCGGGTAATATCACCGGTCAGTAGTGCTCCCCTGCCAGGCTCAACGCTATCATCTGCGATCCTCTTGCCCCGGGGTACCTGATCGCACGCTTTCGGCGTGTCGGATGTTCAAAGTTCTAAAGTTTACCGCGATCGGGACGGTGTCGCTATGCAGCTAGCCGGTTGAGCACGGATCGATCCACAGGGAGATGGTTGTATTTCCGTTCTTGTCTTAGACGAGTCAATAAAGAATGAGTATATGTTTGTTCAAGTCTAACCTATGTGTTTTATTTGCAAGTATAAAGTTGTTAAGAAAAAGATACGAGATTGTAAGCTAAAGAAATCCGTACTCAAAACCTTTGAGCCGAGTCTTGACCAATTGAAGCTAGAGCAATCGGCAACAACGTGGATTAGGGGATTTAAGCGCGGTATTCGTGGAATACGGCTTATTTACCCTTGTCCTTCCGTTCTTGTCTCTTGCTTTCGCCTCCGGCCAAACCGAACGCAATCGGTCGCGGTTAGGAATCACCGTTACCTTGTTAGGGTAGGGTGCCTAACGGAGCGCTTGCGTATCGTTTGGGCGGAGTTCAATGAAAAATAACGGGAAAAGGAAATGAGCAAAGAAACGTTAACTTACAATATCATATTGATTCTTAACAACAACAATAATTACAACCATTCATAAAAAGAACAAAAAAGAGCAAAAGAAAAGAAAAGATTACAAGTAAGTAAGTGCATGGAATTTAAGTGCATGAAAGTAAAGCAAGGTAATAAAAAGCAAGAAATAAATAAGCAAGAAAGAAAACTAGAAACTAGAACTCAAGACAAGCATGGGATCAATAGCCAACCCTTAAACTTGCAAGCTCAATCAAGAGGTTGCAAGATCAAGAGAAGGGTAAAAACTCATGTGAAGTGAAGAACCAATTCCACAAGAAAATACGACCCTTGAGATCAATAACAAACTCTTAACCTTTCAAGCTCAATGAAGAGGTTGAAAGATCAAGAGAAAGCAAGAATCTCAAGGGGAAGTTAAAAAAAAGAGAATGATAAAAAACCCTCATCTTTATTCACATCCACTCAATGCTCTCACTACATTTCCATGGAGGATGAATGAAGAAGAAGAAGAAGAAGAAGAACTAAAACTAGCAAAAAGAGGCTTAAGAAATTAACACCTTGGCTTGGCTCAGATCTGCGGTATTTATAGGATAGGAATGGGTAACCTAGGGCAACAATCTGCCCCTAAATGAAGTGACCAAACTGCCCATGAAACACGACAACCTGAAGGCACTATACGGCCGCGGTTCCGCGGCCTAAGCATGCTTAGGCCGCGATTCCGCGGCCATAGTAGGGATTTGGGCCTTCGAAATTTGTGGTAATCCCTGGTTTCCTGTTTTCTTCAGTGTGGTATATGACTTTTCTCAGAAACTCATCACAATTCTTCCAGAATTTCAGTAGATCAAAAGGTGATGTGATGTGGATCTTTTGCCATGATTTCCTCGAGCTCCGCATAGATTTCTTGGATCTTGTGTTGACATTGAGCTTTGTGCATGAGAATGACAATCGATTTGCCATTTTTGTCCCTTAAATTGGTATGTGGCAACACACGGATAGAGAGCGGAGACCGTGTTTTATCTGTTATTGGCAGTAATCCAGAATTTGTCATACTTTTCCATGATATTCACTGTTTAGAGCTGAGACTAGTATCCTGCAATTATGTAGCAAACACTGATAAAAAGCACCTGCCTATAAACAAACGAGCGTAAGAATGGGCGTTATAGAATGCAATATTCTGGTATGAACAAATACCCCCAAACATAACTTTTGCTCGTCCCGAGCAAAACCAATTATTCACAAAAAAGTCCTAACCGCACTTTCGCAGGGAACGCGATTGTACTGAGCATGTGCAATAAGCCGTTAAACCTCTAGGTGTCCCTAGTAGGAAGAGTGTTGTCTCCTGAGGGTTTTCAGCTGATTACACCCACAAAATCCCGTCAAGCTAGTGTCATAAGTTAACATCGATTCTACTCCTACAGTTTAATATTTACGTTAGAAATTCTATCATCCTAAGTTAGAAATATCCAACACTTATTTTTCACACCTCCTATCTATTTAACCTTGGATCTCCTGAGTTTTCCTTCTAAAGTGCGGTCTCAAATCAGGGACTTTTATCAACTTTACAGAAAACACAAGTCTTATTCTTTATTTCTATCTTTTATCCAAACATCGATTGTATACCCCTACGTGTGTGTATATTTGCACCCCTACACTCGAGAATTCAATTCAAGCTATAGTACCCTTGCCCTAATACCTAATACTACTTCTTTTCATTAAGGATGGACGGATTTGCTCACACACCTTTCATGCGACTATTAATACTTCTTGAGGCACTAACGACCGATTACTAAATCTGTGAACTTTAAAGCGTAAATAGAAGTTTCCAGGTCTTGACTTTATTCTATTTTTCTTTTTCTTTTTCTTCTTCAAGACCGGATATTTTTTCAATATGCTCTTTTGGTGTTTAGCTTTAAATACCATTTTTTCTTTCATACTAGGCTTTCAGGCAAGAGTATTTCTAGGTATCCTCTACTATCCCAAGTTTCAAGGTGCGTGTATGTGCAGTTTGTAGGGTATATACTTTCTAAATTTGAACTCAAGAAAAGAAACTATTTTTCAGACTTATCCTTCAGTAAAGCTTCAATACTTTCCCCTCATCTTGACTTGACTCAAGAACTGAACTCAAAAATTGTAAGGACGTATACTTACCAAAGTTTAGACAGAATGAGGGTTATTTTTAGGGTTTTCAATTCCTAAGCTTAGAATTTAGTTATTTCTAACATATCAACTAAACTTTCAGAAAAAATCTAAGTTACCCTATTAGCTAACTTGACGACAAAGTTTTTATATTTTTGGAAAAAATTTCGATTTTTATGGGTTTTTAATAAGGTATGCGAATGCAAAATATACAAATGAATGTGAAGGAAGAAAGCTTACCGAGCACACCCCTAAACTTAAACTTGACAGTGCCCTCACTGTCAGGCTACACCAAGAGGGTCAAAATTGTCGGCGCTCTCCCTAAAAACAAATTATATACAAAACAAAAAGGAAAACAAAAAATATATACAAAAAAGGTGTCCCCCCCCCAAACTTAAGTAAAATAGTGTTTCCACTGTTAAGCGTTGAAGTTCAGGATTAGGGGGGAAAGAACAGTATCAAGCTATACAAGGCCTTACACAGGCCAAAAGTGAGCACCAAACATTCAAAGATTTTGTCTCTGTAATATGCTGGTTGGTGAAAGAATGCGGAGATGTAAGAAATAGAGAATACGCGAGACCGTATGAAGATAGAAGTGGTATACGGTCTCGGTATATGAGAGGAAGAAGAATGGCGGAATGAAAAAAGAAGTGGAATACGAGCTTGAGGGTGCAAATGGAGTAAATAGATTAGCACAATTTGTGATGACCGATGTGTGAAAAGCGATTGTGTTAATACATTTATCCGTCGAGAAATGGGGTCAAATCCCTCAAGATTCGTGAGAAACCATGGGTACGCCGAACTTGGTAAACCAGACATACGAAATGAAAGTGAGACGGTTTCTTGCATGGTCGGAACGATGGAAAGGGCAGGGGGAAGTGATTGAGAAAGGTTATCGGTTAAAGGTTCAGGAGGGTGTACACAGTCAGTGGAAGGGATAGGATGAATTGGAAAATCCGACTCATCAATTAAAACTGTTTCATCCTCAGTACTATCCTCAATATTCTCCTCAAAATTTATCTCATCCATGCATTTATTATCAAAATCCAGACGCATATGGGGTTCGGAAAAAATATTTAATGACTCGGGATGATGATTTGAAGAGAAAAAGTCAGCCAAATCTATGGGTTCATCATCCAACTTATTCCCCGCGTCAATATCCTCAATCAAGTGAAAATCAATATTCTCAGACACCTCATCAAAAGCATGGATATCAATCAATTCAGGTTCTAGAGTGGAGGTGTAGAGGTCAAAAGGATTGGGATTGGTTTCACTTGGAAGGGACCCTTCATAATCAGGTAAATCAAACACTACGAAGTCACACAACTCATTATCTGTTCTATCTGTAATCAATGAATCAGTTGGAACACTAGATAGATATTCAAAACCAGAGTTGTGGGAGTCAAGATGAATTGGGTAGGCTTGATTCGGAAGGGGGTACATCTCACTCTCTCCACTCAAATTCTCAGCCTGTCCTACCGCCTTTTCATACATTGAAAAATTTGGAGCTAGTTGAAAACTAGCTACCGGGTCACTAGGTTGTATGAGGGCGGCCATGGACGCATTCAAATCCATCATCTGTTGGCTTGACGCTACCCTAAAGTTTTCCAACGACTGTTCCAGACTAGACATGGGTTGTGAAGGGGTTTCAGTAAAAGATGCAAAGTTGTTTGGATACTGAAAACTCCCAAATGGCGGTTCTGAAGCTATGTCTATGGAAGGTGCAAAAGTAGGGTAGGATTGGTAGGAATTGAATGGCTGGACAGGAGCAGGATCAACATTTGGATAAGAAGGTGAATGGAATTGTTGATCCCAAGAATTTGAAGTGGTGAAAGGAGTGAATGATCGGTTACGGGATTGTTCAATACGTTCAGCGATGGACAAAGGACGACTTGCAAAAGGGGTATCAACATAAGCGGGTGCGGGAGGTTGAAAAGGTTGATACAAAGTGGAATGAGGAGTGCAAGTGTTTGTCCTAGACGCTGCTATGCGATCTTTCAGTGAAACTTTGGGCATGGAGGGGTCGTTCGATGTTCGGCCAAAGCAAGAACCGTAAGAAGTAATGTCCGGTTGTGGGTACCAAAGTTCGGCAAGAGTTTTGCGAGGTGGAGTACCCATGATATGAAGAGAGAAAGAAAGAATGACAGAGAAAAGGAGGGGAAAAAGAATGTGATATATATATATATATATATATATATATATTTTTAGCTATTAACAAAAGAATAAAAAAGAATATGGACAAAAACAATCACGACACAAAAATACCACACACCTAATCGTTCTAGGGTTCACCTAGGTCAACTAGACCTGCTCCAGAACTTGATTGTCGAAGTAAAACTGTGTCGAGAAACGGGCTCAAGATACACTGATCACGAGGCCAGGTAAGTGCAGAGATAAGGGGAGGTTTTCCAACGCTTTCACGAAGTTCCTTAATTAAATAACCCTTTCTCTTTTGGCGGTTTCGCCGTTAACAATTTCCTAGACACCCCGTAAACAATATACCGTTAAGCGATGTTCTAAACACGGTTAACTTCTCCTAGTGAGCGCGAAGTCCTTAAGGCTTAAAGTCTAATTTCTTTTAAATTTTGTGCGGGTAAACGTTATGCTTAAGTTCGTGATTTGTGGGCCACGGAAAAGGTGATGAAATCCTTTACCGTATGTTGTGGGGTTCGCTTGCCCTTAAGTCTGTATTAATGAATGCAATGCGCAATTCAAAAAATTCTATAAAGAATCAAACAATCGTTTTTTAGTTTAAGCACGGCACTGCAACAAATACGGGTTAGTCAATTTTTAGCGTTTGCTAGCGAACTTGCAAAGAATAGTATATTGGAAGCGTCGGATTTGAGAAGAAGGTGTTAGTAAAGTACGTACCGTTAAGTTTTGGGTTAGGAAACCCCCGTTGAATCAAATCCGGTAAGCTTGAAAAGTTCACTTGCGCGGGTCAAACTACCCGGATCTTTGGCACTGTACTTTGCAATCACCTTAGCCTTGAACGTACACTTTGCTCCCCACAATCGCAGTTTGCAAATCCGTAAAAATCTGCACTCTTGCCCACAAAAACGATCAAAAATAACAAAAAGATTTTTTTTATAAATATATACAAAAAGGATATTAACCCGAATAACAAGAAAGAAAATACGCTACCGTCTCCCCGGCAACGGCGCCATTTGATCGCACGCTTTCGGCGTGTCGGATGTTCAAAGTTCTAAAGTTTACCGCGATCAGGACGGTGTCGCTATGCAGCTAGCCGGTTGAGCACGGGTCGATCCACAGGGAGATGGTTGTATTTCCGTTCTTGTCTTAGACGAGTCAATAAAGAATGAGTATATGTTTGTTCAAGTCTAACCTATGTGTTTTATTTGCAAGTAAAAAGTTGTTAAGAAAAAGATACGAGATTGTAAGCTAAAGAAATCCGTACTCAAAACCTTTGAGCCGAGTCTTGACCAATTGAAGCTAGAGCAATCGGCAACAACGTGGATTAGGGGATTTAAGCGCGGTATTCGTGCAATACGTCTTATTTACCCTTGCCCTTCCGTTCTTGTCTCTTGCTTTCGCCTCCGGCCAAACCGAACGCAATCGGTCGCGGTTAGGAATCACCGTTAACTTATTAGCGTAGGGTGCCTAACGGAGCGCTTGCGTATCGTTTGGGCGGAGTTCAATGGAAAATAACGGGAAAAGAAAATGAGCAAAGAAACGTTAACTTACAATATCGTATTGATTCTTAACAACAACAATAATTACAACCATTCACAAAAAGAACAAAAAAGAGCAAGAGCAAAAGAAAAGAAAAGATTACAAGTAAGTAAGGGCATGGAATTTAAGTGCATGAAAGTAAAGCAAGGTAATAAAAAGCAAGAAATAAATAAGCAAGAAATAAAACTAGAAACTAGAACTCAAGACAAGCATGGGATCAATAGCCAACCCTTAAACTTGCAAGCTCAATCAAGAAGTTGCAAGATCCAGAGAAGGGTAAAGAACTCATGTGAAGTGAAGAACCAATTCTACAAGAAAATACGACCCTTGAGATCAATAACAAACTCTTAACCTTTCAAGCTCAATGAAGAGGTTGAAAGATCAAGAGAAAGCAAGAATCTCAGGGGAAGTTAAAAAAAAGAGAATGATAAAAAACCCTCATCTTTATTCACATCCACTCAATGCTCTCACTACATTTCCATGGAGGATGAATGAAGAAGAAGAAGAAGAAGAACTAAAACAAGCAAAAAGAGACTTAAGAAATTAACACCTTGGCTTGGCTCAGATCTGGGGTATTTATAGGATAGGAATGGGAAACCTAGGGCAACAATCTGCCCCGAAATGAAGTGACCAAACTCCCCATGAAACACGACAACCTGAAGGCATGCTTAGGCCGCGGTTCCGCGGCCTAAGCATGCTTAGGCCGCGGTTCCGCGGCCATAGTAGGGATTTGGGCGTTCGAAATTTGTGGTAATCCCTGGTTTCCTGTTTTCTTCAGTGTGGTATATGACTTTTCTCAGAAACTCATCACAATTCTTCCAGAATTTCAGTAGATCAAAAGGTGATGTGATGTGGATCTTTTGCCATGATTTCCTCGAGCTCCGTGTAGATTTCTTGGATCTTGTGTTGACATTGAGCTTTGTGCATGAGAATGACAATCGATTTGCCATTTTTGTCCCTTAAACTGGTATGTGGCAACACACGGATAGAGAGCAGAGACCGTGTTTTATCTGTTGTTGGCAGTAATCCAGAATTTGTCGTACTTTTCCATGATATTCACTGTTTAGAGCTGAGACTAGTATCCTGCAATTATGTAGCAAACACTGATAAAAAGCACCTGCCTATAAAAAAACGAGCGTAAGAATGGGCGGTATAGAATTCAATATTCTGGTATGAACAGTACCTCACCGGGTCCACCATGTACCCGAAATGGTTCCTCCACTCCTTGAACACGGGTCTCGAAATCCATCAGCAAACTCATGGTGGACGACTCATACATCATGGAAAAACCGCACTTTTTATTTAAAATAGAGAACATAAGTTTATATAAGTTTTGCGGTTTTCCCCTAAATCCAGAAAATCTCATGGAAATCCGAATCCAAATCCTCAATAGCATGTAAACAGTGAATATAGACATAAAATCCATGAATGCAGCATAACAATGAATAATAACATGCATGAAGTAGCAAGTAATAACTACAATGTCTAAACTAGCATCTAAGGCAAGTATACAAATATCATGTCTAAACTATTAGCTAACAACCTATGTCAAATGACATAGTATTTTCTAAAGTGTCGTGACATGGCAATTACCGATGAAGATGTGTGTTAGCCGGCAAGTAAGTGAACGTGGTACATACGCGTCATCGGTAATGGTGCTGGTGTCCTAACAGCATGATTTCAACAATAGAATATGAAACATAATATAATCATGCGATGCGGAGCGAACAACAATAATAAGCGGGAGCTGAATACTAGACACAACAACAACTAATATGGGCTAACAACTACACTAAACTATTAGGGCTAAGCTGTCAAGCTAAACTAAAGGTAAGGAAGCCTCCTAACGTCTGAGTCGATATATATGTATATATATATTAATCGGTGATCCCGCCTTGATAATATCACATCCGATACCATATCTATAATCAGACATCCCCAAGTCAAGAGTGCGGATCAAACATCAATATATAGCTCGTACGTAAATCCATCGTACGACATCCCCAAATCTGGGTACAGGTTCGTATCACATTCATCAAATTAATCATTTGGTATCCTCTTTATCAAAGATCATAATCCGGGATACTGATCTACGTCTAGTACGATACTAATATCATCAATATAGTCATGATCTGACTGCTGATCAATAGCCTCATACAAACCGATATCATCATCATATATCGTCATAAAGAGGTATACATCGCCTAATGTGACCTATTATGAATATCTTAACATATCTTATCTCATATCACGGTCACATGTCAACCATTCAATATATAACACTATTCACATGTATCGCCGTCCCATGATCCGCTATAACATCAGGACGTATCTCAAGTACTAATCCTGCCATATCACCGTTCTCGCGGTCTCAATCAAATCTTATCGACTCATCTCAAATCCAAAATACTATCCTTAAATCTAGTATGTGAACACATAGTCCCATACCCATGTGAACACATAATAATATAACCCCATATAAGCACATATGAAAGAAGAATGCATGCAAGTATGGGTGTGTGTGTATATGTGTGGTGCAACCACTAATCTACGGTTTCGCAACACTAAACCTATCCAATCACACCTAAAATCTATCTTTATCATCAATAAACTCAACAATATAAAATCAATGTATATGTGTGTATACGTATTCGTATACATCAGCACGAACTGCGGGGGTACTATACGCCATCCACCCGTTCTCCCCGTAGATATAAATCTACTCACCTTGTCCTCGCTCGCCGGTGCCGACGTCGCCACGCGCTTTCTTTTCCTCTCGAAGTCCACATGGTGTACCTACATATCATAACGCACCGTATCACATTAAAATCTGACTTGTGACAAAAACGATACACGAATCCCACATAGGGCAAAACCTATGATTGCTTCCACAAATCAACCCAAAAACACTCAACGTCGGCGTAGAAATGTCAAACCATCGAGAAAAACCCAAACACACTCATTTGCACATTCACAAGCACTAATTATAATATAAAATAGGTTAAAATTCACAAAAACCTCAAACTCACTTTAAAAGCTATTTTTCCGAAAATCTAGCAAGCAAAATTAACCGTTTTTGTACAAAACTCGACGTTTAAACAATTCTACAGGCCGCAATATCCACTCAATATCATAACCAAGTCATATAAACCATTTCAATAATTTATTCTCATCAAAATATATATATTTACAAAACCTACTTAACAAAATTAGCACAATTTTCCATTTTAGCTCAAAACTTGGTGTTTTAATCAACAAAAACATTTCAACAATTTTTTTGTGGCTAAAATGCTCACTAAATAAGTTAATTAAGTCACATAAACCCAAACTAATATTTAAACTCACTTATTATAATAGATCTAAAAAAACTAGTTTGCAATTAGATTAATTAGAATAATTTAGATGTAAAAATTAGAAAATTTAGCACTTAGATTACACTTTGCATGACATTGCATGTTAACTACACTATGAAATTATAAACATTTTAATAAAACCCTAACTTGATTTTAAAAATCCAATTCTAGAATTTCGAAATCCTAACTTTAAAATTTCTAACTAGCCATTTCAACCAATTTAACACCTGAATACATTAGATTAGCATAATTAAACAACAATTTAGCCATTTGGAAAAGATATACCTCCAAGACTTGTAGTTCTACATGCATCTTATCCTCCCAAATTAGCTTCTATGCCCCAAGATCCATGCTAGATGGGCTAAAGAATAATGGGTAAGTGTTGGATTTGGATTTTGCTTTGATTTTTGAAGCATTTTGTGGATTTTTGATGCAAAATAAGAGAGAGAGAAAGAGGGGCTGATGTTGATGGAGGGAATGGGAGGGGGGCTCGGCCAGAAATGAGGGGTGAGGAGAGAGAGTGAGGTGGGGAAAGTGAAGTCAAGTCCACAAGGTCAAAGCCCAGTCTCATTTCTTTACTCTTTCCTTCTCTCTTTTCCTTCTGTTTTCTTTTTTTATCAAAAGAAGTGGGGACATGGGGGAGGTGGCTGCTGAAAATTCAGCCAAGGTGAAGGAAAAATGGGGGTGTGTGAGTGTGGGGTGATGGAAAATGATAAATACTATACCCCAAACATCCATTTACACTAAATTCACTATTTAAGCCTTTTTCTTCGATATTTTCTAACACGTATAACAACATCATTTCATTTCAAAAACCACATGTTAAAATTTTGTTTAATGTGTTATGATGCACAAAATTTATTTCAACTCATCCCAATTTGTAATTTTTCCTAATTAAATGTATTAGTGACGGCTTAAAATAATATTAAAATAATTAATTTCCGAAAAAATTTCAGAAAATTTTAAATTTCACTAGTGGCTCAATAAACACCAAATACTAGTAATTACTTAGCTAGAATATGTATATTTAATTTTATAATAAAGATATTTTTATTTTGTCTTTTTACAGAAAACCCCCTTAATTTACCGATTTTTCGAAATTGCACCGAAACGATTTTCAAAACGTTACAATCTCCCCCCCTTAAAGAAATTCGGTCTCCGAATTTAAATTAAAACTTCCCCCAAATACAAAAACATCTAAGTAAAACCATTAAGTCGTCGGGGCTCCGAAATCATAAATATATAAAACAAATCGTAGCGCAGCGTATGCGCATGAAAAATGAGCATATAACTTAAAATCAAAACTCCATCCAGCATCCTGCAATCATCGAAGTCAAGGTGAAGGCACGTATGCCAAATCCAAAGAAAAACCGATATGATATAATCTCGAAACTTTACATGTAAATATCAACTCTATATATGTAAATATCTGAAGAAAATGCATGCCAAATCTTTTAAAGTCGCTGTGCACTGCGCATACACTGCACAGTGGCGGACGCCTCTTATAAGAAGATAACCATATACGTATATATCTTTTGTTTAACATTACGTTCCGCCTTTTTTGAAAGTAATTTAGAAAATGGTTCCCTTATTTTTTTAAAACGTTTCGTGTCCTTTCAGATACGTAGGTAAATACTGAAACTACAGCTCGCTTTTTGGAAATCCCCTTCGATAGCTATCAATGCATGAAAAATATACTCAGGTACTGTCCTCTGACTAGTCCTGCTCAGTACGAAAACAATACTAATATCATAAAAACGCACTACTCCATAAGAAATCAATCCTAAAATACGCATATGAATACAATGTGTGTATGGTGCGCACGGAAATGAAAATCCATATATGTGCCAACATGTGCACAGAAACAAGATCTAAGTGCATCGGGTGTGCACGAAACATCTGTCATAGGCAACGTGGGAGCCTGACAGCAAAATCAGGTGCATCTGACATGCACGAAGAATCTCTATTTAGTACATCTGGTGTGCACCAAAATCGCACCTCAAAACATGCGCCCAACATGCGCGAAAATCCAAATCAGGTGCATCTATCGTGCATGAAATCATAAAATCCAATATCACGCGCCGAACATGCGCAAAATCCAATCAGGTGCACAAGGTGCACAAAACAAATATCGAATATCATAATCGAAATCGAAGTCCAGTGCATCTAAATGCACAACATACGTAACACTGCACTGCAAGCATATATGAACTATACCGAGTGCAAAAACCAAATCATGTGCGTACATACGCACAAAATCAACTCAACTGTATGAAACCTATAAAATCATAAACATACGAAACCAAGGCACGAAAATGATATCAAGTGCAACAACTGTGCAAAAATCGTAAATACTCAGTAGGTGCAACCATGGTACATGAAAACAAATATCATGAAACTCAATCATCAAAACCAAATCATGCAAATAAATCGTCTAAAATACTGAAATCATTTGTGGCGGAATAGTCCCGCCCAAGCACATCCTCCAAGAATCTCTGGCCAACTGTCGTGGTCACTCATAGCATGTCTCGTCGACGATCCTGAACTCTGGCCTACCGGTGTGCATAACATGACCACTCCTGGGTTTAAGTCTTCTTGCAATTTATTCCAGAAAGGTCCTATCGAGGTCTCTCCCAAATCTCGTCTCTGCTTAATTGTCCGGAAATCATCGTCCTTTACTATATCTGTTTCTTGTTCGGGAACGGCTGCATATACTTCGCGACTCCTTCTGGAATGTATATCAAAGTACAACGCCTCGGCATGCGTATCACATCTCTGACGTTGGCGGACTGTAACGTCATCTTATCCAGATCTTGTACGAACCTCTTACTCCACCTTTCTCTAATATCGACTGCTTTGGACTTGTCTTGTCGTGGCTGCATGGACTGAGCTCCAACGGCTATCATCGTATCAGGAGTCTCCCAAGAAATGCATCTCACCACCTAGCATCCGAATGAAGTCGAACCATCCGATCGATTCGTCAAAACCTCATAATCCCCCAAGAGCTCAACATCTTGGGAACAGTTTAACGGTATCGAGTACGTACCACAACATCGATAATCCAGCCGTAGAAGGGCAAACCTATGCCTCACTAATGGCGCCGTGGAACTGCAGCAAACCATAAGGTTCAAAGGCTTTCACATGGTCATTAAGTCGAGTTAGGGTTTCATTCTTCTAGAGGGTCTAAAGAATTTCATGCATGTCTTTCCGAATACTTTAAACTTGGAATAATAGGTTTCTGATATTCGATCGTCTCTGTCGACTATCAACGTCTCCGCGTGAAGTCATCTCTAGCTGGAATCAATCTATCTGATGACCTCGCATCGGGGTAGGCGAACAAAGCACATGTCCTAGTCATTCATCCTCGGGTGACAAGCGACCTTCTATCATCACTTAGTACAACTCATACAACAATAGCTCTAACATCTGGGGCGATATCTCGTCGTTCACAGCAATGACTGGCTCACTCGTCTGCACGCTGAACAGTGCCTCAATCATCAGGAGTAAGCAATACGCCAACGGTCATCAAAACCTGGCTGGCCTCTATCATTAGCTCAATCCTCTGGTACTGATCGGCACGTCCGAGTAACCTTATACAGCGGTCCATCCCACGCTCATGGCGCGAAAACACAGTAAAAAGACACATCTCTGCAATCGTGTGTCGCCGAAATTACGCCCTGGTTAGTCCTCGTTCTTAACGAGCTCGTGCTGACCGCAACTCTAGTCGTAGCTCTCCCTTCCCGTAATCGTGGCAGCAAAACCATAACTGGTACTGATGAGGCTAGATCAGGAATGAATATAACACTGAACAAAGAAATGTACATCCTAAGGCTTCTTAAGTCGAGTAGCGTATCGTAAGTATGCCGCGGAACATACCCACGGTACGTCACTCTACTTTAGCCACCTATTCCATCAACCAAGGGTCATCCTACGCTCCAAAGGTAAAACCTAACGCTCTGATACCAACTTTTTCATGACCCGAAAGTACGGAACATGACCGGCACTTAGACTACGAAACGTCTCAAGGCGTATGTAATCTAAGTAAGCCGAAAACCCAGAAAACCAAAACAAGAAAAGTAGTAGAGTGAAGGAAAACCAATTTAAATCAAATAGTTTCAATAGCATAAGCCGAATTATGCGTTTTTAAAAACATCAAATATTTCCAGAAAATTTCGGCAGAGTGTCCTTTGTAAATACTGGCCCCAAAACGGGATACAACATGAATAGTATACGACATAAATAAAAAGCATCCCCAAGAGGGAGCTAGCTCTTCGTCAATCGACGGTCACAACCACACAAGCAATATAATATACAACGCCAAGGGCGAGAATCAAAACTCAAATGGAAACTCAAAACAACAAGAAATCCACAGAAATATAACGCGCGACTGTAAGTTCGAAAGAATAACATCACTTGTTTCTATCTCAAAAATAAATACATGTTTGGTTGATGGAATTTACTAGATAAAACTGAATAATATTATAAAAAGTAATATGATGGGTACGATACCAATAAACCCACCTACTAGCAAGCCACCCGAAAGAAGCAGTGCCAGCAAAGCCGTAATGAAACCTGTACGGCAAAACCTGTAAGAAACTATGGCACAACGGGGGTGAGTTTCCAACTCGTGAGTAGAAAAACATCTACGAACAGAAACCGCATGAACAACGCAATCCTAGGTCAACGATCATAGTATATCCTCAAATAAATATAACATGCAGCCTATAACAATGCCTAGGGTAAATATCTAACCCGAGTGTAATCACATGTGCCCGTGTCAGTGCCTCAGGTAGCAATA
Source organism: Agapanthus africanus (assembly GCA_030015575.1). Taxonomy (NCBI): domain Eukaryota; kingdom Viridiplantae; phylum Streptophyta; class Magnoliopsida; order Asparagales; family Amaryllidaceae; genus Agapanthus; species Agapanthus africanus. The sequence goes on along the minus strand of JASDDO010000024.1, from coordinate 703,929,554 downwards.
TATCATATGGATGATGTATGAATGCATGAAACAGAATGCACGTACTGAAGAAAACTGCTTTCATAAATTAGTGAGATTTCTGTATCTATTTTTTTAAAACGAGGTATCATAAATGAAATCAGCATAAACAGTGCCTAGTATCGACACAAAAAAAATATCCAAATATCTCGATATCTCTGTGTCGCAATCTCTGTTCCTCAATATCTCAAATATCTTTGTATCTCTTAATCTCACTATCTAGGGCGCCGTCAGTCCAGACCGGCCCCTACCATCAATCTCAAGACCACAACGGTATCCTCCGGATATCCGACGCGTCGGGTAATATCACCGGTCGGTAGTGCTCCCCTGCCAGGCTCAACGCCATCATCTGCGACCTCTTGCCCCGGGGTACCGCACCGGGTCTACCATATAACCAAAACGGTTCCTCCACTCCTCGAACTCGGGTCTCGAAATCCATCAGCAAACTCATGGTGGACGACTCATACATCATGGAAAAACCCCACTTTTTATTTAAAAGAGAGAACAGAAGTATATATATAAGTTTTGCGGTTTTCCCCCAAATCCAGAAAATCTCATGGAAATCCGAATCTGAATCCAAATCCTCAATAGCATGTAAACAGTGAATATAGACATAAAATCCATGAATGCGGCATAACAATGAATAAAAACATGCATGAACTAGCAAGTAATAACTACAATGTCTAAATTAGCATATAAGGCAAGTATACTAATATTATGTCTAAACTATTAGCTAACAACCTATGTCAAATGAAATAGTATTTTCTAAAGTGTTCGTGACATGGCAATTACCGATGAAGATGTGTGTAAGCCAGCAAGTAAGTGTACGTGGTACATACGCGTCATCGGTAATGGTGCTGGTGTCCTAACAGCATGATATCAACAATAGAATATGAAACATAATATAAGCATGCGATGCGGAGCGAACAACAATAATGAGCGGGAGCTGAATACTAGACACAACAACAACTAATATTGGCTAACAACTTCACTAAACTATTAGGGCTAAGCTGTCAAGCTAAACTAAAGGTAAGGAAGCCGCCTAACGTCTGAGTCGATACATATCTCTGTGTGTGTGTGTGTGTATATATATATGTATGTATTAATCGGTGATCCCGCCTCGATAATATCACATCCGATACCATATCTATAATCAGACATCCCCAAGTAAACAGTGTGGATCAAACATCAATATATAGCTCGTACGTAAATCCGTCGTACGGCATCCCCAAATCTGGGTACAGGTCAGTATCACATTCATCAAATTAATCATTTGGTATCCTCTTTATCAAAGATCATAATCCGGGGTACTGATCTACGTCTAGTACGATACTAATATCATCAATATAGTCATGATCTGACTGCTGATCTACAGCCTCATACAAACCGATATCATCATCATATATCGTAATAAAGAGGTATACATCGCCTAATGCGACCTATTATGAATATCTTAACATATCTTATCTCATATCACGATCACATGTCAACCATTCAATGTATAACACTATTCACATGTATCGCCGTCCCAAGATCCGCTATAACATCAGGACGTATCTCAAGTACGAATCCTGCCATATCACCGTTCTCGCGGTCTCAATCAAATCTTATCGACTCATCTCAAATCCCAAATACTATCCTCAAATCCAGTATGTGAACACATAGTCCCATACCCATGTGAACACATAATAATATAACCCCATATAAGCACATATGAAAGAAGAATGCATGCATGTATGGGTGTGTGTGTGTGTATGTGGTGCAACCATTAATCTAGGGTTTCACAACACTAAACCTATCCAATCAGACCTAAAATCTATCTTTATCATCAATAAACTCAACAATATAAAATCAATGTATATGTGTGTATACGTATTCGTATACATCAGCACGAACTGCGGGGGTGCTATATGCCATCTACCCGACTTTTCCCCGTAGATATAAATCTACTCACCTGGTCCTCGCTCGCCGGTGCCGATGTCGCACTCGTTTGCTTGTCGTCTCGAAGTCCACATAGGGTATCTACATATCATAACGCACCGTATCGCATTAAAATCTGACTCTTGACCAAAACGACAGACGAATCCCACATAGGTCAAAACCGATGATTGCTTCCACAAATCAACCCAAAAACCCTCGAAGTCGGCGTACAAATACCAAACCATCGAGAAAAATCCAAACACACTCATTTTCACATTCACAAGCACTAATTATAATATAAAATTGGTTAAAATTCACAAAAACCTCAAACTCACTTTAAAAGCTATTTTTCCGAAAATCTAGCAATCAAAATTAACCGTTTTTGTACAAAACTCGACGTTTAAATAAATTTAGACGCCGCAATGTCCACTCAATATCATAACCAAGTCATATAAACCATTCCAATAATTTATTCTCATCAAAATATATATATTTACAAAACCTAGTTAACAAAATTAGCACAATTTTCCATTTTAGCTCAAAACTTGGTGTTTTAATCAACAAAAACATTTCAACAATTTTTTTGTGGCCAAAATGCTCACTAAATAACTTAATTAAGTCACCCAAACCCAAACTAAATTTTAAACTCGATAATTATAATAGATCTAAAAAAACTAGTTTGCAATTAGCTTAATTAGAATAATTTAGATGTAAAAATTAGAAAATTTAGCACTTAGATTACACTTTACATGACTTAGCATGTTAACTACACTATGCAATTATAAATATTTTAATAAAACCCTAACTTGATTTTAAAAACCCAATTCTAGAATTTCCAAACCCTAACTTTAAAATTTCTAACTAGCAATTTCAACCAATTTAACACTTGAATACATTAGATTAGCATAATTAAACAACAATTTGGCCATTTAGAAAAGATTATACCTCCAAGACTTATAGATTTACATGCATCTTAGCCTCCCAAATTAGCTTCTATGCCTCAAGATCCATGCTAGATGGGCTAAAGAATAATGGGTAAGTGTTGGATTTGGATTTAGCTTTGATTTTGTGTTGATTTTTGAAGCATTTTGTGGATTTTTGATGCAAAATGAGAGAGGGAGAAAGAGGGGCTGATGTTGATGCGGGGAATGGGGGGGGGGGGGCTCGGCCAGAAATGAGGGGAGGGGAAAGAGAGTGAGGTGGGGAAAGTGAAGTGAAGTCCATAATATCAAAGCCCACTCTCATTTCTTTATTCTTTCCTTCCCTCTTTTCCTTCTGTTTTCGTTCTTTATCAAAAGAAGGGGAGACATGGGGGAGGTAGCTGCTGAAAATTCAGCCAAGGAGAAGGAAAAATGGGGGGGGGGTGTGATTGTGGGTATGGGTGTGGGGTGATGGAAAATGATAAATTCTATACCCCAAACATTCATTTACACTAAATTCACTATTTAAGCATTTTTCTTCGATATTTTCTAACACCGTCTAACAACTTCATTTCATTTCAAAAACCACTTTTTAAAATTTTGTTTAATGTGTTATGATGCACAAAATTTGTTTCAACTCATTCCAATTTGTAATTTTCCCTAATTAAATGTATTAGTGACGGCTTAAAATAATATTAAAATAATTAATTTCGGAAAAATTTTCAGAAAATTTGAAATTTCACCAGTGTCTCAATAAACACCAAATACTAGTAATTACATAGCTAGAATATGTATATTTAATTTTATAATAAAGATATTTTTATTTTGACTTTTTACAGAAAACTCCCTTATTTTACCGATTTTCCGAAATTTCACCGAAACGATTTTCAAAACGTTGCTGGCATGCACACACATGTGCATGTTTATGTGAGGTTTTGTTCTGTGTTAATCTAGATTAGCAACCATGACAACTTAACCCTAATCTAATCCTTTGCTTTATCTTAATTCTTGTTTTAATCTTATCCTTAATCTAATCCTAGATATTTTGTGTGAGGAGTGAGATATTTTTTTTGGAACTGAGGAGGTGGCATGGTGGTGTGTGAATGCATTAATGGTGGTTTAATGCAAAGGGTACACTCACCACACTTTCACCCTACACTCGCCTCCCTCTCTCATTATCCTTACACTCTCTCATTTTCTCTATCTCTTTTAATTTTCTCATTCCTTTCTCATCTTAACCGAACACTTCATCATTCCATCACAAATCCATCTCAAATCTTCACAAAAACACACAAAAATCGCATTTTTTGCCTCTTGGATTCCAGGGAGCTTGGGAACCTAGGATTTTTGAGTTCTTTTGGTTAGGAAATGATCTCTTTCTGTTAGTTAAGTGTTTATTGTGTAGCGTAGCTTGTTAGTTTCAGTTTAGATAGAATTATGTAACGTTTCGGGTAAATATCGTATTTTTAGTGTCAATATATGGTATTTGTGATCTGCTATGACCCCGAGAGCTTACTAGAAAACCAAACAATGAAATTGTGTTGTACCTGAGACCCTGAGCCTTCACCTCAAGCACGAGACCCCCTGCTCGGACCATGGCCGGCGACAAGAAGGGAAAATCCGGCGACATCGTTTTTTGGATTGAGTTAGGGTGTGGGTTTTTGTCGGTAGGTGTCTGCACTAGTTTAGGTGTGTTTGGTCTTTTTTGAGTTTTGGTTTTTCTCTGTATACAAAATATGGGATCACATAGCTAGTTTCTTGTGTTACGATTATGTGTGATACGTTATACGACACGGATCGTGCACTTTGTGTGATTTTGCTCTTGGGTTGGTTTCGTCGTGTCACTACGCACGTTAGCCACAATACGAAAACTTGAGAGTATGTTTTGTGATGTTGCGTCGGTCAAACGTAGTTTGTACGTGTTTTGGGTCTATTGCTAATAAATGCTTGTAATATTGTTATTTGCTTTCAGGATCGCAGGCGGGGACTTCGTACGCTGCGAAGAAAGGAAATAGGTGGTAGGCTTTACATAGCCAGGAGCGTTGGTGAGTAGATTTAACATCTACAGGGGAATCGCCCATATAGCGTTATGCGTCTGGGCTAGAGATGTTCTGATGTTATCTCATATTCTATTACATATATAGAGTTGCACATACACCTTATTGCCTATTTACTAGTTGTGCTTGGACTTGTACCCTTAGGACACTGCACTATTATTGACGGCTCATGTTGCATGAGCACTGATTGTATGCCACACACACCGTCAATAATTGCCATGATACACACAACACACATACATATCTGATATTGTTTGTTTAGGGAAATTGAGACATTGATTCATATTCCTTATTATATGACATATAGCATACCTGTATACCTACATGCTTACACGTATGCCTTGACATGATTACATGCTAGTTAGCTGTATACCTATATGGTATTGTACCATTACTGATAGGTATATTTCACACATAATGACATAGCGACATGTATACCTTGCATACATACTTCACTTATACCTGGAGGGTATATTACATCATTACTTTTAGGTAGATACATATACCTTACTATAACTTTATGTTTACACATATATCTGGCTATAGCTACATGTTTACCTTTATTTGATATTATATAGACTTGGAGAAATTAGGAACTGCATGATATATATTTTAACTAGATGCAGTTAAATAGCAGCTTTTCCTTTATATGCTCGCATTTCAATTTTATGTTGTGCATATTATATTCATAGATTTTCGCATTGAGATATGGATTTTTCATGATATTTTCTGGATTTGAGGACCATGGTAGTTTCATGAAATTATGCATTATTTCAAAAACTCGGTTTCTCTTGATATGATATTTTAGCATCCACCATAAGATTTATCGGTTCTGATATATATATACCCCACGTGAGGAAAGTAGGGGGCCGTGTGATGGTACATGGTGGGGCCCGGAGGTACCCCGGGGCAAGAATTTTGTGGAGAAGACGATGAGTTAAGGGGGAACCATATTTACCGGTGACAGTACCTATGACTCGGCGGTTATCGTGGGGATACCGATAGGTGTCATGTACGTATGGATACGTCGAAAGACGAGGGTCGAACCTGGGCACTCGGGTTTTCGGGATAGCGTATAATACGTACCTATCTGGGGCCACTCGTGGTGACAGCACCTGACACATCAGTATTTTTGTGTCGATGCTTGACCCATTGATTTCATGATATTTTTACTCCTAAGTATATATAACAGTGGAATGGGACACTGTTATATATATATATATATATATATATATAAATATATATATTAGTGGAATGGGACGCTAATATATATGTATACATATCAAATTATATACATCATCATATTTATTCATGTAAATATTGGACTTAGGATATTTAAGATTCACTTGATATTGGATTCAGGATATATGAGATTCACTTGATATTAGATTCAGGATATTTAGATTCACTTGATATTGGATACAGGATATATGAGATTTACTTGATATTGTACTTTAAGGATTTGTGAGACTTACATGATATGAAAGCCAATTTGGTGGCTGATTTAAGCAAATTGGGATTTGGTTGTCTTGATGGACAATGGTTCTACCACGAGGTCAGGATTCTGTGGAAATGACATGCTTCATCCCATACTTCGCAATTATTGTTTATGCACTGCTTCATGTATTAGTTGTACCTGATAGAGTACTTTCCATGATTGTTGCATTTACATACCCTATTTATATGCATTGCTTCATGTATTAGTTGTACCTGCTAGAGTACCTTTCATGACTTTTGCATATATACATTGCCATATCATTACTTCATGTATTACTAGTACCTGCTAGAGTACCTTACATGTTTGTTGCTTACAGATTGTCATATTATTGCTTCATGTATTAGTTATACCTGCTAGTGTACCTTTCATGACTATTGCATACATATGACCTTTTATTGCTATTCGTTTGCATATGTTAGATTCGCGTTGTACGTGCATACTTGTGATTACCTGCATATGTTATTTACTATTCACGAGTTGGCAACTCACCCCCGTTGTGCCACAGGGTTTTGCACGTTGTTTTCCAGAGTAGTCGAGGCAGGCTATTCATCTATCATATCATCTTTTACAGCGGATACCGCTTCGGCTCATAGTGTGCAGTTTTTCTTAGGTAGGTTTTGCGGTTATCCGATATTGTTTATTATATATTCGTTGTATCCTGTACTCTCCATCTACCATTATCTTGTATGACTTAGAGATTTGATGTGAGGACGATATTGTAGATTATTTAGTGACTTGGAGGTCTTTTGTATAGTTTTATTTATATCGTCATTTATTTCTTCGCTACGGTGTCGTATATCTGTTGTGGTGGTTGTTTTCCGCCTTTGGGCTTGTTTTTGCTCCCGTTTGGGGATGCTTTAATTTTGTCTTTGTTGTACCCACTTTTGGGGCTGGTTTTTACAAAGGAGGCGTTGCTCAAATTTTAATGGAAAAAAAGTTGGACTTTTAAAGAATTTGGGTTGAGATTTCAAAGGTTTTGAAAATTCTATTATTTCTTACTACTTTTGATGGTTAGATTACTGGGTTTTTGGCTTACTTAAATTGCGTTACGCCTGTGGACGTTGCGTAGTTTAAGGGCCGTCACATGTTAATTTCGGGTCGTGACACTACCCTAGAAAAACTAACACCTAATTCCATTGAAAAATTGGCGAGCTTGGATTTTAGGAAGATGTCGCCGGTCGAACATGTTAGGAATGGGTCCATGTTTCTGGTATGTATTCTAGGTCCTATTGAAAAGATTAATGTACTGTTTGATCTTGTTAATTATTATCTAGACTATAGCAGATTCACAACAGAGCCTAAATTTATCTAAATATGATTTTCCGATATCCTACTTCTAAACTAGAACAGTAATGAACTAAAAGAACTACTGGGTTGGAAATTATACCAATCTAGAAGATCAACTAAAATTTTCCTTCAAAGATGTACTAGCCCAAAAGTAGCTTGAGGGTGTCACGCCCCGCTTCCCGGTGTACGGGCAGAGGGCATGACGAGGCCATTACGTATATACTTAAAAGTACATACGCTAAGCGTATCTAAGAAATATAATAGTAAAAGTACACAAGAGACAAAATGTAATGAAACATCAACTTTATTATTAACATTCTTTTGTACAATGGATGGAAATATAAATACAACTGAATGAAAGCAATGCCTAAACAATGGCATAATAGAAATAGAAAGTACTGAAATGAAATGTGTACAATGAAGCTAGAGCTCTGGGTCGTAGGCAAGCTGATCCAAGTCCTCATTGGTGGGCTCGATCTCCTGAATATTCGAATCACTTGACAACATCTTAATGAAGAAAGAGAAGGAATGTCATCAGCGAACAATCGCTCGGTAAGTCCCAAAGATAAGGGAGAAGTAGAATAGACAGAGAGAGAGTGTGTGTAAATTTTTAAAGTTGTATTATACTGTTATAATGTTGTATTTTGTGTTAACACTGTTGTTTGTAGCTTGGTACAGAAGGATGCCGGTGTATACGAGAGGAGTCTCTATATGCTAGAGACTAAGGCAAATGGAAACACAAGCCTCCGTCGATAATACCACGGAACAATGACATTGATTTAATTACGTCTTAAGTGACCACCTCGTGCCACCTTTAACATATTCTGTACCAGTCTACCCCTTTAAAAACCCCGTGATTTCTTGTTTGTATTGATGTATATAGATGGATGACTTTTGTTGTAAAAGGAAGACTTGCCGAAACCATGATATCGGTAAATGGTTGTAACTGAAGAATCATATAAATGGAAGTATATTCATGGTTCGGTTCGGTCAATACAGATTGAATATATTGAATATATGTATTCATATTGAATTGTAGATTATAGATTGTACTTGAATCATATTCATGTCAGATTATTAATGAGACTCATTCTGAGTCAGACAATTAGAAAAGAAATTGAATCCAGAATTAGCTTTTGGTGTTATCGGTAAGCGCTGCACATGGGATACAGGATTTGTGTCATTTTCAAAGACGATTACCGTATTGATAAGACCGTTGTTAAGTTGTCTACCTTAGATAGGCAAGCACTCATTTCTCCGGCTCCTTGAGGTTCAAGAGACTGGTCCCGCTTAAACCTATATTTAATAGGGTCCTTAGGGTAATTTACAGAACTTGAGGGGGTTTTATGTAAAAATAATTTGTATACTTTTCAAAATACACCCCAAGTGTTTATTTATCATCTTTAGAGTTTTCATGATTGTAGATTTTATATTTGTGACTTTTCAAGTGAATAAACCTATTTTTGATAATACATGGTATTAAATTGTAATATTGAACTTGTATGGAATTCGTGGTATTTTAATGTAAAGTGATTATTATGATTTTAGAAAAAGTTGGAATATTTATATTACCACAAAAATAGATATTTTAATGATATATATATATATATATATATTTATAGAAAAATAAATATTAATATATAATATTTCTAGAAATCTCATTTTCTTAAGATATTCGTATTTTAAATTTTCGAGACCGAATGCCCCTTGCGGAGGTCTGAATCTCGCACTACTAACCCAGAGATGTGCGATAATCCACACCTTCCCAGTTGGGTTCCCCAAAGTGGGTTGTAGCGGCGCTTTGCAAACATTTATAAAAAATACGAATTCTTATAGAAACGGTTTTAATAGTTAGGGGTATTTATATGTAGAGTTTCGTTTTCCCGTATTCTATGTTCCCGAAAGGGATTGTGCTATGTTTCATAAGAGTGTGTGAGGAAGTAGGTCATTACCTCGTGATCTCCTTAAAGGTATAGCAAGATTTTGATGTTTTAAACTAGAAAGTAAATTACATGGAATTTTAGTGAAAAAGTACTGTAACAATTGAAATAGAAATCTTTTTGCTATGGAATTTATTTAATATGACTTTTTAATGTTTAATAGTCAACATGTAATGGTTTAGTATGATTGTATTTAAGAAAAGATTGAATTTTTTAAGAAGAACCGAATCGGAAGTCGGATTAACTCTGATTCCGTCGGGTTTTATTAAAAGAAGTTTTAAGACTAGAGAATAGAAGAGGGAGGTGGGACTTTTGGGTTTAGAGATTAGAAGAGAGGAAAAGAAAATGATAGGATGTGCCGGTGCATCGTTTCATCGTCGGGAGCTCCTAGGATTGTCATCGGAATTTCACCGGAGCTTTCGCCTTTTGCTAACTTCAATTGCACACTAAACTTTTAGTGATTTTTTGAGAGTTTTGATCAGAATTTTTGAGTGAGGGTGGTGTCTTGGGGTTGTATTTATAGGATAAGGCTTGGATTTAGGGTAGGTGAAAGGTTGAATTGAAAAAAAAATGTATTAAATGTAGTAAAACAGAATAATTAGGGTTTTAAAGAGTCTCTTGTACTGGTATTTACATTTAAACTATACAGGAGTACAGGGGAGTCCAAGAGGCCCAACTTTTATGTTGGGGACTCAGCGGTCCGGCTGAGTCCCGTCGGCGGCGGCGGCGGCCCTAGTCGGCCGAGTCGCCGGCCGATTTGGCCAAGTCCGGGGGCCGTTGGCTTCGTCAACGATGCATTTGTTTGATATAGTGCCCTCAGAGTCAATTATTGGATCGCAGGCATGTGGTTGCAATGATTGAGGGAGGACCTATGCCGGTAGGACAATCTTACTTAGGATGATTGTATACTATCTGGCTTGTCTCTATCATCGTGTACATGCTTTAGGTGACATTGTGGTTCACTAGTACACGTTGATGGAGAATAATATGCTACCATAGTTTGTCTTTATTATCATGTACTGCTTTAGGTGACCTTACAGGTCGCTATTACATGTTGATAGAGCCCTTAGGATTCTTGCTTGACTACCAGCAGTATGATGGCGATCATATACGTGAGAGTTGGTTAGTCTATAAGCACATCCTTAAAGTAGTCCCTAGTCATGGGAGTTTCGAGACTGGGCATCGATACTCCGTTAGTAGACTAGTGTACACAGTCGAGACCCCGACGAGGGGCGGTGGCCGGTCTCACAAGCCATTGGTGTCAGTTGGTTCACCTAAGATGTATACAGGTGCTCATTGGGTTATGAGTACATCGGACAGGACATGCCGGGAACATGCTAGTTGGTATTATATCTGACGTCAGATAGCAATTCCCTGGTGACATGTGTACAGGTTAGTTCATCGACCTGAGATCGTCATTTGTCTTGTGTGAGTTCCCACTGTGCTTTGATTACTACCCTACCACGGCTCAAATGAATCATGCAAACAGGTTTTAGTTGGGTACAGTCCCGAGCTACATGGAGGCAGTGAGCGGATCGGCAGGTGATTCGTCTCTCCCTGTATTGGGGGAGAGGTCGCGCCGTGTCTAGGAGAGCCATTACACAAAGACCTCGGCCGAGGCAGGAGATTTGCTGGTAGGTATTCCAGTAGTATCTCAGGTTGTTCTGGGCTACACTCCGACACGACTTGTACCGCTTTTGGGGGTCTTACTTTTACCAATCCCCTAAGCCCGACATGCGATGCTCATAGACGAACGGACCGGACCGTACGAATATTGTCACTGATAGGCTCAGTAGGGTGTCAGGATGAGTTCGCTCATTGACCTCCCTTTTGGTCAATACCCGGTAGCCCGTTACGTACGGCTAATACCTCTGACGTGTTAGTTGTTAAATCTACAGCCAATGTATTGACGAGTCTTTAGAGTCCCCCACAGACAGTTTCTCAAGTTTCTGGCAAAACGTTGTAGAGGCCGTATGACATATGGCAGGGTTCGATCTTATACGTGCGGTAGTACACGGATCTTGTTCGGACGGATCATACTAGTGGGCTTTTGTTTAAGCCGGATCCCAGTATTAGATTTGTTGGATTACTTTAGTCTCATCGCATTCGCATTCAGTCGGAATGCGGGTGCAGGTATGTATATACAGGTGAGGGGTATCCTTGTGATCCGTCTCGAGTTTACTTTAGATGTTGCCGTATCTTTTTATTGTTGCAAACATTTGGATTAATGTTTGCATATGGATATTATGAGCTAGAAATCATCATTTAGAGCATTAATGGTGACACATGCACAAGTGAAGACTCATGGTCTCTTTTCTTGTGCATGTGTCACATTATGAGATTGATTTGAGTGATGAATTGATAAAGAGAGAGAGGGGGGCTGCTATGATATGGTTGCTTGCTCTTGTATTTTGAGAATTGACTCTCTCTCATATTATCATTCTATCACAAAAGAAAAGAGAGAGGAAACTCCTTCTTCTTCCTCTTTCTTCTCTAGCTCAAAACTTCCATCAATAGCTTCATCTCTAACCTCCATCCATTTCATGGATGCAAGAGACAAAGTGATCAGAAACATTCTCTACAACACCTTGGACACGTCGGCTAGCACGCTTCGTGCCCGAGTTGCTTCGGATGAAGCGGGAGCCCGTAAAATGACTCGTAGATGTGGTGCCCTTTCCGACGAAGAGATCAAGATCGGAGATGCCGCGAGGAGCTTGGGATGGTGGCCAAAGACCGAAGGACACGGATCGATCGGTATAGCTTTCCAACCCTCTCTCTCTAGATAGCTAGTTGTAGGTTAATTGTTCAATCCGGGTTTTAAGCATACGATAGCGCCGGTTTTCAAGTTAGGAAAATTTTTGTTTCCGCATTTTGGCCTCGGAAAGATGGCCGGGGTGCTACCGTAGTCTTACATGGTATCAGAGCTACGCCATTAACCTTTACTAGCTTGATCTAACGTGTTTAGAACTTCGATCGGACAAAAATTTCAAAAACCGCACTTCCAAGTCATCAGTTTCTATCGAAATTTTTCTGTTGTCAAAAAATTATTTGGTGTATTGCAGAAAAATAGGCAGGGTTTTCTAAGAATTCCGAGAAATTTTTGTAGCACGAAGCTACAGTGACGCCGCGGAACCGCGGCCGTACCCTTGCTTTGGCCGCGGTTCCGCCGCCACTTTATGCCTTCTCTGTACCAAACTTTCTACAGTGCTCTACGTTTTGGAAATGGGGTTTCAGGTATTTTTTGTTTGGGCCGAGATTTGTTTGAGTACTGGGTATTGTGCTTTGGGCCCACATCGGGAATTTTTGTAGATCGAAAATTTTAAACATGCTAATTCACAGTATTTATATTATATCTACGACCGTGAATGTCATTTGATCGGTAAATCCTGTCTAATTGCTATAGTTCTTTTAGACGGATTTTCGAACGTGACATTCACTTTAATGTTCTGTGTTGTGCTGTGATGCTGCGGATTTGTCATGGTGGATGCCTGGATGCAATGGTAGTACAGTTGGTTGTATTTGTACATTTGATATTGCGGGGTGAGCGTCCGACATGTGGACTGCCGTCACTATCTGTTTGTATATTATTCTTTTGGGGCACGACCGGGATGAGGTCGATGTACCCGTTGTATATATTTTTACTTTCTGTACTAGGATTACCCCGCGGTGGGGTGCACGGATAGCCGGGTTCTAGAGGGCAACGGGCCCGCATCTTATGGCTTTGAGACGGAGGGGGATTTACTCTTGAATTGGCGGGCTATTCGCCGCACTCGTAGGGGTACAGGTTGACCCAAGGAAGGGTGCTTAAGTTATCGGATTTCGTGAAGTGCTGGGTGGTCCATTCACGTTGTTGAAGAGGGCTGCCTCGCTTCAGGTTTTGGTTGGTAACTTTGCCACGCCAGTAGGGGTCTAGGATTTCATTGCACAAGCTATCCATACGACCAGGGGAATGTCGGTTTTCAGTTGCGGCTCTATGAAACCTGGGGATCACAGATTATCTGTATTGTTCTGTGATGCTTATTACATTTCTGTGATGTTGCATTTTTCACGCCATGAGCGATTATTATATATTGATATATATACTAGTACTTGTTGTATGTGTTTTACATCCGCGCTAGTCCAGTCCCCGCTCTGTCGTTAGTTAAGTAACTTAACGGGTGATGACGGGACCCAGTGGCGAATGCGAATGGCATATACGAATATCATATTTTGTTCTTTTGTCGTGTGATTAATTGATGGGACTGCATTGATTCGGTTCAATGCAAGCTAAAAAAACCTATTCTGATGTTGTTGGAACATTTTTCAAAAAAAAGGCTGTTATTGCAAGGACGTTCTCTTTTGTTTTGCACAGTGGTATTCGGTTATGAATATCCAGCACCTCGGTCGACGAGGCAAGGGCCGAGATCCCTTCACCGGGAGTGACCCCTTGGACAGATGTTTGCGTCAGGGTAATAACTTCACTATAGTCGATTATTTTAGCTTTGCATCGTGGTATTCAGTTTGGAATATCCTGCACCTCATTCTACGGGGAAAGAGCCGAGATCCCTTCACCGGGAGTGACCTCTTTAGCAAAGGTTTTCGCCACTATATTTTTATAAAAAGTTATCCGGTTCCTTCAACGATATCAAGTTCATTACGGTAAAAGGTTTTTCGCCAAAAACCATTCGTAGCCCTCCGTCATTTCAGATTAGTATTGCTTAGTATTCGCGCTACGTTTGTCGTTGCTATTCGCCAAGGCGTAGTGTGCTGTAGCTCTGTAATGCTTTCTGTCGCATCGATATATGGATTGGTTAGGACGGTCGTACGACTTTGTTGATTATTCGTCAAGGGTCGTGCGGGTGGGTTTAACGCAATCAAGATAATGACGCGTTGAACTTGACTAAGACCTTTTGATTTGTTGATTATTCGTCAAGGTCACTTGGGTCCTAGGGGTAAAAATCACATCGGGAGTTTCTAAAGAAACTGAAACTTGCCAGGCATGCACATACCTTCTGGAGTGTGATAACGTGAATGGATTCCATCGCGTTATCATGCTATGATAGTTGGATCCCGATTCCCAGTGATGAGTTGGTTTACTCCTCGGGTGATCCCGACTAATTCTTCTTTCAAGTTTGGAGGAGAATTTGAGGATACAGCGGGAGGTTTCCTGATTAGATAAACTGATAACCATTCTGATCTAGGTTAGAGTGCACGCTGAGTGTTTCTTTTCTCTCTCTCTCTGGCAGCGTCCATGACCCGACCCTTGACTATGACTCAGTGACCAAGTTGACCGAACCTTCTTAAACACTGGCATTTGGATTGTCAGAGTTGCATACCTTATTGCCACTCCTACTCTTACCCTTTTCTCCAGGACACCCCGTATTATTACGAACATCCATATCCATTGGATAAAACCATCTTATGGTTATATACGAACTCGAAGGAACTTTTTCCAGATTCGAGGATGGTCCCGTTTCTGGAGAAAGCGAATAGGACTATTCAGTTGTCTTTTCCTTTTACCTTCTTTCAGGTTGCGAGTGCTCCTTGGATTAGGACGGTACACCTATTATGCTAATTGGATAGTCTTCTTCCAAACCATAGGCAGATGCCGAACGGTGGGGATTGAAGAAAACCAATTAGCCTAACGAAGGTGCACAGAAGGTATTAAGAAAAGACAAATAAAGGGATTAGTAAGAGGGCAAAATAAATTGCGACTGCTATTCACGACCAAACCAAGTATTTCTTCGCCAATCCTACATCACCTTTGTATTTCTCTAGAACACTCCGTATCACTACGAAGATCCACAGTTTATTGGATACTCCATCGTATGGTTATATACGAACTCGAAGGGACTTGTTCCAGTTCAGGGATGGATTCTGGTTCAGGAGAAATAGGAATAAGGTTTTATTCAGTTGTCTTTTATCTTTACCTTCTCTCAGGTTGCGAGTGCTCCTAGGATTAGGAGAGTACACCCATTATTCTTATTGGATAGTCTTCTTCCAAACCATAGGCTGGTGCTGAACGGTAGGGAAGGAAGAAAACCATTTAGCCTAAAGGGGTGTACAGAAGGTAATGACTAAAAACATATAAAGGGATTTGAAGAGATGGCAAAGAATTATACGGTTACAGTTGTGAATCTGATAACGGAAGAGGAATTACTAGGAATACTCGGATACCCTTTTGAAACATTTACATGTTTCAGTTTCACTGTGTATTGTTAAAAGAAGACTGACTTCCCAATTAGCCATTGCTCTAGGGTATGTATTTACTAGGTTTGATTCTCACATCTGTATGGTTTTACAGATGATGAGTGGGAGTAAGTTATTAGGAATTGGGTGATCATCCTCATTATATCGGGATTCGTTGTAATTGGTGATATTTGAGGAAATCACCTAGGTTGTTTGCCGGACGATAAATATTTGGTTTTGAATATTTGTCGTTATGCACCAGTTTCAAATTGATATATCTGTACGTTTATTTTTTTAAAGTGAGATATAACTTTTTAAAATTATGTCTATGACATTTACCTATATCAGTGGATGGTTAGGTAAGGAGCATTAAACAGCGGTGTAATTCTTCTTAACCATAAGTACAGTTTTCAACCTACAACACACAGGGATTGAGTTATTAGACTTGGGGGACTCATACAGAGTATTGTATGTTGTCCAGTGTCCATTAGGACAGAGAGGTTTGTACTCTTACTATATTCTGTTTACTTGTGACTTCTCTAGTTCTTAGACATGTGTTTCGTTGAAATGCAAGGTCCAAGTTTTGAGAAGTTATAGGTATATGAATAAAGTAGAGAACCAGGTGGTGCAAGTATCGGGATTCTTCAAGGTGATCGAAGATGTAGGTACTTGTGTATGGTATTCAGTTAATAGTAATGATTGTGAGAACTTGCTTTTCTTTTAGGTTACTCATAATTGGAAGCACTCCTAAGTTGAGTAATGCTGATCGGCCTCTCTCCATTTTGTTGACATGCACTGGAGACAGCTGCAAGATTTGAATCTGGTTCCAATTAAATCAGTGACTCTGTTTCTATATTGGATATAGAATAGTTCATATCTTAACGATGTTAAGCTACGGGGAGTTGTCCGGCTTAAGCTTAAAACCAGACTCTGGATAACTCAAGGCACGTTTCTGTAATGGCTGTTTGTAGGCTGACCCGGGCTATGACGATGGTTGACTTTCTACCATCTAGAAGATCAATAGTGATATTTTTCTTGACTCGCCACAGTTTTAATAAAAACGGATTTTTTCAGAAAACAGTAGCGGGAGTATGGTAGAACTGGAAGTGATTCCAGAACCGCAAACAATTACTGAAAATTTGATAAGAACATAACGATTCGATCTGGTTTGACATTCCGTTAGCCACTCCGCAGATATGGTGGGTAACCTCTGGCACTCGAGAGGTACATCGGTATGCTCAAAGACAGTGATAGGGAGGTTCTTGTTTATCCAGACTTGCCATTGCTGTTGTTCCAGACTATGAGACCCGGCAGGAGGATGATTATAGCGTCGTTCTGAACTGGCTTTATAAGCATACGTGTATATGACTCTGCCAGAGGGTTGTCGTAGTCAGTGGGAGCAGCGGAAACATAGTGGACAAGTAGCTTATGTCTATTTATAGACTAAAACAGATATAGCAGAGATAGATCATCTAATTCTGATGTGACAGTCATAGGTTTGACTTCATCAGAATAGGGATGGATCTGTTAAGAAGGTAGTAGGGTGCGATGTCCTGGTATTTGGATGACATACACAGAGTAGGAAGTGAAATTCCTATACTACGATCGGTTATACTTTGGTTGTCACACAGTGGTTTCTCCACAAAGGATATAGATATAATATCTGACATTCTGGTTACTAGATCTATGGTTTTAGATCTAGATTTAGGTAGTTTCCGAATCTGGGTACTTAGACAACATTCTAAAGGTGTTTTAGAATGGACGACTCCTGGCACGGTAGTGTACCTGCAGGTGATGGAGTCACCCTCTCTGAAGGTGTCTTATAGACTAAAGGGGAGAGGGATGTGCATGATTGGCAGATCACTTGCTTAGGCAATTGAGTTGATCATGAGATGTTAAGTACCACACCAGTTGTTGTTTTTGCACTAGATGCAATAAGTTGATATTAATCCTATCTTGGAGAAACGTTCGGAAGCAGTTTTAGAGCATAAGTGGATGTTCTAGGGATATGATAATGACAGCCTCTATCGGGGGACGGTAATCATTCCAGGCTTCCAAGGTGACCTGGATGACAGAGTGGATGTCAGAGTTATAGTTTTCCCTCTGACGAGGGGCAGTATTTTGGACAGGTGGTCCAAGGGGATACTGAGGGAGGCATGGCGCAGGATACTGATTAAGTTCAGTTGTTGATATAGTCTAAGAAGTTTGGATTTGAAGTTAGGTCCCATCAGATATCCAGACATATTCTAAGACAGGTATTGCTCATTTCGGGAGATGGCTTTCTCCGCGAACTTAAGATAAAGAGAGACATAGAAAGGAACATCAAAGTGGATCCACTAACTGAGGCTATTCCTCGAACGCAATAGTTTTACAAACGGGCTTTGTGAGACTGATCAGGAGAACAGTTGGGTGTTCGGTATCACACGGGTGGTGAGTATGCGACATCGAAATAATTAGCCATGAGTGCAAGTGGGAGATTGTTGGATATAGTGCCCTCAGAGTCAATTATTGGATCGCAGGCATGTGATTGCAATGATTGAGGGAGGACCTATGCCGGAAGGACAATCTTACTCAGGATGATTGTACACTATCTGGTTTGTCTCTATTATCATGTACATACTTTAGGTGACATTGTGGTTCACTATTACACATTGATGGAGAATAGTATACTACCATGGTTTGTCTTTATCATCGTGTACTCCTTTAGGTGACCTTACAGGTCGCTATTACACGTTGATAGAGCCCTTAGGATTCTTGCTTGACTACCAGCAGTATGATGGCGATCATATACGTAAGAGTTGGTTAGTCTATAAGCACATCCTTAAAGTGTTCCCTAGTCGTGGGAGTTTCGAGACTGGGCATCGATACTCCGTTAGTAGACTAGTGTATACAGCCGAGACCCCGACGAGGGGCGGTGGCCGGTCTCACAAGCCATTGGTGTCAGTTGGTTCACCTAAGATGTATACAGGTGCTCATTGGGTTATGAGTACACCGGACAGGACTCGCCGGGAACAAGCTAGTTGGTATTATACCTGACGTCAGATAACAGTTCCCTGGTGACATGTATACAGGTTAGTTCATCGACCTGAGATCGTCATTTGTCTCGTGTAAGTTCCCACTATGCTTTGATTACTACCCTACCACGGCTCAAAGGAGTCGTGCAAACAGGTTTTAGTTGGGTACTGTCCCGAGCCACATGGAGGCAGAGAGCGGATCGGCAGGGGATTCGTCTCTCCCGGTATTGGGGGTGAGGTCGTGCTGTGTCTAGGAGAGCCATTACACAAAGCCCTCGGTCGAGGCAGGAGATTTACTAGTAGGTATTCCAGTAGTATATCAGGGTGTTCTGGGCTACACTCCGACACGACTTGTACCGCTTTTGGGGGTCTGACTTTTACCAACCCCCTAGGCCCGACATCGATGCTCATAGACGAACGGACCGGACTGTACGGATATTGTCACTGACAGGCTCAGTAGGGTGTCAGGATGAGTTCGCTCATTGACCTCCCTTTTGATCAATACCTGGTAGCCCGTTACGTACGGCTAACACCTCTGACGTGCTAGTGGTTAAATCCACAGCCAATGTATTGACGAGTCTTTAGAGTCTCCCACAGACAGTTTCTCAAGTTTTGGGCGAAACGTTGTAGAGGCCGTATGACATATGGCACGGTTCGATCTTATACGTGCGGTAGTGCACGGATCTTGATCGGACGGATCATACTAGTGGGCTTTGGTTTAAGCCGGATCCTAGTATTAGATTTGTTAGATTACTTTAGTCTCATCGCATTCGCATTCAGTCGGAATGCGGGTGAAGGTATGTATATACAGGTGAGAGGTATCCTTGTGATCCGTCACGAGTTTACTTTAGATGTTGCCCTATCTTTTTATTGTTGCAAACATTTGGATTAATGTTTGCATATGGATATTATGAGCTAGAAATCATCATTTAGAGCATTAATGGTGACACATACACAAGTGATGACTCATGGTCTATTTTCTTGTGCATGTGTCACATTATGAGATTTATTTGAGTGATGAATTGATAAAGAGAAACAGAGAGGGGCTGCTATAATATGGTTGCTTGCTCTTGTATTTTGAGAATTGACTCTCTCTCTTATTATCATTCTATCACAAAAGAAAAGAGAGAGGAAACTCCTTCTTCTTTATTTTTCTTCTCTAGCTCAAAACTTCCATCAATGGCTTCATCTCTAACCTCTATCCATTTCATAGATGCAAGAGACAAAGTGATCACAAACATTCTCTACGACACCTTGGACACGTCGGCTAGCACACTTCGTGTCCGAGTTGCTTTGGATGAAGCGGGAGCCCGTAAAAAGACTCGTAGATGTGGTGCCCTTTCCGACAAGGAGATCAAGACCGGAGATGCCGCGAGGAGCTTGGGATGGTGGCCAAAGACCGAAGGACACGGATCGATCGGTAAAGCTTTCCAACCCTCTCTCTAGATAGCTAGTTGTAGGTTAATGGTTCGATCCGGGTTTTAAGCATACGATAGCGCCGGTTTTCAAGTTAAGAAAATTTTCGTTTCCGCATTTTGGCCTCGGAAAAACGGCCGGGGCGCTACCGTAGTCTTACACCATTTACCCCTTGGGACAGTTTGTTTATTTAGTGTAGTGGGGTTTTTACGAGTTATGCACGTGTAAACCCTTGGTCTTCTAAATGTTTAAAAAGAAAAATAATATTAAAAATAATGTGGGGTATGAGATTTGAACTCTAGTGGCTTGGTTCAGCAATACAAGATATTACCAATGAGCTACAAACTCCTTCTTGCTATTAAAAAGCAAAACAAACTTATATCTTGTGCTCAGGCAAAAATACTCTTTCTATATTTTTTGAAAACTTTGTTCAGAAAGTTGTACAGAAATTTTGGGGTTGTTACATTCTACCCTTCTAATAAAAATTTCGTCCTCGAAATTTATAAAAGGAATGTGTAATAGATTTATGGAAAGTTTGGTGACTGGAGTACTGATAGTGTATGAAAAAAATCAAATTGATACAAGGGTTTTAAAAATATGAAAGAGACTTACTAGTGTTACCTTGGTCAACTGTCTCGGCTTCTACGGCTGCTAAGGTGTAAGCTTGTCGCCGTGGCACGTTCCTCCTAGCTGGGGGCACATTCCTCTGTCGTCGAGGCATGTTCCTCAATGCCTGATGGAATTGGTGATTTAGCTGTGCAGGAAGTCCATGTGGAGGTGGTGCTGGGAGTGCAGGACGAGTTGCAGGAGCCTGATAGCTGGCCGCTGCGGGTGGTTGGTGTGTGTGTGTGCTGGGTTGCGTCTATAAGGACAGTTTCCAATTCCATGATTGGTTGTGCCACAAACTAAGAATAGTCATTTTGCGCGCATACAGTCCTTCCACAAGTGTCCTTCTCTCTTGCAATAGAAGCAAAAGTCGGGACTTGGCTCATCATTGGTTTCTTCCAGTCTTCTGAGTTCAATAGCAGGCCTTGAAGAGGCTCCTCCTGCCATCTGATTGACAGGGCGCTTCACCCCGGCAGATTGAGGTCTGCCCTTCTTCTTCTCCACTGCATCATATCTTCGGGAAACTTTCAAAGCCATGTCATGGGTTGGGAAATCCCCTGTAGCTAATGCAGCTTGGATCTCGGGGTCCATCCCTTGCTGAAATCTTCTAGCTCTGATTTAAGCAGTCGGTATGAGATGGGCTGCAAACCTGTTACGGTCTTGTGTTAGCTGTGTAGTATGTGATATAAAATTGAACATTGAGACATATCTTACCGATTGAGCATGGTGAACTCAGCGTCATATTCATCTACTGACTTGGTCCAAATTGAACCTTGTTGCAGATGGATGAACTGTTGTTCCATATCAAAGCGGGCAGTCTAAGTGAAGTACTTTTCATCCAACATGTCTCGGAAAGTCTTCCATTCTATAGGTTGGTCAAGGCGGCTTTTTTCCGCCTTCCACCAGACCCGTGCATAGTCCGTGAGTTGTAGCTTTGCAATACGGACCCAAGCTATCTCTGGCACTTGTGTTGCTGCCAGATTATCTTCATTGTGCTGAGACTATTCCTCAACATCCAGTGGGCTCTCCTTTCCTGCAAACTGTTTGGGGTACAAAGCCCTGAATTGCTTCACCCAAGGTGCTTCTGCCTCAGGACGGTTCATTAAAAGAGCAGTCTGCTGTTGCTGTCCCTCTAGCAGGCTGTGGATTGCCTCAAGAAGAACCGTTTGCTCGTTGAGTGGAGAAGGGACGGAAGGTGTGAGTGGTAGTAGTGGAGGTGTGTTGTTGACATTGGTGCTGGTGTTGTTAGGGGAATCCATAACCTTGAATGAAAAATTTTGGTTACGACAAATTCAAAGTACATGAAATGATAAGATTCAAGGAACACAAATTGTAAAGAATGTTTTAGTTGCTGGTTCTTGTTGTTGCGCCACGGCAGCGCCCCGGCCGTCTTACTCGAGGCCAAATTGCGGAATCAAAATTTTTTCCTTACTCGGAAACCGGCGCTACCGCGGACAAAGAAAACCCGGATCGTTAACCATTAACCTACGCTAGCTAACAAGAGATGGGAAAAGAAGTATACCAAGAGATCCGAGTCCTCCGGTCTTCTCATCATCGCCCCGATCTCCCGTGGAAAGTGTAGTCTCCATATCGTCGCCTCCTCGCCGGAAAGGGCACCACATCGCCTTCGTCTTTTACGGGCTCCCGCCTCAATACCGAGGCAACTCGAGCATGAAGCCGGCAACTCGACATGCTCAAGATATGCTGTAGAATGTAGTGTAGAAGATACTTTGACTCAATGGGGTTAAGTTGCCATGATGGAGGAATCAAGACTAGAAAAATGGTGCTTGCATTTTTCTAGCATGGAAATGAGATCAAGAAGAATGAAACTCTCAAGAAGGAAAACTCTCTTCTTCTTCTTCTCTCTTTCTTTTTCTTCTCATGAAAAAACTTATCATCTTCAAGTGAGAATGAGAATGGTGGAGGTATGAAACATAATGCAAAGGGAGGTGAGTGTAGGAGCAAAAGAAAGGTGACCACATCCAAGGAACATCAACCATGCTTAATCAACTATTCACTCCATAACCTTTCACTTCACTCAATTCCAAAGCATGGAGCAAAAAGAAATGAAAGCTATCATAATCAATACTTTTGCAAGAAACCCCCTCCACAAAAGTAATTTGCAAAACTGCAAATTACCCCCTCCATCGGAAAAGTCCGGCCGGGAAAAAACAAAGGAAAACCGGCCGGAACGGAATGCAAAATGGCAACTCCAGAAAACTGGTCCCGTAATAAATTACAGGAAAACCCCGATACTGTGCATACACACCTGCATCTGTATTCCGACCGGATACAAATGCAATGAGACAAAATCTACACTGTACTAAACTAGTACCGGCTTAAACCAAAGCCGGCTAGTATAATCCGTTCGATCCTGATCCGTGCAATACCGCACGTATCTGATCGAACCCTGCCATATAACTATACGGCCACTAGTACAAAACTGTCCGATCCTGATCCGTGCAATACCGCACGTATCTGATCGGACCCTGCCATATCTCCATACGGCCTCTACAGCGTTTCGCCCGAAAGCTGAGTAACTGAAAGTGTGGTGGACTCTAAAGACTCGTCAATACTATGGTTGTGGATTTAACCACTAGCACGTCAGAAGTATAAGCCAATACGTGACGGGCCACCAGCTATTGACCAAAATGGACGTCGATGAGGAAGCTCACCCCGACACCCAACTGAGCCTGTCAGTGACAATATCCGTACAGTCCGGTCCGTTCGTCTATGAGTATCGCATGGCGGGCCTAGGGGGTTGGTAAAAGTCAGACCCCCAAAAGCGGTACAAGTCGTGTCGGAGCGTAGCCCAGAACGCCCTGAGATACTACCGGAATACCTACCTGTAAATCTCCTGCCTCGGACGAGGGCTTTGCGTAATGGCTCTCCTAGACACAGCGCGACCTCACCCCCAATACCGGGAGAGAAGAACCCCTGAAGATCCGCTCACTGCCTCCATGTGGCTCGGGACTGTACCCAACTAAAACCTGTTTGCACGACTCCTTTGAGCCGTGGTAGGGTAGTAATCAAAGCACAGTGGGAACTCACACGAGACAAATGACGATCTCAGGTCGATGAACTAACCTGTACACATGTCACCTGGGAACTGCTATCTGACGTCTGGTATAAGACCAACTAGCAGGTTCCCGGCGAGTCCTGTCCGGTGTACTCATAACCCAATGAGCACCTGTATACATCTTAGGTGAACCAACTGACACCAGTGGCTTGTGAGACCGGCCACCGCCCCTCGTCGGGGTCTCGACTGTATACACTAGCCTACTAATGGAGTATCGATGCCCAGTCTCGAAACTCCCACGACTAGGGACCTTTTAAGGATGTGCTTATAGACTACCAACTCCCTCGTATATGATCGCCATCATACTGCTGGTCGTCAAGCAAGAATCCTAGGGGCTCTATCAACGTGTAATAGCGACATGTCAGGTCACCTAAAGCAGTACATGATGATAAAGATAAACCAGATAGCATACTATCATCTCGAGTAAGACTGTCCTACCGGGATAGGTCCTCCCTCAATCATTGCAATCACGTGCCTGTGATCCAATAATTGACTCTGAGGGCACTAACTCCAACAATCTCCCACTTGCACTCAAGGCTAATTATTGCGATGTCGCATACTCACAGCCCGTGTGATACCGAACACCCAACTCCTCTACTAGTCAGTCTCACAAAACCCGTTTGCGAAACTGTTGCGTTCGAGGAATAGCCTCAGTGAGTGGATCCGCAGGGATGTTCCTTTCTATGTCTCTCTATATCTCATGTTCGCGGAGAAAACCATCTGCCGAAATGAGCAATACCTGTCTTAGAATATGTCTGGATGTCTGATGGGACCTAGCTCATAAATGAACTCCAAATCCAAACTTCTTAGACTGTATCATCAACTGAAACTAATCAGTATCCCGCGCCATGCCTCCCTCAGTATTGCCTTGGACCACCTGTCCAAAATACTGCCCCTCGTCAGAGGGAGAACTATAACTCTGACAACCTCCTTGTCGTCCATGTCACCTTGGAAGCCTGGAGTGATAACCGTCTCCTAAAGGAGGCAGCCGTTATCATATCCCTAGAACATTCACTTATGTTCTAAAACTGCTTCCGACTGTTCCTCCAGGATTGGATCAATATCAACTTATTGCATCTAGTGCAAGAACAACATCTGGTGTGGTACTTGACATCTCATGATTGACTCAATTGCCTAAGCAAGTGATCTGTCAATCATGCGTATCCCTCTCCCCTTTAGTCTGTGAGACACCTTTAGAGAGGGTGACTCCATTACCTGCAGGTACACTACCATGCCAGGAGTCGTCCATTCTAAATACTCATAGAATGCTGTCAAGGTACCCTGATTGGGAAACCACCCAAATCTAGATCTAAAACCATAGGTCTAGTGACCAGTATGTCTGATATAATATCCAAGTCCCTTGTGGAGAAACCACTGTGTGACGACCAAAGTATAACCGATCGTAGTATAGGAATATCACTTCCCACTACCTTCTCAACAGATCCATCCCCTATTCTGATGACGTCAAACCTATGACTGTCACATCAAAAATAGATGATCTATCTCCGCTACATCTGCTTTAGTCTATAAATAGACATAAGCCTTATGTCCACCAATGCTTCCGCTGCTCCCACTGACTACGACAACCCTCTGGCAGAGTCATATAGACGTGCACTTCCAAAGCTAGTTTAGAACGACGCTATACTCATTCTCCTGCCGGGTCTCGCAGCCTGGAACAATCAGCAATGGCAAGTGTGGGTAAACAAGAACTTCCCTGTCACCGTCCTTGAGGCTACCGGAGTACCTCTCGGGTGCCTGAAGTTACCCACCTTATCTGCGGAGTGGCCAATGGAATGTCAATCCAGATTGAATCTTTAGGTTCCTTATCAAATCTTCAGTAATCGTTTGTGGTTCTGGAATCACTTCCAGTTCTACCATACTCCCACTACTTTTTCTGAAAAATCCATTTTTAATAAAACTGTGGCGAGTCTAGAACAATATATCTATTGATCTGCCAGATGGTAGAAAATCAACCCTCGTCATAGCCTGGGTCAACCCACAAACAGCCATTACAGAAACGTGCCTTGAGTTATCCGGAGTCTGGTTTTAAGCATAAGCCGGACAACTCCCCGTACCTTAACATCGTTAAGATATGAACTGTTCTATATCCAATATAGAACCAGAGGCACTGATTTAATTGAACCAGATTCAAATCATGCAGCTGTCTCCAGTGCATGTAAAGTAAATGGAGAGAGGCCAATCAGCGTTACTCAACTTAGGAATGCTTCCAATTATGAGTAACCTGAAAGAGAAGCAATTTCTCTTTATTATTACTATCAACTGAATACCATGCACAAGTATCTACATCTTCGATCACTTTGAAGAATCCCGATACTTGCTACACCTGGTTCTCTACTCTATTCAAATACCTATAACTCCTCAAAACTTAGACCCTGTGTTTCCACGAAACAGCTGTCTAAAATCTAGAGAAGTCATAAGTAAACCGAATATAGTACGAGGACCAACCCCTCTGTCCTAATGGACACTGGACAACATACAATACTCTGTATAAGTCCGCTGAGTCTAACAACTCTTTCACTGTGTGTCGTAGGTTGAAAACTGTACTTATGGTTAAGAAGAATTACACCGCTGTTTAATGCTCCTTACCTAACCATCCACTGATATAGGTAAATGTCATCGACATAATATCAAAAGGTATATCTCACTCTATGAAAATAGACGTACAGATATAACAATTTGAAATTGGTGCATAACAGCGGATATTCAAAACCAAATATTTGCCGACCGGCAAACAACCCAGGTGACTTCCTCAAATATCACCGATTACAACGAATCCCGATATAATGAAGATGACCACCCAATTCCCAATAACTTACTCCCACTCATCATCTGTAAAACCATACAGATGTGAGAATCATACCTGGTAAATACATACCCTGGAGTAAGTGTCTAATCGGGAAATCAGTTTTCTTTTAACATTACACAGTGAAACTGAAACATTGAAATGTTTCTGTGGGGAATCTTGGTATTCCTAGTAATGTCTCTACCATTATCCAGATTCACAACTATAACCGCATAATTCTTTGCCACCTCTCCAAATCCCTTTATATGTCTTTAGCCTTTACCTTCTGCACACCCCTTTAGGCCAATTGGTCTTCTTCCTTCCCTACCGTTCGGCACCAGCCTATGGTTTGGAAGAAGACTATCCAAAAAGCATAAAGGGTGTACTGTCCTAATCCTAGGAGCACTCGCAACGCGAGAGAAGGTGAAGATAAAAGACACCTGAATGTACTTTATTCCTATTTCTCCTGAACCAGAATCCATCCCCGAACTGGAACAAGTTCCTTTCGAGTTCGTATATAACCATACGATGGAGTATCCAATAAGCTGTGGATCTTCGTAGTGACACGGAGTGTCCTGGAGAAATACAAAGGTGATTTAGGATTGGCGAAGAAATACTTGGTTTGGTTGTGAATATCAGTCGCAATTTACTTTGCCCTCCTACTAATCCCTTGCTTTGTCTTAACTTAATACCTTCCGCACACCATCGTTATGCTAATTGGTTTTCTTCATTCCCTACCGGTCGGCACCAGCCTAAGGTTTGGAAGAAGACTATCCAATTTGCGTAATAGGTGTACTACTCCTAAACCAAGGAGTACTCGCAACCTGAGAGAAGGTGAAAAGAAAAGACAACTGAATAGTCCTATCCGTTTTCTCCAGAACCAGAAACCATCCTCGAAATCCTTCGAGTTCGTATCTAACCATACGATGGTTTTGTCCAATGGAAGTGGACGTTCGTAGTAATACGGGGTGTCCTGGAGAAAAGGGTAAAAGTAGGAGTGGCAATGAGGTCTGCAACTCTGACAATCCAAAAGCCAGTGTTAAGAAGGTTCGGTCAACTTGGTCACTGAGTCAAAGTCCAAGGTCGGGTCAATGGTCGCTGCCAAAGAGAGAGAGAAAAGAAACACTCAGCGTGCACTCTAACCTAGATCAGAATGGTTATCACTTTATCTAATCTGGAAACCTCCCACTGTACCTCAAATTCTCCTCCAAACCTGAAAGAAGAATTAGTCGGGATCACCCGAGGAGTAAACCAACTCATCAGTAGGAATCGGGATCCAACTCTCATCGCATGATAACGTGACGGAATCCACTCACGTCACCACACTCCAGAAGGTATGCGCATGCTTGGCAAGTTTCAGTTCTTTTGAAACTCCCGATATTTGTTTTTACCCCTAGGACCCAAGTGACCTTGACAATGCCAACAAATCAAAGAGTCCTAGTCAAGTTCTACCCGTCATTATCTTGATTGCATTAAACCCACCCGTACGAGTTCTTGACAATGCCAACAAGACCGTACGACTGTCCTAACCAATCCACTTATCCATGTGACAGAAAAACATTACATAGCTACCGAACACTACGCCACGGCAATGCATGACAAACGCAGCACGAATACTAAGTAATACTAATCTGAAATAACGGAGGGCTACGACTGGTTTTTGGCGAAAAACCTTTAACGTAATGAACTTGATATCGTTGAAGGAACTGGATAACCTTTTAGAAAATATAGTGACGAAAACCTTTACTAAAGAGGTCACTCCCGGTGAAGGGATCTCGGCTCTTTCCCCGTAGAATGAGGTGCAGGATATTCCAACTGAATACCACGATGCAAAGCAAAAGTAATCGGCTATAGTGAAGTTAATGCCCTGACGCAAACTTCTGTCCAAGGGGTCACTCCCGGTGAAGGGATCTCGGCCCTTGCCTCGTCGACTGAGGAGCAGGATATTCCAAATGAATACCACGATGCAAAACAAAAGTGAACGTCCTTCCAATAACAGTTTTTTGAAAAATGTTCCAACAACATCAGAATAGGTTTGTTTAAACATATACAACATCTACTAATATATATACCAATATATAGTATTTCGCTCAAGGCGTGAATAAAATGCAACATCACAGAAATGTACAGCATCACAGAACAATACAGATATCTGGAAGCCCCGGGTTTCACAGAGCCGCTGCTGAAACCCGACGTTCCCCTGGTCGTGTGGATAGCCTGTGCAATGAAATCCTAGACCCCTACAGGCGCGGCAAGTCACCCGCCAAAACCTGAAGCGAGGCAGCCCCCTTCATCACCGTGAATGGACCACCCCGCACTTCACGGAATCCGGTAACTTGGGAACCCCTCCTGGGCAACCTGTACCCCCTACGAGTGCGGCGAATAGCCCGCCAATCCTGGACTGAAGCCCCCTCCGTCTCAATGCCCTGAGATGCGGGCCCGTTGCCCTCCAGAACCCGGCTATCCGTGCACCCCACCGCGGGGCAAACCTAGTACAGAATGTAAAATATACATACACCGGGTACATCTACCGCAACCAGGTCGTGCCCCAAAAGAATAATACAATCAGGCAGTGACGGCAGTCCACATGTCGGACGCTCGCCCCGCAATAACAAATGTACATAATACAACAAAGCTGTACTAGCATTGCATCCAGGCTATCCCCCACGACCGATCCGCAACATCACAGCATAAACATAGAACATCAACGTGAAAGTCACGTTCGCAAATCCGTCTAACCGGGCTATAGCAGTTAGACCGGATTTACCGATCGAGTGACATTCACGGTCGCAGATATAATGTAAATACTGTGAAATAATGTGTTTAAAATTTTCCGATTGACCAAAAATTAACAAGTGGGCCCCCAATCAAAACTGTAGCACTCACAGAAAACCTGGGCCTAATTTTAATATTCCAAAACCCCTAATTATAGCCCATAAGCCCACTAAAAAAATTTGGTGAAGTGAAGCACTGTTCCCGCGGCGGAAGCGCGGCCGAAAAGGGGATAAGGCCGCGCTTCCGCGGTCGTACGGAAGGTTTACTTTACCAAAAATTTTCAGTATTCTTAGAACTTCCTGCACATCATTCTGAGACCACCTGAAAAATTTTTAGACTCCAAAAAATTTCGACAGAAACTGATGTGCAATAAAAATACGGTTTTTGGAAATTTCGGTCGATCGGAAATGCAAACTCATCAAACGAAGATAGGTAAGGTTAATGGCGTGGCTCTGATACCATGTTGCGCCACGGCAGTGCCCCGGCCGTCTTACTCGAGGCCAAATTGCGGAATCAAAATTTTTTCCTTACTCGGAAACCGGCGCTACCGCGGACAAAGAAAACCCGGATCGTTAACCATTAACCTACGCTAGCTAACAAGAGATGGGAAAAGAAGTATACCAAGAGATCCGAGTCCTCCGGTCTTCTCATCATCGCCCCGATCTCCCGCGGAAAGTGTAGTCTCCATATCGTCGCCTCCTCGCCGGAAAGGGCACCACATCGCCTTCGTCTTTTACGGGCTCCCGCCTCAATACCGAGGCAACTCGACCATGAAGCCGGCAACTCGACATGCTCAAGATATGCTGTAGAATGTAGTGTAGAAGATACTTTGACTCAATGGGGTTAAGTTGCCATGATGGAGGAATCAAGACTAGAAAAATGGTGCTTGCATTTTTCTAGCATGGAAATGAGATCAAGAAGAATGAAACTCTCAAGAAGGAAAACTCTCTTCTTCTTCTTCTCTCTTTCTTTTTCTTCTCATGAAAAAACTTATCATCTTCAAGTGAGAATGAGAATGGTGGAGGTATGAAACATAATGCAAAGGGAGGTGAGTGTAGGAGCAAAAGAAAGGTGACCACATCCAAGGAACATCAACCATGCTTAATCAACTATTCACTCCATAACCTTTCACTTCACTCAATTCCAAAGCATGGAGCAAAAAGAAATGAAAGCTATCATAATCAATACTTTTGCAAGAAACCCCCTCCACAAAAGTAATTTGCAAAACTGCAAATTACCCCCTCCATCGGAAAAGTCCGGCCGGGAAAGAACAAAGGAAAACCGGCCGGAACGGAATGCAAACTGGCAACTCCAGAAAACTGGTCCCGTAATAAATTACAGGAAAACCCCGATACTGTGCATACACACCTGCATCTGTATTCCGACCGGATACAAATGCAATGAGACAAAATCTACACTGTACTAAACTAGTACCGGCTTAAACCAAAGCCGGCTAGTATAATCCGTTCGATCCTGATCCGTGAAATACCGCACGTATCTGATCGAACCCTGCCATATAACTATACGGCCACTAGTACAAAACTGTCCGATCCTGATCCGTGCAATACCGCACGTATCTGATCGGACCCTGCCATATCTCCATACGGCCTCTACAGCGTTTCGCCCGAAAGCTGAGTAACTGAAAGTGTGGTGGACTCTAAAGACTCGTCAATACTATGGTTGTGGATTTAACCACTAGCACGTCAGAGGTATAAGCCAATACGTGACGGGCCACCAGCTATTGACCAAAATGGACGTCGATGAGGAAGCTCACCCCGACACCCAACTGAGCCTGTCAGTGACAATATCCGTACAGTCCGGTCCGTTCGTCTATGAGTATCGCATGGCGGGCCTAGGGGGTTGGTAAAAGTCAGACCCCCAAAAGCGGTACAAGTCGTGTCGGAGTGTAGCCCAGAACGCCCTGAGATACTACTGGAATACCTACCAGTAAATCTCCTGCCTCGGCCGAGGGCTTTGCGTAATGGCTCTCCTAGACACAGCGCGACCTCACCCCCAATACCGGGAGAGACGAACCCCTGCAGATCCGCTCACTGCCTCCATGTGGCTCGGGACTGTACCCAACTAAAACCTGTTTGCACGACTCCTTTGAGCCGTGGTAGGGTAGTAATCAAAGCACAGTGGGAACTCACACGAGACAAATGACGATCTCAGGTCGATGAACTAACCTGTACACATGTCACCTGGGAACTGCTATCTGACGTCTGGTATAAGACCAACTAGCAGGTTCCCGGCGAGTCCTGTCCGGTGTACTCATAACCCAATGAGCACCTGTATACATCTTAGGTGAACCAACTGACACCAGTGGCTTGTGAGACCGGCCACCGCCCCTCGTCGGGGTCTCGACTGTATACACTAGCCTACTAATGGAGTATCGATGCCCAGTCTCGAAACTCCCACGACTAGGGACCTTTTAAGGATGTGCTTATAGACTACAGCTCCCTCGTATATGATCGCCATCATACTGCTGGTCGTCAAGCAAGAATCCTAGGGGCTCTATCAACGTGTAATAGCGACATGTCAGGTCACCTAAAGCAGTACACGATGATAAAGATAAACCAGATAGCATACTATCATCTCGAGTAAGACTGTCCTACCGGGATAGGTCCTCCCTCAATCATTGCAATCACGTGCCTGTGATCCAATAATTGACTCTGAGGGCACTAACTCCAACACTTGTGTTATATTTCTTAGGTTGTTCATGCAGAACAAAACTGCATGGTAAGGTTTCATACAGCTCAGACCTGCATGGGCCATCAACAAAACCTGTCACGCCTCACTTCCCGGTGTACGGGCAGAGGGCGTGATGATGCCTCTACGTATATACTCAGAAGAACATACGCTAAGCGTATCTAAGAAATATAAAAGTAAAAGTATACAAGCGACAAAATGTAATGAAACAACAACTTTATTTATT
Source organism: Agapanthus africanus (assembly GCA_030015575.1). Classification (NCBI taxonomy): domain Eukaryota; kingdom Viridiplantae; phylum Streptophyta; class Magnoliopsida; order Asparagales; family Amaryllidaceae; genus Agapanthus; species Agapanthus africanus. The sequence goes on along the minus strand of JASDDO010000024.1, from coordinate 703,897,118 downwards.
AACATTCTTTTGTACAATACATGCAAATGTAAATACAACTGAATGAAAGCAATGCTTAAATAATAGTATAATGGAAATAGAAAGTACTGAAAAGAAATGTGTACAATGAAGCTAGAGCTCTGGGTCGTAGGCAAGCTGATCCAAGTCCTCGCTGGTGGGCATGATCTCCTGAAGATCTGAATCACCTGAATACATCCCAAAGAAGAAAGAGAAGGAATGTCGTCGGCGAACAATCACTCAGTAAGTCCCAAAGATAAGGGAGAAGTAGAATAGATAGCGAAAGAGAGTGTGTGTGTGTGTGTAAATTTTTTAAGTTGTATTATATTGTTATAATGTTGTATTTTGTGTTAACGCTGTTGTTTGTAGATTGGTACAGAAGGATGCCAGTGTATACGATAGGAGTCTCTATATGCTAGAGACTAAGGCAAATGGAAGTATAGGGATCCGTCGATAATACTACGGAACAACGACATGGATCTAATTATGTCATAAGTGACTACCTCGTGCCACCTTTAACATATTCTGTACCAGTCTACCCCTTTATAAACCCCGCCATGTCTTGTTTGTATTGTTGTATATAGATGGATGACTTGGGTTGTAAAAGGAAGACTTGCCGAAACCATGATATCAGTAAATGGATGTAACTAAAGAATCATGTAAATGGAAGTATATCCATGGTTCGGTTCAGTCAATACAGATTGAATATATTGAATATAGGTATTCATGGATTCATGTTGAATTGTAGATTGTAGATTGTACTTGAATCATATTCAAGTCAGATTATTAATGAGAATCAGTCTGAGTCAGACAATTAGAAAAGAAATTGAATCCTGAATTAGGTTTTGGTGTTATCGGTAACCGCTGCACATGGGCGGCAGGATTTATGTCTTTTTCAAAGACGATTACCGTGTTGATAACACCGTTGTTAAGTTGCCTACCTTAGATAGGAAACCGCCCATATCTCCGGCGACCTGAGGCTCAAGAGACTAGTCCCGCTTAAACCTATATTTACTAGGGTCCTTAGGGTAATTTAGAGAACTTAAGGAGGTTTTATGTAAAAATAATTTGTATACATTTCAAAATACACCCCAAGTGTTTATTTATCGTCTTTAGAGTTTTTATGATTGTGGATTTTATATTTGTGACATTTCTAGTGAATAAACTTATTTTTGATAATACATGGTATTAAATTTTAATATTGAACTTGTATGGAATTCATGGTATTTTAATGAAAAGTGATTATTGTGATTTTAGAAAAAGTTAGAATATTTATATTACCACAAAAATAGATATTTTAATGATACATATATATACATTTATATAAAAATAAATATTAATATATAATATTTCTAGTAATCTCATTTTCTTAAGATATTCGTATTTTAAATCTTCGAGACCGAATGCCCCTTGTGGAGGTCCGAATCTCGCACTACTAAGCCAAGGATGTGCGGTAATCCACACCATCCCAGTCGGGTTCCCCAAAGTGGGTTGTATTGGCGCTTTGCAAAGATTTATAAAAAATACGAATTCTTATAGAAACGGTTTTAATAGTTAGGGGCATTTATATATAGAGATTCGTTTTCCCGTATTCTATATTCCTGAAATGTATTGTGCTATGATACATAAGAGTGTGTGAAGAGGTAGGTCATTACCTCGTGATCTAATTAAAGGTATAGCAAGATTTTGATGTTTTAAAGTAGAAAGTAAAGTACATGGTATTTTAGTGAAAAAGTACGATAACAATTGAAATAGAAATCTTTTTGATATGGAACTTGTTCAATATGACTTGTTAATGTTTAATAGTCAACATGTAATAGTTTAGTATGGTTGTATTTAAGAAAAGATTGAATTTTTTAGGAAAAACCGAATCGGAAGTCGGATTAACTCTAATTCCGTCGTGATTTATTAAAAGAAGTTTTAAGACTAGAGAATAGAACTGGCAGGTGGGACTTATGGGTTTAGAGATTAGAAGAGAGGAAAAGGAAACGGTAGGAGGCGTCGGTGCGTCGTTTCGTCGCCGGGAGCTCCTAGGGTTGTCGTCGGAATTTCGCCGGTGCTTTCGCCTTTTGCTAACTTCAATTGTACACTAAACTTCTAGGGATTTTTTAGAGTTTTGATCAGAATTTTGGAGTGAGGGGGGTATCTAGGGGTTGTATTTATAGGGTAAGGCTAGGGTTTAGGGTAGATGAAAGGTTGAATTGAAAAAAATATATATTAAAATATAATAAAATGTATTAAAATAGTGTAATTAGGGTTTTAAAGAGTCTCTGGTACTGGTATGTACCATTAAAGTATACAAGAGTACAGAGGAGTCCAAGTGACCCAACTTTTATGTTGGGGACTCGGCGGTCCGGCCGAGTCTGGCCGGCGGAGGTATGGGATTTGAACTCTAGTGGCTTAGGATTTGAACTCCAGTGGCTTGGTTCGGCCCTTGGTCTTCTAAAATTTTAAAAAGAAAAGTAATATTAAAAATAATGTGTGGTATGGGATTTGAACTCTAGTGGCTTGGTTCAGCAATGCAAGGTATTACAAATTAGCTACAAGCTCCTTCTTGCAATTAAAAAGCAAAACAAACCTATATCTTATGCTCAGGAAAAATTACCCCTTTCTATATTTTTTGAAAAATTTGTACAGAAAGTTAGACAGAAAGTTTGGGGTTGTTATGGAGGGTTGAGGTAAAGAGCACAACACTTAGCCTTTCATGTTATTTCTCTTTCTTTTTCTTAAGTGAGGTCTTAGGACTTTGTTTTCTAAACTAGGAAATTTCTTTTAAATCTCAATATATCAACTGAACAAATAAGAAGAGATAAGAGTATGGAATGATAAGGCTAGGAGGTGGTGTCAACTTGATGGATGGTGTGCTATTTATGCAAGGAGGAGGTGGCTATTAAGTTGAGTCTAAGGTGTGGTGTCTATGAGGTTTAATGTAACCTTAACCCAAATTTTTACACATTTACATAATAACCCTCATCTAAATTTAATTAACATAACGAAGCTAACATTTCACTTAAACCCTTCATGACACTTAATATTATATAAACCACCACATTCTTTACTAAATTACTTTACCACTTATAAAAAGGTCTTTTTATTACAATAAAATTAAAATAACATTTTCTATTTAAGTAAATAAATTAATTAAATATCTAAAATATTTCAAAATATTACAATATTCCCCCCTTAAGAAAATTCGGTTCCCGAATTTAAAACCTAAACACATGTAACTTCAAAAAGGTGCGGAAATTTCTTCCGCATCGCATCTTTGGCCTCCCAAGTGACCTCCTCGCTATTTGGTCCTCGCCAAAGAACCTTTACGGATGGAAGTACTTTTGATCTTAGCTTCTTTAACTGCCAGTCTAGAATAGCTACCGGTTGCTCAGTATAGGATAAATCCCGCTCAAGCTGTAAAAACTGATGTTGGATGGCACAAGAAGGATCATGAAGATACTTACGAAACATAGACAAATGAAACACTGGATGTACATCGGGAAAACTTGGTGGAAGTGCTAAATGATAAGCTACAATACCCACCCTCTCCAGAATCTCATTGGGTCCGACATATCTGGGACCGAGCTTCCCCTTTTTCCCGAATCGCATCACCCCCTTCATTGGAGATACTCGAAGGAACACATGGTCTCCCACATCAAACTCAAGTCTGCGACGACGTCGATCAACATAAGATTTCTGTCTGCACTAGGATGCTCTCATTCTGTCATGTATTAACTAGATTTTTTCTGTAGTCTCCTGCACTAGCTGCAGTCCCAAAATACCGCTCTTGCTGAATTCTGTCCAATAAACGGGGGATCGACACCTTTTCCTATACAAAGCTTCGAAGGGTGAAATCTGAATCGTATCTTGAAAACTGTTGTTGTAAGAAAATTCTATCAAGGGTAAGTGATGATCCCAACTGCCACCGAAATCTAAACTGCAGGCTCGGAGCATATCCTCAAGAGTTTGTATCGTCCGCTCTGACTGACCGTCGGTCTGCGGGTGGAAAGCTATGCTGAAACTCAATCGGGTGCCTAGAGCCTCGTGATGTTTCGGCTATAATCGGCAGGTGAACCGTGTGCCCCTATCGGACACAATGTAAATCGAAACTCCATGCAATCGCACAATCTCATCAATATAGATCTGGGCATACTGCGCGTATCCATAAGTCGTCTTCACCGTAAGAAATTTAGCTTCTTTCGTCAATCGATCAACAATCACCCAGATGGAATCATACCCTCTGCTGGATCTGGGCATACCCACAATGAAATCCATAGAGATCTTCTCCTATTTCCACTCCAGAATGGGCAAGGGCTGTAACTCTCCAGCCGGCCTCTGGTGCTCGCCCTTGACTTGCTGGCATGTCAACCATCTTGAAACAAACTCCGTGACATCTCTCTTCATCCCTTCCCACCAGTAAACATCTCTCAAGTCATGATACATTTTGGTGGACCCCGGATGAATTCTATATGTTGACCGATGCGCCTCCTCTAAGATCTCGAGTCTCAGTCCCTCAGAATCTGGCACACAAAGAAGAGTCCCAAACTGTAACACTCCATGGTCATCGACCACGAACTCAGAATCTCTACCCTGTCTAACCTGCTTTATGATCTCGGAAAAGAGAGCATCGGCGGGTTTTGCCTCTCGGATGCAATCAAGTAGCTGTGGACAGGTGCGGATATGAGCAAGCTGTCCTCCGGTCGACGTAAACTCAAACTGTAATCGGCTGTCACATAGAATCTGCCAATCTGCAGAAGACAATCTCTGCACTGTGCTCAAATAAGCTAAGCTACCTCCAGGCCTCCGACTCAAAGCATCCGCCACCTCATTCGCCTTGCCCGGATGATAGAGAATCTCACGGTCATAGTCCTTTACCAGCTCCATCCAATTATGCTGCATCAAATTCAGATCCCGCTGCTGGAAGATATACTTTAAACTCTTGTAGTCTGTGAATATCTGGCACGACTCACCGTATAAGTATTGCCTCCAAATCTTGAGTGCGAAGACCACCGTGGCCATCTCTAAGTCATGAGTGGGATAGTTCTGCTCGTGCTTCATAAAATGCCGAGAAGCATAAGCGATGACCCTGCCGTGCTGCATCAACACATAGCCTAAACCCACTCGAGAGGCGTCACAATAGACAAAATAACAACCTGACCCAGATGGTAAAGATAAAACTGGTGTCGTTGTCAAGCGAGTCTTCAACTGCTGGAAACTCTTCTCGCATGTATCTGTCCAAAGAAATGGAACTTCCTTCCTGGTCAACCGGGTCAACGGTGCAGCGATACGAGAAAAATCCTGCACAAAACGTCGGTAGTAATCGGCCAAACCCAAGAAGCTGCGAATCTCCGTAACTGATATAGGTCTGGGCAGTGTTGTACGCCCTCGATCTTCTTTGGATCGACACGTATACCATTTCTCGTAACTACGTGACCCAAGAAATCCACACTATCCAGCCAAAAAGCACACTTGGAGAATTTAGCAAACAACTGGTGTTCCCTCAAAATCAGCAATGTAATTCGCAAGTGCTGCTCATGCTCTTCTCGACTATGGGAGTATACAAGAATATCATCAGAATACAATATTGAACTGATCAAGAAATGGCCTGAAAATGCGGTTCATCATATCCATGAAAGCTGCTGGGGCATTGGTGAGCCCGAACGACATCACCAAAAACTCATAGTGCCCGTATCTTGTGCGAAAAGAAGTCTTCGGAATGCCATCCTTCCGAACTCTCAATTGGTGATACCATGACCGCAAATCGATCATTGACAAATAGTCCACTCCCTGCAGCTGATCGAAAAAGTCATCAATATGAGGTAATGGATATCTATTTCGCACCGTAACTCGATTCAGCTGCCTGTAGTCGATGCACAACCTCATGCTACCGTCCTTATTTTTAACGAATAAAACTGGAGCCCCCCACGGAGATACACTCGGACGAACAAACCCCTTATCATGCAATTCTTGTAACTGACCGTTGAGCTCTTTCAGCTCCGTCGGGGCGATCCGATAAGGCGGTATAGAAATAGGCCCCGCACCCGGAATCAAGTCAATGCAGAATTCGATATCGCAATCAGGCGGAAATCCTGGTAACTCAACAGGGAACACGTCAGGAAATTATCTTACAATCGGAACCTGGTCCAACGGGACCTCAGCGGCTCCTATGTCCTGGACGAACGCTAAGAACCCACTACAACCCTTCTTCAAGAGCCGTCCCACACAAAGAGCTGAAATCATGTTGGTAGGAGTTATACTACAGTCTCCCTGCAGAACAAAAATTGGTTTGCCTGGAAAACAGAATCCGACCGCTTTTCCTCGACAATAAACATAAGCAAGACAAGAGGCCAGCCAATCCATACCGAGAAGTACATCAAAATCTAGCATATCTAGGAGAAACGAATTGACTAATGAATCTCTATCACCAATACGTACTGAATAGGACTTGTATACGTGTCAGGTTACGAAAGAATCTCCCACAGGAGTAATCACAACAAGTGATAATTCTAACAACGACGACTCTCTCCCCAGAGAAAGTGCAAAGTATGCATACACGTAAGAATGCGTAGAACCGAGATCAAATAAAATATGTGCATCTAAAGAACACACGGAAAGAGTACCTGTCACAACTGCATTGGATGCCTGGGCATCCTGTGGACTCAAAGCAAAAACCCGAGCCTGGCCCCTACCGGCATCCTAACGTCCTCTCCCTCGGTCTCCTCGCCCTCTCTGAAAACTTCCTGCAAAACCCCGACCTCACGGTACAATGGCCTGGCGCATCGTGCTAACTGGTGGAGGAAGTAATGCCATCAAAGTAGAAGGTGGAGGGGGTAAACCAGCCTGCGGAAATCCAGTCCCTCCATGGAGTATACAATCCCTATCGAAATGCTCTGGACGTCCACAACTAAAACATGTATATGGGTGCATCTGCTAATCGAGGTACGAACTGAACATCTGGCCCTGAGTCCAACCTCGACCAAAACTGCGGCCTGGAGTGTGTCTGCCTCGTCTTCTGCCAAACTTCCTAGTAACTGACTCAATAGGTCTGGTCCTCTTTGGCTCAGGAACGATCGATGTCTCGTTCGGACGCTCTTCTACTCACATAGCCGCATCCATGGCCTGCGTATAAGTATCTAAATGCTGGGAGCCTATAGCAAGGAACAACTATGTATCTATACTCCTCACAAACCACTTCACCCGAATCTCCTCTGTAGGAACTAAGTATGGAGTATAGCGTGACAGCTGGGTGAACTGTAAGTCATATTCTGCCACCGGCATATCTGCAGATTTCCGCAACGCCTCGAAACTGCTGGCTCAAAGGTCTCTCACACTCTGTGGAAAGAATTTGGCAAGGAATACCTCAGAAAACTCTATCCATGACATCGGAAGAAGACCAGTGGCCCGCCCTCTCTCCATCGACTCACACCATGTCTGTGCATGTCCTTCCAATCGAAAGCTGGTCAGCTCCACCGACCTCGCATTAGAACATCAATGTCCTGCCGATCCTAGCAATCCTATAAAGAAATGACTGAGGATCCTCTGCTGCGTCTGTCCCGTAAACACCGGAGGTCTCAACCTCATAAACTCCGGAAGTGATACCTCCATAGCACTCGAGTCTACAAGTGCAACGGTCTATATCGGCTGTACAACGGGCTCTACCATCGTCGGTGCCTGATCCTATTTTTGAACACGGCTAGCCTCCGTCAACTACCCCACCATCTGCTGTAAACCCAACATGCCTTCTTTTATCCTAGTCAGTCTATCTGTAGGAGGAGGATTGACATTATCTAGTACCGTCGGAATGTCCTGTGCGTCAGTCGTCGTCACAGGCGGATCTGTCCTAGCTGCATCCCTGTCTGCGGCTTGCCTAGCCCGCATAGCCATAGCAACTTGAACAAGAAACGAGAGTTGATAAGGCATATGAATAGGATCAACAATAATAAGGAGTCAAAGGAAGGATTAATCAAAACATACATCCTAAGGTTACTTAGGCTGAGTATCGTAGCGTAAATATGCCGCGGAACATATGTACGGTACTATACTCATCCTAAATCACCTACTCCATCAAACCAAGGGTCAACCTACCTAACGAAATTAAAGCCTACTAACTTCAATTCACTACTCGGTTCCGTAAGGCTAATCCTAAGTTCTGCTACCAACTTTGTCAATATCCGAAATTCGGATGTGACCGGCACTTAGATTGTATGACATCTAAGCATGTCGACACAATCTGAGTAAGAGAAAAACCAAGCAGGCCAGTAGCTGAAACTTTGAGCCTGATAAGTCATCCCAAAGGTAGTTGACTTGCTGAGTTATAAAAAACACTTTTTGCGGAATTAAGGAAATTTTAGTTTTTAAGTAAAAGAATGAGGTAACATATCAAATGATTTTTAAGAAATGAAATCTAAACAACTGATGCATAGCATTTAAAATGTTCGACAACACCTCCTTATTAATCATTTATAAAAGTAGTTACACAATGTTTAAATAAGTTGCGTCCCTAGTTGGGAGCAAAATAACTCAAAATAGCGGAAATCAATATGCACCAACAATACGACGCTCAAGCGAAGAATTTCATGCGTAAGTAAAGAAAGCATAAATCAATACAACTAGACGATCTCACGTAATCAAAACAAATATATACAAACATATCTTGTTCCAAGTCAAATATACAGGGTCTGATAGAGAATTTCTAGATCCAATATACATATACCAAAATAAGAGGTTACTACGTAGGTAACCCACCTAGCAAAATAAACGATAAGAGCTGACAAGTGGATCCGTGCTACTGCTCCGTGTCGACGCATCTCCTGCAAGGAATTATGGCACAACGGGGGTGAGTTGCCAACTCAGTGAATAAAACAAATATCTAACAGCTGATAATGTAAGTATGACGAACAAGAGTTAACAGTAGTAAAGATAAGTATAATGTATGGTAACATGTGGAAGCATGAATATGTACTAACTAAATGTATAAATCAACACCGAAATCTCATCAATTATTTCCAAATAAGACTCATTTTTTCCGTGTCCAACATCGACACAAATCTTCTGTTTCTAGCAGGCATCGTTCCCCGAACTATCCTGTCAATCCATAACATCGATCGGTATCCTCCAGATATCCACCGTGTTTCACAACTATCTCCGATATCGAGTATCCTCGCTTAGGCTCCCCGCCTCAAATGCGACTATCCTGCCCCTCGGTCTCGACCGGGTTCACCATGAATCCGACTGTATAACTCCCCCACTTAGTCCGGATAACGTAAAAATCCGCAACCGTATAGCTCCCCCTCTTGGTTCGGAATAAAACTAAATTATAAAAACAACATCTCATGGTGGAAATATCACATCAAACCTAAAAAATCGCCGAATATACTACATAGCACATAGAACACAAAACCAGAAATCCACATAATCCATTGCATCTATTATCATAATTAATAATACTCGAAAATGAAGCATTATATGTGTTCATAATAACATTTTTGCAAAATTACCAATATTACTGATGCTTACGGTATGAAGTAAATCTTATGTGACATAGAAAATACTAAGTGTATATATGACATGTCAATATCGACGAAGTGTAGTGTAACATGTAGATATGTGCGTGCGTAACATGACTCGTCGATAACTTGTGCAGTGTTCTAGCAATTGTTAAACATGTCGTTTTATAAATATGAATGCATTAGAGGAAGGTTCTAAATTCAATTTTATGCACAAGGAACAATTATAACTAACTTAATTTCACGTGCGTATTATGCCATCCCTACAAAATCCCTCGGTAGATATTTAGTCTACTCACCGGAATACATCGAAGCTACTCGAATGTCATCAATCCTTTTCCCTTCTTTGCGGTCTCCGATGTCCCTACAATCGAACCTAACATCGAAATTAACTTTCATATAAGAGTGGCTAAAATCCGATACGGCGAAAACTTGAAAATAATTGACTTACATACTAAACGTGCTACGTGAGAATATCGTGAGTTAACAGGACCTAGTTTGACCGGAGCTAACCCTATTCTGGTCGCAACAGGCAGAAACAGAAATCGTGACACGATATATCTGTATCGTATTTAGAACTTTAAACCCAAAACAGATATTTTCTTCCAGATTTTAAATACAGAAAATATAACTTAAACTAACAAAACCAGACACACTAAAATACATACAGAGAGCTACCCTAGAAAAATTAACACCTAACTCCATTGAAAAACCGGCGAGCTCGGATTTTGGGAAGATGCCGCCGGTCGAACATGTTAGGAATGGGTCCGTGTTTCTGGTATGTATTCTAGGTCCAATTTAAAAGATTAAGGTACTGTTTGATCTGGTTAATTATTATCTAAACTATAGCAGATTCACAACAGAGCCTAAATTTATCTAAATATGATATTTTCGATATCCTACTTCTATACTAGAACATTATTGAACTAAAAGAACAACAGGGTTGGAAATTATACCAATTTAGAAGATCAACTAAAATTTTCCTTCAAAGATGTACAAGCCCAAAAAGTGCTAACTTGATGGTTGAGGTAAAGAGCACAACACTTGGCCTTTCATGTCATTTCTCTTTCTTTTTCTTAAGTGAGGTCTAGGATTTTGTTTTCTAAACTAGGAAATTTCTTTTAAATCTCAATATATCAACTGAACAAATAAGAAGAGATAAGAGTATGGAGTGAGAAAGCTAGGAGGTGATGTCAACATGATGGATGGTGTGCTATTCATGCAAGGAGGAGGTATGGCCATTAGGTTGAGTCTAAGGTGTGGTGTCTAGGAGGTTTAATATAACCTTAACCCTAATTTTTATACATTTACATAATAACCCTCGTCTAAATTTTTTTAACATAAGGAAGCTATCATTTCACTAAAACCCCTCATGACACTTAATATTATATAAACCACCACATTCTTTACTAAATTACTTTACCACTTATAAAAAGGTATTTTTATTACAATAAAATTAAAATAACATTTTCTATTTAAATAAATAAATTAATTAAATATCTAAAATATTTCAAAATGTAACAAATAATCGCTCTAGGTATGATAAATGCAACATCACAGACAAGGGATACGCATCACAGAACAATACAGATAGTTTGGGAGCCCCGAGTTTCCTTTGAGACGCAAGTGAAACCCGACGTTCCCCTGGTCGTGTGGATATCCTGTGCAATGAAAATATAGACCCCTACGAGCGCGGAAGGTTACCCGCCAAAACCAGAAGAGATGCAGCCCCCTTAATCAAAGTGAATGGGCCACCCAGCACTTCACGGAATCCGGTAACGTGAGCACCCCTCCTTGGGTCAACCTGTACCCCCTATGAGTGAGGCGAATAGCCCACCAATTCTAGAGTGAGGCCCCCTCCATCTTAACGCTATGAGATGCAGGCCCATTGCCCTCTAGAACTCAGCTATCCGTGCACTCCACCGCGGGGTTATCCTAGTATAGAAAAGAAAATATGTACAATGGTGACATCGACCTCAACTCGGTCGTGCCCCAAATAAATAATATACAAACTGGCAGTGACGGCAGTCCACATGTCGGACGCTCGCCCCGCAATATCAAATGTATAAATAAATCCAAACTGTACTACCATTGTACCCAAGCTATCCACCATGATGAATCTGCAACGACACATCACAATACAGAACATCAACGCGAATGTCATATTTGCAAACCCGTCTAAAAGAACTATAGCAATTAGACAAGTTGTACTACTCTAATGACATTCACGGTCGCAGATAGTAATGCATGTACTGTAAAACTTTAAACAGTGTTAGAAATATCAAGTTTGAAATAACCCCGAATAGCCCCAAACAAATAGATAAAACTATATTCAAACTGGGCTAAACAAGCAATACCACTAAACCAATATTCCGGAGACTAGACTACACCCAAAATTTCAAACCCAGAAGCCAATACAAAACCGGCCACATCGGATTTTATTGGAATCTGGCCGGCCCAATTTGTGAGTCCGGGGTTCATGTATGGGGGGTGTTCTAGTGGTCATCTAAGTAGTCTTCTGCAGTTGCTTAAATATTTTTAGAAGACTCGGAAAATTTTGACAGAAACTAGAATACATCGAGTGATATTTCGGAGTTGTTTTGGTTTTGATACTTTAACGTCGTCTTAACCACTAGTATATAGTTAATGGGTTGGTTCTGATACCATGTAGGGTTACGGCAGCGCCCCGACCATCAATCCGTGGCCAAATGAGGAAAAAAACTTTTAAAACCCGGCGCTAATGGAACCCTAATCGACGGATCATACCATTAACCCTATACTAGCTATATGAAAAGAGTTTAGAGAGGTTATACCGATCGATCCATGTCCTTCGGTCTTCAACCTCTCTCCCTAGCTCCTCACAGCTTCCTCGATCAAGTTCGATCTACGGTCTCCCTCATCGAAGACGATCCACGTCGAGGATTAGTAATACGGGCTCCCGTCTTAAAATCGAAGCAACTCAGGTATCTAGTTTGCTAACCTAGATAGCCAAGATGAACTAGAGAGAGTGTGTGAATACATTGTCTCAATACACTTAAGGATTCTCAACTCATGAGAGGGTTTGGGTGGAGGTTGAAGAAGATGCCATGGAAAAAGAGTGTGAGCTCAAGAAATGGATTGTGAAGAAAATGAGTGTTGTGTGACCATTATGTTGTGAGTAACTAAAGAAAACCACTCTCAAAAAAATATCTACTGCCCACTTGCTCACCCCATAAATATCTCACAACAAAACAATAAAGAATCAAGCATGGCATATGTGCTTCATGAGTCACTACATGACGCACACCATGAGTCACTATATGCATATGCTAGAACAATGACTCACACCCTCCACATAATAAACATCTAAATCTAAATGTTTAATCCACAAATGAAATGGCATATTCTAAAGTAATCTTGTAATGAATTACAAGAATACCCCTCATCCGTATATACATACCCGCATCTGTATTCCGACTGAATACGAATACAACGAGACGAAAATAATCCAACAATATAATACTAGGATCCGGCTTAAAACAAGTCCACTAGTTTTATCCGTCCGATCATGATCCGTGCACAAGTGCACATATAAGATCGAACCCAGCCATAACACCATATGGCCTCTACAATGTTTCTTCCGAATCAGCGAAACCCTCTGTGTGGGACTCTAAAGACTCGTCAATACGCTGGCAGTGGGTTTAACAACAAGCACGTCAGTGGCCCTAGCTGTACTTAACGGCTACCCAGGTATTGAGCGAAAGGGAGGCCGACGAGCAAACTCATCCTGAAACCCTAATGAGCCTGACAGTGACAATATACGTACAGTCCGGTCCGTTCATCTATGAGTATCGCATATCGAGTCTAGGGTGGTGGATAAAGTCAGACCCCTAATAACATGACATTTAGTGTCGGCATGTAACCTTTCACCAACTGAGAAACTGTCGATCCTACATCGGTAATTCTCGTCTATCCCGGCCGAGGATTTCTAGTGATGGCCACCCGTGCACACCACGACATCAACCCCAAATACCTGGAGAGACGAATCCCATGACGATCCGCTCACTGCCTCCATGTGGCTCGGGACTGCACACAACTAAAACCTGTTTGCACGACTCCTTTGAGCCGTGGTAAGGTATTAATAAAAATACATTTGGAACTCACACGAGACAAATGACGATCTCAAGTCTATAGACTAACCTGTACACATGTTACCTGGGAACTGCTACCTGACAATAGGTATAATACCAACTAGCATGTTCCCGGCGAGTCCGTCCGGTGTACTCATAACCCAATGAGCACCTGTATACATCTTGTTGGGTCACGGGAATGCCCCGGCCATCGAAACACGGCCAAAATTCAGAACAAAAATTTCTGAAACCGGCGCTACCGCTACCCGAATCCCGGATCTACCTTAAACACTAAACTAGCAAACTAACTAAGAGATAGAATCATTATACCGAGTTGATCCGTGTCCTTCAGTCTTTATTCCAAGCTCCTAGTGATCATTTGATGATGTTTGTTTGCCAGTCTTCCACCATCTCCGATGATCCACACGAGAGAAACGGCGCAAGCTCCAGCCTTGACAAACGAGGCAACCGACGCTCCAAAGTCTCTAGCGATAGAGAGTGGGGGTGTATGAAAGTGTCAGTACAATTTTTTCTCAACTAAAATTGCTCATGGAGCAACCATAGAAGATGAGGAGATGATGATCAAAAGCATGAGCTAAATGGCCAAGTATTTTTTGTGAGCATGAAAGAGTGAGAGAGTGTGTAATGCCATTTTCCAAAAATGAAATGAATCCCACTACATGATGTGGCCGGCCCCCCCCCTCTCATGCCCAAAAAAATCTTCAACATTTCCTTTTTAACTAAAACAATAAACAATACCAACCATACTCAAACCCATACCATAAGCCCATGCCTTTGCCATGTCATCCTTTCCACCTCATTATGAAGACAAATGATTTTTCAAAAAAGGAAAATCAATAATGAGGTGGCTAAACTTCTAGAAGCCATTCCGTATAAAATACGGAATACTTCCCGATACATGTATCGAAATACATATACGCGTATTCGTACAAAAATACGAATAGCCAAGAGAGAAACTGAATAGTGAACAATAATACTAGAAAAAGTATAAACAAATACATAAATAAATTATTAAATCAAAACCAGATTTAATAATCCGGCTGAATCCTAAGGCGCTAGTATTATCAACCGTCCGATTAAAGTCTGTGCCACACATGCACATATTTAATCGGGCACCTGTATGTATCAACATACCTCATGTACACCATATCGCCTGAACTGTGAAAACCCTCTGCGTGGGACTCTAAAAACTCGTCAATACGTTGGCAGTGGGTTTAACAACAAGCACGTCAGCGACACTAACTTACGTAACGGCTACCCAGGTATTGAACGAAAGGGAGGCCAACGAGCAAACTCATCCTGAACCTCTACTGAGCCTGACAGTGACAATATCCATACAGTCCGGTCTGTTCGTCTAAGAGTATTGCATATCGAGTCTAGGGGGTGGATAAAGTCAGACCCATAACAACGCGATATTTAGTGTCGGCATGTACCCATCACCACCAGAGAAACTATCGATCCTTGATCGGTAATTCTCGTTCTCCATGGCCATGGATTTCTGGTGATGGCCACCCGTACACAACGCGACATCAACCCCCAATACCGGGAGAGACGAATCCCCGACGATCCGATCACTGACTCCATGTGGCTCGGGACTATACCCAACTAAAACCTGTTTGCACGACTCCTTTGAGCCGTGGTAGGGTAGTAATCAAAGCATATTGGGAACTCACATGAGACAAATGACGATCTCAGATCGACAAACTAACCTGTACACATGTCACCTGGGAACTGCTATCTGACAATAGGTATAATACTAACGAGCAGGTTCCCTGCGAGTCCGTCCAGTGTACTCGTAACCCAATGAGCACCTGTATACTATCTTAGGTGAACAAACTAACACCAACGGCTTGTGAGACCTGGCCACCGCCCCTCGTCGGGGTCTCGATCAGTATACACTAGTCTACACTGGAGTATTGATGCCTGGTCTCGATACTCCTACGACTAGGGACATTTAAGGATGTGCTTATAGACCCCATCTCCCCCATATATGATCGCCATCATACTACTAGCAGTCAAGCAAGAATCCTAAGGGCTCTATCAACACGTACATGATGATAAAGACAAACCAGATAGCATACTATCATCTTGAGTAAGACTTTTTTATCGGTATAGGTCCTACCTCAATCATCATAATCCCAAGTCTACAACTATGATAATTGCCTTGAGGGTACTATAGCCAACAATCTCCCACTTGCACTTGAGGCCAATTATTGCGATGTCGCATACTCACAGCCCGTGTGATACCGAACACCCAACTTCTCTACTAATCAGTTTCGCAAAGCCCGTTTGCGAAAATGATTGCGTTCGAGAAATAGCCTCAGTGAGTGGATCTGCTCCAATGTTTCTTTCTGTATCTCTCCATATCTCAATTTCGCGGAGAAGACTATCTCCCGAAATGAGCAATACTTGTCTTAGAATTTGCCTGGATATCTGATGGGACCCAGTTCACAAATGAACTCCAAATCCATCAAACTACTTAGACTATATCGTCCACTGAATTTAATCAGTATCCTGCACCATTCCTTTCCTCAGTTTCCGCTTGGACCACCTGTCCAACATACTATCCCTCAAATGAGGGAAAAACTATAACTCTGACAGTCACTCTGTCATCCAGGTCACCTTAGAAGCCTGAAAAGATAACCGTCTCCTGAAGGAGGCTACCATAATCATTTCCCTAGAACATCTATTTATGTTCAATAACTGCTTCCCAATGTTTCTCCAGGAGTGGATTAATATATTTGCTTATTGCATCTAGTGCAAAAGCAATATCTAGTGTGGTACTCGACATTTCATGGTTAACTCAATTGCCTAAGCAAGTGATATGCTAATCATGCAGGTCCCTCTCCCCTTTTAGTCTGTAAGACACCTTTAGAGAGGGTGACTCCATCACCTGCAGGTACACCACCATGCCAGGAGTCGTCCATTTTAAATTTCCTTTAGAATAATGTCAAAGTACCCAGATTGGGATATTTCCCAAATCTAGATCTAAAACTATAATCTAGTATCCAGAAAACCTGATATTATATCCATATTCTATATAGAGAAACAACTTTGTGACAACCACAGTATAACCATTCGTAGTATAGGAGTATTTCTTCCTATCAAGTGCATGTCTTACCAATACCTGGACATCACTCTCTACTACCTTCTTGCCAGATCGATCTCCTATTCTGATGAGGTCAAAGCCTATGACTGTCACATCAAAATTAGATGATCTAATTCCGCTATACTTGCTTTAGTCTATAAATAGACATAAGCTACTTGCCCACTATGCTTCCGCTGCTCCCACTGACTACAACAACCCTCTGGCAGAGTCATATACACATGCACTTCCAAAGCTAGTTTAGAACGACGCTATACTCATCCTCCTGCCGGGTCTTATAGTCCCAAACAACACCAATGGCATGTTTAGGTAAACAAGAACCTCCCTGTCACCGTCTCTGAGAAGACCGAAGTACCTCTCGGATGCCCGAGGTTACCCACCAAATCTGTGGAGTGGCTAATGGAACGTCAAAAACAATTGAATGCTTAGGTTCTATCAAATCTTCAGTGATCGTTTGTGGTTCGGGAATCACTTCCAGTTTTACCATACTACCACTTTTGTTTTTCTGAAAAAATCCATTTTACTAAAACCGTGGCGAGCCAAGAACAATATAAATATTGATCTTCCTGATGGTAGAAAGTTAACCCTCGTCAAAGCCTGGGATAACCCACAAACTGTCATTACTGAAACGTGCCTTGAGTTTATCCGGATTTTGGTTTTAAGTATCAGCCGGACAACTCCCTATACCTTAACATCGTCAAGATATAAATTGGTTCTATATATATCTAATATAGAAACAAAAGCACTAATTTAATTTAAACAAGATTCAAAAACATGCAGCTGTCTCTAGTGCATATCATCCAAATGGAAAAAGGTCAATCATCATTACTCATCTAGGAGTGCATCCATATATGAGTAACCTGAAAGAGAAACAAGTTCTCAAAACCATTACCATTAACGGAATACCAAACACAATTATCTACATTTTTGACATTCTCGAGGAATCCTGATACTTACAACAAATGGTTCTCTACTTTATTCTTATACCTATAACTTCTGAATATCTGGAACTTGCATTTCAACGAAATACATGTCCAGAACTGGAGAAGTCATAATTAAACACAATATAGTATGAGTACCAATCCCTTTTTCCTAATGGAAACTGGACAACATACAATACTTTGTATAAGTCCCCAGAGTTCAACAACTCAAACCCCGTGCGTCGTAGGTTGAAAAACTATAGTATGGTTAAGAAGAATTACACCGCTATTGAATACACCTTACCTAATCACCAACCGATATAGGTAAATGTCACAGACATAATATCAAAAAGATATATATCACTTTATAAAATTCAACGTACAGATATATCAGTTTGAAATTGGTGCATAACAACTGATATTCAAATCCATATATTTGCCATTCGGCAAAATCCTGATGATTTTCTCAAATATCACCAATTACAACGAATTCCGATATAATGAGGATCTAATCACCCAATTCCCAATATCTTACTCCCACTCACCATCTGTAATAACATGCAGATGCGAGAAACTGATCTGGTAAATACATACCCTGGAGTTAGATTCCAATTGGGAAAACAATTTTCAATTAACATCGCACAGTGAAACCGCAACATGAAAAATATTTCAGAAGGGTTAACTGTTATTCCTAGTAACGCCCCTTCCATTATCCTGAATCATGATAGTAACCATATACTTACCTGCCCTCACTGCAATTCCTTTATTATGTCTTTGCTTATTACCTTCTGTACACCTCCTTTACGCTGATTTGTTTTCTTCATTTCCTAACCTTCAGCACCAGCCTAAGGTTTTGAAGAAGACTATCAAATAAGCGCAATAGGTGTACTCTCCTAATCCTAGGAGCCCTCGCAACCTAAGAAAAGGTAAAGAGAAAAGAAATCTGAATAATCCTATTCTTTTTCTCCTGAACAAGAATCCGTCCTCGAAAAAGTTCCTTCGAGTTCGTATGTAATTATACGATGGATTTGTCCAATGGAAGTGGATATTCGTACTGATACGAGGTGTTCTGAAGAAAAGCAAAGTGGATGTAGGAGTGGCAGGGGTATACACGGTTTTTGTCGTGAATGATAGCAATCGCAATTTACTTTACCGTTATTCTAATCCCTTTATATGCATTTACTTATTACCTTCTGTACACCACACTTAAGCTTAATTGGTTTTCTTCCTTCCTTACCGTTCGACACCTGCCTATGGTCTAGAGGAAGACTATCTAATAAGCTCAATAGGTGTACCCTCTCCTAATCCTAGGAGCCCTCACAACCTGAGAGAAGATAAAGAGAAAAGACAACTGAATAATCCTATTCAATCTCTCCAAAACCAGAATCCAACCTCGAATCAGATCCTTCGAGTTCGTATATAACCATATGATGGATTTATCCAGTGGAAGTGGATGTTCGTAGTAATACGGGGTGTTCTGGAGAAATGCAAAGGTGATATAGAAGTGGCAATGATGTATGCGACACCGTGACATTCCAAAAGTCAAAGTGATTTAAGAAGGTTCGGTTAACTTGGTTTCATGAGTTTTAGTCAAAGGTCGGGTCATAGTCGCAGCAAGAGAGAGAGAGAGAGAAGAAACACTCAGCGTGCACTCTAACCTTGATCAGAATGGTCAATTATTTTATCTAATCTGGATGGCTCCAACTGTTTCCTCGAATCCTCCTCCAAACCTAAAACGAGAATTAGTCGGAATCACCCGAGGTGTATTCCTACTCATCAATAGGAATCGGGATACAACTCTCATCACATGATAACTTGATGGAAGCCACTCAATTGTTAGTTATATGTATGCCCTAGAGGCCATTACTATACATAGGATGTATATTGTAGTGGATGCTGGGACATATATAGGGAGGACTTTCTTGCTCGACGTGATAGTATGCTATCTGGTTGCTCATTTCCTTAACCTGTATACTGATTGTCTCTCTGTTACATGTTGGTAAAGCCCTTAGGATGGGTACTTGACTACCTGGACTGTGTTGCGGATCATACTAGTGGGGACATGGTAGTCTATAAGTACATCCTTCAAGGTCCCTAGTCGTAGGTGTATCGAGACGGGGCATCTATATACCAGAGTAGACTAGCGTATACCTTCTCGACCCATACAGATGGGCGATGGATGATCCCATATCCATTGGTGTTTGACATCAGAGATGATTTACAGGTGCTCAGTGGAGACTGGGTACACTGGACGGACTCGTCGAGAACTCCCAGATGGTATTATACCTTACGTCAGATGGCAGTTCTCTGGTGACACTGGTACAGAGTAGTCTGTTGACCCGATATCGTCATAGAGTCTTGTATGATTCCCACTGTTCTTTGATTTCCACCTTACCACGTCCAAGAGGGAATGCAAAACGGTGGCTTTTGGGTACAGTCCCGAATCACATGGAGGCAATGAGCGATAGGAGGGGATTCGTCTCTCCCGGTATAGGGAGTTGATGTTGTGCTGTGTTTGATTGGCTATAACCGGAAATCCCTGGCCAGGGTTGCTGAGATTTACTGGTAAGTGTTACCAGTAGTTTCTTGAACTGTTATAGACCTCATATCGACACGACTTATCGAGCTACTGGGGTCTGACGTTTACCACCCCTGGGCGAGATATGCGACATATCAGACGAACAGACCGTACTGTACGGTAAGTGTTACTGGTTGGATTCACAGGAGTGTGAGCGGGCTTGCTCGTCGATCTTCTGATCGCTCAATACCCGGGTGGCCGTTACGTTTAGCAGACCGCTTGCGGCTTGTGGGTGTTTGATATGATCATCACCTGCTGCCGGCGTATTGACGGGTCTTTAGAGTCCTACACAGAGGTTTCCTGGCTCAAGCGAAACAAAATAGGAGCGCATATGAGATATGTGCGGGACCGAGAATAATACCAGTATGTGATACTGTATTCTTTTCTCGCGATGAATGTATCGATTGGTTGTATGCGATATAACCTAGTTATCGAATCGAGGATTGATTCGATAAGTCGATACATTGGATATTGGTCGATCATATACGATATGACCGGATCGTTAAATCAAGTGTTGATTTAATGATTAAATTTATAATTATATATTTGATATATTACTTTACATTAACTAGTATTGGTTCACTTAAGATTATTTTCTCACTTGTTTGTGCACATTGTATATGTGATATATTTTTATGCACAAGCATGTATTATGTTTGATGATACATGCAAACTTGGGTGTATGTTTATTGTAAACCAAGTTTAGGTTTTATATTTGTTTTATTTATTTATTCATTTTGGCAAGAAATGAAATGGTGGCTTGCTTTGGATTTATCTTGAAGCTTCATGAAGCTTTGACCACTTTGTTTCTTTCCTTAACCAAACCATTCACTTAAACACTAGTTTATTCTCTACACTTAACCATGGTTGATATATGATAAGAATCAACTTATTTTCTATTTTCAATAATTCTTATCATATTCATTATCTTCTTCTTCTTCTTCTACTTCAAGATGAAGAAGCTTGCTACCAACAATGGTGCCTTGAGAAAAAGAGTGAGAAATCCAATTCTAAAGTGAACCCACTTCCTATTTCTTCATCCTCTACAACTTGCCATGTAGTATAGGGTGTTTTCTTCACAAGTTTCATGACTTGGTGAAGTTGGAGCTTGATCTTGAGTTACCTCGACATAGATCATCTTCGGCATCGAAGTCGACGACCTAGCCCGCCCATTTCTCCGATGAAACCGACGCTAGAGTCCGGGATCCGATGATCACAGTGAGGGGATGTCATCACGGAGCTAAAGAAGTATTAGACCAGATCCACAAAGGTTGTATTTCCGTTCACTTAGCAGTAAAGCAGTTTACTAGTTCTAGTTTCGCCTATTCTCTAGTTAACGATCCGTATTAGGGTTTCTCGGCACTTGTAAAAATTTAAATTGGCATGGTTGATGCCTTGTGAGACCTCATTTGTGTGCCTAGGAACCCTATAATGGTATCAGAGCCTAGCTAGAGCCTTAGGCGATGCGTAGACGGAGTTAGAAGTCCGATCGAACCGAAACCCTAATGCAAAATTGCTCTCTGTACAATTTTTGAAATCGGGGATTTTTCCAAATTAAAAATATGCAGAAAAATCAGCAGGAGTTTTTAAGAATTACTGTGAATTTCGAGCAGCTAATTCGTCTAAAACGCGGCGGAACAGCAACACGAGCATGGCTCTTGAAAATTGCACAGTAATTCCTATATTTTAGTGCTGTGTTTTCTGGGAATTTTTAACTTCTACTCAAGAGTTGAGTTTTCTGGGGTTGTATTGGGACTTCGTAAATTCGATCGGATTGTCTAATTTTGTCTATGTTTTTTCCGGATAATTTTTGAATATGTTAAAAAGTTCGACCGGATATAAATACCCAATTTTTCCCCTGTCGTGAAATTTCCAAGTGTTGTATCTTTCCGTAGTTTAATGACGTTCTAAGTAGTGCAAGTAACGCGATGGTCCATCTAGAAGACAACAAACCTTAACTCGATTATGTGACCGTCTTGAACTGCCTTTTGGACCTTCGGGTTTGGGGCAGTACGGCGTGCCACATGTGAGGCGTTGGCTTGACCCTTCTAGGCTTGACCGTTGGTACTCAGGCATGAACTGGATGTTTTTTAAACTTGTTTCATGTGTTGAGCTGTTTTGGGAAAACACGGGTGTTTGAATGTTCGATCGGAAAGTTTAACATTTTCTATTTATCTGGAATGGGATACAATACTTGGAATCCACAAGTAGTTATGAGATAACTGATATGAATGTTATAAATACAGCACTTTAGTCTCACTTGATCGGTTGCCACAGAATTTTGATGTGATCAAAAGTCCGTCGCAATCACGTAGCGTACGCGGATACTCACCGGATATACTTAATAGACTGCTACACCCAATAGCCCCGACCAAGGAGAACCCCGTCGCCGAAAGTATCCGTTCGGGTGCTCGCGGCAGCGGTGTTCCGCCTTGGTGCACTTCGTCGACGGCATCGGGGGTGCGGCCGTCTACTGAAGTTTGCGACGAGCATTCGATCAGGATGTCGGGAATTTTGTTGAATTGCCCGACTTGATATTGAAAAGTGTTTTCGATAATGAGACTAAAATGCGGGGTTTATAATTGTTAGGCATGCGATGTCTAAGGAATTCATCGGGTTAGGCATGCGATGTCTAAAGAGGTTGCGGATTCCAACTGTTGTAGTTTTACACTTTCTTTTCTGTGACCGTAAGTGTAATATGTGATATCGCCGGTTTCGTTGCTATATGTCAACGACAATTGGGATGTGCATATTTACTTACGTTGATGACATGTGATGTTATGTGTTGCTGGATATGTTATATTGAATCGTCGTGTTTGAATAGCCGGGGGTTTTTTATGTGAGATGAGTGTTTTTCATTTTCATTCATGTAAAATCTTTTATGTAATATTCTTTTATTGGGGCACTTCCAGGTTGCGGAAGATGTCACCCTTTGTATATCATTTACTTTTCCGCACTAGGATAGACCCAAGGAGGAGGGCACAAGTAACCGGGTTCTGGAGTCCAGTGGGAGACCAACTCGAGGAGTCGAGTCCGGGTCTCCTAACTCTAGAATTGGTAGGGTTGCTTGCCGCTCTCATAGGGGTCTAGGGGTGTGGGTTTGGTTATTCATCGTGACCGTGGAATACGTGTTTTATACAGGCTCGTATTAAAAACACGGACGTCCTAGTATATCCAATATTTCATATATTTCTTCTTCTGCGATATGTGTGATGTGATCATTTGATGTTCTGTGATAAATACTGTATATAGTATATATGATATATTATATAGGTGTTACTTATGTTTTACACCCGCGCTAACCCTGCCTCGCTCTGTCGTTAGTTACCTAACCTAACGGTGCACGAGGGGACATCGAGGCGAATGCGGATGGCATAAGTGTACGTCGTATTTATCTGTGATGTTTAGGTAACTTAAATGATGGGACTTCATTAATATGATTAATGGAAGAAAAGAAACCTAAGATGTTGTGGAATCGAATTTCAAAATAAAAACAGGTAGCTACAGTTCTTGCTTTGCATCGCGGTGTTCCTTATAGAACATACTGCACCTTATTCGATAGCGAAAGGACCGAGATCCCTTCACCGGGAGTGACTCCTTTAGCGATAACCGGCAGATGCTACACACTCGGTTTGTCTTTTGATTGCTTCTATAGTTTCTGCTTTGCACAGAGATATATATGATATATCCCGCACCTCATTCGACGAGGAAAGGGCCGACGATCCCTTCACCGGGAGTGACCCCTTTAGAAAAACTAGAAAAGCCTAAAAAAACACTCCATTTTAAAATCATTTGATTCTACAACGATATCAAGTTCATTACGCAATAAGTTTTAAGAAAAACCTGTCGTAGCCCTCCGTCATTTCAGATAAGTACTAGTTAGTATTCGTGCTGCGGCAGTTTGGCATGCGTCAAGGCGTAGTGTACGGTAGCTAAGTAGTGCTTATCTGCTAGCATACGATGCGATTGGATTAGGGTATACGTACGGCGTTGTTTGGCATGCGTCAAGGGTCGTGCGGGTGGGTTTAATTCAATCAAGAAATGTACGGGTTGAACTTGACTAGAGGGCTATGGGTTGTTTGGCATGTGTCAAGGTCATAGCACGCTAGGGGCAAAATATTATCGTGAATTTCAAGTGCTGAAATTTGCAATGAGATTGCATACCTTCTATGAGATAGTTGGATCCCGATACCCGCTGCGAGTAAGAGTTACTCCTGGGAGAGTTTTACACATTACAATTAGCCTATCAAGTAGGTGTCTAGAAAGGTGTCAACGGGGTTACGCCTCGGGGAAAACGAGGTTTACTGTAATTTGGTCCGTGCGAAAGCATGGGGAACCTCCCTCAAAGTACCGACTCTGGCCTGGATGAAAGATTGGCGAACTTGTAGCGTGTAATTAATCCCGGCTAGTCTTTCCTTTTAGGGTTTGAAGGAAGATTTGATAAAAACAGTGGGAGCCATCCTGATTAGATAAAATAATAACCAATCTGATCTTGCAAGAGCGCACGCTGAGTGTTTTCTTCTCTCTCTCTCCAGGTAGCGACCATATCACGCCTTAATCAAGATAATAATACGGATTATTGACCGAACCCACTTGTTATATTGAGCTGGGGAACGTTAGTCCCACTCCAACTTATAATTGTTATAAGACAGAGCAGGAAATTGGGGATTACCAGAATTCCCGTGCCGCCCAAACGAAGAAAGTGCATATGATGCATCTCCTTCGGGTATGTTCATTAAAAAGAACTGTTTCACTGTATCCTCTACGTCCTGAGTATTTGATACCGGATCAGGATCCCGCATATGTAATTTGTTACATGGGCTACAGATAGGTAGATAACTGAGAACGGGTGATAAGTTTCATGTGGCAGAAAACGGGGCAAGTGTTGTAGCCAAGTCTGTTGGTCACTGTCACCCTGTATTACAAAAACATTGATGATGAACGAATGTTATTAAATACCGAACCTGATATACAAAATCATATCAGTCTCTTTATATGTAAAGAAATGATAAAATTTTGTATTGTTGGATAATGTTTTGAACATTTCCTATATCAAAAGTTGATCGGTTCAGGCCCATTATCTAAAAGCATTGACGTTCTAAATCAAACTACAGTTCTTAGTATAAGGAACACACACAAGAGGATGAGTTCAGAAATGAACGGATCCTTCTTGAGGTATTGTAGACTAGGTCATATCAATGCGACTCGACTAGCTAAGTTACATTTGGATGCATATTTAAATCAGTTTGAATTTACATCTTGTGAAACTTACCAGTCATGTCACAAAGATAAAATGACCATAGCTCTGTTTACTGGAAGCAGAGAAAGAGTTAGTTGAATTCTTGGGATGATACATGTTGATGTATGTAGGTCCCCTGTCTATACATGCCAAGACCGGTTCTTTGTACTTCATTACATTCTCTGATAATCTCTCAAGATTCAGACATATGTTCCTGTTGAAACACAAGTCCGAACCTTTTGAGATATTCACAGAATATGATTTAGAAGTAGAGAACCAAAATACGGGTATAAGTATTATGTCCTTTGATGTAATCAGGGAGGAGAATACTTGAGCACAGAATTCCTGGATTATTCTAAAAGTGAATGAGATTCACTCTCAGCATTACTCCTCCGTATATACCACATTAGGTCGGTGTATCGGGGCGGAGCAATAGCACCTTATGTGATATGGTGTGCTCTATTATGAGTACTACTGAGTTTCCTATTTCCTTTTTAGGGAGTTATGCACTTATGAAGTTGCATACCTATTGAATAGGGTTCTGATCAAATCAGATGCGTACCATTTCATATGAGATATGGAAAGGGAAGAGCCCATCTCTTCAGTCAGTTAAGATTTGGGGTTGTCCGGCCTATGTCTGAAAAGCAAAATCCGGACAAGCTCGAGGCAAGATCTGTTATGTAGAACAGGAAATGTTCCAGCTATACAAACTGCAGCTGATGATCTGCAAGAACCAAAGGATTCAATAGTTACCAACGAACCTCAGCCTCTCCGCCGATCTAGTAGGGATCCTCACCCACCTGAGAGATACTTTTGTTTCTCTATGACAGTGGGAACGAGGAATGCATCATGAGATGTGTTGGAGATAGTGCCCTCAGAGTCAATTATTGGGTCACAGGCACGTGATTGCAATGATTGAGGGGAGGACCTATCCCGGTAGGACAGTCTTACTCGAGATGATAGTATGCTATCTGGTTTATCTTTATCATCGTGTACTGCTTTAGGTGACCTTACGAGTCGCTATTACACGTTGATAAAGCCCCTAGGATTCTTGCTTGACTTCCAGCAGTATGAGGGCGATCATATAAGTGGGAGCTGGGGTCTATAAGCACATCCTTAAATGGTCCCTAGTCGAGGGAGTTTTGAGACAGGGCATCGATTCTCCACAGTAGACTAGTGTATACAGTCGAGACCCCGACGAGGGGCGGTGGCCGGTCTCACAAGCCACTGGTGTCAGTTGGTTCACCTAAGATGTATACAGGTGCTCATTGGGTTATGAGTACACCGGACAGGACTCGCCGGAAACCTGCTAGTTGGGATATACCAGACGTCAGATAGCAGTTCCCAGGTGACATGTGTACAGGTTAGTTCATCGACCTGGGATCGTCATTTGTCTCGTGTGAGTTCCCACTGTACTTTGATTACTACCCTACCACGGCTCAAAGGAGTCGTGCAAACAGGTTTTAGTTGGGTACAGTCCCGAGCCACATGGAGGCAGTGAGCGGATCTGCAGGGGTTCGTCTCTCCCGGTATTGGGGGTGAGGTCGTGCTGTGTCTAGGAGAGCCAGAACATGAAAAGTCCTTGGCCAAGGCAGGAGATTTGCTGGTAGGTATTCCAGTAGTATCTCAGGGTGTTCTGGGCTACACTCCGACACGACTTGTACCGCTTTTGGGGGTCTGACTTTTACCAACCCCCTAGGCCCGCCATGCGATACTCATAGACGAACGGACCGGACTGTACGGATATTGTCACTGACAGGCTCAGTAGGGTGTCAGGATGAGTTCGCTCATCGACGTCCCTTTTGGTCAATACCTGGTGGCCCGTCACGTATTGGCTTATACCTCTGACGTGCTAGTGGTTAAATCCACAGCCACAGTATTGACGAGTCTTTAGAGTCCACCACACAGACAGTTACTCAAGTTTCGGGCGAAACGCTGTAGAGGCCGTATGGAGATATGGCAGGGTTCGATCAGATACGTGCGGTATTGCACGGATCGTGATCGGACAGTTTTCACTAGCCGGCTTTGGCTTAAGCCGGATACTAGTATTTGATAGTGTAGTTTTGTCTCTTTGCATTTGTGTTCAGTGGGAATACAAATGCGGGCATGTATTTGCAGTAGCGGGGTTTTCCTGTAATTTATTACGGGATCGGTTTTCTGGGGTTGCCAGTTTGCATTCCGTTCCGGCCGGTTTTCTCTTTTCCTTCCCGGTCGGACTTTTCGTTGGAGGGTGTTAATTGCAAGTTTGCAATTAACATTTTGTGAGGGGTTTCTTTGCATAAGTGTGGTTTCATAATCATGATATTCTTTTCTTGTCTTTCCATTGCATTTATTAGATTGGAAGTGATAAGATTGAAATGGAAGGAATTGTGAAAAGAGAGTGAATTATTCTTTGCATTATCTTTTCCTTTCCTTCTTGGTTTTTTCTTTTTTTCTGCCACTTGAAATTTGAGTGGGCCGGCCACTGTGGAGGAATGTGTGTGAGGTTTTATTTTTGTGTATGGTTTAATTCCCTTCATGCTAATTTTGGTGGCCCCCCCTTCCAATTTGGTTTTGCTGTGTGAAGGATTATTTCCTTTTCTCCTATATATTAATTCATGCATTCTTCATCCAAAAAAATTCCAGTGAGCACAAATACTCATGGCCGAGCTCATTTCTTTGCATGATATACTTCATTCTTCATCAAGAATCAATCCATAAAAATCATTGTGCAAAATTCCTCCAACAAGGCAACCTCATAAACCCCAAAAGAGACAAGCTTCTACACTATTCCTATAGCAAGCCTTGGACGCGTCGGCTAGCCAACTTCGCGCCCGAGTTGCCTCGGTCATGAGGTGGGAGCCCGTAAAAGATTCCGGCTATGTGGTGCCCGTTTCGACGAGGAGGTGACGGACGATATATCCGCGGGAGATCGGAGTGGAGACGAAGACCGAAGGACACGGATCGCTTGGTATACTTTTCTACTCTTTTCTTATTTGCTAGTTAGCTAGGTTAATGGCCCGATCCGGGTAAAAAGTCCGCGGTGGTGCCGTTTTGCAAAGTTCGCAAAGTTTTTGTTTTCCGCGTTTCCGGCGTCGGGTCGACGGCCGGGGCGCCCCTGCGGGCTTACAAGATGATGACCCAACTAGTTTCGAGCTGGCCATCAAGAGTGGGACTCTGTAAGAATGGCCGGATGCTTCGCGATCTGAGATGGAATCCTTATACACCAACATATTATGGACTTTAGTTGCTTTATCTGAAGGGTTAAATCCCCATCAGGAGCAAGTATATCTTGAGAAGATTACTTGGTGTAGATGGAAAAGTTGAGACTTTCAAAGCTAGACTTGTTAAAGGTTTACGTCATCGGCCAGGCGTGGAAAATGATGAAACCTTTTCAAGTAACGAAGCTTAAGTCCATCCAGATCCTACTTGCCACGGCTTCATACCATGACTACGATATCTGGCGGTTAGGTTTCATGACTGCTTTTCTAAATGATATTTTAGAAGAGAAAGTCTATAAGTACACAGTCAGAAGGCTTCGTAGATAGTGGGAGTAGCGGAAACGTGTGCAAGATGTTTTATGTGATGAAGCAGGCATCGCGGAGTTGGAACATCTGTTTTGATGTGTTAGTCAAACAGTTTGACATCATCAAAATGGTAGATGAACCTTGTATAAACGAAAAGGTAGTTGGGAGTATGGTTGTGATCCACGTAGAGTACGTGGATGACATACTCTTGATAGGGAAGGAGTTTCCAATGCTACACTCGGTCGGTCTCCGCTTATCACAAGGATTCTCCATATGGGATCAAAGTGATACCTACTAAAATCCTGGGTTTTGGATCTATGAGATAAATCTAATTGGATGTTACGATACTCACTAAATGTAGTGAGTGATATCAATTGATCCTGGGGAGAATCACTGGAAAGGTTCCAGGGTGATAAGGACGACTGAATGTCAGCCACAGGCATTGTCTTTACCCTCAGTAAAGGGACGGTATGTTGGAAGAGTTCCAAGCTAGATACCGTGGCTTACTAGACGATAAAGGCTGAATACATCGCTACTAAAGAAGCTACCAAAGAGGCAGTCTGGGTGTATATTTGTTCACGAGATGAACTTAGTTCCTCCCATTGTGTGACAATGGAGTTGTGGCTTATGCCAAGGAACGTCCGTCCCATCAGTGATCCAGACATATTCTAAGGCAGTATCACCTGATCATGGAGATAGTTGATCTCCAGAGTGATCGAGGTTAGGAGAGCAGACTCAGAGGATAACACGGAGGATCCACTCACGAAGGCCAATTCCCAGAGAGTGTCTTTTATGGGATGGTTGAGTATGAGATACATAAACCACAGCTACAGATGGCCCTAGTGCAAGTGGGAGATTGTTGGTTATATGTATGCCCTAAAGGCCATTACTGTACATAGGATGTATATTGTTGTGGATGCTGGGACATATATAGGGAGGACTTTCTTGCTCGACATGATAGTATGCTATCTGGTTGCTTTTTGCCTTAATGTGTATACCGATTGTCTCTCTTTTACATGTTGGTAAAGCCCTTAGGATGTGTACTTGACTACCTGGACTGTGATGCGGATCATACTAGTGGGGACATGGTAGTCTATAAGTACATCCTTCAAGGTCCCTAGTCGTGGGTGTATCGAGACGTGGCATCGATAAACCAGAGTAGACTAGCGTATACCTTCTCGACCCATACAGATAGGCGATGGATGATCCCATATCCATTGGTGTTTGACATCAGAGATGATATACGGGTGCTTAAGGGAGACTGGGTACACTGGACGGACTCGCCGAGAACTCCCAGATGGTATTATACCTTACGTCAGATGGCAGTTCTCTGGTGACACTGGTACAGAGTAGTCTGTTGACCCGAGATCGTCATAGAGTCTTGTGTGATTCCCACTGTGCTTTGATTTCCACCTTACCACGTCCAAGAAGGCATTCATAACGGTGGCTTTTGGGTACAGTCCCGAATCACATGGAGGCAATGAGCGATAGGAGGGGATTCGTCTCTCCCGGTATAGGGAGTTGATGTTGCGCTGTGTTCGATTGGCTATAACCGGAAATCCCTGGCCAGGGTTGCTGAGATTTACTGGTAAGTATTACCAGTAGTTTCTCGAACTGTTATAGACCTCATATCGACACGACTTATCGAGCTACTGGGGTCTGACGTTTACCACCCCTAGGCGAGATATGCGACATATCAAACGAACAGACCGGACTGTACGGTAAGTGTTACTGGTTCAATTCACAGGAGTGTGAGCGGGCTTGCTCGTCGATCTTCTGATCGCTCAATACCCCGGTGGCCGTTACGTTTAGCAAACCGCTTGTGGCTTATGGGTGTTTGATATGATCATCACCTGCTGCCGGCGTATTGACGAGTCTTTAGAGTCCTACACAGAGGTTTCCTGGCTCAAGCGAAACGAAATAGGAGCGCATATGAGATATGTGCGGGACTGAGAATAATACCAGTATGTGATACTGTATTCTATTCTCGCGATGAATGTATCGATTGGTTGTATGCGATATAACCTAGTTATGAAATCGAGGATTGATTCGATAAGTCGATACATTGGATATTAGTCGGTCATATGTGATATGACTGGATCGTTAAATCAAGTGTTGATTTAGTGATTTAATGTATAATTATATATTTGATATATTACTTTACATTAACTAGTATTGGTTCACTTAAGATTATTTTCTCACTTGTTTGTGCACATTGTATATGTGATATATTTTTGTGCACAAGCATGTATCATGTTTGATGATACATGCAAACTTAGGTGTGTGTTTATTGTAAACCAAGTTTAGGTTAATGGTTTGGTTTTATATTTGTTTTATTTATTTATTAATTCATTTTGGCAAGAAATGAAATGGTGGCTTGCTTTGGATTTATCTTGAAGCTGCATGAAGCTTCGACCGATTTGTTTCTTTCCTTAACCAAACCATTCACTTAAACCCTATTTTATTCTCTACACTTAGCCATAGTTGCTATATGATAAGAATCAACTTATTTTCTATTTTCAATAATTCTTATCATATTCATTAGCTTCTTCTTCTTCTTCTTCAATATGAAGAAGCTTGCTACCAACAATGGTGCCTTGAGAAAAAGAGTGAGAAATCCAATTCTAAAGTGAACCCACTTCCTATTACTTCATCCTCTACCACTTGCCATGTAGTATAGGATGTTTTCTTCACAAGTTTCATGACTTGGTGAAGTTGGAGCTTGATCTTGAGTTACCTCGACGAAGATCATCTTCGGCATCGAAGTCGACGACCTAGCCCGCCCATTTCTCCGATGAAGCCTACGCTAGAGTCCGGGATCCGATGATCGCAGCGAGGGGACGTCATCACGGAGCTAGAGAAGTGGTGGACCGGATCTACAAAGGTTGTATTTATATTCACTTAGCATTAAAGCAGTTTACTAGTTCTAGTTTCGCCTATTCTCTAGTTAACGATCCGTATTAGGGTTTCTCGGCACTAATAAAAATTTAAATTGGCATGGTTGATGCCTTGTGAGACCTCATTAGTGTGCCTAGGAACCCTACATCAAGTCACCACACTCCACAAGGTATGCGCAAGCCTGTCAAGTTTCCTGTATGTTTGAAACTCCCGATACGATTTTTACCCCTAGGACCCAAGTGACCTTTACACAGTCAACATATCAAAGGGTCCTAGTCAAGTTCAACCCGTCATTGTCTTGATTGCATTAGACCCACCCATATGAGTCCTTGACACAATCAACATGACCGTACGACTGTCCTAACCAATCCACACATGCATACGACAGAAAAGCATTACAGAGCTACTGCACACTACGCCTTGACATAGTCAATATACGTAGCACGAATACTAAGCAATACTAATCTGAAATAATGGAGGGTTACGGCTGTTTTTTGGCGAAAAACCTTTAATGTAATGAACTTGATATCGTTGAAGGAACCAATTGGTTTTATAAATATATAGTGGTGAAAACTTTTGCTAAAGATGTCACTCCCGGTGAAGGGATCTCTGCTCTTTCCCCGTCGAATAGGGTGTAGGATATGCCAAACTGAATACCACGATGCAAAGCAAAAGTAATCGACTACAGTGAAGTTATTATGTTGACGCAAACTTTTACTCAAGGGGTCACTCCCGATGAAGGGATCTCGGCCCTTGCCTCGTCGAATGAGGTGTAGGATATTCCAAATGAATACCACGATGCAAAGCAAAAGAAAACGTCTGTAATGTCAGTTTTTAAAGAACTTGGTTCCAATAACATCATATATATATATAGGTTTTTTTTATCCTTGCATTGATAAGAATCAATGCAGTCCCATCAATTAATCACACCAGAAAAGAACGAAAATAAAATGTGCGTATATGCCATCCGCATTCGCCGCTGGGTCCCATCATCACCCGTTAGGTTACTTAACTAACGACAGAGCGGAGACTGGGCTAGCGCGGGTGCAAAACATATACAACATCTACTAGTATATATATAAATATATAGCACATTCGTCCCAGGCATGATATAAAGCAACATCACAGAAACATTACAGAATGGTGGATAAACTGGAGCCCCCGGTTTCACCTGAGCCGCAAGTCAGACCCGATGTTCCCCTGTCGTGTGGATAGCCTATGCAATGAAACCAAGACCCCTACGAGCACGGCAAGTTACCCCTTCAACAACGTGAATGGGCCACCTAGCACTTCACGGAATCCGGTAACTTGAGCACCCCTCCTGGGTCAACATATACCCCCTACGAGTGCGGCGAATGGCCCGCCAATTCTAGAGTAAGGTCCCCTCCGTCTCAACGCCATGTGATGCGGACCGTTGCCCTCTAGAACCCGGCTATTCGTGCACTCCATCGCGGGGTAATCCTAGTACAGAAAATAAAATAATATACAAGGGTGACATCGACCTCAGCCCGGTCGTGCCCCCAAAAAATAATATACAAACTGGCAGTGACGTTAGTCCACATGTCGGACGCTCGCCCCACAATATCAAATGTACAAATAAAATAAACTTTACTATCATTGCACCACAGCTATCAACCACGACAATCCAACCAACATCACAGCACAACACAGAACATCAACGTGAATGTTACGTTCGCAAACCCGTCTAAAAGAACATATAGCAGTTAGACGAGTTTACCGATCAAATGACATTCGCGGTCGCAGATAGAAATGTATGTACTGTTAAACGCCCACTTAAAATATCGATCGAATAACTTCCAAATTGGCCCCAATAGCAAAACAACACTGCACAGAAAACTGGGCCAAAACAGAATATCACAAAAATCACAATTCCAATTCAGGGGGCTACAGGAAAAATTTCCAAGCCTGTCACCACAGTATAGCCGCGGAACCACCGCCAATATGGGGTAAGTGCGGCGGTTCCGTGGCGCATTGGAGGCAACACGAGGCCAAATTTTTCCTGTATCCTTAAAATTGCCTGCACGGATTTTTAAGATGTCTGAAAAAAAATTTTGACCACATTAGAAAATCGACAGCAAACAGAAAATGAAATCGTGATTTTGGCAATTTCCGTCGATCGATCTTTTAAGCATGTTTGAACAAGCTAGTAAGTGGTTTAAAGGGTGGCTCTGATACCATGTTGGGTCACAGGAGTGCCCCGGCCATCGAAACGCGGCCAAAATGCGGAACAAAAATTTCTGAAACCGGCGCTACCGCTACTCGAATCCCGAATCTACCTTAAACCCTAAACTAGCAAACTAACTAAGAGTTAGAATCATTATACCGATTTGATCCGTGTCCTTCGGTCTTCATTTCAAGCTCCTAGCGATCCTTTGATGATGTTTGGTTGCCGGTCTTCCTCCGTCTCCGATGATCCACCCGAGGGAAACGACGCAAGCTCCAGCCTTGACAAACGAGGCAACTGACGCTCCAAAGTCACTAGCGATGGAGAGTGGGGGTGTATGAAAATGTCAAACCCTACTGAGCCTATCAGTGACAATATCCGTACAGTCCGGTCCGTTTGTCTATGAGCATCGCATATCGGGCCTAGGGGGCTAGTAACGTCAGACCCCCAATAGCGGTATAAGTCGTGTCAGAGTGTATCCCAGAACACCCTAAGATACTACTGGAGTACATACCAGTAAATCTCCTGCGTCGGCCGAGGGCTTTGTGTAATGGCTCTCCTAGACAAAGCGCGATCTCACCCCAATACCGGGAGAGACGAATCCCCTACCGATCCGCTCACTTGCCTCCATGTGGCTCGGAACTGTACCCAATTAAAACCTGTTTGCACGACTCCTTTGTGCTGTGATAGGGTAATAATCAAAGCACGGTGGGAACTCACACGAGACAAATGACGATCTCAGGTCGATGAACTAACCTGTACACATGTCACCTGGGAACTGCTATCTGA
This sequence comes from Agapanthus africanus, assembly GCA_030015575.1. Classification (NCBI taxonomy): domain Eukaryota; kingdom Viridiplantae; phylum Streptophyta; class Magnoliopsida; order Asparagales; family Amaryllidaceae; genus Agapanthus; species Agapanthus africanus. Next base: position 703,862,273 of record JASDDO010000024.1, on the reverse strand, counting down.
AGCTAGGTATAATACCAACTAGCAGGTTCCCGGTGAGTCTTATCCAAAGAACTCATAACCCAATGAGCACCTGTATACATCTTAGGTGATCCAACTGACACCAATGGCTTATGAGACCGGCCACCGCCCCTCATGGGGGTCTCGACTGTATATATAAGTTTACTCCGGAGTATCGATGCCCTGTCTCGAAACTCTCATGACTGGGGACCACTTTTAAGGATGTGCTTATGGACTACCCAACTCTCACGTATATGATCGCCATCATACTGCTGGTAGTCAAGCAAGAATCCTAAGGGCTCTATCAACGTATAATAGTGATCATGTTACCAAAACCTGTACACGATGATAAAGGCAAACTAGACAGCATACTATCACTTCGAGTAAGACCGTCCTACCGAGATAGGTCCTCCTCAATCATTGCAATCACGTGTCTGCAATCTAATAATTGACTTTGAGGGCACTATATCCAACAACATCAATTTACAATTTACATCAAATGAATGAAAAAAACACTCATCTCACATCCCCAGCTATTCATCCATGACAATCTAACAAGTTCATATACACAAACCAATATCATAGATCACATATATGTGCAACCCCACTAATCGACGTATAGCGATTAGCAGACGTTAAGCACATATAACACATCACAGATATAATCCAATTAGCCAAAGTTTATAGAATTATGATCAATAACCATAATTGAATCTACTCCAAGTACAACACTGTACACAAAAATTCCTGAGCAGAAACAAAATATTCCAGAAAACACAACCACAGAGAGCACCAGAAAAAATTTGGACCAACTCGGAGTCGACTCGACCGCGGATCCATGGCAGAACGCATGGTTCGGCCACGGTTCCGCGGTAGTCTAACCGGGTTGGCGCCTAAAATTCTTCAGTGATCTAGAAAAAGCTTGCATGTATTTTTCAGGTCTCTGAAAATATTTTTAGACCTGATTTAAAATTCGACAGAAAATACAAGTTTTGGTCGTGTTTTCGGCATTTTCCGTATTCAAAGTTCTAAAGACTTTGCTAACATGTTAGTTATGGTTTAGCCTGGCACTGATACCACTGTAAGTCTATGTTATTCACCCCGGTAGTTAACGGGGAGGCGGAATAGGTAAAAATTGAATTTTTCTTTGCAAGGTAACATAGACTAGCCATTAGGATCTTTGCTAAACATTAACTAACAAACTAACTAGGAGTTCTAACTACTATGTTAGATGATTATACTGTTCTCCGCCGAACACAGAGACGTGAACGCGTAGGTCCATCTTGCCTGAATTTCGGGGGCAGATGCTAATTGGTGTTATCCGTCCACCTCTTCGAAGATGCCAAGTTGATTTATAACACCATGTATCGAAGGTTTAAACGGATGCGGCCGATATAGCAGATTTCGTCAGATTCCCCCTCATTTGAGGGGTTTTTAATTGTGGGGACGCTCTTCCCTGCAGGCGCAAGCCCCTGCAGTTAATTACGCTACCGCATCGCGGTAACAACTTTATCCTTCCCTAGATGGGCACTTCGTGTCGTAGGTGTTTGTTTTGTTTTTTGGTTTCCCGTGGAATGCATACTGAGACTAATTTATGTTGTAATCCGTAGGGCGTGGATTAGTCCAAATCCGTATTTTCTTAGATTTGGGTTTGGGGTTGGGTTTAAGGATACGTTAATCTTATTTGAGATTAAGATCAACTTAAACATTTGTTAAGGATACGTAGTCTAATTTTAGACTGAGAACAACTTAACGGTTTGTTAAGGATACGTTAGTCTAATTTTTGACTAAGATCAACTTAACGGGATCATCTAGATCCAACAAAAGAGCATTTTGGCTCTATTGTTTAGTTTAAGGACATTGCGGTCCTTTATTAGTTTAATGACATTACGGTCAAAGGTTAAGGACATCATAGTCCATGGGTTTAAGGACCCCACAGTCCAAGGTTAAGGACATCATAGTCCATGGGCTTAAGGACCCCACAGTCCAAGGTTAAGCACATCATAGTCCATGGGCTTAAGGACCCCACAGTCCAAGGTTAAGGACATTATAGTCCATAGGTTTAAGGACCCCATAGTCCATGGGATGATTGGTTATCGGGACCCGTCACCTCTCTAAAGACGTTGAAGGATTACAACGACAAATATCAAAGGAGTGAAGAGATGAACCCTTGAACCAATGTTGATTGGGAAATCTGTAGTCCAATTTGGGACTAAGGTCAATTAATTGGATTATGAGGACACGGGCTCAGTTAAATCTGAATTGAGGACTTATGGCCAACTTGGGCTAAGTCTAGCTTTGAAATGTTGGACCTTTGTTTGGACTGTTGAACATTTGTCTGGGTTCACCCCCCATTATTTAGCAATGCTTAAACATGGGTTTGGGGCTCTGACAACATTTTGTCTTTCGCTGAGCAGTAACCCTTCATTATAGCTCTAGGCTTTACTTAGCATATCATATGAACTGATTAATTTTGAGGTGCTGTTGAAGGGAAGATTTGCCTCTGAAAACTAAGCCAATTTGGGCTAAGCTTGGTTTTAAAATAGTGTTAAACACTAGAGGATATTTGGCGATCATGTGTTCGCACGTGATGCACTTAAAATAGAGTTAAATACTAGGGACGAAGCACTTAAAGTAGTGTTAAATACTAAAACTGAAGCGCTCACGTGGGGTCACGTGAGGCGCTTGATGATTGGGCCTTGCCTCTGTTATTTGTTACTTAGAATATTCACAGAAGTGATAAACACTTAATCTTAACGGCCATCACGTGTGGGCACATGATGGGTACCCATGCATTGATTATTAAAGTTTTTATTAGGGGTCATGTAGGGACACGTGAGGGCGCCCAAAATTGATTCTTCCCTTGCTTTGTTCTTTTATTTTGAGGAATTTATCCATGGGTCGCATAGGAGCACGTGAGGTATTGCCTCCAAGTTTTTTCTTTCTCATCTTAAGGAGTCTATTTAAGGGTCACGTGGGGGCACGTGACCATGTCTCATTCGTTCTTTTCTGACTACTGATGAGGGGAGTCACGTGTGGCCACGTGATTAGGTTTGATACGGATTTCTTTACGTGCATGCAGAGAATTAAATTCTTTGGTAGGTTTAACCCCTAATTTTGTTTAGAGGAATTAAATTCCTATGTATATGAAAGAATTAAATTCTTTAAAACCAACTCTCTCTTTAAGTTTTGGATCTGCATGGCAGAATCTCCCCGATGAAAATTAAATTCTCAACTTATGTAGATATCTGCTTCTGCAGATCTTCAACCATGAAGAAGAACTAAGTTCTTGTTTTAAGGGTTAAACCCTGTCTCTGTTGGAGGAATTAAATTGCTAAGTATTTGGAGGAATTAAATTCCCTAAACTCAATTCTCACTCTAAGTTTTGGATCTGAATGGCAGAATCTCCCCGATGAGAATTAAATTCTCAACTTATGGGGAGATCTACTTCTGCAGATCTTCAACCAAAGGAAGAACTAAGTTCTTATTCATAAGAGTTAAACTCTAAGTTTGAGAATTAAATTCTCTTTTTTGTTTTGTGGAGCTTATGATCTCTTTCCCTTTCTCACCTAGGGTTTCTTTCTCTTCTGAGGAAATCTTCTTTTCTCTTTGGAGAATTAAATTCTCTTTTTTTTGTTGTTGTATCTCTCCAGAAAAATAATCCCTTTTGTTCACTGTTTATCCTCTTTTTTTTTCTTTGGTCCTTATTTATAGGAGAAAGAAAAGAATCAGTTTGTTTAGTCAATCTTTCATTGAAAGATTTTAATTGATTTTGTAATCAACAAGATCTTTTAGATCACTCAGTGAATTTTATTCACCATTAGATTTTTAATCCAAAAGATATTTTATCTGCTATTCTTGGCAAATTTCAGGGAAAATCTTTCCATGTATAGTATCTTTCTATAAATTGGTGATTTTTAATCACCGTTGGATTTTTAATCCAACGGTGCTCCACATTACAAAACAAAATCTTTTTTGTTTGGAAAGATTTAGAGAAATATTTTTCCAGTTAGGGTTCTCGATTCCCTCTTAATTAGAATTTAATTCTATTAGTTCAGAAGGCTTCAGAGGCTGTCACGTGTTGGCACGTGCCCTTCTGATTGACCATTTAATTAGAATTTATTCTATTATTTCAGATATCTTAGGATCCCATCACGTGTTGACACGTGACCCCCTGATAAACATTTTAACCAGAATTTAATTCTGTTATTTTAAAGAGCTCAGGAATTATCACGTGTCAACACGTGACCCTTGGTCACGTGTGGGCACGTGACACCCCTTTGGGGTTTTTCCCTGTTGTTTTATTATACCTTTTCCAATAGGTTTAACGGCCCATCACATGTGGGCAGGTGACCCCATTTGAAGTTGTGTATCTCAGCGCCTATAACTTTACCCATAGAAGGTCTCGTGTCCCTACGTGATGCCCGATCACGTGTGGACACGTGATACTTCTTTTGTGTATTTCTTTGCTGCTTTATTCAGTTCCGATGAGGGAACAAATGCCCTCACAGCGTTGTTCTCACATGTTTGCACGTGAGTACAACGCTGTCATCTTTTGTGGCCGTTGGATCTGCCTAGGGAAGGGGGTAGATGAACCGTTTCCCATCACATCCTATAAATGCGGGGGTCTCTTCAGAAGCGTCTCCACTCTTTCATATTCTTCTTTGTTCATTTTCCTTTGAGAATTTAATTCTCTTTCCTAGAGCTCAGTTCTCTGTTTCAAAAATTTCCAGACGTCAACAGAAGATTTCCTTTTTTCAGGTAAGGATCTTGAACGGCCGAAGAACTTCTTATAGAAATTTTCTTTGGATTTTAAATCCACAGCAAGGTTTTTTTCCCTTTAACAAGAGCCCATCTTTCTAAGTTCTTTAAAAAATGTCCAATCTTTAAATAATAAACCCCTTTGGTTAGGGTTTCTCTAATCTTAGGGATCGATAGTGATACTTTTCCTCCCTGTGGAATTTAATTCCATTTCAGAGAGCTTAGCTCTGAAAATGTTTTCTAGGTATTTAATTCCTCTGTTCAAAAGGAATTTAATTCCTCTAAAGAACTTTGCTCATCACAGAGAACTTCTTGGGATTTTCTTGCCCTGAGTTGTTCTTTGCAAAAATGTTTCCAGAGAGATCCTTTATGATTTGCGTAGAGTTCTGCAGTGGGTTTTCTCCTTGGGGAATTGTAGAGTTGTCTGAAATCTACTGTTCATTTATTGAGAATCTTCTTTTTGTTCTCATAATGATTACCCTGCCTCATCATTAGTGAGCTGCCATCTTGATTTTGTGGGGCCCCTGTGTTTTGTAACCAATGGTCCCATAAAATAAGTTTTTTGTCTTTTTCTTCCACTGTCTTTATATATATATTTATATATATATATATATATATATATATATATAAATATATGTATGTATACACGTGTTGGCTTCGCTAATGGTTTTCCCTTCCTTTGTTTCAGGAACAATGGCTTCTCTTCCATACTTCCCTTTCACCCGCTCGGAGGTTACCTTTCCTCAGTCACGATCTGATGAAGAGGTGATGGCGATGATTAGAGCTCACGACCCTAATTTCACCAACTTTCTTTTATGGGGGACCTAGTATGGGCATAACATTCTGGGCCGCCGCAGCTTTCTTTGCGAGATACCAACAGAGCGTACCTACCCATTTTTGCCGATGGAGCGTCCACGGACCGCCTTTGCTGTGGAGATGTTGAAATGGACCCCCACGGGACGGCTTGAGCCGTCGACAACTGGGATTCCAAACCACCCTATGCCTGCTATAGACATCTTAGGGCGTCGTATCTGCCAAGGTGAACCCCAGCCCTGGGGACAGGTTTACAAAATAGGGCTTACTCCTCGACATCCCACGGGCTACCTTCTCTAGGGTCATTATATCATGTCTGCCCATCGTGCGCAACTGGAGAGGGTCGGGCTCTATCAGGCGGTGTACACTTCTCTCTTCCACTATCAGTCCCCCCATGTCTGGTGGGTTAAGGCTTTCCTAAATCAATGGAATCTTCCCACCAACACCTTCTTGCAAGGGGACCGCGAAGTTTCAATTTCTTTGGAAGAGTTTCGCGAGATCTCTGGGTTGCCGATCAGGGGGACGCTCTATGAAGAACTGCTGCCTCTTGATGAATATGTTTTCGAAGTTGAGCATGCTATGCTTGACGGCTTGTCGACTGAAAATGCCGTCCGCCACAAGCACCCAAGTTTAATCAAGGCTCTAGGCATTTTTGAGAAGTTGTTCATAGAGTCAGAGGAACAGGGCGTCACTTTCAAAAGCTTTATCGCCTGCTTCCTTCGCGGAGACGTTCTATCAAAGACGGCTCCAAAGTTTGCGAATATCAACGACCCCTTCGGGTTCGGTTTAAATAAGCTACCGGCTAGAGAAGAGGATTTACCGCAATTCTATATTCCAATCCTGTCGGCTGTACATTTTTAGTCGATCGCAGCTCCTGGCATACAAGAAGAGACTTTCTTCATGGGTTTTATCAGCGTCTGGCTCAGCTGGTTCGTTATTCCGATGCACCGTCGATTCATGAGAGCTTCGGTCATTTACCCTTCTCATCGCATTGCCGGGGGGATGCGACTAGCCGTGGGCATTACGGGGCTAGCGCATCTGTATCATGGGCTAAGCGCTGCAGCCAATACCTCAACCCAGGCGTAAACGTAGTGAGTTTCTCTTTTCATTACTTTACGTCATGGATTGAGATGCACGTGCTTGGGCCATTTTCCATGCATCAGAGACCCAGCTTTTATCATGCCTACACTTTTCTGCGGCTCATGAGGTTGGTGGAAGCTTCTGCTCCTGATCCGACTCAATCCGGAGCTATTCATGTGTTGGTTAATCCCAATGCCAATATGGGCGGGATGGTATTTAATGATCGAGTCCTCTGTGCTCCTTCAGGGCCGATTCAACAGCTTTTTGACTCGTCAAAAGAGGGAGCACCCTCCCTGAAGCCCAAGGAAGCCATGCACTTATATTCGATCAGACCAGGTTAACTGGTGTTTCGTAAAAATGGTGTGGCCCTTTTTATGAGGTACAACCCACACCGCTTCGCTCGGCAACTGCGATATGACCAGGGTGTCCTCTTTGAGGCGTTTACAGTGGAGCCCGTCCCGTCGTCTGAAGTTGTTCGTGACGCCGCTCATCACTTCATGCAGCTGAACACCGGCTCTCGCTTCGTGATTCCTGAGGCTGACTACATTCCTCGATGTGTGGGGACTTTCACGGGCTGGTACCTCCACCGAGTCAGTCCCATTATTGTTGAGGAGAGAAGGATGCTCTTTCGATATAGGGAGTCCCGCCATGACCGCGGGCAGTGGTTCTCCCTCCCCTGAGAGATACTGGGGTCGTGCTTATTCCTGAGGCGACGGAAGTTGATCTAACTCCCACAGCTGGTATGCCGCTGTTAGTGTATATGCCGTAGAGGCCATTACTGTATCATACTAGTTTGTATATTACTTGATGGAAGCTTGGGATATTCACCTTGTATTGACAATCTTGCTCAAAATAGTTGTATGCTACTTGGTTTGTTTCTGCTTTAATGTGTGCATGTGTTTTTTAGCATATCGTCTTTACACATTAGTGGAGCCCTTAGGATCTTTGCTTAATTACCAGCGTTGCTCATCGGGGCTGGGTAATCTACAAGCACATCCTTATGCAGGTCCCTAGTCGTAGGACTATCGAGACAGGGCTTCGATACTCCGGAGTAGACTAGCGTATGCGCTTCTCATCCCAGCTTGGGAGACGATTTTTCCCACAGCTGTCAGTACGTCGTACTTGGGATAGTATGCGGGTGCTCGTTAGGTTACGAGTATACTGGAAAGGACTCGTCGGGAACTGTTGGTTGGTATTATACCTATCGTCAGTTATCAGTTCCCAGGTAAAATGAGTACAGCTTAGTCCGTTGACTTGACACTGTCACTTCGCCTTGAGTGTGTTCCCACTGTACTTTGATTACTACCCTACCACGGCTCAAAGGAGTCGTGCAAACAGGTAGTTTTTGGGTGCAGTCCCGAAGCACTTGGAGGCAGTGACGGTTTGACATGATTCGTCTCTCCCGGATTGGGGGTTGATATCGCGTTGTGTCTATGAGAGCCATTACACAAAGTCCCTGGCCAGGGCAAGCGAGATAGACTGGTAGGTTTCCAGTGTTATCTCAGGTGTTCTGGGCTACACTCCGACACGACTTGTACCGCTAATAGGGGACTGACGTTTACCGCCCCCCTAAGACCGCCATGCGATGTTCTTAGACGAACAGACCGGACTGTACGGAGACTGTCACATTCAGGCTCAGTAGGAGTTCAGATGGGTTTACCTCGTCAGTCTTCTTATCGGCAACTACCTGGGGACCGTTACGTACAGCTAGTGCCGCTTGCGGTCTGTGGTTAAACCCACTGCCAGCGTAGTGTCGAGTCTTTAGAGTCCCACACAGAGGGTTATACGCTTTTAGGGAAAATGAGTAGAGGTCGCATGGTTTTACGACGGGGTTCGTTCACATCCGCGCACTTGTGCACGTTTGGTGTCCGGACAGCTTATACTCGCGGGCTTTGGTTTAAGCCGGATCCTAGTATATGATTTGGGATTGGTTTTATCTTTTTGTATTCGTGTTCCTCGGAACACGGATACGGGTGTGTATGCACAGTTGACTGAGGCAGAGGCAGAGGATTTTCTTTAGGGCTGATGACCATTGTCATTTTCTTAACCCTAATATTTATGTGTGAAATATGATTTATTAATATTAGTTAATTATAATTGTGTATGGTTAAGGTTGTTGACCATTTGAGTATGCTTGACTTGTTGACCTAGGTTGACAAGTTGACCATCATCATTTCATATGAAAGATGCTCTTTGATCCTTGCAAAAGTAATTAATATGAAATGATAATGGTCATTTCAAGATTAACCATCACAATTATCTTTAGCTAATTATTTATTTATCATAATTCACATATATGTGAGAAGGTTGGATTATTCTTCTCATTCTATCATTCTCATTCTCTCTCATCATCTTCCTCTCTCTGTAGCTCTCCCCTATCATGAGTTGAGAACTATTTGAGCTTGAGATAAAATCTTCAAAAATACTCTCTACTCTTTCTAAGGTCCTATGTTTAGCACACCAAGCACCTTAGTTACTTCTAGTTTGAGGTTGGAGCCAAAGGTAGAGGCCCGCGGGTGGATCTTTCTTCGGCAAGAGAAGGCTACAAGGAGAACCCGTTCTTTCACTCCAAGGAGCAAGAAGAGAAGGACTTGAAGACCTAGGTATAACCCCCTTTCCGAGTAGCTAACTCTTTTAGCTTTGTAGTTAGTTCTTGTTTAGCAAAGATCCCTCCTTTACATAGTCCATGTTGCCTAGTGTTGTAAAAATCCGATTTTTCATAACGTTTCCGCCTCCCCGCAAGCACCGGGGTAAGCAACGTGGACTTACAGTGCTATCAGAGCCTAGCTAAACACAAACTAACTAGTTAGCAAAGTATTTAGAACTTCGATCGAAAAAAATCGCAAAACACATTTTCTAAAACCTTAGTTTCTGCTGATTTTTATTTCTGTTTTAAAAATAAAAAATCATACACTAAAAATCGGCTCAGGGTTTTTACAGAACACCCAAGAAAAATAAACCAGCGAGTCGACCAACTCACCGCGGAACCGCGGTAAGAGCATGCTCTTGCCGCGAATCCGCGGCCGAGTTGACTCGGCCGTGGGTTGTTTTTCCTGCAGTGTTCTTCTGTTGCTGTTTTGGGATTTTTAGGATGGTTTGTTTCATCCCAGAATTTCCAGAGAACAAGTTAGTTTTTGGGGTGGTCACAAATCCGTATTATTGATCGAACTTCTTTATACTTTGGCTAATGGGTTATATCTGTGATTTGTTATATGTATTGAACGTCTGCTAATCACTATACGTCGATTAGTGGGGGTTATACATATTTGTGATCTGTAATGATGATGGTTTGTGTATATGAATTCGTTGGATTGTCGCGGATGAATAGCCGGGGGGTTGTGAGATGAGATTTTTCTTATTCTTTCAATTCTTGTAATATGTAAATTGATGTAATATTATTTGTATGGCCGCACAACCGGGTCGGGGTTGTAGCCGTCATTGTATAATTTCTTTTACTGTTTTTTCTCCTAGGATAGACCCAAGGTGGGGTGCACAAACTACCGGGTATCTCGAAGTGCCGAGTGGCCTACTCACGGTGTTGAGGGAGGTTGCTTCGCTTCGGGTACTTGACAGGTAGTTTGCCGCACCCGTAGGTGTCTAGGGTGGGGTTTGGCTATTCATCGCGACCGTGTAATCCGCTCTGCGTTACAGGCTCGTATGAAATGCAGATTCCTAGTATATCCAATGTGTTCATCTGTGATCTGGAATGGCTATCATTGCATGTGACGAATGTTTATATATATATATCTATATGATATCTATTTAGGCGTTGGTTATGTTTTGCATCAGTGCTAGTCCAGCCCCCGCTCTATCGTTAGTTAAGTAACCTAACGGGTGATGACGGGACCCCGTGGCGAATGCGGATGGCATAAGCGTACGTCATATTTTTTTTGTTTTCTGCAATGGTAGGATTAAATGATGGGACGCATTGGAATTAATGCAAGAAAAAAATAAACCAAGTTAAAGTTGTTGGAACACTTTCAAAACCACTCGGTTCTTTTCAAAAACAACTTTTAAATGCGGAGCTTGAACCACTCCTTTTGAAAGATATCTCGTTCCTTCGATTATATCAAGTTCACTACGTTCACGGTTTTGCCAAAACCATTCATAGCCCTCCGTCGTTTCACATGAATGGTCAATAAGTATTCGAGCTATGTTTGTTGGCCAAAGTCAAGGCATAGTGATTGGTAGCTATTGGGTATTCATGTGCAGCATAGATAGATGTGTTGGTTTGGGACAGTCGTTCTACCTTGTTGGCCAAAGTCAAGGGTATGTGCGGGTAGGCTCAAATTAACCTGGAGAATGACGGGTAGAACTTGACATGTGACTTATGATTTGTTGGCCAAAGTCAAGGTTATAAGAGCATGGGGCAAAAATCCACATCGGGAGTTTCAAAAGAAACTGAAACTTGCTAGTGCTGCATACCATTTTGAGTGTGATGATTCTGGTAGGATTCCTTCAGTTTTGTCACATGATGATATTTGGATCCTGATCCTATTGTGAGTATATGCTACTCCTCCGGAACTTTCTCACTTAACGATCAATGCTATAAACCAAGTGGGTGTCTAGAAAGGTTTTAGCGGGGCTACGCCTATAGGGAAAAGAGGTTACTTAATTAAGGAACTTCGCGAAAGCGTTGGAAAACCTCCCTCGAAGTACCGACACTGGCCTAGCTGAACGGTTAAGCAAGAATTGTACGGTGAGATTGATCCCGACTAATTCTTCCTTTATGGTTTGAGGAGGGATTCGAGAGAAAGTGGTAGGCATCCTGTTTAGACAAATTAAAAACCACTCTAAACTTGCAAGAGTATCATGCTAAAGTGTTTCTTCTCTCTCTCCTAATTGCAGCGACCAAATATCATGACTGGACTTAAGTTACTTCTAGATAAAAACATACTAACAGGGCCAAACTACAAAGATTGGCTCAGGAATGTCAAAATGGCAATCACTTATGACAAGTTGGGGTATCTTCTTACTACCAAAGCTCCCCCTGTCCCAGGTCCCAAAACCAGCGTCATGGATAGGGAAATCCGCAAGACCTGGGAAATCAACTGCGCGAAGGCCAAGTGCCTCGTGCTTGCCTCTATGGACAATGAACATCAGAGGAGGCACGAGAATATGGACCTCGAATCCATATTTCTCCATACAAAAGAACTGTATGGAGAGCAATCCCGTATCGCCAGATACAAAGTGTCGAAGAAGCTGTTTTCGGCGAGATTGGCTGTCGGATCATCGGTAGCGGAACACGTGCTTAAGATGATTGGCTACATAGAGGAGCTCACGGACGTTGTGACCACGTTGGAGAATGAGCTCTATACGGACTTGATTCTCCAGTCCCTTCCTTCCACTTACGCCCAGTTCATCCTGAACTTCAACCTGCAGGAAAAGGAAGTTGAACTTTCAGAACTCCTCAACATGCTGAGGAGTGCGGAGGGCACCCTACAGAAAGGTCGGGAAACATCCACTTTATTTGTAGGAGGATCTACCTCTTCTAGGTCCAAGGCGAAAGCCAATAGAAAGAAGAAGAAAACCCCCGCCAAACCAAGGGGTGATGTTAGTAAAGTGGATACGAAGGGAAAGGTAAAAACAACAAAGGTAGCGGGGAAGCTTGTGGATAAGGAAGAGTGCTTTTACTGTCACAAGAGTGGACACTGGAATAAAGATTGCAAGGCTTGGAAGGCCAGAACACAGTGTCAAGACCCGAATATTTCGACTCGTGACCGGAACTTAACCACGCTACGCCTATAGGGGTAACGCGACTAAGTAAACCGAACCCAGAAATCAAAACCATTTAAAAGTAGCGAGTGTTGAAAACATTTAATTAAGACATTTAAAAAAAACATAAATAGTTCAATAAGTTCTTTTAAAGTTACATTATCATTTAAATAATCTTGGCATCATTTCCTTTGTAAAAGCAGCCTCGAGACCGGGTACAAAACAGGATACGAGTGAAAATGAAATATAATGAAATGAAACATCCCCAACCAGGAGAAATCACACCCAACGGCAGAAACCATCATCACAAGAGTAATATACGACGCCGTAGCGAAGAATAAGCAATAAGTAGACATCACAGAAATATAAACTGCATAGAAAAACAGTCGGCTCCTACGAGCTCGACACCAGATTACAAAATATAAATCATCGTCCTCACACAGTATCTAATTCCAGTACATAAATGGTAGATGGAGAATAATAGATGAAAAAGGGGTACAATAAAAGTAATCAGATACCACAACCAACCTAAAAGTAAAACAGCTCTCGCACCAACTGTAGTGGTATCTGTAGACAAAAGATGCAAAAGGCAGCCTACCGCGACTACTCAGAAGGGCAACCTGCAAATACTGTGGAACAACGTGGGTGAGTTGCCAACTCGTGAATAGAGATAACATATAAAGGTAATCGCGAGCATGCACGTACTGCGCTACACTAACATATGCCAGCAAGTAAGGTCTATATGCGACAAGTAGTAAGTGCAATAATCATGCAAAGGCTCTGTCTGGTAAAACGACTACAGGATGAAATGCATGATAAAAAATACTGAGCATGGGATAAACAACATCTACATGGAAATATCAACATGGAAACATAATCGGTGCCCCAAACTGCACCCAAATCCCAAATAAACTCAGGCACCGGCACACTCAGAGGACAACATGGGCGGATCCACTCACAAAGGCCTTTTCCCAGAGAGAGACTTTCATGGGATGGTTGAGTATGAGATACTGCAACCACTGCTACAGATGGCCCTAGTGCAAGTGGGAGATTGTTAGTTATATGTATGCCCTAGAGGCCATTACTGTACATAGGATGTATATTGTAGTATGCTGGGACATATATAGGGACGACTTTCTTGCTCGACATGATAGTATGCTATCTGGTTGCTCTTTACCTTAACGTGTATACTGATTGTCTCTCTCTTACATGTTGGTAAAGCCCTTAGGATGTGCACTTGACTACTTGGACTATGATGCAGATCATACTAGTGGGGACATGGTAATCAATAAGTACATCCTTCAAGGTCCCTTGTCGTGGGTGTATCGAGACGGGCCATCGATATACTAGAGTAGACTAGCGTATACCTTCTCGACCCATACAGATGGGCGATGGATGATCCTATATCCATTGGTGTTTGACATCAGAGATGATATACGGATGCTCAGTAGAAACTGGGTACACTGGACGGACTCACCGAGAACTCCCAGATGGTATTATACCTTATGTCAGATGGCAGTTCTCTGGTGACACTGGTACATGGTAGTCTGTTGACCCGAGATCGTCATAGAGTCTTGTGTGATTCCCACTGTGCTTTGATTTCCACCTTACCATGTCCAAGAGGGCATGGAAAACGGTGGTTTTTGGGTACATTCCTGATTCACATGGAGGCAATGAGCGATAGGAAGGGATTCGTCTCTCCCGGTATTGGGGGTTGATGTTGCGCTATGCACGACTGGCCATAAAAGGAAATCCCTGGCCAGGGTTGCAATGATATACTGGTAAGAGTTATCAGTAGTTTCACGAATGTTATAGACCTTACGTCGGCATGACTTATCAAGCTATTGGGGTCTGACGTTTACACGCCTAGGCGAGATATGCGACATATCAGACGAACAGACCAGACTGTACGGTAAGTGTTACTGGTTGGATTCACACGAGTGTGAGCGGGCTTGCTCGTCGATCTTCTGATCGCTCAATACCCGGGTGGCCGTTACGTTTGGCAGACCGCTTGCGGCTTGTGGGTGTTTGATATGATCATCACCTGCTGCCGACGTATTGACGATTCTTTAGCGTCCTACACAGAGGTTTCCTGGCTCAAGCGAAACGAAATAGGAGCGCATATGAGATATGTGCGGGACCGAGAATAATGCGTGTATGTGATACCTTATTCTATTCTCGTGATGAATGTATCGATTGGTTGTATGCGATATAACCTAGTTATCGAATCGAAGATTGATTCGATAAGTCGATCCATTCGATAGTAGTCGGTTATATGCGACATGACCGGATCATTGAATCAAGTGTTGATTTAATGATTTAATGTATAATTATATATTTGATATATAACTTTACATTAACTAGTTTTGGTTCACTCAAGATTGACTTTCTCACTTGAAATGCACAAGTTGTATATGTGATATATATATTTTATTTTATTTTTGCACTTGTTTGTATCATGTTTGATGATACATGCAAACTTAGGTTTGTGTAAGACTTAAACCATGTTTAGTGAATGGTTAGGGTTTCATTTCACTTATTTATTTATCTATTTCTTTTAGTTAAAAGATAAAGGGGAAACAAAGTTGCTTTTATACTAGAACTTTCTTGATGCTTCATGCATCTTTGACTAAGTGACCATTTTGTCTTCATCTCCTAAACCTAACCATTCAACTAACCCTAGTTCATTCTCTACACTTAACCAAGGTTTCATTACGATAAGAATGAATGGGATTTTCTTTTTAACTTAATCCTTTTTATTCTTTCATCTTCATCATCTTCATCAAGCTTCAGAAAGCTTGCTAGCTTCAATAGTGAAATGAGAAAAAGAGTGAGAAATCTAATTCTAAAGTGAACCCACTTCCTATTTCTTCATCCTCTACGACTTGCCAAGTAGTATAGGGTGTTTTTCTTCACATGTTTCATGACTTGGTGAAGTTAGAGCTTGATCTTGAGTTGCCTCGATGTAGATCATCTTCGGCATCGAAGTCGACGACCTAGCCCGATCATTTCTCTGACGAAACCATCGCCAGAGTCCGAATTCCGATAGGTACAGCGGAGGGATGTCATCACGGAGCTAGAGAGGTAGAGGACTGGATCTACAAAGGTTGTAGTCACTTTCTTTTAGCAATAAAGTCGTTTACTTGCTTGCATCGCCTTATCATCTAGTTAACGATCCGTATTAGGGTTTATAGGCACATGAAAAAATTTGAAATGGGCATGTTTGATCTGTTGTGAGACCTCACTAGTGTGCCTAGGAACCTATATACTCTATGGGGTATTTTGGGATTTTTGGGATATTTTTTTTCTGCCCAGATTTTCCAGAAAGAAAAATTTGTTTTTAGGGCTTGAAAAACCGTATTTTATCGAACTTCTAAAGACTAAGGCTAACAGGTTTATATCTGTGATGTGATATTTGTATTGAACGTCTGCTAATCGCTATATGTCGATTAGTGGGGGTTATACAAATCTGTGATCTGTAATGTTGATGGTATGTGTATATGAATTCATTGGATTGTCGCGGGTGAATAGCCGGGGGGTTGTGAGATGAGAGTTTTTTTTCTTTCATTTCATGTAAATTTGTAAATTGATGTAATATTATTTATATGGCCGCACAACCGGGTCAGGGTTGTAGCCGTCATTGTATAATTTCTTTTTTACTGTTTTTACTTCTAGGATAGACCCATGGAGGGGGTGCACAAACTACCGGGTATCCCGAAGTGCCGAGTGGCCTACTCATGGAGTTGAGGGAGGTTGCTTCGCTTTGGGTACTTGGCAGGTAGTCTGCCGCACCCGTAGGGGTCTAGGGTGGGGTATTGGCTATTCACCGCGACCGTGTAATCTGCTTTTCGTTACAGGCTCGTACGAATTGCGGGTTCCTAGTATATCCAATGTGTTCATCTGTGATCTGAAATGGCTATCATTGCAATATATCTATATATGATATTATTTAGGCGTTGCTTATGTCTTAAAGCCGCGCTAGCCCAGCCCCCGCTCTATCGTTAGTTAAGTAACCTAATGGGTAATGACGGGGCCCCGTGGCGAATGTGAATGGCATAAGCGTATGTCATATTTTGGTTGTTTTCTGCAATGGTAGGATTAAATGATGGGACGCATTAAAAGAACTAATGCAAGATAAATATGCATTAAAAGAACTAATGCAAAGAAAAATAAACCAAGTAAAAGTCGTTAGAACACTTTCAAAAACCACTCGGTTTCTTTTCAAAATAACTTTTAAACGCGGAGCTTAAGCCACTCCTTTTAAAAGCTATCTCATTCCATCGATTATATCAAGTTCACTACGTTCACGGTTTCGCCAAAACTATTCGTAGCCCTCCGTCATTTCACATGGATGGTCAATAGTATTCAAGGTATGTTTGTTGGCCAAAGTCAAAGCATAGTGATTGGTAGCTATTGGGTATTCATGTGCAGCATAAATAGATGTGTTGGTTTGGGGCAGTCGTTCTACCTTGTTGGCCAAAGTCAAGGGTATGTGTAGGTGGGCTCAAATTAACCTGGAGAATGACGGGTAGAACTTGACATGTGACTTATGATTTGTTGGCCAAAGTCAAGGTCATAAGAGCATGGGGCAAAAATCCACATCGGGAGTTTCATAAGTACTGAAACTTGCTAGCGTTGCATACCATTTTGAGTGTGATAATTCTGGTAGGATTCCTTCAGTTTTGTCACGCAATGATATTTGGATCCCGATCCTACTGTGAGTATATGCTACTCCTCGGGAAATTTCTCACTTAACGATCAATGCTATAAACCAAGTAGGTGTCTAGAAAGGTGTTAGCGGGGCAAAGCCCATAGGGAAAAGAGGTTATATAATTAAGGAACTTCGCGAAAGCGTTGTAAAACCACCCTCGAAGTACCGACACCAGCCTGGCCGAACGGTTAAGCAAGAATTGTACGGTAAGATTGATCTTGACTAATTCTTCCTTTTTGGTTTGAGGAGGGATTCGAGAGACAGTTGGAGCCATCCAGTTTAGACAAACTAAAAACTATTCTAAACATGCAAGAGCATCATGCTGAGTGTTTCTTCTTTCTCTCCTAATTGCAGCGACCAATCGACATGACTGGACTTAAGTTACTTCTAGATAAAAACATACCGACAGGGCCAAACTATAAAGATTTGTTCAGCAATGTCAAAATGGCAATCACTTACGACAAGCTGGGGTATCTTCTTACCACCAAAGCCCCCCCGTCCCAGGTCCCACCTCCAGCGTCGCGGATAAGGAAATCCGTAAGACTTGGGAGAACGATTGCGCGAAGGCCAAGTGCCTCGTGCTTGCCTCTATGGACAACGAACATCAGAGGAGGCACGAGAATATGGACCTCGAATCCATATTTCTCCATACAAAAGAACTGTATGGAGAGCAATCTCGTATCGCAAGATACGAAGTGTCGAAGAAGCTATTTTTGACAAGGTTGGCTGTCGGATCATCGGTAGCGGAACACGTGCTTAAGATGAGTGGCTTCATTGAGGAGCTCGCGGAACTTGGGACCACGTTAGAGAACGAGCTATATACGGACTTGATTCTCCAGTCCCTTCCTTCCACTTACGCCCAGTTTATCCTGAACTTCAACTTACAAGAAAAAGAAGTTGAACTTTCAGAACTCCTCAACATGCTGAGGAGTGCAGAGGGAACCCTACAGAAAGATAGTGAAACATCCACTTTGTTTGTAGGAGGATCTTCATCTTCTAGGTCCAAGGCGAAAGCCAAGGGAAAGAAGAAGAAAGCCTCCGCCAAACCAAGGGGCGGTGTTAGTAAAGTGGATACGAAAGGAAAAGCAAAAGCAACAAAGATAGCGGGGAAGCTTATAGGGAAGGAAGAATGCTTCTACTGTCATAAGAGTGGACACTGGAAGAAAGATTGCAGCTTGGAAAGCCAAGACACAGGAACTGAAGCAAGTTGCGTCTTCAGCTTCAGGTGTGTATGTTATTAAAAACTGTCTATCAATAAACTCTACATCCTGGGTATTGGATACCGGATCAGGATCTCATATCTGTAATTCTTTGCAGGCGTTGAGAAACCGTTGGGTTTTGAAGGCAGGTGACATGACCTTCAATGTTGTAAATGGAGCTAGCATGGATGCTAAGGCCGTGGGGGACTATCACCTGGGTTGCCAGATGGACAAGTTTTGGTTTTGCGTAATTGCTTTTTTGTTCCCAACGCAACTTGTAATATCATTTCTTTATCTTTGATTTCTAAAGAAGGTTATGAATTTGCGTTTGTAAGTAATGTTGTAAACATTCACCTTAATCAAGTTCTGATTGGGTCAGGTACATTAAGCAATGGTATATACGTATTAAACCAACCACAGATTTTCAATGTCCAGAATACACACAAAAGAAAGTCTCCGGAAATAAATCAGACTTTCTTATGGCATTGTAGACCGGGTCACATCAATGAGAGAAGGTTGACGGAGTTACATACAGAAGGATATTTGAATCCGTTCGAATATCAATCGTATGCCACTTGTCAATCCTGTTTCAAAGGAAAGATGACAAAGACTCCGTTCACTGGACACGGAGTAAGAGCGAGCAAGCTCTTGGGACTCGTACACAGCGACGTGTGCGGTCCAATGTCTACACATGCGCGAAGCGGTTATTCTTACTTCATTAATTTTACGGATGACTTTTCAAGGTACGGTTATGTCTTCTTAATGAAACATAAGTCCGAAGCCTTTGGAAAATTCCAGGAATATAAGAATGAAGTAGAAAAACAAACCGACAAAAGTATCAAGATTCTAAGATCGGATCGAGGTGGTGAATACATGAGTGCCGAGTTCCTGGACTATTTAAAAGAGAACGGAATTCTCTCTCAGCTTACTCCTCCATACACTCCGCAACATAACGGTGTATCGGAGAGACAGAACCGAACCCTATTGGATATGGTACGGTCCATGATGAGTAACGCTGAGTTACAACGATCATTCTGGGGATATGCACTAGAATCAGCTGCATACCTTTTGAACCGAGTTCCAACTAAGACTGTGCCTACTGCATCATATGAGATGTGGTGTAGAAAGAGACCCTATCTTAATCACATTAAGACATGGGGATGTCCAGCTTTTGTCAGAAAGCAGCATGCGGACAAGTTCGAGGCACGCTCAGTACAGTGCAAGTTTGTGGGATATCCAAAGAACTCTAAGGAATATTTCTTCTATTGCGAAGAGGAACAAAAGATTTATGTTTCTCGTCATGCCCATTTCTTGGAAACTGAATTTTTGGAAAATCAGATAAGTGGGAACGCAATAGAACTGGAAGAAATTCCAGAACCACGAGCTATTACTGAAAGCTTAGTAGAACCAGAGGGTTCGAAAGATCAGGACATTCCTATGCCGCTCCGCAGAAGTAGTAGGCAGTCTCATCCGCCCGAGAGATACTACGGTTTTCTCATAGACGGGGATAGAGAGGATTGCATCATAGATTATGATGAGCCGACTAGCTTCCAGCAGGCCATTAAGAGCGTTGACTCGGTAAAATGGCTGGATGCAATGCGGACCGAAATGGAGTCCATGTATACCAACAAAGTATGGACGTTGGATGTTGCTCCAGATGGGGTAAAACCCGTAGGATGCAAGTGGATCTTCAAAAGGAAGATTGGTGTAGATGGACAGGTTGAGACCTATAAAGCTATACTGGTAGCAAAGGGTTTTCGTCAAAGACCTGGTTTGGACTATGACGAGACCTTTTCTCCAGTAGCTATGCTGAAATCCATTCGGATCCTTCTTGCCATTGCTGCCTTCCACGATTATGAGATTTGGCAGATGGACGTAAAAACCGCTTTTCTAAATGGAAATTTAGAGTAGTGTGTTTATATAGACCAGCCAGAGGGTTTCATTCAGAGTGGGAGCAGCGGAAAGGTGTGCAAGTTGCTTAAGTCCATCTATAGACTAAAGCAGGCATCGCGGAGTTGGAACATCTGTTTTGATGAGACGGTCAAGGAATTTGGCTTTATCAAAAATCCAGATGAACCATGCATCTATAGTTGATTTGTAGCGAGAATTGTAGTATTCCTCGTTTTATACGTGGATGACATTCTCTTAATAAGAAATAACATTCCTATGCTACAATCTGTCAAGGGGTTCTTGTCACACAGGTCATGAAAGACCTGGGTGATGCCTAATACATTCTGGGGATCCGGATCCAGCATGACAGATCCAAGAGGATACTGGGACTCTCATAGTCCAGGTACATCGACACCATACTGAAAAGATTCACTATGGAAGATTCCAAGCGCGGTAATCTACCGGCTTGTCACGGGATCACCCTCTCCAAAGAGATGTCTCCCAAGACTGATTTGGAAAGGGATCGTATGTCTATTATACCCTACGCTTCTGCGGTAGGCTCTATAATGTATGCGATGTTGTGTACTAGACCAGATGTAGCTTATGCACAGAGTGTGGTAAGCCGGTATCAGTCAAACCCTGGGGAGAAACACTGGATAGCAGTAAAGAACATTCTCAAGTATCTGAGAAGGACAAAGGAGATGTTCTTGGTGTATGGCGGAAAAGACATCCAGATCGAGGCCTTTGCTGACTCCAGCTTCCAAAGTGACAAGGATGATTCCAAGTCCTTGTCGGGTTATGTCTTTACCCTCAATGGAGGGGCGGTGTGTTGGAAGAGTTCCAAACAGGAAACCGTTGCTAACTCGACGATGGAAGCGGAATATATCGCTACTGCAGATGCCGCAGAAGAAGCTGTCTGGGTAAGGAAGTTCTTAACTAAACTTCAGGTGGTTCCGTCCATTGTTGATCCAATACCTCTGTATTGTGACAACAACGGGGCTATAGCTTTAGCAAAGGAACCAAGGTCCCATTAGAAGTCGAGACACATCTTGAAACGGTATCACCTGATTAGGGAGATCGTGGGTCGCCAGGAGATCGAGGTTCGGAGAGTTTCTACGGAAGATAACACTGCTGATCCACTCACAAAGGCTTTACCCCAAACTCAGTTCGAGCGGCTGATCGAGATGATAGGTCTTCGATACGCCAGTACATGGCCTTAGTGCAAGTGGGAGATTGTCAGTGTATATGCCCTAGAGGCCATTACTATATCATACTAGTTTGTATATTACTTAATGGAAGCTTGGGATATTCACCTTGTATAAACAATCTTGCTCAATATAGCAGTATGCTACTTGGTTTGTTTCTATTTCAATGTGTACATATGTTTATTTTAGTATATCACCTATACACATTAGTGGAGCCCTTAGGATCTTTGCTTGATTACCAGCGTTGTGATGGTAGTCACACTGGTGGGGGCTGGGTAATCTATAAGCACATCCTTATGCAGGTCCCTGGTCGCAGGACTATCGAGACAGGGCATCGATACTCCGGAGTAGACTAGCGTATGCGCTTCTCATCCCAGTGTAGGAGATAGTCTGTCCCACAGCCATCAGTACGTCGTACTGGAGATAGTATGCGGGTGCTCGTTGGGTTACGAGTACACTGGACAGGACTCGTCGGGAACTGTTGGTTGGTACTATACCTATCGTCAGTTATCAGTTCCCAGGTGACATGAGTACAGCTTAGTCCGCTGGCTTGACACTGTCACTTCGCCTTGAGTGTGTTCCTACTGTACTTAGATTACTACCCTACCACGGCTCAAAGGAGTCGTGCAAACCGGTAGTAGTTGGGTGCAGTCCCGAAGCACTTGCAGGCAGTGACGGTTAGACAGGATTCATCTCTCCCGGTATTTGGGGTTGACATCGCGCTGTGTCTAGGAGAGCCATTAGACGAGTAATCCCTGGCCAGGGCAAGCGAGATATACTGGTAGGTTTCCAGTGTTATCTCAGGGTGTTTTGGGCTTCACTCCGACACGACTTGTACCGCTATTAGGGGACTGACGTTTACCGCCCCCTAGGCCCGCCATGCGATGTATCAGACGAACGGACCGGACTGTATGGAGACTGTCACATTTAGGCTCAGTAGGAGTTCAGATGGGTTTCACCTCGTTAGTCTTCTTGTCGGCATCTACCTGGGGGCCGTTACGCACAGCTAGTGCCGCTTGCGGTCTATGGTTAAATCTACTGCTAGCGTAGTGTCGAGTCTTTAGAGTCCCACACAGAGAAATATTCGCCTTTAGGCAAAAGAGTAGAGGTCGCATAGTTTTGCGATGGGTCGCATGGTTTTGCGATCGGTCACACCCGTGCACTTGTGCATGTTTAGTGTTCGGACAGTTGA
Source organism: Agapanthus africanus (assembly GCA_030015575.1). Lineage (NCBI taxonomy): Eukaryota > Viridiplantae > Streptophyta > Magnoliopsida > Asparagales > Amaryllidaceae > Agapanthus > Agapanthus africanus. Next base: position 703,839,710 of record JASDDO010000024.1, on the reverse strand, counting down.
CACTAGAGGGCTTTGGTTTAAGCCAGATCCTAGTGTACGTTTTGGGGTTGGTTTTATCTCGTATGTATTCATGTTCCTCGGAACGCGGATGCGGGTGTGTATGCAGAGTTGACGGAGAGACAGAGGCAGAGGATTCTCATTAGGGTTGTTGACTGTTGACTGTTGACTATTGACTTTTTGCTAAACCCTAATGAGAATATGAAATATAATTAACAATAATATTACTTAAGTATTATAGTGATATGGTTGTTGAGGGGTTGACTTTACTGACTTTGTTGACCGGTTGACTAGGTTGGACTAGTTGACCATCATCATGACAATAACTATCATTTCATGGCAAAGACTTTTGCTTATTTGTTTCTCTTATGCAAAATGAGTGCATGAAATGATATGGCTATTTTTACTTAAACCATCACATAATACTTGATTGCTATTATTTGTTATGATGAATTTGGATTATGAGAGCCAAGAGGGAAAAGTCTATTCTTATTCTCTCATTTCCTTTCTCTCTCTTGCTTGAGCTCTCCCTCTCCCTCTTGCTCTCTCTCTAGTCTATGGTTCACTTGTCTCATGTGTTGAGAAGCAAGAACCATAGAGAAAAATCCCAACACACTCTCCTCTACTTACTTTAGTTCACAAGGTTTAGCAAACCGAGTGAACTAGTTTCTTCAAAGTTCGAAGAAGAAGCCAAAGGTAGAAGATTTCAGGTGGATCGATCTTCGGCGCAAGGAGACGACGGGGTGAAGCCGATCCGTACACCATCAAGAGTTGAAAACGAAGGAGTTTAAGAAAGAAAGGTATAACCCCCTAACCGAGTAGTTAACAACTCCTAGTTAGGTTGTTAGATAGATAGTTTAACAAAGATCCGGTTTGAGTCCATGTTACCATCTCTAGAAAAATTGTTTTTCATCATTTCCGCAAGCCCGTAAGTACCGGGAGCGGTAGCATGGACTTACAACAAACACCTTTTGTTCCTCCTTGTGGTAGAATAGATATCCATATGAATGTTTTGGATATCCCACAAATATACACATGACCGATCGTGTCTCGATTTTATCCGGATTATGCTTTTTGACATAAGCCGGAAAACCCCATATCCCAACTCTTTTAAGAGATGGTCTTTTCCCACACCATATCTCATATGGAGTGGTAGACACGGTCTTGGTTGGAACCCTATTAAATAGATAAATTGTTGTCTCTAATGCATGTCCCCAAAAGGAAAGTGGTAACTCAGCATCACTCATCATGGACCGTACCATATCTAATAGGGTACGATTCCTCCGTTCTGACACATCGTTGTGCTGTGGTGTGCACGGAGGAGTGAGTTGAGAGAGAATCCCATTCTCTTTTAAGAAGTCTGAAAACTCAGTGCTTAAATACTCTCCACCTCGATCTGATCGAAGTTTCTTGATACTCGAGCCAGTTTGTTTTTCTACTTCAAGTTTGTACTCCTTAAATTTCTCGAAAGCTTCGGATTATGGTTCAATAAAAACACGTGTCCGAATCTTGAGAAATCATCAGTAAAAGTGATGAAGAATGAAAAACCGCCTCTAGCATATGTAGACATTAGTCCGCATACATCACTATGTAAGAGGCTTAAGAGTTCTGTATCTCCCTCTCTGTGTCCTATAAACGGAGTTTTGGTCATTTTACCTTTGATACAAGACCGACAAGTTGCATAAGATTTATATTCAAAAGGTTTTAAATATCCATCTTTATGTAGCTTGTTTAGTCTTGTTTCATTAATATGACCAAGTCTACAATGCCAAAGAAAAGATTCATTTATATCTGAAATCTTTCTTTTATTTGTATGTTGTATATTGAAAACTGTGTGTTGGTTGAGGACGTAAATTCCGTTACTTGGTGTACCATACCCAATCAACTGTTGATTCAAGTTAATATTCATAACATTATTTTGCAACACAAAATGATATCCTTCTTTGTACAACAAAGATACGGATATTATATTACATAGCATACCAGGTACAAAATAACAAGGGTTCAAAACCAAAATACATCATGAAAGCAACCCCAGATGATACTCTCCGATGGATACAACATGTACATTGGAATCATTTTCAACCCGTAGAGTGTGGTTCCCAGTCTTCAAAACTCTACTGTTTCTCTATCCCTGCATAAAATTACAGATGTGAGAACCAGATCCGGTATCTAATACCCAAGATGCAGAGATTAATGAAAAACAATTTTCAGTTACAAACACACCTGAAGCGGAAGCATCAACATACTTCTTCTTGAGATCTGCAAGGTACAAAGCACAATTGCGTTTCCAGTGTCCCGACTTGTGGCAGTAAAAACATTCTCCTTTTCCACTTCCCGCTGTCCCAGACTTTTCTTTCCTCTTGGCCTTTTCAACTCCACCTCTCGGCTTGGTGGGATTCTTCTTTTTCCTTCCCTTGGCCTTGGCTTTCGGGACTAAAGAGGAAGATGGCCCGTAAAGCAGAGCGGGAGTTTTCACTATCTTAAACGTGCTCTCTGCATTTCTCAATATATTGAGAAGTTCAGGCAATGATTTATCCAAATCGTTCATATTGAAATTCACTATGAACGGAGCAAAGGCGGGGGAGAGAGACTGCAGAACAATATCTGTATATTGCTCATTATCCATAGTCCATCCAAGTTCCTCAAGTTCTTATATAAGACCAATCATCTTCAGAATATGGTCTCCTACTGATGCACCAGGGGCCAATCGCATCTGAAACAGGTTTTGAGATGCCTCATATCGTAAAGTACGAGATTGCTCTTCATACAATTCATTTGTATGAAGAGATGGATTGTACATCCATCTCTTCTCGTGTTGTTTCTGATGGATACTGTCCATAGAAGCAAGCGTGAGGCACGCGGCCGTGTTGCAATCAATATCCCATGATTTTCGGATCTCCTTATCCGAAACAGACGATTCAGGTCTTGGGACGGGTGGGGCTTTGGTAGTGAGGACATATGATACTTTATCATATGTGAGTCCAATGTTCAAGTTACTCAACCATTCTTTATAATTTGGTCCAGTTAGTTTGTTTTTCTCTAAAAGAAGCTTAAGTGCCGTCTTCGGTATCTTCCATTAGGAGAAAGAAAAGAATACACTCAGCGAAAAGCTTTTGCAAAGATTAGATTGGTTATTATCTTATCTAATCGATATCTCCCACTGCTTTTATCAAATTTTCTTTCAAACCTTAAAAGAAAATGAGCCAGGATTAATTATATTCTACAGTTTCGCTAACCGATCAGCCAGGACAGTGTCGGTACTTTAAGGGAGGTTCCCCGCGCTTGTGCACGGACATACTTAAAATAAACCTCGTTTTTCCCAGAGGTCAAACCCCGTTAATATCTTTCTAGACACTAATTTGATTAACTAATTGTAAAGTGTAAAACTCTCCTGGAAGAAACTCTTACTCATAGTAGGATCGGAATCCAACTATCATATAGATGGTATGCAATCTCATTGCAAATTTCAACACTTGAAATTCCCGATAACATTTTTACCCGTAGATGCTTATGACCTTGGTTATGTTCAACATTTCATAAGCACTAGTCAAGTTCTACCCGTCATTTCGTGACTAACTAGACCCATCCATATGACCCTTAATTATGATCAACGTAATCATATGAATGTCCTAACTTATCGCATCATATGCTTTGTATGATGACATCACTTAGCTACCGTACACTACGCCATGACTATAATCAACATACGTAGCACGAATACTAAGTACTCTGCTTCCTAAAATAACGGAGGGTTGCGGATGGTTTTTATGAAAACCATTAACGCTTTGAACTTGATTTCGTTGTAGAATCTAAATAGTTTTTAGAAAAGGAGTGGCTTAAGCTCCGCATCTTTTGAAACTTGCTTTTTCATAAAAAGAAGCCGAGTGCGTTTCAAATCCGATTCTACAACATCATTAGGTTTCTTTTATTTTACTTTAATCTCATTAATGTATTCCCATCATTTAAGTTCCTAAGCCATTACAGAAAGAAACGAAAAACAGTATTGCATATCACATATATAACAATATTACATTCGTCTCAGATATTAAGCTATCACATCACGGAATAATCAGCAGCAGAAACACATATATGAAAATATAAGATATACTAGGAACTCCGTATTTTATATTAAGGCTACGATAGAAAATACGGATTCCACGGTCGTGATGAATAGCCAAGCCCACACCCTTAGACCCTACGAGAGCGGAAAGTGACCCTTCCAATTTTGGAGTTTAGGAGACCCGGTCTCGACTCCTCGAGATGGACTCCCACTGAACTCCAGAACCCGATCACTCGTGCTGCCCTCCTTGGGTCTATCGTAATGCGGAAAAGAAAAATATACATCAATGGAGACATCATCCTCAACCCGGATGTGCCCCAATAAAAGAATAATATATACAATGAATTTTACATGAATGAAAAGATAAACTCTCGTCTCACATAAAACCCCCGGCCTTTCGATCACGACGATCCTATACATCATATCACATCAACAATTGAAAAGCAAAAACGACGTTAAAATATATCAATCAACACATCAACATACCCACTGTTGTAATTGATCTCAACACTTGAACCTGCATAAAAATTCCCAGAGAGCACATATGGTACATACGGATCAACGTAAGAGCGCACGGTCCAAGCCTCACCAACGGCGCCGCGGAACTACCGCGAATACACCTATTTGGCTGCGGTTCCGCGGTCGTTGTGTCGAGTTAGGCACTCGTTTTTCTTGTGGATCCACAGAAAACCATGCTCTATTTTCTGAATATCTTTAATTACAAAAATTCCAACTTTTGAAAAAATTTCCAGTGAGCATGCAAAAACATCATTTTTCATGTTCGATTGAGTTTTTAAACATCGTCCGGTTTACCCCAAAGCTCTAGTTAGGCTCTGATACCATGTTGGTGTGTAGTAGCACCTCTAGTAAAGTTGCAACATCATAATGTAGTGAACTTTTAAAATTCTAGAGGGCTATTACAAACGAACTACGAATCGTATCTAAAGATAAGGGTAATATCATCATTATGTGAATTCTAAGCTAAAGGAAAAGGAAATACAACCTTTGTAGCCAACTCCTTCGGTCTTTAGGACTCCTACGGCTTTGCTTGAAGCTTGGATCAACTCCGCTCAAGGTCCTTCGTCGTCTATGATGATCCACCCGGAGATTCCTAGGTCAAGCTCTTTGCATCACTAAATCAAGATTAAGTGGAGCAAACACTCTACACTAAAAGTCTAGGGTACTGTAGAATGGTTGTGTGGTTTGTAAACTCACTAAAAAACCCTTTCCTTTTAAGTTCCTCACTCCTTTAAAGCTCAAGAGAGATTGAAGAAGGAGGAAGAAGAAGATGGGAAAGCTTTTGTCAAAATATTGTGATAAAACTTTTTAGTAAAATGAAAAACAAAGAATATATATGAGACACTCTCAAATATAACCATGGTTATCTAAATATCTAGATATTTAGTGGATGAGTTAAAGAACAAAGGAAATCTAACTAGGGTTAAGTCAATGCTCAACTAAGAATTGTGTAGAAAGAATGAGTCATTTTAGCTAATTTCCTTTTTCTTTAATCCATAAACAAAATAGAAGATATTTATCAACCTTGTAAGTCTTGTATTGCCATCTTCTATGTATCATCAACCATTATACATACGTATGTATGTTTGTGTGCATGCACATCATCATGTGTATGTATAAACATATATGCATGCATCCAAAAGAAAATGTTTAATTAAAAGTGAGCTAAAAGTCAATATTAAATCAACACTTGATTTAATAAATCGGTCACATCAAATGAGACCCGACCAATAATAAACGCCTGATTAAAATACGGTATCACATAGTCGCATTTAGTCGAGCTCCCGCACATATCTCATATGCACTCCACATCATTTCGTCTGAGCTAGAAAAATCCTGTGTGGGACTCTAAGACGTAATGCTCAATAGGCCGGCAGTAGGTGATGATCATATCAAAACACCTACAAGCCGCAAGCGGCCAGCTAAACGTAACGACTACCTGGGTATTGAGCGATCAGAAGAAAAACACGCGAACCCGTCAAAACTCCTGTCGAGCCATTGGCAACACTTACCGTACAGTCCGGTCTCTTCGTCTGATATGTTGCATATCAAGTATAGGGATGGAATCGTCGAGCCCTAATAACTCAATAAGTCATGTCGATATGGTCTATGACCGGTCGAGAAACTACTGATAACACTTATCAGTAAATCTCATCAGCCCTAACCAGGGACATCAAGTCAGAGCCAATCGCACATTGCACAACATTAACTCCCAATACCGGGAGAGACGAAACCCCTCCTATCACTCACTGTGTCTATGTGTCTCGAACTATACCGAAAAGCCATCTGTTTGCATGACTCAGTAGAGCCATTGTAGGGTGGAAATCAAAGTACAGTTGGGGAACACACAAGACACTATGACGATCTCGGGTCTACAAACTAACATGTACCAATGTCACCAGAGAACGGCTATGCGACGATAGATATAATACAATATAAGATTTCTCGTTAAGTCCGTTCAGGGTATCCAGTCTCCACTGAGCACCCGTATTCAATCTTCGATGTCATAACACCAATAGATATGGGATCATCCATCGCCCATCATATGGGTCAAGAAACGTACATGCTAGTCTACTCTGGAATATCGATACCCTGTCTCGATATACCTACGACTAGGAACATTTAAAGATATGCTTATAGACCACACATGTGTTGGAGATAGTGCCCTCAGAGTCAATTATTGGATCACAGGCACGTGATTGCAAAGATTGAGGGAGGACCTATCCCGGTAGGACAGTCTTACTCGAGATGATAGTATGCTATCTTGTTTATCTTTATCATCGTGTACTGCTTTAGGTGACCTGACATGTCGCTATTACACGTTGATAGAGCCCCTGGGATTCTTGCTTGACGACCAGCAGTATGATGGCGATCATATACGTGGGAGCTGGGGTCTATAAGCACATCCTTAAAAGGTCCCTAGTCGTGGGAGTTTCGAGACTGGGCATCGATACTCCATTAGTTGACTAGTGTATACAGTCGAGACCCCGACGAGGGACGGTGGCCGGTTTCACAAGCCACTGGTGTCAGTTGGTTCACCTAAGATGTATATAGGTGCTCATTGGGTTATGAGTACACCGGACAGGACTCGCTGGGAACCTGCTAGTTGGTCTTATACCAGATGTCAGATAGCAGTTCCCTGGTGACATGTGTACAGGTTAGTTCATCGACCAGAGATCGTCATTTGTCTCGTGTGAGTTCCCACTGTGCTTTGATTACTACCCTACCACGTCTCAAAGGAATCGTGCAAACAGGTTTTAGTTGGGTACAGTCCCGAGCCACATGGAGGCAGTGAGCGGATCTGCAGGGGTTCGTCTCTCCCGGTATTGGGGGTGAGGTCACGCTGTGTCTAGGAGAGCCATTACACAAAGCCCTCGGCCGAGGCAGGAGATTTACTAGTAGGTATTCCAGTAGTATCTCAGGGTGTTCTGGGCTACACTCCGACACGACTTGTACCGCCTTTGGGGGTCTGACTTTTACCAACCCCCTAGGCCCGACATGCGATGCTCATAGACGAACGGACCGGACTGTACGGATATTGTCACTGACAGGCTCAGTAGGGTGTCAGGATGAGTTCGCTCATCGACATCCCTTTTGGTCAATAGCTGGTGGCCCGTCACGTATTGGCTAATACTTCTGACGTGCTAGTGGTTAAATCCACAGTCATAGTATTGACGAGTCTTTAGAGTCCACCACACTTTCAGTTACTCAAGCTTTCGGGCGAAACGCTGTAGAGGCCGTATGGAGATATGGCAGGGTCCGATCTGATACGTGCGGTATTGCACGGATCAGGATCGGACAGTTTTGTACTAGTGGCCGTATAGTTATATGGCAGGGTTTGATCAGATACGTGCGGTATTGCACGGATCAGGATCGAACGGATATTACTAGCCGGCTTTGGTTTAAGCCGGATCCTAGTTTAGTACAGTGTAGATTTTGTCTCATTGCATTTGTATCCGGTCGGAATACAGATGCGGGTGTGTATGCACAGTATCGGGGTTTTCCTGTAATTTATTACGGGACCAGTTTTCTGGAGTTGCCAGTTTGCATTCCGTTCCGGCAGGTTTTCCTTTGTTCTTTCCCGGCCGGACTTTTCCGATGGAGGGGGGTAATTTGCAGTTTTGCAAATTACATTTGTGGAGGGGGTTTCTTGCAACTTTATTCATTATGATAGGATTTGCCTCCTTGCTTTTTCATGATGATTTTTGCATTGATGAGATTGTGATTGGTTATGGGTTTGATGTAAGAAGAAAGCATGGTTGATGTTTTCTTGTCTAGGATGTGGTCACCTCTTTGATCTCCTACACTCACCTCCCTTGTTGAAACCCACCCTTTCTTGTGTGGCCGGCCACTTGAGAAAAAAAAAGGGGGATTCATTTTGTAGAGTGACATCTTCATCTCATTTCATTATTCTTTTGCTAGAAAAATGATTCCACACAACTCTCCATAGTTCATTCTTAGATTCCTCCATCATGGCAACTACTTACCCCAAATGAGACAAGCATCATCTACACTGCATTCTACAGCAAATCTTGGACGCGTTGGCTAGCCTACTTCGCGCCCGAGTTGCCTCGGTATTGAGGCGGGAGCCCGTAAAAGACACAGGCGATGTGGTGCCCTTCCGGCGTGGAGGCGACGATATGGAGACAAGACTTTCCGCGGGAGATCAGGACGATGACGAGAAGACCGGAGGACTCGGATCACTCGGTATACTTCTCTCACCCTTTCTCTAGTTAGCTAGTATAGGTTAATGGTAAACGATCCGGGTTTTCATTGCCCGCGGTAGCGCCAGTTTAAAAGATAAGAAATTTTTTGATTCCGCATTTTGGCCTCGGATAGACGGCCGGGGCGCTGCCGTGGCGCAACATGTTATCAGAGCCACGCCATTAACCTTTCCTAGCTTGTTCTAATGCGTTTTGCTTATCCGATCGACCAAAATCCCAAAAACCACATTTTCCTTCACATCAGTTTTCTGTTGGAATTTTTTGATGTCAAAAAATTTTTCAGGTTGTAGAAAACTGCTGTACAAGACATTCTAAGACTTCTGTTAAAATTCGACAGTGTCAGTCTCTGAGTGGAGCGCGGAACCGCGGCTAAACCCCCCTTGGGCCGCGGTTCCGCCGCACTCTACTGTGCTCACTTTGTCCAATTTATACAGTGGCCTTATGGGCTGATTTTGGGGCTTTTGGGATATTAAATTTGGGCCCAGTTTCTCTGTGAGTGCTACAGTTATTCTTGGGGGCCCACTTGTTAATTGTTTGATCGATCGGATATTTTTAAACACATTATTTCACAGTATTTACATTATATCTGCGACCGTGAATGTCACTCGATCGGTAAATCCGGTCTGACTGCTATAGCCCGGTTAGACGGATTTGCGAACGTGACTTTCACGTTGATGTTCTATGTTTATGCTGTGTTGTTGCGGATCGGTCGTGGGGGATAGCCTGGATGCAATGCTAGTACAGTTTTTGTTGTATTATGTACATTTGATATTGCGGGGTGAGCGTCCGACATGTGGACTGCCGTCACTGCCTGTTTGTATTATTCTTTTGGGGCACGACCTGGTTGCGGTCGATGTACCCGGTGTATGTATATTTTACTTTCTGTACTAGGTTTGCCCCGCGGAGGGGTGCACGGATAGCCGGATTCTAGAGGGCAACGGGCCCGCATCTCATGGCATTGAGACGAAGGGGGCTTCACTCTAGGATTGGCAGGCTATTCGCCGCACTCGTAGGGGGTACAGGTTGACCCAGGAGGGGTGCCCAAGTTACCGGATTCCGTGAAGTGCTGGGTGGTCCATTCACGGTATTGAAGGGGGCTGCCTCGCTTCAGGTTTTGGCGGGTGACTTGCCGCGGCCGTAGGGGTCTAGGATTTCATTGCACAGGCTATCCACACGACCAGGGGAACGTCGGGTTTCAGCAGCGGCTCTGTGAAACCCGGGGCTTCCAGATATCTGTATTGTTCTGTGATGCTGTACATTTCTGTGATGTTGCATTTTATTCACGCCTTGAGCGAAATACTATATATTGGTATATATATTAGTAGATGTTGTATATGTTTTACATCCGCGCTAGTCCAGTCCCCGCTCTGCCATTAGTTAGCTAACCTAACGGGTGATGACGGGACCCAGTAGCAAATGCGGATGGCATATACGTACGTCAGTATATTTTCGTTCTTTGTGGTGTGATCAATTGATGGGACTGCATTGATTCGGATCAATGCAAGTTTAAACAAACCTATTCTGATGTTGTTGGAACACTTTTCAAAAAGCTGTTATTGCAAGGACGTTCGCTTTTGTTTTGCATCATGGTATTCATTTGGAATATCCTGCTCCTCAGTCGACGAGGCAAGGGCCGAGATCCCTTCACCGGGAATGACCCCTTGGACAGAAGTTTGCGTCAGGGCATTAACTTCACTATAGCCGATTACTTTTGCTTTGCATCGTGGTATTCAGTTGGAATATCCTGCACCTCATTCTACAGGGAAAGAGCCGAGATCCCTTCACCGGGAGTGACCTCTTTAGTAATGGTTTTCGTCACTATATTTTCTAAAAGGCTATGCCTTCAACGATATCAAGTTCATTACGCTAAAGGTTTTTCGCCAAAAACCAGCCGTAGCCCTCCGTCATTTCTTACAAGTATTACTTAGTATTCGTGCTGCGTTTGTTGACTGTGTCAAGGCGTAGTGTGCGGTAGCTAAGTAGTGTTTGTTTGTAGCATATTAATGGGATTGGTTAGGACAGTCGTGCGGCCTTGTTGACTGTGTCAAGGGCTAGTACGGGTGGGTTTAATGCAATCCAGGATAATGACGGGTTGAACTTGACTAGGACTCTTTGATTTGTTGACTGTGTCAAGGTCACTTGGGTCCTAGGGGTAAAAATCACATCGGGAGTTTCAAAAGAACTGAAACTTGCCAGATATGCGCATACCTTCTGGAGTGTAGTGACTTGAGTGGATTCCGTCAAGTTATCATGCGATGATAGTTGGATCCCGATTCCCACTGATGAGTTGGTTTACTCCTCGGGTGACCCCGACTAATTCTTCTTTCAGGTTTGGAGGAGAATTTGAGGTACAGTGGGAGGTTTCCTGATTAGATAAATTGGTAACCATTCTGATCTAGGTTAGAGTGCAAGCTGAGTGTTTCTTTTCTCTCTCTCTCTGGCAGCGACCATTGACCCGACCCTAAGACTATGACTCAGTGACCAAGTTGACCGAACCTTCTTAATACTGGCTTTTGGATTGTCAGAGTTGCAGACCTCATTGCCACTCCTACTTTTACCCTTTTCTCCAGGACACCCCGTATTACTGCGAACGTCCACTTCCATTGGACAAAACCATCGTATGGTTATATACGAACTCGAAGGACTTCGAGGATGGTTTCTGGTTCTGGAGAAAACGGATAGGACTATTCAGTTGTCTTTTCTTTTCACCTTCTCTCAGGTTGCGAGTACTCCTTGGCTTAGGAGTATTACACCTATTACGCAAATTGGATAGTCTTCTTCCAAACCATAGGCTGGTGCCGACCGGTAGGGAATGGAGAAAACCAGTTAGCCTAAACGGTGTACAGAAGGTATTAAGTTAAGACAAAGCAAGGGATTAGTAGGAGGGCAAAGTAAATTGCGACTGATATTCACGACCAAACCAAGTATTTCTTCGCCAATCCTAAATCACCTTTGTATTTCTCCAGGACACTCCGTATCACTACGAAGATCCACAGTTTATTGGATACTCCATCGTATGGTTATATACGAACTCGAAAGGAACTAGTTCCAGTTCGGGGATGGATTCTGGTTCAGGAGAAATAGGAATAAAGTACATTCAGGTGTCTTTTATCTTCACCTTCTCTCGTGTTGCGAGTGCTCCTAGGATTAGGACAGTACACCCTTTAGGCCTTTTGGATAGTCTTCTTCCAAACCATAGGCTGGTGCCGAACGGTAGGGAAGGAAGAAAACCATTTAGCCTAAAGGGGTGTACAGAAGGTAATGACTAAAGACATATAAAGGGTTTTTGAGAAGTGACAAAGAATTATACGGTTACAGTTGTGAATCTGGATAATGGTAGAGGCATTACTAGGAATACCAGGATACCCCAACGAAACATTTCAATGTTTCAGTTTCACTGTGTACTGTTAATGGAAAACTGATTTCCCGATTAGACACTTACTCCAGGGTATGTATTTACCAGGTATAATTCTCACATCTGTATGGTTTTACAAGATGATGAGTGGGAGTAAGTTATTGGGAATTGGGTGATCATCCTCATTATATCGGGATTCGTTGTAATCGGTGATATTTGAGGAGATCACCTGGGCTGTTTGCCGGTCGGCAAATATTTGGTTTTGAATATCCGCTGTTGTGCACCAATTTCAAATTGATATATCTGTACGACTATTTTCATAGAGTGAGATATACCTTTTGATATTATGTCGATGACATTTACCTATACCAGTGGATGGTTAGGTAAGGAGCATTGAGCAGCGGTGTAATTCTTCTTAACCATAAGTACAGTTTTCAACCTACGACGCACAGTGAAAGAGTTGTTAGACTCAGCGGACTTATACAGAGTATTGTATGTTGTCCAGTGTCCATTAGGACAGAGGGGTTGGTCCTCATACTATATTCTGTTTACTTTTAACTTCTCTAGTTCTTAGACATGTGTTTCGTAGAAACACAGGGTCTAAGTTTTGAGGAGTTATAGGTATTTGAATAGAGTAGAGAACCAAGTATTGCAAGTATCGGGATTCTTCAAAGTGATCGAAGATGTAGATACTTGTGTATGGTATTCAGTTGATAGTAATGATAAAGAGAAATTGCTTCTCTTTCAGGTTACTCATAATTGGAAGCATTCCTAAGTTGAGTAACGCTGATCGGCTTTCTTCCATTTAGTTGACATGCACTGGAGATAGCTGCATGATTTGAATCTGGTTCATTTAAATCAGTGCCTCTGGTTTTATATTGGATATAGAACAGTTCATATCTTAACGATGTTAAGGTACGGGGAGTTGTCCGGCTTATGCTTAAAACCAGACACTGGACAACTCAAGGCACGTTTCTGTAATGGCTGTTTGTGGGTTGACCCAGGCTATGACGAGGGTTGATTTTCTACCATCTGGAAGATCAATAGTGATATTGTTCTTAACTCGCCACATTTTAGAAAAGGAAATGGTTATTTTTCAGAAAACAGTAGTGGGAGTATGGTAGAACTGGAAGCGATTCCAGAACCGCAAACGATTACCGAAGATTTGATAAGGAACCTAAAGATTCAATCTGATTTGACATTCCATTGGCCACTCCGCGGATAAGGTGGATAACTTCAGGCACCCGAGAGGTACTCTGGTAGCCTCAAGGACGGTGACAGGGAAGTTCTTGTTTACCCACACCTGCCATTGTTGTTGTTCCAGGCTGCGAGACCCGGCAGGAGGATGAGTATAGCGTCGTTCTAGACTAGCTTTAGAAGTGCACGTCTATATGACTCTGTCAGAGGGTTGTCGTAGTCAGTGGGAGCAGCGGAAGCATTGGTGGACATTAGGCTTATGTCTATAGACTAAAGCAGATTTAGAGGAGATAGATCATCTATTTCTGATGTGACAGTCATAGGTTTGACGTCATCAGAATTGGGGATGGATCTGTTAAGAAGGTAGTAGGAAGTGATATTCCTATACTACGATCGGTTATACTTTGGTTGTCACACAGTGGTTTCTCCACACAGGACTTGGATATTATATCAGACATTCTGGTTACTAGATCTATGGTTTTAGATCTAGATTTGGGTGGTTTCCTAATCTGGGTACCTTGACAGCATTCTATGAGTATTTAGAATGGACGACTCCTGGCATGGTAGTGTACCTGCAGGTAATGGAGTCACCCTCTCTAAAGGTGTCTTATAGACTAAAGTAGAGAGGGATGTGCATGATTGGCAGATCACTTGCTTAGGCAATTGAGTCAATCATGAGATGTCAAGTACCACACCAGATGTTGTTCTTGCAGTAGGTGCAATAAGTTGATATTGATCCAATCCTGGAGGAACAGTCGGAAGCAGTTTTAGAACATAAGTGAATGTTCTAGGGATATGATAACGACTGCCTCCTTTAGGAGACGGTTATCACTCCAGGCTTCCAAGATGACATGGACGACAAGGAGGTTGTCAGAGTTATAGTTCTCCCTCTGACGAGGGACAGTATTTTGGACAGGTGGTCCAAGGCAATACTGAGGGAGGCATGGCACAGGATACTGATTAAGTTCAGTTGACGATACAGTCTAAGAAGTTTGGATTTGGAGTTCATTTATGAACTAGGTCCCATCAGCCATCCAGACATTCCAAGACAGGTATTGCTCATTTCGGGAGATGGTTTTCTCCGCGAACTTGAGATATAGAGAGACATAGAAAGAAACATCACAGCGGATCCACTCACTGAGGCTATTCCTCGAACGCAATAGTTTCGCAAACGAGCTTTGTGAGACTGACCAGTAGAGGAGTTGGGTGTTCGGTATCACACGGGCTGTGAGTATGCGACATCGCAATAATTAGCCTTGAGTGCAAGTGGGAGATTGTTGGAGATAGTGCCCTCAGAGTCAATTATTGGATCACAGGCACGTGATTGCAAAGATTGAGGGAGGACCTATCCCGGTAGGACAGTCTTACTCGAGATGATAGTATGCTATCTGGTTTATCTTTATCATCGTGTACTGCTTTAGGTGACCTGACATGTCGCTATTACACGTTGATAGAGCCCCTGGGATTCTTGCTTGACGACCAGCAGTATGATGACGATCATATATGTGGGAGCTGGGGTCTATAAGCACATCCTTAAAAGGTCCCTAGTCGTGGGAGTTTCGAGACTGGGCATCGATACTCCATTAGTTGACTAGTGTATACAGTCGAGACCCCGACGAGGGGCGGTGGCCGGTCTCACAAGCCACTGGTGTCAGTTGGTTCACCTAAGATGTATACAGGTGCTCATTGGGTTATGAGTACACCGGACAGGACTCACTGGGAACCTGCTAGTTGGTCTTATACCAGATGTCAGATAGCAGTTCCCTGGTGACATGTGTACAGGTTAGTTCATCGACCTGAGATCGTCATTTGTCTCGTGTGAGTTCCCACTGTGCTTTGATTACTACCCTACCACGGCTCAAAGGAGTCGTGCAAACAGGTTTTAGTTGGGTACAGTCCCGAGCCACATGGAGGCAATGAGCGGATCTGCAGGGGTTCGTCTCTCCCGGTATTGGGGGTGAGGTCGCGCTGTGTCTAGGAGAGCCATTACACAAAGCCCTCGGCCGAGGCAGGAGATTTACTAGTAGGTATTCCAGTAGTATCTCAGGGTGTTCTGGGCTACACTCCGACACGACTTGTACCGCCTTTGGGGGTCTGACTTTTACCAACCCCCTAGGCCCGACATGCGATGCTCATAGACGAACGGACCGGACTGTACGGATATTGTCACTGTCAGGCTCAGTAGGGTGTCAGGATGAGTTCGCTCATCGACGTCCCTTTTGTTCAATAGCTGGTGGCCCGTCACGTATTGGCTAATACCTCTGACGTGCTAGTGGTTAAATCCACAGTCATAGTATTGAAGAGTCTTTAGAGTCCACCACACTTTCAGTTACTCAAGCTTTCGGGCGAAATGCTGTAGAGGCCGTATGGAGATATGGCAGGGTCCGATCAGATACGTGCGGTATTGCACGGATCAGGATCGGACAGTTTTGTACTAGTGGCCGTATAGTTATATGGCAGGGTTTGATCAGATACGTGCGGTATTGCACGGATCAGGATCGAACGGATATTACTAGCCGGCTTTGGTTTAAGCCGGATCCTAGTTTAGTACAGTGTAGATTTTGTCTCATTGCATTTGTATCCGGTCGGAATACAGATGCGGGTGTGTATGCACAGTATCGGGGTTTTCCTGTAATTTATTTCGGGACCAGTTTTCTGGAGTTTCCAGTTTGCATTCCGTTCCGGCCGGTTTTCCTTTGTGCTTTCCCGGCCGGACTTTTCCGATGGAGGGGGGTAATTTGCAGTTTTGCAAATTACATTTGTGGAGGGGGTTTCTTGCAACTTTATTCATTATGATAGGATTTGCCTCCTTGCTTTTTCATGATGATTTTTGCATTGATGAGATTGTGATTGGTTATGGGTTTGATGTAAGAAGAAAGCATGGTTGATGTTTTCTTGTCTAGGATGTGGTCACCTCTTTGATCTCCTACACTCACCTCCCTTGTTGAAACCCACCCTTTCTTGTGTGGCCGGCCACTTGAGAAAAAAAAAGGGGGATTCATTTTGTAGAGTGACATCTTCATCTCATTTCATTATTCCTTTGCTAGAAAAATGATTCCACACAACTCTCCATAGTTCATTCTTTGATTCCTCCATCATGGCAACTACTTACCCCAAATGAGACAAGCATCATCTACACTGCATTCTACAGCAAATCTTGGACGCGTCGGCTAGCCTACTTCGTGCCCGAATTGCCTCGGTATTGAGGCGGGAGCCCGTAAAAGACACAGGCGATGTGGTGCCCTTCCGGCGAGGAGGCGACGATATGGAGGCAAGACTTTCCGCGGGAGATCGGGACGATGACGAGAAGACCGGAGGACTCGGATCACTCGGTATACTTCTCTCACCCTTTCTCTAGTTAGCTAGTATAGGTTAATGGTAAACGATCCGGGTTTTCATTGCCCGCGGTAGCGCCAGTTTAAAAGATAAGAAATTTTTTGATTCCGCATTTTGGCCTCGGATAGACGGCCGGGGCGCTGCCGTGGCGCAACAACATGCCCCACTAGTATGATCTTCATCATAACCATGGAAGTCAAGCAAATATCCTCAGGGCTTTATTAACATGTATCAAATGAACAGTATCAAGTAAACATGTCAGATAAAGTAAAACCAGATAGTATACTATCATGTCGAGCAAGAAAGTCATATATTAAATATACATATATACATATCAAAGCATCTACTATACATTTAATGGCCTCTAGGGCATACATATATCCAACACTTGGTTCAGGCAAAATGTAGATGCCGTAAGTTGTGACAACACGGTTTCGATTATGTTCGTGTAAGTGTTACATGAATAATGATCTGAATGATAATACTGGTAGACTTTAGTTTAAGCCCAATACCGGTATTATATTATTGGATTATTTGTATTCGTATTTTTCGGAATTCGAATACGGGTATACTTATACGATATACGGTGAGGGGTATTCTTGTAATTGTACAAGAATACATTCTAAAAGGAAACACCTCATAAATGGATTTTCATTTTGAGAAAATAGAAATGATGATGTGGAAGTTGGAGAAAGTCTTAGCATGGTTGAAGGCATGGCTCAAATCATTTTATATTCATTTGGGTTTACTATTAAGGCATGGTGCATTATTTTTGTTAAAAAATAATGCATGCTTCAATTATTGTTTTGAGCCATATCTTTTGTTATGCTTCATTTTTCATTCATTCATCACATACACATTCTCTCTCCTAATTCTCTCCTTCCTCTACCTCTTGACCTAAACCTTAACATAAGTTATGAATCATAGGTCAAGGGACAATTATAATCTATTATTTGATCTCTACATCATCTAAGTGATCACTTTTAGCAATCTTGATCTCTTAGTTAAACTCTTGTGAAGAGTTTGTAGCATGTTCGATAGCTCTCAGATGGATCGTCTAGGATCTAGAGTTGTCCAGAGATCGAGCTCTTTGCAACCATCAAGGAGCCTAGAAGTTGCAACAAAGAGAAGACCCGAAGGACCGGTTCCTTAGGTATAGAACACTTTCATAGTAGATTAGATCTCTTGATAAGTTTTCTAGTTAAGTTTTTAGCACTAATCTTAGGTTATGTGGGTGTTGCATGCAAGAAAATTATTGTTTATCGCTTCCGCCTCCTCACATGTGTTGTGAGGGTGTGCAACATCCACTAACGCGTACACATACTCTCCGTCTCACACACTCATCATCAGTAATTTCCATACCACGTACATATTAGAAACTGCTATATTGCTATATTGTTCCCTAAATTATAGAATTTCAGTTATTTATTTAGTACTCATTACTGCATATGCTAGTTTAAATATTGCACTTCCTTACTTAGTTACACTACATGCTTATATGAAAACACTGGTTATACCTTATAATACTGTTCTGTACTTGCATTTACTATTCTATCATGATTATATGATTTTGAGATTCTGTTTTCGTGAGATTGTTGGATTTGAGAACCGCAGATATATTTTTAAACTCTTATGATTGTTTTAAAAATGCCGTTTCTCTTGATATGATATTTCGACAACCAACATGTGATTTCTCGGTTCTGAGCTATGATACTGCCCAATTCGAGGAGTGAAGAGGTACCATCTATGGTTACATGGTGGACCTGGTAGGGTACCCCGGGGCAAGAAGATCGTATAGAGAGACGTTGAGCCCAACAGAGGAACGCTACCTACCGGTGATAGTATTGGACACGACAGATATCCGGAGTATAACAACCAAAGTGATTAAGACAGATGTATATTAGGGCCGATCCAATGAGACGGCGCCTAAGATATGAGGATTTATGTGTCGAGGATGGACACGGGTTATATGATGTTTTCGACTGTCGATGCTAGGCACTCAGGTTTTTATGATGATTTGATGAGTCGTTGGTGGATACACTTGGATGATACACATATACACATATATATGATACAGATGACATGGTATCCTATTATGACACGGGCACGATTACATTTTCATTACTATACTTGTGCTTACACTATCACCTTCGTCACCACTCGACTTTATATGTTTATCATACTTATGTATATATGATCATCCACGTTACCACACAGTATTATTATATTATATATATTATTGTATGACCTAGGAGATTGTCATATATTCGATTTCTACTCGATGGTGTCTTCTACTCACGAGTTGTCAACTCACCCTTATTGTGCCACAGTTTTCTTGCAGGATCGACCGCACGGATTCAGTAGCGGCTTGCTGGCACACAGTTTTCTTCTGGGTGATTTGCATTGGTAGGTAGGGTACACTTTGGATGGTGACCACCATTTGTATATTTTTCTTTAGTTGTATCTAGTTAAAAGCTCCATCAACCAGACTATGTATATTTCTAGACTTAGAAACCACAGATTTTTATATTCTTTCGGACTTAGAGTCATGGATATGTATTTATTCTTTATTTTTGGATTTGGTGCTACTTTGGTTTTCTTTATCTTCTTTTCTGTGTTTGATCTCGCCTTGGGGTGTCGTATATATTTTTATTTATGTGGTTGTGATTCCGCCAATTGGCGAAGTGCTAGCTCCCTCTTAGGGATGCCTATATTATTGTTATGTATTGGTTTTGGATCAAAATTTACAAAAGTGTTGCTGCCCAAATTTCAAATGACGATAATGTTTTCAACTATAGTATACAACCCACTTGTATTTTCATATACATTACTTATACATTTAAAGAAGAACATGAATTCATTATAGCCATATTTCAAAACTTCACCTTCATTATTTTCCTAAAAAGGTTTAGATTTCTGAGCTTTCGGCTTACTTGCATTACGGTGGGGTCGTATAGACTTCACGTGATTCAAGTGCCGGTCACGTGCCAATTCCGGGTCGTGAAAAATTTGGTCTCAGAGTGTTAGGTTTAATCTTGGTTTGAGTCTAGGTTTGACTATGCGAAGTCTAGGGCGTATATATATTTCGGAACTTCGGCTTTACCTTATGGAACTTAGACTTGACTGAGGGGGTATTAGACCCGAATTTTCATTATGTAGGTTGACCTTAGTTGATGTAGTAGGTAACTTAAGTGGAGTGACGTACCGTGTGTATGTTCTGCGGCATACTTACGATATGCTGCTCCGCTTAAGTGACCATAGAATATGCATTATTTTGAGACCCATATTTCTATTCATTCCTATGATCTAACCTCATCGATATTTTATTGCGGTTCCTATTACCTTGGCTACGCGAGCTAAGAGGGCTGCATCTAGAGATGCGGTCAGAGCGAGCTCGTCAGGGACGAGGGCTAACCATGGCATTATTCCAGTGACGTAGGAGCGTATTGATATATTGTTTATTCTAGGATTTCTAGATTGAGACGAGCGTTCAGAATCTGCAATTGATGATCGGTCCATCGCTTGAGGCCCGCCAGGTCGAGAGGACTATTGACGTAAATCCTACTCCAGAATTCGATGTGTTGTCTACCGTGCAGACAGATAAACCAGCTGTTGCTAAGATTGACGGGATGCCGCCACAAGAGTTTATAAAGATTAATCCATATGAGTTTACAGGCAGGGATGGGGCTGAAGATCGCTAGTCACTTTTGGATAAAGTGACTAAGACAATTCATCTATTTGGACGCCCCAACGCAGGATCAGTTAAGTTGAATAATTCCAGTCGAAGGGTCTTGCTTAGACCCAGAGTGAGTCGATCGAGATAAGACGAACAGTGTGTATTCCTTCGATAACTTGGACGAGTTTCTGAGGATGCAATCGGCCAGATGTCTTCCATAGATTAGTGAAGATGCCCGAGTTCATAATTTCGAGTTCTTCCAAGAGACTCTGGAAATGACTATAGCCAAATTGGGTTGCGGTCTACACAACCACCAAAATATGATTCCAAAATCGTTGATATTGATGAAAAGTGGATAAGAGATTCGTGTGAGCTCTTAATGAGTCATTCTTCTTCGTTGTTTCCAAAGGATTGATACATACGTAGAGGCGTTGGATACGGCCACATCTCCAGAGGAAAGTCGTGATGAGATCGTAGCTATACCGGAATATATGCGGCTTAAGTAAAGAGTGCCAGTTTTAGGAAAGTTCGTCTGAGGTGAGATCGGAAGTGACAATAGCAGGTTCTTTTTAGGATACCATAGCGATGGAGATTTAGACCCAGGATCGGTTGTATTGCACGTATTCAGAAGGCCAGAGGCCGCCATCGTTGATGTGCTACGTTGCAAGTGGTCATGTTGATTTGCCAGGAGATTTCAGAGAGGCGTCAGAGCGGGACTGTTTCCGTCTCTAATCCTAACCAGGCTGTCGAGCCAGGTGATCATTGTATTTGTGATCTACAGAGAAAACAAGGACCCAGACATAGAGGACACCAGACCGTGGGTAGGAGGCAAGTAGATATTCTTGCTCTGCCAGTTTGGATGCACCGGCACCTTTCGACATTGAAGGTGGCGTATCTCAATGTCATTTTTTTGGGAATTGTGTTTTGGTGATCTGAGTATCACGCTTATATTTTTTAGACTTTTGAGTTCTAATGACTTAGTTTCATGATTTACATTTTCATGCACTGTAGTTGCACTTTATTTTTGTTTATTACATCTATTATATTTGATTTATGTTTTGTCCATATCCATTGCACTTGATTTTGACTTATGCACTTGATGTAGTTAACAAGCGCTTTCAGTGCAGTGATATGGGTTTTGTGCATACGGTTGTACATGTTTATGATTTCATTCACCTTGGTATACTTGATTTTGATTTCGTGTATGTTGTATACCATTTATTTTGATTCTTATATTTTGTATTCATTTTCGTGCACCCTGTTGCACTAGATTTATTTTTTCGTGCACCGTGTGCACTTAATATTCGTTTTCATGCACCTTATTACACTAGATGCTTTTGTGCGGACCTGACGCGCTTGATTTAGATTTTCGTGCATACTTTGCGCACTTGATGTGATTTTATGCACACCAGATGCACTTAATCGAGATTTTTTTCGTGCATATTAATTTCTCTTGGTTGAGATTTTCGTGCACTTTAGATGCACTTGATATCTTTTTCATGCACCGCTGTTGCACTTGATAGATGCTTTCGTGCATATCCGTTGCACTTAGTTTTCGCTTTCATGCACATTTGTGGCACATGGATTTAACTTTGATTTCCGTGCGCACCAGATGCACGTGGTATTTCCTTATGCACCTATTGAGGATCATATTTTTATGATATATACAATATTATATAGTAGCTGAACAGGACTGGTTTGAGAACAATACCTGAGTATTTTTGCATGCATCGACATTTACTGAAGAGCTTTTAAAAAAGGAGCTATAGTCTTACTATTTTCCTACGTGTCCATGAGTGACACGAACTTTTATAAGAAAAACCTTATAAGATATTTTTCAAAAGGCGGGACGTATATCTTAAGTAAAACTTATATAGATATATATCTATTTCTTTACAAAATGAACGTCCGCTAGTTGTGTCATGATCTACGCATCGCATGACGATTTGAAAAGGATTTTACATGCATTTTTATTTAGTTATTTAGACGATTTCCCAAGGATGTGTACCATATATATTATAGCCTTGATTATATTATATTTGATTTTAACAGTAGATTTTGAAACTTGCATTTTCGTCATAACTCCTATGATTGCATGACGCTTGGCGGAGTTTCAATTTTTGATTTTTGCACTCGCTTTCATGCGCATACGTTGCGCTGTGATATGTTAAGCTTATCTAAGATTTTGGAGCCCCGTTGATTTGATTGCTTTACTGAAATGTTTAAATATTTGCGGGGTTTAAATTTAAATTCGGGGACTGAATTTAATTAACCGGGGTAGATTGTCGCATTTCAGAAAATATAAAATAATATGTTTGGAATTTGAATAATAAAATAATAAATTTCATGAAAACTATACTTGTATGGATTTGAGTTTTCGTAGAACGGTATAACTATATACCTATATTTTGGAAATTAATTGGAAATTAATATGAATTATTATTTATGAAAGAATTTATTGGATTTTGCTCTTATAAATTATTACACAATTTTTTACATACAAGTTTATGTTAAACTTGATTAGTATATTACTAATTATGCATTAAGCCAAATCCTTTTTTATTAACCATGTTCGATGTGCCATGACACATTTTATTTGTTGCATGCCTTGTTTCATTTTTCTTGTTATTATTTTGTTTTTATCAAAAAGAGAAAAGAAAATGAGAACAGGAAAATAATTATGAGAGGGAGACAAGATGTGACCATGAATAATGAAGAGAGAGACTGTGTGTGTGTGTGAGAGAGAGAGAGAGGGTTAAAAGTTCACCATGGCCTTTCTCATTTCATCTCTTCCTTCTCTTCTTCATCTTCTTCACCTCTTCCACCCCCCCCCCACTACCACCATGCACCACCACCAAAAACCACCTCAAAATCCCATGTTTCCTTCACTAAAGTTGATCCTCACCTCCTCCTACACACCATGTTGAGATCAAGTAGGAGTTTTGAGCCCTTTGGACTATCTAGGAATTTTCTTGAGTTGCTCCATGGGGTAAAAGCTTCCCCTTCCTTCAAGTTTTAAGTTTCCTAAGCTCAAGTGTTAATTTAGAGTTAAAAAGGTTTAGCTTTGTGATCTTAGAAAATTCTAGGATGAGGGTTGCTGGATGAAACTGTTGGATATATGTATGCCCTAGAGGCCATTATTTGTATAGTGGATGCTTGGACATGTATATATATAGAGGACATTCTTGCTCCACATGATAGTATGCTATCTGGTTGCTCTTTATCTTAACATGTTCACTTGATTGTGTATACTGTTCATTTGATACATGTTGATAATGTAAGTGCACGGCGGCGCCCCGGCCGTCAATCCGACGCCGGAATACGGAAGCAATGCTTTTCTTTAACTTTTTAAACCGGCACCACCGCGCACTATAAACCCGGATCGTGCCATTAAACTAGTCCTAGCTATCAAGAGAAGGGGTAGAGAGATATACCGAGCGATCCGTTTCTTTCGGTCTTCTCGTCGTCGTCCCGATCTCCCCGCGGAATCTCCGGTCTCCACTTCGTCGCCGGAAGGGCACCACGTCGCCGTCTTCTTTTGCGGGCTCCCACCTCTGGACCTAGGCAACTCGGGCATGAAGTTGGCGAGCCGACGTGCCCAAGGTTTGATGTAGAATGTGTGAAGAACTCATGTCTCATTTTGGGGTTTATGGAAGTTGCCTTTGGTGGAGGAAATGAACTTGTGGAACTTTGTAATGAACTTGGGGATTTTTGCAAGCATGAGAGAACCAAATATCCCCCACACAAAATTGGGCAGCCCTCCTCTAATGCTTGGCCGGCCAAAGTGAATGGGGAGAGGAGAATGAGAGATGGAGAGTGTGTATCACCAAGGAGTGAGTCCTAAAAGCAAGAGAGAGAAATGGGTTATCATAAAAAAGGAAATGATCACCCTCTAAAACTCACACTCCATCAACCAATCATCAATAACCATGACTGCACCAAAACCAACACTCCAACAACCTAATCATCAACAACCATGATGTATAAGAAAGTCAAGCAATGATGACTAGAAGAAGTCAAATGGTGGAGGAATTATCATGATACAACAATATACAAATAACACCCTCCACAAATGCTTATTTGCACAAATGCAAATAAGCCCTCCTCCACCAATCTTCAGCCAATGAAAGATACAAAGAAATATGACTGAAACGGAAAACAAACTGGCAACTCCAGAAAACTGGTCCCGTAATGAATTACAGGAAAACCCCGATATTGTGTATACACACCCGCATCTGTATTCCGACCGAATACAAATGCAATGAGACAAAATCTACACGGTACTATACTAAGATCCGGCTTAAACCAAAGCCCGCTAGTATTAACCGTCCGATCCTGATCCGTGCAATGCCGCACGTATCTGATCGAACCCTGCCATATTTTCATACGGCCTCTACAGCGTTTCGCCCGAAACTTGAGTAACTGAATATGGGGGACTCTAAAGACTCGTCAATACTGTGGCTGTGGATTTAACCACTAGCACGTCAGAGGTATTAGCCATACATGACGGGATACCAGCTATTGACCAAAAGGGAAGTCGATGAGCGAACTCATCTTGACACCCTACTGAGCCTGTCAGTGACAATATCCGTACAGTCCGGTCCGTTCGTCTATGAGCATCGCATGGCGGGCCTAGGGTGTTGGTAAAAGCTAGACCCCCAAAAGCAGTACAAGTCGTGTCGGAGTGTAGCCCAGAAAACCCTGAGATACTACTGGAATACCTACCAGTAAATCTCCTGCCTTGGCCAAGGACTTTTCATGTACTGGCTCTCCTAGACACAGCACGACCTCACCCCTAATACCGGGAGAGACGAACCCCTGAAGATCCGCTCACTGCCTCCATGTGGCTCGGGACTGTACCCAACTAAAACCCGTTTGCTCGTCTCCTTTGAGCGGGGTAGGGTAGTAATCAAAGTACAGTGGGAACTCACACGAGACAAATGACGATCCTCAGCTCGATGAACTAACCTGTACACATGTCACAAGGGAACTGCTATCTGACGTCAGGTATAAGACCAACTACAAGGTTCCCGGCGAGTCCTGTTCAGTGTACTCATAACCCAATGAGCACCTGTATACATCTTAGGTGAACCAACTGACACCAGTGGCTTGTGAGAACGGCCACTGCCCCTCGTCGGGGTCTCGACTGTATACACTAGTCTACTCTGGAGTATCGATGCCCTGTCTCGAAACTCCCACGACTAGGGACCTTTTAAGGATGTGCTTATAGACTACCAGCTCCCACGTATATGATCGCCCTCATACTGCTGGTGGTCAAACAAGAATCCTAGGGGCTCTATCAATGCGTAATAGCAACCTGTATGGTCACCTAAAGCAGTACACGATGATAAAGATAAACCAGATAGCATACTATCATCTTGAGTAAGACTGTCCTTCCGGGATAGGTCCTCCCTCAATCATTGCAATCACATGCCTGTGATCCAATAATTGACTCTGAGGGCACTATCTCCAACAATCTCCCACTTGCACTCAAGGCTAATGATTGCGATGTCGCATAATCACAGACCGTGTGATGCCGAATACCCAACTCCTCTACTAGTCAGTCTCACAAAGCTCGTTTGCGAAACTATTGCGTTCGAGGAATAGCCTCAGTGAGTGGATCCGCTTTGATGTTTCTTTCTATGTCTCTCTATATCTCAAGTTCGCGGAGAAACCCATCTCCCGAAATGTGCAATACTTGTCTTAGAATGTGTCTGGATGTCTGATGGGACCTAGCTCATAAATGAACTCCAAATCCAAACTTCTCAGACTGTATCGTCAACTGAACTTAATCAGTATCCTGAGCCATGCCTCCCTCGGTATTGCCTTGGACCACCTGTCCAAAATACTGCCCCTCGTCAGAAGGAAAACTATAACTCTGACAAGCTCCTTATCGTCCAGGTCACCTTGGATCCCTGGAATGATAACTGTCTCCCGAATGAGGCTGTCGTTATCATATCCCTAGAACATCCACTTATGTTCGAAAACTGCTTCCGACTGTTTCTCCAGGATTGGATCAATGTCAACTTATTGCATCTAGTGCAAGAACAACATCTGGTGTGGTACTTGATATCTCATGATTGACTCAATTGCCTAAGAAAGTGATCTGCCAATCATGCACATCCCTCTCCCCTTTAGTCTGTAAGACACCTTTAGAGAGGGTGACTCCATCACCTGCAGGTACACTACCGTGCCAGGAGTCGTCCATTCTAAATACTCTTAGAATGCATTCTAAGTACCCTGATTGGGAAACCACCCAAATCTAGATCTAAAACCATAGATCTAGTAACCAGTATGTCTGATATAATTTCCAAGTCCCATGTAGAGAAACCACTGTGTGACGACCAAAGTATAACCGATCGTAGTATAGGAATATCACTTCCTACTCTGTGTATGTCATCCAAATAACATGACATCACACCTTAGTACCTTCTTAACAGATCCATCCCTATTCTGATGAAGTCAAACCTATGACTGTCACATCAGAAATAGATGATCTATTTCCGCTATATCTACTTTAGTCTATAAATAGACATAAGCCACTTGTCCACCAATGCTTCCGCTGCTCCCACTGACTATGACAACCCTCTGGCAGAGTCATATAGACGTGCACTTCTAAAGCCAGTTTAGAACGACGATATACTCATCCTCCCGCCGGGTCTCGCAGCCTGGAACAACAGCAATGGCAAGTGTGGGTAAACAAGAACCTTCCTGTCACCATCCTTGAGGCTACCGGAGTACCTCTCGGGTGCCTGAGGTTACCCACCGTATCTGCGGAGTGGCCAATGGAGTGTCAAACCAGATTGAATCTTTAGGTTCCTATCAAATCTTCAGTAATCGTTTGTGGTTCTGGAATCACTTCCAGTTCTACCATACTCCCACTACTGTTTTCTGAAAAAAAATCCATTTTTATTAAAACTGTGGCGAGTCTAGAACAATATCACTATTGATCTTCCAGATGGTACAAAATCAACCATCGTCATAGCCTGGGTCAACCCACAAACAGCCATTACAGAAAACGTGCCTTGAGTCATCCATAGTCTGGTTTTATGCATAAGCCGGACAACTCCCCGTACCTTAACATCGTTAAGATATGAACTGTTCTATATCCAATACAGAAACAGAGGCACTGATTTAATTGAACCAGATTCAAATCTTGCAGCTGTCTCCAGTGCATGTATACTAAATGGAAGGAGGCCGATCAGCGTTACTCAACTTAGGAATGCTTCCAATTATGAGTAACCTGAAAGAGAAGAAGGTTCTCTTAACCATTACTATCAACTGAATACCATACACAAGTATCTACATCTTCGATCACCTAGAAGAATCCCGATACTTGCAACACCTGGTTCTCTACTCTATTCATATACCTATAACTTCTCAAAATTCGGACCCTGTGTTTCCACGAAACACCTGTCTAAAAACTATAGAAGTCATAAGTAAAACGAATATAGTACGTAGACCAACCCCTCTGTCCTAATGGACGCTGGACAACATACAATACTCTATATAAGTCCTTTGAGTCTAATAACTCAATCCCTGTGTATCGTAGGTTGAAAACTGTACTTATGGTTAAGAAGAATTACACCGCTGTTTAATGCTCCTTACCTAACCATCCACTGATATAGGTAAATGTCATGGAAATAATTTCAAAAAGGTACATCTCACTCTATGAAAATAGACGTACAGATATATCAATTTGAAATTGCTGCATAACAGCGGATATTCAAAACCAAATATTTGCCGTCCGGCAATCAACCCAGGCGACTTCCTCAGATATCACCGATTACAACGAATCCCGATATAATGAGGATGATCACCCAATTCCCAATAACTTACTCCCACTCATCATCTGTAAAACCATACAGATGTGAGAATAATCCCTGGTAAATACATACCCTGGAGCAAGTGTCTAATTGGGAAATCAGTTTTCCTTTAACAGTACACAGTGAAACTGAAACATTGAAATGTTTCGATGGGGTATTCCGGTATTCCTAGTAATGCCTCTTCCATCATCCAGATTCGCAACTGTAACCGTGTAATTCATTGCCATCATTCCAAATCCATTTCTATGTCTTTAGTCATTACCTTCTTTACACCCCTTTAGGCCAAATGGTTTCTTCCTTCCCTACCGTTCAACACCCGCCTATGGTTTGGAAGAAGACTATCCAATAAGCATAATGGGTATACTGTCCTAATCCTAGGAGCACTGGCAATGCGAGAGAATGTGAAGATAAAAGACAACCGAATAAACCTTATTCCTATTTCTCCTTAACCAGAATCCATCCCCGAACTGGAACAAGTTCCTTTCGAGTTCGTATATAACCATACGATGGAGTATCCAATAAACTGTGGATCGTCGTAGTGATACGGAGTGTTCTGGAGAAATACAAAGGTGATTTAGGATTGGCGAAGAAATACTTGGTTTGGTCGTGAATATCAGTCGCAATTTACTCTGCCCTCTTACTAATCCCTTGTTATGTCTTTACTTAATAACTTCTGTACACCATCGTTAGGCTAATTGGTTTTCTTCATTCCCTACCGGTCGGCACCAGCCTAAGGTTTGGAAGAAGACTATCCAATTTGCGTAATAGGTGTACTATCTCCTAAACCAAGGAGTACTCTCAACCTGAGAGAAGGTAAAAGGAAAAGACAACTGAATGGTCCTATCCGTTTCCTCCAAAACCGGAAACCATCCTCGAATAAATTCCTTCGAGTTCGTATATAACCATACGATGGTTTTGTCCAATGGAAGTGGACGTTCGTGGTAATACGGGGTGTCCTGGAGAAAAGGGTAAAGGTAGGAGTAGCAATGAGGTTTGCAATTCTGACAATCCAAAAGCAAGTGTTTTAGAAGGTTCGGTCAACTTGGTCACTGAGTCATAGTCTTAGGGTCGGGTCAATGGTCTCTACCAAAGAGAGAGAGAAAAGAAACACTCAGCGTGCACTCTATCCTAGATCAGAATGGTTACCAATTTATCTAATCTGGAAACCTCCCACTGTACCGTCAAATTCTCCTCCAAACCTGAAAGAAGAATTAGTCGGGATCACCCGAGGAGTAAACTAACTCATCAGTGGGAATCGGGATCCAACTATCATCGCATGATAACATGACAGAATCCGCTCACGTCATCACACTCCAGAAGGTATGCGCATATCTGGCAAGTTTCAGTTTCTTTAGAAACTCCCGATGTGATTTCTGCCCCATGCTCTTATGGCCTTGACAAAGGTCAACATATCATAAGTCACATGTCAAGTTCTACCCGTCATTGTCCAGGTTAATTTGAACCCATCCGTACAAGCCTTTGACGAAGGTCAACAAGGCTATACGACTGTCCCAAACCAACGCATCTATCTATGCAGCAGAAAGGTAACAAGCAGCTATCATACACTATGCCTTGACGAAGGTCAACAAACATAGCATGAATACTACGTGCTACCCGTCTGAAACGACGGAGGGCTACGATTGTTTTCTGGCGAAAACCTTTAACGTAATGAACTTGATATCATTGAAGGAACTGGATAGCTTTTTGAAAATATAGTGACGAAAACCTTTGCTAAAAAGGTCACTCCCGGTCAAAGGATCTCGGCTCTTTCCCCGTAGAATGAGGTGCAGGATATTCCAACTGAATACCACGATGCAAAGCAAAAAGTAATCGGCTATAGTGAAGTTATTGCCCTGACGCAAACTTCTGTCCAAGGGGTCACTCCCGGTGAAGGGATCTCGGCCCTTGCCTCGTCGACTGAGGAGCAGGATATTCCAACTGAATACCACGATGCAAAACAAAAGAGAACGTCCTTGCAACAACAGCTTTTTGAAAAGTGTTCCAACAACATCAGATTAGGTTTGTTTTCAACTTGCATTGATCCAAATCAACGCAGTCCCATCAATTGATCACACCACAAAGAATGAAAATAATGACGTATGTATATGCCATCCGCATTCGCCACTTGGTCCCGTCATTACCCGTTAGGTTAGCTAACTAACGACAGAGCGGGGACTGGACTAGCGTGGATGCAAAACATATACAACATCTACTAGTATATATATCAATATATAATATTTCGCTCAAGGCGTGATAAAATGCAATATCACAGAAATGTACAGCATCACAGAATAATACAGATATCTGGGATCCCCGGGTTTCACAGAGCCACTACTGAAACCCGACGTTCCCCTGGTCGTATGGATAGCCTGTGCAATGAAATCCTAGACCCCTACGGGCGCGGCAAGTTACCCGCAAAAACCTGAAGCGAGGCAGCCCCCTTCGGCAACGTGAATGGACCACCCGGCACTTCACGGAATCCGGTAACTTAGGCACCCCTCCTTGGTCAACCTGTACCCCCTACGAGTGCGGCGAATATCCCGCCAATTCTAGAGTGAAGCCCCCTCCGTCTCAATGCCATGAGATGCGGGCTTGTTGCCCTCTAGAACCCGGCTATCCGTGCACCCCACCTTGGGGTAATCCTAGTACAGAAAGTAAAATATACATACAACGGGTATATCGACCGCAACCTGATCGTGCCCTAAAAGAATAATATACAAACAGGCAGTGACGGCAGTCCATATGTCGGACGCTTGCCCCGCAATATCAAATGTACATAATACAACCAAAAACTGTACTAGCATTGCATCCAGGCTATCCCCCACGACCAATCCGCAATATCACAGCAATACACAGAACATCAACGTGAATGTCACGTTCGCAAATCCGTCTAACCGGGCTATAACAACTAGACAGGATTTACCGATCAAGTGACATTCACGGTCGCAGATATAATGTAAATACTGTGAACTAATGTGTTAAAAATATCCGATCGATCAAATTTTACCAAG
Organism: Agapanthus africanus; assembly: GCA_030015575.1. Classification (NCBI taxonomy): domain Eukaryota; kingdom Viridiplantae; phylum Streptophyta; class Magnoliopsida; order Asparagales; family Amaryllidaceae; genus Agapanthus; species Agapanthus africanus. The sequence goes on along the minus strand of JASDDO010000024.1, from coordinate 703,808,507 downwards.
TGGGCCCAAGCATTACTGTAGCACATAAAGAAATTTGGGCCCAAAAAACAACATTCCAAAAAGCCTATTTTCATGTCAGGAGGCCTCTGTAAAATTTTAGGGCCATGAACAATGAAAAGTGCGGCGGAACCGCGGCCCAAGCATGGGTTTGGCCGCGGTTCCGCGGTGGTATAGACTGTTCACGAGACAAAATTTTCCCAGAACTCTTATAACACCTTGCACATCATTCTGAAACAACCTGAAAAATTTTTAGACTCCAAAAAAATTTCGACAGAAACTGTGCAACTTGAAATCGGGTTTTTGGGATTCTGTTCGATAGAAAGAGTAAACAGATTAGACCAAGCTAGACTAGGTAAATGGCGAGGTTCTGATACCACTGTAAGTGCACGGCGGCGCCCTGGCCGTCAATCCGACGACGGAATACGGAAGCGATGCTTTTCTTTAACTTTTTAAACCGGCACCACCGCGCAGTATAAACCCGGATCGTGCCATTAAACTAGACCTAGCTATCACGAGAAGGGGCAGAGAGATATACCGAGCGATCTGTGTCCTTCGGTCTTCTCGTCGTCGTCCCGATCATCCCGCGGAATCTCCGGTCTCCACTTCGTCGTCGGAAGGGAACCACGTCGCCGGCTTCTTTTACGGGCTCATACCTCTTGACCGAGGCAACTCGGGCACGAAGTTGGCGAGCCGACGTTCCCAAGGTTTGATGTAGAATGTGTGTAGAACTCATATCTCATTTTGGGGTTTTTGGAAGTTGCCTTTGGTGGAGGAAATGAACTTGTGGAACTTTGTAATGAACTTGGGGATTTTTGCAAGCATGAGAGAACCAAAAATCCCTCACACAAAATTGGGCCGCCCTCCTCTAATGCTTGGCCGGCCAAAGTGAATGGGGAGAGGAGAATGAGATATGGAGAGTGTGTATCACCAAGGAGTGAGTCCCAAAAACAAGAGAGAGAAAAGTGTTATCATAAAAAACGAAATGATCACCCACTAAAACTCACACTCCATCAACCAATCATCAACAACCATGATTGCACCAAAACCAACACTCCAACAACCTAATCATCAACAACCATGATGAATAAGAAAGTCAAGCAATGACGACTAGAAGAATTCAAATGGTGGAGGAATTATCATGATACAACAATATGCAAATAACACCCTCCACAAATGCTTATTTGCACAAATGCAAATAAGCCCTCCACCACCAATCTTCAGCCAATGAAAGATATAAAAAAATATGGCTGAAACGGAAAACAAACTGGCAACTCCAGAAAACTGGTCCCGTAATGAATTACAGGAAAACCCCGATACTGTGTACACACACCCGCATCTGTATTCCGACCGAATACAAATGCAATGAGACAAAATCTACACGGTACTATACAAGGATCTGGCTTAAACCAAAGCCCGCTAGTATTAACCGTCCGATCCTGATCCGTGCAATGCCGCACGTATCTGATCGAACCCTGCCGTATCTCCATACGGCCTCTACAGCGTTTCGCCCGAAACTTGAGTAACTAAATGTTGGGGACTCTAAAGACTCGTCAATATTATGGCTGTGGATGTAACCACTAGCACGTCAGAGGTATTAGCCATACGTGACGGGATACCAGCTATTGACCAAAAGGGACGTCGATGAGCGAACTCGTCCTGACACCCTACTGAGCCTGTCAGTGACAATATCCATACAGTCCGGTCCGTTCGTCTATGAGCATCACATGACGGGCCTAGGGGGTTGGTAAAAGTCAAACCCCCAAAAGCGGTACAAGTCGTGTCATAGTGTAGCCCAGAACACCCTGAGATACTACTGAAATACCTACCAGTAAATCTCCTGCCTTGGCCAAGGACTTTTCATGTACTGGTTCTCCTAGACACAGCGCGACCTCACCCCCAATACCGAGAGAGACGAACCCCTGAAGATCCGCTCACTGCCTCCATGTGGCTCGGGACTGTACCCAACTAAAACCTGTTTGCACGTCTCCTTTGAGCGTGGTAGGGTAGTAATCAAAGTACAGTAGGATCTCACACGAGACAAATGACGATCCTCAGGTCGATGAACTAACCTGTACACATGTCACCAGGGAACTGCTATCTGACGTCAGGTATAAGACCAACTAGCAGGTTCCCGGCGAGTCCTGTCCGGTGTACTAATAACCCAATGAGCACCTGTATACATCTTAGGTGAACCAACTGACACCAGTGGCTTGTGAGGCCGGCCACCGCCCCTCGTCGAGGTCTCGACTGTATACACTAGTCTACTCTAGAGTATCGATGCCCTGTCTCGAAACTCCCATGACTAGGGACCTTTTAACGATGTGCTTATAGACTACCAGCTCCCACGTATATGATCGCCCTCATACTGCTGGCAGTCAAGCAAGAATCCTAGGGGCTCTATCAACGCGTAATAGCGACCTATATGGTCACCTAAAGCAGTACACGATGATAAACATAAACCAGATAGCATACTATCATCTTGAGTAAGACTGTCCTACCGGGATAGGTCCTCCCTCAATCATTGCAATCACGTGCCTGTGATCCAATAATTGACTCTGAGGGCACTATCTCCAACAGATAAAGCCCTTAAGATATCAGCTTGACTACCATGACTATGATGTAGATCATACTAGTGGAGCATGTATAGTTTAGAAGCATATCCTAAAATGTTCCTAGTCATGGGTGTATCGAGATGGGGCATCGATATTCCAGCGTAGACTAGCATATACGTTTCTTTAGCCATTTGTTGGGCGATGGATGATCCCATATCAATTGGTGTTTGACATCAAAGATTGAATATGGGTGCTCAGTAGAGAATGGGTACACTGAACGGTCTTGTTGAGAACTCCTATATAGTATTATACTTATCGTCGGATAGCAGTTCTTAGGTGACACTGGTACAGGTTAGTCTGTAGACCCGAGATCGTCATAGAGTCTTATGTGTTCTCCCACTGTGCTTTGATTTCCACCCTACCATGGCTCTATTGAGTCGTGCAAATAGGTGGTTTTTGGGTACAGTCACGAGACACATGAAGGCAATGAACGATAGAAGGGGTTTCGTCTCTCCCGGTATTGGGAGTAGATGGTGCGCTGTGCGCGATTGGCTATAACTTGAAGTCCCTTGCCAGGGCTGATGAGATTTACTGATAAGTGTTATCAGTAGTTTCTCGACCTGTCATAGGCCACATCAGCATGACTTATTGAGCTATTGGGGTCGACGATACCATCCCTGGACTAAATATGCAACATATCAGACGAAGAGACCGGACTGTACGGTAAGTGTTACCAATGGCTCGACGGGAGTTTTGATAGGTTTGCTTGTTGTTCTTCTATTCGTACAATACCTGGGAGCCGTCACATGCAGCTAGTACCGCTGACGGTTTGTAGGCATCTGATATGATCACTACCTACTAGTAGCGTATTGACGAGTCTTAGAGTCCCACATAGGGGTTTCCGAACTCAGGCGAAACAAAGTGGGGGCACATATGTAGATATGTGCGGGAGCTTGATGGGTATATATGATACCGTAATTAAATCAAGCAGTTTACATTAGTCGAGTTATATGTGATATGACCGGATTATGAAATCAATTGTTGATTTAATAAAATGACTAATTTCTTTTTTTAAGACATCCTTTCTTACTCATTTATATTTACATATGTGTGTGTCGTGTGTGTGTGTGTAAATGAGGTGTCATGGTAGATGATACATGCAACATGGGTGTGCAATACTTATATTGGAGATTTATTTGGATTTTTAATTAAATGGAAATGAGTCATTGCTTCTACATTGTTCTCAAAATATCTAGCTAATGACACACCATTCCACTCACACTTATATGATTAAATATCCAAAATATCTCAATGGTTCATTATTCATTCTTGACATAAGCTTGAACCCAAGTTGCTTCTTCTTCCTCTTGTTCATTTATAGGGTTTGAAAAAGAGAAGAAAAAGAAAGGTTTTCTTGAGAGAAAAATTCCCACTTCATCAATCAATATTAGTTTAGCAAACTAGTATTGGTTGTTTGCTTCATATCATCCTAGAAATGTGAAGCAAGAGCTTGAGCAAAGGAACTCTGGGTTGATCATCGTGGACTTCAAAGGACTTTAAGCGGAGTTGATCCAAGCTTTCTAGTTGAGCCAAAGGAGTCCAAGAAGAGAAGGAGTTGTCTACAAAGGTTTAGTCCTCTATCACTTAGGTTTAGACTCCTTTTACCTTGTGTTTTACCATAATCTCTAGTTCGATTTGGTGTTTGTGTGCATTAGTTCTCTTTATTTTGAAAAGTTCTTCACTTTATGTTATTTAAACCAAACTAGAGGTGTTAGTACACTCCAACAGAAACATGCAGTAGAGCTTAGTGGAGGTGTAGTGAGTGTCCTTTGGCCTAGTAGTGAGGGTAGCCATGTCTAAAATGAGCTTTGAAATCCCAAATGCGAACTTAAAATTTTTTGACATCGGGTTTTGTTGAATTGTGGTGATCCATTAGAATCCGGAATGACTCGAGGACTCTGAAAAATATTTTGCAGATATAGTGAGACTTGTAGGCTATTAGGAAGCTACCCTAGAAGCCCGAGCCCCCAACTCCCCTTCTTAGCCGTCAGAATATTTTCTTTGGCCACAATTTGCGGCCTGGTCTCGGAGTTAGGGTTTGGCTTTTGGTCCATAGCTCTATCTTTAAATGACTAGACCTACCCTATGTGAAGAATGTTCTAATTTTACCTTAGGTAAAATCTGGGAGTGTTTTACTAAGTGTTGATTTCATTTTGAGACTTTTGAAAACTAGGTTTTTGACATTTGAGTTTTGACTCGGTCGTTTGACGTTTGTATGTCAACGTCGGGAGTTGTTTAATTGTTCTTGCATGCATGGACCATATGTTCTAACTTATGTACGTTTTGCTTGCCGTATGGGTTTTCGGATTTGATTTTTATTCATTACGATATGCATTAATTTGTAGGTACCTTCGCGTGGACTTCCGGGATGACTAAGGAAAACAAGACGTTCATCGACTTCGGCTAGAGCGAGAATAGCAGGTGAGTAAATGTATATCTACGGGGTAAGTCAGGTGGATGGCCTATAGCACCCCTGCACCCATAGTATTAGGATATTAGAAATTCAGTATATATATATATATATATTAGATATGTATACTTGGCTAATAGGGTTTTTGGATACTATAAAACATAGCAGTGTACGTGTAGGAAAGTACATCCCTAGTTCTAGTTTTCTTAGTCCATGAGTTATAGGTACACACACACACACACACACACACACACACACACACACACATATATATATATATGTCACGACCCGAAATGGCATGCTACTGGCACTTGAATCATATGAAGTTTCTAGGACCCCATCTAATTCAAGTAAGCCAAGAAATCCCAGAAATCTAAACCATTTAAAGAAAGAAGTGAAGAAAACATGTTTTTAAAACAAGGGGTTTTTTAGAAACATAAGCCGAATATGCACTTTAAAATCTCAAGTCTTTTCTGAAAATTTCGGTAGAGTTTCCTTTGTAAATACTGGCCCCAAACGAGGTACAACATGAATAATATATGCACAATGATAAAAGGCATCCCTAAGAGAGAGCTAGCTTTTCATCAATCGACGGTCACAACCACGCAAGCAATATAATATATAACGCCGAAGGGCGAGGATCAAAACTCAAAGAAATCTCAAAATTATCAAAAAAAACCCATAATAATAGAACGCACGACTTTAAGGTCGAAAGAATAAACAACTGGTTTTCTAAGTCAGAAACAATATACAAGTCTGGTTGATGGAATTTTACTAGATACAACTGGAAATAAATGAGTACAATGGTGGTCACGATACAAGTGAACCCACCTACCAAAGAAAATCACCCGGAATGGAAGCAGTGTACCAGCAAAGCCGTAATGAAACCAGAACGGCAAAACCTGCAAAAGACTGTGGCACAACGGGGATGAGTTGCCAACTCGTGGGTAGAAAATATCACAGAGCAGAAATCGTATGTATGACTCAATCCTAGGTCAAAACGATCAGTAGTATATATATCCTCAATATGATAATGTCTGAAGCATGAAAATGTGGCAAGGGTAAACATCTATACCAAGTGTATTACCAAGTGCTCGTGTCAGTGACTCAGGTAGCAACATATCAAAAATATGAAGTATGATCAATGTAATCATCATGAAATCGGTGTCAACTATATCATGAAGTCTAAGTATGTAGATATCATCCAACTATGTAATATATGTTTGTATGCATGTGGATCCCGTCCACGTGTCAACCAATGACATAGCAACATCATGCATGTAAAAGTCATAAAAGCATATGCATGAAAATATCAGGATATAAATCAACGGGTGTCCATCGCGACACATCAAAATGATGAACACATTATGAAATCCGTGTCCATCATTGACACGTAAATCTTCATCTATCAGGTGTTGTCACTACGACTGGCCCTGATAGGTACATATTATATGCTATCTCGAATACCCAAGTGCCCAGCTTCGACCCTCGCAATTCGACGTATCTATACGTACATAAATCCGGTCGGTATCCTCACGATAACCGCCGAGGATAAATACTGTCACCGATAGGTAGTGCTCCGCTGCCAGGCTCACCGTCTAACATACACGAGTCTTCTTGCCCCGGGGTACCTCACCGGGTCCACCATGTACCCGTAGACGGTGCCTACCGCTCCTCGAATCGGGTTTCACATGCCCCGCTCATAACCGAGAAAACACATGGGGGACGCTCTGAAATATCATATCAAGGGTAGCCGAGTTTTTAAAACAATGCATACTATCTTTTGAAATAACCGCGGTTCACAAATCCAGATATCTCATGAAAACAACATATCTCAATGCGTATAATCATAAAGCATGATGTATGCGACATATAATAGAAATGTAAGCATATCCGTATATCATGCAACATGGAACAATAATATGAACATATCGACGGAAAACCGCTCTTTAAAAATGAATCCAGTTTTAAAATATATCTTGCGGTTCCCAAATCTCCAAAATCAAGCCAGAAACATCTATGTATGTGCAAATACGTATGTATGGAAGTATGGGTGTACAATATGTGTGTACGAAAGTATGCCATGCAAGGAGTCATATCCTGATGTCAGCAATCCTACTGTCTAGTGACATAGCAATTATCGATGATGAAGTGTGTGAGCCGGCAAGCAGGTGTACATAGAACATACGCATCATCGATAATGGTGCTGGTGTCCTGACAGCATGGGTTTAAAATAACAATAAACACATTTTAACATGCAATGCGATGCGAATAGCAAGAATATGCGGAAAATGAATAATAAACACAACAGTGAAGAATCTACATCAATATATATGTGTCATACAGTTTTTCCACTTAAAATAACACGAATCGTGTTGTTTAGAAAAAAATAAATGCTACGGTGTTTTTAGGAAATGATGCGTCTTTGGAAAATATCCGTAGAATCCCTTGGCCTGTTTTTAAAATACTCACAATTCGTTAGTTTTGAAATAGGTATGACTCGAGTCTAGTCTAACATCTATAAGTAAACTACAGAACAAATCGAAAGGTAAGGAAACCACCTAAATCTGAGTCGATACATATAAATATAATAGTCGGTGATCCCGCCTCAATAGTATCATATACGATACAATAAATAACATGACATCCTTGAGTCAAGAGTGCGGATCTATCATCAATATAAAGCTCGTACGGTAAAACCATCGTACGACATCCCAATCTGGGTACAGGTCAAATATCACATTCATATCATCATTTATCCGGTATCCTTATCTTCGTATCTCATGAACTGGGGTACTGATCTAAGTCTAGTAAAACGGATACCATATGAATATATATGCGTGTATGAAAATACACGCCAAATGGCCTGCTAAAATCTCATGTCGTATCTCACAATACGAACAAAACATATCACCGATCCCATAACATCAAGCCCAATCTCATCGACTCATCTCCAAATACCATATACAATCCTCATCATCCATCTGTAGGTATACGTATATATATACATAGTCCCATAGCTATGTGTGTTTATATACATACATATCCCCATATACGCACCAGTAAAACAAAGTAAGCATGTGTGTGCGTGTGAGTGTAAACCTCATTCTAGGGTTCGCGTCTAAGAAGTTAAACAAGTTACTTCTAACTACCCTAAACTAAACCATGAACACAAAATCATATCTTGATAATCATCAATGTAACATAAAACACATATATAATCATACACTACACTACGAACTGTGGGGGTGCTATACGCCATCCACCCGACTTCCCCCATAGATATAATCTACTCACCTTGCTCCTGCTTGTCATTGCGATGCCACTGCACGCTTGCTTATCGTCTCGAAGTCCTCGTGGGGTACCTAAACATCATAACGTATCCTGCTGCATTAAAACCCAATTCAAAACCAAAACGACAAGCTAAAAGCCTATAAGTTAGAAACTACGGATTACGCCTTTCAAACCACCAAACAATCCTCGATATCGTCGTACAAACGTCAAGTGATCGAGGTAAAACACAAATACTAAAATCCAGAATCCAAAATACGGAAAATATAACCCCGAATCAAAACAGCAACTCATGAAATTGGTCCCAGATTTTACCCTAGGAGAAATTAGCAAATTATGCATATGTGTAGGGTCTAGTTTACAGGTAATAGAGCCATGAAGCAAGACTGACACCAGAACTCCAAGGTCTGGCCGCAATTTGAGGCCAGAATGATATTATTTGTGGCCTGGAGTGGGTAGTTGGGTCTTGGATCTTTAGGGTATGCTCTATATCACTTGCACATCTCTCTGTGTTAGCTAAAAAATTTTCTAGGTCTCCGAGTGTTAGCAGATATCTAAAAACCATCACAATTTCCACAATTTTCCGTATCGGCGGAATTCTAAGTTTACACTTGGTGGTTAAGTCCAGGTTCCTGTTCAATATACCATCACAAAAAGGGGTTTAAGGTCAATAATAACTCAATTACACTATCACAATTCAATTCAAACCTAACCCTAAACTTAGAATTTCCAAACCTCACAAAACGACACCAAATCGGTTCTAATCAATCATGGATGTAAAAGCAAATGGAAATACTATGCTAATGGTTAAGAGAATACCTCATTTGGCAACTCAAGAATTTCTTAAGTTGCCCCAAGTATTCAAAATCTGATTTTTCTTGGTCCAATGTGTTTGTATTGAGCTTGTGCATGTTTTTTGTGAAGGGATGTATGTGTTTTGATGTTGATTTGGGGGCGAAGTGAGGTGTAAGAGGTGGGGGAGGGAGAGGTGCTTCCATGGGCTAAAGAAGGAGAAGAAAAAGATGAAGATGATGATGAGGGAACAAAGTGTTATGACCAAGGTTGACCCTCACCTCTCGCTCTCTTGCCCATGCCTCTATATTCTATTCTTTTGTTTTGTTTTGTTTTCTTTATCTTTTCTTCTTATTTCATTTTAAAACCAAACACATAAATCCTAAATGAAACCATGGTTATAAAATGTAACACAAGTGTAAAATACGACACGGTGCATGTTTTGCATAAAACAAGCTTAATGTGCGATTAGCGATATTTAATCGCGATTTGCACTGAATAGTGTATAATGAATCATAAAATTTCATAATTTGCTTAAATCACATAAAGCACCCTCTTTTTTGTAATTTCTATAATTTTCCAAATTTTTCCCAATTTATCGGTATTTAATAATACTTAATTATTAAAATATTCAATATATTTATTATTAAATTATAAAAATTCCCAAAAATAATATTTTATTTTTCTGAAATGTTATAATCTTCCCCCCATAAAGAAATTAGGTCCCCGAATTTAAATTTAAACCCCTGAAATACTAAAACATTTCAGTAAAAAGTCCAAGTCGTCGGGACACCGAAATCATCAATGCATAAGATGCATCATAGCACAATGCATGCGTATGAACAATGAGCAGATAACTCCAAATCAAAACTCCGTCAAGCATCTCGCAATCATCAGAGTCATGGTGAAGACAGAAATGTCAAATCCAATACGAAAACCAACATGATATAAATCAAAACTATACATGTGAACATCAAATTCATACATGTAAACATCTGAAGGAAATGCGTGCAAAATATATTCAGGTACTGTCCTCTGACTAGTCCTGCTCGGTACGAAAACAAATTGCAAATATCATAAAAATGTACTGCTCCATAAATTATCAATCCCCAAATGTATATAAGAAAACCGTGTGCGTTGAGTGCGCACGGAAATCGAAATCCATGAATGTGCCATACATGTGGACAGAAACAAAATCTAAGTGCATCGGGTGTGCACGAAACACCTGTCAAAGGCAACGGGTGTGGATGACAACAAATATCAGGTGCATCTGATATGCACGAAGAATCCCGATTTAGTGCATCTGGTGTGCAAAAAAATCGCATCTCATAATATGCGCCCAACATGCGCGAAAATCCAAATCAGGTGCATCCATCATGCACGAATAAAATCTAAATCATGTGCATTCAATCATGCACGAAATCACGAAATCCAATATCAAGCGCCCAAGATGTGCAAAATCCAATCCGGTACACAAGGTGCACAAAACAAATATCGAGCATCACAATCGAAATCGACGGTATATAGCACATTTCAACCCAAATCCAAATCAGCTATACCGTGATATATAATTTCACAACCATGTGCGTCAGCGTGCACAAAAGCAGATCAAATACATAAAGTGCATGAAAACTATGCCGAAAGCATAATTCAAATCACATTCATACCATAGGTATGAAATCAAAAATCAATATCTCGAATGACATCAAATCGAAGTAAGGTGCAACTACGGTGTACGAAATCTCAATCATGCAAATAAATCATCCAGAACATCAAATCAGCGATGGCGGAAATAGTCCCGCTCTAGCACATCCTCTAAGATCTCTGGCCAACTATCATGGTCACGCGTAACATGTCTCGTCGAAGATGACGAACTCTGGCCTGCTGAGTGTGCACAATATGACCACTCCTGGGTCCAAGTCTTCTCGTATATTATTCCAGAATGGTTCTGTCGAAGTCTCTCCCAAATCTCATTTCTGCCGAACTGCCCAGAAGTTATCACCCTATACTATATATGTTTCTGGTTCCGAAATGACTGCATACTCATCGCGACTCCTTCTGGAAGATATATCCATATACAACGCCTCTGTATGCGTATCACATCTCTGATGTCAGCAGAGGGGAACGTCATCTCATCGAAATCTCGTACGAACCTCTTACTCTACTTTTCTCTAATGTTGACTGCTTCGTACTCGTCTCTTCATGGCTGCATGGACTGCGCTCCAACGGCTATACGCGTATCTGGAGTCTTCCAAGCAATGTATCCCATCACGTGACATCCGAATGACGTCAAACCTTTCGATCGATTCGTCAAAGTTCCATAATCCCCCAAGAGCTCAACATCTTGGGTACAGTTTAATAGTATTCCAGTACAAGACACAGTACCTGTGGACCAACCGTATAAGGGCAAACCCAAGCCTCAATAATAGCACCGCTGAACTACCGCAAACCCTAAGGTTTCAAAGCTTTCTCAAGGTCATTATGTCGAGTTAGGGTTTCATTCTTCTAGAGGGTCCATAGCATTACTTGCATTTGTCTCTGAATACATTAAACTTGGAAAATGGGCTTCTGACATTCGATCGTCTCTATCTACCCCCAACGTACATGCGCGAAGTCATCTCTAGCTGGAATCAATCAATCTGATGATCTCGCATCGGGGTAGGCAACGAATCACATGTCCTAGTCCTTCCTCCATGGGTGACTAGCAATCTTCTATCATATCCCTAAGTACCACTCATGCGACAATAGCTCCAAACATCTGGGGCGATATCTCGTCAGTCGCAGCAATAACTGAATCATTCGTCCGCACGCTGAACAGTGCCTCAATAATCAAGTAATCGGTGCATCAACGGTCATCACATTCTGGCTGGCCTCTAGCAGTAGCCTGATCCTCTGGTGCTGATTTGCATGACCGAGAAATCTCGTAAAAGTGATCCATCAAACGCTCATGGTGCGAAAACACAATAAAATGACGCCTCTAAGTAATCACAAGTCCCTGTAATCACGCCCTGGTCAGTCCTCGTCCGTGATGAGCTCTTGCTGACGTAACTCTATCCGTAGCTCTCTCTGCCCGTGCAATCGTGGCAGCAAAACCATAAACCAATATCTATGAGGATAGATCATAAATGAATATAATACTGTGCAAGGAAATGTACATCCTAAGGCTTCTTAAACGGAGTAGTGTATCGTAAGTATGCCACAGAACATACACACGGTACGTCACACTCCTTAAGTCACCTACTCAATCAACCAAGGTCAACATATGCGACGAAAGTTCGAGTTTAATACCCTCTCTACTAAGTCTAAGTTCCGTAAGTTCAAGCCTAAGTTCCGAATATATACAACGCTCTAGGCTCCGCATAGTCAAACTTAGACTCGAACCAAGGTTAACCTAGCGTTTTTATACCAACTTTAACACGCCCCGAAATGGCATGCGACTGTCACTTGAATTATATGAAGTCAATAGGACCGCATCTAATTCAAGTAAGCCAAGAAATCCTAGAAATCTAAACCATTTAAAGAAAGAAGTGAGAAAACATCTTTTTAAAACAAGGGGTTTTTAAATAATATAAGCCGAATATGCATTTTAAAATCTCAAGTCTTTTATGAAAATTTCGACAGAGTTTCCTTTGTAAATACTGGCCCCAAATAGGGTACAACATAAAAAATATATGCACAATGATAAAAGGCATCCCCAAGCGGGAGCTATCTCTTCGTCAATCGACGGTCACAACCACGCAAGCAATATAATAAACAACGCTGAAGGGCGAGGATCGAAACTCAAAATCATCAAGAAAACCATAATAATACAACGCGAAGGTCGAAAGATTAAACAACTGGTTTTCTAAGTCTGGAACAATATAAAAGTCTGGTTGATGGAATTTTACTAGATACAGCTGGAAATAAATGAGTACAATAGTGGTCACGATGCATGTGAAGCCACATACCAAAGCAAATCACCCGGAATGGAAGCAGTGTGCTAGCAAAGCTGCAGTGAAACCTGTACGGCAAAACCTGCAAGAAACTGTGACACAACAGGGGTGAGTTACCAACTCGTGAGTAAAAAACATCATAGAGCAGAAATCGTATGTATGACTCAATCCTAGGTCAAAACGATCAGTAGTATATATATCCTCAATATGATAAAGTCTGAAGCATGAAAAGATGGCAAGGGTAAACATCTATACCAAGTGTAATACCATGTGCTCGTGTCAGTACCTCAGGTAGCAACATATCAAAAATATGAGGTATGATCAATGTAATCATTATGAAATCAGTGTCAACTATATCATGAAGTCTAAGTATGTAGATATCATACAACTATGTAATCAATGTCTGTATGCATGTGGATCCCGTCCATGTGTCAACCAATGACATAGCAACATCATGCATGTAAAAGTCATAAAACCATATGCATGAAAGTATGAGGATATAAATAAAGGGGTGTCCCTCGCGACACATCAAAGTCTTGAAAATATCATGAAACCTGTGTCCATTATCGACACGTAAATCCTCATCTATCAGGTGGTGTCACTATGACTAGCCCTGATAGGTACGTATCATACGCTATCTCGAATACCCGAGTGCCCAGCTTCGACCCTCGCAATTCGACGTATTCTTACGTAAATAACTCCTGTCGGTATCCCCACGATAACCGCTGAGTCTAAATACTATCACCGGTAGGTAGTGCTCCCCTACCAGGGTCACCTTCCAACATATACGAGTCTTCTTGCCCCAGGGTACCTCACCGGGTCCACCATGTACCCGCAGACGGTGCCTACCGCTCCTCGAATCGGGTTTCACATGCCACTCTCAGAACAGAGAAAACACATGGTGGACGTACTGAAATATCATAGCAATTGTAACCGGGTTTTTAAAACAATGCATACTCTCTTTTGAAATAACCACGATTCCCTAATACAGAAATCTCATGAAAACAACATATCTCAATGCGTATAATCATAAATCATGATGTATGCGACATATAACAGAAATGTAAGCATATCCGTATATCATGCAACATGGAACAGTAATATGTACATATCGAGGGAAAACCGCTCTTTTAAAATGAATCCAGTTTTAAAATATATCTTACGGTTCCCAAATCTCCAAAATCAAGCCAGAAACATCTATGTATGCGCAAATACGTATTTATGCAAGTATGGTTGTACAATATGTGCGTAAACACGTATGTCATGCAAGGAGTCAAATCCTGATGTCAGCAATCCTACTGTGTAGTGACATGGCAATTATCGACAATGATGTGTGTGAGCCGGAAAGCAGGTGTACGTGGAACATACGCATCATCGATAATGGTGCTGGTGTCATGACATCATGGGTTTAATATAACAATAAACACATTTAAAAATGCGATGCGATGCGAATAGCAAGAATATGCGGAAAATGAATAATAAACACAACAGTGAAGAATCTAAATCAATATATATATGTCATACAGTTTTGCCATTTAAAATAACACGAATCGTGGTGTTTAGAAAAAAAATAAGGGCTAGGGTGGTTTTAGGAAAAGATGCGACTTTTGAAAATATCCGTAGAATCCCTTGTCCTATCTTTAAAATACTCACGATTCATTAGTTTTGAAATAGGCATGACTCGAGTCTAGTCTAACATCTATAAGTAAACTACAGGAAAAATCGAAAGGTAAGCAAATCACCTAAATCAGAGTCGATACATATAAATATAATAGTCGGCGATCTCGCCTCAATAATATCACATAGGATACAATAAATAACATGACATACTCGAGTCAAGAGTGCGGATCTATCATCAATATAAATCTCGTACGGTAAATCCATCGTACGGCATCCCAATCTGGGTACAGGTCAAATATCACATTAATCTCATCATTTATTTGGTATCCTTATCATCATATCTCATGAACTGGGGTACTGATCTAAGTCTAGTACAAACTGATACCATCTACATATATATGCATATATGAAAACACACACCTAAAGGCCCACTAAAATCTCATGTCGTATCTCACAATACGAAACAAAACATATCACCGATCTCATAGCATCATTCCCAATCTCATCGACTCATCTCCAAATACCATATACAATCCTCATCATCCATGTGTAGGTATACGTATATATATAAATACACACACACACACACACACACACACACACAGTCCTATACCTATATGTGTATATATACATACATATCCCCATATACGCACCAGTAAAACAAAGTAAGCAAGCATGTGCGTATGGGTGTAAACCTCATTCTAGGGTTCGCGACTAAGAAGCTAAACTAAGTTACTTCTAACTACCCTAAACTAAGCCATGAACACAAAATCATATCTTAGTAATCATCGACGTAACATAAAACAAATATATAATCATACACTACACTACGAATTGCGCGGGTGCTATACGCTATCCACCCGACTTCTCCCGTAGATATAATCTACTCACCTTGCTCTCGCTTACCGTTGCCGACGTCGCCATGCGCTTGCTCATCGTCTCGAAGTCCTCGTGGGGTACCTACACATCATAACGTATCGTGCCGCATTAAAACCCAATTCAAAACCAAAACGACATGCTAAAACACTATAGGTTAGAACCTACGGACTATGCCATTCAAACCACCAAACAATCATCAATATCGTTGTACAAACATCAAGTGATCGAGGTAAAACACAAATACTAAAATCAAGAATCCAAAATACGGAAAATATAACCCCGAATCAAAACAGCAACTCATGAAATTAGTCCCAGATTTTACCCTAGGAGAAATTAGCCAATTATGCATATGTGTAGGGTCTAGTTTACCGGTAATAGAGCCATGAAGCAAGAATGACACCAGAACTCCAAGGTCTGGCCGCAATTTGCGGTCAGAATGATATTATTTGCGGCCTGGTGTGGGTAGTTGGGTCTCGGGTCTTTAGGGTATGCTCTATATCACCTGCACATCTCTCTGTGTTTGGTAAAAAAATTTCTAGGTCTCCGGGTGTTAGCAGATGTCCAAAAACCATTACAATTTCCACAATTTACCGTATCGGCAGAATTCTAAGTTTGCACTTGGGGCTTAATTCCAGGTTCCAGTTCAATATACCACCATAAAAAGGGGGTTTAAGGTCATTAATAACTCAATTACACTATCACAATTCAATTCAAACCCTAACCCTAAACTTAGAATTTCCAAACCTCACTAAACGATACCAAATCGGTTCTAATCAAACATGGATGTAAAAGCAAGTGGAAATACTATGCTAATGGTTAAGAGAATAGCTCATTTGGCAACTCAAGGATTTTCTTCAGTTGCCCCATGTCATCAAAATCCGATTTTTCTTGGTCCAATGTGTTTATATTGAGCTTGTGCAAGTTTTTTGTGAAGGGAAGTATATGTTTTGATGTTGATTTGGAGGTGAAGTGAGGTGTAGGAGGTGGTGGAGGGAGAGGTGCTGCCATGGGCTAAAAAGGGAGAAGAAAAAGATGAAGATGATGATGAGGGAACAAAGTGTTATGACCAAGGTTGACCCTCACCTCTTTCTCTCTCTCTCTTGCCCATGCCTCTATATTCTATTCTTTTGTTTTGTTTTCTTTTCTTTATCTTTTCTTCTCATTTCATTTTAAAACCAAACAAATAAATCCCAAATGAAACCATGGTTATAAAATGTAACACAAGTATAAAATACGACACGGTGCATGTTTTGCACAAAACAAGCTTAATGCGCGATTAACGATATTTAATCGCGATTAGCACTAAATAGTGTATAATGAATCATAAAATTTCACAATTTGGTTAAATCACATAGAGCACCCTCTTTTTAGTAATTTCGATAATTTTCCAAATTTTTCCTAATTTATCGGTATTCAATTATACCGAATTATTAAAATATTCAATATATTTATTATTAAATTATAAAAATTCCCAAAAATAATATTTTATTTTTCTGAAATGTTACAATATATATATAACTATGAGGATAATTACGTGATGATATGATGAGATGAGGATATGATGAAATAAAATGACACGAGTCGATATGTTTTATATGGTGATGCGAGGTGGTCTATATATACATATGCTAAGATATGACATGAGATGATATATATATGATGATACCATATGTGATATGATATATAGGACTATAGATCCATAATTTTGAATTAATGATACTGTACTATAGATTATACCGTACATGATATGATATACTTGATTATATATCTGTACTTTTGATTTGATGCTACCGTACGATGGATTATACCATAGGTGATATGACGATGATGAATCGCAGACACGTATACATATCGACTCAAAGAATTTTGTTTTAGATCACTTAAGTAAATAATAAGATATATTTTGAACCATACCTATTTTCAAAACTAATGAATCGTTATGCACATTTAAATGAAAATCTCAAGGGACGTTACAGATTTTCAAATGGTATCTTTTCTCAAAAATACCGTAGCCCCCATTTTCATACAACGATTCGTACTATTTAAAGCTATACTGTATGGTTCATATATAGTCACGTATTTTATAATGTTCGTGTTTACGCTTTTCTTATCTCTGTTACGCTCGTATTACTTTTCATTGGCGACATAAATACTACGTTTCCTTGTAATTATCTTTGTATGGCTTCGTCTACTAGGACACATGCACCATTACTGATGATGTGCATATTGCACGTACACATACTCGCCAGCTCACACACTCATCATCGGTAATTTCCATGCCAAGCACATATTAGATACTGCTATATCGCTGTATTGTTCCCTAAATTGTAGAATTAGTTATTTATTTAGTACTCATTACCGTACATGCTAGTTTAGATATTGCACTTCCTTACCTAGTTACACGACATGCTTATACGAAAACATCGGTTATACCTTAAAGTACTGTTCTGTATTTGCATTTACCGTTCCATCTTAATTATATGATTTTGAGATTCTGTTTTCATGAGATTGTTGGATTTGAGAACCGCAGATATATTTTTAAACATTATGATTGTTTTAAAAACGCAGTTTCTCTTGATATGATATTTCGACGTCCACTATGAGATTTCTCGGTTCTGAGCTATGATACTACCCAATTTGAGGAGTGAGGAGGCACCGTCTGTAGGTACATGGTGGACCCGGATAGTATCCCAGGGCAAGATGTTCGTATAGAGAGGCGTTGAGCCATGCAGGGGAACAGTACCTGCCGGTGAAAGTATTAGACTTGGCGGATATCTGGAGGATACCGACCAGAGTGATTGAGACAGATGGATATGAGGGCCAATCCGATGATACGACGCCTGGGATATAGGGATTTACGTGTCGATGCTGGACATGTTTTTGAGTGTCGATGCTGGGCACTCGGGTTTTTATAATGATTTGATGTGTCGTTGATGGACACACTTGGATGATACATATATACACATATATTTGATACAAATGACATGGTACTCTATTATGACACTATCACGATTACATTTTCATTACTATACTTGTGCTTACATTATCACCCTCATTACCACTCGACTTTATATATTTATCATACTTAAGTATATACGATCATCCATGTTACCATACAGTATTATTATATTATACATATTACTATATGACGTAGGAGATCGTAATACATTCGATTTCTACCAGATGATTTCTTCTAATCACGAGTTGGAAACATACTCCCGTTATGCCACAGTTTTCTTGCAGGACCAATCGCATGGATTTAGTTGCGGCTTGCTGGCATACAGTTTTCTTCTGGGTGATTTGCATTGGTAGGTGGGGTACACTTTGGATCTTGACTGATCAGTCGAAAATATTGCATTCTTAACACATCAATTTTCCTACTCTTTCTAGTCATTTAAAGATGTTTGGTATAAATATATCACATATTAGCAATTTGTCTACAAAATATCAAATAACATGTGTTATACATTATAACCGGCATTATGAGGGAAATCGTGTGTTTATTACTACACGCATGATCTTTGTATATTTAAACACTTGTCTCAAGATTGTGTGCAGGAAATTCTCCAGGTTAAAGAGCCAGAATCACAAAAGTGCCAATAAATTGCAGCAAGTCCAAGACTTGAGATCTGGCAGTAAACTAGAAAGAACTATAAGATTCCAAACATCAGGAAATAACCATAAAGCCAACATGAAACAATCCAGAGATTTTCATGCACTAACTCCATCAAACGGCCGCGGATCCACGGCCGAGTCAGGCCGATCCGCCGCGGATCTGCGGCCGTTCTGACTCGTCGGTAGTGGGAACTTTTTGCAGAGCCTCTCTTTTAACGACCAAACTTTTCCAAGACGCTTTGAATTGTGTAGATTTCTCCAGAAGCTTCCCTTCTAACAGCCAAGCTTCTTGTGCAAGTTTGATACCTACCAAGCTTCTCATGCAAGCCTCATAACAACCAAGTTTCTAATAGAAGATAGAGGAAAACTATAAAAGGGGACATAGGGCTTCATAACAAGGGTTTTTGTTCGGTTGTTGATCATTATACATCAATTCACACACAAATCGAGTGACACAACTTACAACTCAAAACACTAGCCCAAATCCAAATCCAAAGCCAAATCAAGATTCATCGGGAAGCATCTCAAGCAAGCCTTAAACGAGCCTTTGAAGCAACACCAATCTTCATCCGAGCAAGAGATCTACAAAGATCCACAACTGAAGAAGATCGATGCGAAGCTAATTTTCGCAGATCTAGTTACCTCCTCAAATCTTATAATCTTTGAGTGAATTGTACCTAATCGTCGATTAATAAAGGTGAAAATTATAAATCTTGCTTTTCTTTACATTCTTGCATTATGAAAAGTTACCGATTCTTGATTCTTTCCTTCTTCATGATGTTTGAGTGAAATCTCCGCTTGTAGCGGAATCGGGAGAATAGGTAGATGATGATGATGATGATGAAATTCTTGAATGATTCTTATGTTTTATGAGTTTTATAAACTTTAGGAAATTGAATCATTGAAGACCTAATTTGAGCGAGATCGCTTTCTTGAATGTTTTTGCTACAAATTAGAGATCAACGATCGGTGATTTAATTTGCTGGAGCTTAGAATTTGAATGATAATAAATGAAAGGACAAGTGATGGTGAAGGAGAAACCCTAGTTTCTTCAATAGATCCCAAAATCTCGTTGATCGTCGTCGATCTAGCTATAAATCCTCAATAGATAAGAATTTGAAATCATTAGTATTCATCATCACTATCAATTTGATCGATTCTTACAAGCTACTTTACAAATCTTAATAACAGAATTGATTTGGACATCTTCTTGATTCTTGATTCTTGATCTATTTTCTGTTTTGTTTCTTGAAATGAAATCTCACAAATCTTGAATCATTTTCTTTACTATTTTCATTTCAATTCATCTAAAACAAAATCGATTAAAACACACATCTCAGTGGACGATCCGTTCTCATTGACGAAACTACAATAGGCACCGTCAATTGATTGCGGTATAAATTTCATTGGTTGTGATCTTTTACACTTTTCAAAACACGACACGGAAATGATCAATCAGTGACCACCATTTGTATATCTTTCTTTAGATGCATCTGTTAGTTGTATGTATGCCCCAGAGGCCGTTATTGTACATATAATGTATATTATAGTGGATACTTGGACATATATATGGAGGACTTTCTTCCTCGACATGATAGTATGCTATCTGGTTACTCTTTATCTTAACATATAGACTTATTGTCTCTCTGTTACAAGTTGATAAAGCCCTTAGGATGTGTACTTGACTACCAGGATTATGATGCGGATCATACTAGTAGGGCCAGGGTAGTCTATAAGTACATCCTTCAATTGTTCCTAATCATGGGAGTATCGAGACGGGGCATCGATATTCCAGAGTAGACTAGCGTATAAGTTTCTTGACCCATATGATGGGCGTTGGATAATCCCACATCCATTGGTGTTTGACATCAAAGATTGTATACGGGTGCTCAGTGGAGACTAGGTACACTGAACAAGACTCGCCGAGAACTCCTAGATGGTATTATTGTTGGCTATAGTTCCCTCAAGTCAATTATTGGATCATAGGCACGTGATTGCAATGATTGAAGGAGGACCTACACCAGTAGAACAATCTTACTCGAGATGATAGTATGCTATCTGGTTTGTCTTTATCATCGTGTGCATGCTTCATGTGAAATTACAAATCACTATTACATGTTGATAGAGCCTAAAGGAATCTTGCTTGACTACCAGCAGTATGATGGCGATCATATACATGGGAGTTGGGTGATCTATAAGCACATCCTTAAAGTGTCCCTAGTCATGGGAGTTTCAAGACTGGGCATCGATACTCCAAGAGTGGACTAGTGTATACGGAACGAGACCCCGAAGAGGGGCGGTGGCCGGTCTCACAAGCCATTGGTGTTAGTTGGGTCGCCTAAGATGTGTTGGCTATAGCGCCCTCAAGGCAATTATCATAGTCGCGGACTTGGGATTATGATGATTGAGATAGGACCTATACCGATAAAACAGTCTTACTCAAGATGATATTATGCTATCTGGTTTGTCTTTATCATCATGTACGTTTTGATAGAGCCTTTAGGATTCTTGCTTGACCGCCAGCAGTATGATGGCGATCATATATGTGGGAGCTGGGGTCTATAAGCATATCCTTAAATGTCCCTAGTCGTAGGAGTATCGAGACCGGGCATCGATACTCCAGTGTAGACTAGTGTATACTGATCGAAACCCTGATGAGGGGCGGTGGCCAGGTCTCACAAGCCATTGGTGTTAGTTTGTTCACCTAAGATAGTATACAGGTGCTCATTGGGTTATGAGTACACTGGACGGACTCGTAGGAAACCTGCTAGTTGGTATTATACCTGTTGTCAAATAGCAGTTCCCAGATGACATGTGTACAAGTTAGTCTGTCGACCTGAGATCCTCATTTGTCTCGTGTGAGTTCCCACTGTGCTTTGATTACTACCCTACCACGGCGCAAAGTAGTCGTGCAAACAGGTTTTAGTTGGGTACAGTCCTAAGCCACATGGAGGCAGTGATCGGATCGTCGGGGATTCTTCTCTCCCGGTATTGGGGGTTGATGTCGCGTTGTGTACGGATGACCATCACCAGAAATTCATAGCCATGGGGAACGAGAATTACCGATCCAGGATCGATAGTTTCTCTGGTGGTGATGGGTTATATGCCGACACTAAATATCGCGTTGTTAGGGGTCTGACTTTATCCACCCCCCTAGAATCGATATGCGATACACTTAAACGAACATACCAGACTGTACGGATATTGTCACTGTCAGGCTAAGTAGTGGTTCAGAATGAGTTTGCTCGTCGGCCTCCCTTTCACTCAATACCTGGATAGCCGTTACGTACAGATAGTGCCGCTGACGTACTTGTGGTTAAACCCACTGCCAGCGTATTGACAGTCTTTAGAGTCCCACACAGAGTGTTTTCACAGTTCAGGCGATATGGTGTACATGAGGTATGTTGATACATACAGGTGTCCGATTAAATATGTACATGTATGGCACAGACTTTAATCGGACGGTTGATAATACTAGCGGCTTAGGATTAAGCCGGATTATTAAATCGGGTTTTGATTTAATAATCAATATATATATATATATTTGTATATACGTATTCTAGTATTATTGTTCACTATTCATTTTCTCTCTTGGCTATTCGTATTTTTATACGAATACGTGTATATGTATTTCGATACATGTACCGGGAAGTATTCCGTATTTTATACGGAATAGCTTCTAGAAGTTTAGCCACATCATTATTGATTTTTCTTTTTTGAAAAATCATTTGTCTTCAAAATGAGGTAGAGGGGATGACATGGCAAAGGCATGGGCTTATGGTATGGGTTTGCGTATGGTTGGCATTGTTTATTGTTTTAATTAAAAAAGGAAATGGTGGAGATTTTTTTGGGCATGGGAGAGGGGGGCCGGCCACTTCATGGAGTGGGATTCATTTCATTTTTGGAAAATGACTTTACACACTCTCTCACTCTCTCATGCTCACAAAAAATACTTAGCCATTTAGCTCATGCTTTTGATCATCATCTCCTCATCTTCTATAGTTGCTCCATGGGCATTTTTAGTGGTTCGCTCATCAGCTTCCCTTTCTGTCAATACATGGGCAGCCATTACGTACAGCTAGTACCACTGACGGCTTGTGGTTAAACTCACTGCCATGGTATTGACGAGTCTTTAGAGTCCCCGACGGATTGTTTCCCAAGTTCGGGAGAAACGTTGTAGAGGCTGTATGGTTTTATGGCAGGGTTTCAACATGCACATGCACTTGTGCACGTGTCATGGTTCGGACAAATAATACTAGTGGGTTTTGGTTTAAACCAGATTCTAGTATTATACTGTGTTAGGATATTTTTTTCTCGTTGCATTTTGTATTCAGTCGGAATACAAATGCGGGTATGTATATACTGTAGTGGGGTTATCCTATAATTAGTTACGGGATCGCTTTTTGAAGTTGCGAGTTAGTATCTTCGTTTTGTCCATTTTTCTTTCTTTCCTTCTTGGCCGAATTTCTTAGTTGTGAAGGGGTTTGTTTGCAAATGTTATTTTTATAAAGGTAGGGGGTTTTCTACGGTTCTTGGGGCTCGAGAAGTTGCTGGAATTCTAGAGTGAGATGAGGTGTATTAGTGACTCATTCTTTGCATTGATTGTCTTTTGGATTGAGAAGGATATTTGTTCATTGATCTTTTCCTTGTGCTTACCCCTTTGATGTGCTCACCCACCCACCCTATCAAATGGCCGAGCACTATGCTGCCCCCCCCATTTTCGCAGAGAGCATTTTTTTGAGAGGGCTGAATATTTTAGCATGGCTGAATTTTTCTTTGCATGCACAAAATATTTCCTTTGCAAAATCCTTGAGCTCATTTCATCACAAATTCAAAAGGCAACTTCATTTACTATGAGACAAATTATTCTACACACTCTCTATTTCAATCTTGGACGTGTCTGTTAGCAAACTTCATGTCCGAGTTGCCTCGGTTTAGTGGGGGGAGCCCGTATAAAGATCTGTTGACGTGGAGCCACCTCGACGAGAAGACCGGAGATCGAGCAAGATCGCAGATGCCGCGAGGAGCGTGGGATGATGGCTAAAGACCGAAAGACACGGATCGATCGGTATATCCATTCTATCATTTTACAGTTTGCTAGTTTAGTGTTAATGGCACGATCCAGGTTACAGTCTATGTTAGCGCCAGTTTATGAAAAAGTTTTTATTCCGCATTTGGCCTCAGATTAATGGCCGGGGCGCTGGCGTAGACTTACATGGTATCAAAGTCACGCCATTAACCTTTACCAGCTTGTTCTAACATGTTTAAAATATCGATCGAACGAAATTTCCAAAACTGCAATTCCAAATTTAAAGTTTCTGTCAAATTTTTTTTCGTCTAAAAATTATTTTGAGCATTTCAGAAAATCAAGTAGGCCTTTCTAAGACTGCGGAAGAAATTTGGTAGACCGATCCTACAAAACTGCCGCGTAACCGTCGCAGAACCCACAGGTTTGCCGCAGTTCCGCCGCCGTTTTGGGGCTTCAGTGCACCATTTTTTTTCTGGGTGTCTGTCATGTGGAATTGTGGTTTCTGGAATATTTTGTTGAGGCCCAGATTTGTTAAAGTACTGGATTTGTACTTGGGGCCCACTTCGGAAAAATTTTTCGATCGAGATTTTAAATGTCTTAGTTTACAGTACTTACATTATATCTGCCACCGTGAATGTCATTCGAGCGGTAAATCTTGTCTAATTGCTAAAGTTCTTTTAGACGGGTTTGCGAATGTGACATTCGCGTTGATGTTCTGTGTTGTGTTGTGTTGTTGCGGATTTGTCGAGGTGGATAGCATGTGCAATGGGAGTGTAGTCTGGATTTATTTATACATTTGATAGCGCGGGGAGAGCGTCCGACATGTGGACTGCCGTCACTGCCTGTTTGTATATTATTCTTTTGGGGCACGACCGGGTTGAGTTTGATATACCCGTTGTACATATTTTCTTTTCTGTACTAGGATTACCCAGCGACGGAGTGCATGGATAGTCGTGTTCTGCAGGGCAACTGGTCCGCATCTCATAGCTTTGAGAGGCAGGGGACCTCACTCTAGAATTTGCAGGCTATTCGCCGCACTCGTAGGGGGTACAGGTTGACCCAAGGAGGGGCGCTCAAGTTACCGGATTCCGTGAATTGCTGGGTGGTCTATTCACTTTGTTGTAGGGGCTGCCTCGCTTCAGGTTTTGGCGAGTAATTTGTCGAACTCGTATAGGTCTAGGTTTCATTGCACAGGCTATCCACATGACCAAGGGAACGTCGAGTTTCAGTAGCGGCTCTGTGAAACCCGGGGCTCCCAGATTATCTGTATTGTTCTGTGATGCTTATTAATTTTCTGTAATGTTGCATTTATCACGCCTGGAGCGATTATTGTATATTGGTATATATACTAGTAGATATTGTATATGTTTTACACCGGCGCTAGTCCAGTCTCCGCTGTATCGTTAGTTAAGTAACCTAACGGGTGATGACGGGACCCAGTGGCGAATGCGGATGGCATATACGTACATTTTATTTTAATTCTTTTCTAGTGTGATTAATTGATGGGACTGCATTGATTTTGATCAATGCAAAGGAAAATAAACATGTTTGACGTTGTTGGAACAGTTTTCAAAAAGTGTTATTACAAGGACGTTTTCTTTTGTTTTGCACAGTGATATTCAGTTGGAATATCCTTCACCTCATTCGACGAGGCAAGGGCCGAGATCGCTTCACCGGGAGTGACCCCTTGGGCAAAAGTTTGCGTCAGGGTAATAACTTCACTATAGTCGATTACTTGTTGCTTTGCATCACGGTATTCATTTGCAATATCCTGCACCTAATTCTACGGGGAAAGAGCCGAGATCCCTTCACCGAGAGTGACCTCTTTCGCAAAGGTTTTCGCCACTATATTTTTGTAAAAATCTATCAGGTTCCTTCAACGAGATCAAGTTCATTACGTTAAAGGTTTTTCGCCAAAAACCAACCGTAGCCCTCTGTCATTTTAGACGGGTAGCACTTAGTATTCATGCTATGTTTATTGGCCTTCATCATGGCATAGTAGATGGTAGCTGCTTGTTACCTTTCTGTTGCATAGATAGATGCGTTGGTTTGGGAAAGTCGTATTACCTTGTTGGCCTTCATCAAGGGTATGTTCGGATGGGTTCAAATTAACCTGGACAATGATGGGTAGAACTTATAATTTGTTGGCCTTCGTCAAGGTCATAAGAGTATGGGGTAAAAATTACATCGGGAGTTTCTAAAGAAACTGAAACTTGCCAGGCATGCGCATACTTTCTGGAGTGTGATAACGTGAGTGGATTCCTTCACGTTATCATCCGATGATAGTTGGATCCCGATTCCCACTGATGAGTTGCTTTACTCTTCGGGTGATCCCGACTAATTCTTCTTTCAAGTTTGGAGGAGAATTTGACGGTACAGTGGGAGGTTTCCTGATTAGATAAAGTTATAACCATTCTGATCTAGGTTAGAGTGCACCCAGAGTGTTTCTTTTCTCTCTCTCTCTCTCTCTTTGGTAGCGACCATTGACCGACCCTAGACTATGACTCAGTGACCAAGTTAACTGAACTTTCTTAAAATACTGGCTTATGGATTGTCTGAGTTGCGTAAGTCATTGCCGCTCCTTTTAACCTTTGCATTTTGATTGAAATGATTTCTGATTGTGTGGTATGAAAATTGTAAAGAAATCACAACCAAAAATATTTGACCGCAATCAATAACGGTGTCGAATGTAGCGTGTTAGTAAGTGCGGATCGTCCACAGGGAAAGTGTAATCGTTCGTGTTTCGATTTAGATGAGTCGAAAATTTAAAGAAAAGAAAACAAACAATTCATGATTTGTAATTGAAGTTCAAGAATTAGAAAATCTAGATCTAATAACAAGAAAACGATAGAATCAAGAATTGAGAATTTTCTGATTTTCCAAACCAAATATCAAGAATCGAAATGAGGCTCATAGGAATCGAATGGATCCATAGATGTGATGTAATCTAGCTATGATGTATTCTTATCCATCGATGATTTTATACTAGATCGAAGATGATCGACGAGAATTAGGGATTTCCAGTGAAACTAGGGTTTCATCATTTATCCCTTGTTCCTTCGTCGATACCATTCACATTCTAGCCTCTAGTAAATTCAAGAATCAACCGTGGATCCCCTAATTTCGAGCGATCACAATCAAGAAAGTATAGCAACGAAAACTAGGTCGTTGATTCTTCAATTTGTTAGGGTTTACAAAACTCGTAGGACTTAAGAATCGTTTTAAAATTTGTTACATCATCATTCTATTGATCGTCTCGACTCCTTTTCGAGCGGAGTTTTACTCAAACATCACAACAAGAACTACAATCACATATTGAGATCGAATCATGATGCAAGAATTTAAAGAAAGCAAGATTAAAGAATTTCACCTTTTATTTATATCAACAATTCCGTTACAATCGCTCAAGAACTACAAGAGGAAGAACTCGATCGTCAATTTGGCTTTGCTCGTCTCTGTGTGTCGCGGATTGGCTTGGATCACTTACTCAATTGAAGATCGGCTTCGCTCCTAAAAGGTTGAAGGCTTCTCGCTTGATTTGGTACTAAGGATCTTGAATTTGGCTTGGATTTAGAATTAGGGTTTGGCACAAGTCGTGTCACTCAACTTATGGGGGGAAGAGATGAGAGAATGAAGAAGAAAAATTAACCCTAGATCTAGGCTCTCTTTTATAGACCATCAAAACCCTAGATCTATGATTTCAAATTTGAATTTTCCCTCCAAAAGTTTCTTCAAGAGGGCCTTCTAGATGAAGTTTGTTAAGCCGAGCCTTCTAGATGAGCCACGTGGCATTTCTACAATGTTCTGGAAGCTTGGGCCGTTAGCTGAGACACGTGTAGGAAATATGGGGAACTGAAGCCATCAAGCCGCCGCGGTACCGCGGCGCCAGCGGCCTCCCGTCGCGGAACCACGGCGCTTTTGAAGCTTTAGCGCTTGGTACTTCTGGGCTTTTCTGATACTGACATTTGGGCCTTTTGTGATATGTTGAATTGTGTTTTTCCCTCTAGATTGCTACCAGATCTCAAAACTTGGAGTTGGTGTATTTTTGATCAGCTTCTTTTGCCTTTGTTCCTGCAATTTCCTGCACAATTTCTCAAAACAAGTGTTGCGCAATATAGGGTTGATGTGATGCCATGATAAACAGACAATTTCCCTAAGAAATGTTGGTTTTAGTATGCAATACCTGTAATATGGTATTTTAGGGATGTTTTGCTAATATGTGCAATACGAATACCGAACACCTCTTGATGAATGCAAAAGATAGGGAAATTGCCGTATTAAAAATGCAGTATTTTCGACTGATCAAATTCCTCCAAACTTATTTTCGGTCGTCTCGAGCGAACTGCTTTATTAAAAAGAGGAGGAAATAAAGGAAGAGAAAAACTAACTAGCACACTTTCGTAGGCCACACGATTGCATTGAGCACGTGTAACAAGCCTTTAAACCTCTAGGTGTCCCTAGTAGGAGGAGTGTTGTCTCCTGAGGGTTTTCAGCGGATTGCACCCACAAAATCCAATAATAAAAGAAAGATCATGAATATTACATTTAAAGAAAAGATTTGTAAAAGAAAGACCTTGACAATTAGGGTTTCCAACTAAGCTAGCTTTTCGGTTGTCATGAGCCCTATCTTAATAGTCATGAAAAGATGTCAGAAATCACGTCCTCCCTCAATAAAACATCGTATTATTCTTCATTCCTATCTTTCTTCCAAAAATCGATCATATCACCCTACGTGTGTGTAATAAACATCCCTACACCCGGAGAATTCAATTCAAGCCATGTCACGACCCGAAAGTACGGAACATGACCGGCACTTAGATTACGAAGCGTCTAGAGGCACAACGTAACGTAAGTAAGCCGAAGCTCAGAAATCTAAACCATAAAAAGAAGAAGAAGTAAAGGAAAACATGTAGAAAACAAGTTTAAAAGCAACATCCAATTTTCTCAAAAATTTCGGCAGAGTCTCCTTTGTAAAAACTGGCCCCAAACGGGTACAAACAAGAATAATATATATACAAACAATAAAAAGCATCCCCAAACGGGAGCTAGCTCTACGCCAAAAGGCGGAAACAACCACATCGATGCACAATAGTATACAACGCAAAAGGGCGAAGCTCAAAACTTAAAAGAAAACAAATCCACCAGATACCATAATAATACAAGCGCGACTCTAAGGTCAAAATAAATAACTGGTCCAGTAAACTATCAAGTAATACAAGTTTGGTTGATGGAGCTTACTAGATACAGATGAAATAATAAAAAGTACAACGGTGGTCCAGATACAAGTGAACCAACTTACCGTGCAAATCACCCTGAAGGAAATGATGTGCCAGCAAGCTGCCAGGGAAACCTGTACATCGAACCTGTAATAAAATTTGGCACAATGGGGGTGAGTTGATAAATCGTGAGTAGAAGATATCTGTGAAAAGAAATCGAATGCACGACGCTATCCTAGGTCAAAATAATATACTAATATCTCACTAGTCATCTAGTAGTGCGGGGTAATAAACTACGTGTAAGTGCAAATACTCCGTGCTCGTGTCAAAACCTCAAAGAGTAATATGTCACGTGAATGAGTATGCATGCACCATGAATGTAAAATAACCAATCCTGAAATCTGGATATATCTGTATAAGAAATCTTTAGCTTTTACCATGGTAAAATTTGTATAGAAATCTGAAATATCAACGATGAAATCCATGGAAATCCGTGTCAAGCATCGACACAAAACATGTAAATCTCAAGTCTCAATACCTCATAAATCTCAATATCCCATAGTCTCAATATCTCGAGCTCCGTCAGCCCGGATCGGCCCATATCATCAAATCTCACGACAACGGTCGGTATCCTCCAGATATCCGCCGCGCCAGACATCACCAGAAGGTAGTCTTCCCCTACCAGGCTCATCGTCTACAACTCGATCTTCTTGCCCCGAGGAACCATACCGGGCCCACCATATACCCGAGACGGTTCATCCACTCCTCGAATCGGGTCTCGAAATCAAACAGAAAACATGAAATCTCATGGTGGACGACACATACATCACGAGAAAACCTCAACTTATATTTTAAAAGGAGAGGAGGAGAGAGAGAAGTTTTTAAATATATATTACTGCGGTTTTCCCCCAAAATCCAGAAATCTCATAGAAATCCAAAATCCCAAAATCATGAGTAAGTAAATGATAATGTCGGCATAAGCCCCACAATACTACATGATAACATGAAAATGTGAATTCCTGAAATGTCTAAATAATAAATGCCATGTGTAGACTAACACTAGAGAGTAATCACAATATTATATCGATCCAGCTATTAGCTGATTCTATCAATAAAAGATAATATGTTCTAAAGTGTACGTGACATAGCAATTACCGATGATGATGTGTGTGAGCCGGCAAATAAGTGTGCCTGGAATATGCACATCATCGGTAATGGTGCTGGTCTCCTAACAGGCGGAGTTTTATACTGATCATAGAAACATATGTATGAACATGCACCGTGATGATTACGGTCTGAAATTAAAGACGGATGTGTATTAACCACTCATTTGATATAAAAGTATAACTACAACTATATGACTCGAGTCTAAACTAGTGTCCATCTAACCTCCTAAGGTACTAAGCCTAAGAAACTAGTCGATAAGAAATAAGAGTCCACCTAAGGTCTGAGTCCATATCTCAAATAGGCGGCGATCCAGCCTCAATTGCGTCACGTACGTAGTACGGCTTTCTCAAATCAAGAGTGCGGATCAATCATCACATCTATGCCTCGTACGGTAAAATCTATCGTACGGCATCCCAATATCGGGGTACGGGTCAAGTATCACCTATGTACATCATCATTCGTATAATATCATCATCAAATAATGTCATGATCAAATGTACTATATGTAATCGCATACATCCCAATATCATCAATCATATATCATTGTCTGCGAACATATACGTCGTCAATTGTTCCTCAGAAATATCATGTCATATATATCATATCGTAATCAGGCCACACATATATCATATCGTAATCAGGTCACACATATATCATATCATAACCAAGTCACACATATATCATATCATAATCAAGTCACAGGTTACGGAACGGGTTCTATTATAGAGTCTCGTATATCTCAATGTCATCATCACCTATTATCGTTTATGTATACATATCTATTCTCTCATTTTCCAACGATCCGCTAAGATCATAATATGACTGTATAGCCAAGAGATCACGGCATCAAGCCCAGTTATATCGTCTCATCCCCATGTATCATATAACATCCTTATATCACATATACATGTTGTGTATATATACACCTACACACATTCCTACTTATATATACACATACACAAATACACGAAGCCAAGTTTCTGTGTGTGCATGTGTGTGTCTAACTGAAACCTACGAATTTCCTCCAAGACATTCCTCCTCTGGTAAAGTCTATATAATTCAGTCTAGTCCAACCTAAGGTCTTTAATAGGGTCCTACTCGCCAAGAATCTAAGGTCACGTCCGACTTCATAATGACAATTTGCAATATCCCTATTCTACGTTTGCGGGGGTGCTAAACGCCATCGACCTGACTTCCCCTGTAGATATACATCTACTCACCTGGTCCTTGTCTGCCAAAGACGATGTCGCCCCCTTCTTCTTCCTCGTCCAAAGTCCACGCAAATACCTGAAGAGTCCAAACAGCCTCGACTAAGTGTGTGTCGTAATCTACAAGCATATCATATAACAAAATAAAAGCCTTCCATATTATTAACTGGAATAACCTCTTTCTAACAATTTACTCTGTCATTCAAAAATGAATCTCCATGCCAAATTTCAGACCAGAAATCAATATTCCCTTGGCCTTTGATCCATTTGGATAAAGAGCTGATGATAGGAATGTAATGATAAAATTTTTTCTCTGTAGGAGATGCAGTAGTACTCATAGTAGGAACAGAGGCTTTTACATATTTTGCATGCATATAATTGACCCAAAACCGTCACTTTAATAAATTTCCAAGATTTTTTTATACTATAAGCTCCAGCAACTTCACTCAGCAACATGATGTTAAGACCTCCTTCCTGATGAGGCTTGTATATTTTATCCCATGACACCCAGTGAATGATGATTTTGACTATCACAATCATTCCAGAAAAATTTTACTATCATGGAAGTAATTATTTTAATCACGGTGCAAGGAGGATTACAAGAGGCTAAAATATGTACTGGCATGGACATCAAAACATGCTTTATAAGAATATATCTTCCCGCTATAGAAAGTAACTTACTTTGCCAACCTTGCTGTTTTGCCTCAAAATAGCTGATTCTGTATCTACCATGAAAAACTGGAGCTCCACGGTAAATTAAAGGCCAAGCACCTTTATTTATTTCTATCATATTATGGATGGAAGAGCAAGCCGAAAAGGGACAGCCTTTTCCTATGTAATATGCACTTTTCTTCTTGTTAATCTTCTGACCAGATAATCCCTCATAAGCATGCAAAAATTCAAAGAGAGTATTCTAATCTCTCTTTCCTATATAAATAGGATATACCTCCACTAAGATATACTGATGCAATAATAAAAAGAGCAGGGATAAGGGATCACCTTGCCTTACTCCTCTTGAGCTTGAAAAGAATCCTCCCAGTTGCTCATTCATATTCATAGAAAAACATTGAATTGCCAAGCACCCTTTTACTAGAGTAACAAACTTTTCGGAGAAGCCCAAAGGATTTCATAACTTGGAATATAAAATTCCACTCTAATCTGTCAAATGCCTTCTCCATGTCCAACTTCAGTATAATATTGTGCCCTCTGACTTTCTTTCCAATGTCTTGAGTAACTTCTTGTGCCAAGACAATATTTTCATATATCTCTCTGTCTTTAACAAGCGCCCTTTGAACTTGAGAAATGATATTAGGTAAAATACATTCAAGCCTATTGGAAAAAATTTTGGTAAAAATTTTATACAGGAAGTTACAAAGGCTTGTAGGACGTCACGTGATAGTCGGAAAGAGCGACGAAGGCATTAGGGGTTGGAATCTAGGTTCCCGAGGCGAGCATCAACGGTGAGACGAAGGGATCAGAGCTTAGAGAGGAGAGGGAGTACCGGCGAATTTAATTGAGCTCGGACGAGAACGAAGCAAGAGCTGGAATCGCGTCGGAGGAGGGCCGATTCATTCGGGTTCGGATCTTGGAAGGAGACGGAGAAGAAGTCGGCGGCGGCGTCGAGATTGCGCGTCTCGAGATCGCCGATCCCAGATCTCTCGAAGGTGAGATGAGGAGGAAAAATAAAAAATAAAAATAAAAAAAAAATTGTGTGAAGGAATTTTCCAGTAGGAGGGGGGAGAAAATGGGGCCACTGAGAAATTATAATGGAACTAGGGAAAAATAAGTGGGGAATTAAAGAACTGAAATTTTGAGGGTAGGGGGGTAGGGAATTAATGTATATATTTATATTTTTATTTTTATTTAGTAATTTTCCTTCATTTGCTAAATCTCGGGTTGTCCTAAAATACTAACACTAGTGTTGGGGCTACTAAATACACCTTAAATACAACCCTTCCATTCGAAAAATATATCATTTAAATTATTTAATCCTGAAAACAATATTTTATTTCCCTGAAATGTTACAATCTTCCCCCCTTAAATAAATTCGGTCCCCGAATTTAAATTAAAACTCCCCCAAATACTAAGACATTTAGCAAAACACTCAAAGCGCCTGGGTTCCGAAATCATCAATATTTAAAACACATTTTAGTGAAATGCATGTGCATGAAAAATAGGTAAATAACTCAAAATCAAAACTCCATCAAGCATAACGCAATCATCGGAGTTATAGTGAAAATACAATGTCAAGGTCCAATAAACTCAATATGATATACTCAAAACTCAAACATATATATGATACGCATCGTTATAAAACCATCCAAACATCTGAAAAGAAATACATGCAAAACCTTTTCCCAAATCACCGTGCGATGCGCGAATCACGGCATAAGTAGCTGACGTTTAATTTAAGGAAAATAGCTGTACATATATATCTTTTATTTAACATACACGTCCCGCCTTTTGAAAATAATTTAGAAGGGTTTCCTATGTAAAATGTTTCGTGTCGTCTCAGACACGTAGGAAAATATGGAGACTATAGCTCCTTTTTGGAAATCTCTTCGGTAACTATCAATGCATGCAAAAATACCTAGATACTATTCTCAGAACAATCATGCTCGGTTACTACACCAAATAGTAAATATCATAAAAACATACCACTCAAAATGAAATGAATCTCAAATACAGTATACAAGGTACCACGTGCCTCCTGTGCGTACGAAAATCGAAATCAAATACAGATGCCACGAATACGCACAGAAACAAAACCGAGTGCAACGGGTGTGCACCAAAAACATCTGTCAAGTGCAACGGGCGTGCACGTTAACAATATCAGGTGCTTCTAATCTACATAAAACCCTGATTTAGTGCATCTGGTGTGCACAAAATCACATCAAGTGCGCCAGTGTGCGTAAGAATCTCAATCAAGTGCACATAGTGCACGAAAACATAAATCGTATATCAAAATCAAAATCAGCGGTATACGACAAACACCGAATCAAAATCAAGTATATCACGATGGATAACTCACAACTACATGCATCAGTGTGCACAAGACCAAATCGAAGTACGAAAAGTACAAGAAAACTATACCGAAAACATAAGTCCAAAATTATGTGCAACCCATATACACGAAATCAAATCAGTATCTCAGAATGCATAAAAATCAAAATCAAGTGCAATGGGTATGCACAAAACGAGCATCAATACAACTGATACATGGAATACTAATCGAGTGCAATGAATGTGCACATAGGAAATACCAATCATAAAACGAAATCCTTAAAATACCAAAATCCAAACAACAGAAATGTGAAATTCAAACCACCAAATCGCAAATCGTAACACCAACGTCAATGTGCTCCTCATTCCTCTGGTGTCAACTGCTTCGAACTCGTCTCTTCGTAGCTGTGCTGACTGCGCTACCAACGGCAATACTCGTATCTAGAGTCTCCCACTTAATCTATCCCTTTACCTGATATCCGGACTACATTAAACTTTTCGATCGATTAATCAAAATCCCATAATTCCCCGAGAGATCAACACTCAAGTACAGTTTAAAAATATCCGGTACATACCCCAGCATCGATGGTCCAGCCATAGAAGGGCAAACCCAAGCCTCACTAATGACACCGCGGAACTGCCGTAAACCCTAAGGTTCAAGGGCGTTCTCGTGATCATTATGTCGAGTTAGGGTTTCATTCTTCTAGAGGGTCCATTGAAATACCTGCATGTTCTTCCGAATACCTTAAACTTGGGAAAATGGGTATCTGACAATCGTTCCAATCCTATAACTTCGTCTGGACGGCATGTGAATACCCTTCTTCCGCATGCTAAACAATGCTCCAATCCTCAAGAATAAATGACACCCTAATGGTTATCGCATTCGAGCCACAGATCCCTCTGCCAGTGCGCCTGTGGTAACAGAAACCACCATACGATATCGACGAAGATAGATCAAAGGAACGAATGAAATGTGGTGCAAAGAAATGTACATCCTAAGGCTACTTAAGAAGAGTAGCGTATCGTAAGTAAGCCGCAGATCATACCCACGGTACGTCACTCTACCTAAGTCGCCTACTCCATCAACCAAGGGTCACCCTAGACATATACAAAGGTTAAACCTAACGCTCTGATACCAACTTCGTCACGACCCGAAAGTACGGAACGTGACCTGCACTTAGATTACGAAGCGTCTAGAGGCACAACGTAACCTAAGTAAGCCGAAGCTCAGAAATCTAAACCATAAAAAGAAGAAGTAAAGGAAAACATGTAGAAAACAAGTTTAAAATCAACATCCAATTTTCTCAAAAATTTCGGCAGAGTCTCCTTTGTAAAAACTGGCCCCAAACGGGTACAAAAAAGAATAATATATATACAAACAATAAAAAGCATCCCCAAACGGGAGCTAGCTCTACGCCAAAAGGCGGAAACAACCACATCAATGCACAATAGTATACAACGCCAAAGGGCGAAGCTCAAAACATAAAAGAAAACAAATCCACCAGATACCATAATAATACAAGCGCGACTCTAAGGTCGAAATAAATAACTGGTCCAGTAAACTATCAAGTAATACAAGTTTGGTTGATGGAGCTTACTAGATACAGATGAAATAATAAAAAGTACAACGGTGGTCCTAATACAAGTGAACCAACCTACCGTGCAAATTATCCTGAAGGAAATGATGTGCCAGCAAGCTGCCAGGGAAACCTGTACATCGAACCTGTAATAAAATTTAGCACAACGGGGGTGAGTTGCCAACTCGTGAGTAGAAAATATCTGCGAAAAGAATTCGAATGCACGACGCTATCCTAGGTCATAATAATATACTAATATCTCACTAGTCATCTAGTGGTGCAGGGTAATAAACTACGTGTAAGTGCAAATACTCCGTGCCCGTGTCAATACCTCAAAGAGTAATATGTCATGTGAATGAGTATGCATGCACCATGAATGTAAAATAACCAATCCTGAAATCTGGATATATCTGTATAAGAAATCATTAGCTTTTACCATGGTAAAATTTGTATAGAAATCTAAAATATCAACGATGAAATCCATGGAAATCCGTGTCAAGCATCGACACAAAACGTATAAATCTCAAGTCTCAATACCTCATAAATCTCAATATCCCATAGTCTGAATATCTCGAGCTCCGTCAGTCCGGATCGGCCCATATCATCAAATCTCACGACAACGGTCGGTATCCTCCGGATATCCGCCGTGCCAGACATCACCGGTAGGTAGTTCTCCCCTGCCAGGCTCATCGTCTACAACTCGATCTTCTTGCCCCGGGGTACCAAACCGGACCCACCATGTACCCGAGACGGTTCATCCACTCCTCGAATCGGGTCTCGAAATCCAACAGAAAACATGAAATCTCATAATGGACGACACATACATCACGAGAAAACCTCAACTTATACTTTAAAAAGAGAGGAGGAGAGAGAGAAGTTTTTAAATATATATTACTGCGGTTTTCCCTCAAAATCCAGAAATCTCATAGAAATCCAAAATCCCAAAATCATGAGTAAGTAAATGATAATGTCGGCATAAGCCCCACAATACTACATGATAACATGAAAATGTGAATTCCTGAAATGTCTAAATAATAAATGCCTTGTCTAGACTAACACTAGAGAGTAATCACAATATTATATCGATCTAGCTATTAGCTGATTCTATCAATAAAAGATAATATGTTCTAAAGTGTACGTGACATAGCAATTACCGATGATGATGTGTGTGAGCCGGCAAATAAGTGTGCTTGGAATATGCACATCATCGGCAATGGTGCTGGTCTCCTAACAGGCGGAGTTTTATACTGATCATAGAAACATATGTATGAACATACACCATGATGATTACGGTCTGAAATTAAAGACGGATGTGTATTAACCACTCATTTGATATACAAGTATAACTACAACTATATGACTCGAGTCTAAACTAGTGTCCATCTAACCTCCTAAGGAACTAAGCCTAAGAAACTAGTCGATAAGAAATAAGAGTCCACCTAAGGTCTGAGTCCATATCTCAAATAGGCGGCGATCCAGCCTCAATAGCGTCACGTACGAAGTACAGCTTCCTCAAATCAAGAGTGCGGATCAATCATCATATCTATGCCTCGTACGGTAAAATCTATCGTACGGCATCCCAATATCGGGGTATGGGTCAAGTATCATTTACGTACATCATCATTCGTATAATATCATCATCAAATAATGTCATGATCAAAGGTACTATACTGTAATTGCATACATCCCAATATCATCAATCATATATCATTGTCTGCGAACATATACGTCGTCAATTGTTCCTCAGAAATATCATGTCATATATATCATATCGTAATCAGGCCACACATATATCATATCGTAATCAGGTCACACACATATCATATCATAACCAAGTCACACATATATCATATCGTAATCAAGTCACAGGTTACGGACCGGGTTCTATTCTAGAGTCTCATATATCTCAATGTCATTATCACCTATTATCGTTTATGTATACATATCTATTCTCTCATTTTCCAACGATCCGCTAAGATCATAATATGACTGTATAGCCAAGAGATCACGGCATCAAGCCCAGTTATATCGTCTCATCCCCATGTATCATATAACATCCTTATATTACATATACATGCTGTGTATATATACACCTAGAAACATTCCTACTTATATATACACATACACATATACACGAAGCCAAGTTTCTGTGTGTGCATGTGTGTGTCTACCTGAAACCTACGAATTTCCTCCAAGACATTCATCCTCTGGTAAAGTCTATCTAATTCAGTCTAGTCCAACCTAAGGTCTTTAATAGGGTCCTACTCGCCAAGAATCTAAGGTCACGTCCGACTTCCTAATGATAATAAGCAATATCCTTATTCTACATTTGCGGGGGTGCTAAACGCGATCCACCCGACTTTCCCTGTAGATATACATCTACTCACCTGGTCCTTGTCTGCCAAAGAAGATGTCGCCCTCTTCTTCTTCCTCGTCCAAAGTCCACGCAAATACCTGAAGAGTCCAAACAGCCTCGACTAAGTGTGTGTCGTAATCTACAAGCATATCATATAACAAAATAAAAGCCTTCCATATTATTAACTGGAATAAACACTTTCTAACAATTTACTCTGTCATTCAAAGATGAATCTCCATGCCAAATTTCAGACCAGAAATCAATATTCCCTTGGCCTATGATCCATTTGAATAAAGAGCTGATGATAGGAATGCAATGATAAAAAATTTTCCCAGTAGGAGATGCAGTAGAACTCATAGTAGGAATAGAGGCTTTTACATATTTTGCATGCATATAATTGACCCATAAACTGTAACTTTAATAAATTTCCAAGCTTTTTTTTATATTATAAGCTCCAGCAACTTCACACAGCAACATGATGTTAAGACCTCCTTCCTGATGAGGCTTGTATATTTTATCCCATGACACCCAGTGAATGATGATTTTGATTATCACAATCATTCCAGAAAAATTTTACTATCATGGAAGTAATTATTTTAATCACAGTGCAAGGAGGATTACAAGAGGCTAAAATATGTACTGGCATGGACATCAAAACATGCTTGATAAGAATATATCTTCCCGCTATAGAAAGTAACTTATTTTGCCAACCTTGCTGTTTTGCCTCAAAATAGCTGATTCTGTATCTACCATGAAAAACTGGAGCTCCACGGTAAATTAAAGGCCAAGCACCTTTATTTATTTCTATCATATTCTGGATGGAAGAGCAAGCCGAAAAGGGACAGCCATTTCCTATGTAATATTCACTTTTCTTCTTGTTAATCTTCTGACCAGATAATCCCTAATAAACAATGCAAAAATTCAAAGAGAGTATTCTAATATTTCCTTCTTATATAAATAGTATATACCTCCACTAAGATATACTGATGCAATAATAAAAAGAGCAGGGATAAGGGATCACCTTGCCTTACTCTTCATGAGCTTGAAAAGAATCCTCCCAGTTGCTCATTCATATTCATAGAAAAACATTGAGTTGCCAAGCACCCTTTTATTAGAGCAACAAACTTTTCGGAGAAGCCCAAAGGATGTCATGACTTGGAATATAAAATTCCACTCTAATCTGTCAAATGCCTTCTCCATGTCCAACTTCAGTATAATATTGTGCCCTCTGACTTTCTTTCCAATGTCTTGAGTAACTTCTTGTTCCAAGACAATATTTTCATATATCTCTCTGTCTTTAACAAGCGCCCTTTGAGCTTGAGAAATGATATTAGGTAAAATACATTCAAGCCTATTGGAAAGAATTTTGGTAAAAATTTTATACAGGAAGTTACAAAGGCTTGTGGGCCGCCACGTGATAGTCGGAGAGAGCGACGAAGGCGTTGGGGGTTGGAATCTAGGTTCCCGAGGCGAGCATCAACGGTGAGACGAAGGGATCAGAGCTTAGAGAGGAGAGGGAGTACCGACGAATATATTTGAGCTCGGACGAGAACGAAGCTGGAGCTAGAATCGCGTCGGAGGAGGGCCGATTCATTCGGGTTCGGATCTTGAAAGGAGACGGAGAAGAAGTGGGCGGCGGCGTCGAGATTTCGCGTCTCGAGATCGCTAATCCCAGATCTCTCGAAGGTGAGATGAGGAAGAAAAATAAAAAAAAATAAAAAATAAAAAATTTGTGTGTAGGAATTTTCCAGTAGGAGGGAGGAGAAAATGGGGCCACAGAGGAATTATAATGGAACTAGGGAAAAATAAGTGGGGAATTAAGGAACTGAAATTTTGAGGGTAGGGGGGTAGGGAATTAATGTATATATTTTTATTTTTATTTTTATTTAGTAATTTTCTTTCATTTGCTAAATCTCGGGTTGTCCTAAAATACTAACACTAGTGTTGGGGCTACTAAATACACCTCAAATACAACTTTTCCATTCGAAAAACATATCATTTAAATTATTTAATCCTAAAAACAATATTTTATTTCCCTGAAATGTTACAAGCCATCATACTCTTGCCCATCAGCCTCAGTACTTTTTAATTAATGAATATTTAGATGAGATTGCTCACACACTTTCATACAACCGTTAATACTTCTTGAGGTACTAACCGACCGATTACTCATGTGCTTGCTTATACGGTGTTTTTCCTCGTCTTGCACCACCTAAGGCTTAGCAGTAACTCCCAGACCAGTTGGCCTTAGGGCACTAGGTGAAAAGGCACCCTCGCTATATTTTTTTTATTGCTGCCTTGGTGATAACAAAACCAGTGTTCATTTTTCTGCACCATTTTATATTTTATTCAATTTTTTTATTTCCTTCATACATTTGGCTTTAAGATAAGAGCATTTCAAGGTATCCTCTACTATCCCGAGTTTCAAGACGTGTGTAAGTGCGAATAGCAAGGTATCAAAGTTCAAAATGTTTGGCTTCCAGAATAGAAACTATTTTTCAGACTTATTTTTATCCTCAGGTTAGTGACTTCTTTCATCTTACTAACCCTTGGGACAACAACTCATAACTACTTATTACTAGTTCGTTTAAGAAAACTTCTAATTTTCTTGGTTTTCTTAAATTTTTCAAATCTTTAAGATGTAATTTTTCACTATCTAAACTTTTATTATCTTATTTATGTACAAAAAAAATTATTTTTTGAAATTTTTTAAATTTTTATAGGTTTTAAAAGAAATGTTTTGTGCTTATGCAAATGATATGCAAATGATGCAAAAATAAGCACAAACTTGTTTTCAACAGTGTCCTCACTGTTTCCATCTACTAAATCTCGAAAAACCTGTAAGCTTGGGAGGAATTTATTAGTGGGGGCAAAATATTTAAGTGAAGAACCTCCCCCAAACTTATTCTTGGCTCATCATTTTATGTAAAAAAATTCTTTTCAAGAGCCAGAAAAAATGCCCCCCCAAACTTGAGTTATGCAATGTTAATCTTTTGAAAATCATATGAGGGGGTCAAGAATCATTGGTCGATGCTAAGCTTTGCAAAGACCGAAAGTTAACACCAACCATTCAAAAAATTTATCAATGCAGTGCTCTGATTGGTGGAAGAAGAAGTGGAGAAAGGTTAAGTGGTGGAATAGAATGTGTGTGCGTCTCTATTTGGAGAGACGATGCAGTGAATGCGATGGATTACTCGCATTCTTTTCATAATTCAGAAGAAGGGGTGGAGGTTCAATTTCATTGATTGGGAGATGATTCACCTAAACACCCGTATCATTCAAAAATGCGAGTTCATCAGCGAAGATCTCCTCAAAAGTTCCATCAATACCCCGATGCATAATGTCATCACAAAGTGCGGGGTGATCTTCAGACTCTAAGAACGGTTCATAATCAGTGTTAGTTGTTGACCCGGACATCTCGGTGGAAGAGTCCGTATGTGTATGATAGATAGTTGGGTCAAACAATAACGTATGAAAAGAGTCAAGATCAATATCATGAGGATCATCAAATTCGCTGCTGTCGACATCCATTACGTCGACAGAACAGAACTGAGCAGTAAGTTCGGAGGGTACACTTCCTAACCTGTAAATGTTTAGCTCAATTGACCTATTCCCGAATGATAGGGTCATAGAACCATTACGGCAGTTGATGATAGCGTTGGAAGTGGCCAAAAAGGGGCGACCTTAAATTATCGGAATTTGATTCCATGGGTTCGCTACAGGCTGTGTATAAATTACAATAAAATCCACAGGTAATACAAATTCCCCGATTTTTATTAACACATTCTTCAGTTCACCCCTAGGTTTGGTGATTGATCGGTCAGCCATCTGGAGAGTTATGCTCGAGGGCTTTAACACTCCGATACCTAGTTGCTCATAGACTGAATATGGAAGCAAGTTAACACTAGCGCCAAGGTCAAGTAAAGCACGGTTGATGTGTTTTTCCCCGATAGAAATAGAAATAGTAGGACAGCCAGGGTCCTTACGTTTCCGTGGTAATTGTTGGGGAAAAGCCGAGTCTACAGTACTCGATATGAAAAAAATTTTAGGCACTTGAGTCTTCCTCTTCCTTGTGCACACGTTCTTAAGAATTTTCGCATAGGACGGAACTTGTTGGATAGCATCTAGGAGAGGGATGTTGATGTTAACTTGCTTAAACATGTCCACAAGCTTCTCCTTTTGTGCATCATGTTTGTTGGACCTCAACCTATTTGGAAATGGAGCTCTATCAATAAGTGTTGGGTCCAACATTTGTGGAGAAGTTTGTGGGGGTGGAAAAGGTGAGGTGGGTGGAGGGTTCGAGCTTTTAGGAAAATGGAGAATAGGCTCGGTAGAAAATGGTAAGTTAGACGAAATAGGGCAAGAAGTAGAAGTGTGAGTGGAAGTGGAAGTGGAAGCCTGGGTGTTAATGATCAATTCATCATTATCAATTTGTTCACCCACATGATTGTCTAGCACTCTTCCAGATCTCAACGTTGTAAAAGCATCCACATTAGTGCAATGTGACGGTCCAGGATCAGGTTGGGGTTGAGATGGAAGATTCCCTTTTTCTCTAGCACTTATTTCGGCTGTTATTCGTTCAATTTGTGCTTCCATCGATTTAATATTCTCATTTTGAGAGAGAATGGTCTTTATCATATTATCGATGGAAGATTGAAAACTTGCCGACCCTTAGATGGATTGTTTCATGAAAGTAACCAAGGTTTGTACTAGTACAGACGTACTATCAGTACCGGCCAATTGCAAAGAGTTTTCATGTGGTGCAA
Organism: Agapanthus africanus; assembly: GCA_030015575.1. Lineage (NCBI taxonomy): Eukaryota > Viridiplantae > Streptophyta > Magnoliopsida > Asparagales > Amaryllidaceae > Agapanthus > Agapanthus africanus. The sequence goes on along the minus strand of JASDDO010000024.1, from coordinate 703,765,034 downwards.
AAGTGTTGGCCGGATTTTGGAAGTTTTGTGATTGGTAGGGGTGCTGACTCAATTGACGTGGTGGTTGCTGTTGTGGTGGAGGGACCCTTTGGAAATTGTTTAGGATTGGAACCGTGTTTTGAGATTGAGATTGTGATTGGTTCCAACCAAAGTTCGGATGATTCCTCCAATCTTGATTATATGAGGATGAAAAGGGATCGTTTCCAGGACTTTGCTGAAGTGCGGCATTAGTGTGACCATGAAACGGTACATTCAAAGGACATTCTTCCGTCAAATGTGAAGGGTTTGAACAGCAGCCACACACGGTTTTGGGAAGTGTGGATTAGTTTAGGCAGGCTAAAGAGATTTTGTTTTCAATAGCGTCGAGTTTCCTTTGTATTGCGGCCATTTCGGCTTTCTTGGTGATGGAAACATCGAGCTGATTGACATCTTCCCTAGGCGGTGGTGGTCTAATACTTTCCCATTGTGATGTGTTTTGAGCTAAATCTTCTAGGTATTTCCAAGCTTCACCATCATCTTTAGATAGGAATTGGCAATGACACATGGTTTCAAGCATCTGTCTAGTAGTGAGATCAATACCTTAATAGATAATTCGACACAAATCCCATCTGGAGATTCCGTGATGAGGGCATTGGATAAGAAGATCCTTGAACCGTTCAAAGCATTTCCAAAATGGTTCATTGGGAAGTTGGGTAAATTTAGAGATATCACTCCGAACACGGGCGGTCTTGTGATTGGGATAAAATTTCTTAAGGAATGCTGCAACTAATTCGTCCCATGTTGAAATAGAATGTGCGGGTGTGATGTAAAGCCACTTCTCGGCTAAATCGCACAAAGTGAATGGGAAAAGACGTAAACGCAGAGCATCCAAAGACAGTTATGAATTTCCCATCAAAGCACATACGTTTTCAAATTTGGAAATAAACACGTATGCGTTTTCAGAATCAAGACCATGAAATTTGGGTAACAGTTTGATGAATTGGGGGTTGATTTCAAAATTTTCCCCGTTGGCAGGTGGTATAGAAAGACAGGTGGGAAGGATAACACGTGTAGGATAGCATCTCTCTTGAAGAGAAATGCGTTGAAGATTCTGCGCACCTGCGGGCGGTGGCAGAGTAGTGTTAAAGTTTGATGGATTTGGGTCCATCACAGTTGTGGTGGGTGGTGGGGAAGAAGGCGAAGAATTACCGACTCTGGGGTCGATAAAAGAAACGCGGACAAGACGGGAAATGGAATCCCTTGTCCAGCCTAACATTGTGCTAAACGATTGTAGCACAAGTGGCAGCATTGGTATAATTAGAGGAAATGATGTGTTGGTGTTTGTTTTGAAAATAAACGGATTTTTGAAAAAATTATGCAATCACAACAAATGCAACAAGCAAAACCCTAAAATCTAGTGGTCACCTAGGTCAAACACTAGACCGTTCCTAACTGCCAAAAGACAAGTCGCGGGATAAATCCTCCACTGCCTCTTTGTCTCTCCTGTGGCCAGGTAAGTGCCAGGTAAGTGGGAGGTTCTCCACTACGTAAGTAGTGAGCCTAATTAAGTAACCATTATCCTTCGACACACTTGCCTTAGACACCACAAAAGAAACGCGGATAAGCAATGAATTACCCACGGCCTTCTCTTATCCTAAGTGAGCGCGACAGTCCTTAGAGTCATCTCTAGATATTTTTTAGTTAATTAGGGTAAATGCGGATGCAAGTTAGTGATTTTTGGGGCTTAGGAAGGGTACTGAACTCCTTACCTAATCTGGATTTGGCCGTGCCCCTTAAATTCCGTATTAATATGCAAACAACCAAAAATCAAATACACGCACAATTTATTTTGCTTTTGCGGCGCTGCGATTTATTTGCAAAGAAACCTGCACAAAATGTTAATTGGAGCAAATTTAGAGAGAGATAAGAAAGTTAGGAAGTTACAGAGGATTTTTGGCGCAGTGATGACGTCAGCACGCCGCGATTCCGCCGCGAGAGTTGACTAATGCCGTGGATCCGCGGTTCCTTAGACTGATCTCTGCACAAAATTTCATGCACAAGCTCCTTTTTACTTACAAAGCTCTCTGGAATTTTCAGAAAAAATTTTCCACAGCTCTGATGATTCCAGATTTCCTCGCAACAAATCACAACAACTCGTATTAGTGTTTGCGCGAATTTTGATCTTAAAAATTATAGTGGAATAAATCTTTCAACACAAATTTCAAAAACGAACAATTAGCGCACTATCCCCGGCAATGGTGCCATTTGATTGAAACGATTTCCGATTGTGTGGTATGAAAATTGTAAAGAAATCACAACCAAAAATATTTGACCGCAATCAATAACGGTGTTGAATGTAGTGCCTTAGTAAGTGCGGATCGTCCACAGGGAAAGTGTAATTGTTCGTGTTTCGATTTAGATGAGTCAAAAATTTAAAGAAAAGAAAACAAACAACTCATGATTTGTAATTGAAGTTCAAGAATTAGAAAATCTAGATCTAATAACAAGAAAACAATAAAATCAAGAATTGAGAATTTGTTGATTTTCCAAACCAAATATCAAGAATCGAAATAAGACTCATAGGAATCGGTTGGATCCATAGATGTGATGTAATCTTGCAATGACGTATTCTTATCCATCGATGAATTTATACTAGATCGATGATGATCGACGAGAATTAGGGATTTCTAGTGAAACTAGGGTTTCATCATTTATCCCTTGTTTCTTCGTCGATATCATTCACATTCTAGCATCTAGTAAATTCAAGAATCAACCGTGGATCCCCTAATTTCGAACGATCACAATCAAGAAAGCATCGCAACGAAAACTAGGTCGTCGATTCTTCAATTTGCTAGGGTTTATAAAACTCATAGGACTTAAGAATCGTTTTAAGATTTGTTACATCATCATTTTATTGATCGTCTCGACTACTTTTCGAGCGGAGTTTTACTCAAACATCACAACAAGAACTACAATCACACATTGAGATCGAATCATGATGCAAGAATTTAAAGAAAGCAAGATTAAAGAATTTCACCTTTTATTTATATCAACAATTCTGTTACAATAGCTCAAGAACTACAAGAGGAAGAACTCGATCATCGATTTGGCTTCGCTCGTCTCCATGAGTCGCGGATCGGCTTGGATCACTTGCTCGATTGAAAATCGGCTCCGCTCCTGAAAGGTTGATGGCTTCTCGCTTGATTTGGTACTCAGGATCTTGAATTTGTCTTGGATTTAGAATTAGGGTTTGGCACAAGTCGTGTCACTCAACTTGTGGGTGGAAGAGATAAGAGAATGAAGAAGAAAAATTAACCCTAGATCTAGGCTCTCTTTTATAGACCATCAAAACCCCAGATCTAGGATTTCAAATTTGAATTTTCCCTCCAAAAGTTTGTTAAAGAGAGCCTTCTAGATGAAGTTTGTTAAGCCGAGCCTTCTAGATGAGCCACGTGGCATTTCTACAATGTTCTGGAAGCTTGGGCCGTTAGCTGAGACACGTGTAGGAAATATGGAGAACTGAAGCCCTCAAGCCGCCGCGGTTTCGTGGCGCAAGCGGGCTCCCGCCGCGGAACCGCGGCGCTTTTGAAGCTTTAGCGCTTGGAACTTCTGGGCTTTTCTGATACTGACATTTGGGCCTTTTTGTGATATGTTGAATTGTGTTTTTCCCTCTAGATTGCTACCAGATCTCAAAACTTGGAGTTGGTTTATTTTTGATCAGCTTCTTTTGCCTTTGTTCCTGCAATTTCCTGCACAATTTCTCGAAACAAGTGTTGCGCAATATAGGGATGATGCGATGCGATGATAAACAGACAATTTCCCTAAGAAATGCCGGTTTTAGTATGCAATACATGTAATCTGGTATTTTAGGGATGTTTTGCTAATATGTGCAATATGAATACCGAACACCTCTAGATGAATGCAAAAGATAGGGAAATTGCCGTGTTAAAAATGCACTATTTTCGACTAATCACATTTCTCCAGAACACCTCGTATTACTACGATCATCTACTTTCATTAGATAAATCCATCGTATGGTTATATACGAACTCGAAGGGACTTCTTCGAGGATGGATTTAGGTTCAGGAGAAATTGAATTGGTTTATTCAGCTGTCTTTTATCATCACCTTCTCTCAGGTTGAGAGTACTCCTTGGTTCAGGAGACGGTACACCTATTACGCTTATTGGATAGTCTTCTTCCAAACCAAAGGCAGGTGCCAAAAGTTAGGGAATAAAGAAAACCAATTAGCCTAAGTAGGTTGTACAGAAGCTAATAAGTAAAGACATATGAAGGGATTAGAAAGAGGGCAAAGTAAAATGCGACAAATATCATTCACGACCAAACCGCGTACATCATCGCCACCCCTATTTAACTTTTTCTTTTCTCCGGTTCAGGAAGAATAGAATAAGGTTTTATTCAGCTTTCTTTTATCACCACCTTCTCTCAGGTTGCGAGTACTCCTTGGTTTAAGAGGGTACACCTATTACGCTTATTGGATAGTCTTCTTCCAAACCATAGGCGGGTGCCGAACGGTAGGGAAAGAAGAAAACTATTACGCCTAACGATGGTGTACAGAAGGTAACGACTAAAGACAAATAAAGGGATTTGGAGAGATGGCAAAAAAAATATACGGTTACAGTCATGAATTGGATTATGGAAGAGGCATTACTAGGAATACCCGGATACCCCTTCGTAACATTTTCATGTTTCGGTTTCACTGTGGATTGCTAAAGGAAAACTGATTTCTCGATTAGATACTTACTCCAGGTTATGTATTTACCAGGTATGATTCTCACATCTGTATGGTTTTACGGATGATGACTGGGAATAAGTTATTGGGAATTAGGTGATCATCCTCATTATATCGGAATTCGTTGTAATTGGTGATATTTGGGGAAATCGCCTGGGTACAGTTTTCAATCTACAGTGCACAGGGTTTGAGTTATTCGACTCAGGGGATGCATACAGAGTATTGTATGTTGTCCAGTGTCCCTTAGGAAAAAGGGGTTGGTCTTCATACTATGTTCTGTTTACTTGTGACTTCTCTAGTTCTTAGACAAGTGTTTCGCAGAAATACAAGGTCTATGTTTTGAGATGTTATAGGTAAAAGAATAAAGTAGAGAACCAGATGTCGCAAGTATCGGGATTCTTCAAGGAGATCGAAGATATAGATACTTGTGATTGGTATTCAGTTGATAGTAATGGTTTTGAGAAACTTGTTTCTCTTTCAGGTTACTCATAATTAGATGCACTCCTAAGTTGAGTAATGCTAATCGGGCTCTTACCATTAAATTTGACATGTGCTGGAGACAGATGCAAGGTTTGAATCTGGTTCCAATTAAATCAGTGCCAAAGTTTCTATATTGGATATAGAATGGTTCATATCTTAACGATATTCAGGTACAGGGAGTTGTGCTTAAAACCAGACTCTGGATAACTCAAGTCACATTTCTGTAATGGCAGTTTGTGGGTTACCCAGGCTATGACGAGGGTTGACTTTCTACCATCTGGAAGATCAATAGAGATATTGTTCTTGACTCACCACAGTTTTAGTAAAATGGATTTTTTCAGAAAATAGCAGCGGGAGTTTGGTAGAACTAGAAGTGATTCCAGAACCACAAACGATTACAGAAAATTTAATAGAACCTAAAGATTCAATCAGGTTTGACATTTCATTAGCCACTTCGCAGATATGGTGGGTAACCTCAGGCACCCGAGTGGTACTCCGGTAGCCTCAAGGACGGTGACAGGAAGGTTCTTGTTTACCCAGACTTGACACTACTGTTGTTCTAAGCTATGAGACCCGCCAGGAGGATGAGTATAGCGTCGTTCTAAACTAGTTTTAGAAGTGCACGTATATATTATTCTGCCAGAGGGTTGTTGTGGTCAGTGGGAGCAGCGGAAGCATAGTGGGAAATTAGCGTATGTCTATTTATAGACTAGAGCAGATATAGCGGAGATAGATCATCTAATTTTGATATGACAGTCATGGGCTTTGACTTCATCAGAATAAAGGATGGATTTATTAAGAAGGTAGTAGGGTGTGATGTCCTGATATTTGGATGACATGCACTTTGTAGGAAGTGAGATTAATATCCTACGATCGGTTATACTGTGGTTGTCACTCAGTTGTTTCTCCACATAGGATATGGATATAATATCAGAAATTCTGGTTACTAGATCTATGGTTTTAGATCTAGATTTGGGTAGTTTCCCAATATGGGTACTTAGATAGTATTCTAAAGGTATTTAGAATAGATGACTCCTGGCATGGTGGTGTACCTGCAGGTGATGGAGTCACCCTCTCTAAAGATGTCTTACAAACTAAAGGGGAGAGGGATGTTCATGATTAACATATCACTTGCTTAGGAAATTAAGTTGATCATGAAATGTCAAGTACAACACCAGATGTTGTTTTTGCACTAGACGCAATAGGTTGATATTAATCCAATCCTGGAGAAACATTCGGAACCGGTTTTAGAACATAAGTGAATGTTCTACGGCGGCATCCTTCGGGGGACGGTTATCGTTCCAGGCTTCCAAGGTGACATGAATGACAGAATGATTATCAGAGTTATACTTTTCCCTCTGACGAGGGGCAGTAGTTTGGACAGGTGGTCCAGGCGGATACTAAGGGAGGCATGGTGTAGGATACTGATTAGGTTCAGTTAACGAAACAGGATAAGATGTTTGGATTTGGAGTTTATTTATGAACTAGGTCTTATCAGACATCCAGATATATTCTATGACAGGTATTACTCAATTTGGGAGATGGCTTTCTCCACGAACATGAGATTAAGAGAGACATAGAAAACATCAGGATGGATCCACTCACTTAAGCTATTTCTCGAACACAAGAGTTTTACAAACGAGCTTTCCGAAACTGATTACTAGAGAAATTGGGTGTTCGGCATCATACGAGCTGTGAGTATGCGACATCGCAATAATTAGCCTTAATTGCAAGTGGGAGATTATTTGATATAGTGCCCTTAAATTCAATTATTGGATCGCAGAAATGTGATTGCAATGATTGAGGAGGACCTATACCTGTAGGACAGTCTTACTCGAGATGATAGTATGCTATCTGGTTTGCCTTTATCATCGTGTACAACTTTAGGTGACATGATCACTATCACACGTTGATAGAGCCCTTAAGATTTTTTCTTGACTACCAGCAGTATGATGGAGATCATATACGTGAGAGTTGGGTAGTCCATAAGAACATCCTTAAAAGTGGTCCATAGTCGTGGTAGTTTCGAGACATGGCATCGATACTCCGGAGTAGACTAGTGTATACAGTCGAGACACCGACGAAGGGCGGTGGCCGGTCTCACAAACAATTGGTGACAGTTGGATCACCTAAGATGTATACAGGTACTCATTGGTTTATGAGTGCACCGGACAGGACTCGCCGGAACCTGCTAGTTGGTATTATACCTAGCGTCAGATAGCAGTTCCCAGGTGACATGTGTACAGGTTAGTTCATCGACCTGAGGTCATCATTTGTCTCGTGTGAGTTCCCACTGTGCATTGATTATTACCCTACCACAGCTCAAAGAAGTCGTCCAAACAGGTTTTAGTTCGGTACAGTCCCGAGCCACATGAAGGCAAGTAAGCGGATCGGCAGGAAATTCATCTCTCCCGGTATTGGGGGTGAGATCGCGCTGTGTCTCGGAGAGCCATTACACAAATCCCTCGGCCGAGGCAGGAGATTTACTGGTAGGTACTCCAGTAGTATCTCAGGGTGTTCTGGGCTACACTCTGACACGACTTATACCGCTATTGTGGTTCTGACGTTACCAGCCCCTTAGGCCCGATATGCGATGCTCATAGACGAACGGACCGGACTGTGCGGATATTGTCATTGATAGGCTCATTATGGTTTTAGGATGAGTTTGCTCATCAGCTTCCCTTTCTGTCAATACATGGGCAGCCGTTACGTACAGCTAGTACCACTGACGGCTTATGGTTAAACCCACTGTCAGGGTATTGACGAGTCTTTAGAGTCCCCCTCAGATTGTTTCCCAAGTTCGGGCAAAACGTTGTAGAGGCCGTATGGTTTTATGGCAGGGTTTGAACATGCACATGCACTTGTGCACGTGTCATGGTTCGAACAGGTAATACTAGCGGGCTTTGGTTTAAGCCGGATTCTAGTATTATATTGTGTAGAGATATTTTTGTCTCGTTGCATGTTGTATTCGGTCGGAATAGAAATTCGGCTATGTATATACTGTAGTGGGGTTATCCTGTAATTAGTTACGGGATCGCTTTTTGAAGTTGCCAGTTTGTATCTTCGTTTTGGCCATTTTTCTTTCTTTCCTTCTTGGCTGAATTTCTTAGTTGTGAAGGGGTTTATTTGCAAATGTTATTTTTATAAAAGGAGGGGGTTTTCTGTGGTTCATGGGGCACGAGAAGTTGCTGGAATTCTAGAGTGAGATGAGGTGTATTAGTGACTCATTCTTTGCATTGATTGTCTTTTGGATTGAGAAGGATATTTGTTCATTGATATTTTCCTTATGCTTACCCCTTTGATGTGCTCACCCCCCCATTAAATGGCCGAGCACTATGCTGCCCCCCCCATTTTCGCAGAGAGCATTTTTTTGAGAGGGCTGAATTTTTTAACATGGATGAATTTTTCTTTGCATGCACAAAAAATTTCCTTTGCAAAATCCTTGAGCTCATTTCATCACAAATTCAAAAGGCAACTTCATTTACCTTGAGACAAAGTATTCTACACACTCTCTACCTCAATCATGGACATGTCGGTTAGAAAACATCATGTCCGAGTTGCCTCGGTTTAGAGGTAGGAGCCCGTATAAAGATCCGTTGACGTGGAGCCACCTCGACGAGAAGACCGGAGATCGAGCGAGATCGCAGATGCCGTGAGGAGCGTGGGATGATGGATAAATACCGAAGGACACGGATTGATCGGTATAGCCATTCTATCATTTTATAGTTTTCTAGTTTAGTGTTAATGGAACAATCCGGGTTACAATCTATGTTAGCCCCAGTTTATGAAAAAGTTTTTATTCTGCATTTTGCCTCAGATTATTGGTCGGGGCGCTGGCGTAGACTTACAGTTGTAATATTATTTTATGGTCACACATAAGGGTTGAGGTTGTTGTTAGTGTATAGGCCCTAGAGGCCATTACTGTATCATACTAGCTTGTATATTACTTGATGGAAGCTTGGGATATTCAGAGTTGTATAGACAATCTAGCTCAAAATGGTAGTATGCTACTTGGTTTGTCTCTACTTCAATATGTCCATGTGTTTCTTTTAGCATATTGCTTATATACATATTAGTAGAGCCCTTAGGATCTTTGCTTGATTACCAGCGTTGTGATGGCGCTTACACTCGTGGGGGCTGGGTATTCCATAAGCACATCCTTATATAGGTCCCTAGTCGTTGGACTATCAAGACAGGGCATCGATACTCCGGAGTATACTAGCGTATGCGCTTCTCATCCCAGCGGGGGAGACGGTCTGTCCCACAGCCGTCAGTACGTCGTACTTGAGATAGTATGCGGGTGCTCGTTAAAGACTCGTCGGGAACTGTTGGTTGGTATTATACCTATCGTCAGTTATCAGTTCCCAGGTGACATGACTATAGCTTAGTCCGCCGACTTGACACTGTCACTTCGCCTTGAGTGTGTTCTCACTGTACTTAGATTACTACCCTACCACGGCTCAAACGAGTTATGCAAACAGGTAGTAGTTGGGTGCAGTCCCGAAGCACTTGGAGGCAGTGACGGTTAGACAGGATTCGTCTCTCCCGGTATTAGGGGTTGACATCGCGCTGTGTCTAGGAGAGCCATTAGACAAGTAGTCCCTATCCAGGGCAAGCGAGATATACTGGTAGGTTTCCAGTGTTATCTCAGGGTGTTCTGAGCTACACTCCGACATGACTTGTACCGCTATTAGGGGACTGACGTTCACCGCCCCCCTAGGCCCGCCATGCGATGTATCAGATGAACAGACCGGACTGTACGGAGATTGTCACATACAGGCTCAGTAGGAGTTCGGATGGGTTTACCTCATCGGCCTTCTTATCGACATCTACCTGGGGACCATTACGTACAGCTAGTGCCGCTTGCGGTCTGTGGTTAAACCCACTGCCAGCGTAGTGTCGATTCTTTAGAGTCCCACACAGAGAGTTTCCCTGCACTGAGCGAAAAGTGTAGAGGCCGTATGGTTTTACGGCAGGGCTTCGATCACTTACGTGCACTTGTGTGCGTATGTTGTTCGGGCAGGCAATACTAGTGGACTTTGGTTTAAGCCAGATCCTAGTATTGCACAGATGGATTTGATTTGTCTTCTGTGCATTCGCATTCTACGGAATGCAGATACGGGTGCGTATGCACAGTTTTGAGGTGCGATGAAGGAGGAGGTGCCCCATTAGGGTTTTGGCAGATGGTTCGGCCAAAACCGTAATGTGGCACACTCATTAGGGTTTTGACAATTCGTTTGGTCAAAACCGTTATGAGTCGGAGGCATTGTTTACTAATCATTTTAGTTATAGATTAGTGATGGCTAATTGCATTGACCATTTGACCACTTAGACCCCTCTTGACTTTGTTGACCCGTTGACTGTGTTGACCATTGACCTTCAAGAGGGATCTACACTCTTCTTTTATTTTCTTTTTATTTCTTGTGTTATGATAATGGTCAATTCAATGTGCCATCAAGTCATTCATGATAGGATTAGTAATGATGATTATTGTGTATTATTGCAACCATGGTTCATTTCATTTTGGCTTAATCCTTTTTCATTATTCTCTTCTCATTCTCTCTCATGAAGTGAGAAGAAAAGAAAAGCTCCATGGTTGCAAACATTCTCCTTCTTCTTCCTCCTCTTGATCTCTTCTTTTGATCTCATGTGTTGAGAGAAAAAGAATCCACATAGACAAATACATCCATACATCTCCTCTACACATTCTAGGGCCTCTTGATTAGCAATCACTTTGCCCTAGTTGCCTTGGCTTGAGGCGGAGCTTACTGTACAACTCTCGGGTGGATCGTCTTCGACTCAAGAAGGCCGCGGAGGTGCCCAAGGTCCGGATCGACGCTTGGAGTTTGGATGGACGAGCCGGAAAGCGGAATGAAGACCCGAAAGACCGGTTCTGTGAGGTATACTTTCTACAAGCATAGTAGTTAAAACCTCTTAGTGTTTACTAGCTTCTAGTTTAGCGAAGATCCGACTTTTAGTCTATGTTTCCTTGCGCCAAAATTTTTGTTTTTCGCCGTTTCCGCCTTCCCATAAGAACCGGGGTGAGCAACGTGGACTTACAGTGGTATCAGAGCCTAGCTAAACATAAACTAGTAAGTTAGCAAAGTGTTAAGGACATCGATCGGAAAAAAGTCGCAAAACACATCCGCAAAACCACAACTTTCTGTTTATTTTTTTCTGCTCTAAAAATAAAAAATCATACTTCAAAAATCGTCTCAGGGTTTTGTGAAAACACTGCAGAAAAACGATCCAGTGATTTGATCAAATGAGCGCGGTTCCGCGGCAATGACATGCTCATTGCCGCGGTTCCGCCGCCGTTCTGACTCGGCACTGGATCGGGTTTGGTGCAGTGTTTTAGTTTGGATGTTTTGGGATTTTTAATACATGTTTTTTCTACCCAGATTTTCCAGAGCAAATTAACTTTTGGAGTGGTTAAAAATCCGTATTTTGATCGATATTTCGTACTCTTTGACTAATGTATATTATCTTTGATGTAATATATGTATTGAACGTCCGCTAATCGCTATACGTCGATTAGTAGGGGTTATACATATCTATGATCTGTAATGTTGATGGTTTTTGTGTATGAACTCGGTGGATTGTCGCGGATGAATAGCCGGGAAAGGGTGTGAGATGAGAGTTTCTTTTTCTTTCATTCATTGTAAAATATGTTAATTGATGTAATATTATTTATTTGGCCACACAACCGGGTCGGGGTTGTTGCCGTCATTGTATAATTTCTTTTTACTGTTTTTGCTCCTAGGATAGACCCAAGGTGGGGTGCACAAACTACCGGGTATCTCGAAGTGCCGAGTGGCCTACTCACGGTGATGAGGGAGGTTGCTTCGCATCGGGTACTTGGCGGGTAGTTTGCCGCACCCGTAGGGGTCTAGGGAGGGGTTTGGCTATTCATCGCGACTGTGTAATCCTTTTTTCGTTGCAGGCTCGAACGAATCACGGATTCCTAGTATATCTAAAGTGTTCATCTGTGATCTGTAATGTCTATCATTGCTATATATTTATATATGATAACTATTTAGGCGTTGCTTATGTTTTACAGCCGCGCTAGCCCAGCCCCCGCTCTGTCGTTAGTTAAGTAACCTAACGGGTGATGACGGGGCCCCGTGGCGAATGCAAATGGCATAACCGTACGTCATATTTTGGTTGTTTTCTGCAATGGTAGGATTAAATGATGGGACGCATTAAAAGAACTAATGCAAGAAAATAAACCAAGTAAAAGTCGTTGGAACACTTTGAAAACCACTCGGTTCTTTTCAAAAAAAGCATTTTAAACGTGGAGCTTGAACCACTCCTTTTAAAAGCTATCTCGTTCTATCGACTATATCAAGTTCACTACGTTCACGGTTTCGCCAAAACCATTCGTAGCCCTCCGTCATTTCGGTTAAATATTCAGTAGTATTCAAGCTATGTATTTTGACATTCGCCAAGGCTTAGTGATTTGTAGCTGCTAAATATTTATCTGTAGCATAGATAGATGCGTTGGTTTGGGACAGTCGCACTACTATTTCGGCATTCGTCAAGGGTATGTACGGGTGGGTTCAAATTAACCTGGATAATGACGGGTAGAACTTGACATGTGACATATGATATGTTGGCCTTCGTCAAGGTCATTAGAGCATGGGGCAAAAATCCACATCGGGAGTTTCATATGTAGGGTTCCTAGGCACCCTAGTGAGGTCTCCCAAGCCATCAACCATGGCAATTTCAAAAATTACGATGCCTACAAACCCTAAACTACGGATCGATAACTAGATGTCTAGGCGAACATTGAACTAGTTAACACTTAACTAATGAGAAAACGGAAATACAACCTTTGTAGATCCGGTGCTCCACCTCCATAGCTCCGCAACGAAGTCCTCTCCGCTGTCCAAGTCAAATCCGGGCTCTAGGATCGGCTTCGTCGGAGAATGGGCAAGCTAGGTCGTCGATGTCCATGCCGAAGATGATCTACGTCGAAGCATCGCAAGATCAAGCTCTCACTTCACCAAGTCAAGAAACTTGTGAAGTAAACACACTCTACTACTTGGCAAGAGGTAGAGGATGAAGAAATAGGAAGTGGGTAGACTTTAGTTTTGGATTTCTCACTCTTTTTCATCACTTGCCATTAATGGAGCAAGCTTTCTTCATGTGAAGAAATGAAGAAGAAGAAGAAGCTAATTATGATAAGAATAATTAAAATAGAAAAGAAAATCCATTCTTATCATAACTTTTACCATGGTCAAGTGTAGAGAGTTGACCATAGTTAAATAAATGGTTAGGGTTTAATAGATGAAGACAAAAGGGTTAGAATGGTCAAAGCTTCATGAAGCTTCATGAAAGAAACCCTTTTGCTTTCTTTTTCTCATTTATCTTTTAAATCTAAATGAAAAGATAAATGAATGAATAAAAGAAAACCCTAATTATTTATTTAACTTAGGTTTACTTCATTACACAAACCCTAGCAATCTTGCATCATCAAACATGATACAAACAAGTGCACAAAATCATATCGCATATGTAATGCGCACAATCGAGCGAGAAAATCCATTTAAAGTGAACCGATACTAGTTAATGCAAAGTAATATATCAAATATATAATCATGCATTAAATCATTAAATCAACACTTGATTTAACGATCCGGTCATGACGCACATAACCGACTGGTATCATCAGTAACAACCTATCGAATCAACACTTGATCCGATAACCCGGCTATATCGCATATAACCGATCAATGTCACATCGCGAGAATCGAATACAGTATCACATACCGTATTATTCTCGGTCCCGCACATATCTCATATGCGCTCCTATTTCGTTTCGCTTGAGCCAGGAAACCTCTGTGTAGGACTCTAAAGACTCGTCAATACGCCGGCAGCAGGTGATGATCATATCAAACACCCACAAGCCGCAAGCGGTCTGCTAAACGTAACGGCCACCCGGGTATTGAGCGATCTGAAGATCGACGAGCAAGCCCGCTCACACTCCAGTGAATCCGACCAGTAACACTACCGTACAGTCCGGTCTGATCGTCTGATATGTCGCATATCTCGCCTAGGGGTGGTAAACGTCAGACCCCAATAGCTCAATAAGTCGTGTCGATATGAGGTCTATAACTGTTCGAGAAACTACTGGTAACACTTACCAGTAAATCTCAGTAACCCTGGCCAGGGATTTCCTGTTATAGCCAATCGAACACAGCGCAACATCAACCCCCTATACCGGGAGAGACGAATCCCCTCCTATCGCTCATTGCCTCCATGTGACTCGGGACTGTACCCAAAAACCACCGTTTTGCACGCCCTCTTGGACGTGGTAAGATGGAAATCAAAGCACAGTGGGAACCACACAAGACTCTATGACGATCTCGGGTCAACAGACTACTCTGTACCAGTGTCACCAGAGAACTGCCATCTGACGTGAGGTATAATACCATCTGGGAGTTCTCGGCGAGTCCGTCCAGTGTACCCAGTCTCTACTGAGCACCCGTATATCATCTCTGATGTCAAACACCAATGGATATGGGATCATCCATCGCCCATCTGCATGGGTCGAGAAGGTACACGCTAGTCTACTCTGGTATATCGATGCCCCGTCTCGATACACCCACGACTAGGGACTTTGAAGGATGTACTTATAGACTACCATGTCCCCACTAGTATGATCCGCATCATAGTCCAGGTAGTCAAGTACAGATCCTAAGGGCTTTACCAACATGTAACAGAGAGACAATCAGCATACACGTTAAGGTAAAGGGTAACCAGATAGCATACTATCATGTCGAGCAAGAAAGTTCTCCCTATATATGTCCCAGCATCCACTACAATATACATCCTATGTACAGTAATGGCCTCTAGGGCATACATATAACTAACAATCTCCCACTTGCACTAGGGCCATCTGTAGCAGTGGTTGCAGTATCTCATACTCAACCATCCCATGAAAGTCTCTCTCTGGGAACAGGCCTTTGTGAGTGGATCCGCTGTGTTGTCCTCTGAATCTACTCTCCTAACCTCGATCACCCTGGAGATCAACTATCTCCATGATCAGGCGATGCTGCCTTAGAATATGTCTGGATCACTGATGGGACCGGCGTTCCTTGGCATAAGCCATAACTCCATTGTCTCACAATGGTAGGAACATAGTTCATCTCATGAACCAATATACACCCAAACAGCCTCTTTGGTAGCATCTTAAGTAGCGATGTATCGTGCCTTTATCGTCTAGTATGCCACGGTATCTAGCTTGGAACTTTTCCAATATACCGTCCCTCCACTGAGGGTAAAGACAATGCCTGTGACTGACATTCGGTCGTCTTTATCACCCTGGAACCCTTCCAGTGATTCTCCCCAGGATCGATTGATACCATCTCACTACAACTAGTGAGAATCCTAACATCCATTTAGATCTATCTCATAGATCCAAAATCCAGGATTTAGTAGGTATCACTTTGATCCTATATGGAGAATCTCAGTGATAAGCGGAGATTGACCGAGCGTAGCATAGGAAACTCCTTCCCTATCAAGAGTATGTCATCCTCGTACTCTACGAGGATCATCACCATACTCCCTACTACCCTTTTGTTTATACAAGGTTCATCTACCATTTTGATGATGTCAACTTCTTTGACTAATTCATCAAAACAGATGTTCCAACTCCGCGATGCCTGCTTTATCTTATAAAGCATCTTGCACACGTTTCCGCTGCTCCCACTGTCTACGAGGCCCTCTGGCTGTGTACTTACAGACGCACTCTTCTAAAATATCATATAGAAAAGCAGTCAAGACACCCAACCGCCAGATATCGTAGTCATGGTATGTAGCCGTGACAAGTAGTATCTGGATGGACTTAAGCATAGGAACTGGAAAAGGTTTCATCATTATCCACGCCTGGTCAATGACGAAAACCTTTAACAAGTCTAGCTTTGAAAGTCTCAACTTTTCCATGTACACCAAGTAATCTTCTCAAGATTTACTTGCTCCTGATGGGGATTTAACCCTTCAGATATAGCAACTAAAGTCCATACTTTGTCGGTGTATAAGGATTCCATCTCAGATCGATAAACATCCAGCCATTCTTACAGAGTCTTACTCCTGATGGCCTGCTCGAAACTAGTTGGGTCATCATCTCATGATGCAATCCTCGCTCCCACTGTCATAGAGAAATCGAAGTATCTCTCAGGTGGGTGAGGAACCCTACTAGATCGGCTGAGAGGCTGAGGTTCGTTGGAATCTACTGAATCCTTTGGTTCTATCAAATCATGTGCTGTAGTTTGTATAGCTGGAACATTTCCAGTTCTACATTACAGACCTTGCCTCGAGCTTGTCCGGATTTTGCTTTTCAGACATAGGCAGGACAACCCCAAATCTTAACTAACTTAAGATATGGGCTCTTCCCTTCCCATATCACATATGAAGTGGTAGGCACTGATTTGATTCAAACCCTTATTCAATAGGTATGCAACTTCTCAAGTGCATAACTCCCTAAAGGAAATAGGTGACTCAGTAGTACTCATCATAGAGCACACCTTATCAAATAGGGTGTATCTGCTCCGCCCCAATATACCATCGTGCTATGGTGTATACGGAGGAGTAATGCTGAGAGAGAATCTCATTCTCCTTTAGAATAGTCCAGGAATTCCGTGCTCAAGTATTCTCCTCCTTGATCTCATCAAAGGACATAATACTTTTACCCGTATTTTGGTTCTCTACTTCTAACTTATATTTTGTGAATATCTCAAAAGGTTCGGACTTATGTTTCAACAGGAACATATGTCTGAATCTAAAGAGATCATCAGAGAACGTAATGAAGTATAAAGAACCAGTCTTGGTATGTGTAGACAGGGGAGCTTACATACATCAACATGTATCATTTCCCAAGAGTTCATTAACTCTTTCTCTGTTTCCAGTAAACGGAGCTATGGTCATCTTATCTTTGTGACATGACTGGCGAGTTTCACAAGATGTAAATTCAAACTAATTTAAATATGCATCTTTATGTAACTCTAGCTAGTCGGGTTACATTGATCTGACCTAGTCTACAATACCTCAAGAAGGATTCGTTCATTTCTGAACTCTTCCTCTTGTGTGTGTTCTGTATACTTAGAACTGTAATTTGACTTAGAACATCAATGCTTTTAGATAACGTGCCTGAACCGATCAACTTTTGATATAGGAAATGTTCAAAACATTATCCATCAATACAAAATTTTATCATTTCTTTACTAATAAAGAGATAGATACGATTTTATATATCAGGTTCGGTATCTAATAACATTCGTTCAGAATCAATGTATTTGTAATACAGGGTGACAGTGACCGACAGACTTGGCTGCAACACTTGCCCCGTTCTCTGCCTCATGAAACTTATCACCCGTTCTCAGTTCTCTACCTATCAGTAGCCCTATGTAACAGATTACATATATGGGATCCTGATCTGGTATTGCATACCCAGGACGTAGAGGATACAGAGAATCGGTTCTTTGTAACAAAGACACCCGAAGATGATGCATCAGTATGCACTCTCTTCGTTTGGGCGGCACGGGAATTCTGGTAATCCCCTATTTCCTGCTCTGTCTTATAACAATTATAAGTTGGAGCGGGACCAACGTTCCCCAGCTCAGTATAACAAGCGGGTTCGGTCAATATTCCGTTTTATTATCTTGATTAAGGCGTGATATGGTCGCTACCAGGAGAGAGAGAGAAGAAAACACTCAGGGTGCGCTCTGTCAAGAATAGATTGGTTATTATTTTATCTAATCAGGATGGCTCCCACTGCTTTTATCAAATCTTCCTTCAAACCCTAAAAGGAAAGACTAGCCGGGATTAATTACACACTACAAGTTCGCCAATCTTTCAGCCAGGCCAGTGTCGGTACTTTGAGGGAGGTCCCCCGTGCTTTCGCACGAACCTAATTAATGTAAACCTCGTTTTCCCAGAGGCGTAACCTCGTTAACACCATTCTAGACACCTACTTGATCGGCTAATTGTAATGTATAAAACTCTCCCAGGAGTAACTCTTACTCGAAGCGGGTATCGGGATCCAACTATCTCATAGAAGGTATGCAATCTCATTGCAAATCTCAACACTTGAAATTCCCGATAATATTTTTCCCCTAACGTGCTATGACCTTGACGAAAGCCAACAAACCATAGCCCGCTAGTCAAGTTCAACCCGTACATTTCTTGATCGAATTAAACCCACCCGCACGACCCTTGACGAAAGCCAACAAAGCCGCACGACTACCCTAATCCAATCGCATCATATGCTGGCAGATAAGCAGCATATAGCTACCGCACACTGCACCTTGACGAAAGCCAACAAATGCAGCACGAATACTATATACAACTTATCTGAAATGACGGAGGGCTACGACAGGTTTTTCTGAAAACCTATTGCGTAATGAACTTGATATCGTTGTAGTATCGAATGAATTTTGAAATGGAGTGCTTTTGAGGCTTTTCTAGTTTTGCTAAAGGAGACACTCCCGGTGAAGGGATCGTCGGTCCTTTCCTCGTCGAATGAGGTGCGGGATATATCATATATATCACTGTGCAAAGAAAAAACTCTTAAAAGCAATCAAAAGACAAACCGAGTGTGTAGCATCTGTCAGTTATTGCTAAAGGAGTCACTCCCGGTGAAGGGATCTCGGTCCTTTCCTCATCGAATAAGGTGCAGGATATATCACATATACCGCTATGCAAAGCAAAAACTGTAGCTACCTGTTTTATTTTTAAAATTCGATTCTACAACATCTTAGGTTTCTTTTATTTCATTAATCTCATTAATGAAGTCCCATCATTTAATTACCTAAACATCACAGATAGATATGACGTACACTTATGCCATCCGCATTCGCCTCGATGTCTCCTCGTGCACCGTTAGGTTAGGTAACTAACGGCAGAGCGGGGCAGGGCTAGCGCGGGTGTAAAACATAAGTAACGCCTATATAATATAATATATCATATATACTATATACTATATCCATCATAGAACATCTCATGATCACATCACAGATATCGCAGCAGAAGAAACATATGAAATATTGGATATACTAGGACGTCCGTGTTTTCAATACGAGCCAGTATAAAACACGGATTCCACGGTCGTGATGAATAGCCAAACCCACACCCCTAGACCCCTACGAGAGCGGCAAGCAACCCTACCAATTCTGGAGTTAGGAGGCCCGGACTGGACTCCTCGAGTGGGTCTCCCACTGGACTCCAGAACCCGGTTACTTGTGCCCTCCTCCTTGGGTCTATCCTTGTGCGGAAAAGTAAATAATATACAAACGGTGACTACTTCCGCAACCTGGAAGCGCCCCAATAAATAAAAATTACATACAAGTTTTTACATGAATGAAAATGAAAAACACTCATCTCACATAAAAACCCCCGGCTATTCAAACACGACGATCGAATATAACATATCCAGCAACACATAACATCACATGTCATCAACGTAAGTAAATATGTCCATCCCAATTGTCGTTGACATATAGCAACGAAACCGACGATATCACATATTACACTTACGGTCGCAGAAAAGAAAGTGTAAAACTACAACAGTTGGAATCCGCAACCTGCATAGACATCGCATGCCTAATCAAATGAATACCTTAGACATCACATGCCTAACATTTATAAACCCCGCATTTCAGTCTCAAAATCGAAAACACTTTTCAATATAAAGTCGGGCAATTCAACAAGATTCCCGACATCCTGATCGAATGCTCGTTGCAAACTTCAGTAGACGGCTGCACCCCCGATACCGTCGACGAAGTGCACCAAGGCGGAACACCGCTACCGCGAGCACCCGAACGGATGCTTTCGGCGACGGGGTTCTCCTATAGTCACTTGGTCGGGGCTATGGAGTGAGGCTGTCTATTAAGTTTACCCGGCGAGAATCCGCGTAAGCTACGTGATTGCGACGGACTTTTGATCACATCAAAATTCCGTGGCAACCGATCAACTGAGACTAAACTGCTATGTTTATAACATTCATTTAGTTATCTCATAACTATTGTGAATTCCAATTATTGTATCCCATTCCAGATAAACAGAAAATGTTAAACTTTCCGATCGAACAATCGAACACCCAATTTTTCCCGATACAGATCAACACATGAAACAAGTCTAACAACATTCTGTTCGTACCTCAGTACCAACGGTCCAGCCGTAGAAGGGTCAAGCCAACGCCTCACATGTGGCACGCCGTACTGCCCCAAACCCGAAGGTTCAAAGGGCAGTTCAAGACGGTCACATAATCGAGTTAAGGTTTGTTGTCCTCTAGAGGGACCATCGCGTTACTTGCACTACTTAGAACGTCGTTAAACTACGGAAAAATCCAACACTTGGAAATTTCCCGACAGGGGAAAAGTTGGGTATTTATATCCGGTCGAACTTTTTAACATATTCTAAAATTTATCCGGAAAGCCACACAGACAAAATTTGATACTCCGATCGAAACACCGAATCCCCAAAACAACTGCAGAAAAAACAACTCTTGAAAAAATATCAAAAATACCCAGGAAAACCAGCACAGCACAATATGAATTACTGTAGAAATTTGGATGCCACAAACGACAAAATGGCCGCGCTTCCGCCGCACGAGCCAAGCTCGTGCCGCGGAAACGCGGCGCACTGTTGGAATTAGGTAACCGAATTTTACAGTATATCTTAGAATTGCCTGCTGATTTTTATGAATATTTTTAATGTTGAAAAATCCACATTTTTAAAATCTGGACAGAGAGCAATATTGGTTCGGGGTTTCGGGTTCGTTCGGACTTCAATTTCCGTCTGGACTTCGCCTAAGGCTCTAGCTAGGCTCTGATACCACTGTAGGGTTCCTAGGCACCCTAGTGAGGTCTCCCAAGCCATCAACCATGGCAATTTCAAAAATTAAGGTGCCTACAAACCCTAAACTACGGATCGATAACTAGATGTCTAGGCGAACATTGAACTAGTTAACACTTAACTAATGAGAAAACGGAAATACAACCTTTGTAGATCCGGTGCTCCACCTCCATAGCTCCGCAACGAAGTCCTCTCCGCTGTCCAAGTCAAATCCGGGCTCTAGGATCGGCTTCGTCGGAGAATGGGCAAGCTAGGTCGTCGATGTCCATGCCGAAGATGATCTACGTCGAAGCATCGCAAGATCAAGCTCTCACTTCACCAAGTCAAGAAACTTGTGAAGTAAACACACTCTACTACTTGGCAAGAGGTAGAGGATGAAGAAATAGGAAGTGGGTAGACTTTAGTTTTGGATTTCTCACTCTTTTTCATCACTTGCCATTAATGGAGCAAGCTTTCTTCATGTGAAGAAATGAAGAAGAAGAAGAAGCTAATTATGATAAGAATAATTAAAATAGAAAAGAAAATCCATTCTTATCATAACTTTTACCATGGTCAAGTGTAGAGAGTTGACCATAGTTAAATAAATGGTTAGGGTTTAATAGATGAAGACAAAAGGGTTAGAATGGTCAAAGCTTCATGAAGCTTCATGAAAGAAACCCTTTTGCTTTCTTTTTCTCATTTATCTTTTAAATCTAAATGAAAAGATAAATGAATGAATAAAAGAAAACCCTAATTATTTATTTAACTTAGGTTTACTTCATTACACAAACCCTAGCAATCTTGCATCATCAAACATGATACAAACATGTGCACAAAATCATATCGCATATGTAATGCGCACAATCGAGCGAGAAAATCCATTTAAAGTGAACCGATACTAGTTAATGCAAAGTAATATATCAAATATATAATCATGCATTAAATCATTAAATCAACACTTGATTTAACGATCCGGTCATGACGCACATAACCGACTGGTATCATCAGTAACAACCTATCGAATCAACACTTGATCCGATAACCCGGCTATATCGCATATAACCGATCAATGTCACATCGCGAGAATCGAATACAGTATCACATACCGTATTATTCTCGGTCCCGCACATATCTCATATGCGCTCCTATTTCGTTTCGCTTGAGCCAGGAAACCTCTGTGTAGGACTCTAAAGACTCGTCAATACGCCAGCAGCAGGTGATGATCATATCAAACACCCACAAGCCGCAAGCGGTCTGCTAAACGTAACGGCCACCCGGGTATTGAGCGATCTAAAGATCGACGAGCAAGCCCGCTCACACTCCAGTGAATCCGACCAGTAACACTACCGTACAGTCCGGTCTGATCGTCTGATATGTCGCATATTTCGCCTAGGGGTGGTAAACGTCAGACCCCAATAGCTCAATAAGTCGTGTCGATATGAGGTCTATAACTGTTCGAGAAACTACTGGTAACATTTACCTGTAAATCTCAGCAACCCTGGCCAGGGATTTCCTGTTATAGCCAATCGAACACAGCGCAACATCAACCCCCTATACCGGGAGAGACGAATCCCCTCCTATCGCTCATTGCCTCCATGTGACTCGGGACTGTACCCAAAAACCACCGTTTTGCACGCCCTCTTGGACGTGGTCAGATGGAAATCAAAGCACAGTGAGAACCACACAAGACTCTATGACGATCTCGGGTCAACAGACTACTCTGTACCAGTGTCACCAGAGAACTGCCATCTGACGTGAGGTATAATACCATCTGGGAGTTCTCGGCGAGTCCGTCCAGTGTACCCAGTCTCTACTGAGCACCCGTATATCATCTCTGATGTCAAACACCAATGGATATGGGATCATCCATCGCCCATCTGCATGGGTCGAGAAGGTACACGCTAGTCTACTCTGGTATATCGATGCCCCGTCTCGATACACCCACGACTGGGGACTTTGAAGGATGTACTTATAGACTACCATGTCCCCACTAGTATGATCCGCATCATAGTCCAGGTAGTCAAGTACAGATCTTAAGGGCTTTACCAACATGTAACAGAGAGACAATCAGCATACACGTTAAGGTAAAGGGTAACCAGATAGCATACTATCATGTCGAGCAAGAAAGTCCTCCCTATATATGTCCCAGCATCCACTACAATATACATCCTATGTACAGTAATGGCCTCTAGGGCATACATATAACTAACATCATAAGCACTGAAACTTGCTAGCGCTGCATACCATTTGGAGTGTGATGATTCTGGTAGGGTTCCTTCGGTTTTATCACACGATGATATTTGGATCCCGATCCTACTGTGAGTATATGCTACTCCTTGAGAATTTTTTCAGTTAACGATCAATGCTATAAACCAAGTAGGTGTCTAGAAAGGTGTTAGCGGGGCTACGCCCCCAGGGAAAAGAGGTTCTTAAATTAAGGAACTTCGCAAAAGCGTTGGAAAACCTCCCTCGAAGTACCGACACTGGCCTGGCTGAACGGTTAAGCAAGTATTGTACGGTGAGATTGATCCTGACTAATTCTTCCTTTATGGTTTGAGGAGGGATTCTAGAGACAGTGAGAGCCATCCTGTTTAGATAAATTAAAAACCAATCTAAACTTGCAAGAGCATCATGCTGAGTGTTTTCTTCTCTCTCTCTTAATTGCAGCGACCCAGTGACCGCACCTAGGTTACATCTAGATAATAAAATGACTGAATTTGACTATTATGACTGGCAAAGGTCTGTCCAGATGTCCATTACCCAGGATAAGCTGGGACACCTCTTGACTGATCCAACCCCTGCCGTCTTAGGTCCAGTTTGCCCTGTCACGGATATTGATATTCGTAGGACATCGGAAGAAGACTGTGCGAAAGCCAAGTGCCTCGTGTTAGCCTCAGTTGATGGTATATACCAGAGGCAGCACGAGAAGATGGACTCAGCTTCTATCTTCCTCCATAACAAAGTTTTATATGGAGAGCAATCTCATATCGCAAGATATGAGACCTCGAACGAATTGCTTCCAGCGAGGTTGGCTATCGGGTAATCTGTAGGGGGCAACATCCTTACAGAGACCAGCTCTTTTGAGCTCTCGGACCTACAGACCACATTGAAGAACGGGTCAGATGCTGACTCAGTTCAACAGTCTCTACCTACTACCCTAAAGGAAACTAGGGAAGTAGAAAGAAAGGGAAGGGCAGAAGTTTCAGGAACAGATGTAGTAAAAGAGGGATGTTCCTATTGTTACGGGAATGAACATGGGCAGAAGGATTGCAGGGCTTGCAAAGCCAGTAGCCAGAATTCGAAGCATGTTGTGGCTTCGGCTTCGGGTGTGTTTGTAATAGAGAACTGTATGTCAGTTAACCCTACTTCCTGGGTATTGGATACCGGATCAGGATCTCATATCTGTAATTCGTTACAGGCTCTGAGAAACCGTAGGGTTATCAGGAAAGGTGATATGACTCTCAGGGTTGCTAACGGAATGAGCATGTATGCTGTATCTGTAGGGGAATATCATCTAGGACTGACAACTGGGCAGATATTGATTCTGCGTGACTGTTTTTATGTACCAGGTGCGACTTGTGACATCATATCTGTATCCTTACTTTCTAAGGAAGGATATGATTTTACTTTTGTAAGCGATGTAGTAAACATCCACCTAAATCAAGTGCTGATTGGGTCAGGTACATTGAAATACGGTATATACGTTTTGAAACAAGCTCAGGTCTTCATTGTCCAGAACACACTTAAAAGAAAGTCTCCGGAATTAAATCAGGGTTTCTTATAGCATTGTAGACTGGGTCACATTAATAAGACACGGTTGACAAAGTTACATAAAGAAGGATACTTGGATCCGTTTGAGTATCAGTCTTATGCCACTTGTGAATCTTGTCTCATGGGAAAGATGACAAAGACTCCATTCACTGGACACGGAGAAAGAGCAGGTGAGCTCTTAGGACTCATACACAGTGATGTGTGCGGTCCAATGTCTACACATGCGTGAAGTGGTTATTCATACTTCATTACTTTCACAGATGATTTCTCTTGGTATGGGCATGTCTTCTTGATGAAGTAAAAATCCGAGGCCTTTGAGAAATTTCAGGAATATAAAAATGAAGTTGAAAAACAAACAGGCAAAAGTATCAAGACACTGAGATCTGATCGAGGTGGTGAATACTTAAGTGCCGAGTTTCTGGGCTACTTAAAAGTGAATGGAATTCTCTCTCAGCTTACTCCTCCATATACACCAAAACACAACGGTGTATTGGAAAGGAGGAATCGAACCTTATTAGATATGGTTCGATCCATGATGAGTAAGGCTGAGTTGCCGCAATCCTTCTGTGGTTATGCACTAGAATCAGCTGCATATCTCTTGAACAAGGTTCCCTCCAAGACTGTGCCTACCACACCATATCAGATGTGGTATGGGAAGAAACCCTGTCTTAAGTATCTAAAGATATGGGGATGTCCAGCTTTTGTAAAAAAGCAGCATGCAGACAAGCTCGAGGCACGCTCTGTACCGTGTAAGTTTGTGGGATACCCAAAGAACTCCAGGAGGTATTTTTTCTATTACGCAGAGGAACAAAAGGTTTTTGTTTCTCGTCATGCCCACTTTCTGGAACATCAGTTTTTAGAAAAAGAAGTAAGTGGGAGCGTAGTAGAACTGGAAGAAATTCCAGAACCACAAACTATTACTGAAAGCTTGGAAGAATCAGAAGTTTCAAGAGAACAGGACATCCCTGCGCCACTCCGCAGGAGTAGTAGGCAGTCTCATCCGCCCGCGAGATACTACGGTTGTCTTATAGATGGGGATAGAGAGGATTGCACCATGGATTATGGTGAGCCTACTAGCTTCCAGCAAGCCATTCAGAGCGGCGACTCGGTAAAATGGCTGGATGCAATGCGGATCGAGATGGAGTCCATGTACACCAACAAAGTTTGGACTTTGGACTTTTCTCCAGAAGGGGTAAAACCCGTAGGCTGCAAATGGATCTTCAGAAAGAAGATTGGTGTAGATGGGCAGGTTGAGACCTATAAAGCTAGACTTGTTGAAAAGGGTTTTCATCAAAGACCTGGTTTGGACTATGACGAGACTTTTTCTCCAGTGGCTATGCTGAAATCCATTCGGATCCTTCTTGCCATTGCGGTCTTCCACGATTATGAAATCTGGCAGATGGACGTAAAGACGGCTTTCCTAAATGGAAATTTAGAAGAGTGCGTTTATATGGATCAGCCAGAAGGATTCATTCATAGTAGGAGCAGCGGTAGAGTGTGCAAGTTGCTAAAGTCCATCTATGGACTTAAGCAGGCATCGCAGAGTTGGAACATCTGCTTTGATGATACTGTCAAAGAATTCGACTTTATCAAAACCCCACATGAACCATGCATTTACATTAAGATTGTAGGGAGAACTGTGGTATTCCTCGTCTTGTATGTGGATGACATTCTCCTAATAGGAAATGATATTCCTATGCTACAGTCAGTCAAAGGATTCTTGTCGCAGAGGTTCTCCATGAAGGACCTTGGTGATGCCAACTACATTCTGGGGATCCAGATCTATCGTGATAGATCTAAGAGGATGTTGGGACTTTCACAGTCAAGGTACATCGACACCATACTGAAAAGGTTCAGTATGGAAGATTCCAAGCGCGGTAATTTACCGGCTTGTCACGGGATCACCCTCTCCAAAGAGATGTCTCCCAAGACTGATTTGGAAAGGGATCGCATGTCTATTATACCCTACGCTTCTGCAGTAGGCTCTATAATGTATGCGATGTTGTGTACCAGACCAGATGTTGCGTACGCATTGAGCGTTGTAAGCCGGTATCAGTCAAACCCAGGGGAGAAACACTGGATAGCGATAAAGAACATTCTCAAGTACCTGAGAAGGACTAAGGAGATGTTCTTGGTGTATGGCAGAAAAGACCTCAAGCTCGAGGCCTTTGCTGACTCCAGCTTCCAGAGTGACAAGGATGACTCCAAGTCCATGTCGGGTTATGTCTTTACCCTCAATAGAGGGGCGGTTTGCTGGAAGAGTTCCAAGCAGGAGACCGTTGCAGACTCAACTATGGAAGCAGAGTACATAGCTGCTTGCGATGCCGCAAAGGAAGCTGTCTGGATTAAGAAGTTCCTCACGGAGCTTCAGGTGGTTCCTACCATTGTTGATCCAATACCGCTGTATTGCGACAACAACGGAGCTATAGCTTTAGCGAAGGAACCCAGGTTCCATCAGAAGTCCAGGCAGATTTTGAGGCGGTACCACCTGATCAGGGAGATCGTAGATCGCCGGGAGATCGAGGTGAAGAGAGTAAATACGAAGAACAACACTGCAGTTCCACTCACGAAGGCCCTACCCCAGACTCAGTTCGAGTGGCTGATCGAGATGATAGGTCTTCGATACGCCAGTATATGGCCTTAGTGCAAGTGGGAGATTGTTAGTGTATATGCCCTAGAGGCCATTACTGTATCATACTAGCTTGTATATTACTTGATGGAAGCTTGGGATATTCACAGTTGTGTAGACAATCTTGCTCAAAATGGTAGTATGCTACTTGGTTTGTCTCTACTTCAATATGTGCATGTGTTTCTTTTAGCATATTGCTTATATACATATTAGTAGAGCCCTTAGGATCTTTTCTTGATTACCAGCATTGTGATGGCGCTCACACTCATGGGGGCTGGGTAATCCATAAGCACATCCTTATACAGGTCCCTAGTCGTTGGACTATCGAGACAGGGCATCGATACTCCGGAGTATACTAGCGTATGCGCTTCTTATCCCAGGGGGGAGACGGTCTGTCCCACAGCCGTCAGTACGTCGTACTTGAGATAGTATGCGGGTGCTCATTAGGTTACGAGTACACTGGACAGGACTCGTCGGGAACTGTTGGTTGGTATTATATCTATCGTCAGTTATCAGTTCCCAGATGACATGAGTACAGCTTAGTCCGCCGACTTGACACTGTCACTTCGCCTCGAGTGTGTTCCCACTGTACTTAGATTACTACCTTACCACGGCTCGAAGGAGTCGTGCAAACAGGTAGTAGTTGGGTACAGTCCCGAAGCACTTGGAGGCAGTGACGGTTAGACAGGATTCGTTTCTCCCCGCATTGGGGGTTGACATCGCGCTGTGTCTAGAAGAGCCATTACACAAGTAGTCCCTGTCCAGGGCAAGCGAGATATACTGGTAGGTTTCCAGTGTTATCTCAGGGTGTTCTGGGCTACACTCCGACACGACTTGTACCGCTATTAGGGGACTAACGTTCACCGCCCCCCTAGGCCCGCCATGCGATGTAACAGACGAACAGACCGGACTGTACGGAGATTGTCACATACAGGCTCAGTATGAGTTCGGATGGGTTTACCTCATCGGCCTTCTTATCGACATCTACCTGGGGACCGTTACGTACAGCTAGTGCCGCTTGCGGTCTGTGGTTAAACCCACTGCCAGCCTAGTGTCGAGTCTTTAGAGTCCCACACAGAGAGTTTCCCTGCATTGAGCGAAAAGTGTAGAGGCCGTATGGTTTTACGGCAGGGCTTCGATCACTTACGTGCACTTGTGTGTGTATGCTGTTCGGGCAGGCAATACTAGTGGGCTTTGGTTTAAGCCAGATCCTAGTATTGCACAGATGGATTTGATTTGTCTTCTGTGCATTCGCATTCTACGGAATGCGGATGCGGGTGTGTATGCACAGTTTTGAGGAGCGATGAAGGAGGAGGTGCCCCATTAGGGTTTTGGCAGATGGTTCGGCCAAAACCGTAATGTGGCACACTCATTAGGGTTTTGACAATTCGTTTGGTCAAAACCGTTATGATTCGGAGACATTGTTTACTAATCCTTTTAGTGATAAATTAGTGATGGCTAATTGCATTGACCATTTGACCACTTAGACCCCTCTTGACTTTTTTGACCCGTTGACCGTGTTGACCATTGACCTTCAAGAGAGATCCACACTCTTCTTTTATTTTCTTTTTATTTCTTGTGTTATGATAATGGTCAATTCAATGTGCCATCAAGTCTTTCATGATAGGATTAGTAATGATGATTATTGTGTATTATTGCAACCATGGTTCATTTCATTTTGGCTTAATCCTTTTTCATTATTCTCTTCTCATTCTTTCTCATGAAGTGAGAAGAAAAGAAAAGCTCCATGGTTGCAAACTTTCTTCTTCTTCTTCTTCCTCTTGATCTCTTCTTTTGATCTCATGTGTTGAGAGAAAAAGAATCCACATAGACAAATACATCCATACATCTCCTCTACACATTCTAGGGCCTCTTGATTAGCAATCACTTTGCCCTAGTTGCCTTGGCTTGAGGCGGAGCTTACTGTACAACTCTCGGGTGGATCGTCTTCGACTCAAGAAGGCCGCGGAGGTGCCTAAGGTCCGGATCGACGCTTGGAGTTTGGATGGATGTGCCGGACAGCGGAAAGAAGACCCGAAGGACCGGTTCCGTGAGATATACTTTCTACAAGCATTGTAGTTAAAACCTCTTAGTGTTACTAGCTTCTAGTTTAGCAAAGATCTGACTTTTAGTCCATGTTGCCTTGCGCCAAAATTTTTGTTTTTCGTCGTTTCCGCCTCCCCGTAAGAACCGGGGTGAGCAACGTGGACTTACAGTTCTAGCCACCATTGTATATTATTTATTTTACTGTTTTCTGCTCCTAGGATAAACCCAAGGTGGGGTGCATAAACTACTGAGTACTTTGAAATGCCAAGTGGCCTACTCACTTTATTGATGGAGGTTGCTTCATTCCGGTTATTAGGCGGGTAGTTTTCCGCAATCGTAGGGGTCTAGGGTGGGGTTTGGCTATTCATCATGACCGTGTAATCCGTCTTTCTTTGCAGGCTCAAACGAAACGCGGATTCCTAGCATATCCAATGTGTTCATCTGTGATCTAGAATGACTATCATTGCATCTGACGAATGTATATATCTATATATGATATCTAGTAGACGTTGCTTAATTTTTATATCCGCGCTAGTCCATCCCCCTCTCTGTCGTTAGTTAAGTAACCTAACGGGTGATGACGGGACCCCGTGGCGAATGCGGATGGCATAACCGTACGTTATATTTTCGTTGTTGTCTGCAATGGTAGGATTAATTGATGGAACTGCATTATATTAATGCTAAGCAAACAAACCAAAGTTGAATCGTTGGAATAATTTCAAAACCACTCGGTTCTTTTATTCAAAATAGCAAAACTTTTAAAATGCGGAGCTTAAACGACTCCTTTTAAAAGCTATCAAGTTCCTTCGATTATATCAAGTTCACTATGTTCACGGTTTCACTAAAACCATTCATAGCCCTCCGTCATTTCATATGAATAGTCAATAGTATTCAAGCTGTGTTTGTTGGCCTTAGTCAAGGCATAGTGATTGGTAGCTACTAGATATTCATATGTTGCATAGATAGATACGTTGGTTTAGGGCAGTCATACTACTTTGTTGGCCTTAATCAAGGGTGTGTATGGCTGGATTCAAATTAAATTGGATAATGACGGATTGAACTTGACATGTGACTTATGATTTGTTGGCCTTAGTCAAGGTCATTAGAATATGGGGCAAAAATACACATCGGGAGTTTCTAAAGAAACTGAAATTTGCTAGTGCCGCATACCATTTGGAGTTTGATAATGTTGGTAGGATTCCTTCAGCATTATCGCACGATGATATTTGGATCCCGATCTGTAACATTTCAGAATATATAAAATATTATTTTTGGAATTTAATATTAAAATAATATATTTCCCGAAAACTGCCCGATTTGCAAAATTGGGGTTTTCGAAAAAGGGTATAAATAAATATCAATAATTGTGAAATAATTAGAAATTTAAAATGATTTATTCATTTAAAAATATATTTAAAGGATTTGGCATTTTTAAAATTTATTATATGCAGTTTGGATAAAAACTTGATTAGTGCACTACTAATCGCGATTAAGTCAAATCCGTGTTTCTACAGTTTACATTGTTAGTACACCATGACATGTTTCATTTGGTTACATGTTCATTTGTTTTGTTTGTGTTATGGTTTTATTGTGGTGAGAAAAGAAAGGAAAGGAAAAAGGTGTCATGATGACTTGAGGAGAGAGAGAGGAGACATCATGACGAGAGTGAGCATGCTAGGAGAGAGAATTAGAGTGAGAAAGAGAGAGGGAGAGTGTTGCACATATCTTTTCCCCCATCAATTCATTCATCTCCTTCTTCATCCTCAAGCCCCTCATTCTACCCTCATGACCCATCTCCAATCTTTCATCAAAACCCCATACACCCTTCACAAAAGATGATCACCTCCTCACCCTCATCGCAATGGACCAAGCAAAATAGGATTTTGACAACATTAGGACTTCTAGGGTTTTGCTTGGGTGTAAACATGAGGTATATCACTTTTCATTTAGGGTATTTATGATTTCCTAGCATTTAGTTTATGTTTAGAAGTCGTTTAGTGATGGATTTGTGAACTACGAAATTCTAGAGAAGGGTTTGGGAGATTGATGATGTTAGTGGTTGTCAATAAGACTTAGAGATGATTCTTGACCTAGACCATAGCATGGAAACCAGAATACGGATTTAAGAATTTACCTGTGTCGGATTTGTGTTGAATTGTGAGCCTACAGTGAAGCTGGAGCAACCCGGGGAATTTCTGAGCTTAGCAAACAACTCCAGGGACCAAATTATGGTACCACCCCGACCATACAAGCTCCAACAGAGACACCTGGGCTGAGGAGGCCGGATTTTTAGGCCAAGTGGCCGGCTACATTGGAGAGGTTTGGGTCTAGGTTGGTCCAGTAGGTCATATATACCATGTACAACACCCTATACTTTTTTGTGCAACTCTTTTTCACCTGAGTCAAAATCTTGGAGCATTTTGGTGTGGTTTTTGGTTATGTTTTCCGTATTTTTAGTTCTTGGTTTTGATATTTGGATTTGTATTTGGTTGTTGGATGTTTGTACATCAACAACGAGGGATGATTGGTTAGTTTTGCATGCGTGGGCTATAGGTTCTAATCTATAAGCGATCCGTGTGTCGTTTTGGTTTCCGGATTCGATTTTAATAGCGTTGCGATACGTGTTGTTATTTTAGGTACTTTGGCATGGATTCCGAGGCGACGGGGCATGGCGTCATTGATTTCAGCAAGCAAGAAACAAGGTGAGTAGATCTATATCTACGCGGAAGTCGGGTGGATGGCGTATAGCAACCCCGCAAAGTTTTGGTGGAAACCGATTTGTAGCATATGGTTAAGAAAACCTAGATTAGGAAACTAGGGTTAGAGTTAAATGATTGTTAGTGAAACCATATTATAAAGTAAAGGATAGTTAGAAGTGTTTTGATACGACTAGTATGTGGTGACGGAATTTGAGGATGACATTTCACGATATTGCCGTTTAGGGTACTATAGGACTAGATAGCCGACGTATTTGTGTCATCCGAACCATACCTATTTCCAAAATGAAGAATCGTATGCATCTTTTAAACAGATACCTTGAGGAACGTTACGGATTTTCAAATAATATCTTTTCATTAAAAACACCGTAGCCCGTACTTTCAAAACTACGAATCGCATCTTTCAAAAACTGTTTGTGTGGTTCGGATGTGTATTTTAGATTAGATACGTATGCTTATAGTAAAGGTAGGATGGATTTTTAAAAATTGACTTGATGTGGGATATAAATGCGATGAAAATAATATATGACGTGATATGATGATTTGATGATATGTTGGTATACAGATGCGAGTCGATTGAGATGATTGATACCGTGCCGGTCCCCTGATATAAGATTGTTGCGGATGTGACCTGGGACATAGGTATATAGAGACATTTATATATGTTGTGAATCGTGAGTGATAGCTGTACAAGTCGTTAGGTCCGTACCCTCCTCGTCATATAGGTTGATAGGATCCCTAATAGCTTAATGCCGCCATACGATGATTTTCCGTACGTGATGAGTTTGACTTGATGTTTGATCCATACCCTTAACTAGAGGATACCGTACGATGGATTATATCGTACGTGATGTTGTGTGGCTAGATGTCGATTGATAGATTCACCGACTCGGACATGTTAGATATGTATACCCCTTTTTTTTGAAGTTCAAAGTGTTCTTTCAGCATTTGCATATGATTTACCGTATGCTGCATTCATATTATTCTCATTTTATTGCTTATACCTGTGCTAGTACACCTGCACCATTATCGATGATGCGTATGTTACACTTACACAGGTTTGCCGGCTCACACACTTCATCATCGATAATTGCCATGTCACTACACAGTAGGATTGCTGCATCATGATATGACACCTTGCATGCCATACTTGCGTACATACATATTGAACACCATGCTTGCGTACATACATATTGTACACCTATTGTCACGACCCGGAAGTACGGAACGTGACCGGCACTTAGATTACGAAGCGTCTAGAGGCGCCACGTGACCTAAGTAAGCCGAAGCCCAGAAATCTAAACCATAAAAGAAGAAAAGAAGAAAAGAAAAGAAAACAAGTATAAAAACATCAGCAAATTTTACCAAAATTTCGGCAGAGTCTCCTCTGTAAAAACTGGCCCCCAAACGGGTACAACAAGTATAATATGGATAAACAGTAAGAAGCATACCCAAACGGGTGCTAGCTCAACGCCAACAGGCGGAGACAACCACAACAATCACAATAATATACAATGCCAAAGGGCGAGGCTCAAATCTCAAAAGAAAACAAAAACCACCAGATCAGAATAACACATGCGCGACTCTAAGGTCGAAATAAACAACTGGTCCAATAAACTTATCAAGTAATACAAATATGGTTGATGGAGCTTTCTAGATACAAATGAAATAATAAAAATACAACGGCGATTCAGATACAAATGAACCAACCTACCGTGTAAATCACCCGAAATGAAAATGATGTTCCAGCAACTGCCAAGGGAAACCTGTACATTGCACCTGTAAAGAATTTGGCACAACGGGGGTGAGTTGCCAACTCGTGAGTAGAAGACATCTACGAAAAGAAATCGAATGCACGACGCTATCCTAGGTCATAATAATACACTATTATATCCCAAACATCTAGTAATAGCAGGGTAATGCTACGTATAAGTGCAAATACTCCGTGTCGTGTCCGTGCCTCATATAGTACTATGTCATATGAAATGAAATGCATGCACCATGAATGTAAAGTAATAAATCCTGAAATCCAGATATATATGTATGAGAACCTTTAGCTGTTATCATAGTAAAGTGTGTATAAGCATCTGAAATCTCAACAATGAAATCCATGGAAATCCGTGTCAAGCATCGACACAACACATGTAACCTCAAGTCTCAATATGTCGGGCTTCGTCAGTCCGGATCGGCCCATATCATCAAATCCCACGACAACGGTCGGTATCCTCCGGATATCCGCCGCGCCAGACATCACCGGTAGGTAGCCTTCCCCTGCCAGGCTCATCGTCTACAACTCGATCTTCTTGCCCCGGGGTACCATACCGGGCCCACCATGTACCCGAGACGGTTCATCCACTCCTCGAATCGGGTCTCGAAATCCATTAGAAAACATGAAATACTCTTGGTGGACGACACATACATCACGAGAAAACCGCATCTTATTTTAAAAAGAGAAGAGGAGAGAGAGAGAGAAGTTTTTATATATTTTTGCGGTTTTTACCAAAAATCCAGAAATCTCATAGAAATCCAAATCTCAAAATCATGAGTAACTATATGATAAGTGTCGGCATATGCCCATAATACTGCATGATAACACGAAAATATGAATGCATGAATGTCTAAGTAATGAATATCATGTCTTATACTTATCATCAGAGAGTGATCACAATATTATATCGGTTTAGTTGTTAACTGATTCTATCAATAAAAGATAATATGATCTAAAATGTACGTGACATAGCAATTACCGATGATGATGTGTGTGAGCCGGCAAATAAGTGTGCGTGGAATATGCGCATCATCGGTAATGGTGCTGGTGTCCTAACAGGTAAAGTTTATATTGATTATAGCAACATATAAAAGAACATGCACCATGATGATTACAGTATGAATGTAAATACAGATGTGCATTATCCACTCCTCTGCGAGATACGAGTACAACTACCACTATGTGAGTCGAACCTAAACCAGTGTCCATCTAACATCCTAAGGAACTAAACCTAATAGACTAGTCAGTAAGAAACTAGAATCTACCTAAGGTCTGAATCATTATCTCTAATAGTCGGCGATCCCGCCTCAATAGCGTCACGTACGTAGTACGGCTTCCTCGAATCAAGAGTGCGGATCAATCATCAAATCTAAGCCTCGTACGGTAAAATCCATCGTACGGCATCCCAATATCGGGATACGGTCAAGTATCTCCTAGGTGTCTCCTCATTCGTATAATGTCATATGTATCATATTGTGATTAAGTCATACTTATATGATATCGGCGTCAGGTCACACCAATATAGTGTCGTAATCAAGTTATACATATATCATATCGTAATCAGTCACAAGTTACAGTCCGAGTACTATTCTAGCGTTCCATGTACATCAATATCACCACCACTCTTTGTAATTTATATATTCAAGTTCATTATCTCATTCCCTAATGATCCGCTAACACTTTATTACGACTGTATAGTCAAGAATCACGGCATCAAGCCCAGTTATACTGTCTCATCATACCTCGGATATCATATCACATCACTGAATCACCTATATGTGTTGTATATATATGTATATACCTATACCTAGTTCTATATATACACACATACACGTACCCCATGTCGATTTTTTAGTGTGTGCGCGGGTGTGTTTCTATCTGAAACCTACGAAACTCTTCCAAGATACTCATCCTCTGATATGGTTTTCCTAAATCAGTCTAGTCCAGCCTAAGGTCAATACTAGGGTCCTACTAGGGTCACGTCTGGTTTCCTAATGTCAATAAGTACTATTCCTATTCTACGTTGCGGGGGTGCTAAACGCCATCCACCCGACTTCCCCCCGTAGATATGCATCTACTCACCTGGTCCATGTCTGCCGAAGACGGTGTCTCCATCCTCCTCTTCATCGCCCGCAGTCCACATGAGGGTACCTAAATGCAAACATATAAATAGCATCGTAAACTAAATCACATACAAAAGTCAAGACGACGCAAGGAACAAGCATAGGTTAAAACCTATGTCCTGTCTACGCAAAAGAACCAAATATCGCTCGATATCGGCATACAAACTCCGATGGATCGAGATAAACATCAACAAATAAATCATAGTTTTAAAACACATTACTTATATTATAAAACATGATTAAATCCATCGAAACTCTAAAATCGATCAAACAGTCCGATTTCGAAAAACCCGAAAACGCCAAATTACCGTTTTACTCCAAAACTTACTGTTTAAATGAAACTAATGGTCATAATATTCATTAATAAGCATAACTAGACTATATAAACCATCATTATATTTTTAACACCCTAATTTGCATTAAGTTTGAAATTCTAGTTTGTAAACTTGCCTGATTTCGGTATTTTAAGCAAAACTTCACCATTTCACTTCCAAACTTCATTTTGCATAACTTAAATCGTTAAACCACTCCTTGAAACCGTAAGGATGTTCTAAAAGCCTAACTTTATTTTTTAACCCCACATTTTAAATGAATTTTCAAAACCTAGTTTAATAATATAGCAATATTGTGAAAATTTCCAAGTGAAAGCTAGAAATTGACAACTAGTTTTATGTTTAACCCTCACTTAACAAGTTAATCAACACACTAACACCACATTCTAATAATAAAAACCCTAATACAAATTTTATCTAACTTATTTACATGATTTGGAAAAATCTAGTTTACAAAAAATAACCTAATTAAACAATTAAATGCAATAACTAGCAAATTTGCTACTAGATTAAGTTTAACATTTTCTAATATGTTAAGCTACAATTTTAGATCACAACCTAAGAATCAAAACCCTAATAATAATTCAATAACCATTTTCTAGTAATTCAAATCTTAAATCAAAACCATAATCAAGCATTTTAATTTAATTGGGTTGCAATAATTAACACAAATTAACATGGGTTTAGAATTTATACCATAAAATTTTGAGTTCACCCTTGCTTCATGACCACAAAGATAGATCTCTTGCCTTCAAATTCCAAGTAAAATAGGAGCAAGGAGATTGGATAGGGTTTAGGGATGAATTTGTGATAAATGGGTATTGATTTTTGATTTATTTTGGAGACTTTTGAACAAAATTGAAGAAGGAGGAATGTGGGAAAGGGGGGACCTGGTTTCGGCTGAAACTTGGAGGGGGGAGAGAGAGAAAATGAGATGTGTTGATGGGTGTAGAAGTTTCCCCCTTAGAATCCTTCTTTATGTCTTTTCATCTTTTATGCATTTTCATTTTTATTTTCCCAAAAGATTAATTCTAGAACCCACTTGAAGAATCAAAAGAGAGAGAGAGATTCCAAGGCCGGCCACATGGTTAAGAGAGGGAGAGAGAGTGTGTGGGGTTTGTGGTGAGCGAAGAAAAGAGATAAATGATGTACCCCACTTTCGTCTACACTAATTTCACCGAAAAAAGCCTTTTTCTTCGATATTTTCTAACACCGGTTAACAACCCCATTTCAATTCAAAAACCACATAATAAAATTTTGTTTAATATATTATGATGCAAAAAATTCGTTTCAACTCATTCCGGTTTGTAATTTTCCCTAATTAAATGTATTAGTGACGGCATAAAAAAATATTAAAATAATTAATTTCGGAATTTTTTTCAGAAATTTTGAAATCTCACCATTGGCTCAATAAACACTAAATACTAGCAATTACATAGCTAGAATATTTATATTTAATTTTAAAATAAAAATATTTGTATTTTGACTTTTTACAGAAAACCCCCTTATTTTACCGATTTTCCGAAATTTCACGAAAACGATTTTCACAACGTTACAATCTTTCCCTCTTAAAGAAATTCGGTCCCCGAATTTAAATTAAAACTCCCACTCCAAATACTAAAACAGTCAGCCAAAACACTCAAATCGTCGGGGCTCCGAAATCATCAATACATAACTAAAATCAACTCCGTCAAGCATAACACAATCATCGGAGTTATGGCGAAAATAAAATACCAAAACACAATATGAAAACTATCATAATATACATCAATCTATAACTTATATATATAGTGCGCATCATAGTAAAACCGTCCAAATATCTGGATAAGGAAATATGCAAAAGTCCCTTTTGAAAATCGCCGTGTGATGCACGTGTCACGGCATAAGTAGCGGACGTTTATAAAAAAAATAACTATATATATATATATATATATATATATATCTTTTATTTAACATACACGTCCCGCCTAGTTACTAAATCAAATAATAATGACTATGAAACATACTGCTCAAACTGAAATCAATCCCAATCACATCAATAAAATATCATATGCGTCCGGTGCGCACTGAAATCGAAACCAAATACAGATACCATGAATACACACAAAAACAAAATAAGTGCAACAGGTGTGCACCAAAACATCTGTCAAGTGCAACGGACGTGCACGACTCACTATCAGGTGCATCTAATCTGCACAAAACCCCGATTTAGTGCATCTGGTGTGCACAAAATCGCATCAAGTGCGCCAAGTATGCGCAAGAATCCTAATCAGGTGCACATGGAGCACGAAAACATACATCGAATATCAGACTCGAATCACAGTACGAAAATGGATAAAAACTAGGTCGAAGCATATATCAAATCATGTGTAACCCATATGCACGAAATCAAATCAAAATCTCAAAATATATAAAACCAAATCAAGTGTACTGGGTGCGTACTAAACCGCATCAATACAACTGATATATGGAACACAGATAGAATGAAGGTACACACAGGAAATACCAATCGTAGAACAAAGTCCTCAAAATACAAAAATCCAATCAACGAAAATAGGAAATTCAAATCACTAAATCACAATCGTAAACACTATCGTCAATGTGCGCCTCTTTCCTCTGATGTCGACCGCTTCGAACTCGTTCTTTCATAGGTGTGCTGACTGCGCTACCAACGGCAATACTCATGTCTAGAGTCTCCCACATAGTCGATCCCTTCACTTGATATCCGGACTACATTAAACTCCTCGATCGATCCATCAAAATCCCATAATTCCCCGAGAGCTCAACACTCAAGTACAGTTTAAAAATATCCGGTACATACCCCAGCATCGATGATCCAGCTGTAGAAGGGCAAACCTAAGCCTCACTGATGGCACAGCGGAACTGCCGTAAACCCTAAGGTTCAAGGGCGTTCTCGTGGTCATTATGTCGAGTTAGGGTTTCATTCTTCTAGAGGGTCCATCGAAATACCTGCATGTTCTTCTGAATACTTTAAACTTAGGAAAATGGTTTTCTGATAATCGTTCGAACCCTTTAACTTCATCCGGACGGCATGTGAATACCCTTCGTCCGCACGCTAAGCAATGCTTCAATCCTCAAGAATAACCACTACTCTAATGGTTATCGCATTCGAGCCGCAGCTCCCTCTTCCCGTGGTAACAGAAACCACCATCCGACATCGACGAAGATAGATCAAAGGAACGAATGAAATACGGTGCAAACAATGTACATCCTAAGGCTCCTTAAGCAGAGTAGCGTATCGTAAGTATGCCGCGGACCATACCCACGGTACGTTACTCTACCTAAATCGCCTACTCCATCAATCAAGGGTCACCTAGACTTATACAAGGTTAAACCTAGCGCTCTGATACCAACTTTGTCACGACCCGGAAGTACGGAACGTGACCGGCACTTAGATTACGAAGCGTCTAGAGGCGCCACGTGACCTAAGTAAGCCGAAGCCCAGAAATCTAAACCATAAAAGAAGAAAAGAAGAAAAGAAAAGAAAACAAGTATAAAAACATCAGCAAATTTTACCAAAAATTTCGGCAGAGTCTCCTCTGTAAAAACTGGCCCCCAAACGGGTACAACAAGTATAATATGGATAAACAGTAAGAAGCATACCCAAACGGGTGCTAGCTCAACGCCAACAGGCGGAGACAACCACAACAATCACAATAATATACAATGCCAAAGGGCGAGGCTCAAATCTCAAAAGAAAACAAAAACCACCAGATCAGAATAACACATGCGCGACTCTAAGGTCGAAATAAACAACTGGTCCAATAAACTTATCAAGTAATACAAATATGGTTGATGGAGCTTTCTAGATACAAATGAAATAATAAAAATACAACGGCGATTCAGATACAAATGAACCAACCTACCGTGCAAATCACCCGAAATGAAAATGATGTTCCAGCAACTGCCAAGGGAAACCTGTACATTGCACCTGTAAAGAATTTGGCACAACGGGGGTGAGTTGCCAACTCGTGAGTAGAAGACATCTACGAAAAGAAATCGAATGCAGGACGCTATCCTAGGTCATAATAATACACTATTATATCCCAAACATCTAGTAATAGCAGGGTAATGCTACGTATAAGTGCAAATACTCCGTGTCGTGTCCCTGCCTCATATAGTACTATGTCATATGAAATGAAATGCATGCACCATGAATGTAAAGTAATAAATCCTGAAATCCAGATATATATGTATGAGAACCTTTAGCTGTTATCATAGTAAAGTGTGTATAAGCATCTGAAATCTCAACAATGAAATCCATGGAAATCCGTGTCAAGCATCGACACAACACATGTAACCTCAAGTCTCAATATGTCGGGCTTCGTCAGTCCGGATCGGCCCATATCATCAAATCCCACGACAACGGTCGGTGTCCTCCGGATATCCGCCGTGCCAGACATCACCGGTAGGTAGCCTTCCCCTGCCAGGCTCATCGTCTACAACTCGATCTTCTTGCCCCGGGGTACCATACCGGGCCCACCATGTACCCGA
This sequence comes from Agapanthus africanus, assembly GCA_030015575.1. Classification (NCBI taxonomy): domain Eukaryota; kingdom Viridiplantae; phylum Streptophyta; class Magnoliopsida; order Asparagales; family Amaryllidaceae; genus Agapanthus; species Agapanthus africanus. The sequence continues at coordinate 703,724,089 of JASDDO010000024.1, read as the reverse complement.
GACGGTTCATCCACTCCTCGAATCGGGTCTCGAAATCCATTAGAAAACATGAAATACTCATGGTGGACGACACATACATCACGAGAAAACCGCATCTTATTTTAAAAAGAGAAGAGGAGAGAGAGAGAGAAGTTTTTATATATTTTTGCGGTTTTTACCAAAAATCCAGAAATCTCATAGAAATCCAAATCTCAAAATCATGAGTAACTATATGATAAGTGTCGGCATATGCCCATAATACTGCATGATAACACGAAAATATGAATGCATGAATGTCTAAGTAATGAATATCATGTCTTATACTTATCATCAGAGAGTGATCACAATATTATATCGGTTTAGTTGTTAACTGATTCTATCAATAAAAGATAATATGATCTAAAATGTACGTGACATAGCAATTACCGATGATGATGTGTGTGAGCCGGCAAATAAGTGTGCGTGGAATATGCGCATCATCGGTAATGGTGCTGGTGTCCTAACAGGTAAAGTTTATATTGATTATAGCAACATATAAAAGAACATGCACCATGATGATTACAGTATGAATGTAAATACAGATGTGCATTATCCACTCCTCTGCGAGATACGAGTACTACTACCACTATGTGAGTCGAACCTAAACCAGTGTCCATCTAACATCCTAAGGAACTAAACCTAATAGACTAGTCAGTAAGAAACTAGAATCTACCTAAGGTCTGAATCATTATCTCTAATAGTCGGCGATCCCGCCTCAATAGCGTCACGTACGTAGTACGGCTTCCTCGAATCAAGAGTGCGGATCAATCATCAAATCTAAGCCTCGTACGGTAAAATCCATCGTACGGCATCCCAATATCGGGATACGGTCAAGTATCTCCTAGGTGTCTCCTCATTCGTATAATGTCATATGTATCATATTGTGATTAAGTCATACTTATATGATATCGGCGTCAGGTCACACCAATATAGTGTCGTAATCAAGTTATACATATATCATATCGTAATCAGTCACAAGTTACAGTCCGAGTACTATTCTAGCGTCCCATGTACATCAATATCACCACCACTCTTTGTAATTTATATATTCAAGTTCATTATCTCATTCCCTAATGATCCGCTAACACTTTATTACGACTGTATAGTCAAGAATCACGGCATCAAGCCCAGTTATACTGTCTCATCATACCTCGGATATCATATCACATCACTGAATCACCTATATGTGTTGTATATATATGTATATACCTATACCTAGTTCTATATATACACACATACACGTACCCCATGTCGATTTTTTAGTGTGTGCGCGGGTGTGTTTCTATCTGAAACCTACGAAACTCTTCCAAGGTACTCATCCTCTGATATGGTTTTCCTAAATCAGTCTAGTCCAGCCTAAGGTCAATACTAGGGTCCTACTAGGGTCACGTCTGGTTTCCTAATGTCAATAAGTACTATTCCTATTCTACGTTGCGGGGGTGCTAAACGCCATCCACCCGACTTCCCCCCGTAGATATGCATCTACTCACTTGGTCCATGTCTGCCGAAGACGGTGTCTCCATCCTCCTCTTCATCGCCCGTAGTCCACATGAGGGTACCTAAATGCAAACATATAAATAGCATCGTAAACTAAATCACATACAAAAGTCAAGACGACGCAAGGAACAAGCATAGGTTAAAACCTATGTCCTGTCTACGCAAAAGAACCAAATATCGCTCGATATCGGCATACAAACTCCGATGGATCGAGATAAACATCAACAAATAAATCATAGTTTTAAAACACATTACTTATATTATAAAACATGATTAAATCCATCGAAACCCTAAAATCGATCAAACAGTCCGATTTCGAAAAACCCGAAAACGCCAAATTACCGTTTTACTTCAAAACTTACTGTTTAAATGAAACTAATGGTCATAATATTCATTAATAAGCATAACTAGACTATATAAACCATCATTATATTTTTAACACCCTAATTTGCATTAAGTTTGAAATTCTAGTTTGTAAACTTGCCTGATTTCGGTATTTTAAGCAAAACTTCACCATTTCACTTCCAAACTTCATTTTGCATAACTTAAATCGTTAAACCACTCCTTGAAACCGTAAGGATGTTCTAAAAGCCTAACTTTATTTTTTAACCCCACATTTTAAATGAATTTTCAAAACCTAGTTTAATAATATAGCAATATTGTGAAAATTTCCAAGTGAAAGCTAGAAATTGACAACTAGTTTATGTTTAACCCTCACTTAACAAGTTAATCAACACACTAACACCACATTCTAATAATAAAAACCCTAATACAAATTTTATCTAACTTATTTACATGATTTGGAAAAATCTAGTTTACAAAAAATAACCTAATTAAACAATTAAATGCAATAACTAGCAAATTTGCTACTAGATTAAGTTTAACATTTTCTAATATGTTAAGCTACAATTTTAGATCACAACCTAAGAATCAAAACCCTAATAATAATTCAATAACCATTTTCTAGTAATTCAAATCTTAAATCAAAACCATAATCAAGCATTTTAATTTAATTGGGTTGCAATAATTAACACAAATTAACATGGGTTTAGAATTTATACCATAAAATTTTGAGTTCACCCTTGCTTCATGACCACAAAGATAGATCTCTTGCCTTCAAATTCCAAGTAAAATAGGAGCAAGGAGATTGGATAGGGTTTAGGGATGAATTTGTGATAAATGGGTATTGATTTTTGATTTATTTTGGAGACTTTTGAACAAAATTGAAGAAGGAGGAATGTGGGAAAGGGGGGACCTGGTTTCGGCTGAAACTTGGAGGGGGGAGAGAGAGAAAATGAGATGTGTTGATGGGTGTAGAAGTTTCCCCCTTAGAATCCTTCTTTATGTCTTTTCATCTTTTATGCATTTTCATTTTTATTTTCCCAAAAGATTAATTCTAGAACCCACTTGAAGAATCAAAAGAGAGAGAGAGATTCCAAGGCCGGCCACATGGTTAAGAGAGGGAGAGAGAGTGTGTGGGGTTTGTGGTGAGCGAAGAAAAGAGATAAATGATGTACCCCACTTTCGTCTACACTAATTTCACCGAAAAAAGCCTTTTTCTTCGATATTTTCTAACACCGGTTAACAACCCCATTTCAATTCAAAAACCACATAATAAAATTTTGTTTAATATATTATGATGCAAAAAATTCGTTTCAACTCATTCCGGTTTGTAATTTTCCCTAATTAAATGTATTAGTGACGGCTTAAAAAAATATTAAAATAATTAATTTCGGAATTTTTTTCAGAAATTTTGAAATCTCACCATTGGCTCAATAAACACTAAATACTAGCAATTACATAGCTAGAATATTTATATTTAATTTTAAAATAAAGATATTTGTATTTTGACTTTTTACAGAAAACCCCCTTATTTTACCGATTTTCCGAAATTTCACGAAAACGATTTTCACAACGTTACACCTATACTTGTATACATACATATTGTAAACCATGCTTGCGTACATACATATTGTACATACATATTGTACACCATGCTTGCGTACATACATATTGTACACCTATACTTGCGTACATACATATTGTACAACATGCTTGCGTACATACATATTGTACACCCATACTTGCGTACATACATATTATACACCATGCTTGTATACATACATATTGTACACCCATACTTGCGTACATACATATTGTACACCCATACTTGCGTACATACATATTGTTCAACATGCTTGCGTACATACATATTGTACACCCATACTTTCGTACATACATATTGTACACCCATACTTGCGGACATACACATTTATACATCCATACTTGCGTACATACACATTCACCATTATACGATGTTGTAATTCACTTTGGAGATTTGGGAACCGCATGATATATTTTAAAAACCGGATTCATTTAAAAGAGCGGTTTTCCCTCGTTATGTGCATATTACAGTTCCATGTTGCATGATATACGGATATGCTGACATTCTGTTATATGTCGCATAAATCATGCTTTACGCTTTTACGCATTGAGATATGCTGTTTTCATGAGATTTCTGGATTTGAGAATCGTGGCTATATCAAAAGAAAGCATGTACTCTTTTAAAAACCCGGTTTCTCTTGATATGATATTTCAGTACGTCCACCATATGATTTCTCGGTTCTGAGAGTGGCATGTGAAACCCGATTCGAGGAGCGGTAGGCACCGTCTGTGGGTACATTGTGGACTCGGTGAGATACCCCGGGGCAAGAAGACTCATATTGTTAGACGGTGAGCCTAGCAGGGGAGCACTACCTACCGGTGATAGTATTTAGGCTCGGCAAGATGGGTTTACCTAGCACCTCATGAAGGGTTTGGAAGCATCACATGTACCAAATATGGAATTTTTAGGGTGCTAAGTTAACAAGCATCGGATCGTTCCTACAAAAATTAGGGTTTCTAAAACCAGCATATCATCTCATGAAAGAAAAACTAGGGTTTTGAGAGTACAACCTTTGTAGCTCCTTACGCTAGAATCCTCGGCTGCTTGGGGTTTGGAAAAGCTCCACTTGAACTCCTCTAGGTCACCGATGATCCACCCGGAGTCCGCTTTTTCCAAGCTTGCAACTTCACCCGATCAAGAGAATGAAATGAAGCTAACACTCCAAACAAGTGTGCAAGACTTGTGTAGAATGGTGTTGTGGTTCTCTTTCTCACTTCAAAATCCTGTCTTGATGAATCATTTGCTCACTTGAAAGTTCTAGAGAGCAGGAGATCAAGGTTGAAGAAGATGATGGCTATTTTTTAAGAAGAGAAGAATAACTCTCAAGAGAAAAAGAAAAACATAAGTTTGTATATTTTCATCTCTCATCTCAAACCATGGTTAAACAATATGGATATTTATTTCATTTTAGTTAAAAGAGAAGAGGAAGATAAATCATGGTTAAATGGTAGGTGAATATGGTTAGGTCAAAAGAAGAGTGTAGAAACTAACTCATGATTTAATCTTATCTCTTTTCTTTTGTTTTTAGCATAAATAGAAATAAAAATCCTTAATATAAACCATGGTGTGAGTCTTATATTGCCACCATTTTCTATGTATAATCAACCATGATAGATGATGTATGTATGTATGTATGCACATCCATATGCGCATGAAACTAAAAGAAAGAAAGCATACATGCATGCATACATCCATCATGTACAAGAAAGGATTTCAAGTGAGAAAACTAATGGTCAAATGATAAATCAACACTTGATTTATCAATCCGGCCATATCACATATGACCCCACCAAAAGCAAGCCGCCCGATCAATATACGATATCCTATACGCACATTTTAATCGGGTCCATGCGCATATCGCATACGCGCATCACAACGTTTCGCCTGGACTAGGTAACTCCTTTGTGGGACTCTAAGACTCGTCAATACGCTGGCATTGGGTGATGATCATATCAAGCACCCCCAAGCCGCAAGCGGTCAGCTAAACGTAACGGCCACCCGGGTATTGAACGATTGATTGGAAGAATTAGAGTTAACCGCAATCAAGACGGTGTCGCTTTGCAGCTAGCCGGTTGAGCACGGGTCGATCCACAGGGAGATGGTTGTATGTCCTTTCTTGTTTTAGACGAGTCAATAAAGAATTTGTATGTGATTGTTCAGTCTAACCTATGTGTATTATTTGCAAGTATAAGGTTGTTAAGAAGAAGATACGAGATTGTAAGCTAAAGAAATCCGTACTCAAAACCTTTGAGCCGAGTCTTGACCAATTGAAGCTAGAGCAATCGGCAACAATGTGGATTAGGGGATTTAAGCGCGGTACTCGTGGAATACGGCTTATTTACCCTTGTCCTTCCGTTCTTGTCTCTTGCTTTCGCCTCCGGCCAAACCGAACGCAACCGGTCGCGGTTAGGAATCACCGTTACCTTGTTAGGGTAGGGTGCCTAATGGAGCGCTTGCATATAGTTTAGGCGGAGCCCAATGGAAAATAACGGGAAAAGGAAATGAGAAAGAAGATATTAACTTACAATACCGTATTTCATCTTAACAACAATAATTACAACCATTCACAAAATGAACAAAAGAGAGCAAAAGAAAAGATTACAAGTAATTAAGTGCATGAATTAAATTGCAAGAAAGTAAAGCAAGATAATAATAAGCAAGTAATAAAAAGCGATAAAAAGAACAAGAAACTAGAACTCAAGACAAGCAAGTGATCAATAGCCAACTCTTAAACTTGCAAGCTCAATCAAGAGGTTGCAAGATCAAGGGAAGGGTAGAGAACGCATGTGAAATGAAGCGCTAATTCCATAAGAAAATACGACCCTTGAGATCAATAACTAACCCTTAACCATTCAAGCACAATGAAGAGGTTGAATGATCAAGAGAAAGCAAGAATCTCAAGGGGAAGAAGAAACAAAAGAGAATGATACAAAAAGCCCTCATCTTCATTGATCTCCCACTCAAAAAGCTCTCACTACAATTTTCATGGAAAAAGAATGAAGAAGAAGAAGAAAAAGACTAAATCCTAAAAAGAAAGAAGAACAAAGAATGACCGCTTGGCTTAGCTCAATTCTGGAGTATTTATAGGCAGTGATCTGAAACCCTAAGGCCAAATTCTGACCCTATATGAAAGTACCAAACTGCCTCCAAAAGACGACAGAGAGAGGCGCCACAATTGCCGCGGATCCGTGGCCAATACCCCCTATTGGCCACGGATCCGCGGCCCTATGGTGGGATTAGGGTCTCTGTTTTCTTGTACTTCCCTGGTTCTGTGTGCCCTTTATTCTGGTGTATGTATTTTCTCAGCTTTTCTTCACGATTTTTCAAGAATTTCTGTTGAGGGAAAGGTGATTTGATTTGGACTTTTTATCATGATTTCCTCGAGCTCCGCGTAGATTTCTTGGATCTTGTGTTGCCATTGAGCCTTGTGCATGACATGACAATCGATTTGCCATCTTGTCCCTTAACTGATATGTGGCAACACACGTATAGAGAGCGGAAACCCGTGTTTTATCAGTTGTTGGTAGTAATCCAGAATTTGTCGTACTTTTCATGGATTTCACTGTTCAGAGCCGAGAACCTGTATTCTGCAATTATGTAACAAACACTGATAAAAAACACCTGCCTATAAACAAACGAGCGTAAGAATGGGCGGTATAAAATGCAATATTCTGGTATGAACAAATACCCCCAAACATAACTTTTGCTCGTCCCGAGCAAAACCAATTATTCACAAAAATATAATGATAACCGCACTTTCACAGGGAACGCGATTGCACTGAGCGCGTGCAACAAGCCGTTAAACCTCTAGGTGTCCCTAGTAGGAGGAGTGTTGTCTCATGAGGGTTTTCAGCGGATACTACCCACAAAATCCCGTCAAGCTAGTGTCATAAGTTAACATTGATTCTACTCCTACAGTTTAGTATTTACGTTAGAAACTCTATCATCCTAAGTTAGAAATATCCAACACTAATTTTTCACACCTCCTATCTATTTAACCTTGGTTCATATACGTTCCAAAAAAGTTTAGAAAGATGTTGGTTCTCCTGAGTTTTCCTTCTAAAGTGCGGCCTCAAATCAGGGATTTTTATCAACTTTACAGAAAACACAAGTCTTATTCTTTATTTCTATCTTTTATTCAAACATCGATTGTATACCCCTATGTGTGTGTATATTTGCACCCCTACACTTGAGAATTCAATTCAAGCTATAATACCCTTGCCCTAATACCTAATACTACTTCTTTTCATTAAGGATGGACGGATTTGGTTACACACTTTTCATGCGACTATTAATACTTCTTGAGGCACTAACGACCGATTACTGAATGTGTGAACTTTAAAGCATAAATAGCAGTTTCCAGGTCTTGACTTTATTTTATTTTTCTTTTTTTTTCTTTTTCTTTTTCTTTTTCTTTTTCAAGACCGGATATATTTTTCAATATGCTCTTTTGGTGTTTAGCTTTAAATACCGTTTTTTCTTTCATACTAGGCTTTCAGGCAAGAGTATTTCAAGGTATCCTCTACTATCCCAAGTTTCAAGGTGCATATAAGTGCAGTTTGTAGGGTATATACTTTCTAAATTTGAACTCGAGAAAAGAAACTATTTTTCAGACTTATCCTTAAGTAAAGCATCAATACTTTCCCTTCATCTTGACTTAACTCAAGAACTGAACTCAAGATTACCTATTTCTCAAAAAAACTGTAAGGACGTATACTTACCAAAGTTAGACAGAATGAGGGTTATTTTTAGGGTTTTCAATCCCTAAGCCTAGAATTTAGTTATTTCTATCATGTCAACTAAACTTTCGGAATAAAGATCTAAGTTACCCTATTAGCTAACTTGACGACAAAGTTTTTATATTTTGTAAAATTTTCGATTTTTGTGGGTTTTTTTTACTAAGGTATGCAAATGCAAAATATACAAATGAATGCGAAGGAAGAAAGCTTACCGAGCACACCCCCAAACTTAAACTTGACAGTGCCCTCACTGTCAGGTTATACCAAGAGGGTCAAAATTGTCGGCGCTCCCCCTAAAAACAAATTATATACAAAAAGAAAAACCAAAAATATATACAAAAAAGGTGTTCCCCCCAAACTTAAGTAAAACAGTGTTTCCACTGTTAGGCGTTGAAGTTCAGGTTTAGGGGGGAAAGAACAGTATCAAGCTATACAAGGCCTTACACAGGCCAAAAGTTAGTACCAACCATTGAAAGATCTTATCGTGATAAAGCAGTGGCTGGTGAAAGAAGGTGAAGAGGAAAGAAATGGAGAATACGCGAGACCGTATGCGGAGAGAAGCGGGATACGGTCTCGGTATATGAGAGGAAGAAGAATGGCGGAAGGGAAAAAGAAGTGGAATACGAACTTGAGGGAGGAAATGGAGTGAATAGATTAGCACAATTTGTGATGAGCGATGTGTAAACAGCGATTGTGCTAATCTATTAACCCGGCGAGAGATTGGGTCAAATCCCTCAAGATTCGTAAGAACCCATGGGTACGCCGAACTCGGTAAACCAGACACAGGATGTGAAAATGGTACGGGTTCTTGCAAGGTCGGAACGATGGAAAGGATGGAGGGAAGTGGTTGAGGAAGGGTATCGGTTAAGGATTCTGGAGGGTGTATACAGTCAGTGAAAGGAACATGATGAATTGGAAAATCCGACTCATCATCTAGAACTGTTTCACCCTCAAAAATATCCTCAAAATTCTCCTCAAAGTTAAGCTCATCCATGCATATTTCATCAAAGTCCAGACGCATATGGGGTTCGGGAAAAACATTTAATGACTCAGGTTGATGACTTGAAGAGACAAACTCAGCCAAATCTACAGGTTCATCATCCAAAATATCCCCAGCGTCAATATCCTCAATCAAGTGAAAATCAAAATTCTCTGACACCTCATCAAAAGCATGGATATTAATCGATTCTGGTTCTAAGATATAGGTGTAGAGGTCAAAAGGATTAGGTATGGTTTCACTTGGAAGGGACCCTTCACAATTGGGCAAATCAAACACTACGAAGTCACACAACTCATTCATCATTCTATCTTCAATTGATAAATCATGTGGGATACTCGATAGACTTTCAACACAGGAGTTGTGGGTTTCAATTTGGAATGGGTAGGTTTGATTCAGAAGGGGGTACAGCTCACTCTCACCACTCAAATTCACAATCTGTCCTACCGCCTCTTCATACATTGGAAAATTTGGAACTAGTTGAAAACTAGCTACCGGGTCACTAGGTTGTATGAGGGCGGCCATGGACGCATTCTAATCCATCATTTGTTGGCATGACGCTACCCTAAAGTCTTCCAATGACTGTTCCAGACTAGGCATGTGTTGTGATGGAGTTTCAGTAAAAGATTCAAAGTTGTTTGGATACTGAAAACTCCCAAATGGCGGTTCTGAAGCAATGTCTAGGGAAGGTGCAAAAGTAGGGTAGGACTGGTAGGAATTGAATGGCTGGATAGGAGCAGGATCAACATTTGGATAGGAAGGTGAATGGAATTGTTGATCCCAAGAATTTGAAGTGGTGAAAGGAGTGAAAGATCGGCTACGGGATTGTTCAATACGTTCAGCGATGGACAAAGGACGACTTGCAAAAGGGGTATCATCATAAGCGGATGGGGGAGGTTGAAAAGGTTGATACAGAGTAGATTGCGAAGGGCAAGTGTTTGTCATAGACGCGTCTATCCGATCTTTCAAAGAGATTTTGGGCATGGAGGGATCGTTTGACGTTCGGCCAAAGCAAGAACCGTAAGAAGTAATGTCTGGTTGAGGGTACCAAAGTTCGGCAAGAGTTTTTGGAGGTGGGGTACCCATGATATGAAGAGAGAGAAAGAAAGGTAGAGAAAAGGAGGGGAAAAAGAATGTGATATTTTTTTTTATATATTGACAAAAGAATGAAATATACACACAAAAAGAATATGGAAAAAAACGATCACGACACAAAAATACCATACACCTAATCGTTCTAGGGTTCACCTAGGTCAACTAGACCTGCTCCAGAACTTGATTGTCGAAGTAAAACTGTGTCGAGAAACGGGCTCAAGATACACTGATCACGAGGCCAGGCAAGTGCAGAGATAAGGGGAGGTTTTCCAACGCTTTCGCGAAGTTCCTTAATTAAATAACCTTTTCTCTTTTGGCGGTTTCGCCGTTAACACTTTCCTAGACACCCCGTACACAATGTACCGTTAAGCGAGGTTCTAAACACAGTTGACTTCTCCTAGTGAGCGTGAAGTCCTTAAGGCTTAAAGTCTAATTTCTTTTAAAATTTGTGCGGGTAAACGTTATGCTCAAGTTCGTGATTTGTGGGCCACGGAAAAGGTGATGAAATCCTTTACCGTATATTGTGGGATTCGCTTGCCCTTAAGTCCGTATTAATTGATGCAATGCGCAATTCAATAAAAATTCTATAAAGAATCAAAAAATCGTTTTTTAGTTTAAGCGCGGCACTGCAACAAATACGGGTTAGTCAATTTTTAGCGTTTGCTAGCGAACTTGCAAAGAATAGTATATTGGACGCGTCGGATTTGAGAAGAAGGTGTTAGTAAAGTACGTACCGTTAAGTTTTTGGGTTAGGAAACCCCTGTTGAATCAAATCCGGTAAGCTTGAAAAGTTCGCTTGCGCGGGTCAAACTACCCGGATCTTTGGCACTGTACTTTGCAATCACCTTAGCCTTGAATGTACACTTTGCTCCCCACAATCGCATTGCAAATCTGCAAAATTCTGCACTCTTGCCCACAAAAATGATCAAAAAAAACAAAAAGAATATTTTTTTTATAGATATATACAAAAAGAATATTAACCCGAAATCAAGAAAGAAAATACGCTACCGTCTCCCCGGCAACGGCGCCATTTGATTGGAAGAATTAGAGTTAACCGCAATCAAGACGGTGTCGCTTTGCAGCTAGCCGGTTGAGCACGGGTCGATCCACAGGGAGATGGTTGTATGTCCCTTTTTGTTTTAGAAGAGTCAATAAAGAATTTGTATGTGTTTGTTCAGTCTAACCTATGTGTATTATTTGCAAGTATAAGGTTGTTAAGAAGAAGATACGAGATTGTAAGCTAAAGAAATCCGTACTCAAAACCTTTGAGCCGAGTCTTGACCAATTAAAGCTAGAGCAATCGGCAACAACGTGGATTAGGGGATTTAAGTGCGGTATTCGTGGAATACGGCTTATTTACCCTTGTCCTTCCGTTCTTGTCTCTTGCTTTCGCCTCCGGCCAAACCGAACGCAACCGGTCGCGTTTAGGAATCACCGTTACCTTGTTAGGGTAGGGTGCCTAATGGAGCGCTTGCGTATGGTTTGGGCGGAGTTCAATGGAAAATAACGTGAAAAGGAAATGAGAAAGAAGATATTAACTTACAATACCGTATTTCATCTTAACAACAATAATTACAACCATTCACAAAATGAACAAAAGAACCATTCACAAAATGAACAAAAGAGAGCAAAAGAAAAGAATAAAGAAAAGAAAAGATTACAAGTAATTAAGTGCATGAATTAAATTGCAAGAAAGTAAAGCAAGATAATAATAAGCAAGTAATAAAAAGCGATAAAAAGAACAAGAAACTAGAACTCAAGACAAGCATGTGATCAATATCCAACCCTTAAACTTGCAAGCTCAATCAAGAGGTTGCAAGATCAAGGGAAGGGTAGAGAACGCATGTGAAATGAAGCGCTAATTCCATAAGAAAATACGACCCTTGAGATCAATAACTAACCCATAACAATTCAAGCTCAATGAAGAGGTTGAATGATTAAGAGAAAGCAAGAATCTCAAGGGGGAAGAAGAAACAAAAGAGAATGATACAAAAAGCCTTCATCTTCATTGATCTCCCACTCAAAAAGCTCTCACTACAATTTTCATGGAAAAAGAATGAAGAAGAAGAAAAAGAAAAAGACTAAATCCTAAAAAGAAAGAAGAACAAAGAATGACCCCTTGGCTTAGCTCAATTCTGGAGTATTTATAGGCAGTGATCTGAAACCCTAGGGCCAAATTCTGACCCCATTTGAAAGTACCAAACTGACCCCAAAAGTCGACAGAGAAAGGCGCCACAATAGCCGCGGATCCGCGGCCAATACCCCCTATTGGCCGCGGATCCGCGGCACTATGGTGGGATTAGGGTCTCTGTTTTCTTGTACTTCCCTGGTTCTGTGTGCCCTTTATTCTGGTGTATGTATTTTCTCAGCTTTTCTTCACGATTTTTCCAGAATTTCTGTTGAGGGAAAGGTGATTTGATGTGGACTTTTTGTCATGATTTTCTCGAGCTCCGCGTAGATTTCTTGGATCTTGTGTTTCCATTGAGCCTTGTGCATGACATGACAATCGATTTGCCATCTTGTCCCTTAACTGGTATGTGGCAACACACGGATAGAGAGCGGAGACCCGTGTTTTATCAGTTGTTGGCAGTAATCCAGAATTTGTCGTACTTTTCATGGATTTCACTGTTCAGAGCCGAGAACCTGTATTCTGCAATTATGTAGCAAACACTGATAAAAAACACCTGCCTATAAACAAACGAGCGTAAGAATGGGCGGTATAAAATGCAATATTCTGGTATGAACAACGATCAGAAGAGAACAAGCGAACCTTCTACAACTCCCGTCGAGCCAACCGGTAACACTACCGTGGAGTCCGGTCTCTTCGTCTGATATGTCGCATATCAAGTCTAGGGGTGGTAAACGTCAGACCCCAATAACCGATAAGTCTTGCCGATGTGAGGCTCATAACGGGTTGAGAAACTACTGGTAACACTTACCAGTAAATCTCTAATCAGCCCTGGCCAGGGACTTCCTTGTTACAGCCAATCGAGCACAGTGCAACATCAACCACAAATACCAAGAGAGATGAAACCCCTCCTATCGCTCATTGCCTCCATGTGACTCGGGACTGTACCCAAAAACCACCGTTTTGCACGCCCTCATGGACGTGGTAAGGTGGAAATCAAAGCACAGTGGGAATCACACAAGACTCTATGACGATCTCGGGTCTACAGACTAACCTGCACCAGTGTCACTTGAGAACTGCCATCTGACGTGAGGTATAATACCATCTGGGAGTTTTCGGCGAGTCCGTCCAGTGTACCCAGTCTCCACTGAGCACCCGTATACCATCTCTGATGTCAAACACCAATGGATATGGGATCATCTATCGCCCATCTCATGGGTCGAGAAGCGTATACGCTAGTCTACACCGGTATATCGATGCCCCGTCTCGATACACCCACGATTAGGGACCTTGAAGGATGTACTTATGGACTACCATGTCCCCACTAGATGATCCGCATCATAGTCCAGGTAGTCAAGTACACATCCTAAGGGCTTTACCAACATGTAACTATAAGACAGTATAAAGAGACAAGTATACATGTTAAGATAAAGAGCAACCAGATAGCATACTATCATATCGAGCAAGAAAGTCATCTCTATATATGTCCAAGCATCCAATATAATATACATGATCTGTACAATACTGGCCTCTAGGGCATACATACAACTAACAATCTCCCACTTGCACTAGGGCCAGCTGCTGTAGTATCGCATACCGAGCATCCCGAAGATTCTCTCAAACTGCATCTGGGGAATGGCCTTCGTGAGTGGATCCGCTGTGTTATTCTTCGTGTCAACTCTCCTGACCTCGATCTCCCGGCGATCAACTATCTTCCAGATCAGGTGACTGTAGGGTTCCTAGGCACACTCAAGAGGTTCCACAAGGCATCAACCATGCCAAATTAAAATTTTCCGGTGCCGAGAAACCCTACTGAAGATCGTTAACTAGAAGTTAAGGCGAAAAGCAAGTAAGTAAACAACTTTATTGCTAAGTGAAAGGGATTGCACCCTTTGTAGATCCGCTCCACCATTTCTTTAGCTCCGAGATGACGTCCCTCCGCTGCGATCATCGGGTCCTGGACTCTTGCGATGGTTTCATCGGAGAAATGATCGGGCTAGGTCATTGACCTCGAGGCCGGATATGATCTACGTCGGGGAGGCTCAAACTCAAGCTATTCCTTCACTTTGTCGAAAACTTTGTGAAGAGAACACCCTATACTACTTGGAAAGTGGTAGAGGATGAAGAAATAGGAAGTGGGTACACTTTAGAATTGGATTTCTCACTCTTTTTCCCATGGCACAATTGAAGCTCTCAAGCTTTTGTGAGCTTGATGAAGATGAAGAAGAAGAAAGAAGCATATCCATTAAAAGAATAATATGAACACTTATCCTTTTAATCATGGCACCATGGTTGAGTTAAGCCCTCATGCTTAACTCATGTAGAGAATTAACCATAGCATAGTGTTAAGGGTTGGGTTAGCTAATATCTTAAGCAAATGACAAAAGATTTGACTTTGTCAATGTTCATCAAGCTTCATGAAGCTTGATAACTTTGACCAAAGTCACGCTCTTTTGTTATATGCTAAGAAAAATGGTAAACCCTAATCTAACCATGATATGGTTCAAGTCTCATACACACAACTTGTTTGTATCATCAAGCATGATACTAACATGTACACTTGCATATATCACATATAAACAATGTGCACATTCAAGTGAGAAAATCAATCTTTAAGTGAACCAATACTAGTTAATGTAAAGTAATATATCAAATATATAATTATACATTAAATCATTAAATCAACACTTGATTTAACAATCCGGTCATATCGCATATAACCGACTAATATCAATAGTAACAACTTATCGAATCAACACTTGATCCGATAACCCGGCTATATCGCATACAACCGATCAATGTCACAAATCACGAGAATAGAATACAGTATCACATACTTGTATTATTCTCGGTCCCGCACATATCTCATATGCGCTCCTATTTCGTTTCGCATGAGCCAGGAAACCCCCTTTGTAGGACTCTAAAGACTCATCAATACGCCGGCAGCAGGTGATGATCATATCAAACACCCACAAGCCGCAAGAGGTCTGCTAAACGTAACGGCCACCCAGGTATTGAGCGATCAAAAGATCAACGAGCAAGCCCGCTCACACTCCTGTGAATCCAACGAGTAACACTACCGTACAGTCCAGTCTGTTCGTCTGATATGTCGCATATCTTGTCTAGGGGTGGTAAACGTCAGACCCCAGTAACTCGATAAGTCGTGTCAATATGAGGCACATAACGGGTCGAGAAACTACTGGTAACACTTACCAGTAAATCCCTAAAGCATCCTTGGCCAAGGACTTCCTGTTATAGGCAAACGAACACAGCGCAACATCAACTCCCTATACCGGGAGAGACGAAACCCCTCCTATCGCTCATTGCCTCCATGTGATTCGGGACTGTACCCAAAAACCACCTTTTTGCATGCCCTCTTGGACGTGGTATGATGGAAATCAAAGCATAGTGGGAATCACACAAGAATCTATAACGATCTCGGGTCTACAGACTAACTTGTACCAGTGTCACCAGAGAACTGCCATCTGACGTAAGGTATAATACCATCTGGGACTTCTCGGCGAGTCCGTCCAGTGTACCCATTCTCTACTGAGCACCCGTATATCATCTCTGATGTCAAACACCAATGGATATGGGATCATCCATCGCCCATCTGTATGGGTCGAGAAGGTATACACTAGTCTACTCTGGTATATCGACGCCCCATCTCGATACACCCACGACTAGGGACTTTGAAGGATATACTTATGGACTACCATGTCCCCACTAGTGTGATCCGCATCATAGTCCAGGTAGTCAAGTATACATCCTAAGGGCTTTACCAACATGTAACAGAGAGTCAATCAGTGTAAACGTTAAGGTAAAGAGTAACCAGATAGCATACTATCATATCGAGCAAGAAAATAATCCCTATATATGTCCAAGCATCCACCACAATATACATCCTATGTATAGTAATGGCCTCTAGGGCATACATATAACTAACAATCTCCTACTTGCACTAGGGCCATCTGATAGCAGTGGTTGTAGTATTTCATACTCAACCATCCCATAAAAATCTCTCTCTGGGAAAAGGCCTTTCGTGAGTGGATCCGCCGTGTTGTCCTCTGAGTCTACTCTCCTAAGCTCGATCCACTGGAGATCAACCATCTCCACGATCAGGCTATTCTGCCTAAGAATATGTCTGGATCACTGATAGGACGGGTGTTCCTAGGCGTAAGCCACAACTCCATTGTCACACAATGGGAGGAACGAAGTTCATCTCATGAACTAATATACACCCAGACTGCCTCTTTGGTAGTATCTTTGGTAACGATGTATCTTGCCTTTAATCGTCTAGTATGTCACGGTATCTAGCTTGGAACTGTTCCAACATACCGTCCCTTTACTGAGGGTAAGACAATGCCTACGACTGACATTCAGTCTTCCTTATCACCCTGGAACCTTTCCAGCGATTCTCCCCAGGATCGATTGATACCAGCTCACTACAACTAGTGAGTATCCTAACATCCAATTAGATCTATCCCATAGATCCAAAACCCAGGATTTAGTAGGTATCACTTCGATCTTATATGGAGAATCCTTGTGATAAGCGGAGATTGACCGAGCGTAGCATAGGAAACTTTTTCCCTATCAAGAGTATGTCATCCACGTACTATACGAGGATCACTACCATACTCTCTACTACCTTTTTGTATATACAAGGTTCATCTACCATTTTGATGATTTCAAACTCTTTAACTAACTCATCAAAATAGTTGTTCCAACTCCGCGATGCCTGCATTATCACATAAAAATCTTGCACACGTTTCCGCTGCTCCCACTGTCTACGAAGCCCTCTGGCTGTATACTTATAGACTGTAAGTCTACGCTAGCGCCCCGGCAGTCTACAGACGCCAAAATGCGGAACAAAACTTTTTAACTGGCGCTATCGTATACTTAAACCCGGATCTGCCATTATTGCTAAACTAACAAACTGTAAATAGTGTAGAAAGGTTATACCGAACGATCCGAGTCCTTCGTTCTTCAACCATCATCCCACGCTCCGTTGCGGCTGCTCCGATCTCGTCGATCTCCGATTCCTTCGTCGAGGTGGCACCACATGATCGGTTCTTTAAACGGGCTCCCGCCTCTGACTCGAGGCAACTCGATCGTCAAGTTTGCTAAAAGAGACGACCAAGAATGATGTAGAATATGAGTAGAAGACTTTGTCTCACTTCGTCCAAATCCGTGGACGATCGGTTAATGAAGTTGCCGTGGAAATCGGATGATGGAATGAAATGAACTGTAAATTCCATACACCCCAAACTATCATAATCTTTTTTTCTAACCGAAATGAAACCTCAAGTGAGAGTGAGAATGAGGAGAGAGAGAGGGCAAGCCATATATAGCAAGAGGGAGGTGATCGTAGGAGAAGGGGGTGACCATAAGCTAAAAGCTTCTCACTTCAAAATATCTTAAGGAATCCAAAAGGAATTAAACACAAAGCATGAGTCATAAGGCTTAGTCACCCTTTAATGAATGCAACCAATGAAAACCCTACACCAATAAGCCTAGTCACCTCATCTAGAAAATTCTAGAACACTGACTCACCTTAACTGTAGAAAAGATAAATCCGTCTTTAACCAAATGTTAAAAGACGGCTGATAGAAAACTGGAAACCGGCAACTTCCAAAAGTGATCCTGAAACGACTTTCAGGATAACCCCGAAACTGTATAAAAATACCCGCATTTGTATTACGACCGAATACAAATGCAACTGAGACAAAGATATTATACCTACTCAATATAATACTCGGATCCGGCTTAAACCAAAGCCGACCAGTATCATCTGCCCGAAAACTGACACGTGCGTGAACGCACGTGCATTTTCCGAACCCTGCCATAAAACCATACGGCCTCTACAACGTTTCGCCCGAAACTTGGGAAACTGTCTGTGGGGGACTCTAATGACTCGTCAGCACCCTGGCAGTGGGTTTAACCACAAACCGTCAGCGGCACTAGCAATGCATAACGGCTGCCCACGGACTGACCTCAAGGGTGGCCGAGGAGCGAACTCAAGGGAGACCGATGAGCGAACTCCTCCGAAAACCCAACTGAGCCTAACAGTGACAATGTATATACAGTCCGGTCCGTTCGTCAATGAGTATCGCATATCCGCCTAGGGGGCTAGTAACGTCAGACCCCCAGAAGCAGTATAAGTCGTGTCGGAGTGAAGCCTCAATACACCCTGAGATACTACTGGAGTACCTACCAGTAAATCTCCTACCATGGCCATGGATTTGTGTAATGGCTCTCCTAGACACAGCACGACCTCGCCCCCAATACCGGGAGAGACGAATCCCCTGCCGATCCGCTCACGTGCCTCCATATGGCTCGGGACTGTACCCAAAAGCTACCTGTTTGCACGACTCCTTTGAGCCGTAGTAGGGTAGAAATCAAAGCACAGTGGGAACTCACACGAGACAAATGACGACCTCAGGTCGATGAACTAACCTTTACACATGTCACCAGGGAACTGCTATCTGACGGTAGATATAATACTAACTAGCAGATTCCCGGCGAGTCCTGTCCGGTGTACTCATAACCCAATGAGCACCTGTATACATCTTAGGTGATCCAACATACACCAGTGGCTTGTGAGACCGGCCACCGCCCCTCGCCGGGGTCTCGACTGTATACACTAGTCTACTCCGGAGTATCGATGCCCTGTCTCGAAACTCCCACGACTAGGGACCACAATTAAGGATATGCATATAAACTACCCAACTCTCACGTATATGATCGCCCTCATACAGTTGGTAGTAAAGCAAGATCCTAAGGGCTCTATCAAAGTGTAACATGCAATCAGTCACCTGAACATGTACACAACTGATAAAGGCAAACCAGATAGCATACTATCATTTCGAGTAAGACTGTCCTACCGGGATAGGTCCTCCGCAATCATTGCAATCACGTACCTGCGATCCAATAATTGACTATGAGGGCACTATCTCCAACAATCTCCCACTTGCACTCAAGGCTAATATTGCGATGTCGACTACTCACAGCCCGTGTGAAACCGAACATCCAACTCCTCTACTAATCAGTTTCACAAAGCCCGTTTGTAAAACTATTGTGTTCGAGAAATAGCCTCAGAGAGTGGATCCGCCGAGAAGTATCTTTCCATATCTCTCTTAATCTCAAATTCGCGGAGAAAGCCATCTCCCGAATTGAGTAGTACCTGTCTTAGAATATGTCTGGATGTCTGATGGGACCTTAGTTCATAAATGAACTCCTTATCCAAACTCCTTAGACTGTATGGATCACTGAACCTAATCAGTATCCGGCACCATGCCACCCATAGTATCCTCTGGAACCACCTGTCCATAATACTGTCCCTCGTCAGAGGGAAAACTAAAACTCTGACAATCACTCTGTCATCCATGTCACCTTTGAAGCCTGGAATGATAACCGTCTCCCGAAAGAGGCTGCTGTTATCAAATCCGTAGAACATGTACTAATGTTCTAAAACTGCTTCCTTATGTTTCTCCAGGATTGGATTAATACAAACTTAATGCATCTAGTGCAAAAACAACATCTGGTGTGGTACTTGACATCTCACGATTGACTCAATTGCCTAAGCAAGTGATCTGCCAATCATGCACTCCCTCTCCCCTTTAGTCTGTACGACACCTTTAGAGAGGGTGACTCCACCACCTGCAGGTACACCACCATGCTAGGAGTCAACTATTCTAAAAACCATTAGAATGTCTGTCAAAGTACCCACATTGGGAAACTACCCAAATCCAGATCTAAAACTATAGATCTAGAAACCAGAATGTCAAATATTATATCCATATCCTGTCTGGAGAAATAACTGTGTGACGATCAGAGTACAACCGATTGTAGTATAGGAATTTTGCTTCCCACTCTGTGTATGTCATCCAGATACCATGACATCACACTCTACTCCCTTCTTAACTGATCCATCCCCTATTCTGTTTGAAGTCAAACCCATGACTGTCACATCAAAATTAGATGATCTATCTCCGCTATTACTGCTCTAGTCTATAAATAGACATAAGCTACTTGCCCACCATACTTCCGTTGCTCCCACTGACTACGACAACCCTCCTACCGGGTCTCATAACCTGGAACAACAGTAGTGTCAAGTCTGGGTAGATAAGAACCTCCCTGTCACCGTCCTTGAGGCTACCGAAGTACCTCTCGGGTGTCTGAGGTTACCTACCATATCTGCGGAGTGGCTATTGGAATGTCAAACCTGATTGAATGTATAGGTCCTATTAAATTTTCCGTAATCGTTCGCGGTTCTGGAATCACTTCCAGTTCTACCATACTCCCACTACTATTTTCTGAAAAAGATCCATTTTACTAAAACTGTGGCGAGTCAAGAACAATAACACTATTGATCTTCCAAATGGTAGAATATCAACCCTCGTCATAGCCAGGGTCAACCCACAAACAGCCATTACAGAAACGTGCCCTGAGTTATCCAGAGTCTGGTTTTAAGCATAAGCTGGACAACTCCCCGTACCTTAATTTCTTTTAAGGTACGATCCATTCTATATCCAATACAGAAACTTTGGCACTTATTTAATTGGAACCATATTCAAACCATGCAGCTGTCTCCAGTGCATATTAACTTAATGGAAAGAGGCTAATCAGCATTACTCAATTTAGGAAACCATCCAATTATGAGTAACCTGAAAGAGAAACACGTTTCTCAAAACCATCACTATCATCTGAATACCAATCACAAGAATATACATCTTCGATCTCTTTGAAGAATCCCGATACTTGTGATACCTGGTTCTCTACTTTATTCTTATACCCACAACTTCTCAAAACTTAGACCTTGTATTTCTACGAAACACTTGTCTAAATACTAAAGAAGTTATAAGTAAACAGAACAAAGTACGAGGACCTACCCCTTTGTCCTGATGGACACTTGAACAACATACAATACTGTGTATAAGTCCGCTGAGTTAAACAACTCAAAACCTGTGCGTCGTAGGTAGAAAACTGTACCCTGGCGATTTCCTCAAATATCATCAATTACAACGAATTCCGATATAATGAGGATGATCACCTAATTCCCAATATCTTACTCCCACTCATCATCTGTAAAACCATACAGATATGAGAATGAAACCTGGTAAATACATACCCTTGGAGTAAGTGTCTAATCGGGAAAACAGTTTTTCTTTAACAATGCACTGAAACATGAAAATGTTTCGTAGGGGTATCCTGGTATTCATAGCAATGCCTCTTCCATAATCCAATTCATGACTTCAACCGTATATTTTACTGCCATCTCTCCAAATCCCTTTATTTGTCTTTAGTCGTTACCTTCTGTACACCATCGTTAGGCTAAATGGTTTTCTTCCTTCCCTACCGTTCGGCACCAGCCTATGGTTTGGAAGAAGACTATCCAGTAAGCATAATAGGTGTACCCTCCTAAACCAAGGAGTACTCGCATCTCGAGAGAAGGTGATGATAAAAGACAACTGAATAATACCTTATTCTTTTAAAGGTGAAATAGGAGCGGTGATGAAGTACGCGGTTTTGGTCGTGAATGATATCAGTCGCAATTTACTTTGCCCTCTTTCTAATCCCTTTATTTTGTCTTTACATATTACCTTCTGCACACCCTACTTAGGCTAATTGGTTTTCTTCATTCCCTACCTTTCGGCACCAGCCTATGGTTTGGAATAAGACTA
The DNA here is from genome assembly GCA_030015575.1 of Agapanthus africanus. Lineage (NCBI taxonomy): Eukaryota > Viridiplantae > Streptophyta > Magnoliopsida > Asparagales > Amaryllidaceae > Agapanthus > Agapanthus africanus. The sequence continues at coordinate 703,701,987 of JASDDO010000024.1, read as the reverse complement.
TCCAATAAGCGTAATAGGTGTACTCTCCTAAACCAAGGAGCTCTCGCAACCTGAGAGAAGGTGATAATAAAACACAACTGAATAAACCAATTCTTTTCCTCCTGAACCTGGATCCATCCTCAAAGAAGTCCCTTCGAGTTCGTATATAACCATACGATGGATCTATCCAATGGAAGTGGATATCCGTAGTAATACGGGTGTTCTGAGAAATGCAAAGGGTAAAAGAAGGAGTGGCAATGACTTATGCAACTCAGACAATCCAAAAGCCAGTATTTTAAGAAGGTTCGGTCAACCTGGTCACTGAGTCATAGTCTAGGGTCGGTCAAAGGTCGCTGCCAAAGAGAGAGAGAGAAAAGAAACACTCTGCGTGCACTCTAACCTAGATTAGAATGGTCATCACTTTATCTAATCCGGAAACCTCCCACTTTCCTGTCAAATTCTCCTCCAAACCTAAAGAAGAATCAATCGGGATCACCCGAAGAGTAAACCAACTCATCAGTGGGAATCGGGATCCAACTCTCATCGCATGTTAACGTGATGGAATGCATCCACGTTATTCATACTCCAGAAGGTATGCGCATACTTGGCAAGTTTCAGTTTCTTTAGAAACTCCCGATATCATTTTCTTGCCCCATGCTCTTATAACCTTGGCTTTGGTCAAAATGTCATAAGTCACATGCCAAGTTCTACCCGTCACTATCTTGTCAATTTGAACCCACCCGCACATGCCCCTGACTTTGGCCAATCGGCAGAACGACTGTCCCAAACCAACTCATCTATCTATGCAACAATTGAATACCCAGCAGCTACCAAACACTATGCCTTAACTTTGGCTAAAATACATAGCTTGAATACTACTGAATACCCAAAAGAAGTGGCGGAGGGCTACGGCTGGTTTTTGGCGAAAAACCTTTAGCGTAGTGAACTTGATATCGCTGAAGGAACCTGATAGCTTTTTAAAATATAGTGGCGAAAACCTTTTGCTAAAGAGGTCACTCCCGGTAAAGGGATCTCGGCTCTTTCCTCGTGGAATGAGGTGCAGGATATTCCACTGAATACCGCTATGCAAAGCAACTTGTAATCGACTATAGTAAAGTTATTACCCTGACGCAAACTTCTGTCCAAGGGGTCTTTCCCGGTGAAGGAATATCAGCCCTTGCCTCGTCGAATGAGGTGCTGGATATTCCACTGAATACCGCTATGCATAACAAAAGAAAATGTCTTTGCAATAACACTTTTTAAAATTGTTCCAACAACTCAAACAGGTTTGTTTTACTTTGCATTGATCAGAATCAACGCAGTCCCATCAATCAATCACACCAGAAAAGAACGAAAATAAAATGTACGTATATGCCATCCGCATTCGTCACTGGGTCCCGTCATCACCCGTTAGGTTACTTAACTAACGACAGAGCGGGGACTGGACTAGCGCGGGTGTAAAACATATACAACATCTAATAGTATATAAACCAATATACATAATCGCTCCAGGCATGATAATATGCAACATTACAGAAAAGTAATAAGCATCACAGAACAATACAGATATCTGGGATCCCCGAGTTTCACAGAGCCGCTGCTGAAACTCGACGTTCCCCTGTCGTGTGGATAGCCTGTGCAATGAAACCTAGCCCCTACGGGTGCGGCAAGTTACCCGCCAAAACCTGAAGCGAGGTAGTCCCCACAGCATAGTGAATGGAATACCCGGCACTTCACGGAATCCGGTAAATTGAGCACCCCTCCTTGGGTCAACCTGTACCCCCTACGAGTGCGGCGAATAGTCTGCCAATTCTGAAGTGGGGGCCCCTCTGCCTCTCAAAGCCATGAGATGCGGACCCGTTGCTTTCCCGAACCCGGCTATCCGTGCACTCCGTCGCGGGGTAAAACCTAGTACAGTAATAAAAAATAGTACAATAGGTACATCGACCGCAACCTGGTCGTGCCCCAAAAGAATATTATACAATAGGCAGTGACGGCAGTCCACATGTTGGACGCTCGCCCCGCAATATCAAATGTACAAATAAACACAAACTGTACTACCATTGCACACTGCTATCCACCACGACAAATCCGCAACATCACAGCACAACACAGAACATCAACGCGAATGTCACGTTCGCAAACCCGTCTAAAAGAACTATAGCAATCAGACGCGGTTTACCGATCAAATGACATTCCCGGTCGGAGATATAATGTAAGCACTGTAAACTAACGTGTTTAAATTTCGATCGACCAAAGACCAAAAATCAAAAAGTGGGCCCCACAGCTTACTGGTGAACAGTAACAAAATCTGGGCCAAAACTAAATATACCAAAAACCCCAAAATCCAACCAAGAACCCACTGGAAAAATTTGGGGCCACGAGCTCACTGTTTGGCCGCGGAAGCGCGGTCAAACCTATGGTTTGACCGCCCTTCCGCGGCGGAATCATTGAGTCACGTGCCCAAATTTCTTCGTCGTTCTTAGAATTCCCTGCACGGATTTTTAAGACATCCAGAAATCAATTTTGAGACGGTTTAAAATCAACAGAAACTGTCGGCATAGGATTTTGTAGTTTTCGATTTCCGGTCGGATCGATGTTTTAAACGCGTTAGCACAAGTTAGTATAGCAAAATGGTTAGGCTCTGATACCACTGTAAGTCTACGCTAGCGCCCCGGCAGTCTACAGACGCCAAAATGCGGAACAAAACTTTTTAACTGGCGCTATCGTATACTTTAACCCGGATCTGCCATTATTGCTAAACTAACAAACTGTAAAGAGTGTAGAAAGGTTATACCGAACGATCCGAGTCCTTCGTTCTTCAACCATCATCCCACGCTCCGTTGCGGCTGCTCCGATCTCGTCGATCTCCGATTCCTTCGTCGAGGTGGCACCACATGATCGGTTCTTTAAACGGGCTCCCGCCTCTGACTCGAGGCAACTCGATCGTCAAGTTTTCTAAAAGAGACGACCAAGAATGATGTAGAATATGAGTAGAAGACTTTGTCTCACTTCGTCCAAATCCGTGGACGATCGGTTAATGAAGTTGCCGTGGAAATCGGATGATGGAATGAAATGAACTGTAAATTCCATACACCCCAAACTATCATAATCTTTTTTTCTAACCGAAATGAAACCTCAAGTGAGAGTGAGAATGAGGAGAGAGAGAGGGCAAGCCATATATAGCAAGAGGGAGGTGATCGTAGGAGAAGGGGGTGACCATAAGCTAAAAGCTTCTCACTTCAAAATATCTTAAGGAATCCAAAAGGAATTAAACACAAAGCATGAGTCATAAGGCTTAGTCACCCTTTAATGAATGCAACCAATGAAAACCCTACACCAATAAGCCTAGTCACCTCATCTAGAAAATTCTAGAACACTGACTCACCTTAACTGTAGAAAAGATAAATCCGTCTTTAACCAAATGTTAAAAGACGGCTGATAGAAAACTGGAAACCGGCAACTTCCAAAAGTGATCCTGAAACGACTTTCAGGATAACCCCGAAACTGTATAAAAATACCCGCATTTGTATTACGACCGAATACAAATGCAACTGAGACAAAGATATTATACCTACTCAATATAATACTCGGATCCGGCTTAAACCAAAGCCGACCAGTATCATCTGCCCGAAAACTGACACGTGCGTGAACGCACGTGCATTTTCCGAACCCTGCCATAAAACCATACGGCATCTACAACGTTTCGTCCGAAACTTGGAAAACTGTCTGTGGGGGACTCTAATGACTCGTCAGCACCCTGGCAGTGGGTTTAACCACAAACCGTCAGCGGCACTAGCAATGCATAACGGCTGCCCACGGACTGACCTCAAGGGTGGCCGAGGAGCGAACTCAAGGGAGACCGATGAGCGAACTCCTCCGAAAACCCTACTGAGCCTAACAGTGACAATGTATATACAGTCCGGTCCGTTCGTCAATGAGTATCGCATATCCGCCTAGGGGGCTAGTAACGTCAGACCCCCAGAAGCAGTATAAGTCGTGTCGGAGTGAAGCCTCAATACACCCTGAGATACTACTGGAGTACCTACCAGTAAATCTCCTACCATGGCCATGGATTTGTGTAATGGCTCTCCTAGACACAGCACGACCTCGCCCCCAATACCGGGAGAGACGAATCCCCTGCCGATCCGCTCACGTGCCTCCATATGGCTCGGGACTGTACCCAAAAGCTACCTGTTTGCACGACTCCTTTGAGCCATGGTAGGGTAGAAATCAAAGCACAGTGGGAACTCACACGAGACAAATGACGACCTCAGGTCGATGAACTAACCTGTACACATGTCACCAGGGAACTGCTATCTGACGGTAGATATAATACTAACTAGAAGATTCCCGGCGAGTCCTGTCCGGTGTACTCATAACCCAATGAGCACCTGTATACATCTTAGGTGATCCAACATACACCAGTGGCTTGTGAGACCGGCCACCGCCCCTCGCCGGGGTCTCGGCTGTATACACTAGTCTACTCCGGAGTATCGATGCCCTGTCTCGAAACTCCCACGACTAGGGACCACAATTAAGGATATGCATATAAACTACCCAACTCTCACGTATATGATCGCCCTCATACAGTTGGTAGTAAAGCAAGATCCTAAGGGCTCTATCAAAGTGTAACATGCAATCAGTCACCTGAACATGTACACAACTGATAAAGGCAAACCAGATAGCATACTATCATTTCGAGTAAGACTGTCCTACCGGGATAGGTCCTCCGCAATCATTGCAATCACGTACCTGCGATCCAATAATTGACTATGAGGGCACTATCTCCAACATAGACTACCTCTTCTAAATATTTATTTAGAAAAGCAGTCAAGACACCTAACCGCCAGATATCGTAGTAATGGTATGTAGCCGTAGCAAGTAAGATCTGGATGGACTTAAGCATAGGCCCCAGAAAAGATTTCATCATTAGCCACAACTGGTCTATGATGCAAACGTTTAACGAGTCTAGCTTTGAAAGTCTCAACTTTTCCATGTACACCAAGTAATCTTCTCAAGATATACTTGCTCCTGATGGGGATTTAACCCTTCAGATAAAAAAACCAAAGTCCATACTTTGTTGGTGTATAAGGATTCCATCTCAGATCGATAAACATCCAGCCATTCTTATAGAGTCACACTCCTGATGGCCAGCTCGAAACTAGTTGGGTCATCATCCCATGATACAATCCTCGCTCCCACTGTCATAGAGAAGCCGAAGTATCTCTCAGGTGGGTGAAGAACCCTACTAGATCGGCGGAGAGGCTGAGGTTCGTTGGTTGCTATTGAATCCTTTGGTTCTACCAAATCATCAGCTGCAGTTTGTATAGCTGGAACTCTTTCCAGTTCTACCTCATGTCCACAAATTTCTTCATAAGAAATTCCCTTTCACAAAGGTGGCATGCTGAGAAACAAATCATTTTTGTTCCTCGATTAGGTAGCAGATATTCCCTTGCATATGCTTGGGATATCCAACAAATTTCCACAGATCTGACTTTGTCTCGAGCTTGTCCGGATTATGCTTTTAGACATAGGCTGGACAACCCCAAATCTTAACTAACTTAAAAGATGGGCTCTTCCCATTCCATATCATATATGAAGTGGTAGGCAACTGATTTGATCTGAACCCTATTCAATAGGTATACAACTTCATAAGTGCATAACTCCCTAAAAGGAAATAGGAAACTCAGTAGTACTCATCATAGAGCACACCATATCACATAGGGTGTTATTGCTCCGCCCCGATATACCATCCTGCTATGGTGTATACGGAGGAGTAATGCTGAAAGAGAATCTCATTCTCCTTTAGAATAATCCAGGAATTCCGTGCTCAAGTATTCTCCTCCTTGATCACACCAAAGGATATAATACTTATACCCGTATTTTGGTTCTCTACTTCTAACTTATATTCTATGAATATCTCAAAAGGTTCGGACTTGTGTTTCAACAGGAACATATGTATGAATCTTGAGAGATTATCAGAAAATGTAATGAAGTACAAAGAACCGATCTTGGCATGTGTAGACATGGGACCTTCATACATCAACATGTATCAATCCCAAAAATTCACTAACTCTTTCTCTGTTTCCAATAAACAGAGCTATGGTCATCTTATCTCTGTGACATGACTGGCAAGTTTCATAAGATGTAAATTCAAACTGATTTAAATATGCATCTTCAATGTAACTTCAGCCAGTCGGGTCTCATTGATATGACCTAGTCTACAATACCTCAAGAAGGATTCGTTCATATCTGAACTCTTCATCTTGTGTGTGTTTTATATACTAAGAACTGTGGTTTGATTTAGAACGTTAATGCTTTTAGATAACGTGCCTGAATCGATCAACTCTTGATATAGGAAATGTTCAAAACATTATCCAACAATACAAAATTATATCCTTCTTTATCTAAATAAAGAGACTGATATGATTTTGTATATCAGGTTCGGTATCTAATAACATCTGTTCATAATCAATGTATACTGGTAATACAGGGTAACAGTGACCAACAGACTTGGCTGCAACACTTGCCCCGTTTTCTACCTCATGAAACTTATCACCCGTTCTCAGTTCTCTACCTTTCTGTAGCCCATGTAACAAATTACATATGCGGGATCCTGATCTGGTATCAAATACCCAGGACGTAAAGGATACTGAGAAACAGTTCTCTATAATGAACACACCCGAAGATAATGCATCAACATGCACTTTCTTCGTTTGGGCGGCACGGGAATTCTGGTAATCCCCTAATTCCTGCTCTATTTTATAACATTTATAAGTTGGAGCGGGACCAACGTTCCCCAGCTCAGTATAACAAGCGGGTTCGGTCAATATATCCGTTTTATTATCTTGATTAAAGCGTGACATGGTCGCTACCTGGAGAGAGAGAGAAGAAAACACTCTGCGTGCGCTCTTGCAAGATCAGATTGGTTATTATTTTATCTAATCAGGATGGCTCCCACTGTTTTTATCAAATCTTCCTTCAAACCCTAAAAGGAAAGACTAGCCGGGATTAATTACACGCTACAAGTTCGCCAATCTCTTAGCCAGGCCAGTGTCGGTACTTTGAGGGATGTCCCCCGTGCTTTCGCACGAACCTAATTAATGTAAACCTCGTTTTCCCAGAGGCGTAACCCCATTGACACCTTTCTAGACACCTACTTGATCGGCTAATTGTAATGTGTAAAACTCTTCCAGGAGTAACAATTACTCGCAGTAAGTATCGGGATCCAACTATCTCATAGCAGGTATGCAATCTCATTGCAAATTTCAACACTTGAAATTCCCGATAATATTTTGCCCCTAGCGTCCTATGACCTTGACAGAGGTCAACAAACCATAGGCTGCTAGTCAAGTTCAACCCATCATTTTCTGATTGAAGTAAACCCACCCGCACGAACCTTGACAGAGGACAACAAGGTCGCACGACTACCCTAAATCAATCACATCATATGCATATATAGATAAGCACTAATCAGCTACCGCACACTACGCCTTGACAGAGGTCAACAAACGCAGCACGAATACTAACTATTACTTATCTTAAATGACGGAGGGCTACGACAGGTTTTTCTGAAAACCTATTTGGTAATGAACTTGATATCATTGTAGAATCAAATAATTTTAAAATGGAGTGTTTTTTAGGGTTTTCTACTTTTGCTAAAGGGGTCACTCCCGGTGAAGAGATCGTCGGCCCTTTCCTCGTCGAATAAGGTGCGGGATATATCATATATATCACTGTGCAAAGCAGAAACTATAGAAGCAATCAAAAGACTAACCGAGGGTTGTAGCATCTGCCAGTTATTGCTAAAGGAGTCACTCCCGGTGAAGGGATCTCGGTCCTTTCCTTATCGAATAAGGTGCAGGATGTTCTATAAGGAACACCGCGATGCAAAGCAAGAACTGTAGCTGCCTGTTTTTGAAAATTCGATTCCACGACATCTTTAGGTTTCTTTTCTTTTATTAATCACATTAATGAAGTCCCATCATTTAAATCACCTAAACATCACAGATAAATACGACATACACTTATGCCATCCGCATTCGCCTCGATGTCCCCTCGTGCACCGTTAGGTTAGGTAACTAACGGCAGAGCGGGGCAGGGCTAGCGCGGGTGTAAAACATAAGTAACGCCTATATAATATATCATATATACTATATACAATATTTATCACAGAACATCAAATGATCACATCACAGATATAGCAGCAGAAGAATCATATGAAATATTGGATATACTAGGACGTCCGTGTTTTCAATATGAGCCTGTATAAAACACGGATTCCACGGTCGCGATGAATAGCCAAACCCACACCCCTAGACCCCTACGAGAGCGGAAAGCAACCCTACCAATTCTAGTGTTAGGAGACCCGGACTCGACTCCTCGAGTTGGTCTCCCACTGGACTCCAGAACCCGGTTACTTGTGCTCTCCTCCTTAGGTCTATCCTAATGCGGAAATGTAAATAATATACATCAACGGTGACATCTTCCGCAACCTGGAAGTGCCCCAATAAAAGAATATTACATACAATAAATTTTACATGAATGAAAATGAAAAACTGTCATCTCACATAAAACCCCTGGCTATTCAAAACGCGACGATCCAATATAACATATCCAGCAACACATAACATCACATGTCATCAACGTAAGTAAATATGCGCATCCCAATTGTCATTGACATATAGCAACGAAACCGGCGATATCACATATTACACTTACGGTCACAGAAAAGAAAGTGTAAAACTACAACAGTTGGAATCCGCAATCTCCTTAGACATCGCATGCCTAATCAAATGAATTCCTTAGACATCACATGCCTAACAATTATAAACCCCGCATTTTAGTCTCATTATCGAAAACACTTTTCAATATCAAGTCGGGCAATTCAACAAGATTCCTGGTAAACTGATCGAATGCTCGTCGCAAACTTTAGTAGACGGCCACACCCCCGATACCGTCGACGAAGTGCACCAAGGCGGAACACCGCTACCGCGAGCACCCGAACGGATGCTTTCGGCGACGGGGTTCTCCTACAATCACTTGGTCGGGGTTAAGGGGTGTAGCTGTCTATTAAGTTTATCCGGCGAGTATCCGCGTACGCTACGTTATTGCAACGGACTTTTGATCACATCAAAATTCCATGGCAACCGATCAAATGAGACTAAAGTGCTATGTTTATAACATTCAAATCAGTTATCTCATAACTATTTGTGGATTCCAAATATTGTATCACATTCCAGATAAATAGAAAATGTTAAACTTTCCGATCGAACATTCAAACACCCAAGTTTTCCCGAAACAGCTCAACTCTTGAAATAAGTTCGAAAACATCCATTTCATGCCACAGTACCAACGGTCCAGCCGTAGAAGGGTCCAGCCAACGCCTCACATGTGGCACGCCGTACTGCCCCAAACCCTAGGGTTCAAAGGGCAGTTCAAGACGGTCACATAATCGAGTTAAGGTTTGTTGTCTTCTAGAGGGTCCATCGCGCTACTTGCACTACTTAGAACGTTCTTAAACTACGGAAAAATCCAACACTTGGAAATTTCCCAACAGGGGAAAAATTGGGTATTTATATCCGTTCGAACTTTTTAACATATTCTAAAAATATCCGGAAAACATTACGAAATTAAATATTCTGATCGAAACAACGACTACAAAATAAACCCCAGAATACTCAACTCTTGAGTCAGAATAAAAATACCCAGAAAATATATAAGCAGATATGAGAATTACTGTGCAAAACAGAACGCATGAATCCACTTTACTGCCGCGGATCCGCGGCCCAAGCGCGGTACGGCCGCGGTTCCGCGGCGGTTTGTACTGTTCACCGTCTCGTTTTTCACTACAATTCTTAGAAAACCCTGCTGAATTTTTTGGCTATTTATAATTTAAAGAAATCCCGATTTTGGAAAAATTTACAGAGAAGGGGTTAACTTTGACACATCGGGGTTCGATCGGAGTTTTAACATCGTAAACACATCGCCAAATGCTCAAGCTAGGCTCTGATACCACTGTAGGGTTCCTAGGCACACTCAAGAGGTTCTAGAAGGCATCAACCTTGCCAAATTAAAATTTTTCGGTGCCGAGAAACCCTAATGAAGATCGTTAACTAGAAGTTAAGGCGAAAAGCAAGAAAGTAAACAACTTTATTTGCTAAATGAAAGGGATTACAACCTTTGTAGATCCGCTCCACCATTTCTTTAGCTCCGAGATGACGTCCCTCCGCTGCGATCATCAGGTCCTGGACTCTTGCGATGGTTTCATCGGAGAAATGATAAGGCTAGGTCATTGACTTCGAGGCCGAAGATGATCTACGTCGGGGAGACTCAAACTCAAGCTATTCCTTCACTTGGTCGAAAACATTGTGAAGAGAACACCCTATACTACTTGGCAAGTGGTAGAGGATGAAGAAATAGGAAGTGGGTTCACTTTAGAATTGGATTTCTCACTCTCTTTCCCATGGCAACGTTGAAGCTTTCAAGCTTTTGTGAGCTTGATGAAGATGAAGATGAAGAAGAAGAAAGAAAAATATCCATTAAAAGAATAATATGAACACTTATCCTTTTAATCATGGCACCATGGTTGAGTTAAGCCCTCATGCTTAACTCATGTAGAGAATTAACCATAGCATAGTGTTAAGGGTTGGGTTAGATAATATCTTAAGCAAATGACAAAAGAGTTGACTTTGTCAATGATCATCAAGCTTCATGAAGCTTGATGACTTTGACCAAAGTCACACTCTTTTGTTATATGCTAAGAAAAATGGTAAACCCTAATCTAACCTTGATATGGTTCAAGTCTCATACACATAACTTGTTTGTATCATCAAGCATGATACAAACATGTACACTTGCATATATCACATATAAACAATGTGCACATTCAAGTGAGAAAATCATTCTTTAAGTGAACCAATACTAGTTAATGTAAAGTAATATATCAAATATATAATTATACATTAAATCACTAAATCAACACTTAATTTAACGATCCGGTCATATCGCATATAACCGACTAATATCAATAGTAACAACTTATCGAATCAACAATTAATCGGATAACCCGGCTATATCGCATACAACTGATCAATGTCACAAATCACGAGAATAGAATACAGTATCACATACTTGTATTATTCTCGGTCCCGCACATCTCTCATATGCGCTCCTATTTCGTTTCGCTTGAGCCAGGAAACCCCTGTATAGGACTCTAAAGACTCGTCAATACGCCGGCAGCAGGTGATGATCATATCAAACACCCACAAGCCGCAAGCGGTCTGCTAAACGTGACGGCCACCCAGGTATTGAGTGATCAGAAGATCAACGAGCAAGCCTGCTCACACTCCTGTGAATCCAACGAGTAACACTACCGTACAGTCCGGTCTGTTCGTCTGATATGTCGCATATCTTGTCTAAGGGTGGTAAATGTCAGACCCCAATAACTCGATAAGTCGTGTCGATATGAGGCTCAAAACGGGTTGAAAAACTACTGGTAACACTTACCAGTAAATCCCTAAAGCAGCCTTGGCCAAGGACTTCCTGTTATAGCCAATCAAACACAGCGCAACATCAACTCCCTATACCGGGAGAGACGAAACCCCTCCTATCGCTCATTGCCGCCATGTGATTCGGGACTGCACCCAAAAACCACCTTTTTGCATGCCCTCTTGGACGTGGTATGATGGAAATCAAAGCACAATGGGAATCACACAAGACTCTATGACGATCTCGGATCTAGAGACTAACCTGTACCAGTGTCACCAGAGAACTGCCATCTGTCATAAGGTATAATACCATCTGGGAGTTCTCGGCGAGTCCGTCCAGTGTACCCAGTCTCTACTGAGCACCCGTATATCATCTCTAATTTCAAACACCAATAGATATGGGATCATCCATCGCCCATCTGTATGGGTCGAGAAGGTATACGCTAGTCTACTCTGGTATATCGATGCCCCGTTTCGATACACCCATGACTAGGGACTTTGAAGGATGTACTTATGGACTACCATGTCCCCACTAGTCTGATCCACATCATAGTCCAAGTAGTCAAGTACACATCCTAAGGGCTTTACCAACATGTAATAGAGAGACAATCAGTGTAAACGTTAAGGTAAAGAGTAACCAGATAGCATACTATCATATCGAGCAAGAAAGTCATCCCTATATATGTCCAAGCATCCACTACAATATACATCCTATGTATAGTAATGGCCTCTAGGGCATACATATAACTAACAGTGATATCGCCTCAGAATATGCCTGGATCACTGATGGGACCTGGGTTCCTTGGCCAAATCCACCGCTCCATTATTAGCACAATACAAAGGTATTGGATTCTCAATGGATGGAACCACTCCAAGTTCAGTAATGAACTTCTTGATCCAGACAGCCTCTTTGGCAGCATCGTTGGCAGCGATGTATTCAGCCTCCATCGACGAGTCTGCCACGGTTTCCTGCTTGGAACTCTTCCAGCAAACCGCCCCTCCGTAAAGGGTAAAGATAAATCCCGACTGCGACTTAGAGTCGTCCTTATCACTCTGGAAGCTCGAATCGGTAAAGGACTCCACTTGGAGTTCTCCGTTACCAAACACCAAGAGCATCTCTTTAGTCCTTCGTAAGTACTTGAAAATGCTCTTCACAGTTGTCCAGTAACTCTCTCCAGGTTCAGCTTGATACCTGCTCACTACACTTAGTGAGTATGCTACATCGGGTCTGGTACATAGCATCGCGTACATGATAGAGCCTACAGCCGAAGCATAGGGTATTCCTTGCATGCGAGCTCTCTCCAAATCAGTCTTGGGAGACTTCTCTTTGGAGAGAGTGACTCCAGAGATCATGGGTAAGTTCCCACTCTTGGATTCTTCCATACTAAACCTCTTTAGTATGGTGTCAATGTACCTGTATTGGGACAATCCCAATATCCGTTTGGATCTATCTCTATAGATCCTTATCCCCAATATGCAGGAGGCATCACCAAGATCTTTCATTGAGAATCTTTGTGATAAGAAAAGCTTGACCGATTGCAGCATAGGAATGTCATTTCCTATCAAGAGTATGTCTTCTATGTATAATACGAGGAAGACAACCTTACTCTCTGCCACCTTCTTGTAGATACAAGGTTCATCTACGTTTTTGACGAAATCAAACTCTTTGATAACGACGTCAAACCAGATGTTCCAACTCCACGACGCTTTCTTTAATCCATAAATGGATTTAAGCAGCTTGCTCACCTTCCCGCTGCTCCCACTATCTACGAAGCCCTCTGGCTGTGTCATGTACACGCACTCTTCTAAATTACCGTTTAGAAAGGCGGTCTTAACATCCATTTGCCAGATTTCGTAATCATGATATGCAGCGATGGCAAGCATGATCCGGATGGATTTAAGCATAGCTACTGGAGAAAAGGTCTCGTCATAGTCCACACCTGGTCTTTGACGAAAACCCTTTGCTATAAGTCTAGCTTTGAAAGTCTCCACTTTCCCATCTACACCAAGTTTTTTCTTGAAGATCCACTTGCTCCCAATGGGTTTTACCCTTTGAGGAGCAACTTCCAAAGTCCATACTTTGTTGGTGTACATGGATTCCATCTCGAACCGCATTGCATCCAGCCATTTCACTGAGTCCCCACTCGTGATGGCCTGCTCGAAACTAGTTGGGTCATTATCCTCCATGATGCAATCCTCGCTCCCACCGTCCATGAGAAAACCGTAGTATCTCTCAGGTTGGCGAGGAACCCTACTAGATCGGTGGAGAGGCTGAAGTTCGTTGGGAGCTACTGAATCCTCTGGTTCTACTAGATCTTCAGTTTGAGTTTATGTAGCCGGAATTTCTTCGAGTTCTACCTGGTCGCCACTAATTTCTTTTATAAGAAATTCCTTTTCTCAAAAGGTGGCATGTCGAGAAACAAACAGTTTTTGTTCCTCAGTATGGTAGAAAAGATATTCCTGTGAATGTTTGGGATATCCCACAAACTTGCATAGAACTGACCGTGCCTCGAGTTTGTTCGGATTTTGCGTTTTAACATAGGCCGGACAACCCCATATCTTAACACGTTTAAGACATGGTCTCTTCCCACTCCATATCTCATATGGTGTGGTAGGTACAGATTTAGATGGAACTTGATTCAATAAGTATGCCGCAATTTCCAGCGCATACCCCCAGAAAGAAATAGGTAACTCAGCTGTGCTCATCATAGAGCGCACCATATCTAATAGGGTGCGGTTCCTCCGTTCAAATACACCGTTGTGCTGTGGTGTATATGGAGGATTCAGCAGAGAGAGAATCCCATTCTCTTTTAGGAAGTCCAGGAATTCATTGCTCAAGTATTCACCTCCTTGATCAGATCGTAGGATTTTAATACTTTTTCCGGTTTGGTTCTCGACTCCTTGTTTATATTCTCTAAATTTCTCAAAAGCTTCAGACTTGTGTCTCATCAGGAACACATATCCGAATCTAGAGAGATCGTCAGTGAATGTAATGAAGTACGCAGAACCATTCCTGGCATGTATAGACATTGGACCGCATACATCACTATGCACCAGTCCTAAGAGTTCCGTAACTCTTTCTCCGTGTCCCGTAAACGGAGTTTTGGTCATCTTGCCTTTGAGACATGACTGACAAGTGTCATAAGATGAAAATTTAAACGGATTCAAATATCCATCCTTATGCAACTTAACTAGTCGTGTCGCATTGATGTGACCCAGTCTACAATGCCAAAAGAAGGATTCGTTCAGTTCTGAACTCTTTCTCTTGTGTGTGTTTGTTATGCTTAGAACTGTTGATTAATTTAGAACACAAATACCATTGCACAACGTGCCTGATCCAACCAACTTTTGGTTACAGAAAATGTTCATAACATTATCCTGTAATACAAAATTATATCCCTCTTTACTCAACAAAGAAACCGATATAATGTTGCATATCAGGTTCGGCATGTAATAGCATTCGTTCAGAACCAATGTATTACCGGTTGGTAATGTAAGGTGATATTCCCCGACGGTCTTAGCTGCTACAATTGCACCATTTCCAACTCTTATGTCTTTATCACCTTCTCCATGTTCTCTACCTTTTCTAAATCCATGTAACTGATTACATATATGGGATCCTGATCCGGTATCTAATACCCAGGACGTAGGGTAAATGGAGAAACAGTTCTCTGTAACGAACACACCCGAAGAAAATGCATCATCTTGTACTTTCTTCATTCGGGTGGGATGAGAATCCTGGTATTACCCTATGTCCTGTTCAGTCCTATAACTCTTATAAGATAGAACGGAACCAACGTTCCCCAGCACAGTATAACATGCGGGTTCGGTCAATACATCCATATTATTATCTTTATTAAGGCATGACATTGTCGCTACCTGGAAAGAGAGAGAAGAAAACACTTTAGCGTATGCTCTTGCAAGATCAGATTGGTTATTATCTTATCTAATCAGGATGGCTCCCACTGTTTTTATCAAATCTTCCTTCAAACCCTAAAAGGAAAGACTAGCCGGGATTAATTACACCCTACAACTTCGACGATCATTCAGCCAAGCCAGTGTCGGTACTTTGAGGAAGGTTCCCCGTGCTTTCGCACGGACCTAATTAAAGTAAACCTCGTTTTCCCAGAGGCGTAACCCCGTTGACACCTTTCTAGACACCTACTTGATCGGATAATTGTCCTGTGTAAAACTCTCCCGGGAGTAACAATTACTCGCAGTGGGTATCGGGATCCAACTATCTTATATAACGTATGCAATCTCATTGCAAATTTCAACACTTGAAATTCTCGATAATATTTTTCCCCTAACCCCTATGACCTTGACAAAGGCCAACAAATCATAGGATGTTAGTCAAGTTCAACCCGTCATTTCTTGATTGAATCAAACCCACCCGCACGACCCTTGAAAAAGGCCAACAAGGTCGTACGACTACCCCAAAACAATCTGCATCATATGCATAAGCAGATAAGCACCATTTAGCTACTATACACTACGCCTTGACAAAGGCCAACAAACGCAGCACGAATACTAAACTGTTCTTATTTGAAATGACGGAGGGCTACGTGTCACGACCCGAAAGTACGGAACATGACCGGCACTTAAACTACGAACGTCTCGAGACGTACGTAATCTAAGTAAACCGAAAACCCAGAAATCCAAACCAAGAAGAGTACTAGAGAGTAGGAAAAACAAATTTAAATCAAGTAGTTTTAATAGCATAAGCCGAATTATGCGGGTTTCTAAAAACATCAAAAATTTACTGAAAATTTCGGCAGAGTCTCCTTCGTAAATACTGGCTCCCAAACGGGATACAACATGAATAGTATACGAAATCAATAAAAGGCATCCCCAAGCGGGAGCTAGCTCTTCGTCAATCGACGGTCACAACCACACAAGCAATATAATATACAACGCCAACGGCGAGGATCAAAAACTCAAAAGGGAACTCAAAACCACCAGAAATATAACGAGCGACTCTAAGGTCGAAAGAATAAACAACACTGGTCTCTATCTCAATAGATGCATGTTTGGTTGATGGAACTTCTAGATACAACAGAATAATGATATACAAGATAATATGATGGGTACGATACAAGAAAAACCCACCTACCAGCAAGTCACCCGAATGAAACTGAGCCCGCAAAACCGTAATGAAACCTGTACGGCAAACCTGCAAGAAACTGGGGCACAACGGGGGTGAGTTGCCAACTCATGAATAGAAAAACATCTACGTACAGAAATCGCATAAATAACGCAACCTAGGCCAATGATCATAATATATCCTCAAATATAAGTATAACAGGCAGCCTATAACAATGGCTAGGGTAATATCTAACCCGAGTATAATTTCATATGCCCGTGTCAGTGCCTCAGGTAGTAATATATCATATGAATGAGGTATGAATGCATGAAACAGAATACATGTAAATGAAGAAACTGTTTTCATAAATTAGTGAGATTTCCTTCGTATTTTTAAACTGAGGTATCATAAATGAAATCAGCATCAACAGTGTCTAGCATCGACACAAAACATAAATCTCACTGTCTCGAAATATCAATGTCTCAATCTCAATATCTAGGGCGCCGTCAGTCCAGACCGGCCCCTACCATCCATCTCAAGACCACGACGGTATCCTCCGGATATCCGACGCGTCGGGTAATATCACCGGTAGGTAGTACTCCCCAGCCAGGCTCAACGTCAACACCACATTCCTCTTGCCCCGGGGTACCATACCGGGCCCACCATATACCTGTGACGGTTCCTCCACTCCTCGACACGGATCTCCAAAACCACAGCAAACTCATGGTGGACGACATTTTACATCACTAGAAAACCGCAACATTTTATATTTTAAAAGATCATAAGTTGTAAATTTTGCGGCTTTCCCCGAAATCCAGAAATATCATAAATCTCAAGAAATCATCACAAGTGCATATGTAAATAATAATGAACTAGGCATGAACAACTGAATAACAGTATGCATGAAGTGGTAGGTAATAACTACAATGTCTAATATGACATATAAGGGAAGTACACTAATATCATGTCAACACTACTAGCTAACAATCTAAGTCAAGCAATTATATTCTCTAAAGTGCACGTGACATGGCAATTACCGATGAAGATGTGTGTGAGCCGGCAAGTAGGTGTACGTGGTACATACGCATCATCGGTAATGGTGCTGGTGTCCTAACAACATGATATCAATAATGGAATATGCAGCAAAATAAATATGCGAGGCAGAGCGAACAACAAGAATCTGCGGGAGCTAAATACTAGACACAACGATAACTAATCTGCAATAATCTAATATAAGTCCTACAAATGGTGCCTTTTGAAATAACACGAATCATGGGGTTTTGAAAATAGGGGCTACGGTGTTTTTATGAAAAGATACGTCGTTTTTGAAATATCCGTAGATTCCCTTGAGCTGTCTTTAAAAATGCCCACGATTCGTTAGTTTTTGAAATAGGTAAGAAGTCTAATCTAATCTAACAACTACACTAAACTATACGGCTGAACTAACAAGCTGAACTATAGGTAAGGAAACCGCCTATCATCTGAGTCGATACATATACATACCTGTATATGTATAGTCGGTGATCCCGCCTCAATAATATCATATCCGATACCATATCTATAATCAGGAATTCCGAGTCAAGAGTGCGGATCAATCATCAATATAGCTCGTACGTAAATCCGTCGTACGGCATCCTAATCTGGGTACGGTTCAATATCACATTCATCATACTATTCACCTGGTATCCTCTTTATCAAATATCATGATCGGGGTACTGATCTACGTCTAGTACCATACTGATACCGCCTACATATGCATGGACGTGTGTGAAACACTACGTCAAGGACCCGCTACAACGTCATGTCGTATCTAAGATACGAACCCTTCTATATCACCGATCTTACGGCCTCAAATCAAATCTCATCGACTCAGCTCAATCCCAAGTATCATCCTCAATCCGTATGTGAACACATAGTCCCATACCCATGTGAACACATAACTATAAAGAATCCCATGAGCACATATCAATAGGAAAGTATGCAAGTATGTATGTGTGTATGTGTGTGTGTAACACTACCCTAGGGTTCGCAATACTAAAGTAATCCAACACACCAATATCCATCCTAAGCATCGTTATTAATCCCAAATAACATATAATAATTGTTCGTGTGTATACGCATCCGTATACACCACCACGGACTGCGGGGGTGCTATACACCATCCACCCGACTTCTCCCCGTAGATATAAATCTACTCACCTGGTCCTCGCTAGCCAGTGCCGACGTCGCCACGCGCTTGCTTGTCGTCTCGAAGTCCACATGGGGGTACCTACATATCATAACGTGCCATATCACATTAAAAATAAATTCGAAATCGAAACGGCATACGAAAATCAAATCGGCACGCGTATCACGCATAGGTCCAAACCTATCGCCCACGCATGCAGGAATAGTCAAACCAACCCTCGATGTCGATGTATGAACGTCAAACCATCGAGAAAATCCAATCACACTCATTTGCACATTCACGAACACTAATTTTAATATAAACTAGGTTAAAACTCACAAAAACGCCAATTTCACTTAAAAAGTCATTTTTCCGAAAATCTAGCAAGCACAATTCGCCGTTTTTGTACAAAACACGATGTTTAAACAAATTTAGCGACCACAATATCCACTAAATATCATAACTAAGTCATATAAACCATTTCTATAATTTATTCTCATAAATTTGCCTCATTTCCAAAATCCTAGTTTGCAAAAATATCAATTTTTAACACCTTTTATAGCAAAATTCACAATTCATCAATTAAGCTTGGTTTTGCATGATCTAAATTGCTAAACAACAAATTAAAATGTTAATAAAGTCATCAAAACCTTAATTAGATTTTAAATCACCCATTTGGAACCAAAAGCTAAAAACTAGTTTGCTTAAATAAAGCTAAATTGGATATTTTAATGTTACAATTAGCACTAAGCAACAAGATTACATTTTGCATGCCCTAAGATACAAAAATACATCACATAACTATGCACAATTGATCACCATTCAACTCCAAAACAAAACCCCACTTCAATTTCATAAACCCTAATCTTGAATTTGGACTCTAAATTTAAAATCTAAACTAAACCTTTCATTAACATAATTTGAAGTAATAACAAACAACTCAAAAAAAAAGAACAAGATTTATACCTCATAACCATCTTGAGATCAACATGAAACTTGTCTCCAAAATGCAAACTTTTCACCAAGATCCATGCTAGATAGGCTAAGGAAAAATGGGTAGGGCTTGGATTTGGATTTGGTGGGATTTCTTGTGTTGATTTTTGGGCATAATATGAAGAAATTTTGAGGTGAAATGAGAAGAGAAAGGGGGGCTGTTACTGCAGTGAGGATTGGAGGGGTTCGACCAAAATTGAGGGGAGGAAGAGAGAGAGAGAGAATGAGGTTGGGGTGTGGGTTGAAGTCAACAAAGTCCACTTTATGTTAAATACCATACCTCATCAATTAATCTATTCATTCTTCTTTCTTTTCTTCTTCTATTTTTTTTTCAAAAGAGAGGGCTGCTGGAATGTGGTGGTGGGGCCGGCCATGTGAGTGGGTGAGGATGAGAGGGTGTGTGTGTGGAGCAATGAACACCAAACACCAATACAATATGCACCAAAACCCTTTTATTTTCACAAAATAAGCCTTTTTCTTCAATATTATCTAAACCGTTTTGGCAAACAATTTTATTTCAAAAACCACATGATAAAATTTTATTTAATGTTTTATGATGCACAAAATTTGTTTCAACTCATTCCAATTTGTAATTTTCCCTAATTAATTGTATTAGTGACGGCTTAAAATAATAATAAAATAATATTTTTTTCAGAAAATTTGAAATTTCACCAGCGGCTCAATAAACACCAAATAATAGCAATTACAGAGCTAGAATATGTATATTTAATTTTTATAATAAGATATTTGCATTTTGACTTTTTACAGAAAACCCCCTTATTTTACCGATTTTTCCGAAATTTCACCGAAACGATTTTCAAAACGCTACAATCTTCCCCCCTTAAAGAAATTCGGTCCCCGAATTTAAATTAAAACTCTCCCCAAATACTAAAACATCTAAACCAAAACCATCAAGTCGTCGGGGCTCCGAAATTGTAAATACATAAAACAAATCGTAGCGCAGCGCATGCGAATGAAAAATGAGCATATAACTCAAATCACAACTCTGTCAAGCATCCCGCAATCATCGGAGTCGTGGGGAAGACATCAATGCCAAATCCAAAGCAAAACCAATATGATATAACTCGAAACTATACACATAAATATCGAATCTATATCTGTAAGTATCTGAAGGAAATGCATGCAAAATATATTCAGGTACTGTCCTCTGACTAGTCCCGCTCAGTACGAAAACACATAGCAATATCATAAAAACGTACTGCTCTATAAGAAATCAATCCCAAAATATGCACATGAATACTACGTGCGTCTGGTGCGCACGGAAATCAAAATCCATGAATGTGCCATACATGCGTACAGAAACAACATCTAAGTGCATCGGGTGTGCACGAAACATCTGTTGTAGGCAACATGTGTGCCTGACAGCAAAATCAGGTGCATCTGACATGCACGAAAAAAATCTCGATTTAGTGCATCTGGTGCGCACCAAAATCACCCTTCAAAACATGCGCCCAACATGCGCGAAAATCCAAATCAGGTGCATCCATCGTGCACGAAATCATGAAATCCAATATCAAGCGTCGAACATGCGCAAAATCCTATCAGGTGCACAAGGTGCACAAAACAAATATCGAGTATCACAATCAAAATCGAAGTCCAGTGCATCTAAGTGCACAAAAGGCGTATCACTGCACTGCAAGCATATATAAACTATACCGAGTGCAGGAACGAAATCGTGTGCATGCATACGCACAAAACCAACTCAACTGTTTAAAACCGTAAAATCACAAACATGTGAAACTAAAGAACGAAAACGATATCAAGTGCAACACTGTGCAAAGATCGTAAATCCTCAATCATCAAAATCAAATCATACGAATAAATCACCAAAAACATCGTAATCAATAATGGCGGAACAGTACCGCTCAAGTGCATTCTCTAAGAATCTCGGCCAACTGTCGCGGTCACTAGTGGGAC
Source organism: Agapanthus africanus (assembly GCA_030015575.1). Lineage (NCBI taxonomy): Eukaryota > Viridiplantae > Streptophyta > Magnoliopsida > Asparagales > Amaryllidaceae > Agapanthus > Agapanthus africanus. The sequence goes on along the minus strand of JASDDO010000024.1, from coordinate 703,680,335 downwards.
GTCTCGTCGATGATCATGAACTCTGTCCTGCTGGTATGCGTAACCATGACCACTCCTGGGTCAAGGTCTTCACTGTGAATTACCAATCTTTCGGTCCATCGGCTCATCGGCCCTGTCAGGTGTGCTAACGGGGACGATTCCATTCTGGCACTTCTCTGGTCATCTCTTGGTCAATCATCGCGACCACTCGTAAGACAGCATATCACTGGCGTCGGCCTCTGGCTCTCTGAATGTACATGACACATCTGATCCTGGGTGCAAGTATCATTGCAGCAGTGTCCTGGAAGGAATCCTGCTCACGGTCTCTTCCATGTCTCGTCTCTGCCAACTGTCCGGAAGTCATTGTCCTTTCCTATATCTGCATCTTGCTCTGTAACGGCTGGATACCCATCGCGACTCCTTCTAGAAGGTATATCCAGTACTCTGCCTCGGCATGCGCATCGCATCTCTGATGTCGGCGGAGTGGAACGTCATCTCATCTAGATCTGGTACGAACCTCTTACTTCACTTTGCTCTAATGTCGTCTGCTTTGGACTCGTCTCGTCGCGGCTGCATGGACTGAGCTCCAACGACTATCCTCGTATCTGGAGTCTCCCAAGAATGCATCTCACCACCTAGCATCCGAATTAAGTCGAGTCATCCGATCGAGTCGTCAAAACCTCATAATCCCCCAAGAGCTCAACCTCTTGGGCACAGTTTAATAGTATCGAGTACATACCATAGCATCGGTGGTCCAGCCGTAGAAGGGCAAACCCAAGCTTCACTAATGGCGCCGTAGAACTGCCGCAAACCCGAAGGTTCAAAGGCTTTCACACGGTCATTAAGTCGAGTTAGGGTTTCATTCTTCTAGAGAGACAATAGAATTGCCTGCATGTCTTTCCGACTACTTTAAACTTGGAATAATAGGTTTCTGACATTCGATCGTCTCTGTCGACTCCCAACGTCTCCGCGTGAAGTCGTCTCTAGCTGGAATCAATCTATCTGATGACCTCGCATCGGGGTAGGCGAACGATCACATGTCCTAGTCATTCATCCTTGATGACTAGCGACCTCCTATCATCTCTTAGTACAACTCGTCCTGCATTAATTCTAGCATCTGGGAAATATCTCGTCGTTCGCAGCAATAACTGGCTCGCTCGTCTGCACGCTGAACATTGCCTCAATCATCAGGAGTAAGCAACACACCAACGGTTATCAAAATCTGGCTGGCCTCTGTTAGTGGCTCAATCCTCTAGTGTCGATCAGCACATCCGAGTAACCTCATAAAGGCGATCCGCCAAACGCTCGTAGCGCGGAAACACAGTAAAAAGACACATCTCTGCAATCGTGTGTCGCCGGAATTTCGCCCTGGTCAGTCCTCGTTCGTGATGAGCTTGTGCTGACCGCAACTCTAGCCGTAGCTCTCCCTGCCTGTAACCGTAGCAGCAAAACCAAACTGGTAACGACGAGGCTAGATCAGGAAGGAATATAATACTGAACAAGGAAATGTACATCCTAAGGCTTCATAAGTGGAGTGGCGTGTCGTAAATATGCCGCGGAACATACCAACGGTACGTCACTCTACTTTAGTCACCTATTCCATCAACCAAGGGTCATCCTACGCTCCGAAGGTTAAAACCTAACGCTCTGATACCAACTTTGTCACGACCCGAAAGTACGGAACATGACCGGCACTTAAACTACGAACGTCTCGAGACGTACGTAATCTAAGTAAACCGAAAACCCAGAAATCCAAACCAAGAAGAGTAGTAGAGAGTAGGAAAAACCAATTTAAATCAAGTAGTTTTAATAGCATAAGCCGAATTATGCGGGTTTCTAAAAACATCAAAAATTTACTGAAAATTTCGGCAGAGTCTCTTTTGTAAATACTGGCTCCCAAACGCGATACAACATGAATAGTATACGAAATCAATAAAAGGAATCCCCAAGCGAGAGCTAGCTCTTCGTCAATCGACGGTCACAACCACACAAGCAATATAATTTACAACGCCAACGGCGAGGATCAAAAACTCAAAAGGGAACTCAAAACCACCAGAAATATAACGAGCGACTCTAAGGTCGAAAGAATAAACAACACTGGTCTCTATCTCAATAGATACATGTTTGGTTGATGGAACTTCTAGATACAACAGAATAATGATATACAAGATAATATGATGGGTACGATACAAGAAAATCCCACCTACTAGCAAGTCATCCGAATGAAACTGAGCCCGCAAAGCCGTAATGAAACCTGTACGGCAGACCTGCAAGAAACTGGGGCACAACGGGGGTGAGTTGCCAACTCGTGAATAGAAAAACATCTACGCACAAAAATCGCATAAATAACGCAACCTAGGTCAATGATCATAATATATCCTCAAATATAAGTATAACTGGCAGCCAATAACAATGGCTAGGGTAATATCTAACCCGAGTATAATTTCATGTGCCCGTGTCAGTGCCTCAGGTAGCAATATATCATATGAATGAGGTATGAATGCATGAAACAGAATACATGTAAATTAAGAAACTGCTTTCATAAATTAGTGAGATTTCCTTCGTATTTTTAAACTGAGGTATCATAAATGAAATCATCATCAACAGTGTCTAGCATCGACACAAAACATAAATCTCACTGTCTCGAAATATCAATGTCCAATCTCAATATCTAGGGCGCCGTCAGTCCAGACCGGCCCCTACCATCCATCTCAAGACCACGACGGTATCCTCCGGATATCCGACTCGTCGAGTAATATCACCGGTAGGTAGTGCTCCCCAGCCAGGCTCAACGTCAACACCACAATCCTCTTGCCCCGGGGTACCATACCGGGCCCACCATGTACCCGTGACGGTTCCTCCACTCCTCGACACGGATCTCCAAAACCACAGCAAACTCATGGTGGATGACACTTTACATCACTAGAAAACCGCAACATTTTATATTTTAAAAGATCATAAGTTGTAAATTTTGCGGCTTTCCCCGAAATCCAGAAATATCATAAATCTCAAGAAATCATCACAAGTGCATATGTCAATGATAATGAACTAGGCATGAACAACTGAATAACAGTATGCATGAAGTGGTAGGTAATAACTACAATGTCTAATATGACATATAAGGGAAGTACACTAATATCATGTCAACACTACTAGCTAACAATCTAAGTCAAGCAATTATATTCTCTAAAGTGTACGTGACATGGCAATTACCGATGAAGATGTGTGTGAGCCGGCAAGTAGGTGTACGTGGTACATACGCATCATCGGTAATGGTGCTGGTGTACTAACAACATGATATCAATAATGGAATATGCAGCAAAATAAATATGCGAGGCAGAGCGAACAACAATAATGTGCGGGAGCTGAATACTAGACACAACGATAACTAATCTGCAATAATCTAATATAAGTCCTACAAATGGTGCCTTTTGAAATAACACGAATCATGGGGTTTTGAAAATAGGGGCTACGGTGTTTTTATGAAAAGATACGTCGTTTTTGAAATATCCGTAGATTCCCTTGAGCTGTCTTTAAAAATGCCCACGATTCGTTAGTTTTTGAAATAGGTAAGAAGTCTAATCTAATCTAACAACTACACTAAACTATACGGCTGAACTAACAAGCTGAACTACAGGTAAGGAAACTGCCTATCATCTGAGTCGATACATATACATATCTGTATATGTATAGTCGGTGATCCCGCCTCAATAATATCATATCCGATACCATATCTATAATCAGGCATCCCAAGTCAAGAGTGCGGATCAATCATCAATATAGCTCGTACGTAAATCCGTCGTACGGCATCCCAATCTGGGTACGGTTCAATATCACATTCATCATACTATTCACCTGGTATCCTCTTTTTCAAATATCATGATCGGGGTACTGATCTACGTCTAGCACCATACTGATACCGCCTACGTATGCATGGACGTGTGTGAAACACTACGTCAAGGACCCGCTACAACGTCATGTCGTATCTAAGATACGAACACTTCTATAACACCGATCTCACGGCCTCAAATCAAATCTCATCGACTCAGCTCAATCCCAAGTATCATCCTCAATCCGTATGTGAACACATAGTCCCATATCCATGTGAACACATAACTATAAAGAATCCCATGAGCACATATCAATAGGAAAGTATGCAAGTATGTATGTGTGTATGTGTGTGTGTAACACTACCCTAGGGTTCGCAACACTAAAGTAATCCAACACACCAATATCCATCCTAAGCATCGTTATTAATCCCAAATAACATATAATAATTGTTGGTGTGTATACGCATCCGTATACACCACCACGGACTGCGGGGGTGCTATACGCCATCCACCCGACTTCTCCCCGTAGATATAAATCTACTCACTTGGTCCTCGCTAGCCAGTGCCGATGTCGCCACGCGCTTGCTTGTCGTCTCGAAGTCCACATGAGGGTACCTACATATCATAACGTACCATATCGCATTAAAACTAAATTCGAAATCGAAACGGCATACGAAAATCAAATCGGCACGCGTATCACGCATAGGTCCAAACCTATCGCCCACGCATGCAGGAATAGTCAAACCAACCCTCGATGTCGATGTACGAACGTCAAACCATCGAGAAAATCCAATCACACTCATTTGCACATTCACGAACACTAATTTTAATATAAACTAGGTTAAAACTAACAAAAACGCCAATTTCACTTAAAAAGTCATTTTTCCGAAAATCTAGCAAGCACAATTCGCCTTTTTTGTACAAAACACGATGTTTAAAAAAATTTAGCGACCAAAATATCCACTAAATATCATAACTAAGTCATATAAAGCATTTCTATAATTTATTCTCATAAATTTGCCTCATTTCCAAAATCCTAGTTTGCAAAAATATCAATTTTTAACACCTTTTATAGCAAAATTCACAATTCATCAATTAAGCTTGGTTTTGCATGATCTAAATTGCTAAACAACAAATTAAAATGTTAATAAAGTCATCAAAACCTTAATTAGATTTTAAATCACCATTTGGAACCAAAAGCTGAAAACTAGTTTGCTTAAATAAAGCTAAATTGGATATTTTAATGTTACAATTAGCACTAAGCAACAAGATTACATTTTGCATGCCCTAAGATACAAAAATACATCACATAACAATGCACAATTGATCACCATTCAACTCCAAAACAAAACCCCACTTCAATTTTATAAACCCTAATCTTGAATTTGGACTCTAAATTTAAAATCTAAACTAAACCTTTCATTAACATAATTTGAAGTAATAACAAACAACTCAAAAAAAAGAACAAGATTTATACCTCATAACCATCTTGAGATCAACATGAAACTTGTCTCCAAAATGCAAACTTTTCACCAAGATCCATGCTAGATAGGCTAAGGAAAAATGGGTAGGGCTTGGATTTGGATTTTGTGGGATTTCTTGTGTTGATTTTTGGGCATAATATGAAGAAATTTTGAGATGAAATGAGAAGAGAAAGGGGGGGGGCTGTTACTGCAGTGAGGATGGGAGGGGTTCGGCCAAAATTGAGGGGAGGAAGAGAGAGAGAGAGAGAATGAGGTTGGGGTGTGGGTTGAAGTCAACAAAGTCCACTTTATGTTAAATACCATACCTCATCAATTAATCTATTCATTCTTCTTTCTTTTCTTCTTCTATTTTTTTTCAAAAGAGAGGGCTGCTGGAATGTGGTGGTGGGGCCGGCCATGTGAGTGGGTGAGGATGAGAGGGTGTGTGTGTGGAGCAATGAACACCAAACACCAATACAATATGCACCAAAACCCTTTTATTTTCACAAAATAAGCCTTTTTCTTCAATATTATCTAAACCGTTTTGGCAAACAATTTTATTTCAAAAACCACATGATAAAATTTTATTTAATGTATTATGATGCACAAAATTTGTTTCAACTCATTCCAATTTGTAATTTTCCCTAATTAATTGTATTAGTGACGGCTTAAAATAATAATAAAATAATATTTTTTTCAGAAAATTTGAAATTTCACCAGCGGCTCAATAAACACCAAATAATAGCAATTACAGAGCTAGAATATGTATATTTAATTTTTATAATAAGATATTTGCATTTTGACTTTTTACAGAAAACCCCCTTATTTTACCGATTTTTCCGAAATTTCACCGAAACGATTTTCAAAACGCTACACTACGACAGGTTTTTCTGAAAACCTATTGCATAATGAACTTGATATCGTTGTAGAATCAAGTGAAGCTATGAAATGGAGTGATTTTGAGGCTTTTATTACTTTTGGTAAAGAGGTCACTCCCGGTGAAGGGATCTCGGCTCTTTCCCCATCGAATAAGGTGCTGGGTATATCATATATACCGCTATGCAAAGCAAGACTGTAGCTACCCTTTTATTTGAAAATTTGATTCTACAGCATCTTTTAGGTTTCTTTTCTTTCATTAATCACATTAAGGAAGTTCCATCATTTAAGTCACCTAAAACATGATATATTATATAGACGTTACTTATGTTTTGCACCCGCGCTAGCCCAGCCCTGCTCTGTCGTTAGTTACCTAACCTAATGGTGCACGAGGGGACATCGAGGCGAATGCGGAAGCATCACATGTACCAAAGATGGAATTTTTAGGGTGCTAAGTTATCAAGCATCAGATCGTTCCTAGAAAAATTAGGGTTTCTAAAACTAGCATATCATCTCATGAAAGAAAAACAGGGTTTTGAGAGTACAACCTTTGTAGCTCCCTACGCTAGACTCCTCGGCTACTTGGGGTTTGGAAAAGCTCCGCTTGAACTCCTTTAGGTCACCGATGATCCACCCGGAGTCCGCTTTGTCCAAGCTTGCAACTTCTCCCAATCAAGAGAATGAAATGAAGCTAACACTCCAAACAAGTGGGCTAGACTTGTGTAGAATGGTGTTGTGGTTCTCTTTCTCACTTCAAAATCCTATCTTGATGAATAATTTGCTCACTTGAAAATTCTAGAGAGCAAGAGATCAAGGTTGAAGAAGATGATGGCTATTTTTTAAGAAGAGAAAAATAACTCTCAAGAGAAAAAGAAAAACATAAGTATATATATTTTCAACTCTCATCTCAAACCATGGTTAAACAATATGAATATTTATTTCATTTTAGTTAAAAGAGAAGAGGAAGATAAAACATGGTTAAATGGTAGGTGAATATGGTTAGGTCAAAAGAAGAGTGTAGAAACTAACTCATGATTTAATCTTATCTCTTTTCTTTTGTTTTTAGCATAAATAGAAATAAAAATCCATAATATAAACTATGGTGTGAGTCTTATATTGCCACCATTTTCTATGTATAATCAACCATGATAGATGATGTATGTATGTATCTATGCACATCCATATGTGCATGAAACTAAAAGAAAGAAAGCATACATGTATGCATACATCCATCATGTACAAGAAATGATTTCAAGTGAGAAAACTAATGGTCAAATGATAAATCAACACTTGATTTATCAATCCGGCCATATCACATATGACCCCACCAAAAGCAAGCCGCCCGATCAATATACGGTATCCTATACGCGCATTTTAATCGGGTCCATGCGCATATCACATAAGCGCATCACAACGTTTCGCCTGGACTAGGTAACTCCTTTATGGAACTCTAAGACTCGTCAATACGCCGAAAGTGGGTAATGATCATATCAAGCACCTCCAAGCCGCAAGCGGTCAGCTAAACGTAACGGCCACCCGGGTATTGAACGATCAGAAGAGAACAAGCGAACCTGCTACAACTCCCGTCGAGCCAACCGGCAACACTATCGTGCAGTCCGGTCTCTTCGTCTGATATGTCGCATATCAAGTCTAGGGGTGGTAAACGTCAGACCCCAATAACCGATATGTCGTGCCGATATGAGGCTCATAACGGGTCGAGAAACTACTGGTAACACTTACCAGTAAATCTCTAATCAGCCCTGGCCAGGGACTTCCCTGTTACAGCCAATCGAGCACAGTGCAACATCAACCCCCAATACCGGGAGAGACGAAACCCCTCCTATCGCTCATTGCCTCTATGTGACTCGGGACTGTACCCAAAAACCACCGTTTTGCACTCCCTCATGGATGATGTAAGGTGGAAATCAAAGCACAGTGGGAATCACACAAGACTCTATGACGATCTCGGGTCTACAGACTTACCTGCACCAGTGTCACCTGTGAACTGCCATCTGACGTAAGGTATAATACCATCTGGGAGTTCTCGGCGAGTCCGTCCAGTGTACCCAGTCTCCACTGAGCACCCGTATACCATCTCTGATGTCAAACACCAATGGATATGGGATCATCCATCGCCCATCTCATGGGTCGAGAAGCGTATACGCTAGTCTACACTGTTATATCGATACCCCGTCTCGATACACCCACGACTAGGGACCTTGAAGGATGTACTTATGGACTACCATGTCCCCACTAGTATGATCTGCATCATAGTCCAGGTAGTCAAGTACACATACTAAGGGCTTTACCAACATGTAACTATAAGACAGTATAAAGAGACAAGTATACATGTTAAGATAAAGAGCAACCAGATAGCATACTATCATATCGAGCAAGAAAGTCATCTCTATATATATCCAAGCATCTAATATAATATACATCATCTGTATAATACTGGCCTCTAGGGCATACATACAACTAACACGGCGGATATCCGGAGGATACCGACCGGAGTCGAGAGATGATATGGGCCGATCCGGACTGACGGAGCCCGAGGGCCGATCCGGACTGACTGTGCCCGAGATATGAGGATTACGTGTCGATGCTGGACACGGGTTTCATGACGTTTCGAGTGTCGATGCTGGACACTCAGGTTCCATGATTTTGATGTGTCACGAGGAACACACGTTGATTTATATCCTCATATTTTCATGGATATGCTTTTATGATATTTACATGCATGATGTTGTTGTGACATTGGTTGACACGTGGACGGGAACCACTTGCATACATGCATTGATCATATGGTTGGACGAGATCCACATGCATACATATATTGATTATTTGGTTGGATGATATCCACGTACATATAGACATTGTGTATATTGTTGGCACATATACAGACCCGGTCACCCTAGATATCATAGTATTACCTTTATGATATAGTTGACCTAGGAGTCGTTGTTTATTCTATTTCTACTTGTCGATGTTTTTCGACTCACGAGTTGGCAACTCACCCCCGTTATGCCACAGTTCTTGCAGGTTGACCGCACGGATCAGTAGCGGCTTCACTGGCACACGGTTGCATTCGGGTGTTTTGTTTTGGTAGGTGGGACATTTGTATCGTATGGGTAAAGATGCGTATAAGCTAGTCTACTCTGGTATATCGGTGCTCTGTCTCGATACACCCTCGACTAAGAACAGTTATAGGATGTACTCGCCGACTACCATGGCCCCACTAGTATGATCTCATCATAGTCCCAGTAGTCGAGTACATATCTTAAGGGCTTTATCAACATGTAACATAGAGACAATCAGAGTACATGTTAAGATAAAAAGCAACCAGATAGCATACTATCATGTTGAGCAAGAAAGTCCTCCGTATATATGTCCAAGCATCCACTACAATATCCATCGTATGTACAGTAATGGCCTCTAGGGCATACATATAACTAACAACTACATGGGTCTATGAGACTTACACCATACTAATTATAATGTAAGGTTTTAATATTTAAAGTAATTCCAAATTAGTGGATAATTAGCCACATGCATGAAGCTTTGAGAAGCTTGTGGATGCTTTGACTAAGTCCACTAGTTTTATTTTACTTAAGATATTTATTTACCTAACCATTATAATTAAGCCATGGTTATGTCTCTACATGAGTTAATATATGATACAAACTCACCCATGGTTATTTCTCTCATCTCACAAGTTCATTCTCATCTTCTCTTGACCTCATCTTCTTCTACCATGAGAAGAGCTTGCTAGGTTTTCAAAAGAGAGAAAAATATTATGAGAAAAATAAAACTAAAGTGAGCCCACTTCCTATTTCATCATCCTCTACTACATTAGCACATTAGTATAGGGTGTTAGCTTCACTAATCATACATTAATGAAGTAGTAGCTTGAGTTGGTATCCCCTCGACGTATATCATCTTCGGCCTTGAAGACTTCAAGCAAGATCGTTCTTTTCAACTCTTGAAGTCATGGATGAGTCCGGGATTTCGACAATCGCAGCGAAGGGACTACAACAAGGTGCTTTTGAAGTGAAGGACCGATCTACAAAGGTTGTATTTCTATTTCACTTAGTTATAAATGGTTTACATATGTTTCGTATTGTTTTCTAGTTATCGATTCTTGTTTAAAGTTCCTTGAAATGGCAATTTTTTGAAAATGGCATGGACGAAGCACCCGAAACCTTGCTGCCGTCGATAGGAACCCTACACATTGGACCAAGCAAAGTGGGATTTTGACAACATTGGGACTTCTAGGTTTTGCTTGGGCGTAACCATGAGGTATATCTCTTTTCATTTATGGTAGTTATGATTTCCTAGCATTTTGTTTAAGTTTAGAAGTCATTTAGTGATGGATTTGTGAGCTACGAAATTCTAGAGAAGTGTTTGGGAGATTGATGATGTTAGTGGATGTCAATAAGACTTAGATGTGATTCTTAACCTCGACCATAGCATAGAAACCAGAATACGGATTTAAGAATTTACCCGTGTCGGTTTTGTGTTGAATTGTGAGCCTACAGTGAATCTGGAGCAACCCAGGGAATTTCTGAGCATAGCAAAGAACTCCAGGGACCAAATTAGGGTACAAGGAGACCACCCCGACCATACGAGCCCCAACAGAGACACCTGGGCTGAGGAGTCCAAATTTTTAGGCCAAGTGGCCATCCACAATGGAGGGGTTTGGGTCTATGTTGGTCCAGTAGGTCATATATACCATGTACAACACCATATACTTGTTTGTGCAACTCCTTTTCACCTGAGTCAAAATCTGGGAGCACTTTGGTGTGGTTTTTGGTTATGTTTTCCGTATTTTTAGTGCTTGGTTTTAATGTTTGGATTTGTATTTGGTTGTTGGATGTTTGTACATCAACAACGAGGGATGATTGGTTGGTTTTGCATGCGTGGGCTATAGGTTCTAACCTATAGGCGATCCGTGTGCCGTTTTAGTTTCTAGATTCGATTTTAATAGCGTTGCGATATGTGTTGTTATTGTAGGTACCTTCTCATGGATTTCGAGGCGACGGGGCATGGCGTCATTGACTTCGGCAAGTAAGAAGTAAGGTGAGTAGATATATATCTACGGGGGATGTCGGGTGGATGGCGTATAGCACCTCCGCAAAGTTTTGGTGGAAATCGATTTATAGCATATGGTTAAGAAAACCTAGATTAGGAAATTAGGGTTAGAGTTAAATGATTGTTAGTGAAACCATATTATAAACTAAAGGATAGTTAGAATTGTTTTGATACGACTAGTATGTGCTGACGGAATTTGAGGAAGACGTTTGGCGATATTGCCGTTTATGGTGCTATAGGACTAGATAGCCGACGTATTTGTGTCATACGAAGCATACCTATTTCCAAACTGAAGAATCGTATGCATCTTTTAAACAGATACCTTGAGGGATGTTGCGGATTTTCAAATGATATCTTTTCTTTAAAAACACCGTAGCCCGTACTTTCAAACTTACGATTGCGTCATTCAAAAACTGTTTGTATGGTTCGTATTTGTATGTTAGATTAGATATGTATGCTTATAGTAAAAGTAGGTTGGATTTGTAAAAATTTACTTGATGTGGGATATAAATGCGATGAAAAGAATATATGACGTGATATGATGATTTGATGATATGTTGGTATACAGATCCGAGTCGATTGAGATAATTAATACCCTGCAGGTCTTCTGATATGAGATTGTTGCAGATGTGAACTGGGACTTAGGTATATACAGATATTTATATATGTTTTGAATCGTGAGTGATAGACGTACGAGACGATAGGTCCGTACCCTCCTCGTCTAATAGGTTGATAGGATCCCTGATAGCTTAATGCCGCCATACGATGATTTTCCGTACGTGATGAGTTTGACTTGATGTTTGATCCATACCCTTGACTAGAGGATGCCGTACGATAGATTATATCGTACGTGACGTTGTGTGGCTAGATGTCGATTAATAGATTCACCGAGTCGGTCATGTTAGATACGTATACCCGTCAACATTTGCATATGATTTACTGTATGCTGTATTCATATTATTCTCATTTCATTTCTTATACCTGTGCTAGTACACCTACACCATTATCGATGATGTGTACGTTACACTTACACAGATTTGCCGGCTCACATGCTTCATCATCGATAAATATCATGTCACTACACAGTACGATTGCTGCATCATGGTATGACACCTTGCATGCCATACTTGGGTACATACATATTGTACACCATGCTTGCGTACATACATATTGTATACCCATTTGCGTACATACATATTATACAGCATGCTTGCGTTCATACATATTGTACACCTATACTTGCGTACATATATATTGTACACCATGCTTGCGTACATACATATTGTACACCCATACTTGCGTACATACATATTTTACACCATGCTAGCATACTTACATATTGTACACCATGCTTGCGTACATATATATTGTACACCCATACTTGCGTACATACATATTGTACACCCATACTTGCAGACATAAACATTTATAAATCCATACTTGCGTACATACACATATGCACCATTATACGATGTTGTATTTGACTTTGGAGATTTGGGAATCGCATGAAATATTTTAAAAACTGGATTCATTTAAAAGAGCGGTTTTCCCTCGTTATGTGCATATTACTGTTCCATGTTGCATGTTATACGGATATGCTTACATTCTGTTATATGTCGCATACATCATGCTTTATGCTTTTACGCATTGAGATATGTTGTTTTCATGAGATTTCTGGTTTTGAGAACAGTGGCTATTTCAAAAGAAAGCATGTACTGTTTTAAAAATCCGGTTTCTCTTTATATGATATTTTAGTGTGTCCACCATGTGATTTCTCGGTTCTGAGAGTGGCATGTGAAACCCGATTCGAGGAGCGGTAGGCACCGTCTGCAGGTACATAGTGGACCTGGTAAGGTACCCCCGGGCAAGAAAACTCGTATTGTTAGACGGTGAGCCTGGCAGGGGAGCATTACCTACCGGTGATAGTATTTGGACTCAGCGGATATTCGGAGGATACTGACCGGAGTCGAGAGATTATATGGGTCGATCCGGACTGACGGAACCCGAGATAAGAGGATTTACGTGTCGATGCTGGACACGGGTTTCATGACGTTTCGAGTATCGATGTTGGACACTCAGGTTCCATGATTTTAATGTGTCACAATGGACACACGTTAATTTATATCCTCATATTTTAATGCATATGCTTTTATAATATTTACATGCATGATGTTGTTGTGTCATTGGTTGACATGTGGACGGGATCCACTTGCATACATACATGATCATATGGTTGGACGGGATCCACATGCATACATACATTGATTATTTGGTTGGATGATATTCACGTACATATAGACATTATGTATATTATTAGCACATATACAGACCCGGTCATCCTAGATATCATAGTATTACCTTTATGATATAGTTGACCTAGGAGTCGTTGTTTATTCGATTTCTACTAGTCGATGGTTTTCTACTGACGAGTTGGCAACTCACCCCTGTTGTTGTTAGTGTATATGCCCTAGAGGCCATTACTGTATCATACTGGTTTGTATATTACTTGATGGAAGCTTGGGATATTCAAAGTTGTATATACAATCTTGCTTGAAATGGTAGTATGCTACTTGGTTTGTCTCTACTTCAATATGTGTATGTGTTTCATTTAGCATATCGCTGATATACATATTAGTAGAGCCCTTAGGATCTTTGCTTGATTATCAGCATTGTGATGGCGCTCGCACTCGTGGGAGCTGGGTAATCTATAAGCACATCCTTATACAGGTCCCTGGTCGTTGGACTATCGAGACAGGGCATCGATACTCCAGAGTAGACTAGCGTATGCGCTTCTCAACCCAGTGTGGGAGACGGTCTGTCCCACAGCCGTTATTACGTCGTACTTGAGATAGTATACGACTGCTCGTTAGGTTACGGGTATACTGAACAGGACTCGTCGGGGACTTTTGGTTGGTATTATACCTATCGTCAGTTATCAGTTCCCAGGTGACATGAGTACAGCTTAGTCCGCTGACTTGACACTGTCACTTCACCTCGAGTGTGTTCCTACTGCACTTTGATTACTACCCTACCACGGCTCAAAGGAGTCGTGCAAACAGGTAGTTTTTGGGTGCAGTCCCGAAGCACTTGGAGGCAGTAACTGTCAGACAGGATTCGTCTCTCCCGGTATTGGGGGTTGATATCGCGCTGTGTCTAGGAGAGCCATTACATAAGTAGTCCCTGGCCAGGGCAAGCGAGATATACTGGTAGGTTTCCAGTGTTATCTCAGGGTGTTCTGGGCTACACTCCGACACGACTTGTACCGCTATTAGGGGACTGACGTTCACCGCCCCCTAGGGCCGCCATGCGATGTATCAGACGAACAGACCGGACTGTACGGAGACTGTCACATACAGGCTCAGTAGGAGTTCAGATGGGGTTCACCTCGTCAGTCTTCTTATCGACATCTACCTGGGGACCGTTACGTACAGCTAGTGCCGCTTGCGGTCTGTGGTTAAACCCACTGCCAGCGTAGTGTCGAGTCTTTAGAGTCCCACACAGAGAGCTATTCGCCTTTAGGCAAAATGAGTAGATGTCGCATGGTTTTGCGACAGGGTTCGTTCACATCCGCGCACTTGTGCCCGTTTGCTGTCCGGACAGCTTATACTAGCGGGCTTTGGTTTAAGCCAGATCCTAGTATATGATTTGGAATTTATTTTTCTCATTGTATTCGTGTTCCTCGGATCGCGAATACGGGTGCGTATGCACAGTTGCTTGAGACAGAGGGAGAGGACTTTGATTAGGGTTAATGACTATTGTCATTTTATTAACCCTAATACTTATGTGTGTATTATGGTTAATTGATATTAGTTTTATAATTGTGCATGGTTATGGTTGTTGACCATTTGACCTCCTTGACTTGTTGACCTAGGTTGACACTTTGACCATCATCATTTCATTTGGAAGATGCTTTTTGATCCTTGCAATTTGCATTTAAAATGAAATGATAATGGTCATGTCTTGATTAAGCCATGACAATTATCTCACTAATTTTCTAATTACAATAATTCACATATATGAGAGAATGCTTCATATTATTCTCTCATTTCTATCATTCACATTCTCTCTCTTGTTCTTCCTCTCCCTCAAGCTCTCCCCTCTCATGTGTTGAGAAATACTTGAGCTTGAGAAAAACCCTTTCTTGATAATCTCTACTCTCATCTAGGGTTCAAGGATTAGCACTTCTTGCACCCTAGTTACTTCTAGCTTGGAGTTGAAGCCAAAGGTCGGGGATTTCGGGTGGATCTTTCTTCGACGTGAGAAGACGACGAAGGTGACCTCCTTCCACCACTCCAAGGAGCAAGGAGAGAAGGACATAAAGCCCAAGGTATAACCTTTCTTGCACTTAGCTAGTTTCTAGTTAGCTTTAGCTTGTTTTTGTTTAGAAAACATCCTTCTTTGTCTAGTCCATGTTGCTTAAGTTGATAAAAATTTGATTTTTATTCCGTTTTCCGCCTCCCCGTAAGCACCGGGGTGGGCAACGTGGACTTACAGTTGTGCCACAGTTATTGCCGGTTGACCGCACGGATCAGTAGCGACTTCGCTGGCACACAGTTGCATTCGGGTGTTTTGCTTTGGTAGGTGGGACATTTGTATCGTACCCCCTCTTGTATTCATATTTCTTATTGTATCTAGTCAACTCCATCAATAAAAATTAGTATTTGTATAAGTAATGAGACTTAGTGAGATTTGTGGTTGCGAGACATAGAGCGAGGGTATTTTCCGCTACTTGTGCTTTTGATGTCTTGCTTATTTCTTTATCTTTTGTGGTGAACTTCGCCATTGGGCGTCGTATACTTATATATACTGTCTTGCGTGGTTGTGATCCGCCGTTTGGCGAAAAGCTAGCTCCCGCTTGGGGATGCCTTTATTATCATTATGTATTATGGTTTTGGATCAAAATATACAAAGGAAGTGCTGCCCAAAGTTTTAAAAGACGAAACATGTTTTCAACTAGTAAGATAAGCTTGCATTTTTCATGTTCTGCTATTTATGCATCTAAGAAAAACTTTTGATTTCATTATAACCTTATTTCAAAACTTCACCTCTTTTATTTTCTTAGAAGTGTTTAGATTTCTGGGTTTCAGCTTACTTGAATTACAATACGTCTTCAGACGTTGCATGATTTAAGTGCTGGTCACAGAGCGTTAGGTTTAACTTTGGTTCGAGTTTATGTTTGACTATACGGCGTCTAGGGCGGGTATGTATTTCGGAACCTAGGCTTGACCTTACGGAACTTAGACTTGAACGGTGGGGTATTAGACCCGAACATTCGTTACATAGGCTGACCCTGATTGATGGAGTAGGTAGCTTAAGTCGAGTGGCGTACCATACATATGTTCCACGGCATATTTACGATACGATACTCCACTTAAGAAACCTTAGGATGTACATATTTTTGAGACTTATGATTCTCTTCATACCCATGACTATAGATCTATTTGAGATCCTTGATTCTATTTGTTTCCATGATCATACTATCATTGATGATGTTCCTTCTTATGATCATGTATCCATTCTGGATCTGTCGTTTCCTTTCATACCCTTGATCTGTTTTCATCGATACAAGCTTCAGGTTCCTGTCACCAGGGTTTGAGCGCAGATTGAGCTGCTGCTAGTATTGCGGTCAGGGCGAGCTCGTCATGGACGAGGACTGGCCATTGTGTTTTCTGGTGACATGGGAATGTCACGATGTGGTATTTGTGTTGTGACCCCTTGTTGAGGCGAGTGTTTGGTTTTGCACCGGATGATCGAGCCATTGACAGAGGCTGCCTGTTGTGAGAGGACTGTTGACTTACATCATACCTCAGAGATTGTGATGTCGTCTACCGTATGGAAAGATGACCCAGCTGTTGATAAGATTGATAGGATATCGCCTCCAGACTTTACGAGCTAAGATCGCCGGAGCTTTCAGGCAGAAATGCGACAAATGATAGCTAGTCTATCCAAAGTTGAGAGACGAAGGTGATTTATCAGATTAATGCGCCGTCGCAGGCCTATATGAGTTGAAGATTTTCAGTGTGGAGAGTCTTACTCAGATCTAGAGCAAACCGATCCAGAGATGACCATTGAGGTATCACATTTCGTGGAGGATTGAGGCATTGTTTAGCATGCGGACGAAGGGTTTTCACATGTTTTATAGGAGAAGTTAAAAAGTTCGAACGAATATCAGAAAACCCATTTTTCCAAGTTTAAAGTATTCGGAGGAACATGCAAGTAATTCTGTGGGCCCTCTAGAAGAATGAAACCCTAACTCGACATGATGACTATGAAACCGCTTTTGAACCTTACGGTTTGCGACAGTTTAGCGTTGCCATCAGTGAGGCTTGGGTTTGCCCTTCAACGGCTAGTCCAGAGATACTGTGGTATGTACCAGATATTATTAAACTGTGCTCAGGTGTTGAGCTTTCGGTAAATTGTGGTACATTGATGACTCGATCGAAAAGTTTAGCGTCGTCCGGATATCATGTGATAAGAGATCAGCAAGCTGACCAGTTTCGGATAGAGGACCTTGTTGGAGATAGTGCCCTCAGAGTCAATTATTGGATCACAGGCACGTGATTGCAATGATTGAGGGAGGACCTATCCCGGTAGGACAGTCTTACTCGAGATGATAGTATGCTATCTGGTTTATCTTTATCATCGTGTACTGCTTTAGGTGACCTGACATGTCGCTATTACACGTTGATAGAGCCCCTAGGATTCTTGCTTGACTGCCAGCAGTATGATGGCGATCATATACGTGGGAGCTGGTGGTCTATAAGCACATCCTTAAAAGGTCCCTAGTCGTAGGAGTTTCGAGACAGGGCATCGATACTCCGTTAGTAGACTAGTGTATACAGTCGAGACCCCGACGAGGGGCGGTGGCCGGTCTCACAAGCCACTGGTGTCAGTTGGTTCACCTAAGATGTATACAGGTGCTCATTGGGTTATGAGTACACCGGACAGGACTCGCCGGGAACCTGCTAGTTGGTCTTATACCAGATGTCAGATAGCAGTTCCCTGGTGACATGTGTACAGGTTAGTTCATCGACCTGAGATCGTCATTTGTCTCGTGTGAGTTCCCACTGTGCTTTGATTACTACCCTACCACGGCTCAAAGGAGTCGTGCAAACAGGTTTTAGTTGGGTACAGTCCCGAGCCACATGGAGGCAGTGAGCGGATCTGCAGGGGTTCGTCTCTCCCGGTATTGGGGGTGAGGTCGCGCTGTGTCTAGGAGAGCCATTACGCAAAGCCCTCGGCCGAGGCAGGAGATTTACTGGTTGGTATTCCAGTAGTATCTCAGGGCGTTCTGGGCTATGCTCCGACACGACTTGTACCGCTTTTGGGGGTCTGACTTTTACCAACCCCCTAGGCCCGCCATGCGATACTCATAGACGAACGGACCGGACTGTACGGATATTGTCACTGACAGGCTCAGTTGGGTGTCGGGGTGAGCTTCCTCATCGACGTCCCATTTGGTCAATACCTGGTGGCCCGTCACGTATTGGCTTATACCTCTGACGTGCTAGTGGTTAAATCCACAGCCAAGGTATTGACGAGTCTTTAGAGTCCACCACACTCAGTTACAGTTACTCAAGTTTCGGGCGAAACGCTGTAGAGGCCGTATGGAGATATGGCAGGGTCCGATCAGATACGTGCGGTATTGCACGGATCAGGATCGGACAGTTTTGTACTAGTGGCCGTATAGTTATATGGCAAGGTTTGATCTGATACGTGCGGTATTGCACGGATGAGGATCGAACGGATTTTACTAGCCGGCTTTGGTTTAAGCCGGTCCTAGTTTAGTACAGTGTAGTTTTTGTCTCTTTGCATTTGTGTTCAGTGGGAATACAAATGCGGGCATGTATTTGCAGCAGTGGGGTTTTCCTGTAATTTATTACGGGATCGGTTTTCTGAAGTTGCCAGTTTGCATTCCGTTCCGGCCGGTTTTCCTTCATTCCTTCTCGGTCGGACTTTCTTGGTGGAGGGTGTTAATTGCAAGTTTGCAATTAACATTTAGTGGAGGGTTTTCTTGCATATGTTGCATTATGATGAGACTTGTTTCATCATGAGATGTCTTTCTAGTCTATTCCATTCTTTTCATTTGATGGTTTGAAGAGGTGAAATGAGAGTGACCTTTTTTGTTAAATTATTATTCATTCTTTTTCCTTTTATTTGGAGAGGTTTTCTTTTCTCTCTCCAATCTCATTTCTAGAGAGAGGGGCCGGCCACTATGAGGAGGGGAGAGATGAGAGGAAATTTCATGGTGTATGCAAATTATATCATCTCATTCTTGCTTGTTCCAAAAATCAAATAACCCTTCTCCAAAGTTCCTTCTTGTTTCCTCCACAAACCATGGCAACCTCAATAACCCCAAGAGACAAGTTCACTACACTATTTCTATAGCAAGCCTTGGACGCGTCGGCTAGCCAACTTCGCGCCCGAGTTGCCTCGGTCTAGAGGCGGGAGCCCGTAAAAGATTCCGGCTACGTGGTGCCCTTTCCGACGAGCGAGGAGGTGACGGAGATTCCGCAAGAGATCGGAGTGGAGATGAAGACCGAAGGACACGGATCGCTCGGTATACTTCTCACCCTATCTCTCTAGTTAGCTAGTATAGGTTAATGGTTTCGATCCGGGTAATTGTCCGCGGTAGCGCCGGTTTCCGAGTAAGGAAAATTTTTTATTCCGCATTTTGGCCTCGAGTACGAGGCCGGGGCGCTGCCGTGGCGCAACATGGTATCAGAGCCACGCCATTAACCTTACCTAGCTTGTTCTAATGTGTTTTGCTTATCCGATCGACCGAAATTCCAAAAACCGTATTTTTCTAGCACAATCAGTTTCTGTCGAAATTTTTTGGAGTCTAAAAATTTTTCAGGTGGTCTCAGAATGATGTGCAGAGAGTCTTAAGAACACTGGAAAAATTTGGTCACATGATTCGTCCGTACTGCCGCGGAAGCGCGGCCATAACCCCCTTTTGGCCGCGCTTCCGCCGCAGCTTTGTTGGTTTGTGTGATTAGTTTTTTTGCAGTGGGCTTATGGGCTTAAATTAGGGGTTTTGGAATATTAAAATTGGGCCCAGGTTTTCTGTGAGTGCTACAGTTTTGATTGGGGGCCCACTTGTTAATTTTTGGTCAATCGGAAAATTTTAAACACATTATTTCACAGTATTTACATTATATCTGCGACCGTGAATGTCACTTGATCGGTAAATCCCGTCTAACTGCTATAGCCCGGTTAGACGGATTTGCGAACGTGACTTTCACGTTGATGTTCTATGTTTATGCTGTGATGTTGCGGATTGGTCGTGGGGGATAGCCTGGTTGCAATATAGTACAGTTTTGTTGTATTATGTACATTTGTTATTGCGGGGCGAGCGTCCGACATGTGGACTGCCGTCTCTGCCTGTTTGTATTATTCTTTTGGGGCACGACCTGGTTGCGGTCGATGTACCCGGTGTATGTATATTTTACTTTCTGTACTAGGATTGCCCCGCGGAGGGGTGCACGGATAGCCGGGTTCTGGAGGGCAACAAGCCCGCATCTCATGGCATTGAGACGGAGGGGGCTTCACTCTAGGATTGGCGGGCTATTCGCCGCACTCGTAGGGGGTACAGGTTGACCCAGGAGGGGTGCCCAAGTTGCCGGATTCCGTGGAGTGCTGGGTGGTCCATTCACGGAGCTGAAGGGGGCTGCCTCGCTTCAGGTTTTGG
The DNA here is from genome assembly GCA_030015575.1 of Agapanthus africanus. Taxonomy (NCBI): domain Eukaryota; kingdom Viridiplantae; phylum Streptophyta; class Magnoliopsida; order Asparagales; family Amaryllidaceae; genus Agapanthus; species Agapanthus africanus. The sequence goes on along the minus strand of JASDDO010000024.1, from coordinate 703,659,405 downwards.
CGGGTGACTTGCCGCGCCCGTAGGGGTCTAGGATTTCATTGCACAGGCTATCCACACGACCAGGGGAACGTCGGGTTTCAGCAGCGGCTCTGTGAAACCCGGGGCTTCCAGATATCTGTATTGTTCTGTGATGCTGTACATTTCTGTGATGTTGCATTTTATTCACGCCTTGAGCGAATATAATATATTGGTATATATATTAGTAGATGTTGTATATGTTTTTCATCCGCGCTAGTCCAGTCCCCGCTCTGTCGTTAGTAAGCTAACCTAACGAGTGATGACGGGACCCAGTGGCGAATGCGGATGGCATATACGTACGTCATTATATTTTCGTTCTTTGTGGTGTGATTAATTGATGGGACTGCGTTGATTCGGATCAATGCAAGTTTAAACAAACCTATTTTGATGTTGTTGGAACATTTTTCAAAAAAAGCTGTTATTGCAAGGACGTTCACTTTTGTTTTGCATCGTGGTATTCATCTGGAATATCCTGCTCCTCAGTCGACGAGGCAAGGGCCGAGATCCCTTCACCGGGAGTGACCCCTTGGACAGAAGTTTGCGTCAGGGCATTAACTTCACTATAGCCGATTGCTTTTGCTTTGCATCGTGGTATTCAGTTGGAATATCCTGCACCTCATTCTACGGGGAAAGAGCCGAGATCCCTTCACCGGGAGTGACCTCTTTAGCAAAGGCTTTCGTCACTATATTTTTATAAAAACTATGCAGTTCCTTCAACGATATCAAGTTCATTACGTTAAAGGTTTTTCGCCAAAAACCAGCCGTAGCCCTCCGTCATTTCCTACAGGTATTATTTGGTATTCGTGCTGCGTTTGTTGACCTAGTCAAGACGTAGTGTTCGGTAGCTAAGTGGTACTTGTTTGTTGCATAAGTGGGATTGGTTAGGACAGTCGTGCGGCCTTGTTGACCTAGTCAAGGGCACGTACGGGTGGGTTTAATGCAATCCAGAATAATGACGGGTTGAACTTGACTGGCGGTTTATGGTTTGTTGACCTAGTCAAGGTCATAAACCGCTTGGGGTAAAAATCACATCGGGAGTTTCAAAAGAACTGAAACTTGCCAGGCATGCGCATACCTTCTGGAGTGTGGTGACGTGAGTGGATTCCGTCACGTTATCATGCGATGATAGTTGGATCCCGATTCCCACTGATGAGTTGGTTTACTCCTCGGGTGATCCCGACTAATTCTTCTTTCAGGTTTGGAGGAGAATTTGAGGTACAGTGGGAGGTTTCCTGATTAGATAAAGTGGTAACCATCCTGATCTAGGTTAGAGTGCACGCTGAGTGTTTCTTTTCTCTCTCTCTGGCAGCGACCATTGACCCGACCCTGGACTATGACTCAGTGACCAAGTTGACCGAACCTTCTTAACACTGGCTTTTGGATTGTCAGAGTTGCAGACCTCATTGCCACTCCTACTTTTACCCTTTTCTCCAGGACACCCCGTATTACTACGAACGTCCACTTCCATTGGACAAAACCATCGTATGGTTAGATACGAACTCGAAGGACTTCGAGGATGGTTTCTGGTTCTGGAGAAAACGGATAGGACTATTCAGTTGTCTTTTCTTTTCACCTTCTCACAGGTTGCGTGTGCTCCTTGACTTAGGAGTAGTACACCTATTACGCAAATTGGATAGTCTTCTTCCAAACCTTAGGCTGGTGCCGAACGGTAGGGAATGAAGAAAACCAATTAGCATAACGATGGTGTGCAGAAGGTATTAAGATTAAGACAAAGCAAGGGATTAGTAGGAGGGCAAAGTATATTGCAACTGATATTCACGACCAAACCAAGTATTTCTTCGCCAATCCTAAATCACCTTTGTATTTCTCCAGGACACTCCGTATCACTACGAAGATCCCATTTTATTGGATAATCCATCGTATGGTTATATACGAACTCGAAAGGAACTTGTTCCAGTTCGGGGATGGATCCTGGTTCAGGAGAAATAGGAATAAAGTACATTCAGGTGTCTTTTATCTTCACCTTCTCTCGCGTTGCGAGTGCTCCTAGGATTAGGACAGTACACCCATTATGCTTTTTGGATAGTCTTCTTCCAAACCATAGGCTGGTGCCGAACGGTAGGGAAGGAAGAAAACCATTTGGCCTAAAGGGGTGTGCAGACGGTATTGACTAAAGACATATGAAGGGATTTGGACAGGTGGCAAAGAATTATACGGTTATAGTTGTGAATCTGGATAATGGAAGAGGCATTACTAGGAATACCAGGATTCCCCATAGAAACATTTCAATGTTTCAGTTTCACTGTGTACTGTTAATGGAAAACTGATTTCCCAGTTAGACACTTGCTCCAGGGTATGTATTTACCAGGTTGGATTCTCACATCTGTATGGTTTTACAGATGGTGAGTGGGAGTAAGTTATTGGGAATTGGGTGATCATCCTCATTATATCAGGATTCGTTGTAATCGGTGATATTTGAGGAAGTCACCTGGGCTGTTTGCCGGTCGGCAAATATTTGGTTTTGAATATCCGCGGTTATGCACCAATTTCAAATTGATATATCTGTACGTCTATTTTCATAGAGTGAGATATACCTTTTGATATTATGTCGATGACATTTACCTATATCAGTGGATGGTTAGGTAAGGAGCATTAAACAGCGGTGTAATTCTTCTTAACCATAAGTACAGTTTTCAACCTACGATGCACAGTGAAAGAGTTGTTAGACTCAGCGGACTTATACAAAGTATTGTATGTTGTCCAGTGTCCATTAGGACAGAGGGGTTGGTCCTCATACTATATTCTGTTTACTTTTAACTTCTCTAGTTCTTAGACATGTGTTTTCGTAGAAACACAGGGTCCAAGTTTTGAGGAGTTATAGGTATTTGAATAGAGTAGAGAACCAGGTGTAGCAAGTATCGGGATTCTTCAAAGAGATCGAAGATGAAGATACTTGTGTATGGTATTCAGTTGATAGTAATGATAAAGAGAAATTGCTTCTCTTTCAGGTTACTCATAATTGGAAGCATTCCTAAGTTGAGTAACGCTGATCGGCCTCCTTCCATTTAGTTGACATGCACTGGAGACAGCTGCATGATTTGAATCTGGTTCAATTGAATCAGTGCCTCTGGTTCTATATTGGATATAGAACAGTTCATATCTTAACGATGTTAAGGTACGGGGAGTTGTCCGGCTTATGCTTAAAACCAGACTCCGGATAACTCAAGGCACGTTTCTGTAATGGCTGTTTGTGGGTTGACCCAGGCTATGACGAGGGTTGACTTTCTACCATCTGGCAGATCAATAGAAATATTGTTCTAGACTCGCCACAGTTTTATTAAAAATGGATTTTTTTTCAAAAACAGCAGTGGGAGTATGGTAGAACTGGAAGTGATTCCAGAACCGCAAACGATTACTGAAGATTTGATAAGGAACCTAAAGATTCAATCTGATTTGACATTCAATTGGCCACTCCGCAGATAAGGTGGGTAACTTCAGGCACCCGAGAGGTACTCCGGTAGCCTCAAGGACGGTGACAGGGAAGTTCTTGTTTACCCACACTTGCCATTGCTGATTGTTCCAGGCTGCGAGACCCGGCGGGAGAATGAGTATAGCGTCGTTCTAAACTAGCTTTGGAAGTGCACGTCTATATGACTCTGCCAGAGGGTTGTCGTAGTCAGTGGGAGCAGCGGAAGCATTGGTGGACATCAGGCTTATGTCTATAGACTAAAGCAGATGTAGCGGAGATAGATCATCCATTTCTGATGTGACAGTCATGGGTTTGACGTCAGCAGAATAGGGGATGGATCTGTTGAGGAGGTAGTAGGAAGTGATATTCCTATACTACGATCGGTTATACTTTGGTCGTCACACAGTGTTTTCTCCACATGGGACTTGGATATTATATCAAACATACTGGTTACTAGACCTATGGTTTTAGATCTAGATTTGGGTGGTTTCCCAATCAGGGTACCTTGACAGCATTCTATGAGGATTTAGAGTGGACGACTCCTGGCATGGTAGTGTACCAGCAGGTGATGGAGTCACCCTCTCTAAAGGTGTCTTACAGACTAAAGGGGAGAAGGATACACATGATTGACAGATCACTTACTTAGGCAATTGAGTCAATCATGAGATGTCAAGTACCACACCAGATGTTGTTCTTGCAGTAGGTGCAATAAGTTGATATTAATCCAATCCTGGAAAAACAGTCGGAAGCAGTTTTAGAACATAAGTGAATGTTCTAGGGATATGATAACGGCTGCCTCCTTTAGGAGACGGTTATCACTCCGGGCTTCCAAGGTGACATGGACGACAAGCAGGTTGTCAGAGTTATAGATTTTCCTTCTGACGAGGGGCAGTATTTTGGACAGGTGGTCCAAGGCAATACTGAGGGAGGCATGGCGCAGGATACTGATTAAGTTCAGTTGTTGATACAGTCTAAGAAGTTTGGATTTGGAGTTCATTTATGAGCTAGGTCCCATCAGACATCCAGACATTCTAAGACAGGTATTGCTCATTTCGGGAGATGGCTTTCTCCGCGAACTTGAGATATAGAGAGACATAGAAGGAAACATCACAGCGGATCCACTCACTGAGGCTATTCCTCGAACGCAATAGTTTCACAAACGAGCTTTGTGAGACTGACTAGTAGAGGAGTTGGGTGTTCGGTATCACACGGGCTGTGAGTATGCGGCATCGCAATAATTAGCCTTGAGTGCAAGTGGGAGATTGTTGGAGATAGTGCCCTCAGAGTCAATTATTGGATCACAGGCACGTGATTGCAATGATTGAGGGAGGACCTATCCCGGTAGGACAGTCTTACTCGAGATGATAGTATGCTATCTGGTTTATCTTTATCATCGTGTACTGCTTTAGGTGACCTGACATGTCGCTATTACACGTTGATAGAGCCCCTAGGATTCTTGCTTGACTGCCAGCAGTATGATGGCGATCATATACGTGGGAGCTGGTGGTCTATAAGCACATCCTTAAAAGGTCCCTAGTCGTAGGAGTTTCGAGACAGGGCATCGATACTCCGTTAGTAGACTAGTGTATACAGTCGAGACCCCGACGAGGGGCGGTGGCCGGTCTCACAAGCCACTGGTGTCAGTTGGTTCACCTAAGATGTATACAGGTGCTCATTGGGTTATGAGTACACCGGACAGGACTCGCCGGGAACCTGCTAGTTGGTCTTATACCAGATGTCAGATAGCAGTTCCCTGGTGACATGTGTACAGGTTAGTTCATCGACCTGAGATCGTCATTTGTCTCGTGTGAGTTCCCACTGTGCTTTGATTACTACCCTACCACGGCTCAAAGGAGTCGTGCAAACAGGTTTTAGTTGGGTACAGTCCCGAGCCACATGGAGGCAGTGAGCGGATCTGCAGGGGTTCGTCTCTCCCGGTATTGGGGGTGAGGTCGCGCTGTGTCTAGGAGAGCCATTACGCAAAGCCCTCGGCCGAGGCAGGAGATTTACTGGTAGGTATTCCAGTAGTATCTCAGGGCGTTCTGGGCTATGCTCCGACACGACTTGTACCGCTTTTGGGGGTCTGACTTTTACCAACCCCCTAGGCCCGCCATGCGATACTCATAGACGAACGGACCGGACTGTACGGATATTGTCACTGACAGGCTCAGTTGGGTGTCGGGGTGAGCTTCCTCATCGACGTCCCATTTGGTCAATACCTGGTGGCCCGTCACGTATTGGCTTATACCTCTGACGTGCTAGTGGTTAAATCCACAGCCAAGGTATTGACGAGTCTTTAGAGTCCACCACACTCAGTTACAGTTACTCAAGTTTCGGGCGAAACGCTGTAGAGGCCGTATGGAGATATGGCGGGGTCCGATCAGATACGTGCGGTATTGCACGGATCAGGATCGGACAGTTTTGTACTAGTGGCCGTATAGTTATATGGCAGGGTTTGATCTGATACGTGCGGTATTGCACGGATGAGGATCGAACGGATTTTACTAGCCGGCTTTGGTTTAAGCCGGTCCTAGTTTAGTACAGTGTAGTTTTTGTCTCTTTGCATTTGTGTTCAGTGGGAATACAAATGCGGGCATGTATTTGCAGCAGTGGGGTTTTCCTGTAATTTATTACGGGATCGGTTTTCTGAAGTTGCCAGTTTGCATTCCGTTCCTGCCGGTTTTCCTTCATTCCTTCTCGGTCGGACTTTCTTGTTGGAGGGTGTTAATTGCAAGTTTGCAATTAACATTTAGTGGAGGGTTTTCTTGCATATGTTGCATTATGATGAGACTTGTTTCATCATGAGATGCCTTTCTAGTCTATTCCATTCTTTTCATTTGATGGTTTGAAGAGGTGAAATGAGAGTGACCTTTTTTGTTAAATTATTATTCATTCTTTTTCCTTTTATTTGGAGAGGTTTTCTTTTCTCTCTCCAATCTCATTTCTAGAGAGAGGGGCCGGCCACTATGAGGAGGGGAGAGATGAGAGGAAATTTCATGGTGTATGCAAATTATATCATCTCATTCTTGCTTGTTCCAAAAATCAAATAACCCTTCTCCAAAGTTCCTTCTTGTTTCCTCCACAAACCATGGCAACCTCAATAACCCCAAGAGACAAGTTCACTACACTATTTCTATAGCAAGCCTTGGACGCATCGGCTAGCCAACTTCGCGCCCGCGTTGCCTCGGTCTAGAGGCGGGAGCCCGTAAAAGATTCCGGCTACGTGGTGCCCTTTCCGACGAGCGAGGAGGTGACGGAGATTCCGCAAGAGATCGGAGTGGAGATGAAGACCGAAGGACACGGATCGCTCGGTATACTTCTCACCCTATCTCTCTAGTTAGCTAGTATAGGTTAATGGTTTCGATCCGGGTAATTGTCCGCGGTAGCGCCGGTTTCCGAGTAAGGAAAATTTTTTATTCCGCATTTTGGCCTCGAGTACGAGGCCGGGGCGCTGCCGTGGCGCAACAGACCTCACTCAGATGCGTTGTGAGTTGATCGAGAACAGACGAGTATTGAGTATTCCTCCGATGGTTGGGACGAGTTCCCGAGGACGTGTTCGGCTAGAGATCTTCTACAGAGTGATGAAGATACCGAGTTCGTGACTTCGAGTCCGTGTGAGAGACTCCGGATGGACTGTAGCCGAGAACATTTGCAGTACACAGAGAGTATGATGTGATGTCGAAGCAGTGGATAATGAAGACGAGTGGAGCAAGAGGTTCATGCGGGATGCTGACGAGTTGTTGCTACTCCCCGTCGAGATTAGAGATCTGACATGCATACAGAGGCGTTGGGATACGACCAGTTCCCGAGGAAATGTCGTGCTGAAAACGCAGATGCCAGGAGAACGAGAAAAGATTGTATAAGAGTACCAACCTCCGTACAGTTCGGTGTAGGCGAGATCAGAAGAGACCCTGAGTAGGTCCCTTCCAGGAAACTGTTGCGATAAGATTTGCACCCAGGATCAGTTGTGTCACGAGTATTCAGAGGGCCAGAGGCCGACGCCAGTGACATGCTGTTTTACGAGTGGTCGTGATGATTGGCCGAGAGATGACCAGAGAAGTGCCAGAACGGAATCGTTCCCGTTAGCACACCTGACCGGGCCGATGGGCCGATGGATTGCGAGATTGGTAAATCTACAGAAAAGATGAGGACCCAAAGACAGAGGACGTTAGACTGTGAGCGGGAGGCAAGCAGATGTTCTTATTCTGCCGGTTTTAGGCACACCGATTTATTCTTCGACATTATAGGAGATGTACCTCAATGTCATTTATTGCGTTTTGTATTTGTGATCTGAGTATCATGCTTATACCGCTTAGATTTGAGTTTTGATGATGATTTTCCTGATATTGATTTCGTGCACCATGGCTGCACCCACTGGGTATTTACATTTTGTGCATAGTATTGCACTTGATATTGATTTTGTGCCTTGGCTGCACATGTTTATGATTTAGTATATTCTATACAGTTGATTTGATTTTGTGCAAGCGGTATGCACTCGATTTGATTTTGCACTCGGTATAGCTTATATGTGCTTGTCGTGCGTTGATATGTGTTTTGTGCACGCAGTTGCACACGTTTATGATTTTATACACCTTGGTACACTCGGTGTTGCTATTTACGCATTTGAGTTATTGATTCGTATTTTGTGCACAGGATGCACTGTATTTGTATTTCGTGCACTAGATGCACTGGATTCGTATTTCGTGCACTAGATGCACCGTATTTGCATTTCGTGCACTAGATGCATCGGATTTGTATTTCGTGCACTAGATGCACCTTATTCGTATTTCATGCACTAGATGCACCGGATTTGTATTTCGTGCACTAAATGCACTAGATTCGTAATTTGCACAGGATGAACTGTATTTGTATTTCGTGCACTAGATGCACTGGATTCGTATTTCATACACTAGATGCACTGTATTTGTATTTCGTGCACTGGATGCACCGGATTTGTGTTCGTGCGTTGTGGCACGAGATTTTCATTTCGTGCATTGTCGCACCAGATTTTCATTTCGTGCATTTGTCGCACCAGATTTTCATTTCGTGCAATTGTCGCGCCAGATTATATTTTGTGCATTTGCTACACCAGGTTCGTATTTCGTACATTTTTTTCACTATATTTGCATTTCGTGCGTTTGTTGCACCAGGTGGTTATTTCGTGCGTTGTTTGCACTAGATTTATACTCCGTACTTTGGTTGCACTCGATTTATGCCTTTAAGAATTCATTTTACCGGATTTAGGTTTTCGTGCGTGTGGGCACTTGCCGTTCATTTTCATGCATGCTACTGCACTATATGCTTTTACGGGCCCGACGCGTTTGGGTTAGATTTTTGCGCATATTAGGCGCTTGATATTGGATTTTGTGCGCATCGGATGTACTTGAGTGAGATTTTGCTCATGCATGTTGGATGCCCTTGATTTAGATTTTTATCCGTGCATTTTGGATGCAATTTCTTTCGTGCATGTTGGATGCACTTGACTTAGATTTTATTCGTGCATGATGGATGCACTTGATTTGAATTTCGTGCATGTTGGACGCATGATACAGGATATTATTTTGTGCACACCAGATGTACTGGATTGAGATTATCGTGCACTATAGATGCACTTGATATTATTGTCGTGCACACCTGTTGTACTGGACAGATGCTTTCGTGCACACCTGTTGCACTTACTTTTGCTTTTATGCATATCGTGGCACCTGTATTTGGATTTGATTTCCATACGCACGTGATTGTTGGATACGTCTTTTGAGGCTGATTTTGCCCTTGAGCACCTTATTTTCATGATGAGCACTATGTTACGTAGTAGCCAAACAGGACTGATCTGAGGACAGTACCTAAGTACTTTGCATGCATTAAAAAGTTTAACAAGAGGTTTTTGAAAAAGGAGCTATAGTCTCGCTATTTCCTATGTGTCCGTAAGTGACATGAACGTTTATAAAGGAAAACCTTTTGGGATATTTTGAAAAGACGGAACGCATATTTAGCAAAACATATATAGACATATATTATTTTACAAATGAGCGACCGTCACTTGTGCCATGAGTTACGCATCACATGGAGATTCAGAAAAGATTTTGTATGAATTTTATTCAGATTTTGGAGTTTCCAAGGATGCGTACTATATACGTATTATAGTATTTGACTGGTGTATATTGAATTTCAGTAGTGGATTTTGAGATCTGTATCTCTATTGTAACTCCGAGGATATGCGTGAAAATCAGATGATTTGCGTGATGCTTGACGGGGTACGATTTGAGTCTTGTATTCGTTTTCAGGCGTACGCGATGCGCTGTAGTATTCCTATATCTTCCGTTATTTCGGAGCCCCGTTGTTTAGAGCTGATTATTGAAATGTTTTAGTATTTGGAGGATTAAATTTAAATTCGGGTACTGAATTTATTTAAGGGGGGAAGATTGTAACATTTCAGAAAATATAAAATATTATTTTTGGAATTTAATATTAAAATAATATATTTCCCGAAAACTGCCCGATTTGCGAAATTGGGGTTTTTGAAAATGGGTATAAATATATACCAATAATTATGAAATAATTAGAAATTTAAAATAATTTATTCATTTAAAAATATATTTAAAGGATTTGGCATTTTTAAAATTTATTATTTGCGGTTTGGATGAATACCCGATCAGTGCTCTGCTAATCGCGATTAAGCCAAATACATGTTTCTACAGTTTTCATGGTTAGTGCACCATTACATATTTCATTTGGTTACATGTTCATTTGTGTTGTTTATGTTATGGTTTTATTGTGGTGAGAAAAGAAAAGAAAGGAAAAAGGTGTCATGATGACTTGAGGGGGGAGAGAGGAGACATCATGATGAGAGTGAGCATGCTAGGAGAGAGAATGGGAGTGAGAAAAAGAGAGTGAGGGGGGGAGAGTGTGTTGGGATTCCTTAGCATCTAGCCTTGGGTTTGCAAGCATCACACATTCCACAACAAGAATTAAAGGGGGTGCTAAGCAATCAACCTAAAGATCGAACTAGAAAACTAGGGTAACATAACTAGTAATCTAACATTACAGATAGAAGTGAATGAAAATACAACCTTTGTAGATCCGGTCCTTCACTTCTAAAGCTCTGTGTTGACGTCCCTTCGCTGCGATCAACAAGATCCTGGACTCTAGTGATGGTCTCCTCAGAGAAATGAACGGGCTAGCTCGTTGACTTCGAGGCCGAAGATGATTTACGTCGAGGAGACTCAAACTCAAGCTCCATATACACTTGGTCAAGAACTTTATGAAGAGAACACCCTATAATAAATGGCAAGTAGTAGAGGATGATGAAATAGGAAGTGGGTTCACTTTGGATTTTGATTTCTCACTTTATTTCTTCACTTAAAAAATTCTAGAGAGCTTTTCTTCTTGATGAAGAAGAAGAAGAAAGAATAATAATTAGAAAAGAATAAACATGTGAAGTTTATCATAATGCAACTATGGGTGAGTTAACCTTTGTAGATACTTAAGTTAGTGGTTTGGTTAGTGGTTTGGTTAATAAATATCTTTAGTGCGACAAAATTAGTGGACTTAGTCAAATGATGCTAAAAGCTTCATGAAGCTTCAAGCATGACAAAGTGCATACTAATTTTGAATTACAAAATAAATATAAACCTTTTCCACTAACTTAAATATGGTATAATCACTCATACACCCAAGTTTGCATGTATTATCAAGCATGATACAATCTAGTGCACAAACATATATCACATATACAACATGTGCATATCAAGTGAGAAAATCAATCTTAAGTGAACAAATACTAGTTAATATAAAGTAATATATCAAATATATAATTATACATTAAATCATTAAATCAACTTTTGATTTAATGATCCGGTCTTATCGCATATAACCGACTAATATCTAGTGTATAAATATATCGAATCAACACTTGATTCGGTAACCCGGCTATATCGCATATAACCGACCGATGATACAAATCGCGAGAATAGAATATAGTATCACATACTGGTATTATTCTCGGTCCCGCACATATCTCATATGCGCTCCTATTTCGTAATGCTTGAGTCAGGAAACCTTCGTGTAGGACTCTAAAGACTCGTCAATATGCCGGCAGTAGGTGGTGATCATATCAGCCACCAACAAGCCGCAAGCGGTCTGCTAAACGTAACAGCCATCCGGGTATTGAGCGATCAGAAGATCAACGAGGAAGCCTGCTCACACTCCTGCGAATCCAATCAGTAACACCTACCGCACAGTCCGGTCTGTTCGTCTGATATGTCGTATATCTCGCCTAGGGGTGGTAAACGTCAGACCCCAGTAGCTTGATAAGTCATGCCGATGTATGGTCAATAACGTTTGTGAAATTACTGATAACACTTACCAGTAAATCACATCAACCCTGGCCAGGTATTTCCAGTTATGGCCAGTCGAGCATAGCGCAACATCAACTCCCAATACCTGGAGAGACGAATCCCCTCCTATCGCTCATTGCCTCCATGTGACTCGGGACTATACCCAAAAACCACCTGTTTCCATGACTCGGTAGAGCCGTGGTAGGGTGGAAATCAAAGCACAGTGGAGACACACAAGACTCTATGACGATCTTGGGCCAACAGACTAAGCTGTACCAGTGTCACCAGAGAACTGCCATCTGACGTGAGGTATAATACCATCTGGGAGTTCTCGACTGTTAGTTATATATATGCCTTAGAGGCCATTACTGTACATACGATGTATATTCTAATGGATGCTTGGACATATATAGGGAGGACTTTCTTGCTCGACTTGATAGTATGCTATCTGGTTGTACTTTATCTTAACATGAACTCTGATTGTCTCTATATTACATGTTGATAAAGCCTTTAGGATATGTACTCGACTACTGGGACTATGATGAGATCATACTAGTGGGGCCACGGCAGTCGACGAGTACGTCTTATAACTGTTCCTAGTCGACGGTGTATCGAGACAGGGCATCAATACACCAGAGTAGACTAGCGTATACGCATCTTGACCCATATGATGGGCGATGGATGATCCCATGTCCATCGGTGTTTGACATCAAGGATGGTGTACAGGTGCTCAGTGGAGACTGGGTACACTAGACGGACTCGCCGAGAACTCCCAAATGGTATTATACCTCACATCAGATGGCAGTTCTCCGGTGACACTGGTACAGAGTAGTCTGTTGACCCGATCGTCATAGAGTCTTGTGTGATTCCCATTGTGCTTTGATTTCCATCATACCACATCCAAGAGGGCGTGCAAAAAGGTGGCTTTTGGGTACAGTCCCGAATCACATAGAGGCAATGAGCGATAGAAGGGGATTCGTCTCTCCCGGTATAAGGAGTTGATATTGTGCTGTGTTCGATTGCCTATAACCGGAAATCCCTGGCCAGGGTTGCTGAGATTTACTGCTAAGTGTTATCAGTAGTTTCTCAAACTGTTATAGACCTCATATCGACACGACTTATCGAGCTACTGGGGTCTGACATTTACCACCCCTAGACGAGATATGCGACATATCAGATGACAAAACCGGACTCTACGAGAGTGTTACTGTTTGGATTCACAGGAGAATGCACAGGCTTGCTTGTTGATCTTCTGAGCGCTCAATACCTTGGTAGCTGTTACGTTTAGCTGACCGCTTGCAGCTTGTGGTTGTTTGATATGATCATCACCTACTGCCGGCGTATTGACGATTCTTTAGAGTCCTACACAGAGGTTTCTTGGCTCAAGCAAAACGGAGTAGGGGCACGTATGTGATATGTGCGGGACCGAGGATAATGCGATATGAGATACCGTATTATATTCTCGCGATATTTGATATCAGCCGGGTCATCGGATAAAGTGTTGATTCGATGAATCGGTACGGATAAATATTAGTCGGTTATATGCGATATAGCCGGATTGTCGGATCAAGTGTTGATTCGATAATTTAATGTATAATAATATATATGATATATTAAATTACATTAACTAATATTAGCTCACTAAAAGATTATTTTTCTCACTCGGGTAATACATTGATATATATGCGATATATGTTAAATGTATTATTTTATTTTGTTACAATAAATATTATATATGTGATATATAATATTGTAACATGATATGGTTATTAATGCAACATGTTTAGTGAAGATTAAACGTGGTTAGGGTTTGATTAGGGTTAATCATTTCTAGAAGTTTCTAGAAGGTTTTCCTTTTTGTTTTGGAAAAGATATTTTGCAAGATATTTCTTTAACTCAACCCTAAACCTTAACCCTAGTTAATTCTCTACAATGGTTACTTGAACCATGGTTGTATTTCTAACCTTATCAAAGTCTATCATTATTCATCACAAAAAGAATTCTATTCATTCTTCATCTTCTTCCTTCTTCTTTCTTCATGGATAAAGCTTACTAGCCTTTTTCCAAGTGATGAATAAATGTAAGAAAAAGATAAATAAAGAGAGCAAAAATCCTACTTCATCTTCCTCATCTTCCCTTGCCCTTTAGATGAGAGTGTTCACTCAATTTTAGTTAGTGTTAGCTTGTGTTAATGAAACTTCAAGGTAGATCATCTTTGTATCGAAGATCGAAAGCAAGACTGCATCTTTCCCTTCATGGAACCTCTCGAGAGTTCGGAGTACGATGATCGCAGCGAAGGGACCTCAACACGGAGCATATGAAGTGAAGGACCGGATCTACAAAGGTTGTAATCCCTCTCACTTAGTGTTAAAGTGTTTAGCATGTTAGTTTTCACCTAAACCCTAGTTTAAAGATCAGGCTTCGGGTTGTTCGGCACGACTAAATTTTTAATCGAGCATGGTTAATGCCTCGTAGACCCTTGTGCGCGTGCATAGCAACCCTACAGTGGTATCAGAGCTACTAGGCATTGGATGTCGACCTATGGGGGGTTCTCACTGTGTGACAGTGTGGCGAAGCATAGGCTCTTACCCCCAGGGTGTCCCAAGACCGGAAGGTGTTCCGGCGGGTTGTAGTCCTCGCGAGGGGGCATGCGTAAAAAGTAGCGGCTGAGGGACCCGTTGGTGCCACGGCGACCCCATTGGATGGGGTGGCTGCCTGACCTACAGTGGTATCAGTGCCAAGCTATAGCTTTTGGCGAAGTCTAGACGAAGTTTAAAGTCCGATCGAACCCGAGAACCCCGATAAAACCCCTTCTCTGGAAATTTTGCAAAATCTGTGATTTTTTCATATTAAAAATACTCAAAAAAATCAGCAAGGAATTACATGAGTTACTGTGAAGCACGTGCCTCCAATTCCTCTAAAGCGCCGCGGAACCGCGGCTGTACCATGGTATTGGCGGTGGTTCCGCGGCCAAAAAGTTGCTTCTTGTTTTCAAATTTGCACAGTAACCTCCATATATGATTCTTGATTCTTCTAGGAATTTTCATTTTTACTCAAGTGTTGAGTTTTCTGGGTTGTATTGGGGACTCGTTATTTCGATCGGATATTTTAACTTTGTTTAGTTTTGTCCGGATAATTATAGAAACTGTTAAAAAGGTCGAACGGATATCAATAACTCACTTTTTCCCCAGTCGGAAATTTTTTCAAAACTTGGATTTTTTCTCGAGTTTAAGAACGGTCTAAGTCGTGCAAGTAACGCGGTGGACCCTCTAGAAGACAACAAACATTAACTCGATTATGTGACCGTCTTGAACTGCCTTTTGAACCTTAAGGTTTGGGACAGTACGGCGTGCCACATGTGAGGCGTTGGCTTGACCCTTCTATGGCTGGGCCATTGATACTGTGGCAAGTGATGGATGTTTTTAAACTGATTTCAAGTGTTGAGATATATTGGGGAAATCTTGGGTGTTTGATTATTCAATCGGAAAGTTTAACATTGTCTATTTATCTGGAATGTGATACAATATTTGGAATCTACAGGTATTTATGAGATAACTAATTTGAATATTATAAACATAGCAGTTTAGTCTTAGATGATCAGTTGCCACGGAATTTTGATGTGATCAAAAGTCCGTCGCAATCACGTAGCGTACGCGGATACTCGCCGGGTAAACTTAATAGACAGCTACACCCCATCGCCCCGACCAAGTGACTGTAGGAGAACCACGTCGCCAAAAGCATCCGTTTGGGTGCTTGCGGCAGCGGTGTTCCGCCTTAGTGCACTTTGTCGACGGCATCCGGGGGTGCGGCCGTCTACTAAAGTTTGCGACGAGCATTCGATCATAATGTCGGGAATCTTGTTGAATTGCCCGAATTGATATTGAAAAGAGTTTTCGATAATGAGACTAAAATGCGGGGTTTATAATTGTTAGGCATGCGATGTCTAAGGAATTCATTTGGTTAGGCATGTGATGTCTAAAGAGATTGCGGATTCCAACTGTTGTAGTTTTACATTTTTTTTCTGTGACCGTAAGCGTAGTATGTGGTGTATCGCCGGCTTCGTTGCTATACATCAACGACAATCGGGATACGCATACTTACTTATGTTGATGATATGAGATATTATGTGTTGCTGTGATATGTTATATTAGATCGTCGCGTTCTGAATAGCCGGGGGTTTTATGTGAGATGAGAGTTTTTATTTTTCATTCATATAAAATTCATTTGTATGTAATATTCTTTTATTGGGGCACTTCCAGGTTGCGGAAGATGTCACCGCTGATGTATATTATTTACTTTTCCGCATTAGGATAGACCCAAGGAGGGGAGCACAAGTAACCGGGTTCTAGGGTCCAATGGGAGACCATCTCAAGGAGTCGAGACCGGGTCTCCTAATCCTAGAATTGGCAGTGTTGCTTGCCGCTCTCTCAGGGGTTTAGGGATGTGGGTTTGGCTATTCATCGCGACCATGGAATCCGTGTTTTATACAGGCTCGTATTGAAAACACGGACGTCCTAGTATATCCAATATTTCATATATGTTCTTCTGCTGCAATGTTCTGTGATGAGATCATATTACTGCCTGTGACGAATGTTTATATTATATATATGAGATATATGTTATATTGTAGATTTCGTTTCAAATATGATGCTTATGAAGCATAATAAAATAGGACTTCATTAATGAGATTAATGAAATAAAAGAAACCTAAGATGTTGTAAAAACTTGTTTAAAAACGGGTAGCTCTAGTTCTTGCTTTGTATAGCGGTGTTCCTTGTAGAACATCCAGCACCTTATTCGATAAGAAAAGAGCCGAGATCCCTTCACCGGGATTGACCTCTTTAGTGAAACTAGCAGATGCTACAAACTCTGTTTGTCTTTTGATTGCTTCTATAGTTCTTGCATTGCACAGCGGTATATATGATATACCCTGCACCTTATTCAATGAGGAAAGGGCCGACGATCCCTTCACCGGGAGTGACACCTTTAGCAAAACTAGAAAAGCCTCAAAAACACTCCATTTAAAATCACTCGATTCTACAACGATATCAAGTTCATTACGCAAAAGGTTTTCTTAAAAACCAGTCGTAGCCCTCCGTCATTTCAGATAAGTCCTACTTAGTATTCGTGGTACGTTTGTTGACTTCCGTCAAGGCGTAGTGTGCGGTAGCTGACTAGTATTTATCTGCTTATGCATATGATGCAGATTGGATTAGGGTAGTCGTGCGGCCTTGTTGACCTCCGTCAAGGGTCGTGCGGGTGGGTTTAATTCGATCAGGAAATGACGGGTTGAACTTGACTAATAGCCTATAGTTTGTTGACCTCTGTCTAGGTCATAGGACGCTAAGGGTAAAATTTTATTGGGAATTTCAAGTGTTGAAATTTGCAATGAGATTGCATACCTTCTATGAGATAGTTGGATCCCGATACCCGCTGCGAGTAAGAGTTACTCCTGGAAGAGTTTTACACATTATAATTAGCCGATCAAGTAGGTGTCTAGAAAGGTGTTAAAGGGGTTATGCCTCTGGGAAAACGAGGTTTACTTTAATTAGGTTCGTGCGAAAGAACGGGGGAGCTCCCTCAAAGTACCGTCACTGGCCTGGCTGAAAGATTGGCGAACTTGTAGCGTGTAATTAATCCCGGCTAGTCTTTCCTTTTAGGGTTTGAAGGAAGATTTGACTAAAACAGTGGGAGACATCCTGATTAGATATATTAGATAACCAATCTAATCTTGCAAGAGCATACGCTGAGTGTTTTCTTCTCTCTCTCTCCAGGTAGCGACCATATCACACCTTAATCAAGATAATAATACGGATGTATTGACCGAACCCGCTTGTTATACTGAGCTGGGGAACGTTGGTCCTGCTCCAACTTATAATTGTTATAAGACAGAGCAGGAAATTAGGGAATACCAGATTTCCCGTGCCGCCCAAACGAAGAAAGTGCATATCGATGCATCATCTTCGGGTGTGTTCATTACAGAGAACCGTTTCTCAGTATCCTTTACGTCCTGGGTATGTGATACCGGATCAGGATCCCGTATATGTAATCTGTTACATGGGCTACAGATAGGTAGAGAACTGAGAACGGGTGATAAGTTTCATGAGACAGAAAACGTTGCAAGTGTTGCAGCCAAGTCTGTTGGTCACTATCACCCTGTATCACCAGAATACATTGATTCTGAACGAATGTTATTAGATACCGAACCTGATATATAAAATCATATTAGTCTCATTATTAGTAAAGAAGGATATAATTTTGTATTGTTGGATAATGTTTTGAACATTTCCTATATCAAGAGTTGATCGGTTCAGGCACGTTATCTAAAAGCATTGACGTTCTAAATCAAACTACAGTTCTTAGTATACAGAACACACACGAAAGGAAGATTTCAGAAATGAACGAATCCTTCTTGAGGCATTGTAGACTAGGCCATATCAATGCGACCCGACTGGCTGAAGTTACATATAGATGCATATTTAAATTAGTTTGAATTTACATCTTGTGAAACTTGCCGGTCATGTCACAAAGATACGATGACCATAGCTGTGTTTATTGGAAACAGAGAAAGAGTTAGTGAACTCTTGGGATTGATACATGCTGATGTATGAAGGTCCCCTGTCTACACATGCCAAGACCGGTTCTTTGTACTTCATTACATTCTCTGATGATCTCTTAAGATTCAGACATATGTTCCTGTTGAAACACAACTCCGAAGCTTTTGAGATATTCATAGAATATAAGTTAGAAGTAGAGAACCAAAATACGGGTAAAAGTATTATGTCCTTTGATGTGATCAAGGAGGAGAATACTTGAGCACAGAATTCCTGGACGATTCTAAAGGAGAATGGGATTCTCTCTCAGCATTACTCCTCCGTATACACCACAGCACGTTGGTGTATCGGGACGGAGCAATAGCACCCTATGTGATATGGTGTGCTCTATGATGAGTACTACTGAGTTTCCTATTTCCTTTTGGGAGTTATGCACTTGAGAAGCTGCATACCTATTGAATAGGGTTCAAATCAAATCAGTTGCCTACCACTTTATATGTGATATGGAACGGGAAGAGCCCATATCTTAAGTTTGTTAAGATTTGGGGTTGTCCGGACTATGTCTAAAAGCAAAATCCGGACAAGCTCGAGGCAAGGTCTGTTATGTAGAACTGGAAAGGTTCCAACTATACAAACTGCAGCTGATGATTTGGTAGAACAAAAGGATTCAATAGTTTCCAACGAACCTCAGCCTCTTCGCCGTTCTAGTAGGGTTCCTCACCCACCTGAGAGATACTTCGGTTTCTCTATGACAGTGGGAGCAGGGATTGCATCATGAGATGATGACCCAACTTATTTCGAGCTGGCCATCAGGAGTGGGACTCTGTAAGAATGGCTGGATGCTTATCGATCTGAGATGGAATTCTTATACACCAACAAAGTATGGACTTTGGTTGCTCTATCTGAAGGGTTAAATCCCCATCAGGAGCAAGTATATCTTGAGAAGATTACTTGGTGTACATGGAAAAGTTGAGACTTTCAAAGCTATGCTTAAGTCCATCCAGATCCTACTTGCCACGGCTACATACCATGACTACGATATCTGGCGGTTGGGTGTCATGATTGCTTTTCTAAAATGATGTTTTAGAAGAGTGCGTCTATAAGTACACAGCCAGAGGGCTTCGTAGACAGTGGAAGCAGCGGAAACGTGAGCAAGATGTTTTATGAGATAAAACAGGCATCGCGGAATTGGAACATCTGTTTTGATGTGGTAGTCAAAGAGTTTGACTTCATAAAAATGGTAGATGAACCTTGTATATACGAAAAGGTAGTAGAGAGTATGGTGGAGATCCTCGTAGAGTACGTGGATGACATACTCTTGATAGGGAAGGAGTTTCCTATGCTACGCTCGGTCAATCTCCGCTTATTACAAAGATTCTCCATATAGGATCAAAGTGATACCTCCTAACTCCTGGGTTTTTAGATCTATGAGATAAATCTAATTGGATGTTAGGATTCTTACTAGTTGTAGTGATATGGTATCAATTGATCCTAGGGAGAATCACTGGAAAGGTTCCAGAGTGATAAGAACGACTGATTGTCAGTCGCAGGCATTGTCTTTACCCTCAGTGGAGGGACGGTATGTTGGAAGAGTTCCAAGCTACATACCGTGACATACTAGACGATTAAAGGCAAGATACATCATTACCAAAGATCCTACCAAAGAGGCAGTCTGGATATATAAGTTCATAAGATGAACTCCGTTCCTACCATTGTGTGACAATGGAGTTGTGGCTTATGCCAAGGAACCCCCGTCCCATCACAAATCCAGATATAATTCTTAGGCAGTATCACCTGATAATGGAGATGGTTGATCTCCAGGAAGATCGAGGTTAGGAGAGTAGACACAGAGGACAACAGCGCGGATCCACTCACAAAGGCCTTTTTACCAGTAGAGACTTTTATGGGATGGTTGAGTATGAGATACTTCAACCGCAGCTAATTGTTTGGTATATGATACCACAACAGATGGCCCTAGTGCAAGTGGGAGATTGTTAGTTATATGTATGCCCTGGAGGCCATTACTGTATATACGATGTATATTCTAATGGATGCTTGGACATATATAGGGAGGACTTTCTTGCTCGATATGATAGTATGCTATCTGGTTGTACTTTATCTTAACATGTACTCTGATTGTCTCTATATTACATGTTGATAAAGCCCTTAGGATATGTACTCGACTACTAGGACTATGATGAGATCATAGTAGTGGGGCTACGGTATTCGACAAGTACATCCTATAACTGTACCTAGTCGAGGGTGTATCGAGACAGGGCATCGATACACCAGAGTAGACTAGCATATACGCATCTTGACCCATATGATGGGCATTGGATGATCCCATATCCATCGGTGTTTGACATCAAGGATGGTGTACGGGTGCTCAGTGGAGACTGGGTATACTGGACGGACTCGCCGAGAACTCCCGGATGGTATTATACCTCACGTCAGATGGCAGTTCTCCGGTGACACTGTACAGAGTAGTCTGTTGACCCGAGATCGTCATAGAGTCTTGTGTGATTCCCACTGTGCTTTGATTTCCATCATACCACGTCCAAGAGGGCGTGCAAAAAAGTGGCTTTTGGGTACAGTCCCGAATCACATGGAGGCAATGTGCGATAGGAGGGGATTCGTCTCTCCCTGTATAGGGAGTTAATGTTGTGCTGTGTTCGATTGGCTATAACCGGAAATCCCTAGCCAGGTTTGCTGAGATTTACTAGTAAGTGTTATCTGTAGTTTCTCAAACTGTTATAGACCTCATATCGACACGAATTATCGACCTACTGGGGTTTGACATTTAGCACCCCTAGGCGAGATATGCGACATATCAGACGACGAGACCAGACTGTACGGGAGTGTTACTGTTTGGATTCACAAGAGAATGTACAGTCTTGCTTGTTGATTTTCTGAGCGATCAATGCCTGGGTAGCTATTACGTTTAGCTGACCGCTTGCAGCTTGTGGGTGTTTGATATGATCATCACCTGCTGCCGGCGTATTGACGATTATTTAGAGTCCTACACAGAGGTTTCTTGGCTCGGGCAAAACGGAGTAGGGGCACGTATGTGATATGTGCGGGACCGAGGATAATGCGATATGAGATACCGTATTTTATTCTCGCGATATTTGATATCAGCCGGGTCATCGGATCAAGTGTTGATTCGATGAATCGGTACGGATAAATATTAGTCGGTTATATGCGATATAGCTGGATTGTCGGATCAAGTGTTGATTCGATAATTTAATGTACAATAATATATATGATATATTAAATTACATTAACTAATATTAGCTCACTAAAAGATTCTTTTTCTCACTCGGGTAATACATTGATATATATGCGATATATGTTAAATGTATTATTTTATTTTGTTAGAATAAATATTATATATGTGATATATAATATTGTAACATGATATGGTTATTAATGCAACATATTTAGTGGAGATTAAACATGGTTAGGGTTTGATTGGGGTTAATCATTTCTAGAAGTTTCTAGAAGGTTTTCCTTTTTGTTTTGGAAAAGATATTTTGCAAGATATTTCTTTAACTCAACCCTAAACCCTAACCCTAGTTAATTCTCTACAACGGTTACTTGAACCATGGTTGCATTTCTAACCTTATCAAAGTCTATCATTATTCATCACAAAAGGAATTCTATTCATTCTTCATCTTCTTCCTTCTTCTTTCTTCATGGAAAAGGCTTACTAGCCTTTTTCCAAGTGATGAATAAATGTGAGAAAAAGATAAATAAAGAGAGAAAAAATCCTACTTCATCATCCTCATCTTCTCTTGCCCTTTAGATGAGAGTGTTCACTCAATTTTAGTGAGTGTTAGCTTGTGTTAACGAAACTTCAAGGTAGATCATCTTTGTATCGAAGATCGGAAGCAAGACTGCATTTTTCTCTTCGTGGAACCTCTCGAGAGTCCGGAGTACGATGATCGCAGCGAAGGGACCTCAACACGGAGCATATGAAGTGATTGACCAGATCTATAAAGGTTGTAATCCCTCTCACTTAGTGTTAAAGTGTTTACCATGTTAGTTTTCGCCTAAACCCAAGTTTAATGATCCGGCTTCGGGTTGTTCGGCACGGCTAAATTTTTAATCGGGCATGGTTGATGCCTCGTAGACCCTTGTGCGCGTGCATAGCAACCCTATATCGGCGAGTCCGTTCAGTGTACCCAGTCTCCACTGAGCACCCGTATACCATCTCCGATATCAAATACCAATGGATATGGGATCATCCATCGCCCATCACATGGGTCGAGAAGATATACGCTAGTTTACTCTGGAATATCGATGCCCCATCTCGATATTCCCACGACTAGGAATATTGAAGGATGTACTCATGGACTACCTAGGCCCCACTAGTATGATCTGCATCATAGTCCTGGAAGTCGAATACACATCCTAAGGGATTTATCAACATGTAACAGAGAGACAGTAAGTATATATGTTAAGATAAAGTGTAACCAAATAGCGTACTATCATGTCGAGCAAGAAATTCCTCCCTATATATGTCCCAGCATCCACTACAATATACATCTCATGTACCGTAATGGCCTCCAGGGCATACTTATAACTAACAATCTCCCACATGCACTAGGGCCATCTGTATCAGTGGTTGCACTATCTCATACTCAACCATCCCATAAAAGTCTCTCTCTGGGAAAAGGCCTTTGTGAGTGGATCCGCCGTGTTGTCCTCTGAGTCTACTCTCCTAACCTCGATCTCCCTAGTGATCAACCATCTCCTTGATGAGGTTATACCACCTTAGAATATGTCTGGGTCACTGATGGGACCAGGGTTCCTGGGCCAAAGCCACCTTCCATTGTCACACAATGGTAGGAACCTAGTTCATCTCATGAACTAATATACACCCAAACTTCCTCTTTGGTAGTATCTTTGATAGCGATGTCACCAGCCTTTATCGTCTAGTTTATCATGGCATCTAGCTTGGAACTCTTCCAACATACCGTCCCTCTACTGAGGGTAAAGACAATGCCTGTGACTGACACACAGTCGTACTTACCATCCTGGATGCTATCCAGTGATTCTCCCCAGGATCGATTGATACCATCTCACTACACCTAGTGAGAATCCTAACATCCATTTAGATCTATCTCATAGATCCAAAACCCTGAATTTAGGAGGTATCATCTTGATCTTATATGGAGAATCCTTGTGATAAGAGAAGATTGACCGTGCGTAGTGTTGGAAACTCTTTTCCTATCAAGAGTATGTCATCCACGTACAGTACGAGGAAGACCACCTTACTCTCTACTACCCTTTTTGTATATACAAGGTTCATCTACCATTTTGATGAAGTCAAACTCTTTCACTACCACATCAAAACAGATGTTCCAACTCCGCGATGCCTCCTTTAACCTGTAAAACAACTTGCACATATTTACGCTGCTCCCACTGTTTACAAAGCCTTCTAGCTGTGTACTTACAGACGCTCTCTTCTAAATAATAATTTAGAAAAGTAGCCATGACACCCAACCACCAGATATCGTAGTCATGGTACGTAGCAATAGCAAGTAGGATCCGGATGGACTTAAGCACAGCCACTGGAAAAGGTTTCATCATTATCCATGCCTGGTCGATGACGAAAACCTTTAACAAGTCTAGCTTTGAAAGTCTCAAATTTTCTATTTACACCAAGTTATCTTCTCAAGATATACTTGCTCCTGATGGGGATTTAACCCTTTAGATATGGCAACCAAAGTCCTTACTTTGTAGGTGCATATAGATTCCATCTCAGATCGCTAAGCATCCAGCCATTCTTACAAAGTCCCCACTTTTGATGGCCTGCTCGAAACTAGTTGGGTCATCATTTCATGATGCAATCCTCGCTCCCTCTGTCATCGAGAGACCGAAGTATCTCTCTGGCGTATGAGGAACCCTGCTAGATCGGCGGAGAGGCTGAGGTTCGTCAGGGACTATTGAATCCTTTGGTTCTACCAAATCATCAGCTGTAGTTTGTATAGCTGGAACTCCTTCCAGTTCTACAGAACTGACCTTGCCTCGATCTTGTCTGGATTTTGATTTTAGACTTAGGCCGGACAACCCCAAATCTTAACTCACTTAAGAGATGGGCTCTTCCAATACCATATCTCATATGGAGTGGTAGGCATTGATTTGGTTGGAACCCAATTCAATAGGTATGCATCTTCTCAAGTGCATAACCCCAAAAGAAAACAGGTAACTCAATAGTACTCATCATAGAGCGCACCATATCTCATAGGGTGCGATTGCTCCGCCTTGATACACTGTTGTGCTGTGGTGTATACGGAGGAGTAATGCTGAGAGAGAATCTCATTCTCCTTTAGAATAGTCCAGGATCTCTATGCCTAAGTATTCTCCTCCCTGATCACATCAAAGGATATAATACTTATTCCTATATTGGTTCTTTACTTCTATCTTATATTCTTTGAAGTTCTCAAAAGCTTCAGACATGTGTTTCAACAGGAACATGTGTCCGAATCTTAAGAGATCATTAGTGAATGTAAGGAAGTAAAACGAACCAGTCCTGGCATCTGTAGTCAGGGGAATTACATACATCACTTTGTATCAGTCCCAAGAGTTCACTAACTCTTTCTCTGTTTCCAGTAAACGGAGCTATGGTCAACTTATCTTTGTGACATGACTGGCAAGTTTCACAAGATGTAAATTCAAACTGATTTAAATATGCATCTAAATGTAACTTAGCTAGTCAGGTCGCATTGATATGACTTAGTCTACAATCCCTCAAGAAGGATTCGTTCATTTCTGAACTCTTCCTCTTGTGTGTGTTCTGTACGTTAGGAACTGTGGTTTGATTTAGAATGTATATGTTTTTAGATAACGTGCCTGAACCGAACAACTTTTGATATAGAAAATGTTCAAAATATTATCCAACAATACAAAATTATATCCTTCTTTACTAAATAAAGAAATTGATATGATGTTGTATATCAGGTTCGGTATCTAATAGAATTCGTTCAGAATCAGTATTTGATGATACAGGGTGATAACTGTCAATACCTTGGCTGCAACAATTGCATCGTTTCCAACTCTTGAAACTTATCACCCGTTCTCAGTTCTCTGCCTATCTGTAGCCTATGTAACAGATTACATTATCCGGGATCCTGATCCGGTATCTAATACCCAGGACGGAGAGGATACTGAGAAACAGTTCTATGTAATGAACACACCCGAAAGAGATGCATCATCATGCATTTTCTTCGTTTGGGCGGCATGGGAATCATGGTATTCCCCTATTTCCTGCTCGGTCTTATTACAATTATAAGTTGGAGCGGGACCAACGTTCCCCAGCTCAGTATAACAAGCGGGTTCGGTCAATACATCCATATTATTATCTTGATTAAGGCGTGACATGGTCGCTACCTAGAGAGAGAGAAAGAAGAAAACACTCTGCGTGCGCTCTTGCAAGATTAGATTGGTGATATATTTTATTTAATCAGGATGGCTCCCACTGTTTTTATCAAATCTTCCATCAAACCATAAAAGGAAAGACTAGCCGGGATTAATTACACTCTTCAAGTTCGCCAATCTTTCAGCCAGGGCAATGCCGGTACTTTGAGGGAGGTTCCCCGTGCTTTCGCACGGACCTAATTAAAATAAACCTCGTTTTCCCAGGGGCGTAAATCCGTTGACACCTTTCTAGACACCTACTGTCACGACTCGAAAGAGAACGTGACTGGCCTTTGAACCATATGAAGTCTATAGGACCCCATCTGATCCAAGTAAGCCAAAAGCCCAGAAATCTAAAACCATTTAAAGAGTAAATAAGGAAAACTGGTTTTAAGAAGTAAAGAAATCATGTTTCAAAAATCAAGTTTTTAAACAACTAAGCCGAATAAGCATTTTTTTAAAATGTGCAACCTTTCCTGAAATTTTCGACAGAGTTTCCTTTGTAAAAACTGGCCCCGAACGGGGTACAACAAGAATAATATATATGAAATGATAAAATGCATCCCCAAGCAGGAGCTACCTCTTCGTCAAACGACGGTCACAACCACGCAAGCAATAATAATATACAACGCCAAAGGGCGGGGATCAAAACCCAAAAAGAAACTCAAACAGCCAGAAAACCGTAATACTGCAAGCGCGACTCTAAGGTCGAAATAATACAACACTGCTGTCTAAGTCTGAAACAATATACAAGTTTTGGTTGATGGAATTCTAGATACAAAGAATAATACATGAACAATGGCGGTTCTGATACAAAAGAACCCACCTACCAACGCAAGTCACCCATATGGAAGCAGTGTGCCAAAAATGCCGCTATGGAATCTGTACGGCAAAACCTGCAAGAACTGTGGCATAACGGGGGTGAGTTGCCAACTCGTGAATAGAAAATATCTACAAGCAGAGATCAAATGCATGACCCATCCTAGGTCAATACGATCAAATATAAATAAACCTCAATAATATAAGTCTGCAGCATGCTAAACTGGCAAGGTAATCTCTATACATGAGTGTAGTGCCAAGTGCTCGTGCCAGTGCCTCAGGTAATAGCATATTATAAATGTGAGGTATGATCAATAAAATCAATCTGCATGTACGTGAATCCCATCCACTCGTCACCCAATGACAATAAGCATTATGCATGTAAATGTCATAAAGCATATGCATGGAAAATATGAGGATATAACCAAAAGCATGGAACCTGAGTGCCTAGCATCGACATTCGAAAACATCATGAAAACCTGTGCCTAGCATCGGCACGTAAATCCTCATATGCCAGGCATCCGTCAGTCCGGGTCAGCCCACTCTCTCAAATATCGGGCATCCGTTGTCCGGATCAGCCCTCTCTCAATATATCGGGAATCCGTCAGTCCGGGTCATCCCTCTCTCAATATATCGGGAATCCATCAGTCCGGGTCATCCCTCTCTCAATATATCAGGAATCCGTCAGTCCGGGTCATCCCTCTCTCAATACATCGGGAATCCGTCTGTCCGGGTCATCCCTCTCTCAATATATCGGGAATCCGTCAGTCCGGGTTACCCCTCTCTCAAAACCAGAAATATCATAGAAACAACATATCTCAATGCGCAATTCAGAAAGCATGATGCATGTGACATATAAATGAAATGCATGTAACAATATATCCTGCAGCATGGAATAATAATATACTAATAAACACAAGCAATGCAATGCAAATAGCATGAATATGCGGAGTCGAATAATCAACGCAACAGTAAAGAACCTGCCTCAATAGATATATCAGGCAACATTGCCTTTTGAAATAAGACGAATCAGGGCTTTTGGTAAAATAAGGGCTACGGTGTTTTAAGAAAAGTTTCCCTTTTGAAAATATCCGTATAAACCCTTGTTCCTATCTTTAAAATATCCCTGATTCGTTACTTTTGAAATAGGTATGACTCGGGTCTAGTCTAACGCCTACTATGCGAACTACGAACCCACAACCAAGTCAATAGAGAGGGGTATGGAAACCGCCTAAATCTTAGTCGATATCACAATATCTCATCACATGACAGGTATCACTACCATCATATCACATCTCCAATACGAACTCTATCATGTCTCCAAATCTCACGGCCTCAATCGAATCTCATCGACTCATCTCAATCCCACGTATCATCCTTAAATCTCGTATATGAACACATAGTCGCATACCCATGTGTAGATATACACATCATCATATGCGCACAGATATATGAAAGAATGTATGCAAGTATGTGTGTATGTGTGAGTGTGGGTACAACCACTACTCTAGGGTTTCGCACTATACTCAACCAATACATCCTTATCACCAATAATCCATGATTATCATCAATAATCCTAAACAACACATAATAAATATATGTGTGTATACGTATTCGTATACATCACCACGGACTGCGGGGGTGCTATACGCCATCCACCCGACTTCTCCCTATAGATATAATCTACTCACCTTGCTTCTCATGTGTCGGTGCCGATGTCACCATCTTCAACTTCTTTGCCTCAACATCTCATAGGATACCTACAAGTATATCACAATGCTAAAGCACATGAAAATCACATCGGAAACCAAAATAGCACACGCTACCCGCATAGGTAAAAACCTATCGACTCGCATGTAAACACGATCAATATCCACTTGTCGTTGACGTCCAAACGCCACCCAACAGGAATGAATCACCAAATACCAGAAATCCATGCTAAATCAAGTCGTAAACCATGCACCAACATAGGAAAATCAACCCAGATTTTACCCTAGATGGACTCAGTCAAAACTAGACATACCCAGGGTCAAGAATAGAAGAAATGGGGCCATGCACAAAATTCGAGACAGATCCCCCTGCTCTGGCCGCAATTTGCGGCCAGAAGGAATTAATTGGCGGCCTCACTTTTGAGTTGGGGGCTAGGGTTTCGTGTGGTGTTTCCATGGTGCCTGCACATCTTACTGTCAACTCAGTTTTATTTTTGGGGTCTCGGGGTGATAGCAGATTCCACAAAACACTTCCAGATTCACAGTTTTCCCCGATATCGATTCCGTAATTCCGTATTCTGGTTTCAATTTCTGGTTTGGGTCTAAACTAACATCACACTAGGGTTTCTAAGGTCACCACCATCCTCAAATACATCTTTGATTTCATTTTTACCCTAAACCCTAACTTGAATTCTCCAAAGTCCACAAAACGACACAATATCGATATGAAACTAGAATTGATGCACAAGGAAATTGAAATACTATATGAGGGTGCAGAAATTACCTCCTTTGGCAACTCAAGAAAATTCTTGAGTTGCTCAAAGTTCTCCAAATCCAATCTTGCTAGGTTCAATGTGTAGCTAGTGAGCTCGGGAACACTTTTTGTGAAGTGGGAATAGGGTTTTGGGGTTGGTTTTATGGTGGATCTAGGGTTTGAAGAGGGTGGAGGAGAGGGAAAGGGCAGGAGCAGCAGCAGCTCATGGAGGGGGAGAGAGAAATGAGATGGGGAAATGATGGAAGAAAGGGTCAAAAGTCAAAAGCAACCTACTCTCTCTCTCTCTTATCATCACTTACCTTTTTCCTTTTCTTTTCTTTTCCTTCTCACTCCAATAGTGAACCCAAAAGAACAACCATGGAAAAAGAAATGTAACACAAGTGTAATAAGTGTGGAAAATGCTATGTGCACATTTTTGCACAATAAAGCTAAAAATCCAATTAACGATTTTTAATCTCGATTAGCACTATATTAGCATATAACTAATCTTAAAAACTTTAAAATGGCATAATTCCATAAAATACCCTATTCTTAGAATTTTCCATAATTTTCCAAAAATTTTCTCCATTTATTTGTATTTAATTATACCGGAATATTAAAATATTCATTAAAATAATATTAAATTATAAAAATTCCCGAAAATAATATTTTATTATTTTGGAAACGTTACAATCTACCCCCCTTAAAGAAATTCAGTCCCCGAATTTAAATTTAAACCTCCAAATACTAGAATATTTCTATACAAATCCTAAGTCATCGGGGCTCCGAAATCAGCAATACATAAAACGTATCCTAGCGCAATGCATGCGCACGAGTACTGAGTAGATAACTCAAAAGCAACACTCCATCAAGCATCCGCAATCATCGGAGTCATGGTAAAGACACAAATGTCAAATCCAATACAAAACCAATATGATATGGATCAGAACTATACATGTAGACATCCAATCTATACATGTGAATAGCTGATGTAAATGCATGCCAAATCTTTTTGAGTCGCTGTGCGATGCGCGTAACACTGCACAGTGGCGGACGTTTTTCATAAGAAAATAACTATATGCATATATATATATCCCTTGTTTCATAGGTACGTTCCGCCGTTTTCAAAACAATTTAGAAGGGTTTCCTTGTTTTTAAAACGTTTCGTGTCATATCGGACACGTAAGTATATATATCGAGACTATAGCTCGCTCCTTGGAAATCCCTTCGAACTATCGATGCATACAAAATATATCCAGGTATTGTCCTCTGACTAGTCCTGCTCAGTATGAAAACAAATATCCAATAACATAAAAATGTACTGCTCCAAAAGGAATAAATCCCAAAAATGCACATAACACCATCCTGTGCGTCTGGTGTGCACGGAAATCAAAATCCATATATGTGCCATACAGGTGCACAAAACGACATCTAGGTGCAACGGGTGTGCACGAAACATCTGTCATAGGCAACGTGTGTGCCTGACAGCTAAAATCCGGTGCATCTGACATGCACGAAGAATCTCGATTTTTGTGCATCGGGTGTGCACCAAAATCGTATGTCAAAACATGCGCCCAACATGCGCGAAAATCCAAATCGGTGCATCCATCGTGCAAGAATGAAAGGTAAACCCTGCGCACTCAACATGCACAGGATCACAAAATCCAATAGCAAACGTCGAACATACGTAAGTCCAATCGAAAGCACGGAGTGCAAAAATCATAAATATCAGGGTCAAGTCGACGATATAAAATGCGGCTCAATCAAAATCAGGTGTACCGCGATGGGAAAGCTCACAACCGTGTGCATCAGCGTGCACAACTCAAATCAAAACACTAAAAATACATGAAAGCTACGCTGGAAGCGTAGATCAAATCACTAGCATAAAATAGGCATGAAATCATAAGCAATACCTCATGAATAATAACTCTGCACAAAATATGAATACCCAGTAAGTGCAACCATGGTGCAAGAAAAAAATACCATGAACTCAGTCATCAAGACTAAATCATGCAGACAGAATGCCCAAAATACTGAAATCCAAGATGACGGATACGTGATAATAAAATCACAAAATCACAATCATAAATCATAAATACCGTCGTCGGTATATCGTCCTTTGAGGTCGAGAAGGTACCGGTACATCCAATACTAGCGGCGCAAGATATCTACTTGCCTCTTGCTCGCGGCTGGCGTCCTCTGCCTCTGGTTCCTGATCTTTCCTGTAGATTACCAATCTCGCAATCCATCGGCTCATCGGCCCGGTCAGGTGTGCTGACAGGAACGATTCCGTTCTGGCACTTTTCAGGTCATCTATCGGTCAATCCTCACGACCGCTCGTAAAGCAGCACATCTCTGGCGCCGACCTTGGGTCCTCTGAATGCACATCACGCATTTGCTCCTGGTGCAAATCTTCTTGCAGCAGTGTACTGGAAGGAATCCTTGCTCAAGGTCTCTTTTGATTTTGCCTAGGCCAAACTGTACAGGGCTGGTACTCTGGCATAATCTTTTCTCGCTCTCTGGACGTCTGCGCCCTTAGTACAACACCTCCTCGGAAGCTGGTTGCATCCATGTGCCTCTGTATGCATATCCGACCTTTAATCTGAACGGGGTGTAGCACCAGCTCGTCTGCATCTCACACGAACTTCTTGTCCCGCTTGTCTGTATCATCGGCCATTTGACGTCGGGTCTTTATCTGCGCACTGCAATGTCCTCGGCTACGGTCCCTCCGAAGTCTCTCATATGGACTCGAAATCACGAACTCGGTATCTTCGTCGCTCAGTAGGAGATATCTAGCCGAACACGTCCTCAGCGTGCATATCACATATCTGATGTCGGCGGAGTGGAACGTTATCTCGTCGAAACCTCATGCAAACTCTTTACTCCATTCTACTTCAATATCGACTGATTCGGACTCATCTCACCGTGGCTACACAGACTGCGCTCCAACGGCTATGGTCGTATCTGGAGTCTCCCAAGCAGTATCCCCATCACAATATCCGAAAGATGTCGAACCATCCGATCGACTCGTCAGAACCTCACAATCCCCCAAGAGCTCAACATCTCGGGTACAGTTTAATAGTATCGAGTACATACCATAGCATCGGTGGTCCAGCCGTAGAAGGGCAAACCCAAGCCTCACAAATGGCGCCGCGGAACTGCCACAAACCCTAAGGTTTAAAGGCTTTCACACGGTCATTATGTCGAGTTAGGGTTTCATTCTTCTAGAGGGTCCATAGAATCGCTTTCATGTCTTTCCGAATACTTTAAACTTGGAAAATGGTTCCCAGACATTCGATCGTCTCAATCGACTCCCAACGAATCTGCGTGAAGTCGTCGCTAGCTGGAATCAATCTACATGATGACCTCGCATCGGGGTAAGCGAACGAACCACATGTCCTAGTCATTAATCCTCGGTGACTAGCGACTCACTATCACATCTCCAAGAACATGCTCATGCTGCAGTAGCTCCAATCATCTGGGCGATATCTTATCATTAGCAGCAACGACTGGCTCATTCATTTATACGCGAAACAGCGCCTCAATCACCCTGGATAAGCCATAATACCAACGGTCATCACATCCTGGCTGGCCTCTATCAGTGGCTTAATCCTCTGGTACCGACCGGTACATCCGAGAAATCTCGCAACAGCGATCTGTCAAACGCTCATATTGCGGAAACACAAAATACGAAGCCTTAATGCAACCGTATGTCTCTGGAATCACGCCCCGGTCAGCCCTCGTCCCCGACGAGCTCATGCTGACACAACTCGAGCCGTAGCTCACTCTGCCCATGCAATCGCGGCAGCAAAATCATAACCAGTATCGATGAGGATAGATCATAGGAAGGAATATAATACGGTGCAAGGAAATGTACAACCTAAGGTTTCTCAAGCGGAGTGGCGTGTCGTAAGTATGCCGCGGAACATACCCACGGTACGTCACTCTACTTTAGTCACCTATTCCATCAACCAAGGGTCATCCTACGCGACGAAAGTTCGGGTCTAATACCCCCTCGACTAGGTCTAAGTTCCGTAAGGTCAAGCCTAAGTTCTGTATATAGATAACGCCCTAAGCTCCACATAGTCAAACTTAGACTAGAACCAAGGTCAACCTAGCGCTCTGATACCAACTTTGTCACGACCCGAAAGAGCACGTGACTGGCCCTTAAACCATATGAAGTCTATAGGACCCCATCTGATCCAAGTAAGCCAAAAGCCCAGAAATCTAAAACCATTTAAAGAGTAAATAAGGAAAACTGGTTTTAAGAAGTAAAGAAATCATGTTTCAAAAATCAAGTTTTTAAACAACTAAGCCGAATAAGCATTTTTTAAAAATGTGCAACCTTTCCTGAAATTTTCGGCAGAGTTTCCTTTGTAAAAACTGGCCCCGAACGGGGTACAACAAGAATAATATATATGAAATGATAAAAGGCATCCCCAAGCGAGAGCTAGCTCTTCGTCAAACGACGGTCACAACCACGCAAGCAATAATAATATACAACGCCAAAGGGCGAGGATCAAAACCCAAAAAGAAAATAAAACAGCCAGAAAACCGTAATACTGCAAGCGCGACTCTAAGGTCGAAATAATACAACACTGCTGTCTAAGTCTGAAACAATATACAAGTTTTGGTTGATGGAATTCTAGATACAAAGAATAATACATGAACAATGGCGGTTCTGATACAAAAGAACCCACCTACCAACGCAAGTCACCCATATGGAAGCAGTGTGCCAGAAATGCCGCTATGGAATCTGTACGGCAAAACCTGCAAGAACTGTGGCACAACGGGGGTGAGTTGCCAACTCGTGAATAGAAAATATCTATAAGCAGAGATCGAATGCATGACCCATCCTAGGTCAATACGATCAGATATAAATAAACCTCAATAATATAAGTCTGCAGCATGCTAAACGGGCAAGGTAATCTCTATACATGAGTGTAGTGCCAAGTGCTCGTGCTAGTGCCTCAGGTAATAGCATATTATAAATGTGAGGTATGATCAATGAAATCAATCTGCATGTGCGTGAATCCCATCCACTCGTCACCCAATGACAATAAGCATTATGCATGTAAATGTCATAAAGCATATGCATGGAAAATATGAGGATATAACCAAAAGCATGGAACCTGAGTGCCTAGCATCGACACTCGAAAACATCATGAAAACCTGTGCCTAGCATCGGCACGTAAATCCTCATATGCCGGGCATCCGTCAGTCCGGGTCAGCCCACTCTCTCATATATCGGGCATCCGTCAGTCCCGGTCAGCCCTCTCTCAATATATCGGGAATCCGTCAGTCCCGGTCATCCCTCACTCAATATATCGGGAATCCGTCAGTCCGGGTCATCCCTCTCTCAATATATCGGGAATCCGTCAGTCCGGGTCATCCCTCTCTCAAAACCAGAAATATCATAGAAAAAACATATCTCAATGCGCAATTCAGAAAGCATGATGCATGTGACATATAAATGAAATTCATGTAACAATATATCCTGCAGTATGGAATAATAATATACCAATAAACACATGCAATGCAATGCAAATAGCATGAATATGCGGAGTCGAATAATCAACGCAACAGTCAAGAACCTGCCTCAATAGATATATCATGCAACTTTGCCTTTTGAAATAAGACGAATCAGGGCTTTTGGTAAAATAAGGGCTACGGTGTTTTAAGAAAAGTTGCCCTTTTGAAAATATCCGTATAAACCCTTTTTTCTATCTTTAAAATATCCCTGATTCGTTAGTTTTGAAATAGGTATGACTCGGGTCTAGTCTAACGCCTACTATGCGAACTACGAACCCACAACCAAGTCAATAGAGAGGGTATGGAAACCGCCTAAATCTAAGTCGATATCACAATATCTCATCACATGACAGGTATCACTACCATCATATCACATCTCCAATACGAACTCTGTCATGTCGCCAAATCTCACGACCTCAATCGAATCTCATCGACTCATCTCAATCCTACGTATGATCCTCAAATCTCGTATATGAATACATAGTCCCATACCCATGTGTAGATATACACATCATCATATGCGCACAGATATATGAAAGAATGAATTCAAGTATGTGTGTATGTGTGAGTGCGGATGCGACCACTACTCTAGGGTTTCGCACTATACTCAACCAATACATCCTTATCACCAATAATCCATGATTACCATCAATAATCCTAAACAACACATAATAAATATATGTGTGTATACGTATTCGTATACATCACCACGGACTGCGGGGGTGCTATACGCCATCCACCCGACTTCTCCCTGTAGATATAATCTACTCACCTTGCTTCTCATGTGTCGGTGCCGATGTCGCCATCTTCATCTTCTTTGCCTCAACATCTCGTAGGGTACCTACAAGTATATCACAACGCTAAAGCACATGAAAATCACATCGGAAACCAAAATAGCACACGCTACCCGCATAGGTAAAAACCTATCGACTCGCATGTAAACACGATCAATATCCACTTGTCGTTGACGTCCAAACACCACCCGACAGGAATGAATCACCAAATACCAAAAATCCATGCTAATTCAAGTCGTAAACCATGCACCAACATAGGAAAATCAACACAGATTTTACCCTAGATGGAATCAGTCAAAACTAGACATACCCAGGGTCAAGAATAGAGGAAATGGGGCCATACACAAAATTCGAGACAGATCCCCCCTGCTCTGGCCGCAATTTGCGGCCAGAAGGAATTAATTGGCGGCCTAACTTTTGAGTTGGGGGCTAGGGTTTGGTGTGGTGTTTCCATGGTGCCTGCACATCTTACTGTCAACTCAGTTTTATTTTTGGGGTCTCGGGGTGATAGCAGATTCCACAAAACACTTCCAGATTCATAGTTTTCCCCGATATCGATTCCATAATTCTGTATTCTGGTTACAATTTCAGGTTTGGGTCTAAACTAACATCATACCAGGGTTTCTAAGGTCACCACCATCCTCAAATTCATCTTTGATTTCAGTTTTACCCTAAACCCTAACTTAAATTCTCCAAAGTCCACAAAACGACACAATATCGATATGAAACTAGAATTGATGCACAAGGAAATTGAAATACTACATGAGGGTGCAGAAATTACCTCCTTTGGCAACTCAAGAAAATTCTTGAGTTGCTCAAAGTTCTCCAAATCCAATCTTGCTAGATTCAATGTGTAGCTAGTGAGCTCGGGAACACTTTTTGTGAAGTGGGAATAGGGTTTTGGGGTTGGTTTTATGGTGGATCTAGGGTTTGAAGAGGGTGGAGGAGAGGGAAAGGGCAGGAGCAGCAGCAGCTCATGGAGGGAGAGAGGGAAATGAGATGGGGAAATGATGGAGGAAAGGGTCAAAGGTCAAAAGCAACCTACTCTCTCTCTCACATCATCACTTACCTTTTTCCTTTTCTTTTCTTTTTCTTCTCACTCCAATAGTGAACCCAAAAGAACAACCATGGCAAAAGAAATGTAACACAAGTGTAATAAGTGTGGAAAATGATATGTGCACATTTTGGCACAATAAAGCTAAAAATCCAATTAGCGATTTTTAATCGCGATTAGCACTATATTAGCATATAACTAATCTTAAAAACTTTAAAATGGCACAATTCTATAAAATACCCTATTTTAAAAATTTTCCATAATTTTCCAAAATTTTTCTCCATTTATTTGTATTTAATTATACCGGAATATTAAAATATTCATTAAAATAATATTAAATTATAAAAATTCCCGAAAATAATATTTTATTATTTTGGAAACGTTTCACCCTACTTGATCGGTTAATTGTAAAGTACAAAACTCTCTTAGAAGTAACAATTACTCGCAGTGGGTATCAGGATCCAACTATCACATAGAAGCTATACAATCTCATTGCAAGTTTCAACACTTGAAACTCCTGATAATGGTTTTTACCACTAGTAATTATGACCTTAACTATGGTCAACAAATCATAAGCATTAGTCAGGCTCTACCCGTCATTTCGTGATTAATTAGACCCACCCACATGACCCTTAACTAAGGTTAACAAAGTCACGTGACTGTCCTAACTAATCGCATCATATGCAGTGTAGGAAGACATCACTTAGCTGCCGTACACTGTGCCTTAACTAAGGCCAACAAACACAACACGAATACTAAGTACTTTACATTCTAAAATGACGGATGGTTGCGGATGGTTTTTATGAAAACCTTTAGCGCTTTGAACTTGATCTCGTTGCAGAATCAAATGATTTTAAATAGAGTGTTTTTTAGGCTTTTGCACGTTTTGCTAAAGAGGTCACTCCCGGTGAAGGGATCTTGGCTCTTCCCTCGTCAAATGAGGTGCAGGATATTCATAATATCACTATGCAAAGCAAGAGCTAGAAAAGTAATCAAAAGGCAAACCAAAGGTTGTAGCATCTGCTAGTTATTGCTAAAGACTCCCGGTGAAGGGATCTCGGCTCTTTCCTCGTCAAATGAAGTGCAGGATATTCTGCTAGGAATACCACTATGCAAAGCAACAACTAGAGCTACCTAATTTTTTAAATTCGATTCCACAACATCTTTTAGGTTTATTTTCTTTCATTAATCTCATTAATGAATGTCCCATCATTTAAGTCACCGAAACATCACAGATAAATACAACGTACGCTTATGCCATCCGCATTCGCCTCGATGACCCGTCATGCACCTTTAGGTTAGGTAACTAACGGTATAGCTGGACAGGGCTAGTGCGGGTGTAAAACATAAGCAACGTCTATATAATATATCATATATACTATATACAGTATCTATCTGAACATATCACATGATCACATCATAGATAACGCAGCAGAAAACAACATAAGAAATATTGAATATACTAGGATGTCCGTTTTTATTTTGAGCCTATATAAAACACGGATTCCACAGTCGTGATGAATAGCCAAACCCACATCCCAAGACCCCTACGAGAGCAGCAAGCAACCTTACCAATTCTAAAGTTAGGAGACCTGGACTCGACTCCTCGAGATGGTCTCCAACTGGACCCTAGAACCCGGTTACTTGTGCTCTCCTCTTTGGGTATATCCTAATGCGGAAAAGTAAATAATATACATCAACGAAGACATCTTCCTCAACCCGGAAGTGCCCCAAATAAAAGAATATTACATACAAGTTTTTACACGAATGAAAATGAAAAACATCCATCTCACATAAAAAAAACCCTGCTATTCAAACACGACGATCCAATATAACATATCCAGCAACACATAACATCACATGTTATCAACGTAAGTAAATATGCGTATCCCAATTGTCGTTGACGTATAGCAATGAAACCAGCAATACTCCCCATATTATACTTACGGTCGCAGAAAAGAAAATGAAAACTACAACAGTTGGAATCCGCAACAACCTTAGACATCATAAACCCGTAATATCTCATATTGCGGATTTCATGCCTAATAAATGAATTCCTTAGAGATCGCATGCCTAACAATTATAAACCCCGCATTTTAGTCTCGATATTGAAAACACTTTCCAATAATAAGTCGGGTAATTCAACAAGATTCCCGACATCCGGATCGAATGCCAGTTTGAAACTTTAGTAGACGACCGCACCCCCGATACCGACGACAAAGTGCACTTAGGCGGAACACCGCGGCCGTGAGCACCCGGACGGATGCTTTTTGGCTACGGAGTTCTCCTATAGTCACTTGGTCGGGGTTTTGAGGCGTGTCTATCTAGTAATGTTACCCGGCGAGTATCCGAATACAAAAAGTGATTGCGACGGAATTTTGATCATATCAAAATCACGTGGCAACCAATCATGTGAGACTAAATTGCTAGACTTATAAAATTCAAATGTTGTTGATTCCAAGTATTGTTTCACAGTATACTAGACAATGTTAAACGTTTCGAGCGAATCAACAAATCCCCACAACTCCCAATGAGCTCAACACTTGAGCGAAGTTAAAGTACCCAAAACGTGCCACAGTACCTACGATCCAGCCGTACAAGGGTCAAACCAACGCCTCACCTATGACACCGCGGAACCACGACAAACCCTAAGGTTCAAACCGCGGTTTCGAGGGCACAGAATCGAGTTAAGGTTTATGTTCATCTAGAGGGTCCATAGAGTTACTTGCACGAACAATGAATATAATTAACTTAAAAAAATTCTAACAGTTGGAAATTTCAGAGGGGGTCAAGGGGTTCTGTTTGAAATTCATTCGAAGTGTTAAACATGGTCTAGGTTACCAATACAATGCTAAAAAATACGAATACGAAATACTCTGCAAAGAGCCCATAACACAATTATCATCACATGAAAATCTGGACTAAACAGACAATACCAGAAACCCCAAAATATGAATAAATGATCACAGGTGCAATACGAGGAGCGGAGGAGCAGAAGGGGTTGGCGTCGCCGGAAATATTGGCATCGCCGCCGGTTTTTCATCGAGCCCTCCCCCCCCCCCCCGTATTCCACCTGTGTTCTAAAAATACCCTAAATGCCACTCTGCAGTTGCTTAAATAATTTTCAGACCACTTTTAAAAAATTTCCAGAGAGCAATTTCAAGGTTTCCAAAATCGTATTTTTTTTCAGAGTTTTTCGGTTTCGTATTGTCTTAACATCGTCTAAGTTTCTAGTTAGGCTCTGATACTATGTTGGGATTCCTTAGCACTTAGCCTAGGGTTTGTAAGCATCACACATGCCACAACAAGAATTAAATGGGATGCTAAGCAATCAACCTAAAGATCGAACTAGAAAACTAGGGTAACATAACTAGTAATCTAACATTATAAATAAAAGTGAATGAAAATACAAGCTTTGTAGATCCAGTACTTCACTTCTAAAGCTCCGTGTTGATGTCTCTTCACTGCGATCATCGAGATCCTGGACTCTAGTGATGGTTTCGTCGGAGAAATGAACGGGCTAGCTCGTTGACTTCGAGGCCGAAGATGATCCACGTCGAGAAGACTCAAACTCAAGCTCCATATTCACTTGGTCAAGAACATTGTGAAGAGAACACCATAAACTAAATGGAAAGTAGTAGAGAATGATGAAATAGGAAGTGGGTTCACTTCGGATTTTGATTTCTCACTTAAAAAATTCTAGAGAGCTTTTCTTCTTGATGAAGAAGAAGAAGAAAGAATAATAATTAGAAAAGAATAAACAAGTGAAGTTTATCATAATGCAACCATGGGTGAGTTAACCTTTATAGAGACAAAACCATAGTTTAATTTAGTGGTTTGGTTAGTAAATATCTTTAGTGAGACAAAGTTAGCGGACTTGGTCAAATGATGCTAAAATCTTTATGAAGCTTCAAGCATGACAAAGTGCACACTACTTTTGAATTACAAAATACATATAAACCTTTTCCACTAACTTAAATATGGTATTAGTCACTCATACACCCAAGTTTGCATGTATAATTAAACATGATACAATCTAGTGCACAAACATATATCACATATACAACATGTGCACATCAAGTGAGAAAATCAATCTTAAGTGAACAAATACTAGTTAATGTAAAGTAATATATCAAATATATAATTATACAATAAATCAAATTTTGATTTAATGATCCGGTCATATCGTATATAACCAACTAATATCTAGTGTATTAATATATCGAATCAACACTTGATTCGGTAACCCAGCTATATCGCATATAACCGACCGATGATACAAATCGCGAGAATAGAATACAGTATCACATACTGGTATTATTTTCGGTCCCGCACATATCTCATATGCGCTCCTATTTCATTTCGCTTGAGTCAGGATACCTCTGTGTAGAGCTCTAAAGACTCGTCAATACACCGGCAGTAGGTGGTGATCATATCAGCCACCCACAAGCCGCAAGCGGTCTGCTAAATGTAACAGCCACCCGGGTATTGAGCGATCAAAAGATCAACGAGCAAGCCTTCTCACACTCCTGCTAATCCAATCAGTAACACTTACCGCACAGTCCGGTCTGTTCATCTGATATGTCGCATATCTCGCCAAGAGGTGGTAAACGTCAGACCCTAGTAGCTTGATAAGTCATTCCGAAGTATGGTCCATAACGTTCGTGAAACTACTGATAACACTAACCAGCAAATTGTTGGATATAGTTCCCTCAAAGTCAATTATTGGATCGCAGGTACGTGATTGCAATGATTGAGGGAGGACCTATACCGAAATGAAAGTCTTACTCGAGATGATAGTATGCTATCTGGTTTATCTTTATCATCGTTTACATGCTTTAGTTCTCTCTTGCATGTTGATAGAGCCCATATGATTCTTGCTTGACTGCCAGCAGTATGATGGCGATCGTATACATGGGAGCTGGGGTCTGTAAGCACATCCTTAAAGTGTCCCTAGTCATGGGAGTTTCGAGACCGGGCATCGATACTCCAAAGTAGACTAGTAAATAAAGTCGAGACCCCGACGAGGGGCGGTGGCTGGTCTCACAAGCCATTGGCGTCAGTTGGTTCACCTAAGATGTATACAGGTGCTCATTGAGTACACCGGATAGGACTCGCCAGGAACATGCTAGTTGGTATTATATATATCGTCATATAGCAGTTCCCTGGTGACATGTGTACAGATTAGTTTGTCGACCTGAGATCGTCATTTGTCTCGTGTGAGTTCCCACTATTCTTTGATTTCTACCCTACCACGCTCAAAGGAGACGTGCAAACAGGTATTTTTTGGGTACAGTCCCGAGCCACATGGAGGCAGTGAGCGGATCGTCGGGGATTCGTCTCTCCCGGTATTGGGGGTTGATGTCGCACAGTGCACGGGTGGCCATCATTAGAAATCCTCAGCCGTGGTAGTGGAGAATTACTAATTTGGATCAGTAGTTTCTCAGGTGGTGATGGGCTTCATGCCGACACGATTTATCGCGTTATTAGGGGTCTGACTTTCTCCACCCCCTAGACTCGATATGCGATACTCTTTAAACGGACCGGACTTTACGGATATTGTCACTGTCAGGCTCAGTAGGGTTTTTGGATGAGTTCGCTCGTCAGCTTCCCTTCCAATCAATACATAGGCAACCGTTACGTACAGCTTGTACCTCTGACGTACTAGAGGTTATACCCAGTGCCAATTTATTGATGAGTCATTAGAGTCCCCCACAGACCGTTTCCCAAGTTCGGGCGAATCGTTGTAGAGGCCGTATGGTTTTATGGCAGGGTTCGGAAAATGCACGTGCGTTTACGCACGTGTCATATTTCGGGCAGATAATACTGGTGGGTGATTGATGTGATTTAGCGTGCTTGCGCTTTCTAAAAGATAGATCAAAAATATTTGTAACCGCAATCAAGAACGGCGTCGCTTTGCAGCTAGCCGGTGAATACGGGTCGGTCCACAGGGATGTTGTGAATTTCCGATTCGTTCTTACGAGTTAATTCCGAAGGGTGTTCGGAGTTGTTATTAAATCTAAAAATCTAATTATTCTAGGGCAATTAATTAAATCTATTCTTGCTAGGACTAGGTTTAGGGATGATTTGGAAATGGTAGTAAATCTCAACGCTTTCTTTACCCGAATGAAGATCTGTGAGGAGTTATGGTAATTATCAATAAAGTGGATTAGATCCGTTCGGGAAGGTGTTCCTTCCTCTAGGTTCTTGTCCTTCCTTTAGAGATCCTTACCCTAACCTCCATGGAAAACATCACACCCGGGCCTTTATACTACGGTATCACCGCTACCTCGAGGGATAGAGTGCCGTAGGGAGCGGTATGTGCATGTATGCATGGAGTCCTATTGTAAATATTTGATGGGTAAGAAAGGGATGAGAGATCGCATCTCTCAAAATCCTTCCCAAAAGCTAAACCCTAAACAAGTTCCTAAGGCATGAAATTAAATCTACCTAGGGCAAGGAATTAAAATACTTACTGATGGCTCTCTCAAAACATCAAAGCAGGGTTGTCAGATCTGAATTTCTGAATTAAAGAGAGGCACCGATGCTCTCCAAAAGATTTCTAAATTTTATTAATGAAGGGAGGCATAAAGTTTACAATGAATTAGAGTCCTATTTATAGATAATAGGAAACCCTAGGTTACATTTTGATTCGCACATCTGTATTTACAAAAATGCCCTCTAAGAAAACACCAAGTCAAAGATCCGCGCCGCCTCAGCATTTTGGCAACTTTTCTCCAACTCCGTGCACTAGACGGCCGCGGAACCGCGGCGTTAGACCTGGTTTGGCCGCGGTTCCGCGGCCAAAAGATGGATTTGGGCTCTGGGCTTTTTTGGGTTTGGTTCATTGACTTTTTGGGCTTCTGTTTATGTATGTTGTTTTCCATTTGGGCTTCTAGGTTAGTTCCAGATTTCCAGTGAACAATTCGCAATGGATTTTTAACCGTTCGCTTTGAGTCGATGTCTTGAATCTTGCTTTGTGAACTGATCTTTATGTAGGCTTGATCAAGATTCTCTGTTTGTTGGTTAAAGTCTACTTTTGCATTATCTTTTCATCGTTTTCACTGTTTCCTGTCCAAGAACCTGTAACCTGTAACATGTAGCAGACATGCGTCAAAAGCACATGTTTTCATTGTAAAATGCATAAGAATGGGGAATATAAAATACAATATTATGGTATGAACAAATACCCCCAAACTTACCTTTTGCTCGTCCTCGAGCAAACTTATTGTTTTATTCTCTACAAAAAACCTAACCGCACTTTCGCAGGGAAACGCGATTGCACTGAGCTCGTGCAACAAGCCGTTAAACCTCTAGGTGTCCCTAGTAGGAGGAGTGTTGTCTCCTGAGGGTTTTCAGCGGATACTACCCACAAAATCCTATCAATTTGGCCCATTGACTTTTGTTCTCTAATTAGGTTTTCTAACAAGGAATTCTATTATCTTTTGACTCGCAA
Source organism: Agapanthus africanus (assembly GCA_030015575.1). Taxonomy (NCBI): domain Eukaryota; kingdom Viridiplantae; phylum Streptophyta; class Magnoliopsida; order Asparagales; family Amaryllidaceae; genus Agapanthus; species Agapanthus africanus. The sequence continues at coordinate 703,615,527 of JASDDO010000024.1, read as the reverse complement.
ATTATCCACCCATATTCTTCACACTTCCTCATTATTTAACTTAAGATTATATATATCCTATAGACTTACTTAGCTTTCAGCATTTCCTAAGTTTTCCTTCTAGGGTTCCATCTCCACTTAGGAATTTCTATCAACTCTACTAAAGATACAAGTTCTATTCTTCATTCCTTTCTCTTATCTAAACTCCAATCACATATCCCCACGTGTGTGTAAATATCACCCCTACACTTGGAAATTCAAATCAAGCAATCGTACTCTCGTCCATTGTCCAAAGCACTTATTAATTGGTGAACTTTTCACTTTCACATCTTTCATGCGACTGTTAATACTTCTTGAGGTATCAACAACCGATTACAAGATGCGTTAGCACTTTTAAAGCGTACTTCCTAGTTTTGCAACACCCAAGGCTTTTAGCAGTGACTCCCAAACCAGTTGGTCTAAGGCACTAGGTGATGAAGCACCCTCGCTAAATATTTTTCTATTTTTACAGCCTTAAGTAATCACAAAAACCAGTGTCCATTTTTTTCCTTTATTCACTTTTTTTTCTTTTATTTTCATTGTACTCAGGACTTTAGACAAGAGCATTTCAAGGTCTCCTCTACTATTCCAAGTTTCAAGATGCGTGATTGTGCAAATTGTAGGGTATACATTTTCAGAATCTAGATTTAAGCCAGGAACTATTTTTCAAACTTATACTCTAATAAAAGTTTTAATAATTTTCCTTCATTTTGACTTAGCCCAAGAAGTGAACCCAAAATTTGCCTATTTCTAAATAAACTACAAGGCATATACTTTCTACTGTTAAACTTTAAGAAAGGTTATTTTTAGGGTTTTTAATTTACTAAGTCTAAGATCTAGTTGTTCCTAGCCAGTTAACCTATCTGTCAAACTCAAGTCAATTAGCCAAAATTGAATACATTAATTTTTATAATTTTTAAAATTTTTCAATTTTTATGGATTTTCAAATAAGCATGCAAATGCAAAAATATGTACAAATGAATGCGAAGGAAGAAGACGTACCGAGCATACCCCCAAACTTGAACTTGACAGTGTCCTCACTGTCATGCTAAACAAAGAGGGTCAAAATGCCGATACTCCCCTGTTTATTTATTTACACTTTTTTTTTTTTTATATTTTAATGTTTTGAAATTTTTTTTTTTATAGAAAAAGAAAACGAAAATATATATACATATATACAAAGGTTCCCCCCAAACTTAAGCTTGGCCTTACACAAGCCAACAGTTAACACCAACCATTCAAAAATCTTATCGTGGAAATGGTATAGCTGGTGCAAGAATGGGATGGAAAGAAAAGATATGAAAAGCACGCGAGACCGTGTGGAAAGAAGAATGGTAGAATATGGTCTCGGTGGGGGAGAAGAATGGCGAAAAGAAGAAGGAAGTGGAGGACGATCTTGAGGGTGTAAATTGAGTGAATAAATTAGCGCAATTTGTGATGACCGATGTGTTAAAAGCGATTGCGCTAACCTATCAACTCGTCGAGAAATGGGATCAAATCCCTCAAGAGTCGTGAGAAAACATGGGTACGCCGAACTTGGTATAGGAGAAGAAAGCGTAACGGTCATTTGTTCGGTCGGAACAATGGGAAAAACGAAAGGGAGTGAATTAGGGATAGTCTCATTCTCACCGTAGTAAACTGTGTCGAACTGGAAAGATTCCATCAATGGTTCGAAAAGACTGTAAGCAACCGAGTCTGAAGGATTAACTAACTCATCTGAAAATGCAAAGGACTCAAACTCGGACGGTGAGACTTCAACATCGTCCGAAAAAGTGAAACACTCGTAAGTGTCATCGGCTGTGGCAACTGTGTCAGATTCAAAGGAAAGATTTTCAAGCTCACAGTCGTCAAGCGTGAAATGAAGTGTGGTCGGAACGATGGAAAAGAGGGAGGGTGATTTAGGTAAAGGTTCAAGAGGATGAATTGGAAAATCCGACACATCAAATAAAAATGGTTCAACCTCAATATTATCCTCAAGACTATCCTCATAATTATCCTCATAATTCTCCTCGATATTCAACTCATCCATGCCATTATCATCAAAATCAAGACGCATATGAGATTCGGGAGAAACATTTAATAACTCGGGATGATGATTTGAACATAAAACTTCAATTAAATCGACAGGTTCATCATCCGAAATATTCCCGGCGTCTATATCCTCAATCAAGTGAAAGTCACTTTCTTTAGACACCTCCTCAAAAGCATGGATGTTTATCAATGTAGGTTCTAGAGTGGAAGTGTAAAGGTCGAAAGGATTAGGTGCTGTTTCACTCGAAGGGGGTTCTTCACAATCTGGCAAATCAAACACTACAAAATCACACAACTCATTTTTATTTTCAACAGGTGAACTATTTAGGGCAATTGATGGAAAACAGGAGTTGTGGGCTTCCATTGGGTAAGGATAGGTTGGATTTGGAAATCCTCTCTCATTCTCACTCTGTCCAACTGCCGCCTCATACATTGAAAAATTTGGAGCTAGTTGGAAACTAGCTACCGGTTCAGCAGGTTGCATAAGGGTGGCCACGGACGCTTCCACATTCCTAACCATTTTGTTTGTTGCTGCGATATACGCCTCCAACGCCTCTTCCAAACTAGACTTGGGTGGTAAGGGGGTTTCGGTAAAAGATTGAAAATTGTCTGGATATATGAAACTCCCAAAAGGCTGTGTAGGAACAGGGTCTAGTGACGGTGGGAAAGTCGGGTAGGACTGGTAGGAAGTGGGTGATTGGACTGGGGTAGGGTCAACATGTGGATAAAAAGGTGAATAGTCTTGTTGATCCCTAGAACTAGATGTGTGGAGAGAGGTGAAAGATCGGCTACGAGATTGAGCAATATGCTCAGCAATGGACATCGGCCTAGGAGTGGCAGAAGGACTTAAAGAAGTGGTGTCAACATATGTAGGTGGTGAAGGTTGACTCGGTTGACACAAGGTGGGTTGAAAAGTCAAACTGTTTCTTCTAGACTCCTCTATGTGATCTTTCAGAGATTTTTTAGGCATGGAGGGATCGTTTTTAAGTTGACCGAACACATTGACATATGATGCAAAATTAGGTTCGGGATACCAAAGTTCTTGGACTGGGGTAGGGTCAACATGCGGATAAGAAGGTGAATAATCATGCGGATCCCTAGAACTAGATGAGTGGAGAGGGGTGAAAGATCGGCTACGAGATTGAGCAATATGCTCAGCAATGGACATCGGCCTAGGAGTTACAGCAGGACTTGGAAAAGTGGTGTCAACATATGTAGGTGGTAAAGGTTGACTAGGTTGACACAAAGTGGGTTGAAAAGTCAAACTGTTTCTCCTAGACTCCTCTATGTGATCTTTCAAAGATTTTTTTGGCATGGAGGGATCGTCTTTATATTGACCGAACAAATTGCCGAACGACGCAAAATTAGGTTCAGGATACCAAAGTTCGGCAAGTGATTTTTTATGTGGGGTACCCATGTTAAAAGAAGAAAGGTTGAAAGAAGGAAGGTTGGATGGTGCAAGGATTTATTTGGGGCTAAAGTTTGCAAGTTCTCTAATAAAAATTTTCCTTTTTCTTTTTTTTCTTTGTTTGAAAATTTGTTGCAAAAAGATTTTTTACTTAAAGATATGCAATCTAAAATATATTACCTGCAATCAGTTATTATCTTAAGCATATCACAAGAATCTTTATTTGGAAAAAACTGTTGCAACAAGATATTTGATAAAAGATATGCAACAACAAAATATTTCTTGCAATCAATTTAGTTCAAGCGGGGCCCAAAAAATCCTGCACAAGACTTGTTATATGGAAGGGAGAATATTTTTAAGCACACAAAATCCTGCAGAAATATTTCAGAAAAGATATATCTAGATCTCCATAGAAAGAACAGAGAAGCTTACAGAGGAATTTTCACCTGACGACGTCACTGTGGAGCCGCCCTTCCGCGGCAAATCCTGGTTCCCACCGCGGTTACGCGCTCCTCTTGATGGCACAGATCCCCAAAAAAAATTTTGGTGCAACGAATCGTCAAGACGGCCGCGTTTCCGCGGCCTAAAGTGGGTATTGGCCGCGGAAGCGCGGCAAGTTGGGGAGTTTGGGGCTTCAAAATTTTTCTGGCTCTCTTTTTTGAAAATCCCCCTCTGTTCCAATCTTTTGATTTCTGTTTCGCTTTCTGGATTTTTCCAGATCCGTCTCGATTGTTCCTGCAAGATTCACACAACAAAGTACCCTTTCCAAAAAATAACAATTGATATATTTTTATGATTTTTTTTTTCTTCAGATTTTTATGATTTTTTAATTTTAAGATTAACCCGAAATTACGAAAAGAAAATTCTACGCCATCCCCGGCAACGGCGCCATTTGATTGATGTGATTTAGCGTGCTTGCGCTTTCTAAAAGATAGATCAAAAATATTTGTAACCGCAATCAAGAACGGCGTCGCTTTGCAGCTAGCCGGTGAATACGGGTCGGTCCACAGGGATGTTGTGAATTTCCGATTCGTTCTTACGAGTTAATTCCGAAGGGTGTTCGGAGTTGTTATTAAATCTAAAAATCTAATTATTCTAGGGCAATTAATTAAATCTATTCTTGCTAGGACTAGGTTTAGGGATGATTTGGAAATGGTAGTAAATCTCAACGCTTTCTTTACCCGAATGAAGATCTGTGAGGAGTTATGGTAATTATCAATAAAGTGGATTAGATCCGTTCGGGAAGGTGTTCCTTCCTCTAGGTTCTTGTCCTTCCTTTAGAGATCCTTACCCTAACCTCCATGGAAAACATCACACCCGGGCCTTTATACTACGGTATCACCGCTACCTCGAGGGATAGAGTGCCGTAGGGAGCGATATGTGCATGTATGCATGGAGTCCTATTGTAAATATTTGATGGGTAAGAAAGGGATGAGAGATCGCATCTCTCAAAATCCTTCCCAAAAGCTAAACCCTAAACAAGTTCCTAAGGCATGAAATTAAATCTACCTAGGGCAAGGAATTAAAATACTTACTGATGGCTCTCTCAAAACATCAAAGCAGGGTTGTCAGATCTGAATTTCTGAATTAAAGAGAGGCACCGATGCTCTCCAAAAGATTTCTAAATTTTATTAATGAAGGGAGGCATAAAGTTTACAATGAATTAGAGTCCTATTTATAGATAATAGGAAACCCTAGGTTACATTTTGATTCGCACATCTGTATTTACAAAAATGCCCTCTAAGAAAACACCAAGTCAAAGATCCGCGCCGCCTCAGCATTTTGGCAACTTTTCTCCAACTCCGTGCACTAGACGGCCGCGGAACCGCGGCGTTAGACCTGGTTTGGCCGCGGTTCCGCGGCCAAAAGATGGATTTGGGCTCTGGGCTTTTTTGGGTTTGGTTCATTGACTTTTTGGGCTTCTGTTTATGTATGTTGTTTTCCATTTGGGCTTCTAGGTTAGTTCCAGATTTCCAGTGAACAATTCGCAATGGATTTTTAACCGTTCGCTTTGAGTCGATGTCTTTAATCTTGCTTTGTGAACTGATCTTTATGTAGGCTTGATCAAGATTCTCTGTTTGTTGGTTAAAGTCTACTTTTGCATTATCTTTTCATCGTTTTCACTGTTTCCTGTCCAAGAACCTGTAACCTGTAACATGTAGCAGACATGCGTCAAAAGCACATGTTTTCATTGTAAAATGCATAAGAATGGGGAATATAAAATACAATATTATGGTATGAACAGTGGGCTTTGGTTTAAGCCGGATCCGAGTATTATACTGTCTATTTATAATATCTTTGTCTCAGTTGCATTTGTATTCGGTCTTAATACAAATACGGGTATGTTTATACTGTTACGGGATTATCCTGAAATTCGTTTTAGGATCACTTTTGGAAGTTGCCAGTTTCCTGTTTTCTATAAGCCGTATTAACATTCGGTTAAATGTGGATTTATCTTTTCTTCTTGAGGGTGAGTCATGTGTTGAGTCATGAGTGGAAGCTTCATGTTGTGGTGACTAGATTAGTGAGTCACCATTATGCATTAATTGAATGGTGAGGTGTTATTAGTGATTCACCTTTTCATTAATGGTTTTTTGTTCTGGCTAAGATATTTCTTCTTGATCTTTAGTGAGAAGCTTTGCTTATGGTCACTCTCCTCCTCCTACACTCACCCTCCTCCTTCCTTATAAGTGGCCGGCCACCTCTTGGTGAGAGGATGATGGTTATTGATTGATTTTTTAGGAAAAAGATTATAGTTTTGGATTCATGGAAATTAGATAGCCTCATTTCTCATTTCTCCCTGATCCAAAATGCAACTTCATTAACCGTTCGTCCATGGCTTTGGACGAAGTGAGACAAAGTGTTCTACTCATTCTCTACATCAATCTTGGTCATCTCTTTTAGCAAACTTGATGATCGAGTTGCCTCGGTTTTGAGACGGGAGCCCGTTTAAAGATCCGTCCAGGTGGTGCTATATGGACGAGAAGACTGGAGATTCAGGAGATCGGAGCAGCCGCAACAAAGCGTGGGATAGGGTTGAAGACCGAAGGACTCGGATCGTTCTGTATAACATTTCTACCCACTTTGTAGTTTATTAGTTTAGATTTAATGGCAGATCCGGGTTATAGTATACGACAGCGCCAGTTGTAAATGTTTTTGTTCCACATTTGGCATCTGTTAGACGGCCGGGGCGCTACCGTGTACTTACAGTGGTATCTGAGCCTCACCATTAAGCTATACTAACTTGTGCTAACGTGTTTAAAACATCGATCGAACAGATTTTCGAAAATCGCAATTTCCATCTGTAAAGTTTCTGTCGATTTTAAAACAGGCCTAAAAATTATTTTGCACATACTAGAAAATTGTGCAGGCTTTTTAAAGGACACAGAAGAAATTTGACACACTGAACCAACCGTACGGCCGTGGATCTGCCGCCAAAGTCATGCTTTGGCCGTGGAACCGCGGCCATAATGGTGAATCAGTGTGCCGTTTTCCTTCTGGGGCTTCTACAGGGGAAATTGGGGTTTCTGGTAAAGTTCTTTTGGGCCCAGTTTTTGTTACTGTACAGCAGATGTACGTGGGGCCCACTTCGGGAAATTTTATCGATCGAAATTTTAACTTGTTAGTATACAGTACTTACTTTATATCTCCGACCGTGAATGTCATTCGAGCGGTAAATTGCGTCTAATTGCTATAGTTCTTTTAGACGGATTTGCGAACGTGACATTCGTGTTGATGTTCTGTGTTGTGCTGTAATGTTGCGGATATGTCGTGGTGGATAGCAGTGTGCAATGATAGTGTAGTTTGGATTTATTTGTACATTTGATATTGCGGGACGAGCGTCTAACATGTGGACTGCCGTCACTGCCTATTTGTATAATATTCTTTTGGGGCACAACCGGGCTGAGGTCGATGTACCCGTTGTACATATTTTTATTTCTGTACTAGGTTTACCCCGCGACGGAGTGCACGGATATCCGGGTTCTGGAGGGCAACGGGTTCGTATCTCATGGCTTTGAGAGGCAGAGGGGGCTCACTCTAGAATTGGCAGAGTATTCGCCGGACTCGTAGGTGGTACAGGTTGACCCAAGGAGGGGTGCTCAAGTTACCGGATTCCGTGAAGCGCCGGGTGGTCCATTCATTTTGCTGTAGGGGGCTGCCTCGCTTCAGGTTTTGGCGGGTAACTTGCCGCACCCGTAGGGGTCTAGGTTTCATTGCACAGGCTATCCACACGATAAGGGGAACGTCGGGTTTCAGTAGCGGCTCTGTGAAACCCGGGGATCCCAGATTATCTGTATTATTCTGTGATGCTTATTGCTTTTCTGTAATGTTGCATATTATCACGCCTGGAGCGATTATTCTATATTGGTATATATACTATCAGATGTTGTATATATTTTACACCCGCGCTAGTTCAGTCCCCGCTCTGTCGTTAGTTAAGTAACCTAACGGGTGATGACGAGACCCAGTGACGAATGTGGATGGCATATACGTACATTTTATTTTTGTTCTTTTCTGGTGTGATTGATTGATGGGGCTGCATTGATTCTTATCAATGCAAGGATAAAACAAACCTATATTTGATGTTGTTGGAACAAATTTTAAAAGGTGTTATTACAAAAATGTTTCCTTTTTTTTTTGCATAGCGGTATTCAGTTGGAATATCCTGCACCTCATTCGACGAGGCAAGGGCCGAGATCCCTTCACCGAGAGTGACCCCTTGGGCAGAAGTTTACGTCAGGGTAATAACTTCACTATAGTCTATTACAAGTTGCTATGCATAGCGGTATTCAGTTGGAATATCCTGCACCTCATTCCATGAGGAAAGAGCCGAGATCCCTTCACCGGGAGTGACCTTTTTAGCAAAAGTTTTTTGCCGCTATATCTATATAAAAAGCTATCAGGTTCCTTCAACAAGATCAAGTTCATTACGTTAAAGGTTTTTCGCCAAAAACCAGCCGTAGCCCTCCGTCATTTCTTATGGATAGTTAGTAGTATTCAAGCTATGTTTGTTGGCCCTTAGTCAAGGCATAGTGTTTGGTAGCTGCTGGGTATTCATTTGTCGCATAGATAGATGCGTTGGTTTGGGACAGTCGTATTACTTTGTTGGCCCTTAGTCAAGAGTATGTACGGGTGGGTTCAAATCAACCTGGATAATGACGGGAAGAACTTAACATGCGACTTATGATTTGTTGGCCCTTAGTCAAGGTCATAAGAGCATGAGGTAAAAATTACATCGGGAGTTTCAAACAAGCAGCAAACTTGCCAGGCATGCACATACCTTCTGGAGTGTGATAACTTGAGTGGCTTCCATCAAGTTATCATGCGATGATAGTTGGATCCCGATTCTCACTGATGAGTTGGTTTACTCTTCGGGTGATCCCGACTAATTCTTCTTTCAGGTTTGGAGGAGAATTTGAGATTACAGTGGGAGGTTTCCTGATTAGATAAAGTGATAACCATTTTGATCTAGGTTAGAGTGCACGCAGAGTGTTTCTTTTCTCTTTCTCTCTCTTTGTCAGCGACTTTTGACCGACCCTAGACTATGACTCAGTGACCAAGTTGACTGAACCTTCTTAATATACTGGCTTTTGGATTGTCTGAAGTTGCATAAGTCATTGCCGCTCCTTCTTTTACCCTTTGCATTTCTCAGAACACCCCGTATTACTACGAATATCCACTTCCATTGGATAGATCCATCGTATGGTTATATACGAACTCGAAGGGAATTCTTCGAGGATGGATCCAGGTTCAGGAGAAATAAAATTAGTTTATTCAGTTGTCTTTTATTATCACCTTCTCTCAGCTTGCGAGGGCTCCTTAGTTTAGGAGAGTGCACCTATTACGCTTATTGGATAGTCTTATTCCAAACCATAGGCTGTTGCCAAAAGGTAGGGAATGAAGAAAACCAATTAGCCTAAGGAGGGTGTACAGAAGGTAATAACTAAAGAAAAAATAAAGGGATTAGAAAAAGGGCAAAGTAAATTGCGACTGTTATCATTCACGACCAAACCGCGTACTTCATCGCCACTCCTACTTCACCTTTGCTTTTTTTCCAGTTCGGGAGAAATAGAATAAGGTATTATTCAGTTGTTTTTTATCATCACCTTCTCTCAAGTTGCGAGTACTCTTAGGATTAGGAGAGTGCACCTATTATGCTTACTGGATAGTCTTCTTCCAAACCATAGGCTGGTGTGAACGGTAGGGAAAAAAGAAAACCATCTAGCCTAACGAAGGTGTACAGAAGGTAACGAATAAAGACAAATAAAGGGATTTGGAGATATGGCAAAGAAATATACGGTTACAGTCATGAATTGGATTATGGAAGAGGCATTACTAAGAATACTAGGATACCCCGAAGAAACATTTTCATGTTTCAGTTTCACTGTGCATTGTTAAAGGAAAACAGATTTCCCGATTAGATAATTACTCCACGGTATGTATTTACCAGGTTTTATTCTCATATCTGTATGGTTTTACAGATGATTAGTGGGAGTAGGTTATCGGGAATAAGGTGATCATCCTCATTATATCAGAATTCGTTGTAATTGGTGATATTTGAGGAAGTAGCCTGGGTTTTTGTCGGACGACATGTATTTTGTTTTGAGTATCCGTTGTTGTGCACCAATTTCAAAATGATATATCTGTACGTTTATTTTTATAAAGTGAGATATAACTTTTTTAAATTATGTCCGTGACAATTACCTATATCAGTTGACGATTGGGTAAGGAGTATTGAACAACGGAGTAGTTCTTAACCATAAGTATAGTTTTCAACCTACGATGCACAGGTTTTGAGTTATTCAACTTAGCGGACTTATACAGAGTATTGTATGTTGTCCAGTGTCTGTCAGGACAAAGGGGTTGGTCCTCGTACTCTGTTCTGTTTACTTGTAATTTCTCTAGTTTTTAGACAAGTGTTTCGTTGAAATACAATGTCTAAGTTTTGAGAAGTTGTGGGTATAAGAATAATGTAGAGAACCAGGTATCGCAAGTATCAGGATTCTTCAAAGAGATCGAAGATGTAGATTCTTGTGAATGGTATTCAGTTGATAGTAATGGTTTTGAGAAACTCGTTTCTCTTTCAGGTTACTCATAATTGGATGGATTCCTAAATTGAGTAATGCTGAGTAGCCAATTTCCATTAAGTTGATATGCACTGGAGACAGCTGCATGATATGAATCTAGTTCCAATTAAATTAGTGCCTCTATTTCTATATTGTATATAGAATGGTTCATATCTTAACGATGTTAAGATACGGGGAGTTGTCCAGCTTATGCTTAAAACCAGACACTGGATAGATCAAGGCACGTTTCTATAATAGCAGTTTGTGGGTTGACCCTGGCTTTGACGAGGGTTAACTTTCTACCAGCTGGAAGATCAATAGTGATATTGTTCTTGATTCGCCACAGTTTTAGTAAAATGGATTTTTTCAGAAAACAGTAGTGGGAGTATGGTAGAACTGGAAGTGATTCCAGAACCGCAAACGATTACGGAAAATTTAATAAGACCTAAATATTCAATCAGGTTTGACATTCCACTAGCCACTCCGCAGATATGGTGGGTAACCTCAGACACCCGAAAGGTACTCCGGTCGCCTCAAGGACGGTGATAGGGAGGTTCTTGTTTACCCAGACTTGACACTACTGTTGTTCCAGACTATGAGACTCGGCAGGAGGATAAGTATAGCGTCGTTCTAAACTAGCTTTAGAAGTGTACGTATATATTATTCTGCCAAAGGGTTGTTGTGGTCAGTGGGAGCAACGGAAGCATAGTGGGCAAGTAGCTTATGTCAATTTATAGACTTGAGCAGATATAGCAGAGATAGATCATCTAGTTTTGATGTAACAGTCATAGGTTTGACTTCATCAGAATAGGGGAAGGATCTGTTAAGAAGCTAGTAGGGTGTGATGTCCTGGTATTTGGATGACATACACAGAGTAGGAAGTAAAATTCCTATATTACGATCGGTTGTACTGTGGTCGTCACACAGTTGTTTCTCCAGACATGATATGGATATAATATTGGACATTCTGGTTTCTAGATTTATGGTTTTAGATCTAGATTTGGGTAGTTTCCCAAATATGGGTACTTTGACAGTATTCTAATAGTTTTTAGAATAGATGACCCCTGGCATGGTGGTGTACCAGCAGATGATGGAGTCACCCTCTCTAAAGGTGTCTTACAGACTAAAGGGGAAAGGGATATGCATGATTGGCAAATCACTTGCTTAGGCGATTGAGTCAATCATGAGATGTCAAGCACCACACCAGATGATGTTTTTGCACTAGATGCAATAAGTTTATATTAATCCAATCCTGAAGAAACATAAGGAATCGGTTTTAGAACATAAGTGCATGTTCTACGGATTTGATGACGGCAGCCTCCTTCGGAAGACGGTTATCATTCCACGCATCAAAGGTGACATGGATGACAGAATGATTGTCATAGTTATAGTTTTCCCTCTGACGAGGGACAGTATTATGGACAGGTGGTCTAAGAGGATACTGTGGAAGGCATGGTGTTGGATACTGATTAGGTTCAGTTATCAATACAGTCTATGAAGTTTGGAATTCGAGTTCATTTATGAACTAGGTCCCATCAGATAACCAGACATATTCTAAGAGAGGTATTACTCGATTCGGGAGATGGCTTTCTCCGCGAACTTGAGACTAAGAGAGACATAGAAAGAAACATCAGGGCGGATCCACTCACTGAGGCTGTGAGTATGCGTCATCGCAATAATAGCCTTAAATGCAAGTGGGAGATTGTTGGATATAGCGCCCTCAATGTCAATTATTGGATCGCAGGTACGTGATTGCAATGATTGAGGGAGGACCTATACCGATATGAAAGTCTTACTCGAGATGATAGTATGCTATCTGGTTTATCTTTATCATCGTTTACATGCTTTAGTTCTCTATTGCATGTTGATAGAGCCCATAGGATTCTTGCTTGACTGCCAGCAGTATGATGGCGATCATATACGTGGGAGCTGGGGTCTGTAAGCACATCTATAAACTGTCCCTAGTCGTGGGAGTTTCGAGACAGGGCATCGATACTCCAGAGTATACTAGTGTATACAGTCGAGTCCCCGACGAGGGGCGGTGGCTGGTCTCACAAGCCATTGGTGTCAGTTGTTTCACCTAAGATGTATACAGGTGCTCATTGAGTACACCGGATAGGACTCGCCGGGAACATGCTGGTTGGTATTATATATATCGTCAGATAGCAGTTCCCTGGTGACATGTGTACAGGTTAGTTTGTCGACCTGAGATCGTCGTTTGTCTCTTGTGAGTTCCTACTGTGCTTTGATTTCTACCCTACCACGCTCAAAGGAGACGTGCAAACCGGTATTTTTTGGGTACAGTCCCGAGCCACATGGAGGCAGTGAGCGGATCGTTGGGGATTCGTCTCTCGCGGTATTGGGGGTTGATGTCGCACAGTGCACGGGTGGCCATCACTAGAAATCCTCGGCCGAGGTAGTGGAGAATTACTAATTTGGATCAGTAGATTCTCAGGTGGTGATGGGCTTCATGCCAATACGATTTATCGCGTTATTAGAGGTCTGACTTTATCCACCCCCGTAGACTCGATATGCGATACTCTTTAGACGAACGGACCGGACTGTACGGATATTGTCACTGTTAGGCTCAGTAGGGTTTCTGGATGAGTTCGCTCGTCAGCTTCCCTTCCAATCAATACATAGGCAACCGTTACTTACAGCTTGAACCTCTGACGTGCTAGAGGTTATACCCAGTGCCGGTGTGTTGATGAGTCATTAAAGTCCCCGACAGACCATTTCCCAAGTTCGGGCGAAACGTTGTAGAGGCCGTATGGTTTTATGGCAGGGTTCGGAAAATCCACGTGCGTTTACGCAGGTGTCAAATTTCGGTCAGATAATACTGGTGGGCTTTGGTTTAAGCCGAATCCGAGTATTATACTGTGTAGATATAATATCTTTGTCTCGGTTGCATTTGTATTCGGTCGTAAAACAAATGCGGGTATGTTTATACTGTTACGGGGTTATCCTGAAATTCGTTTCAGGATCACTTTTGGAAGTTGCCAGTTTCCTGTTTTCTATCAGCCGTATTTAACATTTGGTTAAATGCGGATTTATCTTTTCTTCTTGTGGGTGAGTCATGTAGTGAGTCATGAGTGGAAACTTCATGTTGTGGTGACTAGATTAGTGAGTCACCATTATGCATTAATTGAATGGTGAGGTGTTATTAGTGAGTCACCTTTTCATTAATGGTTTTTTGTTCTTGCTAAGATATTTCTTCTTGATCTTTAGTGAGAAGCTTTGCTTATGGTCACTCTCTTCCTCCTACACTCACCCTCCTCCTTCCCTATAAGTGGACGGCCACCTCTTGGTGAGAGGATGATGGTTGTTGATTGATTTTTTGGGAAAAAGATTATAGTTTTGGATTCATGGAAATTAGATAGCCTCATTTCTCATTTCACCCGATCCAAAAGGCAACTTCATTAACCGTTCGTCCATGGCTTTGGACGAAGTGAGACAAAGTGTTCTACTCATTCTCTACATCAATCTTGGCCGTCTCTTTTAGCAAACTTGATGATCGAGTTGCCTCGGTTCATAGGCGGGAGCCCGTTTAAAGATCCGTCGATGTGGTGCCACCTGGATGAGAAGACTGGAGATTCAGGAGATCAGAGCAGCCGCAACAAAGCATGGGATGATGGTTGAAGACCGAAGGACTCGGATCGTTCGGTATAACATTTCTACCCATTTTGTAGTTTGTTAGTTTAGCTTTAATGGCAGATCCGGGTTATAGTATACGATAGCGCCAGTTGTAAAAGTTTTTGTTCCGCATTTGGCGTCTATTAGATGGCCTGGGCGCTACCGTGTACTTACATAAATCACATCAACCCTGGCCAGGGATTTCCAGTTATGGCCAGTCGAGCGTAGCGCAACATCAACCTCCAATACCGGAAGAGACGAATCCCCTCCTATCACTCATTGCCTCGATGTGACTCGGTACTGTACCAAAAAACCACCTGTTTGCACGACTCAGTAGAGTCGTGGTAGGGTGGAAATCAAAGCACAGTGGGAGACACATAAGACTCTATGACGATCTCGGGTCAACAGACTAAGCTTTACCAGTGTCACCAGAGAACTGCCATCTAACGTGAGGTATAATACCATCTGGGAGTTCTCGGTGAGTCCGTTCAGTGTACCCAGTCTCCACTGAGCACCCGTATACTATCTCCGATCTCAAACGCCAATGGATATGGCATCATTCATCGCCCATCACATGGGTCGAGAAGTTATACGCTAGTCTACTCTGGAATATCGATGCCCCGTCTCGATATTCCCACAACTAGGAACATTGAAGGATGTACTCATGGACTACCCAGGCCCCACTAGTATGATCTGCATCATAGTCCTAGAAGCCTTGTACACATCCTAAGGGCTTTATCAACATGTAACAAAGAGACAGTAAGTATACATGTTAAGATACTGAGTAACAAGATAGTGTACTATCATGTCGAGCAAGAAAGTCCTCCCTATATATGTCCCAGCATCCGATACAATATACATCACATGTACAATAATGGCCTCTAGGGCATACATATAACTAACAAAGTGCTGCCCATACCGTTTCCCCCACCAATTCTTTCATCTCCTTCTTCATCCTCAAGCCCCTCATTCTACCCACATGACCCATTTCCAATCATTCATTAAAACCCCACCCCATACCCCATTCACAAAAGATGATCACCTCCTCACCCTCATCGCAATGTGTTAATTGTATGTATACCCTAGAGACCAGTATTGTACATATGATGTATATTATATTGGATTCTTGGACATATATATAAAGGACTTTCTTGCTCAATATGATAGTATGCTATCTGGTTGCTCTTTATCTTAACATGTATACTTGTCTCTTGATACTGTCTTA
This sequence comes from Agapanthus africanus, assembly GCA_030015575.1. Taxonomy (NCBI): domain Eukaryota; kingdom Viridiplantae; phylum Streptophyta; class Magnoliopsida; order Asparagales; family Amaryllidaceae; genus Agapanthus; species Agapanthus africanus. The sequence goes on along the minus strand of JASDDO010000024.1, from coordinate 703,600,145 downwards.
TGGTTACATGTTGGTAAAGCCCTTAGGATGTGTACTTGACTACCAGGACTATGATGCAGATCATACTAGTGGGGCCATGGTAGTCCATAAGTTCATCCTTTAAAGTTCCTAGTCGTGGATGTATCGAGATGGGGCATCGATATACCAGTGTAGACTAGCGTATACGCTTCTTGACCCACGAGATGGATGATCCCATATCCATTGGAGTTTGACATCAGAGATGGTATACGGGTGCTCAGTGGAGACTGGGTACACTGGACAGACTCGCCGAGAAGTCCCAGATGGTATTATACCTCACGTCGAAGTTCTCTGGTAACACTTATACAGGTTAGTCTGTAGACCTGAGATCGTCATAGAGTCTTGTGTGATTCCCACTGTGCTTTGATTTCCACCATACCACATCCAAGAGGGCGTCAAAAATGGTGGTTTTTGGGTACAGTCTCGAGTCACATGGAGGCAATGAGTGATAGGAAGGGTTTCGTCTCTCTCGATATTGGGTGTTGATGTTTCGCTGTGCTCAATTGGCCATAACAGGGAAGTCCCTGGCCAGAGTTGATTTAGAGATTTACTGGTAAGAGTTACCAGTAGTTTCTTGACCCGTTATGAGCCTCACATCGGCATGATTTTTCGGTTATTGGGGTCTGACGTTTACCACCCCAAAATTTGATATGCGACATTTCAGACGAGGAGACCGGATTGTACGGCAGGTGTTACCTGAAAGGTTTGCCTAGCACCCAATGTAGAGTTTGGAAGCATCACATGTCACAAAGTTTAAATTTTTATGGTGCTAAGCAAGGATACAAAGGAATCGATCCTAGAAAATTAGGGTTTCAAAAGATAAAAGCAATAAAGACTAGGGTTTCGAGACTACAACCTTTGTAGCTCCCTTTGCTAGACTCTTTGGCCTCTTGGGTGTTGGAAGAAGGTCCTCTTGAAGTCTTCTCGAGTCCACGACGATCCACCCGAAGTTCCTCGTCCAAGCTCGCAACTTCACTTTTCAAGATGAGAAATGAAGAGAACGCTCTAAACAAGTTGGCTAAACTTGTATAGAATGATGTTGTGGTTATGATTCTCACTTCAAAATCCTTTCTTTATGTATGTTTTACTAACTAGAAGAAACTAGAGAGAAAATGGTGAAGGAGGAAGAAGATGGTGGCTTTCTTTTAACAAGAATAAAATGATAACCCTTTGCTCAAGGAAAAAGAAAATATGTGAATATATATTTTCTAATCCTCATCTCAAACCATGGTTAGATGATGGAGACATTATTTAACTTGAGTTTAAAAACACAAAGAGAAGGATAACTCATGGTTAGAAGTAGGTGAGCATGGTTAGGTTTAAAGAAGAGTGTAGAAGCTAAGCAAGAATTATCCTTTTCTTTACCATTTTTTTTAAACAAAAATCAAATAATAATCCATATATATATCCATGGTGTGAGTCTTATATTGCCACCATTTCCATGTGTAAACAACCATGATAGATGGTGTATGTATGTATGTATGTATGTATGCACATCCATATGTGCATGAAACTAGAAAGAAAAAAAGAAAAACATACATGCATGCATACATCCATCATATTCTAGAAAAGGTTTTAAGTGAGAAAACTAATGGTTAAATGATAAATCAACACTTGATTTATCAATCTGGCCATATCACATATGACCCTACCAAAAGCAAGCCGCCCGATCAATATACGGTATCATATACGCGCATTTTAATCGGGTCCATGCGCATATCGCATACGCGCACCACAACGTTTCGCCTGGACTAGGAAACTCCTTTGTGGGACTCTACGACTCGTCAATACGTCGGCTGTGGGTGATGATCATATCAAGCACCCCCAAGCCGCAAGCGGTCAGCTAAACGTAACGGCCACCCGGGTATTGAGCGATCAGAAGAAAACAAGCGATCCTGCTACAACTCCCGTCGAGCCAACCGGCAACACTACCGTACAGTCCGGCCTCTTCGTCAGATATGCTGCATATCGAGCCTAGGGATGGTCACATAGACCCCAATAACTCAATAAGTCGAGCCGGTGAATGGTCTATAACAGATCAAGAAACTACTGATAACACTTATCAGCAAATCTCAGCAGCCCTGGTCAGGGACTTACTGATATAACCAGTCGGGCACAGCACAGCATCAACTCCCAATATCGGGAGAGACGAAACCCCTCCTATCGCTCATTACCTTCGTGTGTCTCAGGACTGTACCCAACGGCCACCTGTTTGCACGACTCAGTAGAGCTGTGGTAGGATGGCAATCAAAGTATAGTGGGAGAACACACAAGACTCTATGACGATCTCGGGTCTACAGACTAACCTGTACCAGTGTCACCTAAGAACTGCTATCGGACGATAGATATAGTTCAATATAGGAGTTCTTGGTGAGTCCGTCCAGTGTACCCAGTCACCACTGAGCACCCGTATATGATCTTGATGTCAAACATCGATGAATGTGGGAACATCCATCGCCCATCGTATGGGTCTAGTATCATGTACGCTAGTCTACTCTGGTATATCAATGCCCCGTCTCGATATACCTACGACTAGGGATTTTCCAGGATATGCTTATAGACTACAGATGTCCCACTGGTATGATCTCCATCATAATCAGAGTAGTCAAGCCGATATCCTCAGGGCTTTATCAGCATGTATGAATGAATAAAAGTATGATCAAATCAACATGTCAGATAAAGAAGAACCAGATAGCATACTATCATGTCGAGCAAGAATGCATACTGAATATATATATATATATAGATACATCCACTATCATATAATGGCCTCTAGGGCATACATATATCCAACAATCTCACACTTGCACTAAGGCCAGTTATTGGCGTATCTCATACCCAACATCTCAAAAAGTCGCTCATGCTGCGGCTGAGGGAGGGCTTTGGTGAATGGATCTGCGGCGTTATTCTATGTGTCTACTCTCCTAATCTCGATCTCACGGCGATCTACAATCTCTCGGATCAAATGAAAACGCCTCAGGATGTGTCTGGACCGCTGATAGGATCTGGGCTACTTGGCTAATGCCATAGCCCCATTATTATCACAATACAAAGGTATTGGATCAATAATGGTTGGAACTACTCTTAGCTCCGAGGCGAACTTCTTCATCCAGACGGCTTCCTTGGCGGCATTATTTGCAGCAATGTACTCAGTTTCCATCGTAGAGTCTGCAACGGTATCTTGTTTGGAACTCTTCCAACTCACCGCCCCTCCATTGAGGGTAAATACAAACCCAGAGATAGATTTGATGTCGTCCTTATCGCTCTGGAAGCTCGAATCGGTAAAGGCCTCCATTTGGAGATTTCCATTACCATACACCAAGAACAATTCTTTAGTCCTTCGTAAGTACTTAAGAATGTTCTTCACAGCTGTCCAGTGATTCTCCCCTGGGTTAGATTGATACCTGCTTACAACACTAAGTGCGTAAGCTACATCTAGGCGTGTACATAACATCGCATACATTATAGATCCTACTGCCGAAGCATAGGGTATAACACTCATGCGAGCTCTCTCTTCATCGGTCTTTGGACAAGAGTCCTTGGAGAGAGTGACCCCTTGGTAAGCGGGTAAGGCACCCCCTTAGAGTCTTCCATACTAAACCTTTTTAGGATGGTGTCAATATACCTGGTTTGGGACAATCCCAATAACCTTTTGGATCTATCCCTATAGATCCTTATGCCCAGAATGTATGTGGTATCACCTAGGTCCTTCATGGAGAACCTTAGTGATAAGAAAGATTTGACCGACTGTAGCATAGGAATATCATTTCCTATCAGAAGAATGTCGTCGACGTACAATACCAGGAATGTGACAGCTCTCCCTACAGCCTTCTTAAAAACACAAGGTTCATCTGGATTTTTGATGAAATCAAACTCTTTGATGACATCATCGAAACAGATGTTCCAATTCCGTGATGCCTGCTTTAACCCATATATGCATTTAAGCAATTTACATGCTTTCCCGCTGCTCCCACTGTCAATGAAGCCCTCTGGCTGGTCCATATAAACGCATTCTTCTAAATTTCCATTTAGAAATGTAGTTTTAACGTCCATCTGCAAGATTTCATAGTCGTAGTGAGCAGCAATAGCAAGTAGGATCCGAATGGATTTAAGCATGGCTACGGGAGAAAAAGTCTCGTCATAGTCCAAACCTGGTCTTTGACGAAAACACTTCGCCACAAGTCTTGCCTTATAGGTCTCCACCTGCCCATCTGCACCAATATTTCTTTTAAAGATCCATTTGCACCCCCACAGGTTTTACCCCAGGGGGTACAACGTCCAAAGTCCATACTTTGTTGGTGTACATAGACTCCATTTCGGATCTCATAGCATCCAGCCACTTCACAGAGTCTCTACTCGTGATAGCTTGCTGAAAACTGGTAGGATCATCATCATCCATGATACAGTCTTCTCTGTCTCCATCAATAAGGAAACCGTAGTACCTCTCCGGTGGGCGAGAAGTCCTACCAGACCTACGGAGTGGCCGTGGTTCTTCAGTTTCTGTTGTAACAACCGGTTCAACCAAATCGTCATTTGTAGTTTGTGTTTCTAGAACCTCTTCTAGATCCACCACCTTGCCATCATTTTTATCTGTGAAAAACTCTTTTTCTAAGAATGTGGCATACTGAGAAACAAACACTTTTTGTTCCTCTTTGTGGTAGAATAGATATCCATAAGAATTCTTTGGATATCCCACAAAGTTACACATGACTGACCGTGTCTCGAGTTTGTCCGGATTCTGCTTTTTAACATAGGCCGGGCAACCCCAAATCTTAATTCTCTTAAGAGATGGTCTCTTCCCATGCCATATCTCATATGGCGTGGTAGACACGGTTTTGGTTGGAACCCTATTTAGTAGAAACGCTGCAGTCTCCAATGCATGCCCCCAAAACGAGACTGGTAACTCAGCGTCACTCATCATAGACCGGACTATATCTAATAGGGTCCTATTCCGTCGTTCTGACACACCGTTGTGCTGTGGTGTGTAAGGAGGAGTGAGCTAAGAGAGAATCCCATTCTCTTTTAGGAAGTTTGCAAATTCTGTACTGAGATACTCACCACCTCGATCTGATCGAAGCATCTTGATACTCAAGCCGGTTAGTTTTTCTACTTCTTGTTTATATTCAATGAATTTCTCGAAAGCTTCGGACTTGTGCTTTAATAAAAATACATGACCGAATCTTGAGAAATCATGAGTGAATGTAATGAAGTATGAAAAACCGCCTCTAGCCTGTGTAGACATTGGTCCACATACATCACTATGTATGAAGCCTAGGAGCTCAGTAGCTCTTTCTCCGTGTCCAGTAAATGGAGTTTTGGTCATTTTACCCTTGATACAAGACTGGCAAGTCGCATAAGATTTATATTCAAAAGAGTTTAAATATCCATCTTTGTGTAACTTGTTTAGTCTTGTTTCGTTAATATGACCAAGTCGACAGTGCCAAAGAAAAGCTTCATTTAATTCTGAAAGTTTTCTTTTATTAGTGTGTTGTATACTGAAAACTGTGTGTTGATTTAGGATATATATTCCGTTATTAAGCATACCATACCCAACCAACATTTGATTCAGGTGAATGTTCATAACATTGTTCTGCAATAAAAAATTATATTCCTCATTGTCCAACAAAGAAACGGATATTATATTACATAGCATACTTGGAACAAAATAATATGGATTCAAAACCAAAATACATCCAGATGGCAACCCCAAGTGATACTCTCCCACTGCGACTGTATGTACATTGGAACCATTTCCAATGCGGACAGTATGGTCACCTGTCTTCAAAACTTTGCTATTTCTCAGCCCCTGCATAGAATTGCAAATGTGAGAACCTGAACCGGTATCCAATACCCAGGAAGCAGAGTTTATTGAAAAATAGTTTTCTGTCACAAATACACATGAAGCAGAAGCATCCCCATGCTTCTTCTTGAGACTTAAGTACTCCGTGCAATTGAGCTTCCAATGTCCTGTCTTGTGGCAATGAAAACATTCGCCTTTCCCCGAGTCTCCAGCTTTGGACTTTTCCTTTCCCTTCACCTTTTTAACTCCACCCTTAGGATTGGTGGGCTTCTTCTTTTTCTTTCCTTTGGCTTTAGCTTTTGGGCGAGAAGAAGAAGATTGCCCAATAGTCATAATGGGAGTTTTTGCTGACTTCATAGTGCTCTCTGCACTCCTTAACATGTTAAGGAGTTCAGGGAGTTCCTTTTCCATGCCGTGCATGTTGAAGTTCACTATGAATTGAGCAAAGGTTGAGGGGAGGGACTGCAGAATAATATCTATATAGTGTTCATTGTCCATCGTCCATCCAAGGTCCTCAAGCTTTTCTATGACAGCTATCATCTTCAAAACATGGTCTCCTACTAATGTGCCAGGGGCCATTCGCATCTGAAACAATTTCTTTGATGCTTCGTATCGTAATACGCAGGATTGCTCTCCATACAACTCCTTTGTATGGAGCAATATACCGTGAATGTCCATATCCTCGTGCTGCTTTTGATGTGTGTTATCCATCGATGCAAGCGCGAGGCATTTTGCTGTGGCACAGTCAGCGTCCCATGTCTTGCGGACTTCAATGTCCACAACTGAGGATTTTGGACCTGGGACGGGCGGGGCTGAAGCCGTGAGCACATATGATACTTTATCATAAGTCAAGACGATTTTCAGATTCCTCAGCCAGTCTTTATAGTTGGTCCCATTCAGTTTGTTTTTATCTAGTAGAAGCTTGAGTTCAGTCATGGGTATCTGCCATTAAGAGAGAGAAAAGAATACACTCAGCGAAAGCTCTTAAATAGATCAGATTGGTTATTATCTTGTCTAATCGATGTTTCCCACTGCTTTTATCGAGTTTTTCATTCAAACCTTAAAAAGAAAAACTAGCCAGGATTAATTACAGTCTAAAACTTCGCTAACCGTTCAGCCAGGCCAGTGTCGGTACTTGAGGGAGGTTCCTTGTGCTTTCGCACGGACCTAATTAGAGTAAAGCTCGTTTTCCCAGAGGCGGAGCACCGTTAACACCTTTTTAGACACCTAATGAGTTAGCTAATTGTAAACTGTAAAACTCTCCTAGGAACAACTATTGCCCACAGTGGGATCGGGATCCAACCATCACATGGAAGGTATGCAATCTCATTGCAAATTTCAACTATGGAAATTCCCGATGTTTTTTCCCCCTAGTACTTATGACCTTAACTAAAGTCAACAAATCATAAGTACCAGTCAAGTTCTACCCGTCATTTCTTGATTAATTAGACCCACTCATATGACCCTTAACTATGGTCAACAAAGTCATAAGAATGTCCTAATTAATCTGCATCATATGCAATATAGGAAGACATCACTTAGCTACCGTACACTACGTCTTAACTATAGCCAACAAACGTAGCACGAATACTAAGTACTCTACTACCTAAAATGACGGAGGGTTGCGGATGATTTTTAAGAAAATCTTTAACGCTTTGAACTTGATATCGTTGTAGAATCAAATGGTTTTCAAAAGGAGTGGCTTAAGTTCCGCAGTTTTGAAATATAGCTTTTTCATAAATAGCCGAGTGGTTTTCAAATCCAATTCTACAACATCTTTTTAGGTTTATTTTCTTTACATTAATCACATTAATGTAATCCCATCATTTAAGTCCTTAAGCCAATCACAGAAAAGAAACGAAAATAACACGTACGCTTATGCCATCCGCATTCACCGCAATGCACCGTTAGGTTACTTAACTAACGGCATACCAGGACGGGACTAGCGCGGGTGTAAAACATACGCAACGTCTACTATATATCATATATATAATATGTCATTCATCTCAGATATCACAGAACACAGGCAGCAGAAACATAGATATAATGTGGAATATACTAGGATGTCCGTATTTAGTATTTTATCCAGAATAGAAAATACGGATTCCATAATCGCGATGAATAGCCAAGCCTACACCCTGGACCCCTACGAGAGCGGCAAGCGACCCTACCAATTCTGGAGTTTAGGAGACCCGGTCTCGACTCCTCGAGATGGCCTCCCACTGAACCCCAGAACCCGGCCACCTGTGCTCCCCTCCTTGGGTCCATCCTAATACGGAAAAGTAAATAATATACAACACTGGTGACACAACCTCAACTCGGAAGTGCCCCAAATAAAAGAATATTACATTACATTTAAATTTACATGAATGAAAATATAAAACTCTCATCTCACATAAAAAAAACCCAGGCTATTCAATCGCGACAATCCTGCACATCATATCTCAGCAACACATAATATCTCACATCATCAACGTAAGTAAGTATGCATACCCCAATTGTCGTTGATGTATAGCAACGAAACCGGCGATATCGAACATACTACACTTACGGTCACAGAAAAGAAAGTGTAAAACTACAATATTTGGAATCCACATTCTCTTTAGACATCATAAATGCGAAATATCACATATTTCGTATATCATGCCCAAACTATATGAATTCCACATATTGTATCACATTCCAGATAAACAGACAGTATTAAAGTTTTCGAACGAACAATCAAGTACCCAAGATTCACTGAAGCTCAACACTTGAGCAGGGTTCAAAAATTCGGAGTGTGACACAGTAGTAGCGGTCCAGCCGTAGAAGGGTTAAGCCAACGCCTCACATGTGGCACGCCGTACTGCCCCAAACCCTAAGGTTCAAAGGGCAGTTCAAGACGGTCACATAATCGAGTTAAGGTTTGTTGTCTTCTAGAGGGTCCACCATAAAAAGACTTGCACGTATCTCCAAAGTATTTAAACCCCGTAAATAGTGAGCAAATGATACTCGTTCAAACACTTCAGTACTTTCTAATTTACCCGGAAAAGCAACGAAAGGAAAATTCCGATCGAATCTACGCGTCCAAAACCATCTCCAGAAAATACAATACTATATTCAGATTAAACATACCTAAAACAATGTACAAGCAGTATTATGAATTACTGTGGAAAAATGAAGAAATGAACTCTTTGTACGGCCGCGGAATCGCGGCCTAAGCCAGGAAGTGCCGCGGTTCCGCGGCCATATGTACGGATCATTGGTTCGTTTTTCACAGTTTTTCATATAATTTCCTGCTCTATTTTTTAAGTATTTTTAATTCTGAAAAATGTTAGATTTTAAAATTTGTCCAGAGAGGGTCTAAAAAAGTCGTATTTTTGTCCAATCGGGATTTTTACTTCGTAAAAGTGTCGCCTAATATTCTAGGTCGGCTCTGATACTAATGAAAGGTTTGCCTAGCACCCTATGTAGAGTTTGGAAGCATCACATGTCACAAAGTTTAAATTTTTATGGTGCTAAGCAAGCATACAAAGGAATCGATCCTAGAAAATTAGGGTTTCAAAAGATAAAGGCAATAAAGACTAGGGTTTCGAGACTACAACCTTTGTAGCACCCTTTTGTAGACTCTTTGGCCTCTTGGGTGTTGGAAGAAGGTCCTCTTGAAGTCTTCTCGCGTCCACGACGATCCACCCGAAGTTACTCGTCCAAGCTCGCAACTTCACTTTTCAAGATGAGAAATGAAGAGAACACTCTAAACAAGTTGGCTAAACTTTTGTAGAATGATGTGTAAGTTCGCGGCGGCGCCTCGGCCGTCGAACAGACGCCGAAAATGCGGAAACAAAAACTTTGCAAACTAGCAAACCGGAACCACCGCGCACTTTTCACCCGGATCGGGCCATTAACCTAGCTACTAGCAAAAAGGAAAAGAGTAGAGAAGCTATACCAAGCGATCCGTGTCCTTCGGTCTTCGTCTCCACTTCAATCTCCCGCGGAAACTCTGTTCATCTTGTCCTCGTCGGAAAGGGCACCATGTAGCCGAATACTTTTACGGGCTCCCACCTCTGGACCGAGGCAACTCGGGCGTGAAGTTGGCTAGCCGATGCGTCCAAGGTTTGCTGTAGAATAGTGTAGTAGCCATGTCTCTTTGGGGTTAGAGAAGTTGCCTTAATCGAGGGATGGAGGTGAAGAAAGAACTTTGGAGTGAAAATCTCTTTGTTGGATGAATGGAAAATTGAGATGAACATTTTTGCCACCACTCAAAATGAACCTCTCCCTCTCCCTAGATGTGGCCGGCCCCTTTCCTCCAAGGTGGAGATAATGGAATGAAATTATCATGGAGAAAAGAAAAGATAATGCAAGGAATAATGTCACACCCACTTCTCATCTCATCAAATCACAAAACCATCACATGAAAGCAAATAATGGACAAGAAAAGAATCTCATGATGAATAAACAATCATGAAGCCACACATATGCAAGAAACCCCTCCACAATAAGTAATTTGCACAATTGCAAATTACCCCCCTCCATCGAAAGTCCGGCGTGAAAGAACAAAGGAAAACCGGCCGGAACGGAATGCAAACTGGCAACTTCAGAAAACACATCCCGCAATAAATTACAGGAAAACCCCGCTACTGCAAATACATACCCGCATTTGTATTCCCACTGAACACAAATGCAAAGAGACAAAATCTACACTGTCTAATACTAGGATCTGGCTTAAGCCAATGCCGACTAGTAAAAACCGTCCGATCATGATCCATGCAATACCTCACATATCTGATCGAACACTGCCATATCTCCATACGGCTTCTACAGCGTTTCGCCGGAAACCTGAGTAACTGTGTTGTCACGACCCGAAAGTACGGAATATGACCGGCACTTAAACTACAAACGTCTCGAGGCGTACGTAATCTAAGTAAGCCAAAAAAACCCAGAAACCCAAACCAAGAAAAGTAGTAGAGTGAAGGAAAACCAATTTAAAACAAGTAGTTTTAATAGCATAAGCCGAATTATGCGGTTTTTTTTAAACAAACATCGAATATTTCCCGAAAATTTCGGCAGAGTCTCCTTTGTAAATACTGGCCCCCAAACGGGATACAACATGAATGTATACGAAATCAATAAAAAGGCATCCCCAAGCGGGAGCTAGCTCTTCGTCAATCGACGGTCACAACCACACAAGCAATATAAACGCCAACGGCGAGGATCAAAATTCAAAAGGAAACTCAAAACCACAAGAAAACCACAGAGATATAACGCGCGACTCTAAGGTCGAAGGAATAACATCACTAGTCTCTATCTCAAATAAATATATGTTTGGTTGATGGAACTTCTAGATACAACAGAATAATGATATACAAGATATAATGATGGGTGCGATACAAATAAACCCACCTACTAGCAAGTCACCCGGAAATGGAAAGAGTGCCAACAAGCCGTAATGAAACCTGTACGGCGAAACCTGCAAGAACTGTGGCACAACGAGGGTGAGTTGCCAACTCGTGAGTAGAAAAACATCTACGCACAGAAATCGCATAAATAACGCAATCCTAGGACAATGATCATAATATATCCTCAAATATGTATATAACATGCAGCCTATAACAATGGCTAGGGTAAATATCTAACCTGAGTGTAATCTCATGTGCCTGTGTCAATGCCTCAGGCAGCAATATATTATATGAATGAGGTATGAATGCATGAAAATAGAATACATGTAAATGAAGAAACTGTTTTCATAATTTAGTGAGATTTCCTTGTATTTTTAAAACGAGGTATCATAATGAAATCAGCAAAAACAGTGCCTAGCATCGGCACAAAACGTAATCCCAAAATCTCGATATCTCTGTACCTCAATATCTCGAAATCTCAATGTCTTAATCACAATATCCAGGTCGCCGTCAGTCCAGACCGGCCCCTACCATCCATCTCAAGACCACGACGGTATCCTCCGGATATCCGACGCGTCGGGTAAAATCACCGGTAGGTAGTGCTCCCCTGCCAGGCTCACATCGTCATCATCACGCGCTTCTTGCCCTGGGGTAACTTACCGGGTCCACCATGTACCCGAAACGGTTCATCCGCCTCCACGAATCGGGTCTCGAAATCCATCAGCAAACTCATGGTGGACGACTCATACATCATGGGAAAAACCGCACTTTTTATTTGAAAAGAGCGAAATCAGTTTATATAAGTTTTGCGGTTTTTCCCCCCAAATCCAGAAAATTTCATGGAAATCCGAATCCAAATCATCAATAGCATGTAAAACCATGATTATAGGCATAACAATGAATAACAGTATGCATGAAGTGACAAGTAATAACTACAATGTTAAGCTGGCATATAAGGCAGGTACACTAATATCATGTCAAATTACTAACTAACAAGCTAAGTCAAGCAATAATATTTTCTAAGGTGTACGTGACATGGCAATTACCGATGAAGATGTGTGTGAGCCGGCAAGTAAGTGTACGTGGTACATACGCATCATTGGTAAGGGTGCTGGTGTCCTAACAATATGATATCAACATTGCAATAAGAAATTATAACATAACTATGCGATGCGAAGCGAACCACAATAATAAGCGGGAGCTGAACACTAGACGCAACTGTAACTAACCTGCACTAATCTAATATAAGTCCTACAAATGGTGCCTTTTGAAATAACACGAATCATGGGGTTTTGAAAATAGGGGCTACGGTGTTTTTATGAAAAGATACGTCTTTCGAAATATCCGTAGGATCCCTTGGGCTGTCTTTTAAAATACCCACGATTCGTTAGTTTTTGAAATAGGTAAGAAGTCTAATCTAATCTAAGAACTACACTAACTATACGGCTGAACTAACAAGCTGAACTACAGGTAAGGAAACCGCCTATCATCTGTGTCGCTACATATACATACCTGTATATGTATAGTCGGTGATCCCGCCTCAATAATATCATATCTATAAGCAGACATCCCAAGTCAAGAGTGCGGATCAATCATCAATATATAGCTCGTACGTAAAACCGTCGTACGGCATCCTAAATCTGGGTACGGGTCAAAATCATATTCATCACACTATTCTTCCGGTATCCTCTTTATCAAAGATCATAGTCTAAGGTACTGACCTATGTCTAATACAATACTAATATCATCAATATAGTCATGATCTGACTACAGATCGACAATCTCGTACAACCCGATACCATCAGCACATAGCATCATCAAGGTGTATACATCGCCCAATACAGCCTGGGATCAATATCCTATCATATCATGCCTCATATCACGATCACATGTCGACCATTTTATTTATAACACTATTCACCCGCATCGCCACCCCAAGATCCTCTATAACACCAAGACGTACCTCAAGTACGAATCCTGCCATATCACCGATATCATAACCACAAAACAAATCTCATCGACTCAGCTCAATCCTAAGTATCATCCACAAATCCAGTATGTGAACACCTAGTCCCATACCACATAAACACATCTCCCCATATACGCACAGATAATAACATAGATGTATGCATGTGTGTGTCTGTTCGTGTATGGGTGTAAGGACTACTCTAGGGTTTCGCAACTAACACTAAACTAATCCATGAACACCTAGAATCTACCTTTATCATCAAGTCTCATATCAACATAAAATATATGTGTGCATACGTATTCATATACATCACCACGAACTGCGGGGGTGCTATACGCCATCCACCCGACTTCTCCCCGTAGATATAAATCTACTCACCTGGTCCTCGCTCGCCGGTGCCGACGTCGCCACTCGCTTGCTTGTCGTCTCGAAGTCCACATAGGATACCTACATATCATAATAGACCATATCGCATTAAAATCCGACTCATGACCAAAACGACATATGAATCCCACATAGGTCAAAACCTATGGTTTGCTTTCACAAATCAACCCAAAACCCTCGAAATCGGTGTACAAACACCGAGTGATCGCAAAAAAACTCAAACGCACCAATCGTGGTTTCAAAACTCACTAATCATATAAGAAATAGGTTTTAATTCATCAAAACCATAAAAGTAAACAAATCGTTTTATTTCCCAAAAATCTAGTTTGCGATCGTTAACCGTATTAATACAAATCTTGATGTTTAAACAAAACTAATGTCCATAATATTTACTAAATAACTTAAATAAGCCATACAAACCATTTCCACAATTTAATTTCACCAAACTATATACGTTCAAAAAAAACTAGTTTGCAATCTTACCCAAATTTCGACCATTTTAGCAAAAATGCAAATACAACAATCTAGCTTGGATTTGCATGATCTAAAACATTAAAGTACATCTTAAAATGTTAACAATACCATGAATACCCTAATAAGATTTTTATCCCAATTGATTAATTAAATTCCCAAAACCTAGTTAACAAAATTAACACAATTAGCAAAATTTAAACTAAAAATTAGCAACTAGTAATTAGCTTTTCCTTGCATGACTTAAGATCTCAAATTACAACACACAAATCATGATCCAAATACCCCAAACTCTAGTTTGATCACAACCCCTTCTCTTGAATTTTTCAATCATGCAATTTGAACACATATAAAACCTAATTAAAACTTAATTAAGCTAACATAAGCATTAACAAACAGTTTTAACTACATGGTTAAAATTATACCTCCACAAATTTGTAGATCTCACAAGAAATCTAGCCATCCAAAAAGCCCTCTTTTCACCACAATCCATGCTTGATAGCCTAAACTAAAATGTGTAGGAGTTGGATTTGGATGTTGGGATTTTTATTGATGGGTTTTGAGGCAAGTTTGATGAAATTTTTTCAAGAGAAATGAGGGGAGGAAAGGGAGGAGCTGCTGTTGAGAGGGGGAAGGGGTTTCGGCTGGAATGGGGAGTGATTGGAGAGAGAATAAGGTCGGGAAATTGTTTCCAAGTCAAAGAAGTCAAAGGTCAACACAACCATATCTCTTTTCTTATACATTTCTTTTTGTTTTGTTTTCTTTTCTTTAGCAAAACAAGTGGGGAAAATGAGGGGGCACTAGGGCTGCTGATTTAGAGAGGGGAGAGAGGGTGTGGGTGAGTGTGGGTGAGGGAAAAAGATAAATGTATTACCCCAATTCCTATTAACACTAATTTCACCGAAAAAGAAAGCCTTTTTCTTCGATATTTTCTAAACCGTTTTGGCAAACGATTTCATTTCAAAAACCACATGATAAAATTTTATTTAATGTTTTATGATGCACAAAATTTGTTTCAACTCATTCCAATTTGTAATTTTCCCTAATTAAATATATTAGTGACGGCTTAAAATAATATTAAAATAATATTTTTTTCAGAAAATTTGAAATTTCACCAGTGGCTCAATAAACACCAAATACTACCAATTACATAGCTAGAATATGTATATTTAATTTTATAATAAAGATATTTGCATTTTCACTTTTTACAGAAAACCCCTTTATTTTACCGTTTTTTCGAAATTTCACCGAAACGATTTTCAAAATGTTACAATCTTCCCCCCTTAAAGATATTCGGTCCCCGAATTTAAATTAAACCCCCCCCCCAAATACTAAAATATTTCAGCCAAAACCATCAAATCGCCGAGGCTCCGAAATCATAAATACATAAACACATCATAGCGCAATGCATGCGCATGAGTAATGAGTAGATAACTCGAAATCAAAACTCCGTCAAGCATCTCGCAATCATCGGAGTCAGGTGAAGACACGAATTCCAAATCTCAAGCAAGACCGATATGCTATAAATCGGGACTATACATGCAAATATCAGGAGGAAATACATGCCA
This sequence comes from Agapanthus africanus, assembly GCA_030015575.1. NCBI lineage: Eukaryota > Viridiplantae > Streptophyta > Magnoliopsida > Asparagales > Amaryllidaceae > Agapanthus > Agapanthus africanus. Next base: position 703,584,560 of record JASDDO010000024.1, on the reverse strand, counting down.
AATCCTTTAAGTTGCTGTGCAATGCACATAACACTGCACAGTGGCGGACGTCTATCATAAGAAAATAACTATATACATATATACATTTGTTTAAAATGTACGTTCCTCCATTTTGGGAAACAATTTTGAAGGGTTTTCCTTGTTTGAAACGTTTCGCGTCATATCAGACACATAGGTAAATACTGAGACTATAGCTCGCTTTTTGGAATTCCCTTCAATAGCTATCAATGCATGCAAAATACATTCAGGTACTGTCCTCTGACTAGTCCTGCTTAGTACGAAAACACATCGCAATTATCATAAAAAAACGTACTGCTCTATAAGAAATCAATCCCAAAATACGCGTATGAATACTACGTGCGTCTGGTGCGCACGACAATCAAAATCCATATACGTGCCATATAAGTGCACAGAAACAAGATCTAAGTGCATCGGGTGTGCAGAAAGTATCTGTCGTAGGCAACGTGTGTGCCTGACAACAAAATCAGGTGCATCTGACATGCACGAAAAAATCTCGATTTAGTGCATCTGGTGTGCACCAAAATCGCATCTCAAGACATGCGCTCAACATGCGCGAAAACCCAAAACCAGGGGCATCCATCATGCAAGAAATCATGAAATCCAATATCAAGTGCCGAACATGCGCAAAATCAAATCAGGTGCACAAGGTCCACAAAACAAATATCGAGTATCACAATCGAAATCGAAGTCCAGTGCATCTAAGTGCACAAAAGGCGTATCACTGCACTGCAAGCATATATAAACTATACAGAGTGCAGGAACCAAATCGTGTGCGTGCATACGCACAAAATCAACTCAAATGTCTAAAACCGTAAAATCACAAACATGTGAAACCAAAGCACGAAAACGATATCAAGTGCAACACTGTGCAAAGATCGTAAATCCTCAATCATCAAAATCAAATCATGCGAATAGATCACCCAAAACATCGAAATCAATAATGGCGGAATAGTACCGCTCAAGTGCATCCTCTAAGAATCTCGGGCCAACTGTCCGGAAGTCATTGTCCTTTCCTATATCTGCATCTTGCTCTGGAACGACTGCATACTCATCGCGACTCCTTCCGGAAGGTAAATCCAAGTACGATGCCTCGGCATGCGCATCGCATCTCTGATGTCGGCGGAGTGGAACGTCATCTCATCTAGATCTGGTACGAACCTCTTACTTCACTTTTCTCTAATGTCGTCTGCTTTGGACTCGTCTCGTCGCGGCTGCATGGACTGAGCTCCAACGGCTATCCTCGTATCGGGAGTCTCCCAAGAAATGCATCTCACCACCTAGCATCCGAATTAAGTCGAGCCATCCGATCGAGTCGTCAAAACCTCATAATCCCCCAAGAGCTCAACATCTTGGGCACAGTTTAATAGTATCGAGTACATAACACAGCATCAGTGGTCCAGCCGTAGAAGGGCAAACCCAAGCCTCACTAATGGCGCTGTAGAACTGCTGCAAACCCGAAGGTTCAAAGGCTTTCACACGGTCATTAAGTCGAGTTAAGGTTTCATTCTTCTAGAGGGACCATAGAATTGCCTGCATGTCTTTCCGACTACTTTAAACTTGGAATAATAGGTTTCTGACATTCGATCGTCTCTGTCGACTCTCAACGTCTCCGCGTGAAGTCGTCTGTAGCTGGAATCATTCTATCTGATGACCTCGCATCGGGGTAGAAGAACGATCTACATGTCCTAGTCATTCATCCTCGATGACTAGCGACCTTCTATCATCTCTTAGTACAACTCGTACTGCATTAGCTCCAGCATCTGGGGCAATATCTCGTCGTTCGCAGAAATAACTGGCTCGCTCGTCTGCACGCTGAACAGTGCCTCGACCATCATGAATAAGCAACACACCAACGGTCACCAAAATATGGCTGGCCTCTGTCAGTGGCCCAATCCTCTAGTGTCGATAAGCACATCCGAGTAACCTTATAAAGGCGATCCGCCAAACGCTCGTGGTGCGGAAACACAGTAAAAAGACACATCTCTGCAATCGCGTGTTGCCGGAATTTCTCCCTGGTCAGTCCTCGTTCGTGACGAGCTCGTGCTGACCGTAACTCTAGCTGTAGCTCTCCCTGCCCGTAATCGTGGCAGCAAAACCATAACTGGTATTGATGAGGCTAGATCGGAATGAATATAATACTGAGCAAAGAAATGTACATCCTAAGGCTCCTTAAATGGAGTGGCGTGTCGTAAGTATGCCGCGGAACATACCCACAGTACGTCACTCTACTTTAGTCACCTATTCCATCAACCAAGGGTCATCCTACGCTCCGAAGGTAAAACCTAACGCTTTGATACCAACTTTGTCACGACCCGAAAGTACGGAATATAACCGGCACTTAAACTACGAGCGTCTCGAGGCGTACGTAATCTAAGTAAGCCGAAAAAACCCAGAAATCCAAACCAAGAAAAGTAGTAGAGTGAAGGAAAACCAATTTAAAACAAGTAGTTTTAATAGCATAAGGCCAATTATGCGGTTTTTTTTTAAAAAACATCGAATATTTCCCGAAAATTTCGGGAGAGTCTCCTTTGTAAATACTGGCCCCCAAACGGGATACAACATGAATAGTATACGAAATCAATAAAAAGGCATCCCCAAGCGGGAGCTAGCTCTTCGTCAATCGACGGTCACAACCACACAAGCAATATAATATACAACGCCAACGGCGAGGATCAAAATTCAAAAGGAAACTCAAAACCACAAGAAAACCACAGAGATATAACGCGCGACTCTAAGGTCGAAGGAATAACATCACTGGTCTCTATCTCAAATAAATACATGTTTGGATGATGGAACTTCTAGATACAACAGAATAATGATATACAAGATATAATAATGGGTGCGATACAAACAAACCCACCTACTAGCAAGTCACCAGGAAATGGAAAGAGTGCCAGCAAGCCGTAATGAAACCTGTACGGCGAAACCTGCAAGAACTGTGGCACAACGGGGGTGAGTTGCCAACTCGTGAGTAGAAAAACATCTATGCACAGAAATCGCATAAATAACGCAATCCTAGGTCAATGATCATAATATATCCTCAAATATGTATATAACATGTAGCCTATAACAATGGCTAGGGTAAATATCTAACCTGAGTGTAATCTCATGTGCCTGTGTCAGTGCCTCAGGTAGCAATATATTATATGAATGAAGTATGAATGCATGAAAACAGAATACATGTAAATGAAGAAACTGTTTTCATAATTTAGTGAGATTTCCTTGTATTTTTAAAATGAGGTATCATAATGAAATCAACAAAAACAGTGCCTAGCATCGGCACAAAACGTAATCCCAAAATCTCGATATCTCTGTACCTCAATATCTCGAAATCTCAATGTCTCAATCACAATATCTAGGGCGCCGTCAGTCCAGACCGGCCCCTACCATCCATCTCAAGACCACGACGGTATCCTCCGGATATCCGACGTGTCGGGTAAAATAACCGGTAGGTAGTGCTCCCCTGCCAGGCTCACATCGTCATCATCACACGCTTCTTGCCCCGGGGTACCTTACCGGGTCCACCATGTACCCGAAACGGTTCATCCGCCTCCTCGAATCGGGTCTCGAAATCCATCAGTAAACTCATGGTGGACGACTCATACATCATGGGAAAAACCGCACTTTTTATTTGAAAAGAGCGAAATCAGTTTATATAAGTTTTGCGGTTTTTCCCCCCAAATCCAGAAAATTTCATGGAAATCCGAATCCAAATCATCAATAGCATGTAAAACTATGAATATAGGCATAACAATGAATAACAGTATGCATGAAGTGACAAGTAATAACTACAATGTTAAGCTGGCATATAAGGCAGGTACACTAATATCATGTCAAATTACTAACTAACAAGCTAAGTCAAGCAATAATATTTTCTAAGGTGTACGTGACATGGCAATTACCGATGAAGATGTGTGTGAGCCGGCAAGTAAGTGTACGTGGTACATACGCATCATCGGTAAGGGTGCTGGTGTCCTAACAATATGATATCAACATTGCAATAAGAAATTATAACATAAGTATGCGATGCGAAGCGAACCACAATAATAAGCGGGTGCTGAACACTAGACGCAACTGTAACTAACCTGCATTAATCTAATATAAGTCCTACAAATGGTGCCTTTTGAAATAACACGAATCATGGGGTTTTGAAAATAGGGGCTACGGTGTTTTTATGAAAAGATACGTCTTTTGAAATATCCGTAGGATCCCTTAGGCTGTCTTTTAAAATACCCACGATTCGTTAGTTTTTGAAATAGGTAAGAAGTCTAATCTAATCTAAGAACTACACTAACTATACGGCTGAACTAACAAGCTGAACTACAGGTAAGGAAACCGCCTATCATCAGAGTCGATACATATACATACCTGTATATGTATAGTCGGTGATCTCGCCTCAATAATATCATATCTATAACAAGACATCCCAAGTCAAGAGTGCGGATCAATCATCAATATATAGCTCGTACGTAAAACCGTCGTACGGCATCCCAAATCTGGGTACGGGTCAAAATCATATTCATCACACTATTCATCTGGTATCCTCTTTATCAAAGATCATAGTCTAAGGTACTGACCTATGTCTAATACAATACTAATATCATCAATATAGTCATGATCTGAGTACAGATCGACAATCTCATACAACCCGATACCGTCAGCACATAGCATCATCAAGGGGTATACATCGCCCAATACAGCATAGGATCAATATCCTATCATATCATGCCTCATATCACGATTACATGTCGACCATTTTATTTATAACACTATTCACCCGTATCGCTGCCCCAAGATCCGCTATAACACCACGACGTACCTCAAGTACGAATCCTGCCATATCACCGATATCATAACCACAAAATAAATCTCATCGACTCAGCTCAATCCCAAGTATCATCCACAAATCCAGTATATGAACACCTAGTCCCATACCACATAAACACATCTCCCAATATGCGCACAGGTAATAACATAGATGTATGCATGTGTGTGTGTGCGTGTGTGGGTGTAAGGACTACTCTAGGGTTTCGCATCTAACACTAAACTAATCCATGGACACCTAGAATCTACCTTTATCATCAAGTCTCATATAAACATAAAATATATGTGTGTATACGTATTCATATACATCACCACGAACTGCGGGCGTGCTATACGCCATCCACCCGACTTCTCCCCGTAGATATAAATCTACTCACCTGGTCCTCGCTCGCCGGTACCGACGTCGCCACGCGCTTGCTTTTCGTCTCGAAGTCCACATAGGATACCTATATATCATAACAGACTATATCGCATTAAAATCCGATATGACCAAAACGACATATGAATCCCACATAGGTCAAAACCTATGGTTTGCTTTCACAAATCAACCCAAAACCCTCGACATCGGCGTACAAACGCCGAGTGATCGCAAACAAACTCAAACGCACCAATCGTGGTTTCAAAACTCACTAATCATATAAGAAATAGGTTTTAATTCATCAAAACCATAAAAGTAAACAAATCGTTTTATTTCCTAAAAATCTAGTTTGCGATCGTTAACCGTATTAATACAAATCTTGATGTTTAAACAAAACTAATGACCATAATATTTACTAAATAACTTAAATAAGCCATACAAACCATTTCCACAATTTAATTTCACCAAACTATATACGTTCAAAAAAAAACTAGTTTGCAATCTTACCCAAATTTCGACCATTTTAGCAAAAATGCAAATACAACAATCTAGCCTGCATTTGCATGATCTAAAACATTAAACTACATCTTAAAATGCTAACAATGTCACGAATACCCTAATAAGATTTTTATCCCAATTGATTAATTAAATTCCCAAAACCTAGTTAACAAAATTAACACAATTAGCAAAATTTAAACTAAAAATTAGCAACTAGTAATTAGCTTTTCCTTGCAAGACTTAAGATCTCAAAATACAACACACAAATCATGATCCAAATACCCCAAACTCTAGTTTGATCACAACCCCTTCTCTTGAATTTTTCAATCATACAATTTGAACCCATATAAAACCTAATTAACACTTCATTAAGCTAACATAAGCATTAACCAACAATTTTAACTACATGGTTAAAATTATACCTCCACAAATTTGTAGATCTCACTAGAAATCTAGCCATCCAAAAAGCTCTCTTTTCACCACAATCCATGCTTGATAACCTAAACTAAAATGGGTAGGAGTTGGATTTGGATGTTGGGATTTTTATTGATGGGTTTTGAGGCAATTTTGATGAAATTTTTTCAAGAGAAATGAGGGGAGGAAAGGGAGGAGCTGCTGTTGAGAGGGGGAAGGGGTTTCGGCTGGAATGGGGAGTGATTGGAAAGAGAATGAGGTGGGGAAAGTGTTTCCAAGTCAAAGGTCAACACAACCATATCTCTTTTCTTATACATTTCTTTTTGTTTTCTTTAGCAAAACAAGTGGGGAAAATGAGGGGGCACTAGGGCTGCTGATTTGGAGAGGGGAGAGAGGGTGTGGGTGAGTGTGGATGAGGGAAAAAGATAAATGTATTACCCCAATTCCTATTAACACTAATTTCACCGAAAATGAAAGCATTTTTCTTCGATATTTTCTAAACCGTTTTGGCAAACGATTTCATTTCAAAAACCACATGATAAAATTTTATTTAATGTTTTATGATGCACAAAATTTGTTTTAACTCATTCCAATTTGTAATTTTCCCTAATTAAATGTATTAGTGACGGCTTTAAATAATATTAAAATAATATTTTTTTCAGAAAATTTGAAATTTCACCAGTGGCTCAATAAACACCAAAAACCAGCAATTACATAGCTAGAATATGTATATTTAATTTTATAATAAAGATATTTGCATTTTGACTTTTTACAGAAAACCCCCTTATTTTACCGGTTTTTTCGAAATTTCACCGAAAAATTTTCAAAACGTTACATGTGTGTGTGGTGGACTCTAAAGACTCGTCAATAGTATGGCTGTGGATTTAACCACTAGCACATCAGAGATATTAGCCATACGTGACGGGCGGCCAGCTATTGACCAAAAATGACGTCGATGAGCGAACTCATCCTGACACCCTACTGAGTCTGTCGGTGACAATATCCGTACAGTCCGGTCCGTTCGTCTATGAGCATCGTATGGCGGGCCTAGGGGGTTGGTAAAAGTCAGACCCCCAATAGCGGTACAAGTCGTGTCGGAGTGTAGCCCAGAACACCCTGAGATACTACTGGAATACCTACCAGCAAATCTCCTGCCTTGGCCAAGGACTTTTCATGTTCTGGCTCTCTTAAACACAGCGCGACCTCACCCCCAATACCGGGAGAGACGAACCCCTGCAGATCCGATCACTGCCTCCATGTGGCTCGGGACTGTACCCAACTAAAACCTGTTTGCACGACTCCTTTGAGCCGTGGTAGGGTAGTAATCAAAGCACAGTGGGAAATCACACGAGACAAATGACGATCTCAGGTCGATGAACTAACCTGTACACATGTCATCAGGGAACTGCTATCCGACGTCAGGTATAATACCAACTAGCAGGTTCCCGGCGAGTCCTGTCCGGTGTACTCATAACCCAATGAGCACCTGTATACATCTTAGTTGAACCAACTGACACCAGTGGCTCGTGAGACCGGCCACCGCCCTTCGTCGGGGTCTCGATTGTATTCACTATTCTACTCCGGAGTATCGATGCCCTATCTCGAAACACCCACGACTAGGGACCTTTTAAGGATGTGCTTATAGACTCCAGCTCTCACGTATATGATCGCCCTCATACTGCTGGTAGTCAAGCAAGAATCCTAGGGGCTCTATCAACGTGTAATAGCGACTCGTAAGGTCACCTAAAGCAGTACACGATGATAAAGATAAACCGGATAGCATACTATCATCTCGAGTAAGACTGTCCTACTGGGACAGGTCCTCCCCTCAATCATTACAATCACGTGCCTGTGATCCAATAATTGTCTCTGAGGGCACTATCTCCAACAATCTCCCACTTGCACTCAAGGCTAATTATTGCGATGTCGCATACTCACAGCCCGTGTGATACCGAACACCCAACTCCTCTACTAGTAAGTCTCACAAAGCTCGTTTGCGAAACTATTGCGTTCGAGGAATAGCCTCAGTGAGTGGATCCGCTCTGGTGTTTCTTTCTATGTCTCTCTTTCTCTTAAGTTCGCGGACAAAGCCATCTTCCGAAATGAGCAATACCTGTCTTAGAATATGTCTGGATATCTGATGGGACCTAGATCATAAGTGAACTCCAAATCCAAACTTCTTAGACTGTATCGTCAACTGAACTTAATCAGTATCCTGCGTCATGCCTTCCCTCAGAATCCACCTGGACCACCTGTCCAAAATACTGCCCCTCGTCAGAGGGAAAACTATAACTCTGACAGCCACTCTGCCATCCAGGTCACCTTGGAAGCCTGGAATGATAACCATCTCCCAAAAGAGGCTGCCGTTATCATATCCCTAGAACATCCACTTATGTTCTAAAACTGCTTCCGACTATTTCTCCAGGATTGGATTAATATCAACTTATTGCACCTATTGCAAGAACAACATCTTGTGTGGTACTTGACATCTCATGATTGACTCAATTGCCTAAACAAATGATCTGTCAATCATGCGCATCCCTCTCCCCTTTAGTCTGTAAGACACTTTAGAGAGGGTGACTTCATCACCTGCAGGTACACCACCATGCCAGGAGTCGTCCATTCTAAATACTCATAGAATGCTGTCTAAGTAACCAGATTGGGAAACCACCCAAATCTAGATCTAAAACCAAAGATCTAGTGACCAGAATGTATGATATAATATCCAAGTCCTATGTGGAGAAACCACTGTGTGACGACTAAAGTATAACCGATCGTAGTATAGGAATATCACTTCCTACTCTGTGTATGTCATCAAATACCAGGACATCACACCCTACTACCTTCTTAACAGATCCATCCTCTATTCTGATGAAGTCAAACCTATGACTGTCACATCAGAAATAGATGATTTATCTCCGCTATATCTGCTTTGGTCTATAAATAGACATAAGCCTGATGTCCACCAATGCTTCCGCTGCTCCCACTGACTACGACAACCCTCTGGCAGAGTCATATACACGTACGCTTCTAAAGGTAGTTTAGAACGACGCTATACTCATCCTCCTACCGGGTCTCACAGTCTGGAACAACAGCAATGGCAAGTCTAGGTAAACAAGAACCTCCCTGCCACCGTCCTTGAGCATACCGAAGTACCTCTCGGGTGCCTGAGGTTACCCACTTTATCTGCGGAGTGGCCAATGGAATGTCAAACCGGATTGAATCTTTAGGTTCTTATCAAATCTTCAGTAATCGTTTGCGGTTCTGGAATCACTTCCAGTTCTACCATACTCCCACTACTGTTTTCTGAAAAAAAATCCATTTTTATCAAAACTGTAGCGAGTCAAGAACAATATCATTATTGATCTTCCAGATGGTAGAATATCAACCCTCGTCATAGCCGGGGTCAACCCACAAACAACCATTACAGAAACGTGCCTTGAGTTATCCGGAGTCTGGTTTTAAGCATAAGCCGGACAACTCCCCATACCTTAACAATGTCAAGATATGAACGGTTCTATATCCAATATAGAAACAGAGGCACTGATTTAATTGAACCAGATTCAAATCATGCAGCTGTCACCAGTGCATGTCAACTAGATGGAAGGAGGCCGTTCAGCATTACTCAACTTAGGAATACTTCCAATTATGAGTAATCTGAAAGAGAAGCTAGTTCTCTTAAACATTACTATCAACTGAATACTATACACAAGTATCTACATCTTCGATCACCTTGAAGAATCCCGATACTTGCAATACCTGGTTCTCTACTTTACTCATATACCTATAACTTCTCAAAACTTGGACCGTGTGTTTCTACGAAACACTTGTCTAAGAACTAGAGAAGTCATAAGTAAACTGAATGTAGTACGAGGACCAACCCCTCTGTCCTAATGGACATTGGATAACATACAATACTTTGTATAAGTCCCTTGAGTCAAATGACTCATTCACTGTGAACTGTACTTATGGTTAAGAAGAATTACACCATTGTTCAATGCTCCTTACCTAACCATCCACTGATTTAGGTAAATGTCATAGACATAATTTCAAAAAGGTATGTCTCACTCTATAAAAATAGACGTACAGATATATCAATTTGAAATTGGTATATAACAACGGATATTCAAAGCCATATATTTGCCGACCGGCAAACAACCCAGGTGACATCCTCAAATATCACCAATTACAACGAATCCCGATATAATGAGGATGATCACCTAATTCCCAATAACTTACTCCCACTCATCATCTGTAAAACCATACAGATGTGAGAATCAAACCTGGTAAATACATACCCTGGAGCAAGTATCTAATTGGGAAATCGGTTTTCTTTTAACAGTACACAGTGAAACTGAAACATTGAAATGTTTCGATGGGGTATCCTGGTATTCCTAATAATGCCTCTTCCATTATCCAGATTCACAACTGTAACCGTATAATTCTTTGCCATCTCTCCAAATCCCTTTATATGTCTTTAGTCATTACCTTCTGTACACCCCTTTAGGCCAAATGGTTTTCTTCTTTCCCTACCGTTCGGCACGAGCCTATGGTTTGGAAGAAGACTATCCAAAAAGCATAATGGGTGTACTGTCCTAATCCTAGGAACACTCGCAATGCGAGAGAAGGTGAAGATAAAAGACACCTGAATGAACTTTATTCCTATTTCTCCTGAACTAGGATCCATCCCCGAACTGGAACAAGTTCCTTTCGAGTTCGTATATAACCATATGATGGATTATCCAATAAACTTGGGATCTTCATAGTGATACGGAGTGTCCTAGAGAAATACAAAGGTGATTTAGGATTGGCGAAGAAATAGTTGGTTTGGTCGTGAATAGAAGTCGCAATTTACTTTGCCCTCTTACTAATCATTTTCTTTGTCTTTACTTAATACCTTCTGTACACCTTTTAGGCTAATTGGTTTTCTTCATTCCCCACTGTTCGGCACCGGCCTAAGCTTTGGAAGAAGACTATACAATTTGCGTAATAGGTGTACTATCCCCTAAGCCAAGGAGTACTCGCAACCTGAGAGAAGGTAAAAGGAAAAGACAACTGAATAATCCTATTCGTTTTCTCCAGAACAGGAAACCATCCTCGAATTCCTTCGAGTTCGTATATAACCATACGATGGTTTTGTCCAATGGAAGTGGACGTTCGTAGTAATACGGGGTGTCCTGGAGAAAAGGGTAAAAGTAGGAGTGGCAATGAGGTTTGCAACTCTGACAATCCGAAAGCCAGTGTTAAGAAGGTCCGGTAAACTTGGTCATTGAGTCATAGTTTAGGGTCGGGTCAATGGTCGCTGCCAAAGAGAGAGAGAGAAAAGAAACACTCAGCGTGCTCTCTAACCTAGATCAGAATGGTTGTCACTTTATCTAATCTGGAAACCTCCCACTGTAACGTCAAATTCTTCCCCAAACCTGAAAGAAGAATTAGCCGGGATCACCCGAGGAGTAAACCAACTCATCAGTGGGAATCGGGATCCAACTATCATCGCATGATAATGTGACGGAATCCGCTCATGTTATCACACTCCAGAAGGTATGCGCATACCTGGCAAGTTTCAGTTCTTTTGAAACTCCCGATGTGATTTTTACCCCATGCTCTTATGACCTTGGCGTGAGGTCAAAATGTCATAAGTCAAATGTCAAGTTCTAACCATCAGTATCCAGGTTAATTTGAACCAACTCATACATACCCTTGACGAAGGCTAAAATAGTAGTACGACCGTCCCAAACCAACGCATCTATCTATGCTGCAGATAAATATCCGGCAGCTACCAATCACTATGCCTTGGCGTGAGGTCAAAATACATAGCTTGAATACTACCGAATATTTAACTGAAATGATGGAGGGCTACGAATGGTTTCTGGCGAAAACCTTTAACATAATAAACTTGATATCGTTGAAGGAACTGATAGCTTTTTAGAAATATAGTGACGAAAACCTTTGCTAAAGAGGTCACTCCCGGTGAAGGGATCTCGGCTCTTTCCCCGTGGAATGAGGTGCATGATATTCCAACTGAATACCACGATGCAAAGCAAATGTAATCGGCTATAGTGAAGTTATTGCCCTGACGCAAACTTCTATCCAAGGGGTCACTCCCGGTGAAGGGATCTCGGCCCTTGCCTCGTCGACTGAGGAGCAGGACATTCCAACTGAATACCAATGTGCAAAACAAAAGTGAACGCCCTTGCAATAACAGATTTTTGAAAAGTGTTCCAACAACATCAGAATAGGTTTGTTCAGCTTGCATTGATCCAAATCAACGCAGTCCCATCAATTGATCACACCACAAAAGAACAAAAATAATGATGTACGTATATGCCATCCGCATTCGCTACTGGGTCCCGTCATCACCCGTTAGGTTACTTAACTAACGACGGAGCGGGGACTGGACTAGCATGGACGCAAAACATATACAACATCTACTAGTATATATTTAATATATAATTTTCGCTCAAGGCGTGATAAAAAGCAACAGCACAGAAAAGTACAGCATCACAGAATAATACAGATATCTGGGATCCCCGGGTTTCATTTAGCTACTGAAACCCGACGTTCCCCTGGTCGTGTGGATAGCCTGTACAATGAAATCCTAGAGCCCTACGGGCACGGCAAGTTACCCGCCAAAACCTGAAGTGAGGCAGCCCCCTTCAGCAACGTGAATGGATCACCCAGCACTTCACGGAATCCGGTAACTTGGGCACCTTTCCTGGGTCAACCTGCACCCCCTACGAGTGCGGCGAATAGCCCGCCAATTCTAGAGTAAAGCCCCCTCTGTCTCAACGCCATGAGATGCGGGCTTGTTGCCCTCTAGAACCCGGGTATCCGTGCACCCCTCCGCGGGATAATCCTAGTACATAAAGTAAAATATACATACAACGGGTACATCGACCGCAACTTGGTCGTACCCCAAAAGAATAATACAAAGAGGCAGTGACGGCAGTCCACATGTCGGACGCTCGCCCCGCAATAACAAATGTAGATAAATAAAACCAAACTGTACTACCACTGCAACCAGGCTATCCCCCACGACCGATCCGCAACATCACAGCACAACACAGAACATCAACGTGAATGTGACGTTCGCAAATCCGTTTAACCGGGCTATAGCAGTTAGACAGGATTTACCGATCAAGTGACATTCACGGTCGCAGATATAATGTAAATACTGTGAACTAGCATGTTTAAAATATCCGATTGAACAAATTTTATCAAGTGGGCCCCAAGCAGTACTGTAGCACTTACAGAAAATATGGGCCCAAAAATAATATCCCAAGACCCCTATTTCCAAGTCTAAAGCCCTCTGGAAAAATTTGGCATGCTGATCAGATAAAAGCGCGGCGGAACCGCGGCCCAAGCATGGGTTCCGCCGTGGTTCCGCGGCGGTATGGAGCGATCTCACGACCAAATTTTCATAGAATTCTTAGATTTTCATGCACAGCATTCTGAAATAACGTGAAAAATTTTTGGAGTAGAAAAAATTTCGACAGAAACACGATGCATTGGAAAATACGGTTTTTGGGGATTTTTGTTCGATCGAGTTCTAAACATACTAGAGCAAACTAGGCATGGTTAATGGCATGGCTCTGATGCCAATGTAAGTCCGCGGCGGTGCCCCGGCCGTCGAACCGACGCCGAAAACGCGGAAACAAAAACTTTGCAAACTAGCAAACCGGCACCACCGCGCACTTTTCACCCGGATCGGGCCATTAACCTAGCTACTAGAAAAAAGGAAAAGAGAAGAGAAGCTATACCAAGCGATCCGTGTCCTTCGGTCTTCTTCTCCACTTCAATCTCCCGCGGAAACTCCGTTCATCTGGTCCTCGTCGGAAAGGGCACCACGTAGCCGAATACTTTTACGGGCTCCCACCTCTGGACCGAGGCAACTCGGACGCGAAGTTGGCTAACCGACGCGTCCAAGGTTTGCTATAGAATAGTGTAGTAGCCATGTCTCTTTAGGGTTAGAGAAGTTGCCTTAATGGAGGATGGAGGTGAAGAAAGAACTTTGGAGTGAAAATCTCTTTGTAGGATGAATGGAAAATTGAGATGAACATTTTAGCCACCACTCAAAATGAACCTCTCCCTCTCCTTAGATGTGGCCGGCCCTTTTCCTCCATGGTGGAGATAATGGAATGAAATTATCATGGAGAAAAGAAAAGATAATGCAAGGAATTATGCCACACCCACTTCTCATCTCATTAAATAACAAAACCATCACATGAAAGCAAATAATGGACAAGAAAAGAATCTCATGATGAATAAACAATCATGAAGCCACACATATGCAAGAAACCCCTCCACAATAAGTAATTTGCACAATTGCAAATTACCCCCTCCATCGAAAGTCCGGCCGTGAAAGAACAAAGGAAAACCGGCCGGAACGGAATGCAAACTGGCAACTTCAGAAAACAGATCCCGCAATAAATTACAGGAAAACCCCGCTACTGCAAATACATGCCCGCATTTGTATTCCCACTGAACACAAATGCAAAGAGACAAAATCTACACTGTTTAATACTAGGATCTGGCTTAAGCCAAAGCCGGCTAGTAAAAACCGTCCGATCACGATCCGTGCAATACCGTACGTATCTGATCGAACCCTGCCATATCTCCATATGGCCTCTACAGCGTTTCGCCCGAAACCTGAGTAACTGTGTGTGTGGAGGACTCTAAAGACTTGTCGATACTATGGCTATAGATTTAACCACTAGCACGTCAGAGGTATTAGCCATACGTGACGGGCCATGAGCTATTGACCAAAAGGGACATCGATGAGCGAACTCATCCTGACACCCTACTGAGCCTGTCAGTGACAATATCCGTACAGTCCGGTCCGTTCGTCTATGAGCATCGCATGGCGGGCCTAGGGGGTTGGTAAAAGTCAGACCCCCAATAGCGGTACAAGTCGTGTCGGAGTGTAGCCCAGAACACCCTGAGATACTACTGGAATACCTACCAGCAAATCTCCTGCCTTGGCCAAGGACTTTTCATGTTCTGGCTCTCTTAGACACAGCGCGACCTCACCCCCAATACCGGGAGAGACGAACCCCTGCAGATTCGCTCACTGCCTCCATGTGGCTCGGAACTATACCCAACTAAAACCTGTTTGCACGACTCCTTCGAGCCGTGGTAGGGTAGTAATCAAAGCACAGTGGGAACTCACACGAGACAAATGACTATCTCAGGTCGATGAACTAACCTGTACACATGTCACCAGGGAACTGCTATCTGACGTCAGGTATAATACCAACTAGCAGGTTCCCGGCGAGTCCTGTCCGGTGTACTCATAACCCAATGAGCACCTGTATACATCTTAGGTGAACCAACTGACACCAGTGGCTTGTGAGACCGGCCACCGCCCCTCGTCGGGGTCTCGACTGTATACACTAGTCTACTCTGGAGTATCGATGCCCTGTCTCAAACTCCCACGACTAGGGACCTTTTAAGGATGTGCTTATAGACTCCAGCTCTCACGTATATGATCGCCCTCACATTGCTGGTAGTCAAGCAAGAATCCTAGAGGCTCTATCAACGTGTAATAGCGACTCATAAGGTCACCTAAAGCAGTTCACGATGATAAAGATAAACCAGATAGCATTCTATCATCTCGAGTAAGACTGTCCTACTGGGACAGGTCCTCCCCTCAATCATTGCAATCACGTGCCTGTGATCCAATAATTGACTCTGAGGGCACTATCTCCAACATGAAGTTGTGGTTATGATTCTCACTTCAAAAACCTTTCTTTATATATGTATTACTCACTAGAAGAAACCAGAGAGCAAATGGTGAAGGAGGAAGAAGATGGTGGCTTTCTTTTAACAAGAGTAAAATGATAACCCTTTGCTCAAGGAAAAAGAAAATATATGAATATATATTTTCTAATCCTCATCTCAAACCATATTTAGATGATGGAGACATTATTTAACTTGAGTTCAAAAACACAAAGAGAAGGATAACTCATGGTTAGAAGTAGGTGAGCATGGTTAGGTTTAAAGAAGAGTGTAGAAGCTAAGCAAGAATTATCCTTTTCTTTTCCATTTTGTTTTAAACAAAAATCAAATAATAATCCATATATATATCCATGGTTTGAGTCTTATATTGCCACCATTTCCATGTGTAAACAACCATGATAGATGGTGTATGTATGTATGTATGTATGTATGCACATCCATATGTGCATGAAACTAGAAAGAAAGAAAGAAAAACATACATACATGCATATATCCATCATATTCTAGAAAAGGTTTTAAGTGAGAAAACTAATGGTTAAATGATAAATCAACACTTGATTTATCAATCCGGCCATATCACATATGACCCTACCAAAAGCAAGCCGCCCGATCAATGTACGGTATCATATACGCGCATTTTAATCGGGTCCATGCGCATATCGCATACGCGCACCACAACGTTTAGCCTGGACTAGGTAACTCCTTTGTGGGACACTAAGACTCGTCAATACGTCGGCAGTGGGTGATGATCATATCAAGCAGCCCCAAGCCGCAAGCGGTCAGCTAAAAGTAACGGCCACCCGGGTATTGAGCGATCAGAAGAAAACAAGCGAACCTGCTACAACTCCCGTCGAGCCAACCGGCAACACTACCGTACAGTCCGGCCTCTTCGTCAGATATGCTGCATTTCGAGCCTAGGGATGGTTACGTCGACCCCAATAACTCAATAAGTCGTGCCGGTGAATGGTCTATAACAGATCGAGAAACTACTGATAACACTTATCAGCAAACCTCAGCAGCCCTGGCCAGGGACTTACTGATATAACCAGTCGGGCACAGCACAGCATCAACTCCCAATATTGGGAGAGACGAAACCCCTCCTATCGCTCATTGCCTTCGTGTGTCTCAGGACTGTACCCAACGGCTACCTGTTTGCACGACTCAGTAGAGCCGTGGTAGGATGGCAATCAAAGTACAGTGGGAGAACACACAAGACTCTATGATGATCTCGGGTCTACAGACTAACCTGTACCAGTGTCACCTGAGAACTGCTATCCGACGATAGATATAATTCCATATAGGAGTTCTCGGTGAGTCCGTCCAGTGTACCCAGTCACCACTGAGCACCCGTATATGATCTTGATGTCAAAAATCGATGAATGTGGGAACATCTATCGCCTATCGTATAGGTCTAGTATCATGTACGCTAGTCTACTCTGGTATATCAAAGCCCCGTCTCGATATACCTACGACTAGGGACTTTCCAGGATATGCTTATATACTATAGATGTCCCACTAGTATGATCTCCATCATAATCAGAGTAGTCAAGCCGATATCCTCAGGGCTTTATCAGCATGTATGAATGAATAAAAGCATGATCAAATCAACATGTCAGATAAAGAAGAACCAGATAGCATACTATCATGTCGAGCAAGAATGCATACTGAATATATATATATGTATAGATACATCCACTATCATATAATGGCCTCTAGGGCATACATATATCCAACATTACCATCAGGCTTTTGCAGGAGTTGGAGCAGGTTTGCTTGCTGATCTTCTGATCTCTCAATACCCGGGTAGTTGTTACGTCCAGCTAGTACCGCTGACGGCTTGTAGGTGCTTGATGTGATCATTATCTACTGCAGGCGTATTGACGAGTCTTTAGAGTCCTATATAGAGGTTTTACTGGCTCAGGCAAAACGAAAAAGGAGCACATATGTGATATGCGCGGGACCGAGAATAATGTGTGTATGTGATACAGTATTCTATTCTCACGACTTTTGTATCGGTCGGTTTAATATGATATAGCCAGGTTATCGAATCAAGTGTTGATTCGATAAGTCGATACATTGGATGTTAGTCGGTTATATATGATATAGCCGGATTATTAAATCAAGAGTTGATTTGATAATTTAGTGTATAATTTTATATTTGATATACTAATTTACATTAACTAACATTTGCTCACTTAAGCATTTATTTTCTCACATGTGCACACTTAATATATATGTGATATATATTAATTTGTGTTTTGTTTTTGTATCATGGTTGTTGATACACACTACATGGGTGTATGAGACTTACACTATACTAATTATAATGTAAGGTTTTAATATTTAATGTAATTCCAAATTAGTGGATAATTAGCCACATGCATGAAGCCTTGAGAATCTTGTGGATGCTTTGGCTAAGTCCACTAGTTTTGTTTTACTTGAGATATTTATTAACCTAACCATTGTATTAAGCCATGGTTATGTCTCTACATGAGTTAATATATGATACAAACTCACCCATGGTTATTTCTCTCACCTCACAAGTTCTTTCTCATTTTCTCTTGAGCTCATATTCTTCTTCCATGTGAAAAGCTTGCTAGGTTTTCAAAAGAGAGAAAAATATTGTGAGAAAAATAAAACTAAAGTGAGCTCACTACCTATTTCATCATCCACTACAAGATTAGCACTTTAGTATAGGGTGTTAGCTTCACTAATCATACATTAGTAAAGTAGTAGCTTGAGTTGGTATCCCCTCGACGTAGATCATCTTCGGCCTCGACGACTTCAAGCAAGATCGTTCTTTTCACCTCGTGAAGTCATGGATGAGTCCGGGAGTTCAACGATCGCAGTGAAGGGACTACAACAAGGAGCTTTTGAAGTGAAGGACCGATCTACAAAGGTTGTATTTCTATTTCACTTAGATGTTAATGGTTTACATATGTTTTCGTATTGTTTTCTAGTTATCGATTCTTGTTTAGAGTTCCTTGAAACGACAATTTTTTTAAAATGGCACGGACGAAGCCTCCCAAAACCTTGCTGCCATCGATAGGAACCTTACAATGGTATCAGAGCCTAGCTAGAGAATTATACGGATAATGTTAGATTACGAATACGAAACGAACTCCGAAACTTAAAACCCTAAACCCATGTTTCTGTCGATTTTAAAACAAGCTCCAAAATTTTTTCAAACAAGTGCAGAATCATCTTTAAGCAAATATAAGAGTATGGAAGAAAGTTGGGACCCAGTGCCCGGATTTGGATCGAGCACATGAGGTGAAAAATCGGGGTGGCCGGCCCGGTGAAGTCCTCTGGGTCCCAAATTTTTTTCATGCTCTGTGCTTTGGGATTTGGGGTTTCAGGTGTTGTTTATTTTTGTTAATTTTTAATGTGATGATTAACTCAATGCAAAGGCAACTCGGAGTGTTTCGTTGTCGTAATTTTAACTGTTTTCGGGTTACTTTAGCCATTGTTAAAAAGTTTAATCGGATATCAAATACCAGCTTTAACCCTTGCCGGAAAATTTCCAAGTGTTGGATTTTTCCCGTAGTTAAAAAGCTTTCAGAGATCATGCAAGTTATTCGATGGACCCTCTAGAAGAATGAAACCCTAACTCGAGATGTGACCAGCGAACTGCGACTAAACTTTAGGGCTTACCGTAGTTTGTGGCGCCACAAATGAGGCTTGGGTTTGCCCTTCTACAGCTGGTCCATTGGTACTGTGGCATGTGCTGAATAACTTTAAACTACGCTCAAGTGTTTAGCGTTTTGGGTAATTTTGGGTGTTTAATGATTGATTGGAATGTTTAACATCGTCTAGTTTTCTCTGTGATGTCATGACATGTGATGTCCTGTGATACTGGATATGTTATATTGGATCGTCGCGTTTTGAATAGCCGGGGGTTTTATATAAGATGAGAGTTTTTATTTTCATTCATGTAAAATAAATTTATGTAATATTCTTTTATTGGGGCACTTCCGGGTTGAGGTTGATGTCACCATTGATGAATATTATTTACTTTTCCGCACTAGGATAAACCTAAGGAGGAGAGCACAAGTAACCGGGTTCTAGAGTCCAGTGGGAGACCAACTCGAGGAGTCGAGTCCGGGTCTTCTAACTCTAGAATTGGTAGGGTTTCTTGCCGCTCTCGTAGGTATCTTGAGGTGTGGGTTTGTCTATTCATCGCGACCGTGGAATCTGTGTTTTATAGAGGCTCAAAATAAAACACGGACCTTCTAGTATATCCATTATTTCATATGTTTCTTCTGCTGCGATATCTGTGATGTGATCATTTGATATGTTGAGATGGATAATGTATATGGTATATATGATATATTATATAGACGTTACTTATGTTTTACACCCGCGCTAGCCATGCCTGTTCTGCTGTTAGTGACCTAACCTAACGGTGCATGACGGGACATCGAGGCGAATGCGGATGGCATAAGTGTACATCGTATTTATCTGTGGTGTTTAGGTGACTTAAATGATGGGACTTCATTAATGTGATTAATGAAAGAAAAGAAACTTAAAAGATATTGTAGAATCAAATTTTCAAAAAAAGGGTAGCTACAGTTTTTGCTTTGCATAGTGATATATATATGATATATCCCATACCTTATTCGATGAGGAAAGAGCCAAGATCCCTTCACCGGGAATAACCTCTTTAGCAAAACTGGCAGATGCTACAACACCCGGTTTGTCTTTTGATTGCTTTTGGAGTTTTGCTTTGCATAGTGATATATATGATATATCCCGCACCTTATTCGATGAGGAAAGAGCCGAGATCCCTTCGCCGGGAATGACCTCTTTAGCAAAACTAATGAAAGCCTCAAAAACACTCCTTTTCTAAACTCACTTGTTTCTACAACAATATCAAGTTCATTACGCAATAGGTTTTCAGAAAAACCTGTCGTAGCCCTCCGTCATTTTAGATAAGAACTGTTTAGTATTCGTGCTGAGTTTGTTGGCCTTTGTCAAGGCGTAGTGTGCAGTAGCTGAATGGTGCTTATCCGCTTATGCATATGATGCAGATTGTTTTAGGGTAGTCGTACGGCCTTGTTGGCCTTTGTCAAGGGTCATACTGGTGGGTTTGATTTAATCAAGAAATGACGGGTTGAACTTGACTAGCATCTTATGATTTGTTGGCCTTTGTCAAGGTCATAGGGGTTAGGGGAAAATATTATCGGGAATTTCAAGTGTTGAAATTTGCAATGAGATTGCATACTTTCTATGAGATAGTTGGAACCCGATACCCACTTCAAGTAATTGTTACTCCTGGGAGTGTTTTACACAGAACAATTAGCTGATCAAGTGGGTTTCTAGAAAAGTGTCAACGGGGTTATGCCTCTGGGAAAACAAGGTTTATTTTAATTAGGTCCATGCGAAAGCACGGGGAACCTCCCTCAAAGTACCGACACTGCCCTGGCTGAAAGATTGGCGAAATTGTAGGGTATAATTAATCCCGGCTAGTCTTTCCTTTTAGGGTTTGAAAAAAGATTTGATAAAAATAGTGGGAGCCATCCTGATTAGATAAAATATTAACCAATCTGATCTTGCAAGAGCATAAGCTAAAGTGTTTTCTTCTCTCTCTCTCCATGTAGCGACCATATCATGCCTTAATCAAGATAATAATATGGATGTATTGACCAAACCCGCATGTTATACTGTGCTGGGGAACGTTGGTTCCGTTCTTTCTTATAAAAGTTATAAGACTGAACAGGATATAGGGGAATACCAGGATTCCCATGCCACCCGAATGAAGAAAGTACTTGTTGATGCATTTTCTTCGGGTGTGTTCGTTATAGAGAACTGTTTCTCCATTTGCTCTACGTCCTGGGTATTAGATACCGGGTCAGGATCCCGTATATGCAATCAGTTACATGGGCTGAGAAAAGGTAGAGAAGTTGGAGAAGGTGATAAAGACATGAGGGTTGGAAATGGTGCAATTGTTGCAGCTAAGACCGTCGGAGGATATCACCTTGTATTACCAACTGGTAATACATTGATTCTGAACGGATGTTATTACATGCCGAACCTGATATGCAACATTATATCGGTTTCTTTATTAAGTAAAGAGGGATATAATTTTGTATTACTGGATAATGTTATGAACATTTTTCTGAACCAAAAGTTGGTTGGATCAGGCACGTTGTGCAATGGCATTTATGTTCTAAATCAATCAACGGTTCTGAGCATAACAAACACACACAAGAGGAAGAGTTCAGAACTGAATGAATCCTTCTTGTGGCTTTGTAGACTAGGTCACATCAATGCGACACGGCTAGCTATGTTGCATAAGGATGGATATTTGAATCCGTTCGAATTGTCATCTTATGACATTTGCCAGTCATTTCTCAAAGGCAAGATGACCAAAACTCCATTTAGGGACATAGAGAAAGAGTTCTTGAACTCTTGGGACTGATATATAGTGATGTATGTAGTCCCATGTCTACACATGCCAGGGATGGTTTTGCGTACTTCATCACATTCACTGACGATCTGTCTAAATTCGGATATATGTTCCTGATGAAACACAAATCAGAAGCTTTTGAGAAATTTAAAGAATATAAACAAGAAGTCGAGAACCAAACCGGGAAAAGTATTAAAATCATTCGATCTGATCGAGGAGGTGAATACTTGAGCAATGAATTCATGGACTTCCTAAAAGAGAATGGGATTCTCTCTCAGCTAACTCCTCCATATACACCACAGTACAACGTTGTATCAGAACGGAGGAACCGCACCCTATTGGATATGGTGCGCTCTATGATGAGCACAGCTGAGTTACCTATTTTCTTCTGGGGGTATGCGCTGGAGACAACGGCATACCTATTGAATCAAGTTCTATCTAAATCTGTACCTACCACACCATATGCGATATGGAGTAGGAAGAGACCATGTCTTAAACAAGTTAAGATATAGGGTTGTCCGGCCTATGTCAAAAGGCAAAATCCGGACAAACTCGAGGCTTTGTCAGTTCTATGCAAGTTTGTGGGATATCCCAAACATTCATATGGATTTCTTTTCTACCATGGCGAGGAACAAAAGGTGTTTGTTTCTCGACATGCCACCTTTTTAGAAAAGGAATTTCTTGTAAAAGAAATTAGTGGCAGCGAGGTAGAACTGGAAGAAATTCCGGCTACACAAACTCAAACTGAAGATTTAGTGGAACCCGAGAATTCGATAGTACCTAACGAACCCCAGCCTCTCCGTCGATCTAGTAGGGTTCCTCACCCACCTGAGAGATACTATGGTTTTCTCATAAATGGTGGGAGCGAGGATTGTATCATGTAGGATGATGACCCAACTAGCTTCGAGCAGGCCATCACGAGTGGAGACTCAGTGAAATGGCTGGATGCAATGCGGTCCGATATAGAATCCATGTACACCAACAAAGTGTGGACTTTGGAAGATGCTTCTGAAGGGGTAAAACCCATTCGGAGCAAGTGGATCTTCAAGAAGAAACTTGGTGTAGATGGTAAAGTGGAGACTTTCAAAGCTAGACTTGTTGCAAAGGGTTTTCGTCAACGACCAGGCGTCGATTATGAATAAACCTTTTCTCAAGTGGCTATGCTTAAATCCATCCGGATCATGCTTGCCATCGCTGCATATCATGACTACGAAATATGGCAAATGGATGTTAAGACCGCCTTTCTAAATGGTGATTTAGAAAAGAGCATGTACATGACTCAGCTAGAGGGCTTCGTAGCTAGTGGGAGCAGCGGGAGGGTATGCAAGCTGCTTAAATCCATTTATGAATTAAAGCAAGCATCGCGGAGTTGGAACATCTGCTTTGATGTCGTTATTAAAGAGTTTGATTTCGTCAAAAACGTAGATGAACCTTGTATATACAAGAAGGTGGCAGAGAGTAAGGTTGTCATCCTTGTATTGTACGTGGACGTCATACTCTTGATAGGAAATGACATTCCTATGCTGCAATCGGTCAAGCTCCTCTTATCACAATGATTCTCAATGAAAGATCTAAGGGATGCCTCCTACATCTTGGGGATTAAGATCTATAGAGATAGATCTAAACGGATACTGGGATTATCCCAATCTAGGTACATTGACACCATACTAAAGAAGTTTAGTATGGAAGAATCCAAGCGTGGGTTTTTACCTACGATCTCTGGACTCACTCACTCCAAAGAGATGTCTCCCAAGGCTAATTTGGAGAGAGCTCGCATGCAAGGGATCCCTATGCTTCGGCAGTAGGCTCTATCATGTACGCGATGCTATGTACCAAACCCGATGTAGCACACTCACTAAGTGTAGTGAGTAGGTATCAAGCAGATCCTGGAGAGAGTCACTCGACAGCTGTGAAGAGCATTCTTAAGTACTTATGAAGGACTAAAGAGATGCTCTTGGTGTATGGTAACGAAGAACTCCAAGTGTAGTCCTTTACCGATTCGAGCTTCCAGAGTGATAAAAACGACTCTAAGTCGCACTCGGGATTTGTCTTTACCCTCTACGGAGGGGCGGTATGCTGGAAGAGTTCCAAGCAGGAAACCGTGGCAGACTCGACGATAGAGGTTGAATACATCGCTGCTAAAGTGGCTGTCTGGATCGAGAAGTTCATAACTGAACTTGGAGTGGTTTCATCCATTAAGGTTCTAATACCTTTGTATTATGATAACAATTGAGCGGTGGCTTTGGCCAAGGAAACCAGGTCCCATCAGCGATCCAGGCATATTCTGAGGCGAAATCACCTGATCCGAAAGATAGTTGATCGTCGGGAGATCGAGGTCATGAGAGTTGACACGAAGAATAACACATCAGATCCACTCACGAAGGCCATTCCCCAGATACAGTTCGAGAGACTCTTCGGGATGCTCGGTATGCGATACTACAGCAGCTGGTCCTAGTGCAAGTGGGAGATTGTTAGTTGTATGTATGCCCTAGAGGCCAGTATTGTACATATGATGTATATTATATTGGATGCTTGGACATATATAGAGAGTACTTTCTTGCTCGATATGATAGTATGCTATCTGGTTGCTCTTTATCTTAACATGTATACTTGTCTCTTGATACTGTCTTATGGTTACATGTTGGTAATGCCCTTAGGATGTGTACTTGACTACCAAGACTATGATGCAGATCATACTAGTAGGGCCATGGTAGTCCATAAGTTCATCCTTTAATGTTCCTAGTCGTGGGTGTATCGAGATGGGGCATCGATATACCAGTGTAGACTAGCGTATAGGCTTCTCGACCCATGAGATGAGTGACGGATGATCCCATATACATTGGTGTTTGACATCAGAGATGGTATACGGGTGCTCAGTGGAGACTGGGTACACTGGACGGACTCGCAGAGAGCTCCCAGATGGTATTATACCTCACGTCAGATGGCAGTTCTCTGGTGACACTTGTACAGGTTAGCCTGTAGACCCGAGATCGTCATAGAGTCTTGTGTGATTCCCACTGTGCTTTGATTTCCACCTTACCACGTCCAAGAGGGTGTGCAAAATGGTGGTTTATGGGTACAGTCCCGAGTCATATGGAGGCAATGAGCGATAGGAGGTGTTTCGTCTCTCCCGGTATTGGGAGTTGATGTTGCGCTGTGCTCGATTAGCCATAACAGGGAAGTCCCTGGCCAGGGCTGATTTAGAGGTTTACTGGTAAGAGTTATCAGTAGTTTCTCGACCCGTTATGAGCCTCACATCAGCATGACTTATCGGTTATTGGGGTCTGACGTTTACCACCACTAGACTTGATATGCGACATATCAGACGAGGAGACCAGACTGTACGGTAAGTGTTACCGTCAGGCTTTTGCAGGAGTTAGAGCGGGCTTTCTTGCTGATCTTCTGATCGCTCAATACTCTGCTAGTCGTTACGTCCAGCTAGTACCGCTGACGGCTTGTGGGTGCTTGATGTGATCATCACCTACTGCCGGCGTATTGACGAGTCTTTAGAGTCCTACATAGAGGTTTTACTGGCTCAGGCAAAACGAAATAGGGGCACATATGTGATATGCGTGGGACCGAGAATAATGCATGTATGTGATATAGTATTCTATTCTCGCAACTTTTGTATCGGTCGGTTATATGTGATATAGCCGGGTTATCGAATCAAGTATTGATTCGATAAGTCGATACATCGGATGTTAGTCAGTTATATATGATATAGTCGGATTATTAAATCAAGAGTTGATTTGATAATTTACTGTATAATTGTATATTTGATATACTAATTTACATTAACTAACTTTTGCTCACTTAAGCATTTATTTTCTCACATGTGCACATTTAATATATATGTGATATATATTAATTTGTGTTTTGTTTTTGTATCATGGTTGTTGATACACACTACTGCAGGGTTGCTAGGCACTCTCACAAGGGTCTATAAGGAATCAACCATGCCCGATTTAAAATTTAGATGTGCCGAACAACCCTAACCAAGATCTCTAAACTAGAGATTAGGCGAAACAAAGCATGTTAAACAGTTTAACACTAAGAGTTTGGGATTACAACCTTTGTAATCCGGTCCTTCACTTCTAAAGCTCCGTGTTGAGGTCCCTTCGCTGTGATCATCTAGTATCCGGACTCTCGAAAAGCTCCACGAAGAGAAAGATGCAAGCTTGCTTCTGATCTTCGATAGCTAAGATGATCTACCTTGAAGTTTCTTAAAGACAAGCTCTCACTCTCAAATGAAGTGAACAACCTAATCTAAATGGCTAGGATAGATTAGGATGATGAAGTAGGTATTTATTTATCTCTATTTTATTTTCATAATCTCACCCATTTTCATCACAAGAATCAAAGCTAGAAAGCTTTGCAAGAAGGAAGAAGAAGATGAACAATGAATAATCCTTTTGTGATGAATAATGAAAAATGTTATCATAATTAATAATGCAACCATGGTTCGCTATGACAAGGCTAACTCATGTAGAGATTTAACTAGGGCTAAGGGTGTTTGGGTTGGGTTAAGAATGAGTCACTTAAAATATCAACCATAATATCTTAGCTCATGATAAAAAAAAAGCATCTAGAAGCTTCAAGAATGAGCTAACCCAAATCAAACCCTAACCTTGTTTAATCTCCACTAATCATGTTGCATTAGTAATTATAACATGTTGCAATATTATATATCACATATATAATATATTTTGTAACAAAAGAAAATAATTCAATTAACATATATCGCATATATATCAATGTATCACCCGAGTGAGAAAATGAATCAATAAGTGAGCAAATATTAGTTAATGTAATTTAACATATGAAATATATAATTATACATTCAATTATCGAATCAACACTTGATCTGATAATCCGGCTATTTCATAAATAACCGACTAATATAATCTTTATCAGTTCATCGAATCAACACTTGATCCGATGACCCGGCAATATCACATATACCCGCCCGATATCTCATATCATGAAAATCTAATACGGTATCACATACAAGTATTGTTCTCGGTCCCACACATATCATATATGTGCTCCTACTCCATTTTTCCTGAGCCAAGAAACCTCTGTGTAGGACTATAAAGAATCGTCAATACGCCGGCAGTAGGTGATGATCATATCAAACACCCACAAGCAACAAGCAGTCAGCGAAACGTAACAGCCACCCAGGTATTGAGCGATCAGAAGATCAACAAGCAAGCCTGTACTTTCTCCTGCGAATCCAATCAGTAACACTCCCATACAGTCCGGTCTCTTCGTCTGATATGTCGCATATCTCGCATAGGGGTGGCAAACGTCAGACCCCAGTAGCTTGATAAGTCGTGTCGATATGAGGTCTATAACAGTTCGAGAAACTACTTATAACACTTACCAGTAAATCTCAGCAACCCTGGCCAGGGATTTCCAGTTATAGCCAATCGAACACAGCGCAACATCAACACCCTAAACCGGGAGAGACGAATCCCCTCCTATCGATCATTGCCTCCATGTGATTCGGGACTGTACCCAAAAGCCATCTTTTTGCACACCCTCTTGGTCGTGGTATGATGGAAATCAAAGCATAGTGGGAATCACACAAGACTCTATGACGATCTCGGGTCTACAGATGTCACGACCCGAAAGTACGGAACGTGACTGGCACTTAGATTACGAGACGTCTAAAGGCGTACCGTAACCTAAGTCAGCCAAAGCCCAGAAATCTAACCCAAAATCAAAAGAGAGTGAAGGAAAACCTTGAATGAAAACGGTTTTGAAATCAATTAAGTTGCATAGATTCCCTTTTTAAAACATCAAAAATTCCCGAAAATTTCGGCAGAGTCTCCCCTGTATTTTCTATCCCCCAAAATGGGTACAACAAGATAATAAACCTGTAATCATAAAATGGCATCCCCAAGCGGAAGCTAGCTCTTCGCCCAAGGCGGATCACAACCACATGCAATATAATAGTAATATCAAAAAAAGAGCATAAAAGAATGCAAATACCAGAAAACACACGTCGGCTCAAATGAGCTCGACCCAAAAGAAACCACAATATACAAATCTCTTCGTCTCATCACTAAGTCGCATATACAATACAAGTGGTAGATGGAGAATACTAGATACAATGATAAAGCAAAAAGGGATAAAGTATACTCGCAACCCACCTACGGGCGATGTCGCGAGTCTGAGCAAAAGGAACTGATGACAAGATAGCCCGCCGCTACAAGACTGACGGGTCCGACCTGCAAGACACTGTGGCACAACGGGGGTGAGTTGCCAGCTCGTGAGTAGAATATAATATCTAGTAAGGCAATCGTAAGAATGCACGCAATGCGGAACAACATGTATGTCCATATGTGATATAATAACTCTAGTATGCATGCACATGTATGCAATATCTTTTCTAACTCTTTAAGTGTTTAGAATGTTAAAGTTACTGCATTCATAACTTTTAGAAAGTGTATGTCTGTATAATAACTAAATATCATCAAGAAATCATCTGAAAACCCGTGTCAAGCATCGACACCAAATAGGAATCACATCTGTCTCAATATCGGGCTCCGTCAGTCCGGATCGGCCCATATCATAAATCTCACGACAACGGTCGGTATCCTCCGGATATCCTCCGCGCCAGACATCACCGGTAGGTAGTCTTCCCCTGCCAGGCTCATCGTCTACAACTCGATCTTCTTGCCCCGGGGTACCATACCGGGCCCACCATGTACCCGAGACGGTTCATCCACTCCTCGAATCGGGTCTCGAAATCCAACAGAAAACATGAAAACTCATGGTGGACGACACATACATCACGAGAAAACCGCAACTTTGTTTTGAAAATGATAAATATAAGGTTTTGTTAAATTCTTGCGGTTTTCCCCAAAAATCCAGAAATCGCAGAAAAACTGAAATCATCAAGAAAATCATAATGTCCACATGTTATATATATGACAAATGTCTATGATATCAATGTGTATGATGTAAATTTGGGCTTGAGTTCTATGTAAATATGATGATGATGCGAGATATGTGCATGCGATGCAGTTTCATATATCAAGTATGAATGCAGGTGATGATATTAAGATAAACAGGTTCTATCGTGCACGTGGCATGTCAATTACCAAAGGCGTGTGTGTCACATGAATAGTGCGCGTGCAACATATGCCAATGGTAAGGTGTTCGTGTCCTACGAAATGATATCGCATAGGTAGAGATGAATGTCCATGCAATTTAACATACTGTTCGCTATAAGGGTATGCAGTGTACATGAATGGATAAGCTAGCTAACAATATAATCTTGCAAAAAGTATGGTAATCCTAACTAGGGGGAGGCGCCTCGCGCCATCCAGACGATTCCCCCATAGATGAATACATCTACTCACCTGAAATCCCCGCTAATCTGATCCGGCCACCGCTTTGCTTTTTCGCGCCGTATCCGAAGTTTCCCCGACCGATCCTATATTTGCACAACACCAAGTACAAGATTACATAACCCTAAACGATGCAAGTCACATTATACAAATATCGACGCTCACAAATTAATCATAGCATGCACTCAGTGCGCGGAAAAACGCACGAAAATCCCAATCCTTTAACAAAAATCGTCATTTCGCGGAAATCGACAAACTACCACCCGACTAGACGAAACCCCGCGTTCGTGCATTCTAATAATCCTATACGAAGCTAATAATATTGCTAACCTAACGCAAATTGAACGCATTCTATTTTCTACAAAAATCTAGTAAGCGATTTCAACGCCGATTCAATGCAAACATCGATATTTTGTCGATTTAGCGAGCATATAAATACACCATTAACCACTGCAACCAATTAGAAACCCAAGGCCCTAATTTAACTCTAACCCCATGCTTCAAACCCTAATCCACAATCAAATCCCTTACTTGAATTTTCAAAACTAACTATTTCAATGAAATTAATCATTTTAAAATACTAAACTAGCTTTATTAAACTACAATTTAACAACTAGTTTAGGATTATACCTCCCAAGTGAACCCCAAATTGCACTTGCCCTTGAAAGAAACCTCTTTTCACCTTGTTTTGAAACAATTTAGGGTGGGAAAGAGGTGGCTTAGGGTTTTGATTTGAATTAGAGAAGAAAAATGTGCATTTTTGTGGATTTTGTGCACTTTTTCATGGATTTTTGAAGAAAGAAAATGGAAAAAAAATGAGGGCTGAAGGAGGGGAGGCTCGGCCTGAGCTTGAGGAGGGGGTTTGTGGATTTTTTGAGAAGTTTCTAGGTCAAACAAATATCATATGATATCATTTAATGCTTTTCATTTCAACTTTTTCCAAAAAAACCCCTTTTTAAGCCATTTTTTTCATAATTTTCCCACCAAAAATCTAAAAGTTTGCAAGACATGATATAATTTTATTAACACCATATTTTAGCTTATAAAGACTCCTAATTAAGAAATTTACCTAATTAAATTTGTATTTATCCCTAAATAAATGTATTTAAAAAGGCTTAAAATAATAAAAAATTAATTAATTACAAATTTTTTTTTATTTAACTAGATAATTATAAGTGACATTTTAGTGACAAAATTATAGTAATATCTTATCTAAATTTTGTATAATTAGGTCTACAATGAAAAATATCAATTTTGACTTTTTACGGAAAAAGCCGAAAAATTGGCCGATTACCGAAAAACTGCCTAAACGATTTTCGAAGGGTTACAATCTTCCCCCCTTAAAGAAATTCGGTCCCCGAATTTAGAATTTAACTACGCGTACCTTCAAAAAGATGGGGATATCTCTTCCTCATCTCGACCTCGGTCTCCCAGGTGACCTCCTCGCTGTTCGGGCCACGCCAAAGAACCTTGACAGACGGTATGACCTTCGACCTCAATTTCTTCACCTGCCGATCCAAGATGACAACCGGCTTCTCGGTGAAAGAAAGATCACGCTCTAACTGGATCGTCTGGTGCTTAATCGCCTGGGAAGGATCATGAAGGTACTTGCGGAGCATCGAGACATGGAATACGGGGTGAACATCGGGGAAGCTGGGCGGAAGAGCTAACCGATAAGCGACTGGACCAACACGCTCTAGGATCTCGAAAGGACCAACATATCTAGGACTCAGCTTCCCTTTCCGCCCAAATCTCATCACACCCTTCATCGGAGAGACCTTCAGGAAAACATGATCGCCAACAGCGAACTCGAGTCGGCGACGACGCCTGTCAGCATATGATTTCTGCCTGTTCTGTGCCGCTCTCATCCTGTCCCGAATCAGCTGTATCTTCTCGGTCGTCTCCTGTACGATCTGCGGCCCCAAAATACTGCTCTCCCTGAGCTCTGTCCAACATACCGGCGATCGACATCTCCTCCCATATAAAGCCTCGAAAGGTGCCATCTGAATCGTCTCCTGGAAGCTATTATTGTAGGAAAACTCGATCAAAGGCAAATGACGATCCCAGCTACCACCGAAATCCAAAACACAAGCTCTGAGCATGTCCTCAAGATTCTGAATAGTACGCTCTGATTGACCGTCAGTCTGAGGATGAAAGGCCGTGCTAAAACTCAATCGAGTGCCCAAAGCTTCCTGGAGTTTCTGCCACAATCGGCTGGTAAACTGGGTGCCACGGTCGGACACGATGCAAGTCGGAACACCATGCAGTCGCACTATCTCATCAATATAAACCTGGGCGTATTGAGAAAATCCGGAAGTGGTCTTCACTGGCAGGAAGTGAGCCGCTTTCGTCAGTCGATCCACAATCACCCAAATAGAGTCATACCCTCGACTGGTCTTGGGTAGACCCACCACGAAGTCCATGGAGACCTGCTCCCACTTCCACTCAGGAATGGGCAAAGGCTGTAACTCGCCGGCTGGCCTCTGGTGCTCAGCCTTGACTTGCTGACAAGTCAGGCATCTCGATACAAAGTCTGTAATATCCTTCTTCATCCTGTCCCACCAGTAAACCTCTCTCAAGTCACGGTACATCTTGGTGGAACGTGGATGCACACTATATGCTGATCTATGTGCCTCCTCAAGAATACCGCGCCTCAGTCCCTCTGAACCTGGCACGCACAGTCGAGTCCCAAATCGAAGTATCCCCTGATCATCAATCACGAATTCAGAAACTCTGCCCTGCCGAATCTGCTCAATAATCTCTAAGATACGGGCATCGCCGGACTGTGCCTCGCGAATACGGTCAAGTAACTGTGGGCGTGCTCTGAAATGGGCTAGCTGTCCCCCTGTAGGAGTAAACTCGAACTGCACTCTGCTATCACATAAAACATGCCAATCCGCCGTCGACTGCATCTGTACTGCGCTCAAACAAGATAAGCTACCTCCGGGCCTCCTACTCAAAGCATCTGCCACCACATTCGCCTTGTCCGGATGGTATAGAATCTCGCAGTCATAATCTTTCACCAACTCCATCCAACGGCGCTGTCTCAGGTTCAGGTCTCGCTGCTGGAAGATATACTTCAAACTCTTGTGGTCAGTGTATATCTGGCACGACTCACCGTATAGGTAATGTCTCCAGATCTTGAGTGCAAACACCACTGCAGCCATCTCTAAATCATGGGTGGGGTAGTTCTGCTCGTGTTTCCTCAGCTGCCGAGAAGCATACGCGATAACTCTGTCGTGCTGCATCAATACACAGCCCAGCCCCACTCTAGAAGTATCACAATATACCACGAACCCGCCTGATCCTGAAGGCAATGCTAACACTGGAGCAGTAGTCAGACGAGTCTTCAACTGCTGGAAGCTATCCTCACATGCCTGGGTCCAATCAAAAGGAACCCCCTTCCGGGTCAACCCGGTCAAAGGTGCAGCAATGCGGGAGAAATCCTGGACGAAACGTCGATAATAGCCGGCCAGACCTAGAAAGCTGCGAACCTCTGTAACTGATACTGGTCTAGACCAACGCTGAACTGCCTCGATCTTCTTCGGGTCTACGCAAATACCATCTCTCGTCACCACATGACCCAAGAAGTCGACACTGTCTAGCCAGAATGCGTACTTGGAGAATTTGGCGAACAGCTGATGCTCCCTCAAAGTCTGCAATGTGATACGTAAGTGCTGCTCATGCTCCTCCCGGCCCCGAGAATAAACCAAGATGTCGTCAATGAACACAATGATGAACTGATCGAGATATGTCCTGAATACGCGGTTCATCAAATCCATAAATGCTGCCGGGGCATTGGTGAGCCCGAACGACATCACCAAGAACTCGTAATGACCATAACGAGTACGGAAGGCGGTCTTCGGAATATCCTCCTTCCGAACCCGCAACTGGTGATAACCTGATCGTAAATCAACCTTCGAGAAGAACCCTGCACCCTGGAGCTGATCGAATAAGTCATCAATGCGGGTAGGGGATACCTGTTCCGCACAGTAACCCGGTTCAGCTGACGATAATCAATGCATAAACGCATACTTCCGTCCTTCTTCTTAACAAACAAGACGGGAGCACCCCAAGGTGACACACTCGGTCGGATAAGCCCCTTGTCCAGCAAGTCCTGTAACTGATCCTTTAGCTCTCTCAGCTCCGCCGGGGCCATCCGATAAGGAGGTATAGAAATAGGCCCCGTGCTAGGGATCAAGTCAATACAGAACTCAATCTCGCGTTCTGGTGGCAGACCAGGCAGATCGTCAGGAAATACATCAGGAAACTCTCTCACAACAGGGACCTGGTCCAACGGAACCTCTGTGGAGCGAGTATCACAAATATAGGCTAAGAATCCCTGACGCCCTTTCCTTAAGAGCTGACCAGCGCGAAAAGAAGAAATCAAGCTGGGAAGGGTAGCACTACGATCTCCCTGAATAAAAAGAACCGGCTCACCAGGAAAACTGAATTTGACTGCCTTTTCACGGCAGTCCATAGATGCATAACAGGTGGCTAGCCAGTCCATACCAAGAAGAACGTCAAAGTCTAGCATATCGAGGAGAATCAAATCTACTGAAGAATCTCTCTTCCCGATACGAACGGAACAAGATCGGTACACAAAACGGGCAACAAAAGACTCGCCTACCGGGGTAATAACGACAAGCGGCTGATCTAACGGACAAGACTCTCGGCCCAACCTCGGTGCAAAATACGTGGATACATAGGAATGTGTGGACCCTGGATCAAATAATACCCGTGCATCAAAAGAACATACTGGCAGAGTACCTGTCACGACGGCATTGGATGCCTGTGCATCCTGAGGAGTCAATGCGAACACTCGGGCCTGTCCACCACTAATAGCTGGCTGTGCTCTGCCTCTACCTCGGCCTCTGCCTCTGCCTCTGTCGCCTCGTCCTCTCTGAACCGGACCGCCACGCCCACGGCCTCTAGAAGCATCTGGCTGGCGTGAAGCATCATCAGGAGTAGGAAGTAAAGCTCTCTGCGATGGTGGTGAAGGTGGTAAAGTCACATGCGGGACTGTCGCCGCGCCCGGACGTCCCATGGTACAGTCTCTGACACGGTGATACTGACTCCCGCACCGAAAACATCCTGGAGACGACTGCTGGGTCTGTGGATATGAACCAAATAACTGACCTCGTCTCAATCCTCTGCCTCCGCCATCTCCCGGAAATAATCTATCGCCGTGTCTGCCCATCTGCCGCTGAGCTGGCGGATCAGTACGGATCCTCTTCGGCCCAGAAACGACCGGAGTCTCAGCAATACGCTCCTCCAAAAGTAAGGCTGCATCGATCGCGGCTGCGTATGTATCAAAGTGCTGGGTGCCGATGGCAAGGAATAGCTGTGTATCAAGCCCTCGTACAAACCTCTTTATCCTCTTCTCTTCTGTGTCGACTAGGTACGGTGCATATCGAGACAACTGGGTAAACTGTATATCATACTCCGACACTGTCATCCCAGGAGTCTTGCGCAGAGACTCAAAACTGCGGGCTCGAGCATCTCGGACACTCTCCGGAAGAAAACTGGCAAGAAATGCAGCTGTAAACTCATCCCAGGTCATAGAAGGCAGACCTGCAGCTCGGCCTCTCTCTACTGAGTCGTACCATGTCTGGGCAAGACCCTCCAGACGAAAACTCGCAAACTCCACCAATCTATCCTCAGAACACCTCAACGAACGGCCAATCCGTGCCATCCTATCGAGAAATGCCTGTGGGTCCTCTGTCGCATCTGTACCGGTAAAAGCTGGAGGTCTCAATCTTATGAACTCCTGTAGTGAAACAGGGATAGTCTCCGTAGTAGCAGCAGGAGTAACCATCTGTGCAGCAGGTACGATCGTGGTCTGTGCGGTGGAAGGAACGTCCTCGGATCTCTGTGCCCGGCTGGACTCAACTAAAGATCCCATCATCTGCCGCAACTCTTGCATGCCGGCCTCTAATCTGGCAATACGGTCTGGATAAGGCGGATCAGTAGGACCCTGAGGGGTAGGCGTATCCTCCCGCTCGATCCTCGCCTCAGACGGGCCCGCCCGAATCTCATCCCTAGCAGCAGCCCGCTGAGCTCTCGTAGTCTTTGGCGGCATCGAAGCTGGAATAAGAAATAGAACTGATAAGGACATTGCAATTGGATCAATGAATGCAAGGAATCACGAAAGGAAATACAAGCAATTATGTCCTAAGGTCACTTAGGCGGAGTACCGTATCGTAAGTATGCCGCAGATCATACCCACGCTACGCCACTCTGCTTAAGTCACCTACTCCATCTACCAAGGTCGTCCTACACTCAGAAAGGTAAAACCTACGCTCTGATACCAACTTTGTCACGACCCGAAAGTACGGAACGTGACTGGCACTTAGATTACGAGACGTCTAAAGGCGTACCGTAACCTAAGTCAGCTAAAGCCCAGAAATCTAACCCAAAATCAAAAGAGAGTGAAGGAAAACCTTAAATGAAAACGGTTTTGAAATCAATTAAGTTGCATAGAATCCCTTTTTAAAACATCAAAAATTCCCGAAAATTTCGGCAGAGTCTCCCCTGTATTTTCCATCCCCCAAAATGGGTACAACAAGATAATAAACCTGTAATCATAAAATGGCATCCCCAAGCGGAAGCTAACTCTTCGCCCAAGGCGGATCACAACCACATGCAATATAATAGTAATATCAAAAAAAGAGCATAAAAGAATGCAAATACCAGAAAACACACGTCGGTTCAAGTGAGCTCGACCCAAAAGAAACCACAATATACAAATCTCTCCGTCTCATCACTAAGTCGCATATACAATACAAGTGGTAGATGGAGAATACTAGATACAATGATAAAGCAAAAAGGGATAAAGTATACTCGCAACCCACCTACGGGCGATGTCGCGAGTCTGAGCAAAAGGAACTGATGACAAGATAGCCCGCCGCTACAAGACTGACGGGTCCGACCTGCAAGACACTGTGGCACAATGGGGGTGAGTTGCCAGCTCGTGAGTAGAATATAATATCTAGTAAGGCAATCGTAAGAATGCACGCAATGCGGAACAACATGTATGTCCATATGTGCTATAATAACTCTAGTATGCATGCACATGTATGCAATATCTTTTCTAACTCTTTAAGTGTTTAGAATGTTAAAGTTACTGCATTCATAACTTTTAGAAAGTGTATGTCTGTATAATAACTAAATATCATCAAGAAATCATCTGAAAACCCGTGTCAAGCATCGACACCAAATAGGAATCACATCTGTCTCAATATCGGGCTCCGTCAGTCCGGATCGGCCCATATCATAAATCTCACGACAACGGTCGGTATCCTCCGGATATCCGCCGCGCCAGACATCACCGGTAGGTAGTCTTCCCCTGCCAGGCTCATCGTCTACAACTCGATCTTCTTGCCCCGGGGTACCATACCGGGCCCACCATGTACCCGAGACGGTTCATCCACTCCTCGAATCGGGTCTCGAAATCCAACAGAAAACATGAAAACTCATGGTGGACGACACATACATCACGAGAAAACCGCAACTTTGTTTTGAAAATGATAAATATAAGGTTTTGTTAAATTCTTGCGGTTTTCCCCAAAAATCCAGAAATCGCAGAAAAACTGAAATCATCAAGAAAATCATAATGTCCACATGTTATATATATGACAAATGTCTATGATATCAATGTGTATGATGTAAATTTGGGCTCGAGTTCTATGTAAATATGATGATGATGCGAGATATGTGCATGCGATGCAGTTTCATATATCAAGTATGAATGCAGGTGATGATATTAAGATAAACAGGTTCTATCGTGCACGTGGCATGTCAATTACCAAAGGCGTGTGTGTCACATGAATAGTGCGCGTGCAACATATGCCAATGGTAAGGTGTTCGTGTCCTACGAAATGATATCGCATAGGTAGAGATGAATGTCCATGCAATTTAACATACTGTTCGCTATAAGGGTATGCAGTGTACATGAATGGATAAGCTAGCTAACAATATAATCTTGCAAAAAGTATGGTAATCCTAACTAGGGGGAGGCACCTCGCGCCATCCAGACGATTCCCCCATAGATGAATACATCTACTCACCTGAAATCCCCGCTAATCTGATCCGGCCACCGCTTTGCTTTTTCGCGCCGTATCCGAAGTTTCCCCGACCGATCCTATATTTGCACAACACCAAGTATAAGATTACATAACCCTAAACGATGCAAGTCACATTATACAAATATCGACGCTCACAAATTAATCATAGCATGCACTCAGTGCGCGGAAAAACGCATGAAAATCGCAATCCTTTAACAAAAATCGTCATTTCGGGGAAATCGACAAACTACCACCCGACTAGACGAAACCCCGCGTTCGTGCATTATAATAATCCTATACGAAGCTAATAATATTGCTAACCTAACGCAAATTGAACGCATTCTATTTTCTACAAAAATCTAGTAAGCGATTTCAACGCCGATTCAATGCAAACATCGATATTTTGTCGATTTAGCGAGCATATAAATACACCATTAACCACTGCAACCAATTAGAAACCCAAGGCCCTAATTTAACTCTAACCCCATGCTTCAAACCCTAATCCACAATCAAATCCCTTACTTGAATTTTCAAAACTAACTATTTCAATGAAATTAATCATTTTAAAATACTAAACTAGCTTTATTAAACTACAATTTAACAACTAGTTTAGGATTATACCTCCCAAGTGAACCCCAAATTGCACTTGCCCTTGAAAGAAACCTCTTTTCACCTTGTTTTGAAACAATTTAGGGTGGGAAAGAGGTGGCTTAGGGTTTTGATTTGAATTAGAGAAGAAAAATGTGCATTTTTGTGGATTTTGTGCACTTTTTCATGGATTTTTGAAGAAAGAAAATGGAAAAAAAATGAGGGCTGAAGGAGGGGAGGCTCGGCCTGAGCTTGAGGAGGGGGTTTGTGGATTTTTTGAGAAGTTTCTAGGTCAAACAAATATCATATGATATCATTTAATGCTTTTCATTTCAACTTTTTCCAAAAAAACCCCTTTTTAAGCCATTTTTTTCATAATTTTCCCACCAAAAATCTAAAAGTTTGCAAGACATGATATAATTTTATTAACACCATATTTTAGCTTATAAAGACTCCTAATTAAGAAATTTGTATTTATCCCTAATTAAATGTATTTAAAAAGGCTTAAAATAATAAAAAATTAATTAATTACGAAATTTTTTTTATTTAACTAGATAATTATAAGTGACATTTTAGTGACAAAATTATAGTAATATCTTATCTAAATTTTGTATAATTAGGTCTACAATGAAAAATATCAATTTTGACTTTTTACGGAAAAAGCCGAAAAATTGGCCGATTACCGAAAAACTGCCTAAACGATTTTCGAAGGGTTACAACAGACTACTCTGTACCAGTATCACCAGAGAACTGCCATCTGACGTGAGGTATTATACCATCTGGGAGTTCTCGGCAAGTCCGTCTAGTGTACCCAGTCTCCACTGAGCACCCGTATACCTTCTCCGATGACAAACACCAATGGATATTAGATCATCCATCGCCCATCATATAGGTCAAGATGCGTATACGCTAGTCTACTCTGGTGTATCGATGCCTTGTCTTGATACACCCTCGACTAAGAACAGTTATAGGATGTACTCGTCGACTACTATTGCCCCACTAGTATGATCTCATCATAGTCCCAGTAGTCGAGTACATATCTTAAGGGCTTTATCAACATGTAACATAGAGACAATCAGAGTACAAGTTAAGATAAAGCGCAACCAGATAGCGTACTATTATGTCGAGCAAGAAATTCCTCCCTATATATGTCCAAACATCCACTACAATATACATCGTATGTACAGTAATGGCCTCTATGGCATACATATAACTAACAATCTTCCACTTGCACTAGGGCCATGTATTGTGGTATTGCATATCCAACAATTAGCTGTGGTCGAAGTATCTCATACTCAACCATCCCATAAAAGTCTCTACTGGGAAAAAAGGCCTTTGTGAGTGGATCCGCGCTGTTATCCTCTATGTATACTCTCTTAACCTCGATCCCCCTGGAGATCAACCATCTCCATGATCAAGTGATACTGCCTAAGATTAATATCTTGATTTCTGATGGGATGGGGGTTCCTTGGCATAAGCCACAACTCCATTATCACACAATGGTAGGAACGAAGTTCATCTCATGAACTTATATATATTCAGACTGCCTCTTTGGTAGCATCCTCGGTATCGACGTATCTTGCCTTTAATCGTCTAGTAAGTCACGGTATCTAGCTTGGAACTCTTCCAACATACCGTCCCTCCACTGAGGGTAAAGATACGACTGACATTCAGTCGTCCTTATCACCCTGGAACCTTTCCAGTGATTCTTCCCAGGATCGATTGATACCATCTCACTACAACTAGTGAGAATCCTAACATCCAATTAGATCTATCTCATAGATCCATAACTCAGGATTTAGGAGGTATCACCTTGATCCTATCGGGAGAATCATTGTGATAAGAGGAGATTGATTGAGCGTAACATAGGAAACTCCTTCCCTATCAAGAGTATGTCATCCACGTACTCTACGATGATCACCACCATACTCCCTACTACCTTTTTGTATATACAAGGTTCATCTACCATTTTGATGAAGTTAAACTCTTTGAATACCACATCAAAACAGATGTTCCAACTCCGCAATGCCTGATTTATCACATAAAACACTTTGCTCACGTTTCCGCTGCTCCCACTGTCTACGAAGCCCTCTGGCTGTGTACTTATAGACACTCTCTTCCAAATCATCATTTAGAAAAGCAGTCATGACACCCAATCGCCAGATATCGTAGTCATGGTATGCAGCCGTGGAAAGTAGGATCTGGATAGACTTTAAGCATAGATTTGAAAGTCTCAACTTTTCCATGTACACCAAGTAATCTTCTCAAGATATACTTGCTCCTGTTGGGGATTTAACCCTTCAGATAAAGCAACCAAAGTCCATACTTTGTTGGTGTATAAGGATTCCATCTCAGATCGCTAAGCAACCAGCCATTCGTAGAGAGTCCCACTCCGGATGGCCAGCTCGAAACTAGTTGGGTCATCATCTCATGATGCAATCTTTTCTCCCACTTTCATAGAGAAACCGAAGTATCTCTCAGGTGGGTGAGGAACCTTACTAGATCGGCGGAGAGGCTGAGGTTCGTTGGAAACTATTGAATCCTTTGGTTCTACCAAATCATCTGCTG
Source organism: Agapanthus africanus (assembly GCA_030015575.1). Lineage (NCBI taxonomy): Eukaryota > Viridiplantae > Streptophyta > Magnoliopsida > Asparagales > Amaryllidaceae > Agapanthus > Agapanthus africanus. Next base: position 703,543,718 of record JASDDO010000024.1, on the reverse strand, counting down.
CAGTTTGTATAGCTGGAACTCTTTCAAGTTCTACCTCATTACCATTAATTACAACATAAGAAATTCCCTTTCACAAAGGTGGCATGTTGAGAAACAAAACATCTTTTGTTCCTCGGTTAGGTAGAAGATATTCCCTTGCGAATGCTTGGGATATCCAACAAACTTCCACGGAACTGACTTTGCCTCGAGCTTGTCCGGATTTTGCTTTTTAGACATAGGCCGGACAACCCCCAATCTTAACAAACTTAAGATATGGGCTCTTCCCTTTCCATATCATATATGAAGTGGTAGGCAACTGATTTGATTAGAACCCTATTCAATAGGTATGCAACTTCTCAAGCGCATAACTCCCAAAAGGAAATAGTTACTCAGTAGTACTCATCATAGAGCACACCATATCACATAGGGTGTAATTGCTCCACCCCGATACACCGCTGTGCTGTGGTGTATACGGAAGAGTAATGCTAAGAGAGAATCTCATTCTCCTTTAGAATAGTCCAGGAATTCCGTGCTTAAGTATTCTCCTCCTTGATCTCATCAAAAGACATAATACTTATACCCGTTTTTGGTTCTCTACTTCTAAATTATATTCTGTTAATATTTCAAAAGCTTCGGACTTGTGTTTCAACTGGAACATATGTCAGAATTTTGAGAGATCATCAGAGAATGTAATGAAGTACAATGAACCGGTCTTGGAATGTCTAGACAGGGGACCTTCATACATCAGCATTTATCAATCCCAAAAGCTCACTAACTCTTTCTCTGTTTCCAAGAAACGGAGCTGTGGTCATCTTATCTCTGTGACATGACCGGCAAGTTTCACAAGATGTAAATTCAAACTAATTTAAATATGTATCTACATGTAACTTCAGCTAGTCGGGTCGCATTGATATGACCTAGTCTACAATGCCTCAAGAAGGATTCGTTCATTTCTGAACTCTTCCTCTTGTGTGTGTTCTATACATTAAGAACTGTGGTTTGATTTAGAACGTCTTTGCTTTTAGATAACGTGCCTGAACCTATCAACACTTGAAATAGGAAATGTTCAAAACATTATCCAACAATACAAAATTATATCCTTCTTTACTAATAAAGAGACTGATATGATGTTGTATATCAGTTTCGGTATCTAATAACATACTTTCAGAATCAATGTATTCTGGTAATACAGGGTGATAACTGCCAACAGACTTGGCTGGAACACTTGCACCGTTTCTATCTCATGAAACTTATCACCCGTTCTCAGTTCCCTACCTATCTATAGCCCATGTAACAAATTACATACGGGGGATCCTGATCCGGTATCAAATACCCAGGACGTAAAGGATACTGAGAAACAGTTCTCGGTAATGAACACACCCGAAGAAGATGCATCAGCATGCACTTTCTTTGTTTGGACGGCACGGGAATTCCGGTAATCCCCTATTTCCTGCTCTGTCTTATAACAATTATAAGTTGGAGCGGGACCAATGTTCCTTAGCGCAGTATAACAAGCAGGTTCGGTCAATATATCCATATTATTATCTTGATTAAGGTGACATAGTCATAACCAGGAGAGAGAGAGAGAAGAAAACACTCAGCGTGCGCTTTTACAAGATTAGATTGGTTATCAATTTATCTAATCAGGATGGCTCTCACTGTTTAGTAAAATCTTTCTTCAAGCCCTAAAAGGAAAGACTAGCCAGGATTAATTACACTCTACAAGTTCGCCAATCTTTCAGCCAGGACAGTGCCGGTACTTTGAGGGAGGTTCCCCGTGCTTTTGCACGGACCTAATTAAAATAAACCTCATTTTCCTAGGGGCGTAACCCCGTTAACACCTTTTTAGACACCTATTTGATCGGCTAATTGTAATGTGTAAAACTCTCCCAGGAGTAACTCTTACTCGCAGCGGGTATCGGGATCCAACTATCTCATAGAAGGTATGCAATCTCATTGCAAATTTCAACACTTGAAATTCCCAATAATATTTTACCCCTAGTGTGCTATGACCTTGACGCATGCCAAACAACCCATAGTCCGCTAGTCAAGTTCAACCCGTACATTTCTTGATTGAATTAAACCCACCCGCACGACCCTTGACGCATGCCAAACAACGCCGTACGAATACCCTAATCCAATAGCATCGTATGCTAGCAGATAAGCACTAGTTAGCTACCGTACACTACGCCTTGACGCATGCCAAACTACCGCAGCACGATTACTAAGTAGTACTTATCTGAAATGATGGAGGGCTACGACAGGTTTTTAAGAAAACCCTTTGCGTAATGAACTTGATATCGTTGAAGAATCGAGTGATTTTTTAAAAGGAATGTTTTTAAGGCATTTTCTAGTTTTGCTAAAGAGGTCACTCCCGGTGAAGGGATCGTCGGCTCTTTCCTCATCGAATAAGGTGCAGGATATTTCTCAAATATCATTATGCAAAGCAAAAACTATAGAAGCAATCAAAAGACAAACCGTGTTTGTAGTATCTGCTAGTTGTAGGGTTGCTAGGCACTCTAATAAGGTTCTAGAAGGCATCAACCATGCTCGATTCGAATTTTAGTGGTGCTGAATAACCCTAACCAAGATCGTATACTAGAGATTAGGCGAAACTAATAGCAAGCAAACAACTTTACTTCTAAGAGTTAGGGATTACAACCTTTGTAGATCCGGTCCTTCACTTCTAAAGCTCCGTGTTGACGTCCCTTCACTGCGATCATCGAGATCCCGGACTCTTATGACGGTTTCCTCGGAGAAATGAACGGGCTAGCTCGTTGACTTCGAGGCCGAAGATGATCTACATCGAGGAGACTCAAACTCAAGCTTCATCTTCACTAGGTCATGAACTTTGTGAAGAGAACACCCTACACTAAATGGCAAGTAGTAGAGAATGATGAAATAGGAAGTGGGTTCACTTTAGATATGGATTTCTCACTCTATTTCTTCACTTGAAAATTTCTAGCAAGCTTTTCTTCTTCTTGAAGAAGAAGAAGAAGAAGAAAGAAAAGAATAATGAAATTATCTAAAAAGAATAATCAAGTGAAGTCTATCATAATGCAACCATGGATAAGTTAACCTTTGTAGAGACTAAACTATAGTTTAAGTTAATGGTTTGGTTTATAAAAATCTTATGCAAAACAAAATGAGTGGACTTTGTCAAAGATGCTTAAAATCTTCATGAAGCTTCAATCCAAGACAAAGAAAGCCACCATTTTGTTTTACCAAAATAAATAAAAACTTAAACCATTATCTTAAATATGGTGTAAGTCATACACACACCCAAGTTTGCATGTATCATCAATCATGATACAAACTAGTGCACAAACATATATCACATACACAACTTATGCACAACAAGTAAGAAAAATCAATCTTAAGTGAACAAATACTAGTTAATGTAAAGTAATATATCAAATATATAATTATACATTAAATCATTAAATCAACACTCGATTTAATGATCCGGTCATATCGCATATAACCGACTAATATCTAGTGTATCAATATATCGAATCAACACGTGATTCGGTAACCCAGCTATATCTCATATAACCGACCGATGATAAAAATCGCGAGAATAGAATACAGTATCACATACTGGTATTATTCTCGGTCCCGCACATATCTCATATGCGCTCCTATTTCGTTTCTCTTGAGCTAGCAAACCTTTGTGTAGGACTCAAAAGACTCGTTAATACGCCGGCAGTAGGTGGTGATCATATCAATCACCCACAAGCCGCAAGCGGTCTGCTAAACTTAACGGCCACCCGAGTATTGAGCGATCAGAAGATCAACGAGCAAACCTGCTCACACTCCTGCGAATCTAATCAGTAACACTTACCGCACAGTCCGGTCTGTTCATCTGATATGTCGCATATCTCGCCTAGGGGTGGTAAACGTCAGACCCTAGTAGCTTGATAAGTCATGCCGATGTAAGGTCCATAAGAAGCATGAAACTACTGATAACACTTACCAGTAAATCAGTGCAACCATGGCCAGGGATTTCCAGGTATGGCTAGTCGAGCATAGCGCAACATCAACCCCCAATACCGGGAGAGACGAATCCCCTCCTATCGCTCATTGCCTCCACGTGAATCGGGACTGTACCCAAAAACCACATGTTTGCACGACTCAGTAGAGCCATGGTAGGGTGGAAATCAAACCAAAGTGGAGACACACAATACTCTATGACGATCTCGGGTCAACAGACTAAGCTGTACCAGTGTCACCAGAGAACTGCCATCTGACGTGAGATATAATACCAACTGGGAGTTCTCGGCGAGTCCGTTCAGTGTACCCAGTCTCCACTGAGCACCCGCATACCATCTCTGATGTCAAACACCAATGGATATAGGATCATCCATCGCCCATCACATAGGTCGAGAAGATATACGCTAGTCTACTCTGGAATATCGATGCCCCGTCTCGATATTCCCACGACTAGGAACATTGAAGGATGTACTCATGGACTACCCAGACCCTACTAGTATGATCTGCATCATAGTCTTGCAAGTCGAGTACATATCCTAAGGGCTTTATCAACATGTAATAGAGAGACAGTAAGTATACATGTTAAGATAAAGAGCAACCAGATAGCGTACTATCATGTCGAGCAAGAAAATCCTACCTATATATGTCCCAGCATCCACTACAATAAACATCTCATGTACAGTAATGGCCTCTAGGACATACATATAACTAACAATCTCCCACTTGCACTAGGGCCATCTGTAGCAGTGGTTGCAGTATCTCATACTCTGTTAGTTATGTATATGCCCTAGAGGCCATTGTTGTACATATGATGTATATTATAATGGATGCTTGGATATATATAGAGATGACTTTCTTGCTCGTCATGATAGTATGCTATTTGATTTCACTTTATCTTAATATGTTGACTTGTACTGGTTTACTGTTTTTCTCTCACATGTTGATAAAGCCCTTAGGATCTGTACTCGACTACTTGGACTATGATGAGATCATACTAGTGGGGCCACGGTAGTCGATGAGTGCATCCTATAACTGTTCCTAGTCGAGGGTATATCGAGACAGGGCATCGATACACCAGAGTAGACTAGCGTATACGCATCTTGACCCATATGATGGGCGATGGATGATCCTATATCCATCGGTGTTTGACATCAGAGATGGTGTACGGGTGCTCAGTGGAGACTGGGTATACTGGACGGACTTGCCGAGAACTCCCAGATGGTGATATACCACACGTCAGATGGCAGTTCTCCGGTGACACTGGTACATGGTAGTCTATAGACCCGAGATCGTCATAGAGTCTTGTGTGATTCCCACTATGCTTTGATTTCCACCTTACCACGTCCAAGAGGGCGTGCAAAACGGTGGCTTTTGGGTACAGTCCCGAATCACATGGAGGCAATGAGCGATAGGAGGGGATTCGTCTCTCCCCGTATAGGGAGTTAATGTTGTGCTGTGTTCGATTGGCTATAACTGGAAGTCCCTGGCCAGGGCTGATATAGAGATTTACTGGTAAGTTTTACTAGTAGTTTTTCGACCCGTTATGAGCCACACATCGACACGACTTATCGGTTACTGGGGTCTGACGTTTACCACCCCTAGACTTGATATGCGGCATATTAGATGAACAGACCAGACTGTACGGGAGTGTTACTGATTGGATTCATAGGAGAACGCATAGGCTAGCTTGTTGATCTTCTGATCACTCAATACCTGGGTGGCTGTTACGTTTAGCTGACCGCTTGCAGCTTGTGGGTGTTTGATATGATCATCACCTGCTACCGGCGTATTGACGATTCTTTAGAGTCCTACACAGAGGTTTCTTGGCTCAGGAGAAACGGAGTAGAGGCACATATGTGATATGCACAGGACTGAGGATAATGCGATATGAGATACCGTATTATATTCTCGCGATATTCAGATATGAACCGGGTCATCGGATCAAGTGTTGGTTCGATGAATCGGTACATGATATATTAGTCGGTAATATTCGATATAGCCGGATCTTCGGATCAAGTGTTGATTCGATTATTTAATGTATAATAATATATATGATATATTATTACATTATCTAATATTGGCTTGCTTTATTATTTCATTTTCTCACTGGATGATACATTGATATATATGCGAAATATGTTAATTGTATTATTTTCTTTTGTTACAAATATATAATATATATGTGATATATATTATTGTGACATGATATGATTTATTATTAAACATGTTTAAGGATGATTAAATGAGGTTAGGGTTTGATTAGGGTTAGTTGCTTCATGCACCTTCTAGAAGCAATTTCTTTTGTCATGGTTAGGATATATCTTGGTGACTCATTTCTAAACCTAACCAAACTCTAACTCTAGTTTATTCTCTACACATTATTAGCCACTCATCCTTGACCATGGTTGATATATCAATCATATAGTTTTATTTCTATTCATCACAAAAGAAATTATCATTTTTCCATTATCATCTTCTTCTCTCTTGATTTTGAGCTCACTAGTAATTCATTTTGTGATGATAAATTATGAGAAAATGATTTAAAAAGAAAGGATAAATACTACTCTCTCATCCTCATCTCATCTAGCCCATGAGATTAGTGTGTTCATCTCTTTAGAGTGAGAAAGCTTGAGTTATTGAAACTTCGACGTAGATCATCGGAGATTTGGAACACTTCAAGCAAGCATGGATCGTTCGAGTCGTGGAGCCTCTCTTGAGTACGGGAGATCGTGGATCGCGGCGAAGGGACTTCTACTCGGAGCTTATGAAGCGAAGGAGTGGACTACAAAGGTTGTAATCCCTCACACTTAGCTTAAAAGATGTAATCTTGTATGCTTAACCCTAATTATCTAGCAAAGATCATGTCTTTGGGTTGTTCGGCACGTCTAAAATTTTATCCGGGCATGTTTGATGCCTTATGAACCTTCACAAGAGTTCCTAGGAACCCTACAGTGGTATCAAAGCATAGCTAGAGCATTAGGCGATGTGTTTACGAAGTTAAAACTCCGATCGAACCCGAACCGACAACATTTAACCCCTCTCTGGAAATTTTTCATAATTTGGGATTTTTCTGAATTAAAAATATGTAAAAAAATCAGCAGGGAATTCTAAGAATTACCATGAAATACGGGCCCACAACTCCACCAAAACGCGGCGGAACCGCGGCGGAAACATGCTTTCAGCGGCGGTTCCGCGGCCGTTTTGTGGAATTGTGACACGTGGCTTCATAGTATTTTCTGTAGTTGCTTGTTGATGCTTCTGGGTATTTTTAAACTGTTTTAAGTGTTAAGACTTCTGGGGTTTGTTTTGTAATAGTAGATTCGATCGGAATATTTAAATTCGTATTTCTTTCCGGATATTTAGAAACTGTTAAACTATTTGAACGGATATCATTAACTCACTGTTTCCCGGCACAGCAAATTTTCAAGTGTTGAATTTTTATCGGGTTTAAATCTTTCGGAAAAATTGTACAAGTTAAGCGGTGGACCCTCTAGAAGACAACAAATCTTAACTCGATTATGTGACTGCCTTGAACTGCCTTTTGAACCTTCGGGTTTGGGGCAGTACGGCGTGCCACATGTGAGGCGTTGGCTTGACCCTTCTACGGCTGATCACCGATACTGTGACATATTCTGGGATTATTTGAACTCCGCTCAAGTGTTGAGAAATTTAGGAAATTTTGGTATTTGATTATCTGTTCGGAAAGTTTAATACTGTCTATTTGTAGGGTTCCTAGGCACACTAATGAGGTCTCACAAGGCATCAACCATGCCAATATCAAATTTTACGGATGCCGAGAAACCCTAATACGGATCGTTAACTAGAAATTTAGGCGAATCAAGCAACTAGTTAACAAATTAACTAAGTGAACGGAAATACAACCTTTGTAGATCCGGTCCTCCACCTCCACAGCTCCGTGATGAAGTCCTCTCCGCTGTCCAAATGGAATACCGGGCTCCAGCGTCGGCTTCATCGGAGAAATGGGCGAGCAAGGTCGTCGGCTTCGTGCCGAAGATGATCTACGTCGAGGCATCACTAGATCAAGCTCCCACTTCACCAAATCATGAAACTTGTGAAGAAAACACCCTATACTACTTGGCAAGAGGTAGAGGATGAAGAAATAGGAAGTGGGTTCACTTTAGAATTGGATTTCTCACTCATTTTCATGAGTTGCAATTGTTGGTAGCAAGCTTCTTCTTTAAGTGAAGAAGAAGAAGAAGAAGATGAATATTATGATAAGTTATTTTGTAAAAAGAAAATAATAAGAATACTTATCATATCTCAACCATGGTCAAGTGTAGAGACTAAACTAGGGTTAGTGGAAATGGTTAGGGTTAAGCATGAGACAAAATGGTCACATAGTCAAAGCTTCATGAAGCTTCAATATACAACAAAGTTAGCCACCATTTTCTCTTTATGCTTTTAATTTTCCAAAAATCAATAGATAAATAAATAAGGGAATAAAACAAAACCCTAACCATTATCATGTAACCATGGTTTGATCTTTACACAAAAACCCTAGCAAACATGTATCATCAAACATGATACAATCAAGTGCACAAAAGTATATCACATATACAATGTGCACATCCGAGTGAGAATATCCATTTAAAGTGAACCGATACTAGTTAATGCAAAGTAATATATCAAATATATTATTATACATTAAATCATTAAATCAACACTTGATTTAACGATCCGGTCATATCGCAAATAACCGACTAGTATCCTATGCATCGGCTTATCGAATCAATCTTCGATTCGATAACTAGGTTATATCACATACAACCAATCGATACATTCATCGCGAGAATAGAATACGGTATCACATACACGCATTATTCTCGGTCCCGCACATCTCTCATATGCGCTCCTATTTCGTTTCGCTTGAGCCAGGAAACCTCTGTGTAGGACTCTAAAGACTCGTCAATACGCCGGCAGCAGATGATGATCATATCAAACACCCACAAGCCGCAAGCGGTCTGCTAAACGTAACAGCCACCCGGGTATTGAGCGATGAGAAGATCAACGAGCAAGCCTGCTCACACTCCTATGAATCCAACCAGTAACACTTACCGTACAGTCCGGTCTCGTCGTCTGATATGTCGCATATCTTGCCTAGGGGTGGTAAACGTCAGACCCCAATAGCTCGATAAGTCGTGTCGATATGAGGTCTATAAAAATTCGAGAAACTACTGGTAACACTTACCAGTAAATCTCAGCAACCCTGGCCAGGGATATCCGGTTATAGCCATTCGAACACAGCGCAACATCAACTCCCTATACCTGGAGAGACGAATCCCCTCCTATCGCTCATTCCCTCCATGTGACTTGGGACTGTACCCAAAAACCACCGTTTTGCACGCCTTCTTGGACGTGGTAAGGTAGAAATCAAAGCACAGTGGGAACCACACAAGAATCTATAACGATCTCGGGTCAACAGACTACTCTGTACCAGTGTCACCAGAGAACTGCCATCTGACGTAAGGTATAATACCATCTGGGAGTTCTCGGTGAGTCCGTCCAGTATACCCAGTCTCTACTGAGCACCCGTATATCATCTTTGATGTCAAACACCAATGGATATGGGATCATCCATCGCCCATCTGTATGGGTCGAGAAGATATACGCTAGTCTACACTGGTATATCGATGCCCCGTCTCGATACACCCACGACTAGGGACTTTGAAGGATGTACTTTTGGACTACCATGTCCCCACTAGTATGATCCGCATCATAGTCCAGATAGTCAAGTACACATCCTAAGGGCTTTACCAACATGTAACAGAGAGACAATCAGTTTACACGTTAAGGTAAAGAGCAACCAGATAGTATACTATCATGTCGAGCAAGAAAGTCCTCCCTATATATGTCCCAGCATCCACTACAATATACATCCTATGTACAGTAATGGCCTCTAGGGCATACATATAACTAATAATCTCCCACTTGCACTAGGGCCATCTGTATAGCAGTGGTTGTAGTATCTCATACTCAACCATCCCATAAAAGTCTCTCTCTGGGAATAGGCCTTCGTGAGTGGATCCGCCGTGTTATCCTCTGAGTATACTCTCCTAACCTCGATCCCTTAGAGAACAAATATCTCCATGATCAGGTGATACTGTCTTAGAATATGTCTGGATCACTGATGGGACCTGCGTTCCTTGGCATAAGTCACAACTCCATTGTCTCACAATGGTAGGAACATAGTTCATCTCATGAACCATTATACACCCAAACAGCCTCTTTGGTAGCATCTTAAGTAGCGATGTATCCTGCCTTTATCGTCTAGTATGTCACGGTATCTAGCTTGAAACTCTTCCAACATACCGTCCCTATACTGAGGGTAAAGACAATGCCTGCGACTGACATTCAGTCGTCTTTATCACCCTGGAACACTTCCAGTGATTTTCCCCAGGATCGATTGATACCATCTCACTACAACTAGTGAGAATCCTAACATCCAATTAAATCTATCTCATAGATCCAAAACTCAGGATTTAGGAGGTATCATTTTGATCCTATATGGAGAATCTTTGTGATAAGCGGAGATTGACCGAGCGTAGCATAGGAAACTCCTTTCTTATCAAGAGTATGTCATCCACGTACTCTACGAGGATCACCACCATACTCCCTACTACCTTTTTGTTTATACAAGGTTCATCTACCATTTTGATGATGTCAAACTCTTTGACTACTTCATCAAAACAGATGTTCTATCTCCGCGATGTCTGCTTTATCCTATAAAACATCTTGCACACGTTTCCGATGCTCCCACTGTCTACGAAGCCCTCTGGCTGTGTACTTATAAACGCTTTCTTCCAAATCATCATTTAGAAAAGCAGGCAAGGCACCCAACCACCAGATATCATAGTCATGGTATGTAGCCGTGGCAAGTCGGATCTGGATGGACTTAAGCATAGGCACTGAAAACGGTTTCATCATTATCTACACCTGGTCAATGATGCAAACCTTTAACAAGTCTAGCTTTGAAAGTCTCAACTTTTCCATGCACACCAAGTAATCTTCTCAAGATATACTTGCTCCTGATGGGGATTTAACCCTTCAGATATAGCAACCAAAGTCCATACTTTGTTGGTGTATAAGGATTACATCTCAGATCGCTAAGCATCCAGCCATTCTTACAGAGTCTCACTCCTGATGGCCAGTTCGAAACTAGTTGGGTCATCATCTCATGATGCAATCCTCGCTCCTACTGTCATAGAGAAACAGAAGTATCTCTCAGATGGATGAGGAACCCTACTAGATTGGCGGAGAGGCTGAGGTTCGTTGGAATCTACTGAATCCATTGGTTCTACCAAATCATCTGCTGTAGTTTGTATAGCTGGAACCTTTCCAGTTCTACATTACAGACCTTGCCTCGAGCTTGTCCGGATTTTGTTTTTAGACATAGGCCGGACAACCCCAAATCTTAACTAACTTAAGATATGGGCTCTTCCCTTTCCATATCTCATATGAAGTGGTAGGCAACTGATTTGATTGGAACCCTATTCAATAGGTATGCAACTTCCCAAGTGCATAACACCGAATAGGAAAATAGGTAACTCAGTAGTACTCATCATAGAGCACACCATATCATATAGGGTGTATCTGCTCCGTCCCGATATACCATCGTGCTATGGTGTATCCAGAGGAGTAATGCTGAGAGAGAATCTCATTCTCCTTTAGAATAGTCCAGGATTTCCGTGCTCAAGTATTCTCCTCCTTGATCACATCAAAGGACATAATACTTATACCCTTATTTTGGTTCTCTACTTCTAACTTATATTCTGTGAATATCTCAAAAGGTTCGGACTCATGTTTCAACAGGAACATATGACTGAATCTTGAGAGATTATCAGAGAATATAATGATGTATAAAGAACCAGTCCTGGCATGTGTAGACAGGGGATCTACATACATCAACATGTATCATCCCAAGAGTTTACTAACTCTTTATCTGTTTCCAATAAACAGAGCTATGGTCATCTTTTCATTGTGACATGACTGGCAAGTTTCAAAAGATGTAAATTCAAACTGATTTAAATATGCATCTAAATGTAACTTTAGCCAGTCGGGTCGCATTGATATGACCTAGTCTACAATGCCTCAAGAAGAATTCGTTCATGTCTGAACTTTTCCTCTTGTGTGTGTCCTGTATACTAAGAACTGTAGTTTGATTTAGAACATTAATGCTTTTAGATAACGTGCCAGAACCGATCAACTTTTGATATAGGAAATGTTCAAAACATTATCCAACAATACAAAATTTTATCATTTCTTTACTAATAAAGAGAGTGACATGATTTTGTATATCAGGTTCGGTATCTAATAACAGTCGTTCAGAATCATTGTATTGGTAATACAGGGTGACAGTGACCGACAGACTTGGCTGCAACTCTTGCCCCGTTTTCTGCCACATGAAACTTATCACCCGTTCTCAGTTCTCTACCTATCTGTAGCCCTATGTAACAGATTACATATCTGGGATCCTGATCTGGTATCATATACCCAAGACGTATAGGATACAGAGAAACAGTTTTTTGTAATGAACACATCCGAAGATAATGCATCAGCATGCACTCTCTTCGTTTGGGCGGCACGGGAAATCTGGTATTCCCCAATTTCCTGCTCTGTCTTATAACAATTATAAGTTGGAGCGGGACCAACGTTCCACAGCTCAGTATAACAAGCGGGTTCGGTCAAATATCCGTTTTATTATCTTGATTAAGGCGTGACATGGTCGCTACCTGGAGAGAGAAAGAAGAAAACACTCAGCGTGTGCTCTTGCAAGAATAGATTGGTTATTATTTTATATAATCAGGATGGCTCCCACTGCTTTTTATCAAATCTTCCTTCAAACCGTAAAAGGAAAGACTAGCCGGGATTAATTACACACTACAAGTTCGCCAATCTTTCAGCCAGGCCAGTGTCGGTACTTTGAGGGAGGTCCCCCGTGCTTTCGCACGAACCTAATTAATGTAAACCTCGTTTTCCCAGAGGCATAACCCCGTTGACACCTTTCTAGACACCTACTTGATCGGCCAATTGTAATGTGCAAAACTCTCCCAGGAGTAACTCTTACTCGCAGTGGGTATCGGGATCCAACTATCTCATAGAAGGTATGCAATCTCATTGCAAATTTAAACACTTGAAATTCCCGATAATGTTTTGCCCCTAGCGTCCTCTGACCTTGACGGAGGCCAAACTACCGATAGTCCGCTAGTCAAGTTTAACCCGTCATTTCCTGATTGAATTAAACCTACCCGCACAACCCTTGACGGAGGCCAAACAACGCCGTACGAATACCCTAATCCAATCGCATCATATGCAAGCAGATAAGCACTAGTTAGCTACCGTACACTACGCCTTGACGGAGGCCAAACAACCGCAGCACGAATACTAACTAGTACTTATCTGAAATGACGGAGGGCTACGACAGGTTTTTCTGAAAACCTATTGCGTAATGAACTTGATATCGTTGTAGAATCAAATGATTTTAAAATGGAGTGCTTTTGAGGATTTTCTAGTTTTGCTAAAGGAGTCACTCCCGGTGAAGGGATCGTCGGTCTTTTCCTCGTCGAATGAGGTGCGGGATATATCATATATATCACTGTGTAAAGCAAAAAATCTTAAAAGCAATCAAAAGACAAACCGAGTGTGTAGCATATGCCAGTTATTGCTAAAGGAGTCACTCCCGGTGAAGGGATCTCGGTCCTTTCCTTATCGAATAAGGTGCAGGATATATCATATATACCGCTGTCCAAAGCAAGAACTGTAGCTACCTGTTTTATTTTGAAATTCGATTCTACAACATCTTAGGTTTCTTTTATTTCATTAATCACATTAATGAAGTCCCATCATTTAAGTACCTAAAAATCACAGATAAATACGGCGTACACTTATGCCATCCGTGTTCGCCTCGATGTCCCCTCGTGCACCGTTAGGTTAGGTAACTAACGGCAGAGCCGGGCAGGGCTAGCGCGGGTGTAAAATATAAGTAACGTCAATATAATATATCATATATACTATATGCTGTATCTATCACAGAACATCACATAATCTCATCACAGATATCGCAGCAGAAGAATCATATGAAATATTGGATATACTAGGACGTCCGTGTTTTCAATACGAGCCAGTATAAAACACGGATTCCACGGTCGCGATGAATAGCCAAACCCACACCCCTAGACCCCTACGAGAGCGGCAAGCAACCCTACCAATTCTAGAGTTAGGAGACCCAGACTCGACTCCTCGAGTTGGTCTCCCACGGGACTCCAGAACCCGGTTACTTGTGCCCTCCTCCTTGGGTCTATCCTAGTGCGGAAAAGTAAATAATATACAAAGGGTGACAACATCCGCAACCTGGAAGTGCCCCAATAAAAGAATATTACATACAAGTTTTTACATGAATGAAAATGAAAAAAAACACTCATCTCACATAAAAAACCCCGGCTATTCAAACACGACGATCCAATATAACATATCCAGCAACACATAACATCACATGTCATCAACGTAAGTAAATATGTGCACCCCAATTGTCGTTGACATATAGCAACGAAACCGGCGATATCACATATTACACTTACGGTCACAGAAAAGAAAGTGTAAAACTACAACAGTTGGAATCCGCAACCACCTCAGACATCGCATGCCTGACCAAATGAATTCTTTAGACATCGCATGCCTAAAAATTATAAACCCCGCATTTTAGTCTCATTATCGAAAACACTTTTCAATACCAAGTCGGGAAATTCAACAGGATTCCCGACATTTTGATCGAATGCTCGTCGCAAACTTTAGTAGACGGTCGCACCCCTATACCGTCGACGAAGTGCACCAAGGCGGAACACCGCTACCGCGAGCACCCAAACGGATGCTTTCGGCAATGGGGTTCTCCTACAATCACTTGGTCGGGGCTATGGGGTGAGGCTGTCTATTAAGTTTACCCGGCGAGTATCCGCGTACGCTACGTGATTGCGACGGACTTTTGATCACATCAAAACTCCGTGGCAACCGATTAAGTGAGACTAAACTGCTATGTTTATAATATTCATTCCGTTATCTCATAACTACTTGTGAATTCCAAATGTTGTATCACATTCCGGATAAATAGAAAATGCTAAACTTTTCGATCGAACAATCGAACACCCAAGTTTTCCCGATACAGCTCAACATATGAAATAAGTCTAAAAACATTCAGTTCGTGCCTCAGTACCAACGGTCCAGCCATAGAAGGGTCAAGCCAACGCCTCACATGTGGCACGCCGTACTGCCCCAAACCCGAAGGTTCAAAGGGCAGTTCAAGACGGTCACATAATCGAGTTAAGGTTTATTGTCTTCTAGAGGGTCCATCGCGTTACTTGCACTACTTAGAACGTCGTTAAACTACGGAAAGATCCAACACTTGGAAATTTCCCGACAGGGGAAAAGGTGGGTATTTATATCCAGTCGAACTTTTTAACATATTCAAAAATTATCCGGAAAGCCACATAGACAAAATCTGATACTCCGATCGAAACACCGAATCCCCAAAACAACCCCAGAAAATTCAACTCTTGAATAAATATTAAAAATTCCCAGAAAATCCAGCATAATAAAATAGGAGTTACTGTGCAAACAGGGATTGATGATGTCATCATCTGACCGCGGAACCGCCGCGGAAGCCAGGCTTCTGCCGCGGTTCTGCCGCCCTATGGAATCATCACTGGGAAAATTTTGCACCGTAATTCTTAGAATTCCCTGCTGAATTTTTAAAGCATTTTTAATCTGGAAAAAACCCAGTTTCTGAAAAAAGTCCAGAGAGCGGGTCGGATTAGGGTTTCGGGGTTTGTTCGGATTTGAAATTCCGTCTACGCATCGCCTAAGGCTCTAGCTAGGCTCTGATACCACTATAGGGTTCCTAGGCACACTAATGAGGTCTCACAAGGCATCAACCATGCCAATATCAAATTTTACGGGTGCCGAGAAACCATAATACAGATCGTTAACTAGAAATTTAGGCGAATCTAGCAACTAGTTAACAAATTAACTAAGTGAACGGAAATACAACCTTTGTAGATCCGGTCCTCCACCTCCACGGCTCCGTGATGAAGTCCTCTCCGCTGTCCAAATGGATTCCCGGGCTCTAGCGTCTGCTTCATCGGAGAAATGGGCGGGCAAGGTCGTCGGCTTCGTGCCGAAGATGATCTACGTCGAGGCATCACTAGATCAAGCTCCCACTTCACCAAGTCATGAAACTTGTGAAGAAAACACCCTATACTACTTGGCAAGAGATAGAGGATGAAAAAATAGGAAGTGGGTTCACTTTAAAATTGGATTTCTCACTCATTTTCCTGAGTTGCCATTGTTGGTAGCAAGCTTCTTCTTTAAGTGAAGAAGAAGAAGAAGAAGATGAATATTATGATAAGTTATTTTGTAAAAAGAAAATAATAAGAATACTTATCATATCTCAACCATGGTCAAGTGTAGAGACTAAACTTGGGTTAGTGGGAATGGTTAGGGTTAAGCATGAGACAAAATGGTCACATAGTCAAAGCTTCATGAAGCTTCAATATACAACAAAGTTAGCCACCATTTTCTCTTTATGCTTTTCATTTTCCAAAAATCAATAGATAAATAAATAAGGGAATAAAACAAAACCCTAACCATTATCATGTAACCATGGTTTGATCTTTACACAAAAACCCTAGCAAACAGGTATCATCAAACATGATACAATCAAGTGCACAAAAGTATATCACATATACAATGTGCACATCCGAATGAGAATATCCATTTAAAGTGACCGATACTAGTTAATGCAAAGTAATATATCAAATATATAATTATACATTAAATCATTAAATCAACACTTGATTTAACGATCCGGTCATATCGCATATAACCGACTAGTATCCTATACATCGGCTTATCGAATCAATCTTCGATTCGATAACTAGGTTATATCGCATACAACCAATCGATACATTCATCGCGAGAATAGAATACGGTATCACAGACACGCATTATTCTCGGTCCCGCACATATCTCATATGCGCTCCTATTTCGTTTCGCTTGAGCCAGGAAACCTTTGTGTAGGACTCAAAAGACTCATCAATACGCCGGCAGCAGATGATGATCATATCAAACACCCACAACCGCAAGCGGTCTGCTAAACGTAACGGCCACCCGGGTATTGAGCGATGAGAAGATCAACGAGCAAGCTCGCTCACACTCCTATGAATCCAACCAGTAACACATACCGTACAGTCCGGTCCCGTCGTCTGATATGTCGCATATCTTGCCTAAGGGTGGTAAACCTCAGACCCCAATAGCTCGATAAGTCGTGTCGATATGAGGTCTATAACAATTCGAGAAACTACTGGTAACACTTAACAGTAAATCTCAGCAACCCTGGCCAGGGATTTTCGGTTATAGCCAATCGAACACAGCGCAACATCAACTCCCTATACCGGGAGTGGCGAATCCTCTCCTATCGCTCATTGCCTCCATGTGACTCGGGACTGTACCCAAAAACCACCGTTTTGCACGCCCTCTTGGACGTGGTAAGGTAGAAATCAAAGCACAGTGGGAACCACACAAGACTCTATGAAGATCTCGGGTCAACAGACTACTCTGTAGCAGTGTCACCAGAGAACTGCCATCTGACATAAGGTATAATACCATCTGGGAGTTCTCGGCGAGTCCGTCCAGTGTACCCAGTCTCTACTGAGCACCCGTATATCATCTCTGATGTCAAACACCAATGGATATGGGATCATCCATCGCCCATCTGTATAGGTCGAGAAGGTATACGCTAGTCTACACTGGTATATCGATGCCCCGTCTCGATACACCCATGACTAGGGACTTTGAAGGATGTACTTTTGAACTACCATGTCCCCACTAGTATGATCCGCATCATAGTCCAGATAGTTAAGTACACATCCTAAGGGCTTTACCAACATGTAACAGAGAGACAATCAGTTTACACGTTAAGGTAAAGAGCAACCAGATAGCATACTATCATGTCGAGCAAGAAAGTCCTCCCTATATATGTCCCAGCATCCACTACAATATACATCCTATGTACAGTAATGGCCTCTAGGGCATACATATAACTAACACTATTTATCTGGAATGTGATACAATATGTGGAATTCATAGAGTTAGGCATGAAATGCGAAGTATGTGATATTTCAGATTTACGATGTCTAAAGTTATTGTGGATTCCAAATGTTGTAGTTTTACACTTTCTTTTCTGTCACCGTAAGTGTAATATGTGATATCGCCGGTTTCGTTGCTATATGTCAACGACAATTGGGATGCACATATTTACTTACGTTGATGATATGTTATATTACGTGTTGCTGTGATATGTTATATTGGATCGTCGCGTTCTGAATAGCCGGGGGTTTTATGTGAGATGAGGTTTTTTTTATTTTCATTCATGTAAAATTCATTTGTAATGTAATATTCTTTTATTTGGGGCACTTCCAGGTTGAGGTTGATGTCACCCTTGTATATTATTTACTTTTCCGCATTAGGTAGACCCAAGGTGGGGAGCACAAGTAACCTGGTTCTAGGGTCCAGTGGGAGGCCATCTCGAGGAGTCGAGACTGGGTCTCCTAACCCTAGAATTGGCAGTGTTACTTGCCGCTCTCGTAGGGGTCTTGGGATGTGGGTTTGGCTATTCGTCGCGACCGTGGAATCCGTGTTTTATACAGGCTCGTATTGAAAACATGGACGTCCTAGTATATCCAATATTTCATATATGTTCTTCTGCTGCAATGTTCTGTGATGAGATCATATTACTGCCTGAGACGAATGCTTATACTATATATATATATATATATATATATATATATATGCTGATATATAAATATTACTGCTTTCGTTTCTTCTGTGATGCTTAGGAAGCATAAGCTGATGGGATTTTATTAATGAGATTAATAAAAAGAAAAGAAACCTAAAGATGTTGTAGAATCAAAACTTTATAAAAGGGGTAGCTACAGTTTTGCTTTGCACAGTGATATATATGATATATCCTGCACCTTATTCGATGGGGAAAGAGCCGACGATCCCTTCACCGGGAGTGACCTCTTTAGCGAAACTGGCAGATGCTACAAAACTCGGTTTGTCTTTTGATTGCTTTTAAAGTTTTACTTTGCACAGCGGTGTATATGATATATCCTGCACCTTATTCGATGAGGAAAGGGCCGACGATCCCTTCACCGGGAGTGACCCCTTTAGCGAAACTAAGAAAAGCCTCAAAAACACTCCTTTTTCAAAAATTACTCGATTCTACGACGATATCAAGTTCATTACGCTCAGGGTTTTCTGAAAATCCTGCGTAGCCCTCCGTCATTTCAGATAGATATTATTTAGTATTCGTGCTATGTTTGTTGACTTAGTTAAGGCATAGTGTACGGTAGCTAAGTAATGTTTATCTATTAAAACATGAGATGTGATTGGATTAGGGTATTCGTACGGCCTTGTTGACTCAGTTAAGGGTCGTACGGGTGGGTTTAATTCAATCGGGAAATGTACGGGTTGAACTTAACTTGCGATTTATGGTTTGTTGACTTAGTTAAGGTCATAGATCGCTAGGGGCAAAATATTATCGGGAATTTCAAGTGTTGAAATTTGCAATGAGATTGCATACCTCCTATGAGATAGTTGGATCCCGATACCCACTGCGAGTAAGAGTTACTCCTGGGAGAGTTTTACACAGGACAATTAGCCGATCAAGTAGGTGTCTGGAAAAGTGTTAACGGGGTTACGCCTCTGGGAAAACGAGGTTTACTTTAATTAGGTCCGTGCGAAAGCACGGGGAACCTCCCTCAAAGTACCGACACTGATCTGGCTGAAAGATTGACGAAATTGTAGGGTGTAATTAATCCCGGCTAATCTTACCTTTTTGGGTTTAAAGGAAGATTTGATAAAAACAGTGGGAGACATCCTGATTAGATAAGATAATAACCAATCTAATCTTGCAAGAGCATACGCTAAAGTGTTTTTCTTCTCTCTCTCTCCAGGTAGCGACCATGTCAGGCCATAATCAAGATAATAATATGGATGTATTGACTGAACCCGATTATTGTACTGAGCAAGGAAACGTTGGACCCGTTCTTTCTTATAAGAGTTATAAGACTGAACAGGAAACAGGAGAATATCTGGATTCTCACGCCGCCCAAAATAACATGCATGTTGATGCATCTTCTTCAGGTGTGTTAGTTATTGAGAACTGTTTCTCAATTCACCCTACGTCCTGGGTGTTAGATACCGGATCAGGATCCCACATATGTAAACAGTTACATGGGCTACGTAAAGGTAGAGAACTGGGAAAAGGTGATCATTCCGTTCAAGTAGGGAACGGTGCAAATGTTGCAGCCAAAGCAGTTGGCGAATATCACCTGGTATTACCAAGTCGTAATACACTGATTCTAAATGAGTGCTATTATATACCGAACATGATGTGCAACATTATATCAGTTTCTTCATTAAGTAAAGAAGGATATAATTTTGTAGTAAAGGATAATGTTATGAACATATTCCTAGATCAAAAGTTGATTGCATCAGGCTCGTTACATAATGGCATATTCATTCTAAATCAGAATACAGTCCTGAATATACATAACACACACAAGAGGAAAAGTTCAGATATGAACGAATCCTACTTGTGGCATTGTAGACTTGGTCATATCAATACAACACGACTGGCTATGTTACATAAGGATGGTTATTTGAATCCGTTCGAATTATCATCTTATGATACTTGCCATTCATGTCTCAAAGGAAAAATGACCAAAGCTCCGTTTAGTGGACACGGAGAAAGAGTTACTGAACTCTTAAGACTAATACATAGTGATGTATGTGGTCCCATGTCTACGCATGTCAGGAACGGTTCTTCCTACTTCATTACATTCACTGACGATCTCTTTAGATACGAACATGTGTTTCTGATGAAACACAAGTCTGAAGCTTTTGAGAAATTCAGAGAATATAAGCACGAAGTAGAGAACCAAACGGGCAAAAGTATTACTTCGATCTGATCGAGGAGGTGAATACTTAAGCAGTGAGTTCCTAGATTATCTAAAAGAGAATGGGATTCTCTCTCAGCTTACTCCTCCTTATACACCACAGCACAACGGTGTATCGGAACGAAGGAATCGGACCCTATTAGATATGGTGCGATCTATGATGAGCGATGCTGAGTTACCTATTTCCTTTTGGGGGTATGCCCTTGAGACAGCCATATACATATTGAATCTAGTTCCGTCTAAATCTGTACATACCACACCATATGAGATATGGAGTGGGAAGAGACCATATTTTAAACGAGTTAAGATATGGGGTTGTCCGGCCTATGTCAAAAGACAAAATCCAGACAAACTTGAGGCACGATCAGTTCTTTGCAAATTTGTGGGATATCCTAAGAATTCTCAAGGATATATTTTCTATCAAGTTGAGGAACAAAAGGTGTTTGTTTCTCAATATGCCACCTTTTTAGAAAAGGAATTTCTTACAAAAGAAATTAGTGGCAAAGAGGTAGAGCTGGAAGAGGTTCCAGCACCACAGACTACAACAGATGATTTATTGGAACCAGAGGATCCAGTAGTACCCGACGAACCCTAGCCTCTCCGCCGATCTAGTAGGGTTTCTCGTCCACCTGAGAGATACTACGGTTTTCTCATTGATGGTGGAAGCGAGGACTGCATCATGGATGATAATGAACCGACTAGTTTCGAGCAGGCCATCACAAGTGGTGACTCTATGAAATGGCTGGATACTATGCGATCTGAGATGGAATCCATGTACACCAATAAAGTATGGATTTTGGAAAATGCTACTGAAGGGGTAAAACCCATTGGGAGCAAGTGGATTTTTAAAAAGAAATTTGGTGTAGATGGAAAAGTTGAGACTTTCAAAGCTAGACTTGTAGCAAAGGGATTTCGTCAACGACCAGGTGTGGATTTTGACGAAACCTTTTCTCCAGTGGCTATGCTTAAGTCCATCCGGATCTTACTTACCATTGCTGCATTCCATGACTACGAAATCTGGCAAATGGATGTTAAGACCGCCTTTCTAAATGGTGATTTAGAAGAGAGCGTGTACATGACTCAGCCAGAGGGCTTCGTAGATAGTGGGAGCAGCGGAAAGGTGTGCAAGCTGCTTAAATCCATTTATGGGTTAAAGCAAGCATCACGGAGTTGGAACATCTGTTTTGATGTTGTAGTCAAAGAGTTTGACTTCATCAAAAATATAGATGAACCTTGTATCTATAAGAAGGTAGTAGAGGGTAAGGTTGTCTTCCTCGTATTGTACGTGGATGACATATTCTTGATAGGAAATGATATTCCTATGCTGCAATCAGTCAAGCTCTTCTTATCACAGAGATTCTCAATGAAAGATCTAGGTGATGCCTCCTGCATATTGGGAATCATGATCTATAGAGATAGATCTAAACAGATACTGGGATTGTCCCAATCCAGGTACATTGACACCATACTAAAGAAGTTTAGTATGGAAGAATCCAAGCGTGGGAACCAACCCACGATCTCTGGACTCACTCTTTCCAAAGAGATGTCTTCCAAGACTAATTTGGAGAGAGCTCGCATGCAAGGGATACCCTATGCTTCGGCAGTAGGCTCTATCATGTATACAATGCTATGTACCAGACCCGATGTAGCATACTCACTAAGTGTAGTGAGTCGGTATCAAGCAGATCCTGGAGAGAGTCACTGGACAGCTGTGAAGAACATTCTCAAGTACTTACGAAGGACTAAGGAGATGTTCTTGGTGTATGGTAACGGAGAACTCCAGGTGGAGTCCTTTACCGATTCCAGCTTCCAAAGTGATAAGGATGACTCTAAGTCGCATTCGGGTTTTGTCTTTACCCTCAATGGAGGGGCGGTATGTTGGAAGAGTTCCAAATAGGATACCGTTGCAGACTCGACGATGGAGGCTGAATACATCGCTGCCAACGATGCTGCCAAAGAGGCTGTCTGGATCAAGAAGTTCATCAGTGAACTTGGTGTGGTTCCATCCATTGAACATCCAATACCTCTGTATTGCGATAACAATGGAGCTGTGGCTTTGGCTAAGGAACCCAATCCTATCAGAAGTCCAGACATATTCTGAGGCGGTATCACCTGATCAGGGAGATAGTTGATCGCCGGGAGATCGAGGTCAGGAGAGTAGATACGAAGGACAACACTGCGGATCCATTCACGAAGGCTATTCCCCAGATAAAGTTTGAGAGATTATTCGGGATGCTAGGTATGAATACTACAGCAGCTAGCCTTAGTGCAAGTGGGAGATTGTTAGTTATGTATATGCCCTAGAGGCCATTGTTGTACATATGATGTATATTATAATGGATGCTTGGATATATATAGAGATGACTTTCTTGCTCGTCATGATAGTATGCTATTTGGTTTCACTTTATCTTAACATGTTGACTTGTACTGGTTTACTGTTTTTCTCTCGCATGTTGATAAAGCCCTTAGGATCTATACTCGACTACTGGGACTATGATGAGATCATACTGTGGGGCCACGGTAGTCGATGAGTACATCCTATAACTGTTCCTAGTCGAGGGTATATCGAGACAGGGCATCGATACACCAGAGTAGACTAGCGTATACGCATCTTGACCCATATGATGGGCGATGGATGATCCTATATCCATCGGTGTTTGACATCAGAGATGATGTACGGGTGCTCAGTGGAGACTGGGTACACTGGACGGACTCGCCGAAAACTCCCAGATGGTGATATACCACACGTCAGATGGCAGTTCTCCGGTGACACTGGTACAGGGTAGTCTGTAGACCCGAGATCGTCATAGAGCCTTGTGTGATTCCCACTGTGCTTTGATTTCCACCTTTCCACGTCCAAGAGGGCGTGCAAAACGGTGGCTTTTGGGTACAGTCCCGAATCACATGGAGGCAATGAGAGATAGGAGGGGATTCGTCTCTCCCGGTATAGGGAGTTGATGTTGTGCTGTGTTCGATTAGCTATAACTGGAAGTCCCTGGCCAGGGCTGATATAGAGATTTACTGGTAAGTGTTACTAGTAGTTTCTCGACCCGTTATGAGCCACACATCGACACGACTTATCGGTTACTGGGGTCTGACGTTTACCACCCCTAGTCTTGATATGCGGCATATCAGATGAACAGACCGGACCGTACGGGAGTGTTACTGATTGGATTCACAGGAGAACGCACAGGGTAGCTTGTTGATCTTCTTATCGCTCAATACCTGGGTGGCTGTTACGTTTAGCTGACCGCTTGCAACTTGTGGGTGTTTGATATGATCATCACCTGCTACCGGCGTATTGACGATTCTTTAGAGTCCTACACAGAGGTTTCTTGGCTCAGGCGAAATGGAGTAGAGGCACATATGTGATATGCGCAGGACCAAGGATAATGCGATATGAGATACCGTATTATATTCTCGCAATATTTAGATATGAACCGGGTCATCGGATCAAGTGTTGGTTCGATGAATCGGTACATGATATATTAGTTGGTAATATTCGATATAGCCGGATCGTCGGATCAAGTGTTGATTCGATGATTTAATGTATAATAATATATATGATATATTATTACATTATCTAATATTGGCTTGCTTTATTATTTCATTTTCTCACTGGATGATACATTGATATATATGCGATATATGTTAATTGTATTATTTTCTTTTGTTGCAAATATATAATATATATGTGATATATATTATTGTGACATGATATGATTTATTATTAAACATGTTTAAGGATGATTAAATGAGGTTAGGGTTTGATTAGGGTTAGTTGCTTCGTGCACCTTCTAGAAGCAATTTCTTTTGTCATGGTTAAGATATTTCTTGGTGACTCATTTCTAAACCTAACCAAACCCTAACTCTAGTTTATTCTCTACACATTATTAGCAACTCATCCTTGACCATGGTTGATATGTCAATCATATAGTTTTATTTCTATTCATCACAAAAGGAATTATCATTTTTCCATTATCATCTTCTTCTCTCTTGATTTTGAGCTCACTAGTAATTCATTTTGTGATGATAAATTATGAGAAAATGATTTAAAAAGAAAGCATAATTACTACTCTCTCATCCTTATCTCATCTAGCCCATGAGATTAGTGTGTTCATCTTTTTAGAGTGAGAAAGCTTGAGTTATTGAAAGTTCGACGTAGATCATCGGAGATTTGGAACACTTCAAGCAAGCATGGATCGTTCGAGTCGTGGAGTCTCTCTTGAGTCCAGGAGATCATGGATCATGGCGAAGGGACTTCTACTCGGAGCTTATGAAGCGAAGGAGCGGACTACAAAGGTTGTAATCCCTCACACTTAGCTTAAAAGATGTAATCTTGTATGCTTAACCCTAATTATCTAGCAAAGATTCTGTCTTTGGGTTGTTTGGCACGTCTAAAATTTTATCCGGGCATGTTTGATGCCTTATGAACCTTCATAAGAGTGCCTAGGAACCCTACATACTCAACCATCCCATAATAGTCTCTCTCTGGGAAAAGGCCTTTGTGAGTGGATCCGCCGTGTTGTCCTCTGAGTCTACTCTCCTAACCTCGATCACCCTGGAGTTCAACTATCTCCATGATCAGGTGATACTGCCTTGGAATATGTCTGGGTCACTGATGGGACCGGGGTTCCTGGTCCAAAGCCTCAACACCATTGTCATACAATGGTTGGAACCTAGTTCATCACATGAACTAATATCTACCCAAACTGCCTCTTTGGTAGTATCGTTGATAGCGATGTCACCAGACTTTATCGTCTAGTTTGCCACGGTATCTCAGCTTGGAACCTTTCTAACATACCTTCCCTCCACTGAGGGTAAAGACAATGCCTGCGACTGACATTCAGTCATGCTTATCTCCCTGGAAGCTATCCAGTGATTCTCCCCAGGATTGATTGATACCATCTCACTACACCTAGTGAGAATCCTAATATCCATTTAGATCTATCTCATAGATCCAAAACCCAGGATTTAGGAGGTATCACCTTTATCCTATACGGAGAATCCTTGTGATAAGCGGAGATCGACCGAGCGTAGCATAGGAAACTCCTTTCTTTTCAAGAGTATGTTGTCCACGTACAATACGAGGATGACTACCTTACTCTCTAGTACCTTTTTGTATGTACAAGGTTCATCTACTATTTTGATGAAGTCAAACTCTTTGACTACCACATCAAAACCGATGTTCCAACTCCGCGATGCCTGCTTTATCACACAAAGCATCTTGCACACGTTTCCGCTGCTCCCACTGTTTATGAAGCTATCTGGGTTTGTTCTTATAGACGCTCTCTTCTAAATCAATATTTAGAAAAGCAGTCATGATACCCAACCACCAGATATCGTAGTCATGGTATGTAGCAATGGCAAGTAGGATCCGGATGGACTTAAGCGCAGCCACTGGAAAAGTTTTCATCATTATCCATGCCTAGTCGATGACAAAAACCTTTAACATGTCTAGCTTTGAAAGTCTCAACTTTTCCATCTACACCAAGTAATCTTCTCAAGATATACTTGCTCCTGATGGGGATTTAACCCTTCAGATATAGCAGCCAAAGTCCATACTTTCTTGGTGTACATGGATTCCATCTCAGATCGCTAAGCATCCAGCCATTCTTACAGAGTCCTCACTCTCGATGGCTTGCTCGAAACTAGTTGGGTCATCATCTCATGACGCAATCCTCGCTCCCACTGTCATCGAAAAACCGAAGTATCTCTCAGGCGGATGAGGAACCCTGCTAGATCGGTGGAGAGGCTGAGGTTCGTCGGGGACTATTGAATCCTTTGGTTCTGTCAAATCATCAGCTTTAGTTTATAGAGCTAGAAATCCTTCCAGTTCTACAGAACTGATATTGCCTCGATCTTGTCCGGATTCTGATTTTGACATAGGCCGGACAACCCCAAATCTTAACATACTTAAGATATGGGCTCTTCCCATTCCATATCACATATGAAGTGGTAGGCAACTGATTTGATTCGAACCAAATTCAATAGGTATGTAGCTTCTCAAGTGCATAACCCCCAAAAGGAAACAGGTAACTCGGTAGTACTCATCATAGAGCGCACCATATCACATAGGGTGAGATTGCTCCACCCCGATACACGGTTGTGCTGTGATGTATACGAAGGAGTAATGCTGAGAGAGAATCTCATTCTCCTTTAGAATAGTCCAGGAATTATGTGCTCAAGTATTCTCCTCCTTGATCTCATCAAAGGACATAATACATTTACCCATTTTTGGTTCTCTATTTCTGTCTTATATTCTGTGAATATCTCAAAAGGTTCGGACTTGTGTTTCAACAGGAACACATGTCGGAATCTTGAGAGATCGTCAGAGAATGTAATGAAGTATAAAGAACCGGTCTTGGCATGTGTAGACAGGGGACCTTCATACATCAACATGTATCAATCCCACGAGTTCACTAACTCTTTCTCTATTTCCAATAAATAGAGCTGTGGTCATCTTATCTTTGTGACATGACTGGCAAGTTTCACAAGATGTAAATTCAAACTAATTTAAATATGCATCTAAATGTAACTTAGCTAATCGGGTCGCATTGATATGACCTAGTCTATAATGCCTCAAGTAGAATTCGTTCATTTTTGAACTCTTCCACTTGAGTGTTTTCTATACGTTAAGAAATGTAGTCTGATTTAGAATGTATATGCTTTCAGATAACGTGCCTAAACCGATCAACTCTTGATATAGGAAATGTTCAAATCAGTATCCAACAATACAAAATGATATCCTTTCTTTAGTAAATAAAGAGACTGATATGATGTTGTATATCAGGTTCAGTATCTAATAACATTCTTTCAGAATCAGTGTATTTAGTAATAGAGGGTGATAATTGCCAACACTTTGGTTGCAACAATTGTACTGTTTCCAACTCTTGAAATTTATCACCCGTTCTCAGTTCTCTACCTATCTGTAGCCCATGTAACAGATTACATTTGCGGGATCCTGATCCGGCATCTCATACCCAGGACGTAAAGGATACTGAGAAACAGTTCTATGTAATAAACACACCCGAAGATGATGCAACAGCATGCACTTTCTTCGTTTGGACGGCACGGGAAATCTGGTATTCCCCAATTTCCTGCTCTCTCTTATAACAATTATAAGTTGGAGAGGGACCAACGTTTCCCAGCTCAGTATAACAAGCGGATTCGGTCAAAACATCTATATTATTATCTTGATTAAGGCGTGACATGGTCGCTACTGTAGGATTGCTAGGCATGCATACAAGGTTCTACGAGCCATCAACCATGCCCGATTTAAAAATTAGCCGTGCCGAACAACCCAAAGCAGGATCTTTAAACTAGAGTTTAGGCGAAAACAAGCATGTTAAACACTTTAACACTAAGTGAGAGGGATTACAACCTTTGTAGATCCGGTCCTTCACTTCTAAAGCTCCGTGTTGAAGTCCCTTCGCTGCGATCATCTTGTTCCAGACTCTCGAGAGGCTTTACAAAGAGAAAGATGCATTCTTGCTTCCGATCTTCGATACAAAGATGATCTACCTTGAAGTTTCGTTAACACAAGCTAACACTCATAATATGAAGTGAGCACCCTCATCTAAATGGCAAGGATAGATGAGGATGATGAAGTAGGATTTTTTCTCTCATTTGTTTTCATATTCTCACTCATTTTCATCACAAAGCAAAAAGCTAGAAAGCTTTTGCTCAAAGGAAGAAGAGGAAGAAGATGATGATAATGATAAGTTCCTTTTGTGATGAATAATGCAAAGAAGATAATGATGAATAATGAAACCATGGTTGCTAAACCTTTGTAGAGAATTAACCAAGGGTGTAGGGTTTGGGTTAGGTTAAAGATGAGTCATAACAAAATATCTTTCACAAAACAAAACTAAACCTTCTAGAATCATCTAGAAAGCATTAACCCAAAACAAACTCTAATCTTGTTTAATCTCAACTAAACATGTTGTATTAGTTATCATATCATGTTACGATATTATATATCACATATATAATATTTATTGTAACCAAATAAAATAATACAATCAACATATATCGCATATATATCACTGTATTACCCGAGTGAGAAAAAAGAATCTTTTCGTGAGCTAATATTAGTCAATGTAATTTAATATATCATATAAATTATTATACATTAAATTATCGAAACAACACTTGATCCGACAGTCCAGCTATATCGTATATAACCGACTAATATTTATCCGTACCGATTCATCGAATCAACACTTGATCCAATGACCCGGATGATATCAAATATCACGAGAATAGAATACGGTACCTCATATCGTATTATCCTCGGTCCCGCACATATCACATATGTGCTCCTACTCCGTTTTGCCTGAGCCATGAAACCTCTGTGCAGGACTCTAAAGAATCGTCAATACGCCGGCAGTAGGTGATGATCATATCAAACACCTACAAGCTGCAAGCGGTCAGTTAAACGTAACAGCCACCCAGGTATTGAGCGCTCAGAAGATCAACAAGCAAGCCTGTACATTCTCCTATGAATCCAATGAGTAACACTCCCGTACAGTCCGGTCTCGTCGTCTGATATGTCGCATATCTCGCCTAGGGGTGTATACGTCAGACCCCAGTAGCTTAATAAGTCGTGTCGATATGAGGTCTATAACAGTTCGAGAAACTACTGATAACACTTACCAGTAAATCTCAGCAACCCTGGCCACGGATTTCCGGTTATAGCCAATCGAACAAAGCACAACATCAACTCGCTATACCGAGAGAGACGAATCCCCTCATATCGCTCATTGCCTCCTTGTGATTCGGGACTGTACCCAAAAGCCACCTTTTATCACGCCCTCTTGGACGTGGTATGATGGAAATCAAAGCACAGTGGGAATCACACAAGACTCTATGACGATCTCGGGTCAACAGACTACTCTGTACCAGTGTCACCGGAGAACTGCCATCTAACGTGAGGTATAATACCATCTGGGGGTTCTCGGCGAGTCCGTCCAGTGTACCCAGTCTCTACTGAGCACCCGTACACCATCCTTGATGTCAAACACCGATGGATATGGGATCATCCATCGCCCATCATATGGGTCAAGATGCGTATACGCTAGTCTACTCTGGTGCATCGATGCCCTGTCACGATACACCCTCGACTAGGAACAGTTATAGGATGTACTTGTCGACTACCGTGGCCCTACTAGTATGATCTCATCATAGTCCCAGTAGTCGAGTACATATCCTAAGGGCTTTATCAACATGTAACATTGAGACAATCAGAGTACATGTTAAGATAAAGTAAAACCAGATAGCAGACTATCATGTCGAGCAAGAAAGTCCTCCCTATATATGTCCAAGCATCCATTACAATATAAATCGTATGTACAGTAATGGCCTCTAGGGAATACATATAACTAACAATCTCCCACTTGCACTAGGGCCATCTGTTGTGGTGTCACATACCCAACAATTAGCTGTGGTTGAAGTATCTCATACTCAACCATCCCATAAAAGTCTCTTCTGGGAAAAAGGCCTTTGTGAGTGGATCCGCGCTGTTGACCTCTGTGTCTACTCTCCTAACCTCGATCTCCCTGGAGATCAACCATCTCCATGATCAGGTGATACTGCCTAAGAATTATATCTAGATTTCTGATTGGACGGTAGTTCCTTGGCTAAAGCCACAACTCCATTGTCACACAATGGTAGGAACGAAGTTCATCTCATGAACTTATATATATCCATACTGCCTCTTTGGTAGCATCCTTGGTAACGATGTATCTTGCCTTTAATCGTCTATGTGTCACGGTATCTAGCTTGGAACTCTTCTAACATACCGTCCCTCCACTGAAGGTAAAGATAATGCCTGCGACTGACATTCAGTCGTTCTTATAACCCAGGAACCTTTCCAGTGATTCTCCCCAGGATCGATTGATACCATCTCACTACATCTAGTGAGTATCCTAACATCCAAATAGATCTATCTCATAGATCCAAAAACCCAGGATTTAGGAGGTATCACTTTGATCCTATATGGAGAATCCTTGTGATAAGCGGAGATTGACCGAGCGTAGCATAGGAAACTCCTTCCTTATCAAGAGTATGTCATCCACGTACTCTACGAGGATCACCATCATACTCCTTACTACCATTTTGTATATACAAGATTCATCTACCATTTTGATGAAGTCAAACTCTTTGACTACCATATCAAAACAGATGTTCCATCTCCGCGATGCCAGTTTTATCACATAAAACATCTTGCACACGTTTCCGCTGCTCCCACTGTCTATGAAGCCCTCTGGATGTGTACTTATAGACGCTCTTTTCTAAAACATCATTTAGAAAAGCAGTCATGACACCTAACCGCCAGATGTAGTAGTCATGGTATGTAGTCGTGGCAAGTAGGATCTGGATGGATTTAAGCATAGCTTTGAAAGTCTCAACTTTTCCATGTACACCAAGTAATCTTCTCAAGATATAGTTGCTCCTGATGGGGATTTAACCCTTCAGATAAAGCAACTAAAGTCCATACTTTGTTGGTGTATAAGGATTCCATCTCAGATTGATAAGAATCCAGCCATTCTTACAGAGTCCCACTCCTGATAGCCTGCTCGAAACTAGTTGGGTCATCATCTCATGATGCAATCCTCGCTCCCACTGTCATAGAGAAACTGAAGTATCTCTCTGGTGGGTAAAGAACCCTACTAGATCGGCGGAGAGGCTGAGGTTCGTTGATTACTATTGAATCCTTTGGTTCTACCAAATCATCAGCTGCAGTTTATATAGCTGGAACCTTTCCAGTTCTACATAACAGACCTTTCTTCGAGCTTGTCCGGATTTTGCTTTTAGACATAGTCCGGACAACCCTAAATCTTAACAAACTTAAGATATAGGCTCTTCCCTTTCCATATCACATATGAAGTGGTTGGCAACTTATTTGATTTGAACCCTATTCTATAGGTATGCAGCTTCTCAAGCGCATAACACCCAAAAGGAAATAGGAAACTCAGTAGTACTCATCATAGAGCACACCATATCACATAGGGTGCTATTGCTCCGCACCGATATACCATCGTGCTATGGTACATACGGAGGAGTAAAGCTGAGAGAGAATCTCATTCTCCTTTAGAACAGCCCAGTAATTCCGTGCTTAAGTATTCTCCTCCTTGATCTCAGCAAAGGACATAATACTTATGCCCGTTTTTGGTTCTCCACTTCTAACTTATATTCTGTGAATATCTTAAAAGCTTCGGACTTGTGTTTCAACAGGAACATATGTCTGAATCTTG
Source organism: Agapanthus africanus (assembly GCA_030015575.1). Classification (NCBI taxonomy): domain Eukaryota; kingdom Viridiplantae; phylum Streptophyta; class Magnoliopsida; order Asparagales; family Amaryllidaceae; genus Agapanthus; species Agapanthus africanus. The sequence continues at coordinate 703,511,458 of JASDDO010000024.1, read as the reverse complement.
AGAGATTATCAGAGAATGTAATGAAGTACAAAGAACCGGTCTTGGCATGTATAGACGGGGGACCTTACATACATCAACATGTATCAATCCCAAGAGTTCACTAACACTTTCTCTGTTTCCAATAAATAGAGCTATGGTCATCTTATCTTTGTGACATTACCAGCAAGTTTCACAAGATGTAAATTTAATCAGATTTAAATATGAATCTAAATGTAACTTAGCTAGTCGGGTCACATTGATATGACCTAGTCTACAATGCCTTAAGAAGGATTCGTTCATTTCTGAACTCTTCCCCTCGTGTGTATGGTGTATACTAAGAACTGTAGTTTGATTTAGAACGTCAATGGTTTTAGATAACGTGCCTGAACCGATCAACTCTTGATATAGGAAATGTTCAAAACATTATCCAACAATACAAAATTATATCCTTCTTTACTAATAAAGAGACTGATATGATACTGTATATCAGGTTCGATATCTAATAACATTTGTTCAGAATCAATGTATTCTGGTAATACAGGGTGATAGTGACCAACAGACTTGGCTGCAACACTTGCACCGTTTCTATCTCATGAAACTTATCATCCGTTCTCAGTTCTCTACCTATTTTTAGCCCATGTAACAGATTACATATGCGGGATCCTGATCCGGTATCTCATACCCAAGACGTAAAGGATACTGAGAAATAGTTCTATGTAATAAACACATCCGAAGATGATGCATCAACATGCACTTTCTTCGTTTGGGCGGCACAGGAAATCTGGTATTCCCCAATTTCCTGTCTGTCTTATAACAATTATAAGTTGGAGCGGGACCAACGTTCCCCAGCTCAGTATAACAAGCGGGTTCGGTTAATTCATCCGTTTTATTATCTTGAGTAAGGCATGATATGGTCACTACCTGGAGAAAGAGAGAAGAAAACACTCAGCGTATGCTCTTGTAAGATTAGATTGGTTATGTAATATATCTAATCAAGATGTCTCCCACTGTTTTAATCAAATCTTCCTTCAAACCCTAAAAGGAAAGACTAGCCAGGATTAATTACACTCTACAAGTTCGCCAATCTTTCAGCCAGGCCAGTGTCGGTACTTTGAGGGAGGTCCCCCGTGCTTTCGCACGAACCTAATTAAAGTAAACCTCATTTTCCCAGGGGCGTAACCCCGTTAAAACCTTTTTAGACACCTACTTGATCGGCTAATTGTAATGTGTAAAACTCTCCTAGGAGTAACTCTTACTCGCAGCGGGTATCGGGATCCAACTATCTCATAGAAGGTATGCAATCTCATTGCAAATTTCAACATTTGAAATTCCCAATAATTTTTTGCCCCTAGCGTCCTATGACCTTGACGAATGCCAACAAACCATAAGCTACTAGTCAAGTTCAACCCATCATTTCCCGATTGAATTAAACCCACCCGCACGACCCTTGACGAATGCCAACAAAGTCGCACGACTACCCTAAATCAATCGCATCATATGCATAAATAGCTACCGCACACTACGCCTTGACGAAATCCAACAAACGCAGCACGAATACTATGAATTACTTATCCGAAATGACGGAGGGCTACGACAGGATTTTAAGAAAACCTTTTGCGTAATGAACTTGATATCGTTGTAGAATCGAGTGATTTTAAATGGAGAGTTTTTTTAGGCTTTTCTAGTTTTGCTAAAGGGGTCACACCCGATGAAGGAATCGTCGGCACTTTCCTCATCTAATAAGGTGCAGGATATATCACAAATATCACTATGTAAAGCAAGAACTATGGAAGCAATCAAAAGACAAACCGAGTTTGTAGCATCTGCTAGTTTCACTAAAGAGGTCACTCCCGGTGAAGGGATATCGGCTCTTTCCTTATCGAATAAGGTGCTGGATGTTCTATAAGGAACACCGCTATGCAAAGCAAGAACTAGAGCTACCAGCTTTTAAACAAGTTTCTACAACATCTTAGGTTTTTTTTATTTCATTAATCTCATTAATGAAGTCTCATTTTAATTATGCTTCACAAGCATCACATTTGAAACGAAATCTGCAATATAACATATATCTCATACATATAATATAAACATTCGTCTCAGGCAGTAATATGATCTCATTACAAAACATTGCAGCAGAAGAACATATATGAAATATTGGATATACTAGGATGTCCGTGTTTTCAATACGAGCCAGTATAAAATACGGATTCAACGATCGCGATGAATAGCCAAACCCATATCCCTAGACCCCTACGAGATCGGCAAGCAACACTGCCAATTCTTGGGTTAGGAGACCCGGTCTCGACTCCTCGAGATGATCTCCCACTGGACCCTAGAACCCGGTTACTTATGCTCCCCGCCTTGGGTCTACCTAATGCGGAAAAGTAAATAATATACAACGGCGACATCATCCTCAGCCCGGAAGTGCCCCAATAAAAGAATATTACATACAAAAGAATTTTACATGAATGAAAAATAAAAAACTCTCATCTCACATAAAACCCACGGGTATTCATAACGCGACGATCCAATATAACATATCACAGCAACACATAATATCTTATATCATCAACGTAAGCAAGTATGCGTATCCCAATTGTCGTTGATGTATAGCAACGAACCTGGCGATACACCACATACTACGCTTACGGTCACAGAAAAGAAAGTGTAAAACTACAACAGTTGGAATCCGCAACCTCCTTAGACATCGCATGCCTAACCAAATGAATTCCTTAGAAATCGCATGCCTAACAATTATGAACCCCGCATTTTAGTCTCTTTATCGAAAACTCTTTTCAATTTCAAGTTGGGCAATTCAACAAGATTCCCGGCATCCTGATCGAATGCTCATCGCAAACTTTAGTAGATGGCCGCACCCCCGGATGCCGTCGACGAAGTTCACTAAGGCAGAACACCGCTGCCGCGAGCACCCGAACGGATGCTTTTGGCGACGGGGTTCTCCTACAGTCAATTGGTCGGAGATATGGGGCGTGGTTGTCTATTAAGTTTACCCGGCGAGTATCCGCGTACGCTACGTGATTGCGATGGACTTTTGATCACATCAAAATTCCGTGGCAACCGATCAATTGAGACTGAACTGCTAGATTTGTAACATTCAAATTAGTTATCTCATAACTACTTGTGGATTCCAAATATTGTATCACATTCCAGATAAATAGACAATGTTAAACTTTCCGATCGAATAATCAAACACCCAAGATTTCCCCAATATATCTCAATACTTGAAATCAGTTCAAAAACATCCTTCACATGCCACAGTACCAATGGTCCAGCCGTAGAAGGGTCAAGCCAACGCCTCACATGTGGCACGCCGTACTGCCCCAAACCCTAAGGTTTAGAGGCAGTTCAAGATGGTCACATAATCGAGTTAAGGTTTGTTGTTTTCTAGAGGGTCCACCGCGTTACTTGCACGACTTAGAACGTTCTTAAACTCGAGAAAAATCCAACTTTTGAAAAAATTTCCGACAGCGGAAAAAGTGAGTTATTGATATCCGTTCGAACTTTTTAACACGTTCTAAAAATTACCCGGACAAACTAAACGAAGTTATATTATCCGATCGAATCAACGAGTCCCCAATACACCCCAGAAAACTCAACACTTGAGTAAATATAAAAATATCTAGAAGAATCAGGAATTACAGACGGACATTACTGTGCAAAGCACGTGCCATGATTCAACTTTTTAGCCGCGGAACCGCCGCGCAAGCCATGGTACGGCCGCGGTTGCGCGGCGCTTTAAAGTGATCAGTGACACATGTTGCACTGTAATCCTTGTATTTACCTACTGATTTTTTTGAGTATTTTTAATTCACAAAAAATCACATTTTGAAAAAATTTCCAGAAACTAGGGTATATCGGGTTTTCCGGGTTCGATCGGACTTTAAACTTCGTCTAGACTTCGCCTAAAGCTCTAGCTTGTCTCTGATACCACTATAGGATTTCTAGGCACGCATACAAGGTTCTACGATGTATCAACCATGCCCGATTTAAAAATTAGCCATGCCGAACAACCCCAAGCCGGATCTTTAAACTAGAGTTTAGGCGAAAACAAGCATGTTAAACACTTTAACACTAAGTGAGCGGGATTACAACCTTTGTAGATCTGGTCCTTCACTTCTAAAGCTCCGTGTTGAAGTCCCTTCGCTGCGATCATCATGTTCCAGACTCTCGAGAGGCCTTACGAAGAGAAAGATGTAGTCTTGCTTTCGATCTTCGATACAAAGATGATCTATCTTGAAGTTTCGTTAACACAAGCTAACACTCATAATATAAAGTGAACACCCTCATCTAAATGGAAAGGATAGATGAGGATGATGAAGTAGGATTTTTGCTCTCATTTGTTTTCATATTCTCACTCATTTTCATCACAAAGCAAAAAGCTAGAAAGCTTTTGCTTAAAGGAAGAAGAAGGAAGAAGATGATGAATAATGATTAGTTCCTTTTGTGATGAATAATGCAAAGAAAATAATGATGAATAATGCAACCATGGTTACTAAACCTCTGTAGAGAATTAACCAAGGGTGTAGGGTTTGGGTTAGGTTAAAGATGAGTCATAACAAAATATCTTTCACAAAACAAAACTAAACCTTCTAGAATCATCTAGAAAGCATTAACCCAAATCAAACCCTAATCTTGTTTAATCTCTACTAAACATGTTGCATTAGTTATCATATCATGTTACAATATTATATATCACATATATAATATTTATTATAACCAAATAAAATAATACAATTAACATATATCGCATATATATCAATGTATTACCCGAGTGAGAAAAAAGAATCTTTTAGTGAGCTAATATTAGTTAATGTAATTTAATATATCATATATATTATTATACATTAAATTATCGAATCAACACTTGATCCGACAATCCAGCTATATCGCATATAACCGACTAATATTTATCCGTACCGATTCATCAAATCAACACTTGATCCGATGACCCGGCTGATATCAAATATCGCGAGAATAGAATACGGTATCTCATATCGTATTATCCTCGGTCTCGCACATATCACATATGTGCTCCTACTCCGTTTTGGCTGAGCCATGAAACCTCTATGTAGGACTCTAAAGAATCGTCAATATGCCTGCAGTAGGTGATGATCATATCAAACACCTATAAGCTGCAAGCGGTCAGCTAAACGTAACAGCCACCCAGGTATTGAGCGCTCAGAAGATCAACAAGCAAGCCTGTACATTCTCCTATGAATCCAATCAGAAACACTCCAGTACAGTCCGGTCTCGTCGTCTAATATGTCGCATATCACGCCTAGGGGTGGTATACGTCAGACCCCAGTAGCTTGATTAGTCGTGTCGACATGATGTCAATAACAGTTCGAGAAACTACTGATAACACTTACCAGTAAATCTCAGCAACCCTGGCCAGGGATTTCCCGTTATAGCCAAACGAACACAGCACAACATCAACCCCCTATATCGGGAAAGACGAATCCTCTCCTATCGCTCATTGCCTCCATGTGATTCGGGACTGTACCCAAAAGCCACCTTTTTGGATGCCCTCTTGGACGTGGTATGATGGAAATCAAAGTACAGTAGGAATCACACAAGAATCTATGACGATCTCGGGTCAACAGACTACTCTGTACCAGTGTCACCGGAGAACTGCCATCTGACGTGAGGTATAATACCATCTGGGAGTTCTCGGCGAGTCCGTCCAGTGTACCCAGTCTCTACTGAGCACCCGTACACCATCCTTGATTTCAAACATCGATGGATATAGGATCATCCATCGCCCATCATATGGGTCAAGATGCGTATACGGTAGTCTACTCTGGTGCATCGATACCCTGTCTCGATATATCCTCGACTAGGAACAGTTATAGGATGTACTCGTCGACTACCGTGGCCCCAATAGTATGATCTCATCATAGTCCCAATAGTCGAGTACATATCCTAAGGGATTTATCAACATGTATCATTGAGACAATCAGAGTACATGTTAAGATTGTTAGTTATATGTATGCCCTAGAGGCCATTACTGTACATACGATGTACATTGTACTGGATGCTAGGACATATATAGGGAGGACTTTCTTGCTCGACATGATAGTATGCTATCTGGTTGTACTTTATCTTAACATGTACTCTGATTATCTCTATGTTACATGTTGATAAAGCCCTTAAGATGTGTACTCGACTACTGGGACTATGATGAGATCATACTAGTGGGGCCACGGTAGTCGACGAGTACATCCTATAACTGTTCCTAGTCGAGGGTGTATCGAGACAGGGCATCAATACACCAGAGTAGACTAGCGTATACGCATCTTGACCCATATGATGGGCGATGGATGATCCCATATCCATCGGTGTTTGACATCAAGGATGGTGTACGGGTGCTCAGTGGAGACTGGGTACACTGGACGGACTCGCCGAGAACTCCCAGATGGTATTATACCTCACGTCAGATGGCAGTTCTCCGGTGACACTGGTACGAGTAGTCTATTGACCCGAGATCATCATAAAGTCTTGTGTGATTCCCACTGTGCTTTGATTTCCATCATACCACGTCCAAGAGGGCGTGCAAAAGGTGACTTTTGGGTACAGTCCCGAATCATATGGAGGCAATGAGCGATAGGAGGGGATTCGTCTCTCCCGGTATAGGGAGTTGATGTTGTGCTGTGTTCGATTGGCTATAACCAGAAATCCCTGGCCAGGGTTGCTGAGATTTACTGGTAAGTGTTATCAGTTGTTTCTCGAACTGTTATAGACCTCATATCGACACGACTTATCGAGCTACTGGGGTCTGACGTTTACCACCCCTAGGCGAGATATGCAACATATCAGACGACGAGACCGGACTGTACGGGAGTGTTACTGTTTGGATTCATAGGAGAAGTTACAGGCTTGCTTGTTGATCTTCTGAGCGCTCAATACCTGGTTAGCTGTTACGTTTAGCTGACCGCTTGCAGCTTATGGGTGTTTGATATGATCATCACCTACTGCCGGCGTATTGACGATTCTTTAGAGTCCTACACAGAGGTTTCTTTGCTCAGGCAAAAAGGAGTAGGGGCACATATGTGATATGTGCGGGACCGAGGATAATACGATATGAGATACCGTATTTTATTCTTCCGATATATGATATCAGCCGGGTCATCGGATCAAGTGTTGATTCGATGAATCGGTACGGATAAATATTAGTCGGTTATATGCGATATAGCCAGATTGTCGGATCAAGTGTTGATTCGATAATTTAATTTATATTAATATATATGATATATTAAATTACATTAACTAATATTTGCTCACTAAAAGATTCTTTTTCTCACTCGGGTAATACATTGATATATATGCGATATATGTTAAATGTATTATTTTATTTTGTTACGATAAATATTATATGTGTGATATATAATATTATAACATGATATGATTACTAATGCAACATGTTTAGTAGAGATTAAACATGGTTAGGGTTTAATTAGGGTTAAACCTTTCTAGATGTTTCTAGAAGGTTTTCTTTTTTGTTTTGGAAAAGATATTTTGCATAACTCATCTTTAACTCAACCCTAAACCCTATCCCTAGTTAATTCTCTACAATGGTTACTTGAACCATGGTTGCATTTCTAACCTTATCAAAGTCTATCATTGTTCATCACAAATGAATTCAATCATTATTCTTCTTCTTCTTCCTTCATTCTTTCATGAAAAAGCTTGCTAGTTTTTTTCCAAGTGATGAATAAATATAAGAAAAAGATAAATAAAGAGAGCAAAAATCCTACTTCATCATCCTCATCTTCCCTTGCCCTTTAGATGAGAGTGTTCACTCAATTTAGTGAGTGTTAGCTTGTGTTAACGAAACTTCAAGGTAGATCATCTTTGTATCGAAGATCGGAAGCAAAACTGCCCCTTTCTCTTCGTGGAGCCTCTCGAGAGTCGGGAGCAAGATGTTCGCAGCGAAGGGACTTCAACACGGAGCTTATGAAGTGAAGGACCGGATCTACAAAGGTTGTAATCCCTCTCACTTAGTGTTAAATAGTTTAACATGCTAGTTTTCGCCTAAAACCCTAGTTTAAAGATCCGTATTCGGGTTGTTCGGCACGGCTAATTATTTAATCGGGCATGGTTGTGCCTCGTAGACCCTTGTGCGCGTGCCTAGCAACCCTACAGTGGTATCAGAGCTACTAGGCATTGGATGTCGACCTATGGGGGGTTCTCATTATGTGACAGTGTGGCGAAGCATAGGCTCTTACCCCCAGGGTGTCCCGAGACCGGAAGGTGTTCCGGCGGGTTGTAGTCCTCGCGAGGGGGCATGCGTAAAAAGTAGCGGCTGAGGGACCCGTTGGTGCCACGGCGACCCCATTGGATGGGGTAGCTGCCTGACCTACAGTGGTATCAGAGCCAAGCTAGAGCTTTAGGCGAAGTTTAGACGAAGTTTAAAGTCCGATCGAACGCCGAAACCCCGACACGGAACCCTCTCTGTACTTTTTTCAAAAAGTTGATTTTTTCTGAATTAAAAATGCTCAGAAAACCAAGCAGGAAAAACTAAGAATTACTGTGAAGTACGGTCCCCTAAGTAGACTAAATAGCGGCGGAACCGCGGCGAAACCATGGGTTTTGCGGCGGTTCCGCGGCCAAAATTTCGAGTTAGTCCCTGGAATTTCTTGTATTTATTCTTAGCTTCTTTCTTGGCAATTTTTTCTGTGAATATTTTAATTCCACTCAAGTGTTGATTTTTCAAGGGTTGTATTGGGGAATCGTTGATTCGATCGGATAATTTAACTTTGTTTATTTTGTCCGGATAATTTTAGAAACTGTTAAAAAGTTCGGGCGGATATCGATAACTCACTTTTTCCCCTGTCGGAAAATTTTTCAAAAGTTGGATTTTTCCTCATGTTTAAGAACGTCCTAAGTCGTGCAAGTAACACGGTGGACCCTCTAGAAGACAACAAACCTTAACTCGATTATGTGACCGCCTTGAACTGCCTTTTGAACCTTAGGGTTTGGGGCAGTACGGCGTGCCACATGTGAGGCGTTGGCTTGACCCTTCTACGGCTGGACCAATAGTAATGTGGCATGTGATGGATGTTTTTAAACTAATTTCAAGTGTTGAGATACATTGGGGAAATCTTGGGTGTTTCAATGTTCGATCAGAAAGTTTAACATTTTCTATTTATCCGGAATGGGATACAATATTTGGAATCCACACATAGTTATGAGATAACTGATTTGAATATTGTAAACATAGCAGTTTAGTCTCACTTGATCGGTTGCCACGGAATTTTGATGTGATCAAAAGTCTGTCGCAATCACGTAGCGTACGCGGATACTCGCCGGATAAACTTAATAGACAGCTACACCCCTTATCCCCGACCAAGTGACTGTAGGAGAACCCCGTCGCCGAAAGCATCCGTTTGGGTGCTCGCGGTAGCGGTGTTCCGCCTTGGTGCACTTCGTCGACGGCGTCGGGGGTGCGGCCGTCTACTAAAGTTTGCGACGAGCATTCGATCAGGATATCGGGAATCTTGTTGAATTGCCCGACTTGATATTGAAAAGAGTTTTCGATAATGAGACTAAAATGTGGGGTTTATAATTGTTAGGCATGCGATATCTAAGGAATTCATTTGGTTAGGCATGCGATGTCTTAAGAGATTGCGGATTCCAACTGTTGTAGTTTTACACTTTCTTTTCAGTGACCGTAAGCGTAGTATGTGGTGTATCGCCGGCTTCGTTGCTATACATCAACGACAATCGGGATACGCACACTTGCTTACGTTGATGATATTAGATATTATGTGTTGTTGTGATATGTTATATTGGATCGTCACGTTTTGAATAGCCGGGGGTTTTATGTGAGATGAGAGTTTTTTCTTTTTCATTCATGTAAAATTCATTTGTACGTAATATTCATTTATTGGGGCACTTCCAGGTTGCGGAAGATGTCATCGTTGTATATTATTTACTTTTCCGCATTAGGTAGACCCAAGGCGGGGAGCACAAGTAACCGGGTTCTAGGGTCCAGTGGGAGACCATCTCGAGGAGACGAGACCGGGTCTCCTAACCCTAGAATTGGCAGTGTTACTTGCCGCTCTTGTAGGGGTCTAGGGATGTGGGTTTGGCTATTCATCGCGACCGTGGAATCCATGTTTTATACAGGCTCGTATTGAAAACACGGACGTCCTAGTATATCCAATATTTCATATATGTTTCTTCTGCTGCAATGTTCTGTGATGAGATCATATTACTGCCTGAGATGAATGTTTATATTATATATATGAGTTATATGTTATATTGCAGATTTCGTTTCAAAAGAGTTGCTTGTGGAGCATAATTAAAATGGGACTTCATTAATGAGATTAATGAAATAAAAGAAACCTAAGATGTTGTAGAAACTTGTTTAAATTAAAAACTGGTAGCTCTAGTTCTTGCTTTGCATCGCGGTGTTCCTTGTAGAGCATCCTGCACCTTATTCGATAAGGAAAGGACCGAGATCCCTTCGCTGGGAGTGACTCCTTTAGCAATAACTGGCAGATGCTACAACTCTCGGTTTGTCTTTTGGTTGCTTCTATAGTTTCTGCTTTGCACAGTGATATATATGATATATCCCGCACCTCATTCGACGAGGAAAGGGCCGACGATCCCTTCACCGGGAGTGACCCCTTTAGCAAAACTAGAAAAGCCTCAAAAACACTCCATTTAAAATCATTCGATTCTACAACGATATCAAGTTCATTACGCAATAGGTTTTTAGAAAAACCTGTCGTAGCCCTCCGTCATTTTAGGAAGTAGAGTACTTAGTATTCGTGTTGCGTATGTCGACTTTAGTTGAGGCGTAGTGTACGGTAGCTAAGTGATGTCTTCCTACACTGCATATGATGCGATTAGTTAGGACATTCATATGATTATGTCGACCATAGTTGAGGGTCATGTAGGGTGGGTCTGATTAATCATGAAATGACGGGTAGAACTTGACTAGTGCTTATGATATGTTGACCTTAGTTAAGGTCATAAGTGCCAGGGGTAAAATATTATTGGGAATTTCAAGTGTTGAAATTTGCAATAAGATTGCATACCTTCTATAAGATAGTTGGATCTCGATACCCGCTGCGAGTAAGAGTTACTCCTGGGAGAGTTTTACACATTACAATTAGCCGATCAAATAGGTGTCTAGAAAGGTGTCAATGGGGTTATGCCTCTGGGAAAACGAGGTTTACATTAATTAGGTTCGTGCGAAAGCACGGGAGACCTCCCTCAAAGTACCGACACTGGCCAGGCTGAAAGATTGGCGAACTTGTAGCGTGTAATTAATCCCGGCTAGTCTTTCCTTTTAGGGTTTGAAGGAAGATTTGATTAAAACAGTGGGAGACATCCTGATTAGATATATTAGATAACCAATCTAATCTTGCAAGAGCATACGCTGAGTGTCTTCTTCTCTCTCTCTCCAGGTAACGACCATATCACGCCTTAATCAAGATAATAATACGGATTTATTGACCGAACCCGCTTGTTATATTGAGCTGGGGAACGTTGGTCCCGCTCCAACTTATAATTGTTATAAGACAGAGCAGGAAATTAGGGAATACCAGAATTCCCGTGCCGCCCAAACGAAGAAAGTGCATGCTGATGCATCATCTTCAGGCGTGTTCATTACAGAGAACTGTTTCTCAGTATCCTTTACGTCCTGGGTATTTGATACCGGATCAGGATCCCACATATGTAATTTGTTACATGGGCTACAGATAGGTAGAGAACTGAGAACGGGTGATAAGTTTCATAAGACAGAAAACGGTGCAAGTGTTACAGCCAATTCTGTTGGTCACTGTCACCCTGTATTACCAGAATACATTGATTCTGAACAAATGCTATTAGATACCGAACCTGATATACAAAATCATATCAGTCTCTTTATTAGTAAAGAAATGATATAATTTAGTATTGTTGGATAATGTTTTGAACATTTCCTATATCAAAAGTTGATCGGTTCAGGCACGTTATCTAAAAGCATTGACGTTCTAAATCAAACTACAGTTCTTAGTATACGGAACACACACAATAGGAAGAGTTCAGACATGAACGGATCCTTCTTAGGGCATTGTAGACTGGGTCATATCAATGCGACCCGACTAGCTGAAGTTACACATAGATGCATATTTAAATCTGTTTGAATTTACATCTTGTGAAACTTGCCATTCATGTCACAAAGATTAGATGACCATAGCTCTGTTTATTGGAAACAGAGAAAGAGTTAGTGAACTCTTGGGATGATACATGTTGATGTATGTAGATCCCCTGTCTATACATGCCAAGACCGGTTATTTGTGCTTCATTACATTCTCTGATGATCTCTCAAGATTCAGACGTTTGTTCCTGTCGAAACACAAGTCCGAAGCTTTTGAGATATTCACAGAATATAAGTGAGAAGTAGAGAACCAAAATACGGGTATAAGTATTATGTCCTTTGATGAGATCAGGGAGGAGAATACTTGAGCACGGAATTCCTGGATTATTCTAAAGGAGAATGAGATTCTCTCTCAGCATTACTCCTCCGTATACACCATAGCACGTTGGTATATCGGGGCGGAGCAATAACACCTTATATGATATTGTAAGCCCGCGGGGGCGCCCCGGCCGTCGATCGGACGCCGGAAACGCGGAAAACAAAAACTTTGCGAACTTTGCAAAACGGCACCACCGCGGACTTTTTACCCGGATCGGGCCATTAACATAGCTAGCTAGCAAAATAGAAAAGAGTAGAGATGCTATACCAAGCGATCCGTGTCCTTCGGTCTTCATCTCCGCTCCAATCTCCTGCGGAATCTCCGTCGCCTCCTCGCTCGTCGGAAAGGGGCACCACGTAGCCGGAATCTTTTACGGGCTCCCGTCTCTTGACCGAAGCAACTCGGGCGCGAAGTTGGCTAGCCGACGCGTCCAAGGCTTGCTATAGAAATAGTGTAGAAGGCATGTCTCTTGGGGTTCTTGAAGTTGCCTTGATGGAAGGATGTGAGGAGGAGAAGAAAGCAACTAAAGAAAATGTGCTTGTGAATTTTGGTAGCATCCAAATGATATGAAACATTTTTCCCACTCAAAAAGAAATGATCCACTCTTCTCCCCTCTCCATAGTGGCCGGCCTCTCTCCTCTAGAATTAGATTGGAGAGAGAAAAAAGAATGGCATAAAACAATATGTGAAGATAATTATCAAATTATCTCACATCAACCACTAATCAAAGCACCATCAAATGAAAAGCAATGGAATGGACCAAAAGGGAATCTCATGATGAAATAACAATCATGATGCCACAAATATGCAAGAAAACCCCTCACAAAATGTTAATTGCAAACTTGCAATTAACACCCTCCATCACAAAGCCAGGCCGAGAAGGAATGAAGGAAAACCGGCCGGAATGGAATGCAAATTGGCAACTTCAGAAAACCGATCCCGTAATAAATTACAGGAAAACCCCGCTACTGCAAATACATGCCCGCATTTGTATTCACACTGAACACAAATGCAAAGAGACAAAACTACACTATCTAATACTAGGATCCGGCTTAAGCCAAAGCCGGCTAGTAAAATCTGTCCGATCACGATCCGTGCAATACCGCACGTATCTGATCGAACCCTGCCATATCTCCATACGGCCTCTACAGCGTTTCGCCCGAAACTTGAGTAACTGTCTGGGTGGTGGACTCTAAAGACTCGTCAATACTATGGCTGTGGATTTAACCACTAGCACGTCAGAGGTATTAGCCATACGTGACGGGCCACCAGCTATTGACCAAAAGGGACGTCGATGAGCGAACTCATCCTGACACCCTACTGAGCCTGTCAGTGACAATATCCGTACAGTCCGGTCCGTTCGTCTATGAGTATCGCATGGCGGGCCTAGGGGGTTGGTAAAAGTCAGACCCCCAAAAGCGGTACAAGTCGTGTCGGAGTGTAGCCCAGAACACCCTGAGATACTACTGGAATACCTACCAGCAAATCTCCTGCCTTGGCCAAGGACTTTTCATGTTCTGGCTCTCCTAGACACAGCACGACCTCACCCCCAATACCGGGAGAGACGAACCCCTGCAGATCCGCTCACTGCATCCATGTGGCTCGGGACTGTACCCAACTAAAACCTGTTTGCACGACTCCTTTGAGCCGTGGTAGGGTAGTAATCAAAGTACAGTGGGAACTCACACGAGACAAATGACGATCCCAGGTCGATGAACTAACCTGTACACATGTCACCTGGGAACTGCTATCTGACGTCTGGTATATCCCAACTAGCAGGTTCCCGGCGAGTCCTGTCCGGTGTACTCATAACCCAATGAGCACCTGTATACATCTTAGGTGAACCAACTGACACCAGTGGCTTGTGAGACCGGCCACCGCCCCTCGTCGGGGTCTCGACTGTATACACTAGTCTACTCTGGAGAATCGATGCCCTGTCTCGAAACTCCCACGACTAGGGACCTTTTAAGGATGTGCTTGTAGACCCCCAGCTCCCACTTATATGATCGCCCTCATACAGCTGGTGGTCAAGCAAGAATCCTAGGGGCTCTATCAACGTGTAATAGCGACTTGTCATGTCACCTAAAGCAGTACACGATGATAAAGATAAACCAGATAGCATACTATCATCTCGAGTAAGACTGTCCTACCGGGATAGGTCCTCCCCTCAATCATTGCAATCACGTGCCTGTGACCCAATAATTGACTCTGAGGGCACTATCTCCAACAGATATGGTATGCTCTATGATGAGTACTACTGAGTTTCCTATTTCCTTTTGGGAATAATGCACTTGAGAAGCTACATACCTATTGAATGTGGACTCAATAGTTTCCAACGAACTTCAGCCTCTCCGCCGATCTAGTAGGGTTCCTCATCCACCTGAGAGATACTTCGGTTTCTCTATGACAGTGGGAGCGAGAATTGCATCATGAGATGATGACCCAACTAGTTTCGAGCTGGCCATCAGGAGTGGGACTTTGTTAGAATGGCTGGATGCTTAGCAATCTGAGATGGAATCCTTATACACCAACAAAGTATGGACTTTGGTTGCTTTATCTGAAGGGTTAAATCCCCATCAGGAGCGAGTATATCTTGAGAAGATTACTTGGCGTACATGGAAAAGTTGAGACTTTCAAAGCTATGCTTAAGTCCATCCAGATCCTACTTACCACTGCTACATACCATGACTACGATATCTGGTGGTTGGGTGTCACGACTGCTTTTCTGAAATGATGTTTTAGAAGAAAGCGTCTGTAAGTACACAGCCAGAGGGCTTCGTAGACAGTGGGAGCAGCGGAAACGTGTGCAAGATGTTTTATGTGATAAAGCAGGCATCGCGGAGTTGGAACATCTGTTTTGATGTGGTAGTCAAAGAGTTTGACATCATCAAAATGGTAGATGAACCTTGTATATACAAAAAGGTAGTAGAGAGTATGGTGGTGATCCTCGTAGAGTATGTGGATGACATACTCTTGATAGGGAAGGGGTTTCCTATGCGACGCTCGGTCAATCTCCGCTTATCACAAGGATTCTCCATATAGGATCAAAGTGATACCTCCTAAATCCCGTGTTTTCATCTATGAGATAGATGTAATTGGATGTTAGGACACTCACTAGTTGTAGTGAGATGGTATCAATCGATCCTGGGGAGAATCACTGGAAAGGTTCCAGGGTGATAAGGACGACTGAATGTCAGTCGCAGGCATTGTATATACCCTCAGTGGAGGGACGGTATGTTGGAAGAGTTCCAAGCAAGATACCGTGACTTACTAGACGATTAAAGGCAAGATACATCGTTACCAAGGATGCTACCAAAGAGACAGTCTGGATTTATAAGTTCATGAGATGAACTTCGTTCCTACCATTGTGTGACAATGGAGTTGTGGCTTTAGCCAAGGAACTAACGTCCCATCAGAAATCCAGATATAATTCTTAGGTAGTATCACCTGATCATGGAGATTGTTGATCTCCAGGGAGATCGAGGTTAGGAGAGTAGACACAGAGGACAACAGCGCGGATCCACTCACAAAGGCCTTTTTCCTAGTAGAGACTTTTATGGGATGGTTGAGTATGAGATACTTCAACCGCAGCTAATTGTTGGGTATGCGATACCATAACAGATGGCCCTAGTGCAAGTGGGAGATTGTTAGTTATATGTATGCCCTAGAGGCCATTACTGTACATACGATGTATATTGTAGTGGATGCTAGGACATATATAGGGAGGACTTTCTTGCTCGACATGATAGTATGCTATCTAGTTGTACTTTATCTTAACATGTACTCTGATTATCTCTATGTTACATGTTGATAAAGCCCTTAAGATGTGTACTCGACTACTAGGACTATGATGAGATCATACTAGTGGGGCCACGGTAGTCGACGAGTACATCCTATAACTGTTCCTAGTCGAGGGTGTATCGAGACAGGGCATCGATACACCAGAGTAGACCAGCGTATACGCATCTTGACCCATATGATGGGCGATGGATGATCCCATATCCATCGGTGTTTGACATCAAGGATGGTGTACGGGTGCTCAGTGGAGACTGGGTACACTAGACAGACCCGCCGAGAACTCCCAGATGGTATTATACCTCACGTCAGATGGCAGTTCTCCGGTGACACTGGTACAGAGTAGTCTGTTGACCCGAGATCATCATAGAGTCTTATGTGATTCCCACTGTGGTTTGATTTCCATCATACCACGTCTAAGAGGGCGTGCAAAAGGTGGCTTTTTGGTACAGTCCCGAATCACATGGAGGCAATGAGCGATAGGAGGGGATTCGTCTCTCCCGGTATATGGAGTTGATGTTGTGCTGTGTTCGATTGGCTATAACCAGAAATCCCTGGCCAGGGTTGCTGAGATTTACTGGAAAGTATTATTAGTAGTTTCTCGAACTGTTATAGACCTCATATCGACACGACTTATCGAGCTACTGGGGTCTGACGTTTACCACCCCTAGGCGAGATATGAAACATATCAGACGACGAGACCGGACTGTACGGGAGTGTTACTGTTTGGATTCACAGGAGAAGTTACAGGCTTGCTTGTTGATCAATACCTGGTTAGCTGTTACGTTTAGCTGACCGCTTGCAGCTTGTGGGTGTTTGATATGATCATCACCGACTGCCGGCGTATTGACGATTCTTTAGAGTCCTACACAGAGGTTTCTTGGCTCAGGCAAAACGGAGTAGGGGCACATATGTGATATTTGCGGGACCGAGGATAATGCGATATGAGATACCGTATTTTATTCTAGCGATATATGATATCAGCCGGGTCATCGGATCAAGTGTTGATTCGATGAATCGGTATGGATAAATATTAGTCGGTTATATGCGATATTGCCGGATTGTCGGATCAAGTGTTGATTCGATAATTTAATTTATAATAATATATGTGATATATTAAATTACATTAACTAATATTTGCTCACTAAAAGATTCTTTTTCTCACTCGGGTAATACATTGATATATATGCGATATATGTTAAATGTATTATTTTATTTTGTTACGTTAAATATTATATATGTGATATATAATATTATAACATGATATGATTACTAATGCAACATGTTTAGTAGAGATTAAACATGGTTAGGGTTTGATTAGGGTTAAACCTTTCTAGATGTTTGTAGAAGGTTTTCTTTTTTGTTTTGGAAAAAATATTTTTGCATAACTCATCTTTAACTCAACCCTAAACCCTAACCCTAGTTAATTCTCTACAATGGTTACTTGAACCATGGTTGCATTTCTAACCTTATCAAAGTCTATCATTGTTCATCACAAATGAATTCAGTCATTATTCTTCTTCTTCTTCCTTCATTCTTTCATGAAAAAAGCTTGCTAGATTTTTTCCAAGTGATGAATAAATATGAGAAAAAGATAAATAAAGAGAGCAAAAATCCTACTTCATCATCCTCATCTTCCCTTGCCCTTTAGATGAGAGTGTTCACTCAATTTAGTGTGTGTTAGCTTGTGTTAACAAAACTTCAAGGTAGATCATCTTTGTATTGAAGATCGGAAACAAAACTGCACCTTTCTCTTCGTGGAGCCTCTCGAGAGTCAGGAGCAAGATGTTCGCAGCGAAGGGACTTCAACACGGAGCTTATGAAGTGAAGGACCGGATCTACAAAGGTTGTAATCCCTCTCACTTAGTGTTAAATAGTTTAACATGCTAGTTTTCGCCTAAAACTCTAGTTTAAAGATCCGTATTCGGGTTGTTCGGCACGGCTAATTATTTAATCGGGCATGGTTGATGCCTCGTAGACCGTTGTGCGCGTACCTAGCAACCCTACAAAGATAAAGTACAACCAGCTAGCATACTATCATGTCGAGCAAGAAAGTCCTCCCTATATATGTCCAAGCATCCATTACAATATACATCGTATGTATAGTAATGGCCTCTATGGCATACATATAACAAATCGCTACCTGGAGAGAGAGAGAAGAAAACACTCTGCGTGCGCTCTTGCAAGATTAGATTGGTTATATATTTTATCTAATCTGGATGACTCCCACTGTTTTTATCAAATCCTCCTTCAAACCCTAAAAGGAAAGACTAGCAGCGATTAATTACACTCTACAAGTTCGCCAATAATTCAGCCAGGCCAGTGCCAGTATTTTGAGGGAGGTTCCCCGTGCTTTCGCACGGACCTAATTAAAATAAACCTCATTTTCCCAGGGGCGTAACCCCGTTGACACCTTTCTAGACACCTACTTGATCGGCTAATTGTAAAGTGCAAAACTCTCCCAGGAGTAACAATTACTCGCAGTGGGTATCAGGATTGAACTATCATATAGAAGGTATGCAATCTCATTGCAAATTTCAACACTTGAAACTCCCGATAATGGTTTTTACCCCCAGCACTTATGACCTTAACTATGGTCAACAAATCATAAGCACTAGTCAAGTTCTAGCCGTCATTTCGTGATTAATTAGACCCACCCATATGACCCTTAACTAAGGTCAACAATGTCACGCGACTGTCCTAACTAATCACATCATATGCGGTGTAGGAAGACATCACTTAGCTACCGTACACTGTGTCTTAACTAAGGTCAACAAACACAGCACGAATACTAAGTACTCTACTTCTTAAAATGACGGAGGGTTGCGGATGGTTTTTAAGAAAACCATTAATGCTGTGAACTTGATCTCGTTGCGGAATCAAACGGTTTAAAATGGAGTGTTTTTTAGGCTTTTGCTAGTTTCGCTAAAGAGGTCACTCCCGATGAAGGGATCTCGGCTCTTTCCTCGTCGAATGAGGTGCAGGATATTCACAATACCACTATGCAAAGTAAAAACTAGAAAAGCAGTCAAAAGACAAACTGAAGGTTGTAGCATCTTCTAGTTATTGCTAAAGTGGTCACTTCCGGTGAAGGGATCTCGGCTCTTTCCTTATCGAATAAGGTGTTGGATGTTCTACAAGGAATACCGCTATGCAAAGCAACAACTAGAGCTACCTAATTTTTGAAATTCGATTCCACAACATCTTTTAGGTTTATTTTCTTTCATTAATCTCATTAATGAATGTCCCATCATTTTAGTCCACCTAAACATCACAGATAAATACAACGTACACTTATGCCATTCGCATTCGCCTCGATGTCCCGTCTGCACCGTTAGGTTAGGTAACTAACGGCAGAGCGGGGCAGGGATAGCGTGGGTGTAAAACATAAGCAACGTCTATATAATATATCATATATACTATATACAGTATCTATCTGAACATATCACATGATCACATTACAGATAACGCAGCAGAAAATATCATATGAAATATTGGATATACTAGGATATCCGTGTTTTATTTTGAGCCTATATAAAACACGGATTCCACGGTCGTGATGAATAGTCAATCCCACACCCGTAGACCCCTACGAGAGCGGCAAGAAACACTACCAATTCTAGAGTTAGGAGACCCGGGCTCGACTCCTTGAGGTGGTCTCCCACTGGACCCTAGAACCTGGTTACTTGTGCTCTCCACCTTGGGTCTATCCTAATGCGAAAAAGTAAATAATATACATTGGTGACATCATCCTTAGCCCGAAAGTGCCCCCAATAGAAGAATATTACCTACAAGTTTTTACATGAATGAAAAAGAAAAACTCTCATCTCACATAAAAAAAACCCGGTTATTCAAACACGACGATCCAATATAACATATCCAGCAACACATAACATCGCATACCATCAACGTAAGTAAATATGCGTATCCCAATTATCGTTGATGTATAGCAACGAAACCGGCGATACACCACATATTACACTTACGGTCGCAGAAAAGAAAGTGTAAAACTATAGCAGTTGGAATCCGCAACCTTTTTAGACATCGCATGCCTAATCAAATGAATTCCTTAGACATCGCATGCCTAACAATTATAAACCCTGCATTTTAGTCCCAATATTGAAAACACTTTCCAATAATCAGTCGGGAAATTCAACAAGATTCCCGACATTCCGATCAAATGCTCGTCGGAAACTTTAGTAGACGGCCGCACCCCCAACGCCGTCGACGAAGTGCACTAAGGCGGAACACCGCTGCCGCGAGCTCCCGAACGGATGCTTTTGGCGACGGGGTTCTCCTACAGTCACTTGGTCAGGGCTATGGGGTGTGGCTATCAATTAAGTTTATCCGGCGAGTATAAGCGTACTCTACGTGATTGCGACGGACTTTTGATCACATCAAAATTTCCGTGGCAACCGATCATCTGAGACTGAACTGCTAGATTTACAACATTCAATTTAGTTATCTCATAACTACATGTGGATTCCAAATATTGTATCATATTCCAGATAAATAGACAATGTTAAACTTTCCGATCGAATAATCAAACACCCAAGTTTTCCCAAATAGTTCTCAACACTTAAGGGGAGTTTAAAACATCCATCACATGCCACAGTACCAATGGTCCAGCCGTAGAAGGTTCAAGCCAACGCCTCACTTTTGGAACGCCATACTGCCCCAAATCCTAAGGTTCAAAAGGCAGTTCAAGATGGTCACATAATCGAGTTAAGATTTGTTATCTTCTAGAGGGTCCATCGCGTTACTTGCATGACTTAGAACGTTCTTAAACTACGGAAAAATCCAACACTTGGAAATTTTCCGGCAGGGGAAAAAATGAGTTATTGATATCCGGTCGAACTTTTTAACACTTTCTAAAATTACCCGGAAAAAGTTAAACGAAGTTAAATTATCCGATCGAATCAATAAGTCCCCAATACAACCCAGAAAACTCAACACATGAGTATAAATTAAAATTTACCAGAAGAATCAGGAAGTTGGTACTGAAGTTACTGTACAAAACCCTAACCCTAATTCTACTATTCCGCCGCGGAACCGCCGCGCAAGCAAGGTATTGCCGCGGTTCCGCGGCCCTCTAGTGGAATTAAGATGTCGAATTTCACAGTAATACCTAAAATAACCTGCTGATTTTTTTGAGTATTTTTAATGTTGGAAAAATCACGATTTCAAAAAATGTCCAGAGAATGGTTTAATCGGGATTATCCGGGTTCGATCGGACATTAAACTTTGCCTAAAGCTCTAGTTTTGCTCTGATACCACTGTAGGGTTGCTAGGCACTCTAATAAGGTTCTACAAGACATCAACCATGCCCGATTCGAATTTTAGCCGTGCCGAATAACCCTAACCAAGATCGTATACTAGAGATTAGGCGAAACTAATAGCAAGCAAAAAACTTTACTTCCAAGAGTTAGGGATTACAACCTTTGTAAATCCGGTCCTTCAATTCTAAAGCTCCGTGTTGACGTCCCTTCACTGCGATCATCGAGATCCTGGAATCTTGTGACGGTTTCCTCGGAGAAATGAACGGGCTAGCTCGTTGACTTCGAGGCCGAAAATGATCTACGTCGAGGAGACTCAAACTCAAGCTCCATCTTCACTAGGTCAGGAACTTTATGAAGAGAACACCCTAAACTAAATGGCAAGTAGTAGAGCATGATGAAATAGGAACTGGGTTCACTTTGGATTTGGATTTCTCACTCTATTTCTTCACTTGAAAATTTCTAGCAAGCTTTTCTTCTTCTTGAAAAATAAGAAGAAGAAAGAAAAGAATAATGAAATTATCTAAAAAGAATAATCAAGTGAATTCTATCATAATGCAACCATAGGTGAGTTAACCTTTGTAGAGACTAAACCATAGTTTAAGTTAATGGTTTGGTTTATAAATATCTTATGCAAAACAAAATGAGTGGACTTTGTCAAAGATGCTTAAAAGCTTCATGAAGCTTCAAGCCAAGACAAAGAAAGCCACCATTTTGTTTTACCAAATTAAATAAAAACTTAAACCATTATCTTAAATATGGTGTAAGTCATACACACACCCAAGTTTGCATGTATCATCAATCATGATACAAACTAGTGCACAAAAATATATCACATACACAACTTGTGCACAACAAGTGAGAAAAATCAATCTTAAGTGAACAAATACTAGTTAATGTAAAGTAATATATCAAATATATAATTATACATTAAATCATTAAATCAACACTTGATTTAATGATTCGGTCATATCGCATATAACCGACTAATATCTAGTGTATCAATATATCGAATCAACACTTGATTCGGTAACCCTGCAATATCTCATATAACCGACCGATGATACAAATCGCGAGAATAGAATACAGTATCACATACAGGTATTATTGTCGGTCCCGCACATATCTCATATGCGCTCCTATTTCATTTCGCTTGAGCTAAGAAACCTCTGGTTAGGACTCAAAAGACTCGCCAATACGCTGGCAGTAGGTGGTGATCATATCAATCATCCACAAGCCGCAAGCGGTCTGCTAAACGTAACGGCCACCCAGGTATTGAGAGATCAGAAGATCAACGAGCTAGCCTGCTCACACTCCTGCGAATCCAATCAGTAACACTTACCGCACAGTCCGGTCAGTTCGTCTGATATGTCGCATATCTCGCCTAGGGGTGGTAAACCTCAGACCCCAGTAGGTTGATAAGTCATGCAGATGTAAGGTCCATAACAAGCATGAAACTACTGATACTACTTACCAGTAAATCAGTGCAACCCTGGCCAGGGATATCCAGTTATGGCCAGTCGAGCATAGCGCAACATCAACCCCCAATACCGGGAGAGACGAATCCCCTCATATCGCTCATTGCCTCTATGTGAATCGGGACTGTACCCAAAAACCACCTGTTTGCATGACTCAGTAGAGCCGTGGTAGAGTGGAAATCAAAGCATAGTGGGAGACACATAAGACTCTATGACGATCTCGGTTTAACAGACTAAGCTGTACCAGTGTCACCAGATAACTGCCATCTGACGTGAGATATAATACCATCTGGGAGTTCTCGGCTAGTCCGTTCAGTGTACCCCGTCTCCACTGAGCACACGCATACCATCTCTGATGTCAAACACCAATGGATATGGGATCATCCATCGCCCGTCACATAGGCCGAGAAGATATACGCTAGTCTACTCTGGAATATCGATGCCCCGTCTCTATATTCCCATGACTAGGAACATTGAAGGATGTACTCATGGACTACCCAGGCCCTACCAGTATGATCTGCATCATAGTCCTGCAAGTCGAGTACACATCCTAAGGGCTTTATCAACATGTAATAGAGAGACAGTAAGTACACATGTTAAGATAAAGAGAAACCAGATAGCGTACTATCATGTCGAGCAAGAAAGTCCTACCAATATACGTCCCAGTATCCACTACAATATACAACTCATGTACAGTAATGGCCCTTAGGGCATACATATAACTAACACTAGTTTCACTAAAGAGGTCACTCCCGGTGAAGGGATCTCGGCTCTTTCCTTATCGAATAAGGTGCTGGATATTCTACAAGGAACACCGCTATGCAAAGCAAGAACTAGAGCTACCAGTTTTTAAACAAGTTTCTACAGCATCTTTAGGTTTCTTTTATTTCATTAATCTCATTAATGAAGTCCTATTTTTATTATGCTTCACAAGCATCACATTTGAAACGAAATCTGCAATATAACATATATCTCATATATATAATATAAACATTCGTCTCGGGCAGTAATATGATCTCATCACAGAACAATGCAGCAGAAGAACATATATGAAATATTGGATATACTAGGATGTCCGTGTTTTGATATGAGCCTGTATAAATCACGGATTCCACGGTCGCAATGAATAGCCAAACCCACATCCCTAGACCCCTACGAGAGCGGCAAGCAACACTGCCAATTCTAGGATTAGGAGACCCGGTCTCGACTCCTCGAGATGGTCTCCCACTGGACCCTAGAACCCGGTTACTTGTGCTCCCCGCCTTGGGTCTACCTAATGCGGAAAAATAAATAATATACAATGGTAACATCATCCTCAGCCCGAAAGTGCCCCAATAAAAGAATATTACATACAAATGAATTTTACATAAATGAAAAAGAAAAACTCTCATCTCAGATAAAACCCCCGGCTATTCAAAACGCGACGATCCAATATAACATATCACAGCAGTTGGGTTCCTAGGCACCCTAAGGAGGTCTCACAAGGCATCAACCATGCCAATTTCAAAAAATCTAGGTGCCGAGAGACCCGACTACGGATCGTTGGCTAGATATTTAGGCGAAAAACAAACTAGTTAACACTTAACTACAAGAATACGGAAATACAACCTTTGTAGATCCGGTCCTCCACCTCCACGGCTCCGTGATGATGTCTCCTCGCTGTCCAAAACGGATCCCGGGCTCTAGAGTCGGCTTCATCGGAGAATGGACGGGCTAGGTTATCGACGAGGATGCCGAAGATGATCTACGTCGAGGCATCACTAGATCAAGCTCTCACTTCACCAAGTCAAGAAACTTGTGAAGAAAACACACTCTACTACTTGGCAAGAGGTAGAGGATGAAGAAATAGGAAGTGGGTAGACTTTAGAATTGGATTTCTCACTTGTTTTCATCAATCACCATTGATGAAGCAAGCTTCTTCAAGGAAGAAGAAGATGAAGAAGATAAAAATTGTTATGATAAGTTATTTTCAAAATAGAAAATAAAAGGAATACTTATCATAATCTAACCATGGTGAAGTGTAGAGAATCAACTAGGGTTGATTGGAGTGGTTAGGGTTAAGCATCAGACAAAATGGTGACTAAGTCAAAGCTTCATGAAGCTTCAACATGCAAGTCAAAAATTAGCCACCATTTCATTTCTTTATGCTTAATATTTTTCCAAAATAAATAAATGAATAAATAATGGATAAAACAAAACCCTAATTTCCAACTTAACCAAAAAGAATGTATCATCAAACATGATACAATCATGTGTACAAAAGTATATCACATATACAATGTGCACAAACCAAGTGAGAAAATCCGTTTAAAGTGAACCAATACTAGTTAGTGCAAAGTAATATATCAAATATATAATTATGCATTAAATCATTAAATCGACACTTGATTCAATGATTCGGTCATGTCGCACACAACCGACTAGTATTCAATGTATCTGCTTATCGAATCAATACTTGATTCGATAACTAGGTTATATCGCATACAACCATTCGATACATTCATCGCGAGAATAGAATACGGTATCACATACACGCATTATTCTCGGTCCCGCACATATCTCATATGCGCTCCTATTTCATTTCGCTTGAGCCAGGAAACCTCTGTGTAGGACTCTAAAGACTCGTCAATACGCCGGCAGCAGGTGATGATCATATCAAACACCCACAAGCCGCAAGCGGTCTGCTAAATGTAACGGCCACCCGGGTATTGAGCGATCAGAAGATCGACGAGCAAGCCCGCTCACACTCCAGTGAATCCAACCAGTAACACTACCGTACAGTCCGGTCTGATCGTCTGATATGTCGCATATCTCTCCTAGGGGTGGTAAACGTCAGACCCCAATAGCTCGATAAGTGGTGTCGATATGAGGTCTATAACAATTCGAGAAACTACTGGTAACACTTACCAGTAAATCTCAACAACCCTGGCCAGGGATTTTCGGTTATAGCCAATCGAACACAGCGCAACATCAACTCCCAATACCAGGAGAGACGAATCCCCTCCTATCGCTCATTGCCTCCATGTGACTCGGGACTGTACCCAAAAACCACCATTTTGCATGCCCTCTTGGACGTGGTAAGATGGAAATCAAAGCACAGTGGGAACCACACAAGACTCTATGACGATCTCGGGTCAACAGACTACTCTGTACCAGTGTTACCAGAGAACTGCCATCTGACGTGAGATATAATACCATCTGGGAGTTCTCGGCGAGTCCTTCCAGTGTACCCAGTCCCCACTGAGCACCGGTATATCATCTCTGATGTCAAACACCAATGGATATGGGATCATCCATCGCCCATCTATATGGGTCGAGAAGGTATACGCTAGTCTACTCTGGTATATCGATGCCCCGTCTCGATACACCTACGACTAGGGACTTTGAAGGATGTACTTATGGACTACCATGTCCCCACTAGTATGATCCGCATCATAGTCCAGGTAGTCTAGTACACATCCTAAGGGCTTTACCAACATGTAATAGAGAGACAATCCGTGTACACGTTAAGGTAAAGAGCAACCAGATAGCATTCTATCATGTCGAGCAAGAAAGGTCTCCCTATATATGTCCCAGCATCCACAACAATATACATCCTATGTACAGTAATGGCCTCTAGGGCATACGTATAAATAACAATCTCCCACTTGCACTAGGGCCATCTGTAGCAGTGGTTGCAGTATCTCATACTTAACCATCCCATAAAAGTCTCTCTCTGGGAACAGGCCTTTGTGAGTGGATCCGCTGTGTTGTCCTCTGAGTCTTTTCTCCTTACCTCGATCCCATAGAGATCAACCATCTCCATGATCAGGTGATACTGCCTTAGAATATGTCTGGATCACTGATGGGACCGGCGTTCCTTGGCATAAGCCACAACTCCATTGTCACACAATGGAAGGAACATAGTTCATCATGAACCAATATACTGTTGCGCCACGGGAGCGCCCCGGCCGTCTATCCGAGGCCAAAATGCGGAATCAAAATTTTTCCTTACTCGGAAACCGGCGCTACCGCGGACAATTACCCGGATCGAAACCATTAGCCTATACTAGCTAACAAGAGATGGGGTGAGAAGTATACCGAGTGATCCGAGTCCTCCGGTCTTCTC
The DNA here is from genome assembly GCA_030015575.1 of Agapanthus africanus. Classification (NCBI taxonomy): domain Eukaryota; kingdom Viridiplantae; phylum Streptophyta; class Magnoliopsida; order Asparagales; family Amaryllidaceae; genus Agapanthus; species Agapanthus africanus. Next base: position 703,484,331 of record JASDDO010000024.1, on the reverse strand, counting down.
GTCATCGTCCCGATCTCCCGCGGAAAGTGTAGTCTCCATATCGTCGCCTCCTCGCCGGAAAGGGCACCACATCGCCTTCGTCTTTTACGGGCTCCCGCCTCAATACCGAGGCAACTCGGGCATGAAGCCGGCAACTCGACATGCCCAAGATATGCTGTAGAATGTAGTGTAGAAGATGGTTGTCTCACTTTGGGGTTGGTTGCCATGATGGAGGAATCAATAAGAAATGAACTTGGGTTTTTGTAGCAATGGAAAAATGAGAGGAAACAATAATTTTTCCCACACCCTCACCAAAATGAAAATGAACCATCATCTTATCTAATGTGGCCGGCCAAGTCCTTATAGAAATGGTGGTGGGGGTGTGAACAAAAGCAAGAGGGAGGTGATGGTAGGATGAAGGAAGTGGTGACCACAACCTAGACAAAGAAACATGCAAGCATGCTTCAACTCACATCAACCATACCCTTTCTCATCTCATTAATACAAGCATAGAAGAAAGATATGAAAGCTATCATAATCAAACAATATGCAAGAAAACCACTCCACAAATGTAATTTGCAAAACTGCAAATTACCCCCTCCATCGGAAAAGTCCGGCCGGGAAAGAACAAAGGAAAACCGGCCGGAACGGAATGCAAACTGGCAACTCCAGAAAACTGGTCCTGTAATAAATTACAGGAAAACCCCAATACTGTGCATACACACCCGCATCTGTATTCCGTCCGGATACAAATGCAATGAGACAAAATCTACACTGTACTAAACTAGTACCGGCTTAAACCAAAGCCGACTAGTAAAAACCCGTTCGATCCTGATCCGTGCAATACCGCACGTATCTGATCGAACCCTGCCATATATCCATACGGCTACTAGTACAAAACTGTCCGATCCTGATCCGTGCAATACCGCACGTATCTGATCGGACCCTTCCATATCTCCATACGGCCTCTACAGCGTTTCGCCCGAAAGCTGAGTAACTGAAAGTGTGGTGGACTCTAAAGACTCGTCAATACTATGGCTGTGGATTTAACCACTAGCACGTCAGAGGTATAATCCAATACGTGACGGGCCACCAGCTATTGACCAAAAGGGACGTCGATGAGGAAGCTCACCCCGACACCCAACTGAGCCTGTCAGTGACAATATCCGTACAGTCCGGTCCGTTCGTCTATGAGTATCGCATGGCGGGCCTAGGGGGTTGGTAAAAGTCAGACCCCCAAAAGCGGTACAAGTCGTGTCGGAGTGTAGCCCAGAACGCCCTGAGATACTACTGGAATACCTACCAGTAAATCTCCTGCCTCGGCCGAGGGCTTTGCGTAATGGCTCTCCTAGACACAGCGCGACCTCACCCCCAATACCGGGAGAGACGAACCCCTGAAGATCCGCTCACTGCCTCCATGTGGCTCGGGACTGTACCCAACTAAAACCTGTTTGCACGACTCCTTTGAGCCGTGGTAGGGTAGTAATCAAAGCACAGTGGGAACTCACACGAGACAAATGACGATCCTCAGGTCGATGAACTAACCTGTACACATGTCACCTGGGAACTGCTATCTGACGTCAGGTATAAGCCCAACTAGCAGGTTCCCGGCGAGTCCTGTCCGGTGTACTCATAACCCAATGAGCACATGTATACATCTTAGGTGAACCAACTGACACCAGTGGCTTGTGAGACCGGCCACCGCCCCTCGTCGGGGTTTCGACTGTATACACTAGTCTACTAATGGAGTATCGATGCCCAGTCTCGAAACTCCCACGACTAGGGACCTTTTAAGGATGTGCTTATAGACCCCAGCTCCCACGTATATGATCGCCATCATACTGCTGGTCGTCAAGCAAGAATCCTAGGGGCTCTATCAACGTGTAATAGCGACATGTCAGGTCACCTAAAGCAGTACACGATGATAAAGATGAACCAGATAGCATACTATCATCTCGAGTAAGACTGTCCTACCGGGATAGGTCCTCCCTCAATCATTGCAATCACGAGCCTGTGATCCAATAATTGACTCTGAGGGCACTATCTCCAACAATCTCCCACTTGCACTCAAGGCTAATTATTGCGATGTCGCATACTCACAGCCCGTGTGATACCGAACACCCAACTCCTCTACTAGTCAGTCTCACAAAGCTCGTTTGCGAAACTATTGCGTTCGAGGAATAGCCTCAGTGAGTGGATCCGCTGTGAAGTTTCTTTCTATGTCTCTCTATATCTCAAGTTCGCGGAGAAAGCCATCTCCCGAAATGAGCAATACCTGTCTTAGAATGTCTAGATGTCTGATGGGACCTAGCTCATAAATGAACTCCAAATCCAAACTTCTTAGACTGTATCATCAACTGAACTTAATCAGTATCCTGCGCCATGCCTCCCTCAGTATTGCCTTGGACCACCTGTCCAAAATACTGTCCCTCGTCAGAAGGAGAACTATAACTCTGACAACCTCCTTGTCGTCCATGTCATCTTGGAAGCCTGGAGTGATAACCGTCTCCTAAAGGAGGCAGCCGTTATCAAATCCCTAGAACATTCACTTATGTTCTAAAACTTCTTCCGACTGTTCCTCCAGGATTGGATCAATATCAACTTATTGCATCTAGTGCAAGAACAACATCTGGTGTGGTACTTGACATCTTATGATTGACTCAATTGCCTATGCAAGTGATCTGCCAATCATACACATCCCTCTCTACTTTAGTCTATAAGACACCTTTAGAGAGGGTGACTCCATTACCTGCAGGTACACTACCATGCCAGGAGTCGTCCATTCTAAATACTCTTAGAATGCTGTCAAGGTACCCTGATTGGGAAACCACCCAAATCTAGATCTAAAACCATACATCTAGTAACCAATATGTCTGATATAATGTCCAAGTCCCTTGTGGAGAAACCACTGTGTGACGACCAAAGTATAACCGATCGTAGTATAGGAATATCACTTCCTACTACCTTCTCAACAGATCCATCCCCTATTCTGATGACGTCAAACCTATGACTGTCACATCAGAAATAGATGATCTATCTCCGCTACATCTGCTTTAGTCTATAAATAGGCATAAGCCTGATGTCCACCAATGCTTCCGCTGCTCCCACTGACTACGACAACCCTCTGGCAGAGTCATATAGACATGCACTTCTAAAGCTAGTTTAGAACGACGCTATACTCATCCTCCCACCGGGTCTCGCAGCCTGGAACAACAGCAATGGCAAGTGTGGGTAAACAAGAACTTCCCTGTCACCGTCCTTGAGGCTACCGAAGTACCTCTCGGGTGCCTGAAGTTACCCACCGTATCTGCGGAGTGGCCAATGGAATGTCAAACCAGATTGAATCTTTAGGTTCCTTATCAAATCTTCAGTAATCGTTTGCGGTTCTGGAATCACTTCCAGTTCTACCATACTCCCACTACTGTTTTTGAAAAAATCCATTTTTATTAAAACTGTAGCGAGCCAAGAACAATACCACTATTGATCTTACTTATGGTAGAAAATCAACCCTCGTCATAGCCTGGGTCAACCCACAAACAGCCATTACAGAAACGTGCCTTGAGTTATCCGGAGTCTGGTTTTAAGCATAAGCCGGACAACTCCCCGTACCTTAACATCGTTAAGATATGAACTGTTCTATATCTAATATAGAAACAGAGGCACTGATTCAATTGAACCAGATTCAAATCATGCAGCTATCTCCAGTGTATGTTAACTAAATGGAAGGAGGCCGATCAGCGTTACTCAACTTAGGAATGCTTCCAATTATGAGTAACCTGAAAGAGAAGCAAATTCTCATTACTATCAACTGAATACCACACACAAGTATCTACATCTTCGATCACCTTGAAGAATCCCGATACTTGCAATACCTGGTTCTCTACTCTATTCTTATACCAATAACTCCTCAAAACTCAGACCCTGTGTTTCTACGAAACATATGTCTAAGAACTAGAGAAGTTAAAAGTAAATAGAATATAGTATGAGGACCAACCCCTCTGTCCTAATGGACACTGGACAACATACAATACTCTGTATAAGTCCGCTGAGTCTAACAACTCTTTCACTGTGTGTCGTAGGTTGAAAACTGTACTTATGGTTAAGAAGAATTACACCGCTGTTTAATGCTCCTCACCTAACCATCCACTGATATAGGTAAATGTCATCGACATAATATCAAAAGGTATATCTCACTCTATGAAAATAGACGTACAGATATATCAATTTGAAATTGGTGCACAACAGCGGATATTCATAACCAAATATTTGCCGACCGGCAAACAACCCAGGTGACTTCCTCAAATATCACCGATTACAACGAATCCCGATATAATGAGGACGATCACCCAATTCCCAATAACTTACTCCCACTCATCATCTGTAAAACCATACAGATGTGAGAATCCAACCTGGTAAATACATACCCGGGAGTAAGTGTCTAATCGGGAAATCAGTTTTCTTTTAACATCACACAGTGAAACTGAAACATTGAAATGTTTCGTCGCGGTATGCTGGTATTCCTAGTAATGCCTCTTCCATTATCCAGATTCACAACTATAACCGTATAATTCTTTGCCACCTCTCGAAATCCCTTTATATGTCTTTAGTCATTACCTTCTGTACACCCCTTTAAGCCAAATGGTTTTCTTCCTTCCCTACCGTTCGGCACCAGCCTATGGTTTGGAAGAAGACTATCCAAAAAGCATAAAGGGTGTACTGTCCTAATCGTAGGAGTACTCGCAACGCGAGAGAAGGTGAAGATAAAAGACACCTGAATGTACTTTATTCCTATTTCTCCTGAACCAGAATCCATCCCCGAACAGGAACAAGTTCCTTTCGAGTTCGTATATAACCATACGATGGATTATCCAATAAAATGGGATCTTCGTAGTGATACGGAGTGTTCTGGAGAAATACAAAGGTGATTTAGGATTGGCGAAGAAATACTTGGTTTGGTCGTGAATATCAGTCGCAATTTACTTTGCCCTCCTACTAATCCCTTGCTTTGTCTTAACTTAATACCTTCTGGACACCATCGTTATGCTAATTGGTTTTCTTCATTCCCTACCGGTCGGCACAAGCCTAAGGTTTGGAAAAAGACTATCCAATTTGCGTAATAGGTGTACTACTCCTAAACCAAGGAGTACTCGCAACCTGAGAGGAGGTGAAAAGAAAAGACAACTGAATAGTCCTATTCGTTTTCTCCAGAACCATAAACCATCCTCGAAGTCCTTCGAGTTCGTATATAACCATACGATGGTTTTGTCCAATGGAAGTGGACGTTCGTAGTAATACGGGGTGTCCTGGAGAAAAGGGTAAAAGTAGGAGTGGCAATGAGGTTTGCAACTCTGACAATCCAAAAGCCAGTGTTAAGAAGGTTCGGTCAACTTGGTCACTGAGTCATAGTCCAGGGTCGGGTCAATGGTCGCTGCCAGAGAGAGAGAAAAGAAACACTCAGCGTGCACTCTAACCTAGATCAGAATGGTTACCACTTTGTCTAATCTGGAAACCTCCCACTGTACCTCAAATTCTCCTCCAAACCTGAAAGAAGAATTAGTCGGGATCACCCGAGGAGTAAACTAACTCATCAGTGGGAATCGGGATCAAACTATCACCGCATGATAACGTGACGGAATCCACTCACGTCACCACACTCCAGAAGGTATGCGCATGCCTGGCAAGTTTCAGTTCTTTTGAAACTCCCGATGTGATTTTTTACCCCTAGGACTCAAGTGACCTTGACGGAGTCAACAAATCAAAGAGTCCTAGTCAAGTTCAACCCGTCATTATCTGGATTGCATTAAACCCACCCGTACGTGCCCTTGACGGAGTCAACAAGGCCGCACGACTGTCCTAACCAATCCTATTTATGCAACAAACAAGCACCACTTAGCTACCGTACACTACGCCTTGACGGAGTCAACAAACGCAGCACGAATACTAAATAATACCCATAAGAAATGACGGAGGGCTACGAATGGTTTTTGGCGAAAAACCCTTAACGTAATGAACTTGATATCGTTGAAGGAACTGCATAGCCTTTTAGAAAATATAGTGACGAAAACCTTTACTAAAGAGGTCACTCCCGGTGAAGGGATCTCGGCTCTTTCCCCGTAGAATGAGGTGCAGGATATTCCAACTGAATACCACGATGCAAAGCAAAAGTAATCGGCTATAGTGAAGTTAATGCCCTGACGCAAACTTCTGTCCAAGGGGTCACTCCCGGTGAAGGGATCTCGGCCCTTGCCTCGTCGACTGAGGAGCAGGATATTCCAAATGAATACCACGATGCAAAACAAAAGTGAACGTCCTTGCAATAACAGCTTTTTGAAAAATGTTCCAACAACATCAGAATAGGTTTGTTTAAACTTGCATTGATCCGAATCAATGCAGTCCCATCAATTAATCACACCACAAAGAACGAAAATATACTGACGTACGTATATGCCATCCGCATTCGCCACTGGGTCCCGTCATCACCCGTTAGGTTAGCTTACTAACGGCAGAGCGGGGACTGGACTAGCGCGGATGAAAAACATATACAACATCTACTAATATATATACCCATATATAGTATTTCACTCAAGGCGTGAATAAAATGCAACATCACAGAAATGTACAGCATCACAGAACAAAACAGATATCTGGGAGCCCCGGGTTTCACAGAGCCGCTGCTGAAACCCGACGTTCCCCTGGTCGTGTGGATAGCTTGTGCAATAAAATCCTAGACCCCTACGGGCGCGGCAAGTCACCCGCCAAAACCTGAAGCGAGGCAGCCCCCTTCAGCTCCGTGAATGGACCACCCAGCACTCCACGGAATCCGGCAACTTGGGCACCCCTCCTGGGTCAACCTGAACCCCCTACGAGTGCGGCGAATAGCCCGCCAATCCTAGAGTGAAGCCCCCTCCGTCTCAATGCCATGAGATGCGGGCCCGTTGCCCCCTAGAACCCGGCTGTCCGTGCACCCCTCCGCGGGGTAATCCTAATACAGAAAGTAAAATATACATACACCGGGTACATCGACCGCAACCAGGTCGTGCCCCAAAAGAATAATACAAACAGGCAGTGACGGCAGTCCACATGTCGGACGCTCGCCCCGCAAAATCAAATGTACATAATACAACAGCACTGTACTAGCATTGCATCCAGGCTATCCCCCACGACCGATCCGCAACATCACAGCATAAACATAGAACATCAACGTGAAAGTCACGTTCGCAAATCCGTCTAACCGGGCTATAGCAGTTAGACCGGATTTACCGATCGAGTGACATTCACGGTCGCAGATATAATGTAAATACTGTGAAATAATGTGTTTAAAATTTTCCGATTGACCAAAAATTAACAAGTGGGCCCCCATACAAAACTGTAGCACTCACAGAAAACCTGGGCCCAATTTTAATATTCCAAAACCCCTAAGAAAAGCCCAGAAGCCCACTGAGAAAATACGAAGCAATGAGCCTTCAAGATAGCGGCGGAAGCGCGGCAGAAAGTGGGGTTTTGCCGCGCTTCCGCGCTCTAATATACTGTTCACTGTCTCGTTTTTCTCAGGAGTTCTTAGAACTCTCTGCACATCTTTCTGAGACCACCTGAAAAATTTTTAGACTTCAAAAAAATTTCAACAGAAACTGATGTGAAGAAAAATACGGTTTTTGGAATTTCGGTCGATCGGAAATGCAAAACACATTAAACGAAGCTAGGTAAGGTTAATGGTGTGGCTCTGATACCATGTTGCGCCACGGGAGCGCCCCGGCCGTCTATCCGAGGCCAAAATGCGGAATCAAAATTTTTCCTTACTCGGAAACCGGCGCTACCGCGGACAATTACCCGGATCGAAACCATTAGCCTATACTAGCTAACAAGAGATGGGGTGAGAAGTATACCGAGTGATCCGAGTCCTCCGGTCTTCTCGTCATCGTCCCGATCTCCCGCGGAAAGTGTAGTCTCCATATCTTCGCCTCCTCGCCGGAAAGGGCACCACATCGCCTTCGTCTTTTACGGGCTCCCGCCTCAATACCGAGGCAACTCGGGCATGAAGCCGGCAACTCGACATGCCCAAGATATGCTGTAGAATGTAGTGTAGAAGATGGTTGTCTCACTTTGGGGTTGGTTGCCATGATGGAGGAATCAATAAGAAATGAACTTGGGTTTTTGTAGCAATGGAAAAATGAGATGAAACAATAATTTTTCCCACACCCTCACCAAAATGAAAATGAACCATCATCTTATCTAATGTGGCCGGCCAAGTCCTTATAGAAATGGTGGTGGGGGTGTGAACAAAAGCAAGAGGGAGGTGATGGTAGGATGAAGGAAGTGGTGACCACAACCTAGACAAAGAAACATGCAAGCATGCTTCAACTCACATCAACTATACCCTTTCTCATCTCATTAATACAAGCATGGAAGAAAGATATGAAAGCTATCATAATCAAACAATATGCAAGAAAACCCCTCCACAAATGTAATTTGCAAAACTGCAAATTACCCCCCTCCATCGGAAAAGTCCGGCCGGGAAAGAACAAAGGAAAACCGGCCGGAACGGAATGCAAACTGGCAACTCCAGAAAACTGGTCCCGTAATAAATTACAGGAAAACCCCAATACTGTGCATACACACCCGCATCTGTATTCCGTCCGGATACAAATGCAATGAGACAAAATCTACACTGTACTAAACTAGTACCGGCTTAAACCAAAGCCGACTAGTAAAAACCCGTTCGATCCTGATCCGTGCAATACCGCACGTATCTGATCGAACCCTGCCATATATCCATACGGCTACTAGTATAAAACTGTCCGATCCTGATCCGTGCAATACCGCACGTATCTGATCGGACCCTGCCATATCTCCATACGGCCTCTACAGCGTTTCGCCCGAAAGCTGAGTAACTGAAAGTGTGGTGGACTCTAAAGACTCGTCAATACTATGGCTGTGGATTTAACCACTAGCACGTCAGAGGTATAAGCCAATACGTGACGGGCCACCAGCTATTGACCAAAAGGGACGTCGATGAGGAAGCTCACCCCGACACCCAACTGAGCCTGTCAGTGACAATATCCGTACAGTCCGGTTCGTTCGTCTATGAGTATCGCATGGCGGGCCTAGGGGGTTGGTAAAAGTCAGACCCCCAAAAGCGGTACAAGTCGTGTCGGAGTGTAGCCCAGAACGCCCTGAGATACTACTGGAATACCTACCAGTAAATCTCCTGCCTCGGCCGAGGGCTTTGCGTAATGGCTCTCCTAGACACAGCGCGACCTCACCCCCAATACCGGGAGAGACGAACCCCAGAAGATCCGCTCACTGCCTCCATGTGGCTCGGGACTGTACCCAACTAAAACCTGTTTGCACGACTCCTTTGAGCCGTGGTAGGGTAGTAATCAAAGCACAGTGGGAACTCACACGAGACAAATGACGATCCTCAGGTCGATGAACTAACCTGTACACATGTCACCTGGGAACTGCTATCTGACGTCAGGTATAAGCCCAACTAGCAGGTTCCCGGCTAGTCCTGTCCGGTGTACTCATAACCCAATGAGCACCTGTATACATCTTAGGTGAACCAACTGACACCAGTGGCTTGTGAGACCGGCCACCGCCCCTCGTCGGGGTCTCGACTGTATACACTAGTCTACTAATGGAGTATCGATGCCCAGTCTCGAAACTCCCACGACTAGGGACCTTTTAAGGATGTGCTTATAGACCCCAGCTCCCACGTATATGATCGCCATCATACTGCTGGTCGTCAAGCAAGAATCCTAGGGGCTCTATCAACGTGTAATAGCGACATGTCAGGTCACCTAAAGCAGTACACGATGATAAAGATGAACCAGATAGCAAACTATCATCTCGAGTAAGACTGTCCTACCGGGATAGGTCCTCCCTCAATCATTGCAATCACGAGCCTGTGATCCAATAATTGACTCTGAGGGCACTATCTCCAACATATACACCCAAACAGCCTCTTTGGTAGCATCTTAAGTAGCGATGTATCCAGCCTTTATCGTCTAGTATGTCATGGTATCTAGCTTGGAACTCTTCCAACATACTGTCCCTCCACTGAGGGTAAAGACAATGCCTGTGACTGACATTCAGTCGTCCTTATCACCCTGGAACCCTTCCAGTGATTCTCCCCAGGATCATGTGATACCATCTCACTTCGACAAGTGAGAATACTAACATCCATTTAGATCTATCTCATAGATCCAAAATCCAGGAGTTAGTAGGTATCATTATGATCCTATATGGAGAATCATTGTGATAAACGGAGATTGATCGAGCGTAGCATAGGAAACTCCTTCCCTATCAAGAGTATGTCATCCACGTACTTCTACGAGGATCACCACCATACTCCCTACTACCCTTTTGTTTATACAAGGTTCATCTACCATTTTGATGATGTCAAACTCTTTGACTGATCCATCAAAACAGATGTTCCAACTCCGCGATGCCTGCTTTATCCTATAAAGCATCTTGCACACGTTTCCGCTGCTCCCACTGTCTACGAGGCCCTCTGGCTGTGTACTTATAGACGTACTCTTCTAAAACATCATTTAGAAAAGCAGTCATGACACCCAACCACCAGATATCGTAGTCATGGTATGTAGCCGTGACAAGTAGGATCTGGATGGACTTAAGCATAGTTGCTTGAAAAAGTTTCATCATTATCCACGCTTGGTTGATGACGAAAACCTTTAACAAGTCTATCTTTGAAAGTCTCAACCTTTCCATATACACCAAGTAATCTTCTCAAGATATACTTGCTCCTGATGGGGATTTAACCCTTCAGATATAGCAACCAAAGTCCATACTTTGTTGATGTATATGGATTCCATCTCAGATCGTTAAGCATCCAGCCATTCTTACAGAGTCATACTCCTGATGGCCAGCTCGAAGCTAGTTGGGTCATCATCTCATGATGCAATTCTCGCTCCCACTGTCATAGAGAAACCGAAGTAACTCTCAGGTGGGTGAGGAACCCTACTAGATCGGCGGAGAGGCTGAGGTTCGTTGGTTACTATTGAATCCTTTGGTTCTTTCAAATCATCAGCTGCAGTTTGTATAGCTGGAACATTTCCAGTTCTACATAATAGATCTTGCCTCGAGATTGTCCGGATTTTGCTTTTAGACATAGGCCGGACAACCCCAAATCTTAACTAGCTTAAGACATAGGCTCTTCCCTTTCCATATCGCATATGAAGTGGTAGGTAACTGATTTGATTCGAACCTAATTCAATAGGTATGCAGCTTCTCAAGCGCATAACTCCCAAAAGGAAAAAGGTAACTCAGTAGTACTCATCATAGAGCACACCTTATCATATAGGGTGTGATTGCTCCGCCCCGATACACCAACGTGCTATGGTGTATTCGGAGGAGTAATGCTGAGAGAGAATCTCATTCTCCTTTAGAATAATCAAGGATTTCCGTGCTCAAGTATTCTCCTCCTTGATCTCATCACAGGACATAATACTTATACCCATATTGGTTTTCTACTTCTAACTTATATTCTGTGAATATCTCAAAAGGTTCAGACTTGAGTTTCAACAGGAACATATGTCTAAATCTTGAGAGATTATCAGAGAACGTAATGAAGTACAAAGAACCATTCTTGGCATGTGTAGACAGGGGACCTACATACATCAACATGTATCATCCCAAGAGTTTACTACCTCTTTCTCTGTTTCCAATAAACAGAGCTGGTGTCATTATATCTTTGTGACATGACTGGCAAGTTTCATAAGATGTAAATTCAAACTAATTTAAATATGCATCTTTATGTAACTCTAGCTAGTCGGGTCACATTGATCTGACCTAGTCTACAATACCTCAAGAAGGAATCGTTCAATTCTGAACTCTTCTTCTTATGTGTGTTCCATATACTAAGAACTGCAGTTTGATTTAGAACATCAATGCTTTTAGATAACGTGCCTGAACCGATCAACTTTTGATATAGGAAATGTTCAAAACATTATCCAACAATACAAAATTTTACCGTTTCTTTACTAATAAAGAGACAGATATGATTTTATATATCAGGTTCGGTATCCAATAACATTCGTTCACAATCAATGTATTGGTAATACAGGGTGACAGTGACCAACAGACTTGGCTGCAACACTTGCACCGTTTTCTGCCTCATGAAACTTATCACCCGTTCTCAGTTCTCTACCTTTCTGTAGCCCTATGTAACAGATTACATATCTGGGATCCTGGTCTGGTATCACATACCCAGGACGTAAAGGTTACTGAGAAACAGTTCTCTGTAATGAACACACCCGAAGATGATGCATCAGCATGCACTCTCTTCGTTTGGGTGGCACGGGAATTCTGGTAATCCCCAATTTCCTGCTCTGTCTTATAACAATTATAAGTTGGAGCGGGACCAACGTTCCCCAGCTCATTGTAACAAGCGGGTTCGGTCAATATTCCGTTTTATTATCTTGATTAAGGCGTGATATGGTCGCTACCTGGAGAGAGAGAAGAAAACACTCAGCGTGCGCTCTTGCAAGAATAGATTGGTTATTATTTTATCGAATCAGGATGGCTCCCACTGTTTTTTATCAAATCTTCCTTCAAACCCTAAAAGGAAAGACTAGCCGGGATTAATTACACACTACAAGTTCGCCAATCTTTCAGCCAGGCCAGTGTCGGTACTTTGAGGGAGGTCCCCCGTGCTTTCGGACGAACCTAATTAATGTAAACCTCATTTTCCCAGAGGCGTAATCTCGTTAACACCTTTCTAGACACCTACTTGATCAGCTAATTGTAATGTATAAAACTCTCCCAGGAGTAACTCTTACTCGCAGCGGGTATCGGGATCCAACTATCTCATAGAAGGTATGCAATCTCATTGCAAATTTCAACACTTGAAATTCCCGATAATATTTTGCCCCTAGCAGCTATATGACCTTAACATAGTCAACAAATCATAAGTTCTAGTCAAGTTCGGCCCGTCATTTCCCGATTGAATTAAACCCACCCGCACGACCCTTAACATAGTCAACAAAGTCGCACGACTACCCTAATCCAATCACATCATATGCTTATGCAGATAAGCACTAATTAGCTACCGCACACTACGCCTTAACATAGTCAACAAACGTAGCATGAATACTAACTAGTACTTATCTGAAATGACGGAGGGCTACGACAGGTTTTTCTGAAAACCTATTGCGTAATGAACTTGATATCGTTGTAGAATCAAATGATTTTAAAATGGAGTGTTTTTGAGGCTTTTCTAGTTTTGCTAAAGGAGTCACTCCCTGTGAAGGGATCGTCGGTCCTTTCCTCGTCGAATGAGGTGCTTGATATATCATATATATCTCTGTGCAAAGCAAAAACACTTAAAAGCAATCAAAAGACAAACCGAGGGGCGTAGCATCTGCCAGTTATTGCTAAAGGAGTCACTCCCGGTGAAGGGATCTCGGTCCTTTCCTTATCGAATAAGGTGCAGGATATATCATATATACCGCTGTGCAAAGCAAGAACTGTAGCTACCTGTTTTATTTTGAAATTCGATTCTACAACATCTTAGGTTTCTTTTATTTCATTAATCACATTAATGAAGTCCCATCATTTAAGTACCTAAACATCACAGATAAATACAACGTACACTTATGCCATCCGCATTCGCCTCGATGTCCCCTCGTGCACCGTTAGGTTAGGTAACTAACGACAGAGCGGGGCAGGGCTAGCGCGGGTGTAAAACATAAGTAACGTCTATATAATATATCATATATACTATATACTGTATCTATCACAGAGCATCACATGATCACATCACAGATATCACAGCAGAAGAATCATATGAAATATTGGATATACTAGGACGTCCGTGTTTTCAATACGAGCCAGTATAAAACACGGATTCCACGGTCGTGATGAATAGCCAAACCCACACCCCTAGACCCCGACGAGAGCGGCAAGCAACCCTACCAATTCTGGAGTTAGGAGACCCGGACTCGACTCCTCGAGTTGGTCTCCCACTGGACTCCAGAACCCGGTTACTTGTGCTCTCCTCCTTGGGTCTATCCTAGTGCGGAAAAGTAAATAATATACAACAACGGTGACAACTTCAGCAACCTGGAAGCGCCCCAATAAAAAGAATATTACATACAAGTTTTTACATGAATGAAAATGAAAAACACTCATCTCATATAAAAACCCCCGGCTATTCAAACACGACGATCCAATATAACATATCCAGCAACACATAACATCACATGTCATCAACGTAAGTAAATATGCGCATCCCAATTGTCGTTGACATATAGCAACAAAACCGGCGATATCACATATTACACTTACGGTCACAGAAAAGAAAGTGTAAAACTACAACAGTTGGAATCCGCAACCTCCTCAGACATCGCATGCCTGACCAAATGAATTACTTAGACATCGCATGCCTAACAATTATAAACCCCGCATTTTAGTCTCATTATCGAAAACACTTTTCAATATCAAGTCGGGCAATTCAACAAGATTCCTGACATCCTGATCGAATACTCGTCGCAAACTTCAGTAGGCGGCCGCACCCCAGATACCGTCGATGAAGTGCACCAAGGCGGAACACCGCTACTGCGAGCACCCGGACGGATGCTTTCGGCGACGGGGTTCTCCTACAGTCACTTGGTCGGGGCTATGGGATGTAGCTGTCTATTAAGTTTGTCCGGCGAATATCCGCGTACGCTACGTGATTGCGACTGACTTTTGATCGCATCAAAATTCCGTGGCAACCGATCAAGTGAGACTAAAGTGCTATGTTTATAACATTCATTCAGTTATCTCATAACTTATTGTGAATTCCAATTATTGTATCACATTCCAGATAAATAGAAAATGTTAAACTTTCCGATCGAATAATCGAACACCCAAGTTTTCCCGATACAGCTCAACACATGAAATAAGTCTAACAGCATTCAGTTCGTGCCTCAGTACCAACGGTCCAGCCGTAGAAGGGTCAAGCCAACGCCTCAAATGTGGCACGCCGTACTGTCCCAAACCCTAAGGTTCAAAAGGCAGTTCAAGACGGTCACATAATCGAGTTAAGGTTTGTTGTCTTCTAGAGGGTCCATCGAGTTACTTGCACTACTTAGAATGTCGTTAAACTACGGAAAAATCCAACACTTGGAAATTTCCAGACAGGGGAAAAATTGGGTATTTATATCTGGTCGAACTTTTTAACATATTCTAAAAATTTATCCGGAAAGCCACATAGACAAAATTTGATACTCCGATCGAAACACCGAATCCCCAAAACAACCCCAGAAAATTCAACTCTTGAAAAAATATTAAAAATTCCCAGAAAAATCACCACTGGAAACTAAGAATTACTGTGCAAAATAATTTAAATACTGTGGCCGTACGGCCGCGGAACCGCGGTGGAAAAGTTGAATTACGTCCACGAAATTTACAGTAATTCCTAGAAAACCCTGCTTGATTTTCTGCATATTTTTAATTTTGAAAAATCCCAGATTTTAGAAAAAGGACAGAGAGCATGTTTGGTTTTGGGTTTCGGGTTCGTTCGGACTTCAAATTGCGTCTAGACTTCGCCTAAGGCTCTAGCTAGGCTCTGATACCACTGTTGGGTTCCTAGGCACCCTAAGGAGGTCTTACAAGGCATCAACCATGCCAATTTCAAAAAATCTAGGTGCCGAGAGACCCGACTACGGATCGTTGGCTAGATATTTAGGCGAAAAACAAACTAGTTAACACTTAACTACAAGAATACGGAAATACAACCTTTGTAGATCCGGTCCTCGACCTCTACGGCTCCGTGATGATGTCTCCTCGCTGTCCAAAACGGATCCCTGTCTCTAGAGTCGGCTTCATCGGAGAATGGACGGGCTAGGTCATCGACGAGGATGCCGAAGATGATCTACATCGAGGCATCACTAGATCAAGCTCTCACTTCACCAAGTCAAGAAACTTGTGAAGAAAACACACTTTACTACTTGGCAGGAGGTAGAGGATGAAGAAATAGAAAGTGGGTAGACTTTAGAATTTGATTTCTCACTTGTTTTCATCAATCACCATTGATGAAGCAAGCTTCTTCAAGGAAGAAGAAGATGAAGAAGATAAAAATTGTTATGATAAGTTATTTTAAAAATAGAAAATAAAAGGAATGCTTATCATAATCTAACCATGGTGAAGTGTAGATAATCAACTAGGGTTGAGTGGAGTGGTTAGGGTTAAGCATGAGACAAAATGGTGACTAAGTCAAAGCTTCATGAAGCTTCAACATGCAAGTCCAAAATTAGCCACCATTTCATTTCTTTATGCTTAATATTTTTCCAAAATAAATAAATGAATAAATAATGGATAAAACAAAACCCTAATTTCCAACTTAACCATGGTTTAATTCTTTACACTTAACCAAAAAGAATGTATCATCAAACATGATACAATCATGTGTACAAAAGTATATCACATATACAATGTGCACAAACCAAGTGAGAAAATCCGTTTAAAGTGAACCAATACTAGTTAGTGCAAAGTAATATATCAAATATATAATTATCCATTAAATCATTAAATCGACACTTGATTCAATGATTCGGTCATGTCGCACACAACCGACTAGTATTCAATGTATCGGCTTATCGAATCAATACTTGATTCGATAACTAGGTTATATCGCATGCAACCATTCGATACATTCATCGCGAGAATAGAATACGGTATCACATACACGCATTATTTTCGGTCCCGCACATATCTCATATGCGCTCCTATTTCGTTTCGCTTGAGCCAGGAAACCTCTGTGTAGGACTCTAAAGACTCGTCAATACGCCGGCAGCAGGTGATGATCATATCAAACACCCATAAGCCGCAAGCGGTCTGCTAAACGTAACGGCCACCCGGGTATTGAGCGATCAGAAGATCGACGAGCAAGCCCACTCACACTCCAGTGAATCCAACCAGTAACACTACCGTACAGTCCGGTCTGATCGTCTGATATGTCGCATATCTCGCCTAGGGGTGGTAAACGTCAGACCCCAATAGCTCGATAAGTCGTGTCGATATGAGGTCTATAACAATTCGAGAATCTACTGGTAACACTTACCAGTAAATCTCAGCAACCCTGGCCAGGGATTTCCGGTTATAGCCAATCGAACACAGCGCAACATCAACTCCCTATACCGGGAGAGACGAATCCCCTCCTATCGCTCATTGCCTCCATGTGACTCGGGACTGTACCCAAAAACCACCGTTTTGCACGTCCTCTTGGACATGGTAAGATGGAAATCAATGCACAGTGGGAACCATACAAGACTCTATGACGATCTCGGGTCAACAGACTACTCTGTACCAGTGTCACCAGAGAACTGCCATCTGACGTGAGTTATAATACCATCTGGGAGTTCTCGGCGAGTCCTTCCAGTGTACCCAGACTCCACTGAGCACCCGTATATCATCTCTGATGTCAAACACCAATGGATATGGGATCATCCATCGCCCATCTATATGGGTCGAGAAGGTATACGCTAGTCTACTCTGGTATATCGATGCCCCGTCTCGATACACCCACGACTAGGGACTCTGAAGGATGTACTTATGGACTACCATGTCCCCACTAGTATGATCCGCATCATAGTCCAGGTAGTCTAGTACACATCCTAAGGGCTTTACCAACATGTAATAGAGAGACAATCCGTGTACACGTTAAGGTAAAGTGCAACCAGATAGCATACTATAATGTCGAGCAAGAAAGTCCTCCCTATATATGTCCCAGCATCCACAACAATATACATCCTATGTACAGTAATGGCCTCTAGGGCATACATATAACTAACAACAGCAACACATAATATCTCATATCATCTACGTAAGCAAGTATGTGTATCCCGATTGTCGTTGATGTATCGCAACGAAGCCGGCGATACACCACATACTACTCTTACGGTCACAGAAAAGAAAGTGTAAAACTACAACAGTTGGAATCCGCAACCTCCTTAGATATCGCAAGCCTAACCAAATGAATTCCTTAGACATCGCATGCCTAACAATTATAAACCCTGCATTTTAGTCTCATTATCGAAAACTCTTTTCAATATCAAGTTGGGCAATTCAAAAAGATTCCCGATATCCTGATCGAATGCTCGTCGCAAACATTAGTAGACGGTCGTACCCCAGGATGCCGTCGACGAAGTGTACTAAGGCAGAACACCGCTGCCGCGAGCACCCGAATGGATGCTTTTGGTGACAGGGTTCTCCTACAGTCACTTGGTCGGGACTATGGGGCGTGGCTATCTGTTAAGTTTACCCGGCGAGTATCTGCGTACGCCACGTGATTGCGAAGGACTTTTGATCACATAAAAATCCCGTTGCAACCGATCATCTGAGACTGAACTGCTAGATTTATAACATTCAAATTAGTTATCCCATAACTACTTGTGGATTCCAAATATTGTATCACATTCCAAATAAATGGACAATGTTAAACTTTCCGATCGAATAATTAAACACCCAAGTTTTACCAAATAGCTCAACACTTGAGCGGAGTTCAAAAAGTATCCATCACATGCCACAGTACCAATGGTCCAGCCGTAGAAGGGTCAAGCCAACGCCTCACATGTGGTAACGCCGTACTGCCTCAAACCCTAAGGTTCAGAGGCGGTTCAGACGGTCACATAATCGAGTTAATGTTTGTGTTCTTCTAGAGGGACCACCACGTTACTTGCACGACTTAGAACGTTCTTAAACTACGGAAAAATCCAACACTTGGAAATTTTTCCGGCAGGGGAAAAAATGAGTTATTGATATCCGTTCGAACTTTTTAACACATTCTAAAATTATCCGGAAAAACTTAAACGAAATTAAATTATCCGATCGAATCAACGAGTCCCCAATACACCCTAGAAAACTCAACACTTGAGTATAATTAAAAATACCCAGAAATATAAGGAAACACCTACGGACATTACTGTGTAAACACATGTCATGATTCTACTGTTTGGCCGCGGAACCGCCGCGCAAGCTATGGTACAGCCGCGGTTCTGCGGCGCTTTAATAGTATTGGTGGCACGTGTTTCACAGTAATTCATGTATTTCCCTGCTGATTTTTTGAGTATTTTTAATGAAGAAAAAATCACATTTTTACAAAATTTCCAGAGAAGTGTATAAACCGGGGTTTCGGGGTTCGATCGGACTTTAAACTTCGCCTAGATTTCGCCTAAAGCTCTAGCTTGGCTTGGCTCTGATACCACTGCAGGGTTACTAGGCACTCTCACAAGGGTCAATAAGGCATCAACCATGCCCGATTTGAAATTTAGACGTGCTGAACAACCCTAACCAAGATCTCTAAACTAGAGATTAAGCGAAATAAAGCATGTTAACACTTTAACACTAAGAGTTTGGGATTACAATCATTGTAGTCCGGTCCTTTACTTCTAAAACTCCGTGTTGAGGTCCCTTCGCTGCGATCATCTAGTATCCGGACTCTCAAAAATCTCCACAAAGAGAAAGATACAAGCTTGCTTCCGATCATCGATAACTAAGATGATCTACCTTAAAGTTTCTTAAACACAAGCTCTCACTCTCAAATGAAGTGAACACCCTAATATAAATGGTTAGGATAGATTAGGATGATGAAGTAGGAATTTAGCTCTATTTTATTTTCATAATCCCACCCATTTTCATCACAAGAATCAAAGCTAGAAAGCTTTGCAAAAAGGAAGAAGAAGATGAACAATGAATAATCCTTTTGTGATGAATAATGAAAAATGTTATCATAATTAATAATGCAACCATGGTTCACTATGACAAGGCTAACTCATGTAGAGATTTAACTAGGGCTAAGGATTTGGGTTGGGTTAAGAATGAGTCACTTAAACTATAAACCATAATATCTTAGCTCATGACAAAAGAAAAGCATCTAGAAGCTTAAAGAATGAGCTAACCCAAATAAAACCCTATCCTTATTTAATCTCCACTAATCATGTTGCATTAGTAATTATAACATGTTACAATTTTATATATCACACATATAATATATTTTGTAACAAAAGAAAATAATACAATTAACATTTATCGCAAATATATCAATGTATTACACGAGTGAGAAAATGAATCAATAAGTGAGCTAATATTAGTTAATATATTAAATATATAATTATACATTAAATTATCGAATCAACACTTGATCCGATAATCCGGCTATTTCATAAATAACCTACTAATATAATCTGTATCAGTTCATTGAATCAACACTTGATCCGATGACCCGGCTATATCACATATACCCGGCCGATATCTCATATCGTGAGAATCTAATACGGTATCACATACACGTATTGTTCTCGGTCCCGCACATATCATATATGTGCTCCTACTCTGTTTTGCCTGAGCCAAGTAACCTCTGTATAGGACTCTAAAGAATCGTCAATACGTCGGCAGTAGGTGATGATCATATCAAACACCCACAAGCTGCAAGAGGTAAGCTAAACGTAACAGCCACCCAGGTATTGAGCGATCAGAAGATCAACAAGCAAGCCTGTACTTTCTCTTGCGAATCCAATCAGTAGCACTCCCGTACAGTCCGGTCTCTTCGTCTGATATGTCGCAAATCTCGTCTAGGCATGGTAAACGTCAGACCCCAGTAGCTTGATAAGTCGTGTCGATATGAGGTCTATAACAGTTCGAGAAACCACTGATAACACTTACAGGTAAATCTCATCAACCCTGGCAAGGGATTTCCAGTTATAGCCAATCGAACACAGCGCAACATCAACTCCCTATACCGGGAGAGACGAATCCCCTCCTATCGCTCATTGCCTCCATGTGATTCGGGACTGTACCCAAAAGCCACCTTTTTGCACGCCCTATTGGATGTGGTATTATGGAAATCAAAGCACAGTGGGAATCACACAAGACTCTATGACGATCTCGGGTCTACAGACTACTCTGTACCAGTGTCACCAGAGAACTGCCATCTGACGTGAGGTGTAATACCATCTAGGAGTTCTCGACGAGTCCGTCCAGTGTACCCAGTCTCTGATAGTGTATATGCCCTAGGGGCCATTATTGTATCATACTAGTTTGTATATATTACTTAATGGAAGCTTGGGATATTCACAGTTATATAACAGTTTTGCTAAACATGGTAGTATGCTACTTGGTTTTATCTATCTTAATATGTGAGTATATGTATTGATAGAGCTCTTAGGATCTTTCTTGACTACCAGCGTTGTGATGGCCGTCACACTAGTGGGGGCTAGGTAGTCTACAAGCACATCCTTTTTCAGGTCCCTAGTCGTAGGATTATCGAGACAGGGCATCGATACTCCGGAGTAAACTAGTGTGTATGCTTCTCATCCCAGTTGGAGAGATGGTCTGTCCCACAGCCGTCAGTACGTCGTACTGGAGATAGTATATAGGTGCTTGTTGGGTTACGGGTACACCGGACAGGACTCACGGGGAACTGTTGGTTGGTATTATTCCCGTCGTCAGTTAACAGATCCCAGGTGACATGAGTACAGCTTAGTCCGCAGACTTGACACTGCTACTTCGCCCCGAGTGTGTCCCACTGTTCCTAAATTGTTACCCTACCACGGCTCAAAGGAGTCGTGCAAACAGGTAGCAGTTGGGTGCAGTCCCGAGCACTTGGAGGCAGTGGCGGTTAGAAAGGATTCGTCTCTTCCGATATTGGGAGTTGATATTGCGCTGTGTCAGAGAGCCATTACGCAAAGTCCCTGGCCAGGGAAAGCGAGATTTACTGGTAGGTTCCAGTTGTTTCTCAGGGTGTAATGGACTACGCTCCGACACGACTTATACCTCTATTAGGGGACTGATGCTTGCCGCCCCCTAGGACCGATATGCGATAGTCTTAGACGAACAGACCGGACTGTACGGAGATTGTCACATCAGACTCAGTAGGAGTTCAGATGGGTTTCCTCATCGGCCTTCTTATCGACATCTACCTGGGGACCGTTACGTACAGCTAGTGCCGCTTGCAGTCTGTGGTTAAACCCACTGCCAGCATAGTAGTCGAGTCTTTAGAGTTCCACACAGAGAGTTTCCCTGCTCCGGGCGAAACGATATAGAGGTCGTATGGTTTTACGACAAGAGTTCGGACGCATACGTGTGTTTACGCACGTAAGACATTCGGACAGTTTTTACTAGCCGGCTTTGGTTTAAGCCAGTTTCTAGTATCGGGTTATTGGATTTATACAGTCTAAAGTTTTTCCGTGTTTTCACGGATAGGAGGGGCGTTCTCGTAATTTCGCGGGAAGCTTCTATAAGGATGGTGACTTGAGGGTTAAGGTGGCATTAGCATTAATTGATTTTGTGACTCATGAGATGAATCATTCAAGTGAGTTAATGAAACATTTATTGCTTAATGACTCACTTGATGATTCATTGCACATATTCAATGAAGCATTTGAAGGGTTCCTAGGCACCCTAGTGAGGTCTCACTAGGCATCAACCATGCCATTTTCAAATTTTATGATGCCGAGAAACCCTAGACTACGGATCGTTAGCTAGATGTTTAGGCGAAAATGAAACTAGTTAACACTTAACTAAAGTTTAAACGGAAATACAACCTTTGTAGATCCGGTGCTCCACCTCCATAGCTCCGCAACGAAGTCCCCTCGCTGTCCAAATGAATTCCCGGGCTCTAGCGTCGGCTTCGTCGGAGAAATGGCGAGCTAGGTCGTCGATGTCCATGCCGAAGATGATCTACGTCGAAGCATCACAAGAACAAGCTCCAACTTCACCAAGCTTTGAAAACTTGTGAAGTAAACACCCTATACAACTTGGCAAGAGGTAAAGGATGAAGAAATAGGATGTGGGTAGACTTTAGTTTTGGATTTCTCACTAGTTTCATCAATTCACCATTGATGAAGTGAAGGTTTCTTCTTTGAAGATGAAGAAGAAGAAGAAGATAAAGTTATGATAAGTTATTAAAAAAAGAAAAGGAAAAAAGAATACTTATCATAATTGAACCATGGTAATGTGTAGAGAGTTAATCATGATTGAATGGAATGGTTAGGGTTAAGCATGAGACAAAATGGTCACTTGGTCAAAGTCTTCATGAAGCTTCATGAACAAAACAAAACATGCCACCATTTTCTCATTTGCTTTTCTTTTTCCAAAAGAATAAATAAATGAATAAAATGAATAAGGAAAAAGTAAACCCTAACCATTTCATTAACCAAGGTTTAATTCTTTACACTTAACCAAAAGGCATGTATCATCAAACATGATACAAGCAAGTGCACAAAATCATATCACATATGCAATGCGCACATCCGAGTGAGAAAATCCATTTAAAGTGAACCGATACTAGTTAATGCAAAGTAATATATCAAATATATAATTATGCATTAAATCATTAAATCAACACTTGATTTAACGACCCGGTCATATCGCATATAACCGACTAATATCAACAGTAACATCTTATCGAATCAACACTTGATTCGATAACCCGGCTATATCACATATAACCGATCAATGTCACATATCGCGAGAATGAAATACGGTATCACATACACGCATTATTCTCGGTCCCGCACATATCTCATATGCGCTCCTATTTCATTTCGCTTGAGCCAGGAAACCTCTGTGTAGGACTCTAAAGACTCGTCAATACGCCGGCAGCAGGTGATGATCATATCAAGCACCCACAAGCCGCAAGCGGTCTGCTAAACGTAACGGCCACCCGGGTATTGAATGATCAGAAGATCGACGAGCAAGCCCGCTCATACTCCTGTGAATCCAACCAGTAACTCTACCGTACAGTCCGGTCTGATCGTCTGATATGTCGCATATCTCGCCTAGGGGTGGTAAACGTCAGACCCCAATAGCTCGATAAGTCGTGTTGATATGAGGTCTATAACAATTCGAGAAACTACTGGTAACACTTACCAGTAAATCTCAGCAACCCTGGCCAGGGATTTCCTGTTATAGCCAATCGAACATAGCGCAACATCAACTCCCTATACCAGGAGAGACGAATCCCCTCCTATCGCTCATTGCCTCCATGTGACTCGGGACTGTACCCAAAAACCACCGTTTTGCACGCCCTCTTAGACGTGGTAAGATGGAAATCAAAGCACAGTGCGAACCACACAAGACTCTATGACGATCTCGGGTCAACAGACTACTCTGTACCAGTGTCACCAGAGAACTGCCATCTGACGTGAGGTATAATACCATCTGGGAGTTCTCGGCGAGTCCGTCCAGTGTACCCAGTCTCTACGGAGCACCCGTATATCATCTCTGATGTCAAACACTGATGGATATGGGATCATCCATCGTCCATCTATATGGGTCAAGAAGGTACACGCTAGTCTACTCTGGTATATCGATGCCCCGTCTCGATACGCCCACGACTAGGGACTTTGAAGGATGTACTTATGGACTACCATGTCCCCACTAGTATGATCCGCATCATAGTCCAGGTAGTCAAGCACACATCCTAAGGGCTTTACCAACATGTAACAGAGAGACAATCAGTATACACGTTAAGGTAAAGTGTAACCAGATAGCATACTATCATGTCGAGCAAGAAAGTCCTTCCTATATACGTCCCAGCATCCACTACAATATACATCTTATGTACAATAATGGCCTCTAGGACATACATATAACTAACAATCTCCCACTTGCACTAGGGCCATCTGTAGCAGTGGTTGTAGTATCTCATACTCAACCATCCCATAAAAGTCTCTCTATAGGAATAGGCCTTCATGAGTGGAGCCTCCGTGTTGTCCTCTTAGTCTGCTCTCCTAACCTTGATCACCATGGAGATCAAACATCTCCACGATCAGGTGATACTGCCTTAGAATATGTCTGGATCACTGATGGGACAGGGGTTCCCTGGCCAAAGCCACACTTCCATTGTCACACAATGGTAGGAACCTAGTTCATCTCATAAACCTATATACACCCAAACAGCCTCTTTGGTAGCATCTTAAGTAGCAATGTATCCCGCCTTTATCGTCTAGTATGTCACGGTATTTAGCTTGGAACTCTTCCAACATACCGTCCCTTTACTGAGGGTAAAGACAATGCCTGTGACTGACTTTCAGTCGTCCTTATCACTCTGGAACACTTCCAGTGAATTTCCCCAGGATCAACTGATACCATCTCACTACAACTAGTGAGTGTCCTAATATCCATTTAGATCTATCTCATAGATCCAAAACTCAGGATTTAGTAGGTATCACTTGTTAGTGTATATGCCCTAGAGGCCATTACTGTATCATACTAGTTTGTATATTACTTAATGGAAGCTTGGGATATTCACCTTGTATAAACAATCTTGCTCAATATAGTAGTATGCTACTTGGTTTGTTTCTACTTCAATGTGTACTTGTGTTTATTTCAGTATATCACTTATACGCATTAGTGGAGCCCTTAGGATCTTTGCTTGATTACCAGCGTTGTGATGGCAGTCACACTAGTGGGGGCTGGGTAATCTATAGGCACATCCTTATACAGGTCCCTAGTCGTAGGACTATCGAGACAGGGCATCGATACTCCGGAGTAGACTAGCGTATGCGCTTCTCATCCCAGTGTGGGAGATGGTCTGTCCCACAGCCATCAGTACGTCGTACTGGAGATAGTATACGGGTGCTCGTTGGGTTACGAGTACACTGGACAGGACTCGTCGGGAACTGACAGGTTGGTATTATACCTATCGTCAGTTATCAGTTCCCAGGTGACATGAGTACAGCTTAGTCCGCTGACTTGACACTGACACTTCGCCTCGAGTGTGTTCCCACTGCACTTTGATCACTACCCTACCATGGCTCAAAGGAGTCGTGCAAACAGGTGGTGGTTGGGTGCAGTCCCGAAGCACTTGGAGGCAGTGACGGTTAGACAGGATTCGTCTCTCCCGGTATTGGGGGTTGACATCGCGCTGTGTCTAGGAGAGCCATTACACGAGTAGTCCCTGGCCAGGGCAAGCGAGATATACTGGTAGGTTTCCAGTGTTATCTCAGGGTGTTTTGGGTTTCACTCCGACACGACTTGTACCGCTATTAGGGGACTGACGTTTTACCGCCCCCTAGGCCCGCCATGCGATGTATCAGACGAACAGACCGGACTGTACGGAGACTGTCACATTCAGACTCAGTAGGAGTTCAGATGGGGTTTCACCTCGTCAGCCTTCTTGTCGGCATCTACCTGGGGACCGTTACGCACAGCTAGTGCCGCTTGCGGTCTGTGGTTAAACCCACTGCCAGCGTAGTGTCGAGTCTTTAGAGTCCCACACAGAGGGTATTCGCCTCTGGGCAAAACAGAGTAGAGGTCGCATGGTTTTGCGACAGGGTTCGTTCTCATCCGCGCACTTGTGCACGTTTGGAGTCCGGACGAATTGTACTGGCCGGCTCTGGTTTGAGCCAGATACTGGTATATGTTTTGGGGTTGCTTTTATATCTCGGTATTCTTGTTCCTCGGAACGAGAATGCAGGTGTGTATGCACAGTTGCTTGAGGCGGAGGATGAGTTTTTTCATTAGGGTTTCGGAACGGGTGCGTATGCACAGTTGACAGTTATCATTTTCCAAACCCTAATGGATTTATGGATTATCTATTTATAATAGTAATTAAATGAGAATTTTGTTATGGTTGATTTTGTTGACTTGTTGACCATGGTTGACTTGTTGACCATGGTTGAATGTTGACCACCATCATGCTTTAAAAAGTCTTCCTTGATTTATGCTTACATTTTTAAATGAAGCATGGTAGTGGTCATTCCAAATTACCATCAACTATTCTCATTTTCAATTATTATTATTAGATAATTCTTTTCTTTTGCATTATGGTTGCAAGAAAGAAATAGAATAGCTCATTCTATCATATTCATTCTCTCTCCTCTCTTCATCTTCTTCTTCCTCTAGCAAAGAGAAACCTTCTCATGAGTTGAGAATCCTTCTCTTTAAAAAGAAAAGCAAACCCTAGTCACTCTCTACTCACTCTAGGATCAAAGGATTAGCAAGCCGGAGATTCTAGTTCACTCCAAGTCCGAGAAAGAGCCCAAGGTCGAACCCTCGAGGTGGATCCATCTTCGACGGAAGAAGGCGACAAAAGAGAACCATCAACCTCTACAAGATTTCAAGAAGGAGTTCAAGTTTAGGTATAACCCTCATCCGAGTAGCTAACTCCTTTTAGCGTATTTGCTAGTTTAGTTTAGACACGATCCCGACCTAGTTTAGTCCATGTTGCCTCTTGCACTAAAAATTTGATTTTTATACCGTTTCCGCCTCCCCGTAAGAACCGGGGGTCGCAACGTGGACTTACAGTGGTATCAGAGCCTAACTAAACTTAAACTAGCTTGGTAGTGAAGTGTAACGAAGTTCGGAACCGAAAAAATCACAAAACCGGAAAATTACAAAACCTGAGTTTCTGTTGAAAATTTTTTGGCTCAAAATGAAAAAATTTATACATGTAAATTCGGCTCAGGGTTTTGTGTGAACACCCAAGAAAAACGATACAGTAACTCGTCTAAACCGCCGCCCTTCCGCCGCGTGAGCTAGGTATTTGCCGCGGAACCGCCGCGCTTTGTCGTGTTCTCTGCATCGTTTTTCGTGCAGTGTGTGTCTGTGTTGGTTTTGGGATTTTTGAAATATATTATATGTGCCCAGATTTTGCAGAAAAGAAATTTCCTTTTGGGGTCCTATAATTCCGTATTTTTTCCGAACTTTACTACACTTTGACTATGATGGTTATATCTGTGATGTTTGCATGTATTGAACGTCGGCTAATCGCTATAAGACGATTAGTCGGGGTTATACATGATCTGTAATGTGCTGGAATGTGTATATGAATGTGTTAGACTCTCGCGGATGAATAGCCGGGGTGGATGTGAGATGAGCTTTTGTTTTTCTTTCATTCATTGTAAATGTAAATTGATGTAATAATATTATTTGTTTGGCCGCACAACCGGGTCGGGGTTGTAGCCGTCATTGTATAATTCTTTTTACTGTTTTTGCTCCTAGGATAGACCCATGGAGGGGTGCACAAACTACCGAGGACTTGGCGGGTAGTTTGCCGCACCCGTAGGGGTCTTGGGTGGGGTATTTGGCTATTCACCGCGACCGTGTTATCCGCTTTTCGTTCCAGGCTCGAAAGGATTGCGGATTGCTAGTATATCCAATGTATTCATCTGTGATATGAAATGTCTATCATTGCTTTTTATTTAGGCGTTGCTTATGTTTTACAGACGCGCTAGCCCAGCCCCCGCTCTGTCGTTAGTTAAGTAACCTAACGGGTAATGACGGGGCCCCGTGGCGAATGCGAATGGCATAAGCGTACGTCATATTTTGGTTGTTTTCTGCAATGGTAGGATTAAATGATGGGACGCATTAAAAGTACTAATGCAAGAATATCACGCATTAAAAGAACTAATGCAAGATAATAAACCAAGTTTAAGTCGATGGAACACTTTCGAAAAACCACTCGGTTCTTTTCAAAACTAACTTTTAAATGCGGAGATTGAGCCACTCCTTCTAAAAGCTATCTCGTTCCATCGATTAAATCAAGTTCACTACGTTCACGGTTTCGCCAAAACCATTCGTAGCCCTCCGTCGCTTCGCATGAATAGGCAATAGTATTCAAGCTATGTATTTTGGCCAAAGTCAAGGCATAGTGATTGGTAGCTATTGGGTGTTCATGTGTAGCATAGATAGATGCGTTGGTTTGGGACAGTCGTGCTGCCATTTTGGCCAAAGTCAAGGGTAGATACGGATGGATCCAAATTAACCTGGATAGTGACGGGCAGAACTTGACATGTGACTTATGATATTTTGGCCAAAGTCAAGGTCATAAGAGCATGGGGCAAAAATCCACATCGGGAGTTTCATAAGTACTGAAACTTGCTAGATTTGCATACCATTTGGAGTGTGGTGATTCTGGTAGGATTCCTTCAGTTTCGTCACGCGATGATATTTGGATCCCGATCCTACTGTGAGTATATGCTACTCCTCGGGAAATTTCTCACTAAACGATCAATGCTATAAACCTAGTAGGTGCCTAGAAAGGTGTTAGCGGGGCTACGCCCCAAGGGAAAAGAGGTTCTTAAATTAAGGAACTTCGCGAAAGCGTTGGAAAACCTCCCTCGAAGTACCGACACTGGCCTGGCTGAACGGTTAAGCAAGTATTGTACGGTGGGATTGATCCCGGCTAATTCTTCCTTTGTGGTTTGAGGAGGGATTCGAGAGACAGTGGGAGCCATCCTGTTTAGACAAATTAAAAACCATTCTAAACTTGCAAGAGCATCGTGCTAAGTGTTTCTTCTCTCCCCCTGCAGCGACCAAATCGAAATGACTGGACTTAAGTTACTTCTAGATAAAAACATATTGACAGGGCCAAACTACAAAGATTGGCTCAGGAATGTCAAATTGGCAATCTCTTACGACAAGCTGGGGTATCTTCTTACCACCAAAGCTCCCCCCGTCCCAGGTCCCACCTCCAGCGTCGCGGATAAGGAAATCCGTAAGACTTGGGAGATTGACAGCGCGAAGGCCAGATGCCTCGTACTTGCCTCGATGGACAATGACCATCAGAGGAGGCACGAGAATATGGATTTGGAATCCATATTTCTTCATACAAAAGAACTGTATGGAGAGCAGTCACGTATCGCAAGATACGAAGCGTCGAAAAAGTTGTTTTCGACAAGAATGGCCGTCGGATCATCAGTAGCCGAGCACGTGCTAAAGATGATCGGCTACATTGAGGAGCTCGCTGACCTAGGGATCACATTGGAGAGTGAGCTATATACAGATATAGTTCTCCAGTCCCTTCCTTCCACTTACGCCCAGTTTATACTGAACTTCAACCTACAAGAAAAAGAGGTTGAACTATCAGAGCTCCTCAACATGCTGAGGAGCGCAGAGGGCACCCTACAGAAAAGTAGGGATACATCCACTTTGTTTGTAGGAGGATCATCTTCTTCTAGGTCCAAGGCGAAAGCCAAGGGAAAGAAGAAGAAGGCCCCCGCCAAACCAAGGGGCGGTGTTAGTAAAGTGGATACGAAGGGAAAAGGGAAAGCAACAAAGATAGCGGGGAAGCTTGTGGATAAGGAAGAATGCTTCTTTTGTCATAAGAAAGGACACTGGAAGAATGATTGCAGGGCCTGGAAGGCCAGAACACAGGAATTGAAGCAGGTTGCAGCTTCAGCTTCAGGTGTGTATGTTATTGAAAACTGTCTTTCAATAAACTCTACTTCCTGGGTATTGGATACCGGATCAGGATCTCATATCTGTAATTCTTTGCAGGCGTTGAGAAACCGTAGGGATTTGAAGGCAGGTGACATGAACCTCAGAGTTGCGAACGGAGCTAGCATGGATGCTAAAGCCGTGGGGGACTATCACCTGGGAATGTCAGATGGACATGTTTTGGTTTTGCGTAATTGCTTTTTTGTACCCAACGCAACTTGTAATATCATTTCTGTATCTTTAGTTTCTAAAGAAGGTTATGAATTTGCGTTTGTAAGTAATGTTGTAAACATTCACCTTAATCAAGTATTGATTGGGTCAGGTACTTTGAGTAATGGTATATACGTGTTAAACCAACCACAGATTTTTAATGTCCAGAATACACACAAAAGAAAGTCTCCAGAAATAAATCAGACTTTCTTATGGCATTGTAGATTGGGTCACATCAATGAGAGAAGGTTGACGAAGTTACATACAGAAGGGTATTTGAATGCGTTCGAATATCAGTCGTATGCCACTTGTCAATCCTGTCTTAAAGGAAAGATGACAAAGACTCCGTTTACTGGACATGGAGTAAGAGCGAGCGAGCTCTTGGGACTCGTACACAGTGACGTGTGCGGTCCAATGTCTACACATGCCCGAAGCGGACATTCTTACTTCATTACTTTTACGGATGACTTCTCAAGGTACGGTTATGTCTTCTTAATGAAACATAAGTCCGAGGCCTTTGGAAAATTCCAGGAGTATAAGAATGAAGTAGAGAAACAGACCGGCAAAAGTATTAAGATTCTAAGATCGGATCGAGGTGGAGAATACTTAAGTGCCGAATTCCTGGACTATTTAAAAGAGAACGGAATTCTCTCTCAGCTTACTCCTCCTTACACCCCGCAACATAACGGTGTATCGGAGAGACGGAACCGCACCCTATTGGATATGGTGCGGTCCATGATGAGTAACGCTGAGTTGCCACGATCATTCTGGGGATATGCGCTAGAATCAGCCGCATACCTTTTGAACCGAGTTCCCACTAAGACTGTGCCTACCACGCCATTTGAGATATGGTGTGGGAAGAGACCCCATCTTAATCACATTAAGATATGGGGAAGTCCAGTTTTTGTCAAAAAGCAGCATGCGGACAAGCTCGAGGCACGATCAGTACTGTGCAAGTTTATGGGATATCCGAAGAATTCCAAGGGATATTTCTTCTACTGTGAAGAGGAACAAAAAGTTCTTGTTTCTCGTCATGCCCACTTTCTAGAACACCAGTTCATAGAAAAAGAAATAAGTGGGAGCGCAGTAGAACTGGAAGAAATTCCAGAACCCTAGACTGTTACTGAAAGCTTGGTGGAACCAGAGGGTTCAACAGAACAGGACATTCCTACGCCGCTCCGCAGGAGTAGTAGGCAGTCTCATCCGCCCGAGAGATACTACGGTTTTCTCATAGACGGGGATAGAGAGGATTGCATCATAGATTATGATGAGCCTACTAGCTTCCAGCAGGCCGTTCAGAGCGTTGACTCAGTGAAATGGCTGGATGCAATGCGGACCGAAATGGAGTCCATGTACAACAACAAGGTATGGACGTTGGACATTGCTCCAGACGGGGTAAAACCCGTAGGATGCAAGTGGATCTTCAAAAGGAAGATTGGTGTAGATGGACAGGTTGAGACCTATAAAGCTAGGCTGGTAGCAAAGGGTTTTCGTCAAAGACCTGGCTTGGACTACGACGAAACCTTTTCTCCAGTAGCCATGCTGAAATCCATTCGGATCCTTCTTGCCATTGCTGCCTTCCACGATTATGAGATCTGGCAAATGGACGTAAAGACAGCTTTTCTAAATGGAAATTTAGAGGAGTGTGTCTATATGGACCAGCCAGAGGGTTTCATTCAGAGTGGGAGCAGCGGAAAGGTGTGCAAGTTGCTTAAGTCCATCTATGGACTAAAGCAGGCATCGCGGAGTTGGAACATCTGCTTTGATGAGACAGTCAAAGAATTTGGCTTTATCAAAAATCCAGATGAACCATGCATCTATAGTAGATTTGTAGCGAGAACTGTAGTATTCCTCGTTTTATACGTGGATGACATTCTCTTGATAGGAAATGACATTCCTATGCTACAATCTGTCAAGGGTTTCTTGTCACACAGGTTCTCCATGAAAGACCTGGGTGATGCCTCTTACATCCTGGGGATCCGGATCCATCGTGATAGATCCAAGAGGATATTAGGACTTTCACAGTCCAGGTACATCGACACCGTACTGAAAAGATTCAGTATGGAAGATTCCAAGCGCGGTAACTTACCGGCTTGTCACGGGATCACCCTCTCTAAAGAGATGTCTCCCAAGACTGATTTGGAGAGGGATCGCATGTCTATTATACCCTACGCTTCTGCGGTAGGCTCTATAATGTATGCGATGTTGTGTACCAGACCGGATGTAGCTTATGCACTGAGTGTAGTAAGCCGGTATCACTCAAACCCTGGGGAGAAACATTGGATAGCGGTAAAGAACATTCTCAAGTACCTGAG
The DNA here is from genome assembly GCA_030015575.1 of Agapanthus africanus. Classification (NCBI taxonomy): domain Eukaryota; kingdom Viridiplantae; phylum Streptophyta; class Magnoliopsida; order Asparagales; family Amaryllidaceae; genus Agapanthus; species Agapanthus africanus. Next base: position 703,451,665 of record JASDDO010000024.1, on the reverse strand, counting down.
GAGGACTAAGGAGATGTTCTTGGTGTATGGCGGAAAAGACCTCCAGATTGAGGCCTTTGCTGACTCCAGCTTCCAGAGTGACAAGGATGATTCCAAGTCCATGTCGGGTTTTGTCTTTACCCTCAATGGAGGGGCGGTGTGTTGGAAGAGTTCCAAACAGGAAACCGTTGCAGACTCGACTATGGAAGCGGAATACATCGCTGCATCTGATGCCGCAAAAGAAGCTGTCTGGATAAGGAAGTTCTTAAAAGAACTTCAGGTGGTTCCGTCCATTGTTGACCCAGTACCTCTGTATTGCGACAACAACAGGGCTATAGCTTTAGCAAAGGAACCCAGGTCCCATCAGAGATCCAGGCACATCTTGAGGCGGTATCACCTGATCAGGGAGATCGTGGATCGCAAGAAGATCGAGGTTCGGAGGGTTGCTTCAGAAGAGAACACTGCAGATCCATTCACCAAGGCCCTACCCCAGACTCAGTTCGAGCGGCTGATCGAGATGATAGGTCTTCGATACGCTAGTACATGGCCTTAGTGCAAGTGGGAGATTGTTAGTGTATATGCCCTAGAGGCCATTACTGTATCATACTAGTTTGTATATTACTTAATGGAAGCTTGGGATATTCACCTTGTATAAACAATCTTGCTCAATATAGTAGTATGCTACTTGGTTTGTTTCTACTTCAATGTGTACTTGTGTTTATTTCAGTATATCACTTATACGCATTAGTGGAGCCCTTAGGATCTTTGCTTGATTACCAGCGTTGTGATGGCAGTCACACTAGTGGGGGCTGGGTAATCTATAGGCACATCCTTATACAGGTCCCTAGTCGTAGGACTATCGAGACAGGGCATCGATACTCCGGAGTAGACTAGCGTATGCGCTTCTCATCCCAGTGTGGGAGATGGTCTGTCCCACAGCCATCAGTACGTCGTACTGGAGATAGTATACGGGTGCTCGTTGGGTTACGAGTACACTGGACAGGACTCGTCGGGAACTGACAGGTTGGTATTATACCTATCGTCAGTTATCAGTTCCCAGGTGACATGAGTACAGCTTAGTCCGCTGACTTGACACTGACACTTCGCCTCGAGTGTGTTCCCACTGCACTTTGATCACTACCCTACCACGGCTCAAAGGAGTCGTGCAAACAGGTGGTGGTTGGGTGCAGTCCCGAAGCACTTGGAGGCAGTGACGGTTAGACAGGATTCGTCTCTCCCGGTATTGGGGGTTGACATCGCGCTGTGTCTAGGAGAGCCATTACACGAGTAGTCCCTGGCCAGGGCAAGCGAGATATACTGGTAGGTTTCCAGTGTTATCTCAGGGTGTTTTGGGCTTCACTCCGACACGACTTGTACCGCTATTAGGGGACTGACGTTTTACCGCCCCCTAGGCCCGCCATGCGATGTATCAGACGAACAGACCGGACTGTACGGAGACTGTCACATTCAGACTCAGTAGGAGTTCAGATGGGGTTTCACCTCGTCAGCCTTCTTGTCGGCATCTACCTGGGGACCGTTACGCACAGCTAGTGCCGCTTGCGGTCTGTGGTTAAACCCACTGCCAGCGTAGTGTCGAGTCTTTAGAGTCCCACACAGAGGGTATTCGCCTCTGGGCAAAACAGAGTAGAGGTCGCATGGTTTTGCGACAGGGTTCGTTCTCATCCGCGCACTTGTGCACGTTTGGAGTCCGGACGAATTATACTGGCAGGCTCTGGTTTGAGCCAGATACTGGTATATGTTTTGGGGTTGCTTTTATATCTCGGTATTCTTGTTCCTCGGAACGAGAATGCAGGTGTGTATGCACAGTTGCTTGAGGCGGAGGATGAGTTTTTTCATTAGGGTTTCGGAACGGGTGCGTATGCACAGTTGACAGTTATCATTTTCCAAACCCTAATGGATTTATGGATTATCTATTTATAATAGTAATTAAATGAGAATTTTGTTATGGTTGATTTTGTTGACTTGTTGACCATGGTTGACTTGTTGACCATGGTTGAATGTTGACCACCATCATGCTTTAAAAAGTCTTCCTTGATTTATGCTTACATTTTTAAATGAAGCATGGTAGTGGTCATTCCAAATTACCATCAACTATTCTCATTTTCAATTATTATTATTAGATAATTCTTTTCTTTTGCATTATGGTTGCAAGAAAGAAATAGAATAGCTCATTCTATCATATTCATTCTCTCTCCTCTCTTCATCTTCTTCTTCCTCTAGCAAAGAGAAACCTTCTCATGAGTTGAGAATCCTTCTCTTTAAAAAGAAAAGCAAACCCTAGTCACTCTCTACTCACTCTAGGATCAAAGGATTAGCAAGCCGGAGATTCTAGTTCACTCCAAGTCCGAGAAAGAGCCCAAGGTCGAACCCTCGAGGTGGATCCATCTTCGACGGAAGAAGGCGACAAAAGAGAACCATCAACCTCTACAAGATTTCAAGAAGAAGGAGTTCAAGTTTAGGTATAACCCTCATCCGAGTAGCTAACTCCTTTTAGCGTATTTGCTAGTTTAGTTTAGACACGATCCCGACCTAGTTTAGTCCATGTTGCCTCTTGCACTAAAAATTTGATTTTTATACCGTTTCCGCCTCCCCGTAAGAACCGGGGGTCGCAACGTGGACTTACATCACTTTGATCCTATGTGGATAATCATTGTGATAAACGGAGATCGATCGAGCGTAGCATAGGAAACCCCTTCCCTATCAAGAGTATGTCATCCACGTACTCTACGAGGATCACCACCATACTCCCTACTACCTTTTTGTTTATACAAGGTTCATCTCCCATTTTGATGATGTCAATTTCTTTGACTAATTCATCAAAACAGATGTTCCAACTCCGCGATGCCTGCTTTATCCTATAAAGCATCTTTTTACGTTTTCGCTGCTCCCACTGTCTACGAAGCCCTCTGGCTGTGTACTTATAGACGCACTCTTCTAAAACATCATTTAGAAAAGCTGTCATGACACCCAACCACCAGATATCGTAGTCATGGTATGTAGCCGTGGCAAGTAGTATCTGGATGGACTTAAGCATAGGTCCTGGAAAAGGTTTCATCATTATCCACGCCTGGTCGATGACGAAAACCTTTATCAAGTCTAGCTTTGAAAGTCTCAACTTTTCCATCTACACCAAGTAATCTTCTCAAGATATACTTGCTCCTGATGGGGATTTAACCCTTCAGATATAGCAACCAAAGTCCATACTTTGTTGGTGTACATGGATTCCATCTCAGATCGCTAAACATCCAGCCATTCTTACAGAGTCTTACTCCTGATGGCCAGCTCGAAGCTAGTTGGGTCATCATCTCATGATGCAATCTTCGCTCCCACTATCATAGAGAAGCCGAAGTATCTCTCAGGTGGGTGAGGAACCCTACTATATCGGCGGAGAGGCTGAGGTTCGTTGGAATCTACTGAATCCTTTGGCTCTATCAAATCATCTGCTGCAGTTTGTATAGCTGGAACATTTCCAGTTGTACATAACAGACCTTGCCTCGAGCTTGTCCGGATTTTTCTTTTAGACATAGGCCGGACAACCCCAAATCTTAACTAGGTTAAGACATGGGCTCTTCCCTTTCCATATCACATATGAAGTGGTAGGCAATTGATTTGATTGGAACCCTATTCAATAGGTATGCAGCTTCTCAAGTGCATAACTCCCAAAAGGAAATAGGTAACTCAGTAGTACTCATCATAGAGCACACCATATCAAATAGGGTGTGATTGCTCCGTCCCGATATACCATCGTGCTGTGGTGTATTCGGAGGAGTAATGCTGAGAGAGAATCTCATTCTCCTTTAAAATAGTCCAGGTTTTCCGTGCTCAAGTATTCTCCTCCTCGATCTCCTTAAAGGACATAATACTTATACCCGTATTTTGGTTCTCTACTTCTCGCTTATATTCTGTGAATATCTCAAAAGCTTCAGACTCATGTTTCAGCAGGAACATATGACTGAATCTTGAGAGATTATCAGAGAACGTAATGAAGTATAAAGAACCAGTCCTGGCATGTGTAGACAGGGGACCTACATACATCAACATGTATCATCCCAAGAGTTCATTAACTCTTTCTCTGTTTCCAATAAACAGAGCTGGTGTCATTATATCTTTGTGACATGACTGGCAAGTTTCACAAGATGTAAATTCAAACTGATTTAAATATGCATCTAAATGTAACTTCAGCCAGTCGGGTCGCATTGATATGACCTAGTCTACAATGCCTCAAGAAGAATTCGTTCATGTCTGAACTCTTCCTCTTGTGTGTGATCCGTATATAAGAACTGTAGTTTGATTTAGAACGTCAATGCTTTTAGATAACGTGCCTAAACCGATCAACTTTTGATATAGGAAATGTTCAAAACATTATCCAACAATACAAAATTATATCATTTCTTTAATAATAAAGAGACATATATGATTTTGTATATCAGGTTCGGTATCTAATAACATTCGTTCAGAATCAATGTATTACAATACAGGGTGACAGTGACCAACAGACTTGGCTGCAACACTTGCCCCGTTTTCTGCCTCATGAAACTTATCACCCGTTCTCAGTTTTTCTACCCTTTTGTAGCCCTATGTAACAGATTACATATCTAGGATCCTGATCCGGTATCATATACCAAGGATGCGGAGGATACTGAGAAACAGTTCTGTATAATGAACACACCCGAAGATGATGCATCAGCATGCACTCTCTTCATTCGGGCGGTACGGGAATTCTGGTATTCCCCAATTTCCTGCTCTGTCTTATAACAATTATAAGTTGGAGCGGGACCAACGTTTCCCAGCTCAGTATAACAAGCGGGTTCGGTCAATAATCCGTATTATTATCTTGATTAAGGCGTGATATGGTCGCTACCAGGAGAGAGAGAGAAGAAAACACTCAGCGTGCGCCCTTGCAAGAATAGATTGGTTATTATTTTATCTAATCAGGATGGCTCCCACTGCTTTTTATCAAATCTTCCTTCAAACCCTAAAAGGAATGACTAGCCGGGATTAATTACACACTACAAGTTCGCCAATCTTTCAGCCAGGCCAGTGTCGGTACTTTGAGGGAGGTCCCCCGTGCTTTCGCACGAACCTAATTAATGTAAACCTCGTTTTCCCAGAGGCGTAACCCCGTTGACACCTTTCTAGACACCTACTTGATCGGCTAATTGTAATGTATAAAACTCTCCCAGGAGTAACACTTACTTGCAGCGGATATCGGGATCCAACTATCTCATAGAAGGTATGCAATCTCATTGCAAATTTGAACACTTGAAATTCCCGATAATATTTTGCCCCTAACCTCCTATGACCTTGACAAAGGCCAACAAACCATAGGATGCTAGTCAAGTTCAACTCGTCATTTCCTGATAGAATTAAACCCACCCGCACGGCCCTTGACAAAGGCCAACAAGGTCGCACGACTATCCTGACCCAATCTGCATCATATGCATAAGCAGATAAGCCCCAGTTAGCTACCGCACACTGCGCCTTGACAAAGGCCAACAAACGTAGCACGAATACTAACTACTACTTATCTGAAATGACGGAGGGCTACGACAGGTTTTTCTGAAAAACCTATTGCGTAATGAACTTGATATCGTTGTAGGATCGAATGAATTTTGAAATGGAGTGTTTTTGAGGCTTTTTAAGTTTTGCTAAAGGAGTCACTCCCGGTGAAGGGATCGTCGGTCCTTTCCTCGTCGAATGAGGGGCGGGATATATCATATATATCACTGTGCAAAGCAAAAACACTTAAAAGCAATCAAAAGACAAACCGAGTGTGTAGCATCAGCCAGTTATTGCTAAAGGAGTCACTCCCGGTGAAGGGATCTCGGTCCTTTCCTCATCGAATAAGGTGCAGGATATATCATATATACCGCTGTGCAAAGCAAGAATTGTAGCTACCTGTATTATTTTGAAATTCGATTCTACAACATCTTAGGTTTCTTTTATTTCATTAATCACATTAATGAAGTCCCATCATTTAAGTACCTAAACATCAAAGATAAATACGACGTACACTTATGCCATCCGCATTCGCCTCGATGTCCCCTCGTGCACCGTTAGGTTAGGTAACTAACGGCAGAGCGGGGCAGGGCTAGCGCGGGTGTAAAACATAAGTAACGCCTATATAATATATCATATATATTATATACTGTATCTATCACAGAACATCACATGATCACATCACAGATATCGCAGCAGAAGAAACATATGAAATATTGGATATACTAGGACGTTCGTGTTTTCAATACGAGCCAGTATAAAACACGGATTCCACGGTCGTGATCAATAGACAAACCCACACCCCAAGACCCCTACGAGAGCGGCAAGCAACCCTACCAATTCTGGAGTTAGGAGACCCGGACTCGACTCCTCGAGTTGGTCTCCCACTGGACTCCAGAACCCGGTTACTTGTGCCCTCCGCCTTGGGTCTATCCTAGTGCGGAAAAGTAAATAATATACAAACGGTGACAACTTCCGCTACCTGGAAGTGCCCCAATAAAAGAATATTACATACAAGTCTTTACATGAATGAAAATGAAAAACACTCATCTCACATAAAAACCCCCGGCTATTCAAACACGACGATCCAATATAACATATCCAGCAACACATAACATCACATGTCATCAACGTAAGTAAATATGCGCATCCCAATTGTCGTTGACATATAGCAACGAAACCGGCGATATCACATATTACACTTACGGTCACAGAAAAGAAAGTGTAAAACTACAACAGTTGGAATCCGCAACCATCTCAGACATCACATGCCTGACCAAATGAATTCCTTAGACATCACATGCCTAACAATTATAAACCCCGTATTTTAGTCTCTATATCGAAAACTCTTTTCAATATCAAGTCGGGCAATTCAACAAGATTCCCGAAATACTGATCGAATGCTCGTCGCAAACTTTAGTAGGCGGCCGCACCCTCGATACCGTGGACGAAGTGCACCAAGGCGGAACACCGTTACCGCGAGCACCCGGACGGATGCTTTCGGCGAGGGGGTTCTCCTACAGTCACTTGGTCGGGGCTATGGAGCGAGGCTGTCTATTAAGTTTACCCGGCGAGTATCCGCGTACGCTACGTGATTGCGACGGAGTTTTGATCGCATCAAAATTCCGTGGCAACCGATCAAGTGAGACTAAAGTGCTATGTTTATAACATTCATTCAGTTATCACATAACTTTTGTGAATTCCAATTATTGTATCCCATTCCAGATAAACAGAAAATGTTAAACTTTCCGATCGAACAGTCGAACACCCAAGTTTTCCCGAAACAGGTCAACACATGAAATAAGTTTACCAACATTCAGTTCGTGCCTCAGTACCAACGGTCCAGCCGTAGAAGGGTCAAGCCAACGCCTCACATGTGGCACGCCGTACTACCCAAAACCCGAAGGTTCAAATGGCAGTTCAAGACGGTCACATAATCGAGTTAAGGTTTGTTGTCTTCTAGAGGGTCCATCGCGTTACTTGCACTACTTAGAACGTCGTTAAACTACGGAAAAATCCAACAATTGGAAATTTCCTGGCAGGGGAAAAAGTGGGTATATATATCCGGTCGAACTTTTTAACATATTCTAAAATTTATCCGGAAAGCCACATAGACAAAATCTGATACCCCGATCGAATCATCGAACTCCCAATACAACCCCAGATAACTCAACTCTTGAGTAAAGTTTAAAAATTCCCAGGAAAACCAGCACTATTAATTAGGATTTACTGTGTAAAATAAACTGAACAATGAGGCCGTACGGCCGCGGAACCGCCGCACGAGCCATGCTCGTTCCGCGGAACCACGGCAAGTTGATGGAGTTAGACACTCAAACTTCACAGTAACTCATAAAATCACCTGCTGATTTTTCTGCTGATTTTTAATTTTGAAAAAACAACATTTTACAAAAACGTACAGAGAGCAAGTTTGGAATCGGGGTTTCGGTTCGATCGGACTTCAAATTCCGTCTAGACTTCGCCTAAGGCTCTAGCTAGGCTCTGATACCAGTGAAGGGTTCCTAGGCACCCTAGTGAGGTCTCACTAGGCATCAACCATGCCATTTTCAAATTTTATGATGCCGAGAAACCCTAGGCTACGGATCGTTAGCTAGATGTCTAGGCGAAAATGAAACTAGTTAACACTTAACTAAAGTTTAAATGGAAATACAACCTTTGTAGATCCGGTGCTCCACCTCCATAGCTCCGCAACGAAGTCCCCTCGCTATCCAAATGAATTCCCGGGCTCTAGCGTCGGCTTCGTCGGAGAAATGGCGAGCTAGGTCGTCGATGTCCATGCCGAAGATGATCTACGTCGAAGCATCACAAGAACAAGCTCCAACTTCACCAAGCTTTGAAAACTTGTGAAGTAAACACCCTATACAACTTGGCAAGAGGTAGAGGATGAAGAAATAGGAAGTGGGTAGACTTTAGTTTTGGATTTCTCACTAGTTTCATCAATTCACCATTGATGAAGTGAAGGTTTCTTCTTTGAAGATGAAGAAGAAGAAGATAAAGTTATGATAAGTTATTAAAAAAATAAAAGTAAAAAAGAATACTTATCATAATTGAACCATGGTAATGTGTAGAGATTTAATCATGGTTGAATGGAATGGTTAGGGTTAAGCATGAGACAAAATGGTCACTTGGTCAAAGTCTTCATGAAGCTTCATGAACAAAACAAAACATGCCACCATTTTCTCATTTACTTTTCTTTTTCCAAAAGAATAAATAAATGAATAAAATGAATAAGGAAAAAGTAAACCCTAACCATTTCATTAACCAAGGTTTAATTCTTTACACTTAACCAAAAGGCATGTATCATCAAACATGATACAAGCAAGTGCACAAAATCATATCACATATGCAATGCGCACATCCGAGTGAGAAAATCCATTTAAAGTGAACCGATACTAGTTAATGCAAAGTAATATATCAAATATATAATTATGCATTAAATCATTAAATCAACACTTGATTTAACGACCCGGTCATATCGCATATAACCGACTAATATCAACAGTAACATCTTATCGAATCAACACTTGATTCGATAACCCGGCTATATCACATATAACCGATCACTGTCACATATCGCGAGAATGAAATACGGTATCACATACACGCATTATTCTCGGTCCCGCACATATCTCATATGCGCTCCTATTTCATTTCGCTTGAGCCAGGAAACCTCTGTGTAGGACTCTAAAGACTCGTCAATACGCCGGCAGAAGGTGATGATCATATCAAGCACCCACAAGCCGCAAGCGGTCTGCTAAACGTAACGGCCACCCGGGTATTGAACGATCAGAAGATCGACGAGCAAGCCCGCTCATACTCCTGTGAATCCAACCAGTAACACTACCGTACAGTCCGGTCTGATCGTCTTTTATGTCGCATATCTCGCCTAGGGGTGGTAAACGTCAGACCCCAATAGCTCGATAAGTCGTGTCGATATGAGGTCTATAACAATTTGAGAAACTACTGGTAACACTTACCAGTAAATCTCAGCAACCCTGGTAAGGGATTTCCTGTTATAGCCAATCGAACACAGCGCAACATCAACTCCCTATACCGGGAGAGACGAATCCCCTCCTATCGCTCATTGCCTCCATGTGACTCGGGACTGTAACCAAAAACCACCGTTTTGCACGCCCTCTTGGACGTGGTAAGATGGAAATCAAAGCACAGTGGGAACCACACAAGACTCTATGACGATCTCGGGTCAACAGACTACTCTGTACCAGTGTCACCAGAGAACTGCCATCTGGGAGTTCTCGGCGAGTCCGTCCATTGTACCCTGTCTCTACTGAGCACCCGTATATCATCTCTGATGTCAAACACCGATGGATATGGGGTCATCCATCGCCCATCTGTATGGGTCGAGAAGGTACCCGCTAGTATACTCTGGTATATCGATGCCCCGTCTCGATACGCCCACGACTAGGGACTTTGAAGGATGTACTTATGGACTACCATGTCCCCACTAGTATGATCCGCATCATAGTCCAGGTAGTCAAGCACACATCCTAAGGGCTTTACCAACATGTAACAGAGAGACAATCAGTATACACGTTAAGGTAAAGTGTAACCAGATAGCATACTATCATGTCGAGCAAGAAAGTCCTCCCTATATACGTCCCAGCATCCACTACAATATACATCCTATGTACAGTAATGGCCTCTAGGGCATACATATAACTAACAGCATGATGATAAATCATTTGATTTATATTATTTGATATTTTATATGCTTCATGATATATTATAAGTAAGAAACAATTTCAATTCATTATCATTTTCACCTTCTCTCTCCTCAAGCTCTCTCTCTTCAAAACCTAATCCTCCCCTCTCATGTGTTGAGACCAAGGATTAGTAAAGACTATTTAATCCATCACACTTCTCAATATCACCTAGGTTACTTAGATTAGCACTTTAAGAAACCTAATTACCTCAAGTTAGAGGTGAAGCTTGGAGTATAGCTCTCGGGTGGATCATCTATTACGTGGAGGAGGCCGAGAAGGACGTGGATAACGAAAAGAAGAAGAACACGGTTCATTAGGTATAATCACTTATCATAGTAGTTTATAACTTCTATGTTTCTTGTTTGTTATAGTTTAGCAAAGATTCTCGGTTATTCGATGTTTATGCAAAGAACATGATCGTTTTTCAATTTTCCGCCTCCCCGCAAGTCGTAGGGTGTTGTACTTCAACTTACAGTGGTATCAGAGCCTCGCTAAACAATAATTAACTCATTAGCAAAGTCGTATGAATTTCGAACGCAAAACGAACCGGAAAAAACATCGATATCACTAAGTTTCTGTCGAATTTAAAACAAGCTCTAAAAATTTTTCAGGGACCTGCAGAATAACCTACAGAGAAATATAAGAACACTTAAAAACATTGGGTTCATGAATCGGCCATACAGCCGCGGAACCGCGGCCGATCCCACCGATCCGCCGCGGATCCGTAGCCAAGTTGGAGGCAATTCAGCCCAAGTTTTTCCAGTGGCTCTTCTGTGATGTGTTTGTCTTTTCTGGAATGTTTATTTTCTGCTCAAGTCTCAGGTGCACAAAGAAGTTTTGGAGTAGAATCTAAACTGTTTTCTCTATCGAAATCTTACAATGTTTGCTAATTTGATTATATCTGTGATTGTATAATGTGTTCGTAAACCTCCCCTAACTGCTAGTATGTCGATTGGAAGGGGGCTGCACATATCTGTAATGGATTTTACTGTTTGTAGTTATGAACTGTATTGGACTGTTGTGATGATTAGCCGAGGTTTGTGATGGGTTGTTATATTCATTCATTCAAAGAAATTGTAATATGTTGTAATATTATTATTCGGGGCACATCCAGGTTGCGGTTGTAGCCAGCGTTGTATTATTTCATTTTACTGTTTTTTGCTCCTAGGATAGACCCAAGGTGGGGTGCACAAACTACCAGGTACTTTGAAGTGTTTAGTGGCCTACTCACGTTGTTGAGGGAGACCGCTTCACTTCGGGTATTTGGCGGGTAGTTTGCCGTACCCGTAGGGGTCTAGGGTGGGGTAATGGCTATTCATCACAACTGTGTAATCCGTCTTTTGTTGCAGGCTCTAAACAAACGAGGATTGCTTGCAAATCCAATAATGTTTATATGAGATCTGGAATGCCTATTATTGCGTCTGACGAATGTACAATATCTATATATGATAGCTATTTAGACGTCACTTATGTTTTACACCCGCGCTAGCCCAGCCCCCGCTCTGCCATTAGTTAAGTAACCTAACGGGTGATGACGGGACCTAGTGGTGAATGCGGATAGCATAAGAGGACGTTTTATTTTCATTGTTTTCTGCAATGATAGGTTAATGACAGGACACATTATTATTAATGCAAAGAAAATAAACCAAAAGTTAAATCGTTGGAACAATTTAAAAGAAACCACTCGGTTATTTTAAAACAGATGATATTTTTAATTGCGGAGCTTTAACCACTCCTTTTAAAAGCTATCAGGTTCCTTCGGTCATATCAAGTTCACTACGTTCACGGTTTCGCCAAAACCATTCGTAGCCCTCCGTCATTTCATTTGGGTATGTTAGGTCCACGTTACCTCACACGGTACTTTCGGGGTTGCGGAAACGGTAAAACAAAAAAATTTCTTAACTTGGGAACATGGACCGTAAAAGCCGGATCTTTGCTAAACTAGAAACTAGCAAACTACAAGAGCTGTTAACTACTATACCGTAAAAATTATACCTCACGATACCGGTCCTTCGGGTCTTCATTCCGCTGTCCCGCTCGTCGATCCATGCTCCGAGGGTTGATCCGGACTTTGGTCACCTCCGTGGCCTTTTGAGTCGAAGATGATCCACCCGAGAGTTGTACACCGAGCTCCACCTCGAGCCGAGGCAACTAGGGCAACAAGAATGCTAGTCTTGATACCCTAGGTTGTGTAGAAGAGAAAGATGGAGGTATTTGTCTATGTGGATTCTTTTTCTCTCAACACATGAGATCAAAAGAATTTATGAAGAGGAGGAAGATGAAGGAGGTCAAGCAACCATGGTGCACTTTCTTTCTTCTCACTTCCAAGAGAGAGAATGAGAAAAGAGAAATGAAAAGCTTCACCAAAGAAAATGAACCATGGTTGCAAAATAATACTAAACACCATCATTACAAATCCTATCATGATAAAGTTGATCCTACATTGATTTGACCATTTTTATAATCCAATGACCATTTTCATAATCCAAAATGAAAAAGAAAACCAAAGAAGAGTGTAGACCTCTCATGAAGGTCAATGGTCCACTTTGGTCAATGGGTCAACAAAGTCAAGAGTGGTCAAGGTGGTCAAATGGTCAAAGCAATTAGCCATCACATAATTATCACTAAAAGGATTAGTAAATAATGTCTCCGTCTCATAATGGTCTTGACCGAACGAATTGACAAAACCCTAATGAGTCCACCTCAAAATGGTTTTGACCAAATCAACTGTCAAAATCCTAATGAGCCTGCCACATAACGGTTTTGGCCGAACCAACTGCCAAAACCCTAATGAGGCACCTCCTCCTTCATCGCTTCTCAAAACTGTGCATACACACCCGCACCCGCATTCCGTAGAATGCGAATGCACAGAAGACAAAACAAATCCATCTGTGCAATACTAGGATCCGGCTTAAACCAAAGCCACTAGTATTTCCTGCCCGAACAGCATACGCACACACAAGTGCACGTGAGTGATCGCAGCCCTGCCATAAAACCATACGGCCTCTACACGTTTCGTTCAGTGCAGGGAAACTCTCTGTGTGGGACTCTAAAGACTCGACACTATGCTGGCAGTGGGTTTAACCACAGACCGCAAGCGGCACTAGCTGTACGTAACGGTCCCCAGGTAGATGTCGATAAGAAGGCCGATCAGGTAAACCCATCTGAACTCCTACTGAGCCTGTATGTGACAATCTCCGTACAGTCCGGTCTGTTCGTCTGATACATCGCATGGCGGGCCTGGGGGGTGGCGAACGTCAGTCCCCTAATAGTGGTACAAGTCGTGTCGGAGTGAAGCCCAGAACACTCTGAGACATCACTGGAAACCTACCAGTATATCCCGCTTGCACTGGCCAGGGACTACATGTGTAATGGCTCTCCTAGACACAGCACGATGTCAACCCCCAATACCGGGAGAGACGTATCCTGTCTAACCGTCATTGCCTCCAAGTGCTTCGGGACTGCACCCAACTACTACCTGTTTTCACGACTCAGTAGAGCCGTGGTAGGGTAGTAATCAAAGTGCAGTGGGAACACACTCGAGGCGAAGTGACAGTGTCAAGTCAGCGGACTAAGCTGTACTCATGTCACCTGGGAACTGTTAACTGACGATAGGTATAATACCAATCAACAGTTCCCGACGAGTCCTGTCTAGTGTACTCGTAACCTAACGAGCACCCGCATACTATCTCAAGTACGACGTACTGACGGCTGTGGGACAGACCGTCTCCCTCACTGGGATGAGAAGCGCATACGCTAGTCTACTCCGGAGTATCGATGCCCTATCTCGATAATCCCAAGACTAGGGACGTGCATAAGGATGTGCTTGTGGATTACCCAGCCCCCACGAGTGTGATCGCCATCACAACGCCGGTAATCAAGCAAAGATCCTAAGGGCTCTACTAATACGTATAGGTGATATATAAAAAGAAACACATGTACACATTAAGGCAGAGACAAACCAAGTAGCATACTACTATTTCGAGCAAGATTGTTTATACAACTGTGAATATCCCAAGCTTCCATCAAGTAATATAAATACTAGTATGATACAGTAATGGCCTCTAGTGCATATACACTAACAATCTCCCACTTGCACTAAGGCCAGGTACTGGCGTATCGAAGACCTATCATCTCGATCAGCCACTCGAACTGAGTAAGGGGTAAGTCCTTCGTGAATGGATCCGCCGTGTTGTCTTTTGTGTCCACTCTCCGTACCTCGATCTCCTGGTGATCAATGATCTCCCTGATCAGGTGATACCGCCTTAATATGTGTCTGGATTTCTAATGGGACCTTGGTTCCTTCGCTAAAGCTATAGCCCCATTGTTATCGCAATACAAGGGTATTGGGTCAACAATGGACGGAACCACCTGAAGTTCACTAATGAACTTCTTCATCCAGACCGCCTCTTTTGCGGCATCGCTTGCAGCAATGTATTCAACCTCCATCGTCGAGTCTGCGATGGTATCCTGTTTGGAACTCCTCCAACATACCGCCCCTCCGTTGAGGGTAAACACAAAACCCGAGACAGACTTGTTGTCATCTTTGTCACTCTGGAAGCTTGAATCGGTAAAGGACTCGACCCTGTGGTCTCCATTACCGTAAGCCATGAACATATCCTTAGTCCTTCTCAGGTACTTGAGAATGTTCTTCACTGTTGTCCAGTGGTCCACACCTGGCTCTGACTGATACCGGCTCACCACGCTCAATGCGTAAGCTACATCTGGTCTTGTACATAGCATCACATACATTATAGATCCTACCGCCGAGGCGTAGAGTATAGTGCTCATGCGAACCGTCTCCTCGTCAGTCTTAGGAGACATCTTCTTGGAGAGGATAATTCCGTGCAATGCGGGTATGTTACCGCTCTTGGAATCCTCCATACTAAATCTCTTTAGTACGGTCTCTATGTACCTAGACTGCGAAAGTCCCAATAGTCTCTTGGATCTATCTCTATAGATCTTGATCCCCAGAATGTATGAGGCATCACCCAGGTCCTTCATGGAGAACCGTTGTGACAAAAATAGCTTGACCGATTGTAGCATAGGAATGTCATTTCCTATCAAAAGAATGTCGTCCACGAACAAGACTAGGAACATGACAGTTCGTCCGACAATCTTCTTATAGACACAAGGTTCATCTTCGTTCTTGATGAAATCAAATTCCTTGATTGCCTCATCAAAACAGATGTTCCAGCTCCGCGATGCCTGCTTTAATCCATAAATGGATTTAAGCAACTTGCACACCTTCCCGCTGCTCCCACTGTCTACGAAACCTTCTGGCTGATCCATGTAAACGCACTCTTCCAAACAGCCGTTTAGAAAAGCCGTTTTAACGTCCATCTTCCAGATTTCATAGTCATGGAAGGCAGCAATGGCAAGTAGGATCTGAATGGATTTCAGCATAGCCACTGGAGAAAAGGTTTCATCACAGTCCAAACCAGGACTTTGACGAAAACCTTTTGCAACGAGTCTAGCCTTATAGGTCTCCACCTGCCCATCCACACCAAGTTTCCTTTTGTAGAGCCATTTGCATCCAACGGGTTTTATCCCAGGTGGAGCAATATCCAAGGTCCACACTTTATTGGTGTACATGGACTCCATTTCGGATCGCATTGCTTCCTGCTACTTATCAGAGTCCCTACTGATAATGGCTTGCCTGAAACTGCTAGGGCCATTTTCTTCCAAGATGCAATCCTCTCGATCCCCGTCTATAAGAAATCCATAGTATCTCTCGGGCGGATGAGAAATCCTACCAGATCTGCGGAGTGGCTGAGGTTCGTCTGGGGTAATTGAATCCTGAGGTTCGGTCAAATCTTCAGTTTCAGTTTGTGGTCGCTGAATTTCTTCCAATTCTACCGTGCTCCCACTAATTTCGTTTGTAAGAAACTCCGTTTCTAAGAAAACGGCATGCTGAGCAATAAACACCTTCTGTTCCTCGGTGTAGTAGAATAGATATCCATAACCATTCTTTGGATATCCCACAAACTTACATAAAACTGACCGTGCCTCTAGTTTATCTGGTTTATGCGTTTTAACATAAGCCGGACAACCCCATATCTTAAATCTTTTAAGATATGGCCTTTTTCCATTCCATACCTTGAACGGAGTCTTAGGCACAGATTTAGACGGAACATCATTCAATAGATATGCTGCTGTCAATAGCGCATGTCCCCAAAATGAAAGAGGCAACTCGGCATTACTCATCATGGAGCGAACCATATCCAGTAAGGTACGATTCCTCCGCTCCGATACACCGTTGTGCTGTGGTGTATAAGGAGAAGCTGAGAGAGAATACCATTCTCTTTTAAGTAATCTAGGAATTCCGTGCTTAAGTACTCCCCTCCTCTATCAGACCGGAGGATCTTGATACTTTTGCCAGTCTGGTTCTCTACTTCGTTTCTGAATTCCTTGAATTTCTCAAAAGCTTAAGATTTGTGTTTCATAAGATACATATATCCGAATCTAGAGAGATCGTCAGTGAATGTGATGAAGTACGAGAACCTACCCCTTGCATGTATAGATATCGGACCACATACATCACTGTGTATGAGTCCCAAGAGCTCTGCTGCCCTTTCTCCATGTCCGCTGATCGGAGATTTGGTCATCTTCCCTTTGAGACAAGACTGACAAGTTTCATAAGATGAAAACTCGAACGTATTCAAGAGTCCATCTTTATGCAACTTACTTAGTCTTTTCTCTCCGATATGACCAAGTCTACAATGCCACAAGTAGGATTCATTCGTATCTGAATTCTTCCTCTTGCGTGTGTTTTGTATATTGAGAACTGTATTCTGATTTAGAACATAGATACCATTACACAGTGTACCTTCTGTAACCATTACCTTATGAAGATAGATTTTCATGATATTTCTATTAAGAACAAAGTTATATCCATCTTTATCGAGTAAAGAAACTGATATGATGTTGCAAACCATGGAAGGTATATAGTAGCAATCGTTCAAAATCATAGCCTTGACATTTGGCAATACTAGGTGATATTCACCGACGGCTGCAGCATTTACTTGTGCTCCGTTCGCTACTCTGAGCGACATATCACCAGGTGCAACTTTCCTACTTTTTCTCAGTCCCTGCAATAAATTACAGATATGAGATCCTGATCCGGTATCAAGTACCCAGGAGGTAGGGCTGACCGTAAAACAGTTCTCAATTACAATAACACCTGAAGTAGATGCAAAACTATGCTTCTTCTTCAACTGGGTATCCTTGGAATCCATACAATCCTCTTTCCCTTGCCCATACTTATGACTGTTGTCACAAGTTAGAGCCGAACAAACGTTCCCCAGCCCCGAATAAGAATTCGGATCGGTCAAGCGATACATTTTATTATCTTGATTAGGGCGTGAAATGGTTGCTACTTGGAGAGAGAGAAAAGAAACACTCAGCGTGCGCTCTTGTAATATTAGATTGGTTTATTAGTTTATCTAACCAGAATGGCTCCCACTGTTTCCTCAAATTCTTCCTAAAACCTTAAAAGAAGAACTAGTCAGGATTAATCGCACGTCACAATACTTGCATAACCTTTCAGCCAGGCTGGTGTTGGTACTTCGAGGGAGGTTTTCCAACGCTTTCGCGAAGTTCCTTAATTAAATAAGCTCTTTTCCCTGGGGGCGTAACCCCGCTAACACCGTTCTAGACACCTACTTGGTTTTTAGCATTTATCGTTAAGTGAAATAATTTCCCGAGAGTAATCCAACTAATCAGTGGGATCGGGATCCAACTATCATTGTGTGATGACCTAGATGGAATCCACTCTAGTCACCACACTCCAGAAGGTATGCTAAATCTGCAAGTTTCAGTTTCTTTAGAAACTCCCGATGTGGTTTTTGCCCCTAACGGTTTATGACCTTGACTAGGTCAACAAACCATAAACCGTTAGTCAAGTTCTACCCGTCATTATCCTGATTTCATTAGATCCACCCGTACGTGCCCTTGACTAGGTCAACAAGGCTGCACGACTGTCCTAACCAATCACATTTGCAATCCACAGAAAAAATATCATGTAGCTACCGTTCACTACGCCTTGACTAGGTATAACACCTTAGGATGTGTTTAGTGACTAATTATATTTAAATAATTGGTTTTTAATAAAAAGTTTACCAAATTGGGTTTTAAATATTTTTCCTAACTTAATAGATATTTTTCTAAAATTTTCCTAGGCTTGCACACACATGTGCATATAAACTAGGGTTTTTAAATAGGATAATACCATGATTAGCAACCATGGTGGGTTAATCGTGGGGATTAAGTCTTTTGGGTTTTAATTAAGCTTAATTAGTTATTTAATGGTTGCTTCAATTTGAATTCCTTTGGGTGTTGACTTGGTGAGGGTGAGAGAGAGAGAAGGCATCATGGCAAAAGCCATGCTTGCAATTAATGAAGAGAGAGAGAGAGAGAGGAGGGGTTGACATTGGGTTATGATTTCCTCTCATTTGTTTTGTTCCTTCTCTTAACCCCACTCTCACACACACACACACACACCCTTACCTCTTCAGCTGCAGCAACAAGCATCCACAGCAGCAGCTCCTTGCATCCACAGCTGCAGCAGCAGACTTCACAGCAGCAGCAGCAAGCATCTCAGCAATAGCAACAGCACCAGTAGCAGCAGCTAGCAGTAGCAACAGCCACAACTCCAGCTGCAGCTCCTTCCCTTCACTTTTTCTTCTTCCTCCAGCTCCCTAGGGTCGAGTGTGGGGTATATTTCCTAAACTTACTCCCTAGTTTACTTGTTTAGTATAGTTTTGCTTTGGTTAGTGGTTATTGATGCGATTTAGTGCGATATGAGGTGTTTAGTGAGAACCTTGGCCAAGTGATGTTTGTTTTGGTGTTAGTAAGTTGCTAGAGTGTTGTCAGGGCCATATTAACCCAGCTTAATCCCCAATTGCACTAAAATACCACCAGATCCCTATTTGATGCAAATTCATCGTTTTTAAGAAAAATTTGAGTTTCTGAAAACTGCTATCGACCCGGTGAGTTCAGAATAAATTTGAGAAGACTGCAGTTTAGTTGTTAGGTGCTGATAGCCCAGGTAGAACTCGACCCCCAAACTCCGTACAGTGGCTGCCGAAAAATTCTATCTGGCCGCAATTTGCGGCCAGATGGGTAGGGTTTGGGTTGGTGTTTGGTCCTAGGGGTGTCTTCTGCTGTGTGGAGTCTTATGATATATATATTTCTGTAAAATAAGTTCTGTATAAAAATCTGGAACTATATACCTATTTCTCGTATTTTAAACCTTCGCGACACGCGTGATACGCGTGTGGGTTTGGGGTTTCTGCGTATCGCGACGCGTCAGTGTAGTTTCAGGCGTGTGATCACACGTTTTAACGTATCGCGCGCACGCGCGATTGGTTTACGACACGGGTTTCTAGTTGGACCGTAATATCACGTTTTTGTGAAATTAAGCTTATGTGTGATATATGTTATGTGATTCTAGGTTCGCAGGCGAGTGAGATGGACGCTGCGAAGAAGGGCAAGCAAGTCGTCGGCTACACTTAGCGCGAGACTTCATTGAGTAGATTTAACATCTACGGGGATATCGCCCGCATGGTGTTATGCGTCAGGGCTGATAGGACCTTATTATTATATGTTGCATTTACCTCATGGACTGTCATTGCATATTCCATTCCCTGCTGTATGTATGCTTAGAATTGATAGAACACCGCACTATTACTAACGGTTCATGTTGCACGAGCACTAATCTGCATGCTACACACACACCGTTAGTAATTGCCATGACACACTCACTGTAGAACTGCCATGATTATATTGCTGTAGTTCATTTCATATATGATTCGATATGACCTTCATGGAAATTGGGAGCCGCGTGATATCTTTAAAAACGGAAACTAATTTTAAAAGCGGTTTTCCCTTATACCTATATCATGGATTGATGTACATAGCACATCGCATTGGATTTACTTCTTGGTGTTGGATTTTCATGTGATTTCTGGTTTTGAGGACCGTGGGATTTTTAAGAAAAGATGCACTATTTGAAAACCCGGTTCCTCATGATATGATATTTTGGTGCGTCCACCACGGGTTTTCTCGGTGCTGAGACGTGTGCTTGAAACCCGATTCGAGGAGATGGATGATCCGTTTGCGGGTTCGTGGTGGACCCGGTATGGTTCCCCGGGGCGAGAAATGTTTTTCGTGGAGTAGATGATGAGCCTGGCAGGGTGGCGAGTACCTACCGGTGATTGGTTGGACCGGGCGGTTATCCGGAGGATACTGACCAGAGTCGAGAGATGGATGCGGGATGATCCGTACTGCCGGGGCCGAGGGCCGATACCGCAGACGGAGCCCGTGGGCTGATCCGGACTGACGGAGCCCGATATATGAGGATTTGCGTGTCGATGCTGGACATGAGTACTTTATGATATTTTGGGTGCCGATGTTGGGCACTCATGATTTCTTTGAGATTTACAGGATTTGAGGGCCGATGGGTGTGCCGGCACCTGAGTTATTTGGGATTTGGGTGCAGTTGTAGGCACCGATTGTTTTCCACGTTGATATTCCGTGTAGATGTTGTTTATCCCATGCTCAGCATTGAATACCATATATCTCATCCTGCAGTTATTTTACCTGACAGAGCATCTGCATGATTATTGCACATACTGCTTATCACGCATTGATATCATCTGCTGGCATATGTTAGAGTAGCGAAGTACATGCATGCTCGCGATTACCTTTATATATTATCTCTATTCACGAGTTGGCAACTCACCCCCGTTGTGCCACAATATTTGCAGGTTGCCCTCAGCATAGTCGCGGCAAGCTGTCTTTTGCATCTTTTGGCTATAGATACCACTACAGTTGCGGCGAGAGCTGTTTTGCATTTAGGTGGGTTGTGGTATCTGATTACTTTTATTGTATCCCTTTTTGTATCTAGTACTCTCCATCTACCATTTATGTACTGGACTTAGATACTGTGTGAGGACGATGATGTATATTTTGTATTCTGGTGTCGAGCTCGTGGGAGCCGACTGTTTTTATATGCAGTTTATATTCTGTGAAGTTTACTTATTGCTCATTCTTCGCTACGGCGTCGTATATTACTCTTGTGATGATGGTTTCCGCCGTTGGGCGTGATTGCTCCCGTTTGGGAATGTTTTGTTTCATTATATCTCATTTTTACTCATATCCTCTTTTATACCCGGTCTCGGGGCTACTTTTACAAATGAAATGCTGCCAAAATTATTTAAATGATTAAGTAGCTTTAAAAGAACTTATTGAGTTATTTATGGTTTTCTAAATGTTTTCAACACTCACTAATTTTAAATGGTTTTGATTTCTGGGTTCGGTTTACTTAGTCGCGTTACGCCTATAGACGTAGCGTGGTTAAGTGCCGGTCATGAGTCGAAATATTCAGGTCGTGACACTAGGTCAACAAACGCAGCACGAATACTAAATAATATCAATCCGAAACGATGGAGGGCTACGGCTGTGTTTTTGGCGAAAACCCCGTTAACGTAATGAACTTGATATCGTTGAAGGAACATGATTGCCCCTTTTGAAAATATAGTGGCGAAAACTTTTGCTAAAGAGGTCACACCCTGTGAAGGGATCTCGGCTCTTTCCTCGTCGAATGAGGTGCAGGATATTCCAAACTGAATACCTCGATGCAAAGCAAGAATAATCGACTATAGTGAAGTTATTACCCTGGCGCAAACTTTTTGTCCAAGGGGTCACTCCCGATGAAGGGATCTCGGCCCTTGCCTCGTCGACTGAGGTGCTGGGCATTCATAACCGAATACCTCTGTGCAAAACAAAAAGTGAATGTCCTTGCAATAACAGCCCTTTTTTTTTGAAAAATTGTTCCAACAACGTCTTTTAGGTTTATTTTCTTACATTAATTTAATGTGTCCCATCAATTAATCCTACCATTGCAGAAAACAACCAAAATATGGCGTACGCTTATGCCATCCGCATTCGCCACGGGGCCCCGTCATCACCCGTTAGGTTACTTAACTAACGACAGAGCGGGGGCTGGACTAGCACGGATGCAAAATATAAGCAACACCTAAATAGATATCATATATAGATATATAGAAATGATAGCCAATCCAGATCACAGATGAACACTTTAGATATACTAGGAACCCGCGATTCGTTCGAGCATGCAACGAAAAGCGGATTACACGGTCGCGATGATTAGCCAAAACCCCACCCTAGACCCCTACGGGTGCGGCAAACTACCCGCCAAGTATCCGAAGCGAAGCAACCTCCCTCAACGACGTGAGTAGGCCACTCGGCACTTCGAGATACCCGGTAGTTTATGCACCCCACCTTGGGTCTATCCTAAGAGCAAAAACAGTAAAAAGAAATTATACAATGACGGCTACAACCCCGACCCAGTTGTGCGGCCATACAAATAATATTACATCAATTTACAAATTTTACAATGAATGAAAGAAAAAGAAACTCTCATCTCACATCCACCCCGGCTATTCATCCGCGACAATCCAACGAGTTCATATGCACAAACCATCATCATTACAGATCACAGATATGTATAACCCCCACTAATCGACATATAGCGATTAGTAGACGTTCAATACATAAATCACATCACAGAAAATATCCATTAGCTAAAGTCTACGAAATATCGATCAAAAATACGGATTTGTAGCCACCCGAAAAATCAATCTGCTCTCTGGAAAATCTAGGCAGAAACAACATGTACTAAAAATCCCAAAACAGCCCAAATAGAACACTGCAGAAAAAGGAGCTGCGGCCGAGTCAACTCGGCCGCGGATCCGCTGGCAAACCCATGGTTTGGCCGCGGTTCCGCGGTGATTTGGCCGAGTCAGCAGCTCATTTTTGCTGTGTGTTTTATAAAAACCCTGAAACGATTTTTCATGTGTGTTAAATTATTTTTTGAACGGTATAAAAAATCGACAGAAACTTGGGTTTTTCCGGGCGTGTTTTGCGACTTTTTTCCGATCGATATTCTAAACACTTTGCTAACTTGCTAGTTTATGTTTAGCTAGGCTCTGATACCACTGTTAGGTCCACGTTACCTCAACTGGTACTTTCGGGGTTGCGGAAATGGTAAAACAAAATTTTTTCTTGTCTTGGTAACATAGACCGTAAAAGACGGATCTTTGCTAAACTAGAAACTAGCAAACTACAAGAGGTGTTAACTACTATGCCGTAGAAATTATACCTCACGATACCGATCCTTCGGGTCTTCATTCCGCTGTCCCACTCGTCGATCCATGCTCTGAGGGTTGATCCGGACTTTGGTCACCTCCGCGGCCTTCTTGAGTCGAAGACGATCCACCCGAGAGTTGTACACCGAGCTCCACCTTGAGCCAAGCAACTAGGGCAACAAGAATGCTACTCTTGATACCCTAGGTTGTGTAGAAGAGAAAGATGGAGGTATTTGTCTATGTGGATTCTTTTTCTCCCAACACATGAGATCAAAAGAATTTATGAAGAGGAGGAAGATGAAGGAGGTCAAGCAACCATGGAGCTCTTTCTTTCTTCTCACTTCCAAGAGAGAGAATGAGAAAAGAGAAATGAAAAGCTTCACCAAAGAAAATGAACCATGGTTGCAAAATAATACTAAACACCATCATTACAAATCCTATCATGATAAAGTTGATGCTACATTGATTTGACCATTTTCATAAACCAATGACCATTTTCATAATCCAAAATGAAAAAGAAAACCAAAGAAGAGTGTAGACGTCTCATGAAGGTCAATGGTCAACTTTGGTCAACGGGTCAACAAAGTCAAGAGAGGTCAAGGTGGTCAAATGGTCAAAGCAATTAGCTATCACATAATTATCACTAAAAGGATTAGTAAATAATGTCTCCGGCTCATAATGGTTTTGACCGAACGAATTGCCAAAACCTTAATGAGTCCACCTCAAAATGGTTTTGACCGAATCAACTGTCAAAACCCTAATGAGCCTGCCACATAACGGTTTTGGCCGAACCAACTGCCAAAACCCTAATGAGGCACCTCCTCCTTCATCGCTTCTCAAAACTGTGCGTACACACCCGTACCCGCATTCCGTAGAATTCGAATGCACAGAAGACAAAACAAATCCATCTGTGCAATACTAGGATCCGTCTTAAACAAAAGCCCACTAGTATTGCTTGCCCGAACAGCATACGCACACATAAGTGCACATGAGTGATCGCAGCCCTGCCGTAAAACCATACGGCCTCTACACATTTCGCTCAGTGCTGGAAAACACTCTGTGTGGGACTCTAAAGACTAGACACTACGCTGGCAGTGGGTTTAACCACAGACCGCAAGTGGCACTAGCTGTACGTAACGGTCCCCAGGTAGATGTCGATAAGAAGGCCGATGAGGTAAACCCATCCGAACTCCTACTGAGCCTGTATGTGACAATCTCTGTACAGTCCGGTCTGTTCGTCTGATACATTCCATGGCGGGCCTAGGGGGTGGCGAACGTCAGTCCCCTAATAGCGGTACAAGTCATGTCGGAGTGAAGCCCAGAACACCCTGAGACATCACTGGAAACCTACCAGTATATCCCGCTTGCCCTGGCCAAGGACTACATATGTAATGGCTCTCCTAGACACAGCGCGATGTCAACCCCTAATACCGGGAGAGACGTATCCTGTCTAACCGTCACTGCCTCTAAGTACTTCGGGACTGCACCCAACTACTACCTATTTGCACGAATCAGTAGAGTTGTGGTAGGGTAGTAATCAAAGTGCAGTGGGAACACACTCGAGGCGAAGTGACAGTGTCAAGTCAGCGGACTAAGCTGTACTCATGTCACCTGGGAACTGTTAACTGACGATAGGTATAATACCAACCAACAGTTCCCGACGAGTCCTGTCCAGTGTACTCATAACCTAACGAGCACCCGCATACTATCTCAAGTACGACGTACTGACGGCTATGGGACAGACTGTCTCCCGCACTGGGATGAGAAGCGCATACACTAGTCTATTCCGGAGTATCGATGCCCTGTCTCGATAATCCCACGACTAGGGACGTGCATAAGGATGTGCTTGTGGATTACCCAGCCCCCACGAGTGTGATCGCCATCACAACGCCGGTAATCAAGCAAAGATCCTGAGAGCTCTACTAATGCGTATAGGTAATATATAAAAAGAAACACATGTACACATTAAGGCAGAGACAAACCAAGTAGCATACTACTATTTCAAGAAAGATTGTCTATACAACTGTGAATATCCCAAGCTTCCATCAAGTAATATACATACTAGTATGATACAATAATGGCCTCTAGGGCATATACACTAACAGGGTATTCAGTAGTATTCAAGCTACGTATTTTGACCAACGCCAAGGCATAGTGTTTGGTAGCTGCTGGGTATTCATTTGTTGCATAGATAGATGAGTTAGTTTGGGACATTCGTATTATCATTTTGGCCGACGTCAAGGATATGTACGGATGGGTTCAAATTAACAAGATAATGATGGGTAGAACTTGACATGTGACTTATGACATTTTGACCAACGCCAAGGTCAAAAGAGCATGGTGCAAAAATTAATATCGGGAATTTCTAAAGAAACTGAAATTTGCAAAGAGATGCATACCATTTGGAGTTTGATGAATATTGGTAGGATTCTTTCAACATTATTATACGATGATATTTGGATCCCGATCCTACTGTGACTATATGCTACTCATCAGGAGATTCGTCACTTAATGATCAATGCTATAAACCAAGTAGGTGTTAAGAAAGGTGTCAGCGGGGTTACGCCCCCAGAGAAAAGAGGTTATTTAATTAAGGAACTTCGCGAAAACGTTGGAAAACTTCCCTCGAAGTACCGACACCAGCCTGGCTGAACGGTTAAGCAAGTATTGTACAGTGAGAATAGTCCTGGCTAATTCTTCTTTTATGGTTTGAGGAAGGATTCGAGAAACAGTGGGAGCCATCTAGTTTAGATAAATTAAAAACCACTCTAAACCTGCAAGAGCATCAAGCTAAAGTGTTTCTTCTCTCTCTCCTACTTGCAGCGGCCCTGAAAATGACTGGACTTAAGTTACTTTTAGAGAAAAATATACTGACAGGGCCAAACTATAAAGATTGGCTGTGGAATGTCAAAATGGCTTGGACCTATGAAAAATTGGGGTACGTCCTCACCGCTAAGGCACCTGCAGTCCCAAATCCAGTAATGCGGATAAGGAAATCCGCAAAACCTGGGAGTATGATTGCGCGAACGCCAAGTGCATCGTTCTTGCCTCGATGAACAATGAACATCAGAGGAGGTATGAGGATATGGATCTTGATGCCATATTTTTCCATACAAAAGAACTTTATGGAGAGCAATCTCGTATAGCAAGATACGAGACCTCTAAGAACTTGTTTCGAGCGAGGTTGGCCGTCGGATCATCGGTAGGAGAACATTTCCTAAAGATGATTGGCTATATAGAAGAGCTCGCAGACCTTGGGACGACTTTGGATAATGAGCTCTATACAGACCTTATTCTCCAGTCCCTTCCTTCCACCTACGCCCAGTTTATTCTGAATTTCAACATTCAAAGAAAAGAAGTTGAACTTCCGAAACTCCTTAACATGTTAAGGAGTGCAGAGGGCACCTTGCTGAAGGCAAGGGAAACACCCGCTATGTTTGTTAGCGGTGCTTCTTCTTCCGGGTCCAAGGCTAGGGCCAAAGGAAGGAAAAAGAAGGCCGCCACCAAACCTAGAGGAGGTGTTAGTAAGGTAGGAGCGAAGGGAAAGAAAAAGTTTGCGGTACCAGTAGTGGCCCAGGATGAGTGTTTCCATTGTCATAGGAAAGGGCACTAGAAGAAGGATTGCAAGGCGTGGAACGCCAAGAACCAGGAACCGAAGCAAGCTATGGCTTCGACTTCAGGTGTGTTTGTAATTGAGAATTGTCTGTCAATCAACTCTACTTCCTGGGTATTGGATACCGGATCAGGATCTCATATATGCAATTCATTACAGGCACTGAGAAACCGTAGAGTGCTGAAGGATGGTGATATGACCCTGATGGTTGCTAACGGAGCTAGCGTGGGAGCTGTGTCCGTAGGGGATTATTATCTTGGATTGACGAGTGGACACATTTGTTAGTATATATGCCCTAGAGGCCATTACTGTATCATACTAGCTTGTTTATTACTTAATGGAAGCTTGGGATATTCACAGTTGTATAGACAATCTTGCTCAAAATGGTAGTGTGCTACTTGGTTTGTCTCTACTTCAATATGTGCATGTGTTTCTTTTAGCATATCGCTTATATACATATTAGTAGAGCCCTTAGGATCTTTGCTTGATTACCAGCGTTGTGATGGCGCTCACACTCGTGGGGGCTGGGTAATCCATAGGCACATCCTTATACAGGTCCCTAGTCGTAGGATTATCGAGACAGGGCATCGATACTCCGGAGTAGACTAGCGTATGCGCTTCTCATCCCAGTGGGGGAGACGGTCTGTCCTACAGCCGTCAGTACGTCGTACTTGAGATAGTATGCGGGTGCTCGTTAGGTTACGAGTACACTGGACAGGACTCGTCGGGAACTGTTGGTTGGTATTATACCTATCGTCAGTTATCAGTTCCCAGGTGACATGAGTACAGCTTAGTCCGCCGACTTGACACTGTCACTTCACCTCGAGTGTGTTCCTACTGTACTTAGATTACTACCCTACCACGGCTCAAAGAAGTCATGCAAACAGGTAGTAGTTGGGTGCAATCCCGAAGCACTTGGAGGCAGTGATGGTTAGACAGGATTCGTCTCTCCCAGTATTAGGGGTTGACATCGCGCTGTGTCTAGGAGAGCCATTACACAAGTAGTCCCTAGCCAGGGCAAGCGAGATATACTGGTAGGTTTCCAGTGTTATCTCAGGGTGTTCTACGCTACACTCCGACAGGACTTGTACCGCTATTAGGGGACTGACGTTCACCGCCCCCTAGGCCCGCCATGCGATGTATCAGAAGAACAGACCGGACTGTACGGAGATTGTCACATACAGGCTCAGTAGGAGTTCGGATGGGTTTACCTCATCGGCCTTCTTATCGACATCTACCTGGGGACCGTTACGTACAGCTATTGACGCTTGCGGTCAGTGGTTAAACCCACTGCCAGCGTTGTGTCGAGTCTTTATAGTCCCACACAGAGAGTTTCCCTGCATTGAGCGAAACGTGTAGAGGCCGTATGGTTTTACGGTAGGGCTTCGATCACTTACGTGCACTTGTGTGCGTATGCTGTTCGGGCAGGCAATACTAGTGGGCTTTTGTTTAAGCCAGATCCTAGTATTGCACGGATGGATTTGTTTTGTCTTCAATGCATTCGCATTCTACGGAATGCGGATGCGGGTGTGTATGGACAATTTTGAGGAGTGATGAAGGAGGAGGTGCCACATTAGGGTTTTGGCAGTTGGTTCGGCCAAAACCATTATGTGGCAGGCTCATTAGGGTTTTGGCAATTTGTTCGGTCAAAACCATTATGAGTCGGAGACATTGTTTACTAATCCTATTAGTGATAATTATATGATGGCTAATTTCTTTGACCATTTGACCTTCTTTGACCACACTTAACTTTGTTGACCGTTTGACCAAAGTGGACTTTTGACCTTCATGAGAGGTCTAGAGTTTTCTTTGGATTTCTTTTTATCTCTTGAGTTATGAAAATAGTCATGTCATTAGTGCCATCAACTTTATCATGATAAGATTAGTAATTATGATATTTGAGTATTATTGCAACCGTGGTTGTTTTTCTCTTGGTCAAGCTTTTCATTTATTCATTCTCATTCTCTTTCTTAGAAAAGAAATGAGAAAGAGTTCCATGGTTGCTCCTCCTTCTTCCTCTTCTTGATTCTTCCTTTGATCTCATGTGTTGAGAGAAAAAGGATTCCACTTGACAAAACCATCCCTCTACCACTTCTACACAACCTAAGACTTCTAGATTAGCGATCTATTCGCCCTAGTTACCTCGGCTCGAGGTGGAGCTCGGTGTACGGCTCGAGGTGGAGCTCGGTCTACCACTTCTACAAAACCATCCCTCTCGGGTGGATCGTCTTCGACTCAAGAAGGCCGCTGAGGTGCCCAAGGTCCGGATCGACACTTGGAGCTTGGATGTGTAGGGTTCCTAGGTACGCTAGTGAGGTCTCCCAAGCCATCAACCATGGCAATTTCAAAAATTATGGTGCCGAGAAACCCTAAACTACGGATCGATAACTAGATGTCTAGACGAACAATGAACTAGTTAACACTTAACTAATGTGAAAACGGAAATACAACCTTTGTAGATCCGGTGCTCCACCTCCATAGCTCCGCAATGAAGTCGTCTCCGCTGTCCAAAAGGAATCCGGGCTCTAGAGTTGGCTTCGTCGGAGAAAAAGCGAGCTAGGTCGTCGATGTCCATGCCGAAGATGATCTACGTCGAGGCATCGCTAAATCAAGCTCCACCTTCACCAAGCCCTAAAAACTTGTGAAGGAAACACACTCTACTACTTGGCAAGAGGTAGAGGATGAAGAAATAGGAAGTGGGTAGACTTTAGAATTGGATTTCTCACTTGTTTGCTCAATTCACCATTGATGAAGAAAGCTTTTTCTTCTTGAGTTGAAGGAAGAAGAAGAAGAATATTATGATAAGTTAATTGGAAAAAGAAAAGAATAACAATACTTATCATAACACTAACCATGGTAATGTGTAGAGATTGAACTAGGGTTAAATCAAATGGTTAGGTTAATCATGAGATAAGAATGGTGGACAAAGTCAAAGGTTCATGAATCTTCAACTACAAACAAAGAAAGCCACCATTCTTCTCATTTCTTTTTCCAAAAAGAAAATAAATAAATAAATAAATAAATAGATATGAAAAACAAAACCCTAACCATTTAAATAACCATGGTTTAATCTTTACAAAAACCCTAGCATAACATGTATCATCAAACATGATACAATCAAGTGCACAAAAAGTATATCACATATACAATGTGCACTCCCGAGTGAGAATATCCGTCTTAAGTAAACCGATACTAGTTGATGTAAACTAATATATCAAATATATAATTATGCATTAAATCATTAAATCAATACTTGATTTAACGATCCGGTCATATCGTATATAACCGACTAGTATGCAATGCATCGGTTTATCGAATCAACCCTTGATTCGATAACTAGGGTATATCGCATATAACCTAATCGATACATTCATCGCGAGAATAGAATACGGTATCACATACACGTATTATTCTCGGTCCTGCACATATCTCATATGTGCTCCTATTTCGTTTCGCTTGAGCCAGGAAACCTCTGTGTAGGACTCTAAAGACTCGTCAATAAGCCGGCAGTAGATGATGATCATATCAAGCACCCACAAGCCGCAAGCGGTCTGCTAAACGTAACGGCCACCCGGGTATTGAGCGATCTGAAGATCGACGAGCAAGCCCGCTCACACTCCAGTGAATCCGACCAGTAACACTACCGTACAGTCCGGTCTGATCGTCTGATATGTCGCATATCTTGCCTAGGGGTGGTAAACGTCAGATCCCAATAGCTCAATAAGTCGTGTCGATATGTGGTCTATAACTGTTCGAGAAACTACTGGTAACACTTACCAGTAAATCTCAGCAACCCTGGCCAGGGATTTCCTGTTATAGCCAATCGAACACAGCGCAACATCAACCCCCTATACCGGGAGAGACGAATCCCCTCCTATCGCTCATTCCCTCCATGTGACTCGGGACTGTACCCAAAAACCACCGTTTTGCACGCCCTCTTGGACGTGGTAAGATGGAAATCAAAGTACAGTGGGAACCACACAAGACTCTATGGCGATCTCGGGTCAACAGACTACTCTGTACCAGTGTCACCAGAGAACTGCCATCTGACGTGAGGTATAATACCATCTGGGAGTTCTCGGCGAGTCCGTCCAGTGTACCCAGTCTCTACTGAGCACCCGTATATCATCTCTGATGTCAAACACCAATGGATATGGGATCATCCATCGCCCATCTGTATGGGTCGAGAAGGTACACGCTAGTCTACTCTGGTATATCGATGCCCCGTCTCAATACATCCACGACTAGGGACTTTGAAGGATGTACTTATGGACTACCATGTCCCCACTAGTATGATCCGCATCATAGTCCAGGTAGTCAAGCACACATCCTAAGGGCTTTACCAACATGTAACAGAGAGACAATCAGTATACACGTTAAGGTAAAGTTCAACCAGATAGCATACTATCATGTCGAGCAAGAAAGTCCTCCCTATATATGTCCCAGCATCCACTATAATATACATCCTATGTACAGTAATGGCCTCTAGGGCATACATATAACTAACAATCTCCCACTTGCACTAGGGCCATCTGTAGCAGTGGTTGTAGTATCTCATACTCAACCATCCCATAAAAGTCTCTCTCTGGGAAAAGGCCTTTCGTGAGTGGATCCGCTGTGTTTGTCCTCTGAGTCTACTCTCCTAACCTCGATCACCCTGGAGATCAACCATCTCCATGATCAGGTGATACTGCCTTAGAATATGTCTGGATCACTGATGGGACCGGCGTTCCTTGGCACAAGCCACAACTCCATTGTCTTACAATGGTAGGAACGTAGTTCATCTCATGAACCAATATATACCCAAACAGCCTCTTTGGTAGCATCTTAAGTAGCGATGTATCGAGCCTTTATCGTCTAATATGTCATGGTATCCAGCTTGGAACTCTTCCAACATACCGTCCCTTCACCGAGGGTAAAGACAATGCCTGTGACTGACATTCAGTCGTCTTTATCACCCTGGAACCTTTCCAGTGATTCTCCCCAGAATCGATTGATACCATCTCACTACAACTAGTGAGATTCCTAACATCCATTTAGATCTATCTCATAGATTCAAAATCCAGGATTTAGTAGGTATCACTTTGATCCTTATTTGAAGAATCCATATGATAAACGGAGATTGATCGAGCTTAGCATAAGAAACTCCTTTCTTATCAAGAGTATGTCATCCACGTACTCTACGAGGATCATCACCATACTCCCCACTACCTTTTTGTATATACAAGGTTCATCTACCATTTTGATGATGTCAAACTGTTTGACTAATCCATCAAAACAGATGTTCCAACTCCACGATGCCTGCTTTAATCCTATAAAGCATCTTGCACACGTTTCCGCTGCTCCCACTGTCTACGAGGCCCTCTGGCTGTGTACTTATAGACGCTCTCTTCTAAATCATCATTTAGAAAAGCAGTCAAGACACCCAACCACCAGATATCGCAGTCATGGTATGTAGCCGTGACAAGTAGGATCTGGATGAACTTAAGCATAGCTACTTGAAAAGGTTTCATCATTATCCACGCTTGGTCGATGACGAAAAGCTTTAACAAGTCTATCTTTGAAAGTCTCAACTTTTCCATCTACACCAAGTAATCTTCTCAAGATATACTTGCTCCTGATGGGGATTTAACCCTTCAGATATAGCAACCAAAGTCCATACTTTGTTGGTGTATAAAGATTCCATCTCAGATCGCTAAGCATCCAGCCATTCTTACAAAGTCTCACTCCTGATGGCCAGCTCGAAACTAGTTGGGTCATCATCTCATGATGGAATCCTCGCTCCCATTGTCATAGAGTAACCGAAGTATCTCTCAGGTGGGTGAGGAACCATACTAGATCGGCGGAGAGGCTGAGGTTCGTTGGAATCTATTGAATCCTTCGGTTCTGTCAAATCATTAGCTGCAGTTTGTATAGATGGAACATTTCCAGTTCTACATAACAGACCTTGCCTCGAGCTTGTCCGGATTTTGCTTTTAGACATAGGCCGGTCAACCCCAAATCTTAACTAACTTAAGATATGGGCTCTTTCCTTTCCATATCACATATGAAGTGGTAGGCAACTGATTTGATTCGAACCCTATTCAATAGGTATGCAGCTTCTCAAGCGCATAACCCCTAAAAGGAAATAGGTAATTCAGTTGTACTCATCATAGAGCACACCTTATCATATAGGGTGTGATTGCTCCGCCCCGATATACCATCGTGCTATGGTGTATACGGAGGAGTAATGCTGAGAGAGAATCTCATTCCCTTTAGAATGGTCCAGGAATTCCGTGCTTAAGTATTCTCCTCCTTGATCACATCAAAGGACATAATACTTATACCCGTATTTTGGTTCTCTACTTCTCGCTTATATTCTGTGAATATCTCAAAAGGTTCGGACTTGTGTTTCAACAAGAACATATGTCTGAATCTAAAGAGATCATCAGAGAACGTAATGAAGTATAAAGAACCAGTCCTGGCATGTGTAGACAGGGGACCTTACATACATCAACATGTATCATCCCAAGAGTTCACTAACTCTTTCTCTGTTTCCAGTAAACGGAGCTATGGTCATCTTATCTTTGTGACATGACTGGCAAGTTTCACAAGATGTAGATTCAAACTGATTTAAATATGCATCTACATGTAACTTCAGCTAGTCGGGTCACATTGATCTGACCTAGTCTACAATGCCTCAAGAAGGATTCGTTCATTTCTGAACTCTTCCTCTTGTGTGTGTTCCACATACTAAGAACTGTAGTTTGCTTTAGAACATCAACGCTTTTAGATAACGTGCCTGAACCGATCAACTTTTGATATAGGAAATGTTCAAAACATTATCCAACAATACAAAATTATATCCTTTCTTTTCTAACAAAGAGAGTGATATGATTTGGTATATCAGGTTCGGTATCTAATAACATTCGTTCAGAATCAATGTATTGGTAATACAGGGTGACAGTGACCAACAGACTTGGCTGCATCTCTTGCCCCGTTTTCTGCCTCATGAAACTTATCACCCGTTCTCAGTTTTTCTACTCTTTTGTAGCCCTATGTAACAGATTACATATCTGGGATCCTGATCCGGTATCACATACCCAGGACGTAGAGGATACAGAGAAACAGTTCTTTGTAACGAACACACCCGAAGATGATGCATCAGTATGCACTCTCTTCGTTTGGGCGGCACGGGAATTCTGGTAATCCCCAATTTCCTGCTCTGTCTTATAACAATTATAAGTTGGAGCGGGACTAACATTCCCCAGCTCAGTATAACAAGCGGGTTCGGTCAATATTCCGTATTATTATCTTGATTAAGGCGTGATATGGTCGCTACCTGGAGAGAGAGAGAAGAAAACACTCAGCGTGCGCTCTGTCAAGAATAGATTGGTTATTATTTTATCTAATCAGGATGGCTCCCACTGCTTTTTATCAAATCTTCCTTCAAACCCTAAAAGGAAAGACTAGCCGGGATTAATTACACACTACAAGTTCGCCAATCTTTCAGCCAGGCCAGTGTCGGTACTTTGAGGGAGGTCCCCCGTGCTTTCGCACGAACCTAATTACTGTAAACCTCGTTTTCCCAGAGGCGTAACCCCGTTGACACCTTTCTAGACACCTACTTGATTGGCTAATTGTAATGTATAAAACTCTCCCAGGAGTAACTCTTACTCGCAGCGGGTATCGGGATCCAACTATCTCATAGAAGGTATGCAATCTCATTGCAAATTTCAACACTTGAAATTCCCGATAATAATTTGCCCCTAGCTCGCTATGACCTTGACGCATGCCAAACAACCCATAGTCTGCTAGTCAAGTTCAACCCGTACATTTCTTGATTGAATTAAACCCACCCGCACGGCCCTTGACGCATGCCAAACAACGCCGTACGAATACCCTAATCCAATCGCATCATATGCTGGCAGATAAGCACTAGTTAGCTACCGTACACTACTCCTTGACGTATGCCAAACAACCGCAGCACGAATACTAACTAATACTTATCTGAATTGACGGAGGGCTACGACAGGTTTTTCTGAAAACCTATTGCGTAATGAACTTGATATCGTTGTAGAATCAAATGATTTTGAAATGGAGTGTTTTTTAGGCTTTTCTAGTTTTGCTAAAGGAGTCACTCCCGGTGAAGGGATCGTCGGTCCTTTCCTCGTCGAATGAGGTGCGGGATATATCATATATATCACTGTGCAAAGCAAAACACTTAAAAGCAATCAAAAGACAAACCGAGTGTGTAGCATCTGCCAGTTATTGCTAAAGGAGTCACTCCCGGTGAAGGGATCTCGGTCCTTTCCTCATCGAATAAGGTGCAGGATATATCATATATACCTCTATGCAAAGCAAGAACTGTAGCTACCTGTTTTATTTTGAAATTCGATTCTACAACATCTTAGGTTTCTTTTATTTCATTAATCATATTAATGAAGTCCCATCATTTAAGTACCTAAACATCACAGATAAATACGACGTACACTTATGCCATCCGCATTCGCCTCGATGTCCCCTCGTGCACCGTTAGGTTAGGTAACTAACGACAGAGCGGGGCAGGGCTAGCGCAGGTGTAAAACATAAGTAACGTCTATATAATATATCATATATACTATATGCTGTATCTATCACAGAACATCAAATGATCACATCACAGATATCGCAGCAGAAGAATCATATGAAATATTGGATATACTAGGACGTCCGTGTTTTCAATACGAGCCAGTATAAAACATGGATTCCACGGTCGTGATGAATATCCAAACCCACACCCCTAGACCCCTACGAGAGCGGCAAGCAACCCTACCAATTCTAGAGTTAGGAGACCCGGACTCGACTCCTCGAGTTGGTTTCCCACTGGACTCCAGAACCCGGTCACTTGTGCCCTCCTCCTTGGGTCTATCATAGTGCGGAAAAGTAAATAATATACATCAACGGTGACAACTTCCGCAACCTGGAAGCGCCCCAATAAAAGAATATTACATACAAGTTTTTACATGAATGAAAATGAAAAAACACTCATCTCACATAAAAACCCCCGGCTATTCAAACACGACGATCCAATATAACATATCCGCAACACATAACATCACATGTCATCAACGTAAGTAAATATGCGCATCCCAATTGTCGTTGACATATAGCAACGAAACCGGCGATATCACATATTACACTTACGGTCACTGAAAAGAAAGTGTAAAACTACAACAGTTGGAATCCGCAATCACCTCAGACATCGCATGCCTGACCAAATGAATTCCTTAGACATCGCATGCCTAACAATTATAAACCCCGCATTTTAGTCTCATTATCGAAAACTCTTTTCAATATCAAGTCGGGCAATTCAACAAGATTCCCGACATCCTGATCGAATACTCGTCGCAAACTTCAGTAGGCGGCCGCACCCCCGATACCGTCGACGAAGTGCACCAAGGCGGAACACCGCTGCCGCGAGCACCCGAACGAATGCTTTCGGCGACGGGGTTCTCCTATAGTCACTTGGTCGGGGCAATGGGGTAAGGCTGTCTATTAAGTTTACCCGGCGAGTATCCGCGTACGCTACGTGATTGCGACGGACTTTTGATCACATCAAAATTCCGTGGCAACCGATCAAGTGAGACTAAATTGCTACGTTTATAACATTCATTTAGTTATCTCATAACTTTTGTGAATTCCAATTATTGTATCCCATTCCGGATAAACAGAAAATGTTAAACTTTTCGATCGAACAATCTAACACCTAAGTTTTCCCGATACAGCTCAACACATGAAATAAGTCTAACAACATTCTGTTCGTACCTCAGTACCAACGGTCCAGCCGTAGAAGGGTCAAGCCAACGCCTCACATGTGGCACGCCGTACTGCCCCAAACCCGAAGGTTCAAAGGGCAGTTCAAGACGGTCACATAATCGAGTTAAGGTTTGTTGTCTTCTAGAGGGACCATCGCGTTTCTTGCACTACTTAGAACGTCGTTAAACTACGGAAAAATCCAACACTTGGAAATTTCCCGACAGGGGAAAAGTTGGGTATTTATATCCGGTCGAACTTTTTAACATATTCTAAAAATTATCCGGAAAGCCACACAGACAAAATTTGATACTCCGATCGAAACAACGAATCCCCAAATCAATCCCAGAAAATTCAACTCTGTAAAAAATATTAAAAAATACCAGGAAAACCAGCACACAACACTAAGAATTACTGTGCAAATTTCAAAGTACAACACGACAAAATTGCGGCGGATCCGCCGCCTTAACCTACTGCAAGGCCGCGGATCCGGGCCCAATTTATGGAATCATGCGTTCGTGTTGCACAGTGTCACGACCCGCAGGGTACGAAACGTGACTGGCACTTAAGTTTACGAAACGTCTAAAGACGTCCGTAAAATAAGTAAGCCAAAGCCCAGAAAACAAAACCAATTAAGCAAAAGAGTGAAGAAAACCCAATCTTTCGAAGCAAGTTTATCAAATAAGTCATGTAAAACCCTTTTTAAAAACAATACCAATTTTTCCCGAAAATTTCGGCAGAGTCTCCTTTGTAAATACTGGCCCCCAAAAATGGGTACAACAAAATATACATGAATCCAACAAAATAGGGCATCCCCAAGCGGGAGCTAGCTCTTCGCCATAAGGCGGTCACAAATCCCACGCAATATAAATGACAACAAGCGTAATAATCATAAGGAAGCATGAAAAAAGTAGCATGTCGGCTCAAGTGAGCTCGACCCCAAAATACAGCATAAAATCCACAAACCTCACAGTCTCATCTCTAGGTCAATATACAATAATCTGGTAGAAACAGTAGATGGAGTACACTAGATACAAGAATATACAAGGTGGTACAAAATAATAACATAACCCACCTATGAGCAAATCTCGAGCCCAAGCAAAACAGGCAAAAGAACAAGTGCGCCCGCCGCTACTGAACTGACGGAGCGGACCTGCAAAAGACTGTGGCACAACGGGGGTGAGTTGCCAACTCGTGAGTAATAAATAACATCTGCAAAGGCTATCGTATGCATGCACACAAGCATCCTAGCATCTAAAATACAGGTATGACTGGATGCACTAGCAGGTGTGTATATCATATCAGTGTGCTAATATGTATGCAACATGAAAATCTGAGGTCTCAATAGGTATATATAAGAAATATTTTATCTCTTTTGTTTTTGAAACTCTTTTAGAATGCCAGCATAATGTCAATGAATCGACGAAAATCGGTGTCCAGCAACGACACCCAAAAGCTGTCTCAAATCTCATAAATGTATCTCTGGCCTCAGCCGTCCGGCTGACCCATCTCAAATATCAATATCTCATCATCTAGCGGCCATGGTCGGTATCCTCTGGATATCCGCCGTCCCAAACAGTCACCGGTAGGTAATCCGTCCCCTGCCAGGCTCAACGTCATCACCACATTCCTCTTGCCCCGGGGTACCTTACCGGGCCCACCATGTACCCGTGCCGGTTCCTCCACTCCTCGACACGGATTTCCAAATCCACAGCAAACTCATGGTGGACGACACTTACATCACTAGAAAACCGCAATTTACATATTTTAAAAAATATAATAAGTTTAGAAATTTTGCGACTTTCCCCCGAAATCCAGCAATATCATAAAATCTCAAGAAATCCTCATAAGTGCATATATCAATGATAATGAATGCGTATGATATCAATAAACAAGTTGCGATGTGTGATTAATGTATTAAGCATGAACAATTAATATGATGAAGTACATGCACATGAATAGCAATACTACGGTTTCATTTTTTAAGGAATTAAAGGCAATAGTACCAGTTTAAGTATCAATTAGTAAAAGGTTTCAATTTAAAAGTTATCTAGTGTGGTGGCATGGCAATTACCAGGGTGTGTGTGTAAACATGAATAGTGCTCGTGCTGCATATAAAAACCCTGGTAATGGTGCAGGTGTCCTATGAAATGGTTTCGTATAGGTATGTCAATATAATGCATGGATGCAGCAAATAGTCAGTTAAGTATTTCACCCCTAATTACTAACATTACTAAGGATCTTGTAAGTTACTAAAACTATTGGGCGGCTTGCGCCATCCAACGATAGTCCCCCGTAGATGTTACATCTACTCACCGGGATCCCTGGCTAGCTGTGTCCAATCACCGCCTATCCCTTTCGCGCCGCGTCTGACGTCTCCGCGACCGAACCTGGAATTTACATCAATACCAAATATAAGGTTACATATCAAGAACGACGCAAAACCCCAACGAAACTACTAAAGTTCGCTAGCTAGGTACAACGTGCACAAAGTGCGCGGAACACACGCGAAAATCGCAAAAACTGCCAAAAAACGCCGATTTGGTCGCCCGGCAAAACTAAAACCCGACTACCCAAAAATCCGCACACACGCATCCTAAACGTCATAGGATAAGCCAACACAATCATCAAGATA
This sequence comes from Agapanthus africanus, assembly GCA_030015575.1. NCBI lineage: Eukaryota > Viridiplantae > Streptophyta > Magnoliopsida > Asparagales > Amaryllidaceae > Agapanthus > Agapanthus africanus. The sequence goes on along the minus strand of JASDDO010000024.1, from coordinate 703,412,230 downwards.
TCAAAACTAATTCATCATATAATTTTATAACAAAACTAGTAAGCACAAACATTCCAAAAATCGGCGCAACATCGCCGTTTTGCGACAAAAAGGATTACAACCTAGTATAACATGTAACCGTATAACTAGTTAACCACAATCACATTAATTATAACACATTACAATGCTTCAAATCATATTTTTCCATAAACAACCCTCTCTTGATTTTTATAACCATCAATTAAATCCAATTTCACACTTGAACAACATAATTTAACACATATCGATGTCCACTTAAGCAAAGTAATCTCTTAAATTAAGTTTGCATAAAACTAGATAACAAAATAACTTAATTAAATAATTAATGGTTTTTTAAACCCTAATTAAAAGTCAAGCCATGAACTAAAAAAAAACTAGATTAGGATTTAGCTAAAATTTTAATATTAACATAACATGCAAGTCCTAATTAGCATACTTTAACTACAATTTAACCATTTGATTAGAAGTTATACCTCCAAAGTTCAATCCTAAGCTTGCTCAAGCCTCCCAAGACACCTCCTTTCTCCAAGATTTAAACCAATTTGGGCTTGAAAAGAGATAGAATAAGGTTTTGTGTTGAATTTGTGAAGAAAATTAGGGATTTCGGTGGATTTTTGGATGAAATTGTAGCAAAAAGGAGATGAAGAATTTGGGAAAAAGAAAAGGGGGCTGCTGCTGGTCTGTTCCTGCAGGGAGGGAAATGGGGAGGAATGGGGTGGGTGTTGTGGATTTTTTTAAAGTCAAAACCATCCATGCCTCAATTAATATATTATATTCCCTTTATAAAGTTTTAATTCAAATGAGTTGAAAGGAATAATTGGAGTGGGGATTTTCTTGAGGTGGGCTCGGCCTGGGATGAGGGGTGAGGGAGTGTGAGTGTTTGCAAAAAAAAATTTTATGCAAAAAGACCCCCCACAAGTCCAAAATTGCAAGTTTTAGCTTAAAATTCAATAAATTCGTTTCATATCATAAAAATTTGTTAAAAATCAAAATAAATTACTAAAAATTCATGTTATCACTAGATTATAATTATCATAATTTTAGAGATTAAAATTAGCCCGGAAAAATTTGTATTTATCGCTAATTTAATGTATTTTCTTACCGGCTTAAAATAATATTAAAAAATTGAAAAATTAGGAAAAATTTTTAAACGACCAGAATTTCATAATTAACTCATTAGCTACTAAAAACAAGCAATTAACTATCCATTTAAGGTATAATTAGCCCTAAACTGCAAAATATCGAGAAAGACGGTTTTCGGAAAAATACCGAATTTTCACCGAATTTCAAGAAAACACCAAAACGACTTTTCAAGACGCTACACACAGTTATTCTTAGGATTTCCTGCTGAGTTTTATTCATATTTTTAATTTGGAAAAACTCACTGTTTTCAAAAAAGTACAGAGAGCAAGATTGATTTGGTGTTTCGGGTTCGTTCGGACTTCAAATTCCGTCTGGACTTCGTCTAAGGCTCTAGCTAGGCTCTGATACCACTGTAGGGTTCCTAGGCACGCTAGTGAGGTCTCCCAAGCCATCAACCATGGCAATTTCAAAAATTATGGTGCCGAGAAACCCTAAACTACGGATCGATAACTAGATGTCTAGGCGAACAATGAACTAGTTAACACTTAACTAATGAGAAAACGGAAATACAACCTTTGTAGATCCGGTGTTCCAACTCCATAGCTCCGCAACGAAATCGTCTCCGCTGTCCAAAAGGAATCCGGGCTCTAGAGTCGGTTTCGTCGGAGAAAAAGCGAGCTAGGTCGTCGATGTCCATGCCGAAGATGATCTACGTCGAGGCATCGCTAAATCAAGCTCCACCTTCACCAAGCCCTAAAAACTTGTGAAGGAAACACAATCTACTACTTGGAAAGTGGTAGAGGATGAAGAAATAGGAAGTGGGTAGACTTTAGAATTAGATTTCTCACTTGTTTGCTCAATTCACCATTGATGAAGAAAGCTTTTTCTTCTTGAGTTGAAGGAAGAAGAAGAAGAATATTATGATAAGTTAATTGGAAAAAGAAAAGAATAACAATAATTATCATAACACTAACCATGGTAATGTGTAGAGATTGAACTAGGGTTAAATCAAATGGTTAGGTTAAGCATGAGATAAGAATGGTGGACAAAGTCAAAGGTTCATGAATCTTCAACTACAAACAAAGAAAGCCACCATTCTTCTCATTTCTTTTTCCAAAAAGAAAATAAATAAATAAATAAATAAATAGATATGAAAAACAAAACCCTAACCATTTAAATAACCATGGTTTAATCTTTACACAAAAACCCTAGCATAACATGTATCATCAAACATGATACAATCAAGTGCACAAAAAGTATATCACATATACAATGTGCACTCCCGAGTGAGAATATCCGTCTTAAGTAAACCGATACTAGTTGATGCAAACTAATATATCAAATATATAATTATGCATTAATTCATTAAATCAACACTTGATTTAACGATCCGGTCATATCGTATATAACCGACTAGTATGCAATGCATCGGTTTATCGAATCAACCCTTGATTCGATAACTAGGGTATATCGCATATAACCTAATCGATACATTCATCGCGAGAATAGAATACGGTATCACATACACGTATTATTCTAGGTCCCGCACATATCTCATATGCGCTCCTATTTCGTTTCGCTTGAGCCAGGAAACCTCTGTGTATGACTCTAAAGACTCGTCAATACGCCGGCAGTAGATGATGATCATATCAAGCACCCATAAGCCGCAAACGGTCTGCTAAACCTAACGGCCACCCGGGTATTGAGCGATCTGAAGATCGACGAGCAAGCCCGCTCACACTCCAGTGAATCCGACCAGTAACACTACCGTACAGTCCGGTCTGATCGTCTGATATGTCGCATATCTTGCCTAGGGGTGGTAAACGTCAGACCCCAATAGCACAATAAGTCGTGTCGATATGAGGTCTATAACTGTTCGAGAAACTACTGGTAAAACTTACCAGTAAATCTCAGCAACCCTGGCCAGGGATTTCCTGTTATAGCCAATCGAACACAGCGCAACATCAACCCCCTATACCGGGAGAGACGAATCCCCTCCTATCGCTCATTGCCTCCATGTGACTCGGGACTGTACCCAAAAACCACCGTTTTGCACGCCCTCTTGGACGTGGTAAGATGGAAATCAAAGTACAGTGGGAACCACCAGGGTACGGAACGTGACTGGCACTTAAGTTTACGAAACGTCTAAAGACGTCCGTAAAATAAGTAAGCCAAAGCCCAGAAAACAAAACCAATTAAGCAAAAGAGTGAAGAAAACCCAATCAATTGAAAGCGAGTTTATCAAATAAGTCATGTAAAACCCTTTTTAAAAACAATACCAATTTTTCCAAAAATTTCGGCAGAGTCTCCTTTGTAAAAACTGGCCCCCAAAATGGGTACAACAAAATATATATGAATCCAACAAAATATGGCATCCCCAAGCGGGAGCTAGCTCTTCGCCATAAGGCGGTCACAAATCCCACGCAATATAAATGACAACAAGCATAATAATCATAATAAAGCATAAGAAAACATCATGTCGACTCAAGTGAGCTCGACCCCAAAATACAGCATAAAAGTCCACAAACCTCACAGTCTCATCTCTAGGTCAATATACAATAAAACTGGTAGAAACAGTAGATGGAGTACACTAGATACAAGAATATACAAGGTGGTACAAAAGAATAACATAACCCACCTATGAGCAAATCTCGAGCCCAGACAAAAGAGGCAAAAGAACAAGTGCGCCCGCCGCTACTGAACTGACGGAGCGGACCTGCAAAAGACTGTGGCACAACGGGGGTGAGTTGCCAACTCGTGAGTAATAAATAACATCTACAAAGGCTATCGTATGCATGCACAGAAGCATCCTAGCATCTAAAATACAGGTATGACGGGATGCACTAGCAAGTGTGTATACAACATCAGTGTACTAATATGTATGCAACATGAATATCTGAGGTCTCAATAGGTATATATAAGAAACATTTTATCTCTTTTTTTGTTTTGAAACTCTTTTAGAATGCCAGCATAATGTCAATGAATCGACGAAAAACGGTGTCCAGCAACGACACCCAAAAGCTGTCTCAAATCTCATAAACCCATGTCATAGTGTCTCTGGCCTCAGCCATCCGGCTGACCCATCTCAATATCAATATCTCATCCTCTCGCGGCCCCGGTCGGTATCCTCTGGATATCCGCCGTGCCCAATGAAGTCACCGGTCGGTAATCCGTCCCCTGCCAGGCTCATCGTCAGCACCACGAGCTTCTTGCCCCGGGGTACCCTACCGGGCCCACCATGTACCCGTGCCGGTTCCTTCACTCCTCGACACGGATTTCCAAAACCACAGCAAACTCATGGTGGACAACACTTACATCACTAGAAAACCGCAATTTTACATATTTTAAAAATATAATAAGTTTAGAAATTTTGCGGTTTTCCCCCGAAATCCAGCAATATCATAAAATCTCAAGAAATCCTCATAAGTGCATATATCAATGATAATGAATGCGTACGATATCAATAATCAAGTTGCGATGTGTGATTAATGTATTAAGCATGAACAATTAATATGATGAAGTACATGCACATGAATAGCAATACTACGGTTTCATTTTTAAGGAATTAAAGGCAATAGCACAAGTTTAAATTTAAAGGTTATCTAGTGTGGTGGCATGGCAATTACCAGGGTGTGTGTGTAAGCATGAATAGTGCTCGTGCTGCATATAAAAACCCTGGCAATGGTGCAGGTGTCCTATAAAAAGGTTTCGTATAGGTATGTCAATATAATGCATGGATGCAGCAATTAATCATATACGTGTTTCATCCCTAATTACTAACATCACTAAGAATCTTGTAAGTTACTAAAACTATCGGGCGGCTTGCGCCATCCAACGATAGTCCCCCATAGATATTACATCTACTCACCGGAATCCCTGGCTAGCTGTGTCCAATCACCGCCTTTCCTTTTCGCGCCGCGTCTGACGTCTCCGCGACCGAACCTGGAATTAACATCAATACCAAACTTAAGGTTACATATCAAGAACAACGCAAAAACCAAACGAAACTACTAACGTTCGCTAGCTAGGTACAACGTGCACAAAGTGCGCGGAACACACGCGAAAATCGCAAAAACTGCCAAAAACGCCGATTTGGTCGCCCGGCAAAACTAAAACCCGACTACCCAAAAATCCGCACATACGCATCCTAAACGTCATAGGATAAGCCAACATAATCATCAAGATGTCGAAAATAGTCCATCGCTAAATTTTTATAAAAATCTAGTTAGCACAAAACTAGCAATTTTGGTGCAAATATCCAAAATTAGCGATACGGTTAACACAATCCAACCACACAACAAGCAATCTACAAACACTATAATTACAAAACATTTGCAAAGATTCAAAACCTAATTTCCATAAACAACCATTACTTTAATTATATAACATAGCAATTCTTAATCCAAACTATATATGAAAACCTTAAATTAACACTAATTTATAACTCAATTAGCAAGTTAACCTACTAGATTAGGTTAGCAAAACAACTAGATAACAAATTAGATTTAATCAACTAAATAATGGTTTCTAAACCTTAATTCAACTCATTAATCATGCTTCACAACCCATTTCCATACACTAACCCCTTTCTAGATTTTGGTAAATTAGCAAACTTAATGCAATTTCACACAAGATTAACATAGAATAGGTTAATAGGAAGCCGCATAAGCAAGGTAGCCATATAGATTAGTTAATTAACAACTAGATTAACTACAAAACAATTTAATTAACTATCATGGCTTCAAAAAAAAAAACCCTAGTTTAATACAAACTACCCTTTTATAAACTAGATTAGAAATTAGTTAAACTTTTAACACTAAAACCATAATTAAAGGAATTAGCCAAAAGAATTTAACTTGATGGAAATTATACCTCAAGATCTATGGATCAAGCATGTGATTTGCCTCTAAGGATGGCTTCCTAGCTCCAAGATTCAAGCAAGAATGGCTAAGGATAAATGATAGCATAAGGATTTTGTTTGGATTTTTGAATAAATTATGGATTTTGATGTGTTTTTTTGAAGAAATTTGAAGCATGAAAAGAAAAGAGATGAAGAAGAGGGGGGTGCAGGTTTCGGCCAGAGGGAGGTGAGGGGAGGGGTGTGGGTGAGTGGGAAAGTCATTGGTCAACTCCCCAAAAGTCAATGCCCTATACCTAATCAAACTATAATTAAAATAATTCCATAAACCAACAATTCAACACAAGAAAGAAAACAAAGAATGAGGCCAGAAATTTCTGGACTTGCACAAGGTGGGGCTGTCCTAGGGCTGAGGGAAAAGAGAGAGGGGTTTTACAAAAGAAATTTTATGCAAAAAGGCCCCCTACAACTCAAAAATTGCAAGTTTTAGCTCAAAATTCAATAAATTCGTTTCATATCATAAAAATTTGTAAAAAAACAAAATAAATTACTAAAAATTTATGTTATCACTAGATTTTAATTATCATAATTTTAGAGATTAAAATTAGCCCGGAAAAATTTGTATTTATCGCTTATTTAATGTATTTTCTTACCGGCTTAAAATAATATTAAAAATTGAAAAATTAGGGAAAATTTTTAAACAACCAGAATTTCATAATTAACTCATTAGCTACTAAAAACAAGCAATTACCTATCCATTTTAGGTATAATTAGCCCTAAACTGCAAAATAACAAGAAAGACGGTTTTCGGAAAAATACCGAATTTTCACCGAATTTCAGGGAAACACCAAAACGACTTTTCAAGACACTACAATCTTCCCCCCTTAAAGAAATTCGGTCCCCGAATTTAAAAATATAGCTACGCGTACCTTCAAAGAGATGGGTATATTTCTTCCTCATCTCGCCCTCGGTCTCCCAGGTAACCTCCTTGCTGCTCGGGCTACGCCAAAGGACCTTGACGGTTGGTATAATCTTCGACCTCAACTTATTCACCTGCCGATCCAGGATGGCCACCGGCTGCTCTGCAAAAGAAAGGTCGCGCTCTAGCTGGACTGTCGGGTGCTGAATCGCATGCGAAGGGTCGTGAAGGTACTTGCGGAGCATCGAAACATGGAAGACGGGGTGAACATCGGGAAAGCTGGGAGGAAGAGCCAAACGATATGCAACAGCGCCGACACGCTCGAGGATCTCGAAGGGACCTACGAATCTAGGGCTAAGCTTTCCCTTTCGCCCAAAACGCATCACGCCCTTCATCGGAGATACTTTCAGAAAAACATGGTCGCCAACTGCGAACTCTAATCTGCGACGGCGCCTGTCCGCATACGATTTCTGCCTGCTCCGAGCCGCTCTCATCCGGTCTCGGATCAACTGTATCTTCGCTGTCGTCTCCTCAACAAGCTGCTGCCCCAAAATGCTGCTCTCGCTGAGCTCTGTCCAACAAACGGGCGATCTGCATCTCCTCCCATACAATGCCTCGAAAGGTGACATCTGAATAGTATCCTGGAAGCTGTTGTTGTAGGAGAACTCCACTAGAGGTAAATGACGATCCCAACTACCACCAAAGTCTAAAACGCACGCTCTGAGCATGTCCTCGAGAGTCTGAATGGTCCGCTCTGACTGTCCGTCTGTCTGCGGATGAAACGCTGTGCTACAGCTCAAACGAGTGCCCAAAGCCTCCTGAAGTCTCTGCCAAAGTCGGCTGGTGAACTGAGTGCCTCGATCTGACACGATACAAGTCGGTACGCCATGTAGTCACACAATCTCGTCAATATAGAGCTGAGCATACTGAGCGAAGCTGAAAGTCGTCTTCACTGCAAGGAAGTGAGCCGCTTTCGTCAATCTATCCACGATCACCCAGATGGAGTCGTACCCTCGACTGGTCCTGGGTAGACCCACAACGAAATCCATCGAAATCTGCTCCCATTTCCACTCTGGAATGGGTAACGGCTGTAGCTCTCCCGCGGGCCTCTGGTGCTCGGCCTTGACTTGCTGACAAGTCAAGCATCTCGAAACGAACTCCGCAATGTCCCTCTTCATCCCGTCCCACCAGTAGGTCTCTCTCATATCATGGTACATCTTGGTGGAACCGGGGTGGACACTATACACTGATCGGTGTGCCTCCTCAAGAATGTCGCGCCGCAATCCATCAGCATCTGGTACGCACAGTCTAGATCCATATCGTAAAATCCCCTGATCGTCAACCACGAACTCGGAAAATCTGCCCTGTCCCATCTGTGCCATGATCTCTGAGCAACGGTCGTCACTGCGCTGTGCCTCATATATACGGTCAAGCAACTGTGGGCGTGCACGAACATGCGCGAGCTGTCCCCCTGTCTGAGTGAACTCGAACTCAACTCGGCTGTCGCATAACATCTGCCAATCTGCTAACGACTGACTCTGCACTGTGCGCAAAAAGGATAGACTACCCCCGGGCCTCCTACTCAACGCATCTGCCACTACATTTGCCTTGCCGGGGTGATAAAAGATCTCGCAGTCGTAGTCTTTCACCAACTCCATCCAACGACGCTGGCTGAGGTTCAGGTCTCGCTGCTGAAATATGTACTTTAAGCTCTTGTGATCGGTGAATATCTGACACGACTCGCCGTAAAGGTAATGTCGCCAAATCTTCAGTGCAAAGACCACTGCAGCCATCTCCAAATCATGAGTGGGGTAGTTCTGTTCATGCTTCTTCAACTGCCGAGAAGCGTAAGCGATCACCCGGCCATGCTGCATCAATACGCATCCTAATCCCACTCGCGAAGCATTACAGTAGACAACAAATCCGCCTGATCCCGAAGGTAAAGATAATACCGGCGCCGTAGTCAAACAAGTCCGTAGCTGCTGAAAACTGCGCTCGCACTCCTCTGTCCAAACGAAAAGAACTCCCTTCCGGGTCAAACCGGTCAACGGTGCAGCTATACGGGAGAAGTCCTGAACAAAACGCCTGTAGTAGCCCGCCAAGCCTAGAAAACTACGGATCTCAGTAACCGATGTAGGTCGGGGCCACTGCTGAACAGCCTCAATCTTCTTCGGGTCCACACAAATGCCGTCTCTCGTAACCACGTGACCCAAGAATCCGACGCTGTCCAGCCAGAAAGCACACTTGGAGAACTTCGCGAACAGCTGGTGCTCCCTCAGAGTCTGTAACGTAATCCGCAAGTGCTGCTCGTGCTCCTCCCTGCTCCGAGAGTACACCAAGATATCGTCGATAAACACGATGTTGAACAAGTCAAGATACGGCCTGAATGTACGGTTCATCAAATCCATGAATGCTGCTGGTGCGTTGGTGAGTCCGAACGACATCAGCAAAAACTCATAGTGGCCGTAGCGCGTGCGGAAAGCTGTCCTCGGTATATCCTCCTGTCGAACTCGCAGCTGATGGTATCCTGATCGCAAGTCGATCCTCGAAAAATACCCCGCACCCTGAAGCTGGTCGAACAAATCATCAATGCGCGGCAACGGATATCTGTTCCGAACGGTAACTTTGTTCAGCTGGCGGTAGTCGATACATAAGCGCAAACTTCCATCCTTCTTCTTGACAAACAGGACCGGAGCACCCCACGGAGAAACACTCGGTCGAATAAGCCCCTTATCTAACAAATCCTGCAACTGATCCTTCAGCTCTCGAAGCTCTGCTGGGGCCATCCGATAAGGCGGTATAGAAATAGGCCCCGAGCCGGGAATCAAATCAATGCAGAACTCAACATCGCGCTCAGGCGGTAGCCCAGGTAGCTCATCAGGGAAAACATCAGGGAACTCACAAACTACCGGGACCCGGTCCAACGGAACCTCTGCAGCTCGAGTATCACAAATATGAGCTAAGAATCCCTGACATCCCTTCCGCAAGAGCTGACCAGCGCGAAGAGACGAAATTAAGCTGGGAAGGGTGACACTGTGGTCTCCCCGAATAACAAGGACTGGCTCTCCCGGAAAGCTAAATCTGACTGCCTTCTCACGGCAGTCCACCGAAGCATAACAAGTGGCTTGCCAATCCATGCCCAGAAGCACATCAAAGTCCAACATATCGAGGAGTATCAAATCAACTGATGAATCCCTCTCCCGGATACGAACGGAACACAAACGAAAAACAAAACGAGCGACAAACGACTCGCCTACCGGAGTAACAACAACAAGCGGCTGATCTAACGACGACGACTCACGGCCCAACATCGGTGCAAAGTGTGTAGATACGTACGAATGTGTGGAACCTGGGTCGAATAATACCCGTGCGTCGAAAGAACAAACTGGCAAAGTACCTGTCACAACGGCATTGGATGCCCGCGCATCCTGCGGTGTCAAAGCAAAAACTCGGGCCTGTCCTCCACCGATAGCGGGCTGACCTCGACCTCGTCCTCTGCCTCCTCGTCCTCTCTGAACAGGACCGCCGCGTCCACGGCCTCTCGGTGCACCTAACTGGCGTGGAGCATCGCCTGGGGTAGGAAGTAGGGCTCTCTGAGGAGGGGGTGGTGATGGTGGTAGGGTCACATGCGGAACTGTCGCTGCTCCCTGTCGTCTCAACGGACAGTCTCTGACAAGATGGTGCAAACTCCCGCACCCAAAACATCCTGGCGACGGCTGCTGTCCCTGGGGATAAGAACCATATAACTGTCCCCGCCCAAATCCTCTGCCAGGCCTATCTCTCGGAAAGAATCTGGCGCGCTGCCTCTGAGACGGTACATCGGTGCGCATCCTCTTCGGCCCAGAAACGGCCGAAGTCTGTGATATGCGTGTCTCCATCCGCAATGCCGTATCCATAGCAGCTGAATAAGTGTCGTAGTGCTGGGCGCCAATGGCAAGATATAGCTGGGCATCAAGTCCCTGTACGAACCACTTCACCATCTTCTCCTCGGTATCCACCAAATACTGAGCATATCGGGATAACTGTGTAAACTGGATGTCATACTCAGACACCGTCATCCCAGGTGTCTTGACTAAGGCCTCGAAGCTGCGAGCTCTGGCGTCACGAACGCTCTCTGGAAGGAAACGGGCTAGAAAGACCGCTGTAAATTCGGCCCAAGTCATAGGCGGTAGACCTGCAGCTCGACCTCTCAAGACTGACTCCCACCATGTCTGCGCGAGACCCTCTAGTCGGAAACTCGCAAGCTCTACCCATCGATCATCCGAACATCTCAGCGAACGGCAGATCCTGGCTAAACTGTCAAGGAACGTCTGTGGGTCCTCCGCTGCCTCGGTGCCGGTGAATACTGGAGGTCTCAACCTCATGAAATCCTGTAGTGAAACCGGAATGGCCACGGTGGTAGTAGTAGGAGCAGGTATCATGGTCATCTGTGATGTAGTAGGTACGTCATCCGGCCTCGGTGTACGACTGGCTGCAACTAGGGATCCTACCATCTGACGTAGCTCCTGCATGCCTCCCATCATCTGTCGCAACTCCTCCATACCAGTCTCGAGCCTATCCATACGGCCTGGGGAAGGTGGATCGGTCTGTCCCTGCGGCATAGGCATACCACCCTGCTCAGTCCTAGTCTCGGACGAGCCAGCTCGAATCTCGTCTCTGGCGGCAGCCCTCTGTGCCCTCGTAGCCTTCGGCGGCATAGTGGCTGTTACAGGAAAACGGATAGTAAGGACAGTGCAATAGGATCATAGGATACACGGAATTGAAGAAGGAATTTTTCAAGCAAGTATATCCTAAAGTCACTTAGGCGGAGTACCGTATCGTAAGTATGCCGCGGACATACGCACGCTACGTTACCCTGCTTAAGTCACTTACTCCATCTACCAAGGGTCATCCTACACTCGCAAAGGTAAAACCTATCGCTCTGATACCAACTTTGTCATGACCCGCAGGGTACGGAACGTGACTGGCACTTAAGTTTACGAAACGTCTAAAGACGTCCGTAAAATAAGTAAGCCAAAGCCCAGAAAACAAAACCAATTAAGCAAAAGTGTGAAGAAAACCCAATCAATTGAAAGCGAGTTTATCAAATAAGTCATGTAAAACCCTTTTTAAAACCAATACCAATTTTTCCGAAAATTTCGGCAGAGTCTCCTTTGTAAAAACTGGCCCCCAAAATGGGTACAACAAAATATATATGAATCCAACAAAATAGGGCATCCCCAAGCGGGAGCTAGCTCTTCGCCATAAGGCGGTCACAAATCCCACGCAATATAAATGACTGTTAGTGTATATGCCCTAGAGGCCATTACTGTATCATACTAGTATGTATATTACTTGATGGAAGCTTGGGATATTCACAGTTGTACAAACAATCTTGCTCAATATAGTAGTATGCTACTTGGTTTGTCTCTGCTTTAATGTGTACACGTGTGTTTATTTATTATATCACCTATACGCATTAGTAGAGCCCTTAGGATCTTTGCTTGATTACCGGCGTTGTGATGGCGATCACACTCGTGGGGGCTGAGTAATCTACAAGCACATCCTTATACACGTCCCTGGTCGTGGGAGTATCGAGATAGGGCATCGATGCTCCGGAGTAGACTAGCGTATGCGCTTCTCATCCCAGCATGGGAGACGGTCTGTCCCACAGCCGTCAGTACGTCGTACTTGAGATAGTATGCGGGTGCTCGTTGGGTTACGAGTACACTGGACAGGACTCGTCGGGAACTGATGGTTGGTATTATACCTATCGTCAGTTATCAGTTCCCAGGTGACATGAGTACAGCTTAGTCCGCTGACTTGACACTGTCACTTCGCCTCGAGTGTGTTCCCACTGTTCTTTGATTACTACCCTACCACGGCTCTACTGAGTCGTGCAAACAGGTAGTAGTTGGGAGCAGTCCCGAAGCACTTGGAGGCAGTGACGGTTAGACAGGATTCGTCTCTCCCGGTATTGGGGGTTGACATCGCGCTGTGTCTAGGAGAGCCATTACACAAGTAGTCCCTGGCCAGGGCAAGCGAGATGTACTGGTAGGCTCCAGTGTTATCTCAGGGTGTATTGGGCTTCACTCCAACACGACTTGTACCGCTATTAGGGGACTGACGTTTACCGCCCCCCTAGGCCCGCCATGCGATGTATCAGACGAACAGACTGGACTGTACGGAGAATGTCACATTCAGACTCGGTAGGAGTTCAGATGGGGTTTCACCTCGTCAGCCTTCTTGTCGGCATCTACCTGGGGACCGTTACGCACAGCTAGTGCCGCATGCGGTCTGTGGTTAAACCCACTGCCAGCGTAGTGTCGAGTCTTTAGAGTCCCACACAGAGGGTATTCGCCTCTGGGCAAAACAGAGTAGAGGTCGCATGGTTTTGCGACAGGGTTTGTTCTCATCCGCGCACTTGTGCACGTTTGGAGTCCGGACGGATTATACTGGCAGGCTCTGGTTTGAGCCAGATACTGGTATATATATTTGGGGTTGCTTTTATATCTTGGTATTCTTGTTCCTCGGAACGAGAATGCAGGTGTGTATGCACAGTTGCTTGAGGCGGAGGATGAGGTATTTCATTAGGGTTTCGGAACGGGTGCGTATGCACAGTTGACAGTTATCATTTTCCAAACCCTAATGGATTTATGAATTATCTATTAATAATAGTAATTAAATGAGAATTATGTTATGGTTGATTTTGTTGACTTGTTGACTATGGTTGACTTGTTGACCATGGTTGAAGATTGACCACCATCATGCTTTAAAAAGTCCTCCTTGATTCATGCTTACATTTCTTTAAATGAAGCATGGTAGTGGTCATTCCAAATTGCCATCAACTATTCTCATTTTGAATTATTATCATTTAGATAATTCTTTTTCTTTTTGATATGGTTGCAAAAAGGAAAAAGAGAGCTCATTCTTTCATATCCATTCTCTCTCCTCTCTTCATCTTCTTCTTCCTCTAGCTCAAGGTGATTCCTTCTCATGTGTTGAGATTCCTTCACCTTGAAAAGAAAACAACCCCTAGACACTCTCTACTCTCTCTAGGGTTCAAGGTTTAGCAAGCCGGAAACCCTAGTTCACTAAAAGATCGAGGAAGAGCCCAAAGGTCGAACCTTCGAGGTGGATCCATCTTCGACGGAAGAAGGCGACGAGAAGAGAACCATTCAAGCTTCTACAAAGAACAAGAAAGAAGAACAACAACAAGAAGAGAAGGAGTTCAAGTTTAGGTATAACCATCTTCATAGTAGCTAACTCTCTTTAGCAAGTATGCTAGTTTAGTTTAGCAAAGATCCGGCTTTTACGGTCCATGTTACAAAGTTTAGAAAAAATTTTGATTTACCGTTTCCGCAACCCCGAAAGTACCGGGAGAGGTAACGTGGACCTAACAGTGGTATCAGAGCCAGGTTGAACATAAACTAGCTTGGTAGTAAAGTGTATCGAAGTTCGAAACGAAAAAATCGAAAAAAAACCAAGTTATAAAAACCTGAGTTTCTGTTAAAAAGTTTTCTGGTCAAAACAAAATTTGTTATATCCCAAAAATCATCTCAGGCTTTTTATAAGAAAACCACCAAAAACGATGTAGTAACTCAACCAAAGAGCCGCGCTTCCGCGGCAAGAGCAAGCTCTTGCCGCGGAACCGCGGCCAAGTTGGTGAGTTACTGCATCGATTTTGGTGCAGTGTGTTTCTGACATGGTTTTAGGATTTTTCAGATATATTATATGTGCCCAGATTTTCCAGAATAGAAATTCACTTTTGGGGTCCTATAATTCCGTATTTTTTTTCGAACTTCGCTACACTTTGGCTATGTTGGTTATATCTGTGATGTTTGCATGTATTGAACGTCGGCTAATCGCTATAAGACGATTAGTCGGGGTTATACATGATCTGTGTTTGATATTGGAATGTGTATATGAACTCGTTGAATTGTCGCGGATGAATAGCCGGGGTGGATGTGAGATGAGAGTTTCTTTTTCTTTCATTCATGTAATAAAATTGTAAATTGATGTAATATTATTTGTATGGCCGCACAACCGGGTCGGGGTTGTAGCCGTCATTGTATAATTCTTTTTACTGTTTTTGCTCCTAGGATAGACCCATGGAGGGGTGCACAAACTACTGGGTAGCTCGAAGTGCCGAGTGGCCTACTCATGGCATTGAGGGAGGTTGCTTCGCTTCGGGTACTTGGCGGGTAGTTTGCCGCACCCGTAGGGGTCTTGGGTGGGGTTTTGGCTATTCATCGCGACCGTGTAATCCGTTTTTCGTTGCAGGCTCGAACGAATTGCGGATTCCTAGTATATCCAAAGTGTTCATCTGTGATCTGGATTGGCTATCATTGCTATATTGCTATATATAATAACTATTTAGGCGTTGCTTATGTTTTACAGCCGCGCTAGCCCAGCCCCTGCTCTGTCGTTAGTTAAGTAACCTAACGGGTGATGACGGGGCCCCGTGGCGAATGCGAATGGCATAAGCGTACGTCATATTTTGGTTGTTTTCTGCAATGGTAGGATTTAAATGATGGGACGCATTAAAAGAACTAATGCAAGAAAATAAACCTAAAAGACGTTGTTGGAACAAGTTTTTCAAAAAGCTGTTATTACAAGGACGTTCATCTTTTTGTTTTGCATCGCGGTATTCAGTTATGAATGCCCAGCACCTCAGTCGACGAGGCAAAGGCCGAGATCCCTTCACCGGGAGTGACCCCTTGGACAAAACTTTGCGTCAGGGTAATAACTTCACTATAGTCGATTATTCTTGCTTTGCATCGAGGTATTCATCTTACGAATGCCCAGCACCTCACTCGACGAGGAAAGAGCCGAGATCCCTTAACAGGGAGTGACCTCTTTAGCAAAAGTTTTCGCCACTGTATTTTTCAAAAAGGTGCTATCGAGTTCCTTCAACGATATCAAGTTCATTACGTTAACGGGTTTTTCGCCAAAAACCCAGCCGTAGCCCTCCGTCATTTCCTACAAGTACTACTCAGTATTCGAGCTACGTATTTTGGCATTGTCAAGGCGTAGTGATCGGTAGCTAAGTATTGCTTGTTTGCAGCCTTATTTTTTCGGATTATTTAGGACAGTCGCATAGCTATGTTGGCATTGTCAAGAGTTATGCGGGTGGGTCTAAGTTAATCAAGATAATGACGGGCCGAACTTGACTAACAGTTCATGATATGTTGGCATTGTCAAGGTCATGAATCGTTAGGGGCAAAAACCATATCGGGAGTTTCAAAAGAACTGAAACTTGCAGATTTGGCATACCTTCTGGAGTATGGTGACTAGAGTGGATTCCATCTAGGCTATCACACAATGACAGTTGGATCCCGATCCCACTGATGAGTTGGTTTACTCTCGGGAGATTATTTCACATAACGATCAATGATATAAACCTAGTAGGTGTCTAGAAAGGTGTTAGCGGGGTTACGCCCCCAGGGAAAAGAGGTTATTTAATTAAGGAACTTCGCGAAAGCGTTGGAAAACCTCCCTCGAAGTACCGACACTAGCCTGGCTGAAAGGTTAAGCAAGTATTGTGACGTGAATTAAAACCCGGCTAGTTCTTCTTTTAAAATGTTTTAAGAAGAATTTGAGGAAACAGTGGGAGACATCCTGGTTAGATAAATTAATAAACCAATCTAATCTTGCAAGAGCATACGCTGAGTGTTTCTTTTCTCTCTCTCCAGGCAACAACCTTTTCACGCCCTAATTAAGATAATAAAATGTATCGCTTGACCGATCCGAATTCTTATTCGGGACTGGGGAAAGTTGGTTCAGCTCTAACTTGTGACAACAGTCATGAGTATGAGAATGGGAAAGAGGAAAGTATGGATTTCCAGGATACCCAGTTGAAGAAGAAGCATGGTTTTGCATCTACTTCAGGTGTTCTTGTAATTGAGAACTGTTTTACGGTCAGCCCTACCTCCTGGGTACTTGATACCGGATCAGGATCTCATATCTGTAATTTATTGCAGGGACTGAGAAAAAGTAGGAAAGTTGCACCGGGTGATATGTCGCTCAGAGTAGCGAACGGAGCACAAGTTTATGCGGCAGCCGTCGGTGAATATCACCTAGTATTGCCAAATGGCAAGACTATGATTTTGAACGATTGCTACTATGTACCCTCTATGGTTTGCAACATCATATCAGTTTCTTTACTCGATAAAGATAGATATAAGTTTGTTCTTGAAAAGAATATCATGAACATTTACCTTGATAAGGTACTGGTTGCAGAGGGTACACTGTTTAATGGTATCTACGTTCTAAATCAGAATACAGTTCTCAATATACATAACACACGCAAGAGGAAGAATTCAGATACGAATGAATCCTACTTGTGGCATTGTAGACTTGGTCATATTGGAGAGAAAAGACTGAGTAAGTTTCATAAAGATGGACTCTTGAATGCGTTCGATTTTTCATCTTATGAAACTTGTCAGTCTTGTCTCAAAGGGAAGATGACCAAATCTCCGTTCACCGGACATGGAGAAAGAGCAAGAGAGCTCTTGGGACTCATACACAGTGATGTGTGTGGTCCGATGTCTATACATACAAGGGGTGGGTTCTCGTACTTCATTACATTCACTGACGATCTCTCTAGGTTCGGATATGTGTATCTGATGAAACACAAATCTGAAACTTTTGAGAAATTCAAGGAATTCAGAAACGAAGTAGAGAACCAGACAGGCAAAAGTATCAAGATCCTCCGGTCTGATAGAGGAGGGGAGTACTTAAGCACGGAATTCCGAGATTACTTAAAAGAGAATGGTATTCTCTCTCAGCTCACTCCTCCTTATACACCACAGCACAACGGTGTGTCGGAGAGAAGGAATCGTACCCTATTGGATATGGTTCGATCCATGATGAGTGATGCTGAGTTACCTCTTTCATTCTGGGGACTTGCGCTAGAGACAGCGGCATACTTGCTGAATCAGGTTCCGTCTAAATCCGTGCCTAAGACTCCATATGAAATATGGAGTGGTAAGAAACCATATCTAGAAAGAATTAAGATATGGGGCTGTCCGGCCTATGTAAAAGTACAAAAACCAGACAAGCTTGAGGCACGGTCAGTTTTATGTAAGTTTGTGGGATATCCTAGAAATTCTCTGGGATATCTGTTCTACCACACTGAGGAACAGAAGGTGTTCGTTGCTCGTCGCGCCACCTTTTTAGAGTGGCAATTTCTTGCAAAAGAAATAAGTGGGAGCACGGTAGAACTGGATGAAATATCTGAACCACAAAATCAAACTGAGGATTTAGCAGAACCAGAAAGTTCAGTGACCCCAAACGAACCTCAGCCACTCCGCAGATCTGGTAGGATTTCTCATCCGCCCGAGAGATACTACGGTTTTCTCATAGACGGGGATCGAGAGGATTGCATCTTGGAAGAAGATGACCCTACCAGTTTCAGGCAGGCCATTATCAGTAGGGACTCTGATAAGTGGCAGGAAGCAATGCAATCCGAAATGGAGTCCATGTACGCCAATAAAGTGTGGACCTTGGATATTGCTCCACCTGGGGTAAAACCCGTTGGATGCAAATGGATCTACAAAAGGAAACTTGGTGTAGATGGGCAGGTGGAAACCTATAAAGCTAGACTCGTTGCAAAAGGTTTTCGTCAAAGACCTGGTTTGGACTATGACGAGACTTTTTCTCCGGTGGCTATGCTCAAATCCATTCGGATCCTACTTGCCATTGCTGCCTTCCATGACTATGAAATCTGGCAGATGGATGTTAAGA
Source organism: Agapanthus africanus (assembly GCA_030015575.1). Classification (NCBI taxonomy): domain Eukaryota; kingdom Viridiplantae; phylum Streptophyta; class Magnoliopsida; order Asparagales; family Amaryllidaceae; genus Agapanthus; species Agapanthus africanus. The sequence goes on along the minus strand of JASDDO010000024.1, from coordinate 703,393,625 downwards.
CGGCTTTCCTAAACGGTTGTTTGGAAGAGTGCGTTTACATGGATCAACCAGAAGGTTTCGTAGACAGTGGGAGCAGCGGAAAGGTGTGCAAGTTGCTTAAATCCATTTATGGATTAAAGCAGGCATCGCGGAGCTGGAACATCTGTTTTGATGAGGCAATCAAGGAATTTGATTTCATCAAGAACGAAGATGAACCCTGTGTATATAAGAAGATTGTAGGACGAACTGTCGTGTTCCTAGTCTTGTACGTGGACGACATTCTTTTGATAGGAAATGATGTTCCTATGCTACAATCGGTCAAGCTGTTTTTGTCACAAAGGTTCTCCATGAAGGACCTGGGTGATGCCTCGTACATTCTGGGGATCAAGATCTATAGAGATAGATCCAAGAAACTGTTGGGACTTTCGCAGTCCAGGTACATAGAGACCGTACTAAAGAGATTTAGTATGGAGGATTCCAAGCGCGGTAACATACCCGCATTGCACGGAATTACCCTCTCCAAGAAGATGTCTCCTAAGACTGACGAGGAGAGGGTTCGCATGAGCACTATACCCTACGCTTCGGCGGTAGGATCTATAATGTATGCGATGCTATGTACAAGACCAGATGTAGCTTACGCGTTGAGCGCGGTAAGCCGGTATCAGTCAGACCCAGGGGAGGACCACTGGACAGCAGTGAAGAACATTCTCAAGTACCTGAGGAGGACTAAGGAGATGTTCCTGGTTTACGGTAATGGTGACCTCAGGGTCGAGTCCTTTACCGATTCAAGCTTCGAGAGTGACAAAGATGACAGCAAGTCTGTCTCGGGTTTTGTGTTTACCCTCAACGGAGGGGCGGTATGTTGGAGGAGTTCCAAGCAGGATACCGTCGCAGACTCGACGATGGAGGCTGAATACATTGCTGCAAGCGATGCCGCAAAAGAGGCAGTCTGGATTAAGAAGTTCATTAGTGAACTTCAGGTGGTTCCGTCCATTGTTGACCCAATACCTTTGTATTGCGATAACAATGGGGCTATAGCTTTAGCGAAGGAACCAAGGTCCCATCAGAAATCCAGGCACATCTTAAGGCGGTATCACCTGATCAGGGAGATCATTGATCGACAGGAGATCGAGGTGCGGAGAGTAGACACAAAGGACAACACTGCGGACCCATTCACGAAGGCTTTACCTCAGACTCAGTTCGAGCGGCTGATCGAGATGATAGGTCTTCGATACGCCAGTACATGGCCTTAGTGCAAGTGGGAGATTGTTAGTGTATATGCCCTAGAGGCCATTACTGTATCATACTAGTATGTATATTACTTGATGGAAGCTTGGGATATTCACAGTTGTACAAACAATCTTACTCAATATAGTAGTATGCTACTTGGTTTGTCTCTGCTTTAATGTGTACACGTGTGTTTATTTATTATATCACCTATACGCATTAGTAGAGCCCTTAGGATCTTTGCTTGATTACCGGCGTTGTGATGGCGATCACACTCGTGGGGGCTGAGTAATCTACAAGCACATCCTTATACACGTCCCTGGTCGTGGGAGTATCGAGATAGGGCATCGATGCTCCGGAGTAGACTAGCGTATGCGCTTCTCATCCCAGCACGGGAGACGGTCTGTCCCACAGCCGTCAGTACGTCGTACTTGAGATAGTATGCGGGTGCTCGTTGGGTTACGAGTACACTGGACAGGACTCGTCGGGAACTGATGGTTGGTATTATACCTATCGTCAGTTATCAGTTCCCAGGTGACATGAGTACAGCTTAGTCCGCTGACTTGACAATGTCACTTCGCCTCGAGTGTGTTCCCACTGTTCTTTGATTACTACCCTACCACGGCTCTACTGAGTCGTGCAAACAGGTAGTAGTTGGGAGCAGTCCCGAAGCACTTGGAGGCAGTGACGGTTAGACAGGATTCGTCTCTCCCGGTATTGGGGGTTGACATCGCGCTGTGTCTAGGAGAGCCATTACATAAGTAGTCCCTGGCCAGGGCAAGCGAGATGTACTGGTAGGTTCCAGTGTTATCTCAGGGTGTATTGGGCTTCACTCCGACACGACTTGTACCGCTATTAGGGGACTGACGTTTACCGCCCCCCTAGGCCCGCCATGCGATGTATCAGACGAACAGACCGGACTGTACGGAGAATGTCACATTCAGACTCAGTAGGAGTTCAGATGGGGTTTCACCTCGTCAGCCTTCTTGTCGGCATCTACCTGGGGACCGTTACGCACAGCTAGTGCCGCTTGCGGTCTGTGGTTAAACCCACTGCCAGCGTAGTGTCGAGTCTTTAGAGTCCCACACAGAGGGTATTCGCCTCTGGGCAAAACAGAGTAGAGGTCGCATGGTTTTGCGACAGGGTTCGTTCTCATCCGCGCACTTGTGCACGTTTGGAGTCCGGACGGATTATACTGGCAGGCTCTGGTTTGAGCCAGATACTGGTATATATATTTGGGGTTGCTTTTATATCTTGGTATTCTTGTTCCTCGGAACGAGAATGCAGGTGTGTATGCACAGTTGCTTGAGGCGGAGGATGAGGTATTTCATTAGGGTTTCGGAACGGGTGCGTATGCACAGTTGACAGTTATCATTTTCCAAACCCTAATGGATTTATGAATTATCTATTAATAATAGTAATTAAATGAGAATTATGTTATGGTTGATTTTGTTGACTTGTTGACTATGGTTGACTTGTTGACCATGGTTGAAGATTGACCACCATCATGCTTTAAAAAGTCCTCCTTGATTCATGCTTACATTTCTTTAAATGAAGCATGGTAGTGGTCATTCCAAATTGCCATCAACTATTCTCATTTTGAATTATTATCATTTAGATAATTCTTTTTCTTTTTGATATGGTTGCAAAAAGGAAAAAGAGAGCTCATTCTTTTATATCCATTCTCTCTCCACTCTTCATCTTCTTCTTCCTCTAGCTCAAGGTGATTCCTTCTCATGTGTTGAGATTCCTTCACCTTGAAAAGAAAACAACCCCTAGACACTCTCTACTCTCTCTAGGGTTCAAGGTTTAGCAAGCCGGAAACCCTAGTTCACTCAAAGATCGAGGAAGAGCCCAAAGGTCGAACCTTCGAGGTGGATCCATCTTCGACGGAAGAAGGCGACGAGAAGAGAACCATTCAAGCTTCTACAAAGAACAAGAAAGAAGAACAACAACAAGAAGAGAAGGAGTTCAAGTTTAGGTATAACCATCTTCATAGTAGCTAACTCTCTTTAGCAAGTATGCTAGTTTAGTTTAGCAAAGATCCGGCTTTTACGGTCCATGTTACAAAGTTTAGAAAAAAATTTGATTTACCGTTTCCGCAACCCCGAAAGTACCGGGAGAGGTAACGTGGACCTAACAATGACAACAAGCATAATAATCATAATAAAGCATAAGAAAACATCATGTCGACTCAAGTGAGCTCGACCCCAAAATACAGCATAAAAGTCCACAAACCTCACAGTCTCATCTCTAGGTCAATATACAATAAAACTGGTAGAAACAGTTGATGGAGTACACTAGATACAAGAATATACAAGGTGGTACAAAAGAATAACATAACCCACCTATGAGCAAATCTCGAGCCCAGACAAAAGAGGCAAAAGAACAAGTGCGCCCGCCGCTACTGAACTGACGGAGCGGACCTGCAAAAGACTGTGGCACAATGGGGGTGAGTTGCCAACTCGTGAGTAATAAATAACATCTACAAAGGCTATCGTATCCATGCACACAAGCATCCTAGCATCTAAAATACAGGTATGACGGGATGCACTAGCAGGTGTGTATACAACATCAGTGTACTAATATGTATGCAACATGAATATCTGAGGTCTCAATAGGTATATATAAGAAACATTTTATCTCTTTTTGTGTTTTGAAACTCTTTTAGAATGCCAGCATAATGTCAATGAATCGACGAAAAACGGTGTCCAGCAACGACACCCAAAAGTTGTCTCAAATCTCATAAACCCATGTCATAGTGTCTCTGGCCTCAGCCATCCGGCTGACCCATCTCAATATCAATATCTCATCCTCTCGCGGCCCCGGTCGGTATCCTCTGGATATCCGCCGTGCCCAATGAAGTCATCGGTCGGTAATCCGTCCCCTGCCAGGCTCATCGTCAGCACCACGAGCTTCTTGCCCCGGGGTACCCTACCGGGCCCACCATGTACCCGTGCCGGTTCCTCCACTCCTCGACACGGATTTCCAAAACCACAGCAAACTCATGGTGGACAACACTTACATCACTAGAAAACCGCAATTTTACATATTTTAAAAATATAATAAGTTTAGAAATTTTGCGGTTTTCCCCCGAAATCCAGCAATATCATAAAATCTCAAGAAATCCTCATAAGTGCATATATCAATGATAATGAATGCGTACGATACCAATAATCAAGTTGCGATGTGTGATTAATGTATTAAGCATGAACAATTAATATGATGAAGTACATGCACATGAATAGCAATACTACGGTTTCATTTTTAAGGAATTAAAGGCAATAGCACAAGTTTAAATTTAAAGGTTATCTAGTGTGGTGGCATGGCAATTACCAGGGTGTGTGTGTAAGCATGAATAGTGCTCGTGCTGCATATAAAAACCCTGGCAATGGTGCAGGTGTCCTATAAAAAGTTTTCGTATAGGTATGTCAATATAATGCATGGATGCAGCAATTAATCATATACGTGTTTCATCCCTAATTACTAACATCACTAAGAATCTTGTAAGTTACTAAAACTATCGGGCGGCTTGCGCCATCCAACGATAGTCCCCCGTAGATATTACATCTACTCACCGGAATCCCTGGCTAGCTGTGTCCAATCACCGTCTTTCCTTTTCGCGCCGCGTCTGACGTCTACGCGACCGAACCTGGAATTAACATCAATACCAAACATAAGGTTACATATCAAGAACGACGCAAAACCCAAACGAAACTACTAACGTTCGCTAGCTAGGTACAACGTGCACAAAGTGCGCGGAACACACGCGAAAATCGCAAAAACTGCCAAAAACGCCGATTTGGTCGCCCGGCAAAACTAAAACCCGACTACCCAAAAATCCGCACACACGCATCCTAAACGTCATAGGATAAGCCAACACAATCATCAAGATGTCGAAAATAGTCCATCGCATAATTTTTTTAAAAATCTAGTAAGCACAAAACTAGCAATTTTGGTGCAAATATCCAAAATTAGCGATACGGTTAACACAATCCAACCACACAACAAGCAATCTACAAACACTATAATTACAACACATTTGCAAAGATTCAAAACCTAATTTCTATAAACAACCATTACTTGAATTATATAACATAGCAATTCTTAATCCAAACTATATATGAAAACCTTAAATTAACACTAATTTATAACTCAATTAGCAAGTTAACCTACTAGATTAGGTTAGCAAAACAACTAGATAACAAATTAAATTTAATCAACTAAATAATGGTTTCTAAACCTTAATTCAACTCATTAATCATGCTTCACAACCCATTTCCATACACTAACCCCTTTCTAGATTTTGGTAAATTAGCAAACTTAATGCAATTTCACACAAAATTAACATAGAATAGGTTAATAGGAAGCCGCATAAGCAAGGTAACCATATAGATTAGTTAATTAACAACTAGATTAACTACAAAACAATTTAATTAACTATCATGGCTTCAAAAAAAAAAATCCTAGTTTAATACAAACTACCCTTTTATAAACTAGATTAGAAATTAGTTAAACTTTTAACACTAAAACCATAATTAAAGGAATTAGCCAAAAGAATTTAACTTGATGGAAATTATACCTCAAGATCTATGGATCAAGCATGTGATTTGCCTCTAAGGATGGCTTCCTAGCTCCAAGATTCAAGCAAGAATGGCTAAGGATAAATGATAGCATAAGGATTTTGTTTGGATTTTTGAATAAATTGTGGATTTTGATGTGTTTTTTTGAAGAAATTTGAAGCAAATGAAAAGAAAAGAGATGAAGAAGAGGGAGGTGCAGGTTTCGGCCAGAGGGAGGTGAGGGGAGGGGTGTGGGTGAGTGGGAAAGTCATTGGTCAACTCCCCAAAAGTCAATGCCCCATACCTAATCAAACTATAATTAAAATAATTCCATAAACCAACAATTCAACACAAGAAAGAAAACAAAGAATGAGGCCAGAAATTTCTGGACTTGCACAAGGTGGCGCTGTCCTATGGCTGAGGGAAACGAGAGAGGGGTTTTACAAAAGAAATTTTACGCAAAAAGGCCCCCTACAACTCAAAAATTTCAAGTTTTAGCTCAAAATTCAATAAATTCGTTTCATATCATAAAAATTTGTAAAAAAAACAAAATAAATTACTAAAAATTTATGTTATCACTAGATTTTAATTATCATAATTTTAGAGATTAAAATTAGCCCGGGAAAATTTGTATTTATCGCTTATTTAATGTATTTTCTTACCGGCTTAAAATAATATTAAAAATTGAAAAATTAGGGAAAATTTTTAAACGACCAGAATTTCATAATTAACTCATTAGCTACTAAAAACAAGCAATTACCTATCCATTTTAGGTATAATTAGCCCTAAACTGCAAAATAACAAGAAAGACGGTTTTCTGAAAAATACCGAATTTTCACCGAATTTCAGGGAAACACCAAAACGACTTTTCAAGACGCTACGACAAGACTCTATGGCGATCTCGGGTCAACAGACTACTCTGTACCAGTGTCACCAGAGAACTGCCATCTGACGTGAGGTATAATACCATCTGGGAGTTCTCGGCGAGTCCGTCCAGTGTACCCAGTCTCTACTGAGCACCCGTATATCATCTCTGATATCAAACACCAATGGATATGGGATCATCCATCGCCCATCTGTATGGGTCGAGAAGGTACACGCTAGTCTACTCTGGTATATCGATGCCCCATCTCGATACACCCACGACTAGGGACTTTGAAGGATGTACTTATGGACTACCATGTCCCCACTAGTATGATCCGCATCATAGTCCAGGTAGTCAAGCACACATCCTAAGGGCTTTACCAACATGTAACAGAGAGACAATCAGTATACACGTTAAGGTAAAGTTCAACCAGATAGCATACTATCATGTCGAGCAAGAAAGTCCTCCCTATATATGTCCCAGCATCCACTACAATATACATCCTGTGTACAGTAATGGCCTCTAGGGCATACATATAACTAACAGGATGGACGAGCGGGACAGCGGAATGAAGACCCGAAGGATCGGTTTCGTGAGATATACTTTCTACAGCATAGTAGTTAAAGCCTCTTGTTGTTTACTAGTTACTAGTTTAGCAAAGATCCGTGCTTTAAGTCCATGTTGCCTTGCGCCAAATCATTGTTTTTTGTCGTTTCCGTGCCCCCCCCCGTAGGAACCGGGATGAGCAACGTGGACTTACAGTGGTATCAGAGCCTAGCTAAACATAAACTAGTAAGTTAGCAAAGTGTTTAGAATATCGATCGGAAAAAAAGTCGCAAAACACGTCCGCAAAACCTCAAGTTTCTGTCGATTTTCAAACTGCTCAAAAAGTGATTTAAAATATATGAAAAATCATCTCAGGGTTTTGTAAAAACACTGCAGAAAAACGATCCAGTGACTTGATCAAACGACCGCGGTTACGCGGCAATAACATGCTCATTGCCGCGGTTCCGCGGCCGATTTGACTCGGCAGTGGATCGGATTTTGTGCAGTGTTTTAGTTTGGCTGTTTTGGGATTTTCAATACATGTTTTTTCTACCCAGATTTTCCAGAGAGCAAATTTACTTTTGGGGTGGTTAAAAATCCGTATTTTGATCGATATTCCGTAGACTTTGGCTAATGCATATTTTCTGTGATGTGATATATGTATTGAACGTCCGCTAATCGTTATACATCGATTAGTGGGGGTTATACATATCTGTGATCTGTAATGTTGATGGTTTGAGTATATGAACTCGGTGGATTGTCGTGGATGAATAGTCGGGAATGGGTGTGAGACGAGAGTTTCTTTTTCTTTCATTCATTGTAAAATTTGTAAATTGATGTAATATTATTTGTTTGGCCGCACAACCGGGTTGGGGTTATAGCCGTCATTGTATAATTTCTTTTTACTGTTTTTTCTCCTACGATAGACCTAAGGTGAGGTGCACAAACTACCGGGTATCTCGAAGAGCCGAGTGGCCTACTCACGGTGTTGAGGGAGGTTGCTTCGTTTCGGGTACTTGGTGGGTAGTTTGCCGCACCCGTAGGGGTCTAGGGTGGGTTTTGGCTATTCATCGCGACCGTGTAATCCACTTTTCGTTGCAGGCTCGAATAAATCGCGGATTCCTAATATATCCAAAGTGTTCATCTATGATCTGTAATGGCTATCATTGCTATATATCTGTATATGATATCTATTTAGGCGTTGCTTATGTTTTTCAGCCGCGCTAGACCAGCCCCCGCTCTGTCGTTAGTTATGTAACCTAACGGGTGATGACGGGGCCCCGTGGCGAATGCGAATGGCATAAGCATACGTCATATTTTGGTTGTTTTCTGTAATGGTAGGATTAAATGATGGGACGCATTAAAAGAACTAATGCAAGAAAAATAAACCAAGTAAAAGTCGTTGGAACACTTTCAAAACCACTCGGTTCTTTTCAAAAACCAGCTTTTTAAACGCGGAGCTTGAACCACTCCTTTTAAAAGCTATCTCGTTCCATCGATTATATCAAGTTCACTACGTTCACGGTTTCGCCAAAACCATTCATAGCCCTCCGTCATTTCGTATGAATATTCAATAGTATTCAAGCTATGTTTGTTGACCTTCGTCAAGGCATAGTGATTGGTAGCTATTGGGTGTTTATATGTAGCATTGATAGATGCATTGGTTTGGGACAGTCGTACTACTATTTTGGCCTTCGTCAAGGGTATGTACGGGTTGGTTCAAATTAACCTGGACAATGACGGATAGAACTTGACATGTGACTTATGATATGTTGGCCTTCGTCAAGGTCATAAGAGCATGGGGCAAAAATCCACATCGGGAGTTTCAAAAGTACTAAAACTTGCTAGTATTGCATACCATTTGGAGTGTGATGATTTTGGTAGGATTCCTTCAGTTTTGTCATGCGATGATATTTGGATCCTGATCCTACTGTGAGTATATGCTACTCCTCAGGAACTTTCTCGCTCAACGATCAATGCTATAAACCAAGTAGGTGTCTAGAAAGGTATTAGCGGGGCTACGCCCACAGGGAAAAGAGGTTACTTAATTAAGGAACTTCGCGAAAGCGTTGGAAAACCTCCCTCGAAGTACCGACACTGGCCTGGCTGAACGGTTAAGCAAGTATTGTACGGTGAGATCGATCCTGACTAATTCTTCCTTTATGGTTTGAGGAGGGATTCGAGAGACAGTGGGAGCCATCCTGTTTAGATAAATTAAAAACCAATCTAAACTTGCAAGAGCATCATGCTGAGTGTTTTCTTCTCTCTCTCTTAATTGCAGCGACCCAGTGACCGCACCTAGGTTATATCTAGATAATAAAATGACTGAATCTGACTGTTATGACTGGCAATGGTCTGTCCAGATGTCCATTGCCCATGACGAGCTGCGACACCTCTTGACTGATCCAACCCCTGCCGTCTTAGGTCCAGTTTCCCCTGTCACGGATATTGATATCCGTAAGACATCGGAAGAAGACTGTGCGAAAGCCAAGTGCCTCGTGTTAGTCTCAGTTGATGGTATTTACCAGAGGCAGCACGAGAAGATGGACTTAGTTTCTATCTTCCTCCATAACAAAGATTCATATGGAGAGCAATCTCGTATCGCAAGATATGAGACCTCGAACGAATTGCTTCCAGCGAGGTTGGCTATCGGGTCATCTGTAAAGGGCAACGTCCTTACAGAGACCAGCTCTTTCGAGCTCACGGACCTGAAGACCACGTTGAAGAACGTGTCGGATACTGACTTAGTTCAACAGTCTCTACCTACTACCCTGAAGGAAACCAGGGAAGTAGAAAGAAAGGGAAAGGCAGAAGTTTCGGGAATGGATGCATTAAAAGAGGGATGTTCCTATTGTTACGGGAATGAACATTGCAGAAGGATTGCAGGGCTTGCAAAGCCAGTGGCCAGAATTCGAAGCATGTTGTGGCTTCGGCTTCGGGTGTGTTTGTAATAGAGAACTGTATGTCAGTTAACCCTACTTCCTGGGTATTAGATACCGGATCAGGATCTCATATCTGTAATTCGTTACAGGCTCTGAGAAACCGTAGGGTTATCAGGAAAGGTGATATGACTCTCAGGGTTGCTAACGGAATGAGCATGTATGCTGTATCCGTAGGGGAATATCATCTAGGACTGACAACTGGGCAGATATTGATTCTGCGTGACTGTTTTTATGTACCAGGTGCGACTTGTAACATCTTATCTATATCCTTACTTTCTAAGGAAGGATATGATTTTACTTTTGTAAGCGATGTAGTAAACATCCACCTAAATCAAGTACTGATTGGGTCAGGTACATTGAAATACGGTATATACATTTTGAATCAAGCTCAGGCCTTCAGTGTCCAGAACACACTTAAAAGAATGTCTCCGGAATTAAATCAGGTTTTCTTATGGCATTGTAGACTGGGTCACATTAATGAGACACGGTTGACAAAGTTACATAAAGAAGGATACTTGGATCCGTTCGAGTACCAGTCTTATGCCACTTGTGAATCTTGTCTCATGGGAGAGATGACAAAGACTCCGTTCACTGGACACGGAGAAAGAGCGAGCGAGCTCTTGGGACTCATACACAGTGATGTATGTGGTCCAATGTCTACACATGCGCGAAGTGGTTATTCATACTTCATTACTTTCACAGACGATTTCTCTAAGTATGGGCATGTTTTCTTGATGAAGCACAAATCCGATGCCTTTAAGAAATTTCAGGAATATAAGAATGAAGCGGAAAAACAAACAGGCAAAAGTATCAAGACACTGAGATCTGATCGAGGTGGTGAATACTTGAGTGCCGAGTTTCTGGGCTACTTAAAAGAGAATGGAATTCTTTCTCAGCTTAGTCCTCCATACACACCACAACACAACGGTGTATCGGAAAGGCGGAATCAAACCCTATTGGATATTGTTCGTTCCATGATGAGTAAGGCTGAGTTACCGCGATCCTTCTAGGGTTATGCACTAGAATCAGCTGCATATCTTTTGAACAAGGTTCCCTCCAAGACTGTGCCTACCACACCATATCTGGTGTGGGAAGAAACCCTGTCTTAAGTATCTGAGGATATGGGGATGTCCAGCTTTTGTAAAAAAGCAGCATGCGAACAAGCTCGAGGCACGCTCAGTACTGTGTAAGTTTGTGGGATACCCAAAGAACTCCAGAGGGTATTTTTTCTATTACACAGAGGAACAAAAGGTTTTTGTTTCTCGTCATGCCCACTTTCTGGAACATCAGTTTTTAGAAAAAGAAGCAAGTGGGAGCGTAGTAGAACTGGAAGAAATTCCAGAACCACAAGCTATTACTGAAAGCTTGGAAGAACCAGAAGTTTCAAGAGAACCGGACATCCCAGCGCCACTCCGCAGGAATAGTAGGCAGTCTCATCCGCCCGAGAGATACTACGGTTTTCTCATAGACGGGGATAGAGAGGATTGCACCATGGATTATGGTGAGCCTACTAGCTTCTAGCAAGCCATTCAGAGCGGTGACTCGGTAAAATGGCTGGATGCAATGCGGGCCGAAATGGATTCTATGTACACCAACAAAGTTTGGACTTTGGACTTTGCTCCAGAAAGGGTAAAACTCGTAGGCTGCAAATGGATCTTCAGAAAGAATATTGGTGTAGATGGGCAGGTTGAGACCTATAAAGCTAGACTTGTTGCAAAGGGTTTTCGTCAAAGACCTGGTTTGGACTATGACGAGACCTTTTCTCCAGTGGCTATGCTGAAATCCATTCGGATCCTTCTTGCCATTGCTGCCTTCCACGATTATGAAATCTGGCAGATGGACGTAAAGACGTCTTTCCTAAATGGAAATTTAGAAGAGTGCGTCTATATGGATCAGCCGGAGGGATTCATTCAGAGTGGGAGCAGCGGTAGAGTGTGCAAGTTGCTAAAGTCCATCTATGAACTTAAGCAGGCATCGCAGAGTTGGAACATCTGCTTTGATGATACTGTCAAAGAATTCGACTTTATCAAAAACCAGATGAACCATGCATTTACAGTAAGATTGTAGGGAGAACTGTAGTATTCCTCGTCTTATACGTGGATGACATTCTCCTGATAGGAAATGATATTCCTATGCTACAGTCAGTCAAAGGTTTCTTGTCGCAGAGGTTCTCCATGAAGGACCTGGGCGATGCCAACTACATTCTGGGGATCCAGATCTATCGTGATAGATCTAAGAGGATGTTGGGACTTTCACAGTCAAGGTACATCGACACCATACTGAAAAGATTCAGTATGGAAGATTCCAAGCGCGGTAATTTACCGGCTTGTCATGGGATCACCCTCTCCAAAGAGATGTCTCCCAAGACTGATTTGGAAAGGGATCGCATGTCTATTTTACCCTAAGCTTCTGCGGTAGGATCTATAATGTATGTGATATTGTGTACCAGACCAGATGTAGCATACGTATTGAGCGTTGTAAGCCGGTACCAGTCGAACCCAGGGGAGAAACACTGGATAGCGGTAAAGAACATTCTCAAGTACCTGAGAAGGACTAAGGAGATGTTCTTGGTGTATGGCGGAAAAGACCTCCATCTCGAGGCCTTTGCTTGTAGGGTTCCTAGGCACTCTTGTGAAGGTTCATAAGGCATCAAACATGCCCGGATAAAATTTTAGACGTGCCGAACAACCCAAAGCCGGGATCTTTGCTAGATTATTAGGGTTAAACATGCAAGATGATAACTTTTATCTAAGTGTGAGGGATTACAACCTTTGTAGTCCGTTCCTTCGCTTCACAAGCTCCGAGTAGAAGTCCCTTCACCACGATCCACGATCTTCCGGACTCATGAGAGGCTCCACGACTCGAACGATCCATGCTAGCTTGAAGTGTTCCAAATCTCCGATGATCTACGTCGAAGTTGCAAAGACTCAAGATTTCTCACTCTAAAGAGATGAACACACTAATCTTATGGGCTAGATGAGATGAGGATGAGAGAGTAGTATTTTTGCTTTCTTTTTAAATCATTTTCTCATATTTATTCATCACATAAAGAATTTCTAGTGAGCTTTTTCAAGAGAGAAGAAGATGATAATGGAAAATGATAATAATCATAAAATCCTTTTGTGATGAATAGAAAGAAATGTATATGATTGATTTATAAACCATGGTCAAGGATGAGTGGCTAAGATTTTGTAGAGAATAAACTAGAGTTAGAGTTTGGTTGGGTTAGAAATGTGTCATCAAAAATATCTTAACCATGACAAAAGATAAAGCTTCTAGAAGGTGCATGAAGCATCTAACCCTAATCAAATCCTAACCTCATTTAATCATCCTTAAACATGTTTAACAATAAATCATATCATGTCACAATAATATATATCACATATATATTATATATTTGCAACAAAAGAAAATAATACAATTAACATATATCGCATATATATCAATGTATCATCCAGTGAGAAAATGAAATAATAAAGCGAGCCAATATTAGATAATGTAATACAATATATCATATATATTATTATATATTAAATCATCGAATCAACACTTGATCCGACGATCCGGCTATATCGAATATAACCGACTAATATATCATGTACCGATTCATCGAATCAACACTTGATCCGATGTCCCGGTTCATATCTAAATATCGCGAGAATATAATACGGTATCTCATATCGCATTATCCTCGGTCCTGCACATATCACATATGTGCCTCTACTCCATTTCGCCTGAGCCAAGAAACCTCTGTGTAGGACTCTAAAGAATCGTCAATACGCCGGTAGCAGGTGATGATCATATCAAACACGCACAAGCTGCAAGCGGTCAGCTAAACGTAACAGCCATCCAGGTATTGAGCGATCAGAAGATCAACAAGCTAGCCTATGCGTTCTCCTGTGAATCCAATCACTAACACTCCCGTACAGTCCGGTCTGTTCGTCTGATATGTCGCATATCAAGTCTAGAGGTGGTATACGTCAGACCCCAGTAACCGATAAGTCGTGTCGATGTATGGCTCATAACGGGTCAAGAAACTACTAGTAACACTTACCAGTAAATCTCTATATCAGCCCTGGCCAGGGACTTCCAGTTATAGCCAATCGAATACAGCACAACATCAACTCCCTTTACCGGGAGAGACGAATCCCCTGCTATCGCTCATTGCCTCCATGTGATTCGGCACTGTACCCAAAAGCCACCATTTTGCACACCCTCTTGGACGTGGTAAGGTGGAAATCAAAGCACAGTGGGAATCACACAAGACTCCATGACGATCTCGGGTCTACAAACTACCCTGTACCAGTGTCACCGGAGAACTGCCATCTGACGTGTGGTATATCACCATCTGGGAGTTCTCGGCGAGTCCATCCAGTGTACCCAGTCTCCACTGAGCACCCGTACACCATCTCTGATGTCAAACTTTGATGGATATGGGATCATCCATCGCCCATCATATGGGTCAAGATGCGTATACGCTAGTCTACTCTGGTGTATCGATGCCCTGTCTCGATATACCCTCAACTAGGAACTGTTATAGGATGTACTCATCGACTACCAAGGCCCCACTAGTATGATCTCATCATAGTCCCAGTAGTCGAGTACAGATCCTAAGGGCTTTATCAACATGTGAGAGTAAAATAGTAAACTAATACAAGTCAACATGTTAAGATAAAGTGAAACCAAATAGCATACTATCATGACGAGCAAGAAAGTCATCTCTATATATATCTAAGCATCCATTCTAATATACATCATATGTACAACAATAGCCTCTAGGGCATATACATAACTAACAATCTCCCACTTGCACTAAGGCCAGCTGCTGTAGTATCTCATACCTAGCATCCCGAATAATCTCTCAAACTGTATCTGGGGAATAGCCTTCATGAATGGATCCGCAGTGTTGTCCTTCATATCTACTCTCCTGACCTCGATCTCCCGGCGATCAACTATCTCCCTGATCAGGTGATACCGCCTCAGAATATGTCTGGACTTCTGATGGGATCTGGGTTCCTTGGCTAAAGCCACAGCTCCATTGTTATCGCAATACAGAGGTATTGGATGCTCAATGGATGGAACCACACCAAGTTCACTAATGAAATTCTTGATCCAGACAGCTTCTTTGGCAGCATCGTTGGCAGCGATGTATTCAGCCTCCATCGTCGAGTCTGCAACGGTATCCTGTTTGGAACTTTTCCAACATACCGTCCCTCCATTGAGGGTAAAGACAAAACCCGAATGCGACTTAGAGTCATCCTTATCACTTTGGAAGCTGGAATCGGTAAAGGACTCCACCTGGAGTTCTCCTTAGTCCTTCGTAAGTACTTGAGAATGTTCTTCACAGCTGTCCAGTGACTCTCTCCAGGATCTGCTTGATACCGACTCACTACACTTAGTGAGTATGCTACATCGGGTCTGGTACATAGCATCGCATACATGATAGAGCCTACTGCCGAAGCATAGGGTATCCCTTGCATTCGAGCTCTCTCCAAATCAGTCTTGGGAGACATCTCTTTGGAGAGAGTGAGTCCAGAGATCGTGGGTTGGTTCCCACGCTTGGATTCTTCCATACTAAACCTCTTTAGTATGGTGTCAATGTACCTGGATTGGGACAATCCCAGTATCCGTTTAGATCTATCTCTATAAATCATGATTCCCAATATGCAGGAGGCATCACCTAGATCTTTCATTGAGAATCTCTGTGATAAGAAGAGCTTGATTGATTGCAGCATAGGAATATCATTTCCTATCAAGAGTATGTCATCCACGTACAATACGAGGAAGACAACCTTACCCTCTGCTACCTTCTTATAGATACAAGGTTCATCTATATTTTTGATGAAGTCAAACTCTTTGACAACAACATCAAAACAGATGTTCCAACTCCGCGATGCTTGCTTTAACCCATAAATGGATTTAAGCAGCTTGCACACCTTTCCGCTGCTCCCACTATCTACGAAGCCCTCTGGCTGAGTCATGTACACGCTCTCTTCTAAATCACCGTTTAGAAAGGCGGTCTTAACATCCATTTGCCAGATTTCGTAGTCATGGTATGCAGCAATGGCAAGTAAGATCCGGATGGACTTAAGCATAGCCACTGGAGAAAAGGTTTCGTTATAATCCACACCTGGTCGTTGACGAAAACCCTTTGCTACAAGTCTAGCTTTGAAAGTCTCAACTTTTCCATCTACACCAAATTTCCTTTTAAAAATCCACTTGCTCCCAATTGGTTTTACCCCTTCAGGAGCATTTTCCAAAATCCATACTTTATTGGTGTACATGGATTCCATCTCAGATCGCATTGCATCCAGCCATTTCACAGAGTCACCACTCGTGATGGCCTGCTCGAAACTAGTCGGGTCATCATCATCCATGATGTAATCCTCGCTTCCACCATCAATGAGAAAACCGTAGTATCTCTCAGGCGGATGAGAAACCCTGCTAGATCGGCGGAGAGGCTGAGGTTCGTCGGGTACTACTGAATCCTCTGGTTCAACCAAGTCTTCTGTTATAGTTTGTGTTGCTGGAACCTCTTCCAGTTCTACCTCAATGTTGCTATTCTGTTTCATAAGAAAACCTTTTTCTAAGAAAGTGGCATGTCGAGAAACAAACACCTTTTGTTCCTCGGGGTGGTAGAAGATATACCCTTGTGAGTTTTTGGGATATCCTACAAACTTACATAAGACAGATCTTGCCTCGAGTTTGTCCGGATTTTGTCTTTTGACATAGGCCGGACAGCCCCATATCTTAATGTAATTAAGATGTGGTCTCTTCCCTTTCCATATCTCATATGGAGTGGTAGGCACAGATTTGGTAGGAACTCTATTCAATAGGTCTATGGCTGTCTCAAGCGCATACCCCCAAAAGGAAATAGGTTACTCAGCTGTACTCATCATCGAGCGCACCATATCTAATAGGGTGCGATTCCTCCGCTCTGATACACCGTTGTGCTGTGGTGTATAAGGAGGAGTAAGCTGAGAGAGAATCACATTCTCTTTTAGATAATCTAGGAACTCATTGCTTAAGTATTCTCCTCCTCGATCAGATCGAAGGATCTTAATACTTTTGCCCGTTTGTTTCTCTACTTCGTGCTTATATTCTCTGAATTTCTCAAAAGCTTCAGACTTGTGTATCATCAGGAACACATGTCCGAATCTAGAGAGATCGTCAGTGAATGTAATGAAGTAGGAAGAACCGTTCCTGGCATGCGTAGACATGGGACCACATACATCACTATGTATCAGTCCTAAGAGTTCATTAACTCTTTCTCCGTGTCCACTAAACGGAGCTTTGGTCATTTTTCCTTTGAGACATGAATGGCAAGTATCATAAGATGATAATTCGAACGGATTCAAATAACCATCCTTATGTAACTTAGCCAGTCGTGTCGCATTGATATGACCAAGTCTACAATGCAACAAGTAGGATTTGTTCATATCTGAACTTTTCCTCTTGTGTGTGTTTTGTATAGTCAGGACTGTATTCTGATTCAGAATGAATATGCCATTATGTAACGAGCCTGATGCAATCAACTTTTGATCTAGGAATATGTTCATAACATTATCCTTTACTACAAAATTATATCCTTCTTTACTTAATAAAGAAACTGATATAATGTTGCACATCATGTTCGGTATATAATAGCACTCATTTAGAATCAGTGTATTACGACTTGGTAATACAAGGTGATATTCGCCAACTACTTTGGCTACAATACTTGCACCGTTCCCTACTTGAACGGATTGATCACATTTTCCTAGTTCTCTACCTTTCCGTAGCCCATGTAACAATTTACATTTGTGGGATCCTGATCCGGTATCTGATACCCAGGACGTAGGGTGAACTGAGAAACAGTTCTCAATAACTAACACACCCGAAGAAGATGCATCAACATGCATGTTCTTTTGGGTGGCGTGAGAATCCCGATATTCTCCTATTTCCTGTTCAGTCTTATAACTCTTATAAGAAAGAACGGGTCCAACGTTCCCTTGCTCAGTACAATAATCGGGTTCAGTCAATACATCCATATTATTATCTTGATTATGGCCTGACATGGTCGCTACCTGGAGAGAGAGAGAAGAAAACACTTTAGCGTATGCTCTTACAAGATTAGATTGGTTATTATCTTATCTAATCTGGATGTCTCCCACTGTTTTTATCAAATTTACCTTCAAACCCAAAAAAGGTAAGATTAGCCGGGATTAATTGCACCCTACAATTTCATTAATCTTTCAGCCAGATCAGTGTCGGTACTTTGAGGGAGGTTCCCCGTGCTTTCGCACGGACCTAATTAAAGTAAACCTCGTTTTCCCAGAGGCGTAACCCCGTTAACACTTTTCTAGACACCTACTTGAATGACTAATTGTCCTGTGTAAAACTCTCCCAGGAGTAACTCTTACTCGCAGTGGGTATCGGGATCCAACTATCGCATAGAAGGTATGCAATCTCATTGCAAATTTCAACACTTGAAATTCCCGATAAAACTTTTACCCCTAGTGTGCTTTTGTTGGAGATAGTGCCCTCAGAGTCAATTATTGGATCATAGGCACGTGATTGCAATGATTGAGGGAGGACCTATCCCGAGACGACAGTCTTACTCGAGATGATAGTTTGCTATCTGGTTTACCTTTATCATCGTGTACTGCTTTAGGTGACATGACATGTCACTATTGCACGTTGATAGAGCCCCTTGGATTCTTGCTTGACGACCAGCAGTATGAGGGCGATCATATACGTGAGAGCTGGGGTCTATAAGCACATCCTTAAAAGGTCCCTAGTCGTAGGAGTTTCGAGACAGGGCATCGATTCTCCAGAGTAGACTAGTGTATACAGTCGAGACCCCGACGAGGGGCGGTGGCCGGTCTCACAAGCCACTGGTGTCAGTTGGTTCACCTAAGATGTATACAGGTGCTCATTGGGTTATGAGTACACCGGACAGGACTCACCGGGAACATGCTAGTTGGTCTTATACCTGACGTCAGATAGCAGTTCCCAGGTGACATGTGTACAGGTTAGTTCATCGACCTGGGGATCGTCATTTGTCTCGTGTGAGTTCCCACTGTGCTTTGATTACTACCCTACCACGGCTCAAAGGAGTCGTGCAAACAGGTTTTAGTTGGGTACAGTCCCGAGCCACATGGAGGCAGTGAGCGGATCTTCGGGGGTTTCGTCTCTCCCGGTATTGGGGGTGAGGTCGCGCTGTGTCTAGGAGAGCCATTACACGAAGTCCTTGGCCAAGGCAGGAGATTTACTGGTAGGTATTCCAGTAGTATCTCAGGGTGTTCTGGGCTACACTCCGACACGACTTGTACCTCTTTTGGGGGTCTGACTTTTACCAACCCCCTAAGCCCGACATGCGATGCTCATAGACGAACGGACCGGACTGTACGGATATTGTCACTGACAGGCTCAGTAGGGTGTCAGGATGAGTTCGCTCATCAACGTCCCTTTTGGTCAATGGCTGGTGGCCCGTTACGTATTGGCTTATACCTCTGACGTGCTAGTGATTAAATCCACAGCCATTATATTGACGAGTCTTTAGAGTCCACCACACATTCAGTTACTCAGTTTTCGGGCGAAACGCTGTAGAGGCCGTATGGAGATATGGCAGGGTCCGATCAGATACGTGCGGTATTGCACGGATCAGGATCGGACGGTTTGTACTAGTAGCCGTATAGGTATATGGCAGGGTTCGATCAGATACGTGCGGTATTGCACGGATCAGGATCGAACGGATATTACTAGCCGGCTTTGGTTTAAGCCGGTCCTAGTTTAGTACAGTGTAGATTTTGTCTCTTTGCATTTGTATCCGGACGGAATACAGATGCGGGTGTGTATGCACAGTATCGGGGTTTTCCTGTAATTTATTACGGGACCAGTTTTCTGGAGTTGCCAGTTTGCATTCCGTTCCGACCGGTTTTCCTTTGTTCTTTCCCGGCCGGACTTTTCCGATGGAGGGGGTAATTTGCAGTTTTGCAAATTACATTTGTGGAGGGGTTTTCTTGCATATAGTTTGATTATGATAGCTTCTTTTCTTTTGCACCATTCTTCCATTAAATGAGACAAGAGAGGGTATGGTTTTGTTGTGCTTTAAGCATGGTATATGTTTGTTTATTGTCACCTCTTCTTTTCTCCTACCATCACCTCCCTCTTGCATAAAGTTTTACACTCCTCCACCATTCTATTTTGTCATGGCCGGCCAAATCTTTGAGGGAGAGAGAGTGCTTCATTTGTGAGGAGATATATTTGTTCATCTCATTTTGTATGCAAAAGAAATTGAGAGCTTCATTTCCCTCCAAAGCTCAATCTTCATTCCTCCATCCAAAGGCAACAAACCCCAATGAGATATAGACTCTACACTTCCTACAGCAAATCTTGGACGCGTCGATTCGCCAGCTTCGCGCCCGAGTTGCCTCGGTATTGAGGTGGGAGCCCGTAAAAGCTACAGGCGATGTGGTGCCCTTTCCGACGAGGAGGAGACGGACGGAGATCCCGCGAGGAGATCGCAGTGGAGATGAAGACCGGAGGACTCGGATCAGTCGGTACAACCTTTCTACACTCTTTACTGTTTGTTAGTTTAGCAATAATGGCAGATCCGGGTTAAAGTATACGATAGCGCCAAGTTAAAAAGTTTTATTCCGGATTTGGCGTCTGTAGACTGCCGGGGCGCTAACGTAGACTTACAGTGGTATCAGAGCCTCACCATTTTGCTATGCTAACTTGTGCTAACGCGTTTAAAACTTCGATCCGACCGGAAATCGAAAACTGCAAAAATCCAAGCCGACAGTTTCTGTTGTTTTTAAACGGTCTCAAAAATTATTTCTGGATGTCTTAAAAATCAGAGCAGGAACTTCTAAGAGTCACGACAAAATTTGGGGTCGTGATCCCTCCAAGCTGCCGCGGAAACGCGGCCAAACCCATGGTTTGGCCGCGCAACCGCGGCCACGTGGGGAGCACGTGCTCCCAAATTTTGTCAGTTGGTTCTCAGTGGGATTTTGTGGTTTTTGATATATATCGTTTTTGCCCAGATTTTGTTACTGTTCACCAGTAAGTCGTGGGGCCCACTTCTTGATATTTTGTCGATCGAAATTTAAACACGTTAGTTTACAGTGCTTACATTATATCTCCGACCGGGAATGTCATTTGATCGGTAAACCGCGTCTGATTGCTATAGTTCTTTTAGACGGGTTTGCGAACGTGACATTCGCGTTGATGTTCTGTGTTTTGCTGTGATGTTGCGGATCGGTCGTGGGGGATAGCCTGGATGCAATGCTAGTACTGTTTTGTTGTATTATGTACATTTGATATTGCGGGGCGAGCGTCCGACATGTGGACTGCCGTCACTGCCAGTTTGTATTATTATTTTGGGACACGACCAGGTTGCGGTCGATGTACCCGGTGTATGTATATTTTACTTTCTGTACTAGGATTACCCCATGGAGGGGTGCACGGATAGCCGGGTTCTAGAAGGCAACAAGCCCGCATCTCATGGCATTGGGACGGAGGGGGCTTCACTCCAGGATTGGCTGGCTATTCGCCGCACTCGTAGGGGGTATAGGATTTCATTGCACAGGCTATCCACACGACCGGGGGAACGTCGGGTTTCAGTAGTGGCTCTATGAAACCCGAGGATCCCAGATATCTGTATTGTTCTGTGATGCTGTACATTTCTGTGATGTTGCATTTTATTCACGCCTTGAGCGAAATACTATATATTGGTATATATATTAGTAGATGTTGTATATGTTTTTCATCCGTGCTAGTCCAGTCCCCGCTCTGCCGTTAGTTAGCTAACCTAACGGGTGATGACGGGACCCAGTGGCGAATGCGGATGGCGTATACGTACGTCAGTATATTTTCGTTCTTTGTGGTGTGATTAATTGATGGGACTGCATTGATTCGGATCAATGCAAGTTAAACAAACCTATTTTGATGTTGTTGGAACACTCTTCAAAAAGCTGTTATTGCAAGGACGTTCACTTTTGTTTTGCATAGTGGTATTCATTTAGAATATCCTGCTCCTCAGTCGACGAGGCAAGGGCCGAGATCCCTTCACCGGGAGTGACCCCTTGGACAGAAGTTTGCGTCAGGGCATTAACTTCACTATAGCCGATTACTTTTGCTTTGCACCGTGGTATTCAGTTGGAATATCCTGCACCTCATTCTACGGGGAAAGAGCCGAGATCCCTTCACCGGGAGTGACCTCTTTAGCAATGGTTTTTTCACTATATTTTCTAAAAAGCTATCAGTTCCTTCAACGATATCAAGTTCATTACGTTAAAGGTTTTCGCCAGAAACCATTCGTAGCCCTCCGTCGTTTCATATGGGTAGTCAATAGTATTCAAGCTGTGTTTGTTGGCCAAAGTCAAGGCACAGTATTTGGTAGCTGTTGGGTATTCTTATGCAGCATAGATAGATGCGTTGGTTTGGAACAGTCGTACTGCCTTGTTGGCCAAAGTCAAGGGTATGTACGGGTGGATTCAAATTAACCTGGAGAATGACGGGCAGAACTTGACATGTGACTTATGATTTGTTGGCCAAAGTCAAGGTCATAAGAGCATGGGGTAAAAATCCACATCGGGAGTTTCAAAAGAACTGAAACTTGCCAGATATGCGCATACCTTCTGGAGTATGATACCGTGAGCGGATTCCGTCACGTTATCATGCGATGAGAGTTGGATCCCGATTCTCACTGATGAATTGGTTTACTCCTCGGGTGACCCCGACTAATTCTTCTTTCAGGTTTGGAGGAGAATTTGAGGTACAGTGGGAGGTTCCAGATTAGATAAATTGGTAACCATTCTGATCTAGGATAGAGTGCACGCTGAGTGTTTCTTTTCTCTCTCTCTCTGACAGCGACCATTGACCCGACCCTAAGACTATGACTCAGTGACCAAGTTGACCGAACCTTCTTAACACTGGCTTTTGGATTGTCAGAGTTGCAGACCTCATTGCCACTCCTACTTTTACCCTTTTCTCCAGGACACCCCGTATTACTGCGAACGTCCACTTCCATTGGACAAAGCCATCGTATGGTTAGATACGAACTCGAAGGAATTCGAGGATGGTTTCCGGTTCTGGAGAAAACGGATAGGATTATTCAGTTGTCTTTTCCTTTTCACCTTCTCTCAAGTTGTGAGTACTCCTTGGTTTAGGAGATAGTACACCTATTGCGCAAATTAGATAATCTTCTTCCAAACCTTAGGCTGGTGCCGACCGGTAGGGAATGAAGAAAACCAATTAGCCTAAATGGTGTGCAGAAGGTATTAAGATTAAGAGAAAGCAAGGGATTAGTAAGAGGGCAAAGTAAATTGCAACTCATATTCACGACCAAACCAAATATTTCTTCGCCAATCCTAAATCACCCTTGTATTTCTCCAGGACACTCCGTATCACTACGAAGATCCACAGTTTATTTGGATACTCCATCGTATGGTTATATACGAACTCGAAAGGAACTTGTTCCAGTTCGGGGATGGATTCTGGTCCAGGAGAAATAGGAATAAGGTTTATTCGGTTGTCTTTTATCTTCACCTTCTCTCGCATTGCGAGTGCTCCTAGGACTAGGACAGTACACCCATTATGCTTATTGGATAGTCTTCTTCCAAACCATAGGCTGGTGCCGAACGGTAGGGAAGGAAGAAAACCGATTGGCCTAAAGGGGTGTACAGAAGGTAATGACTAAAGACATATAAAGGAATTTGGAGAGGTGGCAAAGAATTATGCGGTTATAGTTGTGAATCTGGATAATGGTAGAGGCATTACTAGGAATACCAGGATACCCCATCGAAACATTTCAATGTTTCAGTTCACTGTGTACTGTTAAAAGAAAACTGATTTCCCGATAATATACTTGCTCCAGGGTATGTATTTACCAGGTATGATTCTCACATCTGTATGGTTTTACAGATGATGAGTGGGAGTAAGTTATTGGAAATTGGGTGATCATCCTCATTATATCGGGATTCGTTGTAATCGGTGATATTTGAGGAAATCACCTGGGCTGTTTGCCGGTCGGCAAATGTTTGGTTTTGAATATCCGCTGTTATGCACCAATTTCAAATTGATATATCTGTACGTCTATTTTCATAGAGTGAGATATACCTTTTTGATATTTTGTCGATGACATTTACCTATATCAGTGGATGGTTGGGTAAGGAGCATTAAACAGCGGTGTAATTCTTCTTGACCATAAGTACAGTTTTCAACCTACAACACACAGTGAAAGAGTTGTTAGACTCGGCGGACTTATACAGAGCATTGTATGTTGTCCAGTGTCCATTAGGACAGAGGGGTTGGTCCTCATACTATATTCTGTTTACTTTTAACTTCTCTAGTTCTTAGACATGTGTTTCGTAGAAACACAGGGTCTAAGTTTTGAGGAGTTATAGGTATTTGAAAAGAGTAGAGAACCAGGTATAGCAAGTATCGGGATTCTTCAAAGTGATCGAAGATGTAGATACTTGTGTATGGTATTCAGTTGATAGTAATGATAAAGAGAAATTGCTTCTTTTTCAGGTTACTCATAATTGGAAGCATTCCTAAGTTGAGTAACGCTGATCGGCCTCTCTCCATTTGGTTGACATGTACTGGAGATAGCTGCATGATTTGAATCTGGTTAAATTAAATCAGTGCCTCTGGTTCTATATTGGATATAGTACAGTTCATATCTTAACATTGTTAAGGTACGGGGAGTTGTCCGGCTTATGATTAAAACCAGACTCTGGATAACTCAAGGCACGTTTCTGTAATGGCTGTTTGTGGGTTGACCCAGGCTATGACGAGGGTTGACTTTCTACCATAAGAAAGATCAATAGTGATATTGTTCTTGACTCACCACAGTTTTAATAAAAATGGATTTTTTCAAAAACAGTAGTGGGAGTATGGTAGAACTGGAAGTGATTCCAGAACCGCAAACGATTACTGAAGATTTGATAAGGAACCTAAAGATTCAATCTGATTTGACATTCCATTGGCCACTCCGCAGATACGGTGGGTAACTTCAGGCACCCGAGAGGTACTCCGGTAGCCTCAAGGACGGTGATAGGTAAGTTCTTGTTTACTCACACTTGCCATTGTTGTTGTTCCAGGCTGCGAGACCCGGCAGGAGGATGAGTATAGCGTCGTTCTAAACTAGCTTTAGAAGTGCACATCTATATGACTCTGCCAGAGGGTTGTAGTAGTCAGTGGGAGCAGCGGAAGCATTGGTGGACATCAGGCTTATGTCTATTTATAGACCAAAGCAGATGTAGCGGAGATAGATCATCTATTTCTGATGTGACAGTCATGGGTTTGACGTCATCAGAATAGGGGATGGATCTGTTGAGAAGGTAGTAGGAAGTGATATTCCTATACTACGATCGGTTATACTTTGGCCGTCACACAGTGTTTTCTCCATATGGGACTTGGATATTATATCAGACATACTGGTTACTAGATCTATGGTTTTAGATCTAGATTTGGGTGGTTTCCCAATCAGGGTACTTTGACAGCATTCTAAGAGTATTTAGAATGGATGATTCCTGGCATGGTAGTGTACCTGCAGGTGATGGAGGCACCCTCTCTAAAAGTGTCTTACAGACTAAAGGGGAGAGGGATACGTATGATTGGCAGGTCACTTGCTTAGGCAATTGAGTCAATCATGAGATGTCAAGTACCACACCAGATGTTGTTCTTGCACTAGATGCAATAAGTTGATATTGATCCAATCCTGGAGGAACAGTCGGAAGCAGTTTTAGAACATAAGTAAATGTTCTAGGGATATGATAACGGCTGCCTCCTTTGGGAGACAGTTATCATTCCAGGCTTCCAAGGTGACATGGACGACAAGGAGGTTGTCAGAGTTATAGTTTTCCCTCTGACGAGGGGCAGTATTTTGGACAGGTGGTCCAAAGGAATACTGAGGGAGGCATGGCGCAGGATACTGATTAAGTTCAGTTGACGATACAGTCTAAGAAGTTTGGATTTGGAGTTCATTTATGAGCTCGGTCCCATCAGACATCCAGACAGTCTAAGACAGGTATTGATCTTTTCGGGAGATGGCTTTCTCCGCGAACTTGAGATATAGAGAGAGACATAGAAAGAAACTTCAGAGCGGATCCACTCGCTGAGGCTATTCCTCGAACGCAATAGTTTCGTAAACAGGCTTTGTGCGACTGACTAGTAGAGGAGTTGGGTGTTCGGTATCGCACGGGCTGTGAGTATGCGACATCGCAATAATTAGCCTTGAGTGCAAGTGGGAGATTGTTGGAGATAGTGCCCTCAGAGTCAATTATTGGATCATAGGCACGTGATTGCAATGATTGAGGGAGGACCTATCCCGAGACGACAGTCTTACTCGAGATGATAGTTTGCTATCTGGTTTACCTTTATCATCGTGTACTGCTTTAGGTGACATGACATGTCACTATTGCACGTTGATAGAGCCCCTGGGATTCTTGCTTGACGACCAGCAGTATGAGGGCGATCATATACGTGAGAGCTGGGGTCTATAAGCACATCCTTAAAAGGTCCCTAGTCGTAGGAGTTTCGAGACAGGGCATCGATTCTCCAGAGTAGACTAGTGTATACAGTCGAGACCCCGACGAGGGGCGGTGGCCGGTCTCACAAGCCACTGGTGTCAGTTGGTTCACCTAAGATGTATACAGGTGCTCATTAGGTTATGAGTACACCGGACAGGACTCACCGGGAACATGCTAGTTGGTCTTATACCTGACGTCAGATAGCAGTTCCCAGGTGACATGTGTACAGGTTAGTTCATCGACCTGGGGATCGTCATTTGTCTCGTGTGAGTTCCCACTGTGCTTTGATTACTACCCTACCACGGCTCAAAGGAGTCGTGCAAACAGGTTTTAGTTGGATACAGTCCCGAGCCACATAGAGGCAGTGAGCGGATCTTCGGGGGTTTCGTCTCTCCCGGTATTGGGGGTGAGGTCGCGCTGTGTCTAGGAGAGCCATTACACGAAGTCCTTGGCCAAGGCAGGAGATTTACTGGTAGGTATTCCAGTAGTATCTCAGGGTGTTCTGGGCTACACTCCGACACGACTTGTACCGCTTTTGGGGGTCTGACTTTTACCAACCCCCTAAGCCCGACATGCGATGCTCATAGACGAACGGACCGGACTGTACGGATATTGTCACTGACAGGCTCAGTAGGGTGTCAGGATGAGTTCGCTCATCGACGTCCCTTTTGGTCAATGGCTGGTGGCCCGTTACGTATTGGCTTATACCTCTGACGTGCTAGTGGTTAAATCCACAGCCATTATATTGACGAGTCTTTAGAGTCCACCACACATTCAGTTACTCAGTTTTCGGGCGAAACGCTGTAGAGGCCGTATGGAGATATGGCAGGGTCCGATCAGATACGTGCGGTATTGCACGGATCAGGATCGGACGGTTTGTACTAGTAGCCGTATAGGTATATGGCAGGGTTCGATCAGATACGTGCGGTATTGCACGGATCAGGATCGAACGGATATTACTAGCCGGCTTTGGTTTAAGCCGGTCCTAGTTTAGTACAGTGTAGATTTTGTCTCTTTGCATTTGTATCCGGACGGAATACAGATGTGGGTGTGTATGCACAGTATCAGGGTTTTCCTGTAATTTATTACGGGACCAGTTTTCTGGAGTTGCCAGTTTGCATTCCGTTCCGACCGGTTTTCCTTTGTTCTTTCCCGGCCGGACTTTTCCGATGGAGAGGGTAATTTGCAGTTTTGCAAATTACATTTGTGGAGGGGTTTTCTTGCATATAGTTTGATTATGATAGCTTCTTTTCTTTTGCACCATTCTTGCATTAAATGAGACAAGAGAGGGTATGGTTTTGTTGTGCTTTAAGCATGGTGTATGTTTGTTTATTGTCACCTCTTCTTTTCTCCTACCATCACCTCCCTCTTGCATAAAGTTTTACACTCCTCCACCATTCTATTTTGTCATGGCCGGCCAAATCTTTGAGGGAGAGAGAGTGCTTCATTTGTGAGGAGATATATTTGTTCATATCATTTTGTATGCAAAAGAAATTGAGAGCTTCATTTCCCTCCAAAGCCCAATCTTCATTCCTCCATCCAAAGGCAACAAACCCCAATGAGATATAGACTCTACACTTCCTACAGCAAATCTTGGACGCGTCGATTCGCCAGCTTCGCGCCCGAGTTGCTTCGGTATTGAGGTGGGAGCCCGTAAAAGCTACAGGCGATGTGGTGCCCTTTCCGACGAGGTGGAGACGGACGGAGATCCCGCGAGGAGATCGGAGTGGAGATGAAGACCGGAGGACTCGGATCTGTCGGTACAACCTTTCTACACTCTTTACTGTTTGTTAGTTTAGCAATAATGGCAGATCCGGGTTAAAGTATACGATAGCGCCAAGTTAAAAAGTTTTATTCCGGATTTGGCGTCTGTAGACTGCCGGGGCGCTAACGTAGACTTACAGCTATGACCTTGACGCATGCCAAACAACCCATAGTCCACTAGTCAAGTTCAACCCGTACATTTCGTGATTGAATTTAAACCCACCCGTACGACCCTTGACGCATGCCAAACAACGCCGTACGAATACCTTAATCCAATCGCATCTCATTCTGCAGATAAGTAATAATCAGCTACCGTACACTACGCCTTGACGCATGCCAAACTACCATAGCACGAATACTAAATATTACTTATCTGAAATGACGGAGGGCTACGCAGGTTTTTCTGAAAACCAATTACGTAATGAACTTGATATCGTCGTAGAATCAAATGTTTTTGAAAAGGAGTGTTTTTGAGGCTTTTCTTAGTTTCGATAAAGGGGTCACTCCCGGTGAAGGGATCGTCGGCCCTTTCCTCATCGAATAAGGTGCAGGATATATCATATATACCGCTATGCAAAGCAAAACTTTAAAAGCAATCAAAAGACAAACCGAGTTTTGTAGCATGTGCCAGTTTCGCTAAAAAGGTCACTCCCGGTGAAGGGATCGTCGGCTCTTTTCCCATCGAATGAGGTGCAGGATATATCATATATATCACTGTGCAAAGAAAACCTGTAGCTACCCTTTTTGTAAAGTTTTGATTCTACAACATCTTTAGGTTTCTTTTCTTTTTATTAATCTTATTAATAAAATCCCATCAGCTTATGCTTCCTAAGCATCACAGAAGAAACGAAAGCAGTAATATTTATATATCAGCATATATATATATTATAAGCATTCGTCTCAGGAAGTAATATGATCTCTTCACAGAACATTGCTGCAGAAGAACATATATGAAATATTGGATATACTAGGACGTCCGTGTTTTCAATACGAGCCTGTATAAAACACGGATTCCATGGTCCCGACGAATAGCCAAACCCACATCCCAAGACCCCTACGAGAGCGGTAAGTAACACTGCCAATTCTAGGGTTAGGAGACCCGGTCTCGACTCCTAGAGATGGCCTCCCACTGGATCCTAGAACCCGGTTACTTGTGCTCCCCTCCTTGGGTCTACCTAATGCGGAAAGGTAAATAATATACACTGGTGACAGCAACCTCAACCTGGAAGTGCCCCAAATAAAAGAATATTACATTACAAATGAATTTTACATGAATGAAAATAGAAACCCTCATCTCACATAAAACCCCCGGCTATTCAGAACGCGACGATCCTATATAACATATCACAGCAACACATAATATCACATATCATCAACGTAAGTAAATATGCGCATCCCAATTGTCGTTGACATATAGCAACGAAACCGGCGATATCACATATTACACTTACGGTCATAGAAAAGAAAGTGTAAAACTACAATATTTGGAATTCACAACCACTTTAGACATCGTAAATCCAAAATATCACATACTTCGCATTTCATGCCTAACTCTATGAATTCCACATATTGTATCACATTCCAGATAAATAGACAGTATTAAACTTTCCGAATAGATAATCAAATACCCAAAATTTCCTAAATTGGTCAACGCTTGAGCGGAGTTCAAATAATCCCAGAATATGTCACAGTATCGGTGATCCAGCCGTAGAAGGGTCAAGCCAACGCCTCACATGTGGCACGCCGTACTGCCCCAAACCCGAAGGTTCAAAAAGCAGTTCAAGATGGTCACATAATCGAGTTAAGGTTTGTTGTCTTCTAGAGGGTCCACCGCTTAACTTGTACAATTTTTCCGAAAGATTTAAACCCGATAAAAATTCAACACTTGAAAGTTTTACGTGCCGGGAAACAGTGAGTTAATGATATCCGTTCAAATAGTTTAACAGTTTCTAAATATCCGGAAAGAACTACGAATTTAAATATTCCGATCGAATCTATGATTACAAAATAAACCCCAGAATACTCAACACTTGAGTCAGATTAAAAATATCCATAAAATAGTAAACACAGAGACAAGAATTACTGTGCGAAAAACCGTGGCTAATTCCCTTATACTGCCGCGGAACCGCCGCCAATGGGTGGTCTTTGCCGCGGTTCCGCGGCCACGTGGTCGAATTAGAGGCACAAATTTCACAGTAATTCTTATCTTTTGTTGCTGTATTTTTCAGGTATTTTTAATTCAGAAAAATCCCAAATTTTGAAAAATTTCCAAAGAGGGGGTTAAATTCGTCGGTTCGGGTTCGATCAGAGTTTTAACTTCGTAAACACGTCGCCTAATGCTCTAGCTAGGCACTGATACCACTGTAGGGTTCCTAGGCACTCTTGTAAAGGTTCATAAGGCATCAAACATGCCCGGATAAAATTTTAGACGTGCCGAACAACCCAAAGCCAGGATCTTTGCTAGATTATTAGGGTTAAACATGCAAGATGATAACTTTTATCTAAGTGTGAGGGATTACAACCTTTGTAGTCCGCTCTTTCGCTTGACAATCTCCGAGTAGAAGTCCCTTCGCCGCAATCCACGATCTCCCGGACTCATGAGAGGCTCCACGACTCGAACGATCCATGCTAGCTTGAAGTGTTCCAAATCTCCGATGATCTACGTCGAAGTTGCAAAGACTCAAGCTTTCTCACTCTAAAGAGATGAACACACTAATCTCATGGTCTAGATGAGATGAGGATGAGAGAGTAGTATTTTTGCTTTCTTTTTAAATCATTTTCTCATATTTATTCATCACATAAAGAATTTCTAGTGAGCTTTTTCAAGAGAGAAGAAGATGATAATGGAAAATGATAATAATCATAAAATCCTTTTGTGATGAATAGAAAGAAATGTATATGATTGATATATAAACCATGGTCAAGGATGAGTGGCTAAGATTTTGTAGAGAATAAACTAGAGTTAGAGTTTGGTTGGGTTAGAAATGTGTCATCAAAAATATCTTAACCATGACAAAAGATAAAGCTTCTAGAAGGTGCATGAAGCATCTAACCCTAATCAAACCCTAACCTCATTTAATCATCCTTAAACATGTTTAACAATAAATCATATCATGCCACAATAATATATATCACATATATATTATATATTTGCAACAAAAAAAAATAATACAATTAACATATATCGCATATATATCAATGTATCATCCAGTGAGGAAATGAAATAATAAAGCAAGCCAATATTAGATAATGTAATACAATATATCATATATATTATTATACATTAAATCATCGAATCAACACTTGATCCGACGATCCGGCTATATCGAATATAACCAACTAATATATCATGTACCGATTCATCGAATCAACACTTGATCCGATGTCCCGGTTCATATCTAAATATCGCGAGAATATAATACGGTATCTCATATCGCATTATCCTCGGTCCTGCACATATCACATATGTGCCTCTACTCCATTTCGCCTGAGCCAAGAAACCTCTGTGTAGGACTCTAAAGAATCGTCAAAACGCCGGTAGCAGGTGATGATCATATCAAACACCCACAAGCTGCAAGCGGACAGCTAAACGTAACAGCCACCCAGGTATTGAGCGATCAGAAGATCAACAAGCTAGCCTATGCGTTCTCCTGTGAATCCAATCAGTAACACTCCCGTACAGTCCGGTCTGTTCGTCTGATATGTCGCATATCAAGTCTAGGGATGGTATACGTCAGACCCCAGTAACCGATAAGTCGTGTCGATGTGTCGCTCATAACGGGTCGAGAAACTACTAGTAACACTTACCAGTAAATCTCTATATCAGCCCTGGCCAGGGACTTCCAGTTATAGCCAATCGAACACAGCACAACATCAACTCCCTATACCGGGAGAGACGAATCCCCTGCTATCGCTCATTGCCTCCATGTGATTCGGGACTGTACCCAAAAGCCACCGTTTTGCACGCCCTCTTGGACGTGGTAAGGTGGAAATCAAAGCACAGTGGGAATCACACAAGACTCCATGACGATCTCGGGTCTACAGACTACCTTGTACCAGTGTCACCGGAGAACTGCCATCTGACGTGTGGTATATCACCATCTGGGAGTTCTCGGCGAGTCCGTCCAGTGTACCCAGTCTCCACTGAGCACCCGTACACCATCTATGATGTCAAACACCGATGGATATGGGATCATCCATTGCCCATCATATGGGTCAAGATGCGTATACGCTAGTCTACTCTGGTGTATCGATGCCCTGTCTCGATATACCCTCGACTAGGAACTGTTATAGGATGTACTCATCGACTACTAAGGCCACACTAGTATGATCTTATCATAGTCCTAGTAGTCGAGTACAGATCCTAAGGGCTTTATCAACATGTGAGAGTAAAACAGTAAACCAATACAAGTCAACATGTTAAGATAAAGTGAAACCAAATAGCATACTATCATGACGAGCAAGAAAGTCATCTCTATATATATCCAAGCATCCATTATAATATACATCATATGTACAACAATAGCCTCTAGGGCATATACATAACTAACATTGCTGACTCCAGCTTCCAGAGTAATAAGGATGACTCCAAGTCCATGTCGGGTTATGTCTTTACCCTCTATGGAAGGGCGGTTTGCTGGAAGAGTTCCAAGCAGGAGACTGTTGCAGACTCAACTATGGAAGCGGAGTACATAGCTGCTTGTGATGCCGCAAAGGAAGCTGTCTGGATGAAGAAGTTCCTCACGGAGCTTCAGGTGGTTCCTACCATTGTTAATCCAATACCGCTGTATTGCGACAACAACGGCGCTATAGATTTAACGAAAAAACCCAGGTCCCATCAGAAGTCCAGGCACATTTTGAGGCGGTACCACCTGATAAGGGAGATCGTAGATCGACAGGAGATCGAGGTGAAGAGAGTAAATACGGAGAACAATACTGCAGATCCACTCACGAAGGCCCTACCCCAGACTCAGTTCGAGCGGCTGATCGAGATGATAGGTCTTCGATACGCCAGTACATGGCCTTAGTGCAAGTGGGAGATTGTTAGTGTATATGCCCTAGAGGCCATTACTGTATCATACTAGCTTGTATATTACTTAATGGAAGCTTGGGATATTCACAGTTGTAAAGACAATCTTGCTCAAAATGGTAGTGTGCTACTTGGTTTGTCTCTACTTCAATATGTGCATGTGTTTCTTTTAGCATATCGCTTATATACATATTAGTAGAGCCCTTAGGATCTTTGCTTGATTACCAGCATTGTGATGGCGCTCACACTCATGGGGGCTGGGTAATCCATAAGCACATCCTTATACAGGTCCCTAGTCGTAGGACTATCGAGACAGGGCATCGATACTCCGGAGTAGACTAGCGTATGCGCTTCTCATCCCAGCGGGGGAGACGGTCTGTCCCACGGCCGTTAGTACGTCGTACTTGAGATAGTATGCTGGTGCTCGTTAGGTTACGAGTACACTGGACAGGACTCGTCAGGAACTGTTGGTTGGTATTATACCTATCGTCAGTTATCAGTTCCCAGGTGACATGAGTACAGCTTAGTCCGCCGACTTGACACTGTCACTTCGCCTCGAGTGTGTTCCCACTGTACTTAGATTACTACCCTACCACGGCTCAAAGGAGTCGTGCAAACAGGTAGTAGTTGGGTGCAGTCCCGAAGCACTTGGAGGCAGTGAAGGTTAGACAGGATTCGTCTCTCCCGGTATTAGGGGTTGACATCGCGCTGTGTCTAGGAGAGCCATTACACAAGTAGTCCCTGGCCAGGGCAAGCGAGATATACTGGTAGGTTTCCAGTATTATCTCAGGGTGTTCTAGGCTACACTCCGACACGACTTGTACCGCTATTAGGGGACTGACGTTCACCGCCCCCTAGGCCCACCATGCGATGTATCAGACGAACAGACCGGACTGTACGGAGATTGTCACATACAGGCTCAGTAGGAGTTCGGATGGGTTTACCTCATCGTCCTTCTTATCGACATCTACCTGGGGACCGTTACGTACAGCTAGTGCCGCTTGCGGTCTGTGGTTAAACCCACTGCCAGTGTAGTGTCGAGTCTTTAGAGTCCCACACAGAGAGTTTCCCTGCATTGAGCGAAACGTGTAGAGGCCGTATGGTTTTACGGCAGGGCTTCGATCACTTACGTGCACTTGTGTGCGTATGCTGTTCGGGCAGGCAATTCTAGTGGGCTTTGGTTTAAGCCAGATCCTAGTATTGCACGGATGGATTTGTTTTGTCTTCAGTGCATCCGCATTCTACGGAATGCGGATGCGGGTGTGTATGCACAGTTTTGAGGAGTGATGAAGGAGGAGGTGACACATTAGGGTTTTGGCAGTTGGTTCGCCCAAAACCATTATGTGGAAGGCTCATTAGGGTTTTGGCAATTTCTTCGGTCAAAACCATTATGAGTCGGAGACATTGTTTACTAATCCTATTAGTGATAATTATATGATGGCTAATTGCTTTGACCATTTGACCTTCTTTGACCACACTTGACTTTGTTGACCGTTTGACCAAAGTGGACTTTTGACCTTCATGATAGGTCTAGAGTTTTCTTTGGATTTCTTTTTATTTCTTGAGTTATGAAAATGGTCATGTCATTAGTGCCATCAACTTTATCATGATAAGATTAGTAAAGATGATATTTGAGTATTATTGCAACCATGGTTGTTTTTCTCTTAGTCAAGCTTTTTCATTTCTTCATTCTCATTCTCTCTCTTAGAAAAGAAATGAGAAAGAATTCCATGGTTGCTCCTCCTTCTTCCTCTTCTTGATTCTTCCTTTGATCTCATGTGTTGAGAGAAAAAGGATTCCACTTGACAAAACCATCCCTCTACCACTTCTACACAACCTAGGGCTTCTAGATTAGCGATCTTGTCGCCCTAGTTGCCTCAACTCGAGGTGGAGCTCGGTGTACAACTTTCGGGTAGATCGTCTTCGACTCAAGAAGGCCGTGAAGGTGCCCAAGGTCCGGATCGACACTTGGAACTTAGATGGACGAGCGGGACAGC
This sequence comes from Agapanthus africanus, assembly GCA_030015575.1. Classification (NCBI taxonomy): domain Eukaryota; kingdom Viridiplantae; phylum Streptophyta; class Magnoliopsida; order Asparagales; family Amaryllidaceae; genus Agapanthus; species Agapanthus africanus. The sequence continues at coordinate 703,358,191 of JASDDO010000024.1, read as the reverse complement.
GGAATGAAGACCAGAAGGACCGGTTTTGTAAGGTATACTTTCTACAGCATAGTAGTTAAAGCCTCTTGTTGTTTACTAGTTACTAGTTTAGCAAAGATCCGTGCTTTAAGTCCATGTTGCCTTGGGCCAAATCATTGTTTTTCGTCGTTTCCGCCTCCCCGTAGGAACCGGGATGAGCAACGTGGACTTACAACATTTTGGTTTTACATAACTGTTTTTGTGTACCAAGCTTAACGTGTAATATCATATTAGTTTCCTTGTTATCAAATAAAGGTTATGATTTCACGTTTGTAAGTGATGTTCTTAGCATCCACCTTAATCATAGTTTGATTGGGTTCGGTACACTGGATAAAGGTATATATGTTTTAAACCAACTCCAAATTTTCAATGTCCAGAACACACTAAAAAGAAAGTCTCCAGATTTAAATAAAGCTTTCTTATGGCATTGTAGACTGGGTCACATCAATGAGAGAAGGTTGACTAAGTTATATAGAGAAGGATATTTGGACTCGTTCGAATATCAAACTTATGCCACTTGTCAATCATGTCTCAAAGGAATTATGACAAAGACTCCATTTACTGGACATGGAGTAAGAGCGAGCGAGCTCTTAGGACTCATACACAGCGATGTATGTGGTCCAATATTTATACATGCAAAAGATGGTTTTTCCTATTTCATTACTTTTACGAATGATTACTCAAGGTACGGATTCATTTATCTGATGAAACATAAATCCGAGGCTTTTGAGAAATTCCAAGAGTATAAGAATGAAGTAGAAAACCCAACCGGCAAAAGTATCAAGACACTAAGATCTGATTGAGGTGGTGAATACTTAAGTGCCGAGTTCCTAGGTTACCTAAAAGAGATAGGAATTCTCTCTCAGCTTACTCCTCCATACACTCCACAGCATAACGGTGTATCGGAGAGATGGAATCGAACCCTATTAGATATGGTACGTTCCATGATGAGTAATACTGAGTTAACGCGATCTTTCTGGGGTTATGCGCTAGAATCAGCGGCATATCTTTTGAACATAGTTCCTACCAAGACTGTGCCTACCACCCCATATCAGATATGGAGTGGGAAGAAACTCTATCTTCAGTATCTGAAGATAGGGGGATGTCCAGCTTTTGTTAAAAAGCAGCATGTGGACAAGCTCGAGGAACGATCAGTACAGTGTAAGTTTGTGGGATATCCAAAGAACTCAAAGGGGTATCTATTCTATTACGCAGAGGAACAAAAGGTTTTTGTTTCTCGTAAAGCCCATTTTCTAGAATATCAGTTTTTAGAAAAAGAAATAAGTGGGAGCGAAATAGAACTGGAAGAAATTCCAGAACCACAAAATACTACTAAAAGTTTGGTAGAACCGGTAGTTCAAGAAGAACAGGACATTCCCGCACCCCTCCGCAGGAGTAGTAGGCCGTCTCATCTGCCTGAGAGATACTACGGTTTTCTTATAGATGGGGATAGAGAGGATTGCGTCATAGATGATGATGAACCTACTAGCTTCCAGCAGGCCATCCAGAGCGACGACTCGGTACGATAGCTAGATGCAATGCGAACCAAAATGGAGTCCATGTGCACCAACAAAGTATGGACTTTGGACTTTGCTCCAGATGGGGTAAAACCTATAGGATGCAAATGGATCTTCAAGAAAAAGATTGGTGTAGATGGACAGGTGGAAACCTATAAGGCTAGACTTGTTGCAAAGGGTTTTCGTCAAAGACCTGGTTTGGACTATGATGAAACTTTTTCTCCAGTGGCTATGCTCAAATCCATTCAGGTCCTTCTTGCTATTGCTTCCTTCTATGATTATGAAATCTGGCAGATGGACGTAAAGACGGCTTTTCTGAATGGAAATTTAGAAGAGTGCATCTATGTGGATCAGCCAGAGGCTTTCAATCAGAGTGGGAGCAGCGGGAAAGTATACAAGTTTCTTAAGTCCATTTATGGACTAAAGCAGGCATCGCTGAGTTGGAACATTTGATTTGATGAAACAGTCAAAAAATATGACTTTATCAAAAATCCAGATGAACCATGCATATATAGTAAAGTTTTAGCACTAACTGCCGTATTCCTCGTCTTGTATGTGGATGACATTCTATTGATAGGAAATGACATTCTTATGCTACAATCTGTCAAAGGATTCTTGTAACACAGGTTCTCCATGAAAGACCTAGGTGATGCCTTTTACATTCTGGGGATCCGGATCTATCATGATAGATCTAAGAGGATGTTGGGACTTTCGCAGTCCAGGTATATCAACACTATACTGAAAAGATTCCGTATGGAAGATTCTAAGCACGGTAATCTACCAGCTTGTCACAGAATCACCCTATCCAAAGAGATGTCTCCCAAGACTTATTTGGAAAGGGAACGCATGTCTATTATACCCTACACTTCTGCGGTAGGCTCTATAATGTATGCGATGTTGTGCACCAGACCAGATGTAGCTTACGCACTGAGCGTGGTAAGCCGGTATCAGTCAGACCCAGGGGAGAAGCACTGGATAGCAGCAAAGAACATTCTCAAGTACCTAAGGAGACTAAGGAGATGTTCTTCGTTTACGGTGGAAAAGACCTCAAGATGGAGGCCTTTACTGATTCCGGCTTCCAGAGTGATAAGGACGATTCCAAGTCCATGTCAGGTTATGTCTTTACCCTCAATGGAGGGGCGGTGTGCTGGAAGAGTTCCAAGCAGGACACCGTTGCTGACTCGACTATGGAAGCGGAGTATATTGCTGCTTGCGATGCCGCAAAAGAAACGGTCTGGATGAAGAAGTTCCTAACAGAACTTCAGGTGGTTCCTACCATTGTTGATCCAATACCTCTGTATTGCGACAACAACGGAGCTATAGCTTTAGCGAAGGAACCAAGGTCCCATCAGAAGTCCAGACACATCTTAAGGCGGTATCACCTGATCAGGGAGATCATTGATCGTTGGGAGATCGAGGTCCGGAGAGTTGCTACTGAAGAGAACATTGCTGATCCATTCACGAAGGCCCTACCTCAGATTCAGTTCGAGAGGCTACTCGAGATCATCAGTCTTTGATATGCCAGTACATGGCCCTAGTGCAAGTGGGAGATTGTTAGTGTATATGCCCTAGGGGCCATTATTGTATCATACTAGTTTGTATATTACTTAATGGAAGCTTGGGATATTCACAGTTATATAACAGTCTTGCTAAACATGGTAGTATGCTACTTGGTTTTATATATCTTAATATGTGAGTATACGTATTGATAGAACTCTTAGGATCTTGCTTGACTACCAGCGTTGTGATGGCAATCACACTAGTGGAGGCTGGGTAGTCTATAAGCTCATCCTTTTTCAGGTCCTTAGTCGTAGGATTATCGAGACATGGCATCGATACTCCGGAGTAGACTAGTGTGTACGCTTCTCATCCCAGTTGGGGAGATGGTCTATCCCACAGCCGTCAGTACGTCGTACTGGAGATAGTATATAGGTGCTCATTGGGTTACGGGTACACCGGACAGGACTCACGGGGAACTGTTGGTTGTTATTATACCCATCGTCGGTTAACAGTTCCCAGGTGACATGAGTACAGCTTAGTCCGCAGACTTGACACTGCTACTTCGCCTCGAGTGTGTCCCACTGTTCTTAGATTTCTACCCTACCACGGCTCAAAGGAGTCGTGCAAACAGGTAGCAGTTGGGTGCAGTCCCGAGCACTTGGAGGCAGTGGCGGTTAGACAGGATTCATCTCTCTCGGTATTGGGTGTTGATATCGCGCTATGTCAGAGAGCCATTACGCAAAGTCCCTGGCCAGGGCAAGAGAGATTTACTGGTTGGTTACAGTTGTTTCTCAGGGTGTAATGGGCTACGCTCCGACACGACTTATACCGCTATTAGGGGACTGACGCTTGCTGCCCTCTAGGCCCGATATGCGATAGTCTTAGATGAGAAGACCAGACTGTACGGAGATTGACACATCAGACTCAGTAGGAGTTCGGATGGGTTTCCTCATCGGCCTTCTTATCGACATCTACCTGGGGACCGTTACGTACAGCCAGTGTCGCTTGCGGTCTGTGGTTAAACCCACTACCAGCGTAGTAGTCGAGTCTTTAGAGTCCCACACAGAGAGTTTCCCTGCTCCGGGAGAAACGATATAGAGGTCGTATGGTTTTACGACAAGGGTTCGGATGCATACGTGTGTTTACGCACGTACGACATTCGGACAGTTTTTACTAGCCGGCTTTGGTTTAAGCCAGTTTCTAGTATCGGGTTATTGGATTTATACAGTCTAAAGTTTTTCCGTGTTTTCACGGATAGGAGGGGCATTTTCGTAATTTTGTGGGAAGCTTCTAGATGGATGGTGACTTGAGGGTTAAGATGGCATTAGCATTAATTGATTTTGTGACTCATAAAATGAATCATTCAAGTGAGTTAATGAAGCATTTATTGCTTAATGACTCACTTGATGGTTCATTGCACATATTAAATGAAGCATGATGATAAATCATTTGATTTATATTATTTGATATTTTATATGCTTCATGATATATTAGAAGTGAGAAACAATTTCAATTCATTATCATTCTCACCTTCTCTCTCCTCAAGCTCTCTCTCTTCAAACCCTAATCCTTCCCTCTCATTTGTTGAGACCAAGGATTAGTAAAGACTATTTAATCCATAACACTTCTCCATATTGTTAGTGTATATGCCCTAGAGGCCATTACTGTATCATACTAGTTTGTATATTACTTGATGGAAGCTTGGGATATTCACCTTGTATAGACAATCTTGCTCAATATAGTAGTATGCTACTTGGTTTGTTTATGTTTTAATGTGTGCATGTGTTTCTTTTAGAATATCGCCTTTACACATTAGTGGAGCCCTTAGGATTTTTGCTTGATTACAAGCGTTGTGATGGTAGTCACACTCGTGGGGCTGGGTAATCCACAAGCACATCCTTATGCAGGTCCCTAGTCGTAGGACTATCGAGACAGGGCATCGATACTCCGGAGTAGACTAGCGTATATGCTTCTCATCCCAGCTTGGGAGACGGTCTGTCCCACAGCCGTCAGTACGCCGTACTTAAGATAGTATGCGGGTGCTCGTTAGGTTACGAGTACACTGGACAGGACTCGTCGGGAACTGTTGGTTGGTACTATACCTATCGTCAGTTATCAGTTCCCAGGTGACATGAGTACAGCTTAGTCCGTTGACTTGACACTGTCACTTCGCCTCAATATGTTCCTACTGTACTTTGATTACTACCCTAACACGGCTCAAAGGAGTCGTTCAAACAGGTAGTTTTTGGATGCAGTCCCGAAGCACTTAGAGGCAGTGACGGTTAGACAGGATTCGTCTCTCCCGGTATTGGGGGTTGATATCGCGCTGTGTCTAGGAGAGACATTACACAAAGTCCCTCGCCAGGGTAAGCGAGATAGACTGGTAGGTTTCCAGTGTTATCTCAGGTATTCTGGGCCACACTCTAACACGGCTTGTACCGCTAGTAGGGGCTGACGTTTACCATCCCCCTAGGCCTGCCATGCGATGTTCTCAGATGAACAGACCGGACTGTACGGATACTGTCACATTCAGGCTCAGTAGGAGTTCAGATGGGTTTCACCTCGTCCGTCTTCTTATCGGCATCTACCTGGGGACCGTTACGTAAAGCTAGTGCCGCTTGCGGTCTGTGGTTAAACCCACTGCCAGCGTAGTGTCGAGTCTTTAGAGTCCCACACAGAGGGTTATTCGCCTTTGGGCAAAACAGAGTAGAGGTCGCATGGTTTTGCGACAGGGCTCGTTCACTTCCGCGCACTTGTGCACATTTGGCGTCTTGACAGACATTACTAGCGGGCTCTGGTTTGAGCCAGATCCTAGTATATGCTTTGGGGTTAGTTTTATCTCATTGTATTCATGTTCCTCGGAACACGAATGCTGGTGTGTATGCACAGTTGATTGAGACAGAGGAAGAGGTTTTTCATTAGGGTTTTGGAACGGGTGCGTATGCACAGTTGACAGTCGTCTTTTTCCAAACCCTAATGAATTTGTGATATATCAATTAATAATGTTATTTAAATGAAATTGTGTCATGGTTGGGTTTGTTGACTTGTTGACCAAGGTTGACTAGTTGACCATGGTTGAAATTTTGACCATCATCATTTCTTTCCTAGATGTTCTTTGATCTTTGCAAAATCATTTAATGTGAAATGTTAATGGTCTTATCAAACCAACCATCACCTTTTTCATTTTGGATTAATATTATTAATTTGATAATTCATATATATTGTTATGGTTGTAAAACTATTCTCATTCTATCATAACCATTCTCTCTCCTCTCTTCATCTTCCTCCTCCTCTAGTTCAAGGAGAATCATTCTCATGAGTTGAGAAACCTCTCCTTGGAGATAAAACATCCAAAGACACTCTCTACTCTTCCTAAGGTTGAAGGTCTAGCAAGCCGGAGACTTTAGTTTTCTCAAAGTTCGAGAAAGGAGCTCAAGGAAGAAACCCTCAGGTGGATCCATCTTCGACAAAAGAAGGCAACGAGGAAAGCACCATCCGACCACTACAAAGAGTCCAAGAAGAAGGAGTTTAAGTTGAGGTATAACCCCTAACCGAGTAGCTAACTCTCTTGTTAGTTGCTAGTGTGTAGTATAGCCAAGATCCGTTTTCGTAGTCCATGTTACCTAAACCCTAAAAATCGTTTTTCACCATTTCTGCAAGCCCGAAAGAACCAGGAGAGGTAACGTGGACTTACAGTGGTATCAGAGCTTAACTAAACACACCCTAGCATGTTAGCAAAGTATCTAGAATTTCGACCGGACAAAAAACCACGAAACATCCAGGAAAATCCTAGTTTCTGCCGATTTTTATTTCTGCTCCAAATATAATAAATCATGTCTTAAAAATCGGCTCAGGCTTTTTAATGAACAGGCAAGAAAAACGATCCAGCGAACCGACCAACTCACCGCAGTTCCGCGGCTGAGTTGACTCGGCCGTGGATCGTTTCTTCTGCAGTTTGTTTCTGGTGGTATTTTGTGATTTTTGAGATGGTTTGTTTCTGCCCAGAATTTCCAGAGAACAAATTTGTTTTTGGGGTGGTTACAAATCCGTATTTTGGTCAATTTTCTGTAGACTTTGGCTAATGGGTTATATCTGTATTGTTGTATATGTATTGAACGTCTGCTAATCGCTATACGTCGACTAGTGGGGGTTATACATATTTGTGATCTGTAATGTTGATGGATTGTGTATATAAATTCGTTGGATTGTCGCGGATGAATAGCCGGGGGGAATTGTGAGATGTGAGTTTTGTTTATCTTTCAATTCTTGTAATATGTAAATTGATGTAATAATTATTTGTATGGCCGCACAACCGGGTCGGGGTTGTCGCCGTCATTGTATAATTTCTTTTTACTGTTTTTGCTCCTAGGATAGACCCAAGGTGGCGTGCACAAACTACCGGGTACCTCGAAGTGCCGAGTGGCCTACTCACGTCGTTGAGGGAGGTTGCTTCACTTCGGATACTTGGCGGGTAGTTTGCCGCACCCGTAGGGGTCTAGGGTGGGGTATTGGCTATTCATCGCGACCGTGTAATCCGCTCTTCGTTACAGGCTCGTACGAATTGTGGATTCCTAGTATATCCAATGTATTCATCTGTGATCTGGAATGGCTATCATTGCATCTGACGAATGTATATATCTATATGTAGATATCTATTTAGGCGTTGCTTATGTTTTGCATCCGCGCTAGTCCAGCCCCCGCTCTGTCGTTTGTTAAGTAACCTAACGGGTGATGATGGGACCCCATGACGAATGCGGATGGCATAAGCGTACGTCATATTTTCATTGTTTTCTGCATTGGTAGGATTAATTGATGGGACACATTAAAATTAATGCAAGAAAAATAAACCAAAGTAAAAGTCGTTGGAACACTTTCAAAAACCACTCGGTTTCTTTTCAAAATAACTTTTAAACGCGGAGCTTAAACCACTCCTTTTAAAAGCTATCTCGTTCCATCGATTATATCAAGTTCACTACGTTCACGGTTTTGCCAAAACCATTCGTAGCCCTCCGTCGTTTCACATGGATGGTCAATAGTATTCAAGCTATGTTTGTTGGCCAAAGTCAAGGCATGGTGATTGGTAGCTATTGGGTATTCATGTGCAGCATAGATAGATGTGTTGGTTTGGGACAGTCGTACTACCTTGTTGGCCAAAGTCAAGGGTAGGTACGGGTGGGTTCAAATTAACCTGGAGAATGACAGGTAGAACTTGACATGTGACTTATGATTTGTTGGCCAAAGTCAAGGTCATAAGAGCATGGGGCAAAAATCCACATCGGGGTTTTCAAAACAACTTAAACTTGCTAGCGCTGCATACCATTTAGAGTGTGATGATTCTGGTAGGATTCCTTCAGTTTTGTCACGCAATGATATTTGGATCCCGATCCTACTGTGAGTATATGCTACTCCTCGGGAAAATTCTCGCTTAATGATCAATGCTATAAACCTAGTAGGTGTCTAGAAAGGTGTTAGCGGGGCTGCGCCCCCAGGGAAAAGAGGTTATTTAATTAAGGAACTTCGCGAAAGCGTTGGAAAACCTCCCTCGAAGTACCGACACTAGCCTGGCTGAACGGTTAAGCAAGTATTGTACGGTGAGATTAATCCTGACTAATTCTTCCTTTTTGATTTGAGGAGGGATTCGAGAGACAGTGGGAGCCATCCTATTTAGACAAATTAAAAACCACTCTAAACTTGCAAGAGCATCATGCTAAAGTGTTTCTTCTCTCTCTCCTAATTGCAGTGACCAAACATCATGACTGGACTTAAGTTACTACTAGATAAAAACATACTGACAGGACCAAACTACAAAGATTGGCTCAGTAATGTCAAAATGGCAATCACTTACGACAAGTTGGGGTATCTCCTTACCACCAAAGCTCCCCCTGCCCCAGGTCCCACCTCCAGCGTCGCGGATAAGGAAATCCGTAATACTTGGGAGATTGATTGCGCGAAGGCCAAGTGCCCCGTGCTTGCCTTTATGGACAATGAAAACAAGAGAAGGCACGAGAATATGGACCTTGAATCCATATTTCTTCATACAAAAGAACTGTATGGGGAGCAATCCCGTATCGCCAGATACGAAGTGTCGAAAAAGCTGTTTTCGGCGAGGTTGGACATCGGATCACAAGTAGCGGAACACGTGCTTAAGATGATTGGCTTCATTGAGGAGCTCACGGACCTTGGGACCACGTTGGAGAATGAGCTCTATACGGACTTGATTCTCCAGTCCCTTCCTTCCACTTACGCCCAGTTCATCCTGAACTTCAACTTACAGGAAAAGGAAGTTGAACTTTCAGAACTCCTCAACATGCTGAGGAGTGCAGAGGGCACCCTACAGAAATGTAGAGAAACATCCACTTTGTTTGTAGGAGGATCTTCCTCTTCTAGGTCCAAGGCGAAAGCCAAGGGAAAGAAGAAGAAAACCCCCGCCAAACCAAGGGGCGGTGTTAGTAAAGTGGATACGAAGGGAAAAGCAAAAGCAACAATGGAAGTGGGAAAGCTTGTAGGAAAGGAAGAATGCTTTTACTGTCACAAGAGTGGACACTGGAAGAAAGATTGCAGGGCTAGGAAGGCCAGAACACAGGATCTGAAGCGAGTTGCGGCTTCAGCTTCAGGTGTGTATGTTATTGAAAACTGTCTATCAATAAACTCTACTTCCTGGGTATTGGATACCAGATCAGGATCTCATATCTGTAATTCTTTGCAGGCGTTGAGAAACCGTAGGGTTTTGAAGGCAGGTGATATGACCCTCAGAGTTGCAAACGGAGCTGGCATGGATGCTGAGTCCGTATGGGACTATCACCTGGGGTTGTCAGATGGACACGTTTTGGTTTTGCGTAATTGTTATTTTGTACCTAATGCAACTTGTAATATCATTTCTGTATCTTTACTTTCTAAAGAAGGTTATGAATTTGCGCTTGTAAGTAATGTTGTAGACATTCACCTTAATCAAGTTCTGATTGGGTCAGGTACATTAAACAATGGAATATACGTATTAAACCAACCACAGATTTTCAATGTCCAGAATACACACAAAAGAAAGTCTCCGGAAACAAATCAAGCTTTCTTATGGCATTGTAGACTGGGTCACATCAATGAGAGAAGGTTGACGAAGTTACATACAGAAGGATATTTGGATCCGTTCGAATATGAATCATATGCAACTTGTCAATCCTGTCTCAAAGGAAAGATGACAAAGACTCCGTTCACTGGACACGGAGTGAGAGCGAGCGAGCTCTTGGGACTCATACACAGCGACGTGTGCGGTCCAATGTCTACACATGCGCGAAATGGTTATTCTTACTTCATTACTTTTACGGATGACTTTTCAAGGTACGGTTATGTCTTCTTAATGAAACATAAATCCGAAGCCTTTGGAAAATTCCAGGAATATAAGAATGAAGTGGAAAAACAAACAGACAAAAGTATCAAAACACTAAGATCTGATCGAGGTGGTGAATACTTAAGTGCCGAGTTTCTGGATTAGTTAAAAGAGAATGGAATTCTCTCTCAGCTTACTCCTCCATACACTCCGCAACATAACGGTGTATCGGAGAGACGGAATCGGACCCTATTGGATATGGTACGTTCCATGATGAGTAACGCTGAGTTACCACGATCATTCTGGGGATATGCACTAGAATCAGCTGCATACCTTTTGAACCGAGTTCCAACTAAGATTGTGCCTACTACACCATATCAGATGTGGTGTGGGAAGAAACCCTATCTTAAGCACATTAAGACATGGGGATGTCCGGCTTTTGTCAAAAAGCAGCATGTGGACAAACTCGAGGCACGCTCAGTACAGTGCAAGTTTGTGGGATATCCAAAGAACTCCAAGGGATATTTCTTCTATTGCGAAGAGGAACAAAAGGTTTTTATTTCTCGTCATGCCCACTTCTTGGAAACTGAATTTTTGGAAAACCAGATAAGTGGGAGCGCAATAGAACTGGAAGAAATTCCAGAACCATGAGCTATTACTGAAAGCTTAGTAGAACCAGAGGGTTCGAAAGATCAGGACATTCCTACGCCGCTCCGCAGGAGTAGTATGCAGTCTCATCCGCCTGAGAGATACTACGGTTTTCTCATAGACGGGGATAGAGAGGATTGCATCATTGATAGTGATGAGCCGACTAGCTTCCAGCAGGCCATTCAGAGCGTTGACTCGGTAAAATGGCTGGATGCAATGCGGACGGAAATGGAGTCCATGTACACCAACGAAGTATGGACGTTGGACGTTGCTCCAGATGGGGTAATGTTAGTTATATGTATGCCCTAGAGGCCATTACTGTATATTGGATGTATATTGTAGTGGATGCTGGGACATATATAGGGAGGACTTTCTTGCTCGACATGATAGTATGCTATCTGGTTACTCTTTACCTTAACGTGTACACTGATTGTCTCTCCGAGACATGTTGGTAAAGCCCTTAGGATGTATACTTGACTACCTGGACTATGATGCGGATCCTACTAGTGGGGACATGGTAGTCCATAAGTACATCCTTGAAAGTCCTTAGTCGTGGGTGTATCAAGATGGGGCATCGATATACCAGAGTAGACTAGCGTATACCTTCTCGACCCATACAGATGGGCGATGGATGATCCCATATCCATCAGTGTTTGACATCAGAGATGATATACGGGTGCTCAGTAGAGACTGGGTACACTGGACGGACTCGCCGAGAACTCCCAGATGGTATTATACCTTACGTCAGATGGTAGTTCTCTGGTGACACTGGTACAGAGTAGTCTGTTGACCCAAGATCTTCATAGAGTCTTGTGTGGTTCCCACTGTGCTTTGATTTCCATCTTACCACGTCCAAGAGGGCGTGCAAAATGGTGGTTTTTGGGTACAGTCCCGAGTCACATGGAGGCAATGAGCGATAGGAGGGGATTCGTCTCTCCCGGTATAGGGAGTTGATGTTGCGCTGTGTTCGATTGGCTATAACAGGAAATCCCTGGCCACGGTTGCTGAGATATACTGGTAATTGTTACCAGTAGTTTCTCGAGTTGTTATAGACCTCATATCTGTTGCGCCACGGCAGCGCCCCGGCCGTCTTACTCGAGGCCAAAATGCGGAATCAAAATTTTTCCTTGCTCGGAAACCGGCGCTACCGCGGACAAAGAAAACCCGGATCGTAAACCATTAACCTACGCTAGCTAACAAGGGATAGGGTGAGAAATATACCGAGTGATCCGAGTCCTCCGGTGTTCTCTTCATCATCCCGATCTCCCGCGGAAAGTCTATGCTCCACATCGTCGCCTCCTCGCCGGAAAGGGCACCACATCGCCTTCGTCTTTTACGGGCTCCCGCCTCAATACCGAGGCAACTCGAGCATGAAGCCGGCAACTCGACATGCCCAAGAATTGCTGTAGAAAGTGTAATGTAGAGTGCTTGTCTCACTTTGGGGTTTGTTGCCATTTGTAGAAGATGGAGGAAACAATATAAGAAAAATGGTGCTTGCATTTTTCTTAGCAAGAAGAAGAGATCAAGAAGAAACTCTCAAGATGAAACTCTCATGAAAAACTCTCATTTTCTTTTTCTCTCATCTTTTTCTATCTTCATCAAGTGAGAATGAACAAGTGGTGGAGGAATGAATATCATAACCTAAACATGAAGGGAGGTGAGTGTAGGAGAAGGTGGAGGTAACCACATCCAAGGTCAACAAAACATCAACCATGCCTTTTATTCCTATTCAACCCATAACCTATCATCTCACCATAAAAGCAAGCATGGTGCAAGATATGAAATCCATCATAATCAATACTTTATGCAAGAAACCCCCCCACAAAGTGTAATTTGCAAAACTGCAAATTACCCCCTCCATCGGAAAAGTCCGGCCGGGAAAGAACAAAGGAAAACCGGCCGGAACGGAATGCAAACTGGCAACTCCAGAAAACTGGTCCTGTAATAAATTACAGGAAAACCCCGATACTGTGCATACACACCTGCATCTGTATTCCGACCGGATACAAATGCAATGAGACAAAATCTACACTGTACTAAACTAGTACCGGCTTGAACCAAAGCCGGCTAGTATAATCCGTTCGATCCTGATCCGCGCAATACCGCACGTATCTGATCGAACCCTGCCATATAACTATACGGCCACTAGTACAAAGCTGTCCGTTCCTGATCCGTGCAATACCGCACGTATCTGATCGGACCCTGCCATATCTCCATACGGCCTCTACAGCGTTTCGCCCGAAAGCTGAGTAACTGAAAGTGTGGTGGACTCTAAAGACTCGTCAATACTATGGTTGTGGATTTAACCACTAGCACGTCAGAGGTATAAGCCAATACGTGACGGGCCACCAGCTATTGACCAAAATGGACGTCGATGAGGAAGCTCACCCCGACACCCAACTGAGCCTGTCAGTGACAATATCCGTACAGTCCGGTCCGTTCGTCTATGAGTATCGCATGGCGGGCCTAGGGGGTTGGTGAAAGTCAGACCCCCAAAAGCGGTACAAGTCGTGTCGGAGCGTAGCCCAGAACGCCCTGAGATACTACTGGAATACCTACCAGTAAATCTCCTGCCTCGGCCGAGGGCTTTGCGTAATGGCTCTCCTAGACACAGCGCGACCTCACCCCCAATACCGGGAGAGACGAACCCCTGCAGATCCGCTCACTGCCTCCATGTGGCTCGGGACTGTACCCAACTAAAACCTGTTTGCACGACTCCTTTGAGCCGTGGTAGGGTAGTAATCAAAGCACAGTGGGAACTCACACGAGACAAATGACGATCTCAGGTCGATGAACTAACCTGTACACATGTCACCAGGGAACTGCTATCTGACGTCTGGTATAAGACCAACTAGCAGGTTCCCGGCGAGTCCTGTCCGGTGTACTCATAACCCAATGAGCACCTGTATACATCTTAGGTGAACCAACTGACACCAGTGGCTTGTGAGACCGGCCACCGCCCCTCGTCGGGGTCTCGACTGTATACACTAGTCTACTAATGGAGTATCGATACCCTGTCTCGAAACTCCTACGACTAGGGACCTTTTAAGGATGTGCTTATAGACTACCAGCTCCCACGTATATGATCGCCATCATACTGCTGGTGGTCAAGCAAGAATCCTAGGGGCTCTATCAACGTGTAATAGCGACATGTCAGGTCACCTAAAGCAGTACACGATGATAAAGATAAACCAGATAGCATACTATCATCTCGAGTAAGACTGTCCTACCGGGATAGGTCCTCCCTTAATCATTGCAATCACGTGCCTGTGATCCAATAATTGACTCTGAGGGCACTATCTCCAACAATCTCCCACTTGCACTCAAGGCTAATTATTGCGATGTCGCATACTCACAGCCCGTGTGATACCGAACACCCAACTCCTCTACTAGTCAGTCTCACAAAGCCCGTTTGCGAAACTATTGCGTTCGAGGAATAGCCTCAGTGAGTGGATCCGCAGGGATGTTTCTTTCTATGTCTCTCTAAATCTCATGTTCGCGGAGAAAACCATCTCCCGAAATGAGCAATACCTGTCTTAGAATGTCTGGATGTCTGATGGGACCTAGTTCATAAATGAACTCCAAATCCAAACTTCTTAGACTGTATCATCAACTGAACTTAATCAGTATCCTGCGCCAAGCCTCCCTCAGTATTGCCTTGGACCACCTGTCCAAAATACTGTCCCTCGTCAGAAGGAGAACTATAACTCTGACAACCTCCTTGTCGTCCATGTCACCTTGGAAGCCTGGAGTGATAACCGTCTCCTAAAGGAGGCAGCCGTTATCATATCCCTAGAACATTCACTTATGTTCTAAAACTGCTTCCGACTGTTTTTCCAGGATTGGATCAATATCAACTTATTGCATCTAGTGCAAGAACAACATCTGGTGTGGTACTTGACATCTCATGATTGACTCAATTGCCTAAGCAAGTGATCTGCCAATCATGAGTATCCCTCTCCCCTTTAGTCTATAAGACACCTTTAGAGAGGGTGACTCCATCAACTGCAGGTGTACTACCGTGTCAGGAGTCGTCCATTCTAAATACTCATAGAATGCTGTCAAGATACCCAGATTGGGAAACCACCCAAATCTAGATCTAAAACCATAGATCTAGTAACCAGTATGTCTGATATAATGTCCAAGTCCCATGTGGAGAAAACACTGTGTGACGACCAAAGTATAACCGATCGTAGTATAGGAATATCACTTCCTACTACCTTCTCAACAGATCCATCCCCTATTCTGATGACGTCAAACCTATGACTGTCACATCAGAAATAGATGATCTATCTCCGCTACATCTGCTTTAGTCTATAAATAGACATAAGCCTGATGTCCACCAATGCTTCCGCTGCTCCCACTGACTATGACAACCCTCTAGCAGAGTCATATAGACGTGCACTTCTAAAGCTAGTTTAGAACGACGCTATACTCATCCTCCTGCCGGGTCTCGCAGCCTGGAACAACAACAATGGCAAGTGTGGGTAAACAAGAACTTCCCTGTCACCGTCCTTGAGGCTACCGGAGTACCTCTCGGGTGCCTGAAGTTACCCACCTTATCTGCGGAGTGGCCAATGGAATGTCAAATCAGATTGAATCTTTAGGTTCCTTATCAAATCTTCAGTAATCGTTTGTGGTTCTGGAATCACTTCCAGTTCTACCATACTCCCACTACTTTTTCTGAAAAAATCCATTTTTAATAAAAACTGTGGCGAGTCTAGAACAATATTGCTATTGTTCATCCAGATGGTAGAAAGTCAACCCTCGTCATAGCCTGGGTCAACCCACAAACAGCCATTACAGAAACGTGCCTTGAGATGTCCAGTGTCTGGTTTTAAGCATAAGCTGGACAACTCCCCGTACCTCAACATTGTTAAGATATGAACTGTTCTATATCCAATATAGAACCAGAGGCACTGATTCAATTGAACCAGATTCAAATCATGCAACTATCTCCAGTGCATGTCAACTAAATGGAAGGAGGTCGATCAGCGTTACTCAACTTAGGAATGCTTCCAATTATGAGTAACCTGAAAGAGAAGCAATCTGTCTTCATCATTACTATCAACTGAATATCATACACAAGTATCTACATCTTCAATCTCTTTGAAGAATCCCGATACTTGCTACACCTGGTACTCTACTCTATTCAAATACCTATAACTCCTCAAAACTTAGACCCTGTGTTTCCACGAAACAGCTGTCTAAAATCTAGAGAAGCCATAAGTAAACCGAATATAGTACGAGCACCAACCCCTCTGTCCTAATGGACACTGGACAACATACAATACTCTGTATAAGTCCGCTGAGTCTAACAACTCTTTCACTGTGCGTCGTAGGTTGAAAACCGTACTTATGGTTAAGAAGAATTACACCGCTGTTTAATGCTCCTTACCTAACCATCCACTGATATAGGTAAATGTCATCGACATAATATCAAAAGGTATATCTCACTCTATGAAAATAGACGTACAGATATATCAATTTGAAATTGGTGCATAACCGCGGATATTCAAAACCAAATAATTGCCGTCCGGCAAACAACCCAGGTGACTTCCTTAAATATCACCGATTACAACGAATCCTGATATAATAAGGATGATCACCCAATTCCCAATAACTTACTCCCACTCACCATCTGTAAAACCATACAAATGTGAGAATCCAACCTGGTAAATACATACGCTGGAGTAAGTGTCTAATCGGGAAATCAGTTTTCTTTTAGCAGTACACAGTGAAACTGAAACATTGAAATGTTTCGATGGGGTATTCTGGTATTCCTAGTAATGCCTCTACCATTATCCAGATTCACAACTATAACCGTATAATTCTTTGCCTGCTGTCCAAATCCCTTTATATGTCTTTAGTCATTACCGTCTGCACACCCCTTTAGGCCAATTGGTTTTCTTCCTTCCCTACCGTTCGGCACCAGCCTATGGTTTGGAAGAAGACTATCCAATAAGCATAAAGGGTGTACTGTCCTAATCCTAGGAGCACTCGCAATGCGAGAGAAGGTGAAGGTAAAAGACACCTGAATGTACTTTATTCCTATTTCTCCTGAACCAGAATCCATCCCCGAACTGGAACAAGTTCCTTTCGAGTTCGTATATAACCATACGATGGAATATCCAATAAACTGTGGATCTTCGTAGTGATACGGAGTGTCCTGGAGAAATACAAAGGTGATTTAGGATTGGCGAAGAAATACTTGGTTTGGTCGTGAATATCAGTCGCAATTTACTTTGCCCTCCTACTAATCCCTTTCTTTGTCTGAACTTAATATCTTCTGTACACCGTTTAGGTTAACTGGTTTTCTTCATTCCCTACCGGTCGGCACCAGCCTATGGTTTGGAAGAAGACTACCCAATTTACGTAATAGGTGTACTACTCCTAAACCAAGGAGTACTCGCAACGAGAGAAGGTGAAAAGAAAAGACAACTGAATAATCCTATTCGTTTTCTCCAGAACCAGAAACCATCCTCGAAGTCCTTCGAGTTCGTATATAACCATACGATGGTTTTGTCCAATGGAAGTGGACGTTCGTAGTAATACGGGGTGTCCTGGAGAAAAGGGTAAAAATAGGAGTGGCAACGAGGTCTGCAACTCTGACAATCCAAAAGCCAGTGTTAAGAAGGTTCGGTCAACTTGGTCACTGAGTCATAGTCCAGGGTCGGGTCAATGGTCGCTGCCAGAGAGAGAGAAAAGAAACACTCAGCGTGCACTCTAACCTAGATCAGAATGGTTACCACTTTGTCTAATCTGGAAACCTCCCACTGTACCTCAAATTCTCCTCCAAACCTGAAAGAAGAATTAGTCGGGATCACCCGAGGAGTAAACCAACTCATCAGTGGGAATCGGGATCCAACTATCATCGCATGATAACTTGACGGAATCCACTCAAGTCACCACACTCCAGAAGGTATGCGCATGCTTGGCAAGTTTCAGTTCTTTTGAAACTCCCGATATGATTTTTACCCCAAGCGGTTTATGACCTTGACTAGGTCAACAAACCATAAACCGCCAGTCAAGTTCAACCCGTCATTATTCTGGATTGCATTAAACCCACCCGTACGTGCCCTTGACTAGGTCAACAAGGCCGCACGACTGTCCTAACCAATCCCACTTATGCAACAAACAAGTACCACTTAGCTACCGAACACTACGTCTTGACTAGGTCAACAAACGCAGCACGAATACCAAATAATACCTGTAGGAAATGACGGAGGGCTACGGCTGGTTTTTGGCGAAAAACCTTTAACGTAATGAACTTGATATCGTTGAAGGAACTGCATAGTCTTTTAGAAAATATAGTGACGAAAACCTTTACTAAAGAGGTCACTCCCGGTGAAGGGATCTCGGCTCTTTCCCCGTAGAATGAGGTGCAGGATATTCCAACTGAATACCACGATGCAAAGCAAAAGTAATCGGCTATAGTGAAGTTAATGCCCTGACGCAAACTTCTGTCCAAGGGGTCACTCCCGGTGAAGGGATCTCGGCCCTTGCCTCGTCGACTGAGGAGCAGGATATTCCAAATGAATACCACGATGCAAAACAAAAGTGAACGTCCTTGCAATAACAGCTTTTTGAAAAAGTGTTCCAACAACATCAGAATAGGTTTGTTTAACTTGCATTGATCCGAATCAATGCAGTCCCATCAAAAGATCACACCACAAAGAACGAAAATATACTGACGTACGTATATGCCATCCGCATTCGCCACTGGGTCCCGTCATCATCCGTTAGGTTAGCTAACTAACGGCAGAGCGGGGACTGGACTAGCGCGGGTGTAAAACATATACAACATCTACTAATATATATACCAATATATAGTATTTCGCTCAAGGCGTGAATAAAATGCAACATCACAGAAATGTACAGCATCACAGAACAATACAGATATCTGGAAGCCCCGGGTTTCACAGAGCCGCTGCTGAAACCCGACGTTCCCCTGGTCGTGTGGATAGCCTGTGCAATGAAATCCTAGACCCCTACGGGCGCGGCAAGTCACCCGCCAAAACCTGAAGCGAGGCAGCCCCCTTCAGTACTGTGAATGGACCACCCAGCACTTCACGGAATCCGGTAACTTGGGCACCCCTCCTGGGTCAACCTGTACCCCCTACGAGTGCGGCGAATAGCCCGCCAATCCTGGACTGAAGCCCCCTCCGTCTCAATGCCCTGAGATGCGGGCCCGTTGCCCTCCAGAACCCGGCTATCCGAGCACCCCACCGCGGGGCAACCCTAGTACAGAAAGTAAAATATACATACACCGGGTACATCGACCGCAACCAGGTCGTGCCCCAAAAGAATAATACAAACAGGCAGTGACGGCAGTCCACATGTCGGACGCTCGCCCCGCAATATCAAATGTACATAATACAACAAAACTGTACTAGCATTGCATCCAGGCTATCCCCCACGACCGATCCGCAACATCACAGCATAAACAAAGAACATCAACATGAAAGTCACGTTCGCAAATCCGTCTAACCGGGCTATAGCAGTTAGACCGGATTTACCGATCGAGTGACATTCACGGTCGCAGATATAATGTAAATACTGTGAAATGTGTGTTTAAAAATTTCCGATTGACCAAAAATTAACAAGTGGGCCCCCAAACAAAACTGTAGCACTCACAGAAACAATTGGCCCAACTTTAATATTCCAAAGCCCATATTTTAAGCCCAGAAGGCCTCTGTAAAAAAATGGTGAAGTGATGTGAATAGTGCGCGGCGGAAGGGCCGCACAAAGGGGGTTTTCGCGGCGGTTCCGCGCTCCAACTGTGGAGTCACTTCATCGAATTTTTACAGAGCTCTTAGATTTTCCAGTACATCAATATTTTACAACCTGAAAAATTTTTCGAGACCAAAATATTTCAACAGAAACTGATGTGAACAAAAATACGGTTTTTGGAAATTTTGGTCGATCGGAAATGCAAACACATCAAACGAAGCTAGGTAAGGTTAATGGCGTGGCTCTGATACCATGTTGCGCCACGGCAGCGCCCCGGCCGTCTTACTCGAGGCCAAAATGCGGAATCAAAATTTTTCCTTGCTCGGAAACCGGCGCTACCGCGGACAAAGAAAACCCGGATCGTAAACCATTAACCTACGCTAGCTAACAAGGGATAGGGTGAGAAATATACCGAGTGATCCGAGTCCTCCGGTGTTCTCTTCATCATCCCGATCTCCCGCGGAAAGTCTATGCTCCACATCGTCGCCTCCTCGCCGGAAAGGGCACCACATCGCCTTCGTCTTTTACGGGCTCCCGCCTCAATACCGAGGCAACTCGAGCATGAAGCCGGCAACTCGACATGCCCAAGAATTGCTGTAGAAAGTGTAATGTAGAGTGCTTGTCTCACTTTGGGGTTTGTTGCCATTTGTAGAAGATGGAGGAAACAATATAAGAAAAATGGTGCTTGCATTTTTCTTAGCAAGAAGAAGAGATCAAGAAGAAACTCTCAAGATGAAACTCTCATGAAAAACTCTCATTTTCTTTTTCTCTCATCTTTTTCTATCTTCATCAAGTGAGAATGAACAAGTGGTGGAGGAATGAATATCATAACCTAAACATGAAGGGAGGTGAGTGTAGGAGAAGGTGGAGGTAACCACATCCAAGGTCAACAAAACATCAACCATGCCTTTTATTCCTATTCAACCCATAACCTATCATCTCACCATAAAAGCAAGCATGGTGCAAGATATGAAATCCATCATAATCAATACTTTATGCAAGAAACCCCCCCACAAAGTGTAATTTGCAAAACTGCAAATTACCCCCTCCATCGGAAAAGTCCGGCCGGGAAAGAACAAAGGAAAACCGGCCGGAACGGAATGCAAACTGGCAACTCCAGAAAACTGGTCCTGTAATAAATTACAGGAAAACCCCGATACTGTGCATACACACCTGCATCTGTATTCCGACCGGATACAAATGCAATGAGACAAAATCTACACTGTACTAAACTAGTACCGGCTTGAACCAAAGCCGGCTAGTATAATCCGTTCGATCCTGATCCGCGCAATACCGCACGTATCTGATCGAACCCTGCCATATAACTATACGGCCACTAGTACAAAGCTGTCCGTTCCTGATCCGTGCAATACCGCACGTATCTGATCGGACCCTGCCATATCTCCATACGGCCTCTACAGCGTTTCGCCCGAAAGCTGAGTAACTGAAAGTGTGGTGGACTCTAAAGACTCGTCAATACTATGGTTGTGGATTTAACCACTAGCACGTCAGAGGTATAAGCCAATACGTGACGGGCCACCAGCTATTGACCAAAATGGACGTCGATGAGGAAGCTCACCCCGACACCCAACTGAGCCTGTCAGTGACAATATCCGTACAGTCCGGTCCGTTCGTCTATGAGTATCGCATGGCGGGCCTAGGGGGTTGGTGAAAGTCAGACCCCCAAAAGCGGTACAAGTCGTGTCGGAGCGTAGCCCAGAACGCCCTGAGATACTACTGGAATACCTACCAGTAAATCTCCTGCCTCGGCCGAGGGCTTTGCGTAATGGCTCTCCTAGACACAGCGCGACCTCACCCCCAATACCGGGAGAGACGAACCCCTGCAGATCCGCTCACTGCCTCCATGTGGCTCGGGACTGTACCCAACTAAAACCTGTTTGCACGACTCCTTTGAGCCGTGGTAGGGTAGTAATCAAAGCACAGTGGGAACTCACACGAGACAAATGACGATCTCAGGTCGATGAACTAACCTGTACACATGTCACCAGGGAACTGCTATCTGACGTCTGGTATAAGACCAACTAGCAGGTTCCCGGCGAGTCCTGTCCGGTGTACTCATAACCCAATGAGCACCTGTATACATCTTAGGTGAACCAACTGACACCAGTGGCTTGTGAGACCGGCCACCGCCCCTCGTCGGGGTCTCGACTGTATACACTAGTCTACTAATGGAGTATCGATACCCTGTCTCGAAACTCCTACGACTAGGGACCTTTTAAGGATGTGCTTATAGACTACCAGCTCCCACGTATATGATCGCCATCATACTGCTGGTGGTCAAGCAAGAATCCTAGGGGCTCTATCAACGTGTAATAGCGACATGTCAGGTCACCTAAAGCAGTACACGATGATAAAGATAAACCAGATAGCATACTATCATCTCGAGTAAGACTGTCCTACCGGGATAGGTCCTCCCTTAATCATTGCAATCACGTGCCTGTGATCCAATAATTGACTCTGAGGGCACTATCTCCAACAATATCGACACGACTTATCGAGCTATTGGGGTCTGACGTTTACCACCCCTAGGCGAGATATGCGACATATCAGACGACGATACCGGACTGTACGGTAGTGTTACTGGTTGGATTCACTGGAGTGTGAGCGGGCTTGCTCGTCGATTTTGGATCGCTCAATACCCGGGTGGCCGTTACGTTTAGCAGACCGCTTGCGGCTTGTGGGTGCTTGATATGATCATCATCTGCTGCCGGCGTATTGACAAGTCTTTAGAGTCCTACACAGAGGTTTCCTGGTTCAAGCGAAATGAAATAGGAGCGCATATGAGATATGTGCGGGACCGAGAATGATACCAGTATGTGATACTGTATTTGATTCTCGCGATATGTGACATTGCTCGGTTATATGCGATATAGCCGGGTTATCGGATCAAGTGTTGTTTCGATAAGTTGTTACAGATGATACTAGTCGGTTATATGCTATATGACCGGATCATTAAATCAAGTGTTGGTTTAATGATTTAATGTATAATTATATATATGATATATTACTTTGCATTAACTAGTATCGGTTCACTTTAATAGGATTTTCTCACTTGATGCACATTGTATATGTGATATATTTTTGTGCACCTTTTTGTATCATGTTTGATGATACATGCTCACAAGGGTTTGTGTAAAGATTAAACCATGGTTGTGTAATGGTTAGGGTTTTCTTTTGCTTAATCGTTTATTTATTTTGTTTATTTATTTTGCAAAATAAATGAATGGTGGCTTTCTTTGGATGCTAGTTGAAGTTTCATGAAGGTATGACTTTGTGACCATTTTGTCTCATGCTTAACCCTAACCACTTCACTTAACCTTGGTTCATTCTCTACACTTAACCATGGTAACTATTATGATAAGGATGAATGGGATTATCTTTTCAAGTGAATCTTTTTTATTCTATCATATCATTAGCATCTTCTTCTTCTTCTTCTTCTTCAAGATGAAGAACCTTGACTTCATCAATGGTGATTGATGAAAATGAGTGAGAAATCCAATTCTAAAGTGAACCCACTTCCTATTTCATCATCCTCTACCTCTTGCCAAGTAGTACAGTGTGTTTCCTTCATAAGTTTTCTTGACTTGGTGAAGTTGGAGCTTGATCTAGCGATGCCTCGACGTAGATCATCTTCGGCATCGTCGTCGATGACCTAGCCCGCTTCTTCTCCGATGAATCCGACGCTAGAGCCCGGGATTGCATTTGGACAGCGGAGAGGACTTCATCACGGAGCCGTGGAGGTGGAGGACCGGATCTACAAAGGTTGTATTTCCGTATTCTAGTAGTTAAGTGTTAACTAGTTTGCTTTGTCGCCTAAAAATCTAGCCAACGATCTCGTCTAGGGTTTCTTGGCACCGTTAAAATTTGAAATTGGCATGGTTGATGCCTTGTGAGACCTCTTAAGAGTGCCTAGGAACCTTTCACTGGTATCAGAGCCTAGCTAGAGCCTTAGGCGAAGCGTAGACGAAGTTTGAAACCCGAACGAACCGAAACCCTAACACAATCCATGCTCTCTGGACTTTTTCTAAAAACTGGGATTTTTCCAGATTAAAAATTCTTTAAAATATCAGCAGGAAGATATAAGAATTATGGTGCAAAACGAGCTCATGATGCGTCTAAACCACCGCGGAAACGCGGCAGAAGCATGGCTTCTGCCGCGGTTCCGCCGCCTATTGTTCACAATGCGCAATATTTTTTGCACAGTAATTCCTCTTTTCTGGTGCTGAGATTTATGGGAATTTTTAATATTTATTCAAGAGTTGAATTTTCTGTGGTTGTTTTGGGGATCCGAATGTTCGATCGGATTATCAAATTTTGTCTGTGTGGCTTTCCGGATAATTTTAGAATATGTTAAAAAGTTCGACCGGATATAAATACCCAATTTTTCCCCTGTTGGGAAATTTCCAAGTGTTGGATTTTTCCGTAGTTTAAAGACGTTCTAAGTAGTGCAAGTAACTCGATGGACCCTCTAGAAGACAACAAACCTTAACTCGATTATGTGACCGTCTTGAACTGCCCTTTGAACCTTAGGGTTTGGGGCAGTACGGCGTGCCACATATGAGGCGTTGGCTTGACCCTTCTACGGCTGGACCATTGGTACTGAGGCACGAACTGAATGTTTTTTGACTTGCTTCATGTGTTGATCTGTATCGGGAAAACTTGGGTGTTTGAATGTTCGATCGGAAAGTTTAACATTTTCTAATTATCTGGAATGTGATACAATAATTGGAATTCACAGATAGTTATGAGTTAACTCAATGAATGTTATAAACATAGCAGTTTAGTCTCACTTGATCGGTTGCCATGGAATTTTGATGTGATCAAAAGTCCGTCGCAATCACGTAGCGTACGCGGATACTCGCCGGGTAAACTTAAAAGACAGCCTCACCCCATAGCCCCGACCAAGTGACTGTAGGAGAACCCCGTCGCCGAAAGCATCCGTTTGGGTGCTCGCGGTAGCGGTGTTCCGCCTTGGTGCACTTCGTCGACGACGTCGGGGATGCGGCCGCCTACTGAAGTTTGCGACGAGCATTCGATCAGGATGTCGGGAATCTTGTTGAATTGCCCGACTTGCTATTGAAAAGGGTTTTCGATTTTGAGACTAAAATGCGGGGTTTATAATTGTTAGGCATGCGATGTGTAAGTAATTCATTTGGTCAGGCATGCGATGTCTGAGGTGGTTGCGGATTCCAACTGTTGTAGTTTTACACTTTCTTTTCCGTGACCGTAAGTGTAATATGTGATATCGCCGGTTTCGTTGCTATATGTCAACGACAATTGGGATACGCATGTTTACTTACGTTGATGACATGAGATGTTATGTGTTGCTGGATATGTTATATTGGATCGTCGTCTTTGAATAGCCGGGGGTTTTTATGTGAGATGGGTGTTTTTCATTTTCATTCATGTAAAATCTTGTATGTAATATTCTTTTATTGGGGCGCTTCCAGGTTGCGGAAGTTGTCACCGGTGTTGTATATTATTTACTTTTCCGCACTAGGAAAGACCCAAGGAGGAGGGCACAAGTAACCGGGTTCTGGAGTCCAGTGGGAGACCAACTCGAGGAGTCGAGTCCGGGTCTCCTAACTCTAGAATTGGCAGGGTTGCTTGCCGCTCTCGTAGGGGTCTAGGGGTGTGGGTTTGGCTATTCATCACGACCGTGGAATCCGTGTTTTATACTCGCTCGTATTGAAAACACGGACGTCCTAGTATATCCAATATTTCATATGATTCTTTTGCTGCGATATCTGTGATGTGATCATGTGATATGTTCTGTGATAAATACTATATAGTACATATGATATATTATATAGGCGTTACTTATGTTTTACACCCGCGCTAGCCCTGCCCCGCTCTGCCGTTAGTTACCTAACCTAACGGTGCATGAGGGGACATCGAGGCGAATGCGGATGGCATAAGTGTACGTCGTATTTATCTGTGATGTTTAGGTACTTAAATGTTGGGACTTCATTAATATGATTAATGAAATAAAAGAAACCTAAGATGTTGTAGAATTGAATTTCAAAATTAAAACAGGTAGCTACAGTTCTTGCTTTGCACAGCGGTATATATGATATATCCTGCACCTTATTCGATGAGGAAAAGACCGAGATCCCTTCACCAGGAGTGACTCCTTTAGCAATAACTGGCAGATGCTACACACTCGGTTTGTCTTTTGATTGCTTTTAAGTATTTTTACTTTGCACAGCGATATATATGATATATCCCGCACCGCATTCGACGAGGAAAAGACCGACGATCCCTTTACCGGGAGTGACTCCTTTAGCAAAACTAGAAAAGCCTCAAAAGCACTCCATTTCAAAATCATTTGATTCTACAACGATATCAAGTTCATTACGCAATAGGTTTTCAGAAAAACCTGTCGTAGCCCTCCGTCATTTCAGATAAGTACTAGTTAGTATTCGTGCTACGTTTGTTGACTATGTTATGGCGTAGTGTGCGGTAGCTAATTAGTGCTTATCTGCATAAGCATATGATGTGATTGGATTAGGGTAGTCGTGCGACATTGTTGACTATGTTAAGGGTCGTGCGGGTGGGTTTAATTCAATCGGGAAATGATGGGTTGAACTTGACTAGCACTTATGATTTGTTGACTATGTTAAGGTCATATAGCTGCTAGGGGCAAAAGATTATCGGGAATTTCAAGTGTTGAAATTTGCAATGAGATTGTATACCTTCTATGAGATAGTTGGATCCCGATACCCGCTGCGAGTAAGAGTTACTCCTGGGAGAGTTTTATACATTACAATTAGCCGATCAAGTAGGTGTCTAGAAAGGTGTCAACGGGGTTACGCCTCTGGGAAAACGAGGTTTACATTAATTAGGTTCGTGCGAAAGCACGGGGGACCTCCCTCAAAGTACTGACACTGGCCTGGCTGAAAGATTGGCGAACTTGTAGTGTGTAATTAATCCCGGCTAGTCTTTCCTTTTAGGGTTTGAAGGAAGATTTGATAAAAAGCAGTGGGAGCCATCCTGATTAGATAACATAATAACCAATCTATTCTTGCAAGAGCGCACGCTGAGTGTTTTCTTCTCTCTCTCTCCAGGTAGCGACCATATCACGCCTTAATCAAGCTAATAATACGGATAATTGACCGAACCTGCTTGTTATACTGAGCTGGGGAACGTTGGTCCCGCTCCAACTTATAATTGTTATAAGACCGAGCAGGAAATTGGGGATTTCAAGAATTCCCGTGCCGCCCAAACGAAGAGAGTGCATGCTGATGCATCATCTTCGGGTGTGTTCATTACAAAAAACTGTTTCTCTGTATCCTCTACGTCCTGGGTATGTGATACCAGATCAGGATCCCAGATATGTAATCTGTTACATAGGGCTACAGATAGGTAGAGAACTGAGAACGGATGATAAGTTTCATGAGGCAGAAAACGGGGCAAGTGTTGCAGCCAAGTCTGTTGATCACTGTCACCCTGTATTACCAATACATTGATTCTGAA
The DNA here is from genome assembly GCA_030015575.1 of Agapanthus africanus. Classification (NCBI taxonomy): domain Eukaryota; kingdom Viridiplantae; phylum Streptophyta; class Magnoliopsida; order Asparagales; family Amaryllidaceae; genus Agapanthus; species Agapanthus africanus. The sequence continues at coordinate 703,330,957 of JASDDO010000024.1, read as the reverse complement.
CGAATGTTATTAGATACCGAACCTGATATACAAAATCATATCAGTCTCTTTATTAGTAAAGAAATGATATAATTTTGTATTGTTGGATAATGTTTTGAACATTTCCTATATCAAAAGTTGATCGGTTCAGGCACGTTGTCTAAAAGCATTGACGTTCTAAATCAAACTACAGTTCTTAGTATACAGAACACACACAAGAGGAAGAGTTCAGAAATGAACGAATCCTTCTTGAGGTATTGTAGACCAGGTCAGATCAATGCGACCTGACTGGCTAGAGTTACATAAAGATGCATATTTAAATTAGTTTGAACTTACATCTTGTGAAACTCGCCAGTCATGTCATAAAGATAAGATGACCATAGCTCCGTTTACTGGAAACAGAGAAAGAGTTAGTGAACTCTTAGGATGATACATGTTGATGTATGTAGGTCCCCTGTCTACACATGCCAGGACTGGTTCTTTATACTTCATTACGTTCTCTGATGATCTTTCGAGTTTCAGACCTATGTTCCTGTTGAAACACAAGTCCGAACCTTTTGAGATATTCACAGAATATAAGTTAGAAGTAGAGAACCAAAATACGGGTATAAGTATTATGTCCTTTGATGTGATCAAGGAGGAGAATACATGAGCACGGAATTCCTGGATTATTCTAAAGGAGAATGAGATTCTCTCTCAGTATTACTCCTCCGTATACACCATAGCACGATGGTATATTGGGGCAGAGCAATCACACCCTATATGATAAGGTGTGCTCTATGATGAGTACTACTGAGTTACCTTTTTCCTTTTAGGAGTTATGCGCTTGAGAAGCTGCATACCTATTGAATAGGGTTCGAATCAAATCAGTTGCCTACCACTTCATATATGATATGGAAAGGGAAGAGCCCATGTCTTAAGTTAGTTAAGATTTGGGGTTGTCCGGCCTATGTCTAAAAGCAAAATCCGGACAATCTCGAGGCAAGGTTAGTTATGTAGAACAGGAAAGGTTCCAGCTATCCAAACTACAGAAGATGATTTGATAGAACCAAAGGATTCAGTAGATTCCAACGAACCTCAGCCTCTCCGCCGATCTAGTAGGGTTCCTCACCCACCTGAGAGATACTTCTGTTTCTCTATGACAGTGGGAGCGAGGATTGCATCATGAGATGATGACCCAACTAGCTTCGAGCTGGCTATCAGGAGTAAGACTCTGTAAGAATGGCTGGATGCTTAGTGATCTGAGATAGAATCCATGTACACCAACAAAGTATGGACTTTGGTTGCTATATCTGAAGGGTTAAATCCCCATCAGGAGCAAGTATATCTTGAGAAAATTACTTGGTGTAGATGGAAAAGTTGAGACTTTCAAAGCTAGACTTGTTAATGGTTTTCGTCATCGATCAGGCATGGATAATGATGAAACCTTTTCCAGTACCTATGCTTAAGTCCATCCAGATACTACTTGCCACGGCTACATACCATGACTACGATATCTGGCTGTTAGGTGTCATGACTGCTTTTGTAAATGATGTTTTAGAAGAGAGCGTCTATAAGTACACAGCCAGAGGGTCTCGTAGACAGTGGGAGCAGCGGAAACGTGTGCAAGATGCTTTATAGGATAAAGCAGGCATCGCGGAGTTGGAACATCTGTTTTGATGAAGTAGTCAAAGAGTTTGACATCATCAAAATGGTAGATGAACCTTGTATATACAAAAAGGTAGTAGGGAGTATGGTGGTGATCCTCGTAGAGTATGTGGATGACATACTCTTGATAAGAAAGGAGTTTCTTATGCTACGCTCGATCAATCTCCATTTATCACAAAGATTCTCCGTATAGGATCAAAATGATACCTCCTAAATCCTGAGTTTTAGATCTATGAGATAGATTTAATTGGATGTTAGGATTCTCACTAGTTGTAGTGAGATGATATCAAACGATTCTGGGGAAAATCACTGGAAGGGTTCCAGGGTGATAAAGACGACTGAATGTCAGTCACAAGCATTGTCTTTACCCTCAGTAAAGGGACGGTATGTTGGAAGAGTTCCAAGCTAGATACCGTGACATACTAGACGATAAAGGCAGGATACATCGCTACTTAAGATGCTACCAAAGAGGCTGTTTGGGTGTATATTGGTTCATGAAATGAACTATGTTCCTCCCATTGTGTGACAATGGAGTTGTGGCTTATGCCAAGGAACGCAGGTCCCATCAGTGATCCAGACATATTCTAAGGCAGTATCACTTGATCATGGAGATGGTTGATCTCTAAGGGATCGAGGTTAGGAGAGCAGACTCAGAGGACAACACGGCGGATCCACTCACGAAGGCCTATTCCCAGAGAGAGACTTTTATGGGATGGTTGAGTATGAGATACTACAACCACTGCTACAGATGGCCCTAGTGCAAGTGGGAGATTGTTAGTTATATGTATGCCCTAGAGGCCATTACTCTACATTGGATGTATATTGTAGTGGATGCTGGGACATATATAGGGAGGACTTTCTTGCTCGACATGATAGTATGCTATCTGGTTACTCTTTACCATAACGTGTACACTGATTGTCTCTCCGATACATGTTGGTAAAGCCCTTAGGATGTGTACTTGACTACCTGGACTTTGATGCGGATCATACTAGTAGGGACATGGCAGTCCATAAGTACATCCTTGAAAGTCCCTAGTCGTGGGTGTATCGAGATGGGGCATCGATATACCAGAGTAGACTAGCGTGTACCTTCTCGACCCATACAGATGGGCGATGGATGATCCCATATCCATCGGTGTTTGACATCAGAGATGATATACGGGTGCTCGGTAGAGACTGGGTACACTGGACTGACTCGCCGAGAACTCTCAGATGGTATTATACCTTAAGTCAGATGGCAGTTCTCTGGTGACACTGGTACAGAGTAGTCTGTTGACCCGAGATCGTCATAGAGTCTTGTGTGGTTCCCACTGTGCTTTGATTTCCATCTTACCACGTCCAAGAGGGCATGCAAAACAGTGGTTTTTAGGTACAGTCCCGAGTCACATGGAGGCAATGAGCGATAGGAGGGGATTCGTCTCTCTCGGTATAGGGAGTTGATGTTGCGCTCTGTTCGATTGGCTATAACAGGAAATCCCTGGCCAGGGTTGCTGAGATATACTGGTAAGTGTTACCAGTAGTTTCTCGAGTTGTTATAGACCTCATATCGACACGACTTATCGAGCTATTGGGGTCTGACGTTTACCACCCCTAGGCAAGATATGCGACATATCAGACGACAAGACCGGACTGTACGGTAGTGTTACTGGTTGGATTCACTGGAGTGTGAGCGGGCTTGCTCGTCGATCTTCTGATCGCTCAATACCCGGGTGGCCGTTACGTTTAGCAGACCGCTTGCGGCTTGTGGGTGGTTGATATGATCATCATCTGCTGCCGGCGTATTGACGAGTCTTTAGAGTCCTACACAGAGGTTTCCTGGTTCAAGCGAAACGAAATAGGAGGGCATATGAGATATGTGCGGGACCGAGAATGATACCAGTATGTGATACTGTATTTGATTCTCGCGATATGTGACATTGCTCGGTTATATGCGATATAGCCGGGTTATCGGATCAAGTGTTGTTTCGATAAGTTGTTACTGATGATACTAGTCGGTTATATGCTATATGACCGGATCATTAAATCAAGTGTTGATTTAATGATTTAATGTATAATTATATATATGATATATTACTTTGCATTAACTAGTATCGGTTCACTTTAATAGGATTTTCTCACTTGATGCACATTGTATATGTGATATATTTTTGTGCACCTTTTTGTATCATGTTTGATGATACATGCTTACAAGGGTTTGTGTAAAGATTAAACCATAGTTGTGTAATGGTTAGGGTTTTCTTTTGCTTAATCATTTATTTATTTTGTTTATTTATTTTGCAAAATAAATGAATGGTGGCTTTCTTTGGATGCTAGTTGAAGTTTCATGAAGCTTTGACTTTGTGACCATTTTGTCTCATGCTTAACCCTAACCACTTCACTTAACCTTGGTTCATTCTCTGCACTTAACCATGGTAACTATTATGATAAGAATGAATGGGATTATCTTTTCAAGTGAATCTTTTTTATTCTATCATATCATTATCATCTTCTTCTTCTTCTTCTTCTTCAAGATGAAGAACCTTGACTTCATCAATGGTGATTGATGAAAATGAGTGAGAAATCCAATTCTAAAGTGAACCTACTTCCTATTTCTTCATCCTCTACCTCTTTCCAAGTAGTAGAGTGTGTTTCCTTCACAAGTTTTCTTGACTTGGTAAAGTTGGAGCTTGATCTAGCGATGCCTCGACGTAGATCATCTTCGGCATCGTCGTCGATGACCTAGCCCGCTTATTCTCTGATGAAGCCGACGCTAGAGCCCGGGATTGCATTTGGACAGCGGAGAGGACTTCATCACGGAGCCGTGGAGGTGGAGGACCAGATCTACAAAGGTTGTATTTCCGTATTCTAGTAGTTAAGTGTTAACTAGTTTGCTTTGTCGCCTAAAAATCTAGCCAACGATCTCGTCTAGGGTTTCTTGGCACCGTTAAAATTTGAAATCGGCATGGTTGATGCCTTGTGAGACCTCTTGAGAGTGCCTAGGAACCTTTCAGGTAAAACCCGTAGGATGCAAGTGGATCTTCAAAAGGAAGATTGGTGTAGATGGACAGGTTGAGACCTATAAAGCTAGACTTGTTGCAAAGGGTTTTCGTCAAAGACCTGGTTTGGACTATGACGAAACCTTTTATCCAATGACTATGCTGAAATCCATTCGGATCCTTCTTGCCATTGCTGCCTTCCACGATTATGAGATTTGGCAGATGGACGTAAAGACCGCTTTTCTGAATGGAAATTTAGAGGAGTGTTTCTATATGGACCAGCCAGAGGGTTTCATTCAGAGTGGGAGCAGCGGGAAGGTGTGCAAGTTGCTTAAGTCCATCTATAGACTAAAGCAGGCATCGCGGAGTTGGAACATCTGTTTTGATGAGACGGTCAAAGATTTTGGCTTTATCAAAAATCCAGATGAACCTTGCATCTATAGTAGATTTGTAGAAAGAACTGTCGTATTCCTCGTTTTATACGTGGATGACATTCTCTTGATAGGAAATGACATTCCAATGCTACAATCTGTCAAAGGGTTTGTAGGGTTCCTAGGCACCCTAATGAGGTCTCACAAGGCATCAACCATGCCAATTTCAAATTTTAACGGTGCCGAGAAACCCGACTACGGATCGTTGGCTAGAAAACTAGGCGAAACAAAACTAGTTAACACTTAACTACAAGAATACGGAAATACAACCTTTGTAGATCCGGTTCTCCACCTCCATAGCTCCGCAATGAGGTCCTCTCCGCTGTCCAAATCAAATCCCGGGCTCTAGCATCGGCTTCATCGGAGAAGAAGCGGGCTAGGTCATCGACGACGTGCCGAAGATGATCTACGTCGAGGCATCGCTAGATCAAGCTCCAACTTCACCAAGTCAAGAAAACTTGTGAAGGAAACACACTCTACTACTTGGCAAGAGGTAGAGGATGAATAAATAGGAAGTGGGTAGACTTTAGAATTGGATTTCTCACTCATTTCATCAATCCACCATTGATGAAGTCAAGCTTCTTCAAGTAAAGAAGAAGAAGAAGAAGATGAATATTATGATAAGTGTTTTTTGAAAAGAATAATAAAATGATTCTTATCATAAAATTAACCATGGTCAAGTGTAGAGACTAAACTAGGGTTAGTGGGAATGGTTAGGGTTAAGGATAAGATAAGAATGGTTGACTTGATCAAAGCTTCAAGAAGCTTCAACATAAAAACAAAACAAGCCACCATCCTTAAAACTTTCCAAAATGAATATATAAATAAATAAATAGATAATAAGAGAATAAACAAAACCCTAACCACTCTCACAACGATGGTTTAATCTTCACACAAATCCAAGTTAACATGTATCATCAAACATGACACAATCAAGTGCACAAAAGTATATCACATATACAACTTGTGCAATGCAAGTGTGAAAATCCATTTAAAGTGAACCGTTACTAGTTAATGCAAAGTAATATATCAAATATATAATTATACATTAAATCATTAAATCAACACTTGATTTAACGATCCGGTCATATCGCATATAACCGACTAATATCCAATGTATCGATTTATCGAATCAATCCTTGATTCGATAACTAGGTTATATCGCATACAACCATTCGACACATTCATCGCGAGAATAGAATACGGTATCACATACACGCATTATTCTCGGTCCCGCACATATCTCATATGCGCTCCTATTTCGTTTCGCTTGAGCCAAGAAACCTCTGTGTAGGACTCTAAAGACTCGTCAATACGCCGGCAGCAGGCGATGATCATATCAAACACCCACAAGCCGCAAGCGGTCTGCTAAACGTAACAGCCACCCGGGTATTGAGCGATCTGAAGATCGACGAGCAAGCCCGCTCACACTCCAGTGAATCCAACCAGTAACACTTACCGTACAGTCCGGTCTGATCGTCTGATATGTCGCATATCTCGCCTAGGGGTGGTAAACGTCAGACCCCAATAGCTTGATAAGTCGTGTCGATATGAGGTCTATAACAATTCAAGAAACTACTGGTAACACTTACCAGTAAATCTCAGCAACCCTGGCCAGGGATTTCCTGTTATAGCCAATCGAACACAGCGCAACATCAACCCCCTATACCGGGAGAGACGAATCCCCTCCTATCGCTCATTGCCTCCATGTGATTTGGGACTTTACCCAAAAACCACCGTTTTGCATGCCCTCTTAGACGTGGTAAGATGGAAATCAAAGCACAGTGGGAACCACACAAGACTCTATGACGATCTCGGGTCAACAGACTACTCTGTACCAGTGTCACCAGAGAACTGCCATCTGATGTAAGGTATAATACCATCTGGGAGTTCTCGGCGAGTCCGTCCAGTGTACCCAGTCTCTACTGAGCACCCGTATATCATCTCTGATGTCAAACACCGATGGATATAGGATCATCCATCGCCCATCTGTATGGGTCGAGAAGGTATACGCTAGTCTACTCTGGTATATCGATGTCCCGTCTCGATATACCCACGACTAGGGACTTTGAAGGATGTACTTATGGAGTACCATGTCCCCACTAGTATGATCCGTATCATAGTCCAGGTAGTCAAGTACACATCCTAAGGGCTTTACCAACATGTAACAGAGAGATAATCAATATACACGTTAAGGTAAAGAGTAACCAGATAGCATACTATCATGTCGAGCAAGAAAGTCCTCCCTATATATGTCCAAGCATCCACTACAATATACATCCTATGTATAGTAATGGCCTCTAGGGCATACATATAACTAACAATCTCCCACTTGCACTAGGGCCATCTGATAGCAGTGGTTGTAGTATCTCATACTCCACCATCCCATAAAAGTCTCTCTCTGAGAACAGGCCTTTGTGAGTGGATCCGCTGTGTTGTCCTCTGAGTCTACTCTCCTAACCTCGATCCCTTGGAGATCAAGCATCTCCATGATCAGGTGACACTGCCATAGAATATTTATGGATCACTGATGGGACCGGCGTTCCTTGGCTTAAGCCACAACTCCATTGTCTCACAATGGTTGGAACGTAGTTCATCTCATGAACCAATATACACCCAAACAGCCTCTTTGGTAGCATCTTAAGTAGCGATGTATCCTGCCTTTATCGTCTAGTATGTCACGGTATCTAGTTTGGAACTCTTCCAACATACCGTCCCTTTACTGAGGGTAAAGACAATGCCTGTGACTGACATTCAGTCGTCTTTATCACCCTGGAACCCTTCCAGTGATTCTCCCCAGGATCGATTGATACCATCTCGCTACAACTAGTGAGAATCCTAACATCCAATTAGATCCATCTCATAGATCCAAAACCCAGGATTTAGGAGGTATAACTTTTATCCTATATGGAGAATCATTGTGATAAGCGGAGATTGATCGAGCGTAGCATAGGAAACTCCTTCCCTATCAAGAGTATGTCATCCACGTACTCTACGAGAATCGCCACCATACTCCCTACTGCCTTTTTATTTATACAAGGTTCATCTACCATTTTGATGATGTCAACTTCTTTGACTAATCCATCAAAACAGATGTTCCAACTCCGCGATGCCTGCTTTATCCTATAAAGCATCTTGCACACCTTTCCGCTGCTCCTACTGTCTACGAGGCCCTCTGGCTGTGTACTTATAGACGCACTCTTCTAAAAATCATTTAGAAAAGCAGTCATGACACCCAACCACCAGATATCATAGTCATGGTATGTAGCCGTGACAAGTAGGATCTGGATGGACTTAAGCATAGTTCCTTAGAAAAAGTTTCATCATTATCCACGCCTGGTTGATGACGAAAACCTTTAACAAGTCTAGCTTTGAAAGTCTCAACCTTTCCAACTACACCAAGTAATCTTCTCAAGATATACTAGCTCCTGATGGGGATTTAACCCTTCAGATATAGCAACCAAAGTCCATACTTTGTTGGTGTACTTGGATTCCATCTCAGATCGCTAAGCATCCAGCCATTCTTACAGAGTCTTACTCCTGATGGCCAGCTCGAAGTTAGTTGGGTCATCATCTCATGATGCAATCCTCGCTCACACTGTCATAGAGAAACCGAAGTAACTCTCAGGTGGGTGAGAAACCCTACTAAATCGGCGGAGAGGCTAAGGTTCGTTGGAATCTACTGAATCCTTTGGGTGTATCAAATCATCAGCTGTAGTTTGTATGGCTGGAACATTTCCAGTTCTACATAACAGACCTTGCCTCGAGCTTGTCCGGATTTTGCTTTTAGACATAGGCCGGACAACCCCAAATCTTAACTAACTTAAGATATGGGCTCTTCCCTTTCCATATCACATATGAAGTGGTAGGCATTGATTTGATTTGAACCCTATTCAATAGGTATGCAACTTCTCAAGTGCATAACTCCCAAAAAGGAAATAGGTTCGGTAGTACTCATCATAGAGCACACCTTATCATATAGGGTGAGATAGCTCCGCCCCGATATACCATCGTGCTATGGTGTATACGGAGGAGTAATGCTGAGAGAGAATCTCATTCTCCTTTAGAATAGTCCAGGAATTCTGTGCTCAAGTATTCTCCTCCTTGATCTCATCAAAGGACATAATACTTTTACCCGTGTTTTGGTTCTCTACTTCTAAATCATATTCTGTGAATATCTCAAAAGGTTCGGACTTGTGTTTCAACAGGATCATAGGTCTGAATCTCGAAAGATCATCAGAGAATGTAATGAAGTATAAAGAACCGGTCTTGGCATGTGTAGACTGGGGACCTACATACATCAACATGTATCATCCCAAGAGTTCACTAACTCTTTCTCTGTTTCCAGTAAACGGAGCTATGGTCATCTTATCTTTGTGACATGACTGGCGAGTTTCACAAGATGTAAGTTCAAACTAATTTAAATATGCATCTTTATGTAACTCTAGCTAGTCGGGCCACATTGATATGACCTAGTCTACAATGCCTCAAGAAGGATTCATTCATTTCTGAACTCTTCCTCGTGTGTGTGTTCCGTATACTAAAGAACTGTAGTTTGATTTAGAACATCAACGCTTTTAGATAACGTGCCTGAACCGATCAATTTTTGATATAGGAAATGTTCAAAACATTATCCAACTATACAAAATTTTATCATTTCTTTACTGATAAAGAGACTGATATGATTTTGTATATCAGGTTCGGTATCTAATAGCATTTGTTCAGAATCAATGTACTGATAATACAGGGTGACAGTGACCAACAGACTTGGCTGCAACACATGCCCCGTTTTCTGTCTCATGAAACTTATCACCCATTCTCAGTTCTCTACCTTTCTGTAGTCCTATGTAACATATTACATATCTGGGATCCTGATCTGGTATCATATACCCAGGACGTAAAGGACACTGAGAAACAGTTCTCTGTAATGAACACACCCGAAGATGATGCATCAGCATGCACTCTCTTCGTTTGGGCGGCAGGGGAATTCTGGTATCCCCCAATTTCCTGCTCTGTCTTATAACAATTATAAGTTGGAGCGGGACCAACGTTCCCCAGCTCAGTATAACAAGCGGGTTCGGTCAATATTCCGTATTATTATCTTGATTAAGGCATGATATGGTCGCTACCTGGAGAGAGAGAGAAGAAAACACTCAGCGTGCGCTCTTTCAAGAATAGATTGGTCATTATTTTATCTAATCAGGATGGCTCCCACTGCTTTTTATCAAATCTTCCTTCAAACCCTAAAAGGAAAGACTAGCCGGGATTAATTACACACTACAAGTTCGCCAATCTTTCAGCCAGGCCAGTGTCGGTACTTTGAGGGAGGTCCCCCGTGCTTTCGCACGAACCTAATTAATGTAAACCTCATTTTCCCAGAGGCGTAACCCCGTTGACACCTTTCTAGACACCTACTTGATTGGCTAATTGTAATATATAAAACTCTCCCAGGAGTAACTCTTACTCGCAGCGGGTATCGGGATCCAACTATCTCATAGAAGGTATGCAATCTCATTGCAAATTTCAACACTTGAAATTCCCGATAATATTTTGCCCCTAACCTCCTATGACCTTGACAAAGGCCAACAAACCATAGGATGCTAGTCAAGTTCAACCCGTCATTTCTTGATCGAAATAAACCCACCCGCACGGCCCTTGACAAAGGCCAACAAGGTCGCACGACTACCCTAATCCAATCTGCATCATATGCATAAGCAGATAAGTACCAGTTAGCTACCGCACACTGCGCCTTGACAAAGGCCAACAAACGCAGCACGAATACTAACTACGACTTATCTGAAATGACGGAGGGTTACGACAGGTTTTTCTGAAAACCTATTGCGTAATGAACTTGATATCGTTGTAGAATCAAATGATTTTAAAATGGAATGCTTTTGAGGCTTTTCTAGTTTTGCTAAAGGAGTCACTCCCGGTGAAGGGATCGTCGGTCCTTTCCTCGTCGAATGAGGTGCGGGATATATCATATATATCACTGTGCAAAGCAAAAACACTTAAAAGCAATCAAAAGACAAACCGAGTGTGTAGCATCTGCCAGTTATTGCTAAAGGAGTCACTCCCGGTGAAGGGATCTCGGTCCTTTCCTCATCGAATAAGGTGCAGGATATATCACATATACCTCTGTGCAAAGCAAGAACTGTAGCTACCTGCTTTATTTTGAAATTCGATTCTACAACATCTTCGGTTTCTTTTATTTCATTAATCACATTAATGAAGTCCCATCATTTAAGTACCTAAACATCATAGATAAATACGACGTACACTTATGCCATCCACATTCGCCTCGATGTCCCCTCATGCACCGTTAGGTTAGGTAACTAACGGCAGAGCGGGGCAGGGCTAGCACGGGTGTAAAACATAAGTAACGTCTATATAATATATCATATATACTATATTCAGTATCTATCACAGAACATATCACATGATCACATCACAGATATCGCAGCAGAAGAAACATATGAAATATTGGATATACTAGGACGTCCGTGTTTTCAATACGAGCCAGTATAAAACACGGATTCCACGGTCATGATGAATAGCCAAACCCACACCCCTAGACCCCTACAAGAGCGGCAAGCAACCCAACCAATTCTAGAGTTAGGAGACCCGAACTCGACTCCTCGAGTTGGTCTCCCACTGGACTCCAGAACCCGGTTACTTGTGCTCCCCTCCTTGGGTCTATCCTATTGTGGAAAAGTAAATAATATACAAAGGGTGACAACTTCCGCAACCTGGAAGCGCCCCAAATAAAAGAATATTACATACAGATTTTTACATGAATGAAAATGAAAAACACTCATCTCACATAAAAACCCCCGGCTATTCAAACACGACGATCCAATATAACATATCCAGCAACACATAACATCACATGTCATCAACGTAAGTAAATCTGTCCATCCCAATTGTCGTTGACATATAGCAACGAAACCGGCAATATCACATATTACACTTACGGTCACAGTAAAGAAAGTGTAAAACTACAACAGTTGGAATCCGCAACCTCCTCAGACATCGCATGCCTGACCAAATGAATTACTTAGACATCGCATGCCTAACAATTATAAACCCCGCATTTTAGTCTCATCATTGAAAACACTTTTCAATATTAAGTCGGGTAATTCAACAAGATTCCCGACATCCTGATCGAATGCTCGTCGCAAACTTCAATAAACGGCTGCACCCCCGATACCGTCGACGAAGTGCACCAAGGCAGAACACCGCTACCGCGAGCACCCGAACGGATGCTTTCGGCGACGGGGTTCTCCTACAGTCACTTGGTCGGGGCTATGGAGTGAGGCTGTCTATTAAGTTTACCCGGCGAGTATCCGCGTACGCTACGTGATTGCGACGGACTTTTGATCACATCAAAATTCCGTGGCAACCGATCAAGTGAGACTAAACTGCTATGTTTATAACATTCATTCAGTTATCTCATAACTTCTTGTGAATTCCAATTATTGTATCCCATTCCGGATAATTAGAAAAGGTTAAACTTTCCGATTGAACATTCGAACACCCAAGTTTTCCCGATAAAGATCAACACATGAAACAAGTCTAAAAACATTCAGTTCGTGCCTCAGTACCAACGGTCCAGCCGTAGAAGGGTCAAGCCAACGCCTCACATGTGGCACGCCGTACTGCCCCAAACCCGAAGGTTCAAAGGGCAGTTCAAGACGGTCACATAATCGAGTTAAGGTTTGTTGTCTTCTAGAGGGTCCATCGAGTTACTTGCACTACTTAGAACGTCTTTAAACTACGGAAAAATCCAACACTTGGAAATTTCCCGACAGGGGAAAAAGTGGGTATTTACATCCGGTCGAACTTTTTAACATATTCTAAAATTATCCGGAAAGCCACATAGACAAAATCTGATACTCCGATCGAAACACCGAATCCCCAAAACAACCCAGAAAATAAAACTCTGGAATAAATATTAAAATATTCCTAGGAAAACCAGCACTGACTATTATTGATTATGGTGCAAATTTTGATGAGCAATACGACAAAACGGCCGCGGATCCGCCGCACAAGCCATGCACTTGCCGCGGATCCATGGCATAATAATGGAATTAGGTCATCAAAATTCACCGTAACTCTTAGATATCCCTGCAGATTTTTCTGCATATTTTTAATGTTGAAAAATTCCAGATTTTAGAAAAAGGACAGAGAGCATGTTTGGAATTAAGTTTCGGGTTCGTTCGGACTTCAAATTGCGTCTAGACTTCGCCTAAGGCTCTAGCTAGTCTCTGATACCACTGTAGGGTTCCTAGGCACCCTAATAAGGTCTCACAAGGCATCAACCATGCCAATTTCAAATTTTAACGGTGCCGAGAAACCCGATTACGGATCGTTGCTAGAAAACTAGGCGAAACAAAACTAGTTAACACTTAACTACAAGAATACGGAAATACAACCTTTGTAGATCCAGTTCTCCACCTCCATAGCTCCGCAATGAGGTCCTCTCCGCTGTCCAAATGAAATCCCGGGCTCTAGCGTCGGCTTCATCGGAGAAGAAGCAGGCTAGGTCATCGATGACGTGCCGAAGATGATCTACGTCGAGGCATCGCTAGATCAAGCTCCAACTTCACCAAGTCAAGAAAACTTGTGAAGGAAACACACTCTACTACTTGGCAAGAGGTAGAGGATGAAGAAATAGGAAGTGGGTAGACTTTAGAATTAGATTTCTCACTCATTTCATCAATCCACCATTGATGAAGTCAAGCTTCTTCAAGTGAAGAAGAAGAAGAAGAAGATGAATATTATGATAAGTGTTTTTTGAAAAGAATAATAAAATGATTCTTATCATAAAATTAACCATGGTCAAGTGTAGAGACTAAACTAGGGTTAGTGGGAATGGTTAGGGTTAAGGATGAGATAAGAATGGTTGACTTGATCAAAGCTTCAAGAAGCTTCAACATAAAAACAAAACAAGCCACCATCCTTAAAACTTTCCAAAATGAATATATAAACAAATAAATAAATTATAAGAGAATAAACAAAACCCTAACCACTCTCACAACCATGGTTTAATCTTCACACAAATCCAAGTTAACATGTATCATCAAACATGACACAATCAAGTACACAAAAGTATATCACATATACAACTTGTGCAATGCAAGTGAGAAAATCCATTTAAAGTGAACCGATACTAGTTAATGCAAAGTAATATATCAAATATATAATTATACATTAAATCATTAAATCAACACTTGATTTAACGATCCGGTCATATCGCATATAACCGACTAATATCCAATGTATCGATTTATCGAATCAATTCTTGATTCGATAACTAGGTTATATCGCATACAACCATTCGACACATTCATCGCGAGAATAGAATACGGTATCACATACACGCATTATTCTCGGTCCCGCACATATCTCATATGCGCTCCTATTTCGTTTCGCTTGAGCCAGGAAACCTCTGTGTAGGACTCTAAAGACTCGTCAATACGCCGGCAGCAGGCGATGATCATATCAAACACCCACAAGCCGCAAGCGGTCTGCTAAACGTAACGGCCACCCGGCTATTGAGCGATCTGAAGATCGACGAGCAAGCCCGCTCACACTCCAGTGAATCCAACCAGTAACACTTACCGTACAGTCCGGTCTGATCGTCTGATATGTCGCATATCTCGCCTAGGGGTGGTAAACGTCAGACCCCAATAGCTTGATAAGTCGTGTCGATATGAGGTCTATAACAATTCGAGAAACTACTGGTAACACTTACCAGTAAATCTCAGCAACCTTGGCCAGGGATTTCCTGTTATAGCCAATCGAACACAGCGCAACATCAACCCCCTATACCGGGAGAGACGAATCCCCTCCTATCGCTCATTGCTTCAATGTGATTTGGGACTGTATCCAAAAAACACCGTTTTGCACGCCCTCTTGGACGTGGTAAGATGGAAATCAAAGCACAGTGGGAACCACACAAGACTCTATGACGATCTCGGGTCAACAGACTACTCTGTACCAGTGTCACCAGAGAACTGCCATCTGACGTAAGGTATAATACCATCTGGGAGTTCTCGGCGAGTCCGTCCAGTGTACCCAGTCTCTACTGAGCACCCGTATATCATCTCTGATGTCAAACACCGATGGATATGGGATCATCCATCGCCCATCTGTATGGGTCGAGAAGGTATACGCTAGTCTACTCTGGTATATCGATGCCCCGTCTCGATATACCCACGACTAGGGACTTTGAAGGATGTACTTATGGACTACCATGTCCCCACTAGTATGATCCGCATCATAGTCCAGGTAGTCAAGTACACATCCTAAGGGCTTTACCAACATGTAACAGAGAGACAATCAGTATACACGTTAAGGTAAAGAGTAACCAGATAGCATACTATCATGTCGAGCAAGAAAGTTCTCCCTATATATGTCCAAGCATCCACTACAATATATATCCTATGTATAGTAATGGCCTCTAGGGCATACATATAACTAACAGGGTTCTTGTCACACAGGTTCTCCATGAAAGACCTGGGTGATGCCTCTTACATTCTGGGGATCTGGAGCTATCGTGACAGATCCAAGAGGATATTAGGACATTCACAGTCCAGGTACATCGACACCATACTGAAAAGATTCAGTATGGAAGATTCCGAGCGTGGTAATCTACCGGCTTGTCACGGGATCACCCTCTCCAAAGAGATGTCTCCCAAGACTGATTTAGAAAGGGATCGCATGTCTATTATACCCTACGCTTCTGCGGTAGGCTCTATAATGTATGCGATATTGTGTACCAGACCAGATGTAGCTTATGCACTGAGTGTGGTAAGCAGGTATCAGTCAAACCCTGGAGAGAAACATTGGATAGCGGTAAAGAACATTCTCATGTACCTGAGAAGGACTAAGGAGATGTTCTTGGTGTATGGCGGAAAAGACCTCTAGATCGAGGCCTTTGCTGACTCCAGCTTCCAGAGTGACAAGGATGATTCCAAGTCCATGTCGAGTTATGTCTTTACCCTCAATGGATGGGCGGTGTGTTGGAAGAGTTCCAAACAGGAAACCGTTGCTGACTCGACGATAGAAGCGGAATATATCGCTGCATCTGATGCCGCAAAAGAAGCCTTCTGGATGAGGAAGTTCTTGATAGAACTTCATGTTGTTCCATCCATTGTTCATCCAGTACCTCTGTATTGCGACAACAACGGGGCTATAGCTTTAGCGAAGGAAACCAGGTCTCATCACAAGTCCAGGCACATCTTGAGGCGGTATCACCTGATCAGGGAGATCGTGGGTCGCCAGGAGATCAAGGTTCGGAGAGTTGCTATGGAAGATAACACTGTTGATCCATTCACAAAGGCCTTACCCCAGACTCAGTTCGAGCGGCTGATCAAGATGATAGGTCTTCGATACGCCAGTACATGGCCTTAGTACAAGTGGGAGATTGTTAGTGTATATGCCATAGAGGCCATTACTGTATCATACTAGTTTGTATATTACTTGATGGAAGCTTGGGATATTCACCTTGTATAGACAACCTTGCTCAATATAGTAGTATGCTACTTGGTTTGTTTCTGCTTTAATGTGTGCATGTGTTTCTTTTAGCATATCGCCTTTACACATTAGTGGAGCCCTTAGGATCTTTGCTTGATTACCAGCGTTGTGATGGCAGTCACACCCGTGGGGCTGGGTAATCCACAAGCACATCCTTATGCAGGTCCCTAGTCATAGGACTATCGAGACAGGGCATCGATACTCCGGAGTAGACTAGCGTATACGCTTCTCATCCTAGCTTGGGAGACGGTCTGTCCCACAGCCGTCAGTATGCCGTACTTGAGATAGTATGCGGGAGCTCGTTAGGTTACGAGTACACTAGACAGGACTCATCGGGAACTGTTGGTTGGTACTATACCTATCGTCAGTTATCAGTTCCCAGATGACATGAGTACAGCTTAGTCCGTTGACTTGATACGGTCACTTCGCCTCGAGTGTGTTCCTACTGTACTTTGATTACTACCATACCACGGCTCAAAGGAGTCGTGCAAATAAGTAGTTTTTGGGTCCAGTCCCGAAGCACTTGGAGGCAGTGACGGTTAGACAGGATTCGTCTCTCCCGGTATTGGGGGTTGATATCGCGCTGTGTCTAGGAAAGCCATTACACAAAGGGCAAGCGAGATAGACTGGTAGGTTTCCAGTGTTATCTCAAGTGTTCTGGGCTACACTCCGACACGACTTGTACCGCTAGTAGGGGACTGACGTTTACCGCCCTTAGATCCGCCATGCGATGTTCTCAGACGAACAGACCAGACTGTACGGAGATTGTCACATTCAGGCTCAGTAGGAGTTCAGATTGGTTTCACCTCGTCCGTCTTCTTATCGGCATCTACCTGGGGACCATTACGTACAGCTAGTGCCGCTTGCGGTCTATGGTTAAACCCACTGCCAGCGTAGTGTCGAGTCTTTAGAGTCCCATACAGAGGGTTATTCGCCTTTGGGCAAAACAGAGTAGAGGTCGCATGGTTTTGCGACAGGGTTCGTTCACATCCACGCACTTGTGCACGTTTGGCGTCGGGACAGACATTACTAGCGGGCTCTGGTTTGAGTCAGATCCTAGTATATTCTTTAGGGTTAGTTTTATCTCATTGTATTCATGTTCCTCGGAACACGAATGCGGGTGTGTATGCACAGTTGATTTCGGCGGAGGAAGAGGTTTTTCATTAGGGTTTTGGAACGGGTGCGTATGCACAGTTGATAGTTGTCTTTCTCCAAACCCTAATGAATTTGTGATATATCAATTAATAATGTTATTTAAATAAAATTGTGTCATGGTTGGGTTTGTTGACTTGTTGACCAAGGTTGACTAGTTGACCATGGTTGAAACTTTGACCATCATCATTTCTTTTCTAGATGCTCTTTGATCTTTGCAAAATCATTTAATGTGAAATGATAATGGTCTTATCAAACCAACCATCACCTTTTTCATTTTGGATTAATATTATTAATTTGATAATTCACATATATTGTTATGGTTGTAAAACTATTCTCTTTCTATCATAACCATTCTCTCTCCTCTCTTCATCTTCCTCCTCCTCTAGTTAAAGGAGAATCATTCTCATGAGTTGAGAAACCTCTCCTTGGAGATAAAACACCCAAAGCCACTCTCTACTCTTCCTAAGGTTGAAGGTCTAGCAAGCCGGAGACTTTAGTTTTCTCAAAGTTCGAGAAAGGAGCTCAAGGAAGAAACCCTCAGGTGGATCCATCTTCGACAAGAGAAGGCAACGAGGAAAGCACCATCCGACCACTACAAAGAGTCCAAGAAGAAGGAGTTCAAGTTGAGCTATAACCCCTAACCGAGTAGATAAATCTCTTGTTAGTTGCTAGTGTGTAGTTTAGCCAAGATCCGTTTTCGTAGTCCATGTTACCTAAACCCTAAAATTCGTTTTCACCATTTCCGCAAGCCCGAAACAACCGGGAGAGTTAACGTGGACTTACATATATCACCTAGGTTACTTAGATTAGCACTATAAGAAACCTAGTTACCTCAAGTTAGAGGTGAAGCTTGGAGTATAGCTCTCGGGTGGATCATCTATTATGTGGAGGAGGCCGAGAAGGACGTGGATAACGAAAAAGAGAAGGACACGGTTCATTAGGTATAATCACTTATATAGTAGTTCATAAGTTCTATGTTTCTTGTTAGTTATAGTTTAGCAAAGATTCTCGGTTAGTCGATGTTTATGCAAAGAACAAGATCGTTTTTCAATTTTTCGCCTCCCCGCCAGTCGTGGGGTATTGTACATCGACTTGCAGTCTCCACTGAGCACCCGTATACCTTCTCTGATGTCAAACACCAATGGATATGAGATCATTCATCGCCCATCATATGGGTCAAGATGCGTATACGCTAGTCTACTCTAGTGTATCGATGCCCTGTCACGATACACCCTCAACTAGGAAGAGTTATAGGATGTACTCGTTGACTACCATGGCCCCGCTAGTATGATCTCATCATAGTCCCAGTAGTTGAGTACATATCGTAAGGGCTTTATCAACATGTAACATAGAGACAATCAGAGTACATGTTAAGATAAAGAGCAACCAGATAGCGTACAATCATGTCGAGCAAGAAAGTCCTCCTTATATATGTTCAAGCATCCACTACAATATACATCGTATGTACAGTAATGGCCTCTAGGGCATACATATAACTAACAACTACATGGATGTATGAGACTTACACCATACTAATTATAATGTAAGGTTTTAATATTTAAAGTAATTCCAAATTAGTGGATAATTAGCCACATGCATGAAGCTTTGAGAAGATTGTGGATGCTTTGACTAAGTCCACTAGTTTTGTTTTACTTAAGATATTTATTTACCTAACCATTATAATTAAGCCATCGTTATGTCTCTACATGAGTTAATATATGATACAAACTCACCCATGGTTATTTCTCTCACCTCACAAGTTCATTCTCATTTTCTCTTGAGCTCATCTTCTTCTTCCATGAGAAAAGCTTGCTAGGTTTTCAAAAGAGAGAAAAATATTGTAAGAAAAATAAAACTAAAGTGAGCCCACTTCCTATTTCATCATCCTCTACTAGATTAGCACTTTAGTATAGGGTGTTAGCTTCACTAATCATACATTAGTGAAGTAGTAGATTGAGTTGGTATCCCCTCGACGTAGATCATCTTCGGCCTCGAAGACTTCAAGCATGATCGTTCTTTTCACCTCGTGAAGTCATGGATGAGTCTGGGAGTTCGACAATCGCAGCGAAGGGACTACAACAAGGAGCTTTTGAAATGAAGGACCGATCTACAAAGGTTGTATTTCTATTTCACTTAGTTGTGAATGGTTTACATATGTTTTCGTATTGTTTTCTAATTATCGATTCTTGTTTAGAGTTCCTTGAAACGACAATTTTTTGAAAATGGCATGGACGAAGCACCCGAAACCTTACTGCTGTCGATAGGAACCCTACACAATGGACCAAGCAAAGTGGGATTTTGACAACATTGGGACTTCTAGGTTTTGCTTGGGCATAACCATGAGGTATATCTCTTTTCATTTAGGGTAGTTATGATTTCCTAGCATTTTGTTTAAGTTTAGAAGTCGTTTAGTGATGGATTTGTGAGCTACGAAATTCTAGAGAAATGTTTGGGAGATTGATGATGTTAGTGGCTGTCAATAAGACTTAGAGGTGATTCTTGACCTGGACCATAGCATCGAAACCAGAATACTGATTTAAGAATTTACCCGTGTCGGATTTGTGTTGAATTGTGAGCCTACAGTGAATCTGGAGCCACCCAGGGAATTTCTGAGCTTAGCAAACAGCTCCAGGGAACAAACTAGGGTACTAGGAGACCACCCCGACCATACGAGCCCCAACAGAGACACCTGGGCTGAGGAGGCCGAATTTTTAGGCCAGGTGGCCAGCCACATTGGAGGGGTTTGGTTCTAGGTTGGTCCAGTAGGTCATATATACCATGTACAACACCATATACTTGTTTGTGCAACTCCTTTTCACCCGAGTCAAAATCTGGGAGCACTTTGGTGTGGTTTTTGGTTATGTTTTCCGTATTTTTAGTGCTTGGTTTTGATGTTTGGATTTGTATTTGGTTGTTGGATGTTTGTACATCAACAACGAGGGATGATTGGTTGGGTTTGCATGCGTGGGCTATAGGTTCTAACCTATAGGCGATCCGTGTGCCGTTTTGGTTTCCAGATTCGATTTTAATAGTGTTGCGATATGTGTTGTTATTGTAGGTACATTCGCATGGATTCCGAGGCCATGGGGCATGGCGTCATTGACTTCGGCAAGCAAGAAGGAAGGTGAGTAGATCTATATCTACGGGGGAAGTCGGGTGGATGGCGTATAGCACTCCCGCAAAGTTTTGGAGGAAATCGATTTATAGCATATGGTGAAGAAAACCTAGATTAGGAAACTTGGGTTAGAGTTAAATGATTGTTAGTGAAACCATATTATAAACTAAAGGAAAGTTATATTTTTTTTTTATACGACTAGTATGTGGTGACGGAATTTGAGAAAGACGTTTGACGATATTGCCGTTTAGGGTGCTATAGGACTAGATAGCCGACGTATTTATGTCATACGAACCATACCTATTTCCAAACTGAAGAATCGTATGCATCTTTTAAACAAATACCTTGAAGGACGTTACGGATTTTCAAATGATATATTTTCTTTAAAAATACCGTAGCCCGTACTTTCAAAATTACGATTCGCGTCTTTCAAAAACTGTTTGTATGGTTCGTATGTGTATGTTAGATTAGATACGTAAGCTTAGAGTAAAGGTAGGATGGATTTGTAAAAATTGACTTGATGTGGGATATAAATGCGATGAAAAGAATATATGACATGATATGATGATTTGATGATATGTTGGTATACGGATCCGAGTCGATTGAGATAATTAATACCCTGCCGGTCCTCTGATATGAGATTGTTGCGGATGTGACCGGAGACATAGGTATATAGAGATATTTATATATGTTGTGAATCATGAGTAATAGACGTACGAGTCATTAGGTCCGTACCCTCCTCGTCTAATAGGTTGATAGGATCCCTGATAGCTTAACGCCGCCATACGATGATTTTCCATACGTGATGAGTTTGACTTAATATTTGATCCATACCCTTGACTAGAGGATGTCGTACGATAGATTATACCGTACGTGATGTTGTGTGGCTAGATGTCGATTGATAGATTCACCGACTCGGTCATGTTAGATACGTATACCCGTCAACATTTGCATATGATTTACCGTATGCTGCATTCATATTATTCTCATTTCATTGCTTATACCTGTGCTAGTACACCTGCACCATTATCGATGATGTGTATGTTACACTTACACAAATTTTTCGGCTCACACACTTCATCATCGATAAATGCCATGTCATTACACAGTACGATTGTTGCATCTTGGTATGACACCTTGCATGCCATACTTGCGTACATACATATTGTACACCATGCTTGCGTACATACATATTGTACACCCATACTTGCGTACATACATATTGTACACCCATACTTGCGTACATACATATTGTACACCATGCTTGCATACATACATATTATACACCCATACTTGCATACATACATATTGTACACCATGCTTGCGTACATATATATTGTACACCCATACTTGTGTACATACATATTATACACCATGCTAGCGTACATACATAATGTACACCATGCTTGCGTACATACATATTGTACACCCATACTTGTGTACATACATATTGTACACCCATACTTGCGGACATACACATTTATACATCCATACTTGCGTACATACACATATGCGCCATTATACGATGTTGTATTTGACTTTGGAGATTTGGGAACCACATGATATATTTTAAAAACTGGATTCATTTAAAAGAGCGGTTTTCCCTCGTTATGTGCATATTACTGTTCCATGTTGCATGATATACGGATATGCTTACATTCTGTTATATGTCGCATACATCTTGCTTTACGCTTTTACGCATTGAGATATGTTGTTTTCATGAGATTTCTGGATTTGAGAACCGTGGTTGTTTCAAAAGAAAGAATGTACTGTTTTAGAAACCCAGTTTCTCTTGATATAATATTTGAGTGTGTCCACCATATGATTTCTCGGTTCTGAGATTGGCATGTGAAACCCGATTCGAGGAGCGGTAGGCACTGTCTGCGGGTACATGGTGGACCCGGTGAGGTACCCCGGGGCAAGAAAACTCGTATTGTTAGACGGTGAGCCTGACATGGGAGCATTACCTACTGGTGATAGTATTTGGGCTCAGCGGATATCCGGAGGATACTGACCGGAGTCGAGAGATGATATGGGTCGATCCGAACTGACGGAACCCGAGATAAGAAGATTTACATATCGATGCTGGACACGGGTTTCATGACGTTTCGGGTGTCGATGTTGGACACTCAGGTTCCATGATTTTGATGTGTCATGAGGGAAACACGTTAATTTATATCCTCATATTTTCATGCATATGCTTTTATAATATTTGCATGCATGATGTTGTTGTGTCATTGGTTGACACGTGGACGGGATCCACTTGCATACATACATTGATCATATGGTAGGACGAGATCTACATGCATACATACATTGATTATTTGGTTGGATGATATCCACGTACATATAGACATTATGCATATTGTTGGCACATATACAGACCCGGTCACCCTAGATATCATAGTATTACCTTTATGATATAGTTGACCTAGGAGTTGTTATTTATTCGATTTCTACTTGTCGATGGTTTTCTACTCACGAGTTGGCAACTCACCCCCGTTGTGTCACAGTTCTTACAGGTTGACCGCACGGATCAGTAGCGGCTTCGCTTGTCACGACCCGCAGGGTACGGAACGTGACTGGCACTTAAGTTTACGAAACGTCTCAAGACGTCCGTAAAATAAGTAAGCCAAAGCCCAGAAAACCAAAACCAAATAAGCAAAAGAGTGAAGAAAAACCAATCAATTGAAAGCGATTTTATTAAATAAGTCATATAAAAACTTTTTTAAAAACAATATCAATTTTTCCGAAATTTTCGGCAGAGTCTCCCTTGTAAATACTGGCCCCCAAAATGGGTACAACAAGAATATATGTAAATCCAACAAATATGGCATCCCCAAGCGGGAGCTAGCTCTTCGCCACAAGGCGGTCACAATCCCACGCAATATAAAACAGCAACATGCAAAAATAATCATGAAGGAGCATGAGAAAAACAGCATGTCGACACAAGTGAGCTCGACCCCAAAATACAGCATAAAAAGTCCACAAATCTCACAGTCTCATCTCTAGGTCAATATACAACAATACTGGTAGATACAGTAGATAGAGTACACTAGATACAAAGAATATACAAGGTGGTACAAAAATAATAATATAACCATCCTAAGAGCAAAACCTCGAGTCCAGGCAAAAGAGGCAAAAGAAGCAAGTGCGCCCGCCGCTACTGTACTGACGGAGCGGACCTGCAAAAGGCTGTGGCACAACGGGGATGAGTTGCCAACTCGTGAGTAATAAATAACATCTACACAGGCTATCGAAAGCATGCACACAAGCATCCTAGCATCTAAAATACAGGTAAGGCAGGACATAATAGCAGGTATGTATGCAATATGAATATACTAGCAGGTATGAATGCAATGCAAATCAACTCATGATGTGAATGTGTAAGTATAAGAATCATGTTTTTCCCTTAGGAATCTCTTTTGAAATACCAGAACAATACCAATAGAATCAACAAGAACCTGTGTCCAGCAACGACACCTCAAAACTATCACAAATCTCATATATCCATGTCATAGTATCTCTGGCCTCAGCCATCCGGCTGACCCATCTCAATATCAATATCTCATCATCTCGCGGCCACGGCCGGTATCCTCTGGATATCCGCCGTCCCAAACAGTCACCGGTAGGTAATCCGTCCCCTGCCAGGCCCAACGTCAGCAACACGAGCTTCTTGCCCCGGGGTACCTTACCGTGCCCACCATGTACCCGAGACGGTTCATCCAACTCCTCGAAACGGGTCTCGAAAACCACAGCAAACTCATGGTGGACGACACTTACATCACTAGAAAACCGTAATTTACATATTTTAAAAATATAATAAGTTTAGAAATTTTGCGGCTTTCCCCCGAATTCCAGAAATATCATAAAATCTCAAGAAATCCTCATAAGTGCATATGCCAATGATAATGAATGCATATGATATCAATAATCAAGTTGCGATGTGTGATTAATAGACTAGGCATGAACAAATAATATGATGAGGTACATGCACATGAATAGCAATCCTACGATTTCATTTTAAGGAATTAAAGGCAATAGCACAAGTTTAAGTATCAATTATAGTAAAAGGTTTCAATTTAAAGGTTATCTAGTGTGGTGGCATGGCAATTACCAGGGCGTGGGTGTAGGCATGAATAGTGCTCGTGCTGCATATAAAAACCCTGGCAATGGTGCAGGTGTCCTATAGAATGGGTTCACGTACGTATGTCAATATAAGGCATGAATGTAGCAAATAATCATACAAGTATTACACCCCTAATTACTAACATTAATAAGAATCTTTTTAAGCTACTAAAACTATCGGGCGACTTGCGCCATGCAACGGTAGTCCCCCGTAGATGTTACATCTACTCACCGGAATCCCTAGCTAGTCACGTCCAATCACCGCTTTCCCCTTTCGTGCCGCGTCTGACGTCTCCGCGACCGAACCTGGAATTTACATCAATACCAAACATAAAGTTACATACCATGAAACGACGCAAATTTCAAACGAAAATACCAACGTTCACAAGCTAGGTACAACGTGCACAAGGTGCACGGAACACGCGCGAAAATTGCAAAAACTAACTAAAATCGTCGATTTGGTCGCCCGGCAAAGCTAAAACCTGACCACTCAAAAATCCGTACTCACACATCCTAAATGTCATAGGATAAGCCAATACAATCATCAAGATATCAAAAGTAATTCATCACAATATTTTTATAACAAAACTAGTAAGCACAAACATTCCAAAAAACGACGCAACATCGTCGTTATGCGATAAAGTGCTCACAATCCAACACAAACATTCAAACTAACCCACTAGATAGCCACTACACTAATTTTAAACCATTAACTATGCTTCAAAACCTATATTCCATAACCAACCCTTTCTTGCTTTTTTGTAATTAGCAATCTTAATCCAAACTATACATGAAAAACCCTAAATTAACACTAGATTTTAGCCCAATTAGCAAGTTAACCACTTAGATTTAGGTTAGCAAAACACTAGATAGCAAAAAAAAATTTAATTAACCTAATAATGGTTTTCTAAAACCCTAGTTTAATTTCAAACCATGAACTAGAAAAAAAAACTAGATTAGGATTTAGCTATAATTTTAATACTAACATAACATGCAAGTCCTAATTAGCACACTTTAACTACAATTTAACCTTTGATTAGAAATTATACCTCAAAAGTTCAATCCTAAGCTTGCTCAAGCCTCCCAAGACACCTCCTTTCTCCAAGATTTAAACCAATTTGGGCTTGAAAAGAGATAGAATAAGGTTTTGTGTTGAATTTGTGAAGAAAATTAGGGATTTCGGTGGATTTTTTGATGAAATTGAAGCAAAAGGAGATGGGGGAAAATGGGGACCTGCACCAATTTGAGGCTCGGCCAGGGTAAAGGATGGGGGAAAGTGAGGAATTGGAGTTGGAAAAACCAAAGTCAAAGCTCTCTCATGTCACTCAAAACCCATACCTAAATTACTATATTTTAATCCTATTCAAAACAATTCATTCACAATAGTTAAAGTCAAATAGAGGGGGATGGGGCTACTGCAGCAGTGGTGGGGCCGGCCTTGGGGAGTGGGGGTGAGTGGGAGTAAATACAAAAAGGTTCTATGCAAAAAGGACCCCCCACAAGTTCAAAATTGCAAGTTTAAGCTTAAATTCAATAAATTTCGTTTTCTATAATAAAAATTAGTTAAAACTTAAAATAAAATACTAAAAATTTATGTTACAACTATATTTTAATTAATATGATTTTAAAGCTTAAATTTAGCCGATTTAAATTTGTATTTATCGCTAATTTATTGTATTTTCGTACCGGCTTAAAATAATATTAAAAATTGAAAAATTAGGGAAAATTTTTAAAAGACCAAAATTTCATAAGTAACTCATTTGCTACTAAAAACTAGCAATTACCTACCCAAATTAGGTATAATTAGTCCTAAACTGCAAAATAACAAAAAAGACGATTTACGGAAAAATACCAAATTTTCACCGATTTTCGGGAAAACACCAAAACGACTTTTCAAGGCGTTACAATCTTCCCCCCTTAAAGAAATTCGGTCCCCGAATTTAAAAATATAACTACGCGTACCTTCAAAGAGATGGGGATATTTCTTCCTCATCTCGCCCTCGGTCTCCCTGGTAACCTCCTCGCTGCTCGGGCTACGCCAAAGGACCTTGACAGTTGGTATAATCTTCGATCTCAACTTCTTCACCTGCCGATCCAGGATGGCCACCGGTTGCTCTGCAAAAGAAAGGTCGCGCTCAAGCTGGACTGTCGGGTGCTGAATCGCATGCTAAGGGTCATGAAGGTACTTGCGAAGTATCGAAATATGGAAGACGGGGTGAACATCGGGAAAGCTGGGTGGAAGAGCCAAACGATACGCGACTGCGCCGACATGCTCGAGAATCTCGAAGGGACCCACAAATCTGGGACTAAGCTTCCCTTTTCGCCCAAATTGCATCACGCCCTTCATCGGAGAGACCCTCAGAAAAACATGATCGTCAACTGCGAACTCTAGCCTGCGACGGCGCCTGTCTGCATACGATTTCTGCCTACTCTGAGCCGCTCTCATCCGGTCTCGGATCAACTGTATCTTCGCTGTCGTCTCCTCAACAAGCTGCGGCCCCAAAATACCACTCTCGCTGAGCTCTGTCCAACAAACGGGCAATCTGCATCTCCTCCCATGCAATGCCTCGAAAGGTGCCATCTGAATAGTATCCTGGAAGCTGTTGTTGTAGGAGAACTCCACTAGAGGTAAATGACGATCCCAGTTACCGCCGAAGTCTAAAACGCACGCTTTGAGCATGTCCTCGAGAGTCTGAATGGTCCGCTCTGACTGTCCGTCGGTCTGCGGATGAAACGCTGTGCTGAAGCTCAAACGAGTGCCCAAAGCCTCCTGAAGTCTCTGCCAAAGTCGGCTGGTGAACTGGGTGCCTCGATCTGACACGATACAAGTCGGTATGCCATGCAACCGCACGATCTCGTCGATGTAAAGCTGGGCATACTGAGCGAAGCTGAAAGTCGTCTTCACCGGCAGGAAGTGAGCCGCTTTCGTCAATCGATCTACGATCACCCAGATGGAGTCATACCCTCGACTGGTCCTGGGTAGACCCACCACGAAATCCATCGAAATCTGCTCCCATTTCCACTCCGGAATGGGTAACGGGTGTAGCTCTCGTGCGGGCCTCTGGTGCTCGGCCTTGACTTGCTGACAAGTCAGGCATCTCGATACAAACTCCGCGATGTCCCTCCTCATTCCGTCCCACCAATAGGTCTTTCTCATATCATGGTACATCTTGGTGGAACCGGGATGGACACTATACACTGATCGGTGTGCCTCCTCAAGAATGTCGCGCCGCAATCCATCAGCATCTGGTACCCACAGTCTAGATCCATATCGTAAAATCCCCTGATCGTCAATCACGAACTCGGAAAATCTGCCCTGTCCCATCTGTGCCATGATCTTTGAGCAACGGTCGTCACTGCGCTGTGCCTCATATATACGGTCAAGCAACTGTGGGCGTGCACGGACATGCGCGAGCTGTCCCCCTGTCTGAGTGAACTCGAACTCAACTCGGCTGTCGCATAACATCTGCCAATCTGCTGACGACTGCCTCTACACTGCGCGTAAATAGGATAGACTACCCTCGGGCCTCCTGCTCAAAGCATCTGCCACTACATTCGCCTTGCCTGGGTGATATAAGATCTCGCAGTCGTAGTCTTTCACCAACTCCATCCAACGACGCTGTCTGAGGTTCAGGTCTCGCTGCTGAAATATGTATTTTAAGCTCTTGTGGTCTGAGAATATTTGGCACGACTCGCCGTATAGGTAATGTTGCCAAATCTTCAGTGCAAAGACCACTGCAGCCATCTCCAAATCGTGAGTGGGGTAGTTCTGTTCATGCATCTTCAACTGCCGAGAAGCATATGCGATCACCCGGCCATGCTGCATCAATATGCATCCTAACCTTACTCGCGAACCATCACAGTAGACCACAAATCCGCCTGATCCCGAAGGCAAGGATAATATCGGCGCCGTAGTCAAACAAGTCCATAGCAGCTGAAAACTGCGCTCGCACTCCTCTGTCCAAACGAAAGGAACTCCCTTCCGGGTCAAACCGGTCAAAGGTGTAGCTATACGGGAGAAGTCCTGAACAAAACGCCTGTAGTAGCCTGCCAGGCCTAGAAAACTACGGATCTCAGTAACCGATGTAGGTCGGGGCCACTGCTGAACAGCCTCAATCTTCTTCGGGTCCACACATATGCCGTCTTTCGTAACCACGTGACCCAAGAATCCGACGCTGTCCAGCCAGAATGCACACTTGGAGAACTTTGCGAACAGCTGGTGCTCCCTCAGAGTCTGTAACGTAATCTGCAAGTGTTGCTCGTGCTCCTCTCTGCTCCGGGAGTACACCAAGATATCGTCGATAAACACGATGATGAACAAGTCAAGATACGGCCTGAATGTACGGTTCATCAAATCCATGAATGCTGCTGGGGCGTTGGTGAATCCGAACGACATCACCAAAAACTCATAGTGGCCGTAGCGCGTGCGGAAAGCTGTCCTCGGTATATCCTCCTGTCGAACTCGCAGCTGATGGTATCCTGATCGCAAGTCGATCCTCGAAAAATACCCCGCACCCTGAAGCTGGTCGAACAAATCATCATTGCGTGGCAACGGATATCTGTTCCGAACGGTAACTTTGTTCTGCTGGCGGTATTCGATACATAAGCGCAAACTTCCATCCTTCTTCTTGACAAACAGGACCGGAGCACCCCACGGAGAAACACTAGGTCGAATAAGCCCCTGATCTAACAAATCCTGCAACTGATCCTTCAGCTCTCGAAGCTCTGCCGGGGCCATCCGATAAGGCGGTATAGAAATAGGCCCCGAGCCGGGAATCAAATCAATGCAGAACTCAACATCGCGCTCAGGCGGTAGCCCAGGTAGCTCATCAGGGAAAACATCAGGGAACTCACAAACAACCGGGACACGGTCCAACGGAACCTCTGCAGCTCGAGTATCATAAATATATGCTAAGAATCCCTGACATCCCTTCCGCAAGAGCTGACCAGCGCGAAGAGACGAAATCAAGCTGGGAAGGGTGACGCTGCGGTCTCCCTGAATAACAAGGACTGGCTCTCCCAGAAAGCTAAATCTGACTGCCTTCTCACGGCAGTCCACCGAAGCATAACAAGTGGCTAGCCAATCCATGCCCAGAAGCACATCAAAGTCCAGCATATCGAGGAGAATCAAATCAGCCGATGAATCCCTCTCCGATACGAACGGAACACAATCGAAATACAAAACGAGCGACAAACGACTCGCCTACCGGAGTACTAACAACAAGCGGATGATCTAACGACGACGACTCATGGCCCAACATCGTTGCAAAGTGTGTAAAGACGTACGAATGTGTGGAACCTGGGTCGAATAATACCCGAGCGTCGAAAGAACATACGGATAAGGTACCTGTCACAACGGCATTGGATGCCTGCGCATCCTGCGGTGTCAAAGCAAATACTCAGGCCTGTCCTCCACCGATAGCGGGCTGAGCTCGAACTCAGCCTCTGCCTCCTCGTCCTCTCTGAACAGGACCACCGCGTCCACGGCCTCTGGGTGCACCTAACTGGCGTGGAGCATCGCCTGTGGTAGGAAGTAGGGCTCTCTGAGGAGGGGGTGGTGATAGTGGTAGGGTCACATGCGGAACTGTCGCTGCTCCATGTCGTCTCTCCGGACAGTCTCTGACAAGATGGTGCAGACTCCCGCACCCAAAACACCTTGGCGACGGCTGCTGTCCCTGGGGATATGAACCATATAACTGTCCCCGTCCAAATCCTCTGCCAGGCCTATCTCTCGGAAAGAATCTGGCGCGCTGCCTCTGAGACGGTACATCAGTGCGAATCCACTTCGGCCCAGAAACGGCCGAAGTCTGTGATATGCGTGCCTCCATCCGTAATGCTGTATCCATAGCAGCTGAATAAGTGTCGTAGTGCTGGGCGCCAATAGCAAGATATAGCTGGGCATCAAGTCCCTGTACGAACCTCTTCACCATCTTCTCTTCGGTATCCACCAAATACGGAGCATATCGGGATAACTGTGTAAACTGGATGTCTTACTCAGACACCGTCATCCCAGGTGTCTTGACTAAGGCCTCGAAGCTACGAGCTCTGGCGTCACGAACGCTCTCTGGGAGGAAACGAGCTAGAAAGACCGCTGTAAACTCGGCCCAAGTCATAGGCGGTAGACCTGCAGCTCGACCTCTCAAGACTGACTCCCACCATGTCTGCGCGAGACCCTCTAGTCGAAAACTCGCAAGCTCTACCCATCGATCATCCGAACATCTCAGCGAACGGCAGATCCTGGCTAAACTGTCAAGGAACGTCTGTGGGTCCCCGCTGCCTCGGTGCCGGTGAATACTGGAGGTCTCAGCCTCATGAAATCCTGTAGCGAAACCGGAATGGCCACGGTGGTAGTAGTAGGAGCAGGTATCATGGTCGTCTGTGATGTAGTAGGTACATCATCCGGCCTCGGTGTACGACTGGCTGCAACTAGGGACCCTACCATCTGATGTAGCTCCTGCATGCCCCCCATCATCTGTCGCAACTCCTCCATACAAGTCTCGAGCCTATCCATACGGCCTGGGGAAGGTGGATCGGTCTGTCCCTGCGGCGTAGGCACACCACCCTGCTCAGTCCTAGTCTCGGACGAGCCAGCTCGAATCTCGTCTCGGGCGGCAGCCCTCTGTGCCCTCGTAGCCTTCGGCGGCATAGTGGCTGGTACAGGAAAAAGGGATAATAAGAACAGTGCAATAGGATCATAGGATACACGGAATTGAAGAAGGAATTTCAAGCAAGTATATCCTAAAGTCAGTTAGGCGGAGTAACGTATCGCAAGTATGCCGCGGACAGACACACGCTACGTTACCCTACTTAAGTCACTTACTCCATCTACCAAGGGTCATCCTACACTCAAAAAGGTAAAAACCTATCGCTCTGATACCAACTTTGTCACGACCCGCAGGGTACGGAACGTGACTGGCACTTAAGTTGACGAAACGTCTCAAGACATCCGTAAAATAAGTAAGCCAAAGCCCAGAAAACCAAAACCAAATAAGCAAAAGAGTGAAGAAAAACCAATCAATTGAAAGCGAGTTTATTAAATAAGTCATATAAAACCTTTTTTAAAAACAATATCAATTTTTCCGAAAATTTCGGCAGAGTCTCCCTTGTAAATACTGGCCCCCAAAATGGGTACAACAAGAATATATGTAAATCCAACAAATATGGCATCCCACGCAATATAAAATAATCATGAAGGAGCATGAGAAAAACAGCATGTCGACTCAAGTGAGCTCGACCCCAAAATACAGCATAAAAAGTCCACAAATCTCACAGTCTCATCTCTAGGTCAATATACAACAATATGGGTTGATACAGTAGATGGAGTACACTGGATACTAAGAATATATAAGGTGGTACAAAAATAATAATATAACCCACCTAAGAGCAAAACCTCGAGTCCAGGCAAAAGAGGCAAAAGAAGCAAGTGCGCCCGCCGCTACTGTACTGACGGAGCGGACCTGCTAAAGGATGTGGCACAACGGGGGTGAGTTGCCAACTCGTGAGTAATAAATAACATCTACACAGGCTATCAAAAGCATTCACACAAGAATCCTAGCATCTAAAATACAGGTAAGGCAGGACATAATAGCAGGTATGTATGCAATATGAATATACTAGCAAGTATGAATGCAATGCGAATCAACTCATGATCTGAATGTGTAAGTATAAGAATCATGTTTTTCCCTTAGGAATCTGTTTTGAAATACCAGCACAATACCAATAGAATCAACAAGAACCTCTGTCCAAAAACGACACCTCAAAACTATCACAAATCTCATATATCCATGTCATAGTATCTCTGGCCTCAGCCATCCGGCTGACCCATCTTAATATCAATATCTCATCATCTCGCGTTCACGGCCGGTATCCTCTGGATATCCGCCATCCCAAACAGTCACCGGTAGGTAATCCGTCCCCTGCCAGGCTCATCGTCAGCAACACGAGCTTCTTGCCCCGGGGTACCTTATCGGGCCCACCATGTACCCGAGACGGTTCATCCAACTCCTCGAAACGGATCTCGAAAACCACAGAAAACTCATGGTGGACGACACTTACATCACTAGAAAACCGCAATTTACATATTTTAAAAATATAATAAGTTTAAAAATTTTGCGGCTTTCCCCCGAAATCCAGAAATATCATAAAATCTCAAGAAATCCTCATAAGTGCATATGTCAATGATAATGAATGCATAAGATATCAATAATCAAGTTGCGATGTGTGATTAATAGACTAGGCATGAACAAATAATATGATGAGGTACATGCACATGGATAGCAATCCTACGATTTCATTTTAAGGAATTAAAGGCAATAGCACAAGTTTAAGTATCAATTAGAGTAAAAGGTTTCAATTTAAAGGTTATCTAGTGTGGTGGCATGGCAATTACCAGGGTGTGGGTGTAGGCATGAATGGTGCTCGTGCTGCATATAAAAACCCTGGCAATGGTGCAGGTGTCCTATAGAATGGGTTCGCATACGTATGTCAATATAAGGCATGAATGTAGCAAATAATCATACAAGTATTACACCCCTAATTACTAACAT
Organism: Agapanthus africanus; assembly: GCA_030015575.1. Lineage (NCBI taxonomy): Eukaryota > Viridiplantae > Streptophyta > Magnoliopsida > Asparagales > Amaryllidaceae > Agapanthus > Agapanthus africanus. The sequence goes on along the minus strand of JASDDO010000024.1, from coordinate 703,297,440 downwards.
TACTAATAATCTTTTTAAGCTACTAAAACTATCGGGCGACTTGCGCCATCCAACGATAGTCCCCCGTAGATGTTACATCTACTCACCGGAATCCCTAGCTGGTCACGTCCAATCACCGCTTTCCCCTTTCATGCCGCGTCTGACGTCTCCGCGACCGAACCTGGAATTTACATCAATACCAAACATAAGGTTACATACCATGAAATGACGCAAATTCCAAACGAAAATACCAACGTTCACAAGCTAGGTACAACGTGCACAAGGTGCACGGAACACACGCGAAAATCGCAAAAACTAACTAAAATCGTCGATTTGGTCACCCGGCAAAGCTAAAACCTGACCACTCAAAAATCCGCACTCACACATCCTAAATGTCATAGGATAAGCCAATACAATCATCAAGATATCAAAAGTAATTCATCACAATATTTTTATAACAAAACTAGTAAGCACAAACATTCCAAAAAACGACGCAACATCGCCGTTATGCGATAAAGTGCTCACAATCCAACACAAACATCCAAACTAACCCACTAGATAGCCACTACACTAATTTTAAACCATTAACTATGCTTCAAAACCTATATTCCACAACCAACCCTTTCTTGATTTTTTTGTAATTAGCAATCTTAATCCAAACTATACATGAAAAACCCTAAATTAACACTAGATTTTAGCCCAATTAGCAAGTTAACCACTTAGATTTAGGTTAGCAAAACACTAGATAGCAAAAAAAAATTAATTAACCTAATAATGGTTTTCTAAAACCCTAGTTTAATTTCAAACCATGAACTAGAAAAAAAACTAGATTAGGATTTAGCTATAATTTTAATACTAACATAACATGCAAGTCCTAATTAGCACACTTTAACTACAATTTAACCTTTGATTAGAAATTATACCTCAAAAGTTCAATCCTAAGCTTGCTCAAGCATCCCAAGACACCTCCTTTCTCGAAGATTTAAACCAATTTAGGCTTGAAAAGAGATAGAATAAGGTTTTGTGTTGAATTTGTGAAGAAAATTAGGGTTATCGGTGGATTTTTTGATGAAATTGAAGCAAAAGGAGATGGGGTAAAATGGGGACCTGCACCAATTTGAGGCTGGGCCAGGGTAAAGGATGGCGGAAAGTGAGGAATTGGAGTTGGAAAAACCAAAGTCAAAGCTCTCTCATGTCACTCAAAACCCATACCTAAATTACTATATTTTAATCCTATTCAAAACAATTCATTCACAATAGTTAAAGTCAAATAGAGGGGGATGGGGCTGCTGCAGCAGTGGTGGGGCCGGCCTTGGGGAGTGGGGGCGAGTGGGAGTGAATACAAAAAGGTTCTATGCAAAAAGGACCCCCCATAAGTTCAAAATTGCAAGTTTAAGCTTAAATTCAATAAATTTCGTTTTCTATAATAAAAATTAGTTAAAACTTAAAATAAAATACTAAAAATTTATGTTACAACTAGATTTTAATTAATATGATTTTAAAGCTTAAATTTAGCCCATTTAAATTTGTATTTATCGCTAATTTAATGTATTTTCTTACCGGCTTAAAATAATATTAAAAATTGAAAAATTAGGGAAAATTTTTAAACGACCAGAATTTCATAAGTAACTCATTTTCTATTAAAAACTAGCAATTACATACCCAAATTAGGTATAATTAGTCCTAAATTGCAAAATAACAAAAAAGACGATTTACGGAAAAATACCAAATTTTCACCGATTTTCGGGAAAACACCAAAACGACTTTTCAAGGCGTTACATCGCTGGCACAAAGTTGCATTCGGATGTTTTTCTTTGGTAGATGGGACATTTGTATCGTACCCCCTCTTGTATTTATATTTCATATTGTATCTAGTCAACTCCATCAATCAAAATTAGTATTTGTATAAGTAATGAGACTTATTGAGATTTGTGGTTGCGAGACATAGAGCGAGGGTATTTTCCGCTACTTGTGGTTTTGATGTCTTGCTTATTTCTTTATCTTTTGTGGTGAACTTCGCCATTGGGCATCGTATACTTATATATACTGTCTTGCGTGGTTGTGATCCGCCGTTTGGCGAAGAGCTAGCTCCCGCTTGGGGATGCCTTTATTATCATTATGTATTATGCTTTTGGATCAAAATATACAAAGGTGGTGCTGCCCAAATTTTTAAAAGACGAAAAATATTTTCGAATAGTAAGATAAGCTTGCATTTTTCATGTTCAACTATTTATGCATCTAAGAAAAACATTTGATTTCATTATACCCTTATTTCAAAACTTCACCTCTTTAATTTTCTTAAAAGGGTTTAGATTTCTGGGTTTCAGCTTACTTGAATTACAATACGCCTTTAGACGTTGCGTGATTTAAGTGCTGGTCATGAGCTAATATTTCGGGTCATGACACGATCATACTATGAGTATATGCTACTTCTTGGGAGATTTTTTCATTTAACGATCAATGCTATAAACCAAGTAGGTGTCTAGAAAAGTGCTAGCGGGGCTACGCCCCTGGGAAAAGAGGTTATTTAATTAAGGAACTTCGTGAAAGCGTCGTAAAAACCTCCCTCAAAGTACCGACACTGGCCTAGCTGAACGGTTAAGCAAGTATTGTACGGTGAGATTAATCCTGACTAATTCTTCTTTTATGGTTGGAGGAAGGATTCGAGAAACAGTGGGAGCCATCCTGTTTAGATAAACTAAAAACCACTCTAAACTTGCAAGAGCGTCATGCTATAGTGTTTCTTCGCTCTCTCCTAATTGCAGCGACCAAACATGACGGGCCTTAAGTTACTATTAGATAAAAATATATTGATAGAGACAAACTATAAAGATTGGTTCAGGAATATCAAGATGGCAATCACTTATGACAAGTTGGGGTATGTCCTTACTACTAAAGCCATTGCCGTCCCAGGTCCAGAATCCAGTGTCGCGGATAAGGAAATCCGCAAGACCTGGAAGATTGACTGTGCGAAGGCCAAGTGCCTCATGCTGGCCTCTATGGATAATGAGCACCAGAGGCGGCACGAGAATATGGATCTTGAGTCCATATTCCTCCATACCAAGGAATTATATGGAAAGAAATCTCGTATCGCAAGATACGAGTGTAGGATTAGCTTAGTACCTTGTGAAGGTTTTGGCAAGTATCAATCATGCTACTTTAAAAAAAATTGGGTGCTAAACAAACCCTAACCAAGATCTTAACTAGAGACTTAGGGTTAAACATGCATGTAAACAACTTTACATCTAAGAGTTAGGGATTACAACCTTTGTAGTCCATTCATTCACTTCATAAGCTCCGTGTTAAGGTCCCTTCGCTACGATCATCAAGTACCCGGACTCGAGAGAGGCTCCATGAAGAGAAAGATGCAAGCTTGCTTCCAATTTTCAACAACTAAGATGATCTACCTTAAAGAATCTCAAACCCAAGCTATTGCTTCACTCAAGTATTAGCAAAGAAAACACCCTAATCTAAGTGGCCAGAATAGATGAGAATGATGAAGTAGGAATTTAGCTCTCATTTGTTTTCTTTATCTCACTCAAAATAATCACAAACCCAAAAGCTAGAAAGCTTTTCAGGAGGAAGAAGAAGAAGTTCTTTTGTGATGAATAATGTATTATTGTTATTGTTACAATTCAACCATGGGTCAATCATGAAGGCTTAACCCTTGTAGAGAGTTAACTAGGGTAAAGGGTTTGGGTTTGGTTAATTAATATCAACACAAAATATCTAAGCAAAAAACAAAAGGAAGCTTCATGAAGCTTCATACAAATGCTAACCTAAATGCTAACCCAAATCAAATCCTAACTTGTTTAAACTCTACAAATCATGTTGCATTTGTAACCCTAACTTGTTACAATATTATATATCACATATATAATATATATTTGTAACAAAATAAAATAATGCAATTAACATATATCACATATATATCAATGTATTATCCAAGTGAGAAAAAGAATCTTTAAGTGAGCTTATATTAGTTAAATATATAATTATACATTAAATTATAGAATCAACACTTGATCCGATAATCCAGCTATTTCACAAATAACCTACTAATATAATCTGTATCAGTTCATCGAATCTGTAGGGTTGCTAGGCACACGCACAACGGTCTACGAGGCATCAACCATGCCCGATAAAAATTTTAGCCGTGCCGAACAACCCGAAGTCGGATCTTTAAACTAGGGTTTAGGCGAAAACATGCATGTTAAACTCTTTAACATTAAGTGAGAGGGATTACAACCTTTGTAGATCCGGTCCTTCACTTCTTATGTTCCGTGTTGAGGTCCCTTCGCTGCGATCATCGTGTTGTAGACTCTCGAGAGGCTTCACGAAGAGAATGATGCAACCTTTGCTTCCGATCTTCGATACCAAGATGATCTACCTTGAAGTTTCGATAACACAAGCTAACACACATAATATGAAGTGAACACCCTCATCTAAATGGCAAGGATAGATGAGGATGATGAAGTAGGATTTTTGCTCTCATTTAAAATCTTTTTCTCACTCACTTTCATCATAAAAGAAAGCTTTTTTATGAAGGAACTCAAGGAAGAAGAAGAATGAAGATGATACGCTTAATCCTTTTGTGATGAAAAATGAATAATTGTAGTGGTTATAAATCTAACCAAGGGTTAAGCATGAGAGAGTTAACCCTTGTAGAGAGTTAACTATAGTTAATGGTTTGGATTAGGTTAACACAATATCTCACAAAAATATCAAGCATCCACAAAGTCAAAGCTTCATGAAGCTTCATGGAAGCTTCATGCAAAAGCTAACCCTAATCCAAACCCTAACCAAGTTTAAACCCTAATCCAATGTTAAATTTGTAACCCTAACATGTTACAATATTATATATCACATATACAATATATTTTGTAACAGTATAAAATAATACAATTAACATATATCGCATATATATCAATGTATTATCCCGTGAGAAAATGAATCTTTTAGTAAGCTAATATTAGTTAATGTAATTTAATATATCATATATATTATTATACATTAAATTATCGAATCAACACTTGATCCGATAATCCGGCTATTTCATAAATAACCGACTAATATGATGACCCGGCTATATCACATATACCCGGCCGATGTCTCATATCGCGAGAATCCAATACGGTATCACATACCGCATTATCCTCGGTCCCGCACATATCACATATCTGCTCCTACTCCGTTTTGCCTGAGCCAAGAAACCTCTGTGTAGGACTCTAAAGAATCGTCAATACGCTGGCAGTAGGTGATGATCATATCAAACACCTACAAGCTGCAAGCGGTCAGCTAAACGTAACAGCCACCTAGGTATTGAGCGCTCAGAAGATCAACAAGCAAGCCGGTACATTCTTCTGTGAATCCAAACAGTAACACTCCCGTACAGTCCGGTCTCGTCGTCTGATATGTCGCATATCTCGCCTAGGGGTGGTAAACGTCAGACCCCAGTAGCTCGATAAGTCGTGTCGATATGAGGTCTATAACAGTTCGAGAAACTACTGATAACACTTACCAGTAAATCTCAGCAACCCTGGCCAGGGATTTCAGGTTATAGCCAATCGAACACAGCACAACATTAACTCCCTATACCGGGAGAGACGAATCTCCTATCGCTCATTGCCTCCATGTGATTCGGGACTGTACCCAAAAGCCACCTTTTTGCATGCCCTCTTGGACGTGGTATGATGGAAATCAAAGCACAGTGGGAATCACACAAGACTCTATGACGATCTCGGGTCAACAGACTACTCTGTACCAGTGTCACCGGAGAACTGCCATCTGACGTGAGGTATAATACCATCTGGGAGTTCTCGGCGAGTCCGTCCAGTGTACCCAGTCTCTACTGAGCACCCGTACACGATCCTTGATGTCAAACACCGATGGATATGGGATCTTCCATCGCCCATCATATGGGTAAAGATGCGTATACGCTAGTCTACTCTAGTGTATCGATGCCCTATCTCGATACACCCTCGACTAGGAACAGTTATAGGATGTACTCATCGACTGCCGTGACCCCACTAGTATGATCTCATCATAGTCCCAGTAGTCGAGTACATATCCTAAGGGCTTTATCAACATGTAACATAGAGACAATCAGAGTACATGTTAAGATAAAGTACAACCAGATAGCATACTATCATGTCGGGCAAGAAAGTCCTCCTTATATATGTCCTAGCATCCACTACAATATACATCTTATGTACAGTAATGGACTCTGAGGCTTACATATAACTAACAATCTCCCACTTGCACTAGGGCCATCTGTTGTGGTGTCATATACCCAACAATTAGCTGCGGTTGAAGTATCTCATACTCAACCATCCCATAAATGTCTCTACTGGGAAAATGGCCTTTGTGAGTGGATCCGCGTTGTTGTCCTCTGCGTCTACTCTCCTAACCTCGATCTTCCAGGAGATCAACCATCTCCATGATCAGGTGATACTGCCTAAGAATTATATCTGGATTTCTGATGGGACGGTAGTTCCTTGGCTAAAGTCACAACTCCATTGTCACACAATGGTAGGATCGAAGTTCATCTCATGAACTTATATATATCCAGACTGCCTCTTTGGTAGCATCTTTGGTAACGATGTATCTTGCCTTTAATCGTATAGTAAGTCACGGTATCTAGCTTGGAACTCTTCCAACATACCGTCCCTCCACTGAGGGTAAAAACAATGCCTGCGACTGACATTCAGTTGTCCATACCACCCTGGAACCTTTCCAGTGATTCTCCCCAGGATCGATTGATACTATCTCACAACAACTAGAGAGTTTCCTAACATCCAATTAGATCTATCTCATAGATCCAAAATCTAGTATTCAAGAGGTATCTTTATGATCCTTTATGGATAATCCTTATGATAAGCGGAGATTGACCGAGCGTAGCATAGGAAACTCCTTCCCTATCAAGAGTATGTCATCCACGTACTCTACGAGGATCACTACCATACTCTCTACTACCTTTTTGTATATACAAGGTCCATCTACCATTTTGATGAAGTCAAACTCTTTGACTACCACATCAAAACAGACGTTCCAACTTCGCGATGCCTGCTTTATCTCATAAAACATCTTGCACACGTTTCCGTTGCTCCCACTGTCTACGAAGCCCTCTCGCCGTGTAGTTATAGACGCTCTCTTCTAAAACATCATTTTAGAAAAGCAGTCATGACACCCAACCGCCAGATATCGTAGTCTTGGTATGTAGCCGTGGCAAGTAGGATCTGGATGGACTTAAGTATACCTTTGAAAGTCTTAACTTTTCCATGTACACAAAGTAATCTTCTCAAGATATACTTGCTCCTGATGGGGATTTAACCCTTCAGATAAAGCAACCAAAGTTCATACTTTGTTGGTGTATAAGGATTCCATCTCAGATCGATAAGCATCCAGCCATTCTTACAGAGTCCCACTCCTGATGGCCACCTTGAAATAAGTTGGGTCATCATCTCATGATGCAATCCTCGCTCCCACTGTGATAGAGAAACCGAAGTATCTCTCAGGTGGGTGAGGAACCCTACTAGATCGGTGGAGAGGCTGAGGTTCGTTGGAAACTATTGAATCATTTGGTTCTACCAAATCATTAGCTGCAGTTTGTATAGCTGGAACCTTTCCAGTTCTACATAACAGACCTTGCCTCGAGCTTGTCCGGATTTTGCTTTTAGACATAGTCCGGACAACACTAAATCTTAACAAACTTAAGATTTGGGCTCTTCCCATTCCATATCACATATGAAGTGGTAGGTACCTGATTTGATTTGAACCCTATTCAATAGGTATGCAACTTCTCAAGTGCATAACTCCCAAAAGGAAATAGGAAACTTAGTAGTACTCATCCTAGAGCACACCATATCATATAAGGTGCTATTGCTCCACCCCGATACACCGACGTGCTGTTGTGTATGCGGAGGAGTAATGCTGAGAGAGAATCTCATTCTCCTTTAGAATAGTCCAGGAATTCCGTGCTTAAGTATTCTCCTCCTTGATCTCATCAAAGGACATAATACTTATACCCGTTGTTGGTTCTCTACTTCTAACTTATATTCCGTGAATATCTCAAAAGCTTCAGACTTGTGTTTCAACAGGAACATATGTCTGAATCTTGAGAGATCATCAGAGAATATAATGAAGTATAAAGAACCGGTCTTGGCATGTGTAGACAGGGGACCTTCATACGTCAATATGTATCAATCCTAAAAGTTCACTAACTCTTTCTCTGTTTCCAATAAACAGAGCTATGGTCATCTTATCTTTGTGACATGACCGGCAAGTTTCACAAGATGTAAATTCAAACAAATTTAAATATGCATCTAAATGTAACTTTAGCTAGTCAGGTCGCATTGATATGACCTAGTCTACAATACCTCAAGAAGGATTCATTCATTTCTGAACTCTTCCTCTTGTGTGTGTTCTGTATACTAAGAACTGTAGTTTGATTTAGAACGACTATGCTTTTAGATAACGTGCCTGAACCGATCAACTCTTGATATAGGAAATGTTCAAAACATTATCCAACAATACAAAATTATATCCTTCTTTATTAAATAAAGATACTGATATGCTGTTGTATATCAGGTTCGGTATCTAATAACATTTGTTCAGAATCAATGTATTCTAGTAATACAGGGTGATAGTGACCAACAGATTTGGCTACAACACTTGCACCGTTTTCTGTCTCATGAAACTTATCACCCGTTCTCAGTTCTCTACCTTTCTGTAGCCCATGTAACAGATTACATATGCGGGATCCTGATCCGGTATCACATACCCAGGACGTAAAGGATACTGAGAAACAATTCTCTGTAATGAACACACCAGAAGAAGATGCATCAGTATGCACTTTCTTCGTTTGGGCGGCACGGGAAATCTGGTATTCCCCAATTTCCTGCTCTGTCTTATAACATTTATAAGTTGGAGCGGGACCAACGTTCTCCAGCTCAGTATAACAAGCGGGTTCGGTCAATATATCCGTATTATTATCTTGATTACGGCGTGATATGGTCGCTACCAGGAGGGAGAGAGATAAGAAAAAACTTAGCGTATGCTCTTGCAAGATTAGATTGGTTATCTAATATATCTAATCAAGATGTCTCCCACTATTTTAATCAAATCTTCCTTTAAACCCTAAAAGGAAAGACTAGCCGGGATTAATTACACGCTACAAGTTCGCCAATCTTTCAGCCAGGCCAGTGTCGGTACTTTGAGGGAGGTTCCCCGTGCTTTCGCACGGACCTAATTAAAATAAACCTCGTTTTCCCAGAGGTGTAACCCCGTTAACACCTTTCTAGACACCTACTTGATCGGCTAATTGTATTGTGTAAAACTCTCCCAGGAGTAACTCTTACTCGCAGCGGGTATCGGGATCCAACTATCTCATAGAAGGTATGCAATCTTATTGCAAATTTCAACACTTGAAATTCCCAATAATATTTTGCCCCTAGCGTCCTATGACCTTGACAGAGGTCAACAAACCATAGGCTGCTAGTCAAGTTCAACCCGTCATTTCCTGATTGAAGTAAACCCACCCGCACGACCCTTGACAGAGGTCAACAAGGTCGCACGACTACCCTAAATCAATCACATCATATGCTTATACAGATAAGCACTAATCAGCTACCGCACACTACGCCTTGATAGAGTTCAACAAACGCAGCACGAATACTAACTATTACTTATCTGAAATGACGGAGGGCTACGACAGGTTTTTAAGAAAACCCTTTGCGTAATGAACTTGATATCGTTGTACAATCGAGTGATTTTTAAATGGAGTGTTTTTTAGGCTTTTCTAGTTTTGCTAAAGGGGTCACTCCCGGTGAAGGGATCGTCGGCCATTTCCTCATCGAATAAGGTGCAGGATATATCATATATACCACTATGCAAAGCAAAAACTCCAAAAGCAATCAAAAGACAAACCGAGGGGTGTAGCATCTGCCAGTCATTGTTAAAGGGGTCACTCCCGGTGAAGGGATCTCGGCCCTTTCCTTATCGAATAAGGTGCAGGATGTTCTACAAGGAACACCGCGATACAAAGCAAGAACCGTAGCTACCTGTTTTTGAAACAAGTTTCTACAACATCTTAGGTTTCTTTTAGTTTCATTAATCTCATTAATGAAGTCCCATTTTAATATGCTTCACAAGCATCTCTTTTGAAATGAAATCTGCAATATAACATATATCTCATATATATAATATAAACATTCGTCTCAGGCAGTAATATGATCTCATCACAGAACATTGCAGCAGAAGAACATATATGAAATATTGGATATACTAGGACGTCCGTGTTTTAGTACGAGCCTGTATAAAACACGGATTCCACGGTCGCGATGAATAGCCAAATCCACATCGCTAGACACCTACGAGAGCGACAAGTAACACTGCCAATTCTAGGGTTAGGAGACCCGGTCTCGACTCCTCGAGATGGTCTCCCTCTGGACCCTAGAACTCGGTTACTTATGCTTCCCACCTTGGGTCTACCTAATGCGGAAAAGTAAATAATATACAAAAGGTGACATCTTCTGCTACCTGGAAGTGCCCCAATAAAAGAATATTACATACAAATGAATTTTGCATGAATGAAAAAGAAAAACTCTCATCTCACATAAAACCCTCGGCTATTCAAAATGCGACGATCCAATATAATATATCACAGCAACACATAATATCTCATATCATCAACGTAAGCATGTATGCATATCCCGATTGTCGTTGATGTATAGCAACGAAGCCAGCGATACACCACATACTACGCTTATGGTCACAGAAAAGAAAGTGTAAAACTACAACAGTTGGAATCCGCAACCTCCTTAGACATCTCATGCCTAACCAAATGAATTCCTTAGACATCGCATGCCTAACAATTATAAACCCCGCATTTTAGTCTGTTTATCAAAAACACTTTTCAATATCAAGTCGGGCAATTCAACAAGATTCCCGACATCCTGATCGAATGCTCGTCGCAAACTTTAGTAGACGGCCGCACCCCCGGATGCCGTCGACGAAGTACACTAAGGCAGAACACCGCTACCGCGAGTACCCAAACGGATGCTATTGGCGACGGGGTTCTCCTACAGTCACTTGGTCGGGGCTATGGGGCGTGGTTGTCTATTATGTTTACTCGGCGAGTATCCGCGTACGCTACGTGATTGCGACGGACTTTTGATCACATCAAAATTCCATGGCAACCGATCATCTGAGACTAAACTGCTATGTTTATAACATTCAAATTAGTTATCTCATAACTACTTGTCGATTCCAAATATTGTATCACATTCCAGATAAATAGACAATGTTAAACTTTCCGATCGAATAATCAAACACCCAAGATTTCCCCAATATATCTCAACACTTGAAATCTGTGTAAAAACATCCATTACATGCCACAGTACCAATGGTCCAGCCGTAGAAGGGTCAAGCCAACGCCTCACATGTGGCACGACGTACTGCCACAAACCCTAAAGTTCAGAGGCAGTTCAAGACGGTCACATAATCGAGTTAAGGTTTGTTGTCTTCTAGAGGGTCCACCGTGTTACTTGCACGACTTAGAACGTTCTTAAACTCGAGGGAGAAAAATCCAACATTTGAAAAATTTTCAGACTGGGGAAAAAGTGAGTTATTGATATCCGTTCGAACTTTTTAACAGTTTCTAAAATTATCCGGAAAAACTAAACAAAGTTAAATTATCCGATCGAATCAACGAGCCCCTAATACAACCCTAGAAAACTCAACACTTGAGTGGGATTAAAATATTCCCAGAAAAAATTGCCAAGAAAGGAACTAGGAATAATTAAGTGAAATTCCAGAGACTAAGTCCAAATTTTGGCCGCGGAACTGCCGCAAAAACCATGGTTTGGACGCGGTTCCGCGGTCAGATTGTTGACTCAGAGATCCGTACTTCACAGTAATTCTTAGTTTTTCCTGCTTGTTTTTCTGAGTATTTTTAATTCAGAAAAAATCAACATTTTGAAAATTGTCCAGAGAGGGTTCCGTATCGCGGTTTCGGCGTTCGATCGGACTTTAAACTTCGTCTAGACTTCGCCTAAAGCTCTAGCTTGGCTCTGATACCACTGTAGGGTTGGTAGGCACTCTCACAAGGGTCTACGAGGCATCAACCATGCCCAATTAAAATTTTAGCCATGCCGAACAACCCGAAGCCGGATCTTTAAACTAGGGTTTAGGCGAAAACATGCATGTTAAACTCTTTAACACTAAGTGAGAGGGATTACAACCTTTGTAGATCCGGTCCTTCACTTCTTATGCTCCGTGTTGAGGCCCCTTCGCTGCGATCAACGTGTTGTGGACTCTAGAGAGGCTTCACGAAGAGAATGATGCAACCTTTGCTTCCGATCTTCGATACCAAGATGATCTACCTTGAAGTTTCGATAACACAAGCTAACACTCATAATATGAAGTGAACACCCTCATCTAAATGGCAAGGATAGATGAGGATGATGAAGTAGGATTTTTGCTCTCATTTAAAATCTTTTTCTCACTCACTTTCATCACAAAAGAAAGCTTTTTCATGAAGGAACTCAATGAAGAAGAAGAATGAAGATGATAATCTTAATCCTTTTGTGATGAAAAATGAATAATTGTAGTGGTTACAAATCTAACCAAGGGTTAAGCATGAGAGAGTTAACCCTTGTAGAGAGTTAACTATAGTTAATGGTTTGGATTGGGTTAACATAATATCTCACAAAAATATCAAACATCCACAAAGTCAAAGCTTCATGAAGCTTCATGGAAGCTTCATGCAAAAGTTAACCCTAATCCAAACCCTAACCAAGTTTAAACCCTAATCCAATGTTAAATTTGTAACCCTAACATGTTACAATATTATATATCACATATACAATATATTTTGTAACAGTATAAACTAATACAATTAACACATATCGCATATATATCAATGTATTATCCCGTGAGAAAATGAATCTTTTAGTGAGCTAATATTAGTTAATGTAATTTAATATATCATATATATTATTATACATTAAATTATCGAATCACTACTTGATCCGATAATCCGGCTATTTCACAAATAACCGACTAATACGATTACCCGACTATATCACATATACCCGGCCGATATCTCATATCGCGAGAATCCAATACGGTATCACATACCGCATTATCCTCGGTCCTGCACATATCATATATCTGCTCCTACTCCGTTTTCCCTGAGCCAAGAAACCTCTGTGTAGGACTCTAAAGAATCGTCAATACGCCGACAGTAGGTGATGATCATATCAAACACCTACAAGCTGCAAGCGGTCAGCTAAACGTAACAGCCACCCAGGTATTGAGCGCTCAGAAGATCAACAAGCAAGCCTGTACATTCTCCTGTGAATCCAAATAGTAACACTCCCGTACAGTCCGGTCTCTTCGTCTGATATGTCGCATATCTCGCCTAGGGGTGGTAAACGTTAGACCCCAGTAGCTCGATAAGTCGTGTCGATATGAGGTCTATAACAGTTCGAGAAACTACTGATAACACTTACCAGTAAATCTCAGCAACCCTGGCCAGGGATTTCTGGTTATAGCCAATCGAACACAGCACAACATCAACTCCCTATACCGGGAGAGACGAATCCCCTCCTATCGCTCATTGCCTCCATGTGATTCGCGACTGTACCCAAAAGCCACCTTTTTGCACGCCCTCTTGGACGTGGTTTGATGGAAATCAAAGCACAGTGGGAATCACACAAGACTCTATGACGATCTGGGATCAATAGACTACTCTGTACCAGTGTCACCGGAGAACTGCCATCTGACGTGAGGTATAATACCATCTGAGAGTTCTCGGCGAGTCCGTCCAGTGTACCCAGTCTCTACTGAGCACCCGTACACCATCCTTGATGTCAAACACCGATGAATATGGGATCGTCCATCGCCCATCATATGGGTCAAGATGCGTATACGCTAGTCTACTCTGGTGTATCGATGCCCTGTCTCGATACACCCTCGACTAGGAACAGTTATAGGATGTACTCGTCGACTGCCGTGGCCCCACTAGTATGATCTCATCATAGTCCCAGTAGTCGAGTACATATTTTAAGGGCTTTATCAACATATAACATAGAGACAATCAGAGTACATGTTAAGATAAAGTACAACCAGATAGTATACTATCATGTCAACCAAGAAAGTCCTCCCTATATATGTCCTAACATCCACTACAATATACATCGTATGTACAGTAATGGCCTCTAGGGCATACATATAACTAACAGAATCAGCACTTGATCCGATGACCCAGCTATATCACATATACCCGGCCGTTATCACATATCACGAGAATCTAATACGGTATCACATACATGTATTGTTCTCGGTCCCGCACATATCACATATGTGCCCCTACTCCGTTTTGCCTGAGCCAGAAAACCTCTGTGTAGGACTCTAAAGAATCGTCAATACGCCGACAGTATGTGATGATCATATCAAACACCCACAAGATGCAAGCGGTCATCTAAACGTAATAGCCACCCAGGTATTGAGCTATCAGAAGATCAACAAGAAAGCATGTACATTCTCCTGTGAATCCAACCAGTAACACTCCCGTACAGTTAGGTCTCTTCGTCTGATATGTCGCATATCTCGCCTAGGAGTGGTAAACGTCAGACCCCAGTAGCTTGATAAGTCGTGTCGATATGAGGTCCATAACAGTTTGAGAAACTAATGATAACACTTACCAGTAAATCTCAGCAACCCTGGTCAGGGATTTCCAGTTATAGCCAATCGAACACAGCGCAACATCAACTCCCTATACCGGGAGAGACTCCTATCGCTCATTACTTCCATGTGATTCGGGACTGTACCCAAAAGCCACCGTTTTGCATGCCCTCTTGGACGTGGTATGATGGAAATCAAAGCAAAGTGGGAATCACACAAGACTCTATGAAGATCTCGGGTCTACAGACTAACCTGTACCAGTGTCACCAGAGAACTGCCATCTGACGTGAGGTATAATACCATCTGGGAGTTCTCGGAGAGTCCGTCCAGTGTACCCGGTCTCCACTGAGCACCCGTATACCTTCTCTGATGTCAAACACCAATGGATATGGGATCATTCATCGCCTATCATATGGGCCAAGAAGCGCATACGCTAGTCTACTCTGGAGTATCGATGCCCTGTCTCGGTACTCTCACGACTAGGAACTTTTGAAGGATGTACTTGGCGACTACACTGCCCCCACTAGTATGATCTGCATCATAGTCCTGGTAGTCAAGTACTCATCCTAAGGGCTTTATCAACATGTGACATAGAGACAATCAGAGTCCATGTTAAGATAAAAAGTAACCAGATAGCATATTATCATGTCGAGCAAGAAAGTCCTCCCTATATATGTCCAAGCATCCACTACAATATACAACGTATGTACAATAATGGCCTCTAGGGCATACATATAACTAACAATCTCCCACTTGCACAAGGGTCATCTGTTGTAGTATCTCATACCCAACAATAAGCTGTGGTTGAAATATCACATACTCAATCATCCCATAAAAGTCTCTACAGGGAAATAGGCCTTTGTGAGTGGATCCGCGCTGTTGTCCTCTGTGTTTACTCTCCTAACCTCGATCTCCCTGGAGATCAACCATCTCCATGATCAGGCGATACTGCCTAAGAATATGTCTGGATCTCTGATGGGACGAGGGTTCCTAGGCATAAGCCACAACTCCATTGTCGCACAATGGCAGGAACGAAGTTCATCTCATGAACTTATTTTTATATCCAGACTGCCTCTTTGGTAGCATCATTGGTAATGATGTATCTTGCCTTTAATCGTCTAGTATGTCACGGTATGTAGCTTGGAACTCTTCCAACATACCGTCACTCTACTGAGGGTAAAGACAATGCCTGCGACTGACATTCAGTCGTCCTTATCACCCAGGAACCTTTCCAGTGATTCTCCCCAGGATCGATTGATACCATCTCACTACAACTAGTGAGAATCCTAACATCCAATTAGATCTATCTCATAGATACATAACTCAGGATTTTGGAGGTATCACCTTGATCCTATATGGAGAATCTTTGTGATAAGAGGAGATTGACCGAGCGTAGCATAGGAAACTACTTCCCTATCAAGAGTATGGCATCCACGTACTATGTGAGGATCACCACCATACTCCCTACTACCTTTTTGTATATACTTGGTTCATTTACCATTTTGATGAAGTCAAACTCTTTAACTACCACATCAAAACAGACGTTCCAACTCCGCGATGCCTGATTTATCCCATAAAACATCATGCTCACGTTTCCGCTGCTCCCACTGTCTACGAAGACCTCTGGCTGTGTACTTATAAACGCTCTCTTCCAAATCAATATTTAAAAAAGCAGTCATGACACCCAACCGCCAGATATCGTAGTCATGGTATGTAGCAGTGGCAAGTAGGATCTGGATGGACTTAAGCATAGCTTTGAAAGTATCAACTTTTCCATGTACACCAAGTAATCTTCTCAAAATATACTTGCTTCTGATGGGGATTTAACCCTTCAGATAAAGCAACCAAAGTCCATACTTTGTTGGTGTACATAGATTCCATCTCAGATCACTAAGCATCCAGCCATTCTTACTGAGTCCCCACTCTTGATGGCCTGCTCGAAACAAGTTGGGTCATCATCTCATAATGAAATCCTCGCTCCCACTGTCGTAGAGAAACTGAAGTATCTCTCAGGTGGATGAGGAACCCTACCAGATCGGCGGAGAGGCTGAGGTTCGTTGGCAACTATTAAATCCTTCGGCTCTACAAAATCATCAGCTGCGGTTTGTTTTAGATGGTACTACTTTCAGTTCTACCTTATGACCACTAATTTCTTCACAAGAAATTCCCTTCCAAAAAAGGTGGCATGCTGAGAAAACAAAACATTTTTTGTTCCTCAGTTTGGTAAAGACATTCCCCTTGCTAATACTTGTGATATCCAACAAACTTCTACAGAACCGTCCTTGCCTCGAGCTTGTCCGGATTTTGCTTTTGACATAGGCCGGACAACCCCAAATCTTAACTTCCTTAAGAGATGGGCTCTTCCCATACCATATCACATATGGAGTGGTAGGCGTTTGATTTGGTTGGAACCCTATTCAATAGGTATGCAACTTCTCAAGTGCATAACCCCAAAAGAAAATAGGCAACTCTGTAGTACTCATCATAGAGCACACCATATCATATAGGGTGCGATTGCTCCGCCCCGATACACCGACGTGCTGTGGTGTATTCGGAGGAGTAATGCTGAGAAGAATCTCATTCTCCTTTAGAATCGTCCAGGAATTCCGTGCTCAAGTGTACTCCTCCTTGATCTCTTCAAAGGACATAATACTTTTACCCGTTTTTGGTTATCTACTTCTAACTTATATTCTGTGAATATCTCAAAAACTTCGGACTTGTGTTTCAACAGGAACATATGTCTTAATCTTGAGAGATGATCAGTGAATGTAATGAAGTAAAAAGAACCTGTCCTGGCATGTGTAGACATGGGACTATCATACATCATCATGTATCAATCCCAAGGGCTCACTAACTCTTTCTCTCTTTCTAATAAACGGAGCTGTGGTCATTTTATCTTTGTGACATGACTGGAAAGTTTTACAAGATGTAAATCCAAACTAATTTAAATATGCATCTTTATGTAACTTTAGCTAGTCTGGTCGCATTGATATGACCTAGTCTACAATGCCTCAAGAAGGATTCGTTCATTTCTGAACTCTTCCTCTTATGTGTATTCTATACATTAAGAACTGTGGTTTGATTTAGAATGTCTATGCTTTTAGATAACGTGCCTGAACCGATCAACTCTTGATATAGGAAATGTTCAAAATATTATCCAACAATACAAAATTATATCCTTCTTTATTAAATAAAGATACTGATATGCTGTTGTATATCAGGTTCGGTATCTAATAACATTCATTCAGAATCAATGTATTCTGGTAATAAAGGGTGATAATTGCCAACAGACTTGGCTGCAACACTTTCATCATTTCCAACTCTTGAAACTTATCACCCTTTCTCAGTTCTCTACCTTTCTGTAGCCTATGTAACAGATTACATTTGTGGGATTCTGATCCGGTATCTCATACCAAGGACGTAAAGGATACTGAGAAACAGTTCTCGGTAATGAACACACCCGAAGATGATGCATCAGCATGCACTTTCTTCGCTTGGGCGGCACGGGAATTCTGGTAATCCCTTATTTCCTGCTCTGCCTTATAACAATTATAAGTTGGAGCAGGACCAAAGTTCCCTAGCTCAGTATAACAAGCGGGTTCCGTCAATACATCCGTATTATTATCTTGATTAAGGAGTGACATAGTCGCTACCTGGAGAGAGAGAGAGAGAAGAAAACACTCAGCGTATGCTCTTGCAAGATTAGATTGGTTATTAATATGTCTAATCAGGATATCTCCTACTGTTTTAGTCAAATCTTCTTTCAAACCCTAAAAGGAAAGACTAGCCGGGATTAATTACACTCTATAAGTTCGCCAATCTTTTGGCCAGGCCAGTGTCGGTACTTTAAAGAAGGTTCCCCGTGCATTCGCACGGACCTAATTAAAATAAACCTCGTTTTCCCATAGGCTTAACCCCGTTAACACCTTTCTAGACACCTACTTGATCGGCTAATTGTAATGTGTAAAACTCTCCCAGGAGTAACTCTTACTCGTAGTGGGTATCAGGATCCAACTATCTCATAGAAGATATGCAATCTCATTGCATACCTCAACACTTGAAATTTCTGATAATTCTTTTACCCCTAGCGTGCTATGACCTTGACGCATGCCAAACAACCCATAGTCCGCTAGTCAAGTTCAACCCGTGCATTGACTGATTGAATTAAACCTACCCGTACGACCCTTGACGCATTCCAAACAACGCCGTACGAATACTCTAATTGTAACGTTTTGAAAATCGTTTCGGTGAAATTTCGGAAAAATCGGTAAAATAAGGGGGTTTTCTGTAAAATGTCAAAATACAAATATCTTTATTATAAAATTAAATATTCATATTCTAGCTATGTAATTGCTGGTATTTGGTGTTTATTGAGCCACTGGTAAAATTTCTAATTTTCTGAAAAAATTTCCGAAATTAATTATTTTAATATTATTTTAAGCCATCACTAATACATTTAATAAGGGAAAATTACTAATTGAAATGGGTTGAAACAAATTTTGTGCATCATAAAAAATTAAACAAAATTTAAACATATTGTTTTTGAAATGAAATGAAGCTGCCAAACGGTTTTAGAAAATATCGAAGAAAAGGGCTTAAATAGTGGAATTAGTGTAAATAGATATTAGGGTATAACATTTATCATTTTTCCCTCACCCACACCCTCTCTCCTATCCCCAAATCAACAGCAGCCCCATGTTGGCCCTCATTTCCCCACTTGAATTTGCTAAAAGAAAACAAAAGAAATGAAAGAAAATAGTTAATTAAGTATGGGCTTTGACTTTTGGGGTTGATCTACTACTTTCCTCACCTCATTCTCTGTCCTCACTCTCTCCCCATGCCTTGGACCACCCTCCCTCTCTCTCAACAGCAGCCCCTCTCTTTTCTCCCCTCATTTCTCTTGGAAAATAAATTGCATCAAAAATTGCCTCAAAATCCATCAAAAAAATCCCAAAATCCAAATCCAACTCTTAACCATTTTAGTTTAGCCTATAATGCATGGATTGTGGGGGAAAGAGAGCATTTTGGATGGCTAGATTTCAAGTGAGATCTACAAAATTGTGGAGGTATAATTTTAACCTTGTAGTTAAATTGTTGATTAATGCTTATGTTAGCTTAATTAAGTGTTAATTAGGCTTTATATGGGTTCAAATTGCATGATTGAAATTCAAGAGAAGGGGTTGTGATCAAATTAGAGTTTTGGGTATTTGTATCATGATTTGTGTATTGTAATTTGAGATCTTAAGTCATGTAAGGAAAAGCTAGTTACTAGATGCTATTTGTTAGTTTAATATTTTGCTAATTGTGTTAATTTTGTTAACTAGGTTTTGGGAATTTAATTAATCAATTGGGATAAAAATCTAATTAGGGTATTCATGGTATTATTAACATTTTAAATTGTATTTTAATATTTTAGATCATGCAAATCCAAGCTAAATTGTTGTTTATGCATTTTTGCTAAAATGGTTGAAATTTGGATAAAATTGCAAACTATTTTTTTTTGAACGTATATAATTTGGTGAAATTAAATTGTGGAAATAGTTTGTATGGCTTATTTAAGTTATTTAGTAAATATTATGGCCATTAGTTTTGTTTAAACATCAAGATTTGTATTAAAACGGTTAACGACCGCTAACTAGATTTTTGGGAAATAAAACGATTTGTTACTTTTATTGGTTTTGATGATTTTAACATATTCCATATATATGTTTAGTGTTTGTGAATGTGAAAATGGGTGTGTTTGGGTTTTTCTCGATGGTTTGGCGTTTGTACGCCGACGTCGAGAGTTTTTGGGTTGATTTGTGAAAGCAACCATAGGTTCTAACCTATGTGGGATTCGTGTGTCGTTTTGGTCATGAGTCGGATTTTAATGCGATACGGTGCATTATGATATGTAGGTACCCCATGTGGACTTCGAGACAACAAGAAAGCGCGTGGCGACGTCGGCACCGACGAGCGAGTACCAGGTGAGTAGATTTATATCTACGGGGAGAAGTCGGGTGGATGGCGTATAGCACCCCCGCAGTTCGTGATGATGTATACGAATACGTATACACACATATATTGATTATATATTGTTTGTGTTTATTGATGATAAATATGGATATTTTGTGTGCTTGGATGATTTAGTGTCACGAAACCCTAGAGTAGTGGTCGCACCACACATGCACACACACCCATACTTGCATACATTCTTCTTTCATAGGTGCATATATGGGATTATTTATTTATGTGTTCACCTGGGTATAGGACTAGGTGTTCACATACTGGATTGAGGATGATACTTGGGATTGAGATGAGTCGATGAGATTTGAGTTGAAGTCGTGAGATCGGTGAAATGGCAGGATTCATACTTGAGATACGTCCTGATGTTATAGAGGATCTTAGGATGACGATGCCATGTGAATATTGATATATATTTATAATGGTTGACATGTGATCGTGATATGAGATATGATATGATAAGATAATTATAATAGGTGGCATTGAGTGATGTATCCTTCTTATTGATGATATGTGCTGATGATATCGGTTTGTACGAGATTGTCGATCAGTAGTCAGATCATGATTATATTGATGATATTAGTAGTGTACTAGACGTAGGTCAGTACCCCAGATGATGATCTTGATAAAGAGGATACCAGATGAACAGTGTGATGAGTATGATATTGACCCGTACCCAGATTTGGGGATGCCGTACGACGGATTTACGTACGAGCTATATATTGATGATTGATCCTCACTCTTGACTTGGGATGTCTGATTATAGATATGGTATCGGATGTGATATTATTGAGGCGGGATCACCGACTAATCTATATATATACATACATATATATATATATATACATACATATATATATATATATACATACATACATATATATATATATATATATGTATCGACTCAGATGTTAGGCTGTTTCCTTACCTTCAGTTAGCCTGTTGGCTTAGCCCTATAGTTTAGTGTAGTTGTTAAACTAGGTTTATATTAAATGCAGATTAGTTATTGTTGTGCCTAGTATTCAGCTTCCGCTCATTATTGTTGTTCGCTCCGCATCTCATACTTACATTGCTATTTCATATTGCATTGTTGATATTATGCTGTTAGGACACCAGCACCATTACCGATGATGCATATGTACCACGTACACTTACTTGCCCGCTCACACACATCTTCATCGGTAATTGCCATGTCACGTACAACTTAGAAAATATTATTGCTTGACATAGCTTGTTAGTTAGTAGTCTGACATGATATTAGTGTACCTACCTTATATGCCAGTTTAGACATTGTAGTTATTACTTGTCACTTCATGCATACTGTTATTCATTGTTAAGTCGCATTCCTAGATTTTCATGCCTATATTCATGGTTTTACATGCTATTGATGATTTGGATTCGGATTTCATGAGATTTCTTGGATTTGGAAGAAAACTACAAAAACATAAATAAACTTCTTCTCTCTCTTTTAAATAAAAAGTGTGGTTTTCCCATGATGTATGAGTCGTTCACCATGAGTTTGCTGATGGATTTCGAGACCCGAGTTCGAGGAGTGGAGGAACCATTTCGGATACATGGTGGAACCGTTTCGGATACATGGTGGTACCCCGGGGCAAGAGGATCGCAGATGATGGCGTTGAGCCTGGCAGGGGAGCACTACCGACCGGTGATTTTACCCGTCGCGTCGGATATCCGGAGGATACCGTCGTAGTCTTGAGATGGATGGTAGGGGCCGGTCTGGACTGACGGCGTCCTAGATATTGAGATTGAGACATTGAGATTTCGAGATATTGAGGTACTGAGATTTGATGATACAGGCCAGTCCGAATAGCCGGAGCCTGAGATTTTGAGACATTGTGATTTATGTTTTGTGTCGATGCTACACACTGTTTATGCTGATTTCATTTATGATACCTCTTTTAAAAAGATACAGAAATCTCACTAATTTATGAAAGCAGTTTTCTTCAGTACATGCATTCTGTTTCATGCATTCATACATCATCCATATGATACATTGCTACCTGAGGCACTGACACGAGCACTTGGTATTACCGTTGTTTAGAGGTATACCCTAGCCATTGTTATAGGCTGCTGGTTATATATTTGAGGATATATTATGATTGTATAACTTAGGATGCGTTGTTCATGCGATTTCTGTTCGTATATGTTTTTTCTACTCACGAGTTGGCAACTCACCCCCGTTGTGCCACAGTTTCTTGCAGGTTTTGCCGTACAGGTTTCATTACGGCTTGCTGGCACTACTTCTATTTCCGGGTGATTTGCTAGTAGGTGGGTTTATTTGTTTCATACCCCTCATTATATACCTTGTATATTATTACTCTGTTGTATCTAGAAGTTCCATCAACCAAACATGTATTTATTTTGGAGATAGAGACCAGTGATGTTATTCTTTCGACCTTAGAGTCGCGCGTTATATTTCTGTGGATTTCTTGTTGTTTTGTGTTTCCTTTTGAGTTTTGATCCTCACCCTTGGCGTTGTATATTATATTGCTTGTGTCGTTGTAACCGTCGATTGACGAAGAGCTAGCTTCCGCTTGGGGATGCCTTTTATTGATTTCGTATACTATTCATGTTGTATCCCGTTTGGGAGCCAGTTTTTACAAAGGAGACTCTGCCGAAATTTTCAGGAAATAGTTTATGTTTTAAAAAAAACGCATAATTCGGCTTATGCTATTAAAACTACTTGATTTAAATTGGTTTTCCTTCACTCTACTACTTCTCTTGGTTTGGATTTTTGGGTTTTTGGCTTACTTAGATTACATACGCCTCGAGACGTTTCGTAGTTTAAGTGCCGGTCATGTTTCGTACTTTCGGGACGTGACAAAATTGGTATCAGAGCGTTAGGTTTTACCTTCGGAGCGTAGGATGACCCTTGGTTGCTGGAATGGGTGACTAAATTAGAGTGACGTACCGTGGTATGTTCCGCGGCATACTTACGATACGTTACTCCACTTAAGAAGCCTTAGGATGTACATTTCTTTGTTCAGTATTATATTCATTCATGATCTAGCCTCATCGGTATCGGTTATGGTTTTGTTGCCACGATTACGGGCAGGGAGAGCTACGGCTAGAGTTACGGTCAGCACGATCTCGTCACGAACGAGAACTGACCAGGGCATAATTCCGGCGACCCACGATTGCAGAGATGTGTCTTTTTATTGTGTTTTGCTCTACGAGCATTGGACGGATTGCTGTATGAGGTTACTCGGATGTGCTGATCGGCACCAGAGGATTGAACCACTGATAGAGGCCAGCCGGATTTTGATGACCGTTGGTGTATAGCTTATTCATGATGATCGAGGCACTGTTCAGCGTGCAGACGAGTGAGCCAGTTATTGCTGCGAACGACGAGATATCTCCCCAGATGTTGGAGCTACTGCAGTACGAGTTGTACTAAGAGATGAGAGAAGGTCGCTAGTAACCGAGGATGAATGACTAGGACATGTGGTTCGTTCGCTACCCCGATGCGAGTTCATCAGATGGATGGATTCCAGCTAGAGACGACTTCACGCGGAGTCGTTGAGAGTCGACAGAGGGGATCGAATGTCAGAAACCTATTATTCCAAGTTTAAAGTATTCGGAAAGACATGCAGGCAATTCTATGGACCCTCTAGAAGAATGAAACCCTAACTCGACATAATGACCGTGTGAAAGCCTTTGAACCTTAGGGTTTGCGGAAGTTCCGCGGCGCCATTAGTGAGGCTTGGGTTTGCCCTTCTACGGCTGGACCATCGATGCTGTGGTATGTACTCGATACTATTAAACTGTACCCAAGATGTTGAGCTCTTGGGGGATTATGAGGTTTTGACGAATCGGTCGAATGGTTCGACTTCATTCGGATGATATGCGATGAGATGCATTTCTTGAGAGACTCCAGATACGAGGATAGCCATTGGAGCTCAGTCCATGCAGCCACAACGAGACGAGTCCGAAGCAGTCGACATTGGAGAAAAGTGGACTAAGAGGTTCGTACGAGATCTTGATGAGACGACGTTCTACTCCGCTGAAATAAGAGATGCGATACGCATGCCGAGGCATTGTACTGGGATGTACCTTTCGGAAGGAGTCGTGATGAGTATGCAGCCGTTCTGGAACAAGAAATAGATATAGTAAAAGGATGATAACTTCCGGAGAGTTTGGCAGAGACGAGATTTGGGAGAGATCTCGACAGGATCTTTCTGGAATAAATTACGAGAAGACTTGGATCCAGGAGTGGTCATGTTGCGCACACCGGCAGGCCAGATTTCATAATCGTCGACGAGACATGCTATGAGTGACCATAACAGTTGGCCAGAGATTCTTGGAGGATGTGCTTGAACGGGACTATTCCGCCATACTTGATTTCGGTATTTTGGGGCTATCTATTCGCATGATTGATTTTGATGATTGAGTTTCATGATATTTGTTTTCATGCAACATGGTCGCACCTACTGAGTATTTACGACTTTTGCACAGTTGTTGCACTTGTTATCATTTTCGTGCCTTGGTCTCACATGTTTATAATTTTATGGGTTTCATACAGTTGAGTTGATTTTGTGTATATGTACGCACACGATTTGGGTTTTGCACTCAGTATAGTTCACATATGCTTGCAATGCAGTGGTACGCATTTTGTGCACTTAGATGCACTGGACTTCGATTTCGATTGCGATGCTTGATATTTGTTTTGTGCACCTCGTGTACCTGATTTGGGTTTTCGCGCATGTTGGGCGCATGTTATGAGATGCGATTTTGGTGCACACCAGATGCACTAAATCGAGATTCTTCGTGCATGTCAGATGCACCTGTCTTTGCTGTCAGGCACACCTGTTGCCCTTGACAGATGTTTCGTGCACACCCGATGCACTTAGATATTGTTTATGTGTGCATGTATGACACATTCATGGATTTTGATTTCCGTGCGCACCATACGCACGTAGTATTCATATATATATTTGGGACTGATTTATGTTGGAGCAGTATATTTTATGATGTTTGCTATTTGGTTTAGTACTGAGCAGGACTAGTCAGAGGACAGTACCTGAATATATTTTGCATGCATTGATAGCTATCGAAGGGAATTCCAAAAAGCGAGCTATAGTCTCAGTATTTACCGACGTGTCTGATATGGCACGAAACGTTTAAAACAAGGAACCCTTCTAAATTGTTTCCAAAACGGCGGAACGTACATATTAAACAAAAGGTATATATGTATATGGTTATTTTCTTATGATAGACGTCCACCACTGTGCAGTGTTATGCGCATTGCACAGCGACTTTAAAAGATTTGGCATGCATTTCCTTCAGATATTTACATATATAGATTTGATATTTACATGTATAGTTTCGAGTTATATCATATTGGTTTTGTATTGGATTTGACATTTGTGTCTTTACCATGACTCCGATGATTGCGGGATGCTTGACGGAGTTTTGATTTTGAGTTATATGCTCATTTTTCATGCGCATGCGCTGCGCCACGATTTGTTTTATGTATTTATGATTTCGGAGCCCCGGCGTCTTGATGGTTTTGCTTGGATGTTTTAGTATTTGGGGGGAGTTTTAATTTAAATTCGGGGACCGAATTTCTTTAAGGGGGGAAGATTGTAACGTTTTGAAAATCGTTTCGGTGAAATTTCGGAAAAATCGGTAAAATAAGGGGGTTTTCTGTAAAAACTCAAAATACAAATATCTTTATTATAAAATTAAATATTCATATTCTAGCTATGTAATTGCTAATATTTGGTGTTTATTGAGCCACTGGTAAAATTTCTAATTTTCTGAAATTTTTTCCGAAATTAATTATTTTAATATTATTTTAAGCCGTCACTAATACATTTCATTAGGGAAAATTACAAATTGAAATGGGTTGAAACAAATTTTGTGCATCATAACAAATTAAACAAAATTTTAACATGTTGCATTTGAAATGAAATGAAGCTGCCAAACGGTTTTAGAAAATATCGAAGAAAAAGGCTTAAATAGTGAAATTAGTGTAAATAGATATTGGGGTATAACATTTATCATTTTTCCCTCACCCACACTCACCCACACCCTCTCTCCTCTCCCCAAATCAGCAGCAGCCCCATGTTGGCCCTCATTTCCCAACTTGAATTTGCTAAAAGAAAACAAAAGAAATGAAAGAAAATAGTTAATTAAGTATGGGCATTGACTTTTGGGGTTGGCCTACTACTTTCCTCACCTCATTCTCTGTCCCCACTCTCTCCCCATGCCTTGGCCGACCCTCCCTTTCCCTCAACAGCAGCCCCTCTCTTTTCTCCCCTCATTTCTCTTGAAAAAAAAATTGCATCAAAAATTGCCTCAAAATCCATCAAAAAAATCCCAAAATCCAAATCCAACTCTTACCCATTTTAGTTTAGCCTATAATGCATGGATTGTGGGGAAAAGAGAGAATTTTGGATGGATAGATTTCAAGTGAGATATACAAAATTGTGGAGGTATAATTTTAACCTTGTAGTTAAATTATTGATTAATGCTTATGTTCGCTTAATTAAGTGTTAATTAGGTTTTATATGGGTTCAAATTGCATAATTGAAAATTCAAGAGAAGGGGTGGTGATCAAATTAGAGTTTTGGGTATTTGGATCATGATTTGTGTGTTATAATTTGAGATCTTAAGTCATGTAAGGAAATGCTAGTTACTATTTGCTATTTGTTAGTTTAAAATTTTGCTAATTGTGTTAATTTTGTTAACTAGGTTTTGGGAATTTAATTAATCAATTAGGATAAAAATCTAATTAGGGTATTCATGGTATTATTAACATTTTAAATTTTATTTTAATATTTTAGATCATACAAATCCAAGCTAAATTGTTTTTTATGCATTTTTGCTAAAATGGTTGAAATTTGGGTAAAATTGCAAACTAGTTTATTTTTAACGTATATAGTTTGGTGAAATTAAATTGTGGAAACGGTTTGTATGGCTTATTTAAGTTATTTAGTAAATATTATGGCCATTAGTTTTATTTAAACATCAAGATTTGTATTAAAACGTTTAACGACCGCTAACTAGATTTTTGGGAAATAAAACGATTTGTTTACTTTTATTGGTTTTGATGATTTTAACCTATTCCATATATATGTTTAGTGTTTGTGAATGTGAAAATGGGTGTGTTTGGGTTTTTTTCGATGGTTTGGCATTTGTACGCCGACGTCGAAGGTTTTTGGGTTGATTTGTGAAAGCAACCATAGGTTCTAACCTATGTGGGATTCGTGTGTCGTTTTGGTCATGAGTCGGATTTTAATGTGATACGGTGTGTTATGATATGTAGGTACCCCATGTGGACTTCAAGACGACAAGAAAGCGCGTGACGACGTCGGCACCGGCGAGCGAGGACCAGGTGAGTAGATTTATATCTACGGGGAGAAGTCGGGTGCATGGCGTATAGCACCCCCGCAGTTCGTGATGATGTATATGAATACGTATACACATATATATTGATTATATATTGTTTGTGTTTATTGATGATAAATATGGATATTTGGTGTGCTTAGATGATTTAGTGTCGCGAAACCCTAGAGTAGTGGTCGCACCACACATGCACACACACACACCCATACTTGCATACATTCTTCTTTCATAGGTGCATATATGGGATTATTTATTTATGTATTCACCTGGGTATAGGACTAGGTGTTCACATACTGGATTGAGGATGATACTTGCGATTGAGATGAGTCGATGAGATTTGAGTTGAAGCCGTGAGATCGGTGATATGGCAGGATTCATACTTAAGATACGTCCTGATGTTATAGCGGATCTTGGGATGACGATGCCATGTGAATAGTGATATATATATATATATATATATAATGGTTGACATGTGATCGTGATATGAGTTATGATATTATATGATAAGATAATTATAATGGGTCGCATTCAGCGATGTATCCTTCTTATTGATGATATGTGCTGATGATATCGGTTTGTACGAGATTGTCGATCAGTAGTCAGATCTTGATTATATTGATGATATTAGTAGTGTACTAGATGTAGGTCAGTACCCCAGATGATGATCTTGATAAAGAGGATACCAGATGAACAGTGTGATGAGTATGATATTGACCCGTACCCAGATTTGGGGATGTCGTACGACGGATTTACGCACGAGCTATATATTGATGATTGATCCGCACTCTTGACTTGGGATGTCTGATTATAGATATGGTATCGGATGTGATATTATTGAGGCGGGATCACCAACTAATGTATATATATACATACATATATATATATATATATATATATGTATCGACTCAGATGTTAGGCGGATTCCTTACCTCCAGTTAGCCTGTTGGTTTAGCTCTATAGTTTAGTGTAGTTGTTAGACTAGGTTTATATTAAATGCAGATTAGTTATTGTTGTGCCTAGTATTCAGCTCCCACTCATTATTGTTGTTCGCTCCGCATCGCATACTTACATTGCTATTTCATATTGCATTGTTGATATTATGCTGTTAGGACACCAGCATCATTACTGATGATGCGTATGTACCACGTACACTTACTTGCCGGCTCACAAACATCTTCATTGGTAATTGCCATGTCACGTACACCTTAGAAAATATTATTGCTTGACTTAGTTTGTTAGTTAGTAGTGTGACATGATATTAATGTACCTTCCTTATATGCCAGTTTAGACATTGTAGTTGTAGGGTTCCTAGGCACTCTAGTGAAGTCTAACAAGTGATCAAACATGCACAAATCAAATTTTACGGGTGCCTACAAACCCGACTACGGATCGTTTACTAGATATTTAGGCGAAACAAGCAAACTAGTTAACTTTTTAACTAAGGGAACAGATATACAACCTTTGTAGATCCGGTCCACCACCTCCACGACTCCGCAACGAAGTCCTCTCGCTGTCCAAGTGAACTCCCGGGCTCTAGCGTCGGCTTCGTCGAAGAATGGGCGGGCTTGATCGTCGGTTCGATGCCGAAGATAATCTACGTCGAGGCATCGCTAGAACAAGCTCCAACTTCACCAAGTCGGAAAAACTTGTGAAGGAAACACCCTATACTACTTGGCAAGAGGTAGAGGATGAAGAAATAGGAAGTGGGTAAACTTTAGTTTTGGATTTCTCACTAGATTTCATGACTTGCCATTGGAGTAGCAAGCTTTCTCCATTGAAGAAGAAGATGAAGAAAGAAGAAGATGATATGATAAGTGTTAAATAATTAGATAAAAAATTCAATACTTATCATACTTTCAACTATAGTTAAGTGTAGAGAAATAACATGGGTTATTTAAATGGTTAGGTTAAGCAAAACAACAAAAGAATGACTTAGTCAAAGTTTCAGGAAACTTCAACTAAAAGACAAAACATACAACCATTCATTTATCTTTTCCTTTTTCCAAAATGAATAAATAAGAAAAAGATAAATGAATAAATAATCAAAACCCTAATCATTAACTTAAACCATGGTTTGATTCTTTACACTTAACCAAGCAAGAATGTATCATCAAACTGATACAAAAATGTGCACAAAGCTATATCGCATATACAATGTGTACAATTCAAGTGAGAAAATCCTTTTAAAGTGAACCAATACTAGTTAACGCAAAATAATATATCAAATATATAAATATGCACTAAATCATTAAATCAACACTTGATCCAATGATCCGGTCATATCGCATATAACCGGCTAGTATCCAATGCATCGGCTTATCGAATCAATCATTGATTCGATAACTTGGTTATATCGCATACAACCATTCGACACACATTCATCGCGAGAATGAAATACGGTATCACATACACGCATCATTCTCGGTCCCGCACATATCTCATATGCGCTCCTATTTCGTTTCGCTTGAGCCAGGAAACCTCTGTGTAGGACTCTAAAGACTCGTCAATAAGCCGGCAGCGGATGATGATCATATCAAGCACCCACAAGCCGCAAGCGGTCTGCTAAACGTAACGGCCACCCGGGTATTGAGCGATCAGAAGATCGACGAGCAAGCCCGCTCACACTCCTGCGAATCCAACCAGTAACACTTACCGTACGGTCCGGTCTGTTCGTCTGATATGTCGCATATCTCGCCTAGGGGTGGTAAACGTCAGACCCCAATAGCTCGATAAGTCATGCCGACGTAGGGTCCATAACATTCGTGAAACTACTGATAACACTTACCAGTATATCACAGCAACCCTGACCAGGGATTTCCTGTTATGGCCAGTCGAGCATAGCACAACACCAACCCCCAATACCGGGAGAGACGAATCCCCTCCTATCGCTCATTGCCTCCATTTGAATCGGGACTGTACCCAAAAACCAGATGTTTGCACAACTCAGTAGAGCCGTGGTAGGGTGGAAATCAAAGCACAGTGGGAGACACACAAGACTCTATGACGATCTCGGGTCAACAGACTAAGCTGTACCAGTGTCACCAGAGAACTGCCATCTGACGTGAGGTATAATACCATCTGGGAGTTCTCGGCGAGTCCGTTCAGTGTACCCAGTCTCCACTGAGCACCCGCATACCATCTTCGATGTCAAACACCAATGGATATGGGATCATCCATCGCCCATCGCATGGGTCGAGAAGATATGCGCTAGTCTACTCTGGAATATCGATGCCCCGTCTCGATATTCCCTCGACTAGGAACATTTCAAGGATGTACTCATGGACTACTCAGGCCCTACTAGTATGATCTACATCATAGTCCTGGAAGTCGAGCACACATCCTAAGGGCTTTATCAACATGTAATCAGAGAGACAGAAAGTATACATGTTAAGTTAAAGTGCAACCAGATAGCGTACTATCATGTCGAGCAAGAAAGTCCTTCCTATATATGTCCCAGCATCCACTACAATATACATCCAATGTACAGTAATGGCCTCTAGGGCATACATATAACTAACAGTAGTTATTACTTGTCACTTTATGCATACTGTTATTCATTGTTTTGCCGCATTCCTAGATTTTCATGCCTATATTCATGGTTTTACGTGCTATTGATGATTTGGATTCGGATTTCATGAGATTTCTTGGATTTGGAGGAAAACCGCAAAAACATAAATAAACTTCTTCTCTCTCTTTTAAATAAAAAGTGCGGTTTTCCCATGATGTAAGAGTCGTCCACCATGAGTTTGCTGATGGATTTCGAGACCCGAGTTCGAGGAGTTGAGGAACTGTTTCGGGTACATGGTGGACCCGGTGCGGTACCCCGGGGCAAGAGGATCGCAGATGATGGCGTTGAGCCTGGCAGGGGAACACTACCGACCGGTGATTTTATCAGACGCGTCGGATATCCGGAGGATACCGTCGTAGTCTTGAGATGGATGGTAGGGGCCGGTCTGGACTGACGGCGCCCTAGATATTGAGATTGAGACATTGTTATTTCAAGATATTGAGGTACTGAGATTTGATCATACAGGCCAGTCCAGATAGCCGGAGCCTGAGATTTTGAGACATTGAGATTTATGTTTTGTGTCGATGCTAGAAACTGTTTATGCTAATTTCATTTATGATACCTCTTTTAAAAAGATACAGAAATCTCACTAATTTATGAAAGCAGTTTTCTTCAGTACATGCATTATGTTTCATGCATTCATACATCATCCATATGATACATTGCTACCTGAGGCACTGACACGAGCACTTGGTATTACCATTGTTTAGAGGTATACCCTAGCCATTGTTATAGGCTGCTGGTTATATATTTGAGGATATATTATGATTGTATAACTTAGGATGTGTTGTTCATGCGTTTTCTGTTCGTAGATATTTTTTCTACTCACGAGTTGGCAACTCACCCCCGTTGTGCCACAGTTTCTTGCAGGTTTTGCCGTACAGGTTTCATTACGGCTTGCTGGCACTACTTCCATTTCCGGGTGATTTGCTAGTAGGTGGGTTTATTTGTTTCGTACCCCTCATTATATACCTTGTATATTATTACTCTGTTGTATCTAGAAGTTCCATCAACCAAACATGTATTTATTTTGGAGATAGAGACCAGTGATGTTATTCTTTCGACCTTAGAGTCGCGCGTTATATTTCTATGGATTTCTTGTTGTTTTGTGTTTCCTTTTGAGTTTTGATCCTCGCCCTTGGCGTTGTATATTATATTGCTTGTGTCGTTGTAACCGTCGATTGACGAAGAGCTAGCTCCCGCTTGGGGATGCCTTTTATTGATTTCGTATACTATTCATGTTGTATCCCATTTGGGAGCTAGTTTTTACAAAGGAGACTCTGCCGAAATTTTCAGGAAATATTTGATGTTTTAAAAAAACGCATAATTCGGTTTATGCTATTAAAACTACTTGATTTAAATTGGCTTTCCTTCACTCTACTACTTCTCTTGGTTTGGATTTCTGTGTTTTCGGCTTACTTAGATTACGTACGCCTCGAGACGTTTCGTAGTTTAAGTGTCGGTCATGTTCCGTTCTTTCGGGACGTGACATTAATCCAATCGCATCGTATGCTAGCAGATAAGCACTAGTTAGCTACCGTACACTACGCTTTGACGCATGCCAAACTACCGCAGCATGAATACTAAGTAGTACTTATCTGAAATGATGGAGGGCTACACAGGTTTTTAAGAAAACCATGAGCGTAATGAACTTGATATCGTTGTAGAATCAAATGATTTAAATGGAGTGTTTTTTAGGCCTTTGCTACTTTTGCTAAAGAGGTCACTCCCGATGAAGGGATCTTGGCTCTTTCCTTATCGAATAAGGTGCGGGATATTTCACAAATACCACTATGCAAAGCAAAAACTAGAAAAGAATTCAAAAGACAAAACCGAGGGGTGTAGCATATGCCGGTTATTGCTAAAAAGGTCACTCCCAGTGAATGGATCTCGGCTATTTCCTTATCGAATAAGATGCTGGATGTTCTACAAGGAACACAACTATGCAAAGCAACAACTAGAGCTACCTGTTTTTGAAAATTCGATTCCACAACATCTTTAGGTTTCTTTTATTTCATTAATCTCATTAATGAAGTCCCATTTTATTATGCTTCACAAGCATCACATTTGAAATGAAATCAACAATATATAATGTATATCTCATATATATAATATAATTCGTCTCAGGCAGTAATATAATCTCATCACAGAACATTGCAGCAGAAGAACATATATGAAATATTGGATATACTAGGAGGTCCATATTTTTAATACGAGCCTGTATAAAACACGGATTCCACGGTCGCGATGAATAGCCAATCCCACAACCATAGACCCCTACGAGAGCAACAAGCAACCCTACCAATTCTAGAGTTAGGACACCCGGTCTCGACCCCTCGAGATGGTCTCCTACTGGACCCTAGAACCCGGTTACTTGTGCTCCCCGCCTTGGGTCTATCCTAATGCAGAAAAGTAAATAATATACAATGGTGACATCAACCTCAACCCGGAAGTGCCCCAATAAAAGAATATTACATACAATGAATTTTACATGAATGAAAATGAAAAACTCTCATCTCACATATAACCTCCGGCTATTCAAAACGCGACGATCCAATATAACATACCACAGCAACACATAACATCACATGTCATCAACGTAAGTAAATATGCGTATCCTAATTATCGTTGATGTACAGCAACGAAACCGGCGATACACCATATATTACACTTACGGTCGCAGAAAAGAAAGTGTAAAACTACAACAGTTGGAATTCACAACCTCCTTAGACATCTCATGCCTAACCAAATGAATTCCTCAGACATCGCATGCCTAACAATTATAAACCCCGCATTTTAGTCTCAATATCCAAAACTCTTTTCAATATCAAGTCGGGCAATACAACAAGATTCCCGACATCCTGATCGAATGCTCGTCGGAAACTTTAGTAGACGGACGCACCCCCGGATGCCGTCGACGAAGTGTACTAAGGCGGAACACCGCTGCCGCGTGCACCCGAATGGATGCTTTTGGCGATGGGGTTCTCCTACAGTCACTTGGTCGGGGCTATGGGGCGTGGCTATGTATTAAGTTTACTCGGCGAGTATCCGCGTACGCTACGTGATTGCGACGGACTTTTGATCACATCAAAATCCCGTGGCAACCGATCAAATGAGACTAAAAAATGATAGATTTATAACATTCAAATTAGTTATCTCATAACTACTTTTGGATTCCAAATATTGTATCATATTCCAGATAAATAGACAATTTTAAACTTTCTGATTGAATAAACTAACACCCAAGAATTCCTAAATAGCTCAACACTTGAGCGGAGTTCAAAAAGTCCCAGAACATGTCACAGTCGCTATGAACCAGCCGTAGAAGGGTCAAACAACGCCTCACATGTGGCAACGCTAAACTACCACAAACCATATGGTTCAGTGGCGGTTTTGACGGTCACATAATCGAGTTAAGGTTACGTTCTTCTAGAGGGTCCACAAATTCGCTTGCATGATTTTCTGAAAGTTTTAAACTCAGGAAAAATCCAACACTTGAAAGTTTTCCGACAGGGGAAAAAGTGAGTTATTGATATCCGTTCGAACTTTTTAACACGTTCTAAATTACCCGGAAAAACTTAAACGAAGTTAAACTTTCTGATCAAATCAACGAGTTCCCAATATTTGCCAGAAATCTCAACATTTGAGTAGAATTAAAAATTCCAAGAACATGAAAAAGAACCCAAGAATAAACCCCTGAAGTATTAGCCCCCAACTCCCAAAGTTGGCCGCGGAACCGCCGCCAAACGCATGGTTTGGCCGCGGTTCCGCAGTCCCTTGAGGGAGTTAGGGCTTCATACTTCACAATAATTCTTAGAATTCCCTGCATGATTTTCTGAGTATTTTTAGTATGAAAAATTTTAACTTTTTGAAAAATTTCCAGAGAAAGGGTTGTTTCGGGGTTCGATCGGACTTCAAACTTCGTATAGACAATGCCTAAAGCTCTAGCTTGGCTCTGATACCACTGTAGGGTTAGCTTAGCACCTTGTGAAGGTTTTGGCAAGCATCAATCATGCTACTTAAAATTTTTTAGGGTGCTAAACAAACCCTAACCAAGATCTTAACTAGAGACTTAGGGTTAAACATGCATGTAAAAAACTTTACATCTAAGAGTTAGGGATTACAACATTTGTAGTGCGTTCCTTCACTCCATAAGCTCCGTGTTGAGCTCCCTTCGCTGCGATCATCAAGTACCTGGACTCGAGAGAGCCTCCATGAAGAGAAAGATGCAAGCTTGCTTCTAATCTTCAACAACTAAGATGACCTACCTTGAAGAATCTCAAACCAAAACTATTGCTTCAGTAATCAATTATTAGCAAAGCAAACACCCTAATCTAAGTGGCTAGAATAGATGAGGATGATGAAGTAGGAATTTATCTCTCATTTGTTTTCTTTATCTCACTCAAAATCATCACAAACCCAAAAGCTAGAAAGCTTTTCGAGAGGAAGAAGAAGAAGAAGTTCTTTCGTGATGAATAATGAATTGTTGTTATTGTTACAAATCAACCATGGGTCAATCATGAAGGCTTAACCCTTGTAAAGAGTTAGCTAGGGTAAAGGGTTTGGGTTGGGTTAATAAATATCAACACAAAATATCTAAGAAAAAAACAAAAGGAAGCTTCATGAAGCTTCATGCAAAAGATAACCCAAATGCTAACCCAAATCAAACCCTAACTTATTTAAACTCCACAAATCATATTGCATTTGTAACCCTAACTTGTTACAATATTATATATCACATATATAATATATTTTTGTAACAAAATAAAATAATACAATTAACATATATCACATATATATCAATGTATTATCCAAGTGAGAAAAAGAATCTTTAAGTGAGCTTATATTAGTTAATGTAATATAATATATCAAATATATAATTATACATTAAATTATCGAATCAACACTTGATCCGATAATCCGGTTATTTCACAAATAACCGACTAATATAATCTGTATCAGTTCATCGAATCAACACTTGATCCGATGACCCGACTATATCACATATACCCGGCCGATATCACATATCGCGAGAATCTAATACGGTATCACATACACGTATTGTTCTCGGTCCCGCACATATCACATATGTGCCCCTACTCCGTTTTGCCTAAGCCAGGAAACCTCTGTGTAGGACTCTAAAGAATCGTCAATACGCCGGCAGTAAGTGATGATCATATCAAACACCCACAAGCTACAAGCAGTCATCTAAACGTAGCATCCACCCAGGTATTGAGCAATCAAAAGATCAACAAGCAAGCCTGTACATTCTCCTATGAATCCAACCAGTAACACTCCCGTACACTCCGGTCTCTTCGTCTAATATGTCGTATATCTCGCCTAGGGGTGGTAAACGTCAGACCCCAGTAGCCTGATAAGCCATGTCGATATGAGGTCTATAACAGTTCGAGAAACTACTGATAACACTTACCAGTAAATCTTAGCAACCCTGGCCAGGGATTTCCAGTTATAGCCAATCGAACACAGCGCAGCATCAACTCCCTATACCGGGAGAGACGAAACCCATCCTATCGCTCATTGCCTCTATGTGATTCGGGACTGTACCCAAAAGCCACCGTTTTGCACGCCCTCTTGGACGTGGTATGATTGAAATCAAAGCACAGTGGGAATCACACAAGACTCTATGACGATCTCGGGTCTACAGACTAACCTGTACCAGTGTCACCACAGAACTGCCATCTGACATGAGGTATAATACCATCTGGGAGTTCTCGGCGAGTCCGTCCAGTGTACCCAGTCTCCACTGAGCACCCGTATACCTTCTCTGATGTCAAACACCAATGGATATGGGATCATCCATCGCCCATCATATGGGTCAAGCAGCGCATACGCTAGTCTACTCTGGAGTATCGATGCCCTATCTCGGTACTCCCACGACTTGGAACTTTTGAAGGATGTACTTGGCGACTACACTGTCCCCACTAGTATGATCTGCATCATAGTCCTGGTAGTCAATTACTCATCCTAAGGGCTTTATCAACATGTGAAAAATAGACAATCAGAGTACATATTAAGATAAAGAGTAACCGGATAGCATACTATCATGTCGAGCAAGAAAGTCCTCCCTATATAAGTCCAAGCATCCACTACAATATACAACGTATGTACAGTAATGGCCTCTAGGGCATACATATAACTAACAACGAGACCTCAAAGAAGCTATTTCAGGCGAGGTTGGCCATCGAATTATCTGCAGAGGAACATTTCCTTAAGATGATTGTCTACATTGAGGAGCTCGCAGACCTCGGGAGCATGTTAGAGAACGAGCTGTATACAGACTTGATTCTCTAGTCCCTTCCTTCCACCTACGCTCAGTTTATCTTGAATTTTAATATTCAAGGTAAAGAAGTTGAACTTTCGGAACTCCTCAACATGTTGAGTAGTGCAGAGGGCACCCTGCAGAAAGCCTGGGAAATACCCGCTATGTTTGTTGGTGGAGCTTCCTGTTCTAGGTCCAAGGCGAAAGCCAAAGGAAAGAAGAAGAAGGCCCCCACCAAACCGAGAGGAGGTGTTTATAAGGTGGAATCCAACAGAAAGGTAAAAGTG
Organism: Agapanthus africanus; assembly: GCA_030015575.1. Lineage (NCBI taxonomy): Eukaryota > Viridiplantae > Streptophyta > Magnoliopsida > Asparagales > Amaryllidaceae > Agapanthus > Agapanthus africanus. Next base: position 703,259,264 of record JASDDO010000024.1, on the reverse strand, counting down.
GCAGGGCCGATACTAGGGAAGGAAGAATGCTTCTACTATCACAAGAAGTGCCATTGGAAGAAAGATTGCAAGGCTTGGAAGGACAAGAACCAGGACCCGAGGCAAGTTGTAGCTTCGGCTTTAGGTGTATTTGTAATTGAAAAATGTCTGTCAATCAACTCTACTTCCTGGGTATTGGATACCTGATCAGGATCTCATATATGCAATTCTTTGCAGCACTAAGAAGTCATAGAGTTCTGAAGACCGGTGATATGACCCTCATGGTTGCTAACGGAGCGAGCGTGGATGTTATGTCTGTAGGGGAATATCACCTTGGATTGACGAGTGGACATATTTTGGTTTTGCGCAGCTATTTTTGTGTACCTAGTTTGACTTGTAATATCATTTCAGTATCTTTGTTATCAAAAGAAGGTTATGATTTTATATTTGTATGCGATGTCGTAAACATCCACCTTAATCATGGTCTGATTGGGTCAGGTACTCTAAACAATGGTATATACGTATTAAACCAACTACAAATTTTCAATGTCCAGAACACATTTAAAAAAAAGTCTCCAGAACTAAATCAGGCTTTGTTATGGTATTGTAGACTGGGTCACATCAATGAAACACGATTGACAAAGTTACATAAAGAGAGATATTTGGATCCGTTCGAATATCAGTCTTATGCAGCTTGTCAATCTTGTCTCATGGGAAAGATGACAAAGGCTCCTCTCACTGGACACGAAGTGAGAGCGAGCGAGCTCTTGGGACCGATACACAGCGATGTGTGTGGTCCAATGTCTACACATGCGCGAAGTGGTTATTCTTACATCATTACTTTTACGGATGATTTTTCAAGGTATGGACATGTTTTCTTGATGAAGCATAAATCTGAAGCCTTTGAAAAATTCCGGGAATACAAGAATGAAGTAGAAAAATAAACAGGCAAAAGTATCAAGACACTGAGATCTGATCGAGGTGGTGAATACTTGAGTGCCGAGTTCCTGGATTACCTAAAAGAGAATGGAATTCTCTCTCAGCTTACTTCTCGATACACACCACAACACAACGGTGTATCGGAAAGACGGAACCGAACCCTATTGGATATGGTTCGTTCAGTGATGAGTAAGGCTGAGTTGCCGTGATCCTTCTAGAGATATGCACTAGAATCAGCTGCATATCTTTTGAACCAGGTTCCTACTAAGTCAGTGCCTACCACTCCATATCAGATGTGGAGTGGGAAGAAACACGGTCTTAAACACTTTAAGACATGGGGATGTCCAGCCTTTGTTAAAAAGCAGCATGAGGACAAACTCGAGACACGCTCGATACAGTGCAAGTTTATGGGATACCCAAAGAACTCCAAGGGGTATTTTTTCTATTACGCAGAGGAGCAAAAAGTCTTTGTTTCTCATCATGCCCTCTTCTTGGAAACTGAATTTTTAGAAAATCAGATAAATGGGAGCGCAATAGAACTGGAAGAAATTCCAGATCCACAAGCTGTTACTGAAAGCTTGGTGGAACCAGAAGTTTTAAAAGAACAGGACATTCCCGCACCTCTCCGCAGGAGTAGTAGGCTGTCTCATCCGCCTGAGAGATACTACGGTTTTCTCGTACACGGGGATAGAGAGGCTTGCATCATTGATAATGATGAGCCGACTAACTTCCATCAGGCCATTTAGAGAGCTGACTCGGTAAGATGGCTGGATGCAATGCGGACCGAAATGGAGTCCATGTACACCAACAAAGTATGGACTTTAGATATTGCTCCAGAAAGGGTAAAACCCGTAGGCTGCAAATGGATCTTCAAAAAGAAGATTGGTGTAGATGGACAGGTTGAAACCTATAAGGCTAGACTTGTTGCAAAGGGTTTTCGTCAAAGACCTGGTTTGGACTATGACGAAACCTTTTCTCCAGTGGCTATGCTCAAATCCATTCGGATCCTTCTTGCCATTGCTGCATTTCACGATTATGAGATTTGGCAGATGGACGTAAAAAAATGCTTTTCTAAATGGAAATTTAGAAGAGTGTGTCTATATAGACCAGCCAGAGGGTTTCATTCAGAGTGGGAGCAGAGGGAAAGTGTGCAAGTTGCTTAAGTCCATCTATGGACTGAAGCAGGCATCGCGGAGTTTGAACATCTGTTTTGATGAGACAGTCAAGGAATTTGACTTTATCAAAAATCCAAATGAGCCATTTATTTATAGTAAGATTGTAGCACGAACTGTTGTATTCCCCTTCTTGTACGTGGATGACATTCTCTTGATAGGAAATGACATTTCTACACTACAATCTGTCATAGGGTTCTTGTCACACAAGTTTTCCATGAAAGACCTGGGTGATGCCTCTGACATTCTGGGGATCTAGATCTATCGTGATAGATCTAAAAGGATGTTGGGACTTTCGCAGTCCAGGTACATCGACACCATACTGAAAAGATTCAGTATGGAAGATTCTAAGCACGGTAATTTACCGGCTTGTCACAGAATCACCCTCTCCAAAGAGATGTCTCCCAAGACTGATTTGGAAAGGGATCGCATGACCATTATACCTTACGCTTCATCGGTAGGCTCTATAATGTATACGATGTTGTGTACCAGACCAGATGTTGCTTACGCACTAAGCGTGATAAGCCGGTATCAGTCAAACCCTGGGGAGAAGCACTGTATAGCAGTAAAGAACATTCTCAGGTACCTGAGAAGGACTAAGGATATGTTCTTGGTTTTTGGAGGAAAAGACCTCCAGATCGAGGCCTTTGCTGACTCAAGCTTCCAGAGTGACAAGGATGACTCCAAGTCCATGTCGGGTTATGTCTTTACCCTCAATGGAAGTGCGGTCTGTTGGAAGAGTTCCAAGTAGGACACCGTTGCTGACTCAACTATGGAAGCGGAGTATATCGCAGCTTCTGATGCCGCAAAAGAAGCAGTCTGGATGAGGAAGTTCTTAACAGAACTTCAGGTGGTTCCATCCATTGTTGATCCAATACCTCTGTATTGTGACAACAACAGGGCTATAGCTTTAGCGAAGGAACCCAGGTCCCATCAGAAGTCCAGACACATCTTGAGGCGGTATCACCTGATCAGGGAGATCATGGATCGCCGTGAGATCGAGGTTCGGAGTGTTGCTATGGAGGACAACACTGCAGATCCATTCACAAAGGCCATGCCTCAAACGCAGTTCTAGAGGCTATTCAAGATGATAGGTCCGCGATATGTCAGCACTGGCCCTAGTGCATGTGGGAGATTGTTAGTGTATATGCTCTAGATGCCATTATTGTATCATACTGTATTGTATATTACTTAATGGAAGCTTGGGATATTCACATTAGTATTGACAGTCTTGCTCAAAATGGTAGTATGTTACTTGGTTTGTTTCTACTTCAATATGTGCATGTGTTTTTTTTAACATATCACTTATGCATATTAGTAGAGCCCTTAGGATTTTTGCTTGATTACCAGCGTTGTGATGGCAGTCATACTAGTAGGGCTGGGTAATCTACAAGCACATCCTTATACAGGTCCCTAGTCGTAGGATTATCGAGACGGGGCATCGATACTCCGGTGTAGACTAGTGTATACGCTTCTCATCCCAGCAGGGAATATGGTCTGTCCCACAGCCATTAGTACATCGTACTTGAGATAGTATGCAGGTGCTCGTTAGGTTATGAGTACACCGGACAGGACTCGTTGGGAACTGTTAGTTGGTACTATACCTATCGTCAGGTGGTAGTTCCCTGGTGACATGAGTACAGCTTAGTCCGTTGACTTGACACCGCTACTTCGCCTCAAGTGTGTTCCCACCGTTCTTAGATTGCTACCCTACCATGGCTCTATTGAGTCGTGCAAACAGGTAATAGTTGGGTGCAGTCCCGAAGCACTTGGAGGCAGTGGCGATTAGATAGGATTCGTCTTTCCCGGTATTGGGGGTTGATATCGCTCTTTGTTTGGAGAGCCATTACACAAAGTCCCTGGCCAGGGAAAGTGAGATTTACCGGTAGGTATTCCAGTAGTTTTTCAGAGTATTCTGGGCTACACTCCAACACGACTTATACCGCTATTAGGGGTCTGACGTTTTACCGCCCCCTAGGCCCGATATGCGATACTCTTAGACGAACAGACCGGACTGTACGGAGATTGTCACATTCAAGCTCAGTAGGAGTTCAGATGGGTTTTCCTCATCGGCCTTCTTATCGACATATACCTGGGGACCGTTACATACAGCTAGTACCGCTTGCGGCCTATGGTTAAACCCACTGCCAGCATAGTGTCGAGTCTTTAGAGTCCCACGCAGAGGGTTTTCCAGCTTTAGGCGAAACGAGGTAGAGGTCGTATGGTTTTATGACAGGGTTCATTTACATACGCGCACTTGTGCGTGTTTGGTGTTCGGGCAGTTGATACTAGTGGGCTTTGGTTTAAACCGGATCCTAGTATTTGATTTTGGATTTGTTTAGTCTCAATGTATTCGTGTTTCTCGGAACACGAATGCGGGTATGTATATACGGTTGATAGAGGCAAAGAAGGAGAAACTCATTAGGGTTTTGACCGTTGACATGATTAAAACCATTATGAGGTGGAGAAAATTGTTTACTAATTTTTATTAGAGATAATTGTGTCATGGCTAATTGATTTGACCATTTGACTTGTTGACCATTGTTGACTTAGATATTTTTGTTGAGCACAAGATATTTTGCTTAGCATTAATTGTGACATGATAATGGTCAAATCAAATGAACCATCACAATTATCCTAATAAAACTTATTATTCTTTTTCCTCATATGAGAGCTCTCTTGATAATTCACATACACATTCTCTCTCATAGCTCTCTTCTTCATCCTCTCTCAAGCCCTAGTGTTTCATGAGATGAAAATCAAGGGTCATTGAGACCAAGCCACCAAAATCCTTCTATATTCACTCTATGGTTCTTAGTTTAGGACACCAAGCACCCTAGTCACTTCATTATAGAGGTTGGAGCTCAAGGTAGAGACCTTCGGGTGGATCATCTTTGACGTGTGGCAGCCGGTGAGAAAGAACCATCAACAGCCACTCCAAGGAGCTCACAACAAGGAGAAGAAGGACTTCAAGCTTGAGGTATAATCATCTAAAATAGTAGTTAGAACTCCTAGCTAGTTTGTTAGTTAATGTTAAGCAAAGATCATAATGGCTAGTCTATGTTACCTTGTAAAGAAAAATTCGATTTTTACCTATTCCACCTCCCCGTTAACTACTGGGGTGAGTAACATAGACTTACAGGCCGGTCTCACAATCCATTGGTATCAGTTGGTTCACCAAAGATATATACAGGTGCTCATTGGGTTATGAGTACACCAGATGGACTCGCCGGGAACATACTAGTCGGTATTATACCTATTGTCAGATAGCAGTTCCCTGGTGATAAGTGTACAGGTTAGTCTATCGACCTGAGATCATCATTTGTCTCATGTGAGTTCCCACCGTGCTTTGATTATTACCCTACCATGGCTCAAACGAGTCATGCAAATAGGTTTTAGTTGGGTACAGTCCTGAGCCACATGGAGGCAGTGAACGGATCATCGGGGGATTTATCTCTCCCGGTATTGGGGGTTGATGTCGCGGTTGTGCACGGGTGGCCATCACCAGAATTCCTTGGCCAAGGTAGTCGGGAATTACTGATCTAGGATCGTTAGTTTCTCAGGCAGTAATGGACTTCATACCGACACCGAATGTCGTGTTATTAGGGGTCTGACTTTATCCACCCCTTAGACTCGATATATGATACTTATAGACGAACGGACCGGACTGTACGTATATTGTCACTGTCAGGCTCAGTAGGGGTTTCGGGATGAGTTTGCTCGTCGGCTTCCCTTTCGCTCAATACCTGGGTAACCGTTACGTATAGCTAGTGCTGCTGACGTGCTTGTGGTTAAACCTACTGCCAGCGTATTGACGTGTCTTTAGAGTCCCACACAGAGAGTTTCCCTGCTTCGGGAGAAACGATATAGAGGTCGTATGTTTTTACAGCGGGGTTCGATCATATACGTGTACTTGTGCACGGATGATGTTCGGACGGATAATACTAGTGGGCTTTATTTTAAGACGGATCCTAGTATTATATTTATTGAACTATTTTCGTCTCTTTGTATTCTTTTTCTTCGGAATACGGATGCGGGTATGTATATACGGTTGAGGGGTATTCTGGTAATTTATTACATGATTACTTTTAGAAGATTACACCTCATCATGGTTTAGACCTTTTTGGATTAAAAGGTTATTGAGATGTAGGATAAGGTGTTTATTGTATTTTTGTGGCATGGCTAATTAGTGACCCATGGTTACTATTCTAGCATGCTTAGGGTTTTTGTTTGTTGTGAGATTATATTGACTTGAGATATTTTTGTTGACTAAGATATTTTGGAGACATGGACATTTATGTGATGGCTCCATTATTTCTTATCACACTCACACAACAAACAAAAACACAAGTCATTATTCATTTCTTTTTCTCTTTCTTGAGTTGCTCTGAACACCTCATTCTCATGGTATCTTCTTCTTCATCTAGCTCCATCCAAACCCTCTCATGAGTTGAGAATCTTTGGATGTCTTGAGAGAAATTAATCCTTCATCACTCTCTACTTCATTTATGGTTTCTAGAGTAGTGATTTAGGTGCCCTAGTTGCCTCGAATATGAGGTTGGAGCTCGTTGCATAGACTCTCGGGTGGATCATCTTCGATGGAGGGAGACCGGAGATCAAGCTTGATCAAGGAAGCCCCTGGGAGCTTGGGATGATGGTTGAAGACCGCGGGACATGGATCTATTCGGTATAACCATTCTAACTCTTTTGCGTGTTTTGTTATCTAGGGCTTATGCGTAGATACGGGTAATTGGTTGTGGTAGCGCCAAGTTTTATAAATTTTTGTTCCGCATTTGGTCACGGATTGATGGTCGGGGCGCTGCCGTAACCCAACAGGAACATCCTCTTTGATGAGTAACACTTGTATAAGGAAGCAAAGAAAGCCAATGTTGACAATGGTGCAGTATCTGAGTTCGTTGGGTTCGATGAAACTCAGGAGAATGGTCAGGTGCCTACTTGTGTAGATCAAAATATGGAAGAGAAAAGCACTGCAGTGCAGGATCGGGTTCAGGAACCGGTTGAAGACCAGGTTCAGCAACAAGATATTCCAATTCTGAGGATATCTACATGAGAAAGGAGTGTAGGGTTGCTAGGCACGCGCACAAGGGTCTACGAGGCATCAACCATGCCCGAATAAAAATTTAGCCGTGCCGAACAACCCGAATACGGAACTTTAAACTAGAGATTAGGGGAAAACTAGCATGCTAAACATTTTAACACTAAGTGAGAGGGATTACAACCTTTGTAGATCCGGTCCTTCACTTCATATGCTCCGTGTTGTGGTCCCTTCGCTGTGATCATCGGGATCCGGACTCTCGAGAGGTTCCACGAAGAGAAAGATGCAACCTTTGCTTCCGATCTTCGATACTATGATGATCTACCTTGAAGTTTCTTTAACACAAGCTAACACTCATTAAATGATGTGAACACCCTCATCTAAATGGAAAGGGAAGATGAGGATGATGAAGTAGGATTTTTGCTCTATTTATTTATCTTTTTCTCACAATTATTCATCACTTGGAAAAATCAAGAAAGCTTTTTTCCCATGAAAGAATGAAGGAAGAAGATGAACAATATTTGTTAAATCCTTTTGTGATGAATAGGAAAAGGAGATAATGATCAATTATGCAACCATGGTTCACTTAACCATTGTAGAGAATTAACCAAGGGTTAGGGTTTTGGGTTGAGTTAAGAATGACTCACTTGAAAATATCTTTATCATGACAAAACAAAAACCTTCTAGAATCATCTAGAAACCATTAACCCAAATCAAACCCTAATCTTGTTTAATCTCCACTAAACATGTTGCATTATTTATCATATCATGTTACAATATTATATATCACATATATAATATTTATTGTAACCAAATAAAATAATACAATTAACATATATCGCATATATATCAATGTATTACCCGAGTGAGAAAAAGAATCTTTTAGTGAGCAAATATTAGTTAATGCAATTTAATATATCAAATATATTATTATACATTAAATTATCGAATCAACACTTGATCCGACAATCCGGCTATATCGCATATAACCGACTAATATTTATCCGTACCGATTCATCGAATCAACACTTGATCCGATGACCCGGCTGATATCAAATATCGCGAGAATATAAAACGGTATCACATATCGCATTATCCTCGGTCCCGCACATATCACATATGTGCCCCTACTCCGTTTTGCCTGAGTCAAGAAACCTCTGTGTAGGACTCTAAAGAATCGTCAATACGCCGGCAGTAGGTGATGATCATATCAATCACCCAAAAGCTGCAAGCGGTCAGCTAAACGTAACAGCTACCCAGGTATTGAGCGCTCAGAAGATCAACAAGCAAGCCTGTACATTCTCCTGTGAATCCAAACAGTAACACTCCCGTACAGTCCGGTCTCGTCGTCTGATATGTTGCATATCTCGCCTAGGGGTGGTAAACGTCAGACCCCAGTAGCTCGATAAGTCGTGTCGATATGAGGTCTATAACAGTTCGAGAAACTACTGATAACACTTACCAGTAAATCTCAGCAACCCTGGCCAGGAATTTCCGGTTATAGCCAATCGAACACAGCACAACATCAACTCCCTATACCGGGAGAGACGAATCCCCTCCTATCGCTCATTGCCTCCATATGATTCGGGACTGTACCCAAAAGCCACCTTTTTGCACGCCTTCTTGGACGTGGTATGATGGAAATCAAAGCACAGTGGGAATCACACAAGACTCTATGACGATCTCGGGTCGACAGACTACTCTGTACCAGTGTCACCGGAGAACTGCCATCTGACGTATGGTATAATACCATCTGGGAGTTCTCGGCGAGTCCGTCCAGTGTACCCAGTCTCCACTGAGCACACGTACACTGTCACGACCCGCAGGGTACGGAACGTGACTGGCACTTAAGTTTACGAAACGTCTAAAGACGTCCGTAAAATAAGTAAGCCAAAGCCCAGAAAACAAAACCAATTAAGCAAAAGAGTGAAGAAAACCCAATCAATTGAAAGCGGGTTATCAAATAAGTCATGTAAAACCCTTTTTAAAAACAATACCAATTTTTCCCGAAAATTTCGGCAGAGTCTCCTTTGTAAATACTGACCCCCAAAAATGGGTACAACAAAATATATACATGAATCCAACAAAATAGGGCATCCCCAAGCGGGAGCTAGCTCTTCGCCATAAGGCGGTCACAAATCCCACGCAATGTAAATGACAGCAAGCATAATAATCATAATAAAGCATAAGGAAGCATGAAAAAGTAGCATGTCGGCTCAAGTGAGCTCGACCCCCAAAATACAGCATAAAATCCACAAACCTCACAGTCTCATCTCTAGGTCAATATACAATAATCTGGTAGAAACAGTAGATGGAGTACACTAGATGCAAAGAATATACAAGGTGGTACAAAAAATAATAACATAACCCACCTATGAGCAAATCTCGAGCTCAAGCAAAAGAGGCAAAAGAACAAGTGCGCCCGCCGCTACTGAACTGACGGAGCGGACCTGCAAAAGACTGTGGCACAACGGGGGTGAGTTGCCAACTCGTGAGTAATAAATAACATCTACACAGGCTATCGAATGCATGCACACAAGCATCCTAGCATCTATATACAGGTAAGGCAGGACATAATGGCGAGTATGTATGCAATATGGATATGCTAGCAGGTGTGTATACAACATCAGTGTACGAATATGTATGCAGCATGAATATCTGAGGTCTCAATAGGTCTATATATAAAAATATTTTATCTCTTTTTTGTTTTTGAAACTCTTTTAGAATGCCAGCAAATGTCAATGAATCGACGAAAATCGGTGTCCAGCAACGACACCTAAAAGCTGTCTCAAATCTCATAAATGTATCGCTGGCCTCAGCCGTCCGGCTGACCCATCTCAAATATCAATATCTCATCATCTAGCGGCCACGGTCGGTATCCTCTGGATATCCGCCGTCCCAAACAGTCACCGGTAGGTAATCCGTCCCCTGCCAGGCTCAACGTCATCACCACATTCCTCTTGCCCCGGGGTACCTTACCGGGCCCACCATGTACCCGTGCCGGTTCCTCCACTCCTCGACACGGATTTCCAAAACCACAGCAAACTCATGGTGGACGACACTTACATCACTAGAAAACCGCAATTTACATATTTTAAAAATATAATAAGTTTAGAAATTTTGCGGCTTTCCCCCGAAATCCAGAAATATCATAAAATCTCAAGAAATCCTCATAAGTGCATATAACAATGATAATGAATGCATATGGTATCAATAATCAAGTTGCGATGTGTGATTAATAGATTAGGCATGAACAATTAATATGATGAAGTACATGCACATGAATAGCAATCCTACGGTTTCATTTTAAGGAATTAAAGGCAATAGCACAAGTTTAAGTATCATTTAGTAAAAGGTTTAAATTTAAAGGTTATCTAGTGTGGTGGCATGGCAATTACCAGGGTGTGTGTGTAAACATGAATAGTGCTCGTGCTGCATATAAAAACCTGGTAATGGTGCATGTGTCCTACAATTGAGTTTGCGTATATGGGTATAACATATTGATCTAATTGCAGCAATTATCATGTCAGTATTATTATTCTAATGTCACAAGTGGTTATCCAGTTTACTATTTTATTTTCAGTTTACTAAATCTATCGGGCAACTTGCGCCATCCAAACGATTGTCCCCCGTAGATGTTAAATCTACTCACCGGGATCCCTGGCTAGCTGTGTCCAATCACCGCCTTTCCCTTTCGCGCCGCGTCTGACGTTTCCGCCACCGAACCTGGAATTTACATCATTACCAATTATAAGTTTACATATCAAGAACGACGCAAACCCCAACGAAACTACTAAAGTTCGCTAGCTAGGTACAACGTGCACAAAGTGCGCGGAACACACGCGAAAATCGCAAAAACTGCCAAAAACGCCGATTTGGGTCACCCGGCAAAACTAAAACCCGACTACCCAAAAACCGCACTCACGCATCCTAAAAGTCGTAGGACAAGCCATTACAATCATCAAGATATCAAAAATAGTCCATCACATAATTTATATAAAAATCTAGTAAGCATATACATTCCAAAAATCGGTGCAAAAATCGCCGATTTGCGACAAAACGACTACAATAAAGCATACTCACCCAAGCACACTACAAGCAATCCACACCCACTAATTACAACACATTAACCATGCTCCAAAACCTATATTCCACAACCAAACCCTTTCTTGATTTTTATAAATAGCAATTGCAAATCAAAAACCATACTTGAAAAACTTAATTAACACTAATTTCAACCCCAATTAGCAAGTTCACCTCTTAGATTAAGGTTAGCAAAACACTAGATAGCAAATTAGGTTTAAATCAATTAAATAATGCTTTCTAAAACTTAATCAACTCACTAATCAAGTTTCAAATATCAATTCCAAACAAAAACCTTCTCTTGAAAATTTAAAACAACAATTTACAACTAAAATCAACTTCTAAAATTACCTAAATTAGCAAAATTAAAGACTACATAACAAGGTAACCATATAGATTAGTTCACTAACAACTAGATTAACTAATAAACAACTTAATTAATTATCATGGCTTCAAAACCCTAATTTAAACAAACTACTCTTTTAAACTAGATTAGAAATAAGCTAACTTTTAACACTAACCATACAATTAAAGGAATTTTTTAGCAAAAGAAAGCAACTTGATGAGAATTATACCTCTTGATCAATGGATCAAGCAAGAGAATTTGCTCCAAGGAATGGCTTCCTAGCTCCAAGATTCAAGCAAGAATGGTTAAGGATAATGATAGCATAAGGATTTTGTTTGGATTTTTGGAATTAATTCATGGATTTGATGTATTTTCTTGAAGGAAATTGAAGAAAAATGCAAAGAAAAGAGATGAGGAAGAGGGGTGCAGGTTTCAGCCAGGTAGGAGGTATGGGGGAGGGTGTGGGGTGAGTGGGAAGGTCAAGGGTCAAGTTCCAAAGTCAATGTATCATACTTTATCCATTATAAATTAAAATAAATCCAAAAAACCCCTTAATTCAACTCAAGAAACAACTAAAGAAAAGAGATCAGAATTTTCTGGACTTGGTCATGGTTGGGATGTCCTAGGGCTGAGGGAAATGAGAGAGGGGTTTTACAAAAGAAATTTTATGCAAAAAGGCCCCCTACAACTCAAAAATTGCAAGTTTTAGCTCAAAATTCAATAAATTCGTTTCATAACATAGAAATTTGTTAAAAATCAAAATAAATTACTAAAAATTCATGTTATCACTATAATATAATTATCATAATTTTAGAGATTAAAATTAGCCCGGAAAAATTTGTATTTATCGCTTATTTAATGTATTTTCTTACCGGCTTAAAATAATATTAAAAATTGAAAAATAGGGAAAAATTTTAAAATGACCAAAATTTCATAATTAACTCATTAGTTACTAAAAACAAGTAATTACCTATCCATTTAAGGTATAATTAGCCCTAAACTGCAAAATAACAAGAAAGACGGTTTTCGGAAAAATACCGAATTTTCACCGAATTTCAGGAAAACACCAAAACGACTTTTCAAGACGCTACAATCTTCCCCCCTTAAAGAAATTCGGTCTCCGAATTTAAAAATATAGCTACGCGTACCTTCAAAGAGATGGGGATATTTCTTCCTCATCTCGCCCTCGGTCTCCCAGGTAACCTCCTCGCTGCTTGGGCTACGCCAAAGGACCTTGACGGTTGGTATAACCTTCGACCTCAACTTCTTCACCTGCCGATCCAGGATGGCCACCGGCTGCTCTGCAAAGGAAAGGTCGCGCTCTAGCTGGACTGTCGGGTGCTGAATCGCATGCGAAGGGTCGTGAAGGTACTTGCGGAGCATCGAAACATGAAAAACGGGGTGAACATCGGGAAAGCTGGGTGGAAGAGCCAAACGATATGCAACAGCGCCAACACGCTCGAGGATCTCGAAGGGACCTAAGAATCTAGGGCTAAGCTTCCCCTTTCGCCCAAAACGCATCACGCCCTTCATCGGAGAGACTTTCAGAAAAACATGGTCACCAACTGCGAACTCTAATCTGCGACGGCGTCTGTCTGCATAGGATTTCTGCCTGCTCTGAGCCGCTCTCATCCGGTCTCGGATCAACTGGATCTTCGATGTCGTCTCCTCAACAAGCTGCGGCCCCAAAATGCTGCTCTCGCTGAGCTCTGTCCAACTAACGGGCGATCTGCATCTCCTCCCATACAATGCCTCGAAAGGTGCCATCTGAATAGTATCCTGGAAGCTATTGTTGTAGGAGAACTCTACTAGAGGTAAATGACGATCCCAGCTACCACCAAAGTCTAAAACGCACGCTCTGAGCATGTCCTCGAGAGTCTGAATGGTCCGCTCTGACTGTCCGTCTGTCTGCGGATGAAACGCTGTGCTGAAGCTCAAACGAGTGCCCAAAGCCTCCTGAAGTCTCCGCCAAAGTCGGCTGGTGAACTGAGTGCCTCGATCTGACACGATACAAGTCGGTACGCCATGTAGTCGCACGATCTCGTCAATATAGAGCTGAGCATACTGAGCGAAGCTGAAAGTCGTCTTCACTGGAGGGAAGTGAGCCGCTTTCGTCAATCTATCCACGATCACCCAGATGGAGTCGTACCCTCGACTGGTCCTGGGTAGACCCACAACGAAATCCATCGAAATCTGCTCCCATTTCCACTGTGGAATGGGTAACGGCTGTAGCTCTCCTGCGGGCCTCTGGTGCTCGGCCTTGACTTGCTGACAAGTCAGGCATCTCGAAACGAGCTCCGCAATGTCCCTCTTCATCCCGTCCCACCAGCAGGTCTCTCTCATATCATGGTACATCTTGGTGGAACCGGGGTGGACACTATACACTGATCGGTGTGCCTCCTCGAGAATGTCGCGCCGTAATCCATCAGTATCTGGTACGCACAGTCTAGATCCATATCATACAATCCCCTGATCGTCAACCATGAACTCGGAAAATCTGCCCTGTCCCATCTGTGCCATGATCTCTGAGCAACGGTCGTCACTACGTTGTGCCTCATATATACGGTCAAGCAACTGTGGGCGTGCACGAACATACGCGAGCTGTCCCCCTGTCTGAGTGAACTCGAACTCAACTCGGCTATCGCATAACATCTGCCAATCTGCTGACGACTGCCTCTGCACTGCGCGCAAAAGGATAGACTACCCCCGGGCCTCCTACTCAACGCATCTGCCACCACATTCGCCTTGCCTGGGTGATATAAGATCTCGCAGTCGTAGTCTTTCACCAACTCCATCCAACGACGCTGTCTGAGGTTCAGGTCTCGCTGCTGAAATATGTACTTTAAGCTCTTGTGATCGGTGAATATCTGACACAACTCGCCGTATAGGTAATGTCTCTAAATCTTCAGTGCAAAGACCACTGCAGCCATCTCCAAATCATGAGTGGGGTAGTTCTGTTCATGCTTCTTCAACTGCCGAGAAGCATAAGCGATCACCCGGCCATGCTGCATCAAAACGCATCCTAATCCCACTCGCGAAGCATCACAGTAGACAACAAATCCGCCTGATCCCGAAGGCAAAGATAATACCGGCGCCGTAGTCAAACATGTCCGCAGCTGCTGAAAACTGCGCTCGCACTCCTCTGTCCAGACGAAAGGAACTCCTTTCCGGGTCAAACTGGTCAACGGTGCAGCTATACGGGAGAAGTCCTGAACAAAACGCCTGTAGTAGCCCGCCAAGCCTAGAAAACTACGGATCTCAGTAACCGATGTAGGTCGGGGCCGCTGCTGAACAGCCTCAATTTTCTTCGGGTCCACACAAATGCCGTCTCTCGTAACCACGTGACCCAAGAATCCGACGCTGTCCAGCCAGAATGCACACTTGGAGAACTTCGCGAACAGCTGGTGCTCCCTCAGAGTCTGTAACGTAATCCGCAAGTGCTGCTCGTGCTCCTCTCTGCTCCGGGAGTACACCAAGATATCGTCGATAAACACGATGATGAACAAGTCAAGATACGGCCTGAATGTACGGTTCATCAAATCCATAAATGCTGCTGGGGCGTTGGTGAGTCCGAACGACATCACCAAAAACTCGTAGTGGCCATAGCGTGTACGGAAAGCTGTCCTCGGTATATCCTCCTGTCGAACTCGCAGCTGATGGTATCCTGATCGCAAGTCGATCCTCGAAAAATACCCCGCACCCTGAAGCTGGTCGAACAAATCATCAATGCGCGGCAACGGATATCTATTCCGAACGGTAACTTTGTTCAGCTGGCGGTAGTCGATACATAAGCGCAAACTTCCATCCTTCTTCTTAACAAACAGGACCGGAGCACCCCACGGAGAAACACTCGGTCGAATAAGCCCCTTGTCCAACAAATCCTGCAACTGATCCTTCAGCTCTCGAAGCTCTGCCGGGGCCATCCGATAAGGTGGTATAGAAATAGGCCCCGAACCGGGAATCAAATCAATGCCGAACTCAACATTGCGCTCAGGCGGTAGCCCAGGTAGCTCATCAGGGAAAACATCAGGGAACTCACAAACTACCGGGACCCGGTCCAACGGAACCTCTGCAGCTCGAGTAACACAAACAAACGCTAAGAATCCCTGACATCCCTTCCGCAAGAGCTGACCAGCGCGAAGAGACGAAATTAAGCTGGGAAGGGCGACACTGCGGTCTCCCTGAATAACAAAGACCGGCTCTCCCGGAAAGCTAAATCTGACTGCCTTCTCACGGCCGTCCACCGAAGCATAACAAGTGGCTAGCCAATCCATGCCCAGAAGCACAACAAAGTCCAACATATCGAGGAGTATCAAATCAACTGATGAATCCCTCTCCCCGATACGAACGGAACACAAACGAAATACAAACCGAGCGACAAACGACTCTCCTACCGGAGTAACAACAACAAGCGGCTGATCCAACGACGACGACTCACGGCCCAACATCGGTGCAAAGTGTGTAGAGACGTACGAATGTGTGGAACCTGGGTCGAATAATACCCGTGCGTCGAAAGAACAAACTGGCAAGGTACCTGTCACGACGGCATTGGATGCCTGCGCATCCAGCGGTGTCAAAGCAAAAACTCGGGCCTGTCCTCCACCGATAGCGGGCTGACCTCGACCTCGGCCTCTGCCTCCTCGTCCTCTCTGAACAGGACCGCCACGTCCTCGGCCTCTCGGTGCACCTAACTGGCGTGGAGCATCGCCTGGGGTAGAAAGTAGGGCTCTCTGAGGAGGGGGTGGTGATGGTGGTAGGGTCACATGCGGAACTGTCGCTGCTCCCTGTCGTCTCACCGGACAGTCTCTGATACGATGATGCAGGCTACCACACCAAAAACATCCTAACCATGGCTGCTGACCATATGGGTGAAGGCGATATAACTGGCCCCTAAAGAATCCACCACAGCCTCTGCGAACCCTCCTAGGTGCTAACATATCAGTGCGAATCCGACTCGGTCTCGAAACGACTGCAGGGGGAGTAATATCCGATCTCTGTGCTCGATTGACCTCTACTAACGATTCCACCATCTGTCGTAACTCCTGCATGCCTCCTATCATCTGTCGCAGCTCCTCCATACCGGACTCAAGCCTATCCATGCGACCTGGGGAATGCGGATCAGTCTGTCTCTGTGGCGTAGGCATACCACCCTGCTCAGTCCTAGTCTCGGACGAGCCAGCTCGAATCTCGTCTCTGACGGCAGCCCTCTGTGCCCTCGTAGCCTTCGGCGGCATAGTGGCTGGTACAGGAAAAGGATAATAAGGACAGTACAATAGGATCATAGGATACACGGAGTTGAAGAAGGAATTTTTCAAGCAAGTATATCCTAAAGTCACTTAGGCGGAGTACCGTATCGTAAGTATGCCGCGGACATACGCACGCTACGTTACGCTGCTTAAGTCACTTACTCCATCTACCAAGGGTCATCCTACACTCACAAAGGTAAAACCTATCGCTCTGATACCAACTTTGTCACGACCCGCAGGGTACGGAACGTGACTGGCACTTAAGTTTACGAAACGTCTAAAGACGTCCGTAAAATAAGTAAGCCAAAGCCCAGAAAACAAAACCAATTAAGCAAAAGAGTGAAGAAAACCCAATCAATTGAAAGCGGGTTATCAAATAAGTCATGTAAAACCCTTTTTAAAAACAATACCAATTTTTCCCGAAAATTTCGGCAGAGTCTCCTTTGTAAATACTGACCCCCAAAAATGGGTACAACAAAATATATACATGAATCCAACAAAATAGGGCATCCCCAAGCGGGAGCTAGCTCTTCGCCATAAGGCGGTCACAAATCCCACGCAATGTAAATGACAGCAAGCATAATAATCATAATAAAGCATAAGGAAGCATGAAAAAGTAGCATGTCGGCTCAAGTGAGCTCGACCCCCAAAATACAGCATAAAATCCACAAACCTCACAGTCTCATCTCTAGGTCAATATACAATAATCTGGTAGAAACAGTAGATGGAGTACACTAGATGCAAAGAATATACAAGGTGGTACAAAAAATAATAACATAACCCACCTATGAGCAAATCTCGAGCTCAAGCAAAAGAGGCAAAAGAACAAGTGCGCCCACCGCTACTGAACTGACGGAGCGGACCTGCAAAAGACTGTGGCACAACGGGGGTGAGTTGCCAACTCGTGAGTAATAAATAACATCTACACAGGCTATCGAATGCATGCACACAAGCATCCTAGCATCTATATACAGGTAAGGCAGGACATAATGGCGAGTATGTATGCAATATGGATATGCTAGCAGGTGTGTATACAACATCAGTGTACGAATATGTATGCAGCATGAATATCTGAGGTCTCAATAGGTCTATATATAAAAATATTTTATCTCTTTTTTGTTTTTGAAACTCTTTTAGAATGCCAGCAAATGTCAATGAATCGACGAAAATCGGTGTCCAGCAACGACACCTAAAAGCTGTCTCAAATCTCATAAATGTATCGCTGGCCTCAGCCGTCCGGCTGACCCATCTCAAATATCAATATCTCATCATCTAGCGGCCACGGTCGGTATCCTCTGGATATCCGCCGTCCCAAACAGTCACCGGTAGGTAATCCGTCCCCTGCCAGGCTCAACGTCATCACCACATTCCTCTTGCCCCGGGGTACCTTACCGGGCCCACCATGTACCCGTGCCGGTTCCTCCACTCCTCGACACGGATTTCCAAAACCACAGCAAACTCATGGTGGACGACACTTACATCACTAGAAAACCGCAATTTACATATTTTAAAAATATAATAAGTTTAGAAATTTTGCGGCTTTCCCCCGAAATCCAGAAATATCATAAAATCTCAAGAAATCCTCATAAGTGCATATAACAATGATAATGAATGCATATGGTATCAATAATCAAGTTGCGATGTGTGATTAATAGATTAGGCATGAACAATTAATATGATGAAGTACATGCACATGAATAGCAATCCTACGGTTTCATTTTAAGGAATTAAAGGCAATAGCACAAGTTTAAGTATCATTTAGTAAAAGGTTTAAATTTAAAGGTTATCTAGTGTGGTGGCATGGCAATTACCAGGGTGTGTGTGTAAACATGAATAGTGCTCGTGCTGCATATAAAAACCTGGTAATGGTGCATGTGTCCTACAATTGAGTTTGCGTATATGGGTATAACATATTGATCTAATTGCAGCAATTATCATGTCAGTATTATTATTCTAATGTCACAAGTGGTTATCCAGTTTACTATTTTATTTTCAGTTTACTAAATCTATCGGGCAACTTGCGCCATCCAAACGATTGTCCCCCGTAGATGTTAAATCTACTCACCGGGATCCCTGGCTAGCTGTGTCCAATCACCGCCTTTCCCTTTCGCGCCGCGTCTGACGTTTCCGCCACCGAACCTGGAATTTACATCATTACCAATTATAAGGTTACATATCAAGAACGACGCAAACCCCAACGAAACTACTAAAGTTCGCTAGCTAGGTACAACGTGCACAAAGTGCGCGGAACACACGCGAAAATCGCAAAAACTGCCAAAAACGCCGATTTGGGTCACCCGGCAAAACTAAAACCCGACTACCCAAAAACCGCACTCACGCATCCTAAAAGTCGTAGGACAAGCCATTACAATCATCAAGATATCAAAAATAGTCCATCACATAATTTATATAAAAATCTAGTAAGCATATACATTCCAAAAATCGGTGCAAAAATCGCCGATTTGCGACAAAACGACTACAATAAAGCATACTCACCCAAGCACACTACAAGCAATCCACACCCACTAATTACAACACATTAACCATGCTCCAAAACCTATATTCCACAACCAAACCCTTTCTTGATTTTTATAAATAGCAATTGCAAATCAAAAACCATACTTGAAAAACTTAATTAACACTAATTTCAACCCCAATTAGCAAGTTCACCTCTTAGATTAAGGTTAGCAAAACACTAGATAGCAAATTAGGTTTAAATCAATTAAATAATGCTTTCTAAAACTTAATCAACTCACTAATCAAGTTTCAAATATCAATTCCAAACAAAAACCTTCTCTTGAAAATTTAAAACAACAATTTACAACTAAAATCAACTTCTAAAATTACCTAAATTAGCAAAATTAAAGACTACATAACAAGGTAACCATATAGATTAGTTCACTAACAACTAGATTAACTAATAAACAACTTAATTAATTATCATGGCTTCAAAACCCTAATTTAAACAAACTACTCTTTTAAACTAGATTAGAAATAAGTTAACTTTTAACACTAACCATACAATTAAAGGAATTTTTTTAGCAAAAGAAAGCAACTTGATGAGAATTATACCTCTTGATCAATGGATCAAGCAAGAGAATTTGCTCCAAGGAATGGCTTCCTAGCTCCAAGATTCAAGCAAGAATGGTTAAGGATAATGATAGCATAAGGATTTTGTTTGGATTTTTGGAATTAATTCATGGATTTGATGTATTTTCTTGAAGGAAATTGAAGAAAAATGCAAAGAAAAGAGATGAGGAAGAGGGGTGCAGGTTTCAGCCAGGTAGGAGGTATGGGGGAGGGTGTGGGGTGAGTGGGAAGGTCAAGGGTCAAGTTCCAAAGTCAATGTATCATACTTTATCCATTATAAATTAAAATAAATCCAAAAAACCCCTTAATTCAACTCAAGAAACAACTAAAGAAAAGAGATCAGAATTTTCTGGACTTGGTCATGGTTGGGCTGTCCTAGGGCTGAGGGAAATGAGAGAGGGGTTTTACAAAAGAAATTTTATGCAAAAAGGCCCCCTACAACTCAAAAATTGCAAGTTTTAGCTCAAAATTCAATAAATTCGTTTCATAACATAGAAATTTGTTAAAAATCAAAATAAATTACTAAAAATTCATGTTATCACTATAATATAATTATCATAATTTTAGAGATTAAAATTAGCCCGGAAAAATTTGTATTTATCGCTTATTTAATGTATTTTCTTACCGGCTTAAAATAATATTAAAAAATTGAAAAATAGGGAAAAATTTTAAAATGACCAAAATTTCATAATTAACTCATTAGTTACTAAAAACAAGTAATTACCTATCCATTTAAGGTATAATTAGCCCTAAACTGCAAAATAACAAGAAAGACGGTTTTCGGAAAAATACCGAATTTTCACCGAATTTCAGGAAAACACCAAAACGACTTTTCAAGACGCTACATACACCATCCTTGATGTCGAACACCGATGGATATGGGATCATCCATCGCCCATCATATGGGTTAAGATGCGTATACGCTAGTCTACTCTGGTGCATCGATGCCCTGTCTCGATACACCCTCGACTAGGAACAGTTATAGGATGTACTCGTTGACTACCGTGGCCCCACTAGTATGATCTCATCATAGTCCCAGTAGTCGAGTACATATCCCAAGGGCTTTATCAACATGTAACATAGAGACAATCAGAGTACATGTTAAGATAAAGTACAACCAGATAGCATACTATCATGTCGAGCAAGAAAGTCCTCCCTATATATGTCCTAGCATCCACTACAATATACATCGTATGTACAGTAATGGCCTCTAGGGCATACATATAACTAACAAGGAGACCACCAAAATGGTTATTTATCCACTTTATATTGTACAATGATTTGGGAAAGTCGAAATCCCTCACAGAAGCGACGCGGGATAGTGCTAGCAACCAGTGGGAGCAAGTTATGGATGAAGAGCTGGATTCATTGAAAAAGAATCGTACATAGGATCTAGTGAAGCTACCAAAGGATCAAAAGGCATAGCTGAATTGGTGGGTGTACAGAATCAAGGATGAGACCGACGGTATGAAGTGGTACAAAGTTCGTTTGGTAGTCAAGGGATATGCGCAATAGTATGGAATAGACTATCAGGAATTATTTTCTCCAATGGTGAAGTTAACTTCAATTCGGATTATACTCAGTATGGTGGCAGTAGAAGATTTGCATTTAGAACAATTACATATTAAAACCACGTCCCTTCATGGATATTTGGAGGAGGAAATCTATATAATGCATCCAGCAGGATACGAGATTAAGGGGAAGGAAAATATAGTTTGTAGATTGCGAAAGAGTTGTATGGATTTAAGAAAGCTCCAAGGCAGTGGTATTTCAAGTTTGATCGATTCATGTTGGAGTCAGGATTTATGAGATGTGATTTAGATCACTGTGTTTATATTCAGATATTTAAGGATGAGGGCTACATTATTTTAGCACTCTATGTGGATGATATATTGGTAGCAGGTCCGGATTTCAAGAAAATTCAAAGTCTAAAAAAAACAATGGCTGAACAATTCTCCATGAAGGATTTGGGAGCAGCCAAGAAAATTCAGGGCATAAAAATCATTAGAGATAGGCAGCAACGAAAGCAATGGCTATCGCCAAAGAACTACGTGGAGAAGGTTTTGAAGCGGTTTAACATGGACAAAGCAAAAACGACAAGTACGTCTTTAGCGAAGCATTTCAAACTCAGCAATGAGTTGTGTCTGACAATTCAAGAGCAGAAGGATAACATGGCACGAGTGTCATATGCATCGGTGGTTAGGAGTTTGATGTATACAATGGTGAGTAAACGACCAGATATTGAACGGTGAGAGTTGTAAGCAGGTACATGAAAAACCCGGGGAAGGAGCATTGGGATGCAGTGAAGTGGATATTGAGATATATTAAGGGAACATCCACTTATTGCTTATATTTCGGGAGTGATTCTCTCAATGTGCAAGGTTATGTTGATGCAGACTACTCAAGTGATCAAGATAGTGGGAAAAACACAACAGGGTATGTATTCACGGTTGGGGAACAACAGTCAGTTTGACTTCCCAGTTGCAAAAAATTGTTGCGTTGTCAACGACAAAGGCCAAATATAAGGCCATCACGGAAGCCAGCAAAGAGATGATATGGATACAAGGGTTACTCGAAGAATTGGGTAAAAACAGGATTTCAATACCTTATGGAGCGATAGTCAAAGTGCAATACACTTGGCCAAGAACGCTGCATATCCTAGGACAAAGCTTATCAAGGTGCGGTATCATTTCATATGCATAGCGTTGGAAGATAATGAGTTGACATTGCAAAAGAACGCGAGAGAGAAGAATCATGCAGATATGTTTACTAAGATTGTTGTCAGAGATAAGCTGGATCTCTGTTGCAGATTGGTGAACCTCTCCGAGAAGATTTGAACAGGAAAGAGCAGATAGCGGAATCGTATGAGGTTTATTAGTTTTTTAGAAGTCAAGGCGGAAGAATCTCTAAGTGGTACAGTGTTAGAACTGTGTAGAATTTTCCTTAGACGTCTGAATAAGAAGGTTCAGACGTCTGCCCATGCACGAAGAATCGAGCAAAAATTCAGAGCAAGCCCAAACATTTGAAGGCCAAAGTGGCAGACGTCTGTCGAAGGATCTAAGACGTCTCGAGAGCAAATCCATACATCTGATCAAGGAGTGGCAGACGTCTACTCAAACTTAAAAACCAAATCCAGGGCATTCGAAAATGTCTGACCAAGGAGTGGCTGACGTCTGCTCAAGGAGCTGAAGAAAACGCAAAAAGGCGGCAGACGTCTGACGAGTCTTCATCAGGTGTCTGCACGCGAGTTTTATGTACGAACAAAATATTTACTATATTCTATTTAATCCTAATATAAAGAGGATTAGGGTTAGATTATAAATAGGTTCTCTTATATGAAAAATATAAGGCCATTAAATTTATATATATAGAGAGAGTGACGGCTAAGATAGATTTGAAAAAAATCTTCTAAGGTTTGCTCTTGGTGTAACTTGACTAAAATCTAGTAGAACTTTTGCAGATTCTTCTTTGCCGGGGAATAGCCATATGGTCGATGAACCTCGTAAACAAATACTGTGTCTCTCTCTAGTTTGATTCTTGTCACGACCCGAAACAGCACGTGACTGGCACTTGAATCATGTGAAGACTATAGGACCACACCTAATTTAAGTAAGCCAAAAGCCCAGAAATCTAAACCATTTTAAAGAGAAAGTGAAGGAAAACTTGTTTTAAAACAAGTGGTTTTAATAAAATAAGTGACATTAAACATTTAAAAGCAACATCATATTTTCACGAAAATTTCGGCAGAGTCTCCTTTGTAAATACTGGCCCCAAACGGGTACAAACAGGAATATACAAGTAATGAATAAAGGCATCCCCAAGCGGGAGCTAGCTCTTCGCCAATTGGTGGAAACAACCACGCAAACAGTAAAACATATAACGCCGAAGGGCGAGGATCATAACTCACAAAAAGTAAGGAGCTCACATCATCAAGGAAGCCAGAAAACCGTAATAGTACAACGCGCGACTCTAAGGTCGAAAGAATAACAACTGTTTTCTAATTCTATCAAATATACAAGTCTGGTTGATGGAGTTTACTAGATACAACTGAATGTAAATAGAGTACAATGGTGGTCACGATGCAAGTGAACCCACCTACCAAAGCAATCACCTGGAAAGAAGCAGTGTGTCAGCAAAGCCGTCAAGGAAACCTGTATGGCAAAACCTGCAAGAAACTGTGGCACAACGATGGTGAGTTGCCAATTCGTGGGTAGAAGACATCACCGAGCAGAAATCGCATGTATGACTCTATCCTAGGTCATACAATAATATTCTCATAATAATATAACCTGAAGTATCTAAAAATGGCGAGGTAAACATCTACTATAGTGTAGTACCAAGTGCTCGTGTCAGTGTCTCAGGTAGCAACATATCACATATATGATGTAAGAATGCATTACAAATGATAACAAAATACATCGTTAATGAGAAAACTGTTTTCTTAATTTAGTGAGATTTCTGTATATAAAAATCAAGGTACCATCAATGAAATCAACATAGAATCTGTGTCAAGCATCGACACAAAACATATATCCCAATATCCAATATCTCGGGCTCTGGCAATCCGGACTGGCCTATATCATCAAATCTCAATATCCCGGGCTCCGCAAGATCAGGATTGGCCCATAACTCCGAACGGGATCCTCCGGATATCCGTCGAGTCACCATACAATCACCAGTCGGTAGTGCTCCCCTGCCGGGCTCAATGCCTTTCTATACGTCCCTCTTGCCCCGGGGTACCGCACCGAGTCCACCATGCACCCGCAGACGGTCCCTCCCCCTACCTCAAATCGGGTGTATGATACCACTCGAGAACCGAGAAAAATCATGGTGGACATCACGAATATCATATCACGAGAAAATCGCAAATTTCTATCTTTTGAAATGAAAATGAGTTTATAAATCCTTGCGGTTTCTCCAAATCCAGAAATATCATAGAAAATTCGAATCCCAAACTCCCGAGTAAATAAAAGTGAAATACCGGCATAAAGCCCCATAATATTGCATAACAATGAATATACATATACATGTGTCACGACCCAAAATTCGGCCCGTGACTGGCACTTAACCACGTAACGTCTACAGGCGTAACGAGACTAAGTAAGCCGAAACCCAGAAATCAAAACCATTAAAAGAAATGAGTGTTAAAACATTTTAATAGAAACATTTGTTAAAATGTTTAGAAAACCTTAAGTTGTTTAGTAAAATTCTTTAAAGTTCAAGTATTATTTTAAAAATTTTGGCAGCATTTTCTTTTGAAAAAACTAGCCCCGAATCGGGTACAAGACAAGATATGAGTAAAATGATATACAATACGAATAAAACATCCCAAACGGGATAATCACGCCCAACAGCGGAGACAATCACCGTAATGATAAAATACGACGTCGTAGCGAAGAATGAGTAAAAATAAGTGAAGAAAACATGAAATATATAAAACTGCATAAATAACGTCGGCTCACAACGAGCTCGACAGTAGAGTACAAAATAATATACATCGTCCTCACAACTGGTCTCTAAGTCAATACATGGAGAGTAGATGGAGAGTAATAGATACAATAGTGTATACAACTGGAAAATAAACAGATATCGCAAAAACCCACCTATAAGCAAAAGGGCTCACACGCCAACTACAGTGGTATCTGTATCAAAAGATGCAAGAAAACAGCCTGCCGCGACTACTCTGTGGGGCAACTTGCAAGCACTGTGGCACAACGGCGGTGAGTTGCCGACTCGTGAATAGTAGATAACATATAAAAGTAATCACGAGTATGCACGTACTGCGATACTCTAACCTATGCCAACAGATAATATCTATATGAATGAACTGGATGCGCAATGATCATGCAACAAGTGCGATCTAATAACATCTTTATATGATGAGCAGGGTATGCAATAATCATGCATAGCAAGTGTACTCTATCAGGTACTATAGATACAGGATGAGATGTATAACACTGAATGCTAAGCATAGGAATAAATAACATCTACACGGAATGTCATCGTGGAAAAATAAACGGTGTCCATCAATACACCCAAATCCCAGTAAAACTCAGGCGCCGTCACTCTAATCGGCCCTTGAATCCTGTAAATCTCATAGAATCGTGAGTGCCCAACATCGGCACTCGAAATATCAAAAAATGATCGTGTCTAGCATCGACAGGCAAATCCTCAAGTATCGGGCTCCGTCGGTCCAGATCGGCCCACGGGCTCCGTCTGCGGAATTGGCCCTCGGCCCCGGCAGTACGTGTCGTCCCGTATCCGTCTATCGACTCTGGTCAGTATCCTCCGGATAACCGCCAGGTCCAACCAATCACCGGTAGGTAGTAGTCCCTCTGCCAAGCTCACCATCTACTGCACAGCGATCCGTTCTCACCCCGGGGTACCATACCGGGTCCACCATGTACACGCAATCGACCTCGTCCAGCTCCTCGATTCGGGTTCACAAGTTACATGTCTCAGAACCGAGAAAACGCATGGTGGATGCACTGAAATATCATATCAAGAGAAACCGGGTTTTTTAAACAGTGCGTATTTCTTAAAATAATACCACGGTTCTCAAATCCAGAAATCACATAAATCCAAAGTCAGTGCGTAAATCCATGCAATGTGTCGTATGACATTAAGAGTAAAAAGAGAAAAACCGCTCCTTTAAAAGAATCCAGTTTTGAAAATATCTCATGCGGTCTCTTTGTTTTTAAATCATGTCAATATCATCCATGTATGTAACATATGTGTGTATATAGGTATGGATGTGCTAGTGGATGTATACGCGGATATGAGTGTAGCAATGTATAAGTGCACTAATATGAATACATAGTGTGTATGTGTGCATCGATGTCAATATACAATATGAATGTGCGCAATATATGGCAGAAACATGTTTAATCATCAATGATGCGGTAATCCTATAGCGCGAGTGTCATGGCAATCACTAACGGTGTGAGTGTAACATACATTTAGTGCTCATGCAGCTTAAACCGTTAATAACAATGCAGTTTCTATAATTACCATTCTATACGCAACAGGAGATGGTATGCTACTATAGTATATATATGAACACATACAACTAAAATATCCTATTACGCCCTGACGTTTAACGCCATACGGGCGATTTCCCCGTAGGTGTTAAACCAACTCACCTGGTCTCGTGCTATGTGTAGCCGATTATCTGCTTTCCCTTCTTTGCGGCGCCCGACGTACCCGCCTGCGAACCTAGAATTCACACAAGGGATATACATAAGCAAAATCCTGCAAAAACGTGATATTAAACACGTGCGTGTATACGTAACGTGTGTGCATACGCCAAAACCCAACGCGACATGCTGTGGCACACACGACACGCTGTGACACACAGCAAACCAACTCAATGCGCATCGTACGTGTCGCGCAAGTCCCGCTACGCTAAAATAGGTAAACGGTCCTAGATTTAATCTGGAGCAAAAACAAGAAAATCTAACAAGGCCAAACCCTTCACAATACCTACAGACAGCTACCTGCAAAAATCCAACACATTTCCTCAAAATTTGGTCGGCGGCTAGGTGTGTCATACCGGCCCAAAACCGGTGGGACGGGTCTAGGTCTCTACACTATGATCCTAGCACATTTTATAGCCTAGTGTATATGTTTGCTTACTAAAATTATTAACCTAGATACAGCATATTTTACGTATCCTAAAGTTTAGTTTAGAAACGTTTCAAAACACTAAGTTTGCAACAATATGGTATTTTGTGGAACTAGGTGAGTTAACAGGAATCTAGTGATACCAACAGCACAATTTAAGCTAATCTAGCTATAAACACCCTGAATCACCCTATTTTCCAACCAAACCATAATCTAAGCAATAAAACTCAATACAAACACTAAACTTAGGTAAAAAAACCTAGATTTCAACTTGCAGACAAATAGGGATAATAAATAACACCAAACCCAGACAAATACCCACAGACACCACTAGCCCAAGCACCAACACCTAACTCAACACGGGGGTCGGCGACGCCGGATTTTGGGGGTAGGCCGCCGGGTCTTTGGGAAGAGGGTGGTCTCGTATTTCAACACACTAGCCTATACTGCCTGCTGTTGGATATAGTGCCCTCAGAGTCAATTATTGGATCGCAGGCACGTGATTGCAATGATTGAGGGAGAACCTATAACGGGAGGAAAATCTTACTCAAGAGGTTTGCATACTATCTGGTTTGTCTTTATCATTGTGTACGTGCTTTAGGTGACATTGTAGTTCACTATTACACGTTGATAGAGAATAGTATGCTACCATGGTTTATCTTTATCATCGTGTGCTGCTTTAGGTGACCTTACAGGTCGCTATTACACATTGATAGAGCCCTTGGGATTCTTGCTTGACTGCCAGCAGTATGATGGCGATCATATACGTGGAACCTAGGGTCTATAAGCACATCCTTAAAAGGTCCCTAGTCGTGGGAGTGTTCAGGACAGGGCATCGATACTCCAGAGTAAACTAGTGTATACAGTCGAGACCCCGACGAAGGGCGGTGGCCGGTCTCACAAGCCACTGGTATCAATTGGTTCACCTAAGATGTATACAGGTGCTCATTAGGTTATGAGTACACCAGACAGGACTCGTTGGGAACATGCTAGTTGTTATTATACAGGACGTCAGATAGCAGTTCCCTGATGACATGTGTACAGGTTAATTCATCGACCTGAGATCGTCATTTGTCTCGTGTGAGTTCCCACTGTGCTTTGATTACTACCCTACAACGGCTCAAAGGAGTCGTGCAAACAGGTTTTAGTTGGGTATAGTCCCGAGCCACATGGAGGCAGTGAGCGGATCAGCAGGGGTGTCGTATCTTCCGGTATTGGGGGTGAGATCGCGCTGTGTCCAGGAGAGCCATTACACGAAGTCCTTGGCCAAAGCAGGAGATTTACTGGTAGGTATTCCAGTAGTATCTCAGGGTGTTCTGGGCTACACTCTGACACGACTTGTACTGCTTTTGGGGGTCTGACTTTTACCAACCCCCTGGGCCTGCCATGCGATGCTCATAGACAAATAGACCGGACTGTACGGATATTGTCACTGACAGGCTCAGTAGGGTGTCAGGATGAGTTCGCTCATCGACTTCCCTTTTGGTCAATACCTGGTAGCCCGTTACGTACAGCTAGTATCTCTGATGTGCTAGTGGTTAAATTCATAGCCAATTTGTTGACGAGTCTTTAGAGTCCCCCACAGACAGTTTTCAAGTTTCGGGCGAAACGTTGTAGAGGCCGTATGATATATGGCAGGGTCCGATCATATACGTGCAGTATTGCACGGATCATGATCGGACGGATCATACTAGTGGGCTTTGGTTTAAGCCGGATCCTAGTATTAGATTTGTAGGATTACTTTAGTCTCATCGCATTCGCATTCAGTCGGAATGCAGATGCAGGTATGTATATACAGGTGAGGGTATCCTTGTGATCCGTCATGAGTTTACTTTAGATGATGCCATATCTTTTAATTGCTGCAAACATTTGGATTAATGTTTGCAAATGGAAATTATGAGCTAGAGGTCATGATGGAGTGCATTTAATGTGGCATGCGCAAGAGTAGTGACTCATAGTCTCTTTTTATGTGAATATGTCACATTTGTGATTGATTTATATGGTGAAATGAAAGAAAGAGAGAGAAGGGGGAAGCCATGTATATGGTTAGATCTTGGATTATTTTCTTCTAACTCTCATTCTATCATCTCACACAAGAAAAGAAAATGCCTCTTCTTCTTCCTCCTCCTCTAGCTCACCATTTCCTCCAATGGCTTCATCTTCAACCTCCATCCATACAATGGATGTAAGAGATAAAGTGATCACAAACATTCTCTACATCACCTTAGACACGTCGGCTAGCGAACTTCGTGCCCAAGTTGCTTCGGATGAAGCGGGAGCCCGTAAAAAGACTCGAAGATGTGGTGCCCTTTCCGACGAGGAGATCGAGACCGGAGATGCCTCGAGGAGATAGGGATGGTGGCCAAAAACCGAAGGACACGGATCGATCGGTATAGCTTTTCCAACCCTTCTCTAGTTAGCTAGTTATAGGTTAATGGTTCGATCCGGGTTTTAAGAATACGATAGTGCCGGTTTCTAGTTTAGAAAAATTTTCGTTTCCGCATTTTGGCCTCAGAATGACGGCCGGGGCGCTACCGTAGTCTTACATGGTATCAAAGCCACGCCATTAACCTTTACTAACTTGCTCTAGCTTGTTTAGATCTTCGATCGGACGAAATTTCCAAAAACTGTATTTTCAATTTCTGACTTTCTGTCGAAATTTTTTTGTGCTCTAAAAATTATTTTAAGTATTGCAGAAAATCAGGCAGGTGTTTTGAAGAAATCTGAGAAAAATTGGTTCACTGATTCCACTATAGCAGCGCGGAATCGCGGTCGTACCCACGTTTTGGCCGCGGTTCCGCCGCCGTACTGTAGCATCAGACAACCAATTTTCCAACAGTGGTTTCTGACTTGGAAATGGGGTTTTTGGTAATTTTGGTTTTAGCCCAGATTATATTGAGTACTGGGAATTGTGCTTGGGGCCCACTTCGGGAAATTTTGTCGATCGAAAATTTTAAACATGTTAGTTCACAGTATTTACATTATATCTATGACCGTGAATGTAATTTGATCGGTAAATCTTATCTAATTGCTATAGCCCTTTTAGACGGATTTGCGAACGTGACATTCACGTTGATGTTCTGTGTTGTGTTGTGATGTTGCGGATTTGTCGTGGTGGATAGCCTAGATGCAATGGTAGTACAGTTTGGTTGTATTTGTACATTTGATATTGCGGGGCGAGCGTCCGACATGTGGACTGCCGTCACTACCTGTTTGTATATTATTCTTTTGGGGCACGACCGAGCTGAGGTCGATGTACCCGTTGTATATTTTACTTTCTGTACTAGGATTACCCCGCGGAGGGGTGCACGGATAGCCAGGTTCTAGAGGGCAACGGGCCCGCATCTCATGGCTTTGAGACGGAGGGGGCTTTACTCTAGAATTGGTGGGCTATTCGCCGCACTCGTAGGAGGTACAGGTTGACCCAAGGAGAGGTGCTCAAGTTACCGGATTCCGTGAAGTGCTGGGTGGTCCATTCACGTTGTTGAAGGGGGCTGCCTCGCTTCAGGTTTTGGCGGGTAACTTGCCGCGCCCGTAGGGGTCTAGGATTTCATTGCACAGGCTATCCACATGACGAAGGGAACATCGGGTTTCAGTAGCGGCTCTATGAAACCCGGGGATCCCAGATTATATGTATTGTTCTGTGATACTTATTACATTTCTGTGATGTTGCATTTTATCACGCTTTGAGCGAATTTTATATATTGTTATATATATACTAGTAGATGATGTATATGTTTTACACCCGTGCTAGCCCAGTCCCCGCTCTGTCGTTAGTTAAGTAACCTAACGGGTGATGACGGGACCCAGTGACGAATGCGGATGGCATATACGTACATCGTATTTTCGTTCTTTAATGGTGTGATCAATTGATGGGACTGCGTTGATTCGGATCAATGCAAGTTAAACAAACCTATTCTGATGTTGTTGGAACATTTTTCAAAAAGCTGTTATTGCAAGGACGTTCTCTTTATTTTTGCACAGTGGTATTCGGTTATGAATATCCAGCACCTCAGTCGACGAGGCAAGGGCCGAGATCCCTTCAGCGGGAGTGACCCCTTGGACAGAAGTTTGCGTCAGGGAAATAACTTCACTATAGTAGATTACTTTTTGCTTTGCATCGTGGTATTCAGTTGGAATATCCTGCACCTCATTCTATGGGGAAAAAGCCGAGATCCCTTCACCGGGAGTGACCTCTTTAGCAAAAGTTTTCGCCACTATATTTTTATAAAAGCTATGCAGTTCCTTCAACGATAACAAGTTCATTATGTCAAAGGTTTTTCGCCAAAAACCAGCCGTAGCCCTCTGTCATTTCTTACAAGTATTACTTAGTATTCGTGCTGCGTTTGTTGACTGTGTCAAGGCGTAGTGTGCGGTACTAAGTAGTGTTTGTTTGTGGCATATTAATGGGATTGGTTAGGACAGTTGTGTGGCCTTGTTGACTGTGTCAAGGGCTCGTACGGGTGGGTTTAATGAAATCTAGGATAATGACGGGTTGAACTTGACTAGGACTCTTTAATTTGTTGACTGTGTCAAGGTCACTTCGGTCCTAGGGGTAAAAACACACATCGGGAGTTTCTAAAGAAACTGAAACTTTCCAGGCATGCGCATACCTTCTGGAGTGTAATAACATGAGTGGATTCCATCACGTTATCATGCGATGATAGTTGATCCCGATTCCCACTGATGAGTTGGTTTACTCCTCGGGTGATCCCGACTAATTCTTCTTTCAGGTTTGGAGGAGAATTTGAGGTAACAGTGGGAGGTTTCCTGATTAGATAAATTGATAACCATTCTGATCTAGGTTAGAGTACACGCTGAGTGTTTCTTTTCTCTCTCTCTTTGGCAGCGACCATGACCCGACCCTAGACTATGACTCAGTGACCAAGTTGACCGAACCTTCTTATAACACTGACTTTTGGATTGTCTGAGTTGCATACCTCATTGCCACTCCTACTTTTACCCTTTTCTCCAGGACACCCCGTATTACTATGAACATCCACTTCCATTGGATAAAACCATCATATGGTTATATACGAACTAGAAGGAACTTATTCCAGATTCGAGAATGGTTTCCGGTTCTGGAGAAAACGAATAGGACTATTCAGTTGTCTTTTCCTTTTACCTTCTCTCAGGTTGCGAGTGCTCTTTGGATTAGGACAGTACACCTATTACGCTAATTGGATAGTCTTCTTCTAAACCGTAAGCAGGTGACAAACGGTGGGGAATGAAGAAAACCAATTGGCCTGACGATGGTGTACAGAAGGTATTAAGTAAAGACAAATAAAGGGATTAGAAAGAGGGCAAAGTAAATTGCGACTGCTATTCACGACCAAAACCAAGAATTTCATCGCCACTCCTACTTCACCTTTGTATTTCTCCGGGACACTCCATATCACTATGAAGATCCACAGTTATTTGGATACTCCATCGTATGGTTATATACGAACTCGAAGGAATTTGTTCCAGTTCGGGGATGGATTCTGGTTCAGGAGAAATAGGAATAAGATTTTATTCAGTTGTCTTTTATCTTTACCTTCTCTCGCGTTGCGAGTGCTTCTAGGATTAGGACAGTACACCTACTACGCTTATTGGATAGTCTTCTTCCAAACCATAGGCTGGTGCCGAACGGTAGGGAAGGAAGAAAACCATTTAGCCTAACGATGGTGTGCAGAAGGTAACGATTAAAGACATATAAAAGGATTTGGAGAGATGGCAAAGAAATATACAGTTACAGTTGTGAATCTGATAATGGAGGAGGCATTACTAGGAATACCCAGATACCCCTTCGATACATTTACATGTTTCAGTTTCACTGTGTATTGTTAAAAGAAAACTGATTTCCCAATTAGCCCTTGCTCCAGGGTATGTATTTACCAGGTTTGATTCTCACATCTGTATGGTTTTACAGATGATGAGTGGGAGTAAGTTATTGGGAATTAGGTGATCATCCTCATTATATCGGAATTCGTTGTAATTGGTGATATTTGAGGAAATTGCCTGGGTTGTTTGCCGAATAGCAAATATTTGGTTTTGAATATCCGTTGTTATGCACTAATTTCGAATTGATATATTTGACGTTTATTTTTATAAAGTGAGATATAACTTTTTGAAATTATGTCTATGATATTTACCTATATCGGTGGATGGTTAGGTAAGGAGCATTAAACAGCGGTGTAATTCTTCTTAACCATAAGTACAGTTTTCAACCTACGACACACAGGGAATGAGTTATTAGACTCAAGGGGACTTATACAGAGTATTGTATTTTGTCCAGTGTCTATGAGGACAGAGGGGTTGCTACTCGTACTATATTCTGTTTACTTGTGACTTCTCTAGTTCTTAGACAAGTGTTTCGTAGAAACACAAGGTCTAAGTTTTGAGAAGTTATAGGTATATGAGTAAAGTAGAGAACCAGGTATTGCAAATATCGGGATTCTTTTAGGTGATCGAAGATGTAGATATTTGTGTGTAGTATTCAGTTGATAGTAATGGTTTTTGAGAAACTTCTTTCTCTTTCAGGTTACTCATATCTGGATGCATTCCTAAGTTGAGTAACGTTGATCGGCCTCCTTCCATTTAGTTGACATGCACTGGAGACAGCTGCATGATTTGAATCTGGTTCCAATTAAATTAGTGCCTCTGTTTCTATATTGGATATAGAACAGTTCATATCTTAACGGTGTTAAGGTATGGGGATTTTCCGGCTTATTCTTAAAACCAGACTCTGGATAACTCAAGGAACGTTTCTGTAATGGCTGTTTGTGGGTTAACCCGGGCTATGACGAGGGTTGACTTTCTACCATCTGGAAGATCAATAGTGATATTGTTCTTGACGCGCAACAGTTTTAATAAAAATGGATTTTTTCAGAAAACAGTAGTGGGAGTATGGTAGAACTGGAAGTGATTCCAGAACCGCAAACGATTACTGAAAATTTGATAAGAACCTAAAGATTCGATCTGGTTTGACATTCCATTGGCCACTCCGCAGATATGGTGGGTAACCTCAGGCACTCGAGAGATACTTCGGTATGCTCAAGGGCGGTGACAGGGAGGTTCTTGTTTACCCAAACTTGCCATTGCTGTTGTTCCAGACTGTAAGACCCGGCAGGAGGATGAGTATAGCTTCGTTCTAAACTAGCTTTAGCAGTGTACGTGTATATGACTCTGCCCGAGAGTTGTCGTAGTAGGTGGGAGCAGCAGAAGCATAGTGGACAAGTAGCTTGTGTCTATTTATGGACTAAAGCAGATATAGCGGAGATAGATCATCTATTTCTGATGTGACAGTCATAGGTTTGACTTCATCAGAATAGGGGATGGATCTGTTAAGAAGGTAGTAGGGTGTGATGTCCTGGTATTTGGATGACATACACAGAGTAGGAAGTTAAATTCCTATACTACGATTGGTTATACTTTGGTTGTCACACAGTGGTTTCTCCACATAGGAATTGGATATTATATCAGATATTCTGGTTACTAGATCTATGGTTTTAGATCTATATTTGGGTAGTTTCCCAATCTGGGTACTTAGACAGCATTCTAAAGGTGTTTTGGAATGGACGACTCCTGGCACGGTAGTTTACCTGCAGGTGATGGAGTCACCCTCTCTAAAGGTATCTTACAGACTAAAGGGGAGAAGGATGCGCATGATTGGCAGATCACTTGCTTAGGCAATTGAGTCAATCATGAGATATCAAGTACCACACCAGATGTTTTTTTGCAGTAGATGCAATAAGTTGATATTAATCCTATCCTAGAGAAACGTTCGGAAGCAGTTTTGGAACATAAGTGGATGTTCTAGGGATCTGATAACGACAGCCTCATTCGGGAAACAGTTATCATTCCAAGTTTCCAAGGTGACCTGAATGATAGAGTGACTGTCAGAATTATAGTTTTCCCTCTGACGAGGGGGCAGTATTTTGGACAGGTGGTCCAAGCGGATACTGAGGGAGGCATGGCTCAGGATACTGATTAAGTTCAGTTGACGATACTGTTGGATATATGTATGCCCTAGAGGCCATTATGAGATAGTGTATGTACTGATGTGTGTGTGTGTGTGTGTGTGTATATATATATATATTCAGAGGACGGTCTTGCTCGACATGATAGTATGCTATCTGGTTTAACTTTATCATATGTTCACTTGATCATGTTTATATTCATTTGGTACATGTTGATAAAGCACTAAGGATATTAGCTTGACTACTGAGATTATGATGCGGATCATACTAGTGGGACATCTGTAGTTTATAAGCATATCCTTGAAATGTTCCTAGTCATAGGTATATCGAGACTGGGCATCGATATTCCAGTGTAGACTAGCATATAGCATTCTTGTTCCATCTGATGGTCGATAGATGATCCCATATCCGTCTGGTGTGATGACACCAAAGATAGTATACGGGTGCTCAGTGAGACTAGGTACACTGAACGGACTCACCGAGAACTCCTATGTGGTATTATATCATACGTCGGATAGCAGTTCTCAGGTGACACTGGTACAGGTTAGTTTGTAGACCCGAGATCGTCATAGAGTCTCGTGTGTCCTCCCACTGTACTTTGATCTCCACCCTACTACGGCTCTACTGAGTCGTACAAACAGGTGGATTTTGGGTATAGTCCCGAGGCATATGGAGGCAGTGAGCGATAGGAGGGGTTTCGTCTCTCCCGGTATTGGGGTTGATGTTGTGTTGTGCACGATTGGCAATAACGGGAATTCCCTGGCCAGGGCTGCTGAGATATTACTGATAAGTGTTATCAGTAAGTTTCTCGATCTGTTATAGACCATATACCGGCGTGACTTATTGAGTTATTGGGGTCGACGATTCCATCCCTAAACTCGATATGCAGCATATCTGACGAAGAGACCGGACTGTACGGTAAGTGTTGCCAGTTGGATTGACAGGATTTTTGACAGGTTCGCTTGTTCTTTTTCTAATCGCTCAATACCCGGGTGGCCGTTACGTTTAGCTGGCCGCTTGCGGCTTGTGAGTGTTTGATATGATCATCACCTACTGCTGGCGTATTGACGAGTCTTAGAGTCCCATATAGAAGTTTCTCGGCTCAGGCGAAACTGTAAGTGCACGGCGGCGCCCCGGCCGTCAATCCGACGGCCAAATGCGGAAGCGGTGATAAACTTTAATTTTTCTTGAACTGGCAAACCGCCGCGCACTAATACCTGGATCGAACCATTAACTAGTCCTAGCTAACTATAAGATGGGAAGAGAGATATACCGACTGATCCAAGTCCTCCGGTCTTCTCGTCGTCGTCCCGATCTCCCGCGGAATGTCCTGTCTCCACCTCGTCGCCGGAAGTGCACCACATCGCCTAATTCTTTTACGGGCTCCCACCTCAATGCTGAGGCAACTCAGGCACGAAGCTGGCTAGTCGACGTGCCCAAGATTTGCTGTAGAATGTAGTAGAGAACTCATGTCTCATTTGGGGTTGTAGGAATTGCCATATGGTGGAGGAATTGATACAAGCTTTTGGAGGAGGAGCTAATATAATTTTTGCCAAGCCAAATGAGTGTAAATCCCCACACTAGAATTTTGGACAGCCCCCCTTCCTCATATTGGCCGGCCATGGTGAGTGGAGAGAAGAGAATGAGAGTTGTGTTGTTTCAAAGATAATGGGAGCCATTCTCATATCATGCAAGAGAGAGAGAGGAAATCAAAAGGGAATCATGAAAGAATATGGTCACCAAAACAAAACCACACTCAACCACCTACCACCATCAACAACCATGATTGCTCACAAAGTCAAGCAATCATGAACTCAAGAAAGGTCAAGGAATGGGGCTCCATCATGAAACCATCATGATACTAATATATGCAAAGAACACCCTCCACAAATGCCTATTTGCAACAATGCAAATAAGCCCTCCTCCACCAATCTTCGTCCATTGAAAGATACAAATGAAAATGACCGAAACGGAAAGCAAACTGGCAACTCCAGAAAACTAGTCCCGTAATAAATTACAGGAAAACCCCGATACTGTGCATACACACCCGCATTTGTATTCCAACCGAAATACAAATGCAATGAGACAAAATCTACACTGTACTATACTAGGATCCTGCTTAAACCAAAGCCAGCTAGTAATATCAGTTCGATCCCGATCCGTGCAATACCGCACGTATCTGATCGAACCCTGCCATATATCCATACGGCCTATAGTACAAACTGTCCGATCCTGATCCGTGCAATACCGCACGTATCTGATCGGACCTTGCCATATCTCCATACGGCCTCTACAACCTTTCGCCCGAAAGCTGAGTAACTGAATGTGGGGGACTCTAAAGACTCGTCAACACCTTGGTTGTGGATTTAACCACTAGCACGTCAGAGTATTAAGCCAATACGTAACGGGCTACCAGGTATTGACTAAAAGGGACGTCTGTGAGCGAACTCATCCTGACAACCCTACTGAGCCTGTCAGTGACAATATCCGTACAGTCCGGTCCATTCTTCTATGAGCATCGCATGGCGGGCCTAGGGGGTTGGTAAAAGTCAGACCCCCAAAAGCGGTACAAGTCATGTCGGAGTGTAGCCCAGAACACCCTGAGATACTACTGGAATACCTACCAGTAAATCTCCTTGCCTCGGCCGAGGGCTTCGTGTAATGGTTCTCCTAGACACAGCGCGACCTCACCCCCAATACCGGGAGAGACGAACCCCTGAAGATACACTCACTGCCTCCATGTGGCTCGGGACTGTACCCAACTAAAACCTGTTTGCACGACTCCTTTCAGCCGTGGTAGGGTAGTAATCAAAGTACAGTGGGAACTCACACAAGACAAATGACGATCCCCAGGTCGATGAACTAACCTGTACACATGTCACCAGGAAACTGCCATCTGACGTCTGGTATATGTCCAACTAGCATGTTCCCGGCGAGTCCTGTCCGGTGTACTCATAACCCAATGAGCACCTGTATACATCTTAGGTGATCCAACTGACACCAGTGGCTTGTGAAACCGGCCACCGCCCCTCGTCGGGGTCTCGACTGTATACACTAGTCTACTCTGGAGTATCGATGCCCTGTCTCGAAACTCTCACGACTAGGGACCATTTAAGGATATGCTTATAGACTGCCAGCTCCCACGTATATGATCGCCCTCAAACTGCTGGTGGTCAAGCAAGAATCCTAGGGGCTCTACCAACGTGTAATAGCGACCTGTAAGGTCACCTAAAGCAGTACACGATGATAAAGGTAAACCAGATAGCATACTATCATCTCGAGTAAGACTGTCCTATCGGGATAGGTCCTCCCTCAATCATTACAATCACGTGCCTGTGATCCAATAATTGACTCTGAGGGTACTATCTCCAACAATCTCCCACTTGCACTCAAGGCTAATTATTGCGATGTCGCATACTCACAGCCCGTGTGATACCGAACACCCAACTCCTCTACTAGTCAGTCTCACAAAGCTTGTTTGCGAAACTACTGCGTTCGAGGAATAGCCTCAGTGAGTGGATCCGCCTTGATGTTTCTTTCTATGTCTCTCTATATCTCAAGTTCGCGGAGAAAGCCATCTCCCGAAATGAGCAATACCTGGCTTAGAATGTGTCTGGATGTCTGATGGGACCTAGCTCATAATGAACTCCAAATCCAAACTTCTTAGACTGTATCGTTAACTGAACTTAATCAGTATCCTGTGCCATGCCTCCCTCAGAATTGCCTTGGACCACCTGTCCAAAATACTGCCCCTCATCAGAAGGGAAAACTATAACTCTGACAACCTCCTTGTCGTCCAGGTCACCTTGGAAGCCTGGAATGATAACTGTCTCCCGAATGAGGCTGTCGTTATCATATCCCTAGAACATCCATTTATGTTCTAAAACTGCTTCCGACTGTTTCTCCTGGATTGGATCAATGTCAACTTATTGCATCTAGTGCAAGAACAATATCTGGTGTGGTACTTGACATCTCATGATTGACTCAATTGCCTAAGCAAGTGATCTGCCAATCATGCACATCCCTCTCCCCTTTAGTCTGTAAGACCCCTTTAGAGAGGGTGACTCCATTACCTGCAGGTACACTACCGTACCAGGAGTCGTCCATTCTAAATACTCTTAGAATGCTGTCTAAGTACTCTTAATTGGGAAACCACCCAAATCTAGATCTAAAACCATAGATCCAGTAACCAGTATGTCAGATATAAAATCCAAGTCCTTTATGGAGAAACCACTGTGTGACGACCAAAGTATAACCGATTGTAGTATAGGAATATCACTTCCTGCTCTGTGTATGTCATCCAAATACCAGGACATCACACCCTACTACCTTCTCAACAGATCCATCCTTTATTCTGATGAAGTCAAACCTATGACTGTCACGTCAGAAATAGATGATCTATCTCCGCTATATCTGCTTTAGTCTATAAATAGACATAAGCTATCTGTCCACCAATGCTTCCGCTACTCCCACTGACTATGACAACCCTCTGGCAGAGTCATATAGACATAGACTTCTAAAACTAGTTTAGAACGACGCTATACTCATCCTCCTGCCGGGTCTCACGGTCTGGAACAACAGCAATGGCAAGTGTGGGTAAACAAGAACTTCCCTGTCACCGTCCTTGAGGCTACCATAGTACCTCTCGGGTGCCTGAAGTTACCCACCGTATCTGCGGAGTGGCCAATGGAATGTCAAACCAGATTGAATCTTTAGGTTCCTTATCAAATCTTCAGTAATCGTTTGTGGTTCTGGAATCACTTCCAGTTCTACCATACTCCCACTACTGTTTTCTGAAAAAAATCCATTTTTAATAAAACTGTGGCGAGTCTAGAACAATATTGCTATTGTTCATCCAGATGGTAGAAAGTCAACCCGCGTCATAGCCTGGGTCAACCCACAAACAGCCATTACAGAAACGTGCCTTGAGTTGTCCAGTGTATGGTTTTAAGCATAAACCGGACAACTCCCCGTACCTTAACATCGTTAAGATATGAACTGTTCTATATCCAATATAGAAACAGAGGCACTGATTTAATTGAACCAGATCCAAATCATGCAACTGTCTCCAGTGCATGTCAACTAAATGGAAGGAGGCCGATCAGCGTTACTCAACTTAGGAATGCTTCCAATTATGAGTAACCTGAAAGAGAAGCAAGATCTCTTTATCATTACTATCAGCTGAACACCATTCACAAGTATCTACATCTTCGATCTCTTTGAAGAATCCCGATACTTGCTACACTTGGTTCTCTACTCTATTCAAATACCTATAACTTCTCAAAATTCGGACCCTGTGTTTCCACGAAACACCTGTCTAAAAACTAGAGAAGTCATAAGTAAACCGAATATAGTACGAGGACCAACCCTTCTGTCCTGATGGACCCTGGACAACATACAATACTCTGTACAAGTCTCTTGAGTCTGATAACTCATTCACTGTGTGTCGTAGGTTGAAAACTGTACTTATGGTTAAGAAGAATTACACCGCTGTTTAATGCTCCTTACCTAACCATCCACTGATATAGGTAAATGTCATAGACATAATTTCAAAAGGTATATCTCACTCTATGAAAATAGACGTACAGATATATCAATTTTAAATTGGTGCATAACAGAGGATATTCAAAACCAAATATTTGACGTCCGGAAAACAACCCAGGTGACTTCCTCAAATATCACCGATTACAACGAATCCCGATATAATGAGGATGATCACCCAATTCCCAATAACCTACTCCCACTCATCATCTGTAAAACCATACAGATGTGAGAATCGTACCTGGTAAATACATACCCTGGAGTAAGTATCTAATCGGGAAATCAGTTTTCTTTTAACAGTACACAGTGAGACTGAAACATTGAAATGTTTCGATAGGGTATCCCGGTATTCTTAGTAATGCCTCTTCCAGATTCATGACTGTAACCGTATAGTTCTTTGCCACCTCTCCAAATCCCTTAATATGTCTTTAGTCTTTACCTTCTGCACACCCCTTTAGGCCAAATGGTTTTCTTCCTTCCCTACCGTTCGGCACCAGCCTATGGTTTGGAAGAAGACTATCCAATAAGCATAATGGGTGTACTATCCTAATCCCAGGAGCACTCGCAAAGTGAGAGAAGGTGAAGATAAAAGACAACCGGATAAACCTTATTCCTATTTCTCCTGAACCAGAATCCATCCCAGAACTGGAACAAGTTCCTTTCGAGTTCGTATATAACCATACGATGGAGTATCCAAATAAACTGTGGATCTTCGTAGTGATACGGAGTGTCCTGGAGAAATACAAAGGTGATTTAGGATTGGCGAAGGAATACTTGGTTTGGTCGTGAATAGCAGTCGCAATTTACTTTGCCCTCTTACTAATCCATTGCTTTGTCTTAACTTAATACCTTCTGCACACCATCGTTAGGCTAATTGGTTTTCTTCATTCCCTACCGTTCGGCACCTGCCTATGGTTTGGAAGAAGACTATCCAATTTGCGTAATCGGTGTACTATCTCCTAAACCAAGGAGTACTCGCAACGTGAGAGAAGGTAAAAGGAAAAGACAACTGAATAATCATATCCGTTTTCTCCAGAACCTGAAACCATCCTCGAATAAATTCCTTCGAGTTCGTATCTAACCATACGATGGTTTTGTCCAATGGAAGTGGACGTTTATAGTAATACGGGGTGTCCTGGAGAAAAAGGTAAAAGTAGGAGTGGCAATGAGGTTTGCAACTCTGACAATCCAAAAGCCAGTGTTAAGAAGGTTCGGTCAACTTGGTCACTGAGTCATAGTC
This sequence comes from Agapanthus africanus, assembly GCA_030015575.1. Classification (NCBI taxonomy): domain Eukaryota; kingdom Viridiplantae; phylum Streptophyta; class Magnoliopsida; order Asparagales; family Amaryllidaceae; genus Agapanthus; species Agapanthus africanus. The sequence continues at coordinate 703,216,988 of JASDDO010000024.1, read as the reverse complement.
TTAGGATCGGGTCAATGGTCGTTGCCAAAGAGAGAGAGAAAAGAAACACTCAGCGTGCACTCTAACCTAGATCAGAATGGTTACCAATTTATCTAATCAGGAAACCTCCCGCTGTAACGTCAAATTCTTCTCCAAACCTGAAAGAAGAATTAGTCGGGGTCACCCGAGGAGTAAACTAACTCATCAGTGGGAATCGGGATCCAACTATCATCGCATGATAACGTGACGGAATCCGCTCACGGTGTCACACTCCAGAAGGTATGCGCATATCTGGCAAGTTTCAGTTCTTTTGAAACTCCCGATGTGATTTTTTTTTACCCCATGCTCTTATGACCTTGACTTTGGCCAACATATCATAAGTCACATGTCAAGTTCTACCCGTCATTCTCCAGGTTAATTTGAACCCACCCGTACCTACCCTTGACTTTGGCCAAAATGGCAGTACAACTGTCCCAAACCAACGCATCTATCTATGCTGTATATGAATACCCCAATAGCTACCAATCACTGTGCCTTGACTTTGGCCAACATACACAGCTTGAATACTATTGACCACCTATATGAAATGACGGAGGGCTACGAATAGTTTCTGGCGAAAACCTTTAACGTAATGAACTTGATATCGTCGAAGGAACGGATAGCTTTTAAAAATATAGTGACGAAAACCATTGCTAAAGAGGTCACTCCCGGTGAAGGGATCTCGGCTCTTTCCCCGTAGAATGAGGTGCAGGATATTCCAACTGAATACCACGGTGCAAAGCAAAAGTAATCGGCTATAGTGAAGTTAATGCCCTGACGCAAACTTTCTGTCCAAGGGGTCACTCCCGGTGAAGGGATCTCGGCCCTTGCCTCGTCGACTGAGGTGCTGGATATTTATAACCGAATATCACTGTGCAAAACAAAAGTGAACGTCCTTGCAATAACAGCTTTTTGAAAAGTGTTCCAACAACATCAGATTAGGTTTGTTTTAAACTTGCAATGATCCGAATCAATGCAGTCCCATCAATTGATCACACCACAAAGAACGAAAATATACTGATGTACGTATATGCCATCCGCATTCGCCACTGGGTCCCGTCATTACCCGTTAGGTTAGCTAACTAACGACAGAGCGGGGACTGGACTAGCGCGGATGCAAAACAAATACAACATCTACTAATATATATACCAATATATTATATTCGCTCAAGGCGTGATAAAATGCAACATCACAGAAATGTACAGCATCACAGAATAATACAGATATCTGGGATCCCCGGGTTTCACAGAGCCACTACTGAAACCCGACGTTCCCCTGGTCGTGTGGATAGCCTGCGCAATGAAATCCTAGACCCCTACGGGCACGGCAAGTTACCCGCCAAAACCTGAAGCGAGGCAGCCCCCTTCAGCACCGTGAATGGACCACCCAGCACTTCATGGAATCCGGTAACTTGGGTACCCCTCCTGGGTCAACCTGTACCCCCTACGAGTGCGGCGAATAGCCCGCCAATCGTAGAGTGAAGCCCCCTCCGTCTCAATGCCATGAGATGCTGGCTTGTTGCCCTCTAGAACCCGGCTATCCGCGCACCCCTCCGCGGGGTAATCCTAGTACAGAAAGTAAAATATACATACAACGGGTACATCGACCGCAACCTGGCTGTGCCCCAAAATAATAATACAAACAGGCAGTGACGGCAGTCCACATGTCGGACGCTCGCCCCGCAATATCAAATGTACATAATACAACAAAACTGTACTAGCATTGCATCCAGGCTATCCCCCACGACCGATCCGCAACATCACAGCAATACATAGAACATCAACGTGAAAGTCACGTTCGCAAATCCGTCTAACCGGGCTATAGCAGTTAGACAGGATTTACCGATCAAGTGACATTCACGGTCGCAGACATAATGTAAATACTGTGAAATAATGTGTTTAAAATATCCGATCGATCAAATTTTAACAAGTGGGCCCCCAAGCATTACTGTAGCAGATCAAGAAATTCTGGGCCCAATGTTATTATTCCAAAAACCCAATTTTCACCCTAGAAAGCGACCGAAGAAATTTGACACAGCAAGGACACTATTCGGCGGCGGAACCGCGGCCCAAGGGGGTTTTGCCGCGGTTCCGCGCTCTGGTGGTCGACTTACTGTGTCGAATTTCTACAGTATGCTTATAACTTCCAGTACATCACTATTTTACAACCTGAAAAAATTTTCGACACCAAAAATTTTCAACAGAAAACTGATGTGGTGAAAAATGCGGTTTTGGGATTTTTGTTCGATCGGAAATGCAAAACACATTAGACAAAGCTAGACTAAGTTAATGGCGAGGCTCTGATACCACTGTAAGTGCACGGCGGCGTCCCGGCCGTCAATCCGACGGCCAAATGTGGAAGCGGTGATAAACTTTAATTTTTCTTAAACTGGCAAACCGCCGCGCACTAATACCCGGATCGAACCATTAACTAGTCCTAGCTAACTACAAGATGGGAAGAGAGATATACCGACTGATCAAAGTCCTCCGGTCTTCTCGTCGTCGTCCCGATCTCCCGCTGAATGTCCTGTCTCCACCTCATCGCCGGAAGTGCACCACATCGCCTACTTCTTTTACGGGCTCCCACCTCAATGCCGAGGCAACTCGGGCACGAAGCTGGCTAGTCGACGTGCCCAAGATTTGCTGTAGAATGTAGTAGAGAATTCATGTCTCATTTGGGGTTGTAGGAATTGCCATATGGTGGAGGAATTGATACAAGCTTTTGGAGGAGGAGCTAATATGATTTTTGCCAAGCCAAATGAGTGTAAATCCCTACACTAGAATTTTGGACAGCCCCCCTTCCTCATAGTGGCCGGCCATGGTGAGTGGAGAGAAGAGAATGAGAGTTGTGTTGTTTCAAAGATAATGGGAGCCATTCTCATATCATGCAAGAGAGAGAGAGGAAATCAAAAGGGAATCATGAAAGAATATGGTCACCAAAACAAAACCACACTCAACCACCTACCACCATCAACAACCATGATTGCTCACAAAGTCAAGCAATCATGAACTCAAGAAAGGTCAAGGAATGGGGCTCCATCATGAAACCATCATGATACTAATATATGTAAAGAACACCCTCCACAAATGCCTATTTGCAACAATGCAAATAAGCCCTCCTCCACCAATCTTCGGCCATTGAAAGATACAAATGAAAATGACCGAAACGGAAAGCAAACTGGCAACTCCAGGAAACTAGTCCCGTAATAAATTACAGGAAAACCCCGATACTGTGCATACACACCCGCATTTGTATTCCAACCGAAATACAAATGCAATGAGACAAAATCTACACTGTACTATACTAGGATCCGGCTTAAACCAAAGCCGGCTAGTAATATCCGTTCGATCCCGATCCGTGCAATACCGCACGTATCTGATCGAACCCTGCCATATATCCATACGGCCTATAGTACAAACTGTCCGATCCTGATCCGTGCAATACCGCACGTATCTGATCGGACCTTGCCATATCTCCATACGGCCTCTACAACCTTTCGCCCGAAAGCTGAGTAACTGAATGTGGGGGACTCTAAAGACTCGTCAACACCTTGGTTGTGGATTTAACCACTAGCACGTCAGAGGTATAAGCCAATACGTAACGTGTTAGTTATGTATATGCCCTAGAGGCCATTGTTGTACATATGATGTATATTATAATGGATGCTTGGATATATATAGAGATGACTTTCTTGCTCGTCATAATAGTATGCTATTTAGTTTCACTTTATCTTAACATGTTGACTTGTATTGGTTTACTGTTTTACTCTCACATATTGATAAAGCCCTTAGGATCTGTACTCGACTACTGGGACTATGATGAGATCATACTAGTGGGGCCGCGGTAGTCGATGAGTACATCCTATAACTGTTCCTAGTCGAGGGTATATCGAGACAGGGCATCGATACATCAGAGTAGACTAGCGTATACGCATCTTGACCCATATGATGGGCGATGGATGATCCCATATCCATCGGTGTTAGACATCAGAGATGGTGTACGGGTGCTCAGTGGAGACTGGGTACACTGGACGGACTAGCCTAGAACTCCCAGATGGTGATAAACCACACGTCAGATGGCAGTTCTCCGGTGACACTGGTACATGGTAGTCTGTAGACCCGAGATCGTCATAGAGTCTTGTGTGATTCCCACTGTGCTTTGATTTCCACCTTACCACGTCCAAGAGGGCGTGCAAAACGGTGGCTTTTGGGTACAGTCCCGAATCACATGGAGGCAATGAACGATAGGAGGGGATTCGTCTCTCCCGGTATAGGGAGTTGATGTTGTGCTGTGTTCGATTGGCTATAACTGGAAGTCCCTGGCCAGGGCTGATATAGAGATTTACTGGTAAGTGTTACTAGTAGTTTCTCGACCCGTTATGAGCCACACATCGACACGACTTATCGGTTACTGGGGTCTGACGTATACCACCCCTAGACTTGGTATGCGACATATCAGACGAACAGACCGGACTGTACAGGAGTGTTACTGATTGGATTCACAGAAGAACGCACAGGCTAGCTTGTTGATCTTCTGATCGCTCAATACCTGGGTGGCTGTTACGTTTAGCTGACCGCTTGCAGCTTGTGGGTGTTTGATATGATCATCACCTGCTACCGGCGTATTGACGATTCTTTAGAGTCCTACACACAGAGGTTTCTTGGCTCAGGCGAAACGGAGTAGAGGCACATATGTGATATGTGCAGGACCGAGAATAATGCGATATGAGATACCGTATTATATTCTCGCGATATTTAGAAATGAACCGGGTCATCGGATCAAGTGTTGATTCGATGAATCGGTACATGATATATTAGTCGGTAATATTCGATATAGCCGGATCGTCGGATCAAGTGTTGATTCAATGATTTAATGTATAATAATATATATGATATATTGTATTACATTATCTAATATTGGCTCGCTTTATTATTTCATTTTCTCACTGGATGATACATTGATATATATGCGATAAATGTTAATTGTATTATTTTCTTTTGTTGCAAATATATAATATATATATGATATATATTATTGTGACATGATATGATTAATTGTTAAACATGTTTAAGGATGATTAATTGAGGTTAGGGTTTGATTAGGGTTAGATGATTCATGCACCTTCTAGAAGATTTTTTCTTTTGTCATTCTTAGGATATTTTGTGATGACACATTTCTAAACCTAACCAAACCCTAACTCTAGTTTATTCTCTACTCATTTTTAGCCACTCATCCTTGACCATGGTTAATACTTCAATCATATACTTTGATTTCTATTCATCACAAAAGGATTAATATGATTATCATTTCCATTATCATCTTCTTCTTCTCTCTTGAAGAAGCTCACTAGATTTCTTGATGTGATGAATAAATATGAGAAAATGGTATAAAAAGAAAGCAAAATTACTACTCTCTCATCCTCATCTCATCTAGCCCTTGAGATTAGTGTGTTCATCTCATAAGAGTGAGAAAGCTTGAGTCTTTGCAACTTCAAGGTAGATCATCGGAGATTTGGAATACTTCGAGCTAGCATGGATCGTTCGAGTCGTGGAGCCTCTCATGAGTCCGGGAGATCGTGGATCGCGGCAAAGGGACTTCTACTCGGAGCTTGTGAAGTGAACGTGCGGACTACAAAGGTTGTAATCCCTCACACTTAGATAAAAGTTATCATCTTGCATATTAAACCCTAATAATCGAGCATAGATCCCGGCTTTGGGTTGTTCGGCATGTCTAAATTTAAATCCGGGCATGTTTGATGCCTTTTGAACCTTCACAAGAGTGCCTAGGAACCCTACAGTGGTATCAGAGCCTAGCTAAAGCATTAGGCGATGTGTTTACGAAGTTAAAACTCCGATCGAACCCGAAACGGCAAAATTAGACCCCTCTCTGGAAATTTTTTAAATTTTGGGATTTTTCTGAATTAAAAATACGTAAAAAAATCAGCAGGGAATTCTAAGAATTACCATGAAACACGTGCCCACAATTCCACCAACTCAGCGCGGAACCGCGGCAGGAACATGGTTCTCGCGGCGGTTCCGCGGCCGAATTGTAGGATTGTGATACGTGGCTTCATGGTATAGACCGTAGGTACTTGCTGACTATTCTGGGTATTTTTAATCTGTTCCAGGTGTTTAAAATTCTGGGGTTTGTTTTGTAATAGTAGACTCGATCGGAAATTTTAAGTTCGTATTTCTTTCCGGATATTTAGAAACTGTTAAACTATTTGAACGGATATCATTAACTTACTGTTTCCCGGTACGGCAAACTTTCAAGTGTTGAAATTTATTCGGGTTTAAATCTTTCGGAAAATTGTACAAGTTAAGCGGTGGACCCTCTAGAAGACAACAAACCTTAATTCGATTATGTGACCGTCTTGAACTGCCTTTTGAACCTTCGGGTTTGGGGCAGTACGGCGTGCCACATGTGAGGCGTTGGCTTGACCCTTCTACGGCTGGATCACCGGTACTGTGACATATTCTGGGATTATTTGAACCCCGCTCAAGTGTTGAGCAGTTTAGGAAATTTTGGGTATTTGATTATCTGTTCGAAAAGTTTAATACTGTCTATTTATCTGGAATGTGATACAATATGTGGAATTCATATAGTTAGGCATGAAATGCGAAGTATGTGATATTTCGGATTTACGATGTCTAAAGTGATTATGGATTCCAAATATTGTAGTTTTACACTTTCTTTTCTGTGACCGTAAGTGTAATATGTGATATCGCCGGTTTCATTGCTATATGTCAACGACAATTGGGATGCGCATATTTACTTACGTTGATGATATGAGATATTATGTGTTGCTGTGATATGTTATATTGGATCGTCGCGTTCAGAATAGCCGGGGGTTTTATGTGAGATGAGGGTTTTTATTTTCATTCATGTAAAATTCATTTGTAATGTAATATTCTTTTATTTGGGGCACTTTCAGGTTGCGGTTGCTGTCACCAGTGTATATTATTTACTTTTCCGCATTAGGTAGACCCAAGGATGGGAGCACAAGTAACCGGGTTCTAGGGTCCAGTGGGAGGCCATCTCGAGGAGTCAAGACCGGGTCTCCTAACCCTAGAATCGGCAGTGTTACTTGCCGCTCTCGTAGGGGTCTTGGGATGTGGGTTTGGCTATTCGTCGCGACCGTGGAATCCGTGTTTTATACAGGCTCGTATTGAAAACACGGACGTCCTAGTATATCCAATATTTCATATATGTTCTTCTGCTGCAATGTTCTGTGATGAGATCATATTACTGCCTGAGACGAATGCTTATACTATATATATATGCTGATATATAAATATTACTGCTTTCGTTTCTTCTGTGATGCATAGGAAGCATAAGCTGATGGGATTTTATTAATGAGATTAATAAAAAGAAAAGAAACCTAAAGATGTTGTAGAATCAAAAACTAAATAAAAAGGGTAGCTACAGTTTTGCTTTGCACAGTGATGTATACGATATATCCAGCACCTTATTCGATGAGGAAAGGACCGAGATCCCTTCACCAGGAGTGACTCCTTTAGCAAAACTGGTAGATGCTACAAAACGCGGTTTGTCTTTTGATTGCTTTAAGTGTTTTGCTTTGCACATCGGTATATATGATATATCCTGCACCTTATTCGATGAGGAAAAGGCCGACGATCCCTTCACTGGGAGTGGCCCCTTTAGCGAAACTAAGAAAAGCCTCAAAAACACTCCTTTTCAAAAACTTTACTCGATTCTACAACGATATCAAGTTCATTACGCTCAGGGTTTTCTGAAAAACTTGCGTAGCCCTCCGTCATTTTAGATAGACATTATTTAGTATTCGTGCTATGTTTGTTGACTTAGTTAAGGCATAGTGTACGGTAGCTAAGTAATGTTTATCTGTTAAAACATGAGATGTGATTGGATTAGGGTATTCGTACGGCTTTGTTGACTCAGTTAAGGGTCGTGCGGGTGGGTTTAATTCAATCGGGAAATGTACGGTTTGAACTTGACTTGCGATTTATGGTTTGTTGACTTAGTTAAGGTCATAGATCGCTAGGGGCAAAATATTATCAGGAATTTCAAGTGTTGAAATTTGCAATGAGATTGCATACCTCCTATGAGATAGTTGGATCCCGATACCCACTGCGAGTAAGAGTTACTCCTGGGAGAGTTTTACACAGGACAATTAGTCATTCAAGTAGGTGTCTAGAAAAGTGTTAACGAGGTTACGCCTCTGGGAAAACGAGGTTTACTTTAATTAGGTCCGTGCGGGAGCACGGGGAACCTCCCTCAAAGTACCGACACTGATCTGGCTGAAAGATTGACGAAATTGTAGGGTGTAATTAATCCCGGCTAATCTTACCTTTTAGGGTTTTAAGGTGATTTGATAAAAACAGTGGGAGACATCCTGATTAGATAAGATAATAACCAATCTAATCTTGCAAGAGCATACGCTAAAGTGTTTTCTTCTCTCTCTCTCTCCAGGTAGCGACCATGTCATGCCATAATCAAGATAATAATATGGATGTATTGACTGAACCCAATTATTGTACTGAGCTAGGAAATGTTCGACCCGTTCTTTCTTATAAGAGTTATAAGACTGAACAGGAAATAGAAGAATATCTGGATTCTCACGCCGCCCAAAAGAACATGCATGTTGATGCATCTTCTTCGGGTGTGTTAGTTATTGAGAACTGTTTCTCAGTTCACCCTACGTCCTGGGTATTAGATACCGGATCAGGATCCCACATATGTAAACAGTTACATGGGCTACGTAAAGGTAGAGAACTGGGAAAAGGTGATCATTCCGTTCAAGTAGGGAAAGGTGCAAGTATTGTAGCCAAAGCTGTTGGCGAATATCACCTTGTATTACCAAGTCGTAATACACTGATTCTAAATGAGTGCTATTATATACCGAACATGATGTGCAACATTATATCAGTTTCTTTATTGAGTAAAGAGGGATATAATTTTGTAGTACAGGATAATGTTATGAACATATTCCTAGATCAAAAGTTGATTGCATCAGGCTCGTTACATAATGGCATATTCATTCTAAATCAGAATACAGTCCTGAATATACAAAACACACACAAGAGGAAAAGTTCAGATATGAACGAATCCTACTTGTGGCATTGTAGAGTTAGTCATATCAATGCGACACGACTGGCTAAGTTGCATAAAGATGGTTATTTGAATCCGTTCGAATTATCATCTTATGATACTTGCCATTCATGTCTCAAAGGAAAAATGACCAAAGCTCCGTTTAGTGGACACGGAGAAAGAGTTACCGAACTCTTAGGACTGGTACATAGTGATGTATGCAGTCCCATGTCTACGCATGCCAGGAACGGTTCTTCCTACTTCATTACATTCACTGACGATCTCTCAAGATTCGGATATGTGTTCCTGATGAAACCCAAGTCTGAAGCTTTTGAGAAATTCAGGGAATATAAACACGAAGTAGAGAACCAAACGGGCAAAAGTATTAAGATTCTTCGATCTGATCGAGGAGGTGAATACTTAAGCGGTGAGTTTTTTGATTATCTAAAAGAGAATGGGATTCTCTCTCAGCTTACTCCTCCTTATACACCACAGCACAACGGTGTATCTGAGCGGAGGAATCGCACCCTATTAGATATGGTGCGCTCTATGATGAGCGAGGCTGAGTTACCTATTTCCTTCTGGGGGTATGCGCTTGAGACAGCCATATACATATTGAATCTAGTTCCGTCTAAATCTGTACCTACCACACCATATGAGATATGGAGTGGAAAGAGACCATATTTTAAACGAGTTAAGATATGGGGTTGTCCGGCCTATGTCAAAAGACAAAATCCAGACAAACTCGAGGCACGATCAGTTCTTTGCAAATTTGTGGGATATCCTAAGAATTCTCAAGGATATATTTTCTATCACGCTGAGGAACAAAAGGTGTTTATTTCTCAATATGCCACCTTTTTGGAAAAGGAATTTCTTGATAAAGAAATTAGTGGCAAAGAGGTAGAACTGGAAGAGGTTCCAGCACCACAAACCGCAACTGATGATTTAGTGGAACCAGAAGATTCAGTAGTAGCCGACGAACCCCAGCCTCTCCGCCGATCTAGTAGGGTTTCTCGTCCACCTGAGAGATACTACGGTTTTCTCATTGATGGTGGAAGCGAAGATTGCATCATGGATGATGATGACCCCACTAGCTTCGAGCAGGCCATCACGGGTGGTGACTCTGTGAAATGGCTGGATGCAATGCGATCCGAGAAGGAATCCATGTACACCAATAAAGTATGGATTTTGGAAAATGCTCCTGAAGGAGTAAAACCCATTGGGAGCAAGTGGATTTTTAAAAGGAAATTTGGTGTAGATGGAAAAGTTGAGACTTTCAAAGCTAGACTGGTAGCAAAGGGATTTCGTCAACGACCAGGTGTGGATTATGACGAAACCTTTTCTCCAGTGGCTATGCTTAAGTCCATCCGGATCTTACTTGCCATTGCTGCATACCATGACTACGAAATCTGGCAAATGGATGTTAAGACCGCCTTTCTAAACGGTGATTTAGAAGAGTGCGTGTACATGACTCAGCCAGAGGGCTTCGTAGATAGTGGGAGCAGCGGAAAGGTGTGCAAGCTGCTTAAATCCATTTATGGGTTAAAGCAAGCATCGCGGAGTTGGAACATCTGTTTTGATGTTGTAGTCAAAGAGTTTGACTTCATCAAAAATATAGACGAACCTTGTATCTATAAGAAGGTAGCAGAGGGTAAGGTAGTCTTCCTCGTATTGTACGTGGATGACATACTCTTGATAGGAAATGATATTCCTATGCTGCAATCAGTCAAGCTCTTCTTATCACAGAGATTCTCAATGAAAGATCTAGGTGATGCCTCCTGCATATTGGGAATCATGATCTATAGAGATAGATCTAAACGGATACTGGGATTGTCCCAATCCAGGTACATTGACACCATACTAAAGAGGTTTAGTATGGAAGAATCCAAGCGTGGGAACCAACCCACGATCTCTGGACTCACTCTCTCCAAAGAGATGTCTCCCAAGACTGATTTGGAGAGAGCTCGCATGCAAAGGATACCCTATGCTTCAGCAGTAGGCTCTATCATGTATGCGATGCTGTGTACTAGACCCGATGTAGCATACTCACTAAGTGTAGTGAGTCGGTATCAAGCAGATCCTGGAGAGAGTCATTGGACAGCTGTGAAAAACATTCTCAAGTACTTACGAAGGACTAAGGAGATATTCTTGGTGTATGGTAACGGAGAACTCCAGGTGGAGTCCTTTACCGATTCCTGTTCATCACAGAATACTGCATTTTATACCGCCCATTCTTACGCTCGGTTGTTTATAGGTAGGTGCTTTTAATTCGTATTTGTTACATATTTGCAGGATACAGGTTCTCGGTTCTAAAACGGTGAAATTCATGGAAAACACGACAAAATCCGGGTTCCTGCCAACCACTGAGAAAACACGGTCTCCGCTCGTCATCCGTATGTTGCCAGATACCAGTTTAGGAAGACAAAATGTCAAATCAATGTCACCTTCATGCACAAGGCTCAATGGCAACAAAAAGTTCCAAGAAATCTACGCGGAGCTCGAGGCAATCATGACAAAAGCATCCACAAAAGTCCACCTTTCCTCAACAGAAATTCTGGAAGAAATGTGAAAGTATTTTCAGAAAATAGGTGTACCAGACAACAGGGGACTGCATATCAGGGTCGTACAAGAAACACCATGCTCCAAATCCATCATAGGGCCGCGGATCCGCGGCCAAAGGGGGGCCTTGGCCGCGGATCCGCGGCCATGTGGGGTCCTCACTTTGTCGTCTTTTGTGGGTATTTTGGGGACTTCATATAGTGTCAGAATTTGCCTCTAGGGTTTCATTTCCCTGCCTATAAATACAGCAGACTTGAGCAAAGCCAAGGGGCATTCTTTGTTCTCCATTCTTTTGTAGTTTTAGTTCTTTTTCTTCTTCTTCTTCATTCTTTTTCCATGAAAATTGTAGTGAGAGCTTTTTGAGTGGGAGATTAATGAAGATGAGGTTTTTGTATCATTCTCTTGTGTTTCTTCTTCCCCTTGAGATTCTTGCTTTCTCTTGATCATTCAACCTCTTCATTGAGCTTGAATGGTTAAGGGTTAGTTATTAATCTCAAGGGTCGTATTTTCTCACGGGACTAGTTCTTCATTTCACATGCGTTCTCTACCCTTCCCTTGATCTTGCAACCTCTTGATTGAGCTTGCAAGTTTAAGGGTTGGCTATTGATCATATGCTTGTCTTGAGTTCTATTTCTTGTTCTTTTATTGTTTATTTATTACTTGCATTTTTCATTCTTGCTTTACTTACTTGCAATTTAATTCCATGCACTTTAATTACTTGTAATCTTTTCTTTTCTTTGTTCTTTTCTTTTGCTCTCTTTTGTTCTTTTTGTGAATGAATGTAATTATTATTGTTAAGAAGAAATACGATATTATAAGTTAAAGATTTTCTTTTCTCTTTTCCTTTTCCCGTTATTTTCCATTGAACTCCGCCCAAACCATACGCAAGCGCTCCGTTAGGCACCCTATCCTAACAAGGTAACGGTGATTCCTAACCGCGACCGGTTGCGTTCGGTTTTGCCGGAGGCGAAAGCAAGAGACAAGAACGGAAGGACAAGGGTAAATAAGCCGTATTCCACGAATACCGCGCTTAAATCCCCTAATCCACGTTGTTGCCGATTGCTCTAGCTTCAATTGGTCAAGACTCGGCTCAAAGGTTTCGAGTACGGATTTCTTTAGCTTATAATCTCGTATCTTTTCTTAACAACTTTATACTTGCAAATAAACACATAGGTTTGAACAAACACATACAAATTCTTTATTGACTCGTCTAAGACAAGAAGGTAAAATACCACCATCTCCCTGTGGACCGACCCGTGCTCAACCGGCTAGCTGCATAGCGACACCGTCTTGATTGCGGTTAACTTTAATTCTTCCAATCAAATGGCGCCGTTGCCGGGGAGACGGTAGCGTATTTTCTTTCTTGTTATTCGGGTTAATATTCTTTTTGTATATATTTAAAAATATATATATATATATATATATAATCTTTTTGTTTTTTTTTTGATAATTTTTGTGGGCAAGTGTGCAGATTTTTGCGTATTTGCAAACTGCGATTGTGGGAGCAAAGTGTACGTTCAAAGTTAGGTGATTACGAAGTACAGTGCCAAAGATCCGGGAAGTTTGACCCGCGCAAGCGAACTTTCCAAGATTACCGGATTTGATTCAACGGGGGTTTCCTAACCCAAAACTTAACGGTACGTACTTTCCTAACACCTTCTTCTCAAATCCGACGCTTCCAATATATTATTCTTTGCAGGATTCTTTGCAAGTTCGCTAGCAAACGCCAAAATTGACTAACCCGTATTTGTTGCAGTGCCGTGCTAAAATAAAAAAAAACAATTTTTTGATTCTTTATAGAATTTTTATTGAATTGTGCATTGCATACATTAATACGGACTTAAGGACAAGCGAACCCCACAAGATACGGTAAAGGATTTCATCACCTTTTCCATGGCCCACAAATCACGAACTTGAGCATAACGTTTACCCGCACAAAATTTAAAAGAAACTAGACTTTAAGCCTTAAGGACTTCGCGCTCACTAGGAGAAGTTAATTGTGTTTAGAACCTCGCTTAACGGTATATTGTTTACGCGGTGTCTAGGAAAGTGTTAACGGCGAAACCGCCAAAAGAGAAAGGGTTATTTAATTAAGGAACTTCGCGAAAGCGTTGGAAAACCTCCCCTTATCTCTGCACTTACCTGGCCTCGTGATCAGTGTATCTTGAGCATGTTTCTCGACACAGTTTTACTTCGACAATCAAGTTCTGGAGCAAGTCTAGTTGACCTAGGTTAACCCTAGAAGGATTAGGTGTGTGGTATTTTTTGTGTCGTGATTGTTTTTGTCCATATTCTTTTTATGTGTATACTTCATTCTTTTGTTAATATATAACTAAAAAAAAATATTAAAAAAAAAATTATCACATTCTTTTTCCCCTCCTTTTCTCTGCCTTTCTCTCTTTCTCTCTTCATATCATGGGTACTCCACCTCGCAAAACTCTTGCCGAACTTTGGTACCAACAACCAGACATTACTTCATACGGTTCTTGTTTTGGCCGAACTTCGAACGATCCATCCATGCCAAAAATTTCATTGAGAGATCGGATAGACGCGTCTAGGACGAACAACTCGACCCCGCAATCCACTTCGTATCAACCGTTTCAAACATTCACCCCTTCTTGCGTTGATACCCCTTTTGAAAGTCCGGTTGTAACCCCGAGACCAATGTCTCTTGCTGAACGAATTGAACAATCCCGTTGCCGATCTTTCACTCCTTTCACCACTACAAATTCTTAGGATCAACAATTCCATTCACCTTCTTATCCCAATGTTGATCCCACTCCTGTCCAGCCATCCAATTCCTACCAATCCTACCCTACTTTTGCACCTTCCCTAGACATTACTTCAGAACAGCCGTTTGGGAGTTTTCAGTATCCAAATAACTTTGAATCTTTTACTGAAACCCCATAACAACCCATGTCTAGTCTGGAACAGTCGTTGGAAAACTTTAGGGTAGCGTCAAGCCAACAGATGATGGATTTGAATGCGTCCATGGCCGCCCTCATGCAACCTAGTGACCCGGTAGCAAGTTTTCAACTAGCTCCAACTTTTTCAATGTATGATGAGGCGGCAGGACAGGCAGTGAATTTGAGTGGAGAGAGTAAGATATACCCCCTTCCAAATCAAACCTACCCGTCTCAAATTGAATCCCACAACTCCTGTGTTGAAAGTCTATCAAATGTCCCAAATGAATTATCAGTTGAAGATAGAATGTTTAATGAGTTGTGCGACTTTGTAGTGTTCGATTTGCCCGATTGTGAAGGGTCCCTTTTGAGTGAAACCATACCCAATCCTCTTGACCTCTACACCTCCACTCTAGAACCTGAATTGATTGATATCCATGCTTTTGTGAGGTGTGTGAGAATATAGATTTTCACTTGATTGAGGATATTGACGCTGGGAACATTTGGGATGATGAACCCGTAGATTTGGCTGAGTTTGTCTCTTCAAATCATCATCCCGAGTCTTTAACTGTTTTTCCCGAACTTCATATGCATCTTGATATTGATGATAAAGGCATGGATGAGATAAATTTTGAGGAGAATTCTGAGGATAGTTTTGAGGATGAACCAGTTATAATTGATGAGTCGGATTTTCCAATTCATCCTGTTCCTTTCATTGACTGTGTACACCCTCCTGAACCTTTACCTGATACCCCTCATCGACCACTCCTCTCCATCGTTCCAGCATTGCAAGAAACCGTTTCACTTTCATTTTATATGTCTGGTTTACCAAGTTCGGCGTACCCATGGTTTCTCACGAATCTTGAGGGATTTGACCCCATCTCTCGACGGGTAAATATATTAGCACAATCGCTTTTTACACATCGCTCATCCTAAATTGTGCTAATCTATTTACTCCATTTGCACCCTCAAGTTCGTATTCCACTTCTTTTTCCCTTCCGCCATTTTTCTTCCTCTCATATACCGAGACCGTATCCCACTTCTCTTCGCATACGGTCTAGCGTATTGTCCATCTCTTTTCTCTACGCCTTCTTTCCCCAACCAGCACATTATAGAGACAAAATCTTTGAATGGTTGGTGCTCACTTTTGGCCTGTGTAAGGCCTTGTATAGATTGATACTGTTCTTTCCCCCCTAATCCTGAACTTCATCGCTTAACAGTGGAAACACTGTTTTACTTAAGTTTGGGGGGGACACCTTTTTTGTATATATTTTTTGTTTTCCTTTTTGTATATAATTTGTTTTTAGGGAGCGCCGGCAATTTTGACCCTCTTGGTACAGCCTGACAGTGAGGGCACTGTCAAGTTTAAGTTTGGGGGTGTGCTCGGTAAGCTTTCTTCCTTCGCATTCATTTGTATATTTTGCATTTGCATACCTTATTAAAAACCCATAAAAATCGAAAATTTTCCAAAAAATATAAAAACTTTGTCGTCAAGTTAGCTAATAGGGTAACTTAGGTTTTTATTCTGAAAGTTTAGTTGATATGATAGAAATAACTAAATTCTAGGCTTAGGATTTGAAAACCCTAAAAATAACCCTCATTCTGTCTAACTTTGGTAAGTATACGTCCTTACAGTTTTTCTTGAGAAATAGGTAATCTTGAGTTCAGTTTTTTGAGTTAAGTCAAGAAGAAGGGAAAGTATTGAAGCTTTACCGGAGGATAAGTCTGAAAAATAGTTTTTTTTCTTAAGTTCAAATTTAGAGAGTATATACCCTACAAACTGCACTTACACGCACCTTGAAACTTGGGATAGTAGAGGATACCTAGAAATACTCTTGCCTGAAAACCTAGTATGAAAGAAAAAAACGGTATTTGAAGCTAAACACCAAAAGAGCATGTGAAAAATATATCCGGTCTTGAAAAAGAAAAAGAAAAAGAAAAAGAAAGAAAAAAAATAGAATAAAGTCAAGACCTGGAAACTGCTATTTACGCCTTAAGCTCACGCATTCAGTAATCGGCTGTTAGTGCCTCAAGAAGCATTAATAGTCGCATAAAAGGTGTGTGAGCAAATCCGTCCATCCTTAATGAAAAGAAGTAGTATTAGGTATTAGGGCAAGGATATTATAGCTTGAATTGAATCTTGAGTGTAGGGGTGCAAATTTACACACACGTAGGGGTATACAATCGATGTTTGGACAAGAGATAGAAATGAAGAATAAGACTTGTATTTTCTGTAAGTTGATAAAAATCCCTGATTTGAGGCCACGCTTTAGAAGGAAAACTCAGGAGAACCAACATCTTTCTAAACTTTTTTGGAACGTATATAATCTAAGGGTAAATAGATAGGAGGTGTGAAAAATAAGGGTTGGATATTTCTAACTTAGGATGATACAGTTTCTAACGTAAATACTAAACTGTAGGAGTAGAATCAACGTTAACTTATGACACTAATTTGACGGGATTTTGTGGGTGTAATCCGCTGAAAACCCTCAGGAGACAACACTCCTCCTACTAGGGACACCTAGAGGTTTAACGGCTTGTTGCACGCGCTCAGTGCAATCGCGTTCCCTGCGAAAGTGCGGTTAGGATTTTATTTTTTGTGAATAATTGGTTTTGCTCGGGACGAGCAAAAGTTAAGTTTGGGGGTATTTGTTCATCACAGAATACTGCATTTTATACCGCCCATTCTTACGCTCGGTTATTTATAGGTAGGTGCTTTTAATCCGTGTTTGTTACATATTTGCAGGATACAGGTTCTCGGTTCTAAAACGGTGAAATTCATGGAAAACACGACAAAATCCGGGTTCCTACCAACCACTGAGAAAACACGGTCTCCGCTCGTCATCCGTATGTTGCCAGATACCAGTTTAGGAAGACAAAATGTCAAATCAATGTCACCTTCATGCACAAGACTCAATGGCAACAACAAGTTCCAAGAAATCTACGCGGAGCTCGAGGCAATCATGACAAAAGCATCCACAAAAGTCCACCTTTCCTCAATAGAAATTCTGGAAGAAATGTGAAAGTATTTTCAGAAAATAGGTGTACCAGACAACAGGGGACTGCATATCAGGGCCGTACAAGAAACACCATGCCCCAAATCCATCATAGGGCCGCGGATCCGCGGCCAAAGGGGGGCCTTGGCCGCGGATCCGCGGCCATGTGGGGTCCTCACTTTGTCGTCTTTTGTGGGTATTTTGGGGACTTCATATAGTGTCAGAATTTGCCTCTAGGGTTTCATTTCCCTGCCTATAAATACAGCAGACTTGAGCAAAGCCAAGGGGCATTCTTTGTTCTCCATTCTTTTGTAGTTTTAGTTCTTTTTCTTCTTCTTCTTCATTCTTTTTCCATGAAAATTGTAGTGAGAGATTTTTGAGTGGGAGATTAATGAAGATGAGGTTTTTGTATCATTCTCTTGTGTTTCTTCTTCCCCTTGAGATTCTTGCTTTCTCTTGATCATTCAACCTCTTCATTGAGCTTGAATGGTTAAGGGTTAGTTATTAATCTCAAGGGTCGTATTTTCTCACGGGACTAGTTCTTCATTTCACATGCGTTCTCTACCCTTCCCTTGATCTTGCAACCTCTTGATTGAGCTTGCAAGTTTAAGGGTTGGCTATTGATCATATGCTTGTCTTGAGTTCTATTTCTTGTTCTTTTATTGTTTATTTATTACTTGCATTTTTCATTCTTGCTTTACTTACTTGCAATTTAATTCCATGCACTTTAATTACTTGTAATCTTTTCTTTTCTTTGTTCTTTTCTTTTGCTCTCTTTTGTTCTTTTTGTGAATGAATGTAATTATTATTATTAAGAAGAAATACGATATTATAAGTTAAAGATTTTCTTTTCTCTTTTCCTTTTCCCGTTATTTTCCATTGAACTCCGCCCAAACCATACGCAAGCGCTCCGTTAGGCACCCTACCCTAACAAGGTAACGGTGATTCCTAACCGCGACCGGTTGCGTTCGGTTTGGCCGGAGGCGAAAGCAAGAGACAAGAACGGAAGGACAAGGGTAAATAAGCCGTATTCCACGAATACCGCGCTTAAATCCCCTAATCCACGTTGTTGCCGATTGCTCTAGCTTCAATTGGTCAAGACTCGGCTCAAAGGTTTCGAGTACGGATTTCTTTAGCTTATAATCTCGTATCTTTTCTTAACAACTTTATACTTGCAAATAAACACATAGGTTTGAACAAACTCATACAAATTCTTTATTGACTCGTCTAAGACAAGAAGGTAAAATACCACCATCTCCCTGTGGACCGACCCGTGCTCAACCGGCTAGCTGCATATCGACACCGTCTTGATTGCGGTTAACTTTAATTCTTCCAATCAATTCCAGCTTCCAAAGTGATAAGGACGACTCTAAGTCGCATTCGGGTTTTGTCTTTACCCTCAATGGAGGGGCGGTATGTTGGAAGAGTTCCAAACAGGATACCATTGCAGACTCAACGATGGAGGCTGAATACATCGCTGCCAACGATGCTGCCAAAGAGGCTGTCTGGATCAAGAAGTTCATTAGTGAACTTGGTGTGGTTTCATCCATTGAGCATCCAATACCTCTGTATTGCGATAACAATGGAGTTGTGGCTTTAGCCAAGGAACACAGGTCCCATCAAAAGTCCAGACATATTCTGAGGCGGTATCACCTGATCAGGGAGATAGTTGATCGTCGGGAGATCGAGGTCAGGAGAGTAGATGAAGGACAACACTGCGGATCCATTCACAAAGGCTATTCCCCAGATACAGTTTGAGAGATTATTCGGGATGCTAGGTATGAGCTACTACAGCAGCTGGCCTTAGTGCAAGTGGGAGATTGTTAGTTATGTATATGCCCTATAGGCCATTGTTGTACATATGATGTATATTATAATGGATGCTTGGATATATATAGAGATGACTTTCTTGCTCGTCATGATAGTATGCTATTTGGTTTCACTTTATCTTAACATGTTGACTTGTATTGGTTTACTGTTTTACTCTCACATGTTGATAAAGCCCTTAAGATCTGTACTCGACTACTGGGACTATGATGAGATCATACTAGTGGGGCCGCGGTAGTCGATGAGTACATCCTATAACTGTTCCTAGTCGAGGGTATATCGAGACAGGGCATCGATACACCAGAGTAGACTAGCGTATACACATCTTGACCCATATGATGGGCGATGGATGATCCCATATCCATCGGTGTTAGACATCAGAGATGGTGTACGGGTGTTCAGTGGAGACTGGGTACACTGGACGGACTAGCCGAGAACTCCCAGATGGTGATATACCACACGTCAGATGGCGGTTCTCCGGTGACACTGGTACATGGTAGTCTGTAGACCCGAGATCGTCATAGAGTCTTGTGTGATTCCCACTGTGCTTTGATTTCCACCTTACCACGTCCAAGAGGGCGTGCAAAACGGTGGCTTTTGGGTACAGTCCCGAATCACATGGAGGCAATGAGCGATGGGAGGGGATTCATCTCTCCCGGTATAGAGAGTTGATGTTGTGCTGTGTTCGATTGGCTATAACTGGAAGTCTCTGGCCAGGGCTGATATAGAGATTTACTGGTAAGTGTTACTAGTAGTTTCTCGACCCGTTATGAGCCATACATCGACACGACTTATCGGTTACTGGGGTCTGACGTATACCACCCCTAGACTTGATATGCGACATATCAGACGAACAGACCGGACTGTACGGGAGTATTACTGATTGGATTCACAGGAGAACGTACAGGCTAGCTTGTTGATCTTCTGATCGCTCAATACCTGGGTGGCTATTACGTTTAGCTGACCGCTTGCAGCTTGTGGGTGTTTGATATGATCATCACCTGCTACCGGCGTATTGACGATTCTTTAGAGTCCTACACAGAGGTTTCTTGGCTCAGGCGAAACGGAGTAGAGGCACATATGTGATATGTGCAGGACCGAGAATAATGCGATATGAGATACCATATTATATTCTCGCGATATTTAGAAATGAACCGGGTCATCGGATCAAGTGTTGATTCGATGAATCGGTACATGATATATTAGTCGGTAATATTCGATATAGCCGGATCGTCGGATCAAGTGTTGATTCGATGATTTAATGTATAATAATATATATGATATATTGTATTACATTATCTAATATTGGCTCGCTTTATTATTTCATTTTCTCACTGGATGATACATTGATATATATGCGATATATATTAATTGTATTATTTTCTTTTGTTGCAAATATATAATATATATATGATATATATTATTGTGACATGATATGATTAATTGTTAAACATGTTTAAGGATGATTAATTGAGGTTAGGGTTTGATTAGGGTTAGATGATTCATGCACCTTCTAGAAGATTTTTTCTTTTGTCATTCTTAGGATATTTTGTGATGACACATTTCTAAACCTAACCAAACCCTAACTCTAGTTTATTCTCTACTCATTTTTAGCCACTCATCCTTGACCATGGTTAATACTTCAATCATATACTTTGATTTCTATTCATCACAAAAGGATTAATATGATTATCATTTCCATTATCATCTTCTTCTTCTCTCTTGAAGAAGCTCACTAGATTTCTTGATGTGATGAATAAATATGAGAAAATGATATAAAAAGAAAGCAAAATTACTACTCTCTCATCCTCATCTCATCTAGCCCTTGAGATTAGTGTGTTCATCTCATAAGAGTGAGAAAGCTTGAGTCTTTGCAACTTCAAGGTAGATCATCGGAGATTTGGAATACTTCGAGCTAGCATGGATCGTTCGAGTCATGGAGCCTCTCATGAGTCCGGGAGATCGTGGATCGCGGCAAAAGGACTTCTACTCGGAGCTTGTGAAGTGAAGGAGCGGACTACAAAGGTTGTAATCCCTCACACTTAGATAAAAGTTATCATCTTGCATGTTAAACCCTAATAATCTAGCATAGATCCCGGCTTTGGGTTGTTCGGCACGTCTAAATTTTAATCCGGGCATGTTTGATGCCTTTTGAACCTTCACAAGAGTGCCTAGGAACCCTACATAACGGGCTACCAGGTATTGACTAAAAGAGACGTCTGTGAGCGAACTCAGCCTGACAACCCTACTGAGCCTGTCAGTGACAATATCCGTACAGTCCGGTCCGTTCGTCTATGAGCATCGCATGGCGGGCCTAGGGGGTTGGTAAAAGTCAGACCCCCAAAAGCGGTACAAGTCGTGTCGGAGTGTAGCCCAGAACAACCTGAGATACTACTGGAATACATACCAGTAAATCTCCTTGCCTCGACCGAGGGCTTCGTGTAATGGCTCTCCTAGACACAGCGCGACCTCACCCCCAATACCGGGAGAGACGAACCCCTGAAGATACGCTCACTGCCTCCATGTGGCTCGGGACTGTACCCAACTAAAACCTGTTTGCACGACTCTTTTGAGCCGTGGTAGGGTAGTAATCAAAGTACAGTAGAAACTCACACAAGACAAATGACGATCCCCAGGTCGATGAACTAACCTGTACACATGTCACCAGGGAACTGCCATCTGACGTCTGGTATATGCCCAACTAGCATGTTCCCGGCGAGTCCTGTCCGGTGTACTCATAACCCAATGAGCACCTGTATATATCTTAGGTGATCCAACTGACACCAGTGGCTTGTGAGACCGGCCACCGCCCCTCGTCGGGGTCTCGACTGTATACACTAGTCTATTCTGGAGTATCGATGCCCTGTCTCGAAACTCTCACGACTAGGGACCATTTAAGGATATGCTTATAGACTGACAGCTCCCACGTATATGATCGCCCTCATACTGCTGGTGGTCAAGCAAGAATCCTAGGGGCTCTACCAACGTGTAATAGCGACCTGTAAGGTCACCTAAAGCAGTACACGATGATAAAGGTAAACCAGATAGCATACTATCATCTCGAGTAAGACTGTCCTATCGGGATAGGTCCTCCCTCAATCATTACAATCACGTGCCTGTGATCCAATAATTGACTCTGAGGGCACTATCTCCAACAGAAACGAAGTGGTGCGCATATGAGATATGTGCGGAAGCTCGATTAAATACGAGTATATGATACTGTATTTTAATTGGGCGTTTTATACTAGTCGGGTCTTATGAGATATGACCAGTTTATTAAATCAAGTGTTGATTTCATATTGACTTTTATCTCAATTATTTAAACCCTTTTCTTTTAAATGGATGCATGCATGTATATGTACATGATGATGTGCATACACACATACATACATGCATATGTATCATGGTTGATGATATAAGTTAGATGGCAATATAAGAATCACATGGTAAATAATTATATATATGGATATTTTTGGATTAAGTAAAAGATAAAGGAAAATAGATAATGACTCATTTCTTTTTCATTACTCATTTCTTCTACACTTTTCCATGGTCGACTTTGACCTAACCATGGTTTATTTTCCTTCGCCTTTAACTCAAGAAGAAATATCTAGATATTATTTATTAACTATGGTTATTCTTTTGATATTTATCTCTCTCTCTCTCTCATTTTCTTTTTGCAATTATTCATTCAAAAAGAAAAAAATATCAAGCCATCTTCTTCTTCCTCTCTCTAGCTCTCTCTTGAGTGATATATTGAGTTAGATAAATAAAAAGAAAGGGTATTAAGTGAGATTAGCAACCACTTCATCATCCTACACAACCCTTGCTACTTTGTGTAGGGTGGTTTGCTTCAAGGTTTTCAAAGATCAAGTGAAGCAACAAGCTTAGGGCAAAAGACTTTGGGTGGATCGTCGTAGACTTAGAGGTGATCTAGAGAGCCATTCCAAAACAAAGGAGATCCAAGGAGTCATCTTAGGACGTCTACAAAGGTTGAAGTCTCTCCACTTAGTATAAATTATCTTTTAGATGTGATACTTTTAATTGTTACTTCATAATTCTAGTTCGATTCCTAGTTTAGTTTACTTAGCACCTCATAAATTTAAAGTTATGGCATGTGTGATGCTTCCAAACCCTAAACAAGGTGTTAAGGAAACCCTACAGTGGTATCAGAGACAAGCTAGAGCTTTGGAGTAACCTAGACGACGTTAAAAACCTCGAACGAACGAAACACGACGCCCGGGGGGTGCTCTCTAGAAATTTTTCAAAAACCTGGATTTTTTCAAATTAAAAATACTTAAAATATTCAGCAGGGTATTTTTTGGGCCCACAAGAAATATGATTCCCTGAATCGACCGTACGACCGCGGAACCGCGACTATAGTGGCCTTTCTGCGACGGTTCCGCGGCGCAGTAGGTGATTCATTGGCCGTAATTTCTTGTGCAGGCCCGTATGTATTTTGTGCAGTTACTGGTATTTTTTAAAACTGCTCAAGTGTTGAGCTTTAAGAGAACTCTGTGGGTGTTTAATCGTTCGATCGAATGTTTTAACTGCGCCTAGTTTATTAGTATGTGATACGATAATTGGAATCTACAAATTTGTTTGTTGTGTGTAAATATAGCAGTTCGGTCTCGGGATAAACGGAAATCTTGTTGAATTATCCGGTTTGTTTTGAAAAGGTGTTTTCTTGGATGAGACCCAAATGCGAGCTTTACATTGTTAGGCATGAAATCTTGTATATGTGATATTCCGGGTTTGTGTTGTCTAAAGGCAGTTCAGATTCCAATTGTTGTAGTTTTTCATGTTATTTCTCTATGGCCTTAAGTGTAGTATGTACTTGTATTGCCGGTTTTCGTTGTTATACATCAACGACGATCGGTGTATGCATACTTACTTACGTTGATGATATATGATATTATGTGTCGATGGGATTTGATGTGCAGGATTGTCGTGAATGAATAGCCGAGGGTTTTATGTGAGATGAGAGTTTTCTTTTCATTCATGTAAAATTAAATTGTATGTAATATTCTTTTATTTGGGGCACTTCCGGGTTGAGGTTGTTGTCACCAGTGTTGTATATTATTTATTTTTCCGCATTATGATAGACCCAAGGAGGAGGGCACAAGTGACCGGGTTCTAGGGTTCAGTAGGAGGCCATCTCGACGAGTCGAGACCGGGTCTCCTAAACTCCAGAATTGGTAGGGTCGCTTGCCGCTCTCATAGGGGTCTAGGGGTGCGGGCTTGGCTATTCATCGCGACCGTGGAATCCGTATTTTTATTGCTGACTAAATAAAAAATACGGACCTCCTAGATATCCTATATTAAATGTGCTTCTGCTGCTTTTATTATCTGATGTGATCATTTAATAAATATCTGAGACGAATGCGATATTATATATATGATATATAATACACGTTACTTATGTTTTGCACCCGCGCTAGCCCCGTCCCGGTATGCCGTTTGTTAAGTAACCTAACAGTGCATATCAGGACACTGTGGCGAATGCGAGTGCCATAAGTGTACATTATATTTTCGTTTCTTTCTGTAATGGCTTAGGATTTAAATGATGGGACTACATTAATGAGATTAATGTAAAAGATAAATGAACCTAAAAAGATGTTGTAGAATCGGATTTGAAACACACTCGGCCTTTTATGAAAAAGCAAATTTCAAAATGCGGAGCTTAAGCCACTCCTTTTTAAAGCCATTAGATTCTACAACGATATCAATTTCAAAGCGTTAAAAGTTTTCTTAAAAATTATCTGCAGCCCTCCGTCATTTTAGGAAGTAGAGTACTTAGTATTCGTGCTGCGTATTTTGACTTTAGTTAAGGCGAAGTGAACGGTAGCTAAGTGATGTCTTCCTACACTGCATATGATGCAGATTAGTTAGGACATTCATATGATTATGTTTACTTTAGTTAAAGGTCATATGGGTGGGTCTAGTTAATCATGAAATGATGGGCAGAACTTGACTAGTACTTATGATATGTTGACTTTAGTTAAGGTCATGAGTACTAGGGGTAAAAATCATATCGGGAATTTCAAGAGTTGAAAATTACAATGAGATTGTATACCTTCTATATGATAGTAGGATCCCGATCCCACAGCGAGCAAATGTTGCTCCTGCGAGAATTTTGCACTTTACAATTAGCTAACTCAGTAGGTGTCTAGAAAGGTGTCAAACGGGGCTAGGCCTCTGGAAAGATGAGGTTTATTTTAATTAGGTCCGTCCGAAAGCACGGGGAACCTCCCTCAAGTACCGGCACTGGCCTGGCTGAAAGGTTAGCGAAGTTGTAGAATGTAATTAATCCCGGCTAGTTTTCTTTTTAAAAGGTTTTAAAGAAAATTTGATAAAAACAGTGGGAGACATCGATTAGACAAGATAATAATCAATCTGATCTTTGCAAGAGCTTTCACTAAGTGTATTCTTTTCTCTCTTTTAATGGCAGATACCTATGACAGGACTTAAGATTCTATTAGATAAAAACAAGCTGAATGGGACCAACTAGGAATTTAAACATTGCCTTGACTTATGATAAAGTATCATATGTCCTCACGGCTCCAACCCTGCCCACCCTAGGTCCTAAACCTTCAGTTGCGGATAGGGAAATCCGCAAGACATGGGACGCTGACTGTGCCACGGCTAAATGCCTCGCGCTTGCATCGATGGATAACACACATCAAAAGCAGCACGAGAATATGTACGTACAAGCCATATTCCTCCATACAAAAGAGTTGTATGGAGAGCAATCTCGCGTATTACGATACGAAGCATCTAAGAAACTGTTTCAGATGTGAATGGCCGCTGGAACAGCGGTAGGAGACCATGTTCTGAAAATGATAGCTCTCATAGAAGAGCTTGAGGACCTTGGGTGGACAATGGACAATGAACAATATAAGGATATTATTCTGCAGTCTCTTCTCTCCACCTTTGCTCAGTTCATTGTTAACTTCAACATGCACAACATGGAGAAGGAACTGCCTGAACTCCTTAATATGTTAAGGAGTGCAGAGAGCACATTGAAGTCAGTGAAGACTCCCGTTATGAGTGTTGGGCCATCCTCCTCCTCTTACCCGAAGGCTAAGGCCAAGGGAAAGTTGAAGAAGAAACCCACCAAACCTAAGGGTGGAGTCAAAAAGGTTAAGGGAAAAGACAAGTCCAAGGTTGGGGAATCGAGAAAAGGAGAATGTTTCCACTGCAAAAAGATGGGACACTAGAAGTGGAACTGTATTGAGTACCTAGAACTCAAGAAGAAGCATAGTGATGCTTCAGCTTCAGGTGTGTTCGTAATTGAAAGCTTTTTTTCTATTAACTCTGCTTCCTGGGTATTGGATACCGGTTCGGGTTCTCATATTTTCAATTCTGTGCAGGCGTTGAGAAATAGCAGAGTTCTAAAGACAGGTAATCATACTCTCCAAGTTGGAAATGGTTCCAATGTAAATACAGTTTCAATGGGAGAGTATCACCTAGGGTTGCCTTCAGGTTGTATATTGGTTTTGAACCCGTGTTATTTTGTGCCAAGTATGCTTTGTAATATTATATCCATTTCCTTGTTAGACAATGAAAGGTATCATTTTGCTGTGCAACACAATGTTATGAACATTAGACTTAATCAAGAATTGATTGGTTGTGGTACATTAAATAACGGGATATGCGTCCTGAATCAACACACAGTTTTCAACGTACAACACGCAAATAAAAGAAAATTTTCAGATATAAATGAAGCTTTTCTTTGGCATTGTAGACTTGGTCAAATTAATGAAACAAGACTAAACAAGCTTCATACAGATGGATATTTAAATTCTTTTGAGTATAAATCTTATGTAACTTGCCAGTCTTGTATCAAAGGTAAAATGACCAAAACTCCGTTTACAGGACACGGAGAAAGAGCTACTGAGCTCCTAGGCCTCATACATAGTGATGTATGCGGACCAATGTCTACACATGGAAGAGGCGGTTTTTCTTACTTCATAACTTTTACTGATGATTTCTCAAGATTCGGTCATGCGTATTTGATAAAGCATAAGTCTGAAGCTTTCGAGAAATTCAAGGAATATAAACATGAAGTAGAAAACCAAGCAGGAAAGAGTATCAAGATACTTCGATCAGATCAAGGTGGAGAGTACTTAAGTACTGAGTTCTTGGACTTCTTAAAAGAGAATGGGATTCTCTCTGAGCTCAATCCACCTTACACACCACAGCACAACGGTGTCACGACCCGAATATTTCGACTCGTGACCGGCACTTAACCACGCTACGTCTACAGGCGTAACGCGACTAAGTAAGCCGAACCCAGAAATCAAAACCATTTAAAAGTAGCGAGTGTTGAAAACATTTAATTAAGACATTTAGAAAACCTTAAATAGTTCAATAAGTTCTTTTAAAGTTACGTCATCATTTAAATAATTTTGGCAGCATTTCCTTTGTAAAAGTAACCCCGAGACCGGGTATAAAACAGGATATGAGTGAAAATGAGATATAATGAAACAAAACATTCCCAAACGGGATCAATCACGCCCAACGGTGGAAACCATCATCATAAGAGTAATATACGACGCCGTAGCGAAGAATGAGCAATAAGTAGACATCACAGAAATATAAACTGCATATAAAAACAGTCGGCTCCCACGAGCTCGACACCAGAATACAAAATATACATCATCGTCCTCACACAGTATCTAAGTCCAGTACATAAATGGTAGATGGAGAATACTAGATACAAAAAGGGGTACAATAAAAGTAATCAGATACCACAACCCACCTAAAAAAAACAGCTCACGCACCAACTGTAGTGGTATCTGTAGCCAAATGATGCAGAAGGGCAGCCTGCCACGACTACTCTAAAGGGCAACCTGCAAATACTGTAGCACAACGGGGGTGAGTTGCCAACTTGTGAATAGA
Organism: Agapanthus africanus; assembly: GCA_030015575.1. Classification (NCBI taxonomy): domain Eukaryota; kingdom Viridiplantae; phylum Streptophyta; class Magnoliopsida; order Asparagales; family Amaryllidaceae; genus Agapanthus; species Agapanthus africanus. The sequence continues at coordinate 703,188,711 of JASDDO010000024.1, read as the reverse complement.
GATAACATATAAAGGTAATCGCGAGCATGCACGTACTGCGCAACTCTAACATATGCCAGCAGATGATATCAATGCGTGATAAGCAGTATGTGCAATGATCATGCAGATACCCTGCCAGGTAAAATAACTACAGGATGAGATACATGATAATCAATGCTGAGCATGGGATAAATAACATCTACACGGAATATCAACGTGGAAAGGTAATCGGTGCTCAAAACTGCACCCCAAATCCCAAATAAACTCAGGCGCCGGCACTCTCCTCGGCCCTCAAATCCTGTAAAATCTCTGAGAATCACGAGTGCCCAACATCGGCACTCAAATATCATAAAATACTTGTGTCCAGCATCGACACGCAAATCCTTATATATCGGGCTCCGTCAGTCCGGATCAGCCCACGGGCTCCGTCTGCGGTATCGGCCCTCGGCCCCGGCAGTACGGATCACCCCGCATCCATCTCTCGACTCTGGTCAGTATCCTCCGGATAACCGCCAGGTCAAACCAATCATCGGTAGGTACTCGCCACCCTGCCAGGCTCATCGTCTACTCCACGAAAAAGATTTCTTGCCCCGGGGAACCATACCGGGTCTACCACGAACCCGCAAACGGATCATCCAACTCCTCGAATCGGGTTTCAAGCACACATCTCAGCACCGAGAAAACGCGTGGTGGACGCACCAAAATATCATATCATGAGGGACCGGGTTTTCAAATAGTGCATCTTTTCTTTAAATAATTCCACGGTCCTCAAAACCAGAAATTTCATGGAAATCCAACACCAATGAGTGAATCAAATGCGATGTGCTATGTACATCAAGTCACAATGTAGGTACAAGGGAGAACCGCTTTTTTCTAAATAGTTTCAGTTTTCAAAGACATCTTGCGGCTCCCAATTTCTATGAAAATCATAACGAATCATATATGAAATGAACTACAGCAATATAATCATGGCAATTCTACAGTGAGTGTGTCATGGTAATTACTAACGGTGTGTGTGTCACATGCAGATTAGTGCTCGTGCAGCATGAACCGTTAGTAATAGTGCGGTGTTCTATCAATTCTAAGTTTACATACATATAGCAGGGAATGCAGTATGCAACAATAGTATACATGAAAGTCAATGTAGGTAAATGCAATATATAACTATAAGGTCCTATCAGCCCTGACGCATAACGCCATGCGGGCGATATCCCCGTAGATGTTAAATCTACTCACCGAAGTCTCGCACTAAGTGTAGCCGACGACTTTCTTCCCTTTCTTCGCAGCGTCCGTCTCACTCGCCTGCGAACCTAGAATCATACAATATATCACACATAAGCTCAAATCCACAAAATCTTGACATTAAGGTCAAACTAGAAACCCGTGTCGCAAACCAAGCGCGCGTGTGCGCGATACGTAAAAACGTGTGATTACGCGCCTAAAACTACCCCGACGCGTCGCGATACGCAGAAACCCCAAACCACATGCGTATCTCGCGTGTCGCGAAGGTTTAAAATACGAGAAATAGGGTAATTAGCTCCAGATTTTCCTACAGCAAGAATCACACAAAAATACACATGCCATGAGTCTAAAGGTTGCAGCAGACACTACTAGATACAAACCCCAACCCAAACCCTCCCCATCTGGCCGCAATTTGCGGCCAGATCCAATTTTTCGGTGGCCTGAACAAGTCATAAAGGGGTCGGGTTCTACCGGGGGATCAGCACCTAACCACTATACTGCAGTCATCTCAAAATTATTCTGAACCCACTAGGTCGATAGCAGTTTACAAAAAGCTAGTTTTTGCTCAAAAACGAAGAATTTTCATCAATTAGGAATCTGGTGGTATTTTAGTGCAATGGGGATTAAGCTAGGTTAACAGGGCCTTAACAACACTCCATCAACCTACTAAAGCCAATTCATACATCAATTGGTTATGGTTCCAACTAATCACCACATATCACACTAAAACGCACCAATAAACACTAATCGAAGCTAAGTTACACTAATTAAGCAAACTAGGGATTAAGTTCAAGAAGTATACCCCACACTCGACCCTAGGGAGCTGGAGGAAGAAGAAGGAGTGGAGGGAAGGAGCTGCAGCTGGAGTTGTGGCTGCTGCTGCTGCTAACTGCTGTTACTGCTGCTCACTGGTGCTGCTGTTGCTGCTTGCTGGCTGCTGCTGTGCTTGCTTCAGCTGCTGCTGAGCTTGCTTCAGCTGCTGCTGATGTAGATGCTTCTGCTGCTGCTATGGAGAGGTAAGTGTGTGAGTGTGAGAGTGAGGTTGAGAGAAAAGAACACAAAGATGAGAGGGAATCATAACCCAAATGTCAACCCCTTCACTCTCTCTCTTCATTAAATGCAAGCATGGCTTTTGCCATGATGCATTCTCTCTCTCTCATTCTCACCAAGTCAACACTCCAAAAAGGAAATTCAAATTAAAGCAACCCTCAATTAACTAATTAAACTTAATTAAAACCCAAAAGACTTAATCCCCATGATTAAACCCACCATGGTTGCTAATCATGGTATTACCTCATTTTAAAACCTTAGTTTACATGCACATGTGTGTGCAGGCCTAGGAAAATTCTAGAAAAATATTTATTAAATTGGGAAAAATATTTGAAACTCAATTTGGTAAACTTTTTATTAAAACCCCTTTATTTAAATATAAATAGCCACTAAACACATCCTAAGGTGTTACAATCTCTCCCCCTTAAAGAAATTCGTCCCCGAATTTCAAAATCTAACTACACGTACCTTCGAAAAGACGGGGGTACTTCTTCCTCATCTCGCTTTCGGTCTCCCAAGTGACCTCCTCGCTGCTCGGACCACGCCAAAGTATCTTGACTGATGAAATGTCTTTCGATCTCAATTTCTTCACTTGTCGATCCAAGATCATCACCGGCTGCTCCGCATAGGAAAGGTCGCGCTCAAGCTGGATTGTCGGGTGCTGAATCGCATGCGAAGGATCATGAAGATATCTATGGAGCATCAAAATGTGAAATACGGGGTGTACATCTGGAAAACTGGGCGGAAGGGCTAACCGGTATGCAACTGCACCAACACGCTCGAGGATCTCGAAGGGGCCCACATATCTGGGACTGAGCTTCCCCTTCTTCCGAAACCTCATCACACCTTTCATTGGGGAGACCCTCAAGAAAACATGATCACCAACAGAAAACTCAAGTCTGTGCCGCCGACGGTCCGCATAAGATCTCTGCCTACTCTGGGCTGCTCTCATCCTATCGCGAATCAACTGGATCTTCGCGGTCGTCTCCTCAACAATCTGTGGCCCTAAGATACTGCTCTCACTGAGCTCTGTCCAACAGGCGGGCGATCTGCATATCCTCCCATAAAGAGCATCAAATGGTGCCATCTAAATAGCCTCCTGGTAGCTGTTATTGTAGGAGAACTCTACTAAGGGTAAGTGATGATCCCAGCTACCTCCGAAATCTAATAAACACGCTCTGAGCATGTCCTCAAGAGTCTGAATAGTCCGCTCTAACTGTCCGTCGGTCTGTGGATGAAATGTTGTGCTGAAACTCAAGCGAGTGCCCAAAGCCTCCTGAAGCCTCTACCATAGTCGACTGGAAACTGGGTGCCTCTGTCGGACACGATACATGTCAGGACTCCGTACAGTCGTACTATCTCGTCGATGTAAATCTGGGCGTACTGAGAAAATCCAAAAGTTGTCTTCACTGGTAGGAAGTGAGCCGCTTTCGTCAAACGATCTACGATCACCCATATGGAGTCATACCCTCGCCTAGTCCTGGGTAGACCCACAACAAAATCCATCGAAACCTGCTCCCATTTCCACTACGGAATGGGTAACGGCTGTAGCTCTCCCGCGGGCCTCTGGTGCTCAGCCTTGACTTGCTGACAACTCAGGCATCTCGATACAAAATCTGCGATGTCCTTCTTCATTCCGTCCCACCAGTAAACATCTCTCATATCATGATACATCTTGGTGGAACCGGGATGGACGTTGTACATCGATCGATGTGCCTCCTCAAGAATCTCGCGTCGCAGTCCCTCAGCATCTAGTACGCACAGTCTAACCCCAAATCGTAGTAGCCCCTGATCATCGATCACGAATTCGGAAAATTTGCCCTGTCCAATCTGTGCCATGATCTCCGAACATCGGTCATCACTGCGCTGTGCCTTATGTATGCGGTCAAGTAACTGTGGGCGTGCACGAACATGCGCGATCTGTCCTCCAATCGGCGTGAACTCGAACTGTACTCGGCTGTCGCATAATATCTGCCAATCTGCCGACGACTGCCTCTGTACTGCGCTCAAATAAGATAGACTACCCCCGGGCCTCCTGGTCAAAGCATCCGCCGCCACATTCACCTTGCCCGGGTGATACAAGATCTCGCAGTCGTAATCCTTCACTAACTCCATCCATCGGCGCTGTCTAAGGTTCAGGTCTCGCTGCTGAAATATATACTTTAAACTCTTGTGATCAGTGAATATCTAGCACGACTCGCCGTATAGGTAATGTCGCCAAATTTTAAGTGCAAAGACCACAGCAGCCATCTCCAAATCGTGAGTGGGGTAGTTCTGTTCATGTTTCTTCAATTGCCGTGAAGCATACGTGATCACCCTATCATGCTGCATCAATACGCACCCTCGCCCCACTCAAGAAGCATCACAATAGACCATAAATCCGCCTAATCCGGAAGGTAATGATAATACTGGTGCCGTAGTCAGCCGAGTCCGTAGCTGCTGAAAACTGTGCTCGCACTCCTCCGTCCAATCGAAAGGAACTCCCTTCCGGGTCAACCCAGTCAAAGGTGTAGCAATACTGGAGAAGTCCTGCATAAATCGCCTGTAGTAACCGGCCAACCCCAAAAAGCTGCGAATCTCCGTAACTGATGTGGGTCTGGACCAACGCTGAACGGCCTCGATCTTCCTTGGGTCTACACATATACCGTCTCGTGAAATCACATGCCCCAAGAAGTCTACGCTGTCCAGCCAGAAAGCACACTTGGAGAATTTCGCGTAAAGCTGGTGCTCCCTCAAGGTCCGCAGTGTAATCCGCAGGTGCTGCTCGTGCTCCTCACTACTCCGAGAATACACCAAGATATCGTCAATGAACACTATGATGAACAGATCCAAATATGGCCGGAAAATATGGTTCATCAAGTCTATGAATGCTGCTGGCGCATTGGTGAGTCCGAACGACATCACCAAAAACTCATAATGGCCGTAGCGCGTACGGAAAGCTGTCCTAGGAATGTCCTCATGTCGAACCCGCAGCTGATGATAGCTCGATCGTAAATCGATCCTCGAAAAGTATCTTGCCCCCTGAAGCTGGTCGAACAAATCGTCGATACGTGGCAAGGGATATCTGTTCCGCACTGTCACCCTGTTCAGCTGGCGGTAGTCGATATACAGACGCAAACTGTCGTCCTTCTTCCTAACGAACATGACTGGAGCACCCCAAGGAGAAACACTGGGTCGAATAAGTCCCTTATCCAACAAATCTTGCAACTGACCCTTCAACTCTCAAAGTTCCGCCAGGGCCATCCGATAAGGCGGTATGGAAATAGGCCCCGTGCCAGGAACCAGATCAATACAGAAAGAAATGTCGCGCACAGGCGGTAGCCCAGGAAGCTCGCCAGGGAACACATCAGGAAACTCGCTAACAACCGGAACCTGATCCAATGGAATCTCCGTAGCGCTAGCATCGCAAACATAGGCGAGAAATCCCTGACATCCCTTCCTCAAAAGCTGTTCAGCGCGAAAAGAAGAAATCACACTGTGAGGGGCGGCACCATGGTCCCCCAACACAACAAAAACCGACTCGCCGGGAAAACAGAATCTAACTGTCTTCTCACGGCAGTCCACAGAAGTATAGCACGTGGCTAACCAATCCATGCCCAAAAGAACGTTGAAGTCCAACATCTCAAGAAGGATCAAGTCGACAGGCAACTCTCTCTCGCCAATACAGACGGTGCAAGATCGGAACACGTTCCTAGCAACAAACGACTCTCCCACAGGAGTAGTCACCACAAGCGGCTGATCAAGGAAACCGGACTCTCTACCTAAACTCGGCACAAAGTGTGTGGATACGTACGAGTGCGTGGATCCGGGATCGAACAACACGTGTGCATCAACAGAACATACTGAAAGAATACCTGAAACCACCGCATTGGACGCCTGTGCGTCCTGATGCGTCAAAGCAAAGACCCGCGCCTGTCCACCACCTGCGACTGACTGCCCCCTGCCTCGGTCATCCCGTCCTCTCTGAACAACTCCTCCACGCCCACGACCTCTCTGAGTATGAGTCTGATGCGGAACAATGGTAGGTACAACAGGCAACGCCTTCTGGGGTGGTGAAGGTGGTAAAGTAACATGCGGTGTTGCCTCCTCCCTCCGGTGTATCTCAGGACAATCTCTAACGAGGTGAAGTAGACTGCCGCATCTAAAGCAACCCCGCGACGACTGCTGACTCTCCCGGGGATACGAACTAAACATCTGGCCTCGCCCCGAGTCTCTGCCACTCCCCGTACCTGAACGATACCTGTCGCGGCGTCTGAATGACTGTCTCCGTGCGGATATACTAGTACGAACTCTCTTCGGCTCTGGAACTACCAAAGTCTCAGCAAGGCGCTCGTCGACTATTAGGGCTGCCTCTACAGCTGCTGCGTATGTCTCGTAATGCTGCGCGCTGATCGCGAGGAACAGTGGCGTAAGCAAGCCTCGAACAAATCTCTTGACTCGCATCTCCTCGGTAACCACCAGGTACGGAGCATAAACTGCTATCTCTGTAAACAGCACGTCATACTCTGCCACTGACATCTCCGGAGTCTGGCGTAAGGACTCGAACCTGCGTGCTCTAGCATCTCTGACACTCAGTGGAAGAAAGCGGGCAAGGAATAGTGCCACGAACTCTGTCCAGGTCATAGGAGGAAGACCTGTCGCTCTACCCTTCTCAACTGAATCACACCACTTCTGTGTAAGACCTTCCAAGCGAAAGCTCGCGAACTCAACCTATCTCGCATCTGCGCATCTGAGGGAACGGCATATCCGGGCCATCCTATCAATGAAAGACTGTGGGTCCTCGGCTGTATCGGTGCCTGTGAAGACCGGAGGCTTCAACCTCATAAACTCTGATAGCGATAATGTAATCACCTCCATGGCTGCAGGGGCAACTGGCTGTGCGGTAGGTACCATCGCGGTCTCTGGAACGGGTGGAGCTACCTCTGGTCGCTGTGCTCGAAGCGTCTCAACTAGCGATCCTATCATCTGGCGCATCTCCTGCATGCTGGATCCCACCGTCTGGCACATATCCTGCATACCAGCCCCTAGCGTGGCGATCTGATCTGTCACGGGAGGAACAGTCTGCTTGGGTACAACGGGTGCACTGCCCAGATCATTCCTCGTCTCGAACGAGTCAACTCGAATCTCGGCCCTCGCGGCCGCTCTCTGCGTCCTCGTAGTCTTTGGAGGCATAATGGCTGAAAGAAAATTAGGATTCGATAAGAATACGGAAATCGAATCACAAGAATATATATACTCAAGAAGGAATTTAAATCAATAAGTCCTAAGGTCGCCTTGGCGAAGTACCGTGTCGTGAGTATGCCGCGGAACATACACACGCTACGCCACTCTGCTTCAGCTACCTACTCCATCATACCAAGGTCAACCTACACTCCGAAAGGTAAAACCTACGCTCTGATACCAACTTTGTCATGACCCGAATATTTCGACTCGTGACCGGCACTTAACCAGGCTACTTCTACAGGCGTAACGCGACTAAGTAAGCCGAACCCAGAAATCAAAACCATTTAAAAGTAGTTCAATAAGTTCTTTTAAAGTTACATCATCATTTAAATAATTTTGGCAGCATTTCCTTTGTAAAAGTAACCCCGAGACCGGGTATAAAACAGGATATGAGTGAAAATGAGATATAATGAAACAAAACATTCCCAAATGGGATCAATCACGCCCAACGGCGGAAACCATCATCACAAGAGTAATATACGACGTCGTAGCGAAGAATGAGCAATAAGTAGACATCACAGAAATATAAACTGCATATAAAAACAGTCGGCTCCCACGAGCTCGACACCAGAATACAAAATATACATCATCGTCCTCACACAGTATCTAAGCCAGTACATAAATGGTAGATGGAGAATACTAGATACAAAAAAGGGTACAATAAAAGTAATCAGATACCACAACCCACCTAAAAGCAAAACAGCTCACGCACCAACTGTAGTGGTATCTGTAGCTAAAAGATGCAAAAGGGCAGCCTACCGCGACTACTCTAAAGGGCAACCTGCAAATACTGTGGCACAACGGGGGTGAGTTGCCAACTCGTAAATAGAGATAACATATAAAGGTAATCGCGGGCATGCACGTACTGCGCTACTCTAACATATGCCAGCAGATGATATCAATGCGTGATAAGCAGTATGTGCAATGATCATGCAAATGCTCTGCCAGGTAAAATAACTACAGGATGAGATACAAGATAAACAATGCTGAGCATGGGATAAATAACATCTACACGGAATATAAACGTAGAAAGGTAATCGTTGCTCAAAACTGCACCCCAAATACCAAATAAACTCAGACGCCGGCACTCTCCTCGGCCCTCAAATCCTGCAAAATCTCTGAGAATCACGAGTGCCCAACATCGGCACTCAAATATCATAAAATACTCATGTCCAGCATCGACACGCAAATCCTCATATATCGGGCTCAGTCAGTTCGGATCAGCCCACAGGCTCCGTCTGAGGTATCAGTCCTCAGCCCCGGCAGTACGGATCACCCCGCATCCATCTCTCGACTCTGGTCAGTATCCTCCAGATAACCGCCAGGTCCAACCAATCACCGGTAGGTACTCGCCACCCTGCCAGGCTCATCGTCTACTCCACGAAAAACATTTCTCACCCCGGGGAACCATACCGGGTCCACCACGAACCCGCAAACGGATCATCTAACTCTTCGAATCGGGTTTCAAGCACACGTCTCAGCACCGAGAAAAGGCATGGTGGACGCACCAAAATATCATATCACGAGGGACCGGGTTTTCAAATAGTGCATCTTTTCTTTAAATAATTTCACGGTCCTCAAAACCAGAAATTTCATGGAAATCCAACACCAATGAGTGAATCAAATGCGATGTGCTATGTACATCAAGTCACAATATAGGTACAAGGGAGAACCGCTTTTTTTTAAATAGCTTCAGTTTTCAAAGACATCTTGCGGCTCCCAATTTCTATGAAAATCATAACGAATCATATATGAAATGAATTACAGCAATATAATCATGGCAATTCTACAGTGAGTGTGTCATGGCAATTACTAACGGTGTGTATGTAACATGCAGATTAGTGCTCGTACAGCATGAACCGTTAGTAATAGTGCGGTGTTCTATCAATTCTAAGTTACATACATATAGCAGGGAATGCAGTATGCAACAATAGTATACATGACAGTCAATGTAGGTAAATGCAATATATAACTATAACGTCCTATCAGCCCTGACGCATAACGCCATGCGGGCGATATCCCCGTAGATGTTAAATCTACTCACCGAAGTCTCGTGCTAAGTGTAGCTGACGACTTGCTTCCCTTTCTTCGCAACGTCCGTCTCACTCGCCTACGAACCTAGAATCACACAATATATCACACATAAGCTTAAATCCACAAAATCTTGACATTAAGGCCAAACTAGAAACCCGTGTCGCAAACCAAGCGCGCGTGTGCGCGATACGTAAAATGTGTGATTACGCACCTGAAACTACCCCGACGCGTCGCGATACGCAGAAACCCCAAACCACATGGGTATCACGCGTGTCGCGAAGGTTTAAAATACGAGAAATAGGGTAATTAGCTCCAGATTTTCCTACAGCAAGAATCACACAAAAATACTCATGCCATGAGTCTAAGGGTTGCAGCAGACACTACTAGAGACAAACCCCAACCCAAACCCTCCCTATCTGGCCGCAATTTGCGGCCAGATCCAATTTTCCGGCGGCCTGAACAAGTCATAAAGGGGTCAGGTTCTACCTGGGGGATCAGCACCTAACCACTATACTGCAGTCATCTCAAAATTATTCTGAACCCACTGGGTCGATAGCAGTTTACAGAAAGCTAGTTTTTGCTCAAAAACGAAGAATTTGCATCAATTAGGAATCTGGTGGTATTTTAGTTCAATGGGGATTAAGCTAGGTTAACAAGGCCCTAACAACAATCCATCAACCTACTAAAGCCAATTCATCCATCACTTGGTCATGGTTCCCACTAATCACCACATATCGCACTAAAACGCACCAATAAACACTAATCGAAGCTAAGTTACACTAATTAAGCAAACTAGGGGGTAAGTTCAGGAAGTATATGTTAGTTGTATGTATGCCCTAGAGGCCAGTATTGTACAGATGATGTATATTATATTGGATGCTTGGACATATATAGAGATGACTTTCTTGCTCGATATGATAGTATGCTATCTGGTTACTCTTTATCTTAACATGTATACTAGTCTCTTTAAACTGTCTTATGGTTACATGTTGGTAAAGCCCTTAGGATGTGTACTTGACTACCTGGACTATGATGCAGATCATACTAGTGGGGACATGGTAGTCCATAAGTACATCCTTTAAGGTCCCTATTCGTGGGTGTATCGAGACGGGGCATCGATATACCAGTGTAGACTAGCGTATACGCTTCTCGACCCATGAGATGGGTGATGGATGATCCCATATCCATTGGTGTTTGACATCAGAGATGGTATACGGGTGCTCAGTGGAGACTGGGTACACTGGACGGACTCGCCGAGAACTCCCAGATGGTATTATACCTCACGTCAGATGGCAGTTCTCAGGTGACACTTGTACAGGTTAGTCTGTAGACCCGAGATCGTCATAGAGTCTTGTGTGATTCCCACTGTGCTTTGATCTCCACCTTACCACGTCCATGAGGGAATGAAAAACGGTGGTCTTTGGGTACAGTCCCGGGTCACATGGAGGCAATGAACGATAGGAGGGGTTTCTTCTCTCCCGGTATTGGGGGTTGATGTTGCGCTGTGCTCGATTAGCCGTAACAGGGAAGCCCCTGGCCAGGGCTGATCAGAGATTTGCTGGTAAGTGTTACCAGTAGTTTCTCGACCCGTTATGAGCCTCATGTCAACACGACTTATCGGTTATTGGAGTCTGACGTTTACCACCCCTAGACTTGATATGCGACATATCAGACGAACAGACCGGACTATACGGTAAGTGTTACTGGTTGGATTCACAGGAGTGTGAGCGGGCTAGCTCGTCAATCTTCTGATCGCTCAATACATGGATGGCCGTTACGTTTATCAGACTGCTTGCGGCTTGTGGGTGCTTGATATGATCATCATCTGCTGCCGGCGTATTGACGAGTCTTTAGAGTCCTACACAGAGGTTTCCTGGCTCAACCGAAACGAAATAGGAGCGCATATGAGATATGTGCAGGACCGACAATAATGTGTGTATGTGATACCGTATTCAATTCTCGCGATAAATGTATCCACTGGTTATATTCGATATAACCTAGTTATTGAATCAAGGATTGATTTGATAAGCCGATACATAGGATACTAGTCGGTTATATGCGATATGACCGGATCGTTAAATCAAGTGTTGATTTAATGATTTAATGTATAATTATATATTTGATATATTACTTTGCATTAGCTAGTATTGGTTCACTTTATATGGATTTTCTCACTTGATGTGCAAGAAGTATATGTGATATACTTTTGTGCATATTTTTGTATCATGTTTGATGATACTTGATCATGTGGTGAAGTGTAAAGGATTAAACCATGGTTAAGAGATGATTAGGGTTTTGCTTTTTCATTTATTTATTTGTTTATTTATTTGGAAATGATTTAGATAAGAATGGTGGCTTCTTTTGTTTCTAGTTGAAGCTTCATGAAGCTTTGACTTCTTAACCATTCTTGTCTTCATGCTTAACCCTAACCCATCCAAGTAACCATGGTCTATTCTCTACACTCTACCCTAGTTAGTATATGATAAGCATTCATTTACTTTTCATTTTAAGATAATACTTATCATATTCTAGCTTCATCTTCTTCTTCATCTTCAAAAACAAAAGCTTGATGCCATCAATGGCAACTTGAGTTCTAAAGTGAGAAATCAAATTCTAAAGTGAGCCCACCTCCTATTTCTTCACCCTATACCTCTTGCCAAGTTGTTTTGGGTGTTTTCTTCATAAGTTTCACAAATTTGTGAAGTCGGAGCTTGAACTTGTGATGCCTCGACGTAGATCATCTTCGGCACGAAGCCGACGACCTAGTCCGCCCATTTTCCCGATGAAGCCGACGATTGAGTCCGGGATTCAAGATGGACAGCGAGAGAACGCCTACGTGGATCTAAGGAAGTGGATATCCGGATCTACAAAGGTTGTAGCTTCTGATCTTTAGTTAAATTGTTAACTAGATTCGTATTTCGCCTAGATTTCTAGTCATTGATCCGTATTAGGATTTCTCGGCACTCATATATTTTAAAATTGGCATGGTTGATGCCTTGTGAGACCTCTATAGTATGCCTAGGAACCTTTCAGTGGTATCAGAGCCTAGCTAGAGCCTTAGGCGAAGTCTAGACGACGTTTGAAACCCGAACGAACCCGAAACCCTAAAACCCAAGTGCTCTCTGGACTTTTTCTAAAATCTGGGATTTTTTCATATTAAAAATGCTTAAAAAATTCAGCAGGGAAATCTAAGAATTACGATGCAAAATTTATCCCATGAACAGTAATTAGTGCGGCGGAACCGCGGCAGAACCTGGCATCTGCGGCGGTTCCGCGGCAACTTGATGATATCATCACTCCCGTTTTGCACAGTAATTAATATTTTATTATGCTGAGTTTTCTGGGAATTTTTAATTTGACTCAGGAGTCGAGTGTTCTGAGGTTGCATTGGGAATCGGTATTTCGATCGGATTATCAAATTTTGTCTAAGTGCTTTCTGGATAATTTTTTGAATATGTTAAAAAGTTCGACCGGATATAAATACCCAACTTTTCCCCTGTCGGGAAATTTCCAAGTGTTGGATTTTTCCGTAGTTTAACGACGTTCTAACTAGTGCAAGTAACACGATGGACCCTCTAGAAGACAACAAACCTTAACTCGATTATGTGACCGTCTTGAACTGCCCTTTGAACCTTCGGGTTTGGGGCAGTACGGCGTGCCATATGTGAGGCGTTGGCTTGACTCTTCTACGGTTGGACCGTTGGTACTGTGGCACGAACTGAATGTTGTTAGACTTATTTCATGTGTTGAGCTGTATCGGGAAAACTTGGGTATTCGACTGTTCGATAGGAAAGTTTAACATTTTCTGTTTATCTGAAATGTGATACAATAATTGGAATTCACAAACAGTTATGAGATAACTGAATGAATGTTATAAATCTAGCGGTTTAGTTTCACTTGATATTGAAAACAGTTTTCGATAATGAGACTAAAATGCGGGGTTTATAACTGTTAGGCATGTGATGTCTAAGTATTTCATTTGATTAGGCATGTGATGTCTAAAGAGGTTGCGGATTCCAACTGTTGTAGTTTTACACTTTCTTTTCTGTGACCGTAAGTGTAGTATGTTCATATCGCCGGTTTCGTTGCTATACGTCAACGAAAATTGGGGTATGCATACTTACTTACGTTGATGATATGTGATGTTATGTGTTGCTGGATATGTTATATTGGATCGTCGTGTTTGAATAGCCGGGGGTTTTTATGTGAGATGAGTGTTTTTCATTTTCATTCATGTAAAAACTTGTATGTAATATTCTTTTTATTTGGGGCACTTCCAGGTAGCGGAAGTTGTCACCTTTTGTATATTATTTACTTTTCCGCATTAGGATAGACCCAAGGAGGGGAGCACAAGTAACCGGGTTCTGGGGTCCAGTGGGAGACCAACTCGAGGAGTCGAGTCCGGGTCTCCTAACCCTAGAATTGGCAGGGTTGCTTGCCGCTCTCGTAAGGGTCTAGGGGTGTGGGATTGGCTATTCATCATGACCATGGAATCCGTGTTTTATACTGGCTCGTATTGAAAACACGGACGTCCTAGTATATCCAATATTTCATATGTTTCTACTGCTGCGATATCTGTGATGTGATCATGTGATGTTCCGTGATAGATACAGTATATAGTATATATGATATATTATATAGACGTTACTTATGTTTTGCACCCGCACTAGCCCTGCCCTGCTCTGTCGTTAGTTACCTAACCTAACGGTGCACGAGGGGACATCCAGGCGAATGCGGATGGCATAAGTGTACGTCGTATTTATCTGTGATGTTTAGGTATTTAAATGCTGGGACTTCATTAATGTGATTAATGAAAGAAAAGAAACCTAAGATGTTGTAGAATCGAATTTTAAACAAAACAGGTAGCTACAGTTATTGCTTTGCATAGTGATATATATGATATACCCTGCACCTTATTCGATGAGGAAAGGACCGAGATCCCTTCACCGGGAGTGACTCCTTTAGCAATAACTGGCAGATGCTACACACTCGGTTTGACTTTTGATTGCTTCTATAGTTTCTGCTTTGCACAGTGATATATATGATATATCCAGCACCTCATTCGACGAGGAAAGGGCCGACGATCCCTTCACCGGGAGTGACCCCTTTAGCAAAACTAGAAAAGCCTCAAAATCACTCCATTTTCAAAACTTTATTTGATTCTATAACAATATCAAGTTCATTACGCAATAGGTTTTCAGAAAAAACCTGTCGTAGCCCTCCGTCATTTAAGATAAGAACTGTTTAGTATTCGTGCTGCGTTTGTTGGCCTTTGTCAAGGCGTAGTGTGCGGTACCTGAATAGTGCTTATCTGCTTGTGCATGTGATGCAGATTGTTTCAGGGTAGTCGTACGACCTTGTTGGCCTTTATCAAGGGCCGTGCGGGTGGGTTTGATTCAATCAAGAAATGACGGGTTGAACTTGACTAGCATCCTGTGATTTGTTGGCCTTTGTCAAGGTCATAGGACACTAGGGGCAAAATATTATCGGGAATTTCAAGTGTTGAAATTTGCAATGAGATTGCATACCTTCTATGAGATAGTTGGATCCCGATACCCACTGCGAGTAAGAGTTACTCCTGGGAGAGTTTTACACATTGCAATTAGCTGATCAAGTAGGTGTCTAGAAAGGTGTCAATGGGGTTACGCCTCTGGGAAAACGAGGTTTACATTAATTAGGTTCGTGCGAAAGCACGGGGGACCTCCCTCAAAGTACCGACACTGGCCTGGCTGAAAGATTGGCGAACTTGTAGTGTGTAATTAATCCCGGCTAGTCTTTCCTTTTAGGGTTTGAAGGAAGATTTGATAAAAACCAGTAGGAGCCATCCTGATTAGATAAGATAATAACCAATCTGATCTTGCACGAGCATACGCTAAAGTGTTTTCTTCTCTCTCTCTCCAGGTAGCGACCATTTCATGCCCTAATGAAGATAATAATATGGATGTATTGACCGAACCCGCATGTTATACTGTGCTGGGGAACGTTGGTTCCGTTTTTTCTTATAAGAGTTATAGGAATGAACAGGATATAGGGGAATACCAGGATTCCCATGCCACCAGAATGAAGAAAGTACATGTTGATGCATTTTCTTTGGGTGTGTTCGTTAGAGAACTGTTTCTCCATTTGCTCTACGTCCTGGGTATTAGATACCGGGTCAGGATCCCATATATGTAATCAGTTACATGGGCTTAAGAAAGGTAGAGAACTTGGAGAAGGTGATAAAGACATTAGAGTTAGAAATGGTGCAATTGTTGCAACTAAGACTGTCGGGGAATATCACCTTGTATTACCGACTGGTAATACATTGGTTCTGAACGAATGCTATTACATGCCGAACCTGATATGCAACATTATATCGGTTTCTTTATTGAGTAAAAAGGGATATAATTTTGTATTACAGGACAATGTTATGAACATTTTCTGTAACCAAAAGTTGGTTGGATCAGGCACGTTGTGCAATGGCATTTATGTTCTAAATCAATCAACAGTTCTGAGCATAACAAACACACACAAGAGGAAGAGTTCAGAACTGAACGAATCCTTCTTGTGGCATTGTAGACTGGGTCACATCAATGCAACACGACTAGCAAAGTTGCATAAAGATGGATATTTAAATCCGTTTGAATTTTCATCTTATGACACTTGCCAGTCATGTCTCAAAGGCAAGATGACCAAAACTCCGTTTACGGGACACGGAGAGAGAGTTACCGAACTCTTGGGACTTATACATAGTGATGTATGCGGTCCCATGTCTACACATGCCAGGGATGGTTCTTCGTACTTCATTACATTCACTGACGATCTCTCTAGATTCGGGTATGTGTTCCTGATGAAACACAAATCAGAAGCTTTTGAAAAATTTAGAGAATATAAACAAGAAGTTGAGAACCAAACCGGAAAAAGTATTAAAATCCTACGATCTGATCGAGGAGGTGAATACTTGAGCAATGAATTCCTGGACTTCCTAAAAGAGAATGGGATTCTCTCTCAGCTTACTCCTTCTTATACACCACAGCACAATGGTGTATCGGAGCGGAGAAATCGCACCCTATTAGATATGGTGCGCTCTATGATGAGTACAGCTGAGTTACCTATTTCCTTCTGGGGTTATGCGCTGGAGACAGCAGCATACCTATTGAATCAAGTTCCATCTAAATCTGTACCTACCACACCATATGAGATATGGAGTGGGAAGAGACCATGTCTTAAACGAGTTAAGATATGGGGTTACCCGGCCTATGTCAAAAGGCAAAATCCGGACAAACTCAAGGCACGGTCAGTTCTATGCTAGTTTGTGGGATATCCCAAACATTCACATGGATATCTTTTCTACCATACAGAGGAACAAAAAGTGTTTGTTTCTCGACATGCCACCTTTTTGGAAAAGGAATTTCTTGCAAAAGAAATTAGTGGCGATAAGGTAGAACTGGAAGAAATTCCGGCTACACAAACTCAAACTGAAGATTTAGTGGAACCAGAGGATTCAGTAGCTCCCGACGAACCTCAGCCTCTCCGCCGATCTAGTAGGGTTCCTCGCCAACCTGAGAGATACTACGGTTTTCTCATGGATGGTGGCTGCGAGGATTGCATCATAGAGGATGATGACCCAACTAGCTTCGAGCAGGCCATCACGAGTGGGGACTCAGTGAAATGGCTGGATGCTATGCGGTCCGAGATGGAATCCATGTACACCAACAAAGTATGGACTTTGGAAGTTGCTCCTGAAGGGGTAAAACCCATTGGGAGCAAGTGGATCTTCAAAAAAAAAATTGGTGTAGATAGGAAAGTGGAGACTTTCAAAGCTAGACTTGTTGCAAAAGGTTTTCGTCAAAGACCAGGTGTGGACTATGACGAAACCTTTTCTCCAGTGGCTATGCTTAAATCCATCTGGATCATGCTTGCCATCGCTGCATATCATGATTACGAAATCTGGCAAATGGATGTTAAGACCGCCTTTCTAAATGGTGATTTAGAAGAGTGCGTGTACATGACTCAGCCAGAGGGCTTCGTAGATAGTGGGAGTAGCGGGAAGGTGTGCATGCTGCTTAAATCCATTTATGGATTAAAGCAAGCGTCGCGGAGTTGGAACATCTGCTTTGACGCCATTATCAAAGAGTTTGATTTCGTCAAAAACCCAGATGAACCTTGTATCTACAAGAAGGTGGCAGAGAGTAAGGTTGTCTTCCTCGTATTGTACGTGGACGACATACTCTAGATAGGAAATGATATTCCTATGCTGCAATCGGTCAAGCTCTTCTTATCACAAAGATTCTCGATGAAAGATCTTGGTGATGCCTCCTGTATATTTGGAATTAGGATCTACAGAGATAGATCCAAAAGGATATTGGGATTGTCCCAATCCAGGTACATTGACACCATACTAAAGAGGTTTAGTATGGAAGAATCCAAGCGTGGGAACTTGCCCACGATCTCTGGAGTCACTCTCTCCAAAGAGATGTCTCCCAGGACTGATTTGGAGAGAGCTCGCATGCAAGGGATACCCTATGCTTCGGCTGTATGCTCTATCATGTACGCGATGCTGTGTACCAGACCCGATGTAGCATACTCACTAAGTGTAGTGAGCAGGTATCAAGCTGATCCTGGAGAGAGTCACTGGACAGCTGTGAAGAGCATTCTCAAGTAGTTACGAAGGACTAAAGAGATGCTCTTGGTGTATGGTAACGGAGAACTCCAAGTGGAGTCCTTTACCGATTCGAGCTTCCAGAGTGATAAGGACGACTCTAAGTCGCAGTCGGGATTTGTCTTTACCCTTTACGGAGGGGCGGTTAGCTGGAAGAGTTCCAAGCAGGAAACCATGGCAGACTCGACGATGGAGGCTGAATACATCGCTGCCAACGATGCTGCCAAAGAGGCTGTCTGGATAAAGAAGTTCATTACTGAACTTGGAGTGGTTCCATCCATTGAGCATCCAATACCTTTGTATTGCGATAACAATGGAGCGGTGGCTTTGGCCAAGGAACCCAGGTCCCATCAGCGATCCAGGCATATTCTGAGGTGGTATCACCTGATCCGGGAGATAATTGATCGCCGGGAGATCGAGGTCAGGAGGGTTGACACAAAGAACAACACAGCGGATCCACTCACGAAGGCCATTCCCCAGATACAGTTTGAGAGACTCTTCGGGATGCTCGGTATGCGATACTACAGCAGCTGGCCCTAGTGCAAGTGGGAGATTGTTAGTTGTATGTATGCCCTAAAGGCCAGTATTATACAGATGATGTATATTATATTGGATGCTTGGACATATATAGAGATGACTTTCTTGCTCGATATGATAGTATGCTATCTGGTTACTCTTTATCTTAACATGTATACTAGTCTCTTTAAACTGTCTTATGGTTACAGGTTGGTAAAGCCCTTAGGATGTGTACTTGACTACCTGGACTATGATGCAGATCATACTAGTGGGGACATGGTAGTCCATAAGTACATCCTTCAAGGTCCCTAGTCGTGGGTGTATCGAGACGGGGCATCGATATACCAGTGTAGACTAGCGTATACGCTTCTCGACCCATGAGATGGGCGATGGATGATCCCATATCCATTGGTGTTTGACATCAGAGATGGTATAAGGGTGCTCAGTGCAGACTGGGTACACTGGACGGACTCGCCGAGAACTCCCAGATGGTATTATACCTCACGTCAGATGGCAGTTCTCAGGTGACACTTGTACAGGTTAGTCTGTAGACCCGAGATCGTCATAGAGTCTTGTGTGATTCCCACTGTGCTTTGATCTCCACCTTACCACGTCCATGAGGGCATGCAAAACGGTGGTCTTTAGGTACAGTCCCGAGTCACATGGAGGCAATGAGCGATAGGAGGGGTTTCGTCTCTCCCGGTATTGGGGGTTGATGTTGCGCTGTGCTCGATTGGCCGTAACAGGGAAGTCCCTGGCCAGGGCTGATCAGAGATTTGCTGGTAAGTGTTACCAGTGGTTTCTCGACCCGTTATGAGCCTCATGTTAGCACGACTTATCGGTTATTGGGGTCTGACGTTTACCACCCCTAGACTTGATATGCGACATATCAGACGAACAGACCGGACTGTACGGTAAGTGTTACTGGTTGGATTCACAGGAGTGTGAGCGGGCTAGCTCGTCGATCTTCTGATCGCTCAATACCTGGATGGTCGTTACGTTTAGCAGACCGATTGCGGCTTGTGGGTGCTTGATATGATCATCATCTGCTGCCGGCGTATTGACGAGTCTTTAGAGTCGTACACAGAGGTTTCCTGGCTCAACCGAAACGAAATAGGAGCGCATATGAGATATGTGCAGGACCGAGAATAATGCATGCATGTGATACCGTATTCAATTCTCGCGATGAATGTATCGACTGGTAATATTCGATATAACCTAGTTATTGAATCAAGGATTGATTTGATAAGCCGATACATAGGATACTAGTCGGTTATATGCGATATGACCAGATCGTTAAATCAAGTGTTGATTTAATGACTTAATGTATAATTATATATTTGATATATTACTTTGCATTAGCTAGTATTGGTTCACTTTATATGGATTTTCTCACTTGATGTGCAAGAAGTATATGTGATATACTTTTGTGCACATTTTTGTATCATGTTTGATGAAACTTGATCATGTGGTTAAGTGTAAAGGATTAAACCATGGTTAAGAGATGATTAGGGTTTTGCTTTTTCATTTATTTATTTGTTTATTTATTTGGAAATCATTTAGATAAGAATGGTGGCTTCTTTTGTTTCTAGTTGAAGCTTCATGAAGCTTTGACTTCTTAACCATTCTTGTCTTCATGCTTAACCCTAACCCATCCAAGTAACCATGGTCTATTCTCTACACTCTACCCTAGTTAGTATATGATAAGTATTCATTTACTTTTCATTTTAAGATAATACTTATCATATTCTAGCTTCATCTTCTTCTTCATCTTCAAAAGAAAAAACTTGATGCCATCAATGGCAACTTGAGTTCTAAAGTGTGAAATCAAATTCTAAAGTGAACCCACCTCCTATTTCTTCACCCTCTACCTCTTGCCAAGTTGTTTTGGGTGTTTTCTTCACAAGTTTCACAAATTTCTGAAGTCGGAGCTTGAACTTGTGATGCCTCGACGTAGATCATCTTCGGCACGAAGCCGACGACCTAGTCCGCCCATTTTCCCGATGAAGCCGACGATTGAGTTCAAGATTCAAGATGGACAGCGAGAGGACGCCTACGTGGAGCTAAGGAACTGGATATCCGGATCTACAAAGGTTGTAGCTTTTGATCTTTAGTTAAATTGTTAACAAGATTCGTATTTCGCCGAGATTTCTAGTCATTGATCCGTATTTGGGTTTCTCGGCACTCATATATTTTAAAATTGGCATGGTTGATGCCTTGTGAGACCTCTATCGTGTGCCTAGGAACCTTTCAGTATACCCCACACTCGACCCTAGGGAGCTGGAGGAAGAAGAAGGAGTGGAGGGAAGGAGCTGCAGCTGGAGTTGTGGCTGCTGCTGCTGCTAACTGCTGTTACTGCTCTCACTGGTGCTGTTACTGCTGCTCACTGGTGCTGATGTTGCGCTTGCTTCAGCTGCTGCTGTGCTTGCTTCAGCTGCTGCTGAGCTTGCTTCAGCTGCTGCTGTGGATGCTTCTGCTGCCGCTGTAGAGAGGTAAGTGTGTGAGTGTGAGAGTGAGGTAGAGAGAAAAGAACACAAGGATGAGAGGGAATCATAACCCAAATGTCGACCCCTCCACTCTCTCTCTTCATTAAATGCAAGCATGGCTTTTGCCATGATGCATTCTCTCTCTCTCTCATTCTCACCAAGTCAACACTCCAAAAAGGAAATTCAAATTAAAGCAACCCTAAATTAACTAATTAAACTTAATTAAAACCCAAAAGACTTAATCCCCATGATTAAACCCACCATGGTTGCTAATCATGGTATTACCTCATTTTAAAACCCTAGTTTACATGCACATGTGTGTGCAAGCCTAGGAAAATTCTAGAAAAATATTTATTAAATTGGGAAAAATATTTGAAACTCAATTTGGTAAACTTTTTATTAAAAACCCTTTATATAAATATAAATAGCCACTAAACACAACCTAAGGCGTTACAAACGGTGTGTCAGAACGGCGGAATCGTACCCTATTGGATATGGTACGATCCATGATGAGTGATTCTGAGTTACCTCTCTCGTTTTGGGGGCATGCATTGAAAACAGCAGCTTTTCTGTTAAACAAAGTTCCAACCAAGACCGTGTCTACCACTCTATATGAGATATGGCATGGGAATAAGCCATATCTTCAAAGAGTTAAGATTTGGGGTTGTCCGGCTATTTTCAAAAAGCAGAATTCAGAAAAACTCGAGACATGATCAGTCAAATGTATATTTGTAGGATATCCTAAACATTCATTTGGGTATCTTTTCTACCACAAGGAGGAACAAAAGGTGTTTGTTTCTCTGTATGCCACCTTTTTAGAAAATGAGATTTTTTCAAATGATGCTGATGGCAATGTGGTAGATCTAGAAGAGGTTCTAGAGACACAAGTTACAAATGATGACTTGGCTGAACCTGAAGTTATAACAGAATCTAATGAGCCTCAGCCACTCCGAAGATCTGGTAGGACTTCTCGCCCACCGGAGAGATGCTACGGTTTTCTCATTGATGGTGATAGAGAAGATTGCATCATGGATGATGATGATCCTGCCAGTTTTCATCAGGCTATCACTAGTGGTGACTCTGTGAAATGGCTGGATGCCATGAGATCCAAAATGGAGTCCATGTACACCAACAAAGTATGAACTTTGGAAGATGTACCCTTCGGGATAAAACCTGTGGGTTGCAAATGGATCTTTAAAAGAAAGATCGGTGTAGATGGACAGGTAGAGACCTATAAGGCAAGATTGGTAGCGAAAGGTTTTCGTCAAAGACCAGGTTTGGACTATGACGAGACTTTCTCTCTGGTAGCCATGCTTAAATCTATTCGGATCCTACTTGCTATTGCTGCTTACTACGACTATGAAATCTGGCAGATGGACGTTAAAACTGCATTCCTAAATAGTGATTTAGATGAATGCGTTTATATGGATCAGCCAGAAGGCTTCATTGATAGTGGGAGCAGCGGAAAAGCATGTAAGTTGCTTAAATCCATTTATGGATTAAAGCAGGCATCACGGAGTTGGAACATCTGTTTTGATGATGTTATCAAAGAGTTTGATTTCATCAAAAATCCAGATGAACCTTGTGTTTATAAGAAGACTGTAGGGAGAAATGTCACGTTCCTCGTATTATACGTAGATGACATACTTCTGCTGGGAAATGATATTCCAATGCTACAGTCGGTCAAATCATTCTTATCATAAAGGTTCTCCATGAAGGACCTGGGTGATGCCACATACATATTGGGTATACGGATCTATAGGGATAGATCCAAACGGTTATTGGGATTGTCCCAAACCAAGTACATTAACACCATCCTAAAGTGGTTTAGTATGGAAGACTTCAAGCTGGGTGCCTTACCCGCTTGCCACGGAGTCACTCTCTCAAAGGACGATTGCCCAAAGTCTGATATAGAGAGAGCTCGCATGAGCATTATTCCCTATGCTTCGACAGTAGGATCGATAATGTATGCGATGTTATGTACACGCCCTGATGTTGCTTATGCACTTAGTGTAGTAAGCAGGTATCAGTCAAACCCAGGTGAGAATCACTGGATTGCTGTGAAGAACATTCTTAAGTACTTGGGAAGGACTAAAGAATTGTTCTTGGTGTATGGTAACGGGGATCTCCAAATAGAGGCCTTTACCGATTCGAGCTTCCAGAGTGACAAGGATGACAGCAAGTCTATCTCTGGGTTTGCATTTACCCTCAATGGAGGGACGGTGAGTTGGAAGAGTTCCAAACAGGATACCGTTGTAGACTCAACGATGGAAGCTGAATATATTGCTGCAAATGATGCTGCCAAGGAAGCTGTCAGGATGAGGAAGTTCATCGCGGAGCTAGGAGTAGTTCCAACCATTATTAATCCAATACTTTTGTATTGTGACAATAATGGGGCTATGGCGTTAGCCAAAGAGCCCAGGTCCCATCAGAAGTCCAGACACATCCTGAGGCGATATCATGTGATCCGGAAGATAGTTGATCGCCGCGAGATCGAGATTAAGAGAATAGACACAAAGAACAACGCTGCGGATCCATTCACCAAGGCCCCCCCTCAGCCGCAGCATGACCGATTTTTTGAGATGTTGGGTATGAGATACGCCAATAACTGGCCTTAGTGCAAGTGGGAGATTGTTGGATATATGTATGCCCTAGAGGCCATTATGAGATAGTGTATGTACTGATGTGTGTGTGTGTGTGTATATTCAGAGGATAGTCTTGCTCGACATGATAGTATGCTATCTGGTTTCACTTTATCATATGTTCACTTGATCATGTTTATATTCATTTGGTACATGTTGATAAAGCCCTAAGGATATTGGCTTGACTACTGGGATTATGATGCGGATCATACTAGTGGGACATCTGTAGTTTATAAGCATATCCTTGAAATGTTCCTAGTAGTAGGTATATCGAGACAGGGCATCGATATTCCAGTGTAGACTAGCATATACCATTCTTGTTCCATATGATGGGCGATGGATGATCCCATATCCGTCTGGTGTGATGACACCAAAGATAGTATACGGGTGCTTAGTGAGACTGGGTACACTGAGCGGACTTACCGAGAACTCCTATGTGGTATTATATCATACGTCGGATAGCAGTTCTCAGGTGACATTGGTACAGGTTAGTCTGTAGACCCGAGATCGTCATAGAGTCTTGTGTGTCCTCCCACTGTACTTTGATCTCCACCCTACTACGGCTCTACTGAGGCGTACAAACAGGTGGATTTTGGGTATAGCCCCGAGGCATATGGAGACAGTGAGCGATAGGAGGGGTTTCGTCTCTCCCGGTATTAGGGGTTGATGCTGTGCTATGCACGATTGGCTATAACGGGAAGTCCCTGGCCAGGGCTGCTGAGATATTACTGAAAAGTGTTATCAGTAAGTTTCTCGATATGTTATAGACCATATACCGGCATGACTTATTGAGTTATTAGGATCGACGATTCCATCCCTAGACTCAATATGCGGCATATCTGACGAAGAGACCGGACTGTACGGTAAGTGTTGCCAGTTGGATTGACAGGAGTTTTGACAGGTTCGCTTGTTCTTCTTCTGATCGCTCAATACCCGGGTGGCCGTTATGTTTAGCTGACCGCTTGCGGCTTGTGGGTGTTTGATTTGATCATCACCTACTGCTGGCGTATTGACGAGTCATAGAGTCCCACATAGAAGTTTCTCAGCTCAGGCGAAACGAAGTGGTGCGCATATAAGATATGTGCGGAAGCTCGATTAAATACGAGTATGTGATACTGTATTTTAATCGGGCGTTTTATACTAGTCGGTTCGTATGAGATATGACCGGTTTATTAAATCAAGTGTTGATTTAATATTGACTTTTATCTCATTTATTTAAACCATTTTCTTTTAAATGGATGCATGCATGTATATGTACATGATGATGTGCATACACACATACATACATGCATATGTATCATGGTTGATGATACAAGTTAGATGGAAATATAAGAATCACATGGTAAATAATTATATATATGGATATTTTTGGATTAAGTAAAAGATAAAGGAAAATATATAATGACTCATTTCTTTTTCATGACTCATTTTTTCTACACTTTTCCATGGTTGACTTTGACCTAACCATGGTTTATTTTCCTTTGTCTTTAACTCAAGAAGAAATATCTAGATATTATTTATTAACTATGGTTATTCTTTTGATATTTATCTCTCTCTCTCATTTTCTTTTTGCAATTATTCATTCCAAAAGAAAAAAAATATCAAGCCATCTTCTTCTTCCTCTCTCTAGCTCTCTCTTGAGTGATATATTAAGTTAGATAAATAAAAAGAAAGGGTATTAAGTGAGATTAGCAACCACTTCATCATCCTACACAACCCTTGCTACTTTGTGTAGGGTGTTTTGCTTCAAGGTTTTCAAAGATCAAGTGAAGCAACAAGCTTAGGGCAAAGGACTTCGGGTGGATCGTCGTGGACTTGGAGGTGATCTAGCGAGCCGTTCCAAACAAAAGGAGATCCAAGGAGTCATCCTAGGAGGTCTACAAAGGTTGTAGTCTCTCCACTTAGTATCAATTATCTTTTAGATGTGATACTTTTAATTGTTACTTCATAATTCTAGTTCGATTCCTAGTTTAGTTTACTTAGCACCTTATAAATTTAAAGTTATGGCATGTGTGATGCTTCTAAACCCAAATAAAGGTGTTAAGGAAACCCTACAGATACGGTCTAAGAAGTTTGGATTTGGAGTTCATTTATGAACTAGGTCCCATCAGATATCCAGGCATATTCTGAGACAGGTATTGCTCATTTCAGGAGATGGCTTTCTCTGCGAACTGGAGATTAAGAGAGACACAGAAAGAAACATCAGGGCGAATCCACTCACTGAGGCTATTTCTCGAACGCAGAAGTTTTACAAACAGACTTTGTGAGACTGATTAGTAGAGGAGTTGGGTGTTCGATATCACACGGGCTGTGAGTATGCGACATCGCAATAATTACCCTTGAGTGCAAATGGGAGATTGT
Source organism: Agapanthus africanus (assembly GCA_030015575.1). NCBI lineage: Eukaryota > Viridiplantae > Streptophyta > Magnoliopsida > Asparagales > Amaryllidaceae > Agapanthus > Agapanthus africanus. Next base: position 703,162,537 of record JASDDO010000024.1, on the reverse strand, counting down.
TGGATATAGTGCCCTCAGCGTCAATTATTGGATCGCAGGCACGTGATTGCAATGACTGAGAGAGGACCTATACCGGGAGGACAGTCTTACTCGAGAGGTTTGTATACTATCTGGTTTGTTTTATCATTGTGTACATGCTTTAAGTGATATTGAAGTTCACTATTACACTTTGATAGAGAATAATATGCTACCATGGTTAATCTTTATCATCGTGTGCTGCTTTAGGTGACCTTACAGGTCGCTATTACACGTTGATAGAGCCCTTAGGATTCGTGCTTGACTGCCAGCAGTATGATGGCGATCATATACGTGGGAGCTGGGGTCTATAAGCACATCCTTAAAAGGTCACTAGTCATGGGAGGGTTCGAGGGGGAGAGAAGAGATGTCATAATTGGTGAAAAAGAAAAGGTGAACTATTGAACAGTGACAGGGCATCGATACTCCAGAGTAGACTAGTGTATACAGTCGAGACCGCGACCAGGGGCGGTGGCCGGTCTCACAAGCCACTGGCGTCAGTTGGTTCACCTAAGATGTATACAGGTGCTCATTGGGTTATGAGTACACCGGACAGGACTCGCCGGGAACATGCTAGTTGGTATTATACCGGACGTCAGATAGCAGTTCCCTGGTGACATGTGTACAAGTAAGTTCATCGACCTGAGATCGTCATTTGTCTCGTGTGAGTTCCTACTGTGCTTTGATTACTACCCTACCACGGCTCAAAGGAGTCATGCAAACAGGTTTTAGTTGGGTACCGTCCCGAGCCACATGGAGGCAGTGAGCGGATCGGCAGGGGTTTCGTCTCTCCCGGTATTGGGGAAGAGATCACGCTGTGTCTAGGAGAGACATTACATGAAGTCCTTGGCCAAGGCAGGAGATTTACTGGTAGGTATTCCAGTAGTATCTCAGGGTGTTCTGGGCTACACTCCGACACGACTTGTACCGCTTTTGGGGGTCTGACTTTTACCAACCCCCTAGGCCCGCCATGCGATGCTCATAGACGAACGGACCGGACTGTACGGATATTGTCACTGACAGGCTCAGTAGGGTGTCAGGATGAGTTCGCTCATCGACATCCCTTTTGATCAATACATGGTAGCCCGTTACGTAAAGCTAGTATCTCTGACGTGCTGATGATTAATTCCACAGCCAATGTGTTGACGAGTCTTTAGAGTCCCCCACAGACAGTTTTCAAGTTTCGGGAGAAACGTTGTAGAGGCCGTATGATATATGGCAGGGTCCGATCAAATACGTGCAGTATTGCACGGATCATGATCGGACGGATCATACTAGTAGGCTTTGGTTTAAGCCGGATCCTAGTATTAGATTTGTTGGATTATTTTAGTCTTATCGCATTCGCATTCAGTCGGAATGCGGATGCAGGTATGCATATACAGGTGAGGGGTATCCTTATGATCCGTCACGAGTTTACTTTAGATGTTGCCATATCTTTTTATTGCTGCAAACATTTGGATTAATATTTGCAAATGGAAATTATGAGCTAGAGGTCATGATGGAGTGAATTTTGTTAGTGTATACGCCCTAGAGGCCATTACTGTATTATACTAGCTTGTATATTACTTGATGGAAGCTTGGGATATTCACAGTTGTATAGACAATCTTGCTCAAAATGGTAGTATGCTACTTGGTTTGTCTCTACTTCAATATGTGCATGTGTTTCTTTTAGCATATCGCTTATATACATATTAGTAGAGCCCTTAGGATCTTTGCTTGATTACCAGCGTTGTGATGGCGCTCACACTCGTGGGGGCTGGGAAATCCATAAGCACATCCTTATACAGGTTCCTAGTCGTTGGACTATCGAGACAGGGCATCGATACTCCGGAGTAGACTAGCGTATGCGCATCTCATCCCAGCGGGGGAGACAGTCTGTCCCACAGCCGTCAGTACGTCGTACTTAAGATAGTATGCGGGTGCTCGTTAGGTTACGAGTACACTGGACAGGACTCATCGGGAACTGTTGGTTGGTATTATACCTATCGTTAGTTATCAGTTCCCAGGTGACATGAGTACAGCTTAGTCCGCTGACTTGACACTGTCATTTTGCCTTGAGTGTTTTCCCACTGTACTTAGATTACTACCCTACCACGGCTCAAAGGAGTCGTGCAAACAGGTAGTAGTTGGGTGCAGTCCCGAAGCACTTGGAGGCGGTGACGGTTAGACAGGATTCGTCTCTCCCGGTATTGGGGGTTGACATCGCACTGTATCTAGGAGAGCCATTACACAAGTAGTCCCTGGCCAGGGCAAGCGAGATATACTGGTAGGTTTCCAGTGTTATCTCAGGGTGTTCTAGGCTACACTTCGACACGACTTGTACCGCTATTAGGGGACTGACATTCACCGCCCCCTAGGCCCGCCATGGGATGTGTCAGACGAACAGACCGGACTGTACGGAGATTGTCACATACATGCTCAGCAGGAGTTCGGATGGGTTTACCTCATCGGCCTTCTTATCGACATCTACCTGGGGACCGTTACGTACAGCTAGTGCCGCTTGCGGTCTGTGGTTAAACCCACTGCCAGCGTAGTGTCGAGTCTTTAGAGTCCCACACAGAGAGTTTCCCTGCATTGAGCGAAACGTGTAGAGGCCGTATGGTTTTACGGCAGGCTACGATCACTTACGTGCACTTGTGTGCGTATGCTGTTCGGGAAGGCAATACTAGTGGGCTTTGGTTTAAGCCAGATCCTAGTATTGCACAGATGGATTTGATTTGTCTTCTGTGCATTCGCATTCTATGGAATGCGGATGCGGGCGTGTATGCACAGTTTTGAGGAGCGATGAAGGAGGAGGTGCCCCATTAGGGTTTTGGCAGTTGGTTCGGCCAAAACCATAATGTGGCACACTCATTAGGGTTTTGACAATTCGTTTGGTCAAAACTGTTATGAGTCGGAGATATTGTTTACTAATCCTTTTAGTGATAGATTAGTGATGGCTAATTGCATTGACCATTTGACCACTTTGACCCCTCTTGACTTTGTTGACCTGTTGACCGTGTTGACCATTGACCTTCAAGAGGGATCTACACTCTTCTTTTATTTTCTTTTTAATTCTTGAGTTATGATAATGGCCAATTCAATATGCCATCAACTCTTTCATGATAGGATTAGTAATGATGATTCTTGTGTATTATTGCAACCATGGTTCATTTCATTTGGCTTAATTCTATTTTCATTATTCTCTTCTCACTCATGCTATTGTCGCGGAACCGCGGCCGACTTGACTTGGTCGTGGACCAGGTTTCTTGCAGTGTTTTTATTTGGCAATTTTGGGATTTTTAGGACATGTTTTTTCTACCCAGATTTTCCAGAAAGCAAATTGACTTTTGGGGTGGTTAAAAATTCGTATTTTGATCGATATTCCGTACTCTTTGGCTAATGAATATTATCTGTGATGTGATATATGTATTGAACGTTCGCTAATCACTATACGTCGATTAGTGGGGGTTATACATATCTGTGATCTGTAATGTTGATGGTTTGTGTATATGAACTCGGTGGATTGTCGCGGATGAATAGCCGTGAATAGGTGTGAGATGAGAGTTTCTTTTTCTTTCATTCATTGTAAAATTTGTAAATTGATGTAATATTATTTGTTTGGCCGCACAACCGGGTCGGTGTTGTTGCCGTCATTGTATAATTTCTTTTTACTGTTTTTGCTCCTAGGATAGACCCAAGGTGGGGTGCACAAACTACCGGGTATCTCGAAGTGCCGAGTGGCCTACTCACGGTGTTGAGGGAGGTTGCTTCGCTTCGGGTACTTGACGGGTAGTTTGCCGCACCCGTAGGGGTCTAGGGTGGGGTTGGCTATTCATCGCGACCGTGTAATCCGTTTTTCGTTGCAGGCTTGAACGAATCGCGGATTCCTAGTATATCCAAAGTGTTCATCTGTGATCTGGATTGACTATCATTGCTATATATTTATATATGATAACTATTTAGGTGTTGCTTATGTTTTGCATCCGCGCTAGTCCAGCCCCCGCTCTGTCGTTAGTTAAGTAACCTAACGGGTGATGACGGGGCCCCGTGGCGAATGCGGATGGCATAAGCGTACACTATATTTTGGTTGTTTTCTGCAATGGTAGGATTAAATGATGGGATGCATTAAAAGAACTAATGCAAGAAAATAAACTAAGTAAAAGTCGTTGGAACACTTTGAAAACCACTCGATTCTTTTCAAAAACCAGCATTTTAAACGCGGAGCTTGAACCACTCCTTTTAAAAGCTATCTCGTTCCATCGACTATATCAAGTTCACTACGTTCACGGTTTCGCCAAAACCATCCGTAACCCTCCGTCGTTTCATATGAATATTCAACAGTATTCAAGCTGTGTTTGTTGGCCTTAGTCAAGGCACAGTGTTTGGTAGCTGGTGTGTATTCATATGTTGCATAGATAGAATGCGTTGGTTTGGGACAGTCGTATTGCTTTGTTGGCCATAGTCAAGGGTATATACAGGTGGGTTCAAATTAACCTGGACAACGACGGGTAGAACTTGACATGTGACTTATGATTTGTTGGCCTTAGTCAAGATCATAAGAGCATGGGGCAAAAATTCACATCGGGGGTTTCAAAAGTACTGAAACTTGCTAGCGCTGCATACCATTTGGAGTGTGATGATTCTGGTAGGATTCCTTCAGTTTTATCACGCGATGATATTTGGATCTCGATCCTACTGTGAGTATATGCTACTCCTCAGGAAAACTCTCACTTAACGATCAATGCTATAAACCTAGTAGGTGTCTAGAAAGGTGTTAGCGGGGCTACGCCCACAGGGAAAAGAGGTTACTTAATTAAGGAACTTCGCGAAAGCGTTGGAAAACCTACCTTGAAGTACCGACAGTGGCATGGCTGAACGGTTAAGCAAGTATTGTACGGTGAGATTGATCCTGACTAATTCTTCATTTATGGTTTGGGGAGGGATTCGAGAGACAGTGGGAGCCATCCTATTTAGATAAATTAAAAACCAATCTAAACTTGCAGGAGCATCATGCTGAGTGATTTCTTCTCTCTCTCTTAATTGCAGCAACCCAGTGACCGCACCTAGGTTACATCTAGATAATAAAATGACTGAATCTGACTGTTATAACTGGCAAAGGTCTGTCCAGATGTCCATTGCCCCTAACAAGCTGGGACACCTCTTGACTGATCCAACCCCTGCCGTCTAAGGTCCAGTTTCCCCTGTCATGGATATCGATATCCGTAGGACATCGGAAGAAGACTGTGCGAAAGCCAAGTGCCTCGTGTTAGCCTCAGTTGATGGTATATACCAGAGGCGGCACGAGAAGATGGACTCAGCTTCTATCTTCCTCCATAACAAAGTTTTATATGGAGAGCAATCTCGTATCGCAAGATATGAGACCTCGAACGAATTGCTTCCAGCAAGGTTGGCTATCGGGTCATCTGTAGGAGGCAACGTCCTTACAGAGACCAGCTCTTTTGAGCTCTCGGACCTGAAGACCACGTTGAAGAACGGGTCAGATGCTGACTTAGTTCAACAGTCTCTACCTACTACCCTGAAGGAAACCAGAGAAGTAGAAAGAAAGGGAAGGGCAGAAGTTTCGGGACTGGATGTAGTAGAAGAGGAATGTTCCTATTGTAACAGGAATGAACATGGACAGAAGGATTGCAGGGCTTGCAAAGCCAGTAGCCAGAATTCGAAGCATGTTGTGGCTTCGGCTTCGGGTGTGTTTGTAATAGAGAACTGTATGCCAGTTAACCCTACTTCCTGGATATTGGATACCGGATCAGGATCTCATATCTGTAATTCGTTACAGGCTCTGAGAAACCGTAGGGTTATCAGGAAAGGTGATATGACTCTCAGGGTTGCTAACGGAATGAGCATGTATGCTAAATCCGTAGGGGAATATCATCTAGGACTAACAACTGGGCAGATATTGATTCTGCGTGACTGTTTTTATGTACCAGGTGCGACTTGTAACATCATATCTGTATCCTTACTTTCTAAGGAAGGATATGATTTTACTTTTGTAAGCGATGTAGTAAACATCCACCTAAATCAAGTACTGATTGGGTCAGGTACATTGAAATACGGTATATACGTTTTAAATCAAGCTCGGGTCTTCAGTGTCCAGAACACACTTAAAAGAAAGTCTCCGGAATTAAATCAGGCTTTCTTATGGCATTGTAGACTGGGTCACATTAATGAGACACGGTTGACAAAGTTACATAAAGAAGGATACTTGGATCTGTTCGAGTACCAGTCTTATGCCGCTTGTGAATCTTGTCTCATGGGAAAGATGACAAAGACTCCGTTCACTGGACACGGAGAAAGAGCGAGCGAGCTCTTGGGACTCATACACAGTGTTGTGTGTGGTCCAATGTCTATACATGCGCGAAGTGGTTATTCGTACTTCATTACTTTCACAGATGATTTCTCTAGGTATGGGCATGTCTTCTTAATGAAGCACAAATCCGAGGCCTTTGAGAAATTTCAGGAATACAAGAATGAAGTTGAAAAATAAACAGGCAAAAGTATCAAGACACTGAGATCTGATCGAGGTGGTGAATACTTAAGTGCCGAGTTTCTGGGCTTCTTAAAAGAGAATGGAATTCTCTCTCAGCTTACTCCTCCATATACACCACAACACAACGGTGTATCGGAAAGAAGGAATCGAACCCTATTGGATATGGTTCGTTCCATGATGAGTAAAGATGAGTTGCCGCGATCCTTCTGGTGTTATGCATTAGAAACCGCTGCATATCTTTTGAACCAAGTTCCTACTAAGTCAGTGCCTACCACACCATATAGATGTGGAGTGGGAAGAAACCTAGTCTTAAACACTTTAAGACATGGGGATGTCCAGCTTTTGTAAAAAAGCAGCATGCGGACAAGCTCGAGGCACGTTCAGTACAGTGTAAGTTTGTGGGATACCCAAAGAACTCCAAGGGGTATCTTTTCTATTACGCAGAGGAACAAAAGGTTTTTATTTCTCGTCATGCCCGCTTCTTGGAAACTAAGTTTTTGGAAAATCAGATAAGTGGGAGCGCAATAGAACTGGAAGAAATTCTAGAACCACAAGCTATTACAGAAAGCTTAGTAGAACCAGAGGGTTCGAAAGAACAGGACATTCCTACGCCACTCCGCAGGAGTAGTAGGCAGTCTCATCCGCCCGAGAGATACTACGGTTTTCTCATAGACGGAGATAGAGAGGATTGCACCATGGATTATGGTGAGCCTACTAGCTTCCAGCAAGCCATTCAGAGCGGCGACTCGGTAAAATGGCCGGATGCAATGCGGGCCGAGATGGAGTCCATGTACACCAACAAAGTTTGGACTTTGGACTTTGCTCCAGAAGGGGTAAAACCCGTAGGCTGCAAATGGATCTTCAGAAAGAAGATTGGTGTAGATGGGAAGGTTGAGACCTATAAGGCTAGACTTATAGCAAAGGGTTTTCGTCAAAGACCTGGTTTGGACTATGACGAGACCTTTTCTCCAGTGGCTATGCTGAAATCCATTCGGATCTTTCTTTCCATTGCTGCCTTCCACGATTATGAAATCTGGCAGATGGACGTAAAGACGGCTTTCCTAAATGGAAATTTGGAAGAGTGCGTCTATATGGATCAGCCGGAGGTATTCATTCAGAGTGGGAGCAGCGGTAGAGTGTGCAAGTTGCTCAAGTCTATTTATAGACTTAAGCAGGCATCTCGGAGTTGGAACATCTGCTTTGATGATACTGTCAAAGAATTCGACTTTATCAAAAAACCAGATGAACCATGCATTTACAGTAAGATTGTAGGGAGAACTGTGGTATTTCTCGTCTTGTACGTGGATGACATTCTCCTAATAGGAAATGATATTCCTATGCTACAGTCAGTCAAAGGATTCATGTCGCAGAGGTTCTCCATGAAGGACCTGGGTGATGCCAACTACATTCTGGGGATCCAGATCTATCGTGATAGATCTAAGAGGATGTTGGGACCTTCACAGTCAAGGTACATCGACACCATACTGAAAAGGTTCAGTATGGAAGATTCCAAGCGCGGTAATCTACCGGCTTGTCACGGGATCACCCTCTCCAAAGAGATGTCTCCTAAGACTGATTTGGAAAGGGATCGCATGTCTATTATACCCTACGCTTCTGCGGTAGGCTCTATAATGTATGCGATGTTGTATACCAGACCAGATGTAGCATACACATTGAGCGTTGTAAGCCGGTATCAGTCAAACCCAGGGGAGAAACACTGGATAGCGGTAAAGAACATTCTCAAGAATCTGAGAAGGACTAAGAAGATGTTCTTGGTGTATGGCGGAAAAGACCTCCAGCTTGAGGCCTTTGCTGACTCCGGCTTCCAGAGTGACAAGGATGACTCCAAGTCCATGTCGGGTTATGTCTTTACCCTCAATAGAGGGGCGGTTTGCTGGAAGAGTTCCAAGAAGGAGACCGTTGCAGACTCAACTATGGAAGCGGAGTACATAGCTACTTGCGATGCCGCAAAGGAAGCTGTCTGGATGAAGAAGTTTCTCACGGAGCTTCAGGTGGTTCCTACCATTGTTGATCCAATACCCCTATATTGCGACAACAACGGCGCTATAGCTTTAGCGAAGGAACCCAGGTCCCATCAGAAGTCCAGGCACATTTTGAGGCGGTACCACCTGATCAGGGAGATCGTAGATCGCCGGGAGATCGAGGGGAAGAGAGTAAATACGGAGAAAAACACTGCAGATCCACTCACGAAGGCCCTACCCCAGACTCAGTTCGAGCAGCTGATTGAGATGATAGGTCTTCGATACGCCGGTACATGGCCTTAGTGCAAGTGGGAGATTGTTAGTGTATATGCCCTAGAGGCCATTACTGTATCATACTAGCTTGTATATTACTTGATGGAAGCTTGGGATATTCACAGTTGTATAGACAATCTTGCTTAAAATGGTAGTATGCTACTTGGTTTGTCTCTACTTCAATATGTGCATGTGTTTCTTTTAGCATATCGCTTATATACATATTAGTAGAACCCTTAGGATCTTTGCTTGATTACCAGCGTTGTGATGGCGCTCACACTCGTGGGGGCTGGGTAACCCATAAGCACATCCTTATACAGGTCCCTAGTCATTAGACTATCGAGACAGGGCATCGATACTCCGGAGTAGAATAGCGTATGCGCTTCTCATCTCAGCGGGGGAGACGGTCTGTCCCACAGCCGTCAGTACGTCGTACTTGAGATAGTATGCGGGTGCTCGTTAGGTTACGAGTACACTGGACAGGACTCGTCGGGAACTGTTGGTTGGTATTATGCCTATCGCCAGTTATCATTTCCCAGGTGACATGAGTACAGCTTAGTCCGCTGACTTGACACTGTCATTTCTCCTCGAGTGTGTTCCCACTGTACTTATATTACTACCCTACCATGGCTCAAAGGAGTCGTGCAAACAGGTAGTAGTTGGGTGCAATCCCGAAGCACTTGGAGGCGGTGACGGTTAGACAGGATTCGTCTCTCCCGGTATTGGGGGTTGACATTGCGCTATGTCTAGGAGAGCCATTACACAAGTAGTCCCTGGCCAGGGCAAGCGAGATATACTGGTAGGTTTCCAGTGTTATCTCAGGGTGTTCTGGACTACACTCCGACACGACTTGTACCGCTATTAGGGGACTGACGTTCCCGGCCCCCCTAGGCCTGCCATGTGATGTATCAGACGAACAGACCGGACTGTACGGAGATTGTCACATACAGGCTCAGTAGGACTTCGGATGGGTTTACCTCATCGGCCTTCTTATCGACATCTACCTGGGGACCGTTACGTACAGCTAATGCCGGTTGCAGTCTGTGGTTAAACCCACTGCTAGCGTAGTGTCGAGTCTTTAGAGTCCCACACAGAGAGTTTCCCTACATTGAGCGAAACGTGTAGAGGCCGTATGGTTTTACGGCAGGGCTACGATCACTTACATGCACTTGTGTGCGTATGCTGTTCGGGCAGGAAATACTAGTGGGCTTTGGTTTAAGCCAGATCCTAGTATTGCACAGATGGATTTGATTTGTTTTCTGTGCATTCGCATTCTACGGAATGCGGATGCGGGTATGTATGCACAGTTTTGAGGAGCGATGAAGGAGGAGGTGCCCCATTAGGGTTTTAGCAGTTGGTTCGGCCAAAACCGTAATGTGGCACACTCATTAGGGTTTTGACAATTCGTTTAGGCAAAACCGTTATGAGTCGGAGACATTGTTTACTAATCCTTTTAGTGATAGATTAGTGATGGCTAATTGCATTGACCATTTGACCACTTAGACCCCTCTTGACTTTGTTGACCCGTTGACCGTGTTGACCATTGACCTTCAAGAGGGATCTACACTCTTCTTTTATTTTCTTTTTAATTCTTGTGTTATGATAATGGTCATTTCAATGTGCCATCAACTCTTTCATGATAGGATTAGTAATGATGATTCTTGTGTATTATTGCAACCATGGTTTATTTCATTTGGCTTAATTCTTTTTTCATTATTCTCTTCTCATTCTCTCTCATGAAGTGAGAAGAAAAAGAAAAGCTCCATGGTTGCAAACTTTCTCCTTCTTCTTCCTCCTCTTGATCTCTTCTTTTGATCTTATGTGTTGAGAGAAAAATAATCCACATTGACAAACACTTCCATCTTCCTCTTCTACATAACCTAAGGCATTTAGATTAGCAATCTCTTTGCCCTAGTTGCCTTGGCTTGAGGCGAAGCTTAGTGTACAACTCTCGGGTGGATCGTCTTCGACTCAAGAAGGCCGCGGAGATGCCCAAGGTCCGGATCGACGCTTGGAGCTTGGATGGACGAGTGGGACAGCGGGATGAAGACCCGAAGGACCGGTTCCATGAGGTATACTTTCTACAGCATAGTAGCTAAAACCTCTAAGTGTTTACTAGTTTCTAGTTTAGCAAAGATCCTTGATTTTGAGTCCATGTTGCCTTGCGCCAAATCATTATTTTTCGCCGTTTCCGCCTCCCCGTAAGAACCGGGGTGGGCAACGTGGACTTACACATTTAATGTGGCATGTGCATGAGTAGTGACTCATGGTCTCTTTTTATGTGCATATGTCACATTTGTGATTGATTTATATGGTGAAATGAAAGAAAGAGAAACAAGGGAGCAGCCATGTATATGGTTAGCTCTTGGATTATTTTCTTCTAACTCTCATTCTATCATCTCATACAAGAAAAGAAAATGCCTCTTCTTCTTCCTCCTCTAGCTCACCATTTCCTCCAATGGCTTCATCTTCAACCTCCATCCATACAATGGATGTAAGAGACAAAGTGATCACAAACATTCTCTACATCACCTTGGACACGTCAGCTAGTGAACTTCGTGCCCGAGTTGCTTCAGATGAAGCGGGAGCCCGTAAAAAGACTCGAAGAAGTGGTGCCCTTTCCGACGAGGAGATCGAGACCGGAGATGCCGCGAGGAGCTAGGGATGGTGGCCAAAGACCAAAGGACACGGATCGATCGGTATATCCTTTCCAACCCTTCTCTAGTTAGCTAGTTATAGGTTAATGGTTCGATCCGGGTTTTAAGCATACGATAGCGCCGGTTCTAGTTTAGAAAAATTTTCGTTTCCGCATTTTGGCCTCGGAATGACGGCCGGGGCGCTACCGTAGTCTTACACCTGCACACTATTCTGAAGTTGTTTGCTAAGCTAGAAAAGCACCACAGTTGTAGCAGATCACCAAAAATCCTACAGTTTGCATCTAAACAGCATTTTAAATCTCAAGTTTTAGACTTTAAGGCGATTAAGTTAAATCTAGTGATACTACAAGGTTTACACAACACCTAGAACACTTAATCAAGTTATATAACCCATAAAGATCTCATCTTAGCCTAAACCTTACTTAAAACACAAATCTAGCACTAAACTCACACTAATCACTAACCGAAGCTAAAACAACACATAAGCTTAGCAAAAAGGAGTTGGGTTTAAGAAATATACCCCCACTAGATCCTAGGAAGCCGGAGAAGGAAGATAGGAAGAAGAGGAGCTTGCTGTTGCTGTTGCTGGGAGCTGCTGTTGCTTGCTACTGCCGGTGCTGCTGCTGCATTGCTGTTGTTGCTGTTGTTTTTGTTGCTGTTGTTTTGTTGTTGTTGCTAACTGCTGATGTTGCTGCTGTTGAGGCTTCTGCTACTGCTGGAGTTGTGAGGGTGTGTGTGTGAGTAAGAGTGAGAGAAGTGAGAATGAGAAAGAGAAAAGAAATGAGAGCACACTAGTCAACCCCCCTTCTCTCTTCATTAAATGAAGGCATGGCAAGGCCATCATGTCCATTCTCTCTCTCTCTCTCTCTCTCTCTCTCTCTCTCTCTCCAAGTCAACCAAATTCAAATCATTTTCCATTTAAAAAAAAACAAATACACTTAAGGAAAATGGTTTAACCCACCATGGTTGCTAATCATGGTTTAAGCCCAATTTTAACCCTAGTTTACATGCACATGTTTATGCAAGGCTAAATAAATTCTAATAAAATATTCATTAATTTTGATAAAATATTTGAAAATCAATTTGGTAAACTTTTTATTAAAAACAATACTTTAGAGTATAATTAGCCACAAATCACATCCTAAGGTGTTACAGTCTTCCCCCTTAAAGAAATTCGTCCCCGAATTTAAAAATATAAAGCTATGCGTGCCTTCAAAGAGATGAGGGAATTTTTTCCGCATCTCGCCCTCGGCCTCCCAAGTGATCTCTTCACCATTCGGGCTGTGCCAAAGCACCTTCACAGATGGCAAGACCTTTGATCGAAGTTTCTTCACCTGCCGGTCTAATATCACGACTGGCTGCTCGGTGAACGAAAGATCGCGCTCGAGCTGAACGGTCTGATGCTGAATCATGTGCGAAGGGTCATGTAGGTATCTGCGAAGCATCGACACGTGGAATACAGGGTGAACATCTGGGAAGTCGGGTGGAAGAGCCAAACGATATGCTACTGCGCCCACACGCTCGAGGATCTCGAAGGGACCTATGAATCTGGGGCTAAGCTTCCCCTTCCGTCCAAACCTCATCACTCCCTTCATCGGAGAGACCCTCAGAAAAACGTGATCGCCAACTGCGAACTCTAATCTGCGGTGGCGTCTGTCAACATACGATTTCTGTATGCCCTGAGCTGTCCTCATCCTATCTCGAATCAGCTGTATCTTCTCAATCGTCTCCTGTACGATCTGCAGCCCCAAAATACTGCTCTCACTGAGCTCTGTCCAACAGACGGGCGATCTACATCTCCTCCCATACAAGGCCTCGAAAGGTGCCATCTGGATAGTATCCTAGAAACTATTGTTGTAGGAGAACTCCACCAAGGGTAAATGATGATCCCAGCTACCACCAAAGTCTAAAACGCCTGCTCGGAGCATGTCCTAAAGAGTCTGAATAGTCCGCTCTGACTGGCCGTCGGTCTGCGGATGAAATGTTGTGCTGAAACTCAAGCGGGTGCCCAACGCCTCCTGAAGCCTCTTCCATAGTCAGCTGGTAAACTGGGTGCCTCGATCGAACACGATACATGTCGGGACTCCATGCAGTCGTACTATCTCGTCGACATATATCAGGGCATACTTAACAAATCCGAAAGTCATCTTCACCGGCAGGAAGTGAGCCGCTTTCGTCAAACGATCCATGATCACCCAAATGGAGTCATACCCTCGCCTAGTCCTGGGTAGACCCACAACGAAATCTATATAAATCTGCTCCCATTTCCACACCGGAATGGGTAACGGCTGTAGCTCTCCCGCTGGCCTCTGGTGCTCAGCCTTGACTTGCTGACAAGTCAGGCACCTCGACACGAAATCTGTGATGTCCTTCTTCATTCCGTCCCACCAGTAAACATCTCCCATATCATGGTACATCTTGGTGGAACCCGGATGAACACTGTACACCGATCGATGTGCCTCCTTAAGAATCTCACGCCGCAGTCCCTCAGCATCTGGTACGCACAGTCTAGTCCCAAATCGCAGTATCCCGTGATCATCAATCACGAACTCTGAAAATCTGCCATGTCTAATCTATGCCATGATCTCTGAACAACGGTCGTCACTGTACTGTGACTCATGTATACGGTCAAGCAAGTGTGGGCGTGCACGAACATGCGCAAGCTGTCCTCCGATCGGCGTGAACTCGAACTGCACTCGGCTGTCGCATAAAATCTGCCAATCTGCCGACGACTACCTCTGCACTGCGCTCAAACAAGAAAGACTACCCCCGGGCCTCTGTAACATTTCAGAAAATATAAAATATTATTTTTGGGAATTTAATATTAAAATAATATTTTTCCCGAAAACTACCGATTTGCGAAATTGGGGTTTACGAAAAAGGGTATAAATATATACCAATAATTATAAAATAAATAGAAATTAAAATGATTTATTCATTTAAAAATACATTTAAAGGATTTGGCATTTTTTAAATTTATTATACGCAGTTTCGATAAAAACCCGATTAGTGCACTGCTAATCGCGATTAAGCCAAATCCGCGTTTATACAGTTTTCGTGGTTAGTGCACCATGACATGTTTCATTTTGTGACATGTTTCATTTTATTTGGTATATATATTATGGTTTTTGGTGGAGAGAAAAGAAAAAGAAAAAGAAAAAAGTCAGGGGACATAATGATGGGGTAGGTATACTAGTGATGAGAGAGAGTGTGTGTGAATTATAGTGAGAGGGAGAGGGGGGCTGCTGCCCAAATCAAATCCCCCACCATTTTCCTCCATCTTCCTCATCTCCTCAACTCCACAACCCTCCACTAAAACCCTAGATCTATCTCCAACCATGCCCCAAAACTCTACACTCCCTTCACAAAACTTTATCCCTATCTCCTCCTCTACACGATGGACCGAGAAAAATGGGATTTTGATGACGTTGGGGAGTTAGTGCTGCCTAGAGTGGACTAGATGAAATATAATTTCTTCCCTTTAGATTAGTTTTGTGAGATATCATGTTTAGATGTCGTTTTGTGAAGATTAGTGGGCATTGGGAAACCCTAGTGAATGTTTGAGTGTTTGTTTGAATTTGGTGATGCCTAGTAGCTGTTAACTAAACTTAGGTGATGTTTAGTGACCTAGACCAGACCTTAGAAACCCCAAAACACGGATTTAGAAACCCGACATCGGATAAATGTGTGATCTGTGAAGGTATTTTGGAATCTGTAGCAACCCGGGGACACTAGAATTGATTTTGGAATTACTAGGAGTCGTGCAGGCACCTAGGAAGCTACCACTGAGACCCGAGCCCCTAATTCAAACCCCAGGCCACAGATATATTCACTCTGGCCGAAATTTGCGGCCAGAGTAGGGTAGAATTGTCCCAGATTTGGTCCATGGCTCTTTTTGCACTAAATTAGACCCCTCCTATATGCAGTTTTGGCTAATTGTCATCTGGGGAAAATCTGGAAGCATTTTGGTGTGTTTTAGGCTATGTTTTCCGTATTTTAAAATGCTATTTCTTGATATTTGGATTGTATTTGGTTGTCGGGTGTTCGTACATCGACAACAGGGGTTGTTTGATTGATTTGCACGTTTAGGCCATAGGTTCTAACCTATGAGCACACTGTGCGTTGTATCGGTTTTCTGCATCGATTTTAATACGTATTGCGATTGGTTATTATTGTAGGTACCCTCTCTTGGATTCCGAGACGAAGAACCGTGGTGTCATCGATTTCGGCGAGCGAAGACCAGGTGAGTAGATCTATATCTACGGGGGAAGTCGGGTGGATGGCGTATAACACCCCCGCAACTTTGATAGGAAACCGATTTATAGAATATGGTTAGGAAACCTAGATTAGGAAACTAGGGTTAGAATGAGATAGTTATGAAACCATAATAGAAACTAGAGGATAGTTAGAAGTGATATGTTACTACTGTCGTAGGATGACGTTTAGCGATATTACCGCTTAGGGTTCTGTAAGACTAGACAGTCGATGTAGATGCGTCATCCGAACCACGTTTGTTTCCAAACCAAAGAATCGTATGTATCTTTTAAATGTATATCTTGAGGGATGTTACGGATTTTCAAATGATATCTTTTCTTTAAGAACACCGTAACCCCTGTTTTCAAAACTACGATTCACTTCTTTAAAAATCTGATTGTATGGTTCGGGTGTGCTTGTTAGATTAGATACTTATACTTAGTAGAGATAGCATATTTATGTAAACTCGACATGATATGAGACATAAATGCGATGAAAGAATACCAGACAAATTTGATGATATGATGAGATGATGATATGATATGATGGTATACGGATGCGAGTCGATCGAAATGATTTATACCCTGCCGGTCCCCTGATATGAGATTATTGCAGATGCGACCTGGGACATAGGTATATAGGGTTATATATAATTATAGAACGTGGTGAATCATGGATGATAGGCCGTATGTGATATTAGGCCGTACCCTCATTTGTCGTATAGGATGATAGGATCCCTTTTAGTATAATGTCGCCGCACGATGATATTCCGTGCGTGATGAGTTGACTTGATGATTGATCCTTACCCTTGACTAGAGGTTGCCGTACAATGGATTATACCGTACGCGGTGTTTTGGGGCAAGATGCCGATTGATAGATTCACCGACTCGGACATATGATTGTTGCGTATACCTTATAACTGTTAGCTGATGATTTACTTGCTACATTCATGATATTATTATTGCATCGCATATACCTGTGATAGTACACCTGCACCATTATCGATGATGCGTATGTTACACGTACGCATATTTGCCGGCTCACACACTTCATCATCGATAATTGCCATGTCACTACACAGTAGGGTTGCTGCATCATGACATATATATATTGTACCTACATAGATAACTGGCTTTATTGTAAAATTGGGAACCGCAGGTTATATTTTAAAAAACTGGAATCATTTTAAAAGAGCGGTTTTCCCTTAATATGTCATATCACTATTCCGCGTTGCATGATACACGATATGCTTACATTTCTATTATATGTCGCACACATCATGCTCTATTATTTTACGTATTGAGATATGCTGTTTTCATGAGATTTCTGGATTTGAGAACCGTGGATATTTCAAAAGAGATTATGTGTTGTTTTAAAAACCCAGTTTCTCTTGATATGATATTTCAGTGCGTCCACCATATGTTTTCTCGGTTCTGAGAGCGACATGTGAAACCCGATTCGAGGAGGCAGATGAGGCCGATTGCGGGTACATGGTGGACCCGGTATGGTTCCCCGGGGTGAGAAATGTTTTTCGTGGAGTAGACGATGAGCCTGGCAGGGTGGCGAGTACCTACCGGTGATAGTATTTGGGCTCGGCGGATATCCGGAGGATACCGACCAGAGTCGAGAGATGAGATGGGCCGATCTGGACTGACGGAGCCCGAGATATGAGGATTTACATGCCGATGCTGGGCACGGTTCTCATGATGTTTTCGAGTGTCGATGCTAGGCACTCAGGTTCCATGATTTTGATGTGTCGGGAGGAACACCATTGATATATATATCCTCATACTTTCATGCAGACTCCTTTATGATATTTGCGTGCATACAGACATTAATTTTGGATGGACGAGATCCACGTGCATACATACCTTGATTATGGTTGGACGAGATCCATATACATGCATTGATTATTACTGTTGGCTGTTGTCCACATGCTTATAGGTAGTGACTACCTTGTTGTCACATATACGACCCGGTCATCCTAGATATCATAGTATTACCTTATGATATAGTTGACCTAGGAGTCGTTGTTTATTCGATTTCTACTTGTAGATATATTTCTATTCACGAGTTGGCAACTCACCCCCGTTGTACCACAGTTCTTGCAGGTTGACCCCTTGGATCAGTAGCGGCTTCGCTGGCACACAGTTCCATTCGGGTGTTTGTTAGTCTACGCTAGCGCCCCGGCAGTCTACAGACGCCAAATGCGGAATAAAACTTTTTAACTTGGCGCTATCGTATACTTTAACCCGGATCTGCCATTATTGCTAAACTAACAAACTGTAAAGAGTGTAGAAAGGTTGTACCGAACGATCCGAGTCCTTCGTTCTTCAACCATCATCCCACGCTCCGTTGCGGCTGCTCCGATCTCGTCGATCTCCGATTCCTTCGTCGAGGTGGCACCACATGATCGGTTCTTTAAACGGGCTCCCGCCTCTGACTCGAGGCAACTCGATCGTCAAGTTTGCCAAAAGAGACGACCAAGAATGATGTAGAATATGAGTAGAAGACTTTGTCTCACTTCGTCCAAATCCGTGGACGATCGGTTAATGAAGTTGCCGTGGAAATCGGATGATGGAATGAAATGAACTGTAAATTCCATACACCCCAAACTATCATAATCTTTTTATCTAACCGAAATGAAACCTCAAGTGAGAGTGAGAATGAGGAGAGAGAGAGGGCAAGCCATATATAACAAGAGGGAGGTGATCGTAGGAGAAGGGGGTGACCATAAGCTAAAAGCTTCTCACTAAATATCCTAAGGAAGACAAGAAGCTTTAATAACAAAGCATAAAGATCTTAAGCAAAACAAGAATGTAATGAAATCAAAGCATGAGTCACTTAGCCTTGTCACAAATTCTAGAACCTTCTAGAACCTTCTAGAAGCACGACTCACTCTCATCCAAGAAAAGATAAATCCGCCTTTAACCAAATGTTAAAAGACGGCTGATAGAAAACTGGAAACTGGCAACTTCCAAAAGTGATCCTGAAACGAATTTCAGGACAACCCCGAAACTGTATAAATATACCCGCATTTGTATTACGACCGAATACAAATGCAACTGAGACAAAGATATTATACCTACTCAATATAATACTCAGATCCGGCTTAAACCAAAGCCGACCAGTATCATCTGCCCGAAAAATAACACGTGCGTAAACGCACGTGCATTTTCCGAACCCTGCCATAAAACCATACGGCCTCTACAACGTTTCGCCCGAACTTGGGAAACTGTCTGTGGGGGACTCTAATGACTCGTCAGCACCCTGGCAGTGGGTTTAACCACAAACCGTCAGCGGCACTAGCAATGCATAACGGCTGCCCACGGACTGACCTCAAGGGTGGCCGAGGAGCGAACTCAAGGGAGACCGATGAGCGAACTCCTCCGAAAACCCTACTGAGCCTAACAGTGACAATGTATATACAGTCCGGTCCGTTCGTCAATGAGTATCGCATATCCGCCTAGGGGGCTAGTAACGTCAGACCCCTAGAAGCAGTATAAGTCGTGTCGGAGTGTAGCCCAATAACACCCTGAGATACTACTGGAGTACCTACCAGTAAATCTCCTACCATGGCCATGGATTTAGTGTAATGGCTCTCCTAGACACAGCACGACCTCGCCCCCAATACCGGGAGAGACGAATCCCCTGCCGATCCGCTCACGTGCCTCCATATGGCTCGGGACTGTACCCAAAAGCTACCTGTTTGCACGACTCCTTTGAGCCGTGGTAGGGTAGAAATCAAAGCACAGTGGGAACTCATACGAGACAAATGACGACCTCAGGTCGATGAACTAACCTGTACACATGTCACCAGGGAACTGCTATCTGACGGTAGATATAATACTAACTAGCAGATTCCCGGCGAGTCCTGTCCGGTGTATTCATAACCCAATGAGCACCTGTATACATCTTAGGTGATCCAACATACACTAGTGGCTTGTGAGACCGGCCACCGCCCCTCGCCAGGGTCTCGACTGTACACACTAGTCTACTCCGGAGTATCGATGCCCTGTCTCGAAACTCCCACGACTAGGGACCACAATTAAGGATATGCATATAAACTACCCAACTCTCACGTATATGATCGCCATCATACTGTTGGTAGTAAAGCAAGATCCTAAGGGCTCTATCAAAGTGTAACATGCAATCAGTCACCTGAACATGTACACGACTGATAAAGGCAAACCAGATAGCATACTATCATTTCGAGTAAGACTGTCCTACCGGGATAGGTCCTCCGCAATCATTGCAATCACGTACCTGCGATCCAATAATTGACTATGAGGGCACTATCTCCAACAATCTCCCACTTGCACTCAAGGCTAATATTGCGATGTCGACTACTCACACCCCGTGTGAAACCGAACATCCAACTCCTCTACTAATCAGTTTCACAAAGCCCGTTTGTAAAACTATTGTGTTCGAGAAATAGCCTCGGTGAGTGGATCCGCCTAGAAGTTTCTTTCTGTATCTCTCTTAATCTCAAGTTCGCGGAGAAAACCATCTCCCGAATTGAGTAGTACCTGTCTTAGAATATGTCCGGATATCTGATGGGACCTTAGTTCATAAATGAACTCCATATCCAAACTTCTTAGACTGAATGGATCACTGAACCTAATCAGTATCCGGCACCATGCCACCCACAGTATCCTCTGGAACCACCTGTCCATAACACTGTCCCTCGTCAGAGGGAAAACTAAAACTCTGACAATCACTCTGTCATCCATGTCACCTTTGAAGCCTGGAATGATAACCGTCTCCCGAAAGAGGCTGCCGTTATCAAATCCGTAGAACATGTACCAATGTTCTAAAACTGCTTCCTTATGTTTCTCCAGGATTGGATTAATACAAACTTATTGCATCTAGTGCAAAAACAACATCTGGTGTGGTACTTGACATCTCATGATTGACTCAATTGCCTAAGCAAGTGATCTGCCAATCATGCACTCCCTCTCCCTTTTAGTCTGTACGACACCTTTAGAGAGGGTGACTCCACCACCTGCAGGTACACCACCATGCTAGGAGTCAACTATTCTAAAAACCATTAGAATGTCTGTCAAAGTACCCACATTGGGAAACTACCCAAATCCAGATCTAAAACTATAGATCTAGAAACCAGAATGTCAAATATTATATCCATATCCTGTCTGGAGAAACAACTGTGTGACGATCAGAGTACAACCGATTGTAGTATAGGAATTTTGCTTCCCACTCTGTGTATGTCATCCAGATACCATGACATCACACTCTACTCCCTTCTTAACTGATCCATCCCCTATTCTGATTGAAGTCAAACCCATGACTGTCACATCAAAATTAGATGATCTATCTCCGCTATTACTGCTCTAGTCTATAAATAGACATAAGCTACTTGCCCACCATACTTCCGTTGCTCCCACTGACTACGACAACCCTCCTACCGGGTCTCATAACCTGGAACAACAGTAGTGTCAAGTCTGGGTAGATAAGAACCTCCCTGTCACCGTCCTTGAGGCTACCGAAGTACCTCTCGGGTGTCTGAGGTTACCTACCATATCTGCAGAGTGGCTATTGGAATGTCAAACCTGATTGAATGTATAGGTCCTATTAAATTTTCCGTAATCGTTCGCGGTTCTGGAATCACTTCCAGTTCTACCATACTCCCACTACTTTTTTCTGAAAAAGATCCATTTTACTAAAACTGTGGCGAGTCAAGAACAATAACACTATTGATCTTCCAAATGGTAGAATATCAACCCTCGTCATAGCCAGGGTCAACCCACAAACAGCCATTACAGAAACGTGCCCTGAGTTATCCAGAGTCTGGTTTTAAGCATAAGCTGGACAACTCCCCGTACCTTAATTTCTTTTAAGGTACGATCCATTCTATATCCAATACAGAAACTTTGGCACTTATTTAATTGGAACCATATTCAAACCATGCAGCTGTCTCCAGTGCATATTAACTTAATGGAAAGAGGCTAATCAGCATTACTCAATTTAGGAAACCATCCAATTATGAGTAACCTGAAAGAGAAACACGTTTCTCAAAACCATCACTATCATCTGAATACCAATCACAAGAATATACATCTTCGATCTCTTTGAAGAATCCCGATACTTGTGATACCTGGTTCTCTACTTTATTCTTATACCCACAACTTCTCAAAACTTAGACCTTGTATTTCTACGAAACACTTGTCTAAATACTAGAGAAGTTATAAGTAAACAGAACAAAGTACGAGGACCTACCCCTTTGTCCCGAAGGACACTGGACTACATACAATACTCTGTATAAGTCCGCTGAGTTAAACAACTCAAAACCTGTGCGTCGTAGGTTGAAAACTGTACCCTGGCGATTTCCTCAAATATCACCAATTACAACGAATTCCGATATAATGAGGATGATCACCTAATTCCCAATATCTTACTCCCACTCATCATCTGTAAAACCATACAGATATGAGAATGAAACCTGGTAAATACATACCCTTGGAGTAAGTGTCTAATCGGGAAAACAGTTTTTCTTTAACAATGCACTGAAACATGAAAATGTTTCGTAGGGGTATCCTGGTATTCATAGCAATGCCTCTTCCATAATCCAATTCATGACTTCAACCGTATATTTTACTGCCATCTCTCCAAATCCCTTTATTTGTCTTTAGTCGTTACCTTCTGTACACCATCGTTAGGCTAAATGGTTTTCTTCCTTCCCTACCGTTCGGCACCAGCCTATGGTTTGGAAGAAGACTATCCAGTAAGCATAATAGGTGTACCCTCCTAAACCAAGGAGTACTCGCATCTCGAGAGAAGGTGATGATAAAAGACAACTGAATAATACCTTATTCTTTTAAAGGTGAAATAGGAGCGGTGATGAAGTACGCGGTTTTGGTCGTGAATGATATCAGTCGCAATTTACTTTGCCCTCTTTCTAATCCCTTTATTTTGTCTTTACATATTACCTTCTGCACACCCTACTTAGGCTAATTGGTTTTCTTCATTCCCTACCTTTCGGCACCAGCCTATGGTTTGGAATAAGACTATCCAATAAGCGTAATAGGTGTACTCTCCTAAACCAAGGAGCTCTCGCAACCTGAGAGAAGGTGATAATAAAAGACAACTGAATAAACCAATTCTTTTCCTCCTGAACCTGGATCCATCCTCGAAGAAGTCCCTTCGAGTTCGTATATAACCATACGATGGATCTATCCAATGGAAGTGGATATCCGTAGTAATACGGGTGTTCTGAGAAATGCAAAGGGTAAAAGAAGGAGTGGCAATGACTTATGCAACTCAGACAATCCAAAAGCCAGTATTTTAAGAAGGTTCGGTCAACCTGGTCACTGAGTCATAGTCTAGGGTCGGTCAAAGGTCGCTGCCAAAGAGAGAGAGAGAAAAGAAACACTCTGCGTGCACTCTAACCTAGATTAGAATGGTCATCACTTTATCTAATCCGGAAACCTCCCACTGTCCTGTCAAATTCTCCTCCAAACCTAAAGAAGAATCAATCGGGATCACCCGAAGAGTAAACCAACTCATCAGTGGGAATCGGGATCCAACTCTCATCGCATGTTAACGTGATGGAATGCATCCACGTTATTCATACTCCAGAAGGTATGCGCATACTTGGCAAGTTTCAGTTTCTTTAGAAACTCCCGATATTATTTTCTTGCCCCATGCTCTTATGACCTTGGCGTATGTCAACAAATCATAAGTCACATGTCAAGTTCTGCCCGTCATTATCTTGTTAATTTGAACCCACCCGTACATACCCTTGACGTATGCCAACAAGGTAATACGACTGTCCCAAACCAACTCATCTATCTATGCAACAAATGAATACCCAGCAGCTACCAAACACTATGCCTTGACGTATGCCAACAAACATAGCTTGAATACTACTGACCATCCATAAGAAACGACGGAGGGCTACGGCTGGTTTTTGGCGAAAAACCTTTAACGTAGTGAACTTGATATCGCTGAAGGAACCTGATAGCTTTTTTATAAAAATATAGTGGCGAAAACCTTTTGCTAAAGAGGTCACTCCCGGTAAAGGGATCTCGGCTCTTTCCTCGTGGAATGAGGTGCAGGATATTCCACTGAATACCGCTATGCAAAGCAACATGTAATCGACTATAGTAAAGTTATTACCCTGACGCAAACTTCTGTCCAAGGGGTCTTTCCCGGTGAAGGGATATCAGCCCTTGCCTCGTCGAATGAGGTGCTGGATATTCACACCGAATACCGCTATGCATAACAAAAGGAAACGTCTTTGTAACAACACTTTTTAAAATTGTTCCAACAACTCAAACAGGTTTGTTTTACTTTGCATTGATCAGAATCAACGCAGTCCCATCAATAATCACACCAGAAAAGAACGGAAATAAAATGTACGTATATGCCATCCGCATTCGTCACTGGGTCCCGTCATCACCCGTTAGGTTACTTAACTAACGACAGAGCGGGGACTGGACTAGCGCGGGTGTAAAACATATACAACATCTAATAGTATATAAGCCAATATACATAATCGCTCCAGGCGTGATAATATGCAACATTACAGAAAAGTAATAAGCATCACAGAACAATACAGATATCTGGGATCCCCGAGTTTCACAGAGCCGCTGCTGAAACTCGACGTTCCCCTGTCGTGTGGATAGCCTGTGCAATGAAACCTAGACCCCTACGGGTGCGGCAAGTTACCCGCCAAAACCTGAAGAGAGGTAGTCCCCACAGCATAGTGAATGGAATACCCGGCACTTCACGGAATCCGGTAAATTGAGCACCCCTCCTTGGGTCAACCTGTACCCCCTACGAGTGCGGCGAATAGTCTGCCAATTCTGAAGTGGGGCCCCTCTGCCTCTCAAAGCCATGAGATGCGGACCCGTTGCCCTCCCGAACCCGGCTATCCGTGCACTCCGTCTCGGGGCAAAACCTAGTACAGAAATGAAAATAGTACAACAGGTACATCGACCGCAACCTGGTCGTGCCCCAAAAGAATATTATACAACAGGCAGTGACGGCAGTCCACAAGTTGGACGCTCGCCCCGCAATATCAAATGTATAAATAAACACAAACTGTACTACCATTGCACACTGCTATCCACCACGACAAGTCCGCAACATCACAGCACAACACAGAACATCAACGCGAATGTCACGTTCGCAAACCCGTCTAAAAGAACTATAGCAATCAGACGCGGTTTACCGATCAAATGACATTCCCGGTCGGAGATATAATGTAAGCACTGTAAACTAACGTGTTTAAATTTCGATCGACCAAAGACCAAAAATCAAAAAGTGGGCCCCACTGCTTACTGGTGAACAGTAACAAAACCTGGGCCAAAACTGTATATACCAAAAATCCCAAAATCCAAAGGAAAACCCACTGAAAAAAATTGGGAGCACGTGCTCCTCACATGGCCGCGGAAGGGCGGCCAAACCAAGGGTTTGGCCGCGCTTCCGCGGCAACTTAGAGGAGTCACGACCCCAACTTTTATCGTGGGTCTTAAAAACGCCTGCACGGATTTTTAAGATATACATAAATCAATTTTGACACCGTTTAAAATTAACAGAACTGTCAAGTGAAGAAAAATGCGATTTTTGCAGTTTTCGATTTTCGGTCGGATCGATGTTTTAAACGCGTTAGCACAAGTTAGCATAGCAAAATGGTGAGGCTCTGATACCACTGTTAGTCTACGCTAGCGCCCCGGCAGTCTACAGACGCCAAATGCGGAATAAAACTTTTTAACTTAGCGCTATCGTATACTTTAACCCGGATCTGCCATTATTGCTAAACTAACAAACTGTAAAGAGTGTAGAAAGGTTGTACCGAACGATCCGAGTCCTTCGTTCTTCAACCATCATCCCACGCTCCGTTGCGGCTGCTCCGATCTCGTCGATCTCCGATTCCTTCGTCGAGGTGGCACCACATGATCGGTTCTTTAAACGGGCTCCCGCCTCTGACTCGAGGCAACTCGATCGTCAAGTTTGCCAAAAGAGACGACCAAGAATGATGTAGAATATGAGTAGAAGACTTTGTCTCACTTCGTCCAAATCCGTGGACGATCGGTTAATGAAGTTGCCGTGGAAATCGGATGATGGAATGAAATGAACTGTAAATTCCATACACCCCAAACTATCATAATCTTTTTATCTAACCGAAATGAAACCTCAAGTGAGAGTGAGAATGAGGAGAGAGAGAGGGCAAGCCATATATAGCAAGAGGGAGGTGATCGTAGGAGAAGGGGGTGACCATAAGCTAAAAGCTTCTCACTAAATATCCTAAGGAAGACAAGAAGCTTTAATAACAAAGCATAAAGATCTTAAGCAAAACAAGAATGTAATGAAATCAAAGCATGAGTCACTTAGCCTTGTCACAAATTCTAGAACCTTCTAGAACCTTCTAGAAGCACGACTCACTCTCATCCAAGAAAAGATAAATCCGCCTTTAACCAAATGTTAAAAGACGGCTGATAGAAAACTGGAAACTGGCAACTTCCAAAAGTGATCCTGAAACGAATTTCAGGACAACCCCGAAACTGTATAAATATACCCGCATTTGTATTACGACCGAATACAAATGCAACTGAGACAAAGATATTATACCTACTCAATATAATACTCAGATCCGGCTTAAACCAAAGCCGACCAGTATCATCTGCCCGAAAAATAACACGTGCGTAAACGCACGTGCATTTTCCGAACCCTGCCATAAAACCATACGGCCTCTACAACGTTTCGCCCGAACTTGGGAAACTGTCTGTGGGGGACTCTAATGACTCGTCAGCACCCTGGCAGTGGGTTTAACCACAAACCGTCAGCGGCACTAGCAATGCATAACGGCTGCCCACGGACTGACCTCAAGGGTGGCCGAGGAGCGAACTCAAGGGAGACCGATGAGCGAACTCCTCCGAAAACCCTACTGAGCCTAACAGTGACAATGTATATACAGTCCGGTCCGTTCGTCAATGAGTATCGCATATCCGCCTAGGGGGCTAGTAACGTCAGACCCCCAGAAGCAGTATAAGTCGTGTCGGAGTGTAGCCCAATAACACCCTGAGATACTACTGGAGTACCTACCAGTAAATCTCCTACCATGGCCATGGATTTAGTGTAATGGCTCTCCTACACACAGCACGACCTCGCCCCCAATACCGGGAGAGACGAATCCCCTGCCGATCCGCTCACGTGCCTCCATATGGCTCGGGACTGTACCCAAAAGCTACCTGTTTGCACGACTCCTTTGAGCCGTGGTAGGGTAGAAATCAAAGCACAGTGGGAACTCATACGAGACAAATGACGACCTCAGGTCGATGAACTAACCTGTACACATGTCACCAGGGAACTGCTATCTGACGGTAGATATAATACTAACTAGCAGATTCCCGGCGAGTCCTGTCCGGTGTACTCATAACCCAATGAGCACCTGTATACATCTTAGGTGATCCAACATACACCAGTGGCTTGTGAGACCGGCCACCGCCCCTCGCCAGGGTCTCGACTGTACACACTAGTCTACTCCGGAGTATCGATGCCCTGTCTCGAAACTCCCACGACTAGGGACCACAATTAAGGATATGCATATAAACTACCCAACTCTCACGTATATGATCGCCATCATACTGTTGGTAGTAAAGCAAGATCCTAAGGGCTCTATCAAAGTGTAACATGCAATCAGTCACCTGAACATGTACACGACTGATAAAGGCAAACCAGATAGCATACTATCATTTCGAGTAAGACTGTCCTACCGGGATAGGTCCTCCGCAATCATTGCAATCACGTACCTGCGATCCAATAATTGACTATGAGGGCACTATCTCCAACAGTGTTTTGCATTGGTAGGTGGGACATTGTATCGTACCCACTCTTGTATTATATTTCATATTGTATCTAGTTAACTCCATCAATCAATCAAAAGTTGTAATTGTATAAGTGATGAGACTTAGTGAGACTTGTAGTTGCGAGATTTGAGCGATGGGTTTTATTTTCCCATTGGGGTTATATCTTGCTCTTTTCTTTATCTTTTTGTGGTGACCTTCGTCGTTGGGCGTCGTATACTTGTTTATGCTGTATTGCATGGTTGTGATCCGTCGTTTGGTGAAGAGCTAGCTCCCGCTTGGGGATGCCATTATTCTTATTATGTATTTGTGGTTTTGGATCAAAATATACAAAGGAGGTGCTACCAAAATTTTTCAAAAGACGAAACATGTTTTCAAACTAGAAAATTTCATTTGCATCATTCATGTTTCTTTCTATGCATTAAGCACACTTGATTTTATTATACCTTTATTTCAAAAACTCCACCTCCTTTAGTTTCTTAAAAAAGGTTTAGATTTCTGGGGTTCAGCTTACTTGAATTCTGTTATGCCTTTAGACGTTGCGTGATTCAAGTGCTGATCACGAGCTAATATTTTGGGTCGTGACAGCCTCCTACTCAAGGAATCCGCCACTATATTCACCTTCCCCGGGTGATACAAGATCTCGCAATCGTAGTCCTTTACCAGTCCCATCCAACAGCGCTGTCTAAGATTCAGGTCTCGCTGCTGAAATATATACTTTAGGCTCTTATGATCAGTAAATATCTGGCACGACTCGCCGTAAAGGTAATGCCACCAGATCTTGACTGCAAAGACCACTGCAGCCATCTCCAAATCGTGAGTGGGATTGTTCTGTTCATGTTTCTTCAACTGCCGTGAAGCATACGCGATCACCCTGTCATGCTGCATCAATACGCACCCTAGCCCCACTCGAGAAGCATCACAATAGACCACAAATCCGCCCGATCCTGAAGACAATGATAACACCGGCGTTGTAGTCAATCGAGTCAGCAACTGCTGAAAGCTATGCTCGCACTCCTCCGTCCAATCGAAAGGAACTCCTTTCTGGGTCAACCCGGTCAAAGGTGTAGCAATGTGGGAGAAGTACTGTACAAATCGCCTGTAGTAGCCGTCCAGTCCTAGAAAGCTGTAGATCTCCATAACTGATGCGGGTCTGGTCCAACTCAGAACGGTCTCGATCTTCTTCGGGTCCACACATATACCATCTCGTGTAATCATGTGACCCAAGAAGTCTACGCTGTCAAGACAGAATGCGCACTTAGAGAATTTTGCAAATAACTGGTGCTCCCTCAAAGTCTGCAGTGTGATCCGCAGATGCTGCTCGTGCTCCTCTCTGCTCCGGGAATACACCAAAATATCGTCAATGAATATGATGATGAACAAATCAAGATACGGCCTGAAAATACGGTTCATCAAGTCCATGAACGCTGCTGGGGCATTGGTGAGTCCGAACGACATCACCAAAAACTCATAATGACCGTAGCGCGTGCAAAAAGCTGTCCTCGGTATATCCTTCTGTCGAACCCGCAGCTGATGGTATCCTGATCGCAAGTCGATCCTCGAAAAATACCCTGCGCCCTGAAGCTGGTCGAACAAATCGTCGATGTGTGGCAAAGGATATCTGTTCCGCACGGTAACCCTGTTCAGCTGGCGGCAGTCGATACACAAACGCAAACTGCCATCCTTCTTCTTGACAAACAGGACTGGAGCACCCCAAGGAGAAACACTGGGTCGAATAAGTCGCTTATCCAGCAAATCTTGAAACTAACCCTTCAACTCTCTAAGCTCCGCCGGGGCCATCCGATAAGGCGGTATAGAAATAGGCCCCGTGCCGGGAATCAAATCAATACAAAAAGCAATATCGCGCTCAGGCGATAGCCCAGGAAGCTCGTCAGGGAAGACATCAGGGAACTCACAAACAATCGGAACCTAGTCCAACGGAACATCCATAGCTCTAGTATCGCAAACATAGGCTAGAAATCCCTGACATCCCTTCCTCAACAGCTGTCCAGTGCGAAGAGAATAAATCAAACTGTGAGGGGCGGCACAACAGTCCCCCTGCACAACAAAAGCCGACTCGCCGGGAAAACAAAATCTAACTGTCTTCTTGCGGCAGTCCATAGACGCATAGCACGTGGCTAACTAATCCATACCCAAAAGAACGTCGAAGTCCAACATCTCAAGAAGGATCAAGTCGACAGGCAACTCTCTCTCGCCAATACGGACAACACAGGATCAGAACACGCGTCTAGCAACAAACGACTCTCCCACGGGAGTGGTCACGACAAGCGGCTGATCAAGCAACCCAGACTCTCTATCCAAACTCAGCACAAAGTGTGTGGAAATGTACGAGTGCGTGGATCCGGGATCGAACAACACGTGTGCGTCAACAAAACATACTGATAGGGTACCTGAGACCACTGCATTGGACGCCTGCGCGTCCTGATGCGTCAAAGCGAAAACCCGTGCCTATCCTCCACCTGCGACTAGCGGTCCCCTACTAGCAACTGACTGTACTCTGCCGGCAGCCGGCTGTCCACTGCCTCGGCCACCTCATCCTCTATGAGCAAACCCTCCGCGACCACGGCCTCTCTGTGCATGAGTCTAACGCGGATCAATAGTAGGTACAATAGGCAACTCCCTCTGGGGTGGAGAAGGTGGAAGTGTGACATGTGGTACGGCAGTCTCGCCCTCACATGGCTCCGGGCAATCTCGAACACGATGATAAGTACTCCCGCATCGGAAACATCTAAATGGTGCTGGCTGACCCTCCTGGGGATAAGAGCTGAAAAGCTGACCTCGTCCCGATCCTCCGCTAACCCCCATACCTGAACGGAACCTGTCATGGCGCCTAAACGGCTGTCTCCGTGCTGACGTATCTGTACGAACTCTCTTCGGCCCTGGAACTACCTAAGTCTCAGCAAGGCGCTTCTCGACTAATAAGGCTGCATCTACAGCTGCTGCATAGGTCTCGCAACGCTGCGCGCTGATCGCAAGAAACAACGGGGTAAGCAAGCCTCAAACAAATCTCTTGACTCGAATCTTCTTAGTAGCCACTAAGTATGGGGCATAAACAGATAGCTCGGTGAACAGCACATCGTACTCTGCTACTGTCATCTCGGGCGTCTGGCGTAAAGACGCGAACCTGCGCACTCGGGCATCCCTGACACTCTGGGGAAGGAAACTGGCTAGAAATACCGTCACAAACTCGGTCCAGGTCATAGGAGGAAGACTTGCTGCTCTGCCCTTCTCGATCGATTCACACCATTTCTCCGCAAGACTTTCCAGTCGAAAGCTCGCGAACTCTACCCATCGCGCATCTGAGCATCTGAGTGAACGACATATCCGGACCATCCTGTCAATAAAAGACTGTGGGTCCTCGGCTGTATCGGTGCCTGTGAAGACCGAAGGCTTCAGCCTCATGAACTCTTATAGCGATATTGTGATGACCTCTATAGCTACAGGGGCAACTGCCTGTACTGTAGGCACCATCGCGGTCCCCGTAACGGGTGGAACTGCCTCTGGTCACTGCGCTCGAAGTGTCTCGACTAGCGACCCTATCATCAGCGCATCTCCTGCATACTGGCCCCAAGCATAGCTATCTGATCTGTCGTAGGAGGAACAGTCTGCTCTGGTACAACAGGTGTACTGCACGGATCAGTCCTCGTCTCGGACGAGTCAACTCGAATCTCGGCTCTCGCCGCCGCTCTCTGCGCCCTCGTAGTCTTTGGCGGCATAATGGCTGAAAAGAAAGTAGGATTCGATAAGGATACAGAAATCGAATAACAAGAATATATACAATCATGAAGGAATTCCAATCAATAAGTCCTAAGGTCACTTAGGCGGAGTACCGTGTCGTGAGTATGCCGCGGAACATACGCACGCTACGCCACTCTGCTTCAGCTACGTACTCCATCATTCCGGGGTCATCCTACACTCCGAAGGTAAAACCTACACTCTGATACTAACTTTGTCACGACCCAAAATTAGGCCCGTGACCGGCACTTACCACGTAACGTCTATAGGCGTAACGCGACTAAGTAAGCCGAAACCCAGAAATCAAAACCATTAAAAGCAATGAGTGTTAAAACATTTTAATAGAAACATTTGTTAAAATGTTTAGAAAACCTTAAGTTGTTTAGTAAAATTCTTTAAAGTTCATGTATTATTTTAAAAAATTTGGCAGCATTTTCCTTTGTAAAAACTAGCCCCGAATCGGGTACAAGACAAGATATGAGTAAAATGATATACAATACGAATAAAGCATCCTAAATGGGAGCAATCACGCCCAACGGCGGAGACAATCACCGCAATGATAAAATACGACGTCGTAGCGAAGAATGATTAAAAATAAGTGAAGACAACATGAAATATATAAAACTGTATAAATAACGTCGGCCACAATGAGCTCGACACCAGAGTACAAAATAATATACATCGTCCTCACAACTGGTCTCTAAGTCAATACATGGATAGTAGATGGAGAGGACTAGATACAATAGTGTATACAACTGGAAAATAAACAGATACCGCAAAAACCCACCTATCAGCAAAAGGGCTCACACGCCAACTGTAGTGGTATCTGTATCAAAAGATGCAAGAAAGCAGGCTGCCGCAACTACTCTGAGGGGCAACCTGCAAGCACTGTGGCACAACGGGGGTGAGTTTCCAACTCGTGAATAGTAGATAAAATATAAAGGTAATCACGAGTATGCACGTACTGCGATACTCTAACCTACGCCAATAGATAATATCTATATGAATGAACTGGATGCGCAATGATCATGCAACAAGTGCGATCTAATAACATCTCTATATGATGAGCAGGGTATGCAATAATCATGCATAGCAAGTGTATACTATCAGGTACTACAGATACAGGATGAGATGTATAACACTGAATGCTGAGCATGGGAATAAATAACATCCACACGGAATGTCATCGTGGAAAAATAACCGGTGTCCATCAATACACCCAAATCACAGTAAAACTCAGGCGCCGTCACTCTAATTGGCCCTCGAATCCTGTAAATCTCATAGAATCGTGAGAGCCCAATATCGGCACTCGAAATATCATAAAATGATCGTGTCCAGCATCGACACGCAAATCCTCAAGTATCGGGCTCCGTCAGTCCGGATCGGCCCACGGGCTCCGTCTGAGGAATCGGCCCTCGGCCCCGGCAGTACGTGTCATCCCGTATCCATCTATCGACTCTGGTCAGTATCCTCCGGTTAACCGCCAGGTCCAACGAATCACCGGTAGGTAGTAGTCCCTCTGCTAGGCTCACCGACTACTGCACAGCGATCCGTTCTCGCCCAGGGGTACCATACCGGGTCCACCATGTACCCGCAATCGGCCTCGTCCAGTTCTTCGATTCGGGTTCACAAGTCACACGTCTCAGAACAGAGAAAACGCATGGTGGACGCACTAAAATATCATATCAAGAGAAACTGGGTTTTTAAAACAGTGCGTATTTCTTAAAATAATACAGCGGTTCTCAAATCCAGAAATCACATAGATCCAAAGTCAATGCGTAAATCCATGCAATGTGTCGTATGACATTAAGAGTAAAAAGGAAAAAACCGCTCTTTTAAAAGAATCCAGTTTTGAAAATATCTCATGCGGTCCTTTTGTTTTTAAATCATGTCAATATCATCCATGTATGTAACATATGTGTATATATAGGTATGGATGTGCAAGTGGATGTATACGCAGATATGAGTGTAGCAATGTATAGGTGCACTAATATGAATACACAGTGTGTATATGTGCATCGATGTCAATATACAATATGAATGTGCGCAATATATGGCAGAAACATGTTTAATCATCAATGATGCGGTAATCCTATAGTGAGAGTGTCATGGGAATCACTAACGTTGAGAGTATAACATACATTTAGTGCTCGTGCAGTTTAAACCGTTAGTAATAGTGCAGTGTTCTATAATTACCATTCTATATGCAACAGGAGATGGTATGCTACTATAGTATATATATGAACACATACAACTAAAATATCCTATTACACCCTGACGCTTAATGTCATACGGACGATTTCCCCGTAGATGTTAAATCTACTCACCTGGTCTCGTGCTAAGTGTAGCCGACTATCTGCTTTCCCTTCTTTACGGTGCCCGACGTACCCGCCTGCGAACCTAGAATTCACACAGGGATATACAAAAGCAAAATCCTGCAAAAACGCGATATTAAACGCGTGCATGTATACATAACGTGTGTGCATACGCCAAAACCCAACGCGACACGCTGTGACACACAGCAAACCAACTCAACGCGCATCGTATATGTCGCGCAAGTCCCGCTACGCTAAAATAGGTAAACGGTCCCAGATTTAATCTGGAGCAAAAACAAGAAAATCAAACAAGGCCAAACCCTTCACAATACCTACAGACAGCTACCTGCCAAAATCCAACATATTTCCTCAAAATTTGACCGGCGGCTAGGGGTGTCATACCGGCCCAAAATCGGTGGGAGGGGTACAGGTCTCTACACTTTGATCCTAGCACATTTTATAGCCTAGTCTATATGTTTGCTTACTAAAATTATTACCCTAGATACAGCAGATTTTACGTATCCTAAAGTTTAGTTGAGAAACGTTTCAAAACACTAAGTTTGCAACAATATGGTATTTTGTGGAACTAGGTGAGTTAACAGGAATCTAATGATACCAACAGCACAATTTGAGCTAATCTAGCTATAAACACCCTGAATCACCCTATTTTCCAACCAAACCATAAGCTAAGCAATAAAACTCAATACAAACACTAAACTTAGCTAAAAAAACCTAGATTTCAACTTGCAGACAAATAGGGAAAATAAATAACACCAAACCCAGACAAATACCTACAGACACCACTAGCCCAAGCACCAACACCTAACTCATCACAGGGGCCGGCGACGCCGGATTTTAGGGTAGGCCGCCGAGTCTTTGGGAAGTGGGTGGTCTCGTATTTCAACACACTAGCCTATACTGCTTGCACACTATTCTGAAGTTGTTTGCTAAGCTAGAAAAGTATCACAGTTGTAGCAGATCACCAAAAATCCTACAGTTTGCATCTAAACAGCATTTTAAATCTCAAGTTTTAGACTTTAAGGCGATTAAGCTAAATCTAGTGATACTACAAGGTTTACACAACACCAAAAACACTTAATCAAGCTATATAACCCATAAAGATCTCATCTTAGCCTAAACCTTACTTAAAACACAAATCTAGCACTAAACTCACACTAATCACTAACCGAAGCTAAAACAACACATAAGCTTAGCAAAAAGGAGTTGGGTTTAAGAAATATACCCCCACTAGATCCTAGGAAGCAGGAGAAGGAGGATAGGAAGAAGAGGAGCTTGCTGTTGCTGCTGCCGGTGCTGCTGCTGCTTGCTACTGCCGGTGCTGCTGCTGCATTGATGTTGTTGCTGTTGTTTTTGTTGCTGTTGTTTTGTTGCTGTTGCTAATTGCTGCTGTTGCTACTGCTGAGGCTTCTGCTGCTGCTGATGTTGCTGGAGTTGTGAGGGGGTGTGAGTGAGTGAGAGTGAGAGAAGTGAGAATGAGAAAGAGAAAAGAAATGAAAGAACACTAGTCAACCCCCCCCCCTCTCTCTTCATTAAATGAAGGCATGGCAAGGCCATCATGCCCATTCTCTCTCTCTCTCTCTCTCTTTCTCCCTCCAAGTCAACCAAATTCAAATCATTTTTCATTTTAAAAAAAATCAAATACACTTAAGGAAAATGGTTTAACCCACCATGGTTCCTAATCATGGTTTAAGCCCAATTTTAACTCTAAGCATATGTTTGTGCAAGGCTAAATAAATTCTAATAAAATATTCATTAATTTTGATAAAATATTTGAAAATTAATTTGGTAAACTTTTTATTAAAAAAAATACTTTAGAATATAATTAGCCACAAATCACATCCTAAGGTGTTACAACATGCATGGTATCTAAGCAAAGAATGAAATGTTTAAACTAGCATAGTAATTATATATCGGAACTATCTACCAGCAGTTATA
Source organism: Agapanthus africanus (assembly GCA_030015575.1). Taxonomy (NCBI): domain Eukaryota; kingdom Viridiplantae; phylum Streptophyta; class Magnoliopsida; order Asparagales; family Amaryllidaceae; genus Agapanthus; species Agapanthus africanus. The sequence continues at coordinate 703,127,011 of JASDDO010000024.1, read as the reverse complement.
TCCATGAAGTAATATTCTCTAAAGTGTACGTGATATGGAAATTACCGATGATGATGTGTGTGAGCCGGCAAGCATGTGTACGTGGAGCATACGCATCATCAGTAATGGTGCTGGTGTCCTGACAATAGGGTTCATAATGACTAAAGAAAACGCAGGTATAAGCTTGCAATGCGATATGAACAACATGAATAAATAAAGAATGAATAGTAATCGCAATAATGAAGAATATACATTATATATATATATATGATTCATACAGTGTTGACATTTGAAATGGCACGAATCGTGGCTTTTAGAAAATAGGGCCTACGGTGTTTTTAAGAAAAGGTACCTCCTTTGAAAAATCCATAGTATCTCTTGGCCTGTCTTAAAAATACTTACAATTCGTTAGTTTTGAAAATAAGTATGACCCGAGCCCAGTCTAACATCTACCAAGTAAACTACAAGACAAAGCTAAGAGACTAATCAAAAGGGTAAGAAAAACCACCTAAGTCCGAGTCAATATATCTAGTAGTCGGTGATCCCGCCTCAATAGCGTCACGTATGATAAAATATATAATACGACATTCTCGAGTCAAGAGTGCGGATCAATCATCATATTTATACATCGTACGGTAAAAATCCATCGTACGACATCCCAAATCGGGGTACGGGTCAATTATCACATTTACCTTATTATTCATCCGGTATCATTATCATAATATCATGAATAAGGGGTACTAATCTAAAATCAAGTACATTCCAATATCATCAATATATATCCGCGTGAGTATGAAAACACATCGCCCATCAATCCGCTATAATATCATGCCGTATATCGTAACACGACCCAAATCACATAACCGATCTCACGACATCATACCCGATCATATCGACTATCCACCGAGTATCATATACTATCCTCATCATCCGTGTATACGTATATGTATATGTATATGTATATGTATATATGCACCATCGCATCCACACACACACACACACACACACACACACACACACACACACACATATATAACCATATACACCCCAAACATATTACGTGTGTGCACGTGTGTGTAACAACTATACTCTAGGGTTTCGCAACTAAAAAACTAATTAAAATCGTATTTGTTCAATTATACTAAAACCAACCCAAATCTCCTAAAGTCTTTCTTGCTACGTATATGCATCTCACATATAAGTAATATATATATATATATATATATATATATATAAATATATAATGTCCTACGAAAATGCGGGGGTGCTATACGCCATCCACCCGACTTCCTCCGTAGATATACATCTACTCACATTGATCCATGCTTGCCGAAGTCGATGTCGCCATGCTCCTCCTTGTCGTCCGAAGTCCACGTGAGGGTGCCTACACATATAAACATATAGTATCGTAAACCGAAATCGCGCACAAAAACCACAACAGTACACGTATCACACATAGGTAAAAACCTATGGTCTACTCATGCAAAAGAACCAAATAACACCCGATATCGACGTACAAACGTCAAGTGACCGATACAAAACACAAATATCAAAACTTCAAGTCATTAACATCAAGGAATTCAAAGCAGCAACTCAAGAAAATGGTCCCAGATTTTGGTTCAGTTGAAATAGGGATAAACAAGCAGTACTGAGGTGTTGTATAAGAGGTATATGAGCTACAGAACCAATTGCAACACCAAACACCACAGATGACCCGGCGAGACTATACTAAATTCCGGCCTGGCCGGCCTGGCATGCTTGGATGGGGTTCGTACTTGTAGGGTGGCCTCCAAGTGCTCGATCTAGGACAATAGGGTTGCTAATTTTTCTAGTTAATGTTCCAGGTCATCCCAGATTTCCTGTAGGCACTAATTATACCCAAAACTGACATTGCAACATCTAAATCCAATTTTTAAGGTCTAGGCTCTAGTTTAACACTAAGAGGGGGTTTTAAGGTCACTACTAAACCTCAATTGCACCACTACAACTCAAGAATCCCCTAAACTTGATCTTAGAATTTTCAAATGTCACAAAACCTCACTAAACACTTCTAAACTAATATAGATGCTAAAGGAAATGAATTACTATTCTAATGGTGAATGAAATAACTCATTTGACAACTCAAGAATTTTCTTGAGTTGCCCCAAGTCTTCAAAATCCCAACTTTTTTGGTTCCTCATGCTTGCGGTGAGCTTATGCACCTTTTTTGTGAAGGAAAGTATGGTTTTGACGTGGAAATGGGGTGTTTTTGAGGAGGTAGAGGTGGTGGAGGGGAGAGGGCAACCATGGTGATGAGGAGAAGAAATGATGAAGATGAATGAAATGGGGGACAATGCCATGGTCAACACAAGACCCCTCACCCTCTCTCTCTTCTCTCTCTTGCCCATACCTCATTTGTTTATTCTTTTCTTTTCTTTATCTTTTCTTTTATTTCCTTTTTCTTTTCATTTTTCTCTCACTACTACAAATAAGGGTTGCCCCTACGGATTTATCGGTTGGGGCAACCCACTGCCCCTACGGATATGTGCGTAGGGGCGAAAAAATACCCCGTAGGTGCAAAGGCCGCAGGTGCAAGTTGAGGCCCTGAACTTGCCCCTACGGGCAAATTCTTGCCCCTACGGCTATATCTGTAGGTGTTCGAGCCCCTACGGAGTACTCCGTAGGGGTAATCAAATCATATATGTATTTTTTTTTTGAATATATTGTATATACCTACGGATAAATCCGTAGGTCCTTTTTCTACCCCTACGGACATATCCGTAGAGGATAGAAAGTGGCCCCTGCGGAGATGTCCGTAGGGGCACTCCCAACACCCTGCACTGAGATCAGGGGGGAAAATATCAGGAAACCTGATATTTTGCCCCTACGGATAAATTCGTAGGGGATAAACAGTGGCCCCTACGGGCATATCCGTAGGGGCACTCCCAACACCCTGCACTGATATCAGGTAGGAAAATATCAGGTTCCCTGATAGTTTGCCCCTACGGATTTATCGGTAGGGGCAACATATATACCTACGGATTAATCCGTAGGTACATATTGTCTGTATTTTTTTTTTAAAAATGGGCTGCTAGTTTTTTTCCCGCCCTGTGCACAATACTATATACATCAATCAAATCATATATTGCAGTATTCATAATCACATCTCACCCAAAAAATGAGATTCTTGCCGAATTCGAGTTTGCTGCTTGTTGGAAGAGAAAGAAAACCTCATCTTTGGAAAGAAACCCAAAAACTGAATATTATATAAATACAAACCAATATCAATATCATTTCAAAATGTAGTACAATGTGATATAAATACATGTTTGAAAAAATAAGAACCAAAAAGCTACCCTAGTTCGGTCCAGCTCCACCTCTGAATAACGTTAAAATAACGCGCGCCTGCTCCTCGGTCAATACACTCTGCAATGCTACATATAAGGGAGTCTGAGCGGCATGTGGAGCTGGCGATGTGGTCTGCGCAGCCGCCGTCGAGGTAGTCGCTTGCGGAGCCGCGGCTGCGGGAGTCTGAGTGGGCGGTGGAGCTACAGGAGCTGTCTGCGGAACCGCAGCCGATGTAGTGGCTTGCGGAACCGCAGCCGAAGGAGATGCATGTGGAGACTCGGCCGATCTACCCTGTCGCGTCTGGACATAACGTGTGTAAGAAGCGTGTAAGAACTGTGTATTATTCGAATTCGTTTCATTATTAAGTTATTTCGAAACCCTGTTTGGATATCTAGTTTGGAAAAGCGTTGTTTATTTTAATTACATATGTATGTATGATTAATCAAACTTAAGTCTAAAACCAAATAAGCTCAAGCTACGTACTAATTATGGATATGTTGATATGTGTATAATATGAAATGATATTTTACTATAAAGTAGTATACATACCAGCATCTCCTTCAACTCCTGAACGGTGGCCCTCAAGCTATCCAGTTCCTGATGGACATGCCGGTCACTGGAGACGGAGGAAGTAACCGCCGGGGTGGAGTCCAACCTCATATGGGCCCTGCTAGAGCCCAATCCCCGGCCTCTCTCCCAACCTCCGTGGTGCCCTCCGTGTGTAGCGTCCAGAACTGGGGTCAGCAGCCTCGGATTGTTCTGTCCAGTAAAATCGATCCCCGAGGCCTGGGCCTGATCAACCACCCGCTCCTACACCCACATTAAGCAGTAAAGTATAAGTATAAAATTTAAACTTGAACCTTCCAAAACTAAAATTTCAAATTTGGGTAGAAAAAATATTAACACTTACGCAGTACTCCTGGGTAGCGACGTCGGGACATCGAAGCTCGCCCGTGGCGGGATCTGTCGAGGTGCCGTGGACGGCAAGATATGCGGACAGCACGCTCGGTGTACCACCTGACGCCACGGTCCGAGATGTCTGCAATATTAGAAAGTAACTCTTAATATTAGAAATATTAGAGAATAACTCTTAATATTGCAGAATATTAGAGAATAACTCTTAATTTACCGATAACTCCATGGCTCGAGTAATGTTCCTCGAGCCACCTGTGTAAGTGGGGCGACCCCTCTTCGCCGACTTCCTGTTCTCCGTATTCCTAGCGGCCTGTTTCTACACAACGCATTAACATTTAGTTTTCTAATTAAGAAACACAAAGAAATAAATTATATCATAAATAATGAATTAAATTTAAAATACATAACTGTTTGCGTTGGGAGTCGAAATAAGCGCACAATAGAGGCCATGTCTCTACGTCGACTCTCGCAAACGCCGGAGTAGATAGGAGGGCCGCTCTCTCTGCCTCGGGGGTCGCTATCCACAGGGAGTAGCAGTCGGCCTTCAGCTCATTCCTGTTGTATCGGACCTTGGCCTGCATGTTCTTCATCAGGCCATTGTACAGAGCATGAAGGTCGAGCACCCTCCCCGGGTAATCAGGGTCGGCTACAGGCTGAAAATCGTAATCCAACTGAAAATACAAAAAAAAACATTGTTATTAGATTGCAAGTGTTAATAATAAATATATTGGATAGATCAAATGAAAATATATATTAATACATACCCGAGCCTGATCAAAGAAGAGGGCGAATGAGCGCTGGTGCTGCTCGCCCCACTCAACATGAAGTGGATAGTTCTTCACGATCCGGCTCTCGTCCCCCAAATACCGGCCGAACCTCTCGGCGGGAGGACCGGTATAGCGATAGTCAAGGGTAAAAAATAGGGGGAATGCTGCCTCCCCCCTAGCTCTATCAGGCCTCAGCCTATGGGACTGATTCGGGCCTCGAGTCCCCCTCTGGGGATGGAGAGGCCCTGCGTCTGCACGAAATATCAAGACAATCAATAATAAGACAAAGTTGTATTAAGAAATCAAGGTTAAACAAAAATTCAAGTGTGATATATACCTCCGGTGATTAGCGCACGAGCCTGGGCCCGAGCAGCAGCACGAGCGGGACGATAGTTCCTCCGGTGAGGAACAACCGGGGTCCCGGACCCGGACGCATCCCCTCCAACTATAAAATAAACATCGACGCTAAATCTCCATGAAGTTCATATTTATTCTATAGAGCATATGTAAAATAAATAAATATTTTAAATTTATTCATACTAACCTGCAGACGATGCGGAGGGTATGGAAGCGGCAGGAGTGGCCCCTGTGGAAGGTGTGGACGTACCACCTATAATTAGACGATTAAAAATAGATTATATAAGTAATTGCAAAAAGAATGTGTAGATCAATAATATAACGTTCTAAATCAATATGCATGCACTATAGGACATATAAACATACCCGCAGGTGCGGTGGTGTCACCACCTACAGCTAGACAATAATAAAAATTGCTAAGTAAGAGCAAAAGGAATGTGTATATTTATGATATAGCATTCTAAATCAATATACATACACTATATGATATATAAACATACCTGGAGGAGCGGGGGTGGCCTCTGTCCCAGATGTGGACGCATCACCAACAACTAGACAATCAAACATTGACAATATAAGTAATTTTGACATAAACATGTATGAATATCTGTAATATTACATTGAAAATGGATATGCGTGCAGTATACCTGGAGGTGTGGCAAAATCCACACGGAAGGAGGCATCCGAAGGGGTCTCCGATCTGGGTGCAAGACCGGCCCTCTGAAGCTCCCTACGGAGCTCTCCGAGCGGCAGAACCGCTCTGCCTCTGCCTCTGCCTCTGCCGCGGCTGGAGCTCCTGCCGCCCCTCGCTGCTCCCGATATCGTCATCAAAGCTAGATAAACGGTTCGTGGACGCATTAGACAATCATTAAAAGTATTGACTATATATGATCTAGAGCGTAAAATGTGAAGTAATAATATAACATTACTGATAACCTTTTTCGTTTCGTGGGCGCATCATACATATCTACTTGGATTTCATCGTCGATGTCATTTCTAACCCACGTAACTTCATGATCGGTCGAAGACAAACCGTCCTTCGAAACAGACGGTCGGAGCACTTTAAGCCTTCTCTCTTCTTCGTCCTCATCGATGTCCTCGTATTCTGGGACATCGTAGACATCTCTAGGTTTTCATCGGCATACAACACTCCACCCCGGATGCTTCAAACACTGTGAGTAGTATACTTGGAACGCTTGGTTCGGAAAGATAAACGGATCGTCCTGACCGTAAAATCGAAGTGTGTTCACACTGGTCAATCCATATTCATCTTTCCAAGTCCCAAGACTGCTTCTCCACCTATCTGTATCGGTTCGCGGATCGTACCAAGTACAATGGAATATATAAAAGGGTTCTGATCGTCCGGGATAGTGGATGCCGAATATACAGTTTAAGTACCCATAGTAAATCACACCGTCCGATCCTACCGTCGCAATCCCACTATTCTGAGTGGTTCTAGATGTTTCTATGTCCTTAACTTCGAATTTGTTTCCAAGGACACCAAATCCTTTGTAATATGCACCTTCCATACTAGGAAATTGAGCTAAACATCTTGAATCACTCTCAAATGATGCAGACAAGTTCGGATCGTAGATCTAACAAAACAAATTTTACGACAAATACATAACGATACAAGTTTAGATTAAAACTGATAGCAATAAAATGTAATTCGAATAACTTACATGCTCTGTGACCCAATCAAAAAAATTATCCTGATGGTATTTTTCCAAACGCTCTTCGTTCCAATCAGGATGCCCCTCACGTACCTCGTTAAAATGAGTTCTGTTTTCGACAAATAATTGTGACATTAATATTATGTCATTTCATACACACACAAACACAGATATAACAATTAATCCAAAAGAACTTACTCTCTAATTTGTTCAAGACATGCGCAATTAAGCAAGATAAACCGGTATATCTTGTTGATAAACATAGTGTCTACCCTCTTATACTTGGCTTTACCATATGGCCCGTCTTGAATTCTTCGTGGTCGGTTAAGCCTTGTCTCAATGTTCTCGTCCAGATAGCGGGAACAAAATGTGGTTGCTTCATCAAGAAGATACCTTGCATGATAGAACCCTCTGGTCGATTTTTATTGCGTATATACTTCTTAAGAGTGTAAAGGTACCTAATGAGAATATGTTGAATAAATAAACACGGGCATACAGGACAAAAATAAATTTATAAATTGCGCGAAACGAAAAATTACACGTACCTCTCGACGGGATACATCCATCGATATTGTACCGGTCCGGCTAACTTCGCCTCAGTTGCAAGATGAACCGTCAAGTGTATTATGATATCGAAGAATAACGGTGGGAAAATACGCTCAAACTTGCAAAGTATCAACGCAATAGAATTTTCTAGTTTATCCAGCGTCGCAACCTCCAGCGTTTTAGCACACAACTCCCTGAAAAAACAACATAGGTCGTTGATTACTAGACCAACCGAGTCGGGGAGAGAAGTCCTGAGGGCTAATGGAAGAAGGTGCTCCATGATAACATGGTGATCATGATTTTTCAGCCCATCGATCTTGCCCTTCACAATTTTTATTTTCTTGCTGAATGATCCTGAGAAACCTGTGGGGACTTTCAAATCATGCAACACCTGCAGGAATCTTTTCTTCTCCGGTTGTGATATATGATAAGCGGCATTGGGAAGTACAAACTTGCCCGGTTTACCCGCTACCGGTTTAGGGTGCAGTTCACTTCTTATTCCCCACTCTTGTAGATCCATCCGGGCATTCATGTTGTCTTTCGATTTCCCGTCTTTACACAGAAGCAAGTTACGTATGTGCTCTGATACTCCCTTCTCTATATGCATGACGTCCAGACAATGACGCACTGAATTTGTAGACCAGTACGGAAGCTCGAAGAAAATTCTTAACTTGTTCCAATATTGTGGTTTGACCTGTCTCGTCGGATCCATCCCGAAGGTCACGTTATTGTAACTATCCCATTTAGCAGTCACGTCCTCTCCGGACAATGGGGATGGAGGCCCAAGAAGCTCCTGATGACCATCAAAGTGAACCGTGTCTAACCTATAGGGGTGGTCTGGAGGCAGAAAACGTCGATGGCCGCAATAACAAACCTTCCTGCTAAAATTCAAAAATTTTGATGTTGTGTGTTCATGGCAATGAGGACATGCTTTGTGACCATGTACGGACCAACCTGATAGCATTCCATACGCAGGAAAGTCATTAATTGTCCACATTAAAGCCGCACGCAGTATGAAGGTTGTATTTATGTTTGAATCATATGTCTCTACACCATCAATGAACAAAGTTTTCAGCTCCTCGATCAGAGGTCGGAGAGAGACGTCGATATTGTTCCCCGGTGAGTTTGGTCCGTCGATAAGAAGAGGCATCATAAAGTATGATTGGTCCATAGCCAACCAAGGCGACAGATTATAAATTATCATTACAACGGGCCATGTACTGTGACTTCCAGCCATATAGTTGAATGGGCAGAAGCCATCGGCAGCCAGTCCGAGCCGGACATTGCGAGGATCGCTACTGAATATTGCGTGCCTCCTATCGAAATCCTTCCATGCCGGTGAATCTCTTGGATGGCTCATTTTTCCATTTTCGCTTGGAGGAGCACGGTGATGCCAAATCATTGCCTCGGCTGTTTTCTTGCACCTGAATAGCCTCTGTAGCCTCTGTGTTATGGGAAAATATCGTGCTATCTTCACAGGTATATCAGGCTTCTTATCAGAATCTTTCGGCTTATACCTGGCCTCTCCGCATGTTGGACACTCTTTCAAATCTGAATTCTCTTTCCGGTACAACACGCAATTTTTAGGACATGCTTGAATCTTCTCACACTTTAGACCCAAATCAGACATCATTTTCTGGGCTTCGTACCAGCTTTCGGGCACATTATTTCCCGGAGGCATAGAATCTTTCAAGAACGAAAGAAGCATTGTGAATGACTTGCTGCTCCATCCATTTAGGCACTTAATTTGGAAAAGTTGGACGAACCATGAGAGGGTGAAATACTTCGCATTCTCATAAATTGGTTTCCTAGCATCATTCATGAAATTTTCATATTTATCCGCACGCGGTCCTTGACCGGAAGGAATGTCATCTTCGGTACGAATAGATTCACCTAGGGCAGCCTCTACCATATCCTCCATTTCTTCTGATGGAAATAAATTTCCGTATCCTGCCGTATTACCGAATTCTTCTTCTTCTCCTGCCGCATTATCGTGTTCTCCTTCTTCTTCTACCGCAGTACTGCATTCTTCTCCTTCCCCGTGATATTTCCAAGTTGAATAAAGTCTAGTAAACCCATGTTTTACAATATGAAGCTCTGCCAATTCTACCTTCTGCCAGTACTTATTGCCACATCTATCGCACGGACAGAGAATCTTCTCTATTATGATCTTATTATGTGCTCGTGCAAATTCAAGGAAAGCAGCAACTCCTGCGACAAACTTAGGTTGCATACGTTGTTTCCAATCCACATACATCCAGTCCTTAACTCTGACGTACTCATGGGCCATGTTAGACTGAATAACATATAAATTGTAGGTTATACTGACTATATTGAGAAATATAAGAACAGGATAGTTACTGACAAAGGAGAAAATCCGTGTATATGCTTTGTGTGTGCGTTTGTCGTTGAAAAGAATAAATTATCACACGTTATGTTGACCGATAGACGGGGACTAAGTGGCGCTTTTAGTTTCATATATGGGTATCGATGGGAATATGAAGGTTTCATATTATCATATATTGGTTTTAACCCGAACATCTCGAATCGCTATCTGATTATGCGTTTGTATGTATGTGTTCCGGCTGTCGGGGGTAGGCTTCTATCCCATTAAGAATGTATAGAGCGAACGCCTATCACTTGTGCTTTCAACCGTTTTGAGTAAATTTCGGCAGCACATCCCCGCTGTTCTCCGAGTACACTGTAATAGAATAGATAATCATTTCAAAGCTGTGAAACAATGTTGAAATGAACATCTAATCTATCTTTGTACACGGAGAACCAGCGGAAAGATACCGACGAAATATCTCGAAACGGATGAAAACACAAGTGAATGAAGGCGTTTGCTTTATACATTCTTAACTTGTCCACACGGGACAAATCTATGGGTTACCATACGATTGAATTTTCTCGTCGCGTAGACTATACGACGGTTGTTAGTATCGAGCTATACTGTCCGATATTTAACAACCTTCGTATAGTTCTAGGTCACGACGAGTATCGCACGTATGTTAACCGATAGACGGGGACTAAGTGGCGCTTTTAGTTTCATATATGGGTATCGATGGGAATATGAAGGTTTCATATTATCATCGAGTATCATATATTGGTTTTAACCCGAACATCTCGAATCGTTCTCTGATTATGCGTTTGTATGTATGTGTTCCGGCTGTCGGGGGTAGGCTTCTATCCTATTAAGAATGTATAGAGCGAACGCCCATCACTTGTGCTTTCAACCGTTTCGAGTAAATTTCGGCAGCACCTCCCCGCTGTTCTCCGAGTACACTGTAATAGAATAGATAATCATTTCAAAGCTATGAAACAACGTTGAAATGAACATCTAATCTATCTTTGTACACGGAGAACCAGCGGAAAGATACCGACGAAATATCTCAAAACGGATGAAAACACAAGTGAATGAAGGCGTTTGCTTTATACATTCTTAACTTGTCCACACGGGACAAATCTATGGGTTACCATACGATTGAATTTTCTCGTCGCGTAGACTATACGACGGTTGTTAGTATCGAGCTATACTGTCCGATATTTAAAAACCTTCGTATAGTTCTAGGTCACGACGAGCATCGCACGTATGTTAACCGATAGACGGGGACTAAGTGGCGCTTTTAGTTTCATATATGGGTATCGATGGGAATATGAAGGTTTCATATTATCATCGATTATCATATATTGGTTTTAACCCGAACATCTCGAATCGCTCTCTGATTATGCGTTTGTATGTATGTGTTCTGGCTGTCGGGGGTAGGCTTCTATCCCATTAAGAATGTATAGAGCGAACGCCCATCTCTTGTGCTTTCAACCGTTTCGAGTAAATTTCGGCAGCACCTCCCCGCTGTTCTCTGAGTACACTGTAATAGAATAGATAATCATTTCAAAGCTGTGAAACAACATTGAAATGAACATCTTATCTATCTTTGTACACGGAGAACCAGCGGAAAGATACCGACGAAATATCTCGAAACGGATGAAAACACAAGTGAATGAAGGCGTTTGCTTTATACATTCTTAACTTGTCCACACGGGCCAAATCTATGGGTTACCATACGATTGAATTTTCTCGTCGCATAGACTATACGACGGTTGTTAGTATCGAGCTATACTGTCCGATATTTAACAACCTTCGTATAGTTCTAGATCACGACGAGCATCGCACGTATGTTAACCGATAGACGGGGACTAAGTGACGCTTTTAGTTTCATATATGGGTATCGATGGGAATAGGAAGGTTTCATATTATCATCGAGTATCATATATTGGTTTCAATCTGAATATCTCGAGTCGCTCTCTAATTATGCGTTTGTTGTGCATTCGTGTTGTATGTGTAACATGATTTTAAACCATTGAAATCAAGATTGATAGAACTGATCATCCTACATTGCAATAGCATTCATCAACCAAAAACTATTATTGCAATGGTATACATCTATAACAATCAACAATTAAAACTACAAATATAGGATACTGATATCATAAAGCGTTATGAGACACGTCATCTGCCACGTGTCGTGATCATGGAAATCGCTAATATTGAGCATCATCAAGATTAGATCATGGTTTTGAAGCAAGTTATTGAGCATCTTGGATTGATTGTCAAGTGTTGATTTTTATTTCAACACTTGACAGAATGAAAATCATAAATACAGTTGCAAAATGTGTTCCTCACCCCCATAAAGTGGATCTTAACAATCCAGACAAGACCATCATTGTTCAAATTGCCAAGGTAGACATAATCTCAGCAGTTATTTACGGTTGCTAGCTTGTATTGCTTGTTGCTATTCTTTTTTTTTCCTTGCCCTTTCTTTCTTTCTTTTTTTTTGGGGGTGGGGAGTTGTGTTTGAAAAGTTTTAACCAACTCACTGCTATTTCTAGGCAATGCAGGAATATAACTAGTTTTATCCCCCAAAAGAAAGAGCTTCAGGCTTCATGCGTCAAGCAATGTGTACGTATAATTATAGGATTTTCTTGCTAGCGGTTCATTTACAACTATTCTTTAGTCTATATACCTAGCATCTGCTACTAGATATTACATCTTGCATCAACACCCTGCATGTTAAAATCAAAATCAATTATTTTTTTTTGATCTTTTTCTGATTTTCTACCATCTGTGTCGAGTAAATTATGATTAACATTGTATTTGTCAACTAATCAGAAGAGCCATTCAACCAGCCCCACCGTAAGCCTAACCCCAGCCCCACTACCGTAACCCTAACCCCAGCCCCACCGTAACCCTAACCCCAGCCCCACCCCAGCAGCAGCCGAACCCCAACCCTAACCCTACCCCGACCCCGACCCCGACCCCGACCCCGACCGCCACCGCGACCTCTGCCCAACCCCAACTCTCGCGCGTGCAACCCAGACCCAGCCATGAACCCTAAGCCCAAAATAATCAAAAAATTCTTTAATTTACCTCGATTTATACCTGAACGGCTGCTGGTGGGCTGGAGCGACGACGGTGGCGATTTGGCGACGAAACCGGCGGTGGCGACGACGGTGGCGACGAAATAGGCGCCGGCGACGACGGTGGCGACGAAACCGGCGGTGGTGACGACGGAGGCGATTTGGGGTTTTTTCTCGTGCGCGATTGAGAGAGAGAGAGAGAAAGTGAGCGTAGGCGATCGATCTGGGATTTTGTTAAATAGATATTTACTTGCCCCTACGGATATACCCGTAGGTCCTTTGTTTGCGGCTCCGTAGGGGCAAACACCAAATTAAGAATTAATATTTTTATTCTTGGACGTCTGTGCCCGTAGGGGCGACCTTTTAGCCCTATGGATTAATCCGTAGGGCCAAGTAAAATCTGCCCCTAGGGATATTTCCATCCGTAGGGGCAATCCCCTATTTTACTAGTGTCTCATTTTAAAACAAAGCCATGCTTGAATATAAAAAGAAAGAAGTCATGGTAGAAAAATATAACAAGCGTTTAACATGACATGGTGCATGTCACAAGCACAAAACAATTCAATGCATGATTAGATACTAATCGTGTTCAGTAATACTATTCTATATACAAATCATTGTATACTAAATTGCTAAGTTCCCAATTTTCATAATTTCTTTTAAAATCAACAATTGATATAAATTTCCAAATATTTCCAAATTTATCGGTATATAATTATACCATAATATTACAACTAATTTCCACACATTAAAATATTCATAATATTTATTATTTTAATTATTTAACTTCTCAATAATAATATCTTATTCTTTTGAAATGTTGCAATTCTCTTGTTATTGCATTGTTTTAACTTTCCTTATATATTGTGTTTTGTGTGATCAGTGGTTTAGCATAGTTCCTCTATACCTTTCCCTCTCAACATTTTAGTGGCACCACAGGTCACCGAAGAAGGCTCTCTAATTTCTTCAATGATCATATGCCAAAAATTCCTTATTTTTAATGTGAATTGAGTGACATATATATACTAAACAACATATACTAAACAACTCCGAGTTTAAACCACTTTGATCCTGTTCACGGTTTGTTGAGCAAAAATTGCTTCCATGTTCATGAAAACCATCTATCTCTTCTTCATCTTCCTCCTGCTACAACCAACAACCTCTGTTATCAATGACTTCGCCTTCAATGGATTCACCAACACCAAAATGGCCCTCGATGGCTTCGCCTTAGTCGCACCCAACGGCCTTCTCGAGATCACAAACGCGACATCTCACACCGAAGGTCATGCCTTCTTACCAACCCCTTTCGGTTTCAAATCCTCGTCTAATAACACTACGCTCTCTTTCTCCACAACCTTCGCCTTCGCCATTGTCCCCGAGGTCTTCAACGTCAGCGGCCATGGCATGGCCTTCGTAGTCTCTGGCAGCACCAACCTCTCATCTGCGGTCTCAAGCCAATACTTAGGCGTCTTCAACGTGAACAACAACGGAAACTCGAGCAACCACATCTTTGCTATCGAGCTTGACACTATACAAAACCCCGAGTTCCAAGATATCGATGGCAACCATGTCGGAATCGATATCAATAGCTTGAACTCGACTAAGTCTCATACTGCGGGTTATTATGAGGATAGCACGGGATCGTTTTGGAACTTGACTCTTGCTAGTGGCCAACCGATGCAGATTTGGGTTGATTTCGATGGAGAAAATATGCAGCTAGATGTCACCTTATCTCGGATGAAAACGCCTAAACCTAGAAGGCCATTGCTATCTTCGAAAGTCGATCTTTCGAGTTTGATGCTCGAATCTATGTACATGGGTTTTTCTTCGTCGTCCGGTTCTTTTCATACATACCATTGTGTTCTGGGTTGGAGCTTCAAGATGAATGGGGTAGCCGAAGCACTAGATTACACGAAGCTTCCTTCGATACCTCAAATCGCTATGAACACAAAAGGAAATTCCACTGCTCTCGCGATATGGCTTGCGGTATCTTTGAGTTTATTCATGCTCATATTCGTTTTAGGCATTGTGTTCACAGTGAGGAGGAGGAAGAAATACGCGGAGCTACTCGAAGATTGGGAGCTTGAATTCGGGCCTCATCGGTTCTCGTACAAAGATTTGTACCAAGCGACGGACGGTTTTAAAGAGAAAGAGTTGCTAGGGACCGGCGGCTTTGGAAGTGTCTACAAAGGAGTGTTGCCTACTTCGAAAATGGAGGTAGCTGTTAAGAAAGTCGCTCATGGATCCAGACAAGGGATGAAAGAGTTTGTGGCTGAAATCGTTAGCATCGGCCAGCTCCGCCACCGAAACCTTGTGCAGCTCTTAGGTTACTGTCGACGGAAAGGAGAGCTCCTGTTGGTTTACGATTACATGCCAAATGGTAGCCTCGATAAATATTTACACGATCCTAGTAAACCTACTCTAAATTGGGATCAGAGGTTCACAGTCATCAAAGGAGTGGCGTTGGGTCTCTTATACCTGCACGAAGACTGGGAGCAGGTGGTGATCCACAGAGACATCAAAGCCAGTAATGTGCTGTTAGACAATGAACTCAACGGACGACTGGGAGATTTCGGCCTTGCTAGATTATACAATCACGGAACAGATCCTCAAACTACTCATGTGGTTGGAACTATGGGCTATCTAGCACTGGAGCTAGCGAGAACTGGCAAAGCAACCACCGAAACCGACATGTTTGCGTTCGGGGCGTTTCTTCTTGAAGTGGCCTGCGGAAGGAGGCCGATCGAACACAATGTAGACCGAGAAGCGACGATTCTGATGGATTTGGTGCTTGCGAGTTGGCAAAATGGGTTGGTTCTCGAAACAATTGACTCGAGGTTGGGAGAAGAGTACAACGCCTATGAAGTCGAGTTAGTGTTGAGGCTTGGGTTGTTATGTTTGAATCCGGTGGCTGAGGCTAGGCCAGCCATGCGGAAAGTGGTTCAGTTTCTTGAGGGGCATGCGGCGCTTCCTGATTTGCCGCAGAGTTATGTGAGCTTTAGTACCCTGTCGTTGTTTCTGAACGAAGGGTTTGATAGTTATATCAAGTCGTTCTCATCATCGATCGCTGGTCTTTCTGGTATGACATCGACCGCTAGTCTTTCAGCTGGTCTGTCGGGAGGCCGATGATAGTTTACTGGCCAAAAATAGTGATCAAAGTTTATCATTGATTCCATTTTGGTATCTTGTAGACGTATACTCTGAAAAATATAAAGATAAGATTTTATGTCTGACTAGATTTCTAAACTTTTTTTATTGGTTCAAGGTAAAACATAAAACAATGCTTTGAGCACAAAGCTAATGAATTGGTTCACTGCTGTAGGGTAACCACAGTAAGGTTTGATCAGGAGGTATCGTCTATATTATTTTCAAAATTTTACCATTTTAAAGAACCCTAAACTAGAATCGATAACTAGAGAATCATACGAAAAACCAAAGTAAACTACTTTACTTCTAAGTAGACTAGAAATCCAACCTTTGTAGATCGGTCCTTCACTTCATAAGCTTCTTGTAGTAGTCTCTTCGCTGCGTTGATGGAACTCCCGGACTCTTGCATGGCTTCTCAAGACGAAAAGAACGTTCTTGCTTGAAGTTTTTGAGGCCGAAAATGATCTACGTCGAGGGGATACTAACACAAGCTACTACTTCACTAATGAGATATTGGTGAAGCAAACACCCTACAATAAAGTGCTAATCTAGTAGAGCATGATGAAGTAGAAAGTGGGCTCACTTTAGTTTTATTTTTCTCACAATATTTTCTTTCTTTTAGAAAAGGTAGCAAGATTTTCTCAAGGAGGAAGAAAAAGAGCTCAAGAGATGAGAATGAACTAATGAGTTGAGAGAAATAACCATGGGTGAGTTTGTATCATATACTAACTCATGTAAAGACATAACCATGGCTTAATTATAATGGCTAGGTTAATAAATATCTCAAGTAAAATAAAACTAGTAGACTTAGTCAAAGCATCCACAAGCTTCTCAAAGCTTCATGCATGTGGCTAATTATCCACTAATTTGGAATTACTTTAAATATTAAAATGTTACATTATAATTAGTATGGTGTAAGTCTCATACACCCATGTAGTGTGTATCAACAAGCATGATACAATAAAACACAATTAATATATATCACATATATATTAAGTGTGCACATGTGAGAATAATAAATGCTTAAGTGAGCCAATATTAGTTAATGTAAATTAGTATATCAAATATACAATTATACACTAAATTATCAAATTAACACTTGATTTAATAATCCGGCTATATCACATATAACCGACTAATATAAAATATACCAACTTATCGAATCAACACTTGATTCGATAAGCCGGCTATATCACATATAACCGTCCGATACAAATATCGCGAGAATAGAATACGGTATCACATACTCGCATTATTCTCGGTCCTGCACATATCATATATGTGCTCCTATTTCATTTTACCTGAGCCAGTAAAACGTCTATGTAGGACTCTAAAGACTTGTCAATACGCCGGCAGTAGGTGATGATCACATCAAGCACCCACAAACCGTCAGCGGTACTAGCTGGACATAACGGCTACCCGGGTTTTGAGCGATCAGAAGATCAGCAAGCAAACCCGCTCTAACTCCTGCAAAAGCCTGACAGTAACACTACCGTACAGTCTGATTTCCTCGTCTGATATGTCGCATATCCAGTCTAGGGGTGGTAAACGTCAGACCCCAATAACCGATAAGTCATGCCGATATGAGGCTCATAACGGGTCGAGAAACTACTGATAACACTTACCAGTAATTTCTAAATCAGTCCTGGCCAGGGAATTCCCTGTTATGGCCAATCGAGCAGAGCGCAACATCAACCCCCAATACCGGGAGAGACGAAACCCCTCCTATCGCTCATTACCTCCATATGACTCGGGACTGTATCCAAAAACCACCGTTTTGCACATCCACTTGAACGTGGTAAGGTGGAAATCTAAGCACAGTGGGAATCACGCAAGACTCTATGACGATTTCGGGTCTACAGACTAACATGTACAAGTGTCACCAGAGAACTGCCATCTGACGTGAGGTATAATACCATCTGGGAGTTCTCGGCGAGTCCGTCCAGTGTACCCAGTCTCAACTGAGCACCTGTATACCATATTGTTAGTTATATGTATGCCCTAGAGGCCTTTACCGTACATACGATGTATATTGTAATGGATGCTTGGACATATATAGAGGGGACTTTCTTGCTCGACATGATAGTATGCTATCTGGTTGTACTTTATCTTAACATGTACTCTGATTGTCTCTATATTACATGTTGATAAAGCCCTTAGGATAAGTACTCGACTACTGGGACTATGATGAGATCATACTAGTGGGGCCACGGCAGTCGATGAGTACATCCTATAACTGTTCCTAGTCGAGGGTGTATCGAGACAGGACATCGATACACCAGAGTAGACTAGCGTATACGCATCTTGACCCATATGATGGGCGATGGATGATCCCATATCCATCGGTGTTTGACATCAAGGATGGTGTACGGGTGCTCAGTAGGGACTGGGTACACTGGACGGACTCGCCGAGAACTCCCAGATGGTATTATACCTCATGTCAGATGGCAGTTCTCCGGTGACACTGATACAGAGTAGTCTGTTGACCCGAGATCGTCATAGAGTCTTGTGTTATTCCCACTGTACTTTGATTTCCATCATACCACGTCCAAGAGGGCGTGCAAAAAGGTGGCTTTTGGGTACAGTCCCGAATCACATGGAGGCAATAAGCGATAGGAAGGGATTCGTCTCTCCCGGTATAGGGAGTTGATGTTGTGCTGTGTTCGATTGGCTATAACCGGAAATCCCTGGCCAGGGTTGCTGAGATTTACTGGTAAGTGTTATCAGTAGTTTCTCGAACTGTTATAGACCTCATATCGACACGACTTATCAAGCTACTGGGGTTTGACGTTTACCACCCCTAGGCGAGATATGCGACATATCAGACGACGAGACCGGACTGTACGGGAGTGTTACTGTTTGGATTCACAGGAGAATGTACAGGCTTGCTTGTTGATCTTCTGAGCGCTCAATACCTGGGCAGCTGTTATGTTTAGCTGACCGCTTGCAGCTTGTGGGTGTTTGATATGATCATCACCTACTGCCGGCGTATTGACGATTCTTTAGAGTCCTACACAGAGCTTTCTTGGCTCAGGCAAAACGGAGTAGGAGCACATATGTGATATGTGCGGGACCGAGGGTAATGCGATATGAGATACCGTATTCTATTCTCGCGATATTCAGCCGGGTCATCAGATCAAGTGTTGATTCGATGAATCGGTACGGATAAATATTAGTCGATTATATGCGATATAGCCGGATTGTCGGATCAAGTGTTGATTCGATAATTTAATGTATAATAATATATATGATATATTAAATTACATTAACTAATATTAGCTCACTAAAACATTCTTTTTCTCACTCGGGTAATACATTGATATATATGCGATATATGTTAATTGTATTATTTTATTTTGTTACGATAAATATTATATATGTGATATATAATATTGTAACATGATATGATTACTAATGCAACATGTTTAGTAGAGATTAAACATGGTTAGGGTTTGATTAGGGTTAAACCTTTCTAGATGTTTCTAGAAGGTTTTCTTTTTTCTTTTGGAAAAGATATTTTCAAGTGACTCATTCTTAACCTAACCCAAACCCTAGACTTGGTTAATTCTCTACAAAGATTAAGTTAACCATGGTTGCATTATTGATCATTATCTTCTTTGCATTATTCATCACAAAAGGATTCTTATCATATTATTCACCTTCTTCCTTCTTCTTCTTTGCTTACAAAGCTTTCTTGCTTTGATATCTGTGATGAAAATATGTGAGAAAAAGATAAATAAAGAGAGCAAAAATCTTACTTCATCATCCTCATCTTCCCTTGCCCTTTAGATGAGAGTGTTCACTCAATTTTAGAGAGTGTTAGCTTGTGTTAATGAAACTTCAAGGTAGATCATCTTTGTATCGAAGATCGGAAGCAAGACTGCACCTTTCTCTTCGTGAAGCCTCTCGAGAGTCCATAGCACGATGATCGCAGCGAAGGGACATCAACACGGAGCATATGAAGTGAAGGACCGGATCTACAAAGGTTGTAATCCCTCTCACTTAGTGTTAAAGTGTTTAGCATGCTTTTTTTCCCCTAATCTCTAGTTTAAAGATCCGTATTCGGGTTGTTCGGCATGGCTAAAATTTTAATCGGGCATGGTTGATGCCTCGTAGACCCTTGTGCACGTGCATAGCAACCCTACAGTGGTATCAGAGCCAATCTAGAGCTTTAGGCGAAGTCTAGACGAAGTTTAAAGTCCGATCGAACGCCGAAACCCCGACACGGAACCCTCTCTGTACATTTTTCATAAATGTGGTTTTTTCTGAATTAAAAATTCTCAGAAAATTAAGCAGGAAAAACTAAGAATTACTGTGAAGTACGGACGTCTAACTCGAAAATTTGACAGCGGAACCGCGGCAAAACCATGGGTTTTGCGGCGGTTCCGCGGACAAAATTTGGACTTAGTCCCTGAAATTTCATGTAATTATTTTTAGGCCCTTTCTTGTTATTTTTTTCTGTGAATATTTTAATTCCACTCAAGTGTTGAGTTTTCAAGGGTTGTATTGGGGAATCGTTGATTCGATCGGATGATTTAACTTTGTTTAGTTTGTCCGGATAATTTTAGAAACTGTTAAAAAGTTCGGGCGGATATCGATAACTCACTTTTTCCCCTGTCGGAAATTTTTTCAAAAGTTGGATTTTTCCTCGTGTTTAAGAACGTTCTAAGTCGTACAAGTAACGCGGTGGACCCTCTAGAAGACAACAAATCTTAACTCGATTATGTGACCGTCTTGAACCGCTTCTGAACCTTAGGGTTTGTGGCAGTACGGCGTACCACATGTGAGGCGTTGGCTTGACCCTTCTACGGCTGGACCATTGGTACTGTGGCATGTGATGGATATTTTTAAACTGATTTCAAGTGTTGAGATACATTGGGGAAATCTTGGGTGTTTGATTATTCGATCGGAAAGTTTAACTTTGTCTATTTATCTGGAATGTGATACAATATTTGGAATCCACAAAAAGTTATGAGATAACTAATTTGAATATTATAAACATAGCAGTTTAGTCTCAAATGATCGGTTGCCACGGAATTTTGATGTGATCAAAAGTCCGTCGCAATCACGTAGCGTTCGCGGATACTCGCCGGATAAACTTAATAGACAGCTACACCTCTTAGCCCCGACCAAGTGACTGTAGGAGAACCCCGTCGCCGAAAGCATCCGTTCGGGTGCTCGCGGCAGCGGCGTTCCGCCTTAGTGCACTTCGTCGACGGCATCTGGGGGTGCGGCCGTCTACTAAAGTTTGCGACGAGCATTCGATCAGGTTGTCGGGAATCTTGTTGAATTGTCCGACTTGATATTGAAAAGAGTTTTCGATAATGAGACTAAAATGCGGGGTTTATAATTGTTAGGCATGCGATATCTGAGGAATTCATTTGGTTAGGCATGCGATGTCTAAGGAGGTTGCGGATTCCAACTGTTGTAGTTTTACACTTTCTTTTCTGTGACCGTAAGTGTAGTATGTGGTGTATCGCCGGCTTCGTTGCTATACATCAACGATAATCGGGATACGCATACTTGCTTACGTTGATGATATGTGATATTATGTGTTGCTGTGATATGTTATATTGGATCGTCGCGTTTTGAATAGCCGGGGGTTTTATGTGAGATGAGAGTTTTTTCTTTTTCATTCATGTAAATTTCATTTGTATGTAATATTCATTTGTTGGGGCATTTCCAGGTTGCGGAAGATGTCACCCTTGTATATTATTTACTTTTCCGCATTAGGTAGACCCAAGGCGGGGAGCACAAGTAACCGGGTTCTAGGGTCCAGTGGGAGACCATCTCGAGGAGTCGAGACCGGGTCTCCTAACCCTAGAATTGCCAGTGTTACTTGCCGCTCTCGTAGGGGTCTAGGGATGTGGGTTTGGCTATTCATCGCAACCGTGGAATCCGTGTTTTATACAGGCTCGTATTGAAAACACGGACGTCCTAGTATATTCAATATTTCATATATGTTTCTTCTGCTGCAATGTTCTGTGATGAGATCATATTACTGGCTGAGATAAATGTTTATATTATATATATGAGATATATGTTATATTGCATATTTCGTTTCAAAAGAGATTCTTGTGAAGCATATTAAAATGGGACTTCATTAATGAGATTAATGAACTAAAAGAAAGCTAAAGATGTTGTAGAAACTTGTTTAAAAAACTGGTAGCTCTAGTTCTTGCTTTGCATAGCGGTGTTCCCTGTAGAACATCCAGCACCTTATTCGATAAGGAAAGGACCGAGATCCCTTCACCGGGAGTGACTCCTTTAGCAATAACTGGCAGATGCTACAAACTCGGTTTGTCTTTTGATTGCTTCTATAGTTCTTGCTTTGCATAGTGGTATTTGTGAAATATCCTGCACCTTATTCGATGAGGAAAGGGCCGACGATCCTTTCACCGGGAGTGACCCTTTTAGCAAAACTAGAAGAGCCTCAAAAACACTCCATTTAAAATCACTCGATTCTACAACGATATCAAGTTCATTACGTAATAGGTTTTCTTAAAAACCTGTCGTAGCCCTCCGTCATTTCAGATAAGTTGTATATAGTATTCGTGCTACATTTGTTGGCTTTCGTCAAGGTGTAGTGTGCGGTAGCTATATGCTGCTTATCTGCTGCATACGATGTGATTGGATTAGGGTAGTCGTGCGGCTTTGTTGGCTTTCGTCAAGGGTCGTGCGGGTGTGTTTAATTCAATCAAGAAATGTATAGGTTGAACTTGACTAGCGGGCTATGGTTTGTTGGCTTTCGTCAAGGTCATAGCACGTTAGGGGAAAAATTATCGGGAATTTCAAGTGTTGAAATTTGCAATGAGATTGCATACCTTCTATGAGATAGTTGGATCCCGATACCCGCTGCGAGTAAGAGTTACTCCTGGGAGACTTCTACACATTAAAATTAGCCGATCAAGTAGGTGTCTAGAAAGGTGTCAACGGGGTTACGCCTCTGGGAAAACGAGGTTTACATTAATTAGGTTCGTTCGAAATCACGGGGGACCTCCCTCAAAGTACCGACACTGGCCTGGCTGAAAGATTGGCGAACTTGTAGCGTGTAATTAATCCTGGCTAGTCTTTCTTTTTAGGGTTTGAAGGAAGATTTGACTAAAATAGTGGGAGACATCCTGATTAGATATATTAGATAACCAATCTAATCTTGTAAGAGCATACGCTGAGTGTTTTCTTCTCTCTCTCTCCAGGTAGCGACCATATCACGCCTTAATCAAGATAATAAAACGGATGAATTGACCGAACCCGCTTGTTATACTTTGCTGGGGAACGTTGGTCCCGCTCCAACTTATAATTGTTATAAGACAGAGTAGGAAATTGGGGAATACCAGATTTCTCGTGCCGCCCAAACGAAGAAAGTGCATGCTGATGCATCTTCTTCGGGTGTGTTCATTACAAAGAACTGTTTCTCAGTATTCTTTACGTCCTAGGTATGAGATACCAGATCAGGATCCCGCATATGTAATCTGTTACATGGGCTACAGATAGGTAGAGAACTGAGAACGGGTGATAAGTTTCATGAGACAGAAAATGGTGTAACTGTTGCACCCAAGTCTGTTGGTCATATCATCCTGTATTATCAGAATACATTGATTCTGAACAAATGTTATTAGATACCGAACCTGATATACAAAATCATATCAGTCTCTTTATTAGTAAAGGAAGGATATAATTTTGTATTGTTGGATAATGTTTTGAACATTTCCTATATCAAGAGTTGATCGGTTCAGGCACGTTATCTAAAAGCATTGACGTTCTAAATCAAACTACAGTTCTTAGTATACGGAAAACACACAAGAGGAAGAGTTCAGAAATAAACGGATCCTTCTTGAGGTATTGTAGACTAGGCCATATCAATGCGACACGACTAGCTGAAGTTACATTAAGATGCATATTTAAATTTGTTTGAATTTACATCTTGCGAAACTTGCCGGTCATGTCACAAAGATAAGATGACCATAGCTCTGTTTATTGGAAACAGAGAAAAAGTTAGTGAACTCTTGGGATTGATACATGCTGATGTATGAAAGTCTCCTGACTACACATGCCAATACCGGTTCTTTGTACTTCATTACATTCTCTGATGATCTCTCAAGATTCAGACATATGTTCCTGTTGAAACACAAGTCCGAACCTTTTGAGATATTCACAGAATATAAGTTAGAAGTAGAGAACCAAAATACGGGTATAAGTATTATGTCCTCTGATGAGATCAAGGAGGAGAATACTTGAGCACGGAACTACCTGGACTATTCTAAAGGAGAATGAGATTCTCTCTCAGCATTACTCCTCCGTATACACCATAGCACAATGATATATCGGGGCGGAGCAATAGCACCCTATATGATATGGTGTGCTCTATGATGAGTACTACTGAGTTTCCTATTTTCTTTTGGGAGTTATGCACTTGAGAAACTGCATACCTATTGAATAGGGTGCAAATCAAATCAGTTGCCTACCACTTCATATGTGATATGGAAAGGGAGGAGCCCATATCTTATGTTTGTTAAGATTTGGGGTTGTCCGGCCTATGTCTAAAGGCAAAATCCAGACAAGCTCAAGGCAAGGTCTGTTATGTGGAACTGGAAATGTTCCAGCTATACAAACTGCAGCTGATGATTTGGTAGAACCAAAGGATTCAATAGTTTCCAACGAAGCTCAGCCTCTCCGTCGATCTAGTATGCTTCCTCACCCACCTGAGAGATACTTTGGTTTCTCTATGACAGTGGGAGCGAGGATTGCATCATGAGATGATGACCCAACTAGTTTCGAGCTGGCCATCAGGAGTGGGACTCTGTAAGAATGGCTGGATGCTAAGTGATCTGAGATGGAATCCTTATACACCAACAAAGTATGGACTTTGGTTGCTTTATCTGAAGGGTTAAATCCCCATCAGGAGCAGGTATATCTTGAGAAGATTACTTGGTGTACATGGAAAAGTTGAGACTTTCAAAGCTATGCTTAAGTCCATCCGGATCCTTCTTGCCACGGCTATATACCATGAATACGATATCTGGCGGTTGGGTGTCATGACAGCTTTTCTAAATGATGTTTTAGAAGAGTGCGTCTATAAGTACACAGCCAGAGGGCTTCGTAGACAGTGGGAGCAGCGGAAACGTGTGCAAGATGGTTGATAGGATAAAGCAGGCATCACGGAGTTGGAACATCTGTTTTGATGTGGTAGTCAAAGAGTTTGACTTCATCAAAATGGTAGATGAACCTTGTATATACAAAAAGGTAGTAGAGAGTATGGTGGTGATCCTCGTAGACTATATGGATGACATACTCTTGATAGGGAAGGAGTTTCCTATGCTACGCTCGGTCAATCACCGCTTATCACAAGGATTCTCCATATAGGATCAAAGTGATACCTCCTAAATCCTGGGTTTTGGATCTATGAGATAGATCTAATTGGATGTTAGGATACTCACTAGTTGTAGTGAGATGGTATCAATCGATCCTGGGGAGAATCACTGGAAAGGTTCCAGGGTGATAAGAACGACTGAATGTCAGTCGCAGGCATTGTCTATACCCTCAGTGGAGGGACGGTATGTTGGAAGAGTTCCAAGCTAGATACCGTGACATACTAGATGAATAAAGGCAAGATATATTGTTACCAAGGATGCTACCAAAGAGGCAGTCTGGATATATATAAGTTCATGAGATGAACTTCGTTCCTACCATTGTGTGAAAATAGAGTTGTGGCTTTAGCCAAGGAACTACCATCCCATCAGAAATCCAGATATAATTCTTAGTCAGTATCACCTGATCATGGAGATGGTTGATCTCCAGGGAGATCGAGGTTAGGAGAGCAGACACAGAGGACGACAGCGCGGATCCACTCACAAAGGCCTTTTCCCAGTAGAGACTTTTATAGGATGGTTGAGTATGGGATTCTTCAACCGTAGCTAATTGTTGGGTATGTGATACCACAACAGATGGCCCTAGTGCAAGTGGGAGATTGTTAGTTATATGTATGCCCTAGAGGCCATTACTGTACATACGATGTATATTGTAATGGATGCTTGGACATATATAGGGAGGACTTTCTTGCTCGACATGATAGTATGCTATCTGGTTGTACTTTATCTTAACATGTACTCTGATTGTCTCTATATTACATGTTGATAAAGCCATTAGGATATGTACTCGACTACTGGGACTATGATGAGATCATACTAGTGGGGCCACGGTAGTCGATGAGTACATCCTATAACTGTTCCTAGCCGAGGGTGTATCGAGACAGGGCATCGATACACCAGAGTAGACTAGCGTATACGCATCTTGACCCATATGATGGGCGATGGATGATCCCATATCCATCGGTGTTTGACATCAAGGATGGTGTACGGGTGCTCAGTAGAGACTGGGTACATTGGACGGACTCGCCGAGAACTCCCAGATGGTATTATACCTCACGTCAGATGGCAGTTCTCCGGTGACACTGGTACAGAGTAGTCTGTTGACCCGAGATCGTCATAGAGTCTTGTATGATTCCCACTGTGCTTTGATTTCCATCATACCACGTCCAAGAGGGCGTGCAAAAATGTGGCTTTTGGGTACAATCCCGAATCACATGGAGGCAATGAGCGATAGGAGGGGATTCGTCTCTCCCGGTATAGGGAGTTGATGTTGTGCTGTGTTCGATTGGCTATAACCGGAAATCCCTGGCCAGGGTTGCTGAGATTTACTGGTAAGTGTTATCAGTAGTTTCTCGAAATGTTATAGACCTCATATCGACACGACTTATCAAGCTACTGGGGTCTGACGTTTACCACCCCTAGGCGAGATATGCGACATATCAGATGACGAGACCGGACTGTACGGGAGTGTTACTGTTTGGATTCACAGGAGAATGTACAGGCTTGCTTGTTGATCTTCTGAGCGCTCAATACTTGGGTAGCTGTTACGTTTAGCTGACCGCTTGCAGCTTGTGGGTGTTTGATATGATCATCACCTACTGCCGGCGTATTGACGATTCTTTAGAGTCCTACACATAGCTTTCTTGGCTCAGGCAAAACGGAGTAGGAGCACATATGTGATATGTGCGGGACCGAGGGTAATAAGATATGAGATGTCGTATTCTATTCTCGCGATATTTGATATCAGCCGGGTCATCGGATCAAGTGTTGATTCGATGAATCGGTACGGATAAATATTAGTCGGTTATATGCGATATAGCCGGATTGTCGGATCAAGTGTTGATTCGATAATTTAATGTATAATAATATATATGATATATTAAATTACATTAACTAATATTAGCTCACAAAAAGATTCTTTTTCTCACTCGGGTAATACATTAATATATATGCGATATATGTTAATTGTATTATTTTATTTTGTTACGATAAATATTATATATGTGATATATAATATTGTAACATGATATGATTACTAATGCAACATGTTTAGTAGAGATTAAACATGGTTAGGGTTTGATTAGGGTTAAACCTTTCTAGATGTTTCTAGAAGGTTTTCTTTTTTCTTTAGGAAAAGATATTTTCAAGTGACTCATTCTTAAACTAACCCAAACCCTAGCCTTGGTTAATTCTCTACAAAGGTTAAGTTAACCATGGTTGCATTATTGATCATTATCTTCTTTGCATTATTCATCACAAAAGGATTCTTATCATATTGTTCATCTTCTTCCTTCTTCTTCTTTGCTTACAAAGCTTTCTTGCTTTGATATTTGTGATGAAAATATGTGAGAAAAAGATAAATAAAGAGAGCAAAAATCCTACTTCATCATCCTCATCTTCCCTTGCCCTTTAGATGAGAGTGTTCACTCAATTTTAGAGAGTGTTAGCTTGTGTTAATGAAACTTCAAGGTAGATCATCTTTGTATCGAAGATCGGAAGCAAGACTGCACCTTTCTCTTCGTGAAGCCTCTCGAGAGTCCAGAGCATGATGATCGCAGCGAAGGGACCTCAACACGGAGCATATGAAGTGAAGGACCGGATCTACAAAGGTTGTAATCCCTCTCACTTAGTGTTAAAGTGTTTAGCATGCTTCTTTTCCCCTAATCTCTAGTTTTAAGATCCGTATTCGGGTTGTTCGGTATGGCTAAAATTTTAATCGGGCATGCTTGATGCCTCGTAGACCCTTATGCGCGTGCATAGCAACCCTACACATATCTGATGTCAAACACCAGTGGATATGGGATCATCCATCGCCCCACATGGGTCGAGAAGTTATACGCTAGTCTATTCTGGTATATCGATGCCCCGTCTCGATACACTCACGACTAGGAACATTAAAGGATGAACTTATGGACTACCATGGCCCCACTAGTATGATCTGCATCATAATCCTGGTAGTCAAGTACACATCCTAAGGGCTTTACCAACATGTAACCATAAGACAGTATCAAGAGACTAGTATACATGTTAAGATAAATTGCAACCAGATAGCATACTATCATGTCGAGCAAGAAAGTCCTCTCCATATATGTCCAAGCATCCACTATAATATACATCATATGTATAATAATGGCCCCCAGGGCATACATACAACTAACAATCTCCCACTTGCACTAGGGCCAGCTGCTATTGTTTCGCATACCCAGCATCCCGAAGAGTCTCTTGAACTGTATCTGGGGAATGGCCTTCGTGAGTGGATCCGCTGTGTTATTCTTCGTGTCAACTCTCCTGGCCTCGATCTCCCGGCGATTAACTATCTCCCGGATCAGGTGATACCACCTTAGAATATGCCTGGATCGCTGATAGGGCCTGGTTCCTTGGCCAAAGCCACCGCTCCAATGTCATCACAATACAAAGGTATTGGATACTCAATGGATGGAACCACTCCAAGTTCAGTTGTGAACTTCTTCATCCAGACAGCCACTTTGGCAGCATCGTTGGCAGCGATGTATTCAGCCTCCATCGTCGAGTCTGCCACGGTTTCCTGCTTGGAACTCTTCCAACATACCGCCCCTCTATTGAGGGTAAAGACAAATCCCGAGTGCGACTTAGAGTCGTCCTTATCACTCTGGAAGCTCGAATCGGTAAAGGACTCCACTTGGAGTTCTCCGTTAGCATACACCAAGAGTGTCTCTTTAGTCCTTCTCAAGTTCTTGAGAATGCTCTTCATAGCTGTCCAATGACTCTCTCCAGGATCTGCTTGATACCTGCTCACTACACTTATTGAGTATGCTATATCGGATCTGGTACATAGCATCGCGTACATGATAGAGCCTACTACCGAAGCATAGGGTATCCCCTGCATGAGAGCTCTTTCCAAATCATTCTTGAGAGACATCTCTTTGGAGAGAGTGAGTCCTGAGATCGTGGGTAAAAATCCACGCTTGGATTCTTCCATACTAAACCACTTTAGTATGGTGTTAATGTATCTGGATTGAGACATGATTGAATGTATTTTTCGTTGTCGGTTTAGAAAATGAATATAGAATCACAACCAAAAATATTTTGACCGCAATCAATAACGGTGTCGAATGTAGCGCGTTAGTAAGTGTGGATCGTCCACAGGGAAAGTGTAATCGTTCGTGTTTCGAATTAGATGAGTCGAAACTTTAAAGGAAAGAAAAAAACAACAATTCATTATTTAAAGATTTGAAGTTCAATAATTAGAAAAATCTAGTCTAAATCAAGAAATGATAAAATCAAGAATTGATATTTGATGATTTCCAAACCAACAATCAAGAATCGAAATGAGGCTCGTAGGAATCGATCGGATCTATAGATGTGATGAAATCTAGCAATTACGTATTCTTATTCATCGATGAATTGATACTAGATCGATGATGATCGACGAGAATTAGGGATTTCTTATGAAACTAGGGTTTCATCATTTATCCCTTGTTCCTTCGTCGAGATCATTCACATTCTAGGCTCTAGTAAATTCAAGAATCGATCGTGGATCCCTAATTTCGAGCGATCACAATCAAGAAAGCATCGCAACGAAACTAGGTCGTCGATTCTTCAATTTGCTAGGGTTTACAAAACTCGTAGGACTTAAGAATCGTTTTAAGATTTGTTACATCATCATTCTATTGATCGTCTCGACTCCTTTACGAGCGGAGTTTTACTCAAACATCACAACAAGAACCACAATCACAAATTGAGATCGAATCATGATGCAAGAATTTAAAGAAAGCAAGATTAAAGAATTTTACCTTTTATTTATCAACAATTCCATTACAAATCGCTCAAGAACTACAAGAGGAAGAACTCGATCGTCGATTCGGCTTCGCTCGTCTCCTTGAGTCGCGGATCGGCTTGGATCACTTGCTCGATTGAAGATCAGCTCCGCTCCTAAAAGGTTGAAGGATTCTCGCTTGAATGGTACTCGGGATCTTGAATTTGTCTTTGGATTTTGGATTTAGGGCTACAAGATGTGTCACTCAACTTGAAGGTGGAAGAGGAAGAGATGATGAACTGAACCCCTCAACCCTAGATCTAGGCTCCTTTTTATAGAACTCCAAAATCCTAGATCTAGGATTTGAATTTGAATTTTCCCTCCAAAAGTTTGTTAAGAGAGCGTTCTAGAAATAGTTTTTTAAGCCGAGCCTTCTAGAGGAGCCACGTAGAGTTTCTACAGTATTTTGGAAGCTTTGACCGTTATTTTAGACATGTGGAGAAAACCTGAGGAGCTGATGATGTCATCACGCCGCGGTTCCGCGGCGCAAGCAGGCTCCGGCCGCGGAACCGCGGCGCTTTGGAGGCTTCAGGGCATGGGTCTTCTGCTGTGGTCTCGGGCTGATATGTGGGCCTTTTTATGATATGTTGATTTTTATATTTCCTTCTAAATTGCTACCAGATCTGAAATCATTGAGTTGGCGTATTTTTGATCAGCTCTTCTGCAATTTCCTGCACAATTTCTCGGGACAAGAGTTGCGCAATACAAGGATGATGCGATGCCATGATAAACACGCAATTTCCCTAAAAGTGCCGGTTTTAAAGTCTAATACATGCAATCTGGTATTTCAGAGATGTTTTGCTAATATGTGCAATATGAATACCGAACACTTCTAAATGAGTGCAAATGCTAGGGAAATTGCCGTGTTAAAAATGTAGTATTTTCGACTGATCAAGACAATACCAATATCCGTTTAGATCTATATCTATAGATCCTAATCCCCAAGATGTAGGAGGCATCCCCTAGATCTTTCATTGAGAATCTCTGTGATAAGAAGAGCTTAACCGATTGCATCATAGGAATGTCATTTCCTATCAAGAGTATGTCATCCACGTACAATACAAGGAAGACAACCTTACTCTCTGCCACCTTCTTGTATATACAAGGTTCATCTACGTTTTTGACGAAATCAAACTCTTTGATAACGACATCAAAACAGATGCTCCAACTCCGCGATACTTGTTTTAACCCGTAGATGGATTTAAGCAGCTTGCACACCTTTCCGCTGCTCCCACTGTCTACGAAGCCCTCTGGCTGAGTCATATAGACGCACTCTTCCAAATCACTATTTAGAAAGACGGTCTTAACATCCATTTGCCAGATTTCGTAGTCATGGTATGCAGAAATGGCAAGCATGATCCGGATGGATTTAAGCAGAGTCACTGGAGAAAAGGTTTCGTCATAATCCACACCTGGTCGTTGATGAAAGCCCTTTGCAACAAGTCTAGCTTTGAAAGTCTCCACTTTCCTATCTACACCAAGTTTTTTCTTGAAGATCCACTTACTCCCAATGGGTTTTACCCCTTCAGGAGCATCTTCTAAACTCCATACATTGTTGGTGTACATGGATTCCATCTCGGACCGCATTACATCCAGCCGCTTCACTGAGTCCCCACTCGTGATGGCATGCTCGAAGCTAGTTGGGTCATCATCCTCCATGATGCAATCCTCGCTTCCACCATAAACGAGAAAATCGTAGTATCTCTTAGGTAGACGAGGAACCCTACTAGATCGGAGGAGAGGCTGAGGTTCGTTGGGAGCTATCCAATTCTCTGGTTCTACCAAATCATCTGCTGTAGTTTGTGCTGCTGGAACCTCTTCCAGTTCTACCTCCTTGCCACTAATTGTTGGATATGGTGCCCTCAAAGTCAATTATTGGATCGCAGGTACGTGATTGCAATGATTGAGGCATGACCTATACCGATATGACAGTCTTGCTCGAGATGATAGTATGCTATCTAGTTTGTCTTTATCATCGTATACATGCTCTAGCTCGCTATTGCATGTTGATAGAGCCCATAGGATTCTTGCTTGACTGCCAGCAGTATGATGGCGATCATATACGTGGGAGCTGGGGTCTGTAAGCACATCCTTAAAGTGACCCTAGTCGTGGGAGTTTCGAGACAGGGCACTGATACTCCAGAGTAGACTAGTGTATACAGTCAAGACCCCGATGAGGGGCGGTGGCCGGTCTCACAAGCCACTGGTGTCAGTTGGATCACCTAAGATGTATACAGGTGCTCATTGGGTTATGAGTACACCGGACAGGACTCGCCGGGAACATGCTAGTTGGTATTATACATATCGTCAGATAGCAGTTCCTTGGTGACATGTGTACAGGTTAGTTTATCGACCTGAGGTCGTCATTTGTCTCGTGTGAGTTCCCACTGTGCTCTGATTTCTACCCTACCACGGCTCAAAGGAGTCGTGCAAACAAGTCTTTTTTGGGTACAGTCCCGAGCCACATGGAGGCAAGTGAGCGGATCGGCAGGGGATTCGTCTCTCCCGGTATTGGGGGTGAGATCGCGTTGTGTCTAGGAGAGCCATTACATAAAGCCCTCGGCCGAGGCAGGATATTTACTGGTAGGTACTCCAGTAGTATCTCAGGGTGTTCTGGGCTACTCTCTGACACGACATAAACTGCCAATGGGGGTCTGACGTTACCAGCCCCTAGGTAGATTTGCGATACTCATAGACGAACGGACCGGACTGTATGTATATTGTCACTGTTAGGCCCAGTAAGGTTTCTGGATGAGTTCGCTCGTCAGCTTCCCTTCCAATCAATACATAGGCAACCGTTACGTACAGCTTGTACCTCTGACGTGCTAGTGGTTATACCCAGAGCCAGTGTGTTGATGAGTCATTAGAGTTCCCCACAGACCGTTTCCCAAGTTCAGGCGAAACGTTGTAGAGGCCGTATGGTTTTATGGCAAGGTTCGGAAAATGCACGTGCGTTTTCGCACGTGTCATATTTCGGACAGATAATACTGGTAGGCTTTGGTTTAAGCCGGATCCGAGTATTATACTGTGTAGATATAATATCTTTGTCTCAGTTGCATTTGTATTCGGTCGTAATACAAATGCGGGTATGTTTATACTGATACGGGGTTATCCTGATATTCGTTTCGGGATCGCTTTTGGAAGTTGCCAGTTTCCAGTTTTCTATCAGCCGTATTTAACATTCGGTTAAATGCGGATTTATCTTTTCTTTTTGGGTGAGTCATGAGGGTGAGTCATGCTTCTAGAAGTTTCTAGATGATGACTAGGATTAGTGACTCATGGTTGCTTTAAATGTACATTAAATGCTTTGATGACTAGGTTAAGATGATTCATTAGTTCATTAATGGTTTTTGGTGACAAGGTTATATGACTCATCTTCTCATTTATGCTAAGGGTCACCTCCCTCTCTCTCCTACACTCACCCCTCCTCCTATATGTGGCCGGCCATTCTCTTGTGAGAATTGAGGTTGTTCATTTGAGAGAAAAAGAATATGGTTCATGGAAATTAATCTACTCATTTCCCATTTCACCATATCCAAAAGGCAACTTCATTAACCGTTCGTCCATGGCTTTGGACGAAGTGAGACAAAGTGTTCTACTCATTCTCTACTTCATCTTGGTCGTCTCTTTTAGCAAACTTGGCGACCGAGTTGCCTCGGTTCAGAGGCGGGAGCCCGTTTAAAGATCCGTCGACGTGGTGCCACCTGGACGAGAAGACTGGAGATTCAGGAGATCGGAGCAGCCGCATCAAAGCGTGGGATGATAGTTGAAGACCGAAGGACTCGGATCGTTCGGTATAACATTTCTACCCACTTTGTAGTTTGTTAGTTTAGCTTTAATGGAAGATCCGGGTTATAGTACGCGATAGCGCCAGTTGTAAAAGTTTTTGTTCCGTATTTGGCGTCTGTTAGACGGCCGGGGTGCTACTGTGGACTTACAGTGGTATCAGAGACTCACCATTAAGCTTTACTAACTTGTGCTAACGCGTTTAAAATATCGATCGTACCGAATTTCGAAAATCACAATTTTCAAGTGCTAAACTTTCTGTCGATTTTAAATTAAGTTTAAAAATTATTTTGCATATCACAGAAAATTGAGCAGGGTTTTTTAAGCTAACTGTAGAAATTTGGTCACGTGACCCTACAAGACCGCCGCGGATCCGCGGTCAAACCTAGGGTTTGACCGCGCATCCGCGGCCAGTCTGTGGGTTCAGTGGTCCAAATTTGTACAGTGGCTTCTTCAGTGGAAATTGTGGTTTTTGGTATATTTCTTTTGGGCCCAGATTTTATTACTGTACAGCAGATGTACGTGGGGTCCACTTCGGGAAGTTTTGTCGATCGAAATTTTAAACTTGTTAGTTTACAGTACATACTTTATATCTTCGACCGGGAATGTCATTTGAGCAGTAAACCGCATCTAATTGGTATAGTTCTTTTAGGCGGGTTTGCGAACGTGACATTCGCGTTGATGTTCTGTGTTGTGCTGTGATATTGCAGATATGTCGTGGTGGATAGCAGTGTGCAATGGTAGTGCTATTTGGATTTATTTGTACATTTGATATTGCGGGGTGAGCGTCCAATATGTGGACTGCCGTCACTGCCTGTTGTATAATATTCTTTTGGGGCACGACCGGGTTGAGGTCGATGTACCCGTTGTATATATTTTTCATTTCTGTACTAGGTTTATCCCGTGAAGGAGTGCACGGATAGCCGGGTTTTGGAGGGAAACAGGTCCGTATCTTATGGCTTTGAGAGGCAGAGGGGCCTCACTCTAGAATTGGCAGACTATTCGCCGCACTCGTAGGGGGTACAGGTTGACCCAAGGAGGGGATTCCGTGAAGTGCCGGGTGGTCCATTCATTTTGCTGTAGGGGACTGCTTCGCTTCAGGTTTTGGCGGGTAACTTGCCGCACCTGTAGGGGTCTAGGTTTCATTGCACAGGCTATCCACACAACCAGGGGAATGTCGGGTTTCAGTAGTGGCTCTGTGAAACCCGGGGATCCCAGATTATCTGTATTGTTCTGTGATGCTTATTACTTTTCTGTAATGTTGCATATTTTCATGCCTGGAGCGATTATTGTATATTGGTATATACATACTATTAGTTGTTGTATATGTTTTACACCCGCGCTAGTCCAGCCCCTGCTCTGTCGTTAGTTAAGTAACCTAACAGGTGATGACGGGACCCTGTGGCGAATGCGGTTGGCATATACGTACATTATATTTTCGTTTATATTTTCGTTCTTTTCTGGTGTGATTGAATGATAGGACTGCATTGATTCTTATCAATGCAAGGATAAAACAAACCTATATTTGATGTTGTTGGAACAAATTTTAAAAGGTGTTATTACAAAGACGTTTCCTTTTGTTTTGCATCGCGGTATTCAGTTAGAATATCCTGCACCTCATTCCACGAGGTAAGGGCCGAGATCCCTTCACCGGGAG
The DNA here is from genome assembly GCA_030015575.1 of Agapanthus africanus. NCBI lineage: Eukaryota > Viridiplantae > Streptophyta > Magnoliopsida > Asparagales > Amaryllidaceae > Agapanthus > Agapanthus africanus. The sequence continues at coordinate 703,091,276 of JASDDO010000024.1, read as the reverse complement.
TGACCCCTTGGGCAAAAGTTTACGTCAGGGTAATAACTTCAATATAGTCGATTACAAGTTGCTTTGCATCACGGTATTCAGTTAGAATATCCTGCACCTCATTCTACGAGGCAAGGGCCGAGATCCCTTCACCGGGAGTGACCCCTTAGGCAAAAGTTTACGTCAGGGTAATAACTTCAATATAGTCGATTACAACTTGCTTTACATCGCGGTATTCAGTTAGAATATCCCGCACCTCATTCCACGAGGAAGGAGCCGAGATCCCTTCACCGGGAGTGACCTCTTTAGCAAAAGGTTTTCGCCACTATATTTTTGTAAAAAGCTATCAGGTTCCTTCAACGAGATCAAGTTCATTGCGTTAAAGGTTTTTCGCCAAAAACCAGCCGTAGCCCTCCGTCATTTCTTATGGATGGTCAGTGGTATTCAAGCTATGTTTGTTTGGCCAAAGTCAAGGCATAGTGCTTAGTAGCTGCTGGGTATTCATCTGTTGCGTAGATAGATGCGTTGGTTTGGGACAGTCGTATTACCTTATTGGCCAAAGTCAAGGGTATGTACGGGTGGGTTCAAATTAACCTGGATGATGATGGGTGGAACTTAGCATGTGACTTATGATGGGTTGGCCAAAGTCATGATCATAAGAGCATGGGGAAAAAATTAATATCGGGAGTTTCTAAAGAAACTGAAACTTGCCAAGTTAGCGCATACCTTCTGGAGTGTGATAACTTGAGTGGCTTCCATCGAGTTATCATGCGATGAGAGTTGGATCCCGATTCCCACTAATGAGTTAATTTACTCTTCGGGTGATCCCGACTAATTCTTCTTTCAGGTTTGGAGGAGAATTTGAGATTACAGCGGGAGGTTTCCTGATTAGATAAATTAATAACCATTCTGATCTAGGTTAGAGTGCACGCAGAGTGTTTCTTTTCTCTCTCTCTCTTTGGCAGTGACATTTGACCAACCCTAGACTATGACTCAGTGACCAAGTTGACCGAACCTTCTTAAAATACTGGCCTTTGGATTGTCTTAGTTGCATAAGTCATTGCCGCTCCTTCTTTTACCCTTTGTATTTCTCAGAACACCCCGTATTACTACGGACATCCACTTCCTTTGGATAGATCCATCGTATGGTTATATACGAACTCGAAGGGACTTCTTCGAGGATGGATCCAGGTTCAGGAGAAATAGAATTGGTTTATTCAGTTGTCTTTTATTATCACCTTTTCTCAGGTTGCGAGAGCTCCTTAGTCTAGGAGAGTACACCTATTACGCTTATTGTATAGTCTTATTCCAAACCATAGGCAGGTGCCGAAAGGTAGGGAATGAAGAAAACCAATTAGCCTAAGTAGGGTGTACAGAAGGTGTTAATTATATGTATGCCCTAGAGGCCATTACTGTACATGAGATGTATATTGTAGTGGATGCTGGGACATATATAGGTAGGACTTTCTTGCTCGACATGATAGTACGCTATCTGGTTGCTCTTTATCTTAACATGTATACTTTCTGTCTCTCTGTTACATGTTCATAAAGCCCTTAGGATTCGTACTCGACTTCCTAGACTATGATGTAGATCATACTAGTGGGGCCTGGGTAGTCTATGAGTACATCTTTCAATGTTCCTAGTCGTGGGAATATCGAGACGGGGCATCGATATTCCAAAGTAGACTAGCGTATATCTTCTCGACCCATGTGATGGGCGATGGATGATCCCATATCCATTGGTGTTTGACATTAGAGATGGTATGCGGGTGCTCAGTGGTGACTAGTTACACTGAACGGACTCGCCGAGAACTCCCAGATGGTATTATACCTCACGTCAGATGGCAGTTCTCTGGTGACACTGGTACAGCTTGGTCTGTTGACCCGAGATCGTCATAGAGTCTTGTGTGTCTCCCACTGTGCTTTGATTTCCACCCTACCACGGCTCTACAGAGGCGTGAAAACAGGTGGTTTTTGGGTACAGTCCCGATTCACATGGAGGCAATGAGCGATAGAAAGGGATTCGTCTCTCCCGGTATTGGGGGTTGATGTTGCTCTATGCTCAACTGGCCATAACTGGAAATCCCTGGCCAGGGTTGCACTGATTTACTGGTAAGTGTTATCAGTAGTTTCATGCTTGTTATGAACCTTACATCGGCATGACTTATCAAGCTACTGGGGTCTGACGTTTACCACCCTAGGCGAGATATGCGACATATCAGACGAACAGACCGGACTGTGCGGTAAGTGTTACTGGTTGGATTCACAGGAGTGTGAGCAGGCTTGCTCGTTGATCTTCTGATCGCTCAATACCCGGGTGGCCGTTACGTTTAGTAGACCGCTTGCGGCTTATGGGTGTTTGATATGATCACCACCTACTGCCGGCGTATTGAAGTTTTTAGAGTCCTACACAGGGGTTTCCTGGCTCAAGCGATACGAAATAGGAGCGCATATGAGATATGTGCGGGACCAAGAATAATACCAGTATGTGATACTGTATTCTATTCTCGCGATTTGTATCATTGGACGGTTATATGAGATATAGCCGGGTTACCGAATCAAGTGTTGATTCGATATATTGATACACTTGATATTAGTCGGTTATATGCGATATGACCGGATCATTAAATCAAGTATTGATTTAATGATTTAATGTATAATTATATATTTGATATATTACTTTACATTAACTAGTATTTGTTCACTTAAGATTTTTTTTCTCACTTGATGTGCACAAGTTGTATATATGATATATGTTTGTCCACTAGTTTGTATCATGATTGATGATACATGCAAACTTGGGTGTGTGTATGACTTACACCATGTTTAGGTTAATGGTTGGGTTTTATTTATTTGTTTTTTTATTTTGGTAAAACTAAATGGTGGCTTTTCTTGTTTTGGCTTCAAGCTTCATGAAGCTTCTTAGCATCTTTGACAAAGTCCACCATTTTGTTTTGCATGACATTTACATTAACCTAACCATTAACATAAACTCTAGTTTAGTCTCTACAATGGTTAACTAACCCATGGTTGCATCATGATAGACTTCACTTGATTATTCATTTTCTATTATTCATAATTCATTCTTTTCTTTCTTCTTCATCTTTTTCTTCAAGTGAAGAAAGCCTTCTTGAAAATTTTCAAGTGAAGATTAAGAGTGAGAAATCCAAATCCAAAGTGAACCCACTTCCTATTTCTTCATCCTCTACCACTTGCCATGTTGTATAGGGTGTTCTCTTCACAAAGTTTTTGACAAAGTGAAGGAATAGCTTGAGTTTAAGTCTCCCCGACGTAGATCATCTTCGGCCTCGAAGTCAACGACCTAGCCCGCTCATTTCTCCGATGAAACCAACGCTAGGGTCCAGGATCCCGATGATCGCAGCGAAGAGACGTCAACACAGAGCTTTAGAAGTGAAGAACCAGATCTACAAAGGTTGTATTCCCATTCACTTAGTAGCAAAGTAGTTTGCTTAATTGTAGTTTCGCCTTACCTCTAGTTAACGATCTTGATTAGGGTTTCTCGGCACATAGAAAAATTTGATTTTGGCATGGTTGATGCCTTGTGTAACCTCTTGAGTGTGCCTAGGAACCATACAATGGTATCAGAGCCTAGCTATAGCTTTAAGCGAAGTGTAGACGAAGTTAGAAACCCGATCGAACCCCGAAACCTTAAACTAAACCCTTTTCTGTACATTTTTCAAAACAGTGTATTTTTGTGAATTAAAAATGCTCAGAAAATATAGCAGGAAATTCTAAGGAATACTGCAGAAAACGACAACCTAGGGCTACAGTGGTGCCGCGGAACCGCGGCTCTACCCTACTTGTTGCGGCGGTTCCGTGGCCGTATGTGATGACTAGGCACTTCTTTTTCTGCAGTTATTTCCGTAGGTGTTTATTATTTCTTCTGGGAATTTTTAATCTATACTCAACAGTTGAGTTTTCTGGGTTGTTTTGGGGACTCGATATTTCGATCGGATTGTTTAACTTTGTTTATGTTTTTCCGGGTATTTTAGAACATGTTAAAAAGTTCGACCGGATATAAATAACCCACTTTTTCCCCTGACGGGAAATTTCCAAGTGTTGTATTTTTCCGTAGTTTAAGAATGTTCTAAATAGTGCAAGTAACTCGATGGACCCTCTAGAAGACAACAAACCTTAACTCGATTATGTGACCATCTTGAACTGCCCTTTGAATCTTAGGGTTTGGGGCAGTACGGCGTGCCACATGTGAGGCGTTGGCTTGACCCTTCTACGGCTGGACCGTTGGTACTGTGGCATGAAATGGATGTTTTTAAACTTATTTCATGTGTTGAGCTTTTCGGGAAAACTTGGGTGTTTGATTGTTCGATCGGAAAGTTTAACATTGTCTATTTATCTGGAATATGATACAATATTTGGAATCCACAAATTGTTATGAGATAACTGATTTGAATGTTATAAATCTAGCAGTTTAGTCTCACTTGATTGGTTGCCACGGAATTTTGATGTGATCAAAAGTCCGTCGCAATCACGTTGCGTACGCGGATACTCTCCGGTAAACTTAATAGATAGCCACACCCCATAGCCCCGACCAAGTGACTGTAGGAGAACCCCGTCGCCGAGAGCATCCGTTCGGGTGCTCGCGGCAGCGGTGTTCCGCCTTAATGCACTTCGTCGACGGTATCGGGGGTGCGGCCGTCTACTAAAGTTTGCGACAAGCATTCGTTTTGGATGTCGGGAATCTTGTTGAATTGCCCGACTTGATATTGAAAAGAGTTTTTGATAATGAGACTAAAATGCGGGGTTTATAATTGTTAGGCATGCGATGTCTTAAGGAATTCATTTTATTAGGCATGCGATGTCTAAGGAGGTTGCGGATTCCAACTGTTGTAGTTTTACACTTTCTTTTCTGCGACCGTAAGTGTAATATGTGATATCGCTGGTTTCATTGCTATATGTTAACGACAATTGGGATGGGCATATTTACTTACGTTGATAATATGTGATGTTATGTATTGCTGGATATGTTATATTGGATCGTCGTGTTTGAATAGCCGGGGGTTTTTATGTGAGATGAGTGTTTTTCATTTTCATTCATGTAAAAAACTTGTATGTAATATTCTTTTATTGGGGCACTTCCGGGTTAAGGTTGATGTCACCATTATATATTATTTACTTTTCCGCATTAGGATAGACCCAAGGAGGGGAGCACAAGTAACCGGGTTCTAGGGTCCAGTGGGAGACCATCTCGAGGAGTCGAGTCCGGGTCTCCTAACTCTAGAATTGGTAGGGTTGCTTGCCGCTCTCATATGGGTCTAGGGGTGTGGGATTGGCTATTCATCACAACCGTGGAATCCGTGTTTTATACAGGCTCAATATAAAACACGGACGTCCTAGTATATCCAATATTTCATATGATATTTTCTGCTGCGTTATCTTTGATGTGATCATATGATTTGTTCAGATGGATACTGTATATACTATATATGATATATTATATAGATGTTTCTTATGTTTTACACCCGCGCTAGCCCTGTCCCGCTCTGCCGTTAGTTACCTAACCTAACGGTGCAGACGGGACATCGAGACGAATGCGGATGGCATAAGCGTACGTTGTATTTATCTGTGATGTTTAGGTGGACTTAAATGATGGGACATTCATTAATGAGATTAATGAAAGAAAATAAACCTAAAAGATGTTGTGGAATCGAATTTTCAAAAACAGGTAGCTACAGTTCTTGCTTTGCATCGCGGTGTTCCTTGTAGAACATCCTGCACTTTATTCGATAAGGAAATGGCCGAGATCCCTTCACCGGGATTGACCCCTTTAGAAATAACTGGCAGATGCTACAACCCTCGATTTGTCTTTTGATTGCTTCTAAAGTTTTATTGCTTTGCACAGCGGTATATATGATATATCCTGCACCTTATTCGATGAGGAAAAGGCCGACGATCCCTTCACCGGGGTGACCCCTTTAGCAAAACTAGAAAAGCCTCAAAAACACTCCACTTAAAAACCATTTGATTCCTTAACGAGATCAAGTTCAGAGCGTTAAAGGTTTTCTTAAAAACCATCCGCAACCCTCCGTCATTTTAGAAAGTAGAGTACTTAGTATTCGTGCTGAGTTTGTTGACCATAGTCAAGGCACAGTGTACGGTAGCTAAGTGATGTCTTCCTACACCGCATATGATGCGATTAGTTAGGACAGTCGCGTGACTTTGTTGACCTTAGTTAAGGGTCATGTGAGTGGGTCTAATTAATCACGAAATGACGGGTAGAACTTGACTAGTGCTTATGATTTGTTGACCATATTTAAGGTCATAAGTGCTAGGGGTAAAAACCTTTATCGGGAGTTTCAAGTGTTGAAATTTGCAATGAGATTGCATACCTTCTATATGATAGTTGGATCCCGATACCCACTGCGAGAAATTGTTACTCCTGGGAGAGTTTTGCACTTTACAATTAGCCGATCAAGTAGGTGTCTAGAAAGGTGTCAACGGGGTTACGCCCCTAGGAAAACGAGGTTTACTTTAATTAGGTCCGTGCGAAAGCACGGGGAACCTCCCTCAAAGTACCGGCACTGGCCTGGCTGAAAGATTGGTGAACTTGTAGAGTGTAATTAATCCCGGCTAGTCTTTCCTTTTAAGGGTTTGAAAGAAGATTTGATAAAAACAGTGGGAGCCATCCTGATTAGTTAAAATAAATAACCAATCTAATCTTGCAAGAGCGCACGCAGAGTGTTTTCTTCTCTCTCTCTCTCCAGGTAGCGACCATATCACGCCTTAATCAAGATAATAAAATGGATGTATTGACCGAACCCGCTTGTTATACTGAGCTGAGGAACGTTGGTCCCACACCAACTTATAATTGTTATAAGAAAGAGAAGGAAATAGGGGAATACCAGGATTCCAATGCCGCCCAAACGAAGAAAGTGCATGAGATGCATCTCCTTCGGGTGCGTTCATTACAAATAACTGTTTCTCAGTATCCTCTGCGTCCTGGGTATTTGATGCCGGATCAGGATCCCAGATATGTAATCTGTTACATAGGGCTACAGAAAGGTAGAGAACTGAGAACGGGTAATAAGTTTCATGAGACAGAAAACGGTGCAAGTGTTGCAGCCAAGTCTGTTGGTCACTATCACCCTGTATTACTAGAATACATTGATTCTGAATGAATATTATTAGATACCGAACCTGATATACAACATAATATCGGTCTCTTTATTTACTAAAGAAGGATATAATTTTGTATTGTTGGATAATGTTTTGAACATTTCCTATATCAATAGTTGATCGGTTCAGGCACATTATCTAAAAGCATTAACGTTCTAAATCAAATCACAGTTCTTAGTATACAGAACACACACGAGAATAAGAGTTCAGAAATGAACGAATTCTTCTTGAGGTATTGTAGACTAGGTCATATCAATGTAACCCGACTAGCTAAAGTTACATTTAGATGCATATTTAAATCAGTTTGAATTTACATCTTATGAAACTTGCCAGTCATGTCACAAAGATAAGATGACCATAGCTCTGTTTACTTGAAACAGAGAAAGAGTTAGTGAACACTTGGGACTGATACATAGTGATGTATAAAGGTCCCCAGTCTACATATGCCAAGACTGGTTCTTTGTACTTCCTTAAATTCACTGATGATCTCTCAAGATTGGGACACGTGTTCCTGTTGAAACACATGTCTGAAGCTTTTGAGAAATTCAAAGAATATAAGTTAGAAGTAGAGAACCAATACATGTATAAGTATTATGTCCTATGATGAGATCAGGGAGGAGAATACTTGTGCATGGAGTTCTTGGACTATTCTAAAGGAGAATGAGATTCTCTCTCAGCATTACTCCTCTGTATACACCAAAGCACAACGATGTATTGGGGCGGAGCAATCGCACCCTATATGATATGGTGCGCTCTATGATGAGTACTACTAAGTTACCTATTTCCTTTTGGGGGTCATGCACTTAAGAAGCTGCATACCTATTGAATTAGGTTTGAATCAGATCACTGCCTACCACTCCATATAAGATATGGTGTGGGAAGAACCCATCTCTTAAGCAAGTTAAGATTTGGGGTTGTCCGGCCTATGTCAAAAGAAAAATCCGGACAAGATCGAGGCAAGGTCAGTTCTGTAGAACTGGAAGGAGTTCCAGTTATACAAACTACTGCTGATGATTTGACAGAACCAAAGGATTCTATAGTCCCCAACGAACCTCAGCCTCTCCGTCGATCTAGCAAGGTTCCTCATCCACCTGAGAGATACTTCGGTTTCTCGATGATAGTGGGAGCGAGGAATGCATCATGAGATGATGACCCAACTAGTTTCGAGCAGGCCATCGAGAGTAAGGACTCTATAAGAATGGCTGGATGCTTAGCAATCTAAGATGGAATCCATGTACACCAACAAAGTATGGACTTTGGGTGCTATATCTGAAGGGTTAAATTCCCATCAGGAGCAAGTATATCTTGAGAAGATTACTTGGTGTAGATAGAAAAGTTGAGACTTTCAAAGCTAGACTTGTTAGTGGTTTTCGTCATCGACCAGGCGTGGATAATGATGAAACCTTTTCTAGTGGCTATGCTTAAGTCCATCCGGATCCTACTTAACATTGCTACATACCATGACTACAATATCTGGTGGTTGGGTGTCATGACTGCTTTTCTAAATATTGATTTAGAAGAGAGCGTCTATAAGTACACAGCCAGAGAGCTTCGTAAACAGTGGGAGCAGCGGAAACGTGTGCAAGTTGCTTTACAGAATAAAGCAGGCATCGCGAAGTTGGAACATCTATTTTGATGTGGTAGTCAAAGAGTTTGACCTCATCAAAATGGTAGATGAACCTTGTATATACAAAAGGGTAGTAGAAAGTAAGGTGGTCGTCCTCGTATTGTACGTGGACAACATACTCTTGATAGGAAAAGAGTTTCCTTTGCTACGACCGGTCAATCTCCTCTTATCACAAGGATTCTCCATATAGGATCAAACTGATACCTCCTAAATCCTGGGTTTTGGATCTATAAGATATATCTAAATGGATGTTAGGATTCTCACTAGGTGTAGTAAGTGTTGGAGTTAGTGCCCTCAGAGTCAATTATTGGATCACAGGCACGTGATTGCAATGATTGAGGGAGGACCTATCCCGGTAGGACAGTCTTACTCGAGATGATAGTATGCTATCTGGTTTATCTTTATCATCGTGTACTGCTTTAGGTGACCTGACATGTCGCTATTACACGTTGATAGAGCCCCTAGGATTCTTGCTTGACGACCAGCAATATGATGGCGATTATATACGTGGGAGCTGGGGTCTATAAGCACATCCTTAAAATGTCCCTAGTCGTGGGAGTTTCGAGACTGGGCATCGATACTCCATTAGTAGACTAGTGTATACAGTCGAGACCCCGACGAGGGGCGGTGGCCGGTCTCACAAGCCACTGGTGTCAGTTGGTTCACCTAAGATGTATACAGGTGCTCATTGGGTTATGAGTACACCGGACAGGACTCGCCGGGAACCTGCTAGTTGGTCTTATACCAGACGTCAGATAGCAGTTCCCAGGTGACATGTGTACAGGTTAGTTCATCGACCTGAGATCGTCATTTGTCTCGTGTGAGTTCCCACTGTGCTTTGATTACTACCCTACCACGGCTCAAAGGAGTCGTGCAAACAGGTTTTAGTTGGGTACAGTCCCGAGCCACATGGAGGCAGTGAGCGGATCTGCAGGGGTTCGTCTCTCCCGGTATTGGGGGTGAGGTCGCGCTGTGTCTAGGAGAGCCATTACGCAAAGCCCTCGGCCGAGGCAGGAGATTTACTGGTAGGTATTCCAGTAGTATCTCAGGGCGTTCTGGGCTACACTCCGACACGACTTGTACCGCTTTTAGGGGTCTGACTTTCACCAACCCCCTAGGCCCGCCATGCGATACTCATAGACGAACGGATCGGACTGTACGGATATTGTCACTGACAGGCTCAGTAGGGTGTCAGGATGAGTTCGCTCATCGACGTCCCTTTTGGTCAATAGCTGGTGGCCCGTCATGTATTCGCTTATACCTCTGACGTGCCAGTGGTTAAATCCACAGCCATAGTATTGACGAGTCTTTAGAGTCCACCACACTTTCAGTTACTCAGTTTTCGGGCGAAACGCTGTAGAGGCCGTATGGAGATATGGCAGGGTCCGATCAGATACGTGCGGTATTGCACGGATCAGGATCGGACGGTTTGTACTAGTAGCCGTATAGGTATATGGCAGGGTTCGATCAGATACGTGCGGTATTGCACGGATCAGGATCGAACGGATTTTACTTGCCGGCTTTGGCTTAAGCCGGTACTAGTTTAGTACAGTGTAGATTTTGTCTCATTGCATTTGTATCCGGACGGAATACAGATGCGGGTGTGTATGCACAGTGTTGGGGTTTTCCTGTAATTTATTACGGGACCAGTTTTCTGGAGTTGCCAGTTTGCATTCCGTTCCGGCCGGTTTTCCTTTGTTCTTTCCCGGCCGGACTTTTCCGATGGAGGGGGTAATTTGTAGTTTTGCAAATTACTTTTGTGGAGGGGGTTTCTTGCAAATGTATTGATTATGATAGCTTTCATTTCTTTTGCTCCATGCTTTTGAATTGAGAGATGTGAAAGGTTATGGAGTGCATAGTAGTTTAAGCATGGTTGATGTTCCTTGGATGTGGTCACCTCTTGACTTCTCCTACACTCACCTCCCTTCTAGCTTCATATTGTTTTTGCTCCACCCTTTATTCTCACTTGATGAATAAGTCTTTCATGGTTATGAGAAAAGAGAGAAGAAGAAAAAGAAAGAGAGAAAGAAAAAGAATGAGAGAGTTCATCTTTGTTATGGAAGGAATTCTTCATCTCCTTCTTCTTCTTGTTTCGGAAAAATGAAAGAACCATTTTTCCTAACCCCAATCCTCCATCATGGCAACTACAAACCCCAAATGAGACTAGCATGATCTACTACACTTCCTACAGCACATCTTGAGCATGTCGAGTTGCCGGCTTCATGCTCGAGTTGGCTCGGTATTGAGGCGGGAGCCCGTAAAAGACGAAGGCGATGTGGTGCCCTTTCCGGCGAGGAGGCGACGATGTGGAGCCAAGACTTTCCGCGGGAGATCGGGATGATGAAGAGAAGACGGAGGACTCGGATCACTCGGTATACTTTTCTTCCCATCTCTTGTTTGCTAGCATTAGGTTAATGGTAAACGATCCGGGTTTTCTTTGTCCGCGGTAGCGCCGGTTTCCGAGTAAGGAAAAATTTTGATTCCGCAATTTGGCCTCGAGTAAGACGGCCGGGGCGCTTCCGTGGCGCAACATGGTATCAGAGACACGCCATTAACCTTACCTAGCTTGTTCTAGTGTGTTTTACATTTCCGATCGAACAAAATCCCAAAAACCACTTTTTGTGTACATCAGTTTTCTGTCGATTTTTTCCGGGCTCGAAAAATTTTTCAGGTAGTTGCAGAATGATGTGCAGGGAAATATAAGAGATCTGGGAAAAATTGGTATCCTGATTCCATCATTGCGCCGCGGAAGCGCGGCCAAAGGAGTGCTTTGGCCGCGCTTCCGCCGCCTTTTAAATTGTTGACTGTACCATTTTTCTCCAGATTGTCTTGAACTTGATTTTGGGGCTTTTGGGATATTAAAATTGGGCCCAGGTTTTCTGTGAGCGCTACAGTTTTGATTGGGGGCCCACTTGTTAATTTTTTGGTCAATCGGAAAATTTTAAACACATTATTTCACAGTATTTACATTATATCTGCGACCGTGAATGTCACTCGATCGGTAAATCCGGTCTAACTGCTATAGCCCGGTTAGACGGATTTGCGAACGTGACTTTCACGTTGATGTTCTATGTTTATGCTGTGATGTTGCGGATCGGTCGTGGGGGATAGCCTGGATGCAATGCTAGTACAGTTTTGTTGTATTATGTACATTTGATATTACGGGGCGAGCGTCCGACATGTGGACTGCCGTCACTGCCTGTTTGTATTATTCTTTTGGGGCACGACCTGGTTGCGGTCGATGTACCCGGTGTATGTATATTTTACTTTCTGTACTAGGATTGCCCCGTGGTGGGGTGCACGGATAGCCGGGTTCTGGAGGGCAACGGGCCCGCATCTCAGGGCATTGAGACGGAGGGGGCTTCAGTCCAGGATTGGCGGGCTATTCGCCGCACTCGTAGGGGGTACAGGTTGACCCAGGAGGGGTGCCCAAGTTACCGGATTCCGTGAAGTGCTGGGTGGTCCATTCACGGTACTGAAGGGGGCTGCCTCGCTTCAGGTTTTGGCGGGTGACTTGCCGCGCCCGTAGGGGTATAGGATTTCATTGCACAGGCTATCCACACGACCAGGGGAACGTCGGGTTTCAGCAGCGGCTCTGTGAAACCCGGGGTTTCCAGATATCTGTATTGTTCTGTGATGCTGTACATTTCTGTGATGTTGCATTTTATTCACGCCTTGAGCGAAATACTATATATTGGTATATATATTAGTAGATGTTGTATATGTTTTTCATCCGCGCTAGTCCAGTCCCCGCTCTGCCGTTAGTTAGCTAACCTAACGGGTGATGACGGACCCAGTGGCGAATGCGGATGGCATATACGTACGTCAGTATATTTTCGTTCTTTGTGGTGTGATCAATTGATGGGACTGCATTGATTCGGATCAATGCAAGATATACAAACCTAATCTGATGTTGTTGGAACACTTTTTCAAAAAGCTGTTATTGCAAGGACGTTCACTTTTGTTTTGCATCGTGGTATTCATTTGGAATATCCTGCTCCTCAGTCGACGAGGCAAGGGCCGAGATCCCTTCACCGGGAGTGACCCCTTGGACAGAAGTTTGCGTCAGGGCATTAACTTCACTATAGCCGATTACTTTTGCTTTGCATCGTGGTATTCAGTTGGAATATCCTGCACCTCATTCTACGGGGAAAGAGCCGAGATCCCTTCACCGGGAGTGACCTCTTTAGTAAAGGTTTTCGTCACTATATTTTCTAAAATGCTATGCAGTTCCTTCAACGATATCAAGTTCATTACGTTAAAGGTTTTTCGCCAAAAACCAGTCGTAGCCCTCCGTCATTTCTTACAAGTATTACTTAGTATTCGTGCTGCGTTTGTTGACTGTGTCAAGGCGTAGTGTGCGGTAGCTAAGTAGTGTTTGTTTGCAGCATATTAATGGGATTGGTTAGGACAGTCGTGCGGCCTTGTTGACTGTGTCAAGGCTCGTACGGGTGGGTTTAATGCAATCCAGGATAATGACGGGCTGAACTTGACTAGGACTCTTTGATTTGTTGACTGTGTCAAGGTCACTTGGGTCCTAGGGGTAAAAATCACATCGGGAGTTTCAAAAGAACTGAAACTTGCCAGGCATGCGCATACCTTCTGGAGTGTGGTGACGTGAGTGGATTCCGTCACGTTATCATGCGATGATAGTTGGATCCCGATTCCCACTGATGAGTTGGTTTACTCCTCGGGTGACCCCGACTAATTCTTCTTTCAGGTTTGGAGGAGAATTTGAGGTACAGTGGGAGGTTTCCAGATTAGATAAAGTGATAACCATTCTGATCTAGGTTAGAGTGCACGCTGAGTGTTTCTTTTCTCTCTCTCTGGCAGCGACTATTGACCCGACCCTAAGACTATGACTCAGTGACCAAGTTGACCGAACCTTCTTAACACTGGCTTTTGGATTGTCAGAGTTGCAGACCTCATTGCCACTCCTACTTTTACCCTTTTCTCCAGGACACCCCGTATTACTACGAACGTCTACTTCCATTGGACAAAACCATCGTATGGTTAGATACGAACTCGAAGGACTTCGAGGATGGTTTCTGGTTCTGGAGAAAACGGATAGGATTATTCAGTTGTCTTTTCTTTTCACCTTCTCTCATTGCGAGTACTCCTTGGTTAGGAGTAGTACACCTATTACGCAAATTGGATAGTCTTCTTCCAAACCATAGGCTGGTGCCGACCGGTAGGGAATGAAGAAAACCAGTTAACCTAAACGGTGTACAGAAGGTATTAAGTTCAGACAAAGAAAGGGATTAGTAGGAGGGCAAAGTAAATTGCGACTGATATTCACGACCAAACCAAGTATTTCTTCGCCAATCCTAAATCACCTTTGTATTTCTCCAGGACACTCCGTATCACTACGAAGATCCACAGTTTATTGGATATTCCATCGTATGGTTATATACGAACTCGAAAGGAACTTGTTCCAGTTCGGGGATGGATTCTGGTTCAGGAGAAATAGGAATAAAGTACATTCAGGTGTCTTTTATCTTCACCTTCTCTCGCATTGCGAGTGCTCCTAGGATTAGGACAGTACACCCTTTATGCTTATTGGATAGTCTTCTTCCAAACCATAGGCTGGTGCCGAACGGTAGGGAAGGAAGAAAACCAATTGGCATAAAGGGGTGTGCAGACGGTAATGACTAAAGACATATAAAGGGATTTGGACAGGTGGCAAAGAATTATACGGTTATAGTTGTGAATCTGGATAATGGTAGAGGCATTACTAGGAATACCAGAATACCCCATCGAAACATTTCAATGTTTCAGTTCAACTGTGTACTGTTAAAAGAAAAACTGATTTCCCGATTGGACACTTGCTCCAGGGTATGTATTTACAGGTTTGATTCTCACATCTGTATGGTTTTACAGATGATGAGTGGGAGTAAGTTATTGGGAATTGGGTGATTATCCTCATTATATCGGGATTCGTTGTAATCGGTGATATTTGAGGAGATCACCTGGGCTGTTTGCCGGTCGGCAAATATTTGGTTTTGAATATCCGCTGTTGTGCACCAATTTCAAATTGATATATCTGTACGTCTATTTTAATAGAGTGAGATATACCTTTTGAAATTATGTCGATGACATTTACCTATATCAGTGGATGGTTAGGTAAGGAGCATTGAACAGCGGTGTAATTCTTCTTAACCATAAGTACAGTTTTCAACCTACGACACACAGTGAAAGAGTTGTTAGACTCAGTGGACTTATACAGAGTATTGTATGTTGTCCAGTGTCCATTGGGACAGAGGGGTTGGTCCTTATACTATATTCTGTTTACTTTTAACTTCTCTAGTTCTTAGACATATGTTTCGTTGAAACACAGGGTCTGAGTTTTGAGGAGTTATTGGTATAAGAATAGAGTAGAGAACCAGGTATTGCAAGTATCGGGATTCTTCAAGGTGATCGAAGATGTAGATACTTGTGTATGGTATTCAGTTGATAGTAATGAGAACTTGCTTCTCTTTCAGGTTACTCATAATTGGAAGCATTCCTAAGTTGAGTAACGCTGATCGGCCTCCTTCTATTTAGTTGACATGCACTGGAGATAGCTGCATGATTTGAATCTGGTTCAATTAAATCAGTGCCTCTGGTTCTATATTGGATATAGAACAGTTCATATCTTAACGATGTTAAGGTACGGGGAGTTGTCCGGCTTATGCTTAAAACCAGACACTGGACATCTCAAGGCACGTTTCTGTAATGGCTGTTTGTGGGTTGACCCAGGTTATGACGAGGGTTGACTTTCTACCATCTGGCAGATCAATAGAAATATTGTTCTTGACTCGCCACATTTTTAAAAGAAATGGATTTTTCAGAAAACAGTAGTGGGAGTATGGTAGAACTGGAAGTGATTCCAGAACCGCAGACGATTACTGAAGATTTGATGAGGAACCTAAAGATTCAATCTGATTTGAAATTCCATTGGCCACTCCGCAGATAAGGTGGGTAACTTCAGGCACCCGAGAGGTACTCCGGTAGCCTCAAGGACGGTGACAGGGAAGTTCTTGTTTACCCACACTTGCCATTGTTGTTGTTCCAGGCTGCGAGACCCGGCAGGAGGATGAGTATAGCGTCGTTCTAAACTAGCTTTAGAAGTGCACGTCTATATGACTCTGGCAGAGGGTTGTCGTAGTCAGTGGGAGCAGCGGAAGCATTGGTGAACACCAGGCTTATGTCTATTTATAGACTAAAGCAGATATAGCGGAGTTAGATCATCTGTTTCTGATGTGACAGTCATGGGTTTGACGTCATCAGAATAGGGGATGGATCTGTTGAGAAGGTAGTAGGAAGTGATATTCCTATACTACGATCGGTTATACTTTGGTCGTCACACAGTGTTTTCTCCACATGGGACTTGGATATTATATCAGACATACTGGTTACTAGACCTATGGTTTTAGATCTAGATTTGGGTGGTTTCCCAATCAGGGTACCTTGACAGCATTCTATGAGTATTTAGAATGGACGACTCCTGGCATGGTAGTGTACCTGCAGGTAATGGAGTCACCCTCTCTAAAGGTGTCTTACAGACTAAAGGGGAGAGGAATACGCATGATTGACAGATCACTTGCTTAGGCAATTGAGTCAATCATGAGATGTCAAGTACCACACCAGATGTTGTTCTTGCACTAAATGCAATAAGTTGATATTGATCCAATCCTGGAGGAACAGTCGGAAGCAGTTTTAGAACATAAGTGAATGTTCTAGGGATATGATAACGGCTGCCTCCTTTAGGAGACGGTTATCACTCCAGGCTTCCAAGGTGACATGGACGACAAGGAGGTTGTCAGAGTTATAGTTCTCCCTCTGACGAGGGACAGTATTTTGGACAGGTGGTCCAAGGCAATACTGAGGGAGGCATGGCGCGGGATACTGATTAGTTTCAGTTGATGATACAGTCTAAGAAGTTTGGATTTGGAGTTCATTTATGAGCTAGGTCCCATCAGACATCCAGACATATTCTAAGACAGGTATTGCTCATTTCGGGAGATGGTTTTCTCCGCGAACATGAGATATAGAGAGACATAGAAAGAAACATCCCTGCGGATCCACTCACTGAGGCTATTCCTCGAACGCAATAGTTTCGCAAGCGGGTTTTGTGAGACTGACTAGTAGAGGAGTTGGGTGTTCGGTATCACACGGGCTGTGAGTATGCGACATCGCAATAATTAGCCTTGAGTGCAAGTGGGAGATTGTTGGAGTTAGTGCCCTCAGAGTCAATTATTGGATCACAGGCACGTGATTGCAATGATTGAGGGAGGACCTATCCCGGTAGGACAGTCTTACTCGAGATGATAGTATGCTATCTGGTTTATCTTTATCATCGTGTACTGCTTTAGGTGACCTGACATGTCGCTATTACACGTTGATAGAGCCCCTAGGATTCTTGCTTGACGACCAGCAGTATGATGGCGATTATATACGTGGGAGCTGGGGTCTATAAGCACATCCTTAAAATGTCCCTAGTCGTGGGGAGTTTCGAGACTGGGCATCGATACTCCATTAGTAGACTAGTGTATACAGTCGAGACCCCGACGAGGGGCGGTGGCCGGTCTCACAAGCCACTGGTGTCAGTTGGTTCACCTAAGATGTATACAGGTGCTCATTGGGTTATGAGTACACCGGACAGGACTCGCCGGGAACCTGCTAGTTGGTCTTATACCAGACGTCAGATAGCAGTTCCCAGGTGACATGTGTACAGGTTAGTTCATCGACCTGAGATCGTCATTTGTCTCGTATGAGTTCCCACTGTGCTTTGATTACTACCCTACCACGGCTTAAAGGAGTCGTGCAAACAGGTTTTAGTTGGGTACAGTCCCGAGCCACATGGAGGCAGTGAGCGGATCTGCAGGGGTTCGTCTCTCCCGGTATTGGGGGTGAGGTCGCGCTGTGTCTAGGAGAGCCATTACGCAAAGCCCTCGGCCGAGGCAGGAGATTTACTGGTAGGTATTCCAGTAGTATCTCAGGGCGTTCTGGGCTACACTCCGACACGACTTGTACCGCTTTTGGGGGTCTGACTTTCACCAACCCCCTAGGCCCGCCATGCGATACTCATAGACGAACGGACCGGACTGTATGGATATTGTCACTGACAGGCTCAGTAGGGTGTCAGGATGAGTTCGCTCATCGACGTCCCTTTTGGTCAATAGCTGGTGGCCCGTCATGTATTCGCTTATACCTCTGACGTGCCAGTGGTTAAATCCACAGCCATAGTATTGACGAGTCTTTAGAGTCCACCACACTTTCAGTTACTCAGTTTTCGGGCGAAACGCTGTAGAGGCCGTATGGAGATATGGCAGGGTCCGATCAGATACGTGCGGTATTGCACGGATCAGGATCGGACGGTTTGTACTAGTAGCCGTATAGGTATATGGCAGGGTTCGATCAGATACGTGCGGTATTGCACGGATCAGGATCGAACGGATTTTACTTGCCGGCTTTGGCTTAAGCCGGTACTAGTTTAGTACAGTGTAGATTTTGTCTCATTGTATTTGTATCCGGACGGAATACAGATGCGGGTGTGTATGCACAGTGTTGGGGTTTTCCTGTAATTTATTACGGGACCAGTTTTCTGGAGTTGCCAGTTTGCATTCCGTTCCGGCCGGTTTTCCTTTGTTCTTTCCCGGCCGGACTTTTCCGATGGAGGGGGTAATTTGCAGTTTTGCAAATTACTTTTGTGGAGGGGGTTTCTTGCAAATGTATTGATTATGATAGCTTTCATTTCTTTTGCTCCATGCTTTTGAATTGAGAGATGTGAAAGGTTATGGAGTGCATAGTAGTTTAAGCATGGTTGATGTTCCTTGGATGTGGTCACCTCTTGACTTCTCCTACACTCACCTCCCTTCTAGCTTCATATTGTTTTTGCTCCACCCTTTATTCTCACTTGATGAATAAGTCTTTCATGGTTATGAGAAAAGAGAGAAGAAGAAAAAGAAAGAGAGAAAGAAAAAGAATGAGAGAGTTCATCTTTGTTATGGGAGGAATTCTTCATCTCCTTCTTCTTCTTGTTTCGGAAAAATGAAAGCACCATTTTTCCTAACCCCAATCCTCCATCATGGCAACTACAAACCCCAAATGAGACTAGCATGATCTACTACACTTCCTACAGCACATCTTGAGCATGTCGAGTTGCCGGCTTCATGCTCGAGTTGCCTCGGTATTGAGGCGGGAGCCCGTAAAAGACGAAGGCGATGTGGTGCCCTTTCCGGCGAAGAGGCGACGATGTGGAGCCAAGACTTTCCGCGGGAGATCGGGATGATGAAGAGAAGACGGAGGACTCGGATCACTCGGTATACTTTTCTTCCCATCTCTTGTTTGCTAGCATTAGGTTAATGGTAAACGATCCGGGTTTTCTTTGTCCGCGGTAGCGCCGGTTTCCGAGTAAGGAAAAATTTTGAT
Source organism: Agapanthus africanus (assembly GCA_030015575.1). Lineage (NCBI taxonomy): Eukaryota > Viridiplantae > Streptophyta > Magnoliopsida > Asparagales > Amaryllidaceae > Agapanthus > Agapanthus africanus. Next base: position 703,072,102 of record JASDDO010000024.1, on the reverse strand, counting down.
TCCGCAATTTGGCCTCGAGTAAGACGGCCGGGGCGCTTCCGTGGCGCAACAGTAAGATGGTATCAATGGATCCTGGGGAGAATCACTGGAAAGGTTCCAGGGTGATAAGGACGACTGAATGTCAGTCACAGGCATTGTCTTTACCCTCAGAGGAGGGACAGTATGTTGGAAGAGTTCCAAGCTAGATACCGTGGCAAACTAGACGATAAAGGCTGGTGACATCGCTATCAAAGATACTACCAAAGAGGCAGTTTGGGTGTATATTGGTAAGATGAACTAGGTTCCTACCATTGTGTGACAATGGAATTGTGGCTTTGGCCTAGGAACCCCGGTCCCATCAGTGACCCAGACATATTCTGAGGCAGCATCATCTGATCATGGAGATAGTTGATCTCCAGGGTGATCGAGGTTAGGAGAGTAGACTCAGAGGACAACACGGTGGATCCACTCACAAAGGCATTTTCCCATAGAGAGACTTTTTATGGGATGGTTGAGTATGAGATACTACAACCACTGCTACAGATGGCCCTAGTGCAAGTGGGAGATTGTTAGTTATATGTATGCCCTAGAGGCCATTACTGTACATGAGATGTATATTGTAGTGGATGATGGGACATATATAGGTAGGACTTTCTTGCTCGACATGATAGTACGCTATCTGGTTGCTCTTTATCTTAACATGTATACATTCTGTCTCTCTGTTACATGTTGATAAAGCCCTTAGGATTTGTACACGACTTCCTAGACAATGATGTAGATCATACTAGTGGGGCCTGGGTAGTCTATGAGTACATTCTTCAATGTTCCTAGTCGTGGGAATATCGAGACGGGGCATCGATATTCCAGAGTAGACTAGCGTATATCTTCTCGACTCATGTGATGGGCGATGGATGATCCCATATCCATTGGTGTTTGACATCAGAGATGGCATGCGGGTGCTCAGTGGTGACTGGGTACACTGAACAGACTCGCCGAGAACTCCCAGATGGTATTATACCTCACGTCAGATGGCAGTTCTCTGGTGACACTGGTACAGCTTAGTCTGTTGACCCGAGATCGTCATAGAGTCTTGTGTGTCTCCCACTGTTCTTTGATTTCCACCCTACCACGGCTCTACAGAGTCGTGCAAACAGGTGGTTTTTGGGTACCGTCCCGATTCGTATGGAGGCAATGAGCGATAGGAGGGGATTCGTCTCTCCCGGTATTGGGGGTTGATGTCGCGCTATGCTCGACTGGCCATAACTGGAAATCCCTGGTTAGGGTTGCACTGATTTACTGGTAAGTGTTATCAGTAGTTTCATGCTTGTTATGGACCTTACATCGGCATGACTTATCAAGCTACTGGGGTCTGATGTTTACCATCCCTAGGCGAGATATGCGACATATCATACGAACAGACCGGACTGTGCGGTAAGTGTTACTGGTTGGATTCACATGAGTGTGAGCAGGCTTGCTCATTGATCTTCTGATCGCTCAATACCCGGGTGGCCGTTACATTTAGAAAACCGCTTGTGGCTTATGGGTGTTTGATATGATCATCACATACTGCAGGCGTATTGACGAGTCTTTAGAGTCCTATACAGGGGTTTTCTGGCTCAAGCGAAACGAAATAGGAGCGCATATGAGATATGTGCGGGACCGAGAATAATACCAGTATGTGATACTATATTCTATTCTCGCAATTTGTATCATTGGACGGTTATATGAGATATAGCCGGGTTACCGAATCAAGTGTTGATTCGATATATTGATACACTTGATATTAGTCGGTTATATGCGATATGACCGGATCATTAAATCAAGTATTGATTTAATGATTTAATGTATAATTATATATTTGATATATTACTTTACATTAACTAGTATTTGTTCACTTAAGATTGTTTTTCTCACTTGATGTGCACAAGTTGTATATATGATATATGTTTGTGCACTAGTTTGTATCATGATTGATGATACATGCAAACTTGGGTGTATGTATGACTTACACCATGTTTAGGTTAATGGTTAGGTTTTATTTATTTGTTTATTTATTTTGGTAAAACTAAATGGTGGCTTTTCTTGTTTTGGCTTCAAGCTTCATGAAGCTTCTTAGCATCTTTGACAAAGTCCACCATTTTGTTTTGCATGACATTTACATTAACCTAACCATTAACATAAACTCTAGTTTAGTCTCTACAATGGTTAACTCACCCATGGTTGCATCATGATAGATTTCACTTGATTATTCATTTTCTATTATTCATAATTCATTCTTTTCTTTCTTCTTCATCTTCTTCTTCAAGTGAAGAAAGCCTTCCTGAAAATTTTCAAGTGAAGATTAAGAGTGAGAAATCCAAATCCAAAGTGAACCCACTTCCTATTTCTTCATCCTCTACCACTTGCCATGTTGTATAGGGTGTTCTCTTCACAAAGTTTTTGACCAAGTGAAGGAATAGCTTGAGTTTGAGTCTTCCCGACGTAGATCATCTTCGGCCTCGTAGTCAACGACCTAGCCCGCTCATTTCTCCGATGAAACCAATGCTAGGGTCCAGGATCCCGATGATCGCAGCGAAGGGACGTCAACACGGAGATTTAGAAGTGAATGACCGGATCTACAAAGGTTGTATTCCCATTCACTTAGTAGCAAAGTAGTTTGCTTGCTTGTAGTTTCGCCTTACCTCTAGTTAACGATCTTGATTAGGGTTTCTCGGCACATAGAAAAATTTGATTTTGGCATGGTTGATGCCTTGTGTAACCTCTTGAGTGTGCCTAGGAACCCTACAGAAGGTAATAACTAAAGACAAAATAAAGGGATTAGAAAGAGGGCAAAGTAAATTGCGATTGTTATCATTCACGACCAAACCGCGTACTTCATCGCCACTCCTATTTTCACCTTTGTTTTTTCCTCAGTTCGGGAGAAATAGAATAAGGTATTATTCAGTTGTCTTTTATCACCACCTTCTCTCAAGTTGCGAGTACTCCTTGGTTTAGAAGGGTACACCTATTATGCTTAATGGATAGTCTTCTTCCAAACCATAGGCTGGTGCCGAACGGTAGGGAAGGAAGAAAACCATTTAGCCTAACGATGGTGTACAGAAGGTAACAACTAAAGACAAATATAGGGATTTGGAGAGATGGCAAAGAAATATACGGTTACAGTCATGAATAGGATTATGGAAGAAGCATTACTAGGAATACCAAGATACCCTACGAGACATTTTAATGTTTCAGTTTCACTGCACATTGTTAAAAGAAAACTGTTTTCCCGATTAGATACTTACTCCATGGTATGTATTTACCAGGTTTCATTCTCATATCTGTATGGTTTTTACAGATGATGAGTGGGAGTAAGTTATTGGGAATTAGGTGATCATCCTCATTATATCGGAATTCGTTGTAATTGATGATATTTGAGGAAATCACCTGGGTACAGTTTTCAACCTACGATGCATAGGTTTTGAGTTATTCAACTCAGCGGACTTATACAGAGTATTGTATGTTGTCCAGTGCCCTTCAGGACAAAGGGGTAGGTCCTCGTACTATGTTTTGTTTACTTATGACTTCTCTAGTTTTTAGACAAGTGTTTTGTAGAAATACAATGTCTAAGTTTTGAGAAGTTGTGGGTATAAGAATAAAGTAGAGAACCAGGTATCACAAGTATCGGGATTATTCAAAGGGATCAAAGATGTAGATTCTTTTGATAGTATTCAGATGATAGTAATGGTTTTGAGAAACTTATTTCTCTTTCAGGTTACTCATAATTGGATGGATTCCTAAGTTGAGTAATGCTGATTAGCCTCTCTCCATTAAATTGATATGCACTAGAGACAGCTGCATGATTAGAATCTGATTCCAATTAAATAAGTGCCAAATTTTCTATATTGTATATAGAATGGTTCATATCTTAACGATGTTAAGATACGGGGAGTTGTCCAGCCTATGCTAAAAACCAGACTCTGGATAACTCAAGGCACGTTTCTGTAATGGCAGTTTGTGGGTTGACCCGGGCTATGTCGAGGGTTGATTTTCTACCATCTGGAAGATCAATAGTGATATTGTTCTTGACTCGCCACAGTTTTAGTAAAATGGATTTTTTTCAGAAAACAGTAGTGGGAGTATGGTAGAACTGGAAGTGATTCCAGAACCACAAACGATTATGGAAAATTTAATAGGACCTATATATTCAATCAAGTTTGACATTCCAATAGCCACTCCGCAGATATGGTGGGTAACCTCAGACACCCGAGAGGTACTCCGGTAGCCTCAAGGACGGTGACAGGGAGGTTCTTGTTTACCCAGACTTGACACTACTTTTGTTCCAGACTATGAGATCCGACAAGAGGATAAGTATAGTGTCGTTCTAAACTAGATTTAGAAGTGCACGTGTATATTATTCTGCCAGAGGGTTGTCGTAGTCAGTGGGAGCAGCGGAAGCATAGTGGGCAAGTAGCTTATGTCTATTTATAGACTTGAGCAGATATAGCAGAGAAAGATCATCTAATTTTGATGTGACAGTCATGGCTTTGACTTCATCAGAATAGGGGATGGATCTGTTAAGAAGGTAGTAGGGAGTGATGTCCTGGTATGACATACAAGAAGAAGGAAGTAAAGTTTCTATACTACGATCGTTTGTACTTTGGTCGTGACACAGTTGTTTCTCCACAAAGGATTTGGATATAATATCAGACATTCTGTTGACTAGATCTATGGTTTAAGATCTAGAATTGGGTAGTTTCCTAATCTGGGTACTTTGACAGTATTCTAATGGTATTTTAGAATAGATGACTCCAGGCATGGTGGTGTGCCTGCAGGTGATGGAGTCACCCTCTCTAAAGGTGTCTTACAGACTAAAGGAGAGAGGGATGTGCATTATTAGCAGATCACTTGCTTAGGCAATTGAGTCAATCATGAGATATCAAGTACCACACCAGATGTTGTTTTTGCACTAGTTGCGATAAGTTTATATTAATCCAATCCTGAAGAAACATAAGGAAGCAATTTTAGAACATAAGTGCATGTTCTACGGATTTGATGACGGCAGCCTCCTTTGGGAGAAGTTTATCATTACAGGCTTCAAAGGTGACATGGATGACAGAGTGATTGTCAGAGTTATAGTTTTCCCTCTGACGAGGGACAGTATTATGGACAGGTGGTCCAAGAGGATGTTGTAGGAGGCATGGTGCTGGATACTGATTAGGTTCAGTTATCAATAAAGTCTAAGAAGTTTGGATTCGGAGTTCATTTATGAACTACGTCCCATCAGATGTCCAGACATATTCTAAGATAGGTATTGCTTAATTCGGGAGATGGCTTTCTCCGCGAACTTGAGATTTAGAGAGATATAGAAAGAAACATCAGGGCGGATTCACTCACTGAGGCTGTTTCTCGAACACAATAGTTTTACAAACGGGTTTTGTGAAACTGATTAGTAGAGGAGTTGGGTGTTCGGTATCACACGGACTGTGAGTATGCGACATAGCAATAATTAGCCTTAAGTGCAAGTGGGAGATTGTTGGATATAGTGCCCTCAAAGTCAATTATTGGATCGCAGGTACGTGATTGCAATGATTGAGGCAGGACCTATACCGATATGACAGTCTTGCTCGAGATGATAGTATGCTATCTGGTTTGTCTTTATCATCGTATACAAGCTTTAGTTCGCTATTGCATGTTGATAGAGCCCATACGATTCTTGTTTGACTGCCAGCAGTATGATGGCGATCATATACGTGGGAGCTGGGGTCTGTAAGCACATCCTTAAAGTGTCCCTAGTCGTGGGAGTTTCGAGACAGGGCATCGATACTCCAGAGTAGACTAGTGTATACAGTCGAGACCCCGATGAGGGGCGGTGGCCGGTCTCATAAGCCACTGGTGTCAGTTGGATTACCTAAGATGTATACAGGTGCTCATTGGATTATGAGTACACCGGACAGGACTCGCCGGGAACATGCTAGTTGGTATTATACATATCGTCAGATAGCAGTTCCCTGGTGACATGTGTACAGGTTAGTTCATCGACCTGAGGTCGTCATTTGTCTCGTGTGAGTTCCCACCGTGCTTTGATTTCTACCCTACCATGGCTCAAAGGAGTCGTGCAAACAGGTCTTTTTTGGGTACAGTCCCGGGCCACATGGAGGCAAGTGAGCGGATCGGCAGGGGATTCGTCTCTCCTGGTATTGGGGATCAGATCGCGCTGTGTCTAGGAGAGCCATTACATAAAGGCCTCGGCCGAGGCAGGAGATTTACTGGTAGGTACTCCAGTAGTATCTTAGGGTGTTCTGGGCCACTCTCTGACACGACTTATACCGCCAATGGAAGTCTGACGTTACCAGCCCCCTAGGCAGATATGCGATACTCATAGACGAATGGACCGGACTGTATGTATAATGTCACTGTTAGGCTCATTAGGGTTTCTGGATGAGTTCGCTCGTCAGCTTCCCTTCCAATCAATAAATAAGCAACCGTTACGTACAACTTGTACCTCTGACGTGCTAGTGGTTATACCCAGAGCCAGTGTGTTGATGAGGCATTAGAGTTCCCCACAGACCGTTTTCGAAGTTCGGGCAAAACGTTGTAGAGGCCGTATGGTTTTATGGCAAGGTTCGGGAAAATGCACGAGCATTTTCGCACGTGTCATATTTCGGACAGATAATACTGGTAGGATTTGGTTTAAGCCGGATCCGAGTATTATACTATGTAGATATAATATCTTTGTCTCAGTTGCATTTGTATTCGGTCGTAATACAAACGCGGGTATGTTTATACTGATACGGGGTTATCCTGAAATTCGTTTCGGGATCGCTTTTGGAAGTTACCAGTTTCCAGTTTTTTATCAGTCGTATTTAACATTCGGTTAAATGCGGATTTATTCTTTCTTCTTGGGTGAGTCATGAGGGTGAGTCATGCTTCTAGAAGTTTCTAGATGATGACTAGGATTAGTGACTCATGGTTGCTTTAAATGTGCATTAAATGCTTTGATGACTAGGTTAAGATGATTCATTAGTTCATTAATGGTTTTTGGTGACAAGGTTATATGACTCATCTTCTCATTTATGCTAAGGGTCACCTCCCTCTCTCTCGTACACTCACCCCTCCTCCTATATGTGGCCGGCCATTCTCTTGTGAGAATTGAGGTTGTTCATTTGAGAGAAAAAGATTATGGTTCATGGAAATTAATTTACTCATTTCCTATTTCACCCGATCCAAAAGGCAACTTCATTAACCGTTCGTCCATGGATTTGGACGAAGAGAGACAAAGTGTTCTACTCATTCTCTACTTTATCTTGGTCGTCTCTTTTAGCAAACTTGACGACCGAGTTGCCTTGGTTCAGAGGCGGGAGCTTGTTTAAAGATCCGTCGACGTGGTGCCACCTGGACGAGAAGACTGTAGATTCAGGAGATCGGAGCAGCCGCATCAAAGCGTGGGATGATGGTCGAAGACCGAAGGACTCGGATCGTTCGGTATAACATTTCTACCCACTTTGTAGTTTGTTAGTTTAGCTTTAATGGAAGATCCGGGTTATAGTACGCGATAGTGCCAGTTGTAAAAGTTTTTGTTCCGCATTTGGCGTCTGTTAGACGGCCAGGCGCTACCGTGGACTTACACTAATTTCCTTTGCAAGAAATTCCTTTTCTAAAAAGGTGGCATGTTGAGTAACAAACACCTTTTGTTCCTCAGGGTGGTAGAAGATATGTCCACGCGAATGCTTGTGATATCCTACAAACTTGCTTAGAACAGACCTTGCCTCGAGCTTGTCCTGATTTTGCTTTTTAACATAGGCCGGGCAACCCCATATCTTAACAAAATTAAGATACGGTTTCTTCCCCTCCCATATCTCATATGGAGTGGTAGGCACGGATTTGGTTGGAACTCTATTCAATAGGTATATTGTTGTCTCAAGCGCATACCCCCAAAAGGAAATAGGTAACTTAGCGGTGCTCATCATAGAGCCCACCATATCTAATAGGGTACGATTCCTCCATTCTGATACACTGTTGTACTTTGGTCTATACGGAGGAGTAAGCTGAGAAAGAATCCCATTCTCTTTTAGGAAGTCCAGGAACTCCGTGCTCAAGTATTCACCTCCTCGATCAGATCGAAGGATTTTAATACTTTTACCCGTTTGGTTCTCGACTTCGGATTTATATTCTTTGAATTTCTCAAAAGCTTCAAACTTGTGTGTCATCAGGAACACATGTCCGAATCTTGAGAGATCGTCAGTGAATGTAATGAAGTACGAGGAACCATTCCTGGCATGTGTAGACATATGACCACATACATCACTATGTATCAGTCCTAAGAGTTCCGTAACTATTTCTCCATGTCCTGTAAATGGAGTTTTGGTCATCTTGCCTTTGAGACATGACTGGAAAGTGTCATAAGATAAAAATTCGAACGGATTCAAATATCCATCCTTATGAAACTTAGCTAGCCGTGTCGCATTGATATGACCTAGTCTACAATGCCACAAGAAAGATTCGTTCATTTCTGAACTCTTCCTCTTATGTGTGTTTTGTACATTAAGTACTATAGTTTGATCTAGAACGTATATGCCATTATTTAACGAGCCTGATCCAATCAACTTTTGATTTAGGAAGATATTCATAAAATTATCCTGTACTACAAAATTATATCTTTCTTTACTTAATAAAGAAACTGATATAAGCTTGCATATCAGGGTCGGAATGTAATAGCATTCGTTCAGAATCAATGTATTGCCACTTGGCAACACAAGGTGATATTCGCCAACTGCTTTGGCTGCAACATTTTCCCCATTCCCTACTCTTACGGAATGATCACCTACTCCCAGTTCTCTACCTTTCTTTAGCCCATGTAACATATTACATATGTGGGATCCTGATCCGGTTTCTAATACCCAGGATGTAGAATGAACTGAGAAACAATTCTCAATAACTAACACACCCGAAGAAGATGCATCATCATGCTTATTCTTCGTTTGGGTGGCATGGGAATCCGGATATTTCCCTATTCCCTGTTCAGTCTTATAACAATTATAAGAAAGAACGGAACCAACATTCCCCAGCGCAGTATAACATGCGGGTTCCGTCAATATATCCATATTATTATCTTGATTAAGACGTGACATGGTTGCTACCTGGAGAGAGATAGATAGAAGAAAACACTTTAGCGTATGCTCTTGCAAGATCAGATTGGTTATTATTTTATCTAATCAGGATGGCCCCTACTGTTTTTATCAAATCTTCCTTCAAACACCAAAAGGAAAGACTAGTCGGGATTAATTACACCCTACAATTTCTCTAATCTTTCAGCCAGGCCAGTGCCGGTACTTTGAGGGAGGTTCCCCGTGCTTTCGCACGGACCTAATTAAAATAAAGCTCATTTTCCCAGAGGCATAACCTCGTTGACACCTTTCTAGACACCTACTTGATCGGCTAATTGTCCTGTGTAAAACTCTCCCAGGAGTAACTCTTACTCGCAGCGGGTATCGGGATCCAATTATCTCATAGAAGGTATGCAATCTCATTGCAAATTTCAACACTTGAATTCCCGATAATATTTTTCCCCTAGCGCCTTATGACCTTGACGGAGGTCAACAAATCATAGGCTGCTAGTCAAGTTCAACCCGTCATTTCTTAATTGAATTAAACCCACCCGCACGACCTTTGACGGAGGTCAACAAGGTCGTACGACTACCCTAATCTAATCTGCATCATATGCATAAGCAGATAAATATTAGTCAGCTACCGCACACTACGCCTTGACGGAAGTCAACAAACGTAGCACGAATACTAGTAGGACTTATTTGAAATGACGGAGAGCTATGACATGTTTCCAGAAAATCTTTTGCGTAATGAACTTGATATCGTTGTAGAATCTTGAAAAGGAGTGTTTTTTAGGCTTTTACTAGTTTTGCTAAAGAGGTCATTCCCGGTGAAGGGATCTCGGTTCTTTCCTCATCGAATAAGGTGCGGGATATATCACATATATCACTATGCAAAGCAAGAAACTCTAAAAGCAATCAAAAGACAAACCGAGTGTTGTAGCATCTGCTAGTTATTGCTAAAGAGGTCACTCCCGGTGAAGGGATCTCGGCCCTTTCCTTATCGAATAAGGTGCGGGATATATCACATATATCACTATGCAAAGCAATAACTGTAGCTACCCTTTTTGAAAATTTGATTCTACAATATCTTTTAGGTTTGTTTTTCTTTCATTAATCATATTAATGAAGTACCATCATTTAAGCTTCCTAATAATCATAGAAAATGAAACGAAACTACAACGTACGCTTATGTCATCCGCATTCGCCACAGTGTCCCGTTAGGTTACTTAACTAACGGAATACCAGGACAGGACTAGCGTGGGTGCAAAACATAAGTAACATCTACTATATATCTCATATATAATGTATATCCATTCGTCTCACAATCCACAGTGATCACATCACAGAGCAGCAGAAGAAATATATGAAATATTGGATATACTAGGAGGTCCGTGTTTTATTTTGAGCCTGTATAAAACAAGGATTCCACGGACGCGGTGAATAACCAAACCCATATCCCTAGACCCCTATGAGAGCGGCAAGCAACCCTACCAATTCTAGAGTCAGGAGACCCGGACTTGACTGCTCGAGTTGGTCTCCCACTGGACTGTAGAACTCGGTTACTTGTGCTCCCCTCCTTGGCTCTATCCTAATACGGAAAAGTAAATAATATACAACAATGGTGACATCTTCCTCAACCCGGAAGTGCCTCAATAAAAGAATATTACATACATTGAATTTTACATGAATGAAAATGAAAAACTCTCATCTCACATAAAACCCCCGGCTATTCAAACACGACGATCCAATATAACATATACAGCAACACATAACATCACATGTCATCAACGCAAGTAAATATGTGTATCCCAATTGTCGTTGACATATAGCAACGAAACTGGCGATACACTACATATTACACTTATGGTCGCAGAAAAAAACTAGACGATGTTAAACATTCCGATCGAATCAACAAACACCCACAATTACCCAAAAAGCTAACACTTGAGCGTAGTTTAAAATTATTCAGTACATGCCACAGTACCAATGGGACAGCCATAGAAGGGTCAACCAACGCCTCACATGTGGCACCACTGAACCACCACAAACCCGAGGGTCAAGTGGAGGTTCTGACGGTCACATAATCGAGTTAAGGTTTTGTTCTTCTAGAGGGTCCATCGCATAACTTGCATGATTTTCGAATGCTTTTTAACTACGGAAAAAATCCAACACTTGGAAATTTTTCCGACAAGGGTTAATGCGGGTATTTGATATCCGTCGAACTTTTTAATACCGTCTAAAGTAACCCGAAAACAGTTAGAATTACGACTACGAAACACTCTGAGTTGCCTTTGCAGTAAATTAATCATCACATGAAAAAGTAGCAAAATCAAACAACACCTAAAACACCAAAACCCAGAGCACAAAACATGAAAAAATTTAGGACCAAATTTCCCCAGTCTGGCCGGCCTCCTCGGAAAATGTGCCCATGTGTTCGGTCCAAATCCGAGCACAGGGACCCAAGTTTTTCCCATGTTCATCTTTTAGCTCAAGTATGATTCTGCACTTGTTTGAAAAAAATTTGGAGCTCATTTGAAAATCGACAGAAACATGGTTTTAGGGTTTCAAGTTTCGGAATTCGTTTCGGTTTTATAATCTAACAATATTCGTCTAATTCTCTAGCTAGACTCTGATACCACTGTAGGGTTCCTATGAATGACAGCAAGGTTTCGGGAGGCATCGTCCATGCCATTTTCAAAATTTTGCCGTTTTAATGATCCCTAAACTAGAATCGATAACTAGAGAATCATACGAAAACCAAAGTAAACTACTTTACTTCTAAGTGAACTACTTTACTTCTACGTGAACTAGAAATACAACCTTTGTAGATCGGTCCTTCACATCATAAGCTCCTTGTAGTAGTCCCTTCGCTGCGTTGATGGAACTTCCGGACCCTTGCATGGCTTCTCAAGGCGAAAGGAACGTTCTTGCTTGAAGTCTTCGAGACCGAAGATGATCTACGTCAAGGGGATACTAACAAAAGCTACTACTTCACTAATGAGAGATTAGTGAAGCAAACACCCTACACTAAAGTGCTAATCTAGTAAAGGATGATGAAGTAGGAAGTGGGCTCACTTTAATTTTATTTTTCTCACAATATTTTCTCTCTTTTAGAAAAGGTAGCAAGCTTTTCTCAAGGAGGAAGCAGAAGAGCTCAAGAGATGAGAATGAACTAATGAGGTGAGAGAAATAACCATGGGTAAGTTTATATCATATACTAACTCATGTAGAGACATAACCATAGCTTAATTATAATGGTTAGGTTAATAAATATCTCAAGTAAAACAAAACTAGTGGACTTAGTCAAAGCATCCACAAGCTTCTCAAAGCTTCATGCATGTGGCTAATTATCCACTGATTTGGAATTACATTAAATATTAAAACCTTACATTATAATTAGTATGGTGTAAGTCTCATACACCCATGTAGTGTGTATCAACAACCATGATACAATAAAACACAATTAATATATATCACATATATATTAAATGTGTACATGTGAGAATAATAAATGCTTAAGTGAGCTAATATTAGTTAATGTAAATTAGTATATCAAATATACAATTATACACTAAATTATCAAATCAACACTTGATTTAATAATCCGGCTATATCACATATAACTATAAAATGTACCAACTTATCGAATCAACACTTGATTCGATAACCCGGCTATATCACATATAACCGTCCGATACAAATATCGCAAGAATAGAATACGGTATCACATATTCGCATTATTCTCGGTCCCGCACTTATCACATATGTTCTCCTACTTCGTTTTGCCTGAGCTGGTAAAACCTCTATGTAGGACTTTAAAGACTCGTCAATACGCCGACAGTAGGTGATGATCACATCAAGCACCCACAGCCGTCAGCGGTACTAGCTGGACCTAACGGCTACCCGGGTATTGAGAGATCATATGATCAGCAACCAAGACCGCTCTAACTCCTGCAAAAGCCTGACAGTAACACTACCATACAGTCCGGTCTCCTCGTCTGATATGTCGCATATCCAGTCTAGGGATGGTAAACGTCAGAACCCAATAACCGATAAGTCATGCCGATATGAGGCTCATAATGGGTCGAGAAACTACTGATAACACTTACCAGTAAATCTCTAAATCTTCCCTGGCTAGGGACTTCCCTGTTATGGCCAATCGAGCACAGCGCAACATCAACCCTCAATACCGGGAGAGACGAAACCCCTCCCATCGCTCATTGCCTCCATGTGACTCGGGACTGTACCCAAAAACCACCGTTTTGAACGTCTTCTTGAACATGGTAAGGTGGAAATCAAAGCACAGTGGAAATCACACAAGACTCTATGACGATCTCGGGTCTACAGACTAACATGTACATGTGTCACCAGAGAACTGCCATCTGACGTGAGGTATAATACCATCTGGGAGTTCTCGGCGAGTCCGTCCAGTATACCCAGTCTCCACTGAGCACCCGTATACCATCTCTGATGTCAAACACCAATAGATATGGGATCATCCATCGCCCATCATATGGGTCGAGAAGCGTATACGCTAGTCTACTCTGGTATATCGATGCCTCGTCTCGATACACCCACGACTAGGAATATTAAAGGATGAACTTATGTACTACCATGGACCCACTAGTATGATCTGCATCACAATCTTGGTAGTCAAGTACACATCCTAAGGGCTTTACCAACATGTAACCATAAGACAGTATCAAGAGACTAGTATACATGTTAAGATAAAGAGCAACCAGATAGCATACTATCTTGTCGAACAAGAAAGTCCTCTCCATATATGTCCAAGCATCCACTATAATATACATCATATGTAAAATAGTGGCCCCTAGGGCATACATACAACTAACAACTGCTACAATAAACGGTTGCCCCTACGGATAAAGCCGTATGGGCAAAGCACTGCCCCTAGGGATATATTCGCAGGGGCACAAAAATACACCGTAGGTGTAAAGGCCGCAGGTGCAAGTCTTCGCCCTGAATATGCCCCTATAGAGAAATAATTGCCCCTGCGCTTTACTCCGTAGAGACATATTTCCCTACGGCTTACACCGTAGAGACAAAATATTTATTTAATTTATTGGTTTATAAAATAAAATACTTACCCGTACGGATAAAGTCGTATGGCCTTAATATGCCCCTATGGAGTTCTTCGTAGGTCCAGATAGAAGCCCCTACGGATTTATTCGTAGGTCCATCAGAAAAAAATATTTATTTAATTTATTGGTTTATAAAATAAAATACTTGCCTCTACGGATAACTTCGTAGGGCCTGAACATGCCCCTACGGTGTTCTCCGTAGGACCAGATACAAGCCCCTACGGATACATGCGTAGGGGAAAGTTTAACACATGTTACTGAATCCATAAGGGCAAAATATCAGGTGTCCTGATATTTTGCCCCTATGGCTAACTGTGTAGGGGCAAACGTTGGACCTATGAATTAATTCATAGGGGCAACAGGTGTCCCTACGGATTAATCCGTAGGGACAAAATTCAGGGTTTTTTTAAAAAATGGGCTTCCAGTTTTTTTCCCGTCCTGTGCACAATATATATACATCATATAACCAAATACCACAGTATTTATAATCAACATATCACGCATAATATATAAAAGAAATAAACAAACAAAATACGATATCAATCTAAATCATCGTGAACACATAAAAAAACACCAATATCGTTCAAAATATATACAATATGTATCATATAAGTACATACATGCTTAAAATATAAAAAAAAGCTACCCTAGCTCGGTCCAGCTCCTCCACCTCTGATAAACGCCGTAATCTGACGCATCTGCTCCTCGGTGCAGCCCTGGATCGTCAAAAACACAACCACTGAAGGAGCGGACTGTGCGGGAGTCTAAGCGGGCTGTAGAACTGCAGGAGTGGTCTGCACAACCGCAACCGAGGTAGTGGCTTGCAGAGCCGCAGCCGAAGGAGATGCATGTGGAGCCGCAGCCGAAGCAGCCTGTCGCATCTGTTCAATTTTGTGTGTAATAAACGAGTAAGAACTGTGTATTAGATTTTAGTCGAATTCGTATCATTATCAGGTTATTGCGAAACCCCAATCTAAGAATACTTAGGGACTTAGGCCGCGTTTGGATATCTACTTTGGAAAACCATAGTTTATTTTAATTAAACAGTTTTATATAAGTATGATTAATCAAAACTACGTGTACAACCATATAAGCTCAGGCTACTAATATTGCATATGCTACTATCTATAATGTGATATAATATTTTACTATTAAGTAGTATACGTACCAACATCTCTTTCAACTCCTTGATGGTGGTCTTCAAGGTGGCAACATCATGCAGTAGGCGTCGCTCACGGGGGGTAGGGGAAGTAACCACCGGAGTGGAGTCCATCCTCATATGAGCCCTGCTAGGACCCAGTTCCCGGCCTCTCTCCCAACCTCCATGGTGCCCTCCGTGTGCAGCGTCTAGAAATGGGGTCAGCAGTATCGAATTGTTCTGTCCAGTAAAATCGATCCCCGATGCCTTCGCCTGCTCCACCGCCCGCTCCTACACCCACATTAACCATTAAAATATAAGTATATCATTTAAATTTAAACTTTTCAAAACAAAAATTTCAAACCTCTTAGAATAAATATTAACACTTACGCAATACTCCTGGGTAGCGGTGTCGGGGAATCGAAGATCTCCCGTGGCGGGATTTGTCGAGTTGCCATGGAAACCAAGATACGCGGTCAGCACGCTCGGTGTACCACCCTGCACCAGAGTCTGAGCTCTGTGCAATTCGCAAAAAAATTATATATATTATAAAATAACTCTTAATATTACATTATATCAGAGTAGATCTATTGTAATTTACCGATGCCTTCATGGCACGAGTAATATTCCTTGAGCCACCTGTATAAGTGTGGCGACCCTCTTCGCCGACTTCTTATTCTCTTTATTTTGATCGGCCTATTTCTGCACAACACATTCAGATTTAGTTTTCTAATTAAGCAACACAAAAAAATAAATTATATACTAAACAATGAATTACATTTAAATTACAAACTTGTTTGCGCTGAGAGTCAAAATGTTAGCACAAGAGAGACCATGTATCTACGTCGACTCTCGCAAAGGCCGGAATATGTAGGAGAGCGGCTCTCTCTGCCTCGGGGGTCGCCATCTACAAGGAATAGCAGTCGATCATCAACTCATTCCTATTGTATCGGACCTTTGATTGCATGTTCTTCATCAGGCCATGGTACAGAGCGTGAAGATCGAGCACTCTTTCAGAGTGATCAGGGTCGTGTATAGGCTGAAAGTCGTAATCCAACCGCAAATCCAAAAAAACAATGTTATTAAATTGCAAGTGTTAAATAATAATAAATATATTGGATAAGTCAAATGAAAATATATATTAATACCCGAGCCTGATCCCAGAAGAGGGAAAATGAGCGCCGGTGCTGATCGCCCAACTCAACTTGAAGTGGATACTTCTTCATGAGGCGGCTCTCATCCCCCATATACCGGCCGAACCTCTCGGCATAATCGCCGGTATAGCGATAATCGGGGGTAAAGAACAGGGGGAATGTTACCTCCCTTAGATCTGTCGGGCCTCAGCCTGTGGGACTAATTTGAGCCTCGAGTCCCCCTCTCAGGATGGGGCTGCCTTGCATCTACAAGAAATATCAAGACAATCAATATTAAGACAAAGTGGTGTTAAGAAATCAAGCTTTAACGAAAATTGAAGTGTGATATATACCTCCGGCGATAGAAGCACGAGCCTGGGCCCGAGCAGCAGCACGAGCGGGACGATAGTTCCTCCGGTGAGGAACAACTGGTGACCCGGACGTGGACGCATCCCCTCCAACTAGAAAATAAACATCAATAAAATTACATGAAGTTCATGTTTATTCTTAAAGGATATGTAAAATTAAAAAATATTTTATATTTATTCATACTAACCTGCAGACTGAGCGGAGGGTACGGAAGTGGCGGGATTGGCCCTTGCACCAGACGTGGACGCACCACCTATAATTAGACAATCAAATATTGACTATATAAGTAATTGCAAAAAGAATATGTATATCAATAATATAACATTCTAAATCAACATGCATATACTATAGGATATATAAACATACCCGCAGATGCGGTGGTGGCCTCTGCCCGGGATGTGGAGGCACCACCTACAGCTAGACAATTAAAAAATGATTATTTACGTAAGAGCAAAAAGAATGTATGTATATTTATGATATAGCATTCTAAATCAATATGCATGCACTATAAGATATATAAATATACCTAGAGGTGCGGGAGTGGCCTCTGCCTCTGATGTGGATGCACCACCAACAACTATGCAATCAAACATTGACTATATAAGAAATTTTGACATAAATATGCATATATATCTATAATATTACATTCAAAATGAATATGAGTGCAATATACCTGGAGGTGTGGAAAAGTCCACACGGAAGGAGGCATCCGAAGGGGTCTCCGATCGGGGTGCAAGACCGGCCCTCTGAAACTCCCTATGCAGCTCTCCGGGCGTGTCACGACCTGAAATTTTGATGTGACCGGCACTTAGATTGCATGACATATAAAGATATCGACACAATTTGAGTAAGCCAAACACCAAGATCAAAACCTTTTTTGTGGAATTTAGAAAAAAATTAGTTTGTAAGGGAAAATCCACGGATTTTACGTATTTAAAATTTTCGCAGTATCTTCCCCTTTCAATTAATAATAAAATCAATTATACAGTGTTTAAATAATTTTCATCCCTAATTGGGAGAAAAACAACACCAAACGGAAGAAACCAATACACAATAATTATACGACATTTAAAGCGGAGAATTTCATACATAAATAAAGGAAGCATAAGTTAACAAAACTAAACGATCTAACTCGGTCGAATTTAAACATATACAAACATATTTCCTTCTAAGTCAAAATACAGGGTCTGATAGAGTAATACTAGATCCAAAATACATATATCAAAATAGGAGGTTACTACATAGGTAACCCACCAAGCAAAAAGAGCGATAAAAGCTGACAAGTGGATTCGCAACGCTGCTATGCGTCCATGCGACTCCTGGAAGGAACTAAGGCACAACGGGGGTGAGTTGCCAACTCAGTGAATAAAACTAACATATAACGGCTAATAATGTAAGTATGACGAACTAGGGCTAACAGCAAATAAGTCGAGTACATTGCATGATAACATGTGGAACATAAATATGTACTACTAACTGTATAATCAAAACTGAAATATCATCAATTATTTCTAAATAAGGTTCATTTTCCCGTGTCCAACATCGACACAAATCTCCTGTTCTCATCAGGCATCGTTTCCCGAACGATCCTGTCAATCGGTAACACCGGTCGGTATCATCTAGATATCCGCCGTGTTTCATAACTATCTCCGGTATCGAGTATCCCCGTTAGGCTTCCCACCCCAAATGCGGCTTTCCTGCCCCTCGGACTCGACCGGGTCCACCATGAATCCGACTCTATAGCTCCCCCACTCAATCCGGATAGCATAAAAATCCGCAACTGTATAGCTCCTCCACTCGGTCCGGAATAAAACCAAATCATAAAAACAACATCTCACGGTGGATATCTCACATCAACATGAAGAATCACTGAATCTACTCAATAGTGTATAAAAACTCAAAACCATAAATCCGCAATAATCCAATGCATCTTATATCAAAATTACTAATACTTGAATATGAAACATGATAACATTTATGCAAAATAACTACCATTCTTGATACTTAAGGTATGATATGAATCATATTTAACATAATAATTACTAAGTGTGTATGTGACATGTTAATATCGACGAGGTGTAATGTAACATGTAGATATGTATACGTGCAACATGACTCGTTGATAATTTGTGCAGTGTTCTAGCAATTATTAACATGACGATGTATATATATGAAGTTATACGATGAAGTTACTAAAAATCAAACTTTATAGACAAAGAAGCAATTTTAATTTAAACTTAAAACCAAGGGCGTATTACGCCATCCATACAAAATCCCCCGGTAGATCTTTAGTCTACTCACCAGAATATGTCGAATCTACTCGGATATCAACAATCCCTTTCCTTTCCTTTCCTTATGGCCTCCGAAGTTTCTGTATTCAAATCTAACATTGAAATTAACTTTGTATAAGAAACGGCTAAACTCCGATACGGCGAGAACGTGAAATTACTAGATTTACATACTGCACAAGCTACGAGTAACTATTGTAAACTTTCTAAGACTTATGTGATCTGGTTTAACCCTTTACTGCTCCTAACAGAAAATGCAGAATCGTGACATAAACTATCTGTATCGTATTTAGAAGTTTTAACCCCAAAACAGATATTAGCTTCCATATTTTATATACTGATAATATAACCTAAACTGGCAATGCCAAACATCCTAATATAAACACAGAGAGCTACCCTACAAAAACCAACACCCAACACCATGAAAGACCCGATGAGCTCAGATTTTTGGTAAGTGTCGCCGGCCAAAATCCGAGTAAATAGGTTTGTCTTCCTAGGGGTTATTCTAGGTCCAAATTATAAGATGAAGGCAATGTTTGATTATGTTAATTATCATCTAAACTATAGCAGATTCAAAACAGAGCCTATACTTATCAAAATACAATATTTCCGATATCCGATTTCTACACTCAAACAGTACAGAACTAAAATTCTACAGAGTTTAAAGATTATACCTACAGAAAGATCACTGAAAAGCTCCTTCCAAGATGCACAAAGTCAAGAATCCTAGCTGGAGGGTGATGGTAATGATCCTTAGTACTTAGTCACTCTTCTCTTCTCTTTTCTTTTCTTTGTTGTTCTTGGATTTCTTTTTCTTTTAAGTTAATTAACTTGTTTCCAAAATGATTATATAAACTGAACAATTTAAAAGATAAAGAGAATGAGTGATGAGTTGTAGGAGCAGGTGTCACCTAGAAAGAATGTGGTATATCCATGCAAGTAGGATGTGTAGCATGGAAGATGGTGGTGTTTTCATGCAAGGAGGAGGTGTATGCATGAAGTGTCATCTAGGTTATGTTATACCATGAGTTTAATTTAAGCTTAACAATGACCTTTACCCTTTTACACATAAACCCTCACAAAATTTCCAATTTTCACAATTAATTAAACTTTTCACAACCCCCCCCCCATGATACTTATTATTACATAAACAAACTATTTCTTTACTAATTTAACCTACCATATATAAAGGTCTTTTATTACAATTAAATTTAATTTAACACTTTTAATTAATTAACTAAATTAATTTATTATTTAAATATTTCAAAATGTTATAGGGCGGAAGAACCGTTCTGCCTCTGCCTCTGCCGGTGTCGCGGCTGGTGCTCCTGTCGCCCCTCGCTGCTCCCGTCATCATCATCAAATCTAGACAAGAGTACAATTATTACATATGCATGCTATATATGTATAGATCGTAAAATGTGAAGTAATAATATAACATTACTGATAACCTTTTTCGTTTCGTGGACGCATTAGACATATCTACTTGGAATTCATCATCGATATCATTTCTAACCCACGTAACTTCATGATCAGCCGAAGACAACCCGTCTTTTCAAACAGACGGTCGGATCACTATAAGTCTTCTTTCTTCTTCATCCTCATCGCTGTCTTCGAATTCTGGGACATTGTAAACATCCCTGGGTTTCCAACGGCATGCTACACTCCATCCCGGATGCTTCAAACACTGTGAGTAATACACTTGGAACACTTGGTTCGGAAAGATAAACGGATTGTCCTAACTGTAAAATTGAAGTGTGTTCATACTAGTCAATCCATATTCATCTTTCCAAGTCCCGAGATTGTTTCTCCATTTATCCGTATCGGTTCGTGTATCGTATCAAGTACACTGAAATATATAAAACGGTTCTGATCGTCCGGGATATTGGATGCCAAGTATGCAATTTAAGTATCCATAATAAATCACACAATCCAATCCTACCGTTGCAATCCCACTATTCTGAGTGGTTCAAGATGTTTCTATGTCCTTAACTTCGAATTTGTATCCAAGGGCACCGAATCCTTTATAATATGCAACCTCCATACTACGAAATTGAGCTAAACATCTTGAATCACTCTCTAATGATGCAAACAAGTTCGGATCATGGATCTAACAAAATAAATTTTACGATAAATACATAATGATATAAGTTTAGATTAAGACTGGTAGCAATAACATGTTATTCGAACAACATACATGATCTGCAACCCAATCGTAAAAATTATCCTGATGATATTTTTCCAATTGTTCATCATTCCAATCGGGATGCCCCTCACGTACCTCATTAAAATGAACTCTGTTCTCAACAATAAATTATAACATTAATATTATATCATTTCATATACACACAAACACAAATATAACAATTAATCAAAAAAAACTTTTATGACATTAATATTATATCATTTCATACACACACAAACACAAATATAACAATTAATCAAAAAAACTTACTCTCTAATTTCTTCAAGACATGCGCTATTGAGGAGGATAAACCGATATATCTTGTTGATAAACATAGTATCTACTCTCTTATAATCGGCTTTACCATATGGCCCATCCTGAATTCTTCGAGGCCGGTTAAGTTTCGTCTCGATGTTCTCATCCAGATAGCGGGAACAAAATGTGGTTGCTTGATCTAGAAAATAACCTTGCATGATAGAACCATCTAGTCGATTTCTATTACGTATATACTTTTTTAGAGTGTAGAGGTACCTAAAGAAAAATATGTTAAATAAATAAATACGAGCATATAGGACAACAATAATTTTACAAATTGCGCGAAACGAAAAATTCCACGTACCTTTCGACGGGATACATCCATCAATATTATTGTCACGCCCCGCTTCCCAGAGTACGCTAAGATAGGCACGTGACATAGCCAACCATGCTACCTGTGGGTAGGAAGTATCCATCCACAGTCACATTACGGTTGTAGAGATATCAAGAACAAAATAAAACTATCTAAACATGTCCATAATCCAAGATAACATGAGTCAAGAATAATAAAATGCGGAAGCGAAAGATCCAATACAAAATAACTGGAATGTATGTCCCATAATGCGGGCTCACATCAGGAATAAAATGCAGGAAAGAAAAGCTAACTACTACTGACACTCACAGCTCAGCCTGTCGGCTGAAGTACTCCTGCTCGGACTGCGACAGCGGTACAGGATCTGGGACATGCAAAACCCAGACGTCAGCGCGTCAAGTCATCAAATAATAACATAATAAACAGGCAATGCGAATATAGACATGAATAAAGCAAGGGTAACAATAATATAAATCAGAGCAGTGCAGGGTAGTGTGAAGTGGGTAAACTAAACTGTTCTATCAGGTTTTCTGTTCTAAAGTCTTTGAAACCAAAATTGATGAATCATCGATGTAACTCAATAGTTTCCCGTACATACCCGGGACCACGGCCTCAAGATTCTCGAGCTGAAATCGAGACATGCCGCTAGGCACCAAACAGGAATGTGTACAGATGAATGATGTCAGCATCATCATTACAAGACTGGCCTAGCCTAAAACTGATTAGAACAAGTAGCGAACTGTTGAGTTACTAGTCAGGTTTCACCTTTGATTTCCCCATACCCCTAAGTTATAAGTGTATGTCAAGTCAGGTATCCCGTAATCAAGAAACTAATGCCAACACAGGATCAGGTAAACAGGTTTGTCTGAATAGACAACAGGAACGGTCCATGAGGACTACATGTCAGGTTTGTTGGCATTAGACACAAGATCAGGTAACGGGTCAGGTTATGGTACATCAGGTCAAGTCAAACAGTATACGGTACCATGTCGGGTAAATCAATATGTATGTAGCAAGTCAGGTCAAGATGTAAACAATATCATGGGTGTGCTTATACTCAGTTACATAATCAAGCATGGTTATCAACAGCATGATCTAAGAAATAAATTAAGCAATAGGCAGATTCACTCAAATAGCAGTACAGTCATCAGTTGTGTCACAGAGATGATTTCAACATTATAAGAATGCAGTAAGACAATTATAGCCGTTTAATCATGTTAACAAGTTAAGACTTCATGGATGCAATGTTATATGTATATATAGGTTCCACGGATGAAATCACAGTTTAAGCAGTGTATACGAGTGTCCGAATGAAGTAAAACGGTAGATAAGGTGCCATAGGCTACATCATCAGTGAAAGTGTAATTAAAACATGTAAATGTGATTATTAGGTTCCAAAACAGTAATTGCAACAGGTAGGTTCCAAGTTTGAAAGATAAAATGATATATATCAATCTTGAACACGAAAAATGGGAAATTATAATACCAAAGTTAAATTACAGGTTTTAGGGTGACATCAAGTATATATAAATATGGTTTAGCATGTAGCAAGGGGTGCTTGCCTCGACGGGTCGCGAACCGGGAATACGGAACGTTAAACGTCGGCGGGGAAAACTCGCGACGGGCGCACGGTTCACGGAAAGGACCTAAACGACGAACAATGGATTCACACGGGTCAGAGTTTCCTGCTGGGTCGTCGGAAAACGTCGTCGGCGTCCGAAGATCGGCGATCTACAGTAAGGATACAGTAAGGATTTCAAAAGAAAATCATGCACAGAAATAGGAAACATAGAGAAGAAGAGTAGAGAAGAGAGGAAGAAGAAGAGGGAAAAGAAAAGGTAGCTTATAGGGCTGCAGAGGGAGAGTTGGTGGCGAGATCGACGGCGGAGCGGGTGCCGGAGAAGGGTTTAGAAGAGCTAGGGTTTAGATTAGAGTTTGGGATGCGTAGGCTCGGGAAAGATAGGAAGTGGAGTTTCTGGGTTGGTATCGAGGGAGGGGCGCAGAGGAGGAGGAGAGAAGAAGAGGAGAAATGCCGCGGTGATGAGTCGTCGGTGGTGAGATAAGGTGGCGATGGGTTCTCGGGGGTTCAGTGGATGTGCAGGGTCCCAGGAGAAGGAGAAGAATGAAAGAGGAAGGAGAAAGAGGATGAAGAGAGGATGAGGTTGCGGTGTAGACGAGGTCGGCTCGGGTAGGGAGAGGAGCGGCTAGGGTTAGGGTTTACTGTGATGTGTTTTAAAGAAGGAGACGCGGAGGTTAAAAGAGAAGGGGAAGGGAAAAATATGAAGGGAGGTGACCCTATCGACTCGCGGTGACCACACTCGAGGAACGCACAGTATTCGCGATGGGAGAGAGAAAGAAGTGAGAGAGAGAGCTGCGTCGCGAGGAAGAGAGAGAAAGATAAAGGAAAAAGAGAGAGAGGGAGAAAGCGCGTGGGGCCAGGGTTAAAAGGAAGCTGATTGGTTGGGAATAAGAAAAGAAATGTAAAAGATTTTTAGGGATAGAAAAACATTCTGGGGTTTTAAAAAAATATATTATAGGTTATAAAAAAATATTCGACAGTTTAAAAGAATTATTAGAAATTGGGATTTTAGCGCAAGGTAAAATATTTCCAAATTGCGCCCGAGTCAGGTCCAAAAATTCGAAATTGAAATAAAAGAATTTTAGGCGGGATCCAAAATTTAAAATGAAGTATTTTACAATCAAAAAGCATACCCCCAAAACGGACCCACGTACGTGCGCATAGCCATCCAAACTTGCCCGTTTCACCGAACGGGACGAGAACACGATGCACAGATGCTACAACAAGGTTAGGGGTGTCAAGTGGGCCAAGACGAATATTTTTAATTTTATTTTAGATGTCTTAAATTGTTATATGCAGAAATGAATTGACGGGGTAAAATGATCAAGCAAGATAAATGAAATAAAGGCCACATTCCAATCATGAGGTAGCGGAAATTAGTAGCATTGGGCTCGGGTGTTACATTATACCCAACTACAAAAGAATTTCTTCCTCGAAATTCCAAGGATGCAAAGATAGACAACAAATAACTACAAGAAAAGATAAGGAAACTTCTGCCGGATTTCATCTTCTCGTTCCTAAGTGGACTCTCCATGCGAGCGATTTCCCCAAGAAACAAGCACAACAGGGATCACCTTGTCCTTAAGAACCTTCTCCCTTCGATCCACGATTTCAATCGGTCGCTCCTCAAAAGTCAAGTCTTCTCGTACTGTTAGCTCCGAATGATCCAATACGTGCGTTTCATCTTGAACATACCTACGGAGTTGAGATACGTGAAACGCATCATGCACATTCGCCAAGGACTGCGGTAACGCCAAACGATACGCTACCTCACCAACACGCTCCAAGATCTGAAAGGGTCCAACGATTCGAGGACTAAGCTATCATCGACTTCCAAAACGAATCACCCCCTTAGTCGGTGATATCTTCAAGAATACCAAATCACCCACGGCGGACTTTAGAGGTCTTCTTGACTTGTCTGGCCAACTCTTCCGTCGGTCTTGTGCTGCCTTCATATGATTTCTGATAGTGTTAACCTTCTCAACTGTCTGCACAACCAAATCTGGTCCTGATAATCTTCGTTCACCGACATTGTCCCAACAAACAGGTGAATGGCATTTACGACCATACAAGCTTCAAATGGAGCCATTTGGATAGTTGCCTGAAAACTGTCGTTGTAAGAAAACTCCACCAAATGTAGATGATCCTCCTAAGAACCCTTGAAGTCCAACATGCATGCCCTCAATATATCTTCAAGAGTTTGGATTGTTCTCTAGGACTGACCATCAGTTTGAGGATGATAAGCTATGCTAAACTTCAATCGAGTCCCCAAACTTTCCTGTAAGCTCCGCCAAAAGTGTGATAAGAACCGAGTGTCCCGATCGGACACGATGCTCACCGGTACTCCATGAAATCTTACAATCTCTTGCATGTACCGCTCTGCCAAAGTCTCTGTTGATTGACCAACCCGGAAAAGAATGAAGTGTAGGGTTCCTAGACACCCTAATGAGGTCTCACAAGGCATCAACCATGCCAATTTAAAAATTTACGGTGCCGAGAAACCCTAAACTACGGATCGTCGGCTAGATGTCTAGGCGAAAAAGTAAACTAGTTAACAACTTAACTAAGAGATACGAAAATGCAACCTTTGTAGATCCGGTTCTCCACCTCCATAGCTCCGCAATGAAGTCTCCTCGCTGTCCATAACAAGTCCCGGGCTCTAGCGTCGGCTTCATCGGAGAATGGACGGGCTAGGTCATCGATGTCCATGCCGAAGATGATCTACGTCGAGGCATCGCTAAATCAAGCTCCGACTTCACCAAGTCAAGAAACTTATGAAGAAAACACACTCTACTACTTGGCAAGAGGAAGAGGATGAAGAAATAGGAAGTGGGTAGACTTTAGAATTGGATTTCTCATTCAATTCCATCAATCACCATTGATGGAGCTTGCTTTCTTCAAGTGAAGAAAGGAAGAAGAAGATAGAAATTGTTATGATAGGTTTAATTAGAATTAGAAAAGAAATGAATACTTATCATATTAGAACCATGGTGAAGTGTAGAGAATCAACTAGGGTTGAGTGGAGTGGTTAGGGTTAAGCATGAGACAAAATGGTGACTAAGTCAAAGCTTCATGAAGCTTCAACATGCAAGTCCAAAATTAGCCACCATTTCATTTCTTTATGCTTAATGTTTTTCCAAAATAAATAAATGAATAAATATTGGATAAAACAAAACCCTAATTTTCAACTTAACCATGGTTTAATTCTTTACACTTAACCAAAAAGCATGCATCATCAAACATGATATAATCATGTGTACAAAAGTATATCACATATACAATGTGCACAAACCAAGTGAGAAAATCCGTTTAAAGTGAACCAATACTAGTTAGTGCAAAGTAATATATCAAATATATAATTATGCATTAAATCATTAAATCAACACTTGATTCAATGATCCGGTCATGTCGCACACAACCGACTAGTATTCAATGTATCGGCTTATCGAATCAATCCTTGATTCGATAACAAGGTTATATCGCATATAACCAATCGATACATCCATCGCGAGAATAGAATACAGTATCACATACACGCATTATTCTCGGTCCCGCACATATCTCATATGCGCTCCTATTTCGTTTCGCTTGAGCCAGGAAACCTCTGTGTAGGACTCTAAAGACTCGTCAATACGCCGGCAGCAGGTGATGATCATATCAAACACCCACAAGCCGCAAGCGGTCTGCTAAACGTAACGGCCACCCGGGTATTGAGCGATCTGAAGATCGACGAGCAAGCCCGCTCACACTCCAGTGAATCCAACCAGTAACACTACCGTACAGTCCGGTCGGATCGTCTGATATGTCGCATATCTCGCCTAGGGGTCGTAAACGTCAGACCCCAATAGCTCGATAAGTCGTGTCGATATGAGGTCTATAACTGTTCGAGAAACTACTGGTAACACTTACCAGTAAATCTCAGCAACCCTGGCCAGGGATTTCCTGTTATAGCCAATCGAACACAGCGCAACATCAACTCCCTATACCGGGAAAGACGAATCCCCTCCTATCGCTCATTGCCTCTATGTGACTCGGGACTGTACCCAAAAACCACCGTTTTGAACGCCCTCTTGGACATGGTAAGATGGAAATCAAAGCACAGTGGGAACCATATAAGACTCTATGACGATCTCGGGTCAACAGACTACTCTGTACCAGTGTCACCAGAGAACTGCCATCTGACGTGAGGTATAATACCATCTGGGAGTTCTCGGCGAGTCCGTCCAGTGTACCCAGTCTCTACTGAGCACCCGTATATCATCTCTGATGTCAAACACCAATGGATATGGGATCATCCATCGCCCATCTGTATGGGTCGAGAAGGTATACGCTAGTCTACTCTGGTATATCGATGCCCCGTCTCGATACACCCACGACTAGGGACTTTCAAGGATGTACTTATGGACTACCATGTCCCCACTAGTATGATCCGCATCATAGTCCAGGTAGTCAAGTACACATCCTAAGGGCTTTACCAACATGTAACAGAGAGACAATCAGTGTACACGTTAAGGTAAAGGGTAACCAGATAGCATACTATCATGTCGAGCAAGAAAGTCCTCCCTATATATGTCCCAGCATCCAATACAATATACATCCAATGTACAGTAATGGCCTCTAGGGCATACATATAACTAACATGAAGTGAGCTACCTTGGTCAATCGGTCAACAATCACCCATACACCATTGTTACCTTTCGGACTTCGCGGTAAAGCCGTCACAAAATCCATGGTTATGTGTTCCCACTTCCACTGAGGAATCGGAAGTGGTTGCAATAAACCAGCAACCCTTTGATGTTTAGCCTTAACTTGCTGACACACCAAGCACTATGCCACAAAGCGAGCAATCTCCCGTTTCATGCCTTCCCACCAGAAATGTTGTCGAATATCTCGGTACATCTTTGTGCCTCCTGGATGTACAGAATAAGCCGAATTGTGTACCTCCTTCATAAGCTTTTCACGAATATCCCCCTTTGGCACACACAAACGGCTACCATACCTCAACGAACCATCTTCGTGGATCAATAAATCTGTTCGTAGTCCGGCTTCAACCTGTTCTCGAAACTTTTGCAGTCTAGGATCCTGCGATTGCACTTCTTTAATATTCTCGATCAACGATGAATGTACTTGCAGCTGCAACAACTGTCCCGTAGAATGTGGTACCACAACCTCCAAGTCAAATCTTCGAAAATCTTCAACGATCTCCTTCTGCGTAGTCAACACCTGAATTGCTGGTAACCGACTAAGCGCATCCGGCACGACATTAACCTTCCCCGGATGGTACTTAAGATCAAGATCGTAGTCAGCCATGAGCTCCAACCATCTACGCTGCCTCATATTAAGCTCCTTCTGTGTGAACACATACTTCAAGCTTTTGTGATCAGTAAAAACTTCGACCCCTTCGCCTAAAAGGTAGTGTCTCCAAATCTTCGAAGCGAAAATCACAGCCGCAAGTTCTAAGTCATGAGTTGGGTAATTCTTCGTATGGGTCTTCAACTGTCTTGATGCGTACGCTACAACCTTCCCCTGCTGCATCAAAACACATCCCAATCATTTTCTAGATGCGTCGCTGTGAATCACCAATCCTCCGGAATTGTCTGGCACGGTCAGAATAGGGGCGGTTATCAATTTCTGCTTCAACGTCTCAAAAGCTAACGCACAATTATCCGTCCACACAAAAGGTACCTCCTTACGCGTAAGCTTGGTTAACGGCTCCGCCAGACGAGCAAAGTTCTCTACAAATCTTCTGTAATACCCGGCGAGTCCAAGAAAACTTCTTATCTCCACAACATTCTTTGGAATTGGCCAATCACGAACTGCTGCAATCTTTTCGGGATCGACGGCGATTCCATCGCCAGACACAACATGCCTCAAAAACTTTACTTCCTCCAGCCAAAACTCGCACTTACTCATCTTCGCATATAACTTCTCTTGTCTCAATGTTTGCAGTGCAATCTTCAAATGCTCAGCATGCTCTTCAAAACTCTTCGAGTAAACCAGAATATCGTCAATGAACACCACAGTAAACTGATCCAAGAATAGTGAAAAGATTCGGTTCATCAAGTCCATGAATATCGCCGGTGCATTCGTTACTCCGAAGGGCATCACTAAGTATTCGTAATGTCCATACCGAGTTCGGAACGCCGTCTTGCAAATATCTTCTACTTTCACTCGGACCTGATGATATCCGGATCGCAAATCCAGCTTCGAGAATACCCTTGCGCCACTAAGCTGCTCGAAAAGTTCGCCAATGCGAGGGATCGGGTACTTGTTCTTAATAGTCACCCGGTTTAATTCTCGATAGTCGATGTACATCCTTCTTGTGCCATCCTTCTTCTTTACTAGAAGAACTGGAGCTCCCCAAGGCGATTTACTGCTTCGAATCCAACCCTTCTTAAGCAATTCAGCAACCTGTTTCTTGACTTCTTCCAATTCTACTGGTGCCATTGGATAATACGCTTTGGATACTGGCGCTGCACCAGGAATAAGATCAATTGCGAACTCCACGTCTCGCTTCGGCGGTAATCCCGATATATCTTCAAACACGTCCATAAAATCGCGAACAACAGTCGACTCTTCACTTTTATCAACTTCCATTGATGCAAGAATATTGTTTGTCGGCCTAGCCCTAAACTCGATTGGCCCGACAGAACTACTTCCTCCAGTGAAGCTAAACTCGGGATGTCCGGGAATCTGGAAAATTGCCTTCCTTGCCCTACAGTCAATGTGAGCGCGGAAAGTGCCAAGAAAATCCATTCCCATGACGACCTCGTAGCTGCCCGTATCAATCACCAAGAAATCTGCAAAAAGCTCCCGTCCGCAAACAACAACTGTACAATCTTTACATTCCCTACTAGCTATGATTTTCCCATCCCCAGTGTGTATGTCTAGAAACTAGACAGGGTCGTGCAGTCAATCGAGTGTGTAGTTAAAAGCTTGGATGACATAAAACAATGGGATGCACCAGAATCAAATAACGCTAATGCGGGAAAACCATGAACGAGTAGAGTACCTGAGACAACTTCTCCTGACGCCTTAGCTTCTTCAGTTGTCAAGGTAAAAGTTCGAGCCTGATTAGGTCCTTGAGTCAGCTATTTCTGTCCCTGGAACGGTCTCTGCGGAGGCTTCTGAAAATCATCCCTCGTGCGAAGCTTCGACGGGCAAGTGCTGACAGCGTGATCTTCCGCTCCACAAACCAAACAGAGTCCCAGCCTCCTTCGATAATCCTTTTGCACATGTCTGTGTACATGGCAGTAGTTACAAATCACGCTCCTCTTCCGATCAACCACAATTGTTTTCTTCATTGGTGCTATGCTGCGTCTGTTCACCGGAACACTTCTACGTACGGACGTTTGGTTCAGTGCAGACGCCGGCTTCAGCTCGGTCTGTCTCTTTTGATTCTCCAGCATTCCCCTTATCACTCCAAGCATGGCGGGTTCATCCACACGTCTTTGGTACGTCTTCAAATTCTTACCGGTCATATCCTGAAAAGAAATGAATACTTATCATATTAGAACCATGGTGAAGTGTAGAGAATCAACTAGGGTTGAGTGGAGTGGTTAGGGTTAAGCATGAGACAAAATGGTGACTAAGTCAAAGCTTCATGAAGCTTCAACATGCAAGTCCAAAATTAGCCACCATTTCATTTCTTTATGCTTAATGTTTTTCCAAAATAAATAAATGAGTAAATAATGGATAAAACAAAACCCTAATTTCCAACTTAACCATGGTTTAATTCTTTACACTTAACCAAAAAGCATGCATCATCAAACATGATACAATCATGTGTACAAAAGTATATCACATATACAATGTGCACAAACCAAGTGAGAAAATCCGTTTAAAGTGAACCAATACTAGTTAGTGCAAAGTAATATATCAAATATATAATTATGCATTAAATCATTAAATCAACACTTGATTCAATGATCCGGTCATGTCGCACACAACCGACTAGTATTCAATGTATCGGCTTATCGAATCAATCCTTGATTCGATAACAAGGTTATATCGCATATAACCAATCGATACATCCATCGCGAGAATAGAATACGGTATCACATACACGCATTATTCTCGGTCCCGCACATATCTCATATGCGCTCCTATTTCGTTTCGCTTGAGCCAGGAAACCTCTGTGTAGGTTTCTAAAGACTCGTCAATACGCCGGCAGCAGGTGATGATCATATCAAACACCCACAAGCCGCAAGTGGTCTGCTAAACGTAACGGCCACCCGGGTATTGAGCGATCTGAAGATCGATGAGCAAGCCCGCTCACACTCCAGTGAATCCAACCAGTAACACTACCGTACAGTCCGGTCTGATCGTCTGATATGTCGCATATCTCGTCTAGGGGTGGTAAACGTCAGACCCCAATAGCTCGATAAGTCGTGTCGATATGAGGTCTATAACTGTTCGAGAAACTACTGGTAACACTTACCAGTAAATCTCAGCAACCCTGGCCAGGGATTTCCTGTTATAGCCAATCGAACACAGCGCAACATCAACTCCCTATACCGGGAGAGACGAATCCCCTCCTATCGCTCATTGCCTCCATGTGACTCGGAACTGTACCCAAAAACCACCGTTTTGCACGCCCTCTTGGACATGGTAAGATGGAAATCAAAGCACAGTGGGAACCATACAAGACTCTATGACGATCTCGGGTCAACAGACTACTCTGTACCAGTGTAACCAGAGAACTGCCATCTGACGTGAGGTATAATACCATCTGGGAGTTCTCGGCGAGTCCGTCCAGTGTACCCAGTCTCTACTGAGCACCCGTATATCATCTCTGATGTCAAACACCAATGGATATGGGATCATCCATCGCCCATCTGTATGGGTCGAGAAGGTATACGCTAGTCTACTCTGGTATATCGATGCCCCGTCTCGATACACCCACGACTAAGGACTTTCAAGGATGTACTTATGGACTACCATGTCCCCACTAGTATGATCCGCATCATAGTCCAGGTAGTCAAGTACACATCCTAAGGGCTTTACCAACATGTAACAGAGAGACAATCAGTGTACACGTTAAGGTAAAGGGTAACCAGATAGCATACTATCATGTCGAGCAAGAAAGTCCTCCCTATATATGTCCCAGCATCCAATACAATATACATCCAATGTACAGTAATGGCCTCTAGGGCATACATATAACTAACAATCTCCCACTTGCACTAGGGCCATCTGTAGCAGTGGTTGCAGTATCTCATACTCAACCATCCCATAAAAGTCTCTCTCTGAGAACAGGCCTTTGTGAGTGGATCCGCTGTGTTGTCCTCTGAGTCTACTCTCCTAACCTCGATCTCCCTGGAGATCAACCATTTCCATGATCAGGTGACACTGCCTTAGAATATGTCTGGATCACTGATGGGACCGGCGTTCCTTAGCATAAGCCACAACTCCATTGTCACACAATGGGAGGAACATAGTTCATCTCATGAACCAATATACACCCAAACAGCCTCTTTGGTAGCATCTTAAGTAGCGATGTATCCAGCCTTTATCGTCTAGTATGTCACGGTATCTAGCTTGGAACTCTTCCAACATACCGTCCCTTTACTGAGGGTAAAGACAATGCCTGTGACCGACTTTCAGTCATCTTTATCACCCTGGAACCCTTCCAGTGATTCTCCCCAGGATCGGTTGATACCGTCTCACTACAATTAGTGAGAGTCCTAACATCCAATTAGATCTATCTCATAGATCCAAAAACCTAGGATTTAGGAGGTATCACTTTGATCCTATATGGAGAATCATTGTGATAAGCGGAGATTGATCGAGCGTAGCATAGGAAACTCCTTCCCTATCAAGAGTATGTCATCCACGTACTCTACGATGATCGTCACCATACTCCCTACTACCTTCTTGTTTATACAAGGTTCATCTACCATTTTGATGATGTCAACTTCTTTGACCGCTTCATCAAAACAGATGTTCCGACTCCGCGATGCCTGCTTTATCATATAAAGCATCTTGCACACGTTTCCGCTGCTCCCACTGTCTACGAAGCCCTCTAGCTGTGTACTTATAGACGCTCTCTTCTAAATCATCATTTAGAAAAGCAGTCAAGACACCTAACCACCAGATATCGCAGTCATGGTATGTAGCCGTGGCAAGTAGGATCTGGATGGACTTAAGCATAGCTACTTGAAAAGGTTTCATCATTATCCACACCTGGTCAATGATGCAAACTTTTAACAAGTCTAGCTTTGAAAGTCTCAACTCTTCCATGTACACCAAGTAATCTTCTCAAGATATACTTGCTCCTGATGGGGATTTAACCCTTCAGATATAGCAACCAAAGTCCATACTTTGTTGGTGTATATCGATTCCATCTCAGATCACTAAGCATCCAGCCATTCTTACAGAGTCTTACTCCTGATGGCCAGCTCGAAACTAGTTGGGTCATCATCTCATGATGCAATCCTCGCTCGCACTGTCATAGAGAAACAGAAGTATCTCTCAGGTGGGTGAGGAACCCTACTAGATCGGCGGAGAGGCTGAGGTTCGTTGGTAACTATCGAATCCTTTGGTTCTTTCAAATCATCAGCTGCAGTTTGTATAGCTGGAACCTTTCCAGTTCTACATAACTGATCTTGCCTCGAGTTTGTCCGGATTTTGCTTTTAGACATAGGCCGGACAACCCCAAATCTTAACTAGCTTAAGACATGGGCTCTTCCCTTTCCATATCACATATGAAGTGGTAGGTAACTGATTTGATTCGAACCCTATTCAATAGGTATGCAGCTTCTCAAGCGCATAACTCCCAAAAAGGAAATAGGTAACTCAGTAGTACACATCATAGAGCACACCTTATCATATAGGGTGTGATTGCTCCACCCCGATATACCATCGTACTATGGTGTATACGGAGGAGTAATGCTGAGAGAGAATCTCATTCTCCTTTAGAATAGACCAGGATTTCCGTGCTCAAGTATTCTCCTCCTCGATCACATCAAAGGACATAATACTTATACCCTTATTGGTTCCCTACTTCTAACTTATATTCTGTGAATATCTCAAAAGGTTCGGACTTGTGTTTCAACAGGAACATATGTCTGAATCTAAAGAGATCATCAGAGAATGTAATGAAGTACGAAGAACCGGTCTTGGCATGTGTAGACAGGGGACCTACATACATCAACATGTATCATCCCAAGAGTTCACTAACTCTTTCTCTGTTTCCAGTAAACGGAGCTATGGTCATTTTATCTTTGTGACATGACTGGCAAGTTTCACAAGATGTAAATTCAAACTGATTTAAATATGCATCTACATGTAACTTTAGCTAGTCGGGTCACATTGATATGACCTAGTCTACAATGCCTCAAGAAGGACTCGTTCATTTCTGAACTCTTCCTCTTGTGTGTGTTCTGTATACTAAAGAACTGTAGTTTGATTTAGAACATCAATTCTTTTAGATAACGTGCCTGAACCGATCAACTTTTGATATAGGAAATGTTCAAAACATTATCCAACAATACAAAATTTTATCATTTCTTTACTGATAAAGAGACTGATATGATTTTGTATATCAGGTTCGGTATCTAATAGCATTTGTTCAGAATCAATGTACTGATAATACAGGGTGACAGTGACCAACAGACTTGGCTGCAACACATGCCCCGTTTTCTGTCTCATGAAACTTATCACCCGTTCTCAGTTCTCTATCTTTCTGTAGCCCTATGTAACATATTACATATCTGGGATCCTTATCTGGTATCACATACCCAAGACGTAAAGAATACTGAGAAACAGTTCTCTGTAATGAACAAACCCGAAGATGATGCATCAGCATGCACTCTCTTCGTTTGGGCGGGATAGGAATTCTGGTAATCCCTAATTTCCTGCTCTGTCTTATAACAATTATAAGTTGGAGCGGGACCAACGTTCCCCAGCTCAGTATAACAAGCGGGTTCGGTCAATAATCCGTTTTATTATCTTGATTAAGGCGTGATATGGTCGCTATCAGGAGAGAGAGAGAGAAGAAAACACTCAGCGTGCGCTCTTTCAAGAATATATTGGTTATTATTTTATCTAATCAGGATGGCTCCCACTGCTTTTTATCAAATCTTCCTTCAAACCCTAAAAGGAAAGACTAGCCGGGATTAATTACACACTACAAGTTCGCCAATCTTTCAGCCAGGCCAGTGTTGGTACTTTGAGGGAGGTCCCCCGTGCTTTCGCACGAACCTAATTAATGTAAACCTCGTTTTCCCAGAGGCGTAACCCCATTGACACCTTTCTAGACACCTACTTGATCGGCTAATTGTAATGTATAAAACTCTCCCAGGAGTAACTCTTACTCGCAGCGGGTATCGGGATCCAACTATCTCATAGAAGGTATGCAATCTCATTGCAAATTTCAACACTTGAAATTCCCGATAATATTTTGCCCCGAACGATCTATGACCTTGACAAGGTCAACAAACCATAGACCGCAAGTCAAGTTCAACCCGTCATTTCTTGATTGAATCAAACCCACCCGCACGACCCTTGACAAGGTCAACAAGGCCGCACGACTACCCTAACCCAATCTGCATCATATGCATAAGCAGATAAATACTGGTTAGCTACCGCACACTGCGCCTTGACAAGGTCAACAAACGCAGCACGAATACTAAACAGGACTTATCTGAAATGACGGAGGGCTACGACTGGTTTTTCTGAAAACCTATTGCGTAATGAACTTGATATCGTTGTAGGATCGAATGAATTTTGAAATGGAGTGTTTTTGAGGCTTTTCTAGTTTTGCTAAAGGAGTCACTCCCGGTGAAGGGATCGTCGGTCCTTTCCTCGTCGAATGAGGTGCGGGATATATCATATATATCACTGTGCAAAGCAGAACTCTTAAAAGCAATCAAAAGACAAACCGAGTGTGTAGCATCTGCCAGTTATTTTTAAAGGAGTCACTCCCGGTGAAGGGATCTCGGTCCTTTCCTTATCGAATAAGGTGCAGGATATATCACATATACCGCTGTGCAAAGCAAGAACTGTAGCTACCTGTTTTATTTTGAAATTTGATTCTACAACATCTTAGGTTTCTTTTATTTCATGAATCTCATTAATGAAGTCCCATCATTTAATACCTAAACATCACAGATAAATACGACGTACACTTATGCCATCCGCATTCGCCTCGATGTCCCCTCGTGCACCGTTAGGTTAGGTAACTAACGGCAGAGCGGGGCAGGGCTAGCACGAGTGTAAAACATAAGTAACATCTATATAATATATCATATATACTATATACTGTATCTATCACAGAACATCACATGATCACATCACAGATATCGCAGCAGAAGAAACATATGAAATATTGGATATACTAGGACGTCCGTGTTTTCAATACGAGCCAGTATAAAACACGGATTCCACGGTCGTGATGAATAGCCAAACCCACACCCCAAGACCCCTACGAGAGCGGCAAGCAACCCTACCAATTCTAGGGTTAGGAGACCCAGACTCGACTCCTCGAGTTGGTCTCCCACTGGACCCCAGAACCCGGTTACTTATGCTCCCTTCCTTGGGTCTATCCTAGTGCAGAAAAGTAAATAATATACATCAACGGTGACAACTTCCGCAACCTGGAAGTGCCCCAATAAAAGAATATTACATACAAGTTTTTACATGAATGAAAATGAAAAACACTCATCTCACATAAAAACCCTCGGCTATTCAAACACGACGATCCAATAAAACATATCCAGCAACACATAACATCACATGTCATCAACGTAAGTAAATATGCGCATCCCAATTGTCATTGACATATAGCAACAAAACCGGCGATATCACATATTACACTTACGGTCACAGAAAAGTAAGTGTAAAACTACAACAGTTGGAATCCGCAACCACCTCAGACATCGCATGCCTGACCAAATGAATTACTTAGACATCCCATGCCTAACAATTATAAACCCCGCATTTTAGTCTCAAAATCGAAAACTCTTTTCAATATCAAGTCGGGCAATTCAACAAGATTCCCGACATCCTGATCCAATGCTCGTCGCAAACTTTAGTAGGCGGCCGCACCCCCGATACCGTCGACGAAGTGCACCAAGGCGGAACACCGCTGCCGCGAGCACCCGAACGGATGCTTTCGGCGACGGGGTTCTCCTACAGTCACTTGGTCGGGGCTATGGGGTGTAGCTGTCTATTAAGTTTACCCGGCGAGTATCCGCGTACGCTACATGATTGCGACAGACTTTTGATCGCATCAAAATTCCGTGGCAACCGATCAAGTGAGACTAAAGTGCTATGTTTATAACAATCATTTAGTTATCTCATAACCTTTTGTGAATTCCAATTATTGTATCCCATTCCGGATAAATAGAAAATGTCAAACTTTCCGATCGAACAATCGAACACCCAAGTTTTCCCGATACAGATCAACACATGAAACAAGTCTAACAACATTCAGTTCGTGCCTCAGTACCAACGGTCCAGCCGTAGAAGGGTCAAGCCAACGCCTCACATGTGGCACGCCGTACTGCCCCAAACCCGAAGGTTCAAAGGGCAGTTCAAGACGGTCACATAATCGAGTTAAGGTTTGTTGTCTTCTAGAGGGTCCATCGCGTTACTTGCACTACTTAGAACGCCGTTAAACTACGGTAAATTCCAACACTTGGAAATTTCCCGACAGGGGAAAAATTGGGTATTTATATCCGGTCGAACTTTTAAACATATTCTAAAATTTATCCGGAAAGCCACATAGACAAAATTTGATAATCCGATCGAACATTCGAATCCCCAAAACAACCCAGAAAATTCAACTCTTGAATAAATTTAAAAAATACCCAGAGAACTCAGCACAGTTAAATAGGAATTACTGTGAAAATAGGAGTCAAAGAGTCAACAGTGTTGCCGCGGAACCGCCGCGCCACGTGGGCTTAGGCCGCGGTTCCGCGGCGTTATGACGGAGTTAAGTCTCCGTTTTTCACAGTGTTTCATAAAACACCCTGCTTGATTTTCTGTATATTTTTAATATGGAAAAATGCACTGTTTTGAAAAAAGTACAGAGAGCATGGGAAAAATGGGGTTTCGGGTTCGATCGGGATTCAAAATCCGTCTAGACTTCGCCTAAGGCTCTAGCTAGGCTCTGATACCACTGTAGGGTTCCTAGGCACCCTAATGAGGTCTCACAAGGCATCAACCATGCCAATTTAAAAATTTACGGTGCCGAGAAACCCTAAACTACGGATCGTCGGCTAGATGTCTAGGCGAAAAAGTAAACTAGTTAACAACTTAACTAAGAGATACGGAAATACAACCTTTGTAGATCCGGTTCTCCACCTCCATAGCTCCGCAATGGAGTCTCCTCGCTGTCCATAACAAGTCCCGGGCTCTAGCGTCGGCTTCATCGGAGAATGGACGGGCTAGGTCATCGATGTCCATGCCGAAGATGATCTACGTCGAGGCATCGCTAAATCAAGCTCCGACTTCACCAAGTCAAGAAACTTGTGAAGAAAACACACTCTACTACTTGGCAAGAGGTAGAGGATGAAGAAATAGGAAGTGGGTAGACTTTAGAATTGGATTTCTCATTCAATTCCATCAATCACCATTGATGGAGCTTGCTTTCTTCAAGTGAAGAAAGGAAGAAGAAGATAGAAATTGTTATGATAGGTTTAATTAGAATTAGAAAAGAAATGAATACTTATCATATTAGAACCATGGTGAAGTGTAGAGAATCAACTAGGGTTGAGTGGAGTGGTTAGGGTTAAGCATGAGACAAAATGGTGACTAAGTCAAAGCTTCATGAAGCTTCAACATGCAAGTCCAAAATTAGCCACCATTTCATTTCTTTATGCTTAATGTTTTTCCAAAATAAATAAATGAATAAATATTGGATAAAACAAAACCCTAATTTTCAACTTAACCATGGTTTAATTCTTTACACTTAA
Organism: Agapanthus africanus; assembly: GCA_030015575.1. NCBI lineage: Eukaryota > Viridiplantae > Streptophyta > Magnoliopsida > Asparagales > Amaryllidaceae > Agapanthus > Agapanthus africanus. Next base: position 703,032,692 of record JASDDO010000024.1, on the reverse strand, counting down.
CCAAAAAGCATGCATCATCAAACATGATATAATCATGTGTACAAAAGTATATCACATATACAATGTGCACAAACCAAGTGAGAAAATCCGTTTAAAGTGAACCAATACTAGTTAGTGCAAAGTAATATATCAAATATATAATTATGCATTAAATCATTAAATCAACACTTGATTCAATGATCCGGTCATGTCGCACACAACCGACTAGTATTCAATGTATCGGCTTATCGAATCAATCCTTGATTCGATAACAAGGTTATATCGCATATAACCAATCGATACATCCATCGCGAGAATAGAATACGGTATCACATACACGCATTATTCTCGGTCCCGCACATATCTCATATGCGCTCCTATTTCGTTTCGCTTGAGCCAGGAAACCTCTGTGTAGGACTCTAAAGACTCGTCAATACGCCGGCAGCAGGTGATGATCATATCAAACACCCACAAGCCGCAAGCGGTCTGCTAAACGTAACGGCCACCCGGGTATTGAGCGATCTGAAGATCGACGAGCAAGCCCGCTCACACTCCAGTGAATCCAACCAGTAACACTACCGTACAGTCCGGTCGGATCGTCTGATATGTCACATATCTCGCCTAGGGGTCGTAAACGTCAGACCCCAATAGCTCGATAAGTCGTGTCGATATGAGGTCTATAACTGTTCGAGAAACTACTGGTAACACTTACCAGTAAATCTCAGCAACCCTGGCCAGGGATTTCCTGTTATAGCCAATCGAACACAGCGCAACATCAACTCCCTATACCGGGAAAGACGAATCCCCTCCTATCGCTCATTGCCTCTATGTGACTCGGGACTGTACCCAAAAACCACCGTTTTGCACGCCCTCTTGGACATGGTAAGATGGAAATCAAAGCACAGTGGGAACCATATAAGACTCTATGACGATCTCGGGTCAACAGACTACTCTGTACCAGTGTCACCAGAGAACTGCCATCTGACGTGAGGTATAATACCATCTGGGAGTTCTCGGCGAGTCCGTCCAGTGTACCCAGTCTCTACTGAGCACCCGTATATCATCTCTGATGTCAAACACCAATGGATATGGGATCATCCATCGCCCATCTGTATGGGTCGAGAAGGTATACGCTAGTCTACTCTGGTATATCGATGCCCCGTCTCGATACACCCACGACTAGGGACTTTCAAGGATGTACTTATGGACTACCATGTCCCCACTAGTATGATCCGCATCATAGTCCAGGTAGTCAAGTACACATCCTAAGGGCTTTACCAACATGTAACAGAGAGACAATCAGTGTACACGTTAAGGTAAAGGGTAACCAGATAGCATACTATCATGTCGAGCAAGAAAGTCCTCCCTATATATGTCCCAGCATCCAATACAATATACATCCAATGTACAGTAATGGCCTCTAGGGCATACATATAACTAACATGAAGTGAGCTACCTTGGTCAATCGGTCAACAATCACCCATACAGCATTGTTACCTTTCGGACTTCGCGGTAAAGCCGTCACAAAATCCATGGTTATGTGTTCCCACTTCCACTGAGGAATCGGAAGTGGTTGCAATAAACCAGCAACCCTTTGATGTTTAGCCTTAACTTGCTGACACACCAAGCACTATGCCACAAAGCGAGCAATCTCCCGTTTCATGCCTTCCCACCAGAAATGTTGTCGAATATCTCGGTACATCTTTGTGCCTCCTGGATGTACAGAATAAGCCGAATTGTGTACCTCCTTCATAAGCTTTTCACGAATATCCCCCTTTGGCACACACAAACGGCTACCATACCTCAACGAACCATCTTCGTGGATCAATAAATCTGTTCGTAGTCCGGCTTCAACCTGTTCTCGAAACTTTTGCAGTCTAGGATCCTGCGATTGCACTTCTTTAATATTCTCGATCAACGATGAATGTACTTGCAGCTGCAACAACTGTCCCGTAGAATGTGGTACCACAACCTCCAAGTCAAATCTTCGAAAATCTTCAACGATCTCCTTCTGCGTAGTCAACACCTGAATTGCTGGTAACCGACTAAGCGCATCCGGCACGACATTAACCTTCCCCGGATGGTACTTAAGATCAAGATCGTAGTCAGCCATGAGCTCCAACCATCTACGCTGCCTCATATTAAGCTCCTTCTGTGTGAACACATACTTCAAGCTCTTGTGATCAGTAAAAACTTCGACCCCTTCACCCAAAAGGTAGTGTCTCCAAATCTTCGAAGCGAAAATCACAGCCGCAAGTTCTAAGTCATGAGTTGGGTAATTCTTCGCATGGGTCTTCAACTGTCTTGATGCGTACGCTACAACCTTCCCCTGCTGCATCAAAACACATCCCAATCCTTTTCTAGATGCGTCGCTGTGAATCACCAATCCTCCGGAATTGTCTGGCACGGTCAGAATAGGGGCGGTTATCAATTTCTGCTTCAACGTCTCAAAAGCTAACGCACAATTATCCGTCCACACAAAAGGTACCTCCTTACGCGTAAGCTTGGTTAACGGCTCCGCCAGACGAGCAAAGTTCTCTACAAATCTTCTGTAATACCCGGCGAGTCCAAGAAAACTTCTTATCTCCACAACATTCTTTGGAATTGGCCAATCACGAACTGCTGCAATCTTTTCGGGATCGACGACGATTCCATCGCCAGACACAACATGCCTCAAAAACTTTACTTCCTCCAGCCAAAACTCGCACTTACTCATCTTCGCATATAACTTCTCTTGTCTCAATGTTTGCAGTGCAATCTTCAAATGCTCAGCATGCTCTTCAAAACTCTTCGAGTAAACCAGAATATCGTCAATGAACACCACAGTAAACTGATCCAAGAATAGTGAAAAGATTCGGTTCATCAAGTCCATGAATATCGCCGGTGCATTCGTTACTCCGAAGGGCATCACTAAGTATTCGTAATGTCCATACCGAGTTCGGAACGCCGTCTTGCAAATATCTTCTACTTTCACTCGGACCTGATGATATCCGGATCGCAAATCCAGCTTCGAGAATACCCTCGCGCCACTAAGCTGCTCGAAAAGTTCGCCAATGCGAGGGATCGGGTACTTGTTCTTAATAGTCACCCGGTTTAATTCTCGATAGTCGATGTACATCCTTCTTGTGTCATCCTTCTTCTTTACTAGAAGAACTGGAGCTCCCCAAGGCGATTTACTGCTTCGAATCCAACCCTTCTTAAGCAATTCAGCAACCTGTTTCTTGACTTCTTCCAATTCTACTGGTGCCATTGGATAATACGCTTTGGATACTGGCGCTGCACCAGGAATAAGATCAATTGCGAACTCCACGTCTCGCTTCGGCGGTAATCCCGATATATCTTCAAACACGTCCATAAAATCGCGAACAACAGTCGGCTCTTCACTTTTATCAACTTCCATTGATGCAAGAATATTGTTTGTCGGCCTAGCCCTAAACTCGATTGGCCCGACAGAACTGCTTCCTCCAGTGAAGCTAAACTCGGGATGTCCGGGAATCTGGAAAATTGCCTTCCTTGCCCTACAGTCAATGTGAGCGCGGAAAGTGCCAAGAAAATCCATTCCCATGACGACCTCGTAGCTGCCCGTATCAATCACCAAGAAATCTGCAAAAAGCTCCCGTCCGCAAACAACAACTGTACAATCTTTACATTCCCTACTAGCTATGATTTTCCCATCCCCAGTGTGTATGTCTAGAAACTAGACAGGGTCGTGCAGTCAATCGAGTGTGTAGTTAAAAGCTTGGATGACATAAAACAATGGGATGCACCAGAATCAAATAACGCTAATGCGGGAAAACCATGAACGAGTAGAGTACCTGAGACAACTTCTCCTGACGCCTTAGCTTCTTCAGTTGTCAAGGTAAAAGTTCGAGCCTGATTAGGTCCTTGAGTCAGCTATTTCTGTCCCTGGAACGGTCTCTGCGGAGGCTTCTGAAAATCATCCCTCGTGCGAAGCTTCGACGGGCAAGTGCTGACAGCGTGATCTTCCGCTCCACAAACCAAACAGAGTCCCAGCCTCCTTCGATAATCCTTTTGCACATGTCTGTGTACATGGCAGTAGTTACAAATCACGCTCCTCTTCCGATCAACCACAATTGTTTTCTTCATTGGTGCTATGCTGCGTCTGTTCACCGGAACACTTCTACGTACGGACGTTTGGTTCAGTGCAGACGCCGGCTTCAGCTCGGTCTGTCTCTTTTGATTCTCCAGCATTCCCCTTATCACTCCAAGCATGGCGGGTTCATCCACACGTCTTTGGTACGTCTTCAAATTCTTACCGGTCATATCCTGAAATCAAAATACCCAACATTAGCATGATGATAGATTCGAAATATAGATCAACGCTAGAATTCCAAGTTACTTAAATAGAGTGCCGCATTGTAACTATGCCGTGGTATCATAGCCACAATTACATAACTCCACCCAAGTCGCCTAAGTCCTAGAGATAACAAGGAATCAGGTTTTCGAGTCGATATGCAAAGGAAGTTTGCACATCGTAAAAGATATAATCAGGAAGAATGCGATTCAAGAATGGTAAACGGCAAGGTGGCAGGACATGTTTCCTAAACACGGGTATTCTTATTCTTGTATTGGGTATAATACCCAACTACAAAAGAATCCACCAGACTAACCTATGACTCTGATACCATAAGAACCATGTCACGCCCCGCTTCCCAAAGTACGCTAAGATGGGCACGTGACATAGCCAACCATGCTACCTGTGGGTAGGAAGTATCCATCCACAGTCACATTACGGTTGTAGAGATATCAAGAACAAAATAAAACTATCTAAACATGTCCATAATCCAAGATAACATGAGTCAAGAATAATAAAATGCGGAAGCGAAAGATCCAATACAAAATAACTGGAATGTATGTCCCATAATGAGGGCTCGCATCAGGAATAAAATGCAGGAAAGAAAAGCTAACTACTACTGACACTCACAGCTCAGCCGGTCGGCTAAAGTACTCATGCTCGGACTGCGACAGCGGTACAGGATCTGGGCCATGCAAAACCCAGACGTCAGTGCGTCAAGTCATCAAATAATAACATAATAAACAGGCAATGCGGATATAGACATGAATAAAGCAAGGGTAACAATAATATAAATCAGAGCAGTGCAGGGTAGTGTGCAGTGGGTAAACTAAACTGTTCTATCAGGTTTTCTGTTCTAAAGTCTTTGAAACCAAAATTGATGAATCATCGATGTAACTCAATAGTATCCCATACATACCCGGAACCACGGCCCCAAGATTCTCGGGCTGAAACCGAGACATGCTGCTAGGCACCAAACAAGAATGTTTACAGATGAATGATCTCAGCATCATCATTCTAAGGCTGGCCTAGCCTAAAACTGATCAGAACAGGTAGCGAACTGTTGAGTTACAAGTCAGGTTTCACCTTTGATTTCCCCATACCCCCAAGTTATAAGTGTATGTCAAGTCAGGTATCCCGTAATCAAAAAACTAATGCCAACACAGGATCAGGTAAACAGGTTTGTCTGGATAGACAACAGGAATGGTCCATGAGGACTACATGTCAGGTTTATTGGCATTAGACACAAGATCAGGTAACGGGTCAGGTCATGGTACATCAGGTCAAGTCAAGCAGTATACGGTACCATGTCGGGTAAATCAATATGTATGTAGCAAGTCAGGTCAAGATGTAAACAATATCATGGGTGTGCTTACACTCAGTTACATAATCAAGCATGGTTATCAACAGCATGATCTAAGCAATAAATTAAGCAATAGGAAGATTCACTCAAATAGCAGTACAGTCATCAGTTGTGTCACAGAGATGATTTCAACATTATAAGAATGCAGTAAGACAATTATACCCATTTAATCATGTTAACAAGTTAAGACTTCATGGATGCAATGTTATATGTATATATAGGTTCCATGGATGAAATCACAGTTTAAGCAGGTTAAATGTATACGAGTGTCCGAATGAAGTAAAACGGTAGATAAGGTGCCATAGGCTACATCATCAGTGAAAGTGTAATTAAAACATGTAAATGTGATTATTAGGTTCCAAAACAGTAATTGCAACAGGTAGGTTCCAAGTTTGAAAGATAAAATGATATATATCAATCTTGAACATGAAAAATGGGAAATTATAATACCAAAGTTAAATTGCAGGTTTTAAGGTGTCATCAAGTATATGTAAATATGGTTTAGCATGTAGAAAGGGGTACTTGCCTTGCCGGGTCGCGAACCGGGAATACGGAACGTTAAACGTCGGCGGGGAAAACTCGCGACGGGCGCACGTTTCACGGAAAGGATCCAAACGGCGAACAATGGATTCACATGGGTCAGAGTTCCCTGCTGGGTCGTCGGAAAACGTCATCGTCGGCGTCCGATGATCGGCAATCTACAGTAAGGCTACAGTAAGGATTTCAAAAGAAAATCATGCACAGATATAGGAAACATGGAGAAGAAGAGTAGAGAAGAGAGGAAGATGAAGAGGGAAAAGAAAAGGTAGCTTACAGGGTTGCAGAGGGAGAGTTGGTGGCGAGATCGACGGCGGCGAGGGTGCCGGAGAAGGGTTTAGAAGAGCTAGGGTTTAGATTAGAGTTTGGGATGCGTAGGCTCGGGAAAGATAGGAAGTGGAGTTTCTGGGTTGGTATTGAGGGAGGGGCACAGAGGAGGAGGAGAGAAGAAGAGGAGAAATGCCACGGTGATGAGTTGTCGGTGGTGAGATAAGGTGGCGATGGGTTCTCAGGGGTTCAATGGGTGTGCAGGGTCTCAGGAGAAGGAGAAGGAGAATAATGAAAGAGGCAGGAGAAAGAGGATGAGGAGAGGATGAGGTTGAGGTGTAGACGAGGTCGACTCGTGTAGGGAGAAGAGCGGCTAGGGTTAGGGTTTACTGTGATGGGTTTTAAAGAAGGAGGCGCGGGGGTTAAAAGAGAAGGGGAAGGGAAAAATGTGAAGGGAGATGACCCTATCGGCTCGCGGTGACCACACTCAAGGAACGCACAATATTCGCGATGGGAGAGAGAAAGAGAAGAGAGAGAGAGAGAGAGAGAGCTGCGTCGCGAGGAAGAGAGAGAAAGATAAAGGAAAAAGAGAGAGGGGGAGAAAGCGTGTGGGGCCAGGGTTAAAAGGAAGCTGATTGGTTGGGAATAAGAAAAGAAATGTAAAAGATTTTTAGGGATAGAAAAACATTCTGGGGTTTTAAAAAAATATATTATAGGTTATAAAAAAATATTCGAGAGTTTAAAAGAATTATTAGAAATTGGGATTTTGGCGCAAAGTAAAATATTTCCAAATTGCGACCGGGTTGGGTCCAAAAGTTCGAAATTGAAATAAGAGAATTTTAGGCGGGATCCAAAATTTAAAATGAAGTATTTTACAATCAAAAAGCATACCCCCAAAACGGACACACGTACGTGCGCGTAGCCGTCCAAACTCGTCCGTTTCACCGAACGGGACGAGAACACGATGCACGGACGCTACAACAAGGTTAGGGGTGTCAAGTGGGCCAAGACGAATATTTTTAATTTTATTTTAGATGTCTTAAATTGTTATATGCAGAAATAAATTGACGGGGTAAAATGATCAAGCATGATAAATGAAATAAAGGCCACATTCCAATCATGAGGTAGCGGAAATTAGTAGCATTGGGCTCGGGTGTTACAATTATACCGGTCCAGCTAACTTAGGCTCAGTTGCAAGATGAACCCTCATGTGTATTATGATATCGAAGAATGACGGTAGGAAAATACGCTCAAATTTGCAAAGTATCAACGAAATAGAGTTTTCTAGTTTCTTTAGCGTCACAACATCCAGGGTTTTAGCGTATAATTCTCTAAAAAAGCAACATAGGTCATTGATTACTTGACCAACCGATTGAGGAAGGGAAATCCTGAGGAATAATGGGAGAAGGTACTCCATAATAACACGGTGATCATGACTTTTCAGCCCTGGTACTAATCCACTTTATTAATTATTACCATAACACCTAATAGATCTTAATTAGGGCATAGAAAGCGGTGAGGAATATTGACTTTCCAAACTTAATCTAAACCTAAACCTAGCAAGATTCTAATCCTAGTCTAGATCAACTCAGTTTTTAGTGATAATCAATCCAACACTGTTTGGAATTAACTCGTTAGAACAAATAGAAAATACACAAAATCCCTGTGGACCGACCCGTACTCACCGGCTAACTACCAAGCGACGCCGTTCTTGATTGCGGTTAACAATTCTTTGATTCTAAAAGCGCATAAGCAAATCTCTAACAATCAAATGCCGCCGTTGCCGGGGATGGCATAGTTATTTTCTTTTTGTAATTTCGGGTTAATATAAAAATTGAAAAATCATAAAAAACTGAAAAGAAAAAATATATAAAAAATTTATCATCTTGTTATTTTGTGAAGGGTGTTTCGTTTGAATTGTGCAGGATCGACGAACAGATTCAGATCTGGAAATATCCAGAGAGCAAAACAGCTAACAACAGATCTGAACAAACAGAGGAGAATCAGAACAGAGAAATAGAAGAATTTTTGGGATCTGAACCGTCAAGTCAACCGCGGAACCGCGGTCAAAGGCATTGTAACATTTCAAAAAAATAAAATATTATTTTTGGGAATTTTTATAATTTAATATTAATTTTAATGAATATTTTAATATTTCGGTATAATTAAATACTAATAAATTGGGGAAAATTTTCGAAAATTATAGAAATTACTAAAAGAGGGTGTTTTATGTGAATTATGCAAATTTTAAGTTTTTATGATTAATTATATTCTAATTTTGTGCTAATCGCGATTAGATATCGCTAATCGGGCACTAAACGTGTTTTGTGCACATGACATGCACATATCATTTTTACACTTATATTACGTTTGTTTCATTGCCTTCTCTTCATTTTTAGCATGGTTGTTGTTTTTAAAAGAGAAGAGGAAAGAAAACAAAAAGAAAAGGAAAGGATTAGAATAATGAGGGATGGGCAAAAGATAGAAGATAGGAGAGAGGGTGAGGGGTCAACTTGACCTTAGCCTTTGTGTCCCATTCATTTTCCCTTCATCATTTCAGCCCCTCTCCTCACCATGGCAGCACCCCCTTCCTCTCCACTTCAAACCCCCACTTCATCACTAAAAACTCACAAAAACATCATCCCCACTTCACAAAAATTGTACACAAGCTCTCAAGCAACCCTTAGGACCTAGAAAGTTTGAGTTTTGGAGCTGTAAAGGATTCTTGAGTGCAACATGAGGTAATTTTTCCATCATTAGTATAGAATTTTCTTTCCTTTAGCATCCATGTTAAAGTTGTAACCAATATTGTGTGGCTTTGGGGAGTTTGAAGACTTAAGTTGAGAATTAGGGTTTTAGTTGATTACAAAGGTGAATTGAGGTGTAATTAGGGACTACAACCCCTGTTGTGATCTTACATTGGACTAAACCAGAGACTAGAACCCCGGAATACGGATTTCGAAAACGATATCGGAAGAATTATGGATTCTGTGATTGTATTTGGAAATCTGCTACACCCGGGTCACCTGAAAATATTTTTGCATGGACAGTGATACATGCAGGCACCTAGGAACCATCACCCAAAACCCTAGCCCCTACCCCCTCTTTCAGACCGCAAATTAATTCTTTCTGGCCGCAATTTGCGGCCAGAGCAGGTTGGAAATGCTTCGTTTTTGTTTCAGGGCCTTATCTCCAATAAAATAGACCCTCGGTATATGCAAAATTGTCCAATTTGACCTAGGGTAGAATCTGGAACCTTTTTCCTGAGTTGCTGTTTTAATTCGTGTTTTCATTTTGCGTATTTTAAATTCTGGATTTATATAATTGCGTTTTACCTCGATTACTTGGCGTTTATACGACGATATCGAGGATTGTTTGATGGTTTTGAAGGCGTAGTCCATAGGTTCTAACCTATTGACCTTAGCGTGTCGTTTTGGTATTTCCGATGTGATTTTAATAAACATTCCGATTATGTTATCTTTGTAGGTACCTTCATGAGGGCTTTATACGATGAAGAAGATGAAGGCGACGTTGACACCGACACGCAGGATGCAAGGTGAGTAGATTATATCTACGGGGGAAGTCGGGTGGATGGCGTATAGCACCCCCGCAGTTCAATGTATAAGATGCTATATATATATACCTTATACTATATATGATAGCTTATTGCGTGACATAGATATTCTAGATGTGTTTAGGTGTACCATAGCTAGATTAGGGTTTAGAAGTAAATTAGTATAGTTCCCCAGTTACGAACCCTAGAATAGGTTTACACCCACACACACGCATATGCTTGCTTGTTATACTTATACCTGGATGATAAGGATAGTGTATGATATTTGGAGATGAGTCGATAAGAATAGACATAGTGCCATGAGATCGGTGATATGTTGTGATTCGTATTTAAGATACGACATGTGATTTTAGCGGGCCTTTAGACGTGTGTTCCACACACGCATTTATATTTATATAAACGGTATCGATTTGTACTAGACTTAGATCAGTACCCCAGATCATGTGATATAATGATAATGATACCTGATATTTGATGAGAGGAATGTGATATTGACCCGTACCCAGCTTTTGGGATATCGTACGATGATTTACCGTACGATCTTTATATTGATGATAGATCCGCACTCATGACTCGAGGATGTCATGTGATTGTGTATCGTACGCGGTACCTTTGAAGCCGGATCACTGGCTATTATATATATATATATATATATATATATATATATATATATATATATATATATATATATATATATATATCGACTCAGATTTAGGTGGTTTCCATACCCTTCCTGATTGACTTGCTAGTTATAGCTGTAGTTTTGCTAGTAGATGTTAGCCTAGGCCGATGTCATACCTATTTCAAAACTAACGAATCGGGAGTATTTCAAAGATAGGCACAGGGATACTGCGGATATTTTTAAAAGACGCATCTTTTCTTAAAAACACCGTAGCCCTTATTTTCCTAAAAACCCCGATTCATCTTCATTCAAATGGCAAAACATTATGACATAGATACATTGATGTAGATACTGCACTGTTGCGTTATTATTCATTTGCCGCATATTCTTACTGTTTGTATCGCATTGCATGTTAAATATGTTTATTGTTATATCAAATCCATGCTGTTAGGACACCGGCACCATTATCGATGATGTATATGTTCCACGTACACCTGCTTGCCGGCCCACACACTTCATCATCGATAATTGCCATGCCACTAAACTGTAGTACTGTTGCATTCAGGATATAACCCTTACTTGGCATACTTGTGTACTTACATATTGTACACCCATACTTGTACACATACTCATTTACATATGCATAGATGATTTCTCGCTTGATTTTGAGATTTGGGAACCGCAAGATACACTTTAAAACTGATTCATTTTTAAAAAAAGAGCGGTTTCCCTCAATATGTGCATATTACTATTCCATATTGCATGATATATTGATATGCTTACATTTCTTTTACATGTCACATACATCATGCTTTTGATTATACGCATTGAGATATGTTGTTTCCATGATATTTCTGGATTTGGGAACCGTGGATATTTCAAAGGAGAGTATGTAATTGTTTTAAAAACCCGGTTACCCTTGATATAATATTTCAGTACGTCCACCATGTGTTTTCTCGGTGCTGAGAGTGACATGTGAAACCCGATTCGAGAAGGCGGATGAGGCCGATTGCGGGTACATGGTGGACCCGGTATGGTACCCCGGGGCGAGAACGGATCGCTGTGTAGTAGATGGTGAGCCTGGTAGAGGGACTACTACCTACCGGTGATATTATTTGGGCTCGGCGGATATCCGGAGGATACCGACCGGAGTTGAGAGATGATATGGGTCGATCCAGACTGACGGAGCCCGATATATGAGGATTTACGTGCCGATGATAGGCACAGGTTTCATGATATTTTTGAGTGTCGATGCTTGACACTCAGGTTCCATGATTTTAATATGTCGCGAGCGACACCTGTTGATTTATATCCTCATACTTCCATGCATATGTTTATGATGTTTACATGCATGATGCTTATTGTCATTGGGTGACACGTGGGCGATTCCACATACATATATTGACATTGATGACATTGATTACTTAGTTGGATGATATCCACTTTTTCATAGACTTCATGATATAGTCGACATTGATCATACCTTATATTTAAGACATGTTATTACCTGAGGCACTGGCACGAGCACTGGTCACTACACTCATGTATAGATGTTACATTGCCACCTTATCTTGCTTCAGACATATTCATTTGAGGTATATATATATATATATATATATATATATATATATATATATATATATTGATCGTATTGACCTAGGATTGTGTCATACATACGATTTCTGCTCTGTGATGTTTTCTATTCACGAGTTGGCAACTCACCCCCGTTGTGCCACAGTTCTTGCAGGTTTGGCCGTATAGGTTCCATAGCGGCATTTATGGCACACTGCTTCCCTTACGGGTGATTTGCTTTGGTAGGTGGGTTCTTTTGCATCAGAACCACCATTGTACATGTATTATTCAGTTGTATCTAGAAATTCCATCAACCAAACTTGTATATTGTTCCAGACTTAGAAAACCAGTTGTGTATTATTTCGACCTTAGAGTCGCGCGTTGTAGTATTATGATTTTCATGCTGATTTGAGTTTTCCTTTGAGTTTTGATCCTCGCCCTTTGGCGTTGTATATTATCTTGCTTATATGGTTGTGACCGTCGATTCACGAAGAGCTAGCTCCCGCTTGGGGATGCCTTTTTTGTTGGATATAGTGCCCTCAGAGTCAATTATTGGATCGCAGGCATGTGATTGCAATGATTGAGGGAGGACCTATACCGGTAGGACAGTCTTACTCGAGAGGTTTGTATGCTATCTGGTTTATCTTTATCATCATGTACATGCTTTAGGTGACATTATACTTCACTATTACACGTTGATAGAGAATAGTATGCTACCATGGTTTATCTTTATGATCGTGTACTGCTTCAGGTGACCTTACAGGTCACTATTGCGTGTTGATAGAGCCCTTAAGATTCTTGCTTGACTACCAGCAGTATGATGGCAATCATATATGTGAGAGTTGGGTAGTCTATAAGCACATCCTTAAAGTGGTCCCTAGTCGTGGGAGTTTCGAGATTGGGCATCGATACTCCATTAGTAGACTAGTGTACACAGTCGAGACCCCGACGAGGGGCGGTGGCCGGTCTCACAAGCCATTGGTGTCAGTTGGATCACCTAAGATGTATACATGTGCTCATTAGGTTATGAGTACACCGGACAGGACTCACCAGGAACATGCTAGTTGGTAATATACCTGACGTCAGATAGATGTTCCCTGGTGACATGTGTACAGGTTAGTTCATCGACCTGAGATCGTCATTTGTCTCGTGTGAGTTCCCACTGTGCTTTGATTACTATACTACCACGGCTCAAAGGAGTCGTGCAAACAGGTTTTAGTTGGGTACAGTATCGAGCCACATAGAGGCAGTAAGCGGATCAGCAGGGGTTCGTCTCTCCCGGTATTGGGGGTGAGATAGCGCTGTGTCTAGGAGAGCCATTACACAAAGTCCTTGGCCAAGGCAAGAGATTTACTGGTAGGTATTCCAGTAATATCTCAGGGTGTTCTGGGCTACACTCTGACACGACTTGTACCACTTTTAGGGGTCTGACTTTTACCAACCCCCTAGGCCCGACATGCGATGCTCATAGACGAACGGACCGGACTGTACGGATATTATCACTGACAGGCTCAGTAGGGTGTCAGGATGAGTTCGCTCATCGACCTCCCTTTTGTCAATACCTGGTAGCCCGTTACGTACGGCTAGTACATCTGACGTGCTAGTGGTTAAATCCATAGCTAAAGTATTGACGAGTCTTTAGAGTCCCCCACAGACAGTTTCTCAAGTTTCGGGTGAAACGTTTAGAGGCCGTATGATATATGGCAGGGTCCGATCATATACGTGCAGTAGTGCACGGATCATGATCGGGCGGATCATACTAGTGGGCTTTGGTTTAAGCCGGATCCTATTATTAGATTTGTTGGATTACTTTAGTCTCATCGCATTCGCATTCGGTCGGAATGCGGATGCAGGTATGTATATACAGGTAAGGGGTATCCTTGTAATCCGTCACGAGTTTACTTTAGATGTTGTTATATCTTTTTATTTTTGTAAACATTTGGGTTAATGTTTACTTTGGTGAAAATAGTGAGCTTAATTCATGATGAGGTGCATTAATTGTGACATGGACATGCTTAGTGACTCATGGTCTCTTTTCTTGTGCTAATGTCACATTATAATTGATTTAATGTGTTGAATTGATAAGAGAAGAGAGAGAGGGAAGCCATATGGCTAGTGTTTGCTCTTGTATTTTCTCATTCTTACTCTCATTTTATCAAAGCAACACACAAGAGAAGAAAGAAAGGCTCCTCTTCTTCTTCTTCCTCTAGCTCACCATTTCCATTAATGGCATCATCTTCAACCTCCATCCATACACTCTCATGTGATGAGAATCAATGGATGCTTGAGACGAAGTGATCACACACATTCTTTACTTCACCTTGGGCACGTCGGCTAGCGAACTTCGTGCCCGAGTTGCTTCGGATGAAGCGGGAGCCCGTAAAAAGACTCGATGTGTGGTGCCCTTTCCGACGAGGAGACCGGAGCTCGGAGATGCCGCGAGGAGCTTGGGATGGTGGCCGAAGACCGAAGGACACGGATTGATCGGTATAGCCCTTCTATCCCTTCTCTTGATAGCTAGTTGTAGGTTAATGGTTCGATCCAGGTTTTAAGCATACGATAGCGCCGGTTTCTAGTTTAGAAAAAGTTTTCGTTTCCGCATTTTGGCCTCGGAATGACGGCCGGGGCGCTACCGTACACTTACATGGTATCAGAGCCACGCCATTAACCTTTACTAGCTTGCTCTAACGTATTTAAAACATCGATCGGCCGAATTTTCCAAAACCGCAATTTCAAAGTCACAGTTTCTGTCGAATTTTTCCTGTGGTCAAAAAATTATTTAGTGTACTGCAGAAAATTAGGCAGGGTTTTTTAAGACACCTGTGAAAATTTGGTAATGAGATACTACAGTAACGCCGCGGAACCGCGGCCATACCCATGCTTTGGCCGCAGTTCCGCCGCAGTCAAGTGTCATCTCCGTACCATTTCTTCTACAGTGGTCTTTAAACTTGGAATTGGGGTTTCTGGTATATTTTGTTTGGCCCCAGATTATTTTGAGTGCTGGATTTTTGCTTGGGGCCCACTTCGGGGAAATTTTGTCGATCTAAAATTTAAATATGTTAGTTTACAATATTTACATTATATCTGTGACCGTGAATGTCATTTGATCGGTAAACCCTGTCTAATTGCTATAGCCCTTTTAGACGGATTTGCGAACGTGACATTCATGTTGATGTTCTGTGTTGTGCTGTGATATTGCGGATTTGACGTGGTGGATAGCCTGGTTGCAATAGTAGTACAGTTTGGTTATATTTGTACATTTGATATTGCGGGGCGAGCGCCCGACATGTGGACCGCCGTCACTGCCTGATTGTATATTATTCTTTTGGGGCACGACCGGGCTGAGGTCGATGTACCCGTTGTATATTTTTACTTTCTGTACTAGGATTACCCCGCGGAGGGGTACACGGATAGCCGGGTTCTAGAGGGCAACGGGACCGCATCTCATGGCTTTGAGACGGAGGGGGATTTACTCTAGAATTGACGGGCTATTCGCCGCACTCGTAGGGGGTATAGGTTGACCCAAGGAGGGGTGCATAAGTTACCAGATTCCGTGAAGTGCTGGGTGGTCCAATCACTTTGTTGAAGGGGGCTTCCTCTCTTCAGGTTTTGGCGGGTAACTTGCCGCACCCGTAGGGGTCTAGGATTTCATTGCACAGGCTATCCACACAACTAGGGGAACGTCGGGTTTCAGTAGTGGCTCTATGAAACTCGGCGATCCCAGATTATCTGTATTGTTTTGTGATGCTTATTACATTTCTGTGATGTTGCATTTTATCACACCTTGAGAGATTATTATATATTAATATATATACTAGTAGATGTTGTATATGTTTTACACCCGCGCTAGTCCAGTCCCCGCTCTGTCGTTAGTTAAGTAACCTAACGGGTGATGACGGGACCCAGTGGCGAATGCGGATGGCATATACGTACATCGTATTTTCGTTCTTTATTGGTGTGATCAATTGATGGGACTGCATTGATCCGGATCAATGCAAGCTAAACAAACCTGTTTGATGTTGTTGGAACATTTTTCAAAAAAACTGTTATTGCAAGGACGTTCTCTTTTGTTTTGTACAGTGGTATTCGGTTAGGAATATCCAGCACCTCAGTCGACGAGGCAAGGGCCGAGATCCCTTCACTGGGAGTGACCCCTTGGACAGAAGTTTGCGTCAGGGTAATAACTTCACTATAGCCGATTGCCTTTTTGCTTTGCATCGTGGTATTCAGTTGATATATCCTGCACCTCATTCTATGGGAAAAGAGCCGAGATCCCTTCACCGGGAGTGACCTCTTTAGCAAAGGTTTTTGCCACTATATTTTTATAAAAAGATATCCGGTTCTTTCAACGATATCAAGTTCATTACGTTAAAGGTTTTTCGCCAAAAACCTGTCATAGCCCTCCGTCATTTCAGATTAGTATTGCTTAGTATTCGTTCTACGTATGTCGTGCATTGCCGATGCATAGTGTTCGGTAGCTCTGTAATGCTTTTCTGTCGCATGGATATATGGATTGGTTAGGACAATCGTACGATTATGTTGGCATTGTCAAGGACTCGTACGGGTGGGTTTAACGCAATCAAGATAATGACGGGTTGAACTTGACTAGGACTCTTTGATATGTTGGCATTGTCAAGGTCACTTGGGTCCTAGGGGTAAAAACATATATCGGGAGTTTCTAAAGAAACTGAAACTTGCCAGGCATGCGCATACCTTATGGAGTGTGATAACGTGAGTGGATTCCATCACGTTATCATGCGATGATAGTTGGATCCCGATTCCCACTGATGAGTTGGTTTACTCCTCGGGTGATCTCGACTAATTCTTTTTTCAGGTTTGGTGGAGAATTTGAGGTTACAGTTGGAGGTTTCCTGATTAGATAAATTGATAACCATTCTGATCTAGGTTAGAGTGCACGCAGAGTGTTTCTTTTCTCTCTCTCTTTGGCAGCGACCATGACCCGACCCTTGACTATGACTCAGTGACCAAGATTAACCGAACCTTCTTAAAACACTGGCTTTTGGATTGTCAAAGTTGAATACCTCATTGCCACTCCTTCTTTTACCCTTTTCTCCAGGACACCCCGTATTATTACGAACATCCACTTCCATTGGATAAAACCATCGTATGGTTATATACGAACTTGAAGGAACTTGTTCCAGATTTGAGGATGGTTTCCGGTTCTGGAGAAAATGAATAGGACTGTTCAGTTGTCTTTTCCTTTTACCTTCTCTCTGGTTGCTAGTGCTCCTTGGATTAGGACGGTACACCTATTACGCTAATTGGATAGTCTTCTTCCAAACCATAGGCAGATGCCGAACGGTAGGGAATGAAGAAAGCCGATTAGCCTAAGTGTGGTGTACAGAAGGTATTAAGTAAAGACAAATAAAGGGATTAGAAGGAGGGCAAAGTAAATTGCGACTGCTATTCACGACCAAACCAAGTATTTCATTACCACTCCCACTTCACCTTTGTATTTCTCCATAACACTCCGTATCAATACGAAGATCTACAGTTATTTGGATACTCCATCGTATGGTTATATACGAACTCGAAGGATCTTGTTCCAGTTCGGGGATGAATTCTGGTTCAAAAGAAATAGGAATAAGGTTTATTCAGTTGTCTTTTATCTTTACCTTCTCTCGCGCTGCGAGTACTCCTAGGATTAGGATAGTACGCCTGTTACGCTTATTGGATAGTCTTCTTCCAAATCATAGGCTGGTGCCGAACGGCAGGGAAAGAAGAAAACCATTAGCCTAAAGGGGTGTGCAGAAGGTAATGACTAAAGACATATAAATGGATTTGGAGAGATGGCAAAGAAATATACGGTTACAGTTGTGAATCTGATAATTGAAGAGGCATTACTAGGAATACCCGGATACCCCTTCGAAACATTTACATGTTTCAGTTTCACTGTATATTGTTAAAAGAAAACTGATTTCCTAATTAGTCCTTGCTCCAGGGTATGTATTTACCAGGTTTGATTCTCACATCTGTATGGTTTTACAGATGATGAGTGGAAATAATTTATTGGGAATTGGGTGATCCTCCTCATTATATCGGGATTCATTGTAATTGGTGATATTTGAGGAAATCGCCTGGGTTGTTTGCCGGATGGCAAATATTTGGTTTTGAATATCCGTTGTTATGCACCGATTTCAAACTGATATATATGTATGTTTATTTTTATAAAGTGAGATATAACTTTTTGAAATTATGTCTATGACATTTACCTATATCAGTGGATGGTTAGGTAAGGAGCATTAAACAGCGGTGTAATTCTTCATAACTATAGTACAGTTTTCAACCTATGACGCACAGGGAATGAGTTATTAGACTCAGGGGACTTATACAGAGTATTGTATGTTGTCCAGTGTCCATTAGGACAGAGGGGTTGGTACTCGTACTATATTCTGTTTACTTATGACTTCTCTAGTTTCTAGACATGTGTTTCGTAGAAATACAAGGTCCAAGTTTTGAGAAGTTATAGGTATAAGAATAAAGAAGAGAACCAGGTGTTGCAAGTATCAGGATTCTTCAAGGTGATCGAAGATGTAGATACTTGTGTATGGTATTCAGTTGATGGTAATGATCAAGAGAACTTGCTTCTTTTTCAGGTTACTCATAATTGGAAGTACTCCTAAGTTGAGTAATGCTAATCGGCCTCTCTTCCATTTAGTTGACATGCACTGGAGACAACTGCATGATTTGAATCTGATTCAAATTAAATCAGTGCCTTTGTTTCTATATTGGACATAGAATAGTTCATATCTTAACAATGTTAAGGTACGGGGAGTTGTCCGGCTTATGCTTAAAACCAGACTCTGGATAACTCAAGGCACGTTTCCGTAATGGCTGTTTGTGGGTTGACTCGGGCTATGACGAGGGTTGACTTTCTACCATCTGGAAGATCAATAGTGATATTGTTCTTGGCTTGCCACGGTTTTAATAAAAATGGATTTTTTCAGAAAACAGTAGTGGGAGTATGGTAGAACTGGAAGTGATTCCAGAACCGCAAACGATTACTGAAAATTTGATACGTATCAAACCTAAAGATTCAATATGAATTGACATTCCATTAGCCACTCCGCAGATACGGTGGGTAACCCCAGGCACTCGAGCGGTACTTCGGTATGCTCAAAGATGGTGATAGGGAGGTTCTTGTTTACCCAGATTTGACATTACTGTTGTTCCAGGCTATGAGACCTGGCAAGAGGATGAGTATAGCGTCGTTCTGAACTGACTTTAGAAGTGTACGTTTATATGACTCTGCCAGACGGTTTTCGTAGTCAGTGGGAACAGCGGAAGCATAGTGGACAAGTAGCTTATGTCTATTTATAGACTAAAGCAGAATATAGCGGAGGTAGATTATCTATTTCTGATGTGACAGTCATAGGTTTGACTTCATCAGAATAGGGGATGGATCTGTTAAGAAGGTAGTAGGGTGTGATGTCCTGGTATTTGGATGACATACACAGAGTAGGAAGTGAAGTTCTTATACTACGATCGGTTATGCTTTGGTTGTCACACAGTGGTTTCTCCACATAAAACTTGGATATTATATCAGACATTCTGGTCACTAGATCTATGGTTTTAGATCTAGATTTGGGTAGTTTCCCAATTTGGGTACTTAGACAGTATTCTAAAGGTGTTTTAGAATGGACGACTCCTGGCATGGTAGTGTACCTGCAGGAGATGGAGTCACCCTCTCTAAAGGTGTCTTACAGACTAAAGGGGAGAGGGATGTGCATGATCGACAGATCACTAGGTTAGGCAATTAAGTTGATCATGGGATGTCAAGTACCACACCAGATGTTGTTTTGCACGAGATGCAATAAGTTAATATTAATCCAATCCTGGAGAAACGATCGGAAGCAGTTTTAGAACATAAGTGGATGTTCTAGGGATTTGATAACGGCAGCCTTCTTCGGAAGACGGCTATCATTCTAGGCTTCTAAGGTGACCTGGATGACAGAGTGACTGTCATAGTTATAGTTTTCCTCTGACGAGGGGCAGTTGTTTGGATAGGAGGTCCGAGCGGATATTGAGGGAGGCATGGCATAGGATACTGATTAGGTTCAGTTGACGATACAGTCTAAAGAAGTTTGGATTTGGAGTTCATTTATGAACAGGGTCCTATCAGATATCCAGACATATTCTAAGACAGATATTGCTCATTTTGGGAGATTGTTTTCTCCGCGAACTTGAGATAAAGAGAGACAGAGAAAGAAACATCGGGGTGGATCCACTCACTGAGGCTATTCCTCGAACGCAATAGTTTCGCAAACGGGCTATGTGAGACTGATTAGTAGAGGATTTGGGTGTTCGGTATCACACGGGCTGTGAGTATGCGACATCGCAATAATTAGCCTTGAGTACAAGTGGGAGATTGTTGGATATAGTGCCCTCAGACTCAATTATTGGATCGCAGGCACGTGATTGCAATGATTGAGGGAGGACCTATACCGGTAGGACAGTCTTACTCGAGAGGTTTGTATACTATCTGGTTTGTCTTTATCATCGTGTAAATGCTTTAGGTAAAATTGTACTTCACTATTACACGTTGATAGAGAATAGTATGCTACCATGGTTTATCTTTATCATCGTGTACTGCTTCAGGTGACCTTACAGGTCACTATTGCGCGTTGATAGAGCCCTTAGGATTCTTGCTTGAGTACCAGTAGTATGATGGCGATCATATACGTGAGAGTTGTTAGTTGTATGTATGCCCTAGAGGCCAGTATTGTACAGATGATGTATATTATATTGGATGCTTGGACATATATAGAGATGACTTTCTTGCTCGATATGATAGTATGCTATCTGGTTGCTCTTTATCTTAACATGTACACTTGTCTCTTTAAACTGTATTATAGTTACATGTTGGTAAAGCCCTTAGGATGTGTACTTGACTACCTGGACTATGATGCAGATCATACTAGTGGGGACATGGTAGTCTATAAGTACATCCTTCAAGGTCCCTAGTCGTGGCTGTATCGAGATGGGGCATCGATATACCAGTGTAGACTAGCGTATACGCTTCTCGACCCATGAGATGGGCAATGGATGATCCCATATCCATTGGTGTTTGACATCAGAGATGGTATACGGGTGCTCAGTGGTGACTGGGTACATTGGACGGACTCGCCGAGAACTCCCAGATGGTATTATACCTCACGTCAGATGGCAGTTCTCAGGTGACACTTGTACAGGTTAGTCTGTAGACCCGAGATCGTCATAGAGTCTAGTGTGATTCCCACTGTGCTTTGATCTCCACCTTACCACATCCATGAAGGCATGCAAAATGGTGGTCTTTGGGTACAGTCCCGAGTCACATGGAGGCAATGAGCGATAGGAGGGGTTTCGTCTCTCCCGGTATTGGGGGTTGATGTTGTGCTGTGCTCGATTGGCCGTAACAGGGAAGTCCCTGGCCAGGGCTGATCAGAGATTTACTGGTAAGTGTTACCAGTAGTTTCTCGACCCGTTATGAGCCTCACATCGGCACGACTTATGGGTTACTGGGGTCTGACGTTTACCACCCCTAGACTTGATATGCGACATATCAGACGAACAGACCGGACTGTACGGTAAGTGTTACTGGTTGGATTCACAGGAGTGTGAGCGGGCTTGCTCATCGATCTTCTGATTGCTCAATACCCGGATGGCCGTTATGTTTAGCAGACCGCTTGCGGCTTGTGGGTGCTTGATATGATCATCATCTGCTACCGGCGTATTGACGAGTCTTTAGAGTCCTACACAGAGGTTTCCTGGCTCAAGCGAAATGAAATAGGAGCGCATATGAGATATGTGCGGGACCGAGAATAATGCGTGTATGTGATACCGTATTTCATTCTCGCGATTAATGTTTCGATTGGTTATATGCGATATAACCTAGTTATCGAATCGAAGATCGATTCGATAAGTCGATACATTGGATACTAGTCGGTTATGTGCGACATGACCGGATCATTGAATCAAGTGTTGATTTAATGATTTAATGTATAATTATATATTTGATATATTACTTTGCATTAACTAGTATTGGTTCACTTTAAAGGGATTTTCTCACTTGAAAAGCACATTGTATATGTGATATATTTTGTGTGCACTTGATTGTATCATGTTTGATGTTGCATGCTAACTTGTGTTTTGTGTAAAGATTAAACCATGGTTGTGTAATGGTTAGGGTTTCCTTTTTATTACTCATTTATTTATTTATTGATTTTGGAAAGGATTATGAAGAAAAATGGTGGCTTCCTTTGTATTTAGTTGAAGCTTCATGAAGGTTTGACTTTGTTACCATTTTGTCTTCATCCTTAACCCTAACCATTCTAACTAACCATGATCTATTCTCTACACTTCACCATGGTTAGCATATGATAAGTATTGATTTTATTTTCATTTTAAAAGCAACACTTATCATATTCTTTCTTCTTCTTCATCATCTTCATCAAGAAAGAAAGCTTGATTCCATCAATGGCGTCTTGAGCAAAAGAGTGAGAAATCCAAATCTAAAGTGAACCCACCTCCTATTTCTTCACCCTCTACCTCTTACCAAGTAGTATAGGGTGTTTTCTTCACAAGTTTCACAACTTGGTGAAGTTGGAGCTTGAACCTGTGTTGCCTCGACGTAGATCATCTTCGGCACGAAGCCGACGACCTTGCCCGCCCATTTCTCCGATGAAGCCGATTCTTGAGTCCGGGATTCGAGACGGACAGCTTTAGGATGTCTACATGGAGCTAAGGAAGTGGAGAACCGGATCTACAAAGGTTGTAGCCTCTCTCTTATAGTTAAGATGTTAACTAGTTTCTTTTTCGCCTAAAATTCTAGTCGACGATCCGTATTAGGTTTTCTCGGCACTCATAAAATTTGAAATTGGCATGGTTGATGCCTTGTGAGACCTCTATTGTGTGCCTAGGAACCCTACAGTGGTATCAGAGCCTAGCTAGAGCCTTAGGCAAAGTCTAGACGACGTTTGAAACCCGATCGAACCGAAACCCTAATTCCCGAGATGCTCTCTGGACTTTTTTCAAAAACTGGGTTTTTTCCAGATTAAAAATGCTTAAAAAATTCAGCAGGGAGTTATATGAATTACGGTGTAAAATTGGACAAAAGATGCCTCCAACATGCGACGGAACCGCGGCAGAAGCCTAGCTTCTGCGGCGGTTCCGCGGCGACATGATAACGTCAGCCCTCCAAATTTGCACAGTAGTTCCTATTTTACAGTGCTGAGTTTTATGGGAATTTTTAATATTTATTCAAGAGTTGAATTTTCTGGGGTGTTTTGGGAGTTCGCAGATTCGATCGGATTATCAGATTTTGTCTATGTGGTTTCCGGATAATTTTAGAATATGTTAAAAAGTTCGACCGGATGTAAACACCCAATCTTTCCCCTGCCGGAAAATATCCAAGTGTTGGATTTTTCTGTGGTTTAAGGACGTTCTGAGTAGTGCAAGTAACGCGATGGTCCCTCTAGAAGACAACAAACCTTAACTCGATTATGTGACCGTCTTGAACTGCCCTTTGAACCTTCGGGTTTGGGGCAGTACGGCGTGCCACATGTGAGGCGTTGGCTTGACCCTTCTACGGCTGGACCGTTGGTACTGAGGCATGAAGTGAATGTCTTTGAACTTATTTCATGAGTTGAATGGTTTCGGGAAAACTTGGGTGTTCGAATGTTCGATCGGAAAGTTTAATATTTTCTATTTATCCGGAATGGGATACAATAATTGGAATTCACAAACAGTTATGAGATAACTGAATAAATGTTATAAATCTAGCAGTTTAGTCTTACTTGATATTGAAAAGAGTTTTCGATAATGAGACTAAAATGCGGGGTTTATAATTGTTAGGCATGTGATGTCTAAGTATTTCATTTGATTAGGCATGAGATGTCTAAAGAGATTGCGGATTCCAATTGTTGTAGTTTTACACTTTCTTTTCTGTGACCGTAAGTGTAATATGTGATATCGCTGGTTTCGTTGCTATATGTCAACGACAATTGGGGTATGCATACTTACTTACGTTGATGACATGTGATGTTATGTGTTGCTGGATATGTTATATTGGATTGTCGTGTTCGAATAGCCGGGGGTTTTTATGTGAGATGAGTGTTTTTCATTTTCATTCATGTAAAAACTTGTATGTAATATTCTTTTATTTGGGGCACTTCTAGGTTGCGGAAGTTGTCACCTTTTGTATATTATTTACTTTTCCGCATTAGGATAGACCCAAGGAGGGGAGCACAAGTAACCGGGTTCTGGAGTCCAGTGGGAGACCAACTCGAGGAGTCGAGTCCGGGTCTCCTAACCCTAGAATTGGTAGGGTTGCTTGCCGCTCTCGTAGGGGTCTAGGGGTGTGGGATTGGTTATTCATTACGACCGTGGAATCCGTGTTTTATACTGGCTCGTATTGAAAACACGGACGTCCTAGTATATCCAATGTTTTATATGTTTCTTCTGCTGCGATATCTGTGATGTGATCATGTGTTGTTCTGGGATAGATACAGTATATAGTATATATATGAAATATTATATAGACGTTACTTATGTTTTGCACCTGCACTAGCCCTGCCCCGCTCTGCCGTTAGTTACCTAACCTAACGGTGCACGAGGGGACATCGAGGCGAATGCGGATGGCATAAGTGTACGTCGTATTTATCTGTGATGTTTAGGTACTTAAATGATGGGACTTCATTAATGAGATTAATGAAAGAAAAGAAACCTAAGATGTTGTAGAATCGAATTTCTAAAATAAAACAGGTAGCTACAGTTCTTGCTTTGCACAGCGGTATATGTGATATATCCTGCACCTTATTCGATGAGGAAAGGACCGAGATCCCTTCACCGGGAGTGACTCCTTTAGCAATAACTGGTAGATGCTACACCCTCGGTTTGTTTTTGATGCTTCTATAGTTTCTGCTTTGCACAGTGATATATATGATATATCCCGCACCTCATTCGACGAGCAAAGGGCCGACGATCCTTCACCGGGAGTGACCCCTTTAGCAAAACTAGAAAAAGCCTCAAAAACACTCCATTTAAAAATCATTCGATTCTACCACGATATCAAGTTCATTACGCAATAGGTTTTCAGAAAAACCTGACGTAGCCCTCCGTCATTTCAGATAAGTTACATGTAGTATTCGTGCTACATTTGTTGGCTTTCGTCAAGGTGTAGTGTGCGGTAGCTATGTGCTGCTTATCTGCTGCATATGATGCGACTGGATTAGGGTAGTCGTACGGCTTTGTTGGCTTTCGTCAAGGGTCGTGCGGGTGGGTTTAATTCAGTTAAGAAATGTACGGGTTGAACTTGACTAGCGGGCTGTGGTTTTGGCTTTCGTCAAGGTAATAGCACGCTAGGGGCAAAAGCATTATCGGGAATTTCAAGTGTTGAAATTTGCAATGAGATTGCATACCTTCTATGAGATAGTTGGATCCCGATACCCACTGCGAGTAAGAGTTACTCCTGGAAGAGTTTTACACATTACAATTAGCCGATCAAGTAGGTGACTAGAAAGGTGTTAACGAGGTTACGCCTCTGGGAAAACGAGGTTTACATTAATTAGGTTCGTGCGAAAGCACGGGGCACCTCCCTCAAAGTACCGACA
Source organism: Agapanthus africanus (assembly GCA_030015575.1). Lineage (NCBI taxonomy): Eukaryota > Viridiplantae > Streptophyta > Magnoliopsida > Asparagales > Amaryllidaceae > Agapanthus > Agapanthus africanus. Next base: position 703,006,853 of record JASDDO010000024.1, on the reverse strand, counting down.
CTGGCCTGGCTGAAAGATTGGCGAACTTATAATGTGTAATTAACCCCGGCTAGTCTTTCCTTTTAGGGTTTGAAGGAAGATTTGATAAAAACAGTGGGAGCCATCCTGATTAGATAAGATAATAACCAATCTGATCTTACACGAGCATACGCTAAAGTGTTTTCTTCTCTCTCTCTCTCCAGGTAGCGACCATGTCATGCCCTAATAAAGATAATAATATGGATGTATTGACCAAACCCGCATGTTATACTGTGCTGGGGAACGTTGGTTCCGTTCTTTCTTATAAGAGTTATGGGAATGAACAGGACATAGGGGAATACCAGGATTCCCATGCCACCCGATTGAAGAAAGTATATGTTGATGCATTTTCTTCGGGTGTGTTCGTTACAGAGAACTGTTTCTCCATTTGCCCTACGTCCTCGGTATTAAATACCGGGTCAGGATCCCATATATGTAATCAGTTACATGGGCTTAGGAAAGGTAGAGAACTTGGAGAAGGTGATAAAGACATTAGAGTTGGAAATGGTGCAATTGTTGCAGCTAACACTGTCGGGGAATATCACCTTGTATTACCGACTGGTAATACATTGGTTCTGAACGAATGCTATTACATGCCGAACCTGATATGCAACATTATATCGGTTTCTTTGTTGAGTAAAGAGGGATATAATTTTGTATTACAGGACAATGTTATGAACATTTTCCGTAACCAAAAGTTGGTTGGATCAGGCACGTTGTGCAATGGCATTTATGTTCTAAATCAATCAACAGTTCTGAACATAACAAACACACACAAGAGGAAGAATTCAGAACTGAACGAATCCTACTTGTGGCATTATAGACTGGGTCAAATCAATGTAACACGACTGGCTAAGTTGCATAAGGATGGATATTTGAAATCATTCGAATTTTCATCGTATGACACTTGCCAGTCATGTCTCAAAGACAAGATGACCAAAACTCCGTTTACGGGACACGGAGAAAGAGTTACTGAACTCTTGGGACTAATACATAGTGATGTATGCGGTCCCATGTCTATACATGCCAGGGATGGTTCTTCGTACTTCATTACATTCACTGACGATCTCTCAAGATACGGACATGTGTACTTGATAAGACACAAGTCTGAAGCTTTTGAGAAATTTAGAGAATATAAACAAGAAGTCGAGAACCAAACCGGAAAAAGTATTAAAATCCTTCGATCTGATCGAGGAGGTGAATACTTGAGCAATAAATTCCTGGACTTCCTAAAAGAGAATGGGATTCTCTCTCAACTGACTCCTCCATATACACCACGGTACAATGGTGTATCAGAACGGAAGAACCGCACCCTATTAGATATGGTGCGCTCTATGATGAGCACAGCTGAGTTACCTATTTCCTTCTGGGGGTATGCGCTTGAAACAGCCATACATCTATTGAATTTGGTCCCCACCAAATCTGTGCCTACCACTCCATATGAGATATGGAAAGGAAAGAGACCATGTCTTAACTATGTTAAGATATGGGGTTGTCCAGCCTATGTCAAACGACAAAATCCGGACAAACTCGAGGCACGATCTGTTCTATGCAAATTTGTAGGATATCCCAAGAATTCATAAGGGTATATCTTCTACCATCCTGAGGAACAAAGAGTGTTTGTTTCTCGGCATGCCACCCTTTTAGAAAAGGAAATTCTTGAAAAAGAGATTAGTGGTCATGAGGTAGAACTGGAAGAGGTTCCAGCTACAAAAGCTACAACAGAAGATCTGGTGGAACCAGAGGATTCCGTAATTCCCAATGAACCCCAGCCACTCCGCCGATCTAGTAGGGTTCCTCACCCACCTGAGAGATACTACGGTTTTCTCGTGGATGGTGGGAGCGAGGATTGCATCATGGAGGATGATGACCCAACTAGCTTCGAGCAGGCCATCATGAGTGGGGACTCAGTGAAATGGCTGGATGCTATGCGGTCCGAGATGGAATCCATGTACACCAACAGAGTATGGACTTTGGACGTTGCTCCTGAAGGGGTAAAACCCATTGGGAGCAAGTGGATCTTCAAGAAGAAACTTGGTGTAGATGGGAAAGTGGAGACTTTCAAAGCTAGACTTGTAGCAAAGGGTTTTCGTCAAAGACCAGGTGTGGACTATGACGAAACCTTTTCTCCAGTGGCTATGCTTAAATCCATCCGGATCATCCTTGCCATCGCTGCATATCATGATTACGAAATCTGGCAAATGGATGTTAAGACCGCCTTTCTAAATGGTGATTTAGAAGAGTGCGTGTACATGACTCAGCCAGAGGGCTTCGTAGACAGTGGGAGCAGCGGGAAGGTGTGCAAGCTGCTTAAATCCACTTATGGATTAAAGCAAGCATCGCGGAGTTGGAACATCTGCTTTGACGTAGTTATCAAAGAGTTTAATTTTGTCAAAAACCCATATGAACCTTGTATCTACAAGAAGGTGGCAGAGAGTAAGGTTGTCTTCCTCGTATTGTACGTGGACGACATACTCTTGATAGGAAATGATACTCCTATGCTGCAATCGGTCAAGCTCTTCTTATCACAAAGATTCTCAATGAAAGATCTTGGTGATGCCTCCTGCATATTGGGAATTAGGATCTATAGAGATAGATCAAAAAGGATTTTGGGATTGTCCCAATCCAGGTACATTGACACCATACTAAAGAGGTTTAGTATGGAAGAATCCAAGCGTAGGAACTTGCCCACGATCTCTGGAGTCACTCTCTCCAAAGAGATGTCTCCCAAGACTGATTTGGAGAGAGCTCGCATGCAAGGGATACCCTATGCTTCGGCTGTAGGCTCTATCATGTACGCGATGCTATGTACCAGACCCGATGTTGCATACTCACTAAGTGTAGTGAGCAGGTATCAAGCTGATCCTGGAGAGAGTTACTGGACAGCTGTGAAGAGCATTCTCAAGTACTTACGAAGGACTAAAGAGATGCTCTTAGTGTATGGTAACGGAGAACTCCAAGTGGAGTCCTTTACCGATTCAAGCTTCCAGAGTGATAAGGACGACTCTAAGTCGCAGTCGGGATTTGTCTTTACCCTTTACGGAGGGGCGGTTAGCTGGAAGAGTTCCAAGCAGGAAACCGTGGCAGACTCGACGATGGAGGCTGAATACATCGCTGCCAACGATGCTGCTAAAGAGGCTGTCTGGATCAAGAAGTTCATTACTGAACTTGGAGTGGTTCCATCCATTGAGCATCCAATACCTTTGTATTGCGATAACAATGGAGCGGTGGCTTTGGCCAAGGAACCTAGGTCCCATCAGCGATCCAGGCATATTCTGAGGCGGTATCACCTGATCCGGGAGATAGTTGATCGCCGGGAGATCGAGGTTAGGAGGGTTGACACGAAGAACAACACGGCGGATCCACTCACGAAGGCCATTCCCCAGATACAGTTTGAGAGACTCTTCGGGATGCTCGGTATGCGATACTACAGCAGCTGGCCCTAGTGCAAGTGGGAGATTGTTAGTTGTATGTATGCCCTAGAGGCCAGTATTGTACAGATGATGTATATTATATTGGATGCTTGGACATATATAGAGATGACTTTCTTTCTCGATATGATAGTATGCTATCTGGTTGCTCTTTATCTTAACATGTACACTTGTCTCTTTAAACTGTATTATAGTTACATGTTGGTAAAGACTTTAGGATGTGTACTTGACTACCTGGACTATGATGCAGATCATACTAGTGGGGACATGGTAGTCCATAAGTACATCCTTCAAGGTCCCTAATCGTGGGTGTATCGAGACAGGGCATCGATATACCAGTGTAGACTAGCGTATACGCTTCTCGACCCATGAGATGGGCGATGGATGATCCCATATCCATTGGTGTTTGACATCAGAGATGGTATACGGGTGCTCAGTGGTGACTGGGTACACTGGACGGACTCGCCGAGAACTCCCAGATGGTATTATACCTCACGTCAGATGGCAGTTCTCAGGTGACACTTGTACAGGTTAGTCTGTAGACCCGAGATCGTCATAGAGTCTTGTGTGATTCCCACTGTGCTTTGATCTCCACCTTACCACGTCCATGAGGGCATGCAAAACGATGGTCTTTGGGTACAGTCCCGAGTCACATGGAGGTAATGAGTGATAGGAGGGGTTTCTTCTCTCCCGGTATTGGGGGTTGATGTTGCGCTGTGCTCGATTGGCCGTAACAGGGAAGTCCCTGGCCAGGGCTGATCAGAGATTTGCTGGTAAGTGTTACCAGTAGTTTCTCGACCCGTTATGAGCCTCACATCGGCATGACTTATCGGTTACTGGGGTCTGACGTTTACCACCCCTAGACTTGATATGCGACATATCAGACGAACAGACCGGACTGTACGGTAAGTGTTACTGGTTGGATTCACAGGAGTGTGAGCGGGCTTGCTCATCGATCTTCTGATTGCTCATTACCCGGATGGCCGTTACGTTTAGCAGACCGCTTGCGGCTTGTGGGTGCTTGATATGATTATCATCTGCTACCGGCGTATTGACGAGCCTTTAGAGTCCTACACAGAGGTTTCCTGGCTCAAGCGAAATGAAATAGGAGCGCATATGAGATATGTGCGGGACCGAGAATAATGCGTGTATGTGATGCCGTATTTCATTCTCGCGATTAATGTTTCGATTGGTTATATGCGATATAACCTAGTTATCGAATCGAAGATCGATTCGATAAGTCGATACATTGGATACTAGTCGGTTATGTGCGACATGACCGGATCATTGAATCAAGTGTTGATTTAATGATTTAATGTATAATTATATATTTAATATATTACTTTGCATTAACTAGTATTGGTTCACTTTAAAGGGATTTTCTCACTTGAAAAGCACATTGTATATGTGATATATTTTGTGTGCACTTGATTGTATCATGTTTGATGTTGCATGCTAACTTGTGTTTTGTGTAAAGATTAAACCATGGTTGTGTAATGGTTAGGGTTTCCTTTTTATTACTCATTTATTTATTTATTGATTTAGGAAAGGATTATGAAGAAAAATGGTGGCTTTCTTTGTATTTAGTTGAAGCTTCATGAAGGTTTGACTTTGTTACCATTTTGTCTTCATCCTTAACCCTAACCATTCTAACTAACCATGATCTATTCTCTACACTTCACCATGGTTAGCATATGATAAGTATTGATTTTATTTTCATTTTAAAAGCAACACTTATCATATTCTTTCTTCTTCTTCATCATCTTCATCAAGAAAGAAAGCTTGATTCCATCAATGGCTTCTTGAGCAAAAGAGTGAGAAATCCAATTCTAAAGTGAACCCACCTCCTATTTCTTCACCCTCTACCTCTTGCCAAGTAGTATAGGGTGTTTTCTTCACAAGTTTCACAACTTGGTGAAGTTGGAGCTTGAACTTGTGTTGCCTCGATGTAGATCATCTTCGGCACGAAGCCGACGACCTTGCCCGCCCATTTCTCCGATGAAGCCGATGCTTGAGTCCGGGATTCGAGACGGACAGCGAGCGGACATCTACATGGAGCTAAGGAAGTGGAGAACCGGATCTACAAAGGTTGTAGCCTCTTTCTTATAGTTAAGATGTTAACTAGTTTCTTTTTCGCCTAAAATTCTAGTCGACAATCCGTATTAGGTTTTCTCGGCACTCATAAAATTTGAAATTGGCATGGTTGATGCCTTGTGAGACCTATATTGTGTGCCTAGGAACCCTACAAGAGTTCGGTAGTCTATAAGCACATCCTTAAAGCGGCCCCTAGTCATGGGAGTTTCGAGACTGGGCATCGATACTCCATTAGTAGACTAGTGTATACAGTCGAGACCCCGACGAGGGGTGGTGGCCGGTCTCACAAGCCATTGGTGTCAGTTGGATCACCTAAGATGTATACAGGTGCTCATTGGGTTATGAGTACACTGGACAGGACTCGCCGGGAATATGCTAGTTGGTATTATACCTGACGTCGGATAGCTGTTCCCTGGTGACATGTGTACAGGTTAGTTCATCGACCTGAGATCGTCATTTGTCTCGTGTGAGTTCCCACTGTGCTTTGATTACTACCCTACCACGGCTCAAAGGAGTCGTGCAAGCAGGTTTTAGTTGGGTATAGTCCCGAGCCACATGGAGGCAGTGAGCGGATCGGCAGGGGTTCGTCTCTCCCGGTATTGGGGGTGAGATTGCGCTGTGTCTAGGAGAGCCATTACACGAAGTCCCTTGCCAAGGCAGGAGATTTACTGGTAGGTATTCCAGTAGTATATCAGGGTGTTCTGGGCTACACTTCGACACGACTTGTACCGTTTTTAGGGGTCTGACTTTTACCAACCTCCTAGGCCCGACATGCGATGCTCATAGACGAACGGACCGGACTGTACGGATATTGTCACTGACAGGCTCAGTAGGGTGTCAGGATGAGTTCGCTCATCGACCTCCCTTTTGGTCAATACCTGAAAGCCTGTTGCGTACGGCTAGTACCTCTGACGTACTAGTGGTTAAATCCATAGCTAAAGTATTGACGATTCTTTAGAGTCCCCAACAGACAGTTTCTCAAGTTTTGGGCGAAACGTTGTAGAGGCCGTATGATATATGACAGGGTCCGATCATATATGTGCAATAGTGCACGGATCATGGTCAGACGGATCATACTAGTGGGCTTTGGTTTAAGCCGGATCCTAGTATTAGATTTGTTGGATTACTTTAGTCTCATCGCATTCATATTCGGTCGGAATGCGGATGCAGGTATGTATATACAGGTAAGGGGTATCCTTGTAATCCGTCACGAGTTTACTTTAGATGTTGTTATATCTTTTTATTTTTGTAAACATTTGGGTTAATGTTTACTTTGGTGAAAATAGTGAGCTTAATTCATGATGAGGTGCATTAATTGTGACATGGACATGCTTAGTGACTCATGGCCTCTTTTCTTGTGCTAATGTCACATTAGAATTGATTTAATGTGTTGAATTGATAAGAGGAGAGAGAGGGCAGCCATATGGCTAGTGTTTGCTCTTGTATTTTCTCATTCTTACTCTCATTTTATCAAAGCAACACACAAGAGAAGAAAGAAAGGCTCGTCCTCTTCTTCTTCCTCTAGCTCACATTTCCATTAATGGCATCATCTTCAACCTTCATCCATACACTCTCATGTGATGAGAATCAATGGATTCTTGAGACGAAGTGATCACACACATTCTATACTTCACCTTGGGCACGTCGGCTAGCGAACTTCATGCCCGAGTTGCTTCGGATGAAGCGGGAGCCCGTAAAAAGACTCGATGATGTGGTGTCCTTTCCTACGAGGAGACCGGAGCTCGGAGATGCGTCGAGGAGCTTGGGATGGTGGCCGAAGACCGAAGGACACGGATCGATCGGTATAGCCCTTCTATCCCTTCTCTTGATAGCTAGTTGTAGGTTAATGGTTCGATCCAGGTTTTAAGCATACGATAGCGCCGGTTTCTAGTTTAGAAAAAGTTTTCGTTTCCGCATTTTGGCCTCGGAATGACGGCCGGGGCGCTACCGTACACTTACATTTTTATTGTGCATATATATATATATATATATATATATATATATATATATATATATATATATATTATTCATGTTGTACCCCGTTCGGGGCCATTATTTACAAAGGAAACTCTGCCGAAATTTTCAGAAAAGAATATAGATTTTAAAAATGCATATTCGGCTTACTTATTTAAAAACCTTGTTTTTAAAACATGTTTTCCTTACTTCTTAAAAAAACTAGTTTTCTTATTTACTCCTTAAAATGGTTTTAGATTTCTGGGCTTTTGGCTTTCTTGGATTAGATGGAGTCCTATAGGCTTCATATGATTCAAGTGCCAGTCACGGGATATTTCAGGTCGTGACAGGCACGTTCCCGCGGCGGATCCGCGGCCTCCTTGGTGACGTCAGCAAAGGAAATTTCCTCTGTAAGCTTCTTTCCTTCTTCTGAACCCCATTATCTTCTCTATAAGAAAATTTTCTGCAGGGTTCTTTGCGCAGAAATTTCTCCCCTTCCAATAATTGATCTTGTGCAGGATTCTTTGCGCCGCTCTAAAAAAATTGTTTGCAAGTGATTGTGTTTACTGCTTTGCATATTTTAATTGATTTTAAGGGACTTGAACACCAATCCAGATTGGGTAGAGATTTCATTACCCTTCCCAGGACCCAAAAATCACATAAGGCATATTGCATTGACCATCAATCTAATTAAAAATGATTAGACTCAGCCCTAAGGACTTCGCGCTCAACAGGACAAAGGAATAGTTGTAGGCATCGAACGTTGATCCTAACCTGACTTTGTGGTGCCTAGGCTAGACAGGTAGTGAACGGTAACTTTAAAAGGCCCGTCTCACGGTGATTCATGAGCGGATCCCTCGTTTCTCTACTTGTGCTTACCTGGCCACAATTGGCGGTGAAGAGGCGGTTTGAGGTCCTCACAATTTGCCCTTTGGAACAGTTAGGAGCAGTCTAGTTGACCTAGGTGACCCTAAATCTAGGCTTGATTGTGCATATTGTGGTTGATTGAACGCGTGTGTAAGCTTTTTATTGAAAATCTTTTTGCACAAAGCTCCTTATAAATAAAAAACACAAAACGGAAATTTTTTTTATAAAAGACTTGCAAATTTTGTCGCTAAGAAATCCATTGCATCCCACTTACACCCACATTCTTTTTCTTCTCCTTCTTAAATCATGGGTACCCCACCTCACAAAACTCTTGCCGAACTTTGGTACCCTCAACCAAACTTTGCTTCTTACGCGAATTGTTTTGGTCGAAATACGGACGACCCCTCCATGCCTAAACTTTCCTTGAAAGATCGAATAGAAGCGTCTAGGAGAAACAGTTCGACTCTGCAATCCACTTTGTATCAACCATTTCAACCTTCACCACCTTCTTACGTTGATACTACTTTTTCGAGTTCTGTTGTAACTTCGAAACCCATGTCTATTGCAGAACATATTGAACAATCTCGTTACCGATCTTTCATTCCTTTCAACACTTCCAGTTCTTGGGATCAACAAGTCCATTCACCTTTTTATCCAAATGTTGATCCTACTCTTGTCCAACCATTCAATTCCTTCCAGTCCTACCCGACTTTCGCATCTTCCCTAGACATTGCTTCTACACAGCCATTTGGGAGTTTCCAGAATCCAAACAATTTTGAATCTTTTACTGAAACCCCTTCACAGCCCATGTCTAGTCTGGAACAGTCGTTGGAAGCTTATATTGTAGCTACAAACCAACAGATGAGGAATTTGGATGCGTCCATTGTTAGTGTATATGCCCTAGAGGCCATTACTGTATCATACTAGTTTGTATATTACTTAATGGAAGCTTGGGATATTCACCTTGTATAGACAATCTTGCTCAAAACGGTAGTATTCTACTTGGTTTGTTTCTACTTTAATATGTGCATGTGTTTCTTTTAGCATATTGCTTATACATATTAGTAGATCCCTTAGGATCTTTGCTTGATTACCAGCGTTGTGATGGCAGTCACACTCGTGGGAGCTGGATAATCCACAAGCACATCCTTATACAGGTCCCTAGTCGTAGGACTATCGAGACAGGGCATCGATACTCTGGAGTAGACTAGCGTATGCGCTTCTTATCCCAGCAGGGGAGACGGTCTGTCCCACAGCCGTCAGTACGTCGTACTTGAGATAGTATGTGGGTGCTCGTTAGGTTACGAGTACACTGGACATGACTCGTCGGGAACTGATTGGTTGGTACTATACCTATCCTCAGTAATCAGTTCCCAGGTGACATGAGTACAGCTTAATCCGCTGACTTGACACTGTCACTTCGCCTCGAGTGTGTTCCCACTGTACTTTGATTACTACCCTACCACGGCTCAATGGAGTCGTGCAAACAGGTAGTAGTTGGGTGCAGTCCCGAAGCACTTGGATGCAGTGATGGTTAGACGGGATTCGTCTCTCCCGGTATTGGGGGTTGATATCGCGCTGTGTCTAGGAGAGCCATTACACAAGTAGTCCCTGGCAAGGGCATGCGAGATATACTGGTAGGTTTTCAGTATTATCTCAGGGTGTTCTGGGCTACACTCCGACACGACTTGTACCGCTATTAGGGGACTGACGTTTACCGCCCCCTTAGGCCCGCCATGCGATATTCTCAGACGAACAGACCGGACTGTACGGAGACTGTCACATTCAGGCTCAGTAGGAGTTCAGATGGGTTTCACCTCGTCCGTCTTCTTATCGGCATCTACTGTTAGTTATATGTATGCCCTAGAGGCCATTACTGTACATACGATGTATATTGTAGTGGATGCTAGGACATATATAGGGAGGACTTTCTTGCTCGACATGATAGTATGCTATCTGGTTGTACTTTATCTTAATATGTACTCAGATTGTCTCTATGTTACATGTTGATAAAGCCCTTAGGAAATGTACTCGACTACTGGGACTATGATGAGATCATACTAGTGGGGCCATGGTAGTCGATGAGTACATCCTATAACTGTTCCTAGTCGAGGGTGTATCGAGACAGGGCATCGATACACCAGAGTAGACTAGCGTATACGCATCTTGACCCATATGATGGGCGATGGATGATCCCATATCCATCGGTGTTTGACATCAAGGATAGTGTACGGGTGCTCAGTGGAGACTGGGTACACTGGACGGACTCGCCGAGAACTCCCAGATGGTATTATACCATACGTCAGATGGCAGTTCTTCGGTGACACTGGTACAGAGTAGTCTGTTGACCCGAGATCGTCAAAGAGTCTTGTGTGATTCCCACTGTTCTTTGATTTCCATCATACCACGTCCAAGTGAGCGTGCAAAAAGGTGGCTTTTGGGTACAGTCCCGAATCACATGGAGGCAACGAGCGATAGGAGGGGATTCATCTCTCCCGGTATAGGGAGTTGATGTTGTGCTGTGTTCAATTGGCTATAACCGGAAATCCCTGGCCAGGGTTGCTGAGATTTACTGGTAAGTGTTATCAGTAATTTCTCGAACTGTTATAGACCTCATATCGACACGACTTATCGAACTACTGGGGTCTGACGTTTACCACCCCTAGGCGAGATATGCAACATATCAGACGACGAGACCGGACTGTACGGGAGTGTTACTGTTTGGATTCACAGGAGAATGTACAGGCTTGCTTGTTGATCTTCTGAGCGCTCAATACCTGGGTAGCTGTTACGTTTAGCTGACCGCTTGCAGCTTGTGGGTGTTTGATATGATCATCGCCTACTGCCGGCGTATTGACGATTCTTTAGAGTCCTACACAGAGGTTTCTTGTCTCAGGCAAAACGGAGTAGGAGCACATATGTGATATGTGCGGGACCGAGGATAATACGATATGAGATACCGTATTCTATTCTCGCGATATTTGATATCAACCGGGTCATCGGATCAAGTGTTGATTCGATGAATCAGTACGGATAAATATTAGTCGGTTATATGTGATATAGCCGGATTGTCGGATCAAGTGTTGATTCGATAAATTAATGTATAATAATATATATGATATATTAAATGACATTAACTAATATTAGCTCACTAAAAGATTCTTTTTCTCACTCGGATAATACATTGATATATATGCGATATATGTTAATTGTATTATTTTATTTGGTTACAATAAATATTATATATGTGATATATAATATTGTAACATGATATGATAAATAATGCAACATGTTTAGTAGAGATTAAACAAGATTAGGGTTTGATTTGGGTTAATGCTTTCTAGATGATTCTAGAAGGTTTAGTTTTGTTTTGTGAAAGATATTTTGTTATGACTCATCCTTAACCTAACCCAAACCCTACACCCTTGGTTAAATCTCTACAATGGTTTGGTTAACCATGGTTGCATAATTCATCATTATCTTCTTTGCATTATTCATCACAAATGAGATTTCTATTATTGTTCATCTTCTTCCTTCATTCTCTTCATGAAAAAGCTTAATAGTTTTTCTAAAGTGATGAATAAATATGAGAAAAAGATAAATAAAGAGAGCAAAAATCCTACTTTATCATCCTCATCTTCCATTGCCATTTAGATGAGGGTGTTCACATCATTTCATGAGTGTTAGCTTGTGTTAACGGAACTTCAAGGTAGATCATCTTAGTATCGAAGATCGGAAGCAAAGGTTGCATCTTTCTCTTCATGGAACCTCTCGAGAGTCCGGATCCCGATGATCGCAGCGAAGGGACCACAATACGGAGCATATGAAGTGAAGGATCGGATCTAAAAAGGTTGTAATCCCTCTCACTTAGTGTTAAAGTTGTTAACATGCTAGTTTTCGCCTAATCTCTAGTTTAAAGATCCGTATTCGGGTTTTTCGGCACGGCTAATTTTTAAATCGGTCATGGTTGATGCCTTGTAGACCCTTGTGTGTGTGCCTAGCAACCCTACAGTGGTATCAGAGCCAAGCTAGAGCTTTAGGCGAAGTCTAGACGAAGTTTAAAGTCCGATCGAACGCCGAAACCCCGACACGGAACCCTCTCTGTACATTTTTCAAAAATGTGGTTTTTTCTGAATTAAAAATTCTCAGAAAATTAAACAGGAAAAACTAAGAATTACTGTGAAGTACGGACCTCTAACTCGAAAATTTGACCGCGGAACCGCGTCGAAACCATGGGTTTTGCGGCGGTTTCGCGGCCTAAATTTGACTTAGTCCCTGAAATTTCATGTAATTATTTTTAGGCCCTTTCTTGTTATTTTTTTCTGTGAATATTTTAATTCCACTCAAGTGTTGAGTTTTCAAGGGTTGTATTGGGGAATCGTTGATTCGATCGGATGATTTAACTTTGTTTAGTTTGTCCGGATAATTTTTAGAAACTGTTAAAAAGTTCGAACGGATATCAATAACTCACTTTTTCCCCTGTCGGAAAATTTTTCAAAAGTTGGATTTTTTCTCGTGTTTAAGAATGTTCTAAGTCATGCAAGTAACGCGGTGGACCCTCTAGAAGACAACAAACCTTAACTCGATTATGTGACCGTCTTGAACTGCCTTTTGAACCTTAGGGTTTGGGGCAGTACGGCGTGCCACATGTGAGGCGTTGGCTTGACCCTTCTACGGCTGGACCATTGGTACTGTGGCATGTGATGGATGTTTTTTAAACTGATTTCAAGTGTTGAGATATATTGGGAAAATCTTTGGTGTTTGATTATTCGATCGGAAAGTTTAACTTTGTCTATTTATCCGGAATGTGATTCAATATTTGAAATCCACAGGTAGTTATGAGATAACTAATTTGAATGTTATAAACATAGCAGTTTAGTCTCGATGATCGGTTGCCAGGGAACTTTGATGTGATCAAAAGTCCGTCGCAATCACGTAGCGTACGCGGATACTCGCCGGGTAAACTTAACAGACAGCCACGCCCCATAGCCCCGACCAAGTGACTGTAGGAGAACCCCGTCGCCGAAAGCATCCGTTCGGGTGCTCGCGGTAGCGGTGTTCCGCCTTGGTGCACTTTGTCGATGGCTTCGGGGGTGCGGCCGTCTAGTAAAGTTTGCGACGAGCATTCGATCAGGATGTCGAGAATCTTGTTGAATTGCCCGACTTGATATTGAAAAGAGTTTTCGATAATGAGAATAAAATGCGGGGTTTATAATTGTTAGGCATGCGATGTCTGAGGAATTCATTCGGTTAGGCATGCGATGTCTAAGGAGGTTGCGGATTTCAACTGTTGTAGTTTTACACTTTCTTTTCTGTGACCGTAAGCGTAGTATGTGGTGTATCGCCGGCTTCGTTGCTATACATCAATGACAATCGGGATACGCATACTTGCTTACGTTGATGATATGAGATATTATGTGTTGCTGTGATATGTTATATTGGATCGCCGCATTTGAATAGCCGGGATTTTATGTGAGATGAGAGTTTTTCTTTTTCATTCATGTAAAATTCATTTGTATGTAATATTCTTTTATTGGGGCACTTCCAGGTAGCGGAAGATGTCACCGTTGTATATTATTTACTTTTCCGCATTAGGTAGACCCAAGGCGGGGAGCACAAGTAACCGGGTTCTAGGGTCCAGTGGGAGACCATCTCGAGGAGTCAAGACCGGGTCTCCTAACCCTAGAATTGGCAGTGTTACTTACCGCTCTCGTAGGGGTCTAGGGATGTGGGTTTGGCTATTCATCGCGACCGTGGAATCCGTGTTTTATACAGGCTCGTATTGAAAACACGGACGTCCTAGTATATCCAATATTTCATATATATTCTTCTGCTGCAATGTTCTGTGATGAGATTATATTACTTCCTGAGACGAATGTTTATATTTTATATATATGAGATATATGTTATATTGCAGATTTCGTTTCAAAAGAGATGCTTGTGAAGCATAATAAAATGGGACTTCATTAATGACATTAATGAACTAAAAGAAACCTAAAGATGTTGTAGAAACTTGTTTAAAAAAACTGGTAGCTCTAGTTCTTGCTTTGCATAGCGGTGTTCCTTGTAGAACATCCAGCACCTTATTCGATAAGGAAAGGACCGAGATCCCTTCACCGAGAGTGACTCCTTTAGCAATAACTGGCAGATGCTACAAACTCTGTTTGTCTTTTGATTGCTTCTATAGTTCTTGCTTTGCATAGTGATATTTGTGAAATATCCTGCACCTTATTCGATGAGGAAAGGGCCGACGATCCCTTCACCGGGAGTGACCCCTTTAGCAAAACTAGAAGAGCCTCAAAAACACTCCATTTAAAATCACTCGATTCTACAACGATATCAAGTTCATTACGCAATAGGTTTTCTTAAAAATCTGTCGTAGCCCTCCGTCATTTCAGATAAGTTGTATATAGTATTCGTGCTACATTTGTTGGCTTTCGTCAAGGTGTAGTGTGCGGTAGCTATATGCTGCTTATCTGCTGCATACGATGTGATTGGATTAGGGTAGTCGTGCGGCTTTGTTGGTTTTCGTCAAGGGTCGTGCGGGTGGGTTTAATTCAATCAAGAAATGTACGGGTTGAACTTGACTAGCGGGCTATGGTTTGTTAGCTTTCGTCAAGGTCATAGCACGTTAGAGGCAAAATATTATTAGGAATTTCAAGTGTTGAAATTTGCAATGAGATTGCATACCTTCTATAAGATAGTTGGATCCCGATACCCGCTGCAAGTAAGAGTTACTCCTGGGAGAGTTTTACACATTACAATTAGCCGATCAAGTAGGTGTCTAGAAAGGTGTTAACGGGGTTACGACTCTGGGAAAATGAGGTTACTTTAATTAGGTTCGTGCGAAAGCACGGGGGACCTCCCTCAAAGTACCGACACTGGCCTGGCTGAAAGATTGGCGAACTTGTAGCGTGTAATTAATCCCGGCTAGTCTTTCCTTTTAAGGTTTGAAGGAAGATTTGATTAAAACAGTGGGAGACATCCTGATTAGATATATTAGATAACCAATCTAATCTTGCAAGAGCATACGCTGAGTGTCTTCTTCTCTCTCTCTCCAGGTAGTGACCATATCACGCCTTAATCAAGATAATAATACGGATATATTGACCGAACCCGCTTGTTATACTGAGCTGGGGAACTTTGGTCCCGCTCCAACTTATAATTGTTATAAGACAGAACAGGAAATTGGGGAATACCAGATTTCCCGTACCGCCCAAACGAAGAAAGTGCATGTTGATGCATCATCTTCGGGTGTGTTCATTACAGAGAACTGTTTCTCAGTATCCTTTACGTCCTGGGTATGTGATACCGGATCAGGATCCCGTATATGTAATCTGTTACATGGGCTACAGATAGGTAGAGAACTGAGAACGGGTGATAAGTTTCATGAGAAAGAAAATGGTGCAAGTGTTGCAGCCAAGTCTGTTGGCCACTATCACCCTGTATTATCTTAATACATTGATTCTGAACGAATGTTATTAGATACCGAACCTGATATACAACATCATATCAGTTTCTTTATTAGTAAAGAAGTGATATAATTTTGTATTGTTGGATAATGTTTTGAACATTTCCTATATCAAGAGTTGATCGGTTCAGGCACGTTATCTAAAAGCATCGATGTTCTAAATCAAACTACAGTTCTTAGTATACAGAACACACACAAGAGGAAAAGTTCAGAAATGAATGAATCCTTCTTGAGGTATTGTAGACTAGGTCATATCAATGCAACCCGACTGGCTGAAGTTACATTTAGATGCATATTTAAATTAGTTTGAATTTACATCTTGTGAAATTTGCCGGTCATGTCACAGAAATAAGATGACCATAGCTCTGTTTATTGGAAACGGAGAATGAGTTAGTGAACTCTTGGGATTGATACATGCTGTTGTATGAAGGTCCCCTGTCTACACATGCCAAGACCGGTTCTTTTTACTTCATTACGTTCTCTGATAATTTCTCAAGATTCAGACATGTGTTCATGTTGAAACATAAGTCCGAAGCTTTTGAGATATTCACAGAATATAAGTTAGAAGTAGAGAACCAAAATACGGGTATAAGTATTATGTCCTTTGATAAGATCAAGGAGGAGAATACTTGAGCACGGAATTCCTGGACTATTCTAAAGGAGAATGAGATTCTCTCTCAGCATCACTCCTCCGTATACACCACAGCACGTAGGTGTATCGGGGCGGAGCAATAGCACCCTATGTGATATGGTGTGATCTATGATAAGTACTGCTGAGTTTCCTATTTCCTTTTGGGTGTTATGCGCTTGAGAAGATGCATACCTATTGAATAGGGTTCAAATCAAATCAGTTGCCTACCACTTCATATGTGATATGGAAAGGGAAGAGCCTATATCTTAAGTTTGTTAAGATTTGGTGTTGTCCGGACTATGTCTAAAAGAAAAATCTGGACAAGCTCGAGGCAAGGTCTGTTATGTAGAACTGGAAATGTTCCAGCTATACAAACTGCAGCTAATGATTTGGTAGAACCAAAGGATTCAATAGTTTCCAACGAACCTCAGCCTATCCGCCGATCTAGCAGGGTTCCTCACCCACCTGAGAGATACTTCGGTTTCTCTATGACAGTGGGAGCGAGGATTGCATCTTGAGATGATGACCCAACTAGTTTCGAGCTGGCCATCAGGAGTGGGCCTCTGTATGAATGGCTGGATGCTTGTCGATCTGAGATGGAATCCTTATACACCAACAAAGTATGGACTTTAGTTGCTTTATCTGAAGGGTTAAATCCCCATCAGAAGCAAGTATATCTTGAGAAGATTACTTGGTG
This sequence comes from Agapanthus africanus, assembly GCA_030015575.1. NCBI lineage: Eukaryota > Viridiplantae > Streptophyta > Magnoliopsida > Asparagales > Amaryllidaceae > Agapanthus > Agapanthus africanus. Next base: position 702,989,691 of record JASDDO010000024.1, on the reverse strand, counting down.
TACATGGAAAAGTTGAGACTTTCAAAGCTATGCTTAAGTCCATCCAGATCCTACTTGCCACAGCTACATACCATGACTACGATATCTGGCGGTTGGGTGTCATGACTGCTTTTCTAAATGATATTTTAGAAGAGAGTGTCTATAAGTACACAGCCAGAGGTCTTCGTAGACAGTGGGAGCAGCGGAAACGTGCGCAAGATGTTTTATATGATAAAACAGGCATCGCGGAGTTGGAACATCTGTTTTGATGTGGTAGTCAAAGAGTTTGACTTCATCAAAATGGTAGATGAACCTTGTATATACAAAAAGGTAGTAGAGAGTATGGTGGTGATCCTCGTAGAGTACGTGGATGACATACTCTTGATAGGGAAGGAGTTTCCTATGCTACGCTCGGTCAATCTCCGCTTATCACAAGGATTCTCCATATAGGATCAAAGTGATACCTCCTAAATCCTGGGTTTTTGGATCTATGAGATAGATCTAATTGGATGTTAGGATACTCACTAGTTGTAGTGAGATGTTATCAATCGATCCTGAGGAGAATCACTGGAAAGGTTCCAGGGTGATAAGGACGACTGAATGTCAGTCGTAGGCATTGTCTATACCCTCAGTGGAGGGACGGTATGTCGGAAGAGTTCCAAGCTAGATACCGTGACATACTAGAAGATTAAAGGCAAGATACATCGTTACTAAGGATGCTACCAAAGAGGCAGTCTGGATATATACAAGTTCATAAGATGAACTTCGTTCCTACCATTGTGTGACAATGGAGTTGTGGCTTTAGCCAAGGAACTACCGTCCCATCAGAAATCCAGATATAATTCTTAGGCAGTATCACATGATCATGGAGATGGTTGATCTCCAGGGAGATCGAGGTTAGGAGAGCAGACACAGAGGACGACAGCGCGGATCCATTCACAAAGGCCTTTTTCCCAGTAGGGACTTTTATTGGATGGTTGAGTATGAGATACTTCAACCGCTTGTTGGGTATGCGATACCATAACAGATGGCCCTAGTGCAAGTGGGAGATTGTTAGTTATATGTATGCCCTAGAGGCCATTACTGTACATACGATGTATATTGTAGTGGATGCTAGGACATATATAGGGAGGACTTTCTTGCTCGACATGATAGTATGCTATCTGGTTGTACTTTATCTTAACATGTACTCAGATTGTCTCTATGTTACATGTTGATAAAGCCCTTAGGATATGTACTCGACTACTGGGACTATGATGAGATCATACTAGTGGGGCCACGATAGTCGATGAGTACATCCTATAACTGTTCCTAGTCTAGGGTGTATCGAGACAGGGCATCGATACACCAGAGTAGACTAGCGTATACGCATCTTGACCCATATGATGGGCGATGGATGATCCCATATCCATCGGTGTTTGACATCAAGGATAGTGTACGGGTGCTCAGTGGAGACGGGTACACTGGACGGACTCGCCGAGAACTCCCAGATGGTATTATACCATACGTCAGATGGCAGTTCTTCGGTGACACTGGTACAGAGTAGTCTGTTGACCCGAGATCGTCATAGAGTCTTGTGTGATTCCCACTGTGCTTTGATTTCCATCATACCACGTCCAAGAGGGCGTGCAAAAAGGTGGCTTTTGGGTACAGTCCCGAATCACATGGAGGCAATGAGCGATAGGAAGGGATTCGTCTCTCCCGGTATAGGGAGTTGATGTTGTGCTATGTTCGATTGGCTATAACCGGAAATCCCTGGCCAGGGTTGCTGAGATTTACTGATAAGTGCTATCAGTAATTTCTCGAACTGTTATAGACCTCATATCGACACGACTTATCGAGCTACTGGGGTCTGACGTTTACCACCCCTAGGCGAGATATGCAACATATCAGACGACGAGACCGGACTGTACGGGAGTGTTTCTGTTTGGATTCACAGGAGAATGTACAGGCTTGCTTGTTGATCTTCTGAGCGCTCAATACCTGGGTAGCTGTTACGTTTAGCTGACCGCTTGCAGCTTGTGGGTGTTTGATATGATCATCGCCTACTGCCGGCGTATTGACGATTCTTTAGAGTCCTACACAGAGGTTTCTTGGCTCAGGAAAAACGGAGTAGGAGCACATATGTGATATGTGCGGGACCGAGGATAATACGATATGAGATACCGTATTCTATTCTCGCGATATTTGATATCAACCGGGTCATCGGATCAAGTGTTGATTCGATGAATCGGTACGGATAAATATTAGTCGGTTATATGTGATATAGCCGGATTGTCGGATCAAGTGTTGATTCGATAATTTAATGTATAATAATATATATGATATATTAAATGACATTAACTAATATTAGCTCACTAAAAGATTCTTTTTCTCACTCGGATAATACATTGATATATATGCAATATATGTTAATTGTATTATTTTATTTGGTTACAATAAATATTATAAATGTGATATATAATATTGTAACATGATATGATAAATAATGCAACATGTTTAGTAGAGATTAAACAAGATTAGGGTTTGATTTGGGTTAATGCTTTCTAGATGATTCTAGAAGGTTTAGTATTGTTTTGTGAAAGATATTTTGTTATGACTCATCCTTAACCTAACCCAAACCCTACACCCTTGGTTAAATCTCTACAATGGTTTGGTTAACCATGGTTGCATAATTCATCATTATCTTCTTTGCATTATTCATCACAAATGAGATTTCTATTATTGTTCATCTTCTTCCTTCATTCTCTTCATGAAAAAGCTTACTAGTTTTTCTAAAGTGATGAATAAATATGAGAAAAAGATAAATAAAGAGAGCAAAAATCCTACTTCATCATCCTCATCTTCCCTTGCCATTTGGATGAGGGTGTTCACATCATTTCATGAGTGTTAGCTTGTGTTAACGGAACTTCAAGGTAGATCATCTTAGTATCGAAGATCGGAAGCAAAGGTTGCATCTTTCTCTTCGTGGAACCTCTCGAGAGTCCGGATCCCGATGATCGCAGCGAAGGGACCACAACACGGAGCATATGAAGTGAAGGACCGGATCTACAAAGGTTGTAATCCCTCTCACTTAGTGTTAAAGTTGTTAACATGCTAGTTTTCGCCTAATCTCTAGTTTAAAGATCCGTATTCGGGTTGTTCGGCACGGCTAATTTTTAAATCGGGCATGGTTGATGCCTCGTAGACCCTTGTGCGCGTGCCTAGCAACCCTATATCTACCAGGAGGCTGTTACGCACAGCTAGTGCCGCTTGCGGTCTGTGGTTAAACCCACTGCCTGCGTAGTGTCGAGTCTTTAGAGTCCCACACAGAGAGCTATTCGCCTTTAGGCAAAAGAGTAGAAGTCGCATGGTTTTGCAACAGGTCGCATGGTTTTGCGACAGGGTTCGGTCCCATCCGTGCACTTATGCACGTTTAGTGTCCGGGCAGTTATTACTAGTGGGCTTTAGGTTAAGCCAGATCATAGTATACGTTTTGGGATTGATTTTATCTTGTTTGCATTCGTGTTCCTCGGAACGCGAATGCGGGTGTGTATGCACGGTTGACAGAGACAGAGGCAGAGGATTCTCATTAGGGTTGTTGACTATTGACGTTTGCTAAACCCTAATGAGAATAAGAAATATGATTAATGATAATTAAGTATTATTCTGCCATGGTTGGGTTGAAAGGTTGACTTTGTTGACTTGTTGACTTTGTTGACCGGTTGACTAGGTTGGACTTATTGACCACCATCATTACTATGGCTATCATTTCATGCAAAGACTTTTGCTTGCTTATTTGTTCACACATTGTATTTAATGCATGAAATGATATTTCCTTTTGAT